>OU015620.1:5007500-10007500 GCA_907165235.1 Zeuzera pyrina
GGGCCATCCCTTTCGTATACTGTGGTTTGATGTATGCTTTGAGCCACTATTATCATGGCAAGTAATCAAATTTGTTGTCGCAATATTAATATTAATATTATTCAGAACCCCGCGTTTGTGGTTGAAATGTGATTATGAAATTCCTTGAAAATACCCTTATATGTACTAGACATTAATCATTCTGAAAATATCTTGTTTACGTTTTTAAGTGAATCTCTTCATACTTTGTGTTCTGGTTCAGAGTAATCTTCTATTTTAAGGTACTCGTCATCTAGATTTTATGCTTCGGATTTATAGAAATAGATATATTATTAATCATACACAGTATGTTTTAGTATTTTTATTTACTTCGGTAAATAGGTACTCATTTCGCCCAACATAAAAGACTGATTAATTAAATAACCGTTGAAATTGTTAAAAGTTCTATGTTCATCGCCCTTAATACCTACCAGAAGGCCTACGTATTTTAGATAATGCAAGTTGTGGCATACGATTAACCTCAAAAACGCATGATTGAATGTACGTCGTTCATAATAGATGTATCCTACTTTATTTGTGCTAGGTATGGTGGGGTACAACGAGCAGCGAGTACGGAGGGAGGTACATCTCATATCTTAGGTTATTAGAGGCAAAGTTAGTAATATCGAACCAATTTGCTCAGCAAAGCCCCTTTGATCAGAGCTCTACGCACTCTTAATAGGTTAGTTGAAGACATTGACTTGTTTGTCCTCTGAGTGAATTCACAAAGATGACACTATATGTAATATGTCCTACACTATTTTAATGTATTTTGGCAATGTAAGTAAATAAAAATAAATAATTCCGCACGAATTTAAAAAAAAATCTAGAATTTTATTTATATGCCTAATTAGTTAATTTAATGTAATTAAATAGTATGTAATTATTTCGTTTGTTTTATTTATTTAAATTTAGATGAGTAAAAATTCATGATATTTCTGTTTTATAGAAAATCAAAGATACAAATATTTGATAGAATATGAGGAAAACAGGAATAAAATATTGTCGTCGTTTTATGTCGATATATAAGTTTTCATTGGACATTTCGTGATTTTCTCATAGGATGAATATATTGCTCTTATACTAGAAAAGCTCGCAATAAACGCACTTCCGCTCCTGCTTACCCGCTTACCTGCCTGCAGACACCTCTGCTCTCTGTCTACGAGGAAAACAATATTGCTTTTTCTGCTGACTGCACCTTGGTTGCTCGCTTTCTCACCGGATCAGGCGAAGCACGCATTTATGCATCGTCTGTGCGGCGTTCCCTATGTTACGCTATTTGTAGAGACCCCTTTTATACTTTGTGTTGTCTACCTGTCTATACAAGGTTAATTTAAAAATACTAATAACCTCTTAGTATTTTGTACTTAACATTATCCCCAATAACTTTTGTTATACGACTTTTAAAAATGCATAAGTTTTTCTTTCATACAAAAATAAAAATACATCAAATGTTTCTGAAAATGCCACTTATTCTAACCCAGTCGCGAAAGCGGTATACGCACAGCGCGGCGCTGAGGACCGGTGCGCTTGCACTGTACCATTGGAATACGTACACAGAGTAATTACGTTTCAGACAGTACAATAAAACTTAACAAATATTGTTTGACGAAAGCTTTGAAAAAAGTCATAGAACAAAAGTTGTTAGATATGATGACAGGAATTTTGCACTAGAGGTTATTAGTATTTTTCAATTAACTCTGTATATGTGTTTAAGTTTTTAATATAACGAAGACTAATCCTAAATTTCTCTTTCATTTGTATTAAACACTACACTTTATACTAGCTGCCTCAGAAACGTAGAAACTTGCATATGGAAAACATCAAAAAGCACATGAGTATTAACTTTTGTAAAAATAAGCAAACAATATGAAAAACTCAAAAAGGGATGTACGTGGAAGTAATACAAATTAATGCATTACGAAGGTATGCGACCACAACAACCCTCACGCAGCCGCAGCAAGAACGAGAATATATGAATAATATAAAAAAGTTTAACGCAAAACATACCCACTTGATAATGTCAAAAGTTACAAGCATAGAGGGCTTTTACTATTTTCGTAATTTCGCAGTCAAAATAGGAAACATTATTGCGGTTTGTTCGTCTGTGAATCTATCCATCATTCTGTCTCCATTACAAAACCACTAATCACCATAAAATTCTACAAAACCAGAAATGATAAGATATTTACTATACATTTTTAGACCCCATTCACATAGGGAACAAAAAAAAAACGTATGCCCCTCCCATAGAGAGAAAAAGGTAGGCTCTTTTTTCACTATTTAATTAGAGTGCCATAAAGTCCAATCAACGGCTACTATGCAATACTGAATGAAGTAATTTATGAAGTTATTTTAGTATTTGAATTTGAGTACTGATTAGTTAAGAATAATTGTTTTGTACGTTTCAGTAAGCTTTCAATGTTCTTATTTGGAATTAGGTTTAATTTTTTTTCGTTGATGACTGACACAGTTTCATTAAAAGTAAAAAATAACTCTTTTAATTTTGCTAATAACAATAGGTGTGGTGTAGATTTTGTGGTTTCAATATTTTTAAAATCTTTCATTTTATATATTATAATTTCATCTTGATAATATATTAATCGGAAATAGTCTAAAAAATGTGATATTTATCTTTTCTAGCTTATAAATTCGCGAATAGAAGGAACAACTTTGACACAGACAAGGGTTATGTAGACAATTTATAGTTTTAGTTAGAAGTTAAATCTGTGATAGGAATTTCACTACAAAAAGGGACCGCTAATACTTTTATCTAAAAAGATTTCATAGAAAACCTTGTTTAACACAATCGTTGTACTTGACATTTGAAAGCGTTGTAAAAAATATTATTTAAAAATTCTATTGGTCTAAGGTCGAAAACACGCGAAGTATCATCACAGTATAATAATAACGTAGGCATCTTGTAATGAAACTGCAATAAAATGGAATTAACCATTTTTTTTCTTGACACTAAGGTCTAATATATGTAAAAGCAAACCATATATCCCATAGTATCTTATTAGTGCCTTTTTTTTACGATTTTACTACTTACCACATAGTATACGAAATAGGTTAGTATTACAGGCTAACAGGAGTAAATTATATTTATTTCTGTACAACTTTAACACCGTTACATCGATTTCATCGAATGGATTTATTTGAGATTATATCAAGAAAGAAAAGTACTTTTATTTCATATTTCTGATTTCACTATCGCTGATGAAATAGTTACTAACCTTTAATATAATTTAGCGACTTAGAACCTAAAAGTGTACAGTACAACACAGTACATAGGTTTACTGAATAATGCATTATAAAAAATAATCCGTGCTGTGCTGAACTGCATCCTGTGTCTTCGTATACGGTTTTGCGTTTCCACAATACAAAAAATGACCTTTTCGTAAAGATTTCTCCTATACCAGATATATGCTTGCGTATGTGCTGGGCACTGCTGTTTAAAGGAGCGCTTGTTTATTATGGGGCTTCACGACATAATAATATGTCGTAGTGTCGGCGCTAGCAGGAGCTGGAAGAAACATTTTGGCACGTTCAGTGTGGTTGTGGACCATTGATGCTGGAAGAACAATCGTTGAATCAGTTTTGGCTAGTATTTTGTTTACAAGAGATATTCAAGACGTCACTCCAAGAGAATTTTGCGTTCCCATCTTGGCTCCAATGGGACTATCCAGTGCTTTGTAACAATTGGTAATCACAATAGATCAAAGTCAGTCACAGAAATACAGGTTTCTTGTGGCACTAATATAAAAATAATTCTACATACTGTTATAAAATAAACAGTTTTTTATTTACTTAAAATTGTTTCACGAGATCGACTTTAAAAGCTAGATATTACTCTAAGATAAGCCCTACGTTTTTGTAAAGAGTTCGGCTAAATTGGTCTATCAGGTTTTATATATGTACATAGATGAACAAAATTCACATTCTCAGTTATTTCGTATATACTATATTCATTGATTGATAGGTAATGATTAGTTAATTGTTATAGAAAATATGTATGATTATCGTATTTTGTTTTTATTACACTGTATATATAACGTAACTTAAGCTTGTTTGAACTGCTTTGAATGCAGTTAACGTTATTAACTTCTTTATACAAAAATTTATTCATTCCATTTTTATAGCAGTGCGATCTTAGTACTTATATACGACAATCCCGACTTAATGAGGGCAGGAAACTCCCAAGTAAGTTCGCTTCAGTCGGCCGTGATAGAAATTTTGATTGGGGTAACTTATTTAACTCAGAAAAACTTGATGAAACCGCCTTATCCGAATTCTTCCGTAAGTGCGTTATTACAAATTATAACTTAGCCGATTAGTGTTGGCACTTGCTTGTTTATTATAACTGCTTTTTAGTATCTTGTATGAAATATGTTGCTTTTACGTATCTAATATAAATTAATCTGCTGTGGTATACATTCATCTACAGTATGATTTTAATGGTTTTTATTTAATTATATAATTAATATTTTGGCACACCAATTTCTTTTTGGCACGTTACTGTATCTATCGAGTATCTGTATCAAATTATAATTACTAGAGTTTATACTTTTTTTTTACAAGAAAATACGTTGTGCTACGTCAATGCCTACTGAAAGTACTTTGTACAAAACATCGTTTTCCTAAAAATAAAAGTAGGTACATGATAACTTATGACATTGTTTTAATGTTCTTTAACATTGAAAATTATCATAAGTTAAACAGTATTCATTATGCTATTGAAAACAAAAGAGGAATACCGCGATCTCATTTTCATAGTAACATTTTGTTGATTTTCGGTTACGTACGCAATTTCTAAAAAAGTAAAAATTCTAGTGACTGACGTTCCTAAAACAATAACGTGTTAAAGTATAAAACATTTTGTACGCATTTCCTTCGCTTCCTCCAATCTCATAATTCTCCTCACACATTTTCGTCTAGCTCGCGAATTCTTTTGACATTTCTAACTCTCTGGCTTTTTAATCTTCATAAGTCAACCTTGGTCTGTCTTGACTTCTGCTACCATTCACTTTCGCGCTGTAGATTTTTTTCGTCAGTTTTTCATCACTTATTCTTTCTATGTGTCCGAAACATATAAGCATCTATTTCTTCATTAAAATATTTATATTTTTATTAAGAAACTCGTGATTTTGACGGTCTATGAATGTAATTAATACCATGTATTACTTATATTTTATAGGAAAATATTTTTATCTAAAATCATTAAGTAAATGAAACTTCAACTGATATGTCATATCAGTTGAAATTTTGTAGCTTACAGTTTGGAATAGATTTGTATATAAATAAGCTCATTAATATGGGTATTTTACATAAATTATGACCAAACTGTTACAGGAATGATATCTGTGCGGAATAATTAATTGTCCTTATCGAAATGGAGAAGTTTATTTCATATTTTCAGGGATAAATAGTTCATTAGTTACCGTATTTTTAAAGTAATAGTTTGTTTCAGCAATGAGGCCATTATATGTGTTATTGTTTTGTTTTGTGATTTTCACCGCGTTGGATTGTGTAATTGGTGAGCGATTTAAAACTGTAATACAATAAACAAGAAAGCTGATACACCTTGACTAATAAATCGGTTATTTTAAGCATTAAATTAATGAATTTTGTTTTTTATAAACTCAATCTTAATTATTTCCGAAATTATTTGTCGCATATACGTTAAGACATTTACGCGCGATTGTACCTATCGCACACTGTGTTAGGTTTATTTTCAATTATGGTAATTTTTGCGATTACGATTTAATTTTAATTTAGTTAATTAATTTTAATTTAAAATAGTTAAAAAATATAACACATAGGTATAAATTATTGTTTTTTTTAAATAGACTGGCTTTTGTTTTATACACTAGAACTTTCTCTCATAAACAAAAATAAAAAGGGAGACAGAACCTTCCTTTTTTTTAAGTTGGTTAAAAATAGATGACATGGATTCGGTTGGTGATTTTTATCACAGGCGTTTCTGATATTTTGTTAATTGTGTTACACGTTGCTTTTTTCTGCGGATTACGGAAAAAATCTTAAATTCATAAAAGATCAGTTTTGTAGGTAGACTAGCTGTACCCGCGACTTCGTCTGCGCGGAAATTTTTTTGTGGCTTTTCCGGATTAGGTTATCGGATTCTTAATTCAACTTTTTTTAACTTTTTTGAAAGTTGAAAAAAGTTGAATTAAGAGCCTACGTTTAGCCTACGTCTGCCTCCGGGCAGGTGGGCACATACTATTTCTGTACCAAATTTCATCATATATCATCATAGTTCAGCGGTTTATCATTTCCCATTCAAAGTTTCATTCCCCTTTTCAACCTCTTAATGGTAGGTTTTTGATAAAAAAGTAGCCTATGCCCGTTCCTAAGTGTCAAACTATCTTCATGCCACATCATATTCAGTACAGCAGTTTAGCATTTCCCATATAAAGTTGCAATCCCCCTTTTCACCAAATCGATCTTAACGTTGATGAAAAGTGGATAAAATAGTTGTCCAAGTCTTTTTGATAAAAAAGTCTACCACTGCACCAGATTTTATCATAACCGAAGTTTATCATTTCCCTTTCAAAGTTTCATTGCCCTTTTCACCTTTTTAGGAGTGAATTTTTGATAGAAAGCCTATATCCGCTCTCTGATTATAAACTATCTCCATGCCAAATTTCATCATAATCGGTTCAGCGGTTTAGCATTTCCCATACAAAGTTTCATCCCCCTGTTTACCGCTTTAGGGACAGATGTTCTAAAAAAATAAGTATCATGTGTGTGATTAAATGCTGTAACTACGTACCAATTTTCATCAGGATCGGTCAAGTCATTCTTTAGTTACAAAAGGACATACAGACAGACGGACAAAAAAGCATAAAGAAAAATTTAAAAAATGGTAGAATCGAAGTCAGTGAGTCATAAAATGACTATGTATCACAAAATTTGACAGTAAAATTATAATTACAGACAGACGTTAGAGATTTATAGTTGTATAGATAGATAGAAGAAGATAGATTCAGAATTCAAAAGCACAACACACTCCATTCATCAATACAGCGTAATTATATTAACCTTATTAGTAACCGAAACCTTATGTTTCAAACAGTGCTATTTGTATTAACATCCATTTGGTAGTTTTCAGCAAATCCCGTACAAATAAACATACACGCGTAACGGAAACATTTTTAAAAACGTTTGTTGTGGAATTTTAGTTTTGGAAAGGTTTTATAATTGTATAAAATGAATAAATTTTTTTTAAACCCTTATAAGTTTGAAACTGTTTCACTCAGAGATTTCAGGTAATCTGAGAGCGATCCTTTTCTACCTACTTACGTACTGATTTTTTGACAAACTGAGAATTTTAATGAAATTTATTGAATGATAATGTTGAAAATGTGGTCTTGATAGCTTCTTGTCGATTTTTCTAAGTACCTACATGTTTTTCCGAATCCGCGGTGGATCTGACTTCACAAATAAAATATTCCATAAACAGGTTTATTTGAACAAATTACTTTGAATTTGAATCAACATTCTATAATTTTGTTCCAGGCACCTATCTGTTTACGCGTAACATTTACTATTTGAAGGCAATATTAACCGTTCCGGACGCTAACATAATCGAACCTTATGAAGTATGGTATGTACGATTTGATGTATTAATATGAAAAAGAGAGAGAGAGATCCAGTCTGCGAGTCAGGAAGACAATATTTAACATGAAGATGTGATTTACTCACTTATTTCTTATATCAATTTATTATACATAAGTTGAAATTATAATCTCGTGAAAATATCACATTTATATGATAAATTATGCGCAGAATGATAGCAAAAAAACGATGAATTTGTGTTTTTTAGTTGTGCGCGAAGTTTCAGACTCACTCATTCATACGTATTTCTCATAATACAACGACAGGCTCATAAAGAAGAGAACAGTGAATACGACCTCATTCATACGAACACCTGAATCTACATATACTCGTACTGTTTATAGAAAAAAAAATTAATGCAAAATTACCGTTTGATTCGGTCTAAAAAGAGGTTATGACTAGAGTTTGCTCCTGGGAATTCCCGGTTCCGAAATTACTGGGAAATACGGGTACTGGCGATTTGTGGTCAGTCCCGATACTGCGATTATATACTTCTAGTACTTCTAGCTTTAACAAGGAACCTACCTACTCTGCGAGTAAAATCGCACATTACTAAAACAATATTTTATTGACTTTATTTTGTGTTTTTTTAATAAAAGATCAATTAGCACTTAATTACATTGCGATTTTACGAATTTCATCTTCATCATCTTCGTCATCTTAGAATAGTATTTACTTAAAAAAAATGTTGTTTGTATTGTATGTTTAAAGTCTAAAAAGTGAAAAGTGAAGAACAGATGATTCATAGATTCAATAAAAAACATTCTCTACTCGTCTAAGGCTTTTAATGAAGTACTGGGAGTACTGGTAACGAGCTGAGACCACCACCGGGAATCAAAATTTTAGGAACATGATTTGTTTTGCAAGCTCAAGTTATGGCTTCCTCTAAATCTGTCCATGACTTTCTGAATCCGTTCTTTTTTCTCTATTTCCGTTTCTCTCTATTACAGTGTTACAGTTCTATGAATAGAAGTTAAAATTGGAGAAATTGACAAGAAAATTAATAAAAATTATTTCAATCACATTGTGAATATTAATCATGTACCACCTTCTAGAACGACTTAATTTTCATGATTATATTTCATTATTTCTTTTAGGGTTAATAAGAATACATCAAGTTTAAGGGTTGATTACTATGATGGAACTGTCAAATTATATAAAAAGCTAAATCAAGGGGTTCTTCAATATTTTAAGGTAGAGTTTGTCTTGTCTCATTAAAATTTCCATTTAGGAAAATGCTTTAGCTACTAATTTGAAAAGTAGTTACATTAATGAACTAGTTTTGTAAAGATCTAATCTAATTTAAAAATCTCTTTTTTAATAAAAGTTTTTAAATAAAGTAGTATCAATATAGTACTACATTTTTTTTTTACAGATACACCCAGAGACAACAGAAGCTTATACCAACAAAAAAGTCTGTCACAAAGAGGAACAGACTGCTGAGACGAAGATGTACGAGATAAACTCCTATCTACCTGTGAAAAATTTTCGATTCGTTCGTAAGTACTAAATATTCATTGGGTTCTGCATATCATTTCTAAAAAACTTTATAGTGGTTTGCATTCCATTCCCGAGATTAGAAATTAATAGTAATTGTTGACACTAATCCATTGTTTCTCAACCATTTTTATGTCACGACCCACGAAAAAGCCAAAAAGTTAAGTATAAAGTCTTGCGACCCCTTCACTATAAAATTATAATTATAATAATATTTTCATTAATAGTTTATTTAAAAGTTTAAATAAAATTTTCAAGGCTCTCTCAGGCGATAAAAACGCAAAACCGCGCATTACAAATATAAATTATCGCGCGTGTAAATCGCGCCCGCCTGTCTGAGGGTCTAAAATTACTGTCTAGACGAGGCTTTAACCTGCGTTGTACTTGCACGAACTTGTCAAATAAGCCGGCCGCGCATCCCGTGACACGTGCGTTAGACAGGTTCGTACATGTTAAGTGCCTTAGTTATAAAAACAAAAGGACGCGAGGCAGAGTTTTATTGTCATTTACATTTTTAGGGAAGTAGCACAGGGAAGCAAGTACATACAACAACGATCTTGTTTCACTCACCCAGTGTTTAATTTTTATAAATGTCAGTAAAAAAGTTGAATTAATATATAATTTTATAACACCACACTAAAATTTATTCCTTTAATAAACGAATCTTTTGTATATAGGTCTTAGTTTTTTTACAGACTGCGACCCCCTTTAATAACAAATGCGACCCGCGCGTCGCACGGTCGCGACTAGGGTTGCCACCCGTACTTTATTATAAAGTATTGTACATTATTTCGGGTAATTGAACTCTGTACTTTATGAGAACAATAAAATACGCGAAAATACTTTACTTCGCATAATTTGATTTATCTGGGATTCATTTTTCAGATAACATACAAAAAGAGGTTTCTCGTAAGTATTTTTGCGTAAAACGAGAGTTACTGGAGTCGATGACGTTATCGTTTGTTGCCGAATAGATTCGATAATTGACGAATATACCCACCCTGTGGCGGTCACCAATTAAACGCTCGTTTTTGAACGCAACCTAACCTCAAATATTAACATTGTTAATGTCATTGTCAAAACCTCTTGTTTGTTTTGTGTAAGGCGGATTGACTGCAATAAAAATACGATTAATCGGTTTTATAGCTTCAACTTATAGTAAATCATGGATAGGGACAACCTTAATAAACAAGAGGCAAGACGAAAGAAACAAAGAGTCTCTGAATCTGATAAAAAATGAATTACTTATTTACTTCGACTTAAATATAGACTGTAAAGATGCCATGCAGATAATTATTAGTTAAAAGTTGCTAAAAGTAATGAAAAATATGTTTCTGAACAAAATAATAAACTCAAATAAACCATACTTAATTTTGACACAGAGTACTTTTTTTTCTACCTTTAATATTCAATGTACTTTATTTGCACAAAAAAAAGGTGGCAACCCTAGCCGCGAACCCCAGGTTGAGAAACTAGGCTCTGGACAATCTAACCATGTTAAACTCTTGTTACGATCAGGAATAACAACATAAAATAAAATTATTCCATAATCTCGAGTTAACACTACAGCAATCCACATTTTTCTTTTTATATTTAATTACATGTTCATACATACATATCTTCACGCTATATTCCTAACGGGGTAGACAGAGAGGACGGAGCACCAAGCTTCGCGGTCCTTACATACTTCTTTCGCCTCATCGAATCTCATCATTCTCCTCACGCATTTTTGCCTAAGCATGCTTTTGATATTTTCGTCAGTTAACATTCCGGCTATTTGATCTTCGTAAGTGAGTCTTGCTCTTCCTTGGCTTCTGCTACCACTCATTTTTGCTCTGTACATTTTCTTCGTCAGTCTTTCATCATTCATCTTTCCATGTGCCGAACCATCTATGTATTTCTCCTTCATTTTTACAATAACAGCGTTATTGCTAATTACATATTCCTAGGTATATTCGCCACTAAATGTTTTTTACGTTTATCATAGGAAAAGAAAAATTAAATGGTGTAGAGGCGGAGAAGTGGGAACATTCTGTACTATTTCTACCTTCATATAACACTACGATTGTATATACAATGTGGATAAGAAGAGAAAGCAGTTCACCTGTACCGTTGAGGTAAAAAAGCTTGTTTATAGTACGATTCGCACGACAGTTAATTGTATAATTTTATGTTTGTATATTATAATCTGTTTTAACTATTATAATCCACCACCACCAAGTATAAGCATGCGGTGATGCTATTATTTAAATCGGATTTTGCGAATGCATCTTACTATTCTAACCGGCGGGTTATTATCTAAAAATTTGCAGACAGCGACAGCCACGTGATTACCGCGCGACCGGTGATTAATTGTATTGGGTCCTTACATATGAAATTGGCGTTTTGTACGGGAGGAATATAAAGTCAATTTTTTTTTTGTAAAATATATTTAATTAATCAAAGTATGCATTGTTATCTATGCACTTTTGCCATCTCATAGGTAGTTCACTGATCCCTTTACTAAAAAAACTATGGGGGCGAGAATCAATAAACTCTTTGAAGGCGGTTTGGACTGCCGCATCGGAGTTGAATTTTTTTCCTTGTAAGAAGTTGTCCAAATTCCGGAAAAAATGGTAATCTGTTGGAGCAAGGTCCGGGGAGTACTGTGGATGTCGCAGACATTCCAATTGTAGCTCATCTAACTTAGTGGTTGTTTGTTGTGTTGTGTGCGGTCTTGCGTTGTCGTGAAGCAGCAGTGGCCTAGAGCGATTGACCAATCTCGGTTGTTTAGCAGCTAGTTCTTCCTTCATGGTTTGCAGTTGCTGACAATAGATATCTGGGTCATACACAAAATGGTGTCAAAAATTTAACGAAATAAAAATTTGTTGTATTTCTTCAAAATCAGTCTCATTTATTAGGTAATAATCTAAGTAATTAAAGGCTAATCGGGAACCAGATGGTTTTTCAGTTTTTGCTAGAATATTCAACTTTTAAATTTTTTAATGACCACAGATGTGACCAAATTCCACAGAAAATAATATAATCAGTCTAACTTTGACTTTAATTCTAATAAAAACTAAAAAAAAAGCAATTATAAACTGAACAATCAAACATAAAACCGACAAAATATCAACATAAAATATAATAATTAATATAACAAAAACAAGCCTCTCGAAAAAGCATAATATAAAAAAGATCCACAAGTGAGTAATTAAAAAATGTTTTCATCACTCTCATCACTTGATTGAAAGAACCTTGGTCGTGCACTGGACTTCTTAGGCGGTGTAAAGGAGTCATCAGAATAATTATACTCGAAGGGAATCCTCTTTCTTGGAGTGAGAGGTTGAGCGATCGTTATATTCTCTAAAGGTTCCGGAGATGGTGTACACAAAAAAGGGTCCGGTGATGGCGGAGCAGAGACGGTGACGGTGGATGCGGATGCTGTTCCATGAGAAGCTGGACTAAGCACATTTATTCGTGACGAAGGTCGTGAAGGAATTTCAAATAAAGCTTCTAAAGTATCTGAGACATATTCAATTTGAATGTGACCAATTTCAAAATGCGGACAATTAATGTGAGCTGCACATGTGATACAGCTTAGTCTTCTGGCATGGAGTATGTTGGGCTCGGTTGCGCTCCAAGCTATTTGATGAATTTGGAAGGTACCTTTGAACGGACGACATTTATTTGCATCGGCTATGTTTTGTATTTCAGGAATATGGGTGTCATCAATACGCATAATTTCAATGCCTTTGCAATTATCTTTCAAACAATTAATGAAACTGTCAATGTTCGATATATCTCTTCCATTCGCAACAACATTGTCACATGTCCGTTTCACACAGCCACCAACGCCATCAGGCGCACCTTTACCGTGGCCTGCTTCACTGAAATGCCACAGGATAGTTTCGACGTTTGCAATTTTACTAACATAATTTACTATCATATGAAACATAGTCTTGTTGCGATATTGTGTCGTTGGTCCATCACTAAGAATATGTAATTCCTTTAAGTCTGGGGAGAGCGATTTAATTTTTTCTAAGACAGGTGTCAGATGTGCGCAAATAAGTACAGGATCGTGCCTTAAGTTTTCGGAGACAGTACAGATAGATGTAGTTTTTATAAAGTTTTGTGGCGGCTCAGAATTGGTGGAGTAATAGACGCAGGTGTGCAATGAAAGTTGTGATTTCGATCCACCAAAATGAGCTGATTGAATTTCTGATTCGTACTTGCAACAATAATTTTCAGAAAAATCTATATGTAGTAATCCTTCAGATGATGTAAGATTTTGTTTAATGAATCGGATAGCTCTATGCTGATTAATAACGTTTGCAAGATGTTGCATAAATATAGGTAAGTTTATATTTAAAATGTTCACAAGAGATTGTTGTGATGTCCTAACACTCTCTTTAATAGTTTTTTTGCAAAGCCTTTCTTGACCTTTAATGATTTCTTTAAAACACTTAGTTACCCATCTTTGATATATAATTGTGTCCTTTCAACTTATTATTGTAAAATTTGGGAGGTTTTCCAAACATTCTGAACATTTGCGTTCCAAACAAGGAATATTTAGTGTATTGTTACAGCAAAGTGACTTGACGAGGTCAGTGGCTGAAGAATAACTAATTATTTTTGCTTGGTGTAAAGCGCGAACAACATAATCATTATTGGTGTGAACAGAGCATAAGCAAGTATTTCGCGAAGCTGCTTTAGGGAATATTACCCAGAAAGGACGATATCGGCGGAATGTCTCGTAGGAGATATTTAAGCCAGTTGTATTGTTGAACTTCTTGTGAAGGTTAAGAAGCGTATCATTTAAAAGACGTATTTGTTTTTTGACTTTTCTGCGTGTGATAGTTTCTTTTTTTCCGGCTGTTAGTCTACTATTTTCGTCATCAATTAAGAACTCGTATATCTTTTGTTTTAAACTAAAGCTTAGAATATTGCCCCGTTCCTTATTTTTCTTTATTCTTGCTAATCGCATCCTGTATTTCGCTAACCTTCGTTCTAAAATATTTAATCTATTAATTAAATACTGATTTTGGGCCTTCAATTGACGTCTATTACGTGCGCTTACTGCTTTACCCACGGCGACTCGCGAAAATGATGAACGAGAAGAACATGACGACGGAGGTGGCGTATTCTCATTTAATATTTGATCTGTCCGTTTTTTTATTTTTTCTTTTTCGCGTCTTAGCTTAGACTTCTCACGCCACATTTTTCTAATTTGGCGCTGCTGCCTAGGTGTAAAATCTTTAATAGTCTTTATCAAACCATCTTGTTTCTTCCGATAATATCTTTCTCTGTCTTTTCTACGTCTTTCTTCTATAGCAAAAGCATCTAATTTAGCTCTAGCTCTTTGCATGCTTAATTTCTTTTGTTCACGTCGCCGTTTTTTCCTCTCTTCTTCGCTCAGATGTGACTTACGCCTACTTGAACGAGGCATCGTGTCTAAAACTTTATGCGAAATTGCACACACCGCATACCACAAAATAGATTAATAGATTCGTTTATTTTATACACCGTTATTACAGAAAAAAGACATACCAAAGTTGTTTACTAAGTAGGAAAAGTAAAGGAAAACTGACTTTATGCTACAATGTATGGTAAGCAATAAAACTTGATTAGCACTATTACTTTTGCATACATCTAAAATTCAGTAATTTATTCGATAAACAACATTTCATATATTAGTCAAGAGTTTGTATTACTTTAATGTTACATCGGCTCAGGTCTATTAATGTAAAGCTATTGTTATATGAAATCTTAGGTGCGAACCGACTTATGCAAATCGACGGTTATTTTTCAAACCAAAAACTAGAAAGATTAGTTCAAGTATAAGCATACCACGAATAATAACAATAAATAACATTTTTATTATGAAAAACCTTTTCCGTGGACATATGTCCTTCGTGTGGACATTCCTGTTCACAGAAAAGTTGTCCACAGAAAGGACATTCAAGCCTAAGGTCAACGTCGCTCTTTTGTTTTTAAGGTTAGAAAAATGACAAAGAGGATTTCGAAAATACTCCTTAAAAGGCACTCCGGCAATATATTTAACAGTATAATAAACGCTTACCTACCAAAGTTCACCAAGAACAGAAAAGTCGCACTGATCTTTTATAAAATTACTAATATCTAATTAAAATATTCTTAAACAACAAAATTGCACACTGCACTTTCAAAATGAACACCGGCGAATGACTTCTTTTTAATGTTATTAATGTAAAAAATTCTTTCTATGTGGTAGCTTTTTTAGAAATTTTTAATAGGTTGATTTTTTGGTCCACAGAAAAGTCATGTATCCATATAACCATATGTTTATTCGATATTGGTCAAAAAATATAGAGTATTTTTAGCAATTTTTTTATCAAATATAATTAGTGTTCATTTAAACACTCATAACATTTGTCCTTTTAATTATATATTCATCAAAAAGTTAATTAGAACTATTCAAACGCGTGTACTACGAATCTGAACAGTCCACAGAAGGGGATAATTGGAAACATTTTGTTTTTTTTTAAATTAATAAATATTTTACAGTTTTAAATACTTCTGTATATATGTATAAATGCAGCTATAGTTTAATTAAGAAATAAAAGTCTTCACATTTTATCGAAATAATTCAAATTATTATATCTGAACCTCGCTATGTGTATGACCCATCTACCGTAATCGTTTGGCCAGATTTTAGAAAGCTGTAGTGAACGACACCGGCGCTAGTCCACCAAACACTCACAAGTAACTTTTTCTGAGTCAATTTTCGTTTAGGGCAGCATTTGGCTGGGTCTCCAGGGTTCAGCCATTGCGACGAGCGCTTCCGATTATCGTACAATATCCACTTTTCATCACAAGTAATGATTCGATTTAAAATCCCTTCATTATTGTGTCGGTTGAGCAAAGTAACACAGCAGTCGAGGCGTGTTTGCAAGTTCAATTCACTCAATTCATGAGGTACTCATCGTTATAGTTTTCTTACTTTCCCGATTTGCTTCAAGTGGATTAATACAGTTTTGTCACTTACCCCGAAGCCTGCAGCTATCTCTGAAGTGCTTTGTGATGGATTCGCTTCCATAATAGCCTTTAATTCTTCATTTTCCACGTTGGTCTCCGGCCGTCCACGGGGTTGGTTCTGAAGGTCGAAATGTCCAGAACGAAAACGCTGAAACCAAAAACGTACCGTGCTTTCTTTTGCGACACCAGCGCCGTACACATCATTAATCCTTCGAACTGTTTCTGCAGCACTGGTGCCACGGTAAAACTCGTACTCGTAAATATACCGATATTTCATGTTTTCCATTGTGCGACGCCAAAGAAAAAAATAATGAGGAAAAAAACAAATGAATGACTATTTTCAAAACTCAAATGTACCAGCTAAATGAATATATAAATTTGAATTTGGAATTCTTAACCAAAGAGGAGATATTTCAGATCAAAGTGGTCAGTACGACAAAACGCTAATTTCATATGTAAGAACCCAATAATAAAAAATTGGTATCGCGTATGATGATTGCGTGTCTATTGCGCTATGACCGTAAAATGCACTTTTCGCGGTAGATATAGCGCCACTATAGAAATTATATTACAAGGATTCTCGTTTTGACAGCAGATATCGCGCGATATTCGGCTGTCGCATGCTGACTGCAAGTTAGGTAATAAGCATGCGGGTCTATATCGTGTTTAAAGCTTGCTCGACGTTTCGATCAGATTGCATTGATCATTGTCACGCACAGATCGATGCAATCGAGATAAAAAAAGCCTTAAAAGTTTTAATACGATATAGACCCAATCAGTAACAATTCTAAGATGTGTAGCCCAAACATAGAAGGTCTAGAAGTGTGCAATTATGCACAAAGGATCGTTAAATAGCCCAAGTCGCTAGAAGCTTGAAGCTTTGTAAGGAACAGTTTCTTTACACAAAATTTTTGGAAATTCAACTGGTAAGGGTCAAGGTTAATCTCGAAATTATAAAAATGTATTTGTTTTTTAATCTAGGTTTTTATTAACATAATTGAAATTCCTTGGAATATATATATCTTTTTGTATTTAATTTACATTAGATATGAGTATCAAATGAAATTTGGCAACAATGTACTTGACAACTTTCGGCACGATTACATATTATACAATGGAACATTTGCTGGGAATGACGCTTTCGAAATACCTATGGGTAAGATATTTAATTTTTTCGAGCAGCTTCATTATATGTATCGAAATTCCTACAAATAAAATAAGTAACAGGGATCATAGAACATTATGTATCTACTTGACTTATGGATCAGACACTACAGACTTATGGATCAGACACTATACTCAGACTACATTATAGTGTCTCTTGGCTTATTGTATGTCGTATTTAGTATATTGATTACAGCAATTACGACAAAGCGACTGTAATATTGTTGCCTATCGTTGCAATGTAATGAAAGAGATAGAATCACGCGATAGACAGTATATAGCAAAAGCGAGACAAGTTATAAAATAACAAAACAAGTTATTTTATACATATAAGTGGGTGTATATTTTTTTTTATTTATTCATTTATTTGCTGACATGAGTACAATACACATTACAGATGTCATCCATAATACATGTCACACAGACTGATATTATGCATAGTACATACCTTCCTTTAATGGGTATGCAAATTTTTATAATAATTTGTTCCTACAATTACAGTCATAATTTAAATTTAAATCATCTACTTAGTCAATGTCAATTACTTACAAAATCCAGCCTAAACTTAATCAACAAATCATACAATAACATGTCAAACACTCATACAATAGAAAACAAAAAAAAATAACAATAAATAAAATCTACATCAGCTATACAAAATTTATTCACTGAATAATAATTTTTGTTATTTCAATATTTAAATAGTCTGCTTGAAATTTTCTATAATATTCTTTTTCATTCTTTATTCCATCAGGTATCTTATTGTATACTGCTATTGCCATACACAAATTTTTAGGAATTAATAATTAGTTCATAATACACGTTCGGATCTGTCTATCATTATTATAACTGGAGCGTGTTGCAAATAAATGTTTATGTTTTCTCACGAATAGACATATATCGTAAATATATAATGTAGGCAAAGGCAGAATATTTTTCCTTTTGAACAGAGGTCTACAATTGTCTAAAAATTTGGCACCAGTTATTGCCCTGATGCATTTCTTCTGTAGAATAAAAGCTCTTTCCGCATCAACTGAATTCCCTCACAATACAAGGCCATAGCGAAGAACAGATGCCACATACGAGTGGTATGCCGTTGCTACCACTCTTTCGGATAGTCACATGTAGACGTTGTAATTCATAAACAAACCTTTGTACTTTAATGCATAATTAATGTGAGCTTTCCAGTTTATGTGTTTATCTATAATAATTCCTAAAAATGGTGCGGAATCAACCTGCTCAACATTTATTCCATCGTAGGAAACATTAAAAAAAATCTGTTCTGATATGTATGGAATTGTAATAATTTTGTTTTAAGTTTATTTCCAGATTATTGACTAACCTTTTTTTTTTTTTTTTTTTTTTTTTTGCGTCAGGAAATGCTTTATGCATCCCGTCCTGCCGTAGGGGGGTGGCAGGGGGGTATGTGGGACTCCTCGACATTAGGGTGCTAGGCCGAGTCTACCCACTAAAACCTGACGGTGTTCCTCGAGAGCCTTGATGCCGGGGTAACGGGAGCGCGTTGGCATTCTGCCGCGACCCCGGCGGCTATGCCCAGCCTGAGCCGGGCCCTCCTCCGTTTGCGGGCAGTTTTACCTGCCCGCTCTGCTGGGAGGCGCGCGGGAACAACCGCGCGCACCATCCCGAGGCCATTGGTGAGGCGCCTTCCCCCGAAGGACACCCCAGGCCTCCGAAGTGGCGGCTTCCGCACCCCGCCTACACCACGACAGGGGCGTCAGCACGCCCACCTGATTTTTACGTGTTTACTCACGGGTTTTTACAAGTTTTCCTTCTTCCCACCTTTGATTTTAACGTGTTGTCTCACGGGTTTCATTTCGAGTTTTCCTTCTCTCCACCTCTGGTTTTAACGTGTTTTCTCACGGGTTTCATTTCGAGTTTCCTTCTCTCCACCTCAGATTTTTACGTGTATCCTCACGGGTTTTTAAAAGTTTTCCTTCTTTCCACCTCCGGGGTCACAATACCCTTCCTGGAAGAGGGGCAGATTATTGACTAACCTAACCTAACCTAACCAATTAATTACATTTGCTAATTCATCATTTATCTCCCGTTAATAATCATCGTTGTCTTTACATTTTACGAGTAAGGTTGTGTCATCTGCATATAATACATGATCATATTTCATTACCCTTATCATATCCTTAATGTATAGTATAAATATAAGTGGTCCTAAAATGCTTCCCTGAGGTACTCCGCAATTATTATTACATCTATACCTAGACATGTAGGTATGCCTAATATTACTTTTCATTTTTTCAATTTCAATGCGTTTTTTTCTGTCAGAACTAAAGTAACTTTCTAGCCAATTATACGCAGTACCCCTAGCTCTCATCATGTACAATTTGCCTAATAATGTTTTCGGGCACACAAAATCAAATGCTTTACTCATATCTAACATTACAACCACAATGGGTGTGGAATCATTTAAGCTTTCAGTAACAAAGCGTATCATGTTAAAACAGGCTAATGTTGTGGAGCTTCCCTTTATAAAACCATATTGATTTGAAGATAATATTTTTTGTTCTTGAATGAAATTGTATAATTTGTTAAAAAAATTTTTGAGTTTACTGGAATTAACGCTACCGATCTAAAGTTAATCATATTTGCCTTTTGTCCATTCTTGAATAAAGGCCTTACAACATAACATTTCACAATCTTTCGGGGTAAACACCTTCTAAAAATGATTGATTTAGTATATGACTTAGGGGTGTTGCTAATGAGACCGCACACAGTTTCAAAATTTTTATTTATACCGTCATAATCAATGGAATTAGTGTTATTAAGACTTATAATTCTCTTATATATCTCTTGAGGAATTGTCGGCGTAAGATACATACTATAAGCATTTTGCGCTATATATCTATTTTATTATTAGTCAAGTATTTCTGTTGATTCGTCAGGTTAATAAAAAATCATTAAATTTTTCAGCAATCACTTGTGGGTCCTCATATCTCACGAAATTAATTTCTATTTCATTAATATCTTTGAAGTTGTCATTGATAGCAATATTCTCTTTAATAATATTCCATGGTGCTTTGCGAGTTTTTTGATCTTATAATATATTTCGTGTTCTTATAGGTATTGTAATTATTCAGATGCATTTTTTATTTGACGTAGAATGCCTGTATATTAAATAAAGCTTCCTTTTATTAATACAGCTTCTTTTTTTACCTTTTGTCCACTTTTTTTGTTTAATTCTCTTTTTAATACTCATATGTGGAAAGTAAAAGTCATAAAGTAGGGAAAATATATCATGAAACTTATTGAATGCTATATTTGTATCTGTAACACTGCAGACTTTATCAAATGTTAGGAAACGTTACTTTCTCTGAATTTTTTATTGAATTATACTGGCTCTATTCCCTTGTTTTTTCGAACCAGATTTTTGATTTGATTCTATGAATTTCATTATTTTTAAGATTACAAGTTAATGTTTGAGCAGTTTCATGATCAGATACAACGAGTATATGTATTCCTGCTGTGGTAATCGTCAATATTACTAGTAATAAGATCAATACAACTATTTCGTCTAGTAGGTTTTACTATATGATTTTTCAGGTTACCATTTCCTAATATTGCGTTCAATTCCTTAATGTGTGTATTCTCTCTAACATATTTATATTCCAATCACCACATATTACAATAATTTTCTTTTTTCGGTATGTAGCAAGTCCACTCATTAATCTATTCGTTTGTTAAAAAGATGGTGAAGATATCTTTTTTTTATTTGGTATTCTATACAATACACAACAATCACTTCAAATATCGGTATTTCAACACTACATCATTTACAATCATACATGCTTCCTATGTCTTTTATTGTATCCAGATTTTTTAATTTAATATTCGATTTTATTAAAATGCACGTTCCTCCCCGACACTTATTAGTGCAACAAAATGTTAACGCTGTTAAGTTGTATAGTTACATATCTTTAAAGTAACGCCTACATCGCCTTTTATATTTGTTTCAGTCAAGCATACAATATCTATATTTCCTATTTATTTTTCTAGTTCTTCCAATGCGCAATCAAAATTATCTCTTTTCCTTAATATTCCTGCAAAATTTTGATGTAGTACAATTATTGATTCTATTTTATTGACCGAAAAATGTATTTCTTGCATGGATTACGCCGTGACTATTGTATTTGTTGTCAATTTTTAAAGTTATCGCTGCTGTTGTTATTATCAACGACTATGTCTCTGTAAAAAGTATTAGTTTCTTTTGTCTGAGTATATACGCTATTGCATGTTGTCGTTGTACCTATAACATCATTTGCTAAGTTATTTATTTGTTCTTTCATACATTGATTTTGATTTAAAATACATGTCCTTTCTGTTTGAGTATGTACATTGTTACTTGTTTTTGTTGCGTTATTGTTTTTTAATAACTTGTTTTTCTGTTTTTTTATGTATTGATCATAATTAATGTTATAGTTTAATCTTAATATATTTCTTAAAGGTATTTGTGCTATATGCGTCGTAATAAATTTTCTAGTGGGTATATTGTAATAGTAATCCATCTCCACAAAATTCGTATTTTTTATTTGTTGACAAATGTCTTAATTAATTGTTAAATTTGATTTCATTAATTATTTTGTTACGTGATACTTCACAAATAATAATATTCGTGCGGCTATTATATTTATATGAATACGTAACAACCCGTTTCCCGCCCGCTTCGCTGGGCGTAAGTGAAAATTTTGTACGTAACAGTACATTTTTGTTTGAAAAATGGTGAAGGGTCTATGGAGTTAAAAAAATAAGTAGCCTATAACCATCTACAACTAATTCTATGCTGATCGGTCCAGTAGTTTTCAAGTTTATCGCGGTCAAAGAAAAAAAAACTTTCATTACACACATATATATAGATAATTCAAATAAGATATACACTCACCCGGATTAGTGTCATTACAACCCACTAGAATAACAATAAAGTCGTTAATTCAATATTCTTACAAAGTTTTATCTAAAGGTTCAAGTACTCTAGATAATTTAGCACCAGGTTTAAGAACCCAATAATTTTTGAAAACATTTTCTGTATGTCACGTTCTTGTTCGTCGCCAAGAATTAATACTTTTTTCTTTTTCATGTCTGCCGTTATTTTTTCCGTACTCATATTCCTTTTGTGATTTAATGTACCTACATATATTCAAAGAGTGACCAGGTTCAAAATTAGTATCATATAAACCTGTTAAGTTATTCTTGTTTGTCATTTTCTCGCCACTAGAAACATGTGATTTTTTATCTTTATCTGGTGTACTGAACTGTATGTGTTGTGGATTTAGTCGCGACTGGGATTTAACAGTAGTATATTTATTTTGCCTTATTGATTTATCTACGGTTTCCAGGTTATTTATCGAGTTTAGAGTAACGAAAAATAGATCACTGGATTGCGAAATACTACTGGTTCTTATGTGCTTTTTTCTCTTACTTCCTGAATTGAGTGTATATGATAAATTTTCTTTGTTACTGTTTATTATTCGCTTATATGTGTCGAGAGTTTTATAACTTTTATCTAAATTACTCTTCAGTTCTCCATTCTCCATTGACAATCTCAATTTCAGTATGAGCAGATAACAGATCATTTTGTAGTTTATCTTTTTGCTGTCTTAAATCCAAAATTTCATTATTTTTGTACAAAAAATCGTCTAGCATACTATGTATTGATGATCGTGAGGATGAAAGAGAAAATTTATCAAAGGAATTTCATTGTTGTCGCCTGGTACGGAATGTTATATTGTCAGCTTTTTCCATTTAAAAAAAAGTTTAAATAAAGTGTGTAATTTCTTTGTAGTTAGAGAAGTAGCATTAAGATATTTCCACTGTTTATGTTTGGCTCACTTTTAGCAAGCTTCAGAGTCAATTATCATAAAAATTAATTAACGCGTAAGTATTTCTCGAAGATAAAACTAATCAGATATAACACGTTTTAAGTTTTAACTCTTTATTTATATTTTAATAGAATTAATTTTCACTACGCGTAAAACTGTGTCCCTGTTGAGGGTAGATCTCAAAATTGTCTGGAGTATTACTATATTCTTTATGACTGATCAAGAATATATTATCATATAGTGTACCTTTGACTGTACATAAGTATAGACCCATGCGTAAGACACGCCTACGCGTGTCAATGACAATCCTATTTCTAATTGAAACTCGATTAAAATTGTGTGAAATGAACTCAAAACAAAATACACCATATGTTATGGAAGACATATAAACTTACCTATTAATACACACAGACGTAAATTTACTATTTATATTTTAGATTTAAAATGTAAAGTGCTTAGAGAAACTTTGGACCATGAACCAGTTGATCCATTACTAGAATTTATTGAACCCGAGTTGGAATATTTCAGAGTGAAAGCAGCCTTTGATAGGTAAGTTATTTTGCCTCTGAACATGTTTTATTCTTTCTATGAATTTTTCACATGTCTATGCTTTTATTGTTTAGGTTTAAATTGAAGCATAATAAAGTTTACGAGAATGATGACGTACATATGAAAAGAATGAGTGTTTTCAAAAACAATTTAAGGTAAGTAACTTTTTTTTTTAATTTAGGTTTTATATAGACAATTCTAAAACAATAATTTATATTTTAGGTTCATAAATTCGTTGAATCGTCAACATAGATCTTTTTCTGTGGCGGTAAATCATTTAGCCGACTTGACAGACGATGAACTGTCAGTATTTTCGAGCACTCTACATAGAAATGTACAAAAAATGGGCGCTGATAACAACAAAGTTTTGAAGTTGGGTGAAAATGAAGACATAGAAAGCATTTTCGATTATGATTATGATGATTATGACAGTGATACGGATGATTACCTGGATAATTTGAACGTTTCATTTGATTGGAGAAACTATAATGCCATTACTTCTGTAAAAGGTAAAGAAGTAAATTATATCATTGAATTTTGCGATGTTACTGTTAAAGTCACTGAGTTCTCCCCAGTGGTTTGTTAAACTAATAGTACAAGCTTAGTGCTTATTTTAGAGTCACACAATTGGTGTAATTATTTGCAGAATTATTTTCACTGAAGTCGATTTACTATTATAATATTTATTTTAATTTTAATAATGAACCAGCATCATACGATCATAATAAATTATTATATATCTATTATAATTTATACTTCATTATTATTTCGTTATAATTTATATTTTGTAATTATTATATCATTGTAATTTATACTAAGAAATTATGATTTCATTAGGAATTATATTTTGAAATTATAATTTCGGCGAAATTTTAAATTTTGTGCCATTGTGGTGATTGTGCGGATTAAATTTTGCAACTGAATTTTAAAACCAGTCCACTTAACCTTTTGAGCGAAAATGCGCACAATTTAGACACAAGACAACTGAAACTAGTAAAAATTTATTTTTAAATAATGTCTAATAGATATTTTATTGGAATAATTTATTTTCCGTTTTAATGTTCTACAATGTGATATATCAGTTCTTCTAATAGGTGTCTTTGTGCTTTTGTAATTATACTCCAGTAAATGCGTCATCGAACTGTTCCCGGAAAAAGCAGCAACTTTCTTTTTTTATGTGTAAATGGGTCAAGCTTAAATCTATATTTGAATTTTTGCGGTGACTTATCGTCAGATTCAATTTATTTTCAATTCATATTTAAAGTTGTAACTCCAATAAATATTTTGCTTATAGCTCTTTTATAGACAATAATATGGTATATAATTTTATTAACAAAATAATTTTAACTTTTACATAAAAAAAAAGCAAAAATATAATTGTTATAAACGTTTCGCTTTTACACAACCGATTTACTGGGTTTACTGTTTATAGATCAAACTACTTTATGCGGATCTTGCTACGCTTTCACGACCGCCGCAGCGATAGAATCATCCGCTTACATAGCTAGGGGCTGCAAACATTTGGAGGAAGTTAGCGAACAAGCTCTGGTTGATTGCACTTGGAGGTATAAATAATCTGTGTTTATAAGAATGTTTATTTTTTAAGATCTCGATCCTTGGCACTCCGTCGTCTGTGATTACACCGTTAGGGATATAGCGTGAAATTATGTAGGTATGTATGTATTACCACTAACTGCAAAAAACCATAAAATAATTTAGAACTGAAATAACACTAATCCCAGCTTTAAATTAAAACTAGTACCTAATATAAATTATACAATATTTAAATGGTTTTAAATGATATTGGATTTTAGATGTTACTAGGTGATTTGTCTAGACGTTTAGCGATATCTATAAATATGTGAAGCTTAGTGCTCATAGTTGGAGAGCCAGTGAAAGGCAGATATCACGTATTCCAACAAACCTTAAATTTTGTCCAGTAACTTTCTCATATCTACCGTACTTGAGATGAGAACCAACTAAGCGCGGTCGCTGTGACAGGTATAAAAATCACATGAACTTCAACGGTATTTCAACGAAGCTGCCATTCGAATATTTTTATATATACTACTACTGTTATTGAAAAATAACAATGGCAGACGATTGTGGCGGTTGTGACGGTTGTGACGTCATGGCGGACACTTTTGAAATTTCGTTTTTTTCAAATTTCAAAAATATTTAAACAAATTTGGAATTATATATGTTATTCTTAACAGTATCAAAGCTTATATTTATCATATCAGAGGTTTTCTCCGGTTATAACAAGTCGACAAACAGCGAAACTTTACCTACAGCCCGAGAGACATACAGTACATGGAGAAAAGAGATCTCCGTTCTCTCATTATTCTTTATGAAACAGTACTATCGTATTCACTGTAATGCGTACAGGGATACAATATCCGCTGCAGACAAACAAAATTGAAACTCTTTTCTTGAGTCGGTTGAAGAAATAATATAACAGTGTTACTTTTTGCAAGCTTTTTGCTTAGAATAATAACCTAAAGTCATTATTTTGTTATTATTTCATAATTATTTTCATTTCATTCCTGATATTAGCTATTGACAATGGACCAGTATATCGATATTTTCTGTATCGTCACAACGTCTTTGGCGGTGTTCGCGAAACTACCATGACAGCTCCATGTTAATCCATGTTAATGCTTCTTCCAAGGCTTTTTGTCACAACAAGCTTTTTGCCTTCGCTAGTCATGACCAACTGACAGAGGTCAGGAACGCATTCTCTCAGCGGCCGGATAATAGCTTTGTTGCTATAAGTAGACCGCTTAAGTGAGACCTCGCCCGCGCAGTATAGGGGTGCGAGGGTCTGACGACAAAGGGGTTCGAGTGGAGAGCGGGCGGCAGGCGCATTCTTGCCGTAGCACGTATCGCTAGCTACCCAGTTAGCGATCACACGTGTTGACAGTTGCGGAGGCTTTGTGAGATTTATTCATGAGGTTATAATCTTAAGATGAGTCGAAATATGTTCGGACACAAAATTAATAGTTAATCCAAGTAAATGGCTTTTAACGTTTACGAATATTTTAGAAGAAAAAAACTGGACCCAAATTCTGCTGAATATCAACCTCTGAACAAAACCGTAGCAGAAGTTACTGGACTATCGGAAAAGTCAATATCTAGACAATTTAAAAGGGTACTCCTTATCGAATAGCCAAATATAACATCGTAGAGGTGTAAATAATATTAATAAATACGAACAACAAACTATTGTACATCTTGACGAAACTTATGTCAATGCGTCTCATAATGTTTCAAAATGTTGACAATCAAAGAATGAGCGTGGCGTGCTATCCCATATCGGTAAACGGCCATTTTTGATCATCGTACATTGTGGAGGTCAAACTGGATTTGTAGACGGAGCACTTTTGATGTACAAATCCAAATACAAAACAGGCGATTACCTCACAATGACATGGATTTCGAGAATTTCTGTAAATGGATAGTTGAAAAGCTGTTGCCAAATATACCACCAAATTGTGTCATAATAATGGATAACGCAGCTTATCATTCAGTTCGAAGAGATAAGAGCCAACTATGGCATCTACTAAGACATCTATGCAAGCATGGTTACGATGACATAACGTGTCTTTTGATGATAAACTTAGAAAATGTGACTTATAACAATTAATTAAAGGGTATTTCGCAGAAGATATTTACAAAATTGACGAGTTATTGAAAAAAAAAACAGACATGAAGTGTTGCGTTTTCCTCTATACCACTCAGACCTGAACCTTATTGAATTAGTCTGGGAGGATGTTAAAGGACAATTAGCACAAAAAGATATCGATTCTAATTTGCACAAAAAAAAATGCATTAAAGGGATTATTTGTTGAATATTCCGCAGAGAAGTGGGAGCATTGTTTTAACCACGTAATTAAAATTGTGAACAAATACTGCAAACATGACAGACTTTTAGATGATGTTGTTGATCAATTCATTATTAATGTGCGGGACGATTCTGATGATGACAACTTCGAAGGTGAAGAATCAAGTTCAAGTGATAATATGGACATAAGCGATTTGTTTATAATCTCGATACCTTGCATTAAATAATAGTACAAAAGTTTATTACCGATTGTTTTATTTTTAAACATTAGCATAAAGTTTTTTCATTTAAATTATCGTCATAAATTAATTTTCTCATTAAGAAAACACCACCATGATAATTGTTAACCGCTATGACGTCACATATCTCAAGAACTGTCCAGTGCGAAATTCACCTCTTGTGTATCATACTCGCGCGCTTTCCGCCCGCTCCTCCTTCGATCCCCTTTGTGGTCATATCCCGTCACTCCTGTACTGCGCGGGCGAGGACTCACTTTAGCGGTCTACTTATACTTTGCTACTTTCTATCAAGCAGGACCGAGTAACATGTGCGTCCGCCACAGTTTAAAAAAAATTGTAATATTCTAAATCAATTAATATTTTCCAGTACGAACCCTTATCGAGGGAATTTAGGATGTAATGGAGGCACCTATGAGTACACATTAAACTGGATTAAAGGCCACGGAGTGCCTTTGAAAATGGAATATGGACCATACTTAGCGATGGTAAGTAAAATCTCTATAGCTTACAAACAGCATTCGTAATTCTACGAACGTTTTATAGTAAAAAATACACACAGCATGCTTTCTTTTAAAAATTGTAACACGTTACTTTGAGTTTTAATTTACTTAGCCTACATACATACATAATATTTTGTATACACTATATCCCTAATGGATAGATCGCCAAGCAGCGCGGTCCTTACGTACTTCTTTCGCCTCGACAAATCTCATCATTCTCTGACGTTAAGTTATTTATGCTTGTAATGTCGCTGACAGATTGTTTTAAAGACATTGATGCACTGATCTTACCCTCGTTATACATTTTTGAAAACATAATGTAAAATATAGATCTATTTCAAAAGAAAGGTGTTATTAAAGGTATGGAAACTCGTGGGCGTGATCAGCTAATTATTCTTAAATTTAAATTACAAAAGTTTAGAGTCTAGGTTCCCAAACTTATTTTGTCTACTGAGTCGAGAGCTCATGCAGTCGTTGTCTAAGATGCCTCCTAGCTAAATGAAATTACAAATCACCCCCCAGGCCTCTACACAACGCGCCCTTTTTTTTCTGGGTCTCTTACCGCCCCCCTTTAGGGCTGCAGCGTCCACAGGGGGGCGTTATCGCCCACTTTGGGAATGGGTGGTTTAGAGTCTAGCGGGTCGTTTTTAGGTAACGTTTTTATAATAAAATTCCTAAAGGAATTACTCAATTAATGGAAAAGTAATTTAAACTTGTTATTAAACGCACACTGATTGTAAAAGCATGCTACAAAATTAGCGACTTCATAGAAGAAAAAAGAAGTCTGGAAATAATGCTCTCTGCACACGCATTTACTGGCTTTGTGGATATTGTATTTTAAATGACTATTGTAGAATGATGTTAAAAAAAATTATGCCTGACCGAGTTTCTTGTCGGTTATTCGCAGTGTTCAGGTTTTCTTTTCGAACCAAACTATAGTAGATTTGACGTTTAAAAATATCTTGCAATTGGGTTTATTTGAATTAATTGATTTGACTTTGACTTTGTATTTTTAAATATGAATGACAATTGGCCGCTAATCACTCGTGTTGTGTATGTACAAACTTTTATTTGTATTTTATTTTCAGGAGGGTTTCTGTCACATGAGTAATATGACGAGGTTAATAATGATTCAAAACTCTGATGAACTGTTGAAGAAAACATCTGTTATAAAGGTAACCAAAAAATAATTTTGCTTATTGATATAAACAAACGGGAAAGTAAGGTACGAGCGCCTTCCGCGTAGACCCCAAGCATAGATTGTGTAAGAGATGGTTATGCATCATAACAAAGTGAAGTGTAATATTAATCATATTTGTCGAGTCTCAGTATGAGCTATGCTTAATAATTTAGTGATCACATTTTTTTTAACGTATATATTTTATTTCTTCTGGTTCTTATTTTCCTGCTATATCATATCTGAATCATCACTCCAACATACAATATTTTGACGTACCATATATCTTTCTCTTTGGTTACAATCCAATGGACTTATTATAAAAAGTATATCAAGGCACATATTTTAATAGCAATAAGCTAAACTTTTCGAATTCATTACGCAATAGGCATCTATTACAGAACATTACAACAATCCTAGCTATTATATTTTTTGCAATTCTATATAAAAGGTATATAGCAAAAATATAAAAGGTATATCAATGCAAATACAATGCGTGCTATCCGGCAAAAATATGAAAGGTATATCAAAGCCAATACAAAAAGCTAGACCTTTCAAGTTCATTATGCAACAGGCATTATAGCAACATTAGTATTTATGTGCGTCGAGAGCGTATGTGGTCGGTAGTACTTGGTTTCAAGATCAGGCGAGTGTTCCCTTGTAGTATGTAGACTGATCCGTTGGCTCACTGTCAGAGCATCTTCCTTTCAAGATGAGGCACCGGGTTTTACATTAAGGAAACTAACATTTCTAAATCGACTTCGAGTCTGCATTTTATTAGGGGGCTCCCTCAGTTCGTTGTGCGGTACCCATAGCACAAGTCTGGTGCTTAGTTTGGGGTCATAAATTTGTGCCATCGTCTTGAGTATTATTATTACCTTTCTGTTATCTTATTAGCTCATCTGGTCTTTATTTCCCTGCTATATCATATCTGAATCATCACTCCAACATACAATATTTTGACGTACCATATATCTTTCTCTTTGGTTACAATCCAATGGACTTATTATAAAAAATGATAAAATATTTAATCGACTATGACTTACTTGTTAGGAGGCGATACGAACACACGGACCGTTATTGGCAGCCATTAACAATGTACCGAAATCATTCACCTTCTATTCAAAAGGAATTTACGATGATTCGAGATGGTAAGACAACAATATTTATAAGTTAATATATATACTTTAATGAAGGCTATGTTATGTACGTGATATCCGTATCTCTACAACCAACCTACATCTTCCATCCCTCGAAAACGCACTTCCTAGATATACAATTTCGTTCACTTGTTCTAGAAATGTTATTAACCCATATATAACCCATATATACCCATATAACCCATATATAACCCATATATACCCATATAACCCATATATAACGCACTTTGTCTGTACATCTTCCTATTCAAACACCAAAACCTAAGTTTTGTTCAAATTCATATTAAATCATTTCACATCACAGTATTCTTTCATGCACATAACTAGTATCTGCAACCACTATTCTGATAGTGCTATAAGCACAGCATCGTCAGCGTAGAAAAGGCAATTTGCCGTGTAACACTCATACTACATACTACTATCATACCACTCATACTACCTTTCAATGAACAGCCAGGCAGACATCACGCTGTCCTATCTGACGCCTGAACAGACTTCGAACTAAAGCGACAAGTCACCATTTATTCTTACACGGGTTCTGTGGCCTGATATAATCACCTCACAGCCTGTAGTAAGGGGCCCTCCATGCTATATTAAGGCAGAAGACTCCATCATTTCTTTCGCACTACTCTATTGAATGCTTTTTCAAGATCCACGAAAGCGCAGAAAACTTTCCGACGTATGGCCAGAAACTTCTCCACGATACCGCGGAGCGAGAAACATACAACCCCTACCGTTACTAAAACCACCTTGTGCCTCCCACAAATATCTTACAGAAACGCCTTTCATACGTTCAGTCAATACCTTTGTTTAAACTTTACTTGCTAAGCTGACTAAGCTAATGGCCCTATAGTATGGGCAGTCTAAATGAGAACCTTTCGCTTTATAGAGGTACTATGACTGCGACGCGTCAGTCCTTCGGAACCTCACTCTTTTACCAGCAAAAATCGCACAGTTTATAGAATGTATCCCAAACCCTAGGACCACCATACTTGATCGTCTCAGCAGTAATCTCATCATTTCCCGCAGCCTTTCCACATATCAGACTCCTCATCACTTTCTCAATCTCTTTCATACTAATGACTCCTCTAGTTCCTGACCCGAGTGTAGCCATTCTTAGGATCGCTCTCAGTGTTAGACATAGTCGCCATTCTCATGCAGTTCTCTATAATAATCACTCCATCGCTGCAGAACATCTTTTTTGTCTGTTAGCAGATGCAAGGTGTCGGACGACTTCGGTACCTACGCATTTCTTTCCAAAATAATTTGGAGTTTTCCACGAAATTCTTCGACATCTTGTTTTCGTCTAACACCCTTCATGCTTCTCTTTCACTAGTGGTTTCGTTTCTGCTTTCTGCGGTTCTTTCAATATCTCTTTATCCCTCTTTCATCGAATCCTTCATACTACAACTATTTATGGCAGCAATGTAGCCTCGACATGCTTTTTTTTTGTTGTACACAGACTCTTTCGCCCTTCCCAATATTCGCTCCACACACTTTTTTCGCAGCCTCGATCATACTATCTTTAAGATTCTGGCAACATTCTTCGACATCCTTGCTCGTCACTTTCAACCTATTGTTAAGCTTACCGGATACTTCCCTTTCATATTAAATCCTGGTGGTCACATTTTACAATTTCCAGCTCTCGATGCGACAGACAGCTGCAAGTATGGACGCTACGCGACATCGCCATGCTGCAAACAAACCCCTTATTCAGTTACCACTAGAAAATTGTCCGTATGTGTGCTCTCGTGTCCATAACCTGCTTTTTGAGCGCACTGTTCACCAGAAATAAATCAATCATACTTCCTTCATCCTTCCTTTCTCATGTGCACTGATGAATCCTTTTGTGCTTAAATAAGGTATTAGCAACAAAAAGATCCTTTTCCACTTTCACTTTTAACACAATCCTACCAGCATCATTCACTCTCTTATCTCCATATTTGCCTAGGACAGACTCAAATCCTGTTCGAGCTGTCCCAACCCATTCATTCATGTCTCTACACACTATAATTCTCTCATTCTCTTTAACCGTCTCTAGAACTTCCCTAATGTTCTCCAAAACTGCTCTATTTCGCCCAAATTGGCAGAGGTCACTGAAGCATACACAACCAAAACAAAAATCCTAGTCCGCTCTATCGTAAGGCACGCCCAGAGTAGTCTCGGGCTTACACACTTGTACTTAGTCACACAATTAACTAAACGCGAGGACAGTAAGACGCCTCCCTTGGCATCCCCTTTTTTCTTGTAGTACCCCTGACCACAAAGCGATGCCCTCTCGAGGAAAGTCGGCAAGTTCACTGCCACTTCGCTTGGTTTGACTCAAACATAACACATTATTCCTTTCATAATATCAATCACTTCACTCATCGTCTCTTCAAGCCCACCTCTCACATTCCTCCCAACTATTCTGCTCTCTTCTCTCCACTTCCCGCCGCGAGGTGCACAGCGTGTTGGGTGACGGTCTCCAACGCAGGACTGCACTCTACTCACACCAGCGGGGAGAAACCGGTGTCCGCCGCTTTCGGGGTACGCCCTATCTCTATCACTAACGTTAACCCCTATGGTGTCCACAGGAGAAGAATTGCAGCCCTGAAAAGAACTGGCAGGGGTAGCGAGCACGCTTCCTCAATTGACTGCCTTTTTAAAGCCTTTAAAAATAACTCTGAAACTCAATATTTTTTTAATATATTATAGTCTATGATCAGAGGTTTTATAATTTTTAAATTTTAGATATTAAGTAGCTGTTGCCCCCGACTTCGTCCACGTGGAATTAAAAAAAAGTAGCCTATGTCCATCAGCAAGACTTAATGTATCTTCATTCTGAACATTAAAATCGCTGAAACCATTTAGTAGGAGAAGAATTACGAACACACACACTTTTTATTTATTGAGTATTTGTGTATTGAGATTTTTTGAATTGTGTGAATTTTATGTATTGAGATAATAGAATCCAAGGAAGACCATATTAGACTTATAAAGATCAGATAGTCATTATGTTTCTACCATACCTCAGTGAAATAGTGTGTGTTAGAATCAAGATGTTTAGAAGATTTAAAGAGGCATAATAAACTCAATTGTTACTTTGCGGAAACCTATTTTAGTAATTAATCACATCTATGTTCAGCATCGACTCCCGGCTCCCGATCTTCAACTCCCGATCAAGTCGATTTAGGAAACGAACTTTTCTAAATTATTAAATAAAAATCTAAAACGGGAAATTTAATGCGATTACCTTTTATTTTGGCTTCACGTCTCGAACGAGTCGCATTGGCCGTGGTCTCAAGCAAACGAGGTCACAAACGAGTTTGAACACGGCCGATTGCGTTAAATTTCCCGTTTTAGATATTTATTTTCTAATGCAACGCGAAAGTTTAAAAGTTTTTCGACATGTTTCGCTTCTCGACGAAGCATCCTCAGGAATTTCCAGACTCGGACATCTACTCAGCACCGACTGTTGGGTAGCTGACTAAGTCTGAGCTCTGGAAAAAATATGTACATGGATTAATTATTGAAAAAGGCATGTTAGGACCAAACTGCTTAGCGCTCCGTGCTTTGTCTACACCGTTAGAGATGCAGCGTAAAGATTCATGGGTATATAGTCTAAATTTAATTATCGATGGCAAATTTTTCAGCCGTTCTGAGCCGGAAGAAAGAACTCATGGCATAACAATAGTAGGGTATGGAAAATATTTGAATCAAAAATATTGGATATTGAAAAATACGTATGGACCTGCTTGGGGTGAAAACGGATATATGCGGATAAGTGCTAAATACAACATTTGCGGCGTGAAGAACTATGCAAGGAGCGTCAGTTTCGCGAACAACAAAGCGAATGAATGTTTTTCTAGGAAATAATAAAATGCTTACATTTATAAAATAATAAAAGAATATAAGAAAAATAGAAATGTATTCTCGAAAACCTGTATGTACTAGTAATTAAAGTTCACAATGCATATGAAAATTCATCCGTTATTTATCTTCTTACCATGCCATAAACACAATCAAACGTAATATTGTTATTAAGCAGTCAGAAAATGGAAAAAAAACATTTGAGTATTAAAATAAATGTTATTGTAAGAAGTACGTGTATTTTAGATTTATTATGGAGCCCAAAGATGTAGCCTAAATACTAAAAACAGTTGTTGTTGTTTGTAAGATTCTTTCCTGAGAGCGAAGGCAAAGACCTTTATGCCCATACAGCCGACGTCTTCAGTAATCATTTTTAACGCACATATCCGATGTGTTATATTGTCTCTTTCTCTTATCACTAAGTCGCTAACACTTTTCTAGTAAAGTGATAATAGGCTTACTGGAGTTAAAAAACGCAAAAACTTCAGCTACGTAATAGTTTTATATACCTCAACCAATTATTTTCACTTGTACAGAACTTAAACGTACAACATACTATCACTTTTGTGCTTTAAAACTTCAAAATGCAAAAAATAGCAAATCTAAAATAAATGACAACCGTTGGTATTTCGCTCCCTCCAAAAAGTGTCATACAAAATATAATTCATTTTTTAGTTAATGGCTACAGAGTTAATGTATGACCGATATGCCCTTGGCCGTTTAATTCTATTTAGTAACACCTGCTCCAAGACATTTAATCTTTTGTGTTTATTTTTATAATCTTTGTCGATGATTATTCAAAGACTTATATTTCCCTATAAATTCCAAAGTAACCGAGCGACCGGACGACATTTTTGCACATGAGCGACTCGTTCTACGACTTTAACCGGAATGAACACAAAAAATGGCTGTGTTCGCACATACACGTGCTGCGCGGCGTGATGCCATGGCGCACAGATTTCGCACTCACGGACAAATGACTTGACGTCAAATGGCTTGAGGCTGTGCATTATGGTGGACAATCCATGGATTCTCATCAAGCCAAAATTCGATTTCGATTTAGGGCGACCTTCTTTAACTTCGTCCGTGAGCACAGACCGCCCACGATTAAACTCACTAAACCAGTGACACAGTAATTTTCGATGGTGCTTCGTCCCCAAAAGTGGAAGTGAGTTGATCGATGCACTATTTTTGAGTTAGCCATCGCCGAAAATCGTATTAAATCATAGCACGAAAAGACTCGCAATTTTTAAAATGACGCCACAGGATAAACAAATGACAACTACATGAAACAAATTGTATTCTTCAGCCAAAGAGTTCCATTTTTAAATGTTATAATTACTTTATTAATATTGTTCTGTAACTGGCCAGTTCCGGATACATAAATAGCAGCCCTCGTATGTATATATATTTTAACAGATATGTCCAGAAATCGTCAAATAACTACCGCTAATGCGGCCTGGAGCGATGACGACCAACTGTATGCTGGATCTACGAAATCCAGTAACATCCCATTTACCACGTTGAGAGACAGCATACAAAATAAGAACATGAGGAGTCCTAAATTAAGCCACAAGCCAGTTTTCAATAAAAAGCAAACAAATATCTAATTATGAAAACATGACAGGTGAATCGTACATACATTTTTATAAGACAGTTCTTCGGAAATCAAAATCTGTGCAGTGATAACAATGACAATGAAATTGAAATTTGTGACAAAAATTACAATAAGTACAATATTTGCGAAGAATTTAGACTAAATAATGAATTGTGGTATCGTTGCACCATATGCAGGCTTATGCTCTGTTCTTTGGATGGAATTCTGTAAAAGAATACATATGTGATTTATGTGTCTATAAGATAGAAATTGTTACCGTTGATAAGGATAATCATTTATGCCCACTTGTGGTTTTATATTTTAATTTAGTTGATTAAGGTTAATATCTCTTATATTTTATTAGAGTTTATGGATCATTTGCTTTATTCAAGTAAACAGGTTTGAGTGTTATTACCCTTTTGCCTGAGCGGTATTACCCATAGCCTGGCTTGGCTTTTCCTGGGTATAGTGATAGATAAATACGTTTTGTGTTAAAATGTTGATTACTGAATAGTTAAACCTTTGTTATTCTTTCATACTTTTAATATAAATAAAAATATTAAAAAAATACAACGTTTTTCTCTTAAGTGAACGGAATTCCCCCTGCTACCCCTACGTTTTCGAATTAGTAATATCTGTGAAGAAAACGGCGAAAAGTCAAAATTCGATTCGATCTCGAACTTACTGAATTTGGGCCACCACTATTCCTTTCAACTGTATACGTAAATTAATCTCCCAAGTTTTCCTAGATTTCGATACTCAGACAGGCAGCCAGACGATGCGAAGAGCATTAAGGTAATTCTGAGAGTGCTTATTTTTTCCAAATTAGGAAAGGAAAATTGAAAACAATGTTTTGCCGTTATTCCTGTTAAGTATTTAATAATACTGATAATACTAACCACTTTAATTAATTTTAAAAAGAAATGCTTTCGCAGTGAAATTTAACATATGATTGACGGTCAGTCATGATGATTTCGATCGCGAATCGTTACATAATAACCGTCGTCTATGATGCGTGATAGTTTTGAGCGACGCTTGCATGAGTGCCTAACGGCCGCCGTAGTCATCGACCTAGCCATAATAATCGGTAAAGATAATAAGGACAATTAAAATATTGAAGAAATTATTTCAAATGAACTAACTTCATTTGTAGTGATATGTAGTGTTGATTCAAAATCACAATCCAATCAATTTATTCAAGTGAACCCAAATGCGAGGCGTTATAAACATCGAATATATCTTCGATTTAAAAAGAACATCTACACTAACTCAAAAAAACTGACAAGAAAGTTAGACTGCTTTGTTATATCAAATATTTTTAATTTTTTAGTCGGCTTGTCTAAGAAAACGTTGATAACATTTGCAATCATTGGTTTTAATTTTAATACAATTGTGTTTGAGAATTATCGAAAAAACTGTGGACAAAAATTATAAGACATTTTAACATCTTACGATTTTATGTGTTTTCCGAAACGCTCGTAACAGCTGTCTTAGGATAAAGTTGTGAGGAAGATTTGATACAGATATTTATATAATACTATTTTATATATCATCACGATTTAAGGGGATAATATGCTTTAGTACGTTATGATAAGGCATATTGTCGAGAAAGCTCCAGCATCCTTACATTGTGCGAATACGGTGCTTTTATCACGTTTTTGCGCGTCTCGTTCGGTACGTGTCTAACTAGAATGTTTTTAATGAAAACAAGAAGGGAAACTCTAAATATTGACGTTGGATTTTTTCTTTGCGATAAAATTATATCTATGGTATCAACAGTGACCTATCCTATCAATAATACAATTTGTTGATATCTCTCAAAAGGTTGGTAAAATCAGTAATATTATTGAGCTCTTTAATTATTATGAATGTAGTAGATACATTTTTTACCCCTGACCTGTATCACAGCGACAAATATTATATTGAATGTTACATGTTACAAAACATCACCAAGTCCCACTGGGCCATTGCAATCAAAAACTGCAGGGTATTCATGGAGTGATGTGCTGAACCTCCTCCGGGTTCAGAAAATACTAACCGAGGCGGGATCGATAATACATACATATGTGTAAGTTAAATGTATAAGAAAGTATTGTGGTAGAAAGATAATTAGAATCAATATTCAAGTGATAAGAATAAATGGAACCTAGTGTCGTAAGTTTAGTATAAGGAATGAAGAAATGTATACACTAATATAACTAGTTTAATATATACATAAATGTAATAGGATAAGGAAAATGTAAATAGTTGATGGAAATAAAAGTAAAGGAAGAAAATTCAAGGAATGGACCAATTAGAATAGGATTAGCATAAGAAAGAATAGATAGTGGAAAGAATGAGATGGACGGAGAAATATAGGAGAGGGTGAAAGAAATAAGAAAGAAAAAGAAATTAGGAATAGCAAAGTCCCTACCCAGACCATGACGGGGGAAGTAGGAAAATAAAAATAAAAAAAATATTCAAGTGATATAACGACAGATAGAGACTCCGCCTCAAATTCTTTTTGACAGAACCTGGACGCTATCTCAACTCCGCCTCGACTGCGATTCCGTTTCGTCTCGACATCGCTTCCGCTTCGCCTCGACATCGCCTCGACGTTGTTGTACGCTATTTTATCGTCTCTTTGACAATGGCTACACTTGGACTCGACGCCAATTTAATTCTTAAATGAGTTAGCGTTCGGACAAAGGTTTAACAAAATTTATTTGTCAGCTGGTTGTACTAGAGCTTCTCTGTGTTATTAACTATTTCATTAGTTAACAAATATGTATTTTAATATTACAAGAGATTACTTTAATCTAACTTAGTCGGCTAAGCATACATGTATATTCATCATGAAAACAAAATTACGTAGAAATTACCACGTCGTGTTTCTTCCAAACTTAGTATATTTTGAAGTCACATCCAACTTGCTTATAAATTACACAGAAATAGATACAATGTAGGTAGTACATAAATAAATAAAACAAAAAGGTTGGTTTGGGCTGAGTATAGCAGTCGTATGATCATGTTTATATAGTGATAATACGGATATTATATATTTAGTAGCTGTGCCCGCGACTCTGTTCGCGTGGACTACAGAATTATTGTTTAGGTTTTTAATGAACGGACTGAATGCCATCGGTCGAGCGCACGTGCGCATCTTGCTGGCCTTGCTTCCATTCGCCACAAACGAGCGATCGGCCGCCGGTTATTTTAAAGACAAAAATGCTTATTATGGGTGGTCATTATAAGATAGACACATGCCGATATGATTGACTTGTCTGACTAGACTTGTCTGAGTGGAAAAGCCATGCTGCATTGCAGCACGATTTGGGCCGGCTCGCCCGGTGAAATACTACCCTCTCACAGAATATCGGCGTGAAATAACAGCATCTATTGCTGTTGTGTTTCGTTCGGTGAGTGAGAGTACCGGTGGCCCATCACCCCCTCCCCCTCCTTTCCCTATTTCCCTAAAGGCCGGCAACGCACCGGTGACTCTCGTCCGGACGCGGCGGGTGTCCATGGGCGGGGCTGGTCACTCTCCATCAAGTGACCCCCTTGCTCGTTTGCCCCCTCTTTTATAAAAAAAAAACTTTTTTGTAGGTCTTTTTAAGATCTTCAATTACGTAGTACATTACGTAAGATCTACAATTCGATATAGGGTGTCTCTTATGGTACTCAGCGTAAGCCGTTTAGGCTGGCCAAAAACGCTTTTTTGCCGACTTGATTCGCCATATAGTTAGCATTTATTTCGTACGTCATTTTATATAACAAAATAATATATCCTATAAACCCGGCCATGTAACATAGCAATGAATTAAAAAAACACGTAAATCGCATAAGTGGTTCTCACGTGAAAAGAACATAAACTGACAGACTGACAGAGAGATGTTCAGTTTTATAATATGTATAGATGTGTGAAATATAAATCAATAAATAAATAAAAACTTCTACTTTGTCCGAAATTGCTATGGAACCCTTAATCAATGTGTGTCTGACTTCATCGATTTTTTATAGAGCAATGGAGTTTATTTGGTTTGTCTGAAGGAGTGGTGTCAAAAATATACAATATACAAAAATACAATAAGTCTTTTTGGCGGGAACGGGAGAAGTGAGGTTATCATTTTATTTAGATTTTCTATTTTTTACATTTTTAGGGTTTTAAAGTACAACAGTGATAGTATATTGTATTTAAAAGTTTCGTGTAAGTGACAAGAATGGAGGAGATCTAAATAAACATGTGTAGCTGAAGTTCTCGCGCTCTTCCAAGAAGTCCTTTATAACTTCAATAAAGCCTACTATCACTTTACTGGAGGTATTTTACGATGAGAAAAAACTGATTTGCTTGTGATTCTACTTATTATGCGTGACAGTGGCAAATGCACTAATCTTTGCGCCATGCCATGAAGAAAGAAAAAAAAAATACAATAACTGTACCTAATACCCATTATGACATACTTTTTGCGGGTCTACTAAGCTTCTTTCAAAAGGAAGCTGCCTGTTGTTAACCGTTTATTTCTATGTGCTTTCCCGTTTACATAAGAGATCTTTATGGAGATGGCTAGATGGAGAGGACAGTGCGCTAAGCATCGCGATCTTTATTTATTTATTCATACTTCTTTGGCTTCCATAAATCTCATCTTTTCTCTCATATACGTCAAGGTATGTAAGTGATGTTGACGTTTCCGTCACAAACACTGACTGTTCTTGAGTATGTGCCTGTGTATATATTGCTAAAATAGGACATAAATTTACATACCGTTATTACATAACTTTTCATTCTACAATTCTACACCATAATTTAGAGATGGGCGATTGTTTAAAAAAATTACAATCATATTATTCGAACGATTTTCTAATCTACACATGGTCATTTATCATTGGAATGAAAAAGTCATTGAAATAAACTTTCGGGTTTCGAATATTTCTGATTCGAAAGATCGTATGCGCCACCGCAGGAGCAAGTGAAGTCTCGTATGGACCTACCATATTAGATTGTGACCCCCACATCCCAGTCCCCGTTAATGTGTAGGAGAGAACTTCCAGAATAGAATTGAATCGATATAAAAAGAAAATATATATTATTAATTATTAACCGACATAGAATAACATTCGCTTGTTTATTAAAACGATTACTTACATTCTAATTTTGAGACTTGATTTTTATAATCGAGTAATTCGAATAGTGAGTTATTCGAAAAATAACTCAAGTGAATTATTCACATTCGCCCGTCTCTAAAACTTTTCGTATGGTTGTTTTATCCATACGAATGAAACCATATTTTTTATTATTTATCATGCCTAAATAGATTGCGTATTTGACCTTACACATACGACATAGTTATATAAAGAAGTTTTTCTTAGGGTGAAGGCACTAAATCACAGCCACGTCCAGTACAAACGTGTATGTAACAATGTGAGCAGTAGCCCGAAGAAATAAAACTACGGTAAAGAAACTTCGTTACTACTTCATCAACCCTCTTTTTCAGTTGATAGCTGGTTCTCCATTTGTTGTTATACGAAGCATAAAGTAAAACTTAGTTATTAACATTGTTTGAACTTAGGCGGCTCTGTGCAGCACTGAAACGTCATAAAAGTGATGTCAAATCGAAACTAGTTTTTACAACCGAAAATAAAACCGAAACTGAATTTCCGAACTGACTTTCGTACCTTTTTATTTACTGTCCAGTAAAAATACGATTCGAAACACTTGTTCTTTGCAATCCTTAAATTTTTAAAGTACTATATTTACGAATCTACCCAGATTTATGGCCGCATATTTAAAAAAGTATTTAATAAATGCGACGATTTATTTGATGCATACACAATTTTATCTCATAAAAACGAGAGCTATGGACAACTGATTAAGACTTCAAGCTGTTACTATTTCTTGTTTAAGCGCAGTAAATTTTCAAAGTTAAATTTGAAAACACAACGCTCAAAGCAAAGTGGGATTTTTAGAACATATTCCGTTCAGAAATAATAATTGATTTGGCGTGTATACCAAAAAGGAAACCTATTTATGATACTAATTAACAATCAAGTAAACTAAGTGAACCCACCTAGCTCCAATATATTCAATGACTAAAAATTAGCGAATTTGATTATTGAGAGAACTCAATAATCAACTATTGAACTCGCTAGCGCAACTCTAGCAATGACATACGAAAATGTTATACAGCTAAAATGTACTTGTGTTATTAAGAAAATAATAAAAATGAACGCATTTTGAAATCGGGTGCATTATGTGTTACATCTGATATTAACCAATAAGATATCAGGAAAAGGACGGCACGCAGTTTTAACCAATAAGACTTCAGCGAAATGAAGGCGCATACAATAATAACTAATAAAATTAATTAAAACTATAGACGATTTTTTTTTCGATGCTGATATTGGTTAGACTGCGTTCTTTTTTAACTTGTGTACGTGTTTTGGGATAAGTAAACATACAAAACCGGTAGTTGCACGCGCGTAATTATACGAAAAACAACGTTAGAAAATCTTTGCATGTGTATAAATTCAGCCTTTGATGCATTGTCTCTCGGGCGAACGATAAAATAAGATGAGCGCGGGAATTTTGAAAATGTTTTCGGTTGCGATTTATTTATTTTAATTAGCAAATTGCTAGGGTAGACAGAGTATTTGTCTCTATGGAGTGCACGCCACTGTTAATACCTAATAATGTGTTTCGTTTAATTATTAATTTTATCTAACAACTTCCTTTTTTCCTTCTGTTTTTCCTGTGAGAATCAATCTTGGTTATCTCATTTCGTTACACTTTTTTGTATAACACAATTTGTATTCCTTAGGAACAATTTTGATCCGTTCCATTAATAAAAAAATTGTTGATAGCTATCCTTAGGGAGGTGTTGTTAATATTTAGTAAGGTTCTTCATCGCGTTTTAGATATTTATTTTAAGTGCTAAGCTGATTCTTTGTGAGTGGACGCTAAGGTTGAAAACTGAATGAAATGCTAACATTTTCGTCTTGTCAGTGAAAACGTCGTTAGGTATATTACGATGAAATTAAATGTCTATATATATATTCAGTTAATGTTTTTAATACACTTTGCAAGGGAATCATTATACGCGTAATATTTTTAAAGTTCAGAACATTTTCATTATTAATACATACATACATATTGTACATTATTATTAGATAAATTTATATCCTCACGCTGTATCCTTGACTGAGTTCTTAGAGAGGACGGAATGCCGAGCATCGCGGTGTAATAAATACATACATACATATCTTCACGCTGTATCCCTAACGGCGTAGTCAGAGAGGACGGTGCACCAAGCGTCGCGGTCCTTACATACCGCTTTCACTTCCTCAAATCTCATTATTCTCCTCACACATTCTCGCCTAGGTATGCGAGTGATTTTGACATTTCCCTCTGCTAACACTCTGGCTAGCAGCTGGCAATAAACTGAACGGTGCTTTAAATAAATTGTAAAGAAATCTCTAAGAAATTAGGTTCACAATAAAACTTTTTTGGTGACGCAGGAAATGAAAACCTAAACACAAGCATCCAGCCTCCTGGGGCGAGACTGGGTCGCGTGGGGTTTTTACCCATTACAACTAAAAAATGACATCGTAGCCTAATTAATTCTCGAGCCAGGGCTATAGGGCTCTCTGCAAAATAACGCTTGAATAAATACAATGAAATATTTATTCTTTACTGAGGAGGAGTACGAGCTTATTTTGTTAATGTAGTTTACTTTTCGCTGTAATGGAAGTTTAATCTAGTTACGTTCTGATTATAATTTTTAATGTATTGTTATTTTAATGAAGTACATATTATTTTGTGTTCTACTCATGAAATTAATAGAATTTTATATACAATTTTGTATAGTCAAAGTTAAATCAATTTATTTAAGTAAATCCGATTGCGTGATATTTTTATATATTATATTAACGTTGATTTGAGGAGAGGACGCGAAAGAAGTATGTAAGAACCGCGACGCTTGGCGCTCCGTCCTCTCTGACTACCCCGTTGGGGATACAGCGTGAAGATATATACATATCCGTTAATATACATAAATACATACGTATTTATGTATATTAACGTCAAAAGCATTCGCATAACTAGGCGAAAATGTGTGAGGAGAATGATGAGATTTGAGGTAGCGAAAGAAGTATGTAAGGACCGCATCTTGGCGCTCCGTCCTCTCTGATTACCCCGTTATGTATACGGCGTGAAGATATGTATGTACGTATATATATTAACGTCAAATCTACTTTATTTCTGCTCGAAAATACCACCTGGACACTGATCTAAATAAGGTCGAATTATAGACAGTACATTAATTTTCTATTTGAAACCTCCGGCAATTTGAAATGAACGGAGTGTCGTTATCAAAAGGAATGGAATTAAATTAATAAAGCGAAGAAGAAACTTAAATATTAACTTAAAATCATATTAACAGTTATGAAATCCTATTTGCAAAAGTAAGTAATCAAAGTGCGAGAGCATGTTCGCTGTGTATAATGTATTTTAAACGGAATATTACAATGTTATAAAAGTATATTTTGAAATATAGATCTCTAGGTATTTATGACTTATTTTGTATTTGGAATCGGGCATCCAAATATCTATATATGTTGCCCTTGGTCACGTCAAATATTTAAATGATGACCAAAAACTTAGTAAATACGTGGTAGATCTGTGGTAAATACCGACATTATTTTTTAAAATCTTGTTCAAATCATGTTCCAATAGCAGAAAAAGTAAATGAAGAAAATCTTTTTTAGAAAACAATGCTGCTAGTGTTTTTGTTTCGAACTATTTTCCGAATTTTGCGCTGTTTCCTGTGCCATCGCTTCAGGCAGTTGAGATATCACAATACCGTGCATACGAAGTCGTAGGTGTGTTCATAGATAGGTTGTATGAGGGTGTTCAAATAGTTGTTTCCGTTTACTGCTTTGTGTTGTTACGCGTAAAACGTATTTCGTAGTTACTTTTACGACAGTGAAAATGTTACGTCATGTGAATGTTTATGAGGATTAGGTAAATACCGAGATATTTTAGGCGAAACAAAAAGAAGTTGAAGAAAATTCGTGTTACTCCTAATCCTAAGTAATACTTAGGTACTCATTTCTATAACAAATAATGTTGTGGGCGTTCATATTAATAATAATAAAGCCTTTTTATTCCGTCCAATTGCATTTTTTTTAACTTAACAATCACAAAATTTAAAAAAAATTGATTTCGCAAATAACATAATAACAAAAATCATAAAATAACAGAATCTCCATTTATATACAATTAAATAGTATTTAATCTGAATAAATCATTTGCTAAAAAAATTTTAAATTATGAAAATTATGAAATTAGAAAAAACCATGTAATCTCATCATTACTTATCAAATATTATTTTTATAGTAATTAATAACTAATTAGCAATTAACTTATTTAAATAATACATTTAAAATTAAAATATTATCAACGAAATTAAAAATTTATGAACTTTCATCATTTTTACATATCAAATATAATATCAAATATAAATATTTTATTTGATTTTTTTTTTGGATTTTATTTGTGTCTGTATGGACCCCTCTCAGGTACAGGCCTCCTCCAAAGAATTTCATTTATCTTTATTATTTGCTCCTTGCATACAATGTGATGCAGCTATCTTTTTAATGTCTTCCTCCCATCGTGTGTATGGTCTGCCAGTGCGACGCTTGCCTGGAAGGCCATTCCAGGTAGCAACTTCTAATGTCCACCTTTTGTCTTTCAGTCGTGCTACATGACCGGCCCACTTAAACTTTAACTTTAGGGCATAACTCAGCGCATCTATAATTTTTGTGACGTTTATTGTTTTTGTATGTCGGACCTCATGCATTATTTAATTTTAAGCATGTTGCGTTCCATGCCTCTCTGGCACGTAATTATTTTATTTTTAATTTACTTGGTAAATTTTCACGTCTGAGAGGCAAATGTTAAGCTAGGAAGAATATGTGTCAATAATTTTCTTAACTCAATCGGCATGTTACTTTTAAATTCCTCGTAGCTTCAGAACTTTTTCAATGTGTTTCTTAATCTTCGTTCTACCTCTAGTTCGTTGCTGTTGATGTCAAATCCGATCTGTTTTACAAGATAAATGTACTGCTCCATGTACTGTACTTCATTTGCCATTGTGATGGTTTTTCTAAAGCTATTCGTCATGATTTTCGTTTTCATTAAATTTACCAACAATCCTACCTACCTGTTTATCGCATGGATGGATTCCAACATATATTGCAAATTACCACTAGTTTCAGACAAAAGAATTAAATCGTCATCGAATCTCAAATGACTCAGATATTTTCCTCTGATATTCAAACCACATTTCTTCCAGTCCCATTTGTTTATGACATATTCCAATATTAAGATAAACATTTTTGGAGACAGCGGATCACACTGTCTTACTCCTCTCTCAAAGGGAAAGCTAGGGCCAGTTGATTCCAATTTAACTCTACTTATGCTTTCTCTGTACATGATTTTTATTATTTGTGTATGTTCTTTCTATACCCCTTGAATTTTCAATGTTTCCCAGATGCGCGTATTGGTAATTGTGTCAAAAGCTTTTTGGTAGTCGCATAGATGAAAGCTATGTAGAGCGGTCTCTGATTTTCTTGATATTTTTCGATGACCAGCCCCAGAGTACCTCTATGATTTGTTGCTGAAAATCCTTTCCGGAAATCAGCTTGCTCCATAGGTTGATTTTTTTCCGGTATTTTACATGTTCTATGGTCTATGATGGACGAGAAGAGTTTGTACAGAGTCGATAGGAGACTTATAGGTCTGTAGTTTCCTATATTATTTGGATCCCTTTTGGTACAACAGAATTATATTTGATTCTAACCATTGTGAAGGTGTGCTCGCCATCTCCAAAAACAAATTAAATAACAAAGCAAGCAGTGTAGTTAGTATCCCATATCCAAGCTTTATAGCTTCGTTAGTTATATTATCAGAGCCTGGGCTCTACTCTCATTTAAGTATCTTTGCCGTTTGTATGATTTCTATTTCGTCGTCTGGGTATATATTATTATTGGAATTGTCATGGCAGTTGACAACTATACGACTACTACTTTCTGTCTGTGTTGATTAGCACAGTACACATTTCTATGAAAGTCTGTAGCAATATTAATAATGTCTACGATTGTGTGTGTTTTTTTCCGACTGATTCAAAGCTTCGGTCCAAGTTTTGTTAGTATAAAGTTTTTAATATGCCCTTTTGAGACTCTTGCATTGTTCAAGATGATATGTTTGTACTGTTTTTGTTTTGTAGTTCTTGTAATCCGATTTTATATACTTGCCAGTTTATATAAAGCGCTAAGTTCGTTTTTATTCAGCTCGGGATTACCTTTCGTTCTTTGTAGTTCTTGCCTCTTCTTTATCAGTGCCGCAGTTTGGACCGACAGGATTTTGTGTTTTTTGTGTTACTCTTCGCTGATCTTGCTTGTTGCAGGCTGTGTTTGATAAAGTTTACTAATTTATCGTAATATGTTTGTACTGTTATACATTCTTTAAAGTCTAGTAGGTCTGGTAGCTGGCATTCAAGGTTTTCTTTGTTTGACATTATTTCTTCATCCGTTTCAAGAGCGCTTTTTTGCCCAGTAGTATATTTAATTCGATTTTTCTTTAATTGTTTCAAAGAGATTGTTGCTCTGACCATTCTATGATCAGTAGAGAAATTGAGGTTTAATGTCTCTATTTTTTGGAATAACTATGGGCGATTGGATAATATGTAATCAATTTCATTCTTATATTTTCCATTTGAAGAGCGCTATGTTTTTTGTTAAAGTATTTATTACTGATAGCTTGTTTTCGAAAACAAAATCATTAGCCTCTCGCCTCTTTTGTTTCTTTCAGCATATCCATGTCTCTTCGTGATCATATATTCGTCCTTAAGCGGTTGCCTCATTTTCGCATTAAAATAACATAACATAACATATCTTCACGGAGTCGCGGTCCTTACACACCTCTTTCGCTTCCTCAAATCTCATCATTCTCCTCACACATTTTCGCCTAGGTATGCGAGTGCTTATTAAACTAATATTAAAATTAAAATATTCCATTATTATTATATTTTTACATGCTGACTATAATCTTTATCTACACTTTTATAGAACTCCTCGGTTTCTTCTTCATTTGCTGACTCTGTGGGGGCATATACTTGTATTTGAATAATGCTTAGATTGTACTTTGGAATATTGATATTTAGTAGAGCAACTCTTTCTAAGACTTAAAAAGCTTTCTACGTTTTGTTTTAAAAAATTACTTATTAACAAGCCAACACCGTACTTTCCTGGTGTGTGACCCATGTGATATAATATAAAGTTCTCATATTCTTTCATTTTGCTTCCGATTCACGGACTTTGGATATACCGATAGTCATATTTTAATCCTTCTAGGGCTTCTTCAAGTTCTATTATTCAAATAAATTAAGAAAATGTTCTGAAATTGTATATTGCTATGTAAAGCTTGTTGGTCAAGTATTGGCTAAGTTTATTTTGGTTTAATAGCTACCCATTTGTGCTTAAAATTTATAAAGACGACGAGATATTTGATTATCGATATCGGTATCGATAATCAAATATCTCGTTATTAGAACCAAAGTAAAGTTTATATAACGTAAAAGTAGCGTAAACAATGATAACGTTCAATTGTGTTACCCACAACAATTTGTTTTATGTAGGTATAAATTACATGCATTAGTGAACGCTCGTTTTTGTAATAAAAATGTATGGCAGTAGGTATGATGATGTCAATGTTATCGTACATAGAAGCTCGTTCAACTTTTTGCGACACCTGACACGATAAAACGTTCTTTTTTGTTATGTAGATATGTCGTTAAACACGACACGCGCCCGGCAATCGGAGAATGTTACGTTCCTTTTTTCGCCTTTGTTACTGGGTACTATATTTCTCCATTTCTAGTGCTGGCGGAAACTTGTTTTTCGGATATGAAATGCGAGCTTTTATAAATGCGACGTTTTTATTGTATTAATAGGTTTCTAACAAAGTGGTAACAAGTTCAATGCCTAAAATAGCTAAAATACTCTTAGTTTTGTCATGTCTTTCTGTTCGTATGTACTACATACATACATATCGTTATACTGTTTCCCTAACGGGGTAGTCAAATAGGACGGAGCGCCAAGCTTCGCAATCGTTACATATTTTCATTCACCTAATCAAATCACTTCTTTCTTCATTTCCGTCGGCTAACACTCTGGTTATTTGATCTTCGTAAGTGTCTGTGGTTTTCCTTGGCCTCTGTTACCTCTCACTTTCGTTCTACAGATTGTTTATGTGTGACGTATAAACATAAATAAAGCTGGGTTATTCTGTTATTTTACACCTTACGAACAATAAATAATAAGATGTTAGATTCTTTTCCTCAGTAGGTAATAATGAAAATTGAGCGGTTGTTATAATATCACCTTAAAGCAATGATGTTATATTTAAAAAAGAGGTAGATGAGTTATTGCGCTCGAAAACTGGCACCCTAAAACTTTGCTAATTAGCCAACCTGGAGCTCATTCGTGTAACAACGTGACAGTGTGAAAACGTATGTGCGTTCCTAATATTAATATTAAAATGCTGTCCTGTGTTATTAGATTCTGCAGAAACTATACTAGCACGACTTCCAAAGGTTCACGAATCACGTATCATGCGTAAGTGTACTTACTTATTTCATTTGTGTCACCATTTTTTCCAAAATCTAAAATATCAGTAAAATATTAAATCATAAAAAACTGAAATGCGATAGGTAATACCCCAGTTACCAAGTGCGACAGAGAGCAATATATTATATTTGGTCAAAGAATATAAAAAGTTATGTTACAGAACCGTCAATGTCATGGAGTGCCTATTAAACATTTGATTACGTTTATTTATTTGGTATATAAGATATAATATACGTATTTTTTAAAACGAATCAGAAGTTTTAGCAGTGAGTCTAATATCCCAATAATCCCACACAATAAAAAATATTTTACATGAAAATACTTAGTGTTTTATTTTTATCATTTTCAAATTTATAACAAACGTGTTTTATAAATGTATGTACTTAAATAATTCTGTTTCCAAATGTACATGACTCAAGAAAAATTAATTTTAAAAATCAAACATAAATCCTTTTTACTGTCTAAACCCATTAGGCATCAATCATATTTTTCGAAAATGTCTGTTCTGTGGCATTAATTACTAATATTCTATGAAGTAGTCACGGATTCGCTTAAAATGCAGTAAGAAAGTGAAATTGACCAATCACAATGGTTTTAGAGAGCCGTGTGATTTGTTAGTTTGAAATGCAATTGAAATCTTACATTGTATAGTGACGCAGTACAATGTATATTTGTCTCACTTTGCTTATGGTAATTGTCATCCTATCTTATTTACACTTCATCATTTTATTAGTGGGTATAAACAAAGTGTGTGGCTTATGTGTGTGCGTAACCGGGACAATATTTTACAAACATTAGTACTAACGTAAACTATCTACCTCTTTTTTAAATATAACATCATTGCCTTAAAGTCACACTATTGAGTTGGGTATCGTCAAATAGGTCTTTAAAAATACTGTGAAGTTTCTATTGATCACTTTTTAACTCAAAACACCGTTTACGAAGTATTGAGCTACAAGGTGACATTTATTCTAACTATAAGAATCCCAGTGTTCTAAAAAAGTAACAGATGCCAATCTTGATTGAAAGACAGTTGAACCTTGCTTTCACAAACATTGATAACTTGCATAACATCTTTTTTTAAATTTATTTATGGCGGAGGGGGCAAACAAGCAAGCGAGTCACCTGATGGAAGGTGATCGTCGCCGCCCATGGATACCCGCAACGTCCGGGGAATCACGGATGCATTGCCGGCCTGTAAGCAAAGAGTATTGAAGGTCCCTAAGTCCGGGAATAACACCGCTAGAAGCTGGCTCCATTAAATTGCCGTACGTGGTAGGAAATGTTGTAAAAAACGTAAGATTTAACAAGTTAAAGTGATCGCTACACCCTTGACCGATTTTATTTTTTTAACGCAGAAAAAATCTTGAAAAGTATACAATGCCCTGGGTGTGAGGTTTTGTGGGGCTTTTATCTTCTATATCTCTTACGGTAGTTGTTCTCGGTACATTGTGGAGAGAGTCTAGGATCTTCTACGGAATGCACCGCAGCTTCGCTTGCATTTTATTATACCAGTGCTAGTGTAAGCATAGCGCAGTTATACGACAGTGCGAATCATTGCGATCACGCTAACAAAGATATTCCTAGAACGCGTTATAAAACCTAGGACATTTTTTAATTGAAAATTAATAATTAAGTAATTAACTTCAAATTTCCAGACCTATGTTATTTTCTACCCATGTTATATTCTAGGATCCAAGGGTGGTTACAGAAACCGTTAAATTTCTTTGTTCCATTTACGTCGTGCTTCTTAACCTTTGGCGTGCCTGGTGATCAGAAATCACACTACATTCCTCGTGGTTCTTCCGGACTCATAACTAATCATGTTTTCATGTCGTGTTGTGTACTAGCAATTAGAATAATCTATTAAATAGTTTATTTAATGACATATATTATAATAATAAAAAAATGAAAGTAATCCACCTTGAGTAAATCAGTTTTTGTTTAAAATTTCAACTCATTATTTTGCCACTTTGTCTACAACAGAATCCTAAAATTGATTTATCGATAAAATTATTATATGATACGTCGTATGCCTGGTCTCCCATTTAATTTATGCACGACGTATGTAGATTAATATTTCAAAAATATTAGCGTTTTCAAGAAGCGGTGGATTTGTCGGGCCCTATCTGAAATGGAAAGGGTTAAGGCAGATTATTAAAATCTAAGTCACCATTTTATCCAACATTTAAGCTATTGATTTGTAAACTATATCAGGTTCTAATTGACTTTCCTTATTGAACGTTGTCGAGAATGACGAATGTCTCTTTGGAACGATATTAATCTGCGCTTTGTAAACAAGATCCGACGAGATCTCAATTTGTAAAAACAAAGCCATTATCCATCATCGATGGGACGATGTTTGCTAAGGGAACGCTGCGAGGGTTATCCGTGCAAAAGCTTTTGGTTCCGCACATTATTTGATTATTAAGTAAGTATCACCAATTTTCTCATTAATTTCGTTAAATGTAGGCAGATTAATATTGAGAATTTATTGTTGATATGGAAGCAACATATGTAACAATATATTATATAATAAATAAATATATATAATAAAGCAAGATATGAAAAATAAATGATATATAGTAAAGCAATATATGATATGGCCAAAAGTGGCCACGCCACTTTTGGCGGTGTGTTGTTATTTGTATGGAGGCGCGCCGCAGAATTATTTTATCACTTACGTAAATTCAATCCATAAATGAGGAAACTTTTCTTCATTTTTTACATTATCTTTAAATAATATACTACTCTGTCAAGAAAGTACCGGGAAAAGATCAATAATACACGAAATGTTAGTTATTCATTCAAATTTATTTTATCACCTTCAAAGTATGCTCCTTCAGAAACGATACACTTACGCCAACGAATAATCCAATCATCAAAATATTTTTAAAACGCTTTTTTCGGAATTGAGTTCAGTGCTCGCCGCGAATTCTCCTTTATGTCTTCTACCGAATGAAAACGAGTGCCACGAAGTGGTAATTTGAGTTTTGTTGAGTTTTTGGTCAAAAATTCGTTCACAATGATGGCCTTGTGCGAAGGCGCATTATCGTGGTGCAAAATCCAATAATTTTCTTTCCACAAATCTGGCCTTTTTCGTCGAATTTGCTCTCTTAAACGCCGCATAATGCCCAAATAATATTCTTTATTTACCGTTTGACCTTTCGGCAAGAATTCCGAGTGCACAACATCGCGATAATTAAAGAAAACAGTCAACATGAGTTTGACTTTAGATCGACTTTGGCGAGGTTTTTTCGGTTTCGGTTCAGTTGGAAGGCGCCACTCCGAAGCTTGTTGACTGCTTGTCAAACTCGTAAGCCCATGTCATGTGCGTTCCATGAATGTTGGGTCGGAATTGACTCGTTCTAGCAGAAGAAAATTCAGGTCTTTTGGGACTAGCCGAGCGGCAACATTTTTCATACCCAAGTCATTATTTAAAATGGTACGGATCGACTCGTGAGACACAGAAAGTATGGCGGCTATCTCTCTCAAAGTTGAATGAGGATTTTCAGTCACTATTTCCTTCACTTTTGCGATGTTAACTTCAGTTGCAGACGTTGATGGTCTACCAGAGCGAGGCAAATCTTCCATCACATCTCGACAGCTTTTGAACGCTTTGTACTACTTATAAGCACGTGTTTTTGATAAAGTCGACTCACCGTAAGCCTTCTATAACATTTTCAGTGACTTCGAACACGAAATTCCATTTGCGATGCAAAATTTAAGACAAACTCTTTGATCGATGTTTTTGTCCATTATGAAATTCGTAGTATAATACACTAGAATGATATAACTAAAAACAGCACAGTATTTAATCTAAACAACAGATGCAACTCAAACTCCACGCCAAAATGTAAAACATTTGTGCCAATCTAACAACAACAAAAAAAAAATAAAAAATTGAATTTGGAACCATAAACAAATCATCCATTCCCGATACTTTCTTCACTGAATGTACATGTACGTTGTTTTACGCGATGGCAGAAAAAGAACTTCATAGACATAGATGATTTTATAAGTGCTGGTTATATAATGGTTATAATGTACAATGGTTATATCTACAGAGCGAAAGTGAGTGGTAGCGGAAGCCAAGGAAGACCAAAGCTGACTTACAGAGATCAAATAGCCAGTGTTAGCTGACGGAAATTTCTAAAGCAGGTGGTTTTGATATTCCCATCCTGGTATTCGAGTGAATACCTAAGCGAAAATGCTTGAGGAGAATGATGAGATTCGAAGAGGCTAAAGAAGTATATAAGGATCGTGAAGCTTGGCGCTCCGTCCTCTCTGACTAAACCGTTAGGGATACAGTGTGAAGATATATTATACTATTCTCACCCAGATGCCACAAAAAGAGAATGGATAAATTTAATTTTTTATTTTTGTACTTAAGTTTTGATTAGTAAAGGATAGTTATTTCATACTTTTCAGTGTTCTTTTTTGAAGTCGGTTTAATTTTTTTATAAAAATGTTTTATTTTGCCCTTTTAAGTGACCTAAGCCTAAAAAAATATCTAGGGCAGATCTACAATTTGTTTGTTTTCTAATTTTAGAGCGCAATGTGTTAACTTCCATTCTATTGATGAGCATAAACCGTGAGATTTCACAATAAAGATGCGAACAGATCGAACATGGGATATTATTGCCCATTGTGCCCGTTATCAATATCATCAATATCATATCAATATCAATCAGTTATAAAAGAATAGTGTAAAGGTTGCATCATAATGACACCTTAGCAGTATTCTTACAATCCGAAGACGACAGCTACCAGTCATATTCTCTGTCCGCCATAAGACTGACTCTACTGACTGAATTTATTATATCACAGGCAATTTATATCTTCTCCCTACTACCATTATACCATGTGGGGACAATGATAGTTAACAAATGTCATACAAGAGAATCATCAACATAAATGAATAAAGGTTATAACCAAATCGCGTTATTTGGCGTATCTTCGAAACCAAAGCTTCAATGTGAATGAAATTTCAATGGGACCAATCTGGCATTGACATTGGCAAATGTCACGTTAATCTGTGCGGCATGCTATGAAGAAAGAAAAAAAAAACCATTTTTCCAACTTGCCAGTTCTACATTTTATTTTTCTGACTAAACCTTTATGCTCATAAAAAAGGTAGAAGAGGAAAAAATGGTACAGTATGTATGTACGGTTATATAAGTACAATATATTGTATTCTCACCGTTTTAAACTCAAACATTTTACAACCCTAATTACATAATGAGTCAGTTAGAAGTGTAGCTTCGCCGCAACTGCCCTTATTATTTCGTTTTAAATTAAGTGTTTGTAACGAGGAACACAAATATCCCTAGAGGATAAAGTTTACAAATATTCTAGACAGTTTAACAGATTGCGGCTTAAAATTCGGAATGTGGTGCAAGTTTAATTGGTACAAAATATGTGCGGTTTAAAACAGATATGGACTTATTTGATAGATACTTCGAATTATTCAAATAGAACAGTGTTTTATTTATGACTTATGTATTTAGTACATACACACAATATTTTCACACAATTTTCCATTCAGGGTGGTCAGAGAATCACACTTTGACGCCGGCTCTAGCGATAGGTATTTCAGTTTACAAATGACGAAGCGAAACAAGATATCAGTAGGCGGGGTTTATTTTGCAGACAGCGACAGCTACGCGATCATTACACGACCGATGACTAATAAAAAATTGGTATCGTGTATGACGATTGCGTTTCTATTGCGCCATGACCGTAAAATGCACTTTTTGCCGTAGATATAACGCCACTATATAAATTATGTTATATAAATTCTCGTTTTGACAGCAGATATCGCGCGATATTTGGTTGTCGCACGCTGACTGGACTGCAAGTTAGGTAATATGCGTGAGGTTCCTACTTTGCTAATCCATTGCTTACACAAGTTCTCGTAGATTTTCGCCTTTTTTATTACTTTTCTCATTACATATTTCATAGATGTATTATTTAGAAAAATATTTGTAGGCTTTAGCGTAGGTATCTGAAAAGAACGCGCTTTAATAATATTTGAACTATCTTTATTTTACCTACTATAATTATATAGTACAGAAATAAAATGTAAGCTTTATTTCCTCTGTTCCTATGCAAAGTCCTGACCAGACCATAAAATAATGAATAATTCAAGATAATAACAGAGAAAAGGCAGGTGAATACTGCTTTTAATTGCCACTTTCGATTATAAAATGACGATAAAAACTAATTTATGGTTTTACCTCACTTATTAGGGAACCCCAAATTGGGAATAGACGACGTTCTCGGACAGAGGTTGGATTATAGCAGCGATCAATACTTCTTGGATATCGGTTAAGACCATTATAATAAAAGAGGAAATCACATACTGCAGCTTTTTACATTTTCACGTTTATCAATATGTATAATTTTTGTAAATCTATTATAGTCGTAACTTTGTGAATTGTTTATCGAAGAAAATGTGATACTCTACTGATATAAAAGATAGAAAAGATTAATTTCATTTGTTTGTTTGTTACTTTTTCAATAGTTAAGATTGTTGGTTTATCCATTATCATATTATCCACTATTATAATTATACGACGTATTATATATTATATAGTATTATATATTAGTATCAGGGTGACCGAGCTTTACTAGGCGTCTTATAAAATAAACAAAAAAGTCTGACCACATTACAGGGTTCGACCCGCGCATTTCTGTGTGGTAGACATATGTTTTAGCCACTCTTCTATTGAGAAAGTAAATTCTGTTGCGAAATTAGAAGAGTTTAGAGTTTAGAAATTGTAAGTGTTTGAAAACATAGGGAATACGAATTTTCCCAGAATTGAGACCTAACTAGATCGATTTCTTGCCTTCGTAAATCTCTATATTGTAAATTTCATCAAAATCGTTGGAGCCGTTTTCGAGAATGCAATTAAATATATACAAATATTACTCGTATAATACTATTGTTTGAAATAAGATAGTATTTTAAATTAAAGGAAGCCCAGGAAATTTAACATTCAATTCACTGTTCTGTAAAATGAATAACAGGCTTTTCTACGTGACTTTTAGCCATAAACTTTATAAATAACAGAACCAGACGCCGTGTACGAGCAGCAACGATGAACTAAATCAGATAACCTGACACCAGATCACCTGTACATACGACACACATTTATTATAAGATAAGCTGATCAGTCTCAATTTCGTTATAAAACAGCACCCACACATTCACATTTTATTTGCCTCACGCTGCCTGATTTTTAGTACGGAACAGGCTGTCTGAAGTTATGAAGTCTATGTTTTTATCATTATTTTTCATTTTATTTCCTTACAGTATTACAGCACATTATTAAAGTGATATGTGTTTTTAATAGGTACTTGTTGCAAACTGAATTTAGACATATTATTTCAAAGTATTTAAAAAAAACAAAAAAGTCTGACTACATAGCAGGATTCGAACCCGCACACTTCAGCGTGGTAGACCTACACTAAGACACTGTGCTGTTGAGAAGACAAACTCTGCTGCGAAGTTTAAAAAGTTTTGAAGTTTAGAGTTCAGATGTTTCAAGTGTGTGAAAGACGGAGAAAACGATTTTTCCCAGAATTGAGACCTAGCTAGATCCATTTTTCGCTCCCCTCAACCCCTGTATTGTAAAGTTCATTAAATCTCTCGAGCCGTTTTCAAGCAACCGATATCAAATATAATTATATATATTATACATATAACTATATATATGTAAAAGGCGATGTAGGTATGTATGTTCCTTATGGACTCCGAAACGGCTGGCCGATTTCAATGAAATTTTCAGAGAATCTTCAGATTGGCCTAGCGGATGATCCTGTAAAGTTTGGTAGCGATCGGATCAGTAGAATTTTTTTTTTGTTTTTTACGCCCAGTGAAACTAACGCCCAATGAAACGGGCCGGGTTTGCTAGTATATTATATATATACAAATATTGCTCGTTTAATATAATAGTGGATATGATATTATAAGAAGTTTATAAGGACCGCGACGCTTGGCGCTCGGTCCTCTATGACTACCCCGTTAGGGATATAACGTGATGATATGTATGCATGTATATTATACGAGTAATATATATGTATATATATGCAATCAGGTTCTCAACAACAGCACCAACGATTTCGGTGAATTTATAATGTAGAGGTTTACGGAGGCGAAAAATCGACCAAGCTAGGTCTCACCTCTGGGAAAAATCGTTTTGTTCGTATTTTCATACACTTAAAACTTCTAAACTCTAAACTTCAAAATTCTTTATTTCGCAACAGAGTTTACAGTTTCAATAGCACAGTGGCTAGAGCATAGGTCTACCACGCCAAAGTGCTGGAGTTCGGATCCAGCAATGTCGTCGAATTTTTTTTAAATTTTTGAAATACAATGTCTAAGTTCTGTTTATAACAAGAACCTATTAAAACATGTAACTTCAATTATGGACTTATAATAAGTAAATAATAAGGTCTTACTTTATAAAGTCTTGCTTTCTTAAAGAAGAACAATAATAAAAAAAAAAATGAAAAATAATGATAAAAGCATAGACTTTATAACTTCAGACAGCCTGTCTCGTACCACGAAGTGAGGCAAATAAAATGGAATAAAATATAGGGTGTGTGGGTGCTGTTTTCTAACGAAAGGCGGCCGATTAGCTTGTCTAATAATAACTGTGTGTCGTATGTACATGTGAGTCAGGTTATCTGATTTAGAAAGTCTATGTTTAAAAATCATAGAAAAGTAGTTATTAATTTTCCCGAACAATGAATAGAATGTTTTTCATGAGCTTCCTTTAAATTAAGATACTATGTTATTTAGAAGAATAATGTTATAAACAATAGTATTATATGAGCAATATTTGTATATTTGTAATGGCGTTCTCGAAAACGACTCTAATGATTTCGATGAAATTTACAATATAGACGTTTACATATGTGAAAAATCGATCTAGGTAGGTCTCAATACTGGGAAAATTCATTTTCTCCATGTTTTTACACTCTTAGAACTTCTAAACTATTCCAATTTTGCAACAGAGTTTACCGTCTCAATAGCACAGTGGCTAAAGCGTAGTTCTATTACACCGAAGTGCGCGGATTCGAATTCTACAGCAGAATATTTTCCTTTTTTTTATATACCCGGCAAGGCTCGGTCGCCCAGGTATTTAGATATAATATCGATTTCATTTATTGGCTGCTGAAGAAAATTTGCAAATATTTTCATTAAATATTTCTGTAACATATTAATATGAATATTGAACGAAAAATTCCTATTTCATGTTAAGCATGAATTAAATTCAATGCGCACAATAATTTACACTTTGATAAATGTAAATAACAAAGTTTAAACAGTTTCAATAGGTTTAAACTTTCAATCGGTAGGAATGAAAAAATGTAGCGTATTAGTTTCTATATTTTATCTAATTACTTTTTTTGTTATTATTTTTTACACGCTTTATATTAGCTTCACATGTGTGTATGTAAAGAATGTATATATTTACATATGTAACGGAATCATCAAATAATCTGACTCATCTGTATATACTACACACATATATTATCAGATAAGCTGATCAGTCGCCATTTCGTTAAAAAACAACACCCATTTATCTAAAATTTATTTGATTTTATTTGCTTCTCTTCGAAGTACGGTTCAGGCTGTCTGAGGTTATAAAGTCTATGCTTTTATCATTACTATTATTTTTATTACTTTTCTTCTTTAAGAAAGCAAGACCTCACGGAAGTAAGACCATATTATTTCTTTATTATAAGCGCATGATTAAAATGATATGGTATATGTTTTTAATAGGTACTTGTTGCAAACTGACCTTAGACATTTCAAAGTGTAATTAAAAAAGTCTGACCACATTGCGGGATTCGAACCCCCGCACTTCGGCGTGTAGAATTACGCTCTATCCACTGTTCTATTGAGAAGGTAGTCTGTTGCGAAATTAAGAGAGACAAGAAGTTTTAAGTTTGTGAAAAAACGAAGAGAAAACGATTTTTCCCAGTATTATGTAAGACCTAGCTAGATCTGTTTTTCACTCCAGTCAACCGATGTTGTAAATTTCATCGAAATCGAATCCGATTTCTAAAACGCGATTATAAATACCTATATGTATATACATTTGTCGGAAAAGACACAGGAGAATTCGTGCTCTTGCGACTCAGCTATGAGAAATAGGTATCTAATTTACATAGGAAGCGAACTAGTCGATAAAATAATAATAATTTATTTTCAGGTTATACACCCATATTCATAGAAAATATTAAAATAAAATGAAATTAAATTAAGTAAAGTAAAGACACAATCACAACAACAATAATAATCTAAAGGTTAACACAATAATTTGTAATTCTAAAATGTCATATTCTATCAGTCATTTCCAGTTCCCGTCCTTATGTACAGAAAGCTAATGTGTATATATTGGGCTTGACATGTCTCCATAGACGACTCTGAGTATAGCATTATTGGAGCATCGCAGCCTCTCCCAAAAGGATGCTACGCGTGCTCTGATCACACCATAAAAGTCGCGCATCCGCCTTTCCGCAAACATGCCAGAAGCGCTGCAGAATCTCGGTAACCCCACAAGGGTACGAAAAGCGTCATTGTATTGCACCCTTTTGGCAGTGAATGATCTTCTACGATATTTTACCCAGAGTAAAATATCACGTTAAGACAAAGTGAATGCGCAAACGACAGAAAACTCTTTGTAACAATTGTTAGGTAGGTAATTTGAAATTTAATAATGGCAAACGATCCGTTGCACGGGTCGGAGAAATGCTAACTCATCGGACCGTGCCATAGTCTAACAGTCTGCCAGCGCCGGCCCCGACGTACCATTAGTGCGCATCCCTTTTACACCGGAGTCGCGCTTTGCCTAAAGCCGCGACCAGATATGCGGAGCTTGTCGAATGCCGAGCCGATTATTCGCCGAATCGCAAGTAGGCGAACGAGGCGAGCACCGATTGTCAGTGCTCGCCTCGTTCAGCTTATTGTCTTTAGTTACTCCACTTCAAAGTTTACGGATAAGAATACTTGTGCGATTAATATTGCAATCCGCACGTTCGGCTAACTGCTCGGCATACCGTAAGTGTATAATTCTATTTTTTTTAGTTAATTAATTAGTGTTTATTATCTTTGAATAAGTTGTTGAGACAAAGATTGATTCCTTTTCTCGTTGTATAAATAGTTATTAGTGATTATAATTATCTACTTACCTACTTCTATAGAAATTTTATACAAAATTAGAACCCCCATTTGAGCCCTTCAGAGGTTACATTTTGCAAAATCCTGAGATACATTGTTTTTATTTTTCGTAGTACTTAGTATAAGTTCGAAGAAAATCCGACCGGTTGTATAATCACATGAAAAAAACTTCAATAGGCACAAAATTTTTCTCATTTTGTAGAAATGGATAGGACCAACGCGCAACGAAATGGTTTTGGAATTCCTCGAAAACGCTTCTCATCCGTATCATAAAAATAGTATTCGCTGTTCCTGTATTCGGACAAGTCCCGCATATGTGTATATATGTATAAACTATATGGTCACTACTTGGCGAATACAAAGTCGAGCACATGGCACTAGGCAATTAATCGGTACTTGGCAAGCCCCGCATATTTGGTCGCGGCTTTAGTATAGTCACATGAGTGCCTTTTGTTGTTACCACCAACATATATTTTATATTTGTAATCGCTTTATCGACATATAAATATACAAAAATTGCTCATATAATAAATAATAAAGGAGATTAGTCCTTAATGTATGTCTAATCTTTTGTCTATCTTCTAGTACCATTAAGGAGTTGATTGATTTATTGATTTTATTCTGTTTTTATGTTATTTTCAATTTCCATAGTTGTAGTTCGAGCTGTTCATTGTCGCACTTGTGAAAGAGTAAAAAAGAAAAATGTCAATGAAATTGTTAAAGAATATTATTACAGTTGAAAATATCTTTTGTGTATATCGAAATTATTTCACCGTGAAATATAAAAAAATGGTACTATTTCGGCTAGTTGTTGAGTTATCTATTTATTTTGCTCATACCGCATGTTATTTAATTAAATTTAAAGACGCGCCGTTAATGTACAAAATACAAGTTGTAAGCCATTTCACTCAAACCGTTGTAGCAATAGTATTCAGCATTTCAAGTACGAATTCTTTCAAAGCATTCCAAGAATATAACGAATTCGCTTACGAACAATACAGAGATGAGCAACTACTCAAGAAAGCGCTGCGTAATTTACGTATTCAATTTTATTGCGTAATTCTGATGAATATTTCATGTCAGTTATTATATATATATTTCGCATTAACATATTCCAGAAGTTTTATTATTTTGAGAATCGATATATTATTAATCATGTGCATTTCCACTTGGATGCAATTTCGTAGAGAACTCGAATATTATGCATTTTATGTACTGCTGACAGTCGCTAACCGATTGTTGCACTGTGTGAACTCATCAATAGTTACTACAGAAAGAGAACTGAGTGATTTATTCCGTAACAAAATAACACTAAGTACAGTGGAATCGAGATATCCCGCTGATTTGGACACGGAGAAGATACAAAATTGGGTAACCACTTATAAATATTTGGTAAAGCGCAGTAAGCAGCTTAAACGTAGTTTTGGCGTTCAGGTAAATTAGACATCACAAAATAAGAAAAATAAATTTAAATGGGTCGGCCATTCCGTAATCTTTTAACATTCTGATTTCAGATATTTATGTCAAGTTTTACATTCATACTGACATACGGAATATTACTGTACTATGTCATTTGTGTCGTGCTGAAAGAGGTATAATGAAGTATAAAAACACATGGATAACAAAGGCAATTTTCACAGAAAGCTAACTATTATATATAATGTTTCAGAATTCTACCTTGGCCGAGATAAACATGCTCCTATGTTCTTTGTTCTCGAACATAATGGCAATAATATGTATTCCATTTGCTGGGCAGAAAATTATACATGAAATTCAAGATCTGAAAAAATCTTTGGCAAAACTATGCACTACACTCATGGCAGGTATGTACTGTTGCTAGTCACTATATTTATTACATAACGCATCTTTCTATCGGTTTGTCTGTCATGCTACATTGTAACTGTAACTTTGGCCGTTGATAAAAAAGCTATAACGTCCGTCTGGGCTCAGTAAGAAGAAGAGAGCATAGGAACTATGTCAGGGCTGTGTATGTACTCACATGATGTTATTGTCCTAACCTGGAGAGAGGTATATATAGATTTATAAAAATGAGCGCCTAAACATACCAACTACAAGCGATTCCAGATGGGGAATTAATACGAGTGCTGCTATTTATGTATCCGGAACTGGCCAGTTACAGAACAATATTAAAAAAGTAATTATAACATTTAAAAATAGAACTCATTGGCTGAAGAATACAATTTGTTTCATGTAGCTGTCATTTGTTTATCCTTTGTGGCGTCATTATGAAAATTGCGAGTCTTTATCACCATGGATTTAAGTCGTGAAAATTTTCGTGCTATGATTTATTACGATTTTCGGCGAGGGCTAACTCAAAAACAGAGCATCGATCAACTCACTTCGACTTTTGGGGACGAAGCACCATCGAAAACTACAGTGTATGACTGGTTTAGTGAGTTTAATCGTGGGCGGTCTGTGCTCACGGACGAAGTTAAAGAAGGTCGCCCTAAATCGGTTGCTGTACCTCAAAATATTGATGCTGTGCGGGAACTAATAATGCAAGGTCGTCATGTTACATATCGCGAGATAGAGGCGTCTTTGGGCATAAGTATTACGAGTATATATAAAATATTACACGAACATTTAGCTGTAAAAAAAATTTGTTCACGTTGGATTCCGCACAACTTGAGAATTGACCAAAAACGGGCTCATGTCGATTGGTGTGAAAAAATGTTACAAAAGTACAATCAGGGTGCGTCAAAAGCTGTCTATAATATCTACACAGGTGATGAATCTTGGATATATGCGTATGATCCTGAAACTAAACCACAATCAACGGTTTGGGTGTTCCAAGCTGAACCGAACCCAACAAAAGTCATTCGTTCAAAAAGCACTTTGAAGCAAATGGTCGCTTGTTTTTTTGGTATAAATAGACATGTAGCTACAGTGCCACTAGAGGATCGTAAAACGGTTATTTCTAAATGGTACACGACCATTTGTTTGCCAGAAGTCTTTGAAGAAATAAGAAAGAACAACCGACAACGCAGAATCCTTCTTCATCATGACAATGTTAGCTGCCACACATCGGCCGAAACAACTCGGTATTTGAAAGATCAAAAGATCGAATTAACGGGTCATTCGCCGTACAGCCCCGACTTGGCCCCCAACGACTTCTATTTATTCCCAACCGTGAAGAATAAATTACGTGGTCAACGTTTTTCGAGCCGTGAAAAGGCTGTTGATGCGTTCAAAATGCACGTTTTGGAGATACCTCAATCCGAATGGAAAAAGTGCTACGAAAATTGGTTCCAACGCATGCAAAAGTGCATCAATCATCATGGTGAATATTTTGAAATGCAATAAAAGTATAATAAATGTTTGTTTCACTTTGTTATTCCGGATACATAAATAGCAGCCCTCGTACTCAATCATTTTTTTGCCATCGCCATTCGTTTAAAAATGTACAGAATTGTGTCTGAATGATCTCGCACATTCCAAGAATATGGTTACGAGTAGTGGGTAATAAGATGCCGGTTAGAGTGCTAAGAGTTTATTTCCCTTCGTACAAACAGATGTTAAGAACACACGAACTTAATAACGGCGGTTCCTAGACTTCGTGGTCGCCCTTCGAAATAGGTACTCGCGTACTAGTTACCGAAGGTACGCACTTACGAACAACGTTCCCAAATCGCAGAAGTCTTCTATCCAAAGTCGTCGCAGTGGTCGTAGTTGAGGTCTTCGCAATTTGCCTTGATAAATAGCTTCGAACGATAGTCATAAAATTCTGACTGGCGGCGGACATGTAGATCTATTTATAAAACGAAGGTGGTAACTTGTGGAGCATATCCGAATGCTATTAGTAATAACACATAGAAATGAGGAGGGTGGAACCTTCTAGTTAATTACGTTCGCTGACAACATTTCGACATTATTCTCGACGCCTCCTGTTTGCGTGAGTAGGTATATGAGACGTCATTGCTCCGGAATTTTCGAAATACGACTTTGTTCTTGTTTCTTAATTTTGCTTCTATCATTCGATAGTAGACCTTAAACCTAGCAACGCGTTTTTAGGTCATAGCCTAGGTCTCGAGTTTAGATAAAAAAAAATACATAAATAGACCCTCCCATACAACACGAGTGAAGACAACAAATCGAGAATGGGTTGTAATTAAAATAAAATATTTTGCGCAATATATTTTATTTTATCGCTCATTTCACCTGGTAACACGTTCTGTTCTAGCATAATTTAGTTGCAAAAAAATGCGGAAATATGTATTTTATTTTAATTCACGGTTAATCTTCACGAACATTTAAGACCAAACCGTGTGCAAGACGACTGGTATCTCTAAAACCAATGTTGGAGTATTGCAATACATTGGTATTGGTGAAGTTAGCCCTCATTTCGTAAACGAATTGTCGTTTACCCGCAATGAGGGGTAACTTGACAAGATGATTTGTTTTTAAATATTTGTTTAAAATTAGGTAGTTATGCATTCTGGTAGTAGACATGAGACAATAACAATACAGACTTAAGCTGTAAAACTGCTGAGTAGTACTTGGCTTCTCGGTAAGTCGACCGGAATACACAACAGATAAGGGTCTCTCCAGCGCTTTAGTATTAAGAAAATAAGTCAGTCTTAATAAAGCTCCCAGTTGTATCGGACAACAATTTAATTTTCTCTTCTTTTTAAAAACACAAAATCGCGGCTCCCAATCTTGACTGGCGCAGCCGGTAGGATTGCTGGGTTTCGTTCGTGTAAAGTAAAAGTACGCTATCGCGAGTGTTAACCAATTCAGGCGGATTTTCTCTAAAAATCAGAGATCGTGCCCTACAGCAATCCGTACGAACCAAATAAATTTGTCATTATTGCGCGCGGAAAAAATTAAAAGAAGAGCAGACCACTAGCTACAACGGAAGGATGAGAGCGGGTGTACTGTGAGTAGAACTTTTCGCATATCCATCCCTGTCCTCAGCTATTTCTGTTTGTTAGACCAAATAATCGTTATTTGATTTTCTTTATAACGTACCAACTTCGTCGTTATAACTTATAATTTGTAATTTTAATAATTTTATTTAGGTACTTAAGTAAGTATTGAAGTGTGTATTAATATTAAAAATAAGAAAAATGGAAAAAATTAGAATAGTGCCGAAAGATCTACTGTGTATTATTCCAAAATTCGAAGGAGAAGAAGGCTTATTAAACTTATTTATTAGGAAAAGTCAGTACATTTATAATGGTTTTGCAGATACCAGTAGCGCCACTCAACAGGCCTATGTATTTCATGCTATCACAAGTAGGCTAGTAGGTAGACCCGCGGCCCTTTTGAGTGAGCGTGAAGATATAAACTCATTTGATAGACTTAAGGAAATCCTTATTCAACATTTCGGCGACCCGCGCTCGGAAGAGTGCATTGCTATCGAACTGGAACAAATGAAATTCAAATCCGGTGAATCGTACATTGATTTTTGCCACAGGATACAACATACGCGTAGTACTTTGTTTGCGAAAGTCAATTTACTAACTGATGAGGATCTAAAAGTCTCAAAAATGATCATATATAACAACACAGCGCTTAACGTATTCTTGTATAATCTGCCTGAAGATTTGATTCGTATTGTGCGTCTGAAACAGTGCCCTAGTTTAGAAACCGCTTTGAGTATTGTGTCAGAAGAAGTAAATTTCATGAACCAATACAATGCTAGAAATAAATCTCGTCAGAGTCCGACACCCCAAAATTTTAAGCCGCCACCAGCACCCAACCCTGTAGTAGTGCCTAGTAGTAATTCTAATTTTAAGTTCAGTAATACTGGGTTTAACCAACACAAGCAAGAACCCAGTCAGAACTTTAAATTTGGTATTCCTCAGCCTCAAGCTCAAGGTTTTAGGTTTGGTCCCAGGAACCCACCAAATGTCAGTGGTTTTGAGTTCAATCAGAATCCAGGTCCTCATAATTTTAAGTTTGGTATACCGAAACAACTTAATTTTCCACAACAAGGTCAAGGCTTTAGGCCACCCATAAATAGTAACTTTAGTAAGCCAGTTGCAGGCTTTGGGCAACCCCAACAAAATTTTAAATTCGGCATTCCAAACCAAAATTGGCAGCCTCACAAACCCACGCATAATGTGGATGTCTCCATGCGTACAGCTCGCCCTTTGAGGCAAAATATGTTAACTGCTCCTGTCGATGACGACCATTTGTTCTACAATCATGAACTGGTGGAGTCATCGCCAGATAACTGTGACGAACAAAACGTCGTTGCATATGACGAAAACTATAACTCTGAAACACCGGAAACGCAGACATACTATGACGAAGCCGGTGAAGTTTACAATTACTCTGATCCAAACAAGGCTGAACATTTTTAGGTACAGGCTTCTGCTATAAACCGGAAATAATCCAGATAAATTGCGATTCACTTCTTAAACTACCACACATAAAGATACCAGAAATTAAAGGCCGTTTCATGATCGACACAGGAAGTGTCCCTGCTAAAGCGAATGAATATTTTACAAAGTTTAAATTGTATGAACCTTTCGAGGTAATCGGCACACATACTCGTAGCCAACACGATGAGGCTATTTACATCCCTATGCTGAAAACATTCAACAGTTTGGGGAACCACAAATTTTATGTCTTTGATGTAGATGCTCGATACGATGGCTTGATAGGTTCTGATCTTCTGAAACAGCTGGAAGCAAAAATAGATATGAAAAAGCAGATATTGCAAACACCTACCACAAACATACCCATCATATACAATCCACCTTACGAGGTAACTCTGAAACCCAGAACAGACACGCGAACTAAGGTGCAACCGACCGACCTGCAAAATGGTGAAGCCGTTGTGGACTTTATTGATTTTGGACAAGGAGTTAGAATGCCGAGTGCCATTGTAACTTGTATAGACTCGTTCGCGTACAGTGTAATACAAAATGCCTCTGAAGATAGAGTAACCATCACTTTTGCGAAACCTTTGAAAGTAAGCAAATATGAAAGAGAAGAATGCGTAGTGAATGCGATATCGAATGAGAGTGAAATTGACAATCTATTAAGACAAAATTTAACTAAGCTGCGTTTAGAGCATGCTAATGAAGAAGAGCGTCAGAGCATCGAAAAGCTTTGCTATGAATACCGAGACATATTTCATTGTGAGGGTATACCATTGAGCTTCACAAATCGAGTTCAACATGAAATCAGAACCAAGAATGAAGACCCAATATTCATACGGCCATATAGACACCCACCCGCGTATAACGCAGAAATACGAAATCAGGTTGATAAGCTGCTTGAGAATGATGTAATTAGGGAGTCACACTCTCCGTGGAGTGCCCCAGTTCACCTCGTCCCTAAGAAACGTGATGCCTCTGGGGAAACTAAATATAGAATGGTCATTGACTATAGAAGACTAAATGAAATTACAACAGACGACAAGTATCCACATCCAAATATATCAGACCATTTGATAAATTGGGCAAGTCAGTGTATTTTACTACCATCGATCTGGCAAGTGGATACCACCAAATAGAGGTCAAAGAAGAGGACAGATTCAAAACAGTGTTCTCTACACAGGCCGGACATTATGAGTTCAAGCGAATGTCATTTGGACTTACAACAGCCCCTGCCACCTTTTAGCGGGCTATGGATAATGTCTTGAGAGGTCTCCCAAGGCCTGCATTGCCTCGTTTATCTCGATGACATTATCGTCTTTTCCACGAGCCTGCAAGAGCACATTGAAACATTGCGCATGGTCTTCGACAGACTTGGGAAAACCAATCTTAAGGTAACATTAGACAAGTGCTAGTTTTTCCGCAAGGAAGTTCTTTATCTTGGTCATTTGATTACAAAAGAAGGACTCAAACCAAACGACGATAAAATACACGCCGTCCTAAACTTTCCTATCCCGACGACCACAACACAAATCAAAAGTTTTCTAGGATTAGTCGGATATTATCGCAAATTCATAAAGGACTTCGCTAAAATAACTCGCCCACTTACTCATTGTCTTAAGAAACGGAATAAGATCGAACAGTCAAAGGGATTCGTCGCAGCTTATGAAACATGTAAGGAACTGCTGGTTAATGCCCTCATTTTGCAATTTCCGGATTTCACGAAACTGTTCATTCTTACCACAGACGCATCAGACTATGCAGTCGGAGCAGTACTCTCCCAAGGTCCAATAGGTACGGACAAACCAATAGCTTACGCCAGCCGAACCTTGAATGATACTGAGTCACGATACAGTACCATAGAGAAAGAACTACTGGCAATAGTCTGGGCTGTTAAACATTTTAGGCCCTACCTTTACGGAAGACGGTTCACTATCTATACCGACCATAGACCACTTGCATGGTTAAATAACATGATTAACACAATAGTAAACTCACGAGATGGAAACTGCGTCTCGCGGAATGCGATTACGATATAATTTGTAAAAACGGCAAAAATAATTGTGTAGCTGACGCCCTGTCGCGAATTAAGGTCAATGCAGTAGGAGGTGAAGACCAGTCTATGAAGGTTAACGTTGACAAAGAGGAAAGGCTACAACGACATTTAGATGACGTAATTAAAGAAATAGAAGGATTGCGAACGGGAACCGAGGAAAGAGACGAAAGTAAGTCATATCATCAGACTCAGAAAAAACCATTTCAATTCCTTCTCCTACGAGTAGCACTATCTCGGCGTCTGAAACGTCACAAACCATACACTCAGAATTTAACACAGACACGTCCGGAATTCCTATTTTAAATGAAGCCATAGACACCAAACCTAACCAAATATTAATATTTACATGGTATAGGGAAGAATTAACAGTAAAAGATTTATCGAGACCCAAGCAAAAGGTTTTAGAGGTCCATTTACCTTTAAATAGACCTGAATTAGTAAAACAATTCCTCAAAGAATATATCGATCCAAAGATAAGACACTTCATCTACTTTGAGCATGATACACATCGAAAGCAATTTGTAGACGCGATTATCACACTCTTCAACAAAGACACAATTAAGATTTTCGAATGTACGCAAAGAGTAGTGTATGTAGAAGATGAAAAGGAGCAAAAGGAAATAGTAATGAAATATCACATAGGAAAAACTTGCCACCGAGGTATAAAAGAAACCGTAATGCATTTAAAAAGAACATACTTTTGGAATAATATGGATATAACAGTTGCAACTAACATAAATGCTTGTGAAAGCTGTAAGGCAATGAAATATGACCGTAAACCAATAAAACCTGAACTTCAGCTTACGCAAACACAGACAAAACCTTTTCAAGAAATTTTCATCGATGTCTTTACCATTGAAGGAATATCGTATTGGACACTCGTGGACGCTTTTAGTAAACTGGGTCAAGCGATTGAAATAAACAATAAAACAACACCTGAAGTAATAAGAGCACTATTAAAGTATTTTTCCATGTATGGAGTACCATGTCGAATCAGCGCTGATTCCAGCATGGAATTCAACAATGTCCTCATGAAAGAGACTCTAAGCTTCTATAAAATTGACCTACACATAGATACCCCACATAATCCAAACTCCATGGGGCTTATCGAACGTTTCCATTCGACTTTAACAGAAATTTATCGACTAGCCAAGTAATAGTACAAGATAGATTACTGATGCCGTCGCTACAATGACGTACGCACTAATGGCCTATAATCAGTCCATTCATTCGACTACAGGCCTTACTCCTTTTGAGGTCGTATTTGGACATACAGACTCAACCAGTCCCTTTAACGTAGAGTTCAGCAAAGAATATACACAAAAATTGGTACAAGATCACAAGAAGCGTACAAAATACTTATATGAGTACTTAACGAATAAAACGATAGCGAAGAAAGAAAAGATTTAGGATTTAGGATGACATGGAGGTGAGAAAGATTTTAACGTAAAAGAAGGAGATACAATATTTATAAAAGGAGTAAATGAGAGGAGAGGTAAGCATAAACCAAGATATAAAAAGGCGGAAGTAATAGGAGACATAGTTAGGAATATCGTACCAGTTAAGTGTAAAGGTCGTGAAACTAAAGCATCTATTAAGGATCTAAAACGTCCTTCGCAGGTTCGTCCTGATCCTGAAGTACGCGCCAGCAGCCCTGGCCCTTCTACTTCAGCGGATCGACCACAACCCTGGGCTACTCCCGATTAAAGCAGGACAAGCCTTAATTAGTAATGATAAGTGGACTATTGTTAAGATTTTAGATTTAAGTTTAATTTGTGAAGATTTAGAGTTTAATATAAATAGATATGCTAATTTAAATAGACACGTTAAAAAATATTTCGGAAAGAAACATTTTAGTTCAGATTTTAACGATATAAAAACTCAGACCGATTATATAAAAAATATGACGATAGAAAAACTAAGTCAATTATTGCCATCAAAAAGACACAAACGTGGCCTTCTAAACCCTCTTGGTTCTCTTATTAAATTAATATCAGGTAATCTAGACAACGAAAATGCAATAAAGTACGATTCATTGATAAAAGATGTAACACTGAGGCAAAACGCGATAAATAGAAAGTTCACGGTAGTCGCTGAAATGGTGATGTCATTTGTGAATATTACGAATAGTACCAGATACAATTTCGTTCAGTTGGACAAAGCGATATGGGATATTAGAAAGCAGTTGAACGACACTAACAATAAGCAAAACGAGTTAAAAGTTTTTAACATATACCATTTATTTTTACATAATTTTCAGACGCTTTATGCCAAAGTGGACGAAATTGAAACTACAGTAACTTTTAGTAAATTAGGAATGTTACACCAAGCAATTGTCGACACTGATGAATTATTACTTATGTTATAGAAAGTTGAACTGTACCATAAACTTGTATTTCCTGTAAAGCCTGAAAACATATTAAAATTAGGTCAGAGTATAAACATAAAAGCTTATTCAAAGGAAAATCAAATAACGTTCATTTTAGAAGTCCCGTTAGTTCAAAATGATTTCTATATGTACTATAAGGTCCTTCCTCTGCCCATCATAGATCACTCCAATCGAATTTCCATTATATTACCTAAATTCCCTTATCTACTGGCGAAAGGTTCGAAAACCATATCACTCCTTCGTCCCTGCAAGGAGATCGACGATGCCCTGTTGCTATGTGAGGAAGACTTCTTTTCCTTGATCAAAGATGTGTGCGTTGCTAATCTAATCGGGTTCGCTGCAAATACTACGCAATGCCAATCGATTCCAATAGAACTAGAAGATGTCAAAATAGAGAAGATTCAAATTCTCAACTCATCCAAAACTGCAATAACGATGTCACCTATCATCATATTCAAGGAACTACTTACATTCTGACCATTGATGATGACTGCGAAGCAAAAATCAAAGGAATAACATTAAAAAGAAATCGAGGAAACATAGAAGAGACCACCTTATTGACCATCCGCATTGCCGATTATAAACTTACCAGAGATATGGCCAGCACCGAAGACCCCGTCGGAAACTCGACCACTAAACCTGGATGGACTGGACCTGTCTAATCTACAGCCATCTACTAGACAGATTACAGACAGCTAATGAAAAGTGAAAGTGTTAGTGCAGAAGATAGTGCATATGAAAGTGTTATCAATGTGAAGGACATGGACCTGGGAACATTGATCTTATATATAGTTTTAACAGTAATTGTAATATTTTTCATTGTAACGTATTTTAACCGAAATCATCGGGCTCCTGTAAACTCACCCGATAATTTCGGAATTGCGATGGGAGAAGTTATGCATTCCGGTAGTAGACATGAGACAATAACAATACAGACTTAAGCTGTAAAACTGCTGAGTAGTACTTGGTTTCTCGGTAAGTCGACCGGAATACACAACAGATAAGGGTCTCTCCAGCGCTTTAGTATTAAGAAAATAAGTCAGTCTTAATAAAGCTCCCAGTTGTATCGGACAACAATTTAATTTTCTCTTCTTTTTAAAAACACAAAATCGCGGCTCCCAATCTTGACTAGGTATTTACTGTTTACGGTTGTGTATTTACTGTTTACATATAATATTTTACCTTCATCTTGCAGTCTATTACTAATAAGTATGAATTAGGTTGTCACTGCAGATATCTGTTTGAAAATAGGTAAACACGAAACTGTTCAATGTCTTTTTCTCCTCTGTTTGTGAACTGATTTTCTTTTCATTGTGCTATTGACGAGCTTTAGTGTTATCAATAAAAAAAATGTTTGAGACAAATTTTATTAATACGTCGTGAAGCGAAAACTTCGGATCCCTTTTTAAGAGCATTGCGCGCACAGAGGACTGAATTTTGTTATAGTTTTAAATTCATACTGCCACTGTCAAACTCATACTAGTTTGTGATAGTAATATTTATGATATATATAACCTCCTCGGATTAAACATCGGATCAATCAAACAGTCGCACGGAGTAGAGATTGTCGCCAAAAGAGTTTCCATTTATATTTACGCTCGTATTCTAACCACCGGGTGACCTCTAGTAATAATATAACAGTTTTACAAATGATGATTCGCTATTGGGAGTATTAAAAATTTTTATAAGAATATGGACGGTGCCCTAATTTTGTTTTTTTTTAAAGTATTACCTACCAATAATTGGATTTTGAGTAATTTTTCAGTTTCCTTAAGAAATACGTGAAATCTTTAATAAGTGCGGTATTTTATACATCAGAATAAAATGAAGCTTGCTAACGATAATGATAACTTAGTCTTTCGAAAGATAGGATAGGTTACTTATCTACTTTAATAATTTTATTAAGTATGGTCAAAAGTTAAAATGTAAACATTTTTGGAAACGTTTCTTTATTTGAAACAGTTTCAAACGCTGTTCGATAAAAAGTAAAACATATAAACGTTTTTCTTAAATTTAAAAACAATGGACTTTCCGATCTGTATCGTATTAGACATATATTGAGAAGATACCAATTTGACGATGAAGAGTTGTCACCTGTACTATAGCTATAAACTCAGAAAAAAAAAACATTTAAAAACCATACAGAAAGGAAAAGTATTCAATTAAATACTTTATCGAACAGAGTTTACGAAAGCAGATATTTAATTAGAAAGAAATTATACAGTTTAATAGCCAAAGTAAAGTTTCGTTCCGAAGTTCTTGTTTATGTGAGCGATACTTATACTTTTGTTTTTAAATATGAACTGAATACTATTGAATTAATTGATTTATCAATTTCATTTTTTATGAAGTTTATCATTTTCAAACATTTATAAACACATTGCGATCATCATTCTGCTTTATGAATCTATATCATATTTCTTCACCTCTTGTCTCTCTTCTCAACTTGTTCATTATCTTGAAATACCTGGTCTTAATGCATAGGTAATAATATTTAGTACTATAACAAATAAAATGTAAAACTGGGTAAAAAAACTCAAATATGGCGTTACTGAACAAATTCTTGTCTATAGTTTTAATGTTAATTTTATTTTGAAAAAATAATTTAGAATGTTTAAGGTGTGATTTGTTACTCCATCGGTTTTATTTGCGTTCTTTAATCAAATTTTGTATGTTTCTGAGCTATAATCTGACACATTGGGTGTAAATACGAAGTGTACGAAAATCGTGTGAATTATGTGACCGCCATTGTTAGAATGACGTGTGAATTAACTGACTTACGAATGCTTCACTTTTTGTTTATGTTGGTCTATGTATTTTTTAATCTAAAATCTAGAGATATAAGCACTAAACAACGCGTGTCTCGTGTCATATGAAAATCGACTTTATGCCTTAGACATAAGGTACAACTGTAACAATATTTTACAAGCAAAAATTTTCTTCAAGTAGGTTTATAGCATAATTAAGTACCTATTATATTATGTTAAAAATTTCTTTACTTATAGATAATGTGTTATGTATGTGCACATGTAATAATAGATTTTTAGGTATTGTTTACGCAAAGAACGGAACGACGTGCTAAGGCAGGCCACAGAGGGGTGCGTGGGGATTATTTCAATTATAATTTGTACGTCATCGTCGTGTGGACCCCCCACTTCATTAGCGCACTCGACAATAAACGGTCATGTGAAGTTGCATAACATCAACACAATATTATATATAACTACCTACTTATGTATTTCTACCTTTTCTCAATTAACATTTTATACAAGTTTTTAATATACAAGTTTTGATGAAAAGCAGTAGTATTCATTTTATTATGTTCCCAACGTGGACAGAAATTGGCGACCGTGACAGGACAAGTTCAAGAAGCATCGTATAGCAGTAAAATATTCTTTCATCAATACGTACGCCGCGATTCACCCATCAAAGGACAGCTTCACACTTGCCGTACTAGCCAGCCGGACGGTCAGCAACGTGGACATCACCATCAGCGCCGCCCGCAGCATTGGTCTAGCCTTTAAAGTGAGCTCGTTCCATTTCTGTCCTATCATTTTATTCCCACTTCGATCTGATTAGAGTCGTGGACCTAGTTTTTCATACCCACTTATTTTATATTTTTTATCGCAACAATTTGTCACATAGACAACTATGGCGATTAATTAGTATTTATAATAAATTATCATTCAAACAAATTCGCAATATTTCGTTCTATATTTATAGTGTACTCGTTGCATTATCTACTACATTATTACACTCGTAAGTGCCTACCTATAACTGCATTTCTAATTGCGCGCTTACTCGCTCAGTGGTATTTATTTTTTAACTAATTCGAACTATCAACTTACATTAATTTTACGCTATTTTCACCGACAGTTGCAATTTTTTTAGTTATTTAACAACTCATCTAAGCATACATACATATATTTTTCTGTGTCTAGAAAGTATTTGTTCCTGACTTTAAGACGCTTGCACCAATCTATTCCAGCTTACGCATTTCTATGCACATCCATTAAATCACGCTTCACATAGCTGATCGCTTGAGGCAGAGCGGCCGCGCAGCGTGCATCTCGCGCAGTCGTCTGTTTGCAACTAGAACCGGTTTCACCCACAGCTGAAGACTGCACCGCATCAAAGCGAGGAGCGTATCGTATGCCAGATTGTTTCTTTATTGTAAACAAAGTTATTAGAATTGCATTGTAGCTTGCTAATTTTGCATTAATATGGGAGAATTAAAAGATTTACTTACTAGACGTAGTTCAATCAAAGGTCGTGTTACCAAATTTAAAAACTATTTAACTACATTACAACAATGTACTGAAGAGATATCCTCTATTGAAATCGGAAAGCTAGAATGCAAGTTAGCTTATTATGAAGCGTTGTTCAAGGAATTTTATTATACTACATACATATATACTACAAGGAAGGATATTGAGATAAAAAATGCCGCAACTTTAACCGTGGAATTAACCGAAAGAGACGTCATAGAACAAGATTTTTACCTCTGTATTGCTACGGCTAAAGAAATTTTAACCACAAGAAGTCGTGATGACAATCGTGATGGTAGTGAATGTATGTCTACAAGAAGTCACTCTAACAGTGACGATACTTTAGGTTTTCGTTTGCCAGTTATAAAAATACCTAACTTTGACGGCACCTACCATCGCTGGTTGGAATTCCGAGACACTTTTAAGTCATTAGTTCATAACAACAGTAAAATTAAAAATATACATAAATTTTACTAATTAAATTCATATTTAGAAGGTGAAGCGTCTAGGGTTATTTATAATTTAGAAGTTACTGACAAAAATTATCCAGACGCCTGGAAGTTACTTCGTGATCGTTATGATAACAAAAAGCAACTTATTAATAACCATTTAAAATAATTATTTAGCATTGAACCTATGTTACGCGAGTCTGACAAGTCGCTAAGATTTATTGTTGACACTGTTTCCAAGAATTTGCGTGCTCTGTGTACTTTAGGTCAACCCACGGACAAGTGGGATACTCTTATTATCTACATGGTTGCAGCAAAATTGGATAACGCCACTTGTTTTAAATGGGAAGAGCATAGGAATTCTTTGCCAGACATGCCTACACTTAACGATTTCCACTCTTTTCTTAATAGTCGTGCAGACGTTCTTGAAACAGTTCAGCGAAACAAACAGGATAGACTCTTTAAGCGTAACCCTGATTCGTCTGTTGTGAGCCAGCGAACGAAGTCTACTTCTAAAGCATTTGTCGCTTCCACTAACGGTCCGTCTCCTTCTGCATTGAGAGCTATTGAATGCATTATATGCAAGGGAGAACATCGCGTATATGACTGTGCCGCATTCAAGGCTAAAACTCCAGAAGATAGGATCGCACAAGCCTCGAAGTTGAACTTATGTCATAATTGTTTACGTGTAGGTCATGATGTTCGTCGTTGTCAACTTTCAGGTACTTGCAGAGTGTGTAAACTACGTCATAATACACTGTTACACAAAGAAGCAGACACCTCGTCAGCTGTTTGCAACAACCTTTCCACTCTGGGCGTTTCAACCTCTAATGAGGCTTTGTTGTGTACTGCGTTAATTGACTTGGTCAATCCTAATACCAAACAAACAATATCTGCTCGTTGCTTGCTCGATAGCGGAAGTCAGGCTTCATTTATAACCGAAGCTGTTAAGCGAATGTTATCTCTGGCTTCTCAGCCCAATGACTTGCACAATGTAGTAGGTATAGGTAAAACTCGACTCAGCATTAAAACTAAGCGATGTGTAGTTCAACTTAAATCTAAAAACAGTTCCTTCAATGCAATTTTATCCTGTCTAGTTTTACCACATATTTCCGAACGTCTACCTACAGTCTTTATCGATATTCAACACTTAAACTTGTCTTCTTTTAAGTTTAGCAGACCCCAGCTTTAACAAACCATCTCAAATCGACATGCTCATCGGCACCGATCTGTTTTGGGACATCATTGGTTCCGAACAGCATTCTTTAGGCCAGGGTAAGCCCATTTTACGCAGTTCCAAGTTGGGATGGTTTGTTGCAGGTTCTATGCAACGTCTTAAACCCCAAACAAGTCCAGTGGTTCATTGCAACTTTATCCACACAAGCGACCTAAACAATGAACTCACAAAATTTTGGGAACTAGAAAGTATTCCTAATAAACGTCAACCTTATACAGAACAGGAACGACTGTGTGAACAGAGTTTCATTGCAACTACTAAACGTCTTGATGATGGGCGGTTTGTTGTTCGACTTCCTCTCAAAGACGAACCCGACTGTTTAGGTGACTCCTATTACTCTGCCAAACAAAGGTTTCTTCATCTAGAACGTCGATTTAAGAAACAACCAGAAGTCAAGGAACGTTATTGCAATTTCATTCATGAGTATGAAGAACTTGGCCATCTTTCTCCTTCGACTGTTGATAAACCAACAAATGCTTACTTTCTTCCGCACCATCCCGTCATTAAAGAGAAAAGCGAGTCGACAAAGCTTCGCGTTGTATTCGATGCGTCAGCTCGCACTTCCTCTGGATTGTCAGTAAACGACCTACAGATGGTAGGTCCAACCATCCAAGACTCTCTCTTTAACATTCTTGTTCGTTTTAGTCAATACCGCTATGTTCTGTCTGGTGATATCGAAAAAATGTTTCGCCAGGTCTTGGTTGATGAAGCACATCGTAACTTACAACTTATTTTATGGCGTGAAGATGAATCAATGCCGCTTCGAACTTTAAGATTTAATACTGTTACGTATGGCTTTTCTAGCGCGAGCTTCTTAACTACTCGATGTCTCTGGCAGATTGGCGAAGACTGTGAGGACCCTCTCATCAAAACTATCATCCAGAGAGACCTCTACGTTGACGATCTTCTTTGCGGACATGATGATGAGGAACAGCTACGCTACATTCAGCAGTCTGTTTCTGAGAACTTGGCTAAGGGCGGATTTTCTCTAAGGAAGTACAGGTCTAACTTACCTTCTCTAATTTCGTCTCAAGCAATTAACACCGAGTGCAATCTTATGCTCAGTGCTGCTACTGATACTCTCGGTCTTGGTTGGGACCCTGTCTGATAATCTTCATTTCACGATTGAATTAAGTCCAGTGGAGGTCGTAACTAAACGTAGTTTTCTTTCGGCTGCGTTCAAAATATTCGATCCCTTGGGTCTAATTTCTCCTTGTACAATCATTCCTAAACTAATAACTCAACAACTTTGGTCTTCGAAACTAGATTGGGACGATCCCGCTCCACAAGGAATAAAATCCACCTGGCTAAGGTTTGCAGAAAATATTAGCTGTATTGCTAAGATTTCTATTCCTAGGTGGACTTTAACTTATAATCCCCTTTCTATCGAATTGCATTCCTTCTGCGATGCGTCACAGAAAGGCTATGGTTGTTGTATTTATCTCCGATCAATTACTACTGAAGGCAAGATATTCGTCAGCCTATTATGTGCCAAAGCACGCGTCGCTCCAATAAAACCCACCACCATACCCCGAATTGAACTTTGCGGAGCGCTGCTTGCCGCACAACTTAGCTCAACGGTCACTGACGCACTTCGTTGTGTCATATCACGTCATGTGTATTGGACTGACTCCAGTGTTGTGCTAGCTTGGCTAAATACGAGTTCTAACAAGTTAAAAACTTTTGTGGTTAACAGAGTTTGTAAAATAGGCGAACTTACTGACATCGCTTCCTGGCGTCTTGTACCCACAGATAGTAATCCCGCCGATCTTCTGTCTCGAGGTATCGAACCGCAACGTATTGGTAGCTGTACAATGTGGTGGCATGGACCTAGCTTCTTGCAAAGTTCGGAAGCATATTGGCCTTCCTTAAGCCCCGTTTCTAGTCCAGACTTACCGGAATTGAAAGTCCATGCTACTGTAGTGATGACTTTCAAAATTATTCCAAACTTTCCCACTTACAGCGTACTTTAGCATTCATTTTAAGATTTTTCCACAATTGTAAAAATCCTTGCGACAGTTACTGGTCCTCTACTTGTTAGTGAGCTTGATATGGCTTTCACAACTCTTGTCAAGGTTTCCCAAAATGACTGTTTCAGCAAAGAGCTGTAAATAGCTAAATATCAGTCTCTTAGCCCTAAGTCAAATATTGCTTCCCTTACTCCCTTTCTTGATAATCAAGGAATCTTTCGAGTAGGTGGACGCATAGAAGCATCTCCTTATAACTTTGACAAGAGACACCACATCTTACTACACGCTGATCACCACTTCACTAAATTATTATTCCTGCAGGAGCACGAGCGACTATTCCATGCAGGCCCACAACATTTACTCGCCTCTATGAGAGAGCGCGTATGGCCTATAGGCGGGAGAAATCTTGCTAGGCGTATAGTACGCAATTGTTTCATTTGTAGGCGCTTTAAGGGTAAATCTACGACCAATATAATGGGCAACTTACCTGCAGAACGTGTCACTCCAGATTTTCCTTTTCGTAGTGTCGGTGCTGATTTTGCTGGACCATTTATGATTACAGACCGCAAGGGTCGTGGATGTAAAATAACTAAGGCTTATTTGTGTATTTTCATTTGTTTTACGTATAAATGCATTCACCTCGAAGCTGTCAGTCAACTGTCTAAAGACGCCTTTATTTTATGCCTTAAACGCTTCATAGCTCGAAGAGGTATGCCTAAACAAATTTTTTGCGACAATGGTCGAAATTTCGTAGCTGCAGCCAAAGAAATAAATGATTTTTTTAAATGTAACCGCGACTATATTATCGATTTTGCCTCTACTAAAGGAATTGAATTTCGCTTCTCACCGGCATACGCTCCTCACTTTGGCGGACTGTGGGAAGCTGGTGTTAAATCCGCCAAATTTCATATAAGCTATGCTAGGGACATCACATTTAACCTTCTAGGAGCTATCTTTCCTATTCTGTCAGATCGAAGCTATCCTTAACAGCCGTCCTCTGTGTCCTTTGAGCTCCTCACCCCAAGATTTCTATCCGCTCACACCGAGTCACTTTTTGATCGGCAGACCTCTAACAGCTTTACCAACACCGTGTGTCTTGGACTGCAACCCCAACCGTCTCGACCTGTTCCAGCGCCTCGATCAAATCAAACAACACTTTTGGAAGCGTTGGAGCTCTGAATACATTGCGGAGTTGCAGCGGAGGACCAAGTGGAAGGTCAGGTGTAGGGACCTCAAGTTGAATGACTTGGTACTAATGAAAGAGGACCAAGTACCACCTCTTAATTGGCGTCTCGGTAGAGTTGACAAACTTTTCCCAGGCTCAGATGGTGTTCCAAGAGTGGCAGACATCTCTACTGCACGAGGAGTTGTACGTAGGGCCATTAATCGCATCTGTTTACTCCCTTCACCTGCTGACGAAGAAGAATAGTCTTGAAAGCTTCAAGCTTTCAAAGGCGGGGAGTATGTTTACGCAAAGAACGGAACGACGTGCTAAGGCAGGCCACAGAGGGGTGAGTGGGGATTATTTCAATTATAATTTATACGTCATCGTCGTGTGGACCCCCCACTTCATTAGCGCACTCGGCAATAAACGGTCATGTGAAGTTGCATAACATCAACACAATATTATATATAACTACCTACCTATGTATTTCTACCTTTTCTCAATTTACATTTTATACAAGTTTTTAATATACAAGTTTTGATGAAAAGCAGTAGTATTCATTTTATTATGTTCCCGGCGTGGACAGGTATGAAGTTACCGTTCTACAATATCTGGCCATTTGAAATGTAATTTGTGTATGGCTGGCAATAAATTCTAAATTCAAATGAATTTTATTTTAAAATATAGAATTTTATTTTCAATTTCAGTCATTTGTTTATTGATTAGTGTTTTGTTTTCACTACATTTGTATCTTTTTCATCAGTATGGATGCGATAAAAATACGAGTAATTACGGAATACGAGTTCCGTCGCGGTAGCAATGCGGCACAAACGGCTCGCAACATTGACGACGTGTACGGAGTGAACACTACAAACGAACGCACGACCTGTTATTGGTTTGAACGCTTCCGACATGGAAATTTTGATCTAAAAAATGAACGTCGTGGTCGCCCGAAAACTAAAGTCAACAACGACGAATTAAAGGCAATAGCGGAAGCTGACGATGCTAGATCTACTGCTGAGTTAGCAGTAGCTTTTGATGTTAGCATCAAAACAATATTGGTCCATATGCGTCAAATTGGTAAGATAAAAAAGCTTGATAAGTGGGTGCCGCATGAAATGAACGATCGCCAGCGCGACGAACGCGTTGAGATATGCCTTGCGTTGCTTAATAGACACAGAAACGCAGGGTTTTGAACCGTATTGTCACTTACGATGAAAAATAGGCTCCTTTTGAAAATAGTAAGCGGTTGATTAGACCCTGGTTCAGCACCTAGGCAATGCCCCAAACGAAAACTTACTCCTAGAAAAGTTTAGCGCTCGCCCCAATGCGATCGGTGACGCTGTAAAAGCCACTAGGGCTAACAGCAAAGAGGGGGGTTTTTTTTAGTCGGTTCGACTCCTACGTAGTCTCCGTAGTCTACGTAGATTCCTACGTAGTACGACACTACATAGTCGGTGTAGAGTCCGGCTGTGTGTCCGTGGGGAATTTTTCCCCTCTCAGAAACAAAAAAAAAAAGCTGCACGCATTTCACTTCCGAGATCCGTACATGCAACACGGCTCCTGGGAACAAGCAACCGGGAGAGCGAGAAGGCAATATTAGAAGAGACCTACTTACTTACGTGTTGTTTCAATGTAAACAAACCCAACACGTCACGTCTTCCTCAAACAACATGCCGCTAAAACCTACGGAATAAAACATACAGTCCAGTGCTCCGGTGGAACACACGCCGCAAGATTTCATCGTAGATATATTGAACAGAAGTCTAAATACGGATGTGAACTACAAAGTTTATTTTCCTTAAAATTGAAATCCAAAAACTAAATATGTTCCTTTTATAACGTTTTCCTCAAAAAAAATCCCCGACCTAATCTCCTAAAAAAAAAATCATGGAGGCATTAAGTGTGGAGTAAAGGAAAATTTTCTAAATAGTGTTACGAGCTGAGGGTAATAAGATGCCGGTTAAGGGTGTAAAGGGGTTATTTTTCTTCGTACAAATGGATGTCAAGAACACGCGAACTTAATTACGGCGATTCCTAATCTTCGTAGTCGCCCTCAAAGTAGGTACTCGCGTAGTAGTCACCGAAGGTACACGCTTCACTCAATAACAACGTTCCCGAATCGCAGAGTTCTTCTATCCAAGGTCGTCGCAGTAGTCGTCGTAGTGGTCTTCGTATTTCGCCTTGATGTCGCCTCGATATGTCGCTTCGAACGATAGTTGAGAAACACACTGACTCGGCGGCGGACACGGAGCTCTATTTATAGTCGGCTAAAAAGAGGGTGGAACTTTCTAGTTAATTACGCTCGCTAACGGTAATTCGCCATTGTTCTCAACGCCGCCTGTTTGCATGAGTCATAGGTACATGACACGTCATCGCTCGGGAATATTCGAGGTGCAACTTGGTTCTTCTTTCTTAATTTCACTTATACCATTCGATAGTAGGCCTTAAACCTAGCAATGCGTTTTTAGGTCATAACTCGATAAAGCCTAGGTCTCGAGATATAAGCACTAAAAGTTATGTTTCGAGTTCCACCAAAAATTGACCTTATTCCCTACTCATAAGGTCCAACTGTAACAATAGTATTATTAAATTAATTTTTTTAAATGAAAAGAAAAGTATTAGACAAACTTTGATTCCAACGGGTAACATCGGACAGTACAGAACATTAAGGCTTGCCCTTGAATAGCTTTTCTACTAAATAGTTGCCTATGGCAGCGGTTCCTAAACTTTTAAGGTCGCGGAACACTCAATAGATCCCTTTTTTGTTTGTAACCCCATGATGAAATATAATAAATAAAAGATACTTACCGCAATGTAAAATAATTTACAAATGTTTGAAATAAAAGATCAATGTGATAAATGAAATTATTTTACTTCTACGAACTATTAACAGGTTTGAGAAGTCGACCATTTTTTACTGTGTATGGCCTACCATACAATAAACATAGTTCAATAATTATCGATGTGTATGTTTAGGTCAAGTACGATTCAAAAAATAATATTGCAACAGATGACAATAGCCAAAATACTACAATGGTCCAACGACAAACGGACTCTAGTGTCTTTTACACAAAACCCTCAGGTTCCACAGAACCCACTTTGGGTATTGCTGGCCACAGCAGCTTTGACTCTCATATCAAAACTACATATTTAAGAAAATATTTTAAAAAATATACTTGTAATGTTATCTATTCGATCTAAGACTTCTGTTACATTTTTCCTATAATTTGGGGAGAACGGTCGAGATTGAACAGATAGGTATGCAATTTGTTCTTTCTTTGACGTTTCAAAATGTTAGTTAACTAAGTACAAAACACGTTAGACAACTAAATGTAGCAAAAAGCCAAATTTCAAAGCTGCGAGCATAATTCTTGAGAGAATCTACTACGACGCACAGAGCGGCTAGACATCAAAACGCTTGCTGCCGTTATTGCTTGTCGAATGTGCCACTTGGGTACGTATTATACGGCGGTTTTCACACGATTGTACGTTGCGTTTGGTATATAAGAAAGTAAATAACGTTTCATTACCAATTTAAAATTCGTTACGCTAGATTACGTGCTATTTGTCATTCTATTCTACTAACAATTATGACAATTGAGCTACTTGCTTAAGCCCGTTGGGGGCTTATATTATAACGGATGGATAGATAGACAAAGCGTTAGCGTTCAGTTATCTTTTAAGGTACGGAATCCAAAATTAAAATCAAAGCAACTGTCCTCGTCACTAAAATTAATTTCAGTAATTATTTCTAGGACCAGAATCGACAGAAATACTGAAGTCTGTAAAAAATCTACTTCGTCATGTAAGCACTGGATCCATGGAGCTCAAGATGCGTACAGTACCAGTGGACCTGAGTCTCTTCCCGCAGATACTGTCTCTAGTTGTTATTAACGTCATTATCGCATTGCAATTTAATAATGTTCTCTAAGTTAGTCTTACTTTCTCTTCTACCCTTCAATCATTTGAATATAAGCCTCGTCATACATAGTTGTGCACTCATTTCATACAGACTATCTAACCACACTGTTTGCGAAGTAGAAAATAATAAAGAATAGTATCCGTGATAGACGATAGATAATAACGCAATAATGTAAATAAATAGATAAACAAATAAAGAAATAGTAATAATTGTTATAGATAGTTATAAATATAGACATACTGAGAGTAAAATAGATATAGAGGTAAATAATAAAGAGATAGATATAGGAAAATAGATTCATGTTAATATAGACATATTGTAATTGTGTAGTATAGATAGATATAGGGCGAGAGAATTGTATTATATAGTTAGATATAGAAATAGATAGTATATAGAAATAGAAATGTAATAGTATTAAGGAAATAAATAAAGAGAGCTTATACACACATACACACACTTACACATCACACAAACTCACCACATTCACTCACCCGCCCACTGGCTTCCTTTGCCCAACAAGTAACCAATCAGAAGTGTCCGCAACGCAGATCGCACGGTCAGATAGAGATAGATACAGTCCATAAATTGAGATAGAGCTACTGACCGGGTGCCCGAATCGATATCGCTACAGCCCGCGCTAGTTGCGGACACATCGTTTGCTACTTTTGTAGGCGGGGAACCAGTGAGCGAACATCAGTCTGCTCTCGGCCGCCGTACGTAGTGTTGTGTGCGCATCGTGCGTAGTGAGTAATAGTGTGTTCGCGTCATATTCTCTCTCTACAGGCCCAAGCACGCGCCTTCAAAAAGGAATATAACTATAAATACATCTGGGTTCGCAATGGTCGTATTTTACTTAGACAAAATGATGGAAGCACAGCAGTCTGGGTGAAGAATAGCGAAGTGCTGGATAGTCTTAAAAAGAACCAGAATACAGTAAACTAACCTTGCTTCTAAAGCTATCTACTGTGCACGCAGAGTTGTGCTCATAATACTAATCAACTATGTCAAACATAAACGTTTACTACCAAAATGTTCGTAGCATTCGTGGCAAACTGGAAAATCTTTACCTTGCAAGCCTCAACTGCGACCACGATATCATTATATTCACGGAGACCTGGCTTAACGATAGCGTACTGGATGCCGAAATCCTAAATAACAAATGCCATATTTATCGCAAAGATCGGTCCAGTCTCAACAGCGTAAAGCACGAAGGTGGAGGTGTGCTTATAGCCATATCTAAACAGTTTGAATCTTGTCAAATTCCCTGGCCGACCAACAGTCACGAGGATTTATGGGTTTCAGTCAATCTAGGGACTAAGAGAAAGCGTCTTGACATATGTGCTCTATACATTCCGCCACCGACGACATATGTTGGCCTGGAGCAGCAACTAAACTCTATAACAGACTCAATTGCTCTCAGAAATGACAATGACCTACTCATAATTGGCGATTTTAATATTGGATCCATGGATTGGCAACGCACTGCAAATCAGCCTATTGGCTACACTGCAGCATCCCCAATTAATGTTAATGTTAAATCTAACTTAGAACAACTGCTAACTGACTTTATGTCACTGCACAATCTAAATCAATTTAATTTGATTCGTAACAAAGATAACAAAATGTTAGACTTAGTTTTAAGCAATGTTCCTTATATAAGTACATGCGAAGCAACAAGTGTTCTGTCTGGGGTTGATCCATACCACTCACCAATCGTAACCAAAATAGACAATGTTGTTGTAAGATACATACCTAAGAAAACAGTTCATAAATTTAATTTCTATAAAGCGAACTACTCTAACCTTAATCGGGATCTGAGTGAGGTGGATTGGAAGCAACAACTTGAACAGTATAAAAATGTAGATGACATGGTCAACAAGTTTTACGCAATTTTGAACAATATCATTGAGACACATGTTCCTAAAGTGTGCGCAAATAAGCGTGGGCAATATCCTGTTTGGTACAATAAAAACTTAATTAAGTTGATCCGAGAGAAGGAAAAGTACCGCCAAAAATTCAAAAGATACAAAAACCCGATCGATGAATACGAATTCTCGATGGCTAGATCGAGGTGTCACAGGCAAATTGAGTTATGCTATTTGGAATATCTAAATTCGATCGAGAAATCTATCACGAAGGATGGTATGAAAGCCTTCTGGTCGTTTATTAAATCTAAACGAAAATCAGAGGGCAATATTCCCAGACGAATGACTTATAATCTCAACACATATTCAGATCCCCTGAGCATTTGCAACGCTTTCGCAGCGCACTTTCAATCAGTTTACTCCATCTCTAGTCCTATCTCCACTCACTTCCGTTTTTCACCCAGCGACTCATCTGCTTTAACCAACAGTTTTTATCAAACGTTAGACCCAATATCGATAACACAAAAAGCTGTAGATGGGGCTTTGGCTGGTCTAGACACAGGTAAGGGCGCTGGACCTGAAGGAATTCCCCCACCTTTCCTCTCAAAATGTAGGACAAACCTATCTCTGCCCCTGAGCATAATCTACAACAACTCCTTAGGTCAAGGTGTTTACCCCGTCGCTTGGAAAGATGCGAGCGTCGTGCCAATACCAAAGGCCGGAGATCCTACAATCATTGAAAATTATCGCCCCATTTCCTTATTAGACTCCTGTAGTAAGATTTTTGATTCACTTGTGCGCCCACACTTCTCTGGTCATTTAAAACAAATTCTTGCTCCCCAGTAACACGGGTTCAGGGCTAATATGTCTACTCTCTCAAATCTCGCAGTTTACTCCGATTATCTAGCGAAGGTCATGGACTCGGGACATCAAATAGATGCTATTTACACGGACATCAGCAAGGCTTTCGACAAAGTCGACCATGGCCTGTTGATTCGCAAGCTTTATCACCTTGGTATTCATGGGAATTTGCTTAACTGGCTGGCTTCCTATCTTACCCCTAGATACCAAAAAGAAACAACAAAATCAACGATCTATCACATACTATTTTGTATTCCGAGTTCTCCCTATTTGCCGACGATCTAAAAATATACAGAACGGTCGGATCTACCAGTGACGCGGTCTCCTTGCAAGAGGACCTTGACCGGATGATTAACTGGTCAAACGAAAACAATTTGCCCTTATACGCCAGCAAATGCAAGCATATTAAATTTACCAGGAAACTAAATCCTATACCCACTAGTTATCACCTGCACAATACAATCCTCGAAGAGGTTGATGTGATCAGAGACCTGGGGGTAATTTTCGACAGGAAGCTAACTTTCAACCACCACATTGATGACATCGTAAGCAGATCCTACAGACTGTTAGGCTTTTTATGGAGAAATTGTAGGAAATTCAAAAATAATAAGGCCCTGATCGCTGTGTATAACGCTCTTGTCCGGTCAACCTTGGAGTACTGTTCTGGCATTTGGAGCCCGCATTATCAAATCCACATTGACAGGATAGAAATAATCCAGAAGCGCTTTTTATTTTTTTTAACAATCCATGGAAAAAAATTATCGTCCCTGACTTCTTATAACCATAGGCTCTGTCATTTCAAATTTGTAACACTACAGGACCGCCGTTGGATTGCCGAACAAACGATCCTCTTCAAAATACTTAGAGGTCTTCTTGATTGCCCTAGCTTATTATCACAGATAAAACTGGTGGTTCCTAGATCTGGCGCTAGAATTGTAAACTACAGACCATTTCATATAAGATTGTCAAGAACCAATTTGGGTCATAACAGCTTAATTCCTAGAATGTGTCGGGAACATAATGACTGGTTCCAATCTTTTAACATAGATATTTTTGACGTTTCCTTGCATAAATTCAAACATTCTCTATTTTCTTTTCAGTCCGTGTCCCAATAATAATTGATTAATAGAGTAAAAACTCAAATACCTTTCACATTTCAAATAGTTTTCATCAATTAAATCAAACATTCTAGCAAGCTGTGTTTGCTTGTAATTGGGTGTACATCCGAGTCTAAATTGTATTACTTAATCAACCTTTTGTAAGATGTAAACCTGTTGGCAAACCAAATAAAAAAAAAAGGAAGCGGGCGAATTCCCCGAGGGAAGGCGACACGCCCAGCCCGCCCCACAAAACGACGAAGGCGGCCCCTCAGGCCTCCGGAGCTCCCGCGGCCCCTCTGGCCAAACAAAAAGCGCCTGCCTCACAGGCTACCCAGGCCTCTCAGGCCGAAAAACCAAAACACCGCCGCCGGTGTTTATTCAAGAAAAAGCGTCGTGGGATAGGGTCTCTCGGGCCTTAGACGCGCGGCGCATCAAATTCAACTCCGCCCGCAACACTGCACAGGGCATTAAGGTGCAGGTCCCCACCCCGGCTGACAATCGGGAGCTCACAGCGCTCCTACGCTCGGAGCGCATAGGTTTCCATACTTATGCGCTCCCGGAGAAGCGCCAGCTTCGCGTGGTCATCCGCGGCCTCCCCAAGGAGCTCCCGGAAGAGCTCATTCTTGGCGACTTTAAGTCGCAAAACCTCCCGGCGCGTGAAGTCCACCGCCTTTACAAGCCCCGCTCGAAAGAGGCCTTCGACCTCGTGTTGGTCCTACTCGACCTCTCCCCCGAGGGAAAGGCCGTTTTCCACATAAAATCCGTATGTAGGATTTCCGGCCTCTCCGTAGAGGCCCCGCACAAGCGCGGCACCGTGGGTCAATGCCACCACTGCCAACTGTACGGGCACTCGACCCGCAACTGCTTCGCACGGCCTAGGTGCGTCAAGTGCCAAGGAGACCACGGCACCCCCGAGTGCTCCCGCACACCGGAGACGTCTGACCCTCCCGGTTGCGTACTGTGCGGAGAGCTCAGACATCCCGCGAACTATCGCGGATGCCCGAGAGCTCCGCGCCGTCGCTGCCGCGGGGGTAAGTCGCGCCGAGCCGGCAGAGCACATCAGGGCCAACGCCGCGGCTCCCTGCGCACCCAGCCCAACCTAAGGCCGCCCCTACCGCGACCTCCGCGCTCACACGGCCCGCGCCCTCTGCGCCAGCCAAACCCCCGCCCTCTGCGCCGCCACAACTTGCGCCCTCTGCGCCGCCACAACCCGCGCCCTCCGCGCCAACTCAACCTGCACCCTCAGCGCCGAACAAACCCGCGCCGTCAGTGCCAACCAATCCAGCGCCCGCGCGCGCTCTACCGGCCCGAGAGACCATAGCACCGACGCCAGCACAACAACTACGGCGTAAGGGGCCAGCGCCTCAAACGCGTTCAGCGGCACCGGCTCCTTCAGTGCCGGCGTCCGATCTCCTCGGCGACATCCAAATGCTCGCCGACCTCGTTAAGGATATCAACCTTAACGAAATTAATTTAGTCGCGCACAAAATCCGCGACTGTAGTGACGGGATGGGACGGTTCATCATACTCGCCGATCACGCGTCCTTTCTGGACAGCCTAAGCCGCTTCACGGCACCCCCTCGTAGGTTATAAAACCGGGCACCCACGAGACAACTCCCTCCGCGCGCATTAAACCGCGCGGGCTCTCAATCTCATTTTTTAACGCGGACGGACTCCGCAGGCAACGCGATCTTCTTCACGAGTTTACGCGAGACCACCAAATAGATATAATGCTAGTGCAGGAAACCTTTTTGAAAACTAAAAATCGCGACCCCGGCCTCTCCGGGCTTAACATCGTGCGAAACGATAGGCTGCCCGCCCCCAAAGGCGGCACTATTATCTACTACAGAAGGTCCCTGCACTGCATTTCGATCGATACGCTCGCCCTCACCAACATAGAGGCGTCGGTGTGCCGGATAGCCCTCACAGGGCACGCGCCTGTCACACTTGCGTCTGTTTATCTCCCTCCCGGTAAAGCGCTATAAGCAATCTAGAGGCTCTCCTAAACTTAGACGACTCTGTCATACTCGCCGGCGACCTCAACGCTAAACATCGTCGCTGGAATTCGCACACCACCTCGCGAAATGGCAGAGACCCACTATCCCAGAGTTACAACACATAGACCGGACGTACTCGACATAGTGCTTCTAAAGAACGTAGCTCTAACGCTGCACTCAATAGAGGCGTTACACGAGTTAGACTCTGACCAAAAGGCTGGTATTACTTAAACTAGGACCTATGATAGACACTAGGACGCTCACAAAAACCGTGACGGATTGGCAGAGTTTAGACGAAACGCTAAACTCTGAGAATTCGCCGCGGCTTAACGCGATACCGGACGTTATCCGTTCCGCCGAGGACGTGACCGCGGCGATAGACGCGCTCACCACCCACATCCGCGAATCGGTCTCCTCGTGCTCCCGTGAGGTGCCGGCGGCGAACGACCGCCGTTGGGAGCTCCCTGGAGACATCCGTCGGCTGATCAGAGCCAAGAACGCCGCGACCCGCGCTTACGACTCGTTTCCCTCAGAAACGAATAAACGCAACTTACGCGCCCTCCAACGCGAAGTCAAATACCGAATTTCCGAAATTAGGGATAACAGGTGGAGCGATCTCATGTGAGAGATGAGCCGACGCACCAGGCTTACTGGAAGTTGGCCCGATCTCTCAAATCGGACACGTTCCAAACAATGCCGCCTCTGACGAAACCGAACGGACAGACAGCTTTCGACGATGTAGATAAAGCCGAACTCTTGGCCGAAACTCTGGAGGCCCAATGCTCCCCTAGCTCTCAGCCTGTAGATCAGAACCATTTAGACATGGTCAATCCCGAAGTAGGCTCCCTACCGCCCGCGACCGCCCCCTGCCAACTCAGACCCGCTGTTTTGGATACATAAATGTTCCCAAATAAAATACTTGAGATAATAATGAGATTTAGTATATTTATAGAAATTAGAACAAACGGTCACCTTTAGCGAGTGACTTGTCAATTGATTGTAATAACAGTTATAATAATATGAACATTTGAATTGTGGGTAATAAAGTAAAATATGTAACAGTATAAATTTCAAACAAAAAGCGCCTACGAAGTTGAACAGACTGATTTGCTATGACTATTGGTGAGACGTTAACATCTTCCCTACTGCTGAAAGGCTTCGACTTTCTGAATTATAAGTTTTCGTCGGATAATAGAGGACATATGCGAACCAGCAGTCGGCGAACGCATCCTTTAGTTGTTTTGATTTCCGCCACGCGGGATATTCCGTCTGCACCAGGGAAAAGACGAACTACTCTGCCGAGTCGCCAACTTAATGGTGGCACGCAATCTTCCTGAATCAAGACGAGATCTCCAATCTTTAAATTTCCCCTTTGCATCGCAGACTTCCATTTGGTTCTTTGTTGCAGCTCACAGATGTATTCTCGTTGCCATCTTGTCCAAAAATGCTGCCGTATTTGTTCCAGACGAGCATAACGTTTCAAGCTACCTTCCGAATAATTTTCCAACTTTGGTGCTGGAACTGCTGTCAACGGCCTTACGATGAGAAAGTGACCAGGGGATAACGGAGTGAAATCATCGGGAGATGAGGATAGGGGACACAACGGACGACTATTTAATACAGCCTCCACTTGCGCAAAGAGAGTTGTAATCTCTTCGTAAGTTAAGTGAGTATTGCCCATTACGCGTTTGATATGGTATTTTGCAGATTTCACGCCAGCCACCCAGATCCCGCCAAAGTGAGGAGCGTAGGTAGGTATAAAATTAAATTTAATTCCCTCCTGATTTGCAAACTCAGACAGAGAGCCTTCATTAGTTTTTAGAAAATGCTCTAATTCTTTCGCGGTAGACACAAAATTACGTCCATTATCGCACAATATTTCGACCGGCTTTCCTCTACGAGACACGAATCTACGTAAAGTCATAATAAATGCGTCTTTAGAAAGATCACTGACTGCTTCCAAATGTAAGCATTTGTATCTTAAACAAACAAATAAACAAAGATAGCATTTAAGCAATTTAGCACTACGACCTCTTTTATTAACAATCCAGAAGGGTCCAGCAAAAACTACACCCACTGATTTAAAAGGAAAATCTGGAGAAACTCTTTGAATTTGAAGATTACCCATTTTTGGGCACAGTGTTAAACCTCGGATCCGCCTGCATCGGACACAATCATTAACTACACGCCGTGCAAGACGACTTGCGTTTATAGGCCACACAAATTCTCTTATAATGCTTAATAATAATTGTGGACCAGCGTGCATATTACGCAAATGCTCCTGTTCAAATATGAGCTTGGCTAAACAATGTAAAGAATCAAGAAGAATAGGATGCCTTTTGTCAAACGCATAATTGGATGAATTGATACGACCACCAACTCTAATTAAATTGTGTTCGTCAAGAAATGGAGATAGTGTTAATATTTTGGATTTACTATTTAGAGGAGCTTTCTTAATTAGCATGTCATATTCAGCAGGAAAGGACTGTCGTTGAGATATAGAGCACAGGTATCTAAATGACTCATCTAATTCGTCAACAGTAAGTTTTTCTAAGACGTTATTCTCAGGATTTTTTAGATTATTCACAAATCGTTTAATATAAGCAACTACTCTTTGTAATTTATTTAATTTAGAGAAATTCTCATACTTTATTATGGATTCTGATACTGTAAGTGCAATATTTATTTCTATTTCAGGTAAGCTTTTAGGAGTATAATCAGGTAAGTGATTTTTAATACCTTTAATTTTATATTTAATATTTTGTTGATTTATTTTTTTGTTTTCAGGTAAAACCTCATCATCTTGTTTATTTAGCACGGGCCAACACGATTCGTCTTTGGTTAAGAAACAAGGACCTGACCACCATAATTTAAAATTACATAAATCATTGGCGCTGACACCTCTGGATATGAGGTCTGCTGGATTCAAATTTGTAGGTACGTATCGCCACAATGATGTTTGTGTTAAGCCATTTATTTCCACAACCCTATTGGCTACGAAAGCCTTTAGATTTCTTGGGTTACTTTTCAACCATCCGAGTACAACACTGGAGTCACACCAATGTATAACGCGTGAAGGTTTGTAGCGAATAGAACCAATGACACTTTCACTCAATTTAGCACCAAGTAAAGCAGCGCATAACTCCAAACGAGGAATTGTCATCGGCTTTATGTGAGCAACTTTAGATTTTGCGCACAGTAAATTCACGTGATCATTATCCAGTTCATCTACGGATCTTATATAAATACAGGCTCCATATGCGCGCTGTGAAGCATCACTAAAGGTATGAAATTCTATTAATTTTGGTGAATTACAAATAACACGTCTGGGTACTTGTAAATTAGATAATGTGGGTAATTTAGTAGAAAAATCAAGCCAAGTTTGCTTGATTTCTGACGGAACACTTTGATCCCAATCAATTTTAAGTGCCCACAAATTCTGTAAAATAAGTTTAGGTTGAATAATACAAGGACTTAAGAGGCCTAAAGGATCGAAAATTTTAAATGAACTCGAAAGTATATATCGTTTAGTGATATTTTCATTTTGGGATGGAATCTTTATGGGGAAACTTAAACAATCATTAGTTGGACTCCAGTTTAGTCCAAGAGTACTTGACGATTCGCTTAGAGTAAGATTATCTATTGTATTTTGATTTAAACTATCAAAAAGAGTAGTTAGATTACTTTTATATTTTCGTAAGTTAAAACACGCAGATCGTAACGCTTCCGAAACTGATTTTTGAATATAGCGCAGTTGATCCTCCTTATCACAACCGGTTATTAGGTCATCGATATAAAAATCACTCTGAATAATAGTTTTAATATCTGCGGCCCCACATTCCTCTCCTGCCTGCCAAAGACATCTAGTGCTTAAATAGCTCGCACTTGCAGTACCGTAAGTGAGAGTATTTAGTCGTAGTGTTTTGATAGGTAAAGACTCTTCTTCTCTCCACAATATTAATTGTAAGTCACGATCATTTTCCTGAACCTCTATCTGGCGGTACATTTTTTCGATGTCGCCACACAACAGATATTTGTACTGTCGGGCTCTTACTAATATAGAGAAAAGAGAATCTTGTATAGTTGGGCCGACAATAGGATGTCATTAAGTGAATAGCCAGAGGATGTGGGTTTCGAGCCATCGAAAACTACTCGGAGTTTCGTTGATTCGCTACTTTCTTTAAATACAGCATGATGACATAAAAAATATGACGTGTTTGGTTTCAATACAAAAGATTCAGAAAGGTGACCCAGTTCAGCGTATTCACGAATAAATTGTACGTATTGATGTTTCAGAGACGGATTCCTACGAAATCGTTTTTCTAAACTGAATAATTGTTTTCTAGCTTGGTGATAAGAGTCTCCAAGGCAATCCGGAGAATCCCTAAGAGGCAACTTAACACAAAATCTACCTGTTCTTACGAGTTGTATGAATTACGAAATGATTTTCACGTTCCCTTTCAGCTTCAGTTAGAAATATTTTTGGAGGTATTTCCTCCAATTCCCAGAATTTGGTAAGCATATTATCGATATTGATATCTTTAGATGATTGAGAAATTACAGTATGATAAGATTGATTATTATTTTTAGGGAATGAATTTATAGGCCAGCTATTAACCAACCAAATTGAGAATTTTTAAATTTAGGATTGTTTGGACCTAGGGAATATTGTTCGTTTCCGAGAATATCCCAGAACAGGTCAGCACCAATCAAAATGTCAATCGGAGCTGGTTGATTAAAGGTAGGGTCCGCTAATTGTATATTTTTAGGAATATACATATTTTTAATGTTTATAGGTGCCTTTGGAATATCACCTGACAACTCATCTAAGATGAGCAAGGAGTGTGTCACTTGGTAAGAAGTACATAAAGAATTTAGTTTTGCAGTACAAGTCTTCTTTACACAGTGTGAAGAATTGTTACCAATACCTATTACAGTTAGCGTGTTAATATAATTGGATTTTAATGATAACTTTTGCATTACAGATTTTTTAATAAATGACGATTGGCTTCCACTATCCAACAAAGCGTGTACCCTAATAGTTTCATTAGTGACAGGATTGGATACCTCAATCCAAGCCGTAGATAAAAGAACTTCACTCGTATTTTGTTTCGAAAAGGCAGCGACAGATTCTGACGCACTAACAGATACGTTACTGGGATTAACGGTCTGAGGTTTATGAAGTAAAGTGTTGTGCTTCTTCTCGCACTTACGGCACGGACCCATATGACAATCTTTAGATGTATGCCCTTGCCTTAAGCAATTCGTACATAATTTGTATTTAGTTACATCGGCTAGCCTATCTTGTACATTTTTTGATTTGAATGTAGGACAATCATAAATCTTATGATTGTCGTTGCAAATAACGCAAAGAAAATGAATCGATTTTCTTTGGTTACTGCTGGTAAATGATTTTACTATGGAATCCTTTTCATGTTTTCTATAATTATTAGACTGTGTGTTAAAGCGTATATTCGATTGTGAAAATTTAGTTGAATTATTATCAAATTTATTTCGATTTAAAGCTTCAAGAACATCTGCTCTATCAATTAAAAATTTATTGAATGTTTCTAAAGTAGGAACGTCCTCTAAGGTATTTCGGAAATCTTCCCATTTGATAAGAGTTCAGTTATCCAATTTTGAAGACAACATGAAAATAATCCGAACATCCCATTTGTCGGTTGCTTGTCCCAAATTTGACAAAGCACGTAAATTTTTAGTAACGTGGTCAACTAAAAATCGCAATGATCTCTCAGATTCACGAGCGAGAGGCTTAATATTTAACAAAGAATGAAGATGGTGATTGATTAGCAAACGTTTATTGTCATACCGTTCATGAAGCAATTGCCATGCTTCGTTATAATTAGCTGTAGATACTTCAAGATTGGAAATAATTCGAGCAGCTTCCCCTTCAAGTTAAGAAATGAGGTAGTGGAACTTATGAATGGGTGTTATATTTGAATTATTGTGAATAAGACTCGTAAACGTGTCTCGAAATTCAAGCCAGCGAAAATAGGTGCCGTCGAATTTAGCTATTTGAATTTGCGGTAGTTTAATGCCTATATCATGATGGTCGAGATGGCATTGAGTTTCTTGACTCATATGAGATGTATTACTCTCATGATTGTTGTTGCCAACTCGTTTGATCAAGCATTTTGCGGTAGCTATGCCAATCGTTATATCCTGCTCAATGCTATTTCGCTCATCGATTTCAATATCAATATTATTAGAATGTTTCTATTTCAGTTTGCAACTCATCGAATTTTACAAATAAACTATCAAATCTGCCAAGTTTAACAGTTAACTCTGCTACTTCAATATCTGACAATTCTGATTTAATGTTGCTAATTTTATCTAGATAATTTTGAAATTTTGAAATTTGACCTTTAATTGAACTACGTTTTGTACTTAAATTCTTCAAAAGATCTGAATTGCTAGTCGACCTAGCAGAGGGCTCTCTCATTGTAGTCGCCATGATATTGATTGTTAATATTTTATAACAAAAATCTCTAAACTTCAACGAATAAACTAACAATATTAATTTAATTTGGTGGAGGAAAGCTCGATGCCAGTCTTGGTAGCAATCAAATAATAGATAAATTTATTGTCTCACGATCCTCACTGAAGCGACACCTGGCGGCGAGAAGATAACTCCGCAGAGATACACGCCGATGATTATTGAGGTGCAGTTACTTATCCGTCACACGGATATGTTCCTGAAATATTCAGCAATAAAAATGAAACATGCGTTTACAATAATTGATCAAAGATGATTCTCTTTAGGTGTTCTCTTTCAGGTTAGCTCATAAGGAAGCGAGAATACAAAGAAATATAATTAATTTAATAGACACTAAAAAAAAATATCAACAAAATTTAGCTAACTTTATTTTAATTAAACATTTAATAATGAAGCGAGTGATTGAAGGTTAACAATCACTATAATAATTTAGACTTTAATATGTAACAAATAAATTCGCGGGTACAAGTGAAATGTTGTAGGTATATAGTTTGTATTAGGAATTAATATTTTATTTAGAATGAAAATATGCATAAAGATTTGCATGAAATTTATGAATTTAGAATGAAGAACAACAAATGCCGTATGCGTATTTTGTAAATATTTTAGGTTAAATTTAGTTTAAGAAGGATATATAGGATAAAACAAGGGAAGGACACTTAGCTCAAAGGTCAACACAGTTGGTTGCTATGCGCTGTTTTGCTGTCCTCGTTGACTTTGTTGAGTTTAGGTACGGCTGCATCCAATCCAGAAGACTGCTACGGTGGTAATCTTTAGCTGATTTACTGCACTTCGTCGTCCAAATTGTTTTACAGGGCCGCTACAAAAGTCCGCTTCTTATGTTCACGCCGAAGATATTATTGCATGAAAACGTTGCTGTTATCCACAAATCTTCGTTTCACAATGCTTGCGACGATGAACTCTTATTCAGACCTTCGCTTCGGAACTCGTACTAAATTTGTTGACGATAATTTGCTATTTAGTGTCCTGTCACGGTCGCCAATTTTATGTTTTGGATACATAAATGTTCCCAAATAAAATACTTGGGATAATAATGCGATTTAGTATATTTATAGAAATTAGAACAAACGGTCACCTTTAGCGAGTGACTTGTCAATTGATTGTAATAACAGTTATAATAATATGAACATTTGAATTGTGGGTAATAAAGTAAAACATGTAACAGTATAAATTTCAAACAAAAAGCGCCTACGAAGTTGAACAGACTGATTTGCTATGACTATTGGTGAGGCGTTAACACCCGCGACGGTTGAGGAAGTTCAGGACATTGTCAAGATAGAAAAGCCCCCGGTAGAGACGGCATCTCCAACCGAGTAGTCAAACTTTTTTCGATGCGCCTTCTCGCGCTCTTAGCAGCTATTATCAATGCCGCCATGGCGAACCGCGTTTTCCCAGCCGCCTAAAAGGAAGCGATCGTCATCGAAATCCCGAAACCGGGTAAACCCCGCAGTAGCCCCAATAGCTATCGCCCAATCAGTCTCCTTAGCGTGCTAGGGAAAATTTACGAACGGGTCCTTCTGGCTCGTCTCAAAGCCCACTTAGACACAGACACTTCCAGTCTCCCCATAGACGAGCAATTTGGCTTTTGAGCCAAACACTCGTGCATACAACAAGTGCACCGCCTCACGGAACACATCCTGGAGGGCCTTAACCGCCCGAGTCGCACAATAGGAACGGGGCCCTCTTCTTTGATGTAGCGAAGGCGTTCGACAAAGTCTGGCACGCCGGGCTGGTTTACAAGCTGCGCCGGCTCGGCGTGCCCGACGATCTCGTACGCATAGTACGGGACTTTTTATCGGACCGCTCCTTCCGCTATAGAGTCGAAGGGGTGCTCTCCTCTCCCCGCCTCATCAGGGCAGGCGTCCCACAGAGCTCCGTTTTATCGCCCACGCTGTACTCACTCTACACGAACGACAAAACCCCCGGTGTAGAGTTCGCCCTATTCGCGGACGATACCGCACTGTTCACATCAGACCGTAGTCGCCTCAGAGTCTCCCAACTCCTCCAAGTCGCGGTCACGAGTCTAGGCGAGTGGTTCCGTCTTTGGAAAATCGAAGTCAACCCCGAGAAAAGCGCCGCCGTGTATTTCTCGAGGGTAATGACGACCAGCCGCGCCCGCCGCGCTAACACTCTCCGTACTATCACGCTCTTGGGCCAGGATATCCCTTGGACTAGGAAAGTCAAATACTTAGGAGTCACCCTTGACAGTGCCATGACCTTCGGCCAATACATCAAAACGGCGACGCATTTTTTTAGGACTTTATGTACTAACCGTTTACCAAAATTTTCTATTTAAGTTTGTTTTAAAGCACCGGCGTTGTCCTGAGTTCTTGGAGAATAGCCCTTGTGTACTCAATATTCAAAAAAGGTAATCGCTCAGATCCGTCCCACTATAGGCCCATTTACATTACCATTTTATTCTCCAACGTAATGGAATCCATTATAAACTGCCAGCTTCTCAGATACTAAGAGGAGCATCAGCTGATTAGTGATCGTCAGTACGGTTTTTGCCGTGGTCGCTCAGCTGTGATCTTTCTGTCTACCTTACGCATCGCTGGGCGTAGTCAGTTGAGAGCAAAGGGGAGGCCCTGGCAGTAAGTTTGGATATAGCGAAAGTCTTTGATAGGGTGCGGCACGGGGCTCTACTTTCCAAGCTTTCATCTTACGGGCTTTTCGAGAGATGCACGTGAGTTGCCAGCTTTTTCTCTGGGCGTAGCATGGAAGTCGTAATTGACGGTTTGTGCTCTGCCTTGAAGCCCGTGAACGCTTGTGTCCCGCAGGTTTGTGTGCTATTTCCTACTTTTTTTTTCTTCTGCATGTCAATGACATGCTGAATAACAATAGTGGTGTTCATTGCTATGCGGTTGAGAGTACCGGGGATGCATTTTATACCGGATGTACTAACATTTCTTTGGAAAACGTTATTGAGAACTGGATCCAACTGATATTGAGAACGTGTTAGGTCATGTCTTATGTTAGAGCCGAATAAAGTTCAATTCAACTTCTCTAAGACACAACTTTGCACGTTAACCGCAAAAAGACATCCTTTCTCCATATCCTTCAGTTTTGAAGGTGCTCCCCTTGATGCCAAGCCGACTATTGGAGTCCTTGGCGTCGATATTTCGAGCGAAATCCGAAAAAGCTGGGAGTGCTCGGAAGAGCGGGACTGTATTTCACGCCGACCCATACATAGCCTAAAACTTTATAAGGCACAGGTTAGGCCTCATATGGAATATTGTTTTTATCTCGGGATTGGAGCGCCAGAGTATCAACTCCATCCTTTTGACCGTATACAATGTAGGGCGCTTCGAGTTATCAGCGATTCGGTACTCTCTGATCGGCTCGATTCTCTGGCCTTGCGTAGGAACGTTGCGCCTCTCGGCATATTTTATCGCATTCAGGGGGAATGTTCTGAGGAATTGTTCGTAGTACTGCCCGCTGTTGAATTCCATTACTGTACGTCACGCAATCGACTGTCCTTCTATCCCCACCACCTTGATGGATGGCGGTCTACAACTGTGCGTTTTTAATGACATTTCCTACTACGGTACGGCAATTTTATGAAGCCAGGTTATAGCGGCGGTATTCCCGGAACGTTACGACTTAGAGACCTTCAAAACACGTGCCTTCTCCTTCCTAAAAGGCCGGCAGCGTACGCGTAATTCCCCAGCAACGTACCCGGGGAATGGGTAACGTAACTTTCTTCAGACAGCCTTAGTCTACCTTAGTTTGAAATTTATAGTCAGCAATTGAGGAGTTCACTCGCGGAGAGACTATCTTGGCTCTACCATTGGGTCAATATTACCATATTAACGCATCGTTATCAAACATGCATATTTATGCAAACTTTCAGCCTAGTCCGATAAAAATAAGTGTATTGAAACATTTCTGACCATTTCGAACTGTAAGTTAGTAAACTAATTAATCTGTGGTAATATGTTACCTCTGACGGATATCATACCCATTTCTTACTTAAGTTATACGCGTTAGGATATGTAAGAAATGTCGCTGACATCTCTAGCTATGAGCAATCAAGTTCTTCTATTTGGATATAATTTCTTACTACCTAATAGGATAGGCTTTCTGCGACTGCTCTCAGTCGCATATATGTGACTGTCCATAAATAATACATCACGGTTGTGGTGGCCGAATGGCTGAGGACACCGCGTTTCATAATATGATAGGTCGTGGTTTCAATTCCCACTATAGGCGTATTAAATAATGAGTTTCTGATTAACAAAATTGTATATCAAGAGAAAGAGTACACTTATAAACTCTACGTTGTCTGTGTCGTTGTAGTACGCTCGCATTGCTCGGGGTTATTGGATCAAAATTGTCGATCTGCAAGGAAGTGTAAATCCATGTATACTTGAATATTGTTAATATTGCTATTTCTTGTTTCCGTAAAATTTTTTAAAATGTGCCGTAGATGTGCGAATTACAATTTCTTCTCTCGCTTCTACTAACACTTCCTGCAACAGCATTATTTTATCAAGCTACAAAATAATATGAATATGTTACTGTGTAAAATGTTGTTAGTTTTACAACGTCTCATATTGGTTCTATTTTTTTAAATACATATATTATATCTTAGATGGAGAAGCTCTATTTTCTTCTTATGCTAAAGCCAAACAAACCTTCGACATCCCCTATGAAGGCATTTTATCAATCTGCATATATATCTATATAACATAATATATAGTGTTTTTATTACAGCGATAAAGAGCATTTTAATAACCATTTTCACTAATTTTATAGTGCTGTTAATTACATTCCCTAAGTTAGTATTTCAATTGAAATTAGTAAAAGCGAACCTTCCATTTTGAGATATTCGGACACTTTCAATACCAGACATTGTAATTTTACCAATTACCGCTAATATTCGTTCTAGCTAAGCGAGTGGTTTCTTTGGAACACTATCATCGGTGCTAACAGCATGCATGTGAAGGACAGACTTATTTTTTCTGGTATAATATTTCAGATCATGCCAAAACTAAAGAAAAGAACGAAACAGGTCAATTGTTTACTTTTGTAATATATCAAGCAAGAAAATATGAAAGAAATTTTTAGCGCAGTTAATGCTTTGTAATTAAATTCACATACATCATATACATTATTTACTCTGCGCTATTCTTCGCTTTTTTTCGTGACATCCACGCCGATAGCATTTAACTTAGCAGCAATCGTATTCCACACATTATGCAGCATTGCCCAAACATGTAGAAATCGACCACGCTAAGTTTGTTTTTTTTTCCATAGTTCCATAGCGATCAAGAAACCGTTCTCATAGTTGACTATTAGAACGGTTTCTTGATCGCAAAATATTCTTCTTGCCGTCATTTTTAATAATTTAAGTACTGATTTTAAAATGTACGTAGGTAATTAAACTTTTAACGTTTGTAAATAAATAAGAGACGGGTACTGTATCAATGATGTTATATTTACAAAAGAGGTAGATGAGTTACATGCACTCGAAAAGTGGCACACCAAAACTTTGCTAATTAGCCAACCCGGACTTGGTCAAAGAATATGAAAAGTAATGTTACAGAACCAACAATGTCATGCAATGCCTATTGCGCATTCAAAATACTAAAATCTTTTAATAATAAAAACGTTTTTTATAATATACACGATCATGTGATGACACAGCCACCCAGTTTTAATCATCGTTTACATTTATTAAAAGCAATAATATAAAAATACAATTTAACGTCCGACTTCATTCTATGCATAAAAATAATCCAAAATGAAGTCAAAGTCAAAGTCAAATCAATTTATTCAAGTAAACCCAAATGCAAGGTATTTCTGAACGTCAAATCTACTTTAGTTTAGTTCGGTTCGAAAAGAAAACCTGAATACTGAGAAGAACCGACAAGAAACTCAGTCAGGTATTATTTTTTCACCATCATTGTACAATAGTTATTTAAAAATACAATATCTATAAAGCCAGTAAATGCATACGCAGAGAGGATCACTTCCAGTTTATTGTTGTGTCTTCAATGAAATCGCTAATTTTGTAGTATGCTTTTCCAATCAGTGTGCGTTTAATGACAAGTTTAAATCTGTTTTCCGTTAATTGAGTAATTTCTTGAGGAATTTTATTATAAAAACGAACACAGTTACCCAAAAATGAACCACTTGACTTTTGTAATTTAAATTTAGGAATAACTAGCTGATCACGACCACGAGTTTCCACACCACTAACAACGCCTTTCCTTTGAAATAGATCTAAATTTTTTTTAGTGTACATTATGTTTTCATAGATGTATAACGAGGGTAAGGTGAGTACATCAATGTCTTTAAAATGATCTCTCAGCGACTCACGTGCGTTCATACTGTAGATGGTACGTATTGCCCTCTTTTGTAAAATAAAGATAGATTTCATATGCGCCGCTGATCCCCACAGTGGCAGACCATAAGACATAAGGCTATGGAAATATGCGAAATACACCAGCCTAGCCGTAGCTACATCTGTCAACTGTCTAATGCGCCTAATAGCATATATTGCCGAACTGAGCTTATTAGATAAAGTCCCGATATGGTCCGCCCACTGTAACTTATTGTCTACTGTTAAACCAAGAAAAGTAGCTGATTTCATTAATTCTAATTCTTTCCCATCCAGTTTCAGTCCATTATGAATTTTGGGTACATTGGATAGGGAAAACTTAACACAATTGGTTTTTTGTGCATTCAGTAGTAAATTATTGGCAGCGAACCATCTCGAGACATCCGCCAAGGTCCTATTCTGTCCGCTAATATCTATGTCTTTTCTGTTAACTTTAAATAATAATGATGTGTCATCAGCAAATAATATTATTTCACAAAGGTCTTTAAGCATAAATGGAAGATCATTAATGTAAACCAAAAATAGGAACGGTCCCAAAATTGATCCTTGAGGAACGCCCATCATTAATTTAGAACCGACAGATGTAACCCCATTTACATTCACTTTTTGTTCTCGGTCAGCCAGATATGAAATCACGAGATCGAGAGCTTTATCACGTATTCCATAGTATTTCAGCTTGTAAATTAAAGTTTTGTGACAAACACAATCAAAAGCCTTGGAAAGATCACAAAACACGCCAATGGCATCTCGTGACCCTTCCCAAGCCTCTAGTATATTTTTGACCAAGCTTGCTCCCGCATGTGTTGTTGACCGCCCTCTCGTGAAACCGTACTGTTGACCATGAAAAATCCTGCAAATGTTAAAATGTGCCAGCATTTGGTTGAGCATTATTTTTTCGAATATTTTACTCAACGCTGGCAATATCGACACTGGGCGGTAGTTTGTAGGATCTGACTTACAACCCGATTTAAATATTGGTATAATTTTACTATGCTTCATCAAATCGGGAAACACACCTTGATCGACACATTTATTAAATATATTTACTAAAATCGGTGTTACTATTGGCATTATATTAGCCAGTACATGAACAGATAATCCCCACAAATCTTCACTTTTCTTTTTTTTTAATTCTTTGAAAGTTTTCTCTATCTCAAATGAAAACGTGTGCCTGAACTGAAAACTAGGGAACCACTTTCCTATATTTTGGCTTAATAGTGCCCGTGCTGTACGTGCAGAGGATGCTAGACCACTAGTAATGTGTACAGGTGCATTTGAAAAAAATTTAGCAAAACCATCAGCAACCTGTTTTTTATTAGTAGCGATTTTATTGTTAATGTATATTGAGAGGTCTTCGTTTTTCTTATTTTGTTTCCCTACTTCTGTGTTAATAGTGTTCCATATCGCTTTTATTGTGTTATCTGCCTTACTAATTTTATTGGCGATATGAATTGATTTCGCGTGCTTTGATACCTTTTTAAATATTTTTGAGTAATTGCGGACATAGCTATGAAAGTTTTCATCCGATGTGTATGATTTTTCGTCATACAACTCATAAAGTCTGTCCCTACTTTTTCTAATACCTTTTGTCGCCCAATCAGAGAAATGTAACTTGTTGTCAGTAATTATTTTTTTCTTCTTTGGGCAGTTTTTATTAAATATGTAGGTTAAATTTTTCAAAAAATTCTTATACATGATATTTGGATCGCCAACAGAGGGAACGATGTTTGTTAATTATGTTGCTTCGTTGGTAAAACGTTTTAACTGATTCCTGCCTAATGGTCTAAACTCAATTATTCTTTCTAATTTATTTTTCATGCAATTTATTTTAATTAATTGAGCTTGATGATCTGATCGAATACCACTAATAATTTTGTGCTCTCTAATCCTGCTCTTATTCATAAAAACATTATCAATGCACGTCGCCGAATGGTATGTAACCCCCGAATGGTATGTAACCCATGTAATGAAAAAAAATATCAAAAAGGCAAAAGATATGAATTAAATTTATTTGAAGGTAATTAGAAATAATAGAGCGGACGGAGCGCCAGGAGTCGCGGTTCTTACACACCTCTTTCGTTTCTTCAAAACTCATCATTCTCTTCACACATTTTCGCCTAGGTATGCGAGTGCTTTTGACATTTCATTTGACTACCCCGTTGGGGATACAGCGTGAAGATATATACAGAAATAATAATTGCTACTTGCTTTCTTTCATAGTAAATGCATAATAAAAAATAATATCCGTATTATATGAAAGTAGTTGTTTTATTTTCATAATTTTCGAATTTATAATTAAAAAACTTTGGCGATCTTCTTGAATAAATATGTTCTCATGTATATGATTCAAGAAAAACGAAATTCGAAAAAAGCAAACATCATTTTTACTGTCTAATCCCATTAGGTATCAAGCATACTTTTTGAAAATGTCTGTTCTGTGGCATTAATTACTAATATTCTATGAATTAGTCACGGATTCGCTTAAAATGTAGTAAGAAATTGAAACTGACCAATCACCATGATTTAAAAAACTATGTGATTTGTTAGTTGAAAATCCAATTAAGTTTTACATTGCATAGTGACGCAGTGCAATGTATATTTGTCTCACTTTGTAACGTTGTAACCGGGACAATATTTTACTTGGATTAGTACTAACGTAACCTATCTACCTCTTTTGTATTATAACATCATTGTGTACTATCAATTATTAAATTAGGTAGATATTTATAAATAAGAAAGACTTCGAAATCTAAATATAACCATAATAGCTGTCATTCAAAAAGAGGTACAAAATGGAGAGGTAAATTCAAACTTGAAAATTCAATAGTATAGAGCTAATTGACGTTTAGTTGTACATAATATTTCATTGTATTTTTATAAACAGTCGATAAAATTGAAGACGATGGCGATTAGCTGTTGTCCGTATGACATACACAATTCCATTTGATTTTTACCAAACGTATTCGCTTTGAATGTATTCGCCTTCAATATCAATGTCGATTACGATTGCGAATGCAGTTAGACAATTAGCCCACAGGACCACCAGTTTCCACACTATTTATAACGCCTTTCATTTAAAATAGATCTATATTTTTTCTTGTGTGCATTATGTTTTCAAAGATGTAAATCTTTGAAACGATATCTCGATGGAACATATTGCTTTCTTTTGTAAAATAAAGATAAACTTCATATGCGCCGTTGATTCCGACAGTAGCAGGCTATAAGACATAAGGCTGTAGAAATATGCGAAGTACACCAGCATTTCGTATTACACGCTGTACACCTTATTAAGTACCAATCTTAAAATATTTTCATGATTCCCTCAAACCGATGTCAATTAATTGTTTATTAATTATTCCGTATTGGATGTCCATGTCTAATCTCTAATCTATCTTCTAATATCATTAATGAGTTGATTGATTGATTTTCTCCTGTCTTTATGTCATTTTCAATTTTCATAGGCTATATTTATGGTGTTGTATTAGACGAGTTGTCCATTATCGTACTGTAGTAGTCAGTAGTCGAACTTATAAAAGAATAAAAAAGAAAAATGTCTATAAAATTGTTAAAGAATGTTATAACAGTTGAAAATATCTTGTGTGTATATCGAAATTATTGCACCGTGAAATATAAAAAAATTGTACTATTTCGTCTAGTTGTTGAGTTATCTATTTATTTTGCTTATACTGCATATTATTCAATAATGTTCAAAAATGCGCCGTTTGTGTACAGAATACTAATTATAAATCATTTACTTCATACTGTTGTAGCAATGGTATTCAGCGTCTCATATACGAAATCTTTTAAATCATTTCAAGAGCATATCGAATTCGCTTACGAACAATATAGAGATGACCCACTACTCAAGAAAGCGCTCCGTAATTTACGGATTCAATTTTATTGCATAATTGTGATGAATATTTCATACCAGTTTTTATATATATTTTTCGTATTAACATATTCCAGAAGTGTTATAATGAGTTTCGGTATGTTGTTAATCGTGTGCATTTCGCCTTGGATGCAATTTCGTAAAGAACTCGAATATTATTCATTTTATGTACTACTGACAGTCGCTAATCGACTGTTGCACTGTTTGAACTCGTCAATAGTTACTACAGAAAAAGAACTGAGTGATTTATTCTATAACAAAGTAACACCGAGCACAGTGGAATCGAGATATCCCGCTGATTTGGACAAGGAGAAGATACTAAAGTGGGTTACCACTTATAAATATTTGGTAAAGTGCAGTAAGCACCTTAAACGTAGTTTTGGCGCCCAGGTAAACTAGACATCACAAGATAAGAAAAATAAATCTAAATGAGTCGGCCATTCCGTAATCTTTTAACATTCTGATTTCAGATATTTATGTCAAGTTTTACATTCATACTGACATACGGAATGTTACTGTACTACGTCATTTGTGTCTTGCTGAAAGAGGTATAATGGAGTACAAAAACACACGGAAAACAAAGGCAATTTTTACAGAAAGCTAACTATTGCATATACTGTTTCAGAATTCTACCTTGCGCGAGATAAATATGCTCCTATGTTCTCTGATCTCAAACTTAATGACAATAATATTTATTCCATTTGCTGGGCAGAAAATTATAAACGAGTCTCAAGATCTGAAAAAATCTTTGGCAAAACTATGCACTACACTCATGGCAGGTATGTACCGTTGCTAGTCACTACATTTATTACATAACGCATCTTTCTATCTGTTTGTCTGTCACGCTATATCGTAACTGAAGCTGTGGCCGTTGACAGAAAAAACTAACAGGCTGTGTGCGAGTACTTGTCCAATGTTATCGCCCTAACCTAGAAAGGTATATATTTTATAATAATAAATGCCTTAATCGTGCAAGTACTTATTACAACAATTTCTTATTAAAAGTACAAGTACTTATTATTACCGTACAAGGACTTAAGCATTAACCATAACAAGCGATTCCAGATAGAAAATGAATATTCGATTATATTTTTGCCACCACCACTCATTCAAAATTTAATCTAACAGATTCTGAAAATATTTTAGAAGTAGAAAACCTTCTCCTTGTTTTATTGTTGTAAATACTGCATAATAAATAAAGTAAATAATTTTTTATATTGTTAATCTAATGATTTTTTTGACAATTTTGACAATTTTCTTACAAAATAATGCACTTAAAATTTTATGGGTTTCAATGATTAGTAGGTACTTTATATTTTAATCTGATTAGGGTTAGTGTGTAATACTTTTCTTACTTTATGACATGGCGCACAGATTAACCCATTTGCCAATGTCATTTATTAATAAGTAACATCACATGTAAATGAGTTTTTCTTATTGTAAAGCTCCTCCGGTAAAGTGATAGTAGGCTTTACTGAAATTATAAATTACTTCTTCGAAGAGAGCGAGAACTTCAGCTACACATGTTTATTTAGACCTACTCCATTCTTTTCATACAGAACTAAAACACAGTCTACTATCACTCACACAAAAATGAAAAAAATATAAAATCACCAAAAAGTATAGTAAAATATAAAATCTTGAAATCTAATAGTTCTGAAGGAGTACGAGGGCTGCTATTTATGTATCCGGAATAACAAAGTGAAACAAACATATAGCATTTATTATAGTTTTATTGCTTTTCAAAATATTCACCATGACGATTGATGCACTTTTGCATGCGTCGGAACCAATTTTCATACCACTTTTTCCATTCGGATTGAGGTATCTCCAAAACGTGCATTTTGAACGCATCAACAGCCTCTTCACGGCTCGACAAACGTTCACCATGTAATTTATTCTTCATGGTTGGGAATAAATAGAAGTCATTGGGGGCCAAGTCGGGGCTGTACGGCGGATCACCCGTTAATTCGATCTTTTGATCTTCCAAATACCGAATTGTTTCGGCCGATGTGTGGCAGCTAGCATTGTCATGATGAAGAAGGATCCTGCGTTGTCGGTTGTTCTTTCTTATTTCTTCAAAGACTTCTGGCAAACAAATGGTCGTGTACCATTCAGAAATAACCGTTTTACGATCCTCTAGTGGCACTGTAGCTACATGTCTATTTATACCAAAAAAACAAGCGACCATTTGCTTCAAAGTGCTTTTTGAACGAATGACTTTTGTTGGGTTCGGTTCAGCTTGGAACACCCAAACCGTTGATTGTGGTTTAGTTTCAGGATCATACGCATATATCCAAGATTCATCACCTGTGTAGATATTATAGACAGCTTTTGACGCACCCTGATTGTACTTTTGTAACATTTTTTCACACCAATCGACACGAGCCCGTTTTTGGTCAATTCTCAAGTTGTGCGGAATCCAACGTGAACAAATTTTTTTTACAGCTAAATGTTCGTGTAATATTTTATATATACTCGTAATACTTATGCCCAAAGACGCCTCTATCTCGCGATATGTAACATGACGACCTTGCATTATTAGTTCCCGCACAGCATCAATATTTTGAGGTACAGCAACCGATTTAGGGCGACCTTCTTTAACTTCGTCCGTGAGCACAGACCGCCCACGATTAAACTCACTAAACCAGTGATACACTGTAGTTTTCGATGGTGCTTCGTCCCCAAAAGTCGAAGTGAGTTGATCGATGCACTGTTTTTGAGTTAGCCCTCGCCGAAAATCGTAATAAATCATAGCACGAAAATTTTCACGACTTAAATCCATGGTGATAAAGACTCGCAGTTTTCAAAATGACGCCACAAAGGATAAACAAATGACAGCTACATGAAACAAATTGTATTCTTCAGCCAAAGAGTTCCATTTTGAAATGTTATAATTAATTTTTAATATTGTTTTGTAACTGGCCAGTTCCGAATATATAAATAGCAGCCCCCGTACTAGCTTTATAACTTTTAAATTGGATGCGTACTGGGGAGGATATACTAGCAGATCTGAAAATAATACAGGGAAATCTCTCGACAAAATATATACATGTACTTGAAATTAGTCCATCTTAGGAAAATAGCGCATTTTAGGAAAATAGTGTTTCTAAGGAAAACACTGTATCTTAGGAAAATAATGTATCTTAGGAAAACAGTGTATCTTTAGAAAACGGTGTCTCTTAGGAAAACAGTGTATCCTAGGAAAGTAATGTATCCTAGGGAAGTAATGTATCCTAGGAAAATTTAACATTCCGGAAAGAATAAGTAAATAGTGGCATAGTTGGGTCGTCATGGCAAACAACGCAAGAACTCACACATTCACACATTTTCGCCCAGGTGTGCGAGTGCTTTTGACATTTCTGTCGGTCAACATTCTGACTATTTGATTTTCACGAGACAGTCTTGGTCTTCCTTGGCTTCTTTTACCACTCGCTTTTGGCCTGTAGATTCTCTCCGTCAGTCTTTCATCACTCATTCTTTCTATGTGCCCGAACTATTTAAGCATTCCTTTCTTCATTGTTACAATAACATTGTCGTGCAAACCTGTCAGCCTGCGTATCTCTTCATTGCTTATTTTATTCGCAAGGGTGACACCGCACTAATTTTTAAGAGATCGCATTTCTCCTGCATTTATCTTATTTTCGCCTGATTTCAGGCATATCCAGGCCTCCCTACCGTACAATAAAGTTGGAACCAACACCGCGTTGTGCATAGCCATTTTGACTGAGTTACATATATTCACGCTGGCTATTAATGCCGACAGAGCACCGTTCACTTTATTGCCAGCTGCTACCCGTCTATATCCTACTCACTCATAATACATTTCAATGTCTGGAGGCAACTGTCCAAACAGCATGAATAGCCAGGCAGACATCACGCAGCCCTATCTGACGCCTGAACAGATTTCTAACCAGGACGACAAGTCATCATCTGTCCTTATTAAGGCTCTGTGGCCTCGATATAATGACCTCACAGCCTGCAGTAAAGGGCTCCCCTCCACGCCATATTCAGGGAGAAGACTCCACAATTTCTTTCACACTACTTTATCGATTGCTTTTTCAAAATCCACGAAAATGCATAAAACTTTTCGACCTACGGTCAGAAACTTCTACACGATATCATGGAGCGAGAAAATCTGATCCATACAACCCCTATCGTTCTTAAAACCACCTTGTGCCTCCTACAAATATCTTTCTGATATGCCTTTCATAATGTTACGGTTGGACCTTATGCTTAAGGAATAAGGTCGATCTTTAATGGAACTAGAAACGTAACTTTTAGTGCTTATATCTCGAGACCTAGGCTTTGCAGTTGCATGACCTAAAAACGCATTGCTGGGTTTAAGGTCTACAGAACAAAGTCGCACCTCGAAAATTCCGAAGCGATGACGTGTCATATACATATGACTCATGTAAACAGGTGGCGTCGAGAACAATGTCGAATTATTGTTAGCGAGCGTAATTAACTAGAAAGTTCCACCCTCTTTATTTCTATGCGTTATTATTACTACCATTCGGGCTTACTCTAGAAGTTTCCACCCTCATTTTTATCGGACTATAAATAGAGTTCCGTGTCCGCCGCTGAGTCAGTGTTTCTCAACTATCGATCGAAATGATATGTCGAGGCGACATCAAGCGAATTACCAATACCACTACGACGAATACTGCGACGACCTTCGAAAGATGAACTGCGATTCGAGAACGTTGTTATTGAGTGAAGTGTATACCTTTGGTGACATTTACGCGTATACCTACTTCGAGGGACGACTATGAAAACTAGGGACCGCTGTAATTAAGTTTGCGTGTTCTTGACATCTGCTTGTACGAAGGAAAATAAATTCTTTGCACCCTTAACCGGCATCTTATTACCCTAAGCTTGTAACAATACGTTCGCTCAATACCTTGGTATAGACTTTATTTGCTAAGCTGACCAAGCTGATGGCCCTATAGAGCGCTAGTCCTACGGAACCACTCTCTTCTACCGGCAAAGATTGCACAGTTTATAAAATGTATCCAAGACCCTAGGACCACCACATTCGATCAAAAAAAAAATTTTTTGCTCTAAAAATGACACTTCGCCATCTTTAATTGTGAAAAACATGTCTGATCTACATAGGATAACTAATAATAAGTGACTGACTACCTTTTTATATTAATTGTAATTTTTTTGTGTGTATGTATTGTATTTATTGTATTTGATACCACCCAAGTTAATATAATAATACTATAAAATATAATAATAGTTCTAGGAGAGGTGACTGGTTACATGTAGATGTGCATGTATCTTGTCTCAAGTTTTCTGCTTTATTTCTACAATGAATTTGATTTTAATACTTTATGCATTACTATTCACATATAACTTGAGAACCTGCGTTCTGACTAATAACGCTTTTATTAATGTCAATGAGACGGTCACTGGTATATTTCTGTTTATTAATCAATTTGCTTACATAATAATCGATGCGATCCAGTCACTCTACCCTCATAAATTATTGTTCATGCTTAGTTGTAATAAATCGATAATGCAAGTGGAACTTATTGTATTCTTCCTTTCTATTTTTTTCATTTCATTCACAAATATTTTTATATTTAAGGTAAGGTAATGTAAGATTCACGTTTTTTATCGGACTATAAATATCTCATACGTTGTTTGTTACTAGACACATCGATAAATTAATTTCTAAAATGGTAAGATATGATAAATGGAAGGAAAAAATGATAAGAATATAAAATTGAATATTTATTATCAAAACGTACGGGGCTTTCGCACTTAATGTTTAGAGTTATATAACAAAATATGAATGTTTGAATACGATATACTTTTGTTCACGGAAACTTGGTTACAGTATGATATACTTGATTACGAACTTTGTGACCGCAGGTATTGCATTTTTCGACGTGATCGAAATCTTAAAACTACGAAATAGAAAACCGGCGGTGGTGTTATGATCGCTGTTAGAAATGAGTACTTAGCAAAACTAGTGTCGGAGCATAGCGATGCGTCATTTATTGAATATTTATGTGTGGGTATACCTGCTCGAGTGTTTGCTGTTAACAAAGATTTGATTATTTTTATTGTTTACATACCTCCTGGCACATGTAATTTTTCTAATCGTATTGATTATCTTAATACGATAATTACTCGCCTGGTTAATCGATACCCTGATGCTAATTTTTTAATTATTGGCGACTTTAATTTGTCAAATATAAAGATGGGAAAATACTTCTGAATTCTTTTTATCCCACTCCAACATGAGGGGTATGAGTGTTTCGACGTGTAATTTTTTACAGCAATTACCTTATCTTGGATTATCACAATACGATAACATAACTAATCATAACACAGTAATCTTAGACCTATGTTTTAGTAATTGCAATTCAACTGTAACTCATGCTAGTGTTCCAATGACAAGTCGATTCACACCATTCACCTCTTCACGTAGACATTTCTGAAATATTCGTTAAACCATTCCATTCGAAGTCTGAACCACGATATAATTTTCTCTCGTTTCTAAGCTAAATCGATTGGGATCAGCTGTTGCGGTCGGGCACGGTGGACGAAGCCATACAAAACTTTTATTTAAAATTGTACGCGGGTATCGAGATATATATACCGTGCATACCTTCCACTAATAACAGTTATCCTGTCTGGTACAGTCGTTCATTGGTAAGAATTGTACGAGAATGTTCTAATATTCACACTAAATGGAAACGATACGGTAATATCGTAATATCGTTAATATTAATATCGTAAACTCATAATATCATGTGATTATTATGAGTTTACGATATTAAAAAACAGGCGTTATTCTATTCAAAAACAATGTTTTACCAATTTTACAGAAAATTGCGAAAGTTATACGTTATACACCCAAGGAGTATTGGAAGTACGTTAAGTCTAGAAGGGGTGGTGTACAGTATTCGCAATAGTTTAGATACGGTGACCTCTTGTATTCAGACGGTCAAAGTATTTCCAATGGTTTTAACAGCTTCTTTAAAAGCGTAATCAGACTGTGATCGACACACGATGCTGCGCGCGTCGCTAGGCTGGATCAAGATCTAGAGAATTCACATTTTATATCTAGTAATACGTTCACACACGAGGATATTTTAGCGTGTTTTAGCGCATTGGTCTATTACGTTACTCTGCTTTTTCAACGTTCTTTGAATGTGATTCCAATACACAAAAAAGTTCCAGTACTAGTATTGAAAACTATCGGGTTATTTCTATCTCGTGTACTCTTAGCAAGGTACTTGAAAAGCTCGTACTCGAGCAATTATACCCCGTGATTACTACCGGCATTCGAAGCTCACAGCATGGCATTTTGAAGCGATGATCAACTATTTCTAATTTGGCATGTTTTACTAACTATATCTTATGCAATATGGAGCGCGGGAGTCAGGTGGATGTGGTTTACGCTGATTTTGAAAAAGATTTCGACCGGGTAGACTACGGCATCTTGATCACCAAGCTTTATGAGTTGCGGATACATGGAGACTTGTTGCGTTGGGTCACCTCATACTTAACAAACCGATCTCAAGTTGTAATTATTGGTAGTTTCAAATCTGATATAGTCACTTAGTCACTGCTTCATCAGGTGTACCGCAGGGCTCCCACCTTGCTCCTATTCTCTATAACGCCTATATTTATGACGTTTATACTTGTCTAACGTCATCCTTCCATTCCTCATACGCCGATGATATGAAAGTTTACATGACAATCCGTAATGAACTTCTCCAGCGGGATTTTAATAATTTACAGGATTATTATGTGAGCAATAAAATTATGGTAAACATAGGCAAATGTGAAGTTATTACATTTTCTAGGAAAAATTCACCGCTTATCTATAAATATAATTTTAGAGGTGCCGAAATAGAAAGAGTCACGTGTGTTCGTGATCTTGGAGTCATCTTCGACTCCAAAATGGTTTTCTCTCTCCACACTGATCACATTGTCTCAAGGGCTTACCGTCACCTTGGATTTGTAATAAAAATTTGTAAGCCTTTTAAGAACGTGTCAACCTTGTGTATAATGCGTATGTGCGCAGTATTTTGGACTATGCTAGTAGTGTCTGGTCCCCACAGTATAAATGTTACATGAGCAGGATTGAAAGAATACAACAGTTTTTAAAACATCTAAATTTTAGGCTTAATAATTACAGTGATTCTTACGTGGATAACTGTCATGCAAATGGTTTTCTTACTCTTGAAGAGCAAAGGAAGCTATCTGATATGATCCTTTTATACAATATCATACATGGCCATATAGATTCTCCTAGCTCTTGGGTGATCTGTGCTTTTGCGCTGTTACAAGATGTACCAAGTCAAGGCGTTTATTTCGCATACCTACACATTTCTCAAGTTATGGTCAGAATTGAGTTCTCACTCGATTACCAACTATCTATAACAAATGTTTCTATGATATTGATCTTTTTTGGGAATCTATACATTCACAAAATAATTACTGCGTTACGAGGTAGCAATTGATCTATCTTGATTTTATATGTACTTTGTCATACTGAAATTTTCTTCTTTATCTTTTTAACTTTTAACATTGTACTTGCTTTCATATTCCGGTATACAGTTCTGTCTAGACCGTGAGCTTGATGCATGGACAATCAAACCGAATGTATTTATGATATATCTATTAGTTCTGGTCGCTTTCTCTTTTTTACTGGAGTCTTTAAATAATTTTATTTAGAAAAAAAAAATTGTTTTTAACGATCTCTCTAACGCACATGCTGAAACCTGTTATTGGCTTATTTTATTTGTATATGCATTCATTTCTGTATCTATTTTTTTTATGTAGCTGTTGGTTTTGATTTTTTTTGTGATCGAAGATTTGTATGTTGTCTAAACGACCTGACACTTCCGTTACATTTTTTCTGTAATGTTGGGGGGTGATGGTGAAGGTACGCAATTTGTTGTTTCTTTAATATTTCAGTGTTAACTAAGTAGTGAAAAACATGTAAAACAACTAAATATTAAGCCAAATTTCAAAATCGCGAGCACATTATTTGAGAAATTCTGCTACGACGAATAGATGGATAGTTAGATTAACCTTCCTATACCCGCGTCTAATAGAAAACCATAATATATCCGTGCACGGTGTGTGGGACCAAAAGTTGTTGAGCCTATTTTGGAAATTTTGTAAGTTATTTAATAAAATCTCAGTAAAATCATGTCTATTATTAAATGGTAATGTTTGAACGCATATAGACCAAATTTTTACAAAATATATTTACTTTTATTTATGGCTAACAGTATTTTATTACAGTATAATAACTTGCAGATGTATTATATGGTATTAAACCAACAATAATAACAAATAATAGAAAATAATAGTAATTATTAAAAATGTTTCAGACCCATAGTAATCGTATATGTTAACATGTACTGTCGGCACAAATGCCTGTGACAAATTAAACTGCAATTAATCATGAATCACGCAGCTATTACTAAGTTCAATGCGCTTATGCTTTCCATTTAAAAGAAAACAACGTAAACTTAAATCATCGGTCTTACAAATCAATACGCGGGTGTAGCAGGTTAAGGTACGGTATCCAAAATATAAACCCAAACAACTATTTTTTTAGATTACAACTTGATATTTAATCGTCCTCATCAGCACAATTAATTACGATAATTATTTCTAGGCCCAGAAGCGACTGAAATACTGCGATCGGCAAAAAATCTACTTCTTCATGTAAACACTGAAACCATGGAACTCAAGATGTGTACAGTACGAGTGGACCTGAGTCTCTTCCCACAGATGCTGTCTCTAGTCGTTATTAACGTTATTATTGCTCTGCAATTTAATAATGTTCTTTAATTGATCTTCCTTTTTCTCCTAACATTTAATCATTCGTATCTGAACATAATCATGTCCTCGTCATGCATAGACGTGCACTCATCTCATACATACTCTCTCCAACCACACGTACCATTTGTCCACTTCGCAGATTCGCAGACGCACGAAATCCTAAAAAAATTCACTCTGCGGTGAATTTTTTTAAGATTTCGTGGACTGATCTTATTTCCAGAATTTTGTATTCTATTGTCTTTAGTCCAGTCACAATAGGGGTTTCACATCGGAATGAAAGCTAATAAGCTATAATAAGCTGTACATTTTGAGATTCTAAAAGTTGGCTCAAAAGTCTCATAAGATCACGTGTACGCGTCTTGAGCTGTTCAAGGTTAAACGTCGTGAAAGATGGTTTTTTTGGAAATATCTCGTTTCCTGTGCTTCAAATGATATTCGCACTAGTCGCGAAGGATATAGAGCATAAAATACTCTACAAATTGGGTCTACGGACATTTTTTATACGATTAACCTTTTTGAGATAGAGCACGACGAGTACGGAGCACTCAGCCATATATGTCATAATACTCATAATGCAAGGTCAACCGTGAATCCCAATAAATAATTAGGTTTATAAAGTTAATTATTCACAAAAAAAAAAAAATTAAAAAAACTTAATAACTATTTAAAACATTGTATTTGTTACAATCATTTATAAATTAACTACTCTAACGAGCATTTAATTAAATAAATTTGTTTAAGTTTTATTTATTTTATGTATTTAAATAAATTATTTGAGGTAATTCATTAAAGTTAATATAATAATTACATAATAATTAAGTTTTTTCATAGTAATTTTTTTTTGTGATTAATTAATTGTATAAATTTAACTATTTATTGGGATTCGCGGTTGACCTTGTATTAAGAGTATGTATTATGGCGTACATAGCTGAGTGCTCTACATTCTTCGCCCTCCATCTCAAAAACGGTTAATCGTATAAACAACTTTTATAATAAATGGGAATATAATTTGAAGCATAAAAAACGAGATATTTCCAAAAAACCATTTTTCGCGACTGGTGACCTTGAAAATCTTAAGACGCAGACAAGAGATCTTATGAGACTTTTGAGTAAACTTTTAAAATGTCGAAATGAAGGTTTGTACAAGTTAAGTAAGCTTATTCTTTTTTAGCATATGTGACTGTACTTAAAGTGTGTACTTGTGACTGTACTTTTAAAGTTACGTTGACAAAGTATATCGACCTTAACAACCATTACAAGTATAAACGTAATGAGATGTAATGTTAAACTATATAATAAGTAATGTGTTAAGTATTAAGTTAAGGAAAGCACCACAGACATAATATAAATTGCGCGTACCATGCAACGGAGTGAGGCTAATAAAATTAAATAAAAAATAGAGACATGAGTGATTTGATTGAGACCATAAGAAGCAACATTGCCATAAAACGGTGCTTTTTTTTGTATCAGGCAAAGACATTTAATTTCATGCATGACAATAAACTCAAATTATTTCTTTAATAAACTCGAATATTTTCGAAATCTAACCATTTTATCTAATGTATCACCATTACATGGAATTTTCCCTATCGGCTTTGAGTAAAGATTGACCGTAAGCTTACAATATCTGAACAACAGAATTGATATTATGACCGCTAAAGGAAAAAAACTAAAACTGTCGGAAAAGTTTTTAATGTACCTACCTACTTCTTTTTATCGGAATGTGCTGAAAATTGATACACGTAATAGGGAAACCTAATGAATATGTATGTAATATAGTATGGCCCATAGGTAATGTCAGGAGCATCTCCACATAAGGAAATTCCTTAATAGTTGACGCTATAAACTTCAAACGTATAGACATTCAGGTTTGATAACGTAACATGATTTTGACTATGATCTGATGGTGCAGTCTGATCCCGAGGGAACTCTTCAACGAACAAAGGTATCGATTTGAAATTGTATGTACACTTGGTTTCAAATTTTGATAGCGAAGTTTGTGTTTTACGCTCATCTAGTGCTAGAATCAGGCTCATCAAAACAACGTGGGAATTCTGGAAATTCTCAATTGCGACTGTGAATGAGACTTTGTATATGTTATGAGAAATTCCAAGTATTGATGAAGAAGAAAGTTTAATCAAAATATAAGCTTTGACAAAATGAAAACTCGATTTTATTATGACAAAGAAAATGAAGTGTTTTTTATGTACATATACTAAACTATAGACGAATATTAAATATAAAAAAGTACGAAATACAAAAGGTGAGAAAACCTTGTTAATTGATACTTGAAAAGTAGGCATAGCACTACTATTGTTAATTATAATATATTATAAATGTCGGCACATTTTAACATTTGCAAAATATTACATGGTCAACAGAGAATGCTTCGTTGAGAAGCGAAACATGTATCGATCGTTGGTTTTTAGAGACTCACTTGCACGGTCTTTGAGCTCATCACAGAGCGCCAGTGGGGTCGCACTTACATATTTTTTGTATTCGATAGATCTTTCACAATAATATAAACATTAATTTTCTAATATTTTTAAACTTTCACGACATGTACACATCTTACAATGCTAAATAAAATTGTGTCTATATCGTGTTAATACTTTACTTTATTACTTAACTAGGCAGTTTGCTCGTGACCACGATCGATGCAATTCGGTCGAAACGTTGGGATAAAAAAGGTTAGCCTTAAAAGTATTAAGAAGATATAGACCGGATTTTATTTAGAATTGTAAGATTTTGTAGTTTTAAGCTCTAGTTATAAGAAGTTCTCGAAAGTATACATTTTTCGTGACACAAATTTTCGTGGATGACCCTTCAACCTAACATTATTCTCATTAACCTAACCTAACATTATTGACGATCATCGAATTCAGATCAATAAATTAAATTTCACCATTCCACATTCTAACCAAAAACAACACGATATGAATGCAATGGATTGCAAGCAAAAATATTTCTCATTTTATAACGTGTAAATGATATTCGTTCATAAGGTCCTCAAGCAATTTCTAGTCCGACCAGACATCGTTTGTCAGTGGGTTATTTTATGTACTTACCTAGGTAGTTTTAGAATTTAACTTGCAGTGTGTTTATTGTGCGTTTGTAAGTATAATATATGTAGGTGTTAAAACACAAAGTTAGGTGTGCCCCGCGCTTTTACTTGCGTTAAATTGGTATTTATATACAGATTAAAGAGTGTAAGTTGATTCTTTGAAAAGTTCATCCAATGCCAAATTATATTCCATCAAAATCGTTTCGTCATTTTGGAGATTAGCTCGTATAAACAAACAGACGCACCGATATCTCACTAATTTCGACGTGAGCGATTTCCGTGGCGAATAGGTGGGCATTTAATTGGGCCTATTTCTCACAGTTTGAAGACAAACCGCCACATCATTGAAGGTCTGTAGTCTTAAATTTATCTCTCGAACGGTTAGCATAGGCTGACGTCTTGCTGACAATTTTATAAAGCGATCTTGCCGAATGGTTATATTCTTTCCACGACCTGAATGCTGCTCGGCAGGGTGGCCTGTGTTAGAATAACGATGCATAAGACTACACATTTCACTCTTCATTATTGAATAATGCCGAAATACCTACCTCAGATTGTTTTGATTGTTGAAATGACAAAATTTTTTAAAAACCAAGATATTTGTGAGCACAAACCAACTTTAAATTGAAAAAAAGAATTGTCTGCTCTTATTTTAGTTAAAAAAGACGATCGTAGCATTCTCTTTTTTTATTAGAACCAGTACGATTTACGAGAACAATAAGGTATAAATAATACCTATATGGAAAAAGAAAAATATAACTTAAATCAATATTGTAGCACTTTTGATCAGACATAATAGTGTTGCTTAGATGTTTTGTCGTGTGTAGTTACCGATAAAAGTTGATAAATTTTTTAGAGCTTTAAGGGATTTTCGACATTTCGTGAGAACTACCCACGAACTCAACTCAAGAGTGAATTTCTGATAGAGCGCAATTAGAAAGGGACGCAGCTGAAGGCGATGAATATCGACATTTCTTTTTAATTATTTTCAAGCAGAGATTCACACTTGATTTTTGTTCTGGAATGCGAGCACTTAGTTGAACTAACACATTGTACTGCAGTTTGCGTTTTTTTTGTAGAAATTATAAGCATAAATAAATGTTTTCAATGTCATTGATCTTTAATTTTTTTTTCTTGTACCTACCTAACAACCTATGTAATATGTAAGTCATAATATTGCGTGTAGTACTCTTCCCACCATGCAGGCCCAGTTTGGATTGGTGGTGGCATGAGCTAATGAATACACTGTTAATTTTCGAGCCTTCTGTAACATAAGGACTCATACTTGGCTTAACGACTACCTCTGTATAAAAATGAAACCAATCAGCATTCTAACGAGTTTTCTGAAGTACAGTGACACTTGATGTGAATGTCACTAGGTCACCTCTCCGTAAGGTGATCGAGTGCAATGTTACTTCACTTCGGTGTTAGTAACATAACACTAAACACCGTACGCTTACGTAAGTAGCTTCCGTTAGAATAGACTTGAAGAGACTAGTCGTCATCTTCATTATCACCACTATCAACCAATACTGGTATTGTTTCAATGCTGAAGATAAGTTTCTCTCAAGACGAGCCACCGTGCAGCACCGTGCACCGTACCGTCTGGAGAAAAATTGGTTTAGACAATTTTCTAATCACTTTGTGTAAGCCGGCGCAAGTTTATATAACAAGCTGTCACCAGCCCGTTAGCCCCTCGAATTAAAACAATTAAAAAAAGGAGTCATTTTTAGATCCACGACAATAACATTTAAAAAGCAGTGTTGGAGCAGTTTATACCTACTTCTTTTAAAATTGTTAGTCGTGACAAAGCGAACAAGAATTTCTGATCAATAGAAATCGAACTCTATGGTATCTTGTCTGTTTTTGAAATAAATAATATTCGCAGATTGTTCAGATTAGGCACTGAGGACATGATGACGTTCACACCATGCGGGGCAACGTTAGCAATAGCGATAGGGCGCTCTCTGAAAGCAACGTACACCTGTTTGTCCTCACTGGTGTGAGCAGTGCGCAGTCCGGCATTGAGGACCGCCACACAACACGCTATGCAACTCCCGGCTGGAACTGAAAGGAGGAGTGCAGAATAGCTGCGTGGAATGTGAGAGGTGGGATTGAAGAGAAGATGAATGAAGTGATTGATATTATGAAAGAAAGAAGATTGGATGTGTTATATTTGAGTGAAACCAAGCGAAAAAGCAGTGAACTTGTCGAGTTGCCTGGAGGGACTATCGCTTTCTGGTCAGGGGTACTACAAGAAAGGGGATGCCAGGCGGTAGGCATGTTACTGTACTCTCATTTGATTAATTGTGCAACTGAGTATAAGTGCGTAAACCCGAGACTGCTCTGGGTGCGTCTCAAGACAGACTTAAGAAAATGTTTGTGTTCAGTGTCCTCTGTCGATTAGGGTGAGCTAGAGCAGATTTGGAAGAATTTAGGGAAGTTCTAACGACGATAATCGATGGGTCGGGACAGCTCAAACAGGATTTGAGTCTGTCCTAGTTAAGTATGGAGATAAGAGAGTGAATGATGATGGTAGGAACGTGTATAGAAAAGGATCTTTTAGTTGCTAATATCTTATTTAAGCATAAAAGGATTCATCAGTACACGTGGGAAAGGAAGGATGAAATAATTATGATTGATATATCTAGATAGTATTTATCCCTGGTATACAGCCGGCCCAAAAAGCAGGTTATGGACACGAGAGTGCTCAGAGGAGCCGATCTGGGAACGTAACACTTTCTAGTGGTAACTAAAATAAGGGGTCTGCTTGCAGCATGGCGATGTCGCGGAGCGTCCAAACCGGCAGCGGTCTGTCAAAAGCTGGAAACTGCAAAATGCGACCACCAGGAATGAATGTGAAAGGGTATTTGAGAAGCTTGACGATAAATTGTAAGTGACGAGTGAGGATGTTGAAGAATGTTGGCAGAACCTTAGAGATAGAATGATCGAAGCTGTGAAAGAAATATATGGAACGAATATAATTGGGAACGGTAAATAGCGTGATGTGTGATAGGATGGTGAGGTGAAAGATTCTATGTATAAGAATAAGAAAGCATGGCGAGACTACCTTGCTGTTATAAATAGCTGTAGTACGAAGGATTTGACGAAAGAGAGATTAAAGCTGCAGAAAGCAGAAACGAAGGCACTAGTGAAAGAGAAGCGTGAAAAGTGTAGGGTGTTAGACGAAAACAAGATGTCTGACAGCTTCGTGGAAAATTCCAAATTATTTTAGAAAGTACCGAAGGGGTCCGACACATTGCATAATGAATAAAGTGCCTTCGAAAGAACATCATCTGCTAACAGACAATACAGATGTTCTGCAGCGATGGAGTGATTACTATAGAGAACTGTATGAGAGTGACGACTCTGTCTTTGACACTGAAAATGATCCTAATGAATTGTCACACTCGGGTTAGAAACTAGAGGAAGTCGTTAGTATCAAAGAGAATAAGAAAGTCATAAGAAATCCAAAATTTGGAAAGGCTGCGGGAAATTATGAGATTACTGCTGAGATGATCAAGTACCATACTTGATCATTTCAGCAGTAATTAGCGGTTTTCGAGATCCGGGATACATTCTATAAACTGTGCAATCTTTGCTGGTAGAAGAGAAAGGTTCCTGAGGACTGGCGCAACGCAGTCATAGTGCTTCTCTATAAAGTAAAAATTTCTCATTTGGACTGCGCGTGCAATAGGGCCATCAGCTATAGCTGCCAAGCTAACCAAGCTGACAAGCTTACCAAGTATAAAACGTACGTAAACGTAGGAAAGGCATTTCTGAAAGATATTTGTGGGAGGCACAAGGTGGTTTCAGGAAAGGTAGGGGTTGTAGGGACCAGATTTTTTCGCTCCGCGGTATAGTGGGAAAGTTTCTGACGTAAAATTTTCTGCGCTTTCGCGGATCTTAAAAAAGCGTTCGATAGAGTAGTGCGAAAAAAATTACGGAGTCTGCCGCCTGAATATGGCGTGGAGGGCCTCTAACTGCAGGCTGTGAGTTCATTTTAAGACTGGCCCGTTGGCGCAGTGGATAACGCATCTGGTTTCCAAGCTAGGGTCCCGGGTTCGATCCCCGGTCAGGTCAATTTAGGAAACGAACTCTTCTAAATTGGCTTGGAGACTGGGTGTTACTGGGAACTCCCCCAGAGTTCGTTGTGTGGTACCCAAAGTACAAGCTTACTGCTTAGTTTGGGGTCACACAATCTGTGTAATTGTGTGGAGTATTATATTATATATATTATATATTATTATAATATTATATCGAGGCCACAGAGCCTGTGTAAGGATAGATGGTAAATTGTCGCCCTAGTTTGAAGTCTGTTTAAGTGTCAGACAGGGTTGCGTGATGTCTGCTTGGCTATTCGTGCTGTATTTGGACAGACATTGAAGGGCAGAATTAGAGGTATGATGTGTGATGGTACAGTGGTAAACTGCCTGTTGTACGCTGACAATGCTGTGCTTATAGCCCCATCAAAAGCGGAGTTAAATACACTGGTTACGTGCATGAAAGAAGACTGTGAAGTGAAAGGATTGTATTTGAATGTGAACAAAACTAAGGTTCTAGTGTTTGAAGGGGAAGTATACATACAAAGTGTGAAATATGGGTACATGGAAATGTCTAGAACAAGTGAACAAATTTCTGGGGAGTGCGTTTTCGAGGAATGGAAGATGTGTGTTGGATGTGGAGAGACGGGTAACAGCTGGCAATAAAGTGAACGGTGCTCTGTCCCCATTAGTAGGCAGTGTAACTATATCCATTGAAATTTAGCCAAAATGGCCTGTACAAAACAGGTTCCCAAATCGAGTGTTAAATAAAACCAATAGGTAATATTCAGCGTTATATTGGGTATTCAAAATTTAAACATCACAAACCGTTCTATGTAAATTAAGTCAACGGAATGATAGCGCGTTTTAAATTGCTCCTTACACCATCTAATAACATTTTATAATACAAATTGGACATACCGCCCACCAAGGGCATTTATTGAAATGTCCTTTTAACTAACCGCCCACCATGAGGGCGTATAACAAAAAAAAAAAACAAAACTAATAAAATTTAACTTACGTACCAAAGTAAAGAAAACTTAGACTACAGCTTATTTTGCTACAGGCAAAATACATAATTTTGATGTAGGTCTTTTAATTAATGAGCCATTACATTTCAAGGTTACGACTCTTGTCACAGTGTCCAAACCTGGGTGCTTCTCTACTACTCTACCTAAAAGCCAACGTGCCGGAGGTAGTTGGTCTTCTTTAACTAAAACAACGTCCCCCATTTTAGGTTCCGGAGTTTGCTTCGCCCACTTGTAGCGCTGCATTAAATAGACTAAATACTCCTGGGACCAACGTTTCCAAAATTCTTGCACCATTCTTTGTGTCACCTGCCATCGTCTCAAACTTCCTACATTAGATTGTTCATAATTGCGATCAGGCGCGGTTATCAGGGACTCACCAACGAGAAAATGACCTGGGGTGAGAGGAACTGCGTCATCCGGGTTGTTGTTTACTTGAGAAATCGGTCTTGAATTCAAGCAAGCTTCGATCTGCGACAACACCGTGATCACTTCCTCGAAGGTTAATGTGGAGTTGCCAATCACCCTTTTTAGGTGGTGCTTCGTCGATTTGATACCCGCTTCCCATAACCCTCCGAAATTGGGGGCATGAGGGGGTATGAAATGCCATGTAACACTGTGGTTACTCAACCAGCCTCTTATCTCTTGAGCGATCGAAGACTGTTCAGCATTTACTAAAATGAGTAATTCTTTTGAGGCGCCAATAAAGTTTTTTCCATTATCGCTCCAGATGTCGCTGCAGTGTCCCCTGCGCGCCACAAAACGCTTGAATCCTGCGATGAAACTTTCTGAGGTAAGGTCACTTATTGCTTCCAAATGTATTGCCTTTGTGGTCATGTACACAAACAGGCATATATAGCCCTTGTAGGATCTATTACCTCTACCTTTAGACACTCTTATATTGATCGGACCTGCGAAGTCAACACCACTATGAAGAAATGGTCTACTTGGTGTTACTCTACAAGCTGGAAGCTGTCCCATCAATTGGTTTTGTGTAACTGCAGCGTGTCGTGCACAAGTTACACATTTGCGGACATATGCCTTTACGACATTTTTGGCAGAAATGACCCAATATTTTGTACGCAAATAATTCAGCATAAGTGATGGTCCTCCATGAAGCGTTCGTAAGTGAGCTTCATCAACTAGAAGCTGAGTAAAATGATTTCGTTGAGGTATGAGAATAGGGTGCTTAATATCATCATCTATGTGGGAGTGCTGTATACGTCCACCAACTCGCAGGATGCCCTTATCATCCAACACCGGACACAACGGTTTAGCTTGCTTTTGCTGTCTACTCTTCCTGTCTTTGCAATGCTATCTATTTCTTTCTGAAATTCTTGCGCCTGCACATGTTTTATACAGAGTTCTAAAACTTCTTTTATTTCTACTGCTGTAAGATATGGTAGAAACTTTTCGTTGCGATCTTTCAATCGTTTCGCCTTTAGAAATCTTTTGCAATAAGTAATTACTCTGATCAACTTACGCAAGGATGAAAACTTAGTCCAAATTGGAAGCTCCTGAGAAGTTGCATCTGTTGCTACATGTGATTTAATCGCTCTTTGTTCCGTAGTTGTATTGATAGATTTTGGTCTGGTGTACTCGATTACTTCATTTTGTAACCAGGAAGGTCCATGTTTCCATAAGGAGCTTACAGCTAGCTCTGATGGCGTGACTCCCCTCGAGGCGATATCAGCTGGGTTATGAGCTGACTGTACATGAGACCATTGAGTGTTATCTAAGTTTGTTATGATCTCAGATACCCTATTGCCAACGAATGTTGTCCATTTACTGGGATGATGACTCAACCAGGCCAGGACTATTGTGGAATCAGTCCAAACATGTATTTCAGACCGAGGAATTTTTATTACTTCGGCCACTTTGCAAATCAGCTTGGTAAGTGGAACTGCTCCGCATAGCTCCAGGCGAGGGACTGACACTTGTTTTATGGGCGAGACCTTAGTTCGAGCAGTGACTAAATTTACCTTGACCTGTCCATTCTCGTCGACTACTCTAAGATACATAACAGCGGCGTACGCTGCATTAGATGCGTCACTAAACCCATGCAATTGCACACATGCATCGCTTGATTTGGTCTCAAGCCACCTTGGAATATAAAATTGACTTGATTGGACTAGATTTTCTCGGTAAGTATCCCACTCTTTTAATAATGCTAGGGGTAATTCTTCGTCCCAATCGATTCCAGAAAGCCATATCTTTTGGATGAAGATCTTTGCTGTAACGACGCATGGTGCTGCCCAGCCCAACGGATCAAACAACCGAGCGATTTCAGAGATTACTTTTCGTTTAGTGATGGGCGCTTGATGAAGAGGAAATTGGACTGAATATTTAAAGTGATCAGTTTCTCGATCCCAAGCTAATCCGAGTATTTTAATCACCTCATCTACTTTTATATCCTTTTCCCTTTTTTGATTCTCTCCGATTCTTATTTCCTCTTCCAATTCTTTGCTGTTGCTGACCCATTTTTGTAACTCGAACCCGCCCTTGGTAAGTATTTCCTTCATTTCTTTTTTTATTTTCTTTGCTTCTTTTACAGTTTCACACCCTGTCATTAGATCATCTACGTAATAATCTGTTTTTATTTTTTCAGATACTTCAGGATGCTTCGTGCCTTCGTCGTTCGTGAGTTGCTGAAGAGTTTTGACAGCTAGGTATGGCGCTGATGCTGTACCAAAGGTAACCCGTAGCAGTCTGTAGTCGTTTATTTCAGATTCTGGATTATCACGCCATACCAACCGTTGGAAATCAATGTTACTACTTGCCACCTTGACTTGCCTGTACATTTTTACTATGTCTGCGCCGAGACATATGGGATGCATGCGCCATCTCATTATGATATACCGCAAGTCCGGTTGCAAAGTAGGCCCCACCATCAATGTATCGTTGAGAGACACGCCGTTCGACCCTTTACAGGAAGCATCGAACACTACTCTGACCTTGGTCGTGGTTTCGTCCTCACGTATAACTGCATGGTGTGGTAGGTATACGGCTGTAGATCTCAGTGGATCCTCATCAGCAGGTATGCGTTCCATGTGACCAAGGTCCAAGTATTCTTGAATTACTTCAGAGTACTTTGCTTTGATCTCCGGATTCTTTTTGAAACGGTTTTTAAGAAGATGGAATCGTTTTACAGCAATGTCTCTTGATTTTCCGTATTCACATGAATCGTTTGATTTACGAAACGGGAGTCGAACTATGTATCGTCCTTCTTTATCTCTTTGTGTCGTTTGATGATAAAACTCCTCACATTTTTGCTCTTCGTCGGTCAATCTTCTTTTCGTGAAACTGGGGTTTTCAGACTCTAGTTCCCAAAACTTTTTGAGCATATTATTTTCGTCAACTTGTGCATGCATACTAACTACCACATTGCGACGATGCATTGAAATGGATTGTGAGTGCATTCGACCAGATAACACCCATCCTAAGGCTGTACATTGAGCAATTGGTGCACCTGTAGGGCCTTTAATTAATCCATCTCTGATAATTTGACAATATACTTCTGCACCAAGCAACATGTCAACCTTGTTTGGTGTATGAAACTCTGGATCGGCCAAGTTTATACCCTGTAACTCTGGCCAGCTACACTGAGTCAATTTCTCTGATGGGAGAAATGATGTGATTACTCCTAATACATAAGCTTGAACTTGGACACTGAAACTGGGATCGTGACGTGATGATATGTTAACAAAAACTATAGACTTAGATGCAGTCTTAGAATTTTCACCTCCCAATCCTGAAATAACGCTTCTGGTAGGTATTTTCTTGAGCCCAAGTAGCTGTACTGCTGATTCAGTGATGAACGATGCTTGAGAGCCTTGGTCCAACAACGCCCTCAACAATTGATTACAGCCGTTTCTTGTCTGTGCTTCGATAAGAGCTGTAGCGAGTAACACATGATTAGATACATTTTCCTTAGCAAAATGAGTAGCTATTTTTGACGTTGATTCACCGTCTGATAACGCTGCTTGAACTTTAGACACCGCTGAACTAACATCAACTGCTAGCTCTGATTTATTACTAGAAGCGGTTGAGTCTACATTCGATTTGGGATGCAACAAGGAATGATGCTTCCTTTTGCATACGTGACACTTAGTGGATACGCGACAAAACTTAATGGAATGGTTTGCACCTAGGCAATTAAAGCAAAGACCGTTAGTTTGTACAAAGTTGTGACGAGCGTCGTAACTCTCCTTGGCAAATTGTTTACATTTACTTATTTTGTGGCTTTCTTTACAAAATGGACATGATACCGCAGTGGTGCCGCTAGCACCAGTAACATGAAGACATTTTGGTCTATTATTAATTACACTGTTTTTTGACTTGTTAGGTTTTGTGTCCAAGAATTCTAAGCCTCGGAATTTAGACTCTAAAAACTCTTTGAGTTGAGAAAAAGTTGGTAGCTCATCGGACAAACTGATTTTCATTTCCCATTGTTTGCGGGATTCGGTATCTAACTTGGCACTGACTATATAAATAATCATGATGTCCCATGAACTAACATCTATTCCCAGGTTTTTCAGTCCGTTTAAACACTCTACTGTGGTATCTAAAAGGTCCCTGTTTGCTTGCGATGATTCAACTGAAATCTTTGACTGACTCATTAGTCGGTCAAGCATAGAGTTGGTCAAAAACTTCTTATTATCGAATCTATTATTTAAAAGAGACCAACATTCTTCATAATTGGCTGCGGTTACCGGGATGTGCCTAACGAGCTGTTCTGCTTCGCCTGTCAAATGACCCTTCAGATAGTGCAGTTTCTGTACATTATCGATGGACGCATTTTTATGTATCAACGATACAAACAAGTCTCTAAAGGATGTCCACTCAGTATATTTGCCCGAAAAACTAGGAATCGAGATTTTCGGCAACTTGACACTCGAACTATTACCACTTGTTTTAGATTCTGGTAAAGTAAATTTCACCATACTGTTAGTTACTTTAGCTAACGCATCCTTTAACTCAGACTTGTATGAAATATACAGTTCTTCTGTTTCACAATGAATGTCATCTGTGAAATATTGTTGAGCTAAAGCGGAATCTGCAGATGACGATCGCTGTACAGCTTCTTTATGCGTTGCTTGAAACCTTTCCCAATCTGCGTCAAGAGTTTCTGAACGAGTTTCTATGTATGTCTGTGTTAAACGATCCTTTGGTGATTTTTTAAAGTTAGTTCTCGCTTTTTCTATTGATGCATATGTATCGTTTTGTAATTTAATTAATTGGTCCATAGTGATTCTAAGTTTTGTATTCTCAAGAGATACTTAAAATTATTCTAAGTGTTGTACAGATTCGTGAAATTTTACAAGTGTTTGAGAAACTTTACGATTCTATGAAAAATCGGGCATAGGTTCCCCGTCTCGTCACTTTTTACAAAACTATTCTAAGTCTAAACTAAACGTAAAATTATTCAAAGTCCGATTATTAGTAAGTTTTTCAATCTTCTAACTTGAATTTTATAAGTCTCACTCAATTGTTTGATGTATCGATATTTGCAAACTAACTTTGTAAACAAACAGAATGTACTCACAGTTTATCACTTTCAAACCACACAAATTCTAATCCAATCGATGTGACGTCACGTTCCTGTGCTGCTTTCGACTCCAACTCCTTGTAGTGATGCCAGCGTCACCTAGCGGTAGTTCACCATCGATGTCCAGGCTTCGCTTCCACTGAGCCTCGGTACTTCGAGGTAGCACTACAGTGGCGATCCACCACTGGTTTCTATGCTTCTTCAAAAAGTTGTATCAGCAGACACAAATTTTGCGCCAAATCCGACTCGAGTAGGAAGGACCATGTACAAAACAGGTTCCCAAATCGAGTGTTAAATAAAACCAATAGGTAATATTCAGCGTTATATTGGGTATTCAAAATTTAAACATCACAAACCGTTCTATGTAAATTAAGTCAACGGAATGATAGCGCGTTTTAAATTGCTCCTTACACCATCTAATAACATTTTATAATACAAATTGGACATGGCCAAACACAATTCGATGTTGATTCTAACTTTATTGTACAGTAAATGTGACCAGGATAAGCCCTAAATCGAGTGAATGTAGGATAAATGCAGTAGAAATACAATCTCTTAGAAATATGTGTGGTGTCACCCTTGCGAACAAAATAAGCAATTAGTAGATACCCAGTATGAGAGGGTTGCAAGACAGTGTTATTGTAAAAATGAAGAAAGAAGTGCTTAGGTGGTTCGAGCACATAGAAAGAATGAGTGATGAAAGACTGACGAAGAAAATATACAGAGCGAAAGTGAGTGGTAAAAGAAATAAAGAAAGACCAATGCTGACTTATGAAGATCAAATAGCCAGAGTGTTAGTCGACGGAAATGTGAAAAACACTCACATACCTAGGCGAAAATGTGTGAGAAGAATGATGAGATTGGAGGTAGCGAAAGAAGTATGTAAGCACCGCGATGCTTGGCGCTCTGTTCTCTCTTACTACCCTATTAGAGATACAGGCGTGAAGATATTTATGTATATAAATAATTTACAATGTCATTGTGTTTTTGAGTAAATCGTGCATAGAAAAAGGATTATTATCTACTAGAAAAGTACTTCATGCGTTTTTTAGATTAGTCTTTGTCAATCATTTTAAGCTAATTCGATAAAAACTAATTCCATCGTGTTGGGGTAGTTCCTATCGCTGTCATAATAAAGGTATTCATTTCATTCTTCTGTGTTTGGTTTCAAATTAATTTTTGAAGTATCTCGCAATGTTTTAGTTTGAATGATATATAAATAAAGGTTCATGAATCGCGATAACATAACATATCTTCACGCTGTATCGCCAACGGGTTAGTCAAAGAGGACGGAGCGCCAGGAGTCGCAGTTCTTACACACCTCTTTCGCTTCCTCAAATCTCATCATTCTCCTCACATATTTTTGCCTAGGTATGCGAGTGCTTTTGATATTTCCGTCTGCTAACACTCTGGCTATTTGATCTTCACAAGTCAGCCTTGGTCTTCCTTGGCTTCTTTTACCACTCACTTTCGCTCTGTATATTTTCTTCGTCAGACTTTCATCACTCATTCTTTCCATGTGCCCGAACCTTATAAGCATTCCTTTCTTCGTTTTTACAATAACACTGTTGTGCAACCCTGTCATACTATGTATCTCATCATTGTTTATCCTGTCCGCAAGCATGACACCGCACATATTTCTGAGAGACCGCATCTCCCCAGCATTTATCATACTCATTTCACATTCACATCATGAATCGCGATGGAATGTTTAAAGCAAAATCTAAAACTAAATCATAAAATATATCTAAACCGTAATCTGTACAAACAAAAAAAACAATTTAGGCTGCATTCTAAATTGGTAATTTAGATTTCTTGTTAATAAAAAGAGAAAGCGGAAGAAAAATAATCGATTTTTTTACGTATTGGGAGGCAAAAGATGAAAGTCTATATAACATATAATTTTATTTCATAATGTTTATGATAAGTGTAAGTAATATTATGAATTTAAGCAAGATATGAACTTAAACAAGTGTGATATAAATATTACATTTACTATATTATATTTTAGGACCAGCCTTGGAGCCAACAGAGCGAGCATTGGGTAAGTCATCAGAATCATCTGAAATAACATGGTCTCATTTAAAACGTGCGCCTAAACAAAAAGGTTTTTTGAATTAATACTTTTAATTTAAAATAAACATCAAAAGAAGACGCTGTGCTCGAATAGTGTACTTTAAAAGATAACCAGCAAATCTTGCCCGTAAACGGATCCACATCAAATATCTGATTAGTTGCCACTTCATTGGAAAATAGTGCACCTAACGATTGATAAAATGTATATATAATGAAGCTATAGAATTAGTAATTTTATCTATAAATCTCAATATTTAAAAATTGATGGTTTTTTCTATAAATTATCACATCTTCTTTAAAATCAATGGTCTTTGCTATAAAAAAATCGTAAACTTCAAAATTAACAGTTTTCGCAATAATATTTTGGTTACAACTTTAATCACTGAAACTTTAATGTGATGTAATGATGATAATAAACGCTTGGGAGGAAATCGTGAGGACAAATGCAGGCTAAGGTTTACATTGTTTAACATTGGGTAAAATTTTGCAATTTTTTTTGTACTGTATACAAACACGACAATATATTTATAACATTGTTTTTAGTTAGGTTAGGTTTTTTTTACCACAACGCGTAAGCCGAGCGAGAGAAGCGAGCGAGCTGCGTCTGCGGCCGGCAAAGCGCCATATCGGAATCCGCCTTTTGCATGGAGCAGTATTGAATGTTGATTAATACTGCACCATGTATATAAACGTTGATTAGTTTTTGCTCAATCGTATTCAAAATGGTTAATTATTTCAATACAACGTATAAAACATACTATATTTAAGAGCAGCCATCTAGCTTATTAGGTACTTCGACAGATTCAGTAATCAGCATACTAAAATATATAAATACAACACAAAGGTTTAACACCAGTATTTCGTTACAGTACAGTATTTATTCATGTAACAAACAAATTAGGTGGACATCACTAATTTCATGTTGGTAAGTTGGTACACATAATTATTTTTTTTTCCATTGCGGTATTAATTTGCGGTCTAAGATAACTAGCAAAAATTGTTGTTCTGAGTGCCGTCTCTTAAATGTTGTGATTATATTCTCTTTGGTAAATACTAGTAGCCAAAACACTTAAGATTTACGAGTATTTTGTAAATAATTATTTCATGAGCGACTCATAAGCTGACACGATTACACTGACAGTGCGAGGTTGCCATAATTACTATAGCTAACTGTTTTACTGGTGGTTACGCGCAACGAGATAGAAATAGTCAGGAAAATTCGTTTGACATACGTTGGTAAGAGCGGCAACTTATTATGACTCCATCCCTTATGTTTCTCGGTCCGATAGCGTTCTTTGTAATTTTTTTTTTATGTCGAAGCCAAAGTCAAATCAATTTATTCAAATAAACTCAATTACAAGGTATTTTTGTATTTTGTATTTGTTCAAAGAGAAGAGAAAAGAAAATCTGGACTCTAAGAAGAACCGACAAGAAACTGAGCCAGGTATAATTTTTTCAACATCAGTTTACAAAAGGTTTATTAAAATACAATATTCAGAGAGCCAGTAAACGCATGTGCAGAGAAGATCATTTCCAGACTATTGTTTTATCTTCAACAAAATCGTTTATTTTATAGGATGATTGTCTAATTAATGTACGTTTTATAACTAATCTAAATATATTTTCTGTTAATTGAGTGACTTCTTGAGGAACTTCATTATAAAAACGAATGCAATTACCCAAAAATGAAACATTTGACTTATGTAATTTAAATTTTGGAATAACCAATTTATCACGACCTCGGGTTTCCATACCACCGATATCGCCTTTGTTTATAAATAGATCTATATTTTTCCTCGTATATATAATAATTTCAAAGACGTATAAGGACGGCAAGGTGAGTGCATTCATACTGTAGTATTAACTGTGCGACAAGTTTAGATTTAGTTATGGGGTTATATATTTTTTGATGTGACTGTTTGATAGTTATTATTATAAAACAAATATACCTACTGTAAAATTACATGGGTACCATGCTACAGACAGGGGCAGCACCTAGTGATACTCAGATTACATGACAATTTCGGTGAATTTCTTTCCTTCACTTGGACTTGGCCTAGAGGGTTGATGCATCACGTCACAATCGCGCGAATCAACGGTCCATCAAATAATTGAATTACAGCTATTAAATGTAGTATTTTGATATTGTTCATTTACAGTAAAAAATTCTGTGGTCAAGGCCGTTTCAACAACTATTAGATAATTTGTAATTTTACTCTTATTCAATACAAATCAAAGAAAGATTAATCTTTACCGTGTTGGTATGATATTTTGTTTTTACTTACAGCCATCTACCACAAATATTTGGGGTACAGGTTTAGGAATAGAATGCGCCACCTGTAAACAAATATTACGTGTAATACAAATACGTTTTCATTACAATTATAATCTCCTTCTAATAGAAAACGTTGATATTTTTTTTAGAGGTAGTTTTGTCGCTACCAAAATTGTATTTGCTTGTTGTTGTTGTTTATACAGGATTAATTTAAAAGTAGTAATAACCTCTTAGTATTTTGTACTAAACATTATCTCCAAATTTTGTTTTACGACATTCAAAAATTCATAAGTTTTTTCTTTCATACAAAAATAAAAATACAATAAATGTTTCTGAAAATGGCACCTACTCTACCCAGTCGCTAAAGCGGCACACGCATAGCGCGGCGCTGAGGCCCGGTGCGCTTGCACTGCACCATTGGAAATATGTACAGAGTAATTACGTCTCATACAGTACAACAAAACTTAACAAATATTTTTTGAGGAATGCATTGAGTTTTGAAAAAAGTCGTAGAACAAAAGTTGTTAGGTATTTTGACAGGAATTTCGCACTAAGAGTTTATTAGTATTTTTAAATTAACCCTGTATATACGATTCTCTCTTGTAAGGTAAGGAAGGTAAAGGGTTTTATGTCCATACAGCCGATTCCTTCAGTAGTAAATATCATTTTCTTCATATTATTTCACTAAAATGTCGATTCTTGGAAGGTCTGCTGACAAATATATTGCGCTGACAAAATATTTTAGTTGATTTCCGAGGTTGATCTGTTGTTTTGTAAAATCAGCCAAAGTTAATTAAAATATTAATTATTTTTACAATATCACCAATGTTCAATTTACAAAATAAAATTAATTGAATTTACACATTGTAACATAACAAAATATACAAAAAATTTTAGTTTAAGAATCGGACCTACTTTAGCTAATATTACTTGACAAATTTGTTAATTACACAAAACAGTTGTGTAAATATTTCAACATTTTAAGTTTAGTGAAATCAACAATTTCCGTGTTGGTCCGAAATTAACCTACAAGTTTAGTAAAACTTTTGTGGAACCAATTAAAGTATTTTTTCAGTGTGAGGCAGACTTCGTGTGAGTTAACGAAGTTAACTGTGCCCACCTATGGTCTTATCTATGTGTGCGTTTGTACATAAATAATAAAATAAAAGAATATATATTACAATGTCGTTCAAATATATTGTCACAGTGGTATTCATGGTCATTAAATTAATAGTAATCTGTTAGTTAGTGATTTAAGAAACGGTGGAAAGTAGTTAATTAAGTAGTATATGTATATTATAGAAAATGTTATGATATAAATTACCTTGAAGGTTACAGCTAATATAAACCAGAAGAAAAAAATTAAGTTAAATTTGTTCATTATGAAAAATCACTTAATTTCAATTTTTAAATTCAAATAAGTGTTACTACTCAGATACGATCTGATTATTTTTTTCAATAAATACCAAGCGATTTATTGTATTTTCCAGAGTAAATTCCTATCCTACTCTTTGCTTCGCTGGTGCGTCTTCCGTTACAATCTTAATTAATGACGTTAAATTTCGAACCACATTACACGAATACCAGTGAGTTCAATAACAATATATTTATATACTTCGAACTAGAAAAACAGTTCCATTTTGGAAGAATATAATGATGGAATGTTTTTTATGTTTAACAATAAATACACAAGTTTAAAAACCGGTTAAGTGCGAGCCGGACTCGCACACCGAAGATTCTGTAATATTAATTTGCATCATCTTATTTACCAAAAACATTGTTTTTCTCTATTTTTTTCGGAATCCTTAGCACAAGTAGGCTAACACTTGGCTGGTTTTAGTTTTTTGTTGTGTTACACCAAAATTAATGCTCGTATATAATAATATATTGCTTTTTTACAAGAGAGCAAAATTAGAGACTTAAAGTACATGTGTCTTATATGGGGAAACCTTTAAATTTTTTTAAATTATTTGTTAGGATTAACATAACATAACATATCTTCACGCTGTATCCCCAACGGGGTAGTCAGAGAGGACGGACCGCCAGGATTTAGGATTATTTCCACAATAACACATATTCTGTGTGTGAAAATTACAACCGGTTACTCATTACGGTTCTAATGACACAGCCCTATAAAAATAGTACAGAGGCATGGATGAACAGATAGATGAACAAACAGACGGCGTAGTTTTGTAGTAGGGTCCTGTTGATATCCTCTGGAACCCTAATTAAATTAAGTAGTGTAATATCCTGTTTCAATTTGATAACGATAAAAAACCGGTATTTTTCAGGTTTTCGTGCTGTTGAATATCTGTTTATAGTAATAGAAAAACATACAAGTGTACAAGTCGTTTTTGTATCAAGAGAATAATGAAGTTAATCGATTTTTTTATAAAATAGAAATGACGTAGTAGAACTTTTAATAATTATTAAAAAATATGCATGCATACATACATGCTTACTTAAATACTTGGTACTCACAAGCATACTTACATACATACATACATACACACGCACACACACACACATACACACATACATAGAAAGAAAGGCACAAAGAAAGAAAGTATATACATTATATAATTATCATTAACAAAGAGAAAAAAAAAATTAAAAATTAAAAATTCTCATCTGTGTGGCAAAACGAGCGAACACAGGAATGCTGTGAGCTTTGTAGCAGCGCAGCTGCTCATCTACACAGCGCTGGTTTTCAGTTCGTCCTCAGTTACGACGAATATCAATACACAAATGTCGCGGGCAACTTCGTTTCTTCAAAGAAAAAATATTTAAAAATTAAACCATGGCCAAATATCCATATTTATACTATATATGAAAGGATGCTAAAAATTTAACAATAATTCCAATTAGACACAACAAAAAAAAAAAGAAAAATAAAATACAAAATGCAACGAAAATACAGGAAAATACAAATACAATAAAATAAAACATGCCATGGCGAACATTGCCTTCCCACTTTTAATTCCCATATTGTTCTCTTTGCACTTGTTTTTCCAGTAGGAATTGCTTCAATTTGGCTTTTAATGACTGTTGGGACATATTTTGTCAAAAAGGCGGATCGTTCCAAATTTTCGATGCAACTTAAAACCACGCCTAAATAATACTTTTTTATGTAGGGGAACGTCTGCCTTGTTCAATACACTGCACAATATTTTCGTTTTTCACCTTGTTATTTTGTCAAAGAGGTATTTTGGTTTACTTTTATGTACAGCCTTACGAAATAACTTACTATACTCTGTCTATTGGACTTCAGCAATGCATTTAATACAGTGGATTTTGACATTTTATTAAATATTCTATTATCTTTAAATGTTTTTTCAAGTACAGTTAAATGGTTTGATTCCTACTTAAAAGGCAGACAACAGTGCATCCGTGATGACGATAACTTACGTTCTAAATGGTGTGAGCTTACTGCTGGTGTACCTCAGGGTGGTGTCCTCTCCCCTTTGCTTTTCTCTATATTTATCTCTCGTATCTCTTCTATTATCTTCTATTAGTTTTTTAATTTTGAAAATTTACAATCAGCGGTTTCGTCATTGAATAATGATTTGTTAAACATCCACCAGTGGGCTCATTCTCATGAGCTACTCGTTAATCCTACTAAATCACAAGCTATGTTAATAGGTAATAAATACTGGCTGCGATTACTGGAAGATTCAAACGTACCTTCTGTTGTTTATAACGGATTTCCTATTCCTTACGTTAGTACGGCTAGAAAATCTAGGGCTGTTATTTGATTCTAGTTTTTCTTGGGCGGCCCATATTAATGAAATTTCTAAACGAATAAATTATGCTAGTCATTCTATGAGACGCCTTCAAGATTTTCTCCCTCAAAAAACTAAAATCACTCTGGCACAAACACTTCTTTTGCCTTTGATGGATTACGCTGATGTTAGTTTCTTGGACATCACTGAGGAGCTGTTGGATAAACTCGAGCGCCTTCAAAACCTTCGTATTCGGTTTATATTCGGACTACGTAAATACGACCATGTTTCCACTTTCCGCAAACAGTTAAAATGGCTCCCTATCCGTTTGCGCGGGGACTCTCATATCCTTACACTTTTGTTTAATATTCTTCGTAATCCTTCCTACCCTTCATATCTTCGTGATCGTTTTCTATCTCTTTTTTCCAAAGATCACAATCTCAGAAACAGTACTTGTACCCTTTTGAAAACTCCTATTCACAACACTGCTGCTTATAATAGTTCCTTTTCTTGTAAAGCTGTCAGACTCTGGAATTCTCTGCCCACATCTATACGGAATTGTCTAACGCTAGCATCTATCAAAAGACACTTGAAATTACATTATCTGTCTTTTGCATAATACCGATTTATTGTAGTTAATATGTACCTGATATATTATCATGTTTTCTATATTTATAATATTTTTTGTTAGGTTTGGTTATGTTGTATACATATATATTTTTTTTTTACATTACATAATATGCATTATACATATCATATACCCATATGTTTATATATTGTTTACAGTATATATGTTATATTTTTAGAGATGTATTGAATTTGTATGTATGTTTATGTGTATATATGGGCATATGTATGTACATAATATTATGCATAATATATATTATTATTTTTTAATGAGCACACACTACCCTCATACATTTTCTTATTAAGGAGGTGTGCTGGTAGAGATCTCTTAAAGAGATAAGCATTGCCTTTTGTAGATTACTGCTACCAATTTCAATTATATGTAATTTTTGTTTGTGTGCAATAAAATAAATTAAAAAAAAAAACCAAACAAGCCAGATGTAACACTGTATGCTCCGCCATTTTTAATATACACTTGTCATTCAAGAACGGTGTAATATGTGCACGTTTCGGTATGGAAAAACAAAAGCGTGCACATGCATTCTGAACTCGTACTCGAATGCCATGGGCTCTTTACGAGAAGTCTGGAACCGTATACTTTGTCACAATAATTAAACTGTGACAGCACTAAAGCTTCCATTAGTGTCATCCTAACTTTTTCGGAAAGGCAGTCTCTTAACCAATAAAGCACTCTGAGTCAGTAGAAAGTATTCCTAATTTTCATATTTACATGCTCAGTATAGCGCAGGGCACCATCTGACAAAAGATCCAGATTTTTTACATACATACAGTGACCTGCACAGACATTTTCAGTAAAAGTAGACAAAAATAAAACACCAAAATGGCCACTTATCGTGTAATACGTATGTAATAAATAATGTTAATGTGATTAAATTTTACATCATTTATTCACTGGAACAACTATGAAAAACATTTTAACAGTAGCAAAATTGTTACTTATTGTTATTAACAATATTGTTACCAACAAATTGTTATCTTATAAAGCTAACAAAAAATAATGAAATATAATTTTGTTCAAAATTTAATGCCAGTAATCTATTGTTTTTATACGTATCTATTAAAAATTCGATAAGCAAGGAAAAGAACGTCACTAAAAACGTTCAGAGGACGTTAAATTAAGAAAAAAATGCAGCAAGAAATAAGATGGTTCGTATTATTAATTCAAAAAAATTGTAACATTTAACGAATATGTTATTAATTTTATTGAAGTTAATAATAGGTTAAATTAATATGTAACTAATAAGATTCAAACCGTTGACAATTTCTATTTCCAGTGCTGCTATAGGCTAGAGACTCCGTATCTTTATTAAATTGTGCGCGTGTTTTGAGCTAAGTTAAAAATTAACGACTACTACAGATGCACGCGTGTAATTATACGTAACACAGTGTTAGAAAAGTTTTAAATGTGTGAAAATTGAGCCGTGACTTGAATTTATCTCTCGTGCGAACGGTTGCCGTAACCCGTGACGCTTTCGTGTCATAAAGATAAGGCGAGCGCGGAAATTTTGAAATCATGTTTTTGGCTGCAATAAGCTAATTGTCAGGGTAGGCAGTGTCTATTTGTCTCTATGGAATGCACGCCACTGCATACATATCTTCAATCTGTAGCCCTAACGGGGTAGTCAGAGAAGACGGAGCGTTAAGCTTCGCGGTCTTTACATACTTCTTTTGCTTCCTCAAATCTCATCATTCTCCTCACACATTTTCGCCTAGGTATGCGAGTGCTTTTGACATTTCCATCGGCAAACATAATCTATGTGATCTTCGTGCCTCAGCCTTGGTCTTCCTCGGCTTCTGGTACCACTCACTTTCGCTCTGTAGATTTTCTTCGTCAGTGTTTCATCGCTCATTCTTTCTAAGTGCCTGAACTATCTAAGCATTCCTTTCTTTATTTTTACAATAACACTGTCCTGCAATCCTGTCATACTCCGTATCTCTTCATTGCTTATTTTCAAAGTCAAAGTCAAATCAATTTATTCAAGTAAACACAATTACAAGGTATTTTTGAACGTCGAATCTACTTTAGTTCGGTTCAAAGAGAAGAGAAAAGAAAACCTGGACACAAAAGAACCGACAAGAAACTCATCATTTTTTCAACATCATTTTACAAAATGTTTGTTAAAGTACAATATTCAGAGAGCCAGTAAATGCATGTGCAGAGAAGATCATTTCCAGACTATTGTTTTATCTTCAACGGAATCGTTTATTTTATAGTATGATTGTCTAATTCATAACTAATCTAAATATGTTTTCTGTTAATTGAGTGACTTCTTGAGGAACTTTATTATAAAAACGAATGCAGTTACCCAAAAATGAAACATTTGACTTATGTAATTTAAATTTTGGAATAACCAATTTATCACGACCTCGGATTTTCATACCACCAATATTGCCTTTCTTTATAAATAAATCTATATTTTTCCTCGTATACATAATAATTTTAAAGATGTATAAGCACGGCAAGGTGAGTACAACGTCTTCTTTAGTCTTTAAAACGATCTCTTAATGATTCTCGTACATTCATACTGTAGATGGCACGTATCGCTCTTTTTTGTAAAATAAAGATGGAGTTATTATGCGCCGCTGATCTCAACAGTAAAAGCCCATAGGACATTAGGCTATGAAAATATGCGAAGTACACCAACCTAGCCGTATCCGCATCCGTCAATTGCCTAATGCGTCTAATGGCATATATTGCGGAATCGAGCTTACTAGCCAATGCCACGACATGGTCCGCCCACTGCAATTTACTATCTACTGTTAAACCAAGAAAACTGACAGACTTAACTAATTCTAATTGTTTCCCACCCAGTTCTATTTTATCATGGATTCTGAGTACATTACAAATGGAAAATTTAATACATTTGGTTTTTATTGCATTCAGTAGTAAATTATTAACAGCAATCCACCTCGAGACGTCCGCCAGGATCCCGTTTACCCAGGTAATATCTAAGTGCTTTCTGTCCAGTTTCAATAGCCTTGAAGTGTCATCAGCAAATAATATTATTTCGGATAAGTTTCTGAGCATAATAGGGAGATCATTAATGTAGACTAGAAACAGAAAAAGTCCCAAAACTGATCCTTGGGTAACGCCCATTTTTAACTTCAAACCAACAGACAAAATCCCATTCACACTCACTTTTTGCTCCCGAATTTTATCCACAAATTAAATAATAATAACACTCGAAGGAATTTACACAAATTGTGTGACCCACAACTAAACGCTATTACCACACAGTATACCGGGTGAATTTCATGTAACACCCAGACTCTCAAGCCAATTTAGAAAAGTCCGTTTCCAGTTCGTGACTGGGAATTGAAAGTAGGACTCCAGTTTGGAAAGCTTGGTTACCTTACAGCTAATGGGCTAGGTTAATGTGGATTGTCAATGTTAGTGTGCCACTTATCATTCGGATGACTGAGTCCAAAATGAGTTATTTTCGACACTTTAACGGAAAAGTCTAGAAGGTAGTTTAAGCGACGGTTGCTTCAAATTTTATGTGGACGAAGTCTGGGCCAAAAGCTGGTATTTTATATACATCACATTTCTCAATACGCGGAATTTTATATTACGCAATGTTTCTATTTTTATTAGCTTGTACAAACACATTACGGGTTTTCTTTCATATTGTTTACTATGGATCTGAGGGATCTGACTCACAGTTCCGATACTGTTTACTTACCTATGTTTGTCGATGTAAATTCGTGAATCTATTAAAATGCTTAGTGTGATAGAATATAGGTACATGTAATCACTATATAAATAACGACAGTTTTATTATTTATTTATTTTAGTTTGCTAACAGTTATTACAGTATGCATACGTAAGACAATGAGGACATGTTTTGGAATAATTATATAACCACTTTTACGAAAATATAGGATACAGTATATCTATACATATTATAAAACAAAGTCGCTTCCCGCCGTCTGTCCCTCTGTATGTACGCTTAGATCCTTTAAACTACGCAACGGATTTTAATGAGGTTTTCATCAATAGATCGATGTGATTCAAGAGGGAGGTTTATATGCATAATTTAATATTGTTAAATAGTTCAAGATGTCCGAAAAAATCAAGCCACCGCACGGGTGCAATGTTATCTACATTGCACCAGTGCGAAGTCGGGGCGGGTCGCTAGTTAAACAATAAAAACAATAAGGAATATAGGTAAGTAGATTATAGTATACATAAACACTACAGAAGACAACTAGCGGTCATTTTTGTAGTTAATATGTAAGAGAATTAAAGCAAAAAGAACGAGGTAAGCGTCGTATTTTAATCAACAATTCAATAAATGGATTCCAATCCAATTATCTCGTTATATTACTACAATAACAACAACAATATATTACGAATATGGATCATTACATTATTATATATTAATTATATTATAGTAAGAATAATAATAACTGGTGTCAGAGAATAAAAAGCAAATGAAGAAGGCCATATTGACAATTATTCAGTAGCAACTTTAGACAACACTGATGACGAAGACAGTTCAGAGCAGAACGACCTGCCGTGTTCGCATCTGAACAACTAGTATTTTTATACCAATGAACACACAAAAAATGGCGTAGCGGGAGTGATACACCTATTTCATTGTATTAACAACTTGATTGTTTGTGTAAAATAATGAACAATCTCCCACAGATATGACATCTTTTATACGAACAATCGATGCGAATGAGGAACAGATACCTTTTTTTTATCTACTGACTCACTGCATTCGTTCACAAGCCTGTATAATCGAGGAATAGCGGAGTCGCTGCCAGGCACAGTAGCGTGTGTTGGAGATGTCATGGGTTTTAAGAGAGTGCGTGAGAGAGAGTCTTATCGGAATTTTTGAATTAAACTTTGCCAGAAGCAATGAGCAATAATATTTGTTCCTTAACACTTTGTAGGCAAATAGCATAATATCCAACTAGTTCATACGTTTTGACAGTGGTAATATTACGAATTTTTTAATTCTATCTTTGTATGCTGGAATCGGTTTAGATATCCCTGTCGAATTGGCAATGTGCCAAAGAAATCTTTTTTGGACCCGTACGAGTCTCAAAGCGTGGGTTGCAAAGTAGGTCGTCAAACTACACAACAGTATTCTAAAATACTTCTAACCAATGTATTGTGTACAAATTAATTTTGGTTTCAGATTTACGAAACATACATACATACATATCTTCACGCTCTATCCCTAACGGGCTAGTCAGAGAAACAATTTTCTATTATGTATTTTTTTGTAGGCTGATTTAATTACATTGTTTTCTTGAAAATTTAATATGTTATGCTAAGTTCAATCAAGTTGTTTTAGACCAAGTTACTAATGAATCTAGGTCTAATGACAATAATTTATACATTGTTTGTATTATAACTTTAAAAATTTTTAAGTCGTCATGTCAGCACAAATATAAAAAGAAAAAAACTTTAGGTACTGTGGCAGCTCATTTACAAAGATATTGAAAAGAATAGGTCATAAATTTGATCATTGAGGCACACCAAATGAAATGCGATAATCGATCAATTTGTATCTTTTTTCTACCACATGATAGGTTCTGTTAGTTAGATATGAACTTAGCTTAACATATGACCATTAAATCCATGACATGAGATTTTTTTAATTAACGCTATCGAAGACTTTAGAGATGTCTATGTACATCGCATCAACTTGTTTATAAGAACCGACAGCTTCTACCAAAGTGTCAACGTAGGTAGTTAGATAGATCTTTGACGCACAAACGCATGTTGGTATTCAATAATAAAACGGTGGAAATACCACTGAATATTAGAACGAACTATTGTTTCAAATATTTTAACCGTACGAGTAGTTGACAAAATTCAAATCGGCCTGTAATTTTGAACTTGATTAATCTTTCCACATATGAAAATTGTAGCATTTTTCCAAAGTTTTGGATAAATTCCTGAAATTTAAAAATTGAGAAAACTTTTTTGGACAGGAACGACAAAGAGCCTTGGCACAATTTTCTATAAAAATAGGAGGAATACCGTCTGGTCCAGACCCATGCACAAATCCAGCTTCTTTATTTTTTCCAGAATAGTATCGTAATCTATAATCATGGCAGAGAAACAGTCGTTTTGATAATTTAATATAGTAGCAACATTATTCTCAATATTATTGTTAGAATCGCCTAATATACCGTTATCAGAATTGTAAACTGATGCAAAGTAAGAAGCGTATAAATCACATATTCGTGGCACATCTGAAGCGGTTCTGTTTCCATCAGTTACGTCTTCAAGATAACTACTGCTACCATTTCGCTTAGATGTTATATAGGACCAAAAGGGTTTTTTTGAATTCGATTTTCTAGATTTTTACCGTAATCATTGTAAGACTTTACCATAAGTTTTTGCATCTCTTGGTTATTATTTGGAAATAAATTTCATTTAACGGATTTTTAAACTTTTTAAAACGGCTTCTGATCTTCAATTTTTCTTTTCGCGTTCTTATAAAATTTTTATTATAACACAGCGAAAATAGGTTGTTACGGTGAATGGCACACATTTACATATTATATTATTCAATATTTCATAAAATGCAATAACGATGTCGTTCACATTCATCGTAGGTGCAAACTATTTACATTATAGTTATTATACTAGTCTATTTGATTTAAATGCGCGTTATGGTATTACAGTCGGTTTTGCTAAAATTATATCGAAACGAAATCGAAACTAACGAAGAAAATCTACAGCGCGAAAGTGAGTGGTAAAAGAAGCCAAGGAAGACCAAGGCTGTCTTATGAAGATCAAATAGCCAGAGTGTTAGCAGACGAAAATGTCAAAAGCACTCGCATACTTAGGCGAAAATGTGTGAAGAGAATGATGAGATTTGAGGAAGCGAAAGAGGTGTGTAAGGACCGCGACTCCTGGCGCTCCGTCCTCTCTGACTACCCCGTTGGGGATACAGCGTGAAGATATGATGATGATGATGATGATAATATCGAAACGCTTTATTATAATGTAATATCCCTTTTTGAATAGTCGTTATATATATTTTTAACGGCAGATACAGTGAGTCAGTATTACACCAAATATATTTAGTTTGTACAATTATACAGTTAGGTACATCAGTAAATGCTAGGTAAAGTAAATGCTACATCAGCAACAGCTAGGTCAAGTAATTAACCATTAATATTGGCAACACCATTACTTTGCGTAAGATTGTTAACGAGACGAAAATTTGTTGGCGTTTGCTCTGTAAAAGAAAAATTACTTTCGATCATAGTAAGTGATCCCAGCTGACTCCGGTTAACACGACCTAGGTTAAAATTTCCTATCATACAAAAACAAGAATCAATTTGCTCCAAGTGACAATCGCAATCATCCAGAAAGATATTACAACATATATGAAGCGAATAATGAATATTTGATAATAAACAGATACTTTCAGATGTAAGGTAATAGAAATAAAATATTTATCTACCGTCACGTTGAGGCTATTTCTATTTAGAAAGTGAGTGGGAGCGTGTGTATGAGCCTTAAGTTCTACACTTGGATTGGCAATACCGTTACTTGGTCTTTTTTTTGTCTGCCCGGAATAGCGTAATCGCTGCGCGTAATATAAAATAAAAAGAAAAGCCGCTACTGGGTATTTCTTTTTCCCTTTCCCTTACAAGCTGCAATTTCTGTATTTCAGTGTTCTCAGACAACAGGGCTATCTGCACTACCTGATTTCTGACTTATGTTCATCAGCTGACATGTTGACACGGTGCCAGCTTCAGCTGACCCGGCTGCCAACCACTGCTGACCCGGTTGCTTGGCTATCACAATGGTGCCTACACACTCTGTTCAAGCCCTGAGTCCTAACAAGCGTTGAGGAGAGCGTGGTTAAAGACTATTCGCCGCACCACTTACCATTTATACTCGCATTTATAATATTAATGCAGAGCGCTGGTGTAGAGTATTAATTGAAGACAGTGTAGAACATTTCCTGGATTTGCTTTAGAGGCACTTGGACTTAAAATTTTCATCACGAATTTGGCTGTATGGACCTAGTTAGTATTTAATGAAGAACTATTTTGAATACAGCTTGCAAAGTCCATTTCTGTAATTGGGTCCTTCGATTTTAGCTACCTGCTTCAGATTCATAAGAAATTTTACGGGCACTAAATTGATGAATATGTAAATAGAAAATTCATTGGACATGAAATTTAAAAACACCTGAACAACTTTTTCATCGAAGAAAATTTTATAAATGTTATAAGCCATTAAAACAACTTATATTCTTATTGTAAATGTATTACCTACATATCGAAATTGCCTGACATTTGATAACATTTTGGTGTTTTAGATGCCAAGTAACTCGTCAAGGAAGGATTTTAATAAAAGTATTACAAAAGGGTTTTCTCTATAGAGACTATAATTGTAAATTTTAAAGTGAAATCTTGTAATAATTGTGATGAAATTCTTATGGGTTGCCTATTAAGCAGGCGAGATTATAATAAGCATTTCGTTTGAATCTGGACGGACCACCCACAAGGATTTAGCTCGTCCTCACCTTGTGCAATAAAATACTTTTTATTGCTAATTATTGAATACGGCTATAGTCGCGTCCAATCGGTATAGGTACCGACTAGTTTCGGACCATTGGAGGTCCATCAACAGGCTGAGTGGGATAAGTTCACGTTCGAACTCATCCCACTCACACTTTATAACTTCAGTAAAGCCTACTATCACTTTACTGGAAGGTGTTACGATAAGAAAAAACTAATTTACTTGTGATTCTACTTATTAATACGTGACATTGACAAATGCGCTAAACTGTGCGCCATGCCATAAAGAAAGAAAAAAAAACGTCATGGGATCCTGTTTATTTAAAACTTAATACTTATACTTCGTAAAACGCAGAGACAAAATGAAGCATAATTCGTAATAAATAAACATTCTGTTATTGAGTATTTTAATACTCTTTGAAAATAACTCTGGTTACGTCCTCGTTGCGAAAATGTAAGGGAATTATGCATTCAGACGTCAACAGTTGCCGTCCCTGTAACCAACATTTCGTTTCAGTGTAAATAAAATTACAATAATGTAAAAAAGAGAAAAGTACCAGTGGGAACACTACCGAGTATTTTTGTATCCATTTTGTCTGCTCTATAGAATTGTAGGTAGAAAGGGTTAAGTGACATCGAAGTATGCTATTTGAAGAGTTTGTTTATACTTTATACACTAGTTCTAGCTCGCGGCTGCGTTACTGTGAATTTTTAGCCTTTCGTACTAAAACTGGAAAAAAGTAACGTATTTTAAAAGTAACGTAAAGTTCTGAATTGTTCCTCTATGTCCCAGGCTAAATTTTCGTAGTCATATCACATCTAATGTTTTTTATTTATCGTTATTTTATTTTCTTAAAACCACAGATCTATTGATAGATATTACGCTGATGTGGCCACTATAGTCTTTCTCACTTTGACGTCCTATATTTGTCAAACCGGCTTTCGCAGCCTAACATACTGCATTCTACCATCAGATCAAAAAGAGTCTCTATCTCACATATATTTACAAACATTTTTATATTAATTTTTCACTTGTAAAGTTCAAAAATATTTAAAAACCTTAAAAGTGCTAACGAACAAAGATTTGTTTCGTCATAGGTCTGTCAAAAACACAGCTTAACAGTCTTTAAACATTGACATACCGATAGAGAGGAAATACATGTCATCCCTTTCTATTACGGCCTTACGCCACATTTTTTTTTTTCAGTCTAGTAATAACACGTGATGTGTGAAAGGCGATATCTATTAGTGGTAAATCTATGCTTAAAATAATGTTATTCCGTGAATTGTTCTCTTCTGACTTTTGTATTAGAAAAAAATGGTTCAAAAAGTACATGCGACTTATACACAGGTTCCGTACCATATTTCTGCAATTACGAGTATGTAATATACATTTTTCGAAATTTGTAATATATAGGGTTCTTTCTATAATTTTTTTGTTTATACTGTGCTTAAACTAACGTTTTAATTTCCTTGAAATTTTTCAAATTTTCAGCCCCGAAGCTTCGGAAATATGGCAGGGTAATGGTCGAATTGATTTCGAGTATCTGATTTTTCTTTTCTTTTCTTGTTCTATGAATATTTGAAAAATTAAAATATTGTAATGTCTTTGTCTTTAAAATGATCTCTCAGCGACTCTCGTGCGTTCATCTGTAGATGGTACGTATTGCCCTCTTTTGTAAAATAAAGATAGATTTCATTTGCGCCGCTGATCCCCACAGTAGCAGACCATAAGACATAAGGATATAGGCTATGGAAATATGCGAAACACACCAGCCTAGCCGTAGCCACATCTGTCAACAGTCTGATGCGCCTAATAGCATATATTGCCAAACTGAGCTTATTAGCTAAAGTCCCGATATGATCCGCCCACTGTAACTTATTGTCTACTGTTAAACCAAGAAAAGTAGCTGATTTCATTAATTCTAATTGTTTCCCATCCAGTTCTAGTCTATTATGGATTTTGGGTACATTGGATAGGGAAAACTTGACACAATTGGTTTTTCGTGCATTCAGTAGTATATTATTGGCAGCGAACCATCTCGAGACATCCGCAATAAGGTCCTATTCTGTCCGCTAATATCAATGTCTTTTTTGTTTACTTAAAATAATAATGATGTGTCATCAGCAAATAATATTATTTCACATAGGTCTTTAAGCATGAATGGAAGAACGTTAATGTAAACCAAAAATAGGAACGGTCCCAAAATTGATCCTTGGGGAACGATCTTTAATTTAGAACCGACAGATGTAACCCCATTTACACTCACTTTTTGTTCTCGGTCAGCCAGACATGAAATCACGAGATCGAGAGCTTTATTACGTATTCCATAGTATTTCAGCTTGTAAATTTAAGTTTTGTGACAGACGCAATCAAAAGCCTTGGAAAGATCACAAAACACGGCAATGGCATCTCGTGACCCCTCCCAAGCCTCTAGTATATTTTTGACCAAGCTTGTTGACCGCCCTCTCGTGAAACCGTACTGTTGACCATGAAAAATCTTGCAAATGTTAAAATATGCCAGCAAGATATATTACTAAACGTTTTAAGTTTGTACATCGCATAGTATGAAAGAAATTCAAGTATGTCAGAGAGAAGGATAAACTTATGAATGATCTTAAAAGATTTCCATTTTTCCTGTTGGTTGGTGTACGGAACCCTAGGAAATATTGATAATTATATTATTCTCTTATGGGGTTTATATAGATGTTTTTTTTTAATTGGGACGGTATGGGGAGATCTGAATCTATAAGAGATAAATATTCCCCTGTAGCTCTTATGGATTCGAATTTATATATATTTATACTGTCCTAGTTTAAAAAACACTCGTTGTCGTATGGTCGCAGATTTGGGAGCAATATGATGTGCTCGTACTTATCGTAAAACGCCGCCATTTTCTGATGTGCCGAACTAATACCCACCACATCGTTGCATACAAAACTTTTGACGATTTGTCCAGCTACAATTGGAATCCGCTAAGTGTTTAAAAAAACATCTCTCATGCTCAGTAATGTGTAAATCCAAAGTATTTTAGTAAATAAAAATTGAATGCATCTGTGCAACTTGCATAAAACTTGTAGTTTTTGAACTTCTGGTCAAAGCCCCATTGAAATGTCACTCATTTTATGAAAAGCTTCACAAGTTGGGTCACTCATTTTATGAAAAAATTCACAAAGTTAAGTCATTCATTTTATGAAAAGCTTCCCAAAGTTAGGTCACTCTTTTATGAAAAGCTTCACAAAGTTAAGTCACTCATTTTATGAAAAGCTTCCCAAAGTTAGGTCACTCATTTATGAAATGCTTCACAAAGATATGTTACTCATTTTATAAAAAGTTTCCCTAAGTTAGGTTACTCATTTGTGAAAAGCTTCACAAAGATATGTCACTCATTTTATGAAAAGCTTCTCTAAGTTAGGTTACTCATTTCATGAAAAACTTCACAAAGTTGGGTCACTTATTTCATGAAAAGCTTCAAAAGGGTAATGAATTATTATAAACCTAAAAATAAGTACTAAATTTTGTACAAGCGTGCCGAAATTATTAAAAAGTTATAGATTTACATAGCACATAAATAATGTAATTTATTGTTTGTTATTTGCGTCCCGCGATTTAAATAGATGTAGACAACAATGCCAGTCATGTTTAATGTTGCGTGAAAGTAATTTGTGTTTTACGAAGACGGGCGGCAATACACGGCACTATTCTGATTAAAGACCATTTCGATTTTGTACATACATATTTCATACATACATCATATCCTGACGCTGTATCGCTTATGGGGTAGTTTGAATTTCGTTATGAATATAAATTCTTAATTTTTTCAGTAATTCATGTAAATATAAACAAATATCTTTAATGAAAATATGCATGAATTTTAGTGATCGTTTCGAAATTTGGAAGAAGAGAATATGTATCAAGCTGGCATACAGTCAATATACAACTGTTATAGTAAGTAGAGGTCCAAATTCAGAACTAAATTCAGTAACTAAAATAAAACTAGACACATGGTCCATTGTGAAAAAGTTTCAAGCAATTATAAGTACCCACAATGATTTAATAATATACTAGCGATCGTCCCCAGCTTCGCACGGGCAGAAATTTTTTTGAAAATAAAATTCAACCCATGTTACTCGCTGATAATGTAACTTTCCATAGGTGAAAGAGTTTTTGAAATCGGTTGAGTAGTTTGTGGTTTATCCACTACATACAAATAAAGTTAACATACATACATATCCTGACGCTGTATCCCTAACGGCGTAGTCAAAGTATACCTCTTTAAAATATTATTACTATTAGTAGCGACCCAAAGTAACAAAGTTTATCTCTTTATAATGTTATGTGTAACTTGATTTCAACGCAAGTAATTTTAAGAAAAATGCATGTATTTCATAAAATAAATTTACACAGGTAAATCTCACGGCAAGTTTTATGTCATAAAAATTGTATAATGCAAATAAATTGATGGGTTTGATTGAATTTAAAGCGTATTTCCTTCTTTTTAGAGCATTTAAATAAAAGCTTGTTTATAGAAATGTTTTTTTTTTACCATTTTCATATTACGGTTGCTATGAAATAAGTTTCCAGAACATCTAAAATAAATTGAATAAAAAAGTGTTGCATGTTTGAAACTCGAACCTGAGACCTTCGGCTGTGAAAGCAGACAAAACAATATCGACATAATATGTAAAATACAATTAAGTTTAAGTACAGTTTGTGAATATACTATGCAACTTTCTAAAAGAATAGAATATAACACATAATGTATATAATAAAGAGATATACGCTGAGAGATCTTAAATGACAAACGACTTGCCTCTGTCCGCGTGGTCACTGCATTTTATACCCTTATATCCCTCTATTTCACATGAGAAATTACCACAATTTTGTAACAAAAGAGCACCCTGATATAATTTCATATGAACGGCCCAAAGTCGGATGCCTCTTTAAGCCTACACCTAATATAATATCCAACATAGTATGACCTTCCCACCCCCTGATATCTTCATTGAAATAGAATGTTAAGGGGAACGATTTAACTCTGATGTAGGTCTCACTATAGTGGTTGTAACGCTGACGATATCGTCTCGAATGGGACAAATGCCTGTCGATATATGAAATGGTGATGAAGTGTGGAGGTGGATGGTCTCCTTTACTCCACAAAAGATGTTGGATTAGGCTTTGAAAGGCTTTTGTAGACATTGTGTACAATTTGAGCTTTTAAAAAGGTCTACACTAACAGAACATTTACATCAATCAAATTCCAGACTACATAAAAACATCCAATAAAATGGATTCCGTACAAGAGAGCTATATGTATTATACACAGGTCTTTACGTTGTATCGCTAACAGGGTAGTCAGAGCTTTGCGGTCCTTACATACATATATACATAAAATGTTGACTTATGGGATCCGATGTTGACAATAATTCATGCCATATTATAACTTTTTCATAACTTCTCCAAAATGGATGCAAATTCTCCAAGTATATTTCAACTCTTTGCTTTCCTGTCATATTACGTATTAAATCTCTTTTATGTAATAGATAGAAAAAATAATAAAATCATGAATTACAGTATTTTCTAATGTATTAGAAGTATAATAGTTATTGGGTATTTAAAATATAAAATAATATTTTACACAAGTTAATAAAACTTTATATTAACAACTTTGTTTTTATATTATTTTCTTAATAAAAGTTTTAGTTATTAAATTATTTTAACTAGCCTTAATCCACGTTTCGACTTGTTTCGAATTTTTAGAAAAGCAGCCCATATTCTTTCCTCCACTTATTATTAATAAGTTTTCAATATTTTTTTATTTTTGAAATTTTATTTTGAAATTTGTTTTAATTTACAAACATTTTCGTTAAAAAAATTATAAACCCGACCACTTAATTAATATAAGCTTGCAAACATGATGAAAAAATTACAATTTCAATATTTCATTTTGTTTACAAGTTTTTACTGCGTAGTCGGATTTTAGTTTTATAATATTTATTTCTATTTCATGATGTGATGTGATGATGATCATAATGTGATGTGAAGATATAGAACAAGGGAATGAAATCATATATCTGAGGTGTGCGCTTTCGTGGGAACGAAGAGTTGTAAGTGGAGAGACGGCCATACAGTGGACGGTGCTCTGTTCCCATTAGAAGGCAGTGCGAATATATCTCCGGCAAAATAGATGTCTACAGTGCGTTGATGCCGACTATAATGTATTACGGTAGTGAGGCTTGAATATGCCAGAAATCGAGTGAAAGTAAGATTAAAAAATGCGGTAGAAATGCGACCTCTTAGACATAGGTGCGGTGTCGCCCTTGCGGACAGGAAAAGCCATGAGCAGCGGTCGCCACGCAGCTGAAAGCTTCTCCGCCCGCCCAGATTTATTTTCAGTTAAATTAGTGGATTCATGTGAATTTCAATATAGAATTTGAGTAACTGGTTTAAGCGAAGTATGAAGATTTTATTTCTTTGGTAATTTTATTTACAACTTAGTTACAAAATAATTACAGCGCATTTTGCTGTAATAGCGCAGTCTATAGACTCATAAAAGCGGTCACCACTCGGCGAGTGTGCCATATTGTCGTGAAGTTTGTCTTAAATAAAAACGTCTTAAATGATAACATGGTAATTATTTAACAAAGAATTTCAGGCTCCTGCGAGACAGGCGCGTCTTAGTGCGGGGGCCATAAGTAACATTTTGTATCGTATTGTATTGTAAATGAATAAAGAAAAAAGAATTAATCGACTTTGAAGGTAGACGTACCCGGGTCGTTGTTGACGGGATTTGAACCCATGACCTTCTGTTTTACTATTTTTACTACATAGCGATTACAATAGGACTGGCAGAACATTGTTTAAAAACTGACCAAGCATTTTGGACACTTGTCGACAGGGTTTTTTAATGAAACTGTTCTCTAAAATTAAGACATTATTAAGCTATTCATGTAATAAAATTTTATTTTTATTCATGTAATAAAAATTATCCATATTGGACGGATCAAATATAAAAAGACAACGCTTTTGCGTTTAACTACGGAATCCAAAAATGGTATGAAAAATCGTCCTGTAATTCAACCACTTTATTTTAAACCCCTATAAACATCAGACATGTGTATGCCATTAAAACGTTTTTTATGTCGAAATTATAACACCCTTTCATTTGAGTGAAAGTTTAAAAATAGGTCGTTTGTGCTTGTGCCATTATGACAGTAAAAGGGATGGAACAGTATATAAGCCAATACGCAGAAGGATTTGAGAGAAAGCTGTCTAGGTGAAATCCGCAGCGTTCCTACCTGAGAATATTTTCGCAAAAATCTTGTCGTTCCACCGTGTTTTTGTATTTTTATATGGTTGTGCCTAAATATGAATAGGCATGTATTTGTACGCTCCAGATGCTACAATGGCTTCATAAAATGATACGATAACCAAACAATGACAACAAAATGGTGTACTTAGTGACACCGATATTGTTACGACAAGGTCATGTACCTCATTTATGTGGGTATACGTAATAATATTTTTTTTTTAATGTAATTCTCCAATTCTTGTGAGGTAAAGGAAACTATGCTCATACAGCTACGTCTTCGGGTCTATTATTGGGAAAGAAAAAAATTTTCTACGTCAGACAAGTGATATGGAATAATAACAAAATACTTTTTAATCACGAAGATGAATCCAAATAGCGACTTCTACAAAAAAAACCGGTCAAGTGCGAGTCGTAGTTGTTTAAATAGTGTTTCGTACTAACAGTCGTTAACTTTTTACCAGCCGCGCGACAAACATTTTTTATGTAAAAAAGTGTTTAACTAATTGAAATCTTCATAGTTAACCTTTAGTCTATGTACCTAAAGTCGGTTTTCCATTAGAGCATACGCACTCGCCTAAACGTATTAGCTTGTATAATCTCGTGCGCGTGTCACGTTACTTGCGTTTCCATTTACTATTCCATTCCAAAATCTGTCTTTAATTTTAAGTAGCTATATAATTCATTTGAGCAATCACTAGTGAACCGCAATCGATTTGTTTTTGGAGTGCGCTCAATTAATTGCTAGCGTTCCAATGGAAAGTTGGCTTTATTCCTAAAGTTCAAGTTTTTTTAGATTTTTCTGATCGATGTTTTGGGAGTAAGATGGGACTGCAACTTTTAAGTTTTTTTTAGAAAAAGTTACGAACGAATGACAAACTCACTTCTCCCATTCCTGCCAAAAGTCAATGTTATAAAGTCAATGTTATAAAATATGTTATAAAGGTTATAAACTGGTTACAGAGATTATTATATTATTAAGTTACCATATTTTTGAAAATGCCAAAACCACTTAGAACTGTATTTATCAGCGGTTACACATCTTTTTCCTTTTGTTCATGTATATATTTTTTTCAGTGTTAAAATATTTTGTATTATGACTAACAACAGACGTGTTCTAAGAATTAGTTACCTTTGGGATTGAGGTAAATAAATTCGTAGTTTCAAGTGAGAAGTGAAGAATGAAGCTGTCACTCGGTCCTTATTAGAGACACGTATGGAATTCGTCTAGAAATACCACTCCACAATACAACATTTGATGGATTTTACGTTAGAAAAAAAATATACTTGTAATTCAATCTAAATTGTTATAATAATACTCGTATAATAGGTAACGCTGCCAGTCTGCTGGGCACCCTAAGAAATGACAGCTTTTTAAGCGGCAACTTTGAGGAACTCTATTATTTGCGATAATGTTTGCTTTTAAGTTTGTAAATATTAACGTTAAGAGTGTGTACTGATTTATATAATTAAATCATACATTAGATAGGGCCTCTTATTTTGAAACCTCTTAACATTATATTAATGAGATAATATTTATCTTTAGTGCCTATTACGATAAATAATATTAATTATTATTAAGTTCGATCTTTGTCTTTTCTGATAAAAAAAGATGGGTCATCTGCCTAGAAGATATTCCAGAATTACGAAAGAGAGAATATTGATTTATTGATTTCATTGATTGAGATGATTGATTTGATTGATTGATTGATTTGTGTTTTGATTTAAAAACGGATTATGAAGAAAGACAAATTATACATCATTTCTTACGAATAAAAGGAATGTTAACAAACGGAAATCAATATCCCTCTATAAGTCTAACGGTTCGATGGTTTTGTAGTAAAAGTTGGTGGAAAGGTAATTCATGTAATTTTGTCTAATAATATTCATAAATATAGGAACTTTTCAAGATCCGAAACCTACGATTTGTTTTTAAAACGTAACATGTAAAACAATGACATGTTTTGTAAACAATGATTTTTTCGTTGTTATTACGAGTATTTAATTCTGTGTTTATATTATTTATATGTACTTATGTATATATATTTCATGTATTGCGAATTATATATTTATGTTCATATGTATACTTCATCTCAAATGAAACATTTAATAATATCTAATATGCGCCGCTTACAAACCGCTTTTGCAACACCAAGCCTTTTATGCTTTTTCCCCCTTACTCTGAGGTTACCTCAGTTTTTGTTTTACCAATAAAATCTCCTAAATTGTACTTTTTTTATTACATTCTTAAGTTTCTACATTCTTTGCTGGTGCTGTAAAGTGTATTCTTTTGTATTGTTTTTTTATTGTTGATGTTTTACAAATAAATATCGATTTCTTTTTGTGATACATTTAACCACACTTCAAAATTGAGTTAGAGGAGTATTATATTCCTTAATGCAGTTGGTGAAATTGCGCAACGTCTCTTCCTAACTCCTGGAATTAACTTGGAAATACACTTACTAGTATATATGAGATTGCTATATATACCGACAGTAAAAGGTGAAAAGAGATGGAAGGATATAGAGATGTCTCAAGATTACATTTCTCGATTTCAACTATCTCTTTAGAGTGCGGACTCCTGTTTCAATACTGTTCCATGTATAAAGCGGATTCCGATCTGGCGCCTCGCCAGCCGCTGCCGCGGCACGCTCGCTACGCTCGCTCGGTACGCGCGTTGTGGTAAAAAGACCTAACCTAAGTTAACCAAAAAAGTGTTATAAATATATCGTCGTGTTTATATAAACTAATAAAAAAAATTGCAAAATTTTACCCAATGCGAAACAATCTAAACCTTACCCTGCATTTGTCCTCGCTATTTCCTCTCAAGCATTACACCACATTAAAATTTCAGTGATTGGCGTTGTAACTAAAATTTGATTTTGAAAAGTGTTAATTTTGAAGTTTACCTTTTTTCTTATAGTAAAGATCATTATTTTAATGATGTGATTTATATCAAAAGTAGGAAATTTGTAGAGAAACTTCATAGCACAGTGCATAGATTAGCGCATTTGCCAATGTCACGTATTAATAATTAGAATCACTGATGAGTTAAACAGGCAATGCAATGTACTCGTCATAATATTGTTATAATTCATGACGAACACATGAAGATCGTTCGAGGTAAATTCGTCTTTTCTTCTTATCATAAAGCGATAGTAGGCTTTACTGAAGTTACAAAGGACTTCTTGGAAGAGCGCGAAAACTTCAGCTACACATGTTTAGTTAGACCTACTCCATTCTTTTCAGTAACACAGAACTTTAAAACACAATGTATCACATGGGTCAAAAAGTTCCGGGACTAACCAATAGATGGCGCCAGAAATATCGAATGCACGAATTGTTTCAGTTAGTACCAACCTTCAAAAGAAACGTGTCAAAATTTCATGACATTTCGTTTAGTCGTTTTCGAAATATTGAGGTTGAAGTCCTTTTTTAATATGACAAACAATGAATCAAAACGAGTGTCTTAATAAAACACTGCTATTTGATGGGTAAAAATACCGTACAAGCCCAGCAATGGCTTGAAAAGTGTTACCAGAAAAATTCTCCGTCGAAAACACCCATTTGCCGATGGTATGCTAATTTTAAACGTGGTCGTACGACCACCGAAGGCGCAGAACGCTCTGGAAGGCCAAAAGAGGTGAGGAGGCCAGAAAACATCAAAAAAGTGTTGAAAATTGTTATGGGTAATCGCAAAAAGAAATTGCAGGAGTTAGCTGACATCCTAAAGATATCAAAAGGCACCGTGTTCAACATTTTACACGAAAATTTAGGCATGAAAAAACTTTTGTCGAAATGGGTGCCGCGTTTGCTCACAGCGGAACAAAAACAACAACGAATTGTCGAATCTGAGTGTTGTTTAGAGCTTTTAAAGCGCGATAAAAAGGATTTTTTGCGTCGACATGTGACCATGGATGAAACATGTATCCACCACTACACGCCAGAGTCGAAAAGAGCATCTGCTGAGTGGAGAGCAAAGGGCGAAAGCCGTCCAAAGCCTCCAAAAACCCAACAATCGGATGGCAAGGTTATGGCGTCTGTATTTTGGGATACGCATGGAATATTGTTCATCGACTATCTGAAGAAAGGCCACACAATCAACAGTGACTATTATATAGCCTTACTCGACCGATTGAATGACGAGGTTAAGCGCAAACGACCTCATATGGCAAAGAAAAAAACATTGTTTCATCAAGACAATGCACCAATCCACAAGTCGATAAAAACCATGGCAAAAATTAACGATTTACGCTTGGAATTGTTGCCGCACCCACCCTATTCTCCAAATCTGGCACCCAGCGACTACTGGCTATTCGCTGATTTGAAAAAGATGCTCCAGGGAAAGAGATTCGGCTCGAACGAAGAGGTTATTGCCGAAAGTAACGCCTATTTTGAGGCCAAAGATATATCGTTCTACAAAAAAGGCATAGAAATGTTAGAGAAGCATTGGAATGATTGTATCACTGTAGAAGGAGAGTATATAGATGAACAAATTCGAATTTTGCGAAAAAATTGTATTTTTATTGGTTAGTCCCGGGACTTTTTGACCCATACGTTACCATCACTTTTCTACTTTAAAACTCCCAAAAATGTAAAAAATAGAAAATCTAAATAAAATGACAACCTCACTTCTCCCGTTCCCGCCAAAAAGTTCCTATTATATATTACGCATGTCATGTTCAGAGTTTGAAGTGTGTGCGCGCCAGCGGCGGCTGAACATTACAGCCGGTAACACCGACGCGCTTGGCGGGTTGAGGTACTGGTTATAGTTATGACAAGAATAGCGTACTGTTACAGGGCGGGTCTTGAAGAACTTTTTAAAAAAGAAAATGTTCTCTTGAGAATGACGTAATTCATTTCAATTTTATAATTGTACAAGAATTTTAGTATGTGTCCGTCGCGAAGTTCAAAACCAGACTGTCGTAAATATGAAATCGTAATTATGAGGAAATGTTAAAGCGTTACGTCAATTGCAATTGGAACTTGAATGAAACGTCATCGAAAGAGTTTGTATGCAATTGCAATGTACTCGCTATTATAACAGTACCTTCAAAAATGCTGCGCCAGACAACTATAACCGGTACCTCAGATGTTCGGAGGTGTGGATGACGCGTCCTGTCGTGAACCTGGGCCTGGCAGCGCTTCTTCTCGGCCTTTCTTGTGCAGTGGTCTTCTCTATAAAGTGGACTGTATTTTAGCGTAATTAAATAAAGTTGAGCGGCGCGGAACCCAAACAATGTGGGTGTGGTCAAAGGTGACCGGAGCGGTGCGGACGGTACTACGAGCAACGCGCGGCGACGTCAGAGGTCGATCTTAGACTACTAATAACAATTAGCAGGAAAGATTATTATTGTGGGTAGAACAAAATAAGATATATATTAGTTGGCGTTAACAAAGTGTTTCATATTCTGCGCTGTGAGTAACCGACAGTACATAGTAAACAGATTAAAAAAGAATTGCAAAATATCATCCTTTAGAAATTGTTTAAAATGTTTACATTTTAATCATAAAACAACACTAGCGAAAGGTTAAGCGAAAAATTCACAGGCATGAATAATTTTATGTAAATTTATGTAACAAACCGTGTTTCAAATCATTATTATTCCAGAGTTTATCCAGCGTTGATTTGATAACGACTCGTCCTTCGAGGGTTCTCTACATAAGTACATATTGTATGTACGTTTCTACGTCAAATACACTGTTATGCTAATGTTATTCTCGATTCTTGTGTTATTTAATTTGCAATAATAGCTACTTTTATTTCGTACCTATGTATTTAATATGCAAGTTATGAAAATAACGATTGTTTGGAGCAAACGAAGACAAGAATTCTTAATTAGTTTCTCGAATAACTGAAGGGTGAGAGTGAGGAAATTTCGAGGCGTTTCAAGTGAAAATCGAATCTAGAAATTATGCGCGGTCTTAAGTATTTGAAGTATTCTACTAATATAATGAAATACATTCTACTAATATATAATATTTCATTATTCTAAATCCAATTTTTTGAAACAACCTTAGTTAACAGTTATTAATTTTAATTTATTACGCAGTTGCATATAACGATAGCTTCTACCACAAAGCTCTTTGTAACAAAGTATGATCTCTCTGCTTTTTAAATTAGACGAAAAAAACATTCTTTTCATGTTAATCGTCCCTATCCGCCGTTAAACAGTATCCACAACAAAGCGGGTGTTTTCACTCGGCTGACTGCAGGTTCCTTTCACAAGTAAGCTTCCGCGACCTTAAAAACACGAGTACACACAGCTCTCTTATTCATGTTGCTAATTTTTTTTATTTTTTGCATTTATAATGAAAACGCTATTGTTTATTTCAATCATGTTTTTTAAAGGTATAAACAATATATTTGTGAGAAGTTTAGATATTAATAATTTATTTTTAAATTTGTAAATTATAAGCATCACTTGTTTTTTCCATTATTAGCATCTAATAAAGTTTTTATTATCTGCTTAAGAACACTTTAAGCAATGTCAAATACTTGAGATTTATGATTTATGATTATTATGTCACGAAGGAGTTTTACTAATGTACGTGACTAGGGAAGAGTCACAGTACAACAATACACAGCTGAATATGTCATTTTTTTAATACTAATAGCCAAAACACTATTTTACGAGTATTTCGCAAATCATTATTTTTTTTTGGTTTTGTATGTAAAGTCGGTCTGAGCTGACACGAATTACACTCACATACGTTACGTTGCCCTACTTATTATTACTACTACTACTGTTACTATATTATTATACTCGTGGTTACGTCCAATGAGATAGAAAAACAGACAAAAATTCGTTTGACACACGGTCATAACAGCGGCAACCATGTAGCACTCAACCTATAGAGCAGCAATGCCATTTATTTTGTATGAAACCAAATTACGTCTATGGTAAACACTGTTGCAGTTATTGGCGTTCTGTTTTGTAGTTTGATTTTTTGCTGTTTTAGCCATAACACTGAATAGACCAATCAGTCATTACATAAATATTTAAATATATGTCCAGTTTTGGTTATGTACTGCTTAATGCGAGCGAGAGTTGATACTTGTTAGTGCAAATAAACTGAGCAGTGGTGAATAAAATGGTCCGATATTTCATATATATAGGTTGAGTGCTCTATGGCGGTATCTTATTATGGCTCTGTCCATATGCTTCTTGGTCTTAGTACTTACCACACGTATCATTTGAAGACAATAGGTATTAAATGTTTTGTATTAAATATATTGAGTTCGATGATGTCTCTTCGCGTATTATTTAATGGTATAAACAATATAAATGGGAACATTTAATAAAAGTATTTATTAAAAAAATATATGTAAGTATTACCATTTACTACAGGTAAATAAAAGAATTTAAGATGTTCACCGAACGTATTGTTTGTATGCGTTGACACCATGTACCTTATTATTTAATGGAAGCCTTATCGCCTCAGAAATGTAAAGATTCTTTATTAATTCTTTTTTTATTACAATAAATATTCTGTAAATATAGCAATTACAAGCCTTAGATAGGTATTGCTCTCGTAGTCCTAAGACTTCTTATACTTTTCACGTGTATGTCATGGTAGCGATATTTCATTCTTATATTCTTACAAAATATAGATATATCTTCATAATAGTAAACTTTAATGAGGTAATTATTTTTATCTATACATATGACTACTATTGAAAGATGAGAGTTCTCTTTTCTATCTTGGCATAAATAGGTTTAGGGAGGGACTCCATCCTATGACACCACAAACAAAAATAAGACATCTAACTTATGACACTCCTTTGTTCGTTGAGGGTTAAAGGCCTACTGGACTAATTTAGTAAATAACATTACCGATTTCAAAACTAAATAGAGTAATATCGCTAAGAGCTGACGTCAAACTTATAAATAATGCCAATTTATGTAACCTCATTACAACATAATTTAAATCAAGAAGGAACAATTTAAAAACATTTTGTTAACACAGTTAACAATACACAAGCGAGTTCAAATGGTATATAATTACGAATAAAGTCTGTTTTTGATACAATTCGCTGTTCCGCTCGGGATTGACGCTGAACACGCATCGGCCGTCACTCCAACTGTCAGTTCGCAGACCCTTGTCCGCCATCTATCCATGATGGCAGCCATGTTTGATTGGACGCGAGTGGATCTGTCAATAAAGCGCGGTAAAAGCGATTCCTCTGCGAAACTAATCGGATACGACAAGATACACCACATATCGTAACGGGTATAAATAAAAGTTGATTGGGGTGGAAATAACTTATTACGGAAATAGTTGATGTCGAGATGTGGCGTCCAATACGGTGCCAAAATTTGAATTGCAATGAATTCTTCTCTTAGAAAACATAGCGTAACCGAATTTCAGTAGAGATGAAAGTATTGACAATTTATCTTCTTTCTAGTAACGCAGACGAAAATTTCGAAAGGAACCCTGTTTAGCCTTTTCGGCAGTGGACTGTATTTTGATTTTAAAACACTTAACCATGTATTTTTATATTTAACTGTTATACAATACTTTACAAATTACAGTAACGCTAGCGTGGCTTAAAAAAAAAGAATTCGTCAGATGGCATGACGCGCATATTATCCGCTCTCTCGAGTTGCCATTATAACAAAATAAAATTTTAATGTTTCCAACAAACCCAACTCTTTGGCCGGAGTCTAAGCTATGCGGGTTCTTTATACATTAAAAATTCTACGGTGATCGTAGGCAGAGCCTTGTCGGGAGGCTCCGGGATTTCCTGTGCTTTTCTTGCGACGACCAAAGTACGTCTTTAAAGACAAAGAGTATCGGTGCAAAGAGCGAAGTTGCTCATAAAGGATGAGCAAAAGTGCAGACCTCACGCACTGTAGTCCTTTTCGGGGTCGCGTGGATAGACAACCGGAGCCCTCTTTCCAAACGGATGCAAATCTAAAAATCCTTCTTTAATTACCACGTACGATTGATGGGGCTACCCATAGTTTTATTTCCTGGGGCTACAGTCCCCGACATAGCAATTATTTTCGTAAACTACCGATCGATAAAAATAACGAAAAAAATCCCTTGCCATAACGATAAGCACAAACACTTTGCGAGCTGTCTAATTTGATCGTAAAAACATTATAAGCAATCGTAAAGTTGACAGTTAGATTCGATATGATTCCAATTGATAGTTTTAATGTAGAGACTTTCAAAAACCGTTATAAATTAATTGTTATCAACCGAAATCGGTCGTAAAGCGATCGTTATCTATGTCGAGACTGCAGGGGCAGGGCTAGAAGGCTGATTACCTCCACTATCTTCTTTATTGTAGTAATAATGAATTTCAGACATCTCAAATTAGGCTTTAAGCTTGTGCTTTCAATCACGCAATTAACCAGGAGAGTATGCGGATTTCAAACTTTCGAATAATCTAATTGCGATGTCAAATTCGTGTGCTTTCCAAGCCGAATATCCTGTGTTCATACCCGGCCAGGTTTATTAAAGTATAAGAATTTTTTAAATTGTTTTGTAATTCGGATGTTACTGGATGCGCTTTTTATTTTGAATTCACGCAATTGGTGTCATTGAATTGGAGAATTACGTAATATTGTTGAAAAAACTACATTTCTTTTCAAATAAACGGGGATCAATTGCGAGTCTGTTGGTTCGTAACGTAAACGTAACTTTTGCACCAGCAGGACTCTAATTACGTAACTTTAACCGATTAGAAATGAATTTAATAGTTCACTGATTCCGGTTTATCTATTGTAAAAAGAATCTGAGTGACGTTTATTAATAAGTCCTCAATTATTGTCCGATTTGTACTAACTTGAATGTAGTAACATATTATTATGTAATAAGTATCTACGAACATGTTAGGTATGAATATGGACCCATGGATATGTTTATATCCGGACATGACCATTTTTACTACGCTGTGTTACTCTACTGTTTATAATAAAGGTAAAATGAAAAGGTAAATGGAGCGCAAGACATTTTTTGTAGCAAATCAAACGTAAACTCATAAATCAAAGGTAACGCGCAACCTGAGACAACTGTAGCATTGATGGATGTTGAAGACGATTTATATTTCATAAAGTTTATGAGCTTAATTCTTTTTCTGTATTTGTTGTGCTAAAAATATTTTGTAACGTTCAAATTCCGAACTGTATTGATATAAATATAATATAACATAGTATTGAAAGTATCAGGTAACGTGTAACTTGTAGGTAACACAAACCAGAGATGAGAAATATAAACAATCAGATTTTGGACCTGTTTTGAAATATATGTATACATATCTAAACTTTTAGACTTTCGTGTTGCATTATATAGTATCTAAGAAAAGGGAAATTGAAGCCTTAAACCTTTTGTTTTGGCCTGACGTTTTCGCCGAGTTGCATCGGCCGTGGTTTTAGTAAACTGTTGCAGTAAGTTTTTCTGCGTGTCTGAGGCAGAAGTTTTATCCAATTAAAGAAGTTACATCCAGTGATTCAAAACCTCGTTTTTCACATTCGGCTAAACGTGCGAACACTGTGAGTGTTGTGTGTAGGAATCCTAAAAACTATTTACAAATGTCGGGGGTAGTATATATATAATTAATAATATATATAATTAATCTTCTACTTTCTCTAGAATTGATACAAAAATCTGAGGAAATATCTGTCTGACGCACCATTGATCGTTTTTTAAAATCTCGAGTTTCAGGTACAGGCGGATACGACGTGAAGTACATAGATTTTATCAAAAATTTGAACCGAAATACCTATTCCGTTACGGTTCAAAGTCTTTTGATCGCATAAAACAAAAGACTTACAACAAAGTCGTACTGAGTTCTAAGTAACAAACTAAACATACAACCCAAAAACAAACGATATTACGTTCCATTTCGCACTGGAAAATTTTGTAGGAGAATACTCGGAAACGTCATTAATTCAACCTAGCGAGATGTTTACTGGTCCCGTTTCCATTAACAAGTCCCTACACGATACCGACGTGTCCCCTAATTGAATTCCTTCCACGAGGCCATTATAGGCCTATCCGTGATTAAGACGTAGGGTAGGCAGGAACATCTATCGGGAATTCGGGAACAAGACATTTATTTGGAAATGTTTGTTAATTTACGACTGAGTGTTGGACGAGTTACCGGGGTTGGTTTGGGTCCTTTATGGTGTATTTAACATCATATGATTAGCAGTCGTGTTCAATTCAACATTGGGTCCTATAACGATTTGTTATTCTTTAAATATTGTTTGAGTATATTATCGGTTAATTATGCTGTAGTAGCTAAATTAGGTTTTTATACGTACTTTTACCATGTTTATACATAAATCAGTACATACATATCTCAATGTTAATATTCGCAAATTTAAAACTAAACATATAAACTTCTTCAAAGTTGCCGCTTAGAAAGCTGTCGTTGCTCTAGGTGCCCATCAGACTGGCAGCATTCCTATTTTGAATAGCCAAGCAGTGGCGGAAGAAGTTGCCATCCCGACGATCTCCTGAAGCCTCGACCAGTCTCTTACAAATATCAGAATCCAATCGTAGAGATTCGGGGCCCCAGGGTTCCAAAGTTTCAACAGCAAAGGGCGCGAGTTAGTAGAATTGAATTAAAGCGAGTCATTTTATATAAATAGTTACCTGAACATCATTTGCGATCTAGTTACAGAGCTACATTTAGCCTAATGACAGTGAAAACCTAATGACAGTAATTGCTTAGTAACGAGTTACGGAAGTGTTAGTAAATAGATACGACATCGCACCGACCGGCACTCTCTTCAATTGACGAAAAATTTAGGAGATTCTCTCATGGATTAGAGATTTTGGGGATCCTCTCAAAAACTGCGTATAAAAATTCTCTCATCCATAAAGTTGTATAACTTATATCTCTTGAAATTCCGTCACCAAAATGGGTGATTCTGACCGCGCACTAGTTCAACGTTCCATTTATTCTTAATTTTTGCAAAAATTACTCACATTCGTAAATTAATTACTCGCTCTGTTCATCGTTATTCTCGTTCCGTTGCGAACCGCTCCCCTATTGTCCATCAGCGTGTCTTTGTCAATGGGTTTGTGGATTTCTGGAATGATTTTACAGTATAAAACATTACTGTGTGTGATATGATTATGTTGTTACAAGGAAGGACGTTAACGGTATTTATGTGCTGCGGGGAGAAAATAGAATTGCGTTCAATTGAAGAACATCGTTAGTAATGCTATGGGCGTAATATAAGTTAGTAAATCTATATACATGAATGATTTTATGCTATTTTGCATTTAGGGTGGAGACAGCATCAAAGCGTAACACAATCGAAATTTGGCGCCACTTTTAGCAAAGAAAATTAGAATTTGTCATGGCACAGTATACGCGGGCACGTATATTATGAGAAGAGGGGACATTTTTATTTCTCTTTCATTATCTGACCAGCGTGGAAGCATAACAATAATTTTACATAGAATAGATACAATAAATAAAATAAACTAATAGTTTAAATTCAGTAGGCCATTTTTATCAAAATGACTAAGACGTTCTGTTGGCAAGCGAGAAAGCTCCTCGAAGGTAAGCCTTCAACTCGGCGGCCAAGTTTGTCGACCACAATTATTTGGCAAGTCGTTCTGATGTTTTTCTCGCAGCCTACTAAGTGTTCAAGTCGTCTAGTATTCGTCATTATTTTTTTAGATATTGCTTACGACTTTGAATTGTTTTTTCTCATACGTTTACGTAGATGTTTACATATAGGCTTAGAGTCATAATGTAGCACTTCGAAGCTCGATACGTTTACTGAAGTTGCACAATGAAATGGATAATTTAGTGCAATTGGTGCTATCAATCAAATGATTCGACATTTTTATTACTATCAGCTCTTCTATATTTGGCTTTGTGAAATTTTACACTCCGTTTAAAACAGATTGAAAGAAAAAGAAAAACTGAGTTTTCTTCCTACATAGGTCTTAAAATCAGGCAACATTCTACCTATATTGTATAATTCGTAACTCTCTTGAGGGTTATAACTTTTATATAAATGCATGTATACATATGTTATGTTATGTTATAAATGCATGTATGTAAAAAGTGAGTGTAAATCGAGAAAAAGTGGGATAACTCTGGAAGATTGCCAAAGTAAATTCTCATTGCCGAGGGGTAAATTCAACACGTTAGCTATGTATGTGGAGTGGAGACAAGATGTTTGCGGTAGGTAGTGTAAATTGAGTAACTAACCATCTCATCGAGCAAGCAGCGCGTGTTGAGGTAGGAATTGAGAAACTGCTTGAAGAAAGGGACTGATTATATTTCTTGTTAAAATTGTAAAGAAACTTTATTTTCAATTTCGATTGAATTATTTATTTTAATGTATGTCGTAGGTAGTTGTCAGTCTTTTACAATATGTAAAATGGGAAAAATTTAACATATATGGAAGCATCTTGGTGTACCATATATTTATTTATCTGTCTGATCTTCAGAATAAATGCAATGTGTCTCTACACATTACATTTATTCTGAAACAATGAATAGTCTAGAGACACATTACATTTAATTTGAATCAATAAATAACAGTTCTTTTTTATGATCTAAAAACAACAAGAAAAGATTTCTGGTAAAACTTCCTTTACTAGAGTGAGAAGTGTCAAAACTACCAAAATTTGTACAAAAATTCAAAACTTTTTAGGTTACATTACAAATACATTAGTAAACATAAAATTAAGTAATTTCTTTAAAATATGGGCATATTTTTTATCCTGATTTACTTAAAACTTTGTCGAAATATTCTCTGACAGAAAAATGAAAAGATGTATTTAACTACTTTTCAAAATTTAACTCTTATGGGACTATAAAAGAAGCTATTAATATTGAATTTATACGTAATATATACCTACTTTACCGTATGAAACCGATGTCGATCGCTAGTATGTATTGCTATCGTATAGAATAAATCCTTTCCCTTTTTATGTTACTCTTTAAAAGTTAAATATTCCGCCTACAGTAATAACATTATTTAGTTATTAAGCATGGCCGACTTTTTGTTCAAAACTCCAAGTTACCTCCAGCTCGTCGAAAACTCCGCAATCCTGTCCGACTTAAAGCGATTATACGTAACCGCACGAACTTGCTAAAGAGATTGAAAAGTATGGCAAAGTTACTAATTTTCGCTTGGTTAGGTATTTCTCAGCGAAACACTGAGATTTTGTGATCTGATCTTTAGCGCGAGATTTAGCGTGAATTTTAACAAGAGAAATCTTAACCTTTTAGGGTGGTTAGTTTTTGATGGTTGATATTTAAAAAAATATACTTATTTTAATATCAATTATATTATAGCATTAATGTAAATTTAGTAACGTGGTGTATATTACTGTAGACTACTGTAGGTCATGTTATGTTTTCGTAGAATAATGCTGCCTCGACACTTGTTACAATTATTGAGGTTAAGCGATGTATGTAACGGTCACTTACTGACAGTGCAACGTAGTGATAAAATCAGTGGGTTTTAACTATTATTACATATTAATATTCTTGATTGTGTTACAATAATAAACAATGATTAATAGATAATCTACCTACCTAACGATAATTTATTTGTGAATTTGACAGTCGATATTTTCGTAGGTTAATTTTTAAAAATAAGTTCAGTTTAAAATTACATGAGCTACAAAACGCGCTTTTTTATTATACCCCTTTATTTTACATTGCTACTCACGTCATCCTAAAACAACGAAGAGCATGTCAAGAATCTAGGTTTTTTTTAATTCCTGAATATGGTCATTGAGGTTAAGTGACGTTGTTCGTGAACTCGAAATGTCTCCGTGCTTTGGGAGCTATTTTATGTCGGTTCTGGCTGTTGTCAAATAGTGGTATTTTCTAAGCCTATTCAGAGCTATTGGACGGGTTGCAAATCGACTGCACGTTATCCAGTAGTCTTTCTCAATAACTCTATACTGTATAAACTTTTAAATTTTCGCGTTGCCTTATAAAATATGTAAAAACAAGGGCAATTTTGGCTTGAGGTCTCAAGTAAACTGTCGCAGCAAGTCTCACTCTGTGTCCTAGGCAGATTTTATATCATTAACCGCTGGTATTTGTAAATAATTATTGGAGTTCCTATACACAACACTCGCGGTGTCTACACATTGAACCGAATGTGAATAACGAGCTTTTGTCATTTGAATCATACTAGGATTAAAAGCTGTTGATAAATTGTAACCGTTTTTTCGATTGAAATTTTTGTGTCTCTTAATTTCGTTTTTGCTTTACGCACGAATCTTGGATAAAAGTGTCAATCGGTGGAAAGGACTTGTGGGTGATGAAATTCTAGCCATTGATTGATATCCAATCGACAAGATGTCCTGCTATCGCTGATTTGGTTGTTTGCTGGTTTTTCACAGCTGTAATGTGTTCGTTAATCCTTTCAGCAATAGCCCGCTTCGTTTGGCATTGGCATCTCTATATTGGATCCGTATGGTGGAGTATGCTACGTTTGCAGATTAGCCTTTAGCTAGTAGCGTGATGAATACAGTCTGTCATTAATATATTTTTTCATACTACAGGGAAGAACGACGAGAAAACAGTACCTGATATTAAGTGGACCAACGCTCATCAATATTTACAATTGACTACCTTGACGGCGCAGTGGTTTAGACGTTGCACCCAAGCGCGGAATAAATAAGTACTCGTAAATCATAAAAGGACTTTTTGGCGGGAACGGGAGAAGTGAGGTTGTCATTTTATTTAGATTTTCTATTTTTTACATTTTTAGGAGTTTTAAAGTACAACAGTGATAGTATATTGTGTTTTAAAGTTCTGTGTAAGTGACAAGAATGGAGATCTAAATAAACATGTGTAGTTGAAGTTTTCGCGCTCTTCCAAGAAGTCCTTCATAACTTCAATAAAGCCTTCAAGAAAGAACTAATTTACTTGTGATTCTACATGGATTCTACTTATTCTGTGTCTGTATACTAGTTTGTGTTAATGCGTGACATTGGCAAATGTGCTAATTATCTACTGAATTGTTTTCTCGCTTTACTTGACGTTGGCAATGTACTCACGTACGGTGCCATTTAAAAAAAATCTTAAAAGTTTTGGCTACTAATATTCACAAAAATAAAAATATGTCATGTTCAGCTGTGAATCGCTGTACCGTGACCCTTCCCTAGTCACGCACATTAGTAAAAGCCTAGAAACGCAGAGAAATAGAGCGAATGCTCCGTCCATTTTAATTCTCGGTCCCAGGTTATGCCTCTTATGCCAGAAACTTTACCAGGTCTTACCCTCCGAACAGAAACACAATGGTGCAAGCATCGTTGTGTGGCGGCAAGATTGGCAAATAAGATGGTGGTAATAATCCGGACGAACCTGGTATATGGACCTATCACTTGTAAGCAAGGTCCTGCCACCCTTAACATACATACATATCTTCACGCTGTATCCCTAATGGAATAGTCAGTGAGGGCGGAGCGCCAAGCTTCGCGGTCCTTACATACTTCTTTCGCTTTCTCCAATCGCATCATTCTCCTCATACATTTTCGCCTATTCACATTTCCGTCAGTTAACACTCTGGCTATTTGATCTTCGTAAGTCAGCCTTGGTCCTCCTTGACTTCTTTTACCACTCGCTTTTGCTCTGTAGATTTTCTTGGTCAGTCTTTCATCACTCATTCTTTCTATGTGCCCGAACCATCTAAGCATTACTTTCTTCATTTTTACAATAACACTGTCGTGCTACTCTGTCATCTTGCGTATCTCTTCATTGTTTATCCTGTCTGCAACGATGACATCGCGCATATTTGTAAGAGATCGCGTTTATCTTACTTTCACTCTATTTCGGGCATGTCCAGGCCTACCGTACAAAAAAGTTGGTTCAAATATCGCATTGCGGATGGCCATTTTTACTGAGTTAGATATATTCACACTGCCTACTAATACGGACAGAGCACCGTTCACTTTATTGCCAGCTGCTACCACCTTTAATAATGTAATAACCGTATTTGATTTCGCTACATGTGATAGATTCTGGACAGCTAGTAAAGTAAGTCAACTGATGCCATAATATCAAAGCACCTTGCAAATATCTGTATAAACAAAAATGAATGTTTCTTTGTATGTTTGTCCTTTATACATTTCTAAACCATTCAACCGATAGCGATGAAACTTTGGCGAGTTATTTTGCATATGCTCGCAAAGGTTCCACGAATTATTTAATTTAGTAAATAAAAGACTACGCTAACGAAATCGCAGGTAACAGCAACAGTAGTATACAAATAAAAGTGAGTAACTTAAGCAATTCTATATAATTAGTAATTTTTAAGGAAAATCGTGTATTCCTCTCGTTCAAGTGCTAACAACGCTTCCACGGCAGACGCGACGTGATCTGGTTTTGATCCGGATTTAACCAGTAAATTGCGTTAAATCCGCGCTGTTCGATGCCGATAGAGCCGTGAGTGGCATAGCTTTCGTGCTTGAATTCTGCACTTTACTGTGCGCCTGAGAAAAAATACTAACACTAAAGGCTTTGGGAAAATACAGATAATCTGTCAAAAATGTTATTGTAATAATTTTGGCCTACAGAAAGATCGAGACGAGGCCGGCGTTTTAGCGCTGGCCATTGCCGCCGGGGTCGCGGAAGAATGCCAACGCACTCCCGTTGCCCCGGCATCAAGGCTCTCGAGGAACACCGTCAGGTTTTACACAAAAATTATTTGTACGACAATAGCGAATCAGAAAATAAAAAACGAACCAGATTATTTAAAAATTTGTTTGATGTGTATATTCGTACGTAAATACCACGTATTTAAATTTGAAATTAAATTTGAAACTAAATTAAATTTGAATTTAATAATTTATATAATAATTTTTATTATATAATAATAATTTAAAAGTTGGCCAAGAAAGGATTTAATGGTCGTCCATCCATGCGGACCCGAAGAGGATGACAGCGTGCGTGGTCCGCGCTGTTGTGGCACTCTGAGAGTGCAAGAGGGATCAGTTACTGCCCTCCTAAGAAGTGCTTCAGCACAGCGTTAGAAGGGCCCCTGTTGCTTTTCGTACTAGAGCCTCTTGACAACGCGCCGAGGACCACCGCAAGGTTCCTCAACGTCGTCCTCGTCTTGGTGGGTAAAAACCCCACATCTTCCAGTTTTGTTCCCAGGTCTGGGTATCTATGTGCAGACATATCCCATGTGACAACAAATAAGGGAGGACTTATCACGTATCTTTTAAGACCGTTTTAAAAGATGCCAGTGTTGACAATTCGACTTACCAACAGTTGACATGTTTGCTCGTTTGCTCCCTGTGTCGAGATGTTCAGTGTAAATGCGTAAAGATAATTTATGTATATTATTATAATAGATATGTATGTGGGTAAAAGGGAATAAAGCAGTCAGTATGCAACTGCAGTCGTGTTTATGTTGTCTCCTTAAATATAAAGAAATAACATGAAAATAATAAACGTGCATATAAACACTGGTATAGGCTAGCAACCTGTTACTACTGGACTCCGAAAAGTTCATTAATAAGAAATTTAAACGAAATTAGAATTTCAGTTCCCCAGTTCCCACCAACGAGTCCGTATTTCAAGTTTTTATTTCTAAATCGACTTTTTATTGCATTGGTTTTTGTTTTTCTAATTACCATATTTTACCGTGTTTGGCCAACGTGCCACTTACTGGCTTGTTTTAAAACAAAAACTTTATGTTAAAAGCATATCTTTGCTTGTATTGTACTATGCAATTTCTGTTACGAATCAATCTTTTGTGCAACTTCGCTCGACTGAAAGATGCTAATATATGGAAATCGAGAAACAAGGGAAACCGACCGGCATAAAATGTAGTCTATACGGAACCCTGAATCCTAAATTTCCTTACTTTTTAGTAGGGGCAATCCCGTGGTAGCCGTACTTCTTATTCCCGAGAGGCATATTGCGGCTAAGCAGATACCAACAAAAGATAACAGGCGTTAAAAACTTGTATACCCGATATTCGCTATTTTATTACACTGTTTCCTTTGGTCACATGTAGAAAACTACATACACAATCAACGTTCCAAAAATGTACGAACCAAATGTGCACTCAAATGAGTATTTGAGTGCACTTTTGTTTCAGTAATATTCGAAAATGCTAACAGCAAACATGTCAAAATGCTCCTTCAAAAATTGTAAAGACAACATGTCCAGAACTTTAGCGTTCTGGCGAAGACGAAGATTCTTATTTTTGGTAAATAAATAAAATAATTTTATTTACGTGTTAATTATTTCGTTATAATAATAACATTAAATTAATTAATATTTCGTTATAATAACATTAAACTCGTAATCATATTTTTCAAATATTGCCTGACCACATTATAGATCTTATCCTTGTCACTTTTACGTAACAAATCAAAATGAGATAAATAGCGATGCATTTGTATTATGTGAATACACTTCAAGCACGAACTGTAAGATTGCATTTTAAATGTTTTTTTTTAAACTTCGTTTCAATGCCATGCAAGAATCTTTTACCAGCTTTTACAATCTTATGGTTTGACACTAAGGTCTACTTTAAATTAACATAATATTACCGATAATACTATACGATACTAAAAATGTATACGTCAATTCAGACAATAATTTCTTAAGATTTTACAGAAGATTTTAAATCTAGTTTTTTATTTGTGATCAGACTGTTCACGCAATGTTGACTGTTCACAATTTCTTTTAAACAACGATTTAAAATGAAGATGAAACTCTGGGTTCAAAGATTTGTTGCGTTATTATTGTTGAATAAAGAATTGTCAAACAATGGTATCTTTTAAAAAGATCTTAAAAGAACATTTTTCGTACTTTTCAGTGCTTTTGTTTGAAAGTCGTTTTAATTTTTTTCTTAATTTTTTTATGTGCAAATAAAATAAAATTGTCGTGTGATTTCAGCCCAATAAAATGCATTTAAGACGACGCATTGGAAATTTTGATGTCGGGGATTTAAATTTTTCTAAGCCGTTACAAAACATATGAAAGTGATATTTGGTAACCATAATCTTCAATTCACTGACTTTATTTTGACAATAGCATTACACGGTTGATTAACTTTTATAACATAAAAAACTAATACTTAAACCGTTTAAACTTGGAAGATCGCTGGTGTGGGATGCCACTTGTGTCGATACACTTGCTGTTTCCCATGTGCCGGCGACTTCCAAGTCAGCAGGTGCCGCGGCCAGCACTGCCGAGAACTTGAAGCGGCGTAAGTATGCGACTCTCTCTGAGAGTTTCATATTTACGCCCTTTGCAGTCGAAACTTTGGGTCCCTGGGGCCCCGAAGCCCATCGACTGGTTTCTGATATTTGTAAGAGACTGGTCGAGGCTTCGGGAGACCGCCGGGCTGGCAGCTTCTTCCGCCAACGAATCAGTTTGGCTATTCAAAGAGGCAATGCTGCCAGTCTGCTAGGTACCTTGAGCAATGACAGCTTTCTAAGCGGCAACTTTGAGGAAGTTTATTATTTAAGATAATGTGTAGTTTTAAGTTTGTAAATATTAACATAAAAAAAATATTAAAGGAACTTCTTTTAAAACAGTGATTTGCTTTTTACGGACAAATGGGACTGATTAAAGCCTCTAAATTTTTTATGTAGATGAATCTAAACACACACTTCAAAATGACAATATGATTTTTCAAAATGAATTATAGTTTGTAATTTAAACGCAAATAACTATTTTTTCGTATTTATCGTAAGTTAGCGCGCGCACGTTTGCATTGAACAGAAGGTCTATTTTAGATTAAATTGTTGTTTATCAATGCGTCGCCATAAGGGAACTCTTATCGTTGATTGATATACCTACTTATGTACTTCGTTAGTGATACAGCTAACGTCAATATAAAATATTTTTTTGTATGAAGTACACAAGATACATTTGATATAGGAAGTAATTACACTTGGTATAATATGTGTTTTATTAATTAAAAAAATTATATGGTTCGGCCTTATTTGAAAATTTTAAAGAATGTTATTCTATACATACCTTCAGAATATTTACTATAATATACAGAACATATAGAAATCGGTCTGTAATAAAAACTCCGTGACATCATTCGTAATCATGGATTGAGAGATTTGGGATATTACAATTATTTTTAAATTAAAAACTTGAAGTTATTGCATCCAAATATCTAAATCTGACGTCTCAAATATCGAGATCCAGTTTGCTAATCTACATAGGCAGACTCTTAACAACAGTTCTTTTTATGCCTTGCATATAAATGTCGTAACTTAAACTACATTTGCCTATCTCGACACGGAAATGTAAAAAGTCACTTGTTATCACTAGAAAACCGGCTTTAGACGACTTATCGGGTCTGCGGGACGTTCATAAATTCACCAAAAATAAAATCCGATAAAAGATATTGCGCGTAGTAATGTCGAACGTGTTTTTACGACTTCGGGGCAACTCATGTGTACTAGCTTCATATTATATGTATATTACGTATATTAAAATATAAATACGGTAAAAGTATTCAATAAAAAAGAAAACTTTTAAAATCAAGATGATATTGATGATATTGATATTAATAAAATTTAAAGCTCAAATGTAGTAAAAAATCGCTGTAAAAATTCTTTTGCGATTATATGAAAAACCGCATCACAAAGATCGTCAATTTTCCATTTATTCATCAAATACGAATTCAAATATATATTAAAGTATATCCAATTCTCTATAAAATTAGCTTTGACTAACTTTTCATATGAACTACAGTTTCATGCTAACATACAGTTTAATATCCTAACAATATTATTGTTACTTTTGTAATGTTTCTTCGTTGAATGTATATTAAACATATGCAAATACAGTCATTTTCTTCAATAGAAATTTGAAGAAGAAAATGATATTGAGGATTTATTTGTTCAAAATTTAATGCCGAATAAGGTCCATTTATTTATTTTATGAAAAAATAAAATCTTCATGGCTTGCAGAGGCAAGTAATGTAAAAAAGCACATTTACCGTGTTATTTAAATGGGAAAACTTCAGGTTCGATGGAGAACCTCTTAAAATTAAAATTAAGAGCTCCCGTTTGGACAGGTGCTTTATTTAGACATATTCTACGATATTTTGGGCTGAGAGTAAATAAAAAAAAAATATCGGGTTTTTTTGGCACACCCTAATACGGACACATGATAATGGTTCGTTCTGTGGTAAGTCTGAGTCGGCATCAAAGTATACAGCCATTTCGGCTGTCGATTCATATATTTAACAGCAATTTTCGAATTGGAAGCGGAAATGTGACATTAATGATAGTTCCCGTGGCGCGGTAGGCGTGGCCTGAGAGCGTAGTTACTGATTAAGGGTATGAGTTGGGACCCCGTGGGATCAATAACTTAATATTTGGAATGCATTTAAAAGCACTTTAAAATTAGTAAAACGAGCGAGAAGAATACTATTAATTAAAATAAAAATGTAATAAAATGTTACAATGTTATCTCACAAATAGTGCTACGAAAAATATCAGAAAAAAATTATACCATGTAAAATACTTAGGCTTGCACTTTTAAAATACAATTCTGTATATGCCTAATGTTTTATATTATTATTGCTGCTATCACTCTGACAATGCCTGTAGTCTGATAAGCCTTGTAGTTTAGGACATCTAAGTTAAAACAAATTGCTGTGAAAGTTATGAAATTATTGTGAAATACATTAGTTATAAATTACGTATGATTTGAAACAGAAACAGTAAATTTTTCTGTGGTAACTATTAATTTTAAATAGCTATAAATTATTAAGTATGATAGTGGTATAAAGTATTAAGTTCAAGCATTATAAGTTGTGTTTATTTGTATATTTCTCATAATATTTTATACGTAAAGTTAGTCAAAGTAATTTAAATGTTAGATATTTCTTCTTAAAGACCAGACCCCAACACGTTCAAGGGTCGAGGCGGATCAAATGTGGAGTCAAAATAAAAAACAAATCAATTAAAGGCTCTACCAGACAGCTCGATATAACGGTCGATAATATCACACGCATTCTTAGAACTAAGAACAGAGATGTCCCAATAATATATTTTATTTTGACTTCATATTTGATCTGTTCTTAGTTCTAAGAACAGAGATGTCCCAATAATACGTGTGATATTATCATTACTTTGACTTTACGTATAAATTATTAAGAGAAATATGCAAATAAACATAACTTATAAATCTTAGAACTTATAAACTTATAGTGCAATCTTCAAAATTGCTGCGATAGAAGTAGGATGCTTGCGTTCTAGCATACTACAATAGTCCGATATCTATACTTAGTAGATTTTATATTAGGACATATATGCTCATACACACCTGCGTTTATAACGCTGGCTAGTGCGACCTCGGAACACAATTTAGAGTTCTACAGACAGTCACACAATTATATTTGGTATTCTTCTAAATAGATATTACATTTCTATACGAGTGTCTTGAGATAAAGAGTAAAACACACACGTTGAGAATATCAGACGATAAAAATGCAGCAATGTGGCAAGGATGCGGGACGCATTATCGCAATAACGCATGCGATATTATCGACTGTCATAACGCAGCTGTCTAGTAGAGCCTTTTTCCAGTATATCCAATTAGACAGCAATTTAAATGCGGCACTGAGATGAATTTGTTGGAAGAAATCTTTCACAGTTTCACTCTTCTTGTATATATGTAAATCAGCATAATACGCACATGTGAGTATATATTGTGTATAATATAAAAATATAACCTATTTCCTTAAAGTAATGATACCATAGATGTATGTATATTAGAGCATAATTTCTATAAAATGTTTAAGTACAGAAATGTGTTTATTGTAATTTACAAATAAAACAATACGCGCGTGAAATATTTGTCTCTATTTATTAAAATTACATTTCCTTACTAATTCTGTACACGAATATCATCGAATAGCTTACAAAACATATTCAGTCCTGATTAGTTGTGAACGCTATTCATTGCTGTGCAATAATAAATTGACTTAGGGTCGTAGTTTCCTGCAAGCGAGTCCAAAACTCAGCCACCCGTGGTTCTGAGATAAAGCGCGGACCTCGCCTCGTGGTCCTGTTCTCGATGACCCATAAAGCACTGAGCTCATAACTACATGAATGGTCTAGGTGACAGACTGTAACGTAAATAAAATATACACATACTTAATTTTTTTAATAATATAAAGTAATTAAAATAATATAAATTAATTTATTAAATAATGTAAGCTAATTTATTAAATAATATAAGTAAATCTACGGAACCTACATATTAAAAATAATCAATGAAAGGTTCTCGTAACTGCGTCTGCGTAATTCTAAGGCGAGTCGCGAGCGTTGCATTGTGAGGGTAATTTTTAGTTAGCGGTCGCAAAGTCATATGAGTCAATCACGGATGACACCTCGGAAGTTGACATTCGTCTAACGTCTGCTTGTTGAGTGCAGTGATAATTACGTGTATCTTTGTCTCTGCGTCGATACTACAATTGGAATCCCGCTGGGGATTCCAACTTCCAACTACAAGTTTCCAACTATCCAACTACAAGGTTCCAACTACAGGAGTACGGTTCCAGTATTCCAGTGACAACATTCCTGAGTCTGGATTCCGGAATTGTAGCTGATTTCTGTAGAATACTCGTGACTGGAATCCTCCATAGTACCTACTTGAGAGTGAAAGCTACAGGGATCAGACCGGAGCTTCTGGGCCGAGCTGCCGAAGGATTCAGGCCAGTGACTCACTAATACCTACTGAAGACCGGGTTGTGCGGCGTATGGCGGATTGTTGGCTTAATAAACCAGAATACTACAGGATATAAACTGGTTTATTTGACCCACACCTATAGTCTATCTACCTACCTGTTCACGGGTCACCTTACTTCAGATACCCACTAATTAACCCCGTGAAAAGGCGTTATTTAGATTGTGAAATCACTTTACAAATAAGGGTATCAAAAGTTTTGTGATATGAATTTTATAATTAGTATCAGATAGTCTGTTAGTTTGCTTTGTTTTTGTGTATCTATTAGTAATTAAGCGGGACCCTTAACGCATAATCGAGGCGGAGTCGAGATGAGTCGGGTGACGTCGAGGCGGCGTCGTCATACATAAAATAAGATGCAAGACGCAGGAACTTTGACAAGTAGCACGTAGTTGATTCTGTTGTTAACAAGAACAAAATGACATGACCAAATGGCGGTCTACATGACGGAGTAAAGATGACGTGAGTGTCGCAGGAGTCAATCAAGATTGAAGAGTGAAGTAACTATTGACGTTTCCTCGTAAGCCTCGTAAGGCGTAAGGCTACTTATACCTTGAATTGATTTGCTTTTACTTTCCGAAATGCGTTATGAAGAAAGGAAGAAAAATTTCATTAAAAGAGAAATTAATTTTGTAAATACTTAGCCTTTTGATTAGATAGATGGTATGCATATTTGGGTTAACAAATATGTACCTATTTCAATACATAACGTATTATATGGCGACTTATTTGGTTTTGCTGGTTAAAAGTAAGTTGATTGTTATGAAAAAGCTTTAAAATAAGTAAATTAGTCGCCATTATAATTTTGCTCTTGCGAAAGAAGGGTATGTTTTCATTAAGGTAAATATAATATCGCTGTAGTTTATGTTTTGTATCAAAACAACTTTTGTTAACGCGTACCAATTTCAGAAGCTTATCTGCGTAATTTAGGCTCACTATGCTTTATGCTTTGAGTTTTGTGAAGCCATTTAGGGATTCGCGTAGTGTGATTATTTAGGGCTAAAGTCAAGCCTTTTTATTGTACGAATAACACATATTACCTTTTCTTTATTTAACTTTCCCGTGTGTTGATGTTTCGAATTGTGCTTGAAGATATATTACTTTGGCAGTACCTTTATTCTTAGAGTCTAAAGAGCTGTAAGAGAGAACATTCTGATTCGAGAACATTCTGATTTCACTATAATTTTGAAGGAAATATTATACATTTTCATAAAGTTATTATTATATAAATAAAGGGAAGGCAGAGAAGAGCAGAAAAATAAACATTTAAGTCGCAATATGTGACTGAATGTCGAGGAAGTTGTAGTCACATAAGGATTTTCTTAGCAATAAATATCTTCACGGTTTTCTTATAATTTTGTAAATAGACAATACATTGTTTTGCAATGATGACAAATAACTGTATTCTTGATGTTTAGTTTGAAGATGTTAAAATAAAAAAAAATTGACTAGTCTGTAATGAAGTCGTATTACCTTCGCAAAAATGCATTTTCAGCAATTAATGTAGCTATTTCCGGTGAGGTCGTTTCCTAAAATAGTGTCTTCCTTGTGTCTTAGTACTTTTGTACAGTAAAAGTAATAAATTGCACGTAGCGTGCAAACATTTCGTAGCACACGCTACGAATGCTACGAAACGTTGACACGCGTGTAGTTGTGTTACGACACAAGGAGATTAGATACATTTTATTACTACCTAAAAACATCAAATAAGCGTATCCGCTTTGAGAGTTTAGTCGTAAAACGTGACCAGTTTAAAAAGCCCCCGCACGTAGTGAGACCAGCCGGTGGCGTCGTGCGTTGCTAACTTTGGCACTTTTTAAATTCAAGTTTCATTGTAGCCATGTCCGAGATTTTATTGTTGCTATATTCAGCGAATAACAATTCACAAAGAATGTATTCAATGGTTATAACATGACTTGTAAATATTACAAGCTGTTTAGTATATCGTATCATACATTCATTTAGACGACTCCCACACACTTGCCATGAGTGTCAGTAAATTATAATGTGGTTTCGAATTAAAAATGAATTTTCTGTTTTGCTAAAATTGATCCAAAAATATTTGCGAAACGTCTATACGATACGTTCCTTGACACTGACACTGACGCTTTTAAAGAATTTCAGTAAACTCCCTGAGTCACTAAACTTCCCCTTAACGATGTTGATGGCGCAGCAGTTTAACCGTTGCATCCAAGTGCGGGAGGTTCCGAGTTCGATTCCCGGTCGGGTCAATTTAGGTGATGACTTTTTCTAGATCGGGGTGTACTGGGAGACGCCTCCAGTATTCGTCGTCTGGTTCACATAGCACAGAGAATGTTGTAGTTTGAGACCAGATGTTCGGTGTGTTTTGTCTGGCGCATTATTATCATTATTATTATTATTATAGTAAATGATACATAGATTCAAATCAAAAACGATTTTGACATATTTGGGGGCGACGTTATTCTGTCGTGTAACAAAGTTGATAGCATTATATCTTATTTTTCTCATTTTTGTCTTAACAAATGTGGCGACTATGACATTTAGACCATAACTAGAGATGACTGGTTCGCAAATGATTGACTCAGTAAAAAAACAAAACATTTTTAGAACTTTTGTCCGTCTGTGTGTTTGTGCTTCAATAAAAATTAAAACGATACGCGTAACGATAAGCGTAAAAATTTGTATTTTTAAAAACCCTTAAAAATAAAAATAGGAGATTATTATTGTTTGCACATCGCAAACAATATTCTTGTTATTATTGTGTCTTACATTTAGAATGAATCGTGTCATTCAGATATTAGAGTGAATCTAAGTGAACTGATTTATGACACTAACGCCCGTTTTCACTAACAACGAAGTAGGCAACTCCTAACTAAGTAATACTAATGTTAGGTTATACCTAAACAATCGCATTCATTTATTCTCTTAGGTTAGTGAAATACATTTTCCTTCTAAGCAGTTCTTAATTCATTAAGCATTTACTTTAGGCGACTCCTAAGTTTAGTGAAAACGGACATAATTTGATCTAGCAATATAAGCATGCTTTAACTGTCATGCAAATTAAAAAAAAAGGCTCGACAAACAACCATTGGATTGTTGATTGAACTTGGAACTTGGAATCTTGATTTAACAATTTTGTTACTACATATCTTCACGCCTAACGGGGTAGTCAGAGACGATGGAGCGCCAAGCGTCGCGATCCTTACATACTTCTTTGGCTTCCTCAAATCTCATCATTCTCCTCACACATTTTCGCCTAGGTATGCGAGTACTTTTGACATTTCCGTCGGCTAACACTCTTGCTATTTGATCTTCATAAGTCAGCCTTGGTGTTCCTTGGCTTCCTTTACCACTCACTTTTGATCTAAAGATTTTCTTCGTCATTCTTTCATCGCTCATTCTTTCCATGTGCCCGAACCTTTATCTTAGCATTTCTTTCTTCATTTTTACAATAACACTGTCGTGCAACTGTGTCATACTGCGTATCTCTTCATTGTTTATCCTGTCCGCAACGATGATATCGCACACATTTCTAAGAGATCGCGTTTCTACTGCATTTATCTTACTTTCACCCGATTTCGGGCATATCCAGGTCTCGCTACCGTACAATAAATTTGGCACCAACACCGCATTGTGTATGGCCAGTTTGGCTGAGTTAGATATACATATTTACACTGCCTACCAATACGGACAGAGCACCGTTCACTTTATTGCCGGCTGCTACCCGTCTCTCCACATCCAGCTCACATTTTCCATCCCTCGAAAACATACTCCCCAGATACACAATTTCGTTCACTTGTTCTAGACATTTTACATTTATCCATATATCACATTTTGTCTGTACATCTTGTCTTTCAAACATCAGAACCTTAGTTTTATTCACATTCATATTCAATCCTTTCACTTCAGTCTTCTTTCATGGACGTAACTAGTGTCTGCAACTCCGCTTTTGATGGTGCTATAAGCACAGCATCGTCAGCGTACAACAGGCAGTTTACCACTGTACCATCACATATCATACCACTCATTCTACCTTTCAATGTCTGGGGGCAACTGTCCAAATACAGCACGAATAGCCAGGCAGACATCACGCAGGCCTATCTGATGCCTGAACAGACATCGAACCAGGGTGACATGTCACCATCTACCCTTACACAGGCTCTGTGGCCTCGATATAATGACCTCACAGCCTCCAGCAAGGGGCCCTCCACGCCATATCCAGGCAGTAGACTCCACAGTTTCTGTTGCACTACTCTATCGAATGCTTTTTCAAGATCCACGAAACCGCAGAAAACTCTCTGACCTATGGCCAGAAACTTTCGCACGATAACACGAAGCGAGAAAATCTGATCCATACAATCCCTACCGTTCCTAAAACCACTTTGCGCCTCCCACAAATATCTTTCTGAAACACCTTTCATATGTTTAGTCAATACCTTAGTATATACTTTATTTGTTTAGCTGATCAAGCTGATGGCCCTGTAGCACGCACAGTCTAGAAAGGAACCGTTCCCTTTATTTTTTTATTTAGTTACTGATAGTGCTATTTATTAATATTTCATAGTTTCGTGTATATAACGGAAAAGCAGTGTTATTCGAGTGCTACGTGTAATACGTCAGACCAGTGATCGGTGAAAATTTAATGGAAAGTTAGTTTCTTGTTTGTTTACATTAAAGTCAAAAATAAAAAAGTAGAATATACGAATTGCTATTTGGAACTATATTTAGAAAAATGTACACTGATAACAATTGGCGCAAACAAACAACTGACTTTGCCGCTGACTGCTACACGTTTTCAGCCCCAAATCTGATGTATTTAATTGAATAAATTTAGTTAATTATTCGAAAATGGATTTGAAGGAAAATAATGTCTGCTTCGACTGTAACTTGAACAGCGCGTTCAGCAGTAAACAAGTACTGTATTTGTATCTCTGATATTTAGTCGTCCATTAGAGTTGGTAAACACAATTACTGCATCAGTTTAGTTGAATACTCGTAAGATCTGCTTTAATGTCAGGGGATGTGAGTTATGCGATAGTAAATATTAACTGAGCATGTATTTCCCACCAGAGGGACATCGAAATTTTTATATTTGAGCTTGATTATTGAATTTATTTGATGTACCTACCTATTCATATTCATACTTATCAAAGAAATAGATGAACTCTAACAACTCTGTAGAGATATTATGACATGTCCATAAGCAATAGGTGTTAGTTGCGTTGCGTCAAAATTTTTGAACATAAATGCTAATTTTTATGTAGAAATAATAATGATAATACTATAATACTCCAGACAATTACACAGATTGTGAACCCCAAACTAAGTAGTAAGCTCGTACTATGGGTACCACACAAGGAACTCTGGGGGAGTTCCCAGTAACACCCAGACTCCAAGCCAATTTAGAAAAGTTCGTTTCCTAAATTGACCTGACCGGGGATCGAACCCGGGACCCTAGCTTGGAAAGCAGATGTAATGCCCCTGCGCCAACGGGTCAGTCAGAAATATGATAATAGAAGTTCCGAATTCGAAATAATAGATTAATTTCGCTTTTTAAATATAAAACATTAGCCAGAATAATGTACCTTACGTTTTGTAATTTAAGTTGCGTATTTTGTTATTACTTATGGCAACAATATGCGTTTTGCACCACATTAAAATACAAAATGAGTATGTTGGGAACTCACTGTTGCAATTATATTGGCGCATGAATTTACAATTTTGTTAAATTTCAGATATTTAAGTCTAATATCTCTTGCAAAATGACAGTCACAGGCTTTGTCTTTCTATTTACTTTCAATGATGATTGTCATTTCTCCAAACTTGCAGCAAATTTTTAGATTCCGTAAATAATTTCCGGCAATTATTAGCCCACTTATAGGTTCCTAGAAGACTTCCATCCGATTTTACGGCGTTCGACATGTTAAATTTCAAAGAAGTTAGCAGATTATTTGGTCTGGTCATCGTTCTCCATTCACGTTTTCGCCGAGGTATGTGAGTGCTTTTGACACTCACATTAGCTACTAGTCTGGTTCTGGTTATTAGATCTTCATAGGTCAGCCTTGGTTACTAGCGTCTACAACCACTCAATTTCGCTCCGTAGATTTTCTACGTCAATCTACTCATCGTTCACTCACTTATGTTGTGAATTAATCATTATTTATTCCATAATAACTAATCACTTATGTTTTTTATCTGCTTGAACCATCTAAACATTCCTTTATTCATTTTACCGATGATACTGTCGTCCAACTCTGTCATACTGCGTTTTTCTTAATTGTATTCTTTCTCTATATCGAAAAACGAACAAACAAAATCGTAGCATGGCTGTGTAACAGCAAATCATCGATCTCTTTGACGCCGAACTGAAGCTGTGTTTTGAGTCAGTGCTTTTGCTGTTCTGATCTGATGCTGATCAGGTGACAAGAAATGTGGCCGTAATTTTGCGTAAAAAACGAAGTAACATGATTTATTTTGCAGTGAATGTTTCATCCACGTACGAACCATTAACTTGATATCGATATTTTCTTGACATCGGCGTGACTAACTCAAGACAGCAGAAAGATATATCTATAAAATCAAGACATTAACAACGAGAAAAATCGCTCCGTTCTTCATCGGCTCATTTCTTGTGACATTGTTATAAACTTCGCGTGCTATTATAAATGTGAACATATTTGCGAGCCGCACAGTCCCCTAGTACATTTGGCTGAGACGCAATGTAATTACACTGACAAATGTCGGAGCTGCGGGCCACCCTTGCGCGCTGTGACAAGTGAATGAAAATAATTTTAGTCGGTTTTTTGGGTGACAGCTTTGAAATATGTTACACAGAACACATATGTTAATCAAGTAGCAAATATTCGACATTTATTTTTCTTCGGGACCAAATATTTTATTTCGAGATTGCAACTGTTAAAATTAAGAAATAAATATTTCTTTGTTGAAAATAGTAAAATTGAAAAGTACATACATAAAAAAATACATACATAACGTCGTTTTTAGAGGTTATACAAGGTATCTTACGCAACGTTCACAACATATGTATAGGTTTCTTTGAATAGCGATAGAGTCTAAGCAAAAACATGAACATATATTCACGATTCTTTTGATTAATCTGTTAACGATTCTACTAGTCATAAAAATTATACTTCGTTAATTTTCTTAATTCCGACTACAAAAAGAAATACGGAATCTCTATATGTAAGATTACTCACGCATCTATATATCTTTTTTTCTGTCACTGTCAATTATGTCAGACACTTTGTGACGAGTGACGACCACGAAATTTGGCATCATAATACCTAGTAACTAATTGATCTGTGGTTTGTAATATTCATCTGTGGTGCGGTGGCTAAATTAAATAGGTATATCTTTTTAAAATATATTTACAGGAGAATCAAAAAGATGGCAAGGGTAAGTACTGGAACTCGACCATTTCTTCTCCCTAATTCTCGTGTTAGCTTCACGACATTCTAATCACGTCAATTAATCAATTATGACAATTTTTGACGTCTTAATAGCAAAAATGGGGTCAAAATACTTTGCCTACGTTTTAATGAGGCTTTATAAAAGAATCTGGCGTTAGTCTTTATGTAGTAGTTATCAAGTAGAAACAAGCGATCGTGTACAGTTTATTTGAATGGAGGTAGTCAGAAATAATTCAATTATACCCTCCGCCATGCGCTGTTAAATAGAAGTAGTCTAGTGCAATCAGTGTTAGTATATCTTTAGCTGTATCCTCGAACTGTCGTTGTTAAAATATAGCCAAAATTAGCGTTCAGTGAGTTATTCAGTATGCAATGAATTATTCAGTGAGATTTATACGTAGTGTTTTAATGAGTGATTAGTGAGTTTTATAGTGCATTAAATATACGTATTTAATTAGTGTGCTTTTACTCGAAACTATTGGGCTTAGAGTTTTTTAAAATTTAGAGATTGTCAGGCCATACTTAAGATTTTTTGTGGCAAACGAGCAAGCGAGTCACCTGATGAAAAGTGATCACCGCCGCCCATTGATACCCGCATCGTCGAAGGAGGGGGAGGGGGAAATCGGCCACCGACACTCCCACTCACACAACAGCAATAGATGGTGTTATTTCACGCCGATATTCTGTGAGAGCGTGGTATTTCACCAGCTGAGCCGGCCCCATTCATGCTGCAATGCAGCATGGCTCTACCACGCAAAGGTTTACAGGAAAATATAATGAAAGTATGAGTGTAAGAAATCTCAGATTCTAGATATGCATTTCGTTTTTCTAGGGTATCGACGTGTGGGTGGAAATGTAGGATATATAGTTATAGTGGACAGACGGGCTTTTGCTCGCTCGTGTAATTCTCGATTGTCTTATTTTTTTTAACATTCAAAATACCGTCTCATTAAATCACAAATAAATTTTGTTAAATAGAATCGAAATGACAGTGTTGTCATCTATTAATGATTATGATATAACATTTAATCATGAATATTGACAATAAGGTTTTATTGCTCTCTCCACTTCGAGTCGAACTTATATTATTTGACCATTTTGACTTTCTACATGTCTAAAACGATTTACTCCTTTGAATTATTTCTATTTACTTAAAATCTTGAATAAATGGCTATAGAACCGCAACATATATAGTAAGTCTAAAGTTCAACACTGCTTGTAGTTATGTAAACTAAGGCTTGGCCTAATGTTTGTGATACAATTGAACTGTAGAATTTCATTACGAGGCGGACGGGAACTGTTTGCTTTGCTGAGAGAGCTTGAACTTCGCTTAGAAACTAGAGCACAGTAGAGAAAAATATGGGTAAGTTAAACTTTGAAATTGAGTACTGCATTCATGTTATAAAGTCATTTTAGTATGGGATAAAAATTAGTAGTTAGAAAATATATCCATTTTATACATCATTAACAGAACTTATTGTCTATTTCTACTGTTACTGTTTTTACAAGCTTTTATTTAGCTCGAATACTTTGTAGTGAGACAAATCTTGTGATCACAATTACTATCAAAATTAAGCTAAAGCTTTTAAATTTTTCACACGTAGGTAAGTGCGGTGACAAAGTAATACAGTTTTTCTAATTTTTAATTATTTTTATTTTATTTCTATGGAAATCTTATAGCCTTTAACTATATGACATGACATATAAAGTTAGAACGAGGCCGATTACAAGATTTCACTAATAAATATTGTGTTATAAGCTACAAGGACAGCAATACAGTTGTAGCAGCAGCTAGAAACTGCTCATTACGAGGGAAGTTTTCGTCATTGATAGATAGGACTTGGAATTTTGTGTACACGTTTAATTTTGAAAACGAAACATAATTTTCATTATGACCTAGTGCCGCAGTTAAGATCGGTCTCGCCTCCTAGCTGTTTCTGAGAAGGAGTCAGGACACTGGTTGAAGGTAATACCTTCAAAAAACTTAGGAACCTTAATCGACAATACCACGCTTTCTCTCATAGTATCCCTTCGTCTGGGGGCCAGGACTACCTTCTTCACCGTTGCCGCTGTGGTGATCTCGTCGATGTACTAGGTCACCACGGTTTATCCTGTTTACATAGTGCGGGCCGCATGTCACGACATGCTGCCTTGAATGACGTCATTCGGCGGGCTCTTGTCGCCGCTGGCGTTCCTGCAGTCTTAGAGCCTGTAGGTATTGTGCGCAGCGACGGCAGGAGACCGGATGGTTTGACGCTCATTCCTTGGAAACTTGGAAGATCGCTGGTGTGGGATGCCACTTGTGTCGATACACTTGCTGTTTCCCATGTGCCGGCGACTTCCAAGTCAGCAGGTGCCGCGGCCAGCACTGCCGAGAACTTGAAGCGGCGTAAGTATGCGACTCTCTCTGAGAGTTTCATATTTACGCCCTTTGCAGTCGAAACTTTGGGTCCCTGGGGCCCCGAAGCCCATCGACTGGTTTCTGATATTTGTAAGAGACTGGTCGAGGCTTCGGGAGACCGCCGGGCTGGCAGCTTCTTCCGCCAACGAATCAGTTTGGCTATTCAAAGAGGCAATGCTGCCAGTCTGCTAGGTACCTTGAGCAATGACAGCTTTCTAAGTGGCAACTTTGAGGAAGTTTATTATTTAAGATAATGTGTAGTTTTAAGTTTGTAAATATTAACATATGTATGTACTTTTTGTTAATAAAAAAGCTGTTTTATCAATATTAAATTTAGCCTCGATAAGAACTTTTCTTTGTAACGTGCGTCTTAAACACCGATACTGTTAGCGAATAAGAAACCTTTTTAGTATATTTTAAATCTCTTATTTTAATAAAAGCTTAATTTAAAAAGTTGTTGCTTAAATTTTATTGCAATCAGTAAGTTTTATACGTTCACTAAGAACAATCAACAGCGGAAAAAATATTTGAAATTCATTAAAAATATAGGCTTTATTATTAGCGCGGGTAACGCTACCGGATCATAATCCGGTACATCATCTAGCTTCTAGTTTTTAGAATTAGCATTAACAATAGTTAGTATAAGATCTTTCCCATAGCATTAACGACAGCGTTTAAGTGAATAATTTTTTACTGATACTGGTTAGTTTTTGTTATAATAACTATAATAATTATTTTATTTATTCGTAAACAATTTCTAGAAAAGAAGATTTGTAAAAAGAACACGCATAGTTATAGTAAATTGGTACTTAGTATTGAACCTCTGATACCAAAGATAAGATTCACGAGATTTAATTAATGAAATAGATTTTGTTGACGCTTTTTTATAGCAACCGTTAAATTTGGCAGGCATTTGCTTAAGTAAAAACAGAATAAGCTTTTAGTACAAGCATTTGCTAAAGTATATTCACACGAGACTCAGGTTTTGCTTTAAAAATGAAAGTAAGAGCATAATATGCCGACGTTTTATTCACATCACCCAATGTCACAAATTCGTAGCGTTATTATTTAGTGATTGAATATTGAGCACTATCCTGCAAATAAGTTTGAAATTAGAACGGAGATATGTGCTGAGTAAGTTGTTGAAAATTGAGAAATAGACCAGTAACACAATTTATATAGTTTATTTTTTTTATTTCCTTAGTAACATAAATAAATGTTCCCCAATGAGCTTGTACAGTAAATCGTTGTTTCATTTACCAGTATTTAAAACTTAGTCTAGAATTATAATTGGTAATCGTGACTTCTTTTGTAATTCTATTACATATTTATAATGAGATTTCTTAATAAACAGGTAATTGCGTTCATTTTCTTTAACGGTTTATATAAAGTGCAGTCTCAGTATCTAATTTAAAGTCAGAAACACGAGTGACTGATTTATACATAGTTTAGATGATGGCCACAAAGTTTGAATTTTTTTTCATCCTTACAATGTCTTAACATAACCATAAACAAAAATATTTGAAACTCGTTAGTTCTCTCATCTGTTTATAAAAATGCATAGTTTATTCATCGGTGACTACTATGTATACCTAATATTTTGACATATACATTTACAGATGTTTCAATTTTTTTAGGTTTATACATATCTATATTTGTTTGTTCATTTAATGATGCTTTTCAACATATTTTCGGAAAATTTCGTACTAAAACATTCTGGGAATAAAACTCACTATGAAATCGGTATAAGAGCAATAAATTTCCTTTCATAAAGTTATTTTCTTCAGTCCATAACGATGGGTTCGTCTGCGTACCTAATACTTTTTATTGGTCCTGGAGACAATTCTGAGGAACAGCTAGAAATTTATTTTATAGTTCTCGCTGAAAATGTGTGAGAATAATCATTTTATTCTCAGTTTCCCTGCTCTCAACCATATGATAGATGTACATATATTTACATAATACGTAAAAGTGGTGAATAATACATTTCCATTTTCCAAGCGGTGTGCAAAAATAGTTTACATGTAGCTTAAAGGAAATAGTTTTATGAAATCGAATGCAATTTTTTTTAAAGTTATCTTTAATAATGTATCTACATAATATCATATTTTATAGAGGAAAGACAAGTTTTTTTAAAAGAACATTAGCGGAAGTATTTGCCATCTTTCATTTCCTTGGTAGAAATACTAATATAGGTTTGTAAAGGCGTCGATATGTAGGCATTTGCTATGTAGTCATATCACATATCTGTTTTACACATTATTCGCTGTTTTGTAATTGGCTTCATGTTTTTTTGTGATCACTTACGGGGCCATCTCGGTGTGCGTTTGTCAGTCAAAGATGTTTCTCTACTAAACTATATAAATTGATACTTGAAGTTTGTAGTAAGTAACCCAAAGTCAAAAGACAGACTTGTAAAGTTGGGTTTTGACTTCTGGGGTTAGTTTTGAGAGTTTAAATAGAAAGTCAAGAAACATTTTGGTTAAGTGGAGTATCAAACGACAGCTCATAAATTTAAAAACGTGTAACATGTAACGTGTCTTTTTAACATCATTTCGAAACAAATTCTTTGAAATGACGATGCCCAAAAACTATGGAAATTTGCCCTATCCACAGATTCGCATGCCCAGTATTAATATTTATTTTACTGTAGGGTCTATTATGGGCACTTGAAATTAGTATAGTAACTAAAGCGAAATAGCTTGCGAATCTAAAGGTATTACAAAAAAATAAAAATTATGAGCGCCTACCAAAAAATATCACGCACATCGCGACATTTTCCAAAACGACTACAGAAGTCATGTTGAATACAGCTAAAAGTAATCATATAGACAAATAAAGCACCCAAAACACGGCAGGATTATTTACATACAATATAATGAAATCGCTACAAAAATAAGTTCACACGTTCTTTCACGAGCAAATAAGTATGATGTGTAAATGTAACATCATAAAAATCCGAAACGACGAGGTTAGGTGTGTCATAAGCAATGACTAAAGAAATTAAAGGACATGAAACAAGTATAAAATAATAGTGCCACCTAAACTTAGTGTCGCAAACAATGGCTGCCGATTAGTGACGTACCAAATTTCTACTATGTAGATGTCGTTAAGTCAGTTGTTGAAAGAAGTTTTGTTTCAGCATCAGTAACGAAATAAAAATTATTTTGCATGATATCTTCAGAAAAAGGGAGGGCTTTTTTTGTATGTCATAGATTTATACAAAAGTATTGAAATATTGTTCAAACTGAAAATAGCAGTCAGCGTAGTTCAATGCTGTCGGTATATAATTGGAATCTGCGCTTAAGGCGATTTTAAGGTGTTATTAGCAACAATAGCAACATTCGCCTTCAAGGATAGCCCCTTTCTGTCCTTCGATCATTTTTGTATGGAACTTTAAATGAACCCTACATACAAACAAATTACTTAGGTACCTCTTTTTGTAATACGTAATAGTACGTCCATACAGAAATACAATTGCTTTTTAAAAGAAACTCATATTTTTATGAAGCGCTTTCATAAATGTTAAAGATCAATGAACATCGGTCAAAGTATTTGAAAAACAGCACAGTCCTTTTAATGCTTTTCTTTTCTTTACATGCATAACGATACTTCTTCTAGAGGTGAAGGTGAAATTAAAGTGCTGTGAGAAACATACATACGGAGCGACCAAATCTATAGCCATGGCGTACTGTAGCACTTTGATAAACTATATACTAGAATAATTAATTTTATTAAAAATTAGTGGCCTTATCACACAGTAATTGGGAATAACATTTCAATTAGGAATAGAATACTGTGGACTTCAAGTTCAGTTAAGTACTTCCAGAGGTTATCCCGTACATACAAACAAACAAATTCTATTTCTTTACATTGTGAAGAAATAAGTAATATTATAGTTTATAATATTATCTAGCGTAGAAAATTTACAACATACCGGCCTTTTGAATAAATATTTCAAAAGTTAAGATACTAAATTGCTAGACATTACAAGGGTGACCAATGTCAGACTAGTAATATCTAATGTACCTACAGTGTATTATTTTTACTGGATTTGAAAAATAGAACTGTTTGTTAATATTATTGTTTGTAAAATAATATTTATATTAAGTACATAAAATTTTTAATAACATATTCACAAAATAAATAAATATAGATAACTAAATAGCACAATTTTTTAAATAATTTCGGAATGAAACTTTTGAATACTGAGATTTGAATTTAGGCAGTCATCGTACTCATCATGTCGCTGTCGTTTTTTTGTACGTCAAGAAGAGAATGAAATAATTTCCGACACCTTCGTCCACCTTCATTATTTCTGCTCTTAAAGTTTTTTAAAAGATTCTTTAAATTGTACCGCATCTGGATTATTACTGAAACCACTGCAAGATCTTGATCACTACAAGGTCTCGATTCACATCATTCAGAAGTAGATATTTAGAACTATGAGCAGATTTTTCTGCCTCGGAAACATCAAATTAAAGTTCAGCCATATTATGTAAACAATTAATATTTTCCTGTTACTTTTTCACAATAGAGGATTCACATGGTTAGGAAATTAAAAACTAATTAATTACCACTGTAAATATTTTCTCTAATTTCCAATAATCTTTGCGAGGGTAACGTTTCATTCCGTAAAATTATTTTCTTAATGGTCTATTTAAAGAAGCTTCTTCGAAATGCAAATAACATAAATATATGTCATGAATACCCCGTTGGGGATACAGCGTGAAGATATGTATGTATATATCATATGGGCTCAATTTTCTTTTCCGATTATGTCAAGCCACTCTTTTCCTCTAATAATGATGATGATGGTAATCTGAAATGAGATAATTACGCCATATAAACATGATACCTGTATTTATCGATATTTTTTTTATAATGGTACATGGACAGCCCTAACAGCAATAACAATAAAAATTGGTATGAAGTAATTTACTGTTTTATATGAATAAAAACTGCTAATATCTAAAAATATACACGACTATAATACAGTAAACTAAGAAACACAGTAATTACGATGGAAATATATACGACATCAGACTAAATTATTGAATTTCTGTTACGTACCAGTGCAATTATAGATTTCATTGATTATTGCTTTTCCTCGAGCCACATCCTAACACACTACATTTAGAAAGTATTGTGGTATTATGCTAGCTTCTTCTTTAACAAAACAGTTCCAAATTTCAGCACAAAATCACAGAAACATTAAAAAATATTAAATTCATTTATATGTTTTAACACTTCGTGTACTTGTCAGTGTGTCGCAAAAAATGGCGGACCGGCACGTTTTGACATTACAATGATGTCACATAAAAAATTACTTTTTGAGAAAAGTACTGTTGTTTTCTCTTCGACACACAAGAAGCCGTAAGTCAAAAAGAGACAACGCTACGTTTGAATGTTATGCGTTAGAATATATATAACTAAATGTTGCTATACATCAACATGCCATGTCCTTTAGTTTCTTTAGTCATTGGTCATAAGTCAAACTTACCACTGAGTGATTTTTGACTTCACTCTTCTTATATATTTTTCATATTTGTTTGTGTTTTGGTCCTCAACTCACCCTCAACTGTTTGTATATTATGCATATTGTTTATAGAGTTTAATTTGAATGTAATGGAGTTAAGTATGTTTGGATCAACTTCCTTTTTTGCGCATGTTGTATACCTATAATTAAGGTTGCATTTAAATAATTCCTTTTATTGTAACAGTGTTTATATTGTAATTATGTAATTAGTGTAAACCTTTTTTGTTGCCTTAAATAAAAAAAAAATAAAAAAAACTCGGTCAAAGCCGTTGATTTTTTATCGTTATGTCAGTCATTTCAATTACGGAAGAAGTAATCTCATTTTTAGAGATTTTCAGTAATAGTTTAGAAAATCTAGCGTTATTAAATTCTAGAATACAGTCATTTATTTGTAATAAATCTACATATAACGTAATATAAAGAACAAAAGTAACAATGTAAACAACTTTGTTCAGCCATAATGAATGTCTAGTTACTAAAAATACTTTTTATTTGGATCATTGCTTGCGCTAGCTTAAGGAAGTTATAAACCACACAGAAAACCATAAGAAATCAAAATATATTTTTTAAACAGAATGCTTACTCTGGAACCTGTGATAGCGAATTTGGGCATTGTCATTTCTGTGCCCATACCTTATCTCTAACACTATCAGTCAGAAACCAACATGTTTCTTTTCTCAACGAAGTATCCACGAGAAAGTTTAAAGTTACCACTCGGTTAGTTATCTCGCACCCAGCATTGTAAAGCTTCGTTGAGAAGCGAAATACTTAAGCAGTTAGTATAAAATTGGTGGAATATTACTAAAAATGTATAAATTACAGATATTAATAATTATTTCATTTGTGTATGCTGTGTTAATGCCAACTTTAACTTTAACGGTAGTGAGTCCTGGACATGCCTGAAATCAAATGAAAGTAAGATAAATGGAGTAGAAATGCGATCTCTTAGAAATATTTGCGGTGTCACCCTTACGGATAAAATAGCAACGAAGAGATACGTTACTATGACAGGGTTGCACAACAGTGAAGAAAGGAATGTTTAGATGGTTCAGGCGCATGGAAAGATTGAGTGACGAAAGACTTACGAAAAAAATATACAGAGCCAAAGTGTGTGGTAGTCAGTGGAAGACTAAGATCAAATCATCAAAGTGTTAGTTGACGAAATGTCAAAAGCACCCGCATATCTAGGCAAAAATGCGAGAGGAGAATGATGAGATTCAAAGAGGCGAAAGAAGTAAGTGCCGCGAAGCTTGGCGCTCCGTCCTCCACCCCTTAGGAATACAGCGTGAAGATATGTATGATTAATAATTCAATCGGTAGTTCGGAATCCACTTAATCTTTAATTTATTTAAGGTTTCATTCTAGATGTAACAACAAAACAATAACATTAATATGAAATTAATGTGTTTAAAGTTGCTTTAAGTATCTGTGCACCAAAAGCTGTTTGTATTTCAAGAACAAAATGATGGCTACCCCGTATTATGAATGATCACTTGAACAAAGGATTGGATGTAAGTAATCAAGTAAATGCGAGGAGGCGGCGTCGCTCGTAAAACAAGTACATTATAAAAAAACGTTTTACTCGCGTAAGATACTACATAAACTCCCTATATCTCTATTACTGCCGCACCTGCTGTCCTACACATTAGGGAACGTTGTTATATCCCATAATATTAGGGCCGTGCAGCTCCTCGTTGAATGGACTCAGTGTACCAAAACTTCGTAATGTTCTAAATGAACTAGAACGACCACGCAATGACGATATCTCATTTGGTAGTAACACATTGTAAACTACTGAAATAAAAAGCTATAAAGCTAGTGAATATATACATAATACAATTTTTTTTACTAAGTGAGCTAAAAGTTATTGTCACTATAAATAATTCTTATTATCTCATTAACTCTAATATCTTATAATTATATACGAAAAACATACTAAAAATATACCAAAAATACATCAAAAATGTACTAAATTAAGTACATAATATTACAGTGTTAAAAATTTTTTATGTTAATTTTTAGGCGGTTACAAGATCTAGGATTTTTGTAGTAATTTTCCTGTAAACTTCGAGTAAACGGTACATTCCCTGAAAATTTATAAATAGGTTCAATAGAATACAAAATAAAATACAAAAATAAAGGAAATGATCGCGTCAATTTCGAGAAATAATTTGCCCCTGCTTTAATCATATAAGAATTTGTTAAAGTAATTAATCTAAAACTTTGGGTCCCTGGGGCCCCGAAGCCCATCGACTGGTTTCTGATATTTGTAAGAGACTAGTCGAGGATTCGTGAGACCGCCGAGCTGGCAGCTTCTTCCGCCAACGAATCAGTTTGGCTATTCAAAGAGGCAATGCTGCCAATCTGCTGGGTACCTTAAGCAATGACGGCTTTCTAAGCGGCAACTTTGAGGAAGTCTATTATTTAAGATAATGTGTAGTTTTAAGTTTGTAAATATTAACGTATGTATGTACTTTTTGTTAATCTAAAACTTTATGTGGCCTAATAAGACGTATTATTGTTACTTTTACGTTTTAAATTCCTACGTTGCATGTATTTTGAGAAAATCAACTGTAATAGATGAACAGACGAACTGATAGTTGGACACGTTGGTCACGTTGAGTGAATGCAGTTTTTCCTTTTGAGTTACAAAACCCTAAAAAAAATATTCGAGTCAGAATCGTTATTTTCTAATTCGGTATTTCGCATGTTCTAAATGAAACAGAACACTAATCTACACCTTGCTATAAAAACTGAGGGAAATGTTTCAGCTCCAAAAAAATGTGTTTTTACCGTCTTTATTATCCCATAACATATTTTCTCAAGTGTTCTTGGTTTCGTTGTAGGGAGTTGGTAATTTGATTTCACTTTGGTAAATGGATTACATGATGCTAATGTTTTTAGATATAGGTATTTGTTACATGGAATACTGTTAGAGAATCGAAAAATGTGTAGTTTTGTTTTGTGAGAAACTAACAGTGTTGGTTTTATTTTCTTTATAATTAACTAGCATTACCCACGTCTTCGTCCGCGCGAAAAATTTTTCCCTGGCTTTCTAGTGACGATTCCCGTACATGACTACCAATTTCGATTTTTTCGATTTTTCGGCCTTTGGGTTTTTCATAATTTTCTTTTTTCTTTAGCCACCACAGTATTGATATTGAGGCAAACAAAACAAAAAATAAATATTCAAATCGGTCTAGCCATTTTCAAATTTTTGCTAGAATAACGCACGGGAATTGATTTTTATATACATAGATGATTTTTTTTGTATTTTCTATGTGTTTGGGACCACCATAACAGTAGAAAAAACAATGTCGTAAAAACCTTAGCGGTCCCCGACGCGTCTATGGATTTGTTAAAAAGAATGAGTAGTCCACAGGATTATTATCAGTTTGAAATTGGTATTATTACAGACAGGTCTGTACTCAAAGGCATACATTAGCTAAGGTAAGCCTAAATAGATGCAGAATATACATAACAAAATCCACCCAAAGAACACCATTAGATAATTGGCAAGCACTTTCTTTTTGCAGTTTAATAAAGACAAACATTTTCGTTTAAAATATATGAGAGTTATCTGTAGTCGGGTCTAAAACTTCGGTCGGAATCGTGCTCAATTCTTACAGCGGATATCAATCAAGACAATGCTGGGATTAGTCGCAAATCTCACGAGAATCTCACGGGATTCAATGTGAATTCGAGTTGATGGTCTATTCTTAGCACAAAGATTACTTTGTGTTTCATTCCCAAATTGACGTCTGTCCATCTCTCTGTTATAGCCTTTTTTCTCAGAGACTATTTAACGTAAACAACTAAAATTTGGAGTAATAACTGTAATTAGTGGTCCAAAGACAGATGTTTACTTTAAAAGTAAAGTTTTACATTCGGCGGTTAATTTTGGGGGTTCAATTAGAGGTAGAAATAAGTTTTTTCGGATAGTTCATAAATTATGATTTACAAGTAATTCGATTTTTCAAAAAATAAACTGACAATGTTTGCATCGCTTTTATTGAATTTAGATAATACATTTGTAATTTATTTTATATTTTAGCAGCGTTTACAAACAAATTTATTTCGATATCCGTATTTTCCTTAAAGCGAATAAATTTATTTACAAACATTAGTGAGGATAAATTTTCTATAATATGTATTCATAATGGCGTTCAGTATTTTACAATTTATCAGAAAAAATACAAAAATTTTTAGTGGTCCTTAGTATCACTGAAGAAATGTTTTTCAGACAATCTTTGGATTTAGGAATATTAGATAGAGGTTTAGTTTTTTTGAGAATATCCTCCCGAAGAACCTATTAGCCTGATTGCGTCTTGTGTTTCACCTATAGTTAAGGGTAAGACTGAATCAGTCAATGTCGAATGCCGATGCAATCGAGTGACGTCGTGATTGATGCTTCCAGGTGTCACGTCGCCTGATATTAGGAGATTACGGGCACAGCTACAAATTAGGGGCGGGTCATTGCCGTATTTAGCTTGAATGAAACGCATTCGTTTAAACCGTTAAAATCAAGTTACTTTCATTTAATACTTTGTTAAAATCAACGAATTAACGCGTTATCGGATAAAATGATCGACTACATCTGTAATCCGTTACAATCCAATTTAAAAATAAATAAATAATATTTCTTAGTCTTTTTTGATACAGCGGGTGTTACAAAATAAGGCAATGTAATAATATAGTAGATTACACAACAAGTGAAAAAAAAGGGAATTTAATTCGAGGGACTAAGTTGGATCCCGAGAGCAGCGAAGGATGCTAGAGTAGAATCCCGAGCGTAGCGAGGAATTCTAGATTAGAATCCTGAGCGGAGCGAGGGATACAAGGGCCGAGATGTTTTTTTTTCACGAGTTATATACTCTTCTTTTTACCATTGACTGAGAGAAAATAAATAGTTGTGCAGTATTTATATTTATCAAATTTTATTGTATAAGTATATACATTTTATTTTATTAAATATAAAAATTAGAAATTTATAGTGAAATTAGAACAGTTTTCGAAATTCAGTGTAATATTCTTGTTTGGTTTTGAAACGGTCATATTAGATAAGACTTGGGTATTTGGCTAAGTTTGTGGTTGCCGTTGCTGAGAAAGCTGTAATGTACTCGTTTCACCAGGGTTTCCTTTCGATGTTGAAGGCCTCGCCGGAGATAGCGGCGCCCACGGGTCAACAGGTTTCAGATTTATACTGTCAACTATTCGGCTGCATCTTTTGGCTTTGTTTTCGATCGAATCCTCGATATAGCTTTCTGCTACTGTGCTGGACCTCCATCCTCCGTGGCGTTTCAGTTCTGTAAGATCAGCACCTGAATTTGCTAAAAGGGTGGCAGAGCTTCTACGGAAGCAATGTCCTGTGTACTGTTCGGGATTTGATAGATTGAAGAATGTGGCAATCTCTTTTGGCATCGCACCTATTTTGTTGATTCCAATAGGTTGCCGAGTACATTTTCCGCCATGGTATTGTATGAAAAACCTGTCGGTTTTTGTATTAGCGGGCGGTAAAAATTGATATTTTTCGACGATATTTACGTATTCTTGCCGTATCACGAACGTTCTATAAATTTTTAGTTTCATATCAGTTAAAACGATCAATAATAAATTATCCGAGTGTTTCTGGATGTCGTTTATAGTTATCTTTAGTAATTCATTACTGCGACAGGCCCTATTCAAGCCGAAAGTTAGCACAACCTGTGAACAATATAAAAAAAATATGTATTTACAGGAAAACTTTTAAAATACAGTAGGTTTGTAGATAAATAGGTAGGTAGGTACTAAGTAGGTACTTACTTTTACGGCGAGAAAACTGTGGTCAGGCGCAACATTTAGAAAACGCTCAATGTTTTGGGAGGTTAGCACTCTAGATTTCTTTGGCTTATTACCCTCGGACAGCCGTTTTAAATATGTCACTAACTTTGAGTAGTTTGAAATATCAATGTCTTGTTTGATTCTCACTGTGGCTTTCAGCATAGAATATATGCTCCAAAGTGTCGACGGCTTCTTCGTCGTGGTTAATTCGTTGAAATAGTTAAGAAATACGGACTCTGAAAAGGAATTGGCGCCATTCTGGTTTTCCAGTCGCAAAACAAATTGTATGTTTTCAGGTACAACTCTCGAGATTTTGGCGGCAACAAATTATCCACTAGAATTGCTGCTTTAGAACGAAACGATTCCGGAGTCAGTGCCTCATTTTCGTCACTGAATGAACTCATTTTATTATGATTATATGGTAGATTTTCCGATGCATAAAACAACAATGATAACAGATAGAAAAAACCTTACTAAAATTGGCGGGATATTTTTTTTCTTAATTTAATTGTATAGCCAATGGAATAGCTTCATTTAGCCAGCCAGTACTTTCAGCAAATTTTATAAATTTTTTTGTACATAGTTAATTCGTATAATTCGTGCTTGTTCCAAATTCAAAATGTTTTTATTCACTCAGTGAGTAAAAGAGAGTTTTATTCACTGTTATCGATGAATAAAATGCCCTTTTTGTGGCAAGTGGCAATGGTAAAAAAACTATTTATTGCAAATTGTTGACACGATTAGTGATTTGTTTCATTAAGTATTTTGTGTATTTCAATAAGTCTTATTCACGTTTTCGGCATTTGGATTGAACCGGGCTTTGCGTTTGTTGACGTTTTGTATCGTTAAATGAAACTTGTTGGATCGCCTACTGAATTTTTTATAAGAGAACAGTTGATTTGTTGCCTAATAATAATATAGTCAATTTCTAACGTTTAATTATTTCTAACGTTTATTAGCTTAAGCGTTATTTTGCAGAAAGCGATTTCAAGTGATTAATTTGTATTTTCTCATATATCTTTCACCCAAAGTTACCGAAGATTCGGTGCTGAGTAGTTAATTCAGTGTTGCGTAGTTGACCGATCCCGATCTCTGGAGTTTCCTGATATATACATGTCATCAAGCTGTATACAGACGAGCAAAGAGTCCACCTAATGGTAAGTGGTCCATAAGCATTTAGAACAATATCAAGCCTTTAGAAGCACTTCATAGTTTGCTAAGGCTTTGGCAACCCTGAACTAAGAAATTGGGCCTCTTGTTCCAGAAATTCCACCGATTCTCTTCCCATATCTTATCATTCTCCTTACAAGATATGCGCTTGCTTTCTACATTTTCGTCAGCTACAATGGCTATTTGATATTCATAAGTCAGCCATCTTTCTTGACTTCTGCTACTACTCATTTTAACTTTATAGATTTTCTTCGTTCGTTCGTCATTCATTCTAATTCTTTATTTCTTTACAAAGAAAGCTTACAACTCAGTACAACTTATAAATTTCACGCTATTTCCAAGTCGAATGGACAGTACCAAGACACAATAAAATCACATTTATGAGTCAATTACAGCAAAAATATTTCAACTTGCATAAAATATAGTGAAGTGGAATATAGTAACGACAACCTGTTATTCCTTACCGTAATTTATTTAAAAAAACAAAATTTATTTAATACGTAATTAAAATAAAAAAACCAATTTGGTGGTACCACTAAAGAGAACGATTAGACTTTTACTTAAACGATTAAACTTGCAAACTAAGAACTACTTGTGAAGGGGCTAAAGCTACGCAAAAAGATATGGCAGATACTTTTCACTTTTTTTCTTTTTTTTACTTCTTACTTTAATCGTACGGTATGATTATGATGGCTAAATGTGCGCGATAATATCTGAATGTTTTCGAAGGGGCTAATTCAGCTTTTGAGGGGTCCACGTAGCCAGCTAGCTTAATAGATAATTATAGTGCCAAAGCACACTATACTACCTATATCAGCTTGAAAAGCTAAGTCACTAATTATGTCTATTTCAATGTAATTTGCCAAAGGTAAATAAGATTTAGTGTTCAATTTACATATGTACCTAAAACAGTTTTGAGAAAACAGATAGAAATAGATAATAAATAGTAAAATAAGTTATTGAACTGTAATAATTAGGAATAATAGTATAATAATAGTCAAACAAATGTGATATAGAATAAGTTAGAATAAGGTAAAGTAAGAGATGAAAATACAATGTAAAAGACCAAGTATAAAAGTAATAACTGTAAAATAGAACTATAAGAACACAAAATGTAAAATAGAAATATATACGAATGTTTTAAAATAAGAAAAAAAAAAAACGAAAAATGTAAATAGAAAATAAGCAATAACTATAAGCAAATGTAAAGAAATGTAATAATTATTAATAAATAAAGAAACCAAAAAATGTGTAGGAAGCAGTAATGGACAAAATATGTATATCAGGCATGAAAGAGATGAAAGAAACACCGCAATAGAGATCTGAAAGGTTACCAAACAATAATAGTTAAAATAACGAAGGGCAATTTGATAGGGAATGTGAGATGGTAATAGATGAGATGATATGATGAGATGATTCTACCCAAGGTAGAAAAATCTGAAAGGAGAAAAAATTATTAGAAAACAAAAGTCCCTAATTTAAACATGTTAGGGGAGCAGCAATAAAAAAAAAAAAAAACAGTTTTGAATAAATTACTGATAGTAAAGGCATTTTACAATAAACTTTATTTCACATAAATATTGGCCTATTAATCACATCTGTATTATCTAAAAAAATCAAAAAGATTGTTAACCTTTTTGGAAAATTGGGTTGAAACGAACGTTAGATTGTTGACTCAAAATCTAAATAAAGCTACTCATAGTTGCTAGCTTGGTAGAAAAATTATACAATCTTGCCTCATCTACTCGGTGTCTCAAGAAATGGAAAGAATGTCATAATTTAAAATATCATATATGAATTGTCTACAGTATAGACTATACGTTATTATCAGTTCGAGAAGTTTACGTGTTACGTGTTACGTGTTTTACGTGTGTGTTAAGTCTAACTCTGGTCAGAGTTTCGAAGCCGTATTAACGAACAATGAAACGAAACGTGTCGCCATTGTTAAATGTAACTCCGGCTTATGACTGAGTGCAGCTCTTAACAACGATAATTAGAACGGCAAACCGCTTCGCGAGCTCATTGTGCTCAGGAAATCATTATAACACCTCCATTTATTCGTGACCTCCCCACCTTCGCTATCAATGTAAGTGCCACGAATAATATTGAGAGTTCATCCTTTATTGGTGGGTCCACCAAACTTGATAAACCTCGAGGAATTACCTGTTAATGGAGGGTTATTGTGGAAAATGTCGTTTTTGAAGTATGAGGAATAATTTTACGCTACATTGTCTATTTTTTTAATTACGTAGAGTTAACTGTTGCTGCGATTATACATCCTATTGACATTTTTTAGATTCAGTGGACTCGTTACCTACATAACATGAAGCTCGAAACCAGTGGTGGATTAAGAGTTTTAGAGGCCCCAAGCGGAGGTGTAATGTAGGCCCTTTGTTACTTGGATTAGGTGGCGTTCCGCTGGCATACGGGGTGCTGAAATCCCGTCATCTACGCATCCATTACACCTTGCCGTGATATCGAACGCTTGACTCTCGTTAGAGCTTTTTTCTACTAAGCGACTAGTAGTCCTATTACATACAATACAGACGCGGCCGCGACTCCGAAGTCGTTGCGCCTGCAAAAAAATACGGCTCGAATAGTCGCGCGCGACTTGGTATTTCATAATTACTGAACGAATCTAAAATCTATGTTTTCGTGTTTTTTATAACAAGTAAGGACACGCTATTTCTTCGATATCCGTTTTGAAAATGAGCTGTTTATGTGTAGAATAGCGATCGGTCGCGCTCGCAGTCGCTTTAAAATTAGCTGCGCAGCGGCTGCCGTCGCCCGATTAAACGGACCCCTTAAAACGCAGATAAGCGGTCACATGTGCGGTAGCCGATAGTAACCACATAGCACGGTATTTTATAATAACACATTACTAAACTTTTCATTTATTGTGTTAGTTGACGTTAACCAAAATCCTGCACTCTGCGACATTTCAAAAACAAGTTTACTTTTAAGTTATCTGTTATTTCTCTGAAATACATGCGGTCGTCGGAACACAGCGTACCCCACTGACGCTAACTTAACTATAAACACGTAGACTCCTTCTACTGAGGGCATTCCAATATCGAATAAGCTGTAGTTAAGACCTATCATGTAATATTTATCAATAAAAGTCACATAGATCATCACTGGCGTTTCCTTCAAAAGTTAACTCCCGCGACTAGCTGCTTTAGTGGAAACAAGGTCTTAAGTCGTATAAAACAGACGCATTATCATTTTGTATCTACTAAGTATATACAAAACGCTAACGCTTCGTTTATAGGCATTAGTTTGTTAAGGTGGTGCGTTTATTCATGTTTACTGTGCTTGAATGGCGAATGATGGCGATCGTTGATCGCGCATTATGTCAAAGAAACGTTCGCACTAAGAGACGACAGCAAAGAAATTGAGGAGGCCTCTGGAGGGGCACCAAGCACGTGCCAGTAGTGCTTATGCGTAATTCCGCCACTGTTAAAATCGTAAACCATGAAATAAAGTTCATTAATCACAGCAGTTCATTATAATAACAGTGGATTTTATTAATTCATGTTATTATTATTATTATACTTCTTTTGTTGTTTTCGCCAATAACGTAATGAGGGATGTAGCTAATATTTGAATATATAGGCTTTGCAATGAAACTGATGTAATGAATGTACTACAAGAGAATTACACCTGAAATTTTTCCACAGTAAGTACTGATTGAATTACTTAAAAAAAAGACAAACAACGTTTAAATATTTGCTATAAGTTTAGATTAGGCTGACAATTTAAAAATTTGTTCAAATTTGGATTATTTTTCTGCTATTTCTAATTGTCTCTTACAGATATTTTTAAATTTCAGATCTATCGTTCATCAATAAGCATGAAATATCAAATTTATGTCAGGATGTCAGTTTTTAGTGCCGTATAGTAATGAAATAGAGAAATTAAATAATTTTCTTGACGTAAATAAATCACGGTAAATTGTATTTTAATTTTAATTAATAATCTTAGAAGTTATAAAATGAGATAAAATTAGAATAGAAAAGGCCAAATGTCGCACGTAATTATTACATTTATTGGTATAGAAACTTAAATAAGATAAAATTAAAACGGAAAAGGTCAATGTCACACAAAACTTTACATTTAATGGTGAGGAAACTTTAGGCTTATAATTATAATAAATTAGGTGTTAATGATCGATGTAAAAGTTCATTTTGAAACACTTTTCTGAGGGAAACTAGTACTTATGAAATAACATAATATAGTGCTGACAATATTCAGATAAAATTGATTTCTCCAAATACTCATAAAGTCCTAAATTCAAGTTAGTTACATCAAAGAAGGTTATCTTAAGTACATCGTTGTCCACGAGCGATTTATTCCCAAACGTACATACTTACATGAGAAACCACAACGATCACGTAATGAAAGTCCCGATTTCACGCATCGCCGCCCATTGGACGAGGATCTTTCCTGACACTTGCGGGCAAAACGATAACATCCTTCTTTATATGGATCGTCGGCGAAGCTTCGATAAATGAACCCAACAAGAAATCGTTGAAGAAGAATGCATTTATGAGAATTTATTGCTCGTGAATTACTCTACATTTTTTTACAGCTCTACTACTTACATAATTATGTTCATATATGTACCTCAATGTTTGTGTTTAACTTAGTTTCAATTGTATAAAATTGAATGTGCGATATGTTTTATTAATTTTTATAACTTTTACATAAATGAAAAAACACTGAATTGGAATTTTTTATTTTATTTTAATTCATCTTAGGAAGCTGTCTTCATAAAATTATATACATTTATATACATTTCATGTAATCGTCTGGAGTATAAAAAAACAGTCACTTTGTTAACTTGGACTTCCATTTTTGATTTTGTGTAGGTATATATTGCTTAACACTACATTTATTTAATAAAAATTGCTACTTCTTTATCTCTGTTTCCTTTTTCAGTACCATATGACCCAATGAATTGAGAAAGAAATAGGCCCTATTCCACAACGTCAATCCACTGTAGATTGATGTCAATGATTGTATTAAAGTTATTATTAATTAACTCCAACATCAGCTGAAAAGAAATACAGGGTTCACACAAGTTTAAATCTTATTTCGTCGACAAGGAGAAAAGATTAACTGATTATAGTGGTACAATAATTGTGGACCGCCTCCTACCGCCTGTTAATGGACCAGCTTAACATGCGGTGCCTGATGGAATTTTGGTGTATCACGGCTTTGGACATGTTCTCTCGATGTTTCAGGTTCGTTAACGTTCAGTTAATAGGTCGTTTGTTGATTGGTTTAGTTTGTGATTAGTTAGTCTATTGTATAAGTTCCTCTATTTGTTGTTGACTTGACATAGGTTGACCAGTTTGATATTTATGGATACTGGCGTTAATTCGACGTACAAAGTAGGTATTGTTTCGTGGTTACGAAAAGTTAATGAAATTGCTTGTTCTTAACAGAGAAAAAGCGGACTGGGCCATTGCCGTGGGTGCAGCGATTCTATTATACATTTTAATTTAGGTTCCAGGGTTTGATTACTGACTAAATGAATTTTGGTCATACGCAGTACGACAGGGTTGCACGATAGTGTTAAAATTAAGAAAGGAATGTTTAGATGGTTCGGGCACATGGAAAGAATGACTGACTGACGAAGAAATTTGACAAAGTGATAGCTGATAGCTGATAATCAGTGTTAGCTGACGGAAATGTCAAAAGTACATACCTCGGTGAAAATATGTCAAGAGAATGATGAGATTTGAGGAAGCAAAAAAGTGTATAAAGACCACGAGCTTGGCGCTCCGTCCTCTCTGACTTCCTCGTCAGGGATACAGCGTGAAGATATTTATGTGTGTATGTATGAGTTTAGATTCACCAACACATTACAAGTACAACGAAAAATTTGTATTTGTGGTAAATGCCAGTCGAATTGTCACTGGATAGTCCTTCTAAAAATACAAAAAATAATCTTGTACAAGGAATAACAATATCTTAGTGTTTAGAGTCGCCAACGTACTTACTATATCAGAGGGGTAAACGAGCAAGCAAAACACCTGATGGAAAGTGATCACCACCGCCCATTGACACTCGCAATGTCCTATCTATCGTTACTACCCTCAATTCTGCTTAACCTTCTATTGTTAACGTCCATAGGCCTCAGTGCATTCACAATCAGGTGGACAATGCCCGTTTGTCTTCCCAGTAGTAACAAAAAAGAAGGCATGGGATTAATTCTCCAATTTTATTTCAGAAATTTCAGAATAATGTAAATGTTTTTAAAGCTATTTACCTGCGTCAAATATTTTATGAAAACAACAGTTGTGTCGGATAGACGCTGTTGCGATTCCACATACTTTTTAATTTTATTTTATACGACAAAGGTGGCAAAAAAGCATACGGTCCGCTTGATGGTAAACAGTTACCATAGCGCAGGACGCATTTGGGAACGGAACACCAAAAAACGAATAGTGAATGCTAAGGTCCTATCATGACTGCTTGCTCGTTATACTCTGTAGGATAAAAAAGTGGTTTTAGAGCCCTGATTTTTAGTGACCTGATTTTCTAGTTGTTTATGATTCAAGCAGCGCAGTAGGCGTCACTCATGCTTGAATATAACACGTGTGTATCGTCCTATAAGCCGTACGTGGGGTCCCATTGCCCCATTGTGACGATCAAGATAAAATCTACGGTCGAGTTAACAAAAGAGTCCAAATAATAATAAACGGTATAACCGCCCGTGGGCGGGCTGCCCGCAACAATAGTTCAAGTTTGGGTCCTTGATCATGATTGATGATCCAACTTTAAGCTTAACTCAACTTTCGTCGCAAAATCGGCATGAATGTGTGTCATATTCTCTTGTTATTTTCACTCTAATGTTGATAAAAGCAATAGAATCCTGAAGTATTAAACGAACAATCCTTGTATAAAGTTCCTTGTCACAAGTTCATAAACTTGATGTTGCAAATGCGATATATGTGAATAACAAAAGCTATTTGATGTGTATATTTGACTAATACATTACAATCGGTTAAAATACCTTCTTTCATTCAACAATCCTTTTTTTGGAACTAATTGACGTGCTTAAACATTAGCTAAGGACGACGTTGACTTAATTTAGTGTTTGTATTGGGATTTCGAGCTATGATTATTCACTTGCACGATAAAAATAAAAATTAATAAACATCTGGTAATCATGTCAAAGGCATCTTCATACTTAGGCGAAAGTGGGCGAGGAGAACGATGAGATTTGAGGAGGCGAAAGAAGTATGTAAGAACCGCGAAGCTTGACGCTCTGTCCTCCCTGACTAGCCTGTCAAGGATAGAGCATGAAGATATGTATGTGACTGGTATACATACAAACTGATTTTGACATTATCTATGTTATGGTTTTTAGACTTTTATTCTGTAGGTGCAATTTATATATCATGTTCTTGTTAACCATTTTTATACACATTTGTTTTAGAATATTAATCAATAAATTGAGCGACTTATTTTCTGACACGTACAACCCAAATCGCTGCATATAGAAGCTTAACATTTTGCACAGGGGTTTCTTATTATACAAACTAGGAAAACACTAACAGCGATATTTTAATAATTGGACTCCGATTGCAAAAATATGAAAAAAAAAGTTTTGCGTTTAATAACACACATACATCTTTGCGAAAAGATAAATACATTAATAAATATCTAAATATTAGTTTAAACGATTTTATAAAATGAAAGCACTCGCATAGCTAGGCGAAAATGTGTGAAGAGAATGGTGAGATTTGAGGAAGCGAAAGAAGTATGTAAGGACCGCGACGCTTGGCGCTCCGTCCTCTCTGACTACCGCGTTAGTGATACGGCGTGAAGATATGTATGTATAACATTAACTTCTGATGTGGTGACTGAATAGTGTGTCAATAATGGTAAGACTAAAAAAAATGGCGTGGAATGAAATAACTAAACACGAGTTGTATACTAGACGAGTGATTTAGTATTCATGTACTGTGTCTCCGTGGTTTGTATAGCACGTTATCTCCTATGCATCTTATTTGTGAGTAGAGGTGCATACGAGTATCTGTTACATAAATAATAATTAAACGTAATTTTCGGGGCCATAATATAAGCTATGTACATAGATAATTTATAATTAGTCGTTGGATCAAGAGTGGGAATAGTGGGTCATGATGGGAGCTCTAATATAAATGATGCCTGAGTCAGCACGTCGTTTCCTTGTTCATGAAAGTAAAATTTTATACGGAAAAAGAACTTACAATTCCGTACTCGATGCGTAAGTTAGTATCACTGACGAGTTCTTAACTCGTGTTGCACTGCTTGTATGAGTTAAGTAGTTTTGAAGCTGAGTATACATTGAAGCGAGAAAATCACTTAAATGGAAGTTCACTCTAAAAATCCTAAGAAAAGCTGAGGAGTTTAAAGAGTTCTACATACATACATACATATTTTCACGCCGTATCTCCAACGAGGTAGTCAGAGAGGAAGGAGCGCCAAGCGTCGCGATCCTTACATATCTCTTTCGCTTCCTCAAATCTCATCATTCTCCTCACACATTTTCACCTAGGTATGCGACTGCTTTTGAAATTTCCGTCGGCTAACACTCCAGCTATTTGATCTTCATAAGTCAGCCTTGGTCTTCGTTGGCCTTTTTTACCACTCACTTTCGCTCTATACATTTTCTTCGTCTTCAATCTTTCCATGTGCCCATCTTAGCTTTCTTCTTCATTTTTTCAACAACACTGTCGTGCAAGCCAGTCGCACTGCGTATCTCATCATTGCTTATTTTGTCTGCAAGGGTGACACCGCACATAATTCTATGATATCGCATTTCTACTGCATTTTGTCTGCAAGGGTGACACCGCACATATTTCTAAGAGATCGCATTTCTACTGCATTTATCTAGTTTCACTCGATTTCTGGCATATCTAGGACTCACTACCATACAATAAAGTTGGCACTAACATCGCATTGTGTATGGCCATTTTGGCTGAGTTAGATATATTCATACTGCTTACTAATGCGGACAGAGCACTTTATTGCTGGCTGCTACCCGTCTCTCCACCTCCAACTTACATCTTCCATCCCTCGAAAACACACTCCCCAGATATACAATTTCGTTCACCTGTTCTAGATAATTTCCATTTACCCATATTTCACACTTTGTCTGTATACCTTCCCTTTCAAACACCAGAACCTTAGTTTTATTCACATTCACATTCAATCCTTTCACTTCAGTCTTCTTTCATGCACGTAACTAGTGTCTGCAACTCCGCTTCTGATGGTACTATAAGCACAACATCGTCAGCGTACAATAGGCAGTTTATCGCTGTACCATTACATATCATACCACTTATACTACCTTTCAATATCTGGAGGCAACTGTCCAAATAAAGCACGAATAGCCAGGCAGTCATCACGCAGCGACGCCTGAACAGACTTCGAACCAGGGCGACATGTCACCATCTATCCTTACACAGGCTTTGTGGCCTCTATATAATGACCTCACAGCCTGCAGGCTGTAAGGGGCCCTCCACGCCATATTCAGGCAGAAGACTCCACAATTTCTTTCGCACTACTCTATCAAAAGCTTTTTCTAGATCCACCAAAGCGCAGAAAACTTTCTGACCTATGCCCAGAAACTTCCCCATGATAACGCAAAGCGAGAAAATCTGATCCATGCAACCTCTACCGCTTCCCACAAATATCTTTCAGAAACATCTTTCATACGTTCAGTCAATACCTTGGTACAGACTTTACTTGCTAAGCTGACCAAGCTGATGGCCCTATAGCACGCACAGTCCAAATGAGAACCTTTCCCTTTATAAAGAGGTACTATGACTGCGGTGCGCTAGTCCTCTGGCACTTTTCCGTTCTGCCAACAAAGGTTGCACAGTGCACAGAAGGTATCCCAGACTCTAGGACCACCATACTTGATCATCTCAGCAGTCACCTCATCATTTCCCGCAGCCTTTCCATATTTCAGACTTCTTATCACTTTTTCATCTCTTTCATACTAATGGCATCCTCCAGTCCCTGACCCGAGTGTGGCAATTCATTAGAATCGCTCTAAGTATCAGAGACGGAGTCGGCACTCTCATACAGTTCTCCATAGTATTCACTCCATCGCTGCAGAACATCTCTTTTATTTGTTAGCAGGCGGTTTTCTTTCGAACGCACTATTCATTCTGCAAGGTGCCGGACCACTTCGGTACTTACGTACTTCTTTCCAAAATAATTTGGAATTTTCCTCGAAGTTGTCCGACATCTTGTTTTCGTCTAACACCTTACACCTTTCACGCTTCTGTTTCAGTAGTGCCTTCATTTGTGCTTTCTGCAGCTTATATCTGTCTTAAAGAGTTCTAAGAACTTTAAAAACCCTAAGAAGAACTTTAAGAACTAAAAGAACTCAAATAACACAAATAATCCAAAGAACTCATTTAAGTTTCATAAAATAAGCCTAATTTCTTGGCCCGACATTAAGACCTGCTTGGGAAGGCTAGTACGCGGCGCATTCTATATATTTCTTTTTATCCTAGACTAGATGTTGTACTTTTCACTTAATGGAGACTTCATCGTTCACAGGCTCGGGCAAAAGAAAAATAATATAATAACATAAATTACCAGTAAGAAATAAAAAAAAAATGTAAGACAAAAGCATAAAATTAAGGTTAGTGAGATATACATTCGTATTAAAATGTGACAGAATTAGTATAAATCAAATGAAGTACTTACTTACATCGTTATAAATTGAGTTTTCCAATCAAAGATACTTCATTTCCTGGTAACATGTGGTCAAACATTTTACGACGACCATTAAACCGAAAACTAGTCATAAACCCGTTCGAAATTTATGAGTTTGATCTATGCCTAAGAAATATGAGATATTTATGGATGTCGAGATATCAATTTATAATGTACTTGATGGGAGTAAGCACTAGCCTAATATCTATAGCCTCCTATCGGTAGTAGTTTACGAACTTATAAGACCATTTTTTCCCGCATTACCAAGAAAGGTAATGCAGAGAAACCTTAAAAAGGTACCCAGTGTGACCCTTTGGGTTGAAACTGGGTTATGTGAGATTTTATCTATTAAAACTCCCGTGGTGGTCCTCGGAGTTTGGGGTAAGATTACCGCTGGCGTGAGTGTGTTTATGTTAGGGGACTCTGTCGAACTACGTCTTGGGAGGACTCGACGTCTTCCCCAAGATCTATATGATGCGGATCACAGGGAGTTGGCCGTCTTCGGTCTCAGGGTCACCTGAAGAGTGTGATTAGAGCAAATATTCTGTTTGTTCGTGACGTCGAAGTTCTTTTTGTAGTCACCTTGTACGTCAAGCTAAAGATAGTGTTATTCTGTATTTCAGACTCCGTTTGTCAAATTGTCTCACCAATCACCGCCTTGTAATAATGGCTAAGAGTGCCATGAAGCACTGATTCTTGGATATGGACACCACTAAATTACACAACCAGTAGGCGCCTGTGATCAATATTGGTTACCTTCAGCGTCATATCAAACGCTGAAGCACCACTACACTACGAGAACCTTAATCATATTAACACCTATATATCTCTCATAACCCCACTCCCATTCTTCAAGTGACCACAGTGCATTCACCCGGAAAGAACAGATAACAATGTGACGACGGTCTGGCGATTTTTCTTGTGTTCTATATCGTTATGTTTTGATATAATATTTAGGAATAATAATGTATAATATCCTGTATCATAATTATGACTTCAAAAATTCAAAAAAGTTTATTCAATAACTCCTAGATGTATTAACATGGGCTGGTGTCCCCCTTTAAGCACACTTATTTAATGACACTTATTTAAATTAATTTATTGTAATAAAAAAGTATTTCAGGGCATTTTGCGACTTCTTGGTTAATTTTTTGCGATTTTACTTCTGGGTCATTACACTTTCACATCTCAGAAAGTATTTCTGTAATCTGACGTTGCTAATTAAATTTATAAGAGCTTATCATAAGATATGTTGACAACGATTTTTGTTAGTTACATAGATTCTTTTTCTTTAAAAAAAATAGACATTAAAAGAATAATCCTCCAAAGAGATTATATTTATAAAGAAGAAAAATTTTAAAAATTTAGAAAATTTTGATGCCAATCTGTAATATTTCCATCTGAACGAGCAATGAATATTTTTGAAGTTTAAAAAATTATGCATAGGCTTCATATGTATGGAGCTCTTCATTTGTGGATAATTGAAGATTTATTCAGCCGGAACTGTGGTAATCGATATTTAAATATGTATACTTGTTTGAGAGTGAAAGAAACGTAGCCGTCTTTCCGTGTAGGTCATAAATAACAGTCGAAAGATAGCGAAATATTACAACCAATAAGAAGCTCCATTCCTTGGACAACTTTTGCGACCTTCGTACGAAGATAATCAGCTGGAACGTTCGGTTTTACCTTTCCTATTGTCCTCCTTCTCATATTTCTCATACACAAAGAACCTCTGTAAAAAAAAACAATTTCGAGATGTTACATTTTGGACTGCGCGTTATAATGTCAGTTACTTGAATATTTTCATTTCTTCTTTAGCCATGATACACGTATAGACGACCTCGATGGCGCAGTGGTTTAGGCGTTTTGTCTGAGCGTGGAAGGTTCCGGGTTCGATTCCCGGCCGGGAAAGAATTTATTTGCACCACAAGTAAATAAATATAAAGAAAAATAAAAATGTAGTTACAGTACAAAAGGCGGCCTTATTGCTGATATTCTTCCAGACAGCCTTTGGGTTACAGGACAGTCTATGGAAATGGAAGGCGGTACCGTAGAAGTATATGTAAATTATTATAAATAAAATAATATAATATATACATGTATAAAATGAATAAATACGCATGTAATATTTAAATATACAATATACACGAATATATAAGATATACCACATAGCATTATACATAAATACCGAATCATATTATATAATTACATAAATACAAAAATATGCAAATTACATGGATGTTTGACGCGTGTAAATAGCGCCTTATCCTACCTAATTTCGCCGGAATCTAATAATAGTTAATTAGCGGGAGTGGCTGTGCAACCAGTTATATCTCATACAGTGGTGGCCACCGATCCACCGAGAATTCCACCACCAAGCACCAGAAATAAAACCCACTTACCTCTTTATTCAGGACACCTGGATGTTGGATTGGCCGGTCGGCAATTGTTACTTCACACTAAATGAGGTTCCCAGAAACACAGTGCTACTATTATTATATTTTACAAGTATATAAAAATATTAAGCGGAGGATATACGGTATAAGGATTATACTTTTTCTTTGCGACTTTCTTGCGTTATATCTCGGCGGGTAATAATAAAAAATATTCAAAATATCGACCGTTGCGATTTAGGTCGTAGATTACAACGCCATCTATTGGCGTTTTAGGCGAGGTGCAGGCGTCCCTACTTGAGCGGTTTTGTGGGTATTCTCCGATGTGCATAGATGGCGCTCACTCGATAGATCGGCACCACACTGGAGATAATAAGGTTGCACAGCCATTACATAAACATACCAACACATTTATACATACTACATATTATTATTATGACTATTAAGAGGAGAAAGCATAATTTACAATGAAGGTTAAATAGTCAAAAAATATTCCTTAAGGCGCATGTAGTCCTCGAAGACCTTGAGCATCGCGCCAGAATCGAGCTGAGGGGGTGTGGCCAAATGCTTTTCGCAACGAAGTCCGCGACGCGATACTCCACAATTTTGCCTAGCGGCAATTTTTGACATTAACGTTTATTGACATTTTTATAAGCCTCATAAAATTACGATTTGTGAAATTTAGTTGTCAAATACATAAAAATAAATTGTTAAATACGAATAAAATAAAACATGTTTATAAAGGGACTTATAACTTATAACTTTCTAGATCGTCTCGGGTTTGGGTGTATTGGTAGACGCCACTAGTAGTCATTATCTGGTTCTCATAGCACAGAACCAGGTCCCTAGTTTGAGACCAGATGATCGGTGCGTATTGTTTGACGCATTTATTTATTTGTTATAAACACACATTTTTTTAGTCTATGAGTAGAGCTTCTCATAGACTTCTCATAGAGAAATAATAGACTGTCCTTCTTTTTTATTGTTTTCTTTTTTAAACTTATTTAAAAAGAAGACTGTAAATATTAAACAGTAATAATCAAATAAAAATAATTTGAAGAACGTTGGAATAATCTACTAACTACGATTATAATCTTCTTCATGAATTATTTGTTATTCACTTTGAATGAATGATTAATTATTTAATGGATATTGTTCTAATGAATTTATCTTTGTTTTACATATTCACTGCCTGTTTATATTTATATTTCCTGGAATGAGTTCTGACGAAATTAAAATAGGTCCTGATGAGACGGAGATGGATAGCCAGCCGGATGTATTTGTTACAGCTAATGGTATCACAACTAAAATTAAAGTATTCTACATTTATTTTTAGGAAATCGTAATGGATGGGAATTAAACTGTTTAAAGGAAAAACATAAATAAATATAACTCTATTCTTTTTTGTTTAAAAATGAAATACAAATAAATAACTTTTTACAAAAACGTTTTCAAAAGTAAATAAATCAAAATACTTAGATTTTAACATTAATGTATGAGTGACATTCTACCATGTTGGTGCTTAATATGCAAATTTAAAAAAAAGTTCTCCAATTTTTAAAATCTATTATAAATACATATCATATTTATCATAGAGTTTACACTTGTCCAAAAAAAAATTTAAGTAATTTTTCTATTTATTTATGCCAAAGTAATATTTCGATTATTTTCCCTAATGCGGTGGTAGTCCAGCCATGCAATTCCGTAAAAACTCTAATCGCCCAAGCGAGACTTGCTCGACAACTCACCTCTTCGCATTCGAACTCACTTGGTCTTCAAATGACATTCTCTAAACTCTAGGTTCCCAAACTTATTTTGTCTACTGAGTCGAGAGCTCATGCAGTCGTTGTCTAAGATGCCTCCTAGCTAAATGAAATTACAAATCACCCCCCAGGCCTCTACACAATGCTCTCATTTTTTTTCTGGGTCTCTTACTGCCCCCCTTTAGGGCTGCAGCGCCCACAGGGGGGCGTTATCGCCCACTTTGGGAATGGGTGCTCTAAATCAAGCATACTAGGAACAAAGTGAAGTGATCTTGGATGCGAGTTTGTTAGGCATTGCTTTAAGAGTAATCACCTCAGTCAATATTTCGTCTTAATGTTTTTTAACATCTTCTGATGTAATTACGTTGAAGAAAACTTGTTTCATTTAGATTTATTTAGATGACATTGTTATATTTAAAGAAAGGTCAAAAAATTTATTAACGATAGTACGACTCGCCGCCGCATTCGTCGAGGCGGCGCTGGTATCTGTCGACTTTAGAGAATACCAGTTCGCAGTTCACAATCTCCGTGACCGTGGGAATCCATGTGCAGCGGTGATCACTTTCCATCAGGTGACTCGCTTGCTCGTTTGCCCCCTCCAACATAAAAAAAAAATCAGAAGCGAATTCGACTAATTGAAGTTAGAGAATCACATTGCTGGAGACAAAGCACTTTCACTCGTCGAAGGAAACAAGTTTACTATTATTTGAGATTTTTTGGATTTTAGAATAATTCCTGCTCATAGGAGGACGTTGCATAGCATGGATTTATAAATGTTTAGATTTAGTATCTACCTTTTTAGTTATCTAATAATCAAAAGAAATATTTTACAACAGGTACTACTAACCGACTACGATAACAGATAGTTGACCAATTGAAGTTACTTAAAATCGGTAGGACAGGAAATATTGGAGGGGAGAAAATGATAGAGCAAAATTTAGATTATCCAGATTTTTTTTATTTTGTTGTTATTTTTGCTAGTATTTATTTTAACAGTAAAGTTCATGATTGAAAATAGGGTAAAATATTGTTGGCAATAGGTTTTCTTACAATCCATCTTCATCCATTCATTTGACACGTCTGAATAAAAATATGAAACATGAAAAAAGAAAAACAAAGACATGTTGTTAACTACATTCATAAGCGACGTGGAACTTTTTGCACTCCAAAAAACTTATATGTCCATTGCCAGCCACTAATTGAAGTTTTTCTCTCACATTCTCCAAACATTTCGCCTATGTAATGCCGCACCAATGTTTCACGACCCTCCACGCTTCCTGGAAAACTTGCGGCCCACTTCAAGAAAAACGTGCACTAGTGACCGGTCAGGGGTCACATACTCTGGACACGTAGTGAGAGAAAACTCATCTGGCGTAACCGCTAAATGGGGCCAAGGGAGCTCTCAAATTTTAGTGCGAAGTAAAGTAGAATTTTGAGCACCTCATTAATTCAAAGATTCTTTTAAACTTTTTCGTCGGGTTCACGCTTAATTAAAATGACTTGGGAAGCTTCGCATGATGGCGGCGTTGAATAATATAATACTTTGTTATAAATTATAAATTACTATTCATAAATTAATTATTAATTATTAAAGATGCAATAAAAAGAATAAATGATCACAATTAATTCACTATCAACTCTCCATCTCAACTACCCCGATTAAAATGAATACCGCAGCATTTACAATTGTCCCCCAATTTAAACACGCCGTCCATAAAAGCACAAGTAACAAAATCAACCAATAAGTACGCTGTATTTTTTGGTTTATAACTGTCACGACAGATGTCACTGCGGAATTGTTGAAGTTTTACAAAAATTTGCGAAAATTTCAAGCAATAATATTACAACTAACACTTTACACATAAATTAATAATGATGTGGAAATTTTTCAATAATATGACAGTCTGTAGTTCTAGAAATTAAGTAATTCTTCGTATCTTCGTATTTACTTGCGAAAATTCTTAATTCAAGTTCGCTTCATCGTTGTTGGGTAAAAATAATTCGTCCGTACCAACAGACAATGTTGGGAGAAGAAAAACTTATACAATCTACTCGTATACCTAATGGTTTCCAGACAATTAATCCAAATCAAATGTGTAGCCCCAAACTAGTACTAGGTACATGAAGCACTCAACATATAGAGAGCAAATGTCATTTATTTTGTTTGAAATCAATTTACGTCTGAGCACTGCTGCAGTTACTGCGCTCCGCACGCTTGTTACCTAACATGCACACAGCATGCTACAGCCAAATATCGCAAGATATATGCTATCGAAACGAGAATTTGCGTATTATAATTTGCACAGTGGTGGTAAATTTACCGTGAGAAGTGCATTTTACGGTCATAGAGCAATAGACTCGTAATCGTCATACATGATAACAATTTTTTATTACAGTCAGTCACCGGTTGCGCAGTGATCGCATTGCTGTCGCTGTTTGCAAATTTTTAGGTAATAACCCCGCCGATTGGTTGACTACACACATTATTTCAAGACCTAAACGTGTGTATGAAATATGAATAGACTGATAATAGAAGTTTGCACCGGTGAAAGCGAGATGCACGCGTCATCGAGCACATCAATTTAATGTCCAGTTTACTTTACTTGACCCGTGATAAAACGAATGTTAATTTGAAAATTGCATATTTACAATTACTTACCGATGAAATTAATTGTGACTGTTTTATTGTTTGATTTTAGCTGTTTTCATCACACCACCGAGTAGAAAAGGAAGCCATTATGTATTTAAATATCTTTCAGTATATACGGAAATGTGCACACAGGCCCAGTATTGGTTAAGTACTGCTTTAATACGAGCGAAAGTTGATATTTATTAATGTCAAAAAACTGAGCAGTGGTGAGTTCCGTGAGAAGGATGGTCCAATATTTCGGCTCTATAGGTTGAGTGCTCCATGATTAGGACTAGGTATGTATTGTGGGTATTGCATAACGGATTGATTAACCACCGTACCAGTGGACCGACTGATAGCAACATGTAATTTTCTAATTCGGTTATCCTAATTACAAGTTCTTATCTATTTTATTTTATACTTTTTTTGGAAGATTTACAGCACAATAACAAATATAGGTTTCAGAGAATACATAATTAACAATGCTAATGAAAATTTATTTCTTATATCTTCTTATTATTATTAATTCATAAATCAACATCTTGATGTAAAAACATCTTGATGTTAAATGTTTTTTATATTATTATATCAGTATATATCAGTATTATTTAATATTACAGTATAAGCGAACAAACATGGTGTTTTTAGTTATAGTTATACATATATATCTTCACGCTGCATCCTTAACGGGTTAGTCAGAGTGGACGGAGCGCCAACAAAATACAATGTACATATCATTCAAACCACCATCAAATTGTCGTCGGGACAGTCTGCCGTCTGTACTGAATCTGAGTTTGTGTTAACAGATTTTTGCTGACAAAAAATAAATGCTTAATCTCCGACCTAAAATCAAAATGGACGGAGCATTCATTCCGGCGCCAACAGGATTCTGACGATGATTTCTGATAGATGGGAGGGGTCCATTATTAATCGCTGGGTGGGCCTCCTCAAAGCTGTGTACATTCACATGAGAAATTAAGCAGCAAATAAATGAATTGTGTATTTAATGTTAATAATAGTATAATAATAATTAAGTAATAATTTTTTTGTTACTAACATTACCTCTAAGTTATTTACTAACCAATTCTATAAATATTTCTTATCTGAAAGTAAATATTTTAATAATAATAATAAATTGCTCTAAGTGCGTATCCATACGGTGTCCTTTTTTTGTTGAATGAGTTTCTAGACTTTTACAAATGCGCGTGACTAAGGAAGGGTCATAGTACAACGATACACAGCTGAACGTGATTTTATTTTTATTTTTGTGAAGACTAGTAGCTAAAACAATCAAGATTTACGAGTATTTTGCAAATAATTATTACATGACCGACTCGTGAGCTGAGACGAATTACACTGACAGTACTATATTTTTCTTGGTTGACTCAATGAGATAGAAAGAGACAGGAAAATTCGTTTGTCACACTGTGATAGAAGCGGCAACTTATCGTGGTTCCGTGGTCCGAATGCTTAATATTAATTTGTAATTAAGAAGCCAAGGAAGACCAACGCTGGCTTACGAAGATCAAATGGCCAGAGTGTAAGCTGACGGAAGTGTCAAAAGCACTCGCATACCTAAGCGAAAATGTGTGAGGAGAATGATGAGATTTGAGGAAGCGAAAGAAATATGTAACTTGACGCTCCGTCCTCTCTAACTACCCCGTTAGAGACACAGCGTGAACATATGTATACGTAACACGCCAGTTAAATTTACTCTTAATCTAATATACTACCCCATATTTTCGGTATGCAAGCTTTTACAGTGGAGTTATTTACGAATATATGTTCTTTGCATTTAATCTCCACTAAATTGCCGTCACGTTGATAGGCATCAAACCCATTATTTTGTTTGAAGTCAACTCAATTTCACGGTGCGAACGTGTGAGCAATAATTGTTGCGGTGTTACGTAACTGCCATTTGCTTATTATTTGCCAAACTCTCTGTTCATATCGGATAAACAACTGAGCAGTTCATGACATTGTATGTTACTTACATATTAAAAATCGCAATATTGCAATAACAAAAACTACAGGAAGTAATAACGAGTAGTATAAAATAAAATGTCCTGATTCCTGAGTGAAATCATTAGAGCTCTAGGATTGTAATATTTACTCGTACGATGCAAGTACCCACTAACAAAGGTTATTTGGAAAATCAGTCTCTAAAGAGGTGAAAAGGACGAAAAACTGAAACTACAGAAATTCAAAAGTTCTGACATAACGGTCTCTTATACATTAATTCTGTCAATGAGTGTGTTTGTTTGTTTAAAACCAGCAATAGAGATTAGCTAGAGTGTGATGATTACTCTTTCGTATTATTATACGAAAGAGTAATCATCACACATTGTATGAAAAAAGCATAAAAAATTTACAAAACTCTCGAATTTAATGATTCCTTACATTTTCCAACGTTACCTGCCGATGGAGAAGAAGGGCGATAAAATAAGATTGATGTGTATATCTGCCTGTTTTTCTGCGTGTTTGTCTGTGTGTTTGTTTGCGTGTTTGTTTGTGCGTTTGTCAGTGTGTTTGTCTGTGGAATCGTAGCTCTCAACCGTAGAAAAAATTTTAGTCACTATTACAGCTAAAAACCCTAGTCTCTACTGACAACTGTATGATTAATAGGTGTCAAATTTACTTACGTATCTTAAAACAGTGTCAAATAACAGTAAAATTAAATATTGAATAGCGGCAAGGACCCTTAAAAACTATAAATAATTATATTTCACTGTAATCAGTCCTCTCCACGATTCATATCTTGGACCAAGAATTAAAATGGACGCTAAGTTGCTGCTAAGTTGTCGCTTTCATCACCATGTGTCAAACCAATTTTCGTGTCTCTCTTTCCATTTCATTGAGCGTGACCACGAGTAAAACGGTTAGTATGGCAACCTCGCACTGTCGATGTAATTCATGTCAGCCCACGACCGACTTTACATACAAAACTGAAAAATTATTTGCTAAATATTCGTTAATTTTAACCCGGTAGTACATGCTACTAGGTAAAAAATACCACAAAGCACTTAAAACCGCTAACTTTTTTTCTGACCGCGCTGGAAACACGGGATTCTAGGTACATTCCGATCAATAAATTAATTGATACATGCACAAGTTGCGGGGCAGTCAATTCACGCGTAGCGTTTAGCAAAAACTGAAACAAGTGAGTATGAGTGTAAAATACCCGATAGCGACTGTTTCTGTTGTAATATTTTTCGGTTTGCTTATGAATGTTTTTTTTTCTCTTAGAGATTTTTTACTGTGCTTTTTCCACTAAGAGATAACACAACAGCACAATTGCGTAATAAGAAGATATCAAGGAAGAAAATGAGTCGGAAATACACAAATTTTGAGGAGTATAGTGGACACAATAATAAAATGAAACAAGAAGCAGTTAAGTCAGAATTACCATAGATACAGAAGAAGATTTTTACCTTCGGTCTTAAGATTTTTGATGACAAATTCATGAAAATGAAGAGACAAAAAGTATTTAGAATATGTGTCAGTGTACGTTAGGCGAGCGAAGTTTACTCGAAAAGACAAAAGATCTGAGTGGCCAATTTGTGAGCCATTGCGACGTCTATAAACGAGATCTTATATTATTATACATTTACCGGGACCCATTGGCGAAGGTGATATTGCTGGTCTCTGTTAGAAGCTCAGTTACTTTTTTAGACCGGTCTAAAAAAAGTCTAGTATGCCGTCATATCATACATTCAAGATTAGAGTTCCAAGATATTTTATCTATGCGGAAGACTGTGAGGCGCTTATCTAAACACAAAAAACCTCTCGGAAAAGAATAGATGTGGTTGTGAAGTTTCCACAGCAGCCATGTAACGGGAAAGGTTCAGTTTCAAAAGCAGTTTCAGTTGAAGCAAGTAGTTGGGAGCAAACTGTTTGATGTTGATCTTCTCAATGTTCGACGTATAAAAATATAACTATTTCGTACAGTTTTGCTAGTATATTATGTTGATCTCAATTTTGCATAATTCCTAAGAGGAAACAAAAGTTATTGTTGTTTTTTGTTTAGAATAAGCTCTCATTAGATTTAGATAATCATTATAACTTGCATTAGTACTTTTATTTATGTAGAATAGTATTAATGAAGCTAATAAATCCTCACAATTAGAAACGCTAACATCTTTCCTTGAATAATGTCATTTAAATTATGGGGTATTTTTCACACCTCTCTATATAGGGAAAGGTGCTCATTAGGACTGTGCGTGCTATAGGGCCATCAGCTTGGTCAGCTTAGCAAGTAAAGTCTATACCAAAGTATTGACTGAACGTATGAAAGATGTTTCTGAAAGATATTTGTGGGAAGCGCAAGATGGTTTTAGGAACGGTAGGGGTTGTATGGATCAGATTTTCTCGCTTCGCGTTATCGTGGGGAAGTTTCTATCCAGAGGTCATAGAGATTTCTGCGCTTTCGTGGATCTTAAAAAACCATTCGATAGAGTAGTGCGAAAGAAACTTTTTCTGCCTGGATATGGCGTGGATGGGGAAGGAGGAGACCCTTGCTGCAGGCTGTGAGGTCATTATATCGATGCCACAGAGTCTGTGTAAGGATAGATGGTGACATGTCGCCCTGGTCCGATGCCTGTTGAGGTGTCAGACAGGGCTGCGTGATGTTTGCCTGGCTATTCGTGCTGTACTTGAACAGTTGCTTCCAAACATTGAATGGTAGTATGAGTGGTATGATATGTACAGTGGTAAGCTGCCTATTATACGCTGACGATGCTGTGCTTATAGCACCATCAGAAGCAGAGTTTCAGACACCAGTTATGTGCAGGAAAGAAGACTGTGAAGTGAAAGGATTGAATATGAATGTGAATAACACTAAGGTTCTGGTGTCTAAAATAAAAGATGTACAGACAAAGTGTGCAATATGTATAAATGGAAAATGTCTAGAACAAGTGAACAAAATTGTATATCTGGGTAGTGCGTTTTCTAGGGATAGAAAATGTGAGTTGGATGTGGAGAGACGGGTAGTAGCCGGCAATATAGTGAACGGTGCTCTGTCCGCATTAGTAGCCAGTGTGAATATATCTAACTCGACCAAAATGGTCATACACAATGCGGTGGTGGTGCCAACTTTATTGAAAGGTAGTGAGGTCTGGATATGCCCGAAGTCAAAAGCACTCGCATACCTAGACGAAAATGTGTGAGGAGAATGATGAGATTTGAGGTAGCGAAAAAAGTATGTAAGGACTGCGAGGCTTGGCGCTCCGTCTTCTCTGACTACCCCGTTAAGGATACAGCGTGAAGTAATGTATGTATGTATTTATGTATCTCATTTACTTAATTCCATATTACAAACTCGTAATCATAAAATTTGGACTACGTATCGCTTATTTCAAAAATTAAGTAAACAAAATAAAGCGGCCCGCTCGTAAATACGACATTTACGTTAATTAAGTTGATCTCTAATATGAAAAGGGGATCGCAACTATTAAAATCAATGCTTGGTGTGTTATCTGTTATAGTGATGGCTACTGATAATGAGCACCTTCGGAGACTCATTCGATAAATAATCAGACTGGTTCATTTTAATGGCTTCAATTTCGAAGCATACAGGGCGAAAAGTTTTGTTTTTTATGACGTCTAGTTATAAAATTAAGAAATTAAAGATAAACGTTGTAAGTGAAGGGAAAAATATTAACAATTCAACGCAATAACAATAATAATGCGCCAGACAATACACACCAATCCTCTAATTTCAAACTAGGGCATTCCATGTGTTATGAGGACCAGACGACGACTACTAGGGACGTCTCCTAGTACACCCAGACTCGAGACAATCTAGAAAAGTTCGTTTCCTAAATTGACCCGACCGGGAATCGAACCCGAAACGATCCGCGCTTGGATACAACGTCTAAACCACTGCGCCATCGAGGTCATCAGTAAATGTTTATATCTGTTGTTATCTTTGAAAGATCTTTTTAATATTGTCTAAACACGCGCTTGAACGCTGTTTCAGCTAGATTATATCCGACATAATGGGGTCCTACTGCTGCTTCAGTATTTTTAAGAGAATTACTCTCATATATGCGAGGTAGTTAGGTGAAATTGGGTCGTCATTTTTGTGGTTAATATTATAGCCAGAGAATTTACTGGATCATTTCTTTTATGACTTTATCACGGCCGAGCTGTTTAGACTTCGCGTCAGAGGGAAAAGAAGTGTTAAAAAAATAATATAATAGTGTGACAAATAGTGAGATCAAACTTATTTTTTAAGTGTCAATATTGTTTTTCAATATGTGGGTGGATAACAACTACTAATTCAAAAAGTAGTGTATATTTTACACTACTTTTTGAATCCTCAGTTTACGGAACATGATTATCGAAATCGTGCATTGGATTCGCAATTGCGGAAAGTATATTATATATTATCCAATAAAAATTTTTTTCAGTAGTAGTATGTACGTACAAATCATATTATTACGTACTACCTACGTAGATAAAAACAAGTAAAAAAATTCAATTTCATTACGCATTGTTCATGTTTCGAAAGCGTAATTTTTAATAAAATTTAAATTAGAATCAATTGGGAAGCATACTGTCATTAGCGGACGCCATTTTCTGGTGTCGAAAACTATTACATTAAATATAAAAATTATTTAGTAGTTTCGCGATTTTCATAAAGAAATAGATCGTGGCGCTTATTCTCACTACAAGGAATCGTGACTTAATAGATGTCAGAAAGATTTTGTTTTGAGAAATAAAGGGGAAAAGGTCCCATGACGGGATTCTCTGCGCGCGAGTTTGAAACGTTAAGTTTCTTAATCTAATTTTGTAGATCTATAAGACTTACGACAATTTTCGTCATATGTGTGGGTTTCCAATCAAAAAGGGTCCAGTAGTGGGGTATTGAGTTAAAATTAGATTCGGAATTTAGAATAGATATAAGGATAATATATAAGGATAATTAAATTGACTTCGATAACTGTCAAATTTAATTATATAGGTATGTGTATCGTATTTATAAAGTTATTTTAATTGTACTTGAGTTTTGATTAGTAAAGGATAGTTATTTTATACTTTTCAGTGTTTTTTTTGAAGGCGGTTTAATTTTTTTTAATAAAAATTTTTTATTTCTCCCTTTTGAGTGCTCTTAACCTAAATAAATATCTAGGGCAGGTCTACAATTAACTTCGTTCTAATTCCGGAGCACAACGATATACAAGAGAATCGTCAATATAAATAAAGGTTTTAACCAGGTCGTGTTATCTAGTGTATCTTCGAAGTCCAAACTCCAATATCGGTGAAATTTAAATGAGACCACCTCTGAAGTATTACCTACCAATCAAAAAAAGAATTTTCGAAATCGGTTCATAAATGACGGAGTAATGAGATAACAAACATACAAAAAAACATACAGACGAATTGAGAACCTCCTTCTTTTTTGAAGTCGGTTAAAAATATATTAATGTCTTTGGATGCCTATATAATAATTCGAATCCATAGTTATAGTTCTTCAACATAACTATAAGAAATTAAACTTAACAAACATGAAAGACGTAAGATGTGTAACAGACGGACAGGCAGATGGACTAACAGACGGACGAACACGAGTGACTTTATAAAGGTTCTGTTTCCTTTCTAGGTACGAAACCCTAAAAAATACCGCTTCGATGTACGTAATTGGAGTCCATTTGGTTTCATAATCTACTATCAATCGCCATTTGATTGAGTGGGAATGGAATTTGTGCTCAATTTGTACGTAAAGCCTCAATCAGTCACTGTAATACTGGGATTTTGAGTTACAATTTAGAAAACAATGTCGCTTTTTCTTCTATTGATTTTATACTTCCATTTGTTCCTTCATTTCCTGTAATTGTGTTTTATAAACGTGGCCTGTTGGTGCGATAATAGTATACTTGCCCTCCTAGCCAAGGGTTCCCCGAGTTCAATTCCATTACAAATATGGATTAAATATGTCAATGGCAGTGTAAATATCTACATCTAAATCTGACAAAATAGTGTTGGCGCCAACTTTATTGTAAGATAGTGAAGCCTGGATACGCCGGAAATCAAGTGAAAGTAATATAAATGCAATGGAATAGCAATTTCTCAGAAATATAATTAATTAATTAATTAAGAACATATAATTAAATTATTAAAACTTTCGTGAGACATTATTAACGCACTAATTATTGAATACGGCTTATTATACGTGAGTAAAGCCGTATTCAATGATTAGTATATTACATATAATTTATATACCACCTTCGCGGACAAAATAGGCAAGGATGAGATACGTAGTATAGCAGGATTTGATGACAGTGTTATTGTAAAAATGCAGAGAGGAATGCTCAGATAGTTTGGGCACACTGAATGAGTGATGAATAAAGCAGACTGTTAAGTAGCAAAAGCCAAGGAAGACTAAGGCTGACTTACGAAAATCAAATAACCCATGGAATTAGTGTATCGGCTGACGGTAACGTCAAAAGCACTCGCATAGCTAGGCAAAATATAATGGTAGTAAAGTAGTAATATCTTTGAAATAATTTTAATCACCAAGCTTTTCGGAGCATCAATAAAAATAAGTTACGAGATAAGCGTAGTGAAGATTTCAAAGGCAAAATACTCGTAAACTATAGATTTCTAACTTTTAGCTAAAAAAGAGGAGATTAATATAACTTCAGTGAGAGCGAAACAAAGAGAGGCGTTCAAAAAGTTTTACAAAATAAGCGAAGTAACAATGTTTATAGTTTTGAGAAAAAGTGTTGCAGATATTGTATTGCAAGAAATATTTTTTTAAATTTTTTAGTGAGCTGTTATGGAGACATTCTGATTAATATTTATGTAAGTACATATTAAATATTTTTTTTAATCTTTGCGAATACGCGATATCAAAATATTTTGAACAAAAAAAGAAATTTGTTGAGTTTTTGGTCAAAAATTCGTTCACAATGATGGCCTTGTGCGAAGGCGCATTATCGTGGGTCAAAACCCAAGAATTTTCTTTCCACAAATCTGGCCTTTTTCGTCGTAATTGTTCTCTTAAAGGCCACATAACGCCCAAATAATATTCTTTATTTACCGTTTGACCTTCCGGAAAGAAATCCGAGTGCACAACACCGCGATAGTTAAAGAAAACAGTCATCAACATGACTTTGACTTTGGCGTGGTTTTTTCGGTTTCGGTTCAGTTGGAAGGCGCCACTCCGAAGCTTGTTGACTAGTTTGCATGTCAAACGCGTAAACCCACGTCTCGTCACCAGTAACAATGCGTTTCATGAACGTTGGGTCGGAATTGACTCGTTCTAGCATGTCCTCAGCAACTCTTATGCGATTGAGTTTTTGGAGAAAATTCAGGTCTTTTGGGATTAGCCGAGCGGCAACACGTTTCATACCCAAGTGATTATTTAAAATGGTACGGATCGACTCGTGAGACACAGAAAGTTCGGCGGATATCTCTCTCAGACTTGAATGAGGATTTTCAGTCACTATTTCCTTCACTTTTGCGATGTTAACTTCAGTTGCAGACGTTGATGGCCTACCAGAGCGAGGCAAATCTTCCATCACATCTAGACCGCTTTTGAACGCTTTGTACCACTCATAAGCACGTGTTTTTGATAGTCGATTCACCGTAAGCCTTCTGTAACATTTTCAGTGACTCCGAACACAAAATTTCATTGGCGATGCAAAATTTAAGACAAACTCTTTGTTCGATGTTTTTGTCCATTATGAAATTCGCAATATACACTAGAATGATATAACTAAAAACAGCACTGTATTTAATCTAAATAACAGATGCAACTCAAACTCCGCGCCAAAATGGAAAACAGTTGTGCTAATCTAACAACAACAAAAAAAAAAACAAAAAATTGAATTTGGAACCATAAACAAATCATCCATTCCCGATACTTTCTTGACTGAATGTAACATTGCATGCTTCAATATGTGATGTACGTGAGTCATATTTTTTTGTTAATAAATCTATTTACAAAAAATATAACTCACGTATATTATTCTTATAAACCAGTTTAGAATATGTAATATCCAAAAGTTTTTGATATGTTACATACATATATGTAATGAAAGGAGAATAGATAGAGAGAATAGATAAAATAAGAGTTATTATAAGAGAATTGATCCTTTCTCTTGTGATCGATTCTCTTGTTTTATTCCTTCTCATTTTAGTGTTAATTAGTGTGAAATATGTTAGCTATTAAGACGTAGTATTATATCAACTAAATATGTCGTATAGTTTGTGAGAATATTGACGTGACGTACGGATAGGCGGACGGATACTAATAAGGCCTCCGTTTCACGTTTTGAAATGTTGAACCTCAAATGAATTGTGAAATTAGAATATTTATACTATTCTCTCTTTACTATAATTAGCAAGTGAAAGTAATTGTAATGACTATCAATTTCAGAATAAGTCTTCGGATGTTAGTTTCTGTTGCTTCTAATTATTTTAAGATACCTATTCTTTTGTCCTTTTGATAGATAACTGTCAGAAAAAGGTTTTACGAAATATTAAATGTAAAATTTGATTTAAAGTATATAAAGAATTTATTAAGACTTGCGAAATAAACTAAATCTTCATTATGTAAATCGCAATTATTTTATTCTTTAACATTCTGTTCTCAGAAAGAAAATGACTTTTAAGCTGATATTAGGTATAACATTAAGAATATTAATTATGCCTCATTCTTTTATCTTCATTTAGTTTCTTTTTTACCGTCACTACATTACGGAATTGGGCTGTTGATAATTTTAGATATATTTAATTTTTGAAATATCGATATTTTATGAATTTGATATTTCGAAAAATTAAATGTCAGTAGTGCAATAACTATATTATCTTGCTTAAAAAAATATGAAAAAGTCAGTCTAAAGTTTTCAATTAGGCATTGTTAAATATGAAATGTAACAGAAGCACTGATCGTTATGAACACACTATCAATTCTTCATCACAACTATTATGTACTTGACTATTCGACGGCTTCTCAACAACTGAACTCCTACAAGACCAAAATCAGACTTTTATGCAGCCCCACTACATGCAGGAAATCCATTCTACCCTCGTTCTTGTTAATAAAATTTTACAAAATAACACACAGGTAATTTATGTGATTAAAATTAATATGGAACTAACAGTATGTTTATTAAACGAATTAAATGACACTGTTAACAAAAAATATTTAAAGCAATATTTATAGTGTTCTAACTGTTCTTGTTGTCTAATTAAATACTTTTTACCTTTCGATACATAAGAGAACGTAAATGAATAAATGAGTATAAAAAATAGTTGAAATAATACACGAAAAAAATTTAATTGCGGTGCGATCGAGATATCGGTATTGATCTCGGTCTAGGCTATTGACTGCTAGAAATCCTGCCGAGTAGTTCGGTCTCGATTTTCGGCTAACACGTCATGTTACTCGGCTATGACTAATAAGAATATATTAGCACCTCTAATGAGTGTTGCTAGTGAACAGTTTTTTAATAAAGCTGGACAGTTCTACGACGAAAGCAGGCTCTACTTATAGCGATAAATAGCTGAAAAATCCCTTTTCTTATCGTACAATGTGGCACTATTTAAGTTTGATTATTTAAACGATTTCTTTACAAAATCGATGCTTTTTTTAAATATTACCCAGAAAGCCTAAAATTATGTTCTAGGCAATTTTTAAGGTGTCTTCAAGTCTCGGTCTCATTTCTCGACTCTTTCTCGAGTCTTTCTCGACTGAGACTAAAATCCGAGGTTTGGTTGGACCTTATCGATATACTTACCACTCGGTACTCTTTATGTGCGAACATTCTGTGTCCGCGTTTCACACTTTCATCGAAAATGTTCTATTCCACTGCGCCGGCACACGTCTACCAAAGAGTATGCTTATTTACACTTGGATACGGACATGGTCTACCTCTTCTTTCTGGATACGCAGGAGATATCTGCACACAGATACCCAGCTCCCTGGGAGAGAGACTAGGTTATGCGGGGCTTTTACCCACCACACTCCTGCGGTGTTGCGGTGCGGTGCGGCTGCGGTGGCAGTGTTTTAGCGGCCACTTACGACAGGCGATGACCGCCGTAACCTTATTCTCGGCTTTGGGATCTGGAACTACCTATCTTAACACTCCAGTAAAATAATGTGTGCTGCACACTGAAATTGGAATGTATTTTTTGTAAATACACGAGACTTTCAGTGGCACACGTTTATTTTCTTTTCTTTTACATTGAACATTTATTCATTGCATAGTATTATGAAATCCAGAACAGTAAACATTAAAACAAATTTAATAAAAATGTACTTACTATATTTCAGTTCACCTGTTCGCACGCATTAATTAAGTATGAATATCTTTCAGTTCGTGATAAACAGAATATATCCTTATGCACTCTTTGTTTCTATAAAGCAGGAGAATAATTTACTTAGGGCTCTCTTAGTAAAGCTTTAAAAATTATAAGGTTAAAGTTCTTGGATAGCTTAGTTTTTGGAAGAACGTTAAGATAACTTTTAAATACTTTTCTAAAAAAACATTGTATTTATTCAGTTACACGTGTTGAACGTAATTCAAATAAATTCCCATTAATTAAATTTAAATTTTCTTAGCGACGAGCTTGCCAGTGGGCAAGTAACAAAATCCATTTTTATATTCCTTGTTTTCAGTCAGTGACGAAACGGGCTTCAATCTTTCATTAAACAAAAAGCGAGGTAAAGTTGGGTCTACACTTGTTATTCTTCGGCACTGGAACGCCAAGTTGATAAAACAAGGCTACATCTAAACGGTGGACTAACATTTTAACATCGACACAAAGTTTAAATATCTTTTCTACTGTTTAAAAATTATTCTGGTACGTTTTGTATTTGTAACACGATGTACTTAAATTATTCTTTGAACTACAATGGAATATTTGTATTTTAATTGCATTATTAATAACAGAATATACACACATCAAAAAAGTCTAAGTAACATGTACGATTTTGAATTTTTGAATGATTTTTACTATTGTAATATATTTATATTTCTTTTATAAATAATAACTAAGCCTTTTTTGACGCATTAGTGACTAAAGCAACCAAATCCTGCATTCAATTGTTCATTTAATAACAATAATTAACAATACGTGTACCGTATACGTAGTATAAAATAAAGCTCAAACGAAATTAAACTTTTCATGTTTTACAAAATTAAATAACGACATTTTTTTAATTAATTGAGTGAATTAATACAAAGTGTGACCGCCTCTGTTGTTTAAAATTTGTCGGCACCGATTTTTCATTAAATTTATAACATTGTTTATCTGTTCCTGGTGCAATCTGTCCCAATGGAATTTTAACAAGCCTTTCAGTTGTTGGGTTGTCGACACTCCATCCAGGTTCTCTAGAACACGTCTCTGGAGCATATCCCATACGTGCTCGATGGGACTGAGGTCTGGCGATTGTGCAGGCCACAGCAATACCCGGATGTTTTCCATTGCCAAGTACTCTCTGGTCCACCGAGCTGTGTGCGAACGCGCATTGTCATGCATCAGCGTGAAATCTGAGCCAAGACTTTGTGCAAATGGGTGAACATAAGGCCCGAGGACATCTTCAATGTAACTTTCAGCGTTCATATTGCCATATACAAAAACGAGCTCAGTTCATCTGCTCTTCATAATACCCGCCCATACCATCACTGTGGAGCCACTGTAAGGGTGCACTTCCACGCAAATCACACTGCTATTGACACCAAAATGCCGAGACACCTGGGACTGATTTCTTCCCGCTTGTAGCATTCCTACAGCTCTCTGCATTTCATCAGCAGTCAAATGGCGTCACTCCATAACATAAAAAATGACTCACCACTCAATTTTTTCAAAAACTGTATATCTCAAAATGATAAAGGTGCGATAAATACCAAATTTATCAAGCAACGAAACCAAGGTTCTATTTCTAAAATCAGCCAGTATATGTTTCTGAGAACAAAAAAGATTGTATGCCAATCTACTTTTCTAGGAAAAAAATAAAGTATCAATTAATAAAACATGCAGTTTCTGTAAATGATGCGTGTTGCTTAGACTTTTTTGATGTATGTATTATATTATGCGTATTGTTTACATATATATTTCATATATTTAAAATAAAAATAAATATACATATATTTAAAATAAAAATAAAATAAAATATGAATATTCTTCAATAAACGATACATTAGTAAAAAAATAAATAAACCGGCTTCAAAATGAAAACACGGAAAAGTACAAAATATTTATCCCTCACTAATCGAAACTCAAGTATGAAAATAACTTCTTAAATACGATACAAATATTTATACAATTAAATTTGCTTGTATTGAAGTCGGTGCTAAGCCTACCAAGTAGATTTTCTGTTGTTGCATATTGATTTGGCAACGACTTCAGTAAATGTAAAATTTATAGCACATAGATATTTGTATCTGGGTTTTGATTATAAAAATAACTTTATAAATACGATACAAATACCTATAAAAGTAAATTTGACATTTGCTGAAGTCGATATCAAGCCTCCTAAACTAGACTTTCTGTTGTTGCACATTGATTTGGCACCGTATTGATATTTGTATTGTACTTATAAAGTTATTTTTGTACATGACAGGGTTTTTGTATTGAAGTCGGTTTAAATATTTTGACCTCGGCTTAAATAAATATCTAGGGCAGGCCCACAATTAACTTCGATTCTAATTCTGGGGCGCAACGACATACAAGAGAATCATCAATATAAATAAATAAAAGTTATAAGTAGTTCGCAGTGTGAAGTAGTGGTGTAATTTATTTATAGGCCTCCGAAACACCAGGTTTAAAAATGAAACACCAGGATTTCAATCCTTTTTTTAGGCAACTGGTAGTGAATAACAATCTGAGAAAAATCGTACCGGGCATATAGTTTAATACGTCTACGATAATTTATTTTAAAATTTATTGAGAATTAGTACTTCAAAAAATGCGTTCCACTCAAAAAAATTAATTTTTGAACATCTTAAAATTTTAGATTTAAAATTTTCTCAGATTGTTAAAATCAAAAACTAAAGGTTTTTGATTGACATTTTTGGATTTTAGACTTTTTACGTAATCAAAAAATAAGAGTTTTTGATTACGTAAACGTACATTGTAACGGAGCTAGACGGCGCCACTGTTGCAGGATCGACCTAGCCAACGTCACATTTAGCGTGCCGCACTTACTGCTGTCGTGTCGTGGGGAACTGACGTCAAGTAGGATGATATAAGTCGACGCGCTGCTAGTTCTTTTTAGTTATTTGTCGTCCGCCATTTGTTAAACATAGTTATAACTAATCCGTAATTGCCATTTGTTGTCTAGTAGTTTAATATAAATAATGTGATTATACAATGTGTGAATATTGTTACTATATTAACAATATATTACGTAAAAGTTTCATCCATCCATCCATCCATTAGTTTCGGTAATAGGGGGGAGAGGAGACGGTTAAATTGAGTTCGATTACTCAATACTCAAACTTTCCTGAAAATCTTATACAAATATTTTAAAGTTTTTACTAATGCAAAATATGTAAGTTAACAAGTTGTATTCACTATGCCAAATTTATCTTACGAAATCTTACGGAATCCTAATTTAGCATAGAAAATAAAAAAGAAAGATCAAATGTGGCTTTTGGTGCAAAAAATAGTCCGTCTGGAAGATAAATGAAACGATAATAAGCGAACGACGAAATTGATCTTCGCTCTTGATATACCTCCTGATTGAGTCTATTGATAAAGCAACTCGAGTTCATATGTCACGTATGTAAATATTTCACGGCATCCCTTAAACTGGCTTAGAGGGAATAAAAAAAAAATCACAAATCGTAAATCCCAGTTCTGAACGACGTTTCTATGTTTGGGATTAGTTATAAGCGATTGCGAGAAGGCTTCTGCTTTATCTACCTACACTTTGCAAATAAATTTTTTTTCGTATTATGCAGTAAAATTCTGTAACATAAATGATAAATTACAGTAAAATATATATGACGTATGTATTTACGTGACACGACTTAAAACAGTAATCTATATATTACATGTAATGAAAATGTTTTTTTTGTCCTTCAATCACGTGAAAACTACTGTACGTATCGGTATGGGACTATGACCATTCGTCGCAGAATCGTTTGTAGATGGTTTAAGGTTATTTATTTTTTTAATTCCATGGACCCTTCACCATTTTTCATTAGGTACGAAATTTTCATTTACTCGTTGGAGTTGTTGTACCTACATAAAAAACAAAGTCGCTTGTTGACATGTAAAATGGTTTCGACGCCGTGCGAATCCGGAGCGCATCCAATTGTAGGCGATTAAAATTATAGATAATTATTGAATGTAATCTATTAAGAGAAGCTATTTATTTATGTCTTTGTAGAGTGAACCTTCTGTACACGTATATTCTGTGGTAGCGGGATCAGGACGAAATGTAATGTTCGTTGTAACTAATTAAGGCAATGCATTGGAAATTTTGACGGAAGGGATCTCAATTTTTTTAAGTAAGTACAAAATATATGAAAGTGATATTTAGTAATCCAATTTTTCATTTTATTTACTACATTTTGCCAGTTGCGATATACGATTGGTTAACTATTCTAACAGAAAAAAAACATCAAAAGAAACCTCTTTTACAATAGAGATTTACATTTTTCTGAGCAACGGGACCGATTTATGTTTATACGTTTTTTGTATAGTTTAATCTAAACACACTCTTAAAAATGCCAGTTAGATTTTTTAAAATTAATTGTAGTTTTTAAAATAAACGATAATGTTTTGTTTTTTCGTATTTTCCGTATGCTAGCGTGCGTACGTTTGCATAGAGCAGAAGATCTATTTTAGATTAAATTATTGTTTATCACTGCGTCGCCTTAAGAACGTAGTATCACATTGTATCTCTTAGCATATAATAATGCCCATGGGTAAGATATTTCTCCTTTTTTCTTTACGTCGGTAAAAGTTATATAGGAATTATTTATTTTCTAAAATACGATGCTGTTATATATAGCGGTGTGATTGTACTGCAAATGGTATAACTTCTGTCATAGTTTCTTTAGTTTAATATACATACTGGCATAGGAGAACACAAGCGCTGCATACTGCGCTCGAATTCGATGGAGGTAGTCATATTTAATAAACACCATTTGAAAAATCCAAAGAACCATCTATAAACTCTTATACACTTGTTATTATTATTTTACTGTGTATTATTATACTGTAAATGTGTTTCATTAATTCTGTAAAATTTACAAGAAACATATATATGTCGGAAAAGACACGGGGCAATTCTTGCTTTTGCAACTCAGCCATGAGAAATAGGTACCTAATCTTACAAGAGGCGAACTACTCCATAAAATACAACACTTAAGACAAAGTTAATGTGCAAACGACAGAAAACTCTTTGTAACAATTATTAGATAGGTAATTGGAAATTTAATAATGGCAAACGATCCGTCGGAGAAATGCTATCGCACCGGCCGCCGTAGTCTAACAGACTGTGCGCCGGCCCCGACGTTCCGTTAGCGCGTCCTCGGAAGTCGCGCTTTGCCATAGTATAGTCAAATGAGTGCCTTTTATGATTTCCACCGACATATATTTCAAGTGAATGAATGAAGAACAAACGTGAAAAGCACGTAAAAGCACAAAGGAGTACAATATCGTAGCATATTCTCATACCGTTGGCGTCGTTATTGTATGACAAACGCAGGCCGGTTTCATTATTATTTTTGTTATATATCTTGCAATGACAAAGTTAATTATATATTCCACATAGTGACTGAATGTAAGCCTGAGTTAAAACAATCAGTTGTTAGGAATATTTCGCTTCGTATAACAATTAGCTACGCACTGTTTTTATCTCCAGGAAACTAGTGTAACGGAGCGAGACGGCATCACTGTCGCCAGGTCTACGGGTGCCTGCTACAGTATTGCCGCCAAATCGTAAGGGAAGTGATGTCAAGCAAGTCTGTATAGGCTGATGTGTACCAAGATCTGGAACACTACATCATTCTGCGCGATTTGCTGTTAATTCGTCGTTAGCTATTCGTTACAACATGTTATAGTTTGTGATTTGTTATTAATTATTGAATTAAATGTAAAAGTTACTGTACGTAGAGTGTGCTGCTGCAATACTAGTAAATCCCTATTACATAATATTTTAAGTTTGCAGTTGCTTTTCCCCATTTAGAAGTTACGTTAATTATTTCATTAAGAAGATTTATTTTATTGGATGCATGTCCTAGAAAGTACATTAAGTTTTGTTCATAGATAAATTGTCCTGTCATATAGTTTTATTCGGGGTATCTGACATACTGTATCTTTACCAAGTTGTAGTTTACTTCGAAGATTGTCACAACGCTTTCAGTAAGCTGAGTTTCTTTGAATTGTTGATTTTCAGCTCATTACACTTTCACAGAAATTAAAAAGTCTTAAAGATATAGAATGCATGAAAAGATAGCGATGAATGGTATACTGGGTATAATTTTTATTATAAATACGATTTTGATTAAAATCAATACATATTCTAGTTATTATAACGATATGGAGATGATCCAAAATAAGTCTAGAAAATTTGAGAAAAGCATCCTAAACGCTTCATTTATCAACTTGAGTCATGTTTTACGTTCGCGTCCTTTCGGAGTCCAAAGCCTGTGTTTTATAGGCAGTGGTGACTATAAAAACCATCCTCCCTAATATTCTGTGCTGGAGATTCTTCTGATTCAGAGAAACTTATGTAGCGCATTTTATTGTTGTAACATACTTATTATTAGATTGAGTTCTTAATAAAAAGAAATACGTACATAACTGCGCGTCATTTCACATTCAGACTACACTTCACATCAAGGTGCAGTAAAACCACTTTTACGCAACGTGTAGCAAAAATTATTTGGGTAAGTCAGACCAGATAAGAAGAGATTGTTAATTCGCTGCTTATATCAGTAGGTCTACCATGAAAATGTTTATACAAAACTTCGGACCCGAACGAAATACGACGTTCAAAGCTACCATAAAGTTGCGTCAATTTGTTTCTTTCGTTCGCGAGCTATAAAGTATATTCGTAATTGAATGTAAGGGGAATAGTTTGTTTTCACTACACATTAAATTCTATTAAAATATGTAATGTAAAAAAATAAAAATAAAAGTTATTTTTATTCCATTTATTCTATGCGTTTACTTAGTATGCGTACTGTCACCTCCTACTCCTTAGGGGAGCTTGAGGGAGCAAAATAAGTAAAATAAGAAAAATTAAGATAAAAAAATTCAATTAAAAAAAAAAATTAAGTCAAGACAAAAATTAGTTACATTTATTTTAAGAAATAATTAAGTCATACTTTGAAAATACAAATAAGCGGGTCGTGGATCAGGCTAGCGATGAGTTTAGATCTACTGCGGTCACCGTCCTTTCGCGACACCGTACTCCCCTTGTCCTCCTTTTCTGGGTATGGCCGGATGTTGCAACTAGTACAGCCGCGCTGTAGGTAGATTATTGGTTGGTGACTGATGTTGGTGTCTGCGATGTAGATAGAAGGGTCAGAGTCCAATCCCAACGGAGTTCCCGGTACGGGATCACACTCGATTCACAATTCTATTGTATTATTTAGAATTTTACGCTATTATAAATTTAGAAAGATTGTCTCCAAAACGATAGTACGTTGGAGAAAATTACAAATATTAGGTATACTCGTATTATAATAGCTGAATAGTTTTTCTTTTAATATTTGTACTTAGAACAACTAAGACGAGTGAGCGCTGGTGAGTGAAAAAAACAATTTTAGCAGAATGAATGTTATTCGTTCTCTTCGAGAATGAATGTTACGAACGCATCGCGGTGTAGCTACCGTGCGTCTATTGTTCGAATTCACTATATAAAACTTTTATTAATATTCAGAATCTGTCTGTATATCGATTTTTTATATTATATGTTTGTAAATAATGTAATTTTGTTTTAATATTGTTATTAATTACTTATAGACAACATTTCAAAGATAACAAATTAATTATTTTTCGAAAACATATTTTATTTAACATAAAAAATTTAATTCGTAATCACGAATTCAAAACACCGTTCCTACAAAATAGTGTTACGTTACAGTACTTAGTTACTTATGCGTGTACTTAGTCGATAACAGTCTTCGGAGCTCGCCACAGCTAGCGACAACTTCAGATCATCGGCAAACAATAAACATTATGCATGTTTTATCACTTTAGGAAGATCGTTTATCATAAGTATGAACTCTAAAGGACCCATTTTGCTACCCTGGCTTATCTCAGACCTAGTGAATATGGTTCTGACACTTGTCCCGCATATTCCACGTACTGTTGTCTATCTCCCATGTAAATAGCAAATAACCTGAGCAGGTGGGGTGTGAAACCAAAGCCTGCTAAACAAGCAAAACATTATTATTGACCAGATCCAACGCTCGAACGAAGTAAAGCAGCATCTGTCTGTCCTTTCGCGTCCACGTTCGGTACTAATGCCGTCATGTAATCTAGAAGATTACTGGCTGTGATTCTTTGTGGCTTTAACCCATGCTGAGAGTCTGAGAGTTGCACACAAACTTGTTCATATATTTTTGTATGAATTTCTGACTCTGGCAGGTATTGGTATTAATACTGCTACCGGGCTATAGCCCTCAACACTAGTTCCCGCCCTACGTTTCGGCACCTAAACCACTCTTGTTATTTTCCATTTGTTTGGAAACACGGCCTCTTTTAGGCATAAGTTATATAAGAACAGTAGTGGTTCAGCCAGTACTGATCGACAATCTGTGAAAATGTACGGTAGAATGCCATCCGGTCCCGCTGACTTTTTTGGCTTTAGACTAGACAGCGCTTTTTGCACGTCGCGTCGTGTAAGTGCAAATGGTCCAGATGTACACACGCCGCTCCGTTCACTCCACCTGATGAATTGCCCATCAGGTGTAACACACGCAGTCTTGTTCTGTGAGCACTGAGCTGCAACAATTTGATAATAGCTTGTAGTCATTGGTACTCTTATTTAAAGCTCCGTAGTCTACGCACAAACATATTTTACCGGTATTTTTATTTACTAACACGATCGAGCTTGCGTACTGCGAAAATGATTTTAATTTGTTCAATTTCTGCGTCAATCATCTCCTGCACCATGTCTCGTATTTTAACAGTAAAGGTATGATCCATATGCTACCGGTTCGGTGTTGTTGAATTCGATAACCATCTGACATGCTGTAAGCCCTGTATCTTTTGCTCCTGATGAAAAACAGTCACTATATTTATCTATCAACTTCTGTATTTCCAGCTTTTGGTCGGAGTTATTAGGATACAACATCGTATGGCACCACCGAGTTCTTTGTCGTCGAATTTCACAACGAACACGTTTTGTTCGTTTATGATGGTATGGGTAAAAAGAGACGCTTTACTGAAAGCGATTCCATTGTTCATATTATGCACCAATGAAAGCCCTGTTCCTGTGCTCGGTTCATATTCACCTGGAAGTATTATAAATAATGTTGTTTGTCACACGACACGGTGAATCCTGCCGTTTATATAAATCTATCCTGTAAAGTTGGTGTGAGATTCTACTGGTGCGGCTGCTAACTATTGTGGTGTAATTGTCGTATTAGTCTGAACCATCAAGAATGACTTTCGATTGTCATTTGACTTTCGATCAAAGACAACTTGGTCAGCAGTTTTACGTAACGTTATGTTTCTATGTAAATGAATATCTCAACAGTACTGCGTATTTCAACGCATTGTCTTCTAAGATAGGACTTCGTTCTTTTATATGTCTTGTGCGGTTAGGTTTGCACTACACTTCCCTAAAGGTTTGACGAGGTGTCTACCTATGTCTCGTTACATCGGTAAGCTGTCATTTATAATGCAAAGACCCAGGCGTTTAGCTTCAGAGTCCCTTAACAATGTACATTCACTGCCTAAATCAACATAACACAAAGCACAAAGTAGCTATAATTTTTACCTTTCATCCTATACGGACCTATCTATCCGAAAATAATTGTTACGAATTTAACACCATGAAATTTTATATTTTGTCGGACTCAATGAGTGTTCGATCTTTATTATCTTCTTTTATTTTTATGATCTTCATTTAATTGAGTGTTGGTATAGTGAAGCATATTTTATCGAGTTCTGTTTGGTACAACAGTACTCAGAGATACTTGGAAACAAGCTTGTGTAGCCTTTTGCAAAATCCACAGAAAATGTTAAATATTGTGATTGTGAAGTTCATAATATTCAGATTTAGTCTTCTACTTTACAAACAACTAGACATATTTAAAAAGAATGGCTCTCAGAAATTGATCCAGAACCTTCAACTAAAGCTTGGTTTGAAAGATATTCAAAGAATTATGATAGAACTTTTATAACTACTTCAGGACCTTTGCGTATAGACCATTGCTAATGCCCTATTCTACGATAAAATTGTTACCTGTCATTGGCACTTTTTCAACCCTACGTGAACTAGGTATTAATTAGTATTTAATGGACATTCAATCTTTTGTTTATCTTTTAATACTATCAACAAGTCGGTTGATTAATTGACTTTCTCCTACCTTCATGTTATTTTCAATTTCCGTAGTCAATATTTATTCTATTATGTTAGACCAGTAGTCATTGTCGTACCGTAGCTGTAGTCGCATTGACAATAGAATAAAGGAGTGAAATGGCAAAAAAATTATTAGAAAATGTCATTAGAATTGAAAATATCTTTTGTATTTATCGAAATTATTTCACAGTGAAGTATAAAAAGATTGTGCTATTTCGGCTAGTTGTTGAGTTATCTATTTACTTTGCTTGTATTGCATGTATTTCAATTTTAATTAAAAATCTACTATTTGTGTATGTACTACAAAATGTAAGCCACATAATTCATACCGTTGCAGCAATGCTATTCAGCATATCAAATACGAATTCTTATAAATCATTCAAAGAGAATATTGAATTTGCTTACGAGCAACACAGAGCCGACCCGCTACTCAAAAAAGCGCTGCGTAATTTACGGATTCAATTTTATTTAATTAACCTTATGATTATATTGCACAAGTTTTTATTTATATTTTATATATTTGTATACGAGACAGGTGAGGTCGTAGATTGTAAGATCGGTATATTATTGATCACAGGCATTTCCATTTGGATGGAATTTCGTAGAGATGTCGAATATTACACATTTTATTTAATGCTGACAGTCGCAAACCGATTGTTACACAGTGTGAACTCATCGATAGTGACAACAGAAAAAGAACTGAGTATTTCACTTCGTAACGAAGTAACACTGAGCTCGGTGGGAACGCAATATTCAGATGTTCTGAGCAAGCAGAAGTTACAAAAATGGACTACTACTTATAATTGTTTGGTAAAGTGCAATAAGGAACTTAAACGTAGTTTTGGCGTCCAGGTATTTACATAGACATCACGATATAAGAAAAATAAATCTAAATGGTTCGACAAGTCGCGTCAACTATATATAACATTCTAATTTCAGATATTCGTATCATTTTCTACACTCGTACTGATATTTGGTGTGTCTATGTACTATGTCATTTATGCTGTGCTAAAAGAGGTATAATCGAGATAACTACGAAAAAGTAATGGAAATTTTATGCAAAGCTAACCATTATGTACATTATTTCAGAACTCTTACTCGCTCCATTTAAAGGCTCTCGTACATTCTCTAATCTCGAACATAGTGACAATAATATTTATCCCATTTGCTGGGCAGAAAATAGTAAAAGAGTCACAAGATCTGAAAAAAGCTTTAACAACACTGTCCAATACACTTATGGCAGGTATGTACCGTTACAAGTCGTTACATTTATTACAAAGCGCATTTTTCAGTCTGTCTGTCACGCTATGTTGTGACCACACTGCTTTGAACATCGATAGAAAAAGCTACAAGATTCACTTATTTTCCCATGTACTTATACCACATATCTGCTCCACTCACTCGTTATTGTAACTTTCACACGAAAGGAACAGAAAGAAAAACTTGTTAAATATTACATAAAATCGAAAGGCTGGAGGATAAAAATGCCTCTTTTCTGCTTAATAAATAAATTACATGGGTAAATAACGTGGTTGCAACAAAATCACATATTGACGCCACTTTCACAAATAAATAATGACAGTCTTTCGGTATTGGGCAGATGACAGAGTCTAATGTCTCGAATTTCCTGAGGATGCTTCGTTAAGAAGCGAAACACGTGTCGATCAGAAGTTTAAAGTTTCGGGAGAAAGATACAAATCTAAAATACATACAAACTGACTACTTAAATAGTGACTAGTCCAAATAGTGTTAGGTTATTCGCCTGTCTTCTATACAAGTTATTCAAAGAATTCATAACCGAAGCCAGCACTTCTTGGGATGGGGGGTACCAACAGAGCCCTCCCGCCACCCTCGCAATGCTACGACAGCACGAACCACACGCGCTCTCGTAATCCTCGAAGCCAGCCACATGGATGTACAACTGGAGGAGGTAGAGCATCTTTATTACAAGAGCCGAACGCTTTTATGCAATCGTCGAACTAAACATTGACAATATTACACACACACAAACAGTATTTACGTAAGTGTAGTAACGTGAAAGCAATATGTATATGAAGACAACAAGAGTAAAAGAGAAAACAACGGCCGCCGAGGACGCCGCATGAAACCAACTTCCCCTTATTTCGTCGTTTGTTAATATGTATTATGGTGCTAAATGGTAAATGGCGAAAATAGTCTATTATTTGGACGAGTACATACTCAGGCGTATATAATTTAACGATATAACAGAGAGACTTATACTATATACTTACACTTATACTATATAAAACAATTTTATAAACATACATATATACACATCTGCACGCCGTATCCCTAACAGTGAATCCAGTGTCAAACTATTTTATACAATAACTATAATACAATGTACTTAGACACTTATTAAGAAAAGTATGTGTGGTAGAGTCATGCTGCATTGCAGCATGAATTGGGTCAGCTCGTCCAGTGAAATATCATACTATCTCAGAATATCGGCGTGAAATAACAGCATCTATTGCTGTTGTTTTATTCGGTGAGTGAGAATGCCGGAATCTCCCCCCTTCCCCTCCCTTCCCCTCCCTTCCCTTAAAGGCCAGTAACGCACCCGTGCTTCACCGGACTTTGCAGGTGACTACGGGCGGCGGTGATGAGTTTCCATCAGGTGACTCGGTTGCTCGTTTGCCCCCTTTTTATGAAAAAAAAAAGTAAAAATAGTGACTTGTGAATTTAACTCGCGCGCAGAAACTTCGTTGCGATATTTGTATATTTATATTATGCTTGTATGTTGTTTGCATACGTGAAATGATTAACTAATAAATGTCTATGACTTCCGTTATATTTGTTCTGCATTTTTGAGGGGGAGGGATGATCGGTGTCGAACAAAGATACGCGATTTGTTCTTTCAATTTAATTTTATATTGTTAACTGGGTAGTGCAAAACATGTAAATCAACTACATGTAGCGATCTACTATAACAAGCAGATGGACGGTTTTTTCTTTTAAGATATGGAATCAAAAAACAAACGAAACAAGTGTTTTTTTACATTGGGTGATGTTTTATCGTCCTCATCAGTACAATTAGTTATAATTTTTAATTATTTCTAGGACCAGAATCGACAGAACTACTAAAATCGTTAAAAAACCTACTTCGTCATGTAAACACGGTATCCATGGAACTCAAGATGTATACAGTACCAGTGGACCTGAGTGTCTACCAGCAGATACTATCTCTAGTCGTCATTAACGTTATTATCGCTCTACAATTTAATAACGTGTTGTAATTTGATGTTACTTTTTCTCTTAACCTGTAACCATTTGTATCTGAACATACACCTCGTCACGCATAGTCCTGATTTCAATTTATTCTTTACAATCATACGTACCATCTGTCTCGTGCAAATCTTTCACTCTTTTTTTTAATGTTTTAATGTCTTTCATTAAAAAAATTTCAGAATTTTGTATTTAAATCTCTTACAAAACCTCATTGATATGTATCAAATTTATCAACCATTCTTAGAATAACCTTGTAAACTTAATGAGAAAAATAGAAAAGTAAATAATGTATTAGGTATTAAGTTAAGAAACACGCACAGACAAAATAGAAACTCCGCGTCCCGTACTGCTGAGTGCGGTAAATAAAATCAAACAAAATATAGAGAGATGGGTGATTTGAGGGATACCATAAGAGGCAAATGTCACAACAAAGTGTCATGCCACAAATTGTTTTTTTTTTATCAGGAAATGATACACATAATATCTCATTTCATTCATAAATTATATGTATTTAATCTCGAATCTTACCAACAAAACGTCCGTCTACCTGCTCTACCTGTTCGTGATATCACCAGTTCTCTTAGACCACTGGTTCCCAAACTTATTTTGTCTACGGAGTCGAGAGCTCATGCAGTCGTTGTCTAAGATGCCTCCTAGCTAAATGAAATTACAAATCACCCCCTAGGCCTCTACATAACGCCCCCATTTTTTTTCTGGGTCTCTTACCGCCCCCCTTTAGGCCTGCAGCGCCCACAGGGGGGCGTTATCGCCCACTTTGGGAATGGCTGTATTAGACTATCTATACAAATCACATATATTTTCACAAATATTTAGAAATAATATGTGTATTACTATTCTCTGTTTTTTTTGTATTGTATTAATATAAAGTAATAGCTAAGTAACGAATATTGTGAACGCATATTCGTTCACAAAAAAATATTTCTTGAGATTCCATATACCTACATTCTTACTTATACTCGTGTCGATTTGATAATCTTCTCTATATAAGTCGCTAAAAATTTCAAATATTTTACAAGTGAATGAAAGTTATTTATACATACAACATAGCAATGAATTTTAAAATATTTCATTCCTGGTTTTATTGGGTAATTGCCAACTAAATTACTAGCAATACTGACTGTAACTTCGAGGTTTTATTACCAAAAATAGTTTTAGATTAAAATACTTTACCTGTGAAATGGTATTCCATGTAGATTTTTAGTGAGAATTGATAATTATTGTACTAGATACCATTTCATCACACAAGACAGCATTACTTGCTTTTTTACACGATACAACCGACGTTGTCTCACTGTGCTGTTCTTTTAACGAAAAGCAGCTGATTGGTTAATATAATGTTAAATGTATGTTGTGCATTATTTAGGCAAGGTAATTTATTCTGTTTGTCTCACAGTTACTACCAGGGACGCGAGGTCTATAGTTGTTGTTAAGTCTATGCACTATATTTTTCTGAAAATATTCGATGTGTTTGATCTGATTCACACTGCATGTTATGAATATTAATATAGGTATCTATTTAAATTTGTAGTGAGAATAACTATGTTTGTATGATATTTTGACGCCTATATACATAATGTATGTAGCAAGTGATGCGTCATCTCACCTGTAGCACAGTGCAGTGTGTGATAAATCATAGAACATAATGTTATGATTATAAATCACCTAGCAGGATTTTGGAACGCAATGTGCTACAGTGCGGTACGCCTATTATGTGTGTGGTAACTTTATCGACGCCTTAATTATTGGTTCTTTATTGACAGTTAATTCAATGAACTTCTATAGAGATGGAAGTTCATCGCACGAGATAAGAGTATTTCGTGCTTCCATCCTACTCATTCTTCCATTTGACGAAAAAGTCGAAATGGGTAGAAGTTAGGACAACTACCGCAGGTTCCATTATTTCATGAATTCGATCCATTCCGGTTAACATCTGTTGAAACCATATTTTTTTGAAACTGTCTGAAACTATGGGGTCGATGTTGACGGCTGCAATATTGAAAATATCCATCTTCGCTTTCAGCGCTCGCTACCTTGGTCAATCTGGTTTGAATTGGTCTTATTTTTTTTTATTTCTTCTTTGATAGAGACATGATAGCTCTGCATCTGAAAGTAGTTTTGCTCTGTCGCAAACAAGATTTAACCATTTATCTTTAGTCTTATTTTCTTTGGGTCTTAGCATTTTGACTTGCATTCGCTACCAGAAATTTGTTACATGTCAAACAGTTATTTTTTAACGTCAAACCATGGCGTATATTCTATTCTTTCAAATACTGTTTATTTAATCTAAATCCGCTCAGTAGTCGTTGATAGCTCGCTTCAAACTGAACAGCATGAGCAATAACTTGGCGACAACTCATTTTCAATGCTCAACTTCCGCGGTCTGTAAGGTCATTGTATCGTATGTTTGTATTTCGCATAGCTTGCATTTTCTTTCTTATTGTCAGATCTATTTTTACAACAATATAATTATTACTTTTTAACTTTAGTTATACCAAACTCTCGATAGTAGTCATTTTCGTGACGCAAATGTTCTTGGATTAACCTGTTTGGCCTAACATAAGACATTCGTCAAATTTATGTTAATAAACGAAAATTAGATTTTTTAATGACTTCATTATACAATGTCAATGTGATTGTAATGCATTGCCAGAAAAAATGGTCGTTGTTCTTAATTCCATAACACGTAAACGATATTAGCTCATTAGTTCATCATTTTCCGCGTTTAGCCTCCCGAGTTTGATTTCCGGTCTAGTCACTCTTGGAATTGAAACTGTAAAATTGTCTTGAATTGTCGTCATATGTTTTACTGACTGCTCATTAGTTCATTGTGTGGAAGCCATATCCATACTACGAGCTAAGTGCTCAGTTCTTCAACAACAACACCATAATATATCAATTTGGCGTAATTGTCTAGGATATTTTTTATTTGATTGTCATATTATTGGGTCCGAAAAAGTTACTTGTGAGTGTTTGGTGGACTAGCGCCGGTGTCGTTCACTACAGCTTTCTAAAATCTGGCCAAACGATTACGGGCGATATCTATTGTCAGCAACTGTAAACCATGAAGGAAGAACTAGCTGCTAAACAACCGAGATTGGTCAATCGCTCTAGGCCACTGCTGCTTCACGACAACGCAAGACCACACACTGCACAACAAACAACCACTAAGTTAGATGAGCTACAATTGGAATGTCTGCGACATCCACCGTACTCCCCGGACCTTGCTCCAACAGATTATCATTTTTTCCGGAATTTGGACAACTTCTTACAAGGAAAAAAATTCAACTCCGATGCGGCAGTCCAAACCGCCTTCAAAGAGTTTATTTCTCGCCCCCATGGTTTTTTTAGTAAAGGGATCAATGAACTACCTATGAGATGACAAAAGTGCATAGATAACAACGGTGCATACTTTGATCAATTAAGTATATTTTACAAAAACAAATTAACTTTATATTCCTCCCGTACAAAACGCTAATTTCATATGTAAGGACCCAATATTATTATACATACATGTAATTATTTAGTTAAGCCTGCACATAATGTACACCAGTTTGTGTTTATGTAGAATAAATTATAAAATTAAATAAATGTGTTTGATGTCATCGATGCGTTATAGTTTTTTTCTTGTACGTACCTAACAACCTACATAAAATGTAAGTCACGACGATAGACGTAGGCTTACAAATATACAGGGTGTATATGAAAACGGGACAGTTACTTTAATGGATGAAAGGGCATAATTTTAGTATGTAGTTATAAAAAGAATTATCGAATAAAATGTAGCCGTTTAAGAGTTATGACCATTTAAATTTTCAGGTGTTAACACCATTATTTCTCGTAGAAGTTGCTGGAACGTTTAAAGTTACAGATTTTAAATCGAACATATTTTTTTATTTTGTAATAATTTCATCCGTTATTGAAATAAAGCATAAAAACCAACTTCAATAATAATGCATATGCCCCTTAACAATTGTTTACAAATCGCTACGATCATGAACTCTAATTTAAAAATACGTTATTTCCACATACACAGGAATATCAACCTTATCTTTACATAAATAAAGGAGATTTCTGTGGATTTGTAAAATATTGTAAAAATTAAATTTCGATGTCGGAAATAAACAACTTGTCGTGTTAAGGGGAAGCACAACTGAAGTAAATTGTGATTTGACCTGTATCATTGTTTTTATTACACAATAATATTTTATTGAAGCATAATCAAGATGCATTCTCGGTATACTATAGCATGTTCAAGAAGGTGTTCCGTTTTCATATACACCCTGTATATATAACGATAACGAAGAGAATCGAATCAATTAGCGGTAAATTTAAACCACGTAATTATGACTTGAATCTATGGCTTGAACAATGACATTTGTTGTTTGGAAATACGTGAACCATGACAACCTCAAAATTATTCAATACCTATTACAGGAAAAATAATAAATTACATATACCACATATATTTTTGTGACTTTCTAGATCAGTTTGTTTCCGGTCAAATTATCATTGATAATGTATATATATATATATAACTCTTGTATGTATGTGCCGATTGAATTGGGTTTTACACTGAAACGTCGGCTTTAAATATTGTCACTCTTTTCGGACGATATAAATAAATTATTTTATTTTTGCAACTACATTACACTGTACATTTGCATAATTTTTAAATTTGCGTGTTTAAAGTTTTATATTTGTACCTAACATGATAATAAGTCAAAGTGAGAATACCGTACCTATTCGATTAATTCTTTACACATTACAAGTGCCACTCTAGTTATTATAAATGATTACACAGCGTTCGTGACAGTGAAGAAGTGAAATATAATAGCAATAACAATATAAATACATCACAAAAATTTCTTACATAAAAATTCCATACTAAAATTAAATAAATATTATGCTAAGTATTATACATATACAGTTTACAGTGTTATTAATTTGTAAAGCTACATTAACGTAAGTAATAAATACAGACAAAAATTCCGGTAGAAGGGTAATGTCAACGGGAAGATTAGATGCAAGTCTTATTTTGATTGGATCCGCTTTGAAAACGGTGCACGTCTGTGAGAGCTGCTGAAAGTCAGGGTTTCTGTGTCACTAAGAACAAAAAGTACGAACTTTAACAAACAAAAAAAATCTTTGATTTCATACGAATATTTAGAAGTGTTATACACCTATACTATTATAGACATCAATTGCTGGTTTTTTTTACTCATCCCTAAAAAAGATGTTGCAAGTTTTTGTCTCTGGGAATTATTATCGACGACCTAGATGGCGCAGTGGTTTAGTCGTTAACACAAACGCGGAAGGTTCCGGGTTCGATTCCCGGTCGGGTCAAATTAGAAAATGAACTTTTCTAGATTGTCTCGGGTCTGGGTGTACTGGGAGACGCCCTCAGTAGTCGTCGTCTGGTTCTCATAACACAGGGAATACCCTAGTTTGAGATCAGATGATTGGAGTGTATCGTCTTGCGCATTATTATTATTATTATATGTTTTTTTCCTTATATTATAATAAACCTTTATACGATCGTTGAACTAGTTTTGAGTGTATAGCACATTGTATTAATTTTTTTATGTAGGGGCAAAGTTTTGCAGTAGCGAAAAAGGTCCCTTTGATTGTATGGTATCGTTGTTTCTTATTTTCTTTTGGTAGGTAATATTATTCTCAGTATTCACCATTGAAGTTCGTATATTTATTTAAATGTGTTTTAAAAGTTAAACCGTAGCTACTCAAACCATAATCAACAACAAATTCACCGAGAGAGTTGTATAGTGTTATTTTCTGGTTTTGAAGTGTTAGTTATGTTTTGTAATGTATTTTTGTTTCATTGCTCTCAGCTTATTATGTACAATATCAATATGCTGAGTCTACTTCATTGTTTTATTGATCATCGACCCTAAATATCTATCTGGTGATCCACGCGTGGTGGTGGTCTACGTGTGTGAGCGTATATATGTGAGCGTATATATGTGCGCGTACTCAATTAATTTAAGTATGTGTTTTTTACAACTTTAAAAAGTGTATTAAACGACTTGCCAGGTTCAAAGTCTTAGTTTCATCATCTACTAATTTATTATATAATAAAACTATGTTCAGACGAATTAATTAGATAATACCTTTATTACGAGTTTATCGCTGTCTGGTAAGTAGAAGGTATTAACTATACATAATATAACATTTCATTATATCGTCATGTTTAGTCATATGAACTACCGTCACATATAACCACCTTTGCAGGTTTCGAAAGAGTCACTATAGCTTACAAATCAAAGCTCCAATTATCTCCCAACAATCGCAACTTATTACATTTACTGTTAAACAAAAAAGTTACTTGCCAATTTACCTAATTCTTAAAGACTCACATCCAGTTCTAGTTGAGTATAGATTCTGAGTACATTCGGAAGGGATAATTTGACGTATTCGGTTCTTGTACACGCAGCAGTACATTATTTTTAATATTTTAGTAAATAGCATAAACATATGAGCAAAAATTAGAAATTTTGGATAAAAATTAATAGTGTTGGGAAGATATGGGTTTAGGGCACATCACTATAGTTATGAACAGTGAACTGTCACCGAAATCTTCTTAAACAGCTGAAAACAGGTATAGAAAAACAATAATATGTGTTATCGCCAAAGTATGTAAGGAGGCCGGGCGCTCCGTCCTGTCTGACTACCCCGCTAGGGATTCAGCGCGAAGATATGTATGTACGTATGGTTTCCCTTTTGACACATATATCGCTTTAAAACGTCAACAAAACCACGGTTAAATAGCTTTTATGACTTTTAGAACACTTTTAACTGTACAATTCATAATTACGAAATAAAAAGTTACCTCTTCAACTTTTGTTAGTTTGAGATTAAAATCATAAAATAAGTGCTGTTCAATTTGTTTAACTTCGTTCTTTCGGACCATTTCGTGGTAGGGTTTAGGACGAACGAAATGTCACATGCCGATTTCGGGACGAATGTCTTTCATGGTACGGATTGCAACTAAATTTTGGTCCAAAACTTTGTAATTGCGCTTCATGGTAGATCCCTAGTTGCTTCTAATGAATGAACTCTATCCTTTAGCCGACTTTACTACCTGTGCGGAAGTAGCTGGCACCTTCTACTAGGAAGTTTTTGTCTTTCTCTCAGGCCAACATTGACTTCAAAAGGTCACTGCTTACGTGACGGGTTTTAGAGAGACGGAACGGGATCAATATTTTTTTTAAACCGTAGGTGGATCCTCTAATAGTGGTAGATGGCGGAACGTTTTTCAAATCTACTAAACGTCTCTGATATTAGAATATTACGCATGGCTACCAATTAGAGGTGGGTCATTATCGCTTTCAACGTTAATGAAATGCAACCGGTTATTTTGAATCGTCACTAAGTGGAAAAAAAGCTTACTTTGTCAAATACGCTGTGAGCTTGTCAATGTAATCAACTCGTTGACGAACGAGATTACATTCGATGATATTTCGATTCGTTACACATAATTGGGTGAAATTTCTTTCTTGAACGAAGGGAAGAGTTGTTTCGTTTATGAGTGATTATATAACTGTAATAACCGCTTATATAAACGTTTGCCTCTGTTTCAAATACTGTAGCTTAGAAAATGTACGAGAATTATATAAGAAAGAGCACATGTAACTATGACTCTCCATCCCGTCCGTGTTTTCATCAAGTTATGTATGTAACAACCTTTAGTTTTTACCTTCATGTGACTAATAAGATGTACAAAGTGTAATGGATTTGCAATCATTGAGAAGTTACATCAATACGTACCCTTGACAAACAATTTTTTGTACTACGTTAGGTACTCAACTTACGTCATAGTCTGTGATATATTAGAAAATATGTTAAATAATGATTTCAGGAGATTTGAGAAAGCGAAGGAAGTATGTGAGGACCATAATGCTTCTTGCTCCATCCTCTGTAACTACTCCATTGAGGATACAACGTGAGGCTTTGTAATGTAATGTTGTTTAAAGTTGTATTTATCACTTCGGTACTATTGTATATGAAACTAGCTTATTCCTGAGACTTCGTCTGCGTTGAATGACGTCACGTTGCTCATCAAACCTTCATGGAATAGGCGCTTTCGCAAACTTGCCTACTTTTACGCGATCGTAAAAAGACAGTTCTCAAAGAATTTGTATGATGAAGTAATCTTTTTCAAGTAAATGTGTTTGTTTTTCTCAATTAGAAACTAAACAACGATACAATAACACGAAAAGGAAGGACTATTTAACTTGTTATAAACACATATTGTATTACGTTAATACCATATAAATTTTATTCGAGGTGAACATATCGTAGTTAGGTGTATTCCCTAATATTTCAAGAACAAGGTACAGTAATTAAAAAATTGCAAAAAAATAAATAATCACAGTAATTGATCAGCAACAAATATTACACAATCATTTATTATCTGAAACGATGACGATGAGTACATGATTTATTTTACACGACAAAACCAGGAACCAGGGACAGGTAGGAACCATATACTTAGGTATATACTGAATATACTAAGTTTATGGTACGAACAGTATTTTTATGTATCTGTCATGTGTATAAAATTTTTACAATAATAGTGCTTAAAAAGAGCATTTAATAACAAATAATATTGAAAAACTAACGTAAAGGATACGTCGGTGTGCGTAAGCAATGTCTTGATCAAAATGTAGTATTTACTTATTGTGTCTGTCGACTATGTCTGTCTGTCACAACTGTTTATTTTAGCCAATACTAATGCTATCGACTTGAAATACGATATTGTTGCTTGCCCACATTTTCGACTTATGTTGAACAATATATAAAGAAATACAATTCCCATTTCCGAAGTTTGCAGAGCAAGAGAATTGACAAGAACCACCTTCGTGCGCGTAAGCTACTTTTTTTTATTAAAAATCTGTGAAAAGGGGGACGTGAGGGAGAGGGACGAATCTTTGTACGGGAAAGGGCTAAACCGCTGAACCGATTATGATTACATTTGGCAAGAAGATAGTTTGACATCAGAGAACAGACACAGGCTACTTTTTATGAAAAATCTACTCCTAATAGCGTGAATAGGGGGATGAAACTTTGTATGGGAAACGCTAAAACTTGGTAATGGTACAATTTGGTGTGGTGATAAGATATTTTTTATTAAAAATACATAGGCTACTTTTTTTAATCAATGAAAATGAGGACGGGAGGGAAGGGGGACGAAACTTTGTACGCAAAATGCTAAACCGCTGAACTGATTATGATGTAGCATGGATATAGTTGGACACCTGGGAACTTTTCTTATCAAAAAACTACCCCTAAGGGGGTGAAAAGGGGGATGAATCTTTGAATGGGAAAGGCTGAACCGCCGAAGCAATTATGATGTTTGGTACAAAGATAGTATGTTCCCGGAGACAGACGTAGGCAAGACGTACACATTTTCAAAAACAATCTGTAAACATACTATGCACATGTACATATATATAATCTAACCTAATCCGGGAAAGTCAGGAAAAAATTTTCCGCGCAGACGAAGTCGCGGGTACAGCTAGTATAATTATAAAACTCTACGGGGACGTATTTCTGTAATAAAGAACACGCAATATCGTATTATAAAAATATGTTACTAATAAAATAACGTTATCAGTAGAATAGCGTCATAAATGACGATGTTTAATAAGTTCGGTATTAGGAATCAATGGCAACACCGATCAATACGTATCGCACAACTAAAACCCCCGACTTCCTTTTTATTTTTTGAGGGGGCTAACGAGCATGCGGGTCACCTGATGGAATGTGACTAATCGTCGCCCATGGACACCCGCAACGTCCGGGGAATCACGGGTGCGTTGCCGGTCTTTAGGGAAATAGGGAAAGGCGGGAAAGGAAGAAGACTATGTTGTTCCCACCATTCCTTCTTTCTTTTTCATTTGGTCTGAAGATCCTATAGAATAAAACATAGTAAAAAATCTATAACTTAGACGTGCTTAGAGCGTATGCGTTACTGGTACATAATTTCAAGAGACGGTGTTTCCGTTCTCTAGTTAATATTATCTCTGGTGATATCGGTTGTGAATGATCCGGTTATATCGGTCCGCAAAGATGTAAATTTACATAGGGTTTTCATGTGTTTGTATTGATACAGTCGTGCGGTAAATACTAAGAAAGTACGTTTACTTATATTTTATTACTCATGGGGGATAAACAGTATCTAAACGCACATTTTTGCAGTTGATAAGTAGCTACTTTCTCATTTTACAATTTGAGTGCGACGACCGCAAATTTTGCTTCCTTCCTTCCTTTTAGCCATAGGACGTCCACTGCTGGACATAGGCCTCCCCTAAAGATCTTCAATAAGACCTGTTGGTAGCGGCTTGCATCCAGCGCGATCCTGCGGTCTTAATGAGGTCATCAAATTTTGCTTGGCACACACAAATTCACAATTTAAAAAAAGAATGTAAAATGAGTATCTAAAAAAAAACAATCGATTTTAGAACCCATTGACATTAGTGTGAATGATAAAGAAAATCTTGATTTCGAAGTTTTAGATTAATATAATAATAAATAATAATAAAGTTATTACTTTCTGTAATTTTTCTTTGTACCGAAATTATCTCCGCATTAGTAATAAAAAATAGTAACTGTTACTCGTGCGGTGTTGTCGATTGCCAACTCGAGCAAATGATCGTACTCGCCGTGGGCAATCGATAACTTACCGCACTTGTTCCACAATATACTATTATACAATCACAAAATCTTTTTTTGTCACTTAATTGCTTAAATATCTAATGTGCCAGTCTCACAGTTTTACAGAACAAATTAGAGCACAAGTGCCTATAGGTATATTTTTTTTAAGTTGGTAAATAAAAATTGTGTTTTTAAACAAAAATAAATAAATTATAGCTTTTGTTATAAAATTCTCTTATGTAATTATATATATTTTTCTTATGGCGGGGAGGGCAAACGAGCAAGAGCCTGATGGAAAGTGATCACCGCCACCCATGGACACCCTAATTCAATGAAACTTGACATTATAGTAGGATAGTAGGTAAATAAGTAGGATATTCTAATAAAACATAGTTAAACCGATTTCAAATAAGAATATTGAAGACTACAAAATAATTATCCGTTACTAATGAAAAGTCAACTACAAAAATAACTTCATAAATACGGTATAAATATCTATAGAATTTAAGTCGATGCCAAGCCTACCACACTATACTTTCTATTGTTATTTCTTTGGCACCGACAACATTAAACTATCAGATTTAATTATATAGGTATTCGCATCGTATCTAGAAAGCTGTTTTTTTAACATAATCCTCCATGATTTTCATGAAAAATAAAATACATATGTTGTAACAAAAGTTCTGAGACAAATTGCTCCAGAAAATAATATTTAAACTAATGGATACTAGCGCAATGATGTGTATTGTAGCAAAACGATGAGGCCCGTGTTGAACGTACCATCCGCCTGTTTTTTTTACACGCTTTAAATTAACTTCACCTGTATGTATGTCTGTAAGTGTGTAACGGAATCTTTCAGTGTAATTTTTACCAATTTCCAGAAATCTGATCAGCTTGAAAATTTGCACAGGGGTCAAGGAAAATTTGCACAGGGGTAATAAATTTTATAACTTTGTTCTAATGTTCTGCCTAGAATCATCAGGATAACAAGAAATTTCAAAAATTAATGGTACGATTATGGTACCATATATGTACGCTACGGAACGTTTCTACATGCATTTTGAAATTATTACATTATTAAGTCAAACGTATTACTTAACCTTAAGTACAAGTTATTTTTGTACTTAAGTTTAGATTAGTAAAGGATAGTTATTTCGCACTTTTCAGTGCTGTTTTTGAAGTTAATTTTTTTTAATTTTTTTTATTTCTCCCTTTTGAGAGTGACGTTGGCCTAAATACATTAATATCTAGGGCACGTCTATAACATTAACTTCTTTTCTAATTCTGCAGCGCAATGACATATAAGAATATCATCAATATAAATAAATAAAGATAATAACCAGTTCGCGTTATTTGGCGTACCTTCGAAACCCGAACTCCAATACCAGTGAAATTTAAATGGGACCAATCTGGAAGAGTATACTTTCAAATAAAAAAAATAATTTTCAAGTCGGTTCATAAATGACGGGAGTTATGGGGCAACAAACATAAAAAAAAAACACAACCGAATTGAGAACCTCCTCCCTTTTAGGAAGATGGTTAAAATAGAGTCGTCCCGTCTGTAAAAACGACTCGAACAATCCTTTCGGCCGCCATTTCAATACTTCGATAGTATGACGGTTCTTTATAAGATCCAACGAGTTATATTTCCGAATTCGTTGATAAGACCCATTGACATATATGCGAAGGGATAGGGCTAATGTATAACACGTATAATATAATCCAGCAACTTGTTGATATTGAGTTATATTTGAAATAATAATAATAACAATATAGTAATACTCCACGCAAATAGACAAATTGTGTGACCCCTAACTAAGCAGCTCTGGCATTGTACTATGGGTGCCACACAACGACCTGCGAGAGATTTCAATAACTCCCAGTCTCCGAGCCAACTTAAAAAAGCTTGTTTCCTTAATCTATCTGACCGGAGATTGAACCCGGGACCACAGCTTAGACAGCAGATGCTCTGACACCACGCTAACAGGCCAGTCGGAAATGGGCCCAAGCTATATCTACCACGAATGGGAAATGATGTGCAGTTATACAAATACATTGCATTGTTATCATTATCTATATTATGTAGTATATGTATCCGCATATTATGTATGTATTGTAAATTTGTAACTCGACGATTAGGTCATCGAGGCTGCTATCTATAGCATATTTATAATTTTAAGTAAGTATCTATACTTACTTAAAATTAACCCAGAGCCTATACGCGCATGACGATAAATATTGATCAACTAAACTGATTATTATTATTAATGACAATGTTATTTGTTTCCGAGAATTGGAAAACAAAATTAGTCCGTATATGTACTTCTATAACCAGCCACATCACAATCAACGCAATTGAAAATACAATCAACGATGATGAAAACTAAATAATCGATCATACGCGCTAAGGCTCACTAATCTTTTGAATCTATGTTATTGTGTACTGACAATTCGGATTAATTTTTTCCGTAACTAATTTTAGACGGCGCACATACCAATATTTGCATGTAATTAAAAAAAAATACATCGGAATTGCATGCTTTAAAATGAGAATGCAAATGGGTCCCTCGCCTATAAACATAACACACATTTACTTAGAATATGTCTGGGGTCGTCAAAGACCATACAAGGGCAATGGATTGCGTGTAACTAACTCTCGCAAATACAGCTAACAATTTTAGAGAATATGGAAAAATTAGGTGTACTATAGATATGAAAAATAACTGATGCGCCATCCAAAAGTTATACTGTCTCTAAATTCTTATATTATAAATTATTATAGAACAAGAGACTAATTTTTTTTATCGTGTTGCCGTACCTACGTTACAGTAATTAATTGTATGGCTCTAAATTTGAATATATTCTGTCTACAATGTGATCAATGTACGATTGTATAACTTCTAGATGGCCTTCTGGTAGTTTTGAGTTAATTCTGTTAAAATATTTATTTCGTGTTAATATTTTAAACGCCCGTTTTGGTTTTTGTCACTCATGCTATTACTATGCTATACTTAGAGCTTAGAATTACGTGTTTTGCAGTATCTCCTACGACATGATACTTTAATAGAAAAATCAGAGTATTTAAAGACAGTAGCGAATTAAAACTGCTTAACCTACTAAAATCTACACTCATGCCATCAAGTAGGAATTTAAAAAAAAATATAATGAATATGCTAGATACCAGTGATGCATTTACTTCATCGCGGATTGTGACGAGGTGTCTATTAGTGCATATATTTGTATTTGTAAATTCAGTATTAAATCCTTCATGACAACAATGTGAACATCTACAAACACGTCAATATATTGTAAAGCCCCAAATTTAGCTTTAAGACCGAACTAAGGGTGCCACATAAGAAACTGGAGAGCATACAGTAAAACCCAGACTCCGAATGCGTAGAAATGACTTTTTGCTAGGAAGGTAGGGAAACAATTCTTAAAGTACCATTGCTGACCAGACAGATAGATGGAAGAAATCTACTCTAAGACTATAATGTGATTCTAAGGTGAAGAAAGGTCGACTTGCTACGCCTACGTCAGCCTTCATCAGTCTCTAAGTCAATTCAGAAAGATCGTTCACTAAATTGAGCTAGGCTCTAATTGCATATTCCGTTGGTTGTAAATGAACATTAAATTCACGTTTAAGTCGCCGCCAGGAACATTAACAGATGAGTTTTTCAGTGGGAACACAGGATCGTTTAAATTATTTCATGTCCATTTCCAGTCGATGTGGGTTATATTATGCAATTAGACCACTAGTGTTATGCTGCCAGTCTGCTGTGTACCTTAAGCAATGACAGCTTTCTAAGCGGACACTTTGAGGAAGTCTATTAAGATAATGTGTAGTTTTAAGTTTGTGAATATTAACGTATGTATGTACTTTTTTGTTATTAATAAATATATTCTGATAACATATAGATTAGCGAACAGAAGACTTCAATTTTTTACATCTTAATGTCGTACCTATGTTACAGTAATTAACTGTAATAAGGCAAGTAGCTCTAAATTTTAATTCTTCTGAAGAGCTAGTTTCTTTATGTGGATTCATTAACTCCACTGTTTTCGAAAAAGTAGAGCGAAATAACCCTTATCACACTATCTAAAAGTTGGATCTTAGCCCAGTAATTACATGACAATGAATTCAGGCTGTTATGGCTATGTTTAAACCTTCCCTCTGACATTGCTAAAACATACGAAATCCGTTCTGACGTCTTACATCGTAGGATACAAAGAAATAAACGCACGTGTTGTTTATCAATAGGTAACACCAAGAATTTATTCGTTATAAAACAACATAACAAGTGCCACTCTTTTTATTATAAATGATTACAGTATTCATGACTATGAAAGAGTGACTAAAATAGAATATCGGTATACGTATACGAGTTAAACTCTAATATATGTATGGATCTCCAAGCATAGCTACGATACATAACAAATTAATTGAATATTAGGTACTAACATGCATTGCGATAAATATTACACATTTACGGTTTGCAGAGCGTTGCTAACTCGTAAAAGTAAAAATTTATGTAGCCGCCAAGATAAAAGCACAGAAATATTTCGAAAGCTTCTTGATTAATTGGTTTTTCGACCTTAAGTCGTCATTTGCATGCTTAAAATACTGTCACGAAACTTTAAGTGTTGAAATAAATTAATTACTCAGTTCATATGTCTTTTGATTTTACAACATAAATACACTACCCATCGAACATACGTGAATCCATTACATTTACATGTTTGTGATTACTTTAAATATAGTTGACCATAACATTCGTAATACAGCAACAACAGCAACAACAATTGAAATCTTCCAAATGTTAATAATATAATTTCAGTCAAAATAAAAACAATGATTGTATTTACAACATACATAATTGGTAGCCATAATGTAGGCACCGGGACACCTATTATTAAAATCACTGCTACTAAAATTACTATTATAAGTACTAAATAACATTTGCTAAATATTAAGGGTCGCTTATTAACGATTTAATAGTTGGTGCAAGCGAGATGTCAAATTCTTAAATCGAGTTTAAATAGTTGGTGCAAGCCACCCTTAATATATTACTTACATACATTACTTAAAGAGTGTTGCTAATTTGTAAAACTACAATGACGTAAGTAACAACTACAGACAAAGATATTGGTATAAGGGTCATGTCGACAGGAAGATTAGAAGCGAGTCTTATTTCGATTGGATCCGCGTTGATTAAACGGTGCAAGTCTTTGAGAGCTGGCGAAAGTCCTCGGTTCTGTGTCACTGAGAACAAAAATACAGATTTCAATGGACATAGGAAAAGCATTGATTTCGATTCAAATTCTTAGAAGTTTTTAGGTTTACAGATGTTAATCCTCTTAAATCAAAAAATATAGTTAATAGTACCTATTAGACAAAGCAATAATAAAAATAATTTCACGTACTAGAACTATTCCCTTTAAATCCTTCGGTAGGTAATTTAGTAATGGCAAAGTAAAAAAAAATACAATGATCGTTAAAGCATTGTTTTATCGTATATTATGTGGTAAAGCAGCACGAATTGGTCCGGCTCGCCCGGTGAAATACCACCCTCTCACAAAATATCGGCGAGAAATAACAACGTCTATTACTGTTGTGTTTCGTCCAGTGAGTGAGGTTGCCGCTGGTCCATCTCTCCACTTCCCTTCTTTTTCTTAAAGGCCGGCAACGCACTCGTCATTCCCCGAACGTTGCGGGTGTCCATAGGCGGCGGTGATCACTTTCCATCAAGTGACTCACTTGCTCGTTTGCCCGTTTGCTCGTTAAATCAGAAAAAAATATTTGAATTTAAAAAAAATTATTCTTGATGTACCCAAATTTGCAAACACGGCTCTTCTGGTTGATGATTCAAACATCATGTATGAATATTTGGTCAAAAACCTATCTAATACATTTAATAAGAATTTTCCAAAGAAAATGAAAGTAGTTGTTAATAACAAGTTACGTTTTGCGGATTGAGTGACGAAGGGCATAAGAAAAAGTAAGGACAGGCTTTATGAGTTATGTGATAATAATCTTACACCACCGATGAAAATTTTCAAAACTATGTTCGCACTTATTGGAAAATATTTAAAAAAGTATCAAAACACGAGAGAGCGATCTACATCGTGAATAAAATTAGAAAGTCAGACAATACGATAAATACGAAGTTGGTAGTAAACAAAATAGAAATAAAGAAAATATTCTATGACAAATTGGTAATAAAATTGTTACTAATAAAATAGAGCTTGCTAATGCTCATGAAAAATATTTTTCGAATTTATCTATAAAAATAACTAAAGGTTTATAATCATCTTCGCATACAGTAGACGTTTTAAAAAAAAATATTGGAAAATGGTTCCCTCATTTTCAATTTAGGTACACATTTTCACTCGAGATAGAAAAAAATTTCAAGCAATTAAGAAAAGTGAAAATTTATGGAACTTTATTAAGTTTGTATGTCACATGCATGTCACAGTAGTTTAACTACGAACTACGAACTACTACGAACTTTGATCGCGGGGAGCTAGAAGACGTAAGCGTAATCTAATTGTAAACGATGTATCTGTGTTTTAGTCGTAAGCTTTGGATCTATAAAAAGTAGTCTTAAGCGCGTAGCGACACGATCCGGTCGCAGGGCGAATAAACGAGTATGCACGAATCTGTGTTATTAGAGATCCTTAGTTTACGGACATAACCACCGTAACAAGTTCTTTAAGAAGTCACTCTATTAACAGAAAATAGGTTTAGATTTGTTATAAAACGAACATTTATTTGACAATCACACTATAAAGTAAACGATTTCGTTACAGATAAAACTGGAAGTGATCTTCTCTGCACATGCTCTCTGAATATTGTATTTTAATAAATCTTTTGTAAAATGATATTGAAAAAATTATACTTCACTTATTGTCTTGTCCTTTCTTCTCAGTGTTCAGGTTTTCTCTTTGAACCGAACTAAAGTAGATTCGACGTTCAAAAATACCTTGTAATAAAGTTTACTTGAATAAACTGATTTGACTTTGAATTTGAAGGTGAATATGGAAAAACCATGACGAAGAAATAGAAAAGAAAGCTAAAGAAGAGGTAGTGTGACAGGTAAGTTTGGATTTTTGGCATTGCTGGCAATGCTTGGTCCACTCTCTGCAGTTCTTGTGTATCCCTGGTTTTACGAATCTTTGTGTCACCAGTCGCTTTGTAGCTGTTATTCCTGGATGACTGATTTGAGTTGAAAACTTGGCGTCGAAGTTGTACAGGTACGTGTGGTCGAAGAAGTTGAACAGATACGTCACATAAGACTGACTACTATTATCTGTAATTAGCTTTTTAAGCTGTAATGATGAGCCTTTGAGTAGCTGCACCTGAAGTTTAGAGCCAATTGCCTGTGCTCGTGCTAAGGCTTCGTAATCTATGTTATATGTTAGTTCTACGCGCGACAAAGCATCAGCTACTAAGTTGTCTCTATCAGGTACCTAATGGTGGTCGCAAATTACCTGATGAAGTCCAAGTACCTGAATTGACGAGGTGCCATTTTCTCTCTATTTGCTGAGAAAGCGAAGGTAAGTGGTTATGGTCAGTGTAGATTGTACATTCCCTAGTCTCCGCCATGTACCTAAAGTGTTTGATAGCTTCGTACACAGCCAGTATTATTTGTTCGTAGGGACCGTACTTGCGTTGAGCTGGTCTAAGTTTCTGGTAAAATAAACCCAGTGGTTCCCAGCTCTCAGCTTTATTCTGTTGCAGTACAGCACCAATTGCTGCGTCCGAAGCATCAGTAGTAATGACGAGTTTAGCTGCAGGATCAGGATGTGCAAGAAGTGCTGCTTTGGATAGAGATGATTTGCACTCCTCAAAGGCTTGTAGTAATTCTGGTGTCTCTCTACAGGAGTGGAGCCTTTCTGTTTATCACTACTAAGGATAGCGCGAAGAGGTGCTTGTATGACTGCAGCGTTGGAGATGAAGCGTTAAAAGAAATTTAGCATTCCAAGGAATCTACGTAGTTCTTTAATGTTTTTCGGAGGTGGATATTCAGTAATAGCTTCAACTTTAGAAACTAGTGGATTAATACGAGCAGCTCAAACACTGTGACCAAGAAAAGTTTCATGCTTTTGGCCTACACTTGCTAGTGTTAACGATGACACCGTAGAGTTGCAGGCGCAAAAGTGGCTGATGTCTTTTCCCAGAGTACAATCTATCTTTTCACACCACCATCACATTTGATCGATTAGTTTCTATCCGCTGTCTTATAATTGCATGTATACGTTAAACGTTAAGTAGTCATGTTGTATAGCATGTATAGGACCTAATGTATTAACATATGTAAAGCTGAGTGCCAACATTGAACATGTGATGCCAACAGATACTTGAATTCTGAAAGTGACTTTTTTTTAACAATCAATCCTCTGCATTGATTGCATTTGCATTGCAGTGAACATGTACAGTGTACACATTCACATAATATTAATAAATAGATGAGGGCTATGCAAGTTGTGAATCTCTTAGATTCACCCAAAAGCTGTTCTTATTACATAATTTATATTTTTTCTATTATGTACCTATTTCTAAGGTCAGAATAAACATCGTCGAAATAGTGATACAAAGCGTAAACGAGCGTTTTTGTTATTCCGTTTACTTCCACGTTGTCTCTTCACTGACAGACAAAATATCTGATTATTTTTTGGGTTTATATGAGTCGATTTCAAGCTTGTACATTCATATTTTTCTGAAATAAACGCTGGATCTAAATAAGACCACTTTAATAAGATCAACCAGCTAATGTCTAGGTAACTATTCCTGAGTTCATAAAAAATCAAAGGGCTTATTCCACCTGTTACGACCATATCTGTATGATAGTCATCAATGTTTGTATTAAGATTCTTCGATTCACGTTGAAATCGAGATCTTCGTGAAATATTTGCGATATTTCATTTACAACTAACTTTTAATAAATTCCGCACCTTTTCACAATGGGAGTGAACAAAATCGAATCTGATGATCATTAATGAATAACAGTTTCAGTCCTTCAATGTGTCAGGTGGCCAACATACCAAAGAGTTTATATAACCCCGACAGGATTTGGAAAAATCCGATATTCTAATTATATATCCAGTATTCACTGTTCCTAAAAAAAATAATTTTACCTAATCTTGTTGATTCTATTAAGTACAGATTTTTATCGAACTTGTGTTTGATTTAATTTCGAACATGATTGTGCCAGATATTACTCTGACACAGCACTTCGTAAACTCGTGCGTAATCGTAACCTACAAACAAAATATCTGCATCGCTGCAAAGGAAATTGTCACGTACATATTCGATATAAATAGCTGTAAGAACTAGTATGACATGAGATGTAAACGACAGCTCTATGGCGTAACCACGCCGCACAGTACCAATATAATATCTACCACATAGTCCACAGTATTATTTACCATCATGAAGTACAAGAAGAAGTATTGCAACATGATCATTTTGTTTTTTTGATTATGGAACTCAGAGTGTCATGTCTGTCTGTCTGCTGTTTATCCATCTGTTCATCTGTCTATCTGTCGGTATGTCATGGTCGATTTATTCTGTCATCTTAACGTTTACCAAGTAGTTTAGCGCAAAGATATAAATTGGTAATCTAAAACAAGCGTTGAGAATTAAAATATTTAATAATGGGTCTTTTCAACCCGTTTTGATTTTTTTAGGTTCCGTACGTCTGATGAGAAAATAGAATCCTTAAAGAATCACTCGCGTGTCACAGCTTATTTTCTCCGAGTCTACAGGCCAAAATAAGTTAAAATTCGGTACTTGTTAAGAATATAGTAATGTCTAATGACGGCAGCGTAGCGTAAAAATAAAAAAAAACGGAATGTGGGACCTCGCTCATAAGGCACAGAAAAAACTAAACGAAAATTTGAAGTCTTAAAGATTTGTGGAATTTTATTTTTCGGTATTTACAAAAATATATAATTATACACAACGCTATGATAGTATAAGTTTGTAGTTTTTGTTTATCATAACAAATAAAGTTTATGATTAGAAATATATATTGCTGACTATTCTATTAATAGAAAATATTTTGCTGACGATTTTTCATAATGTTTTAGATTTCCATACATTCGATAAAATGAAAAAAATTGAATGTAATACGATAATTTATAGTATGGAATCCTTTACATGCGAGTTCAACTCACACTTAATAATTTTTTTAATGTAACGTTAATGTATTGAGCGAAACTTATAATGTCCGAAATTATTACAGAACCCTAATGTTGAACGTCAATGCGTAGCCGACACGCTCTTGGTTTTCACTTGTCATTAGACAGCAACCTCGGTAGTTGTGCCAATGACCTTGATTATTGTTTTTTATTAACTAAATACTTAATTACAATAAACTTTTATTAGTTCCTAAGTTCGTCATCCATCACTCGTCCTTATGATGAACAGCGTAATGATATATTATAATGACAATCAGTTTTTAACTTTATATGATCATGTAAAATTGTGTAATGTAACAAAATTATGGGTTTGATTTACTTCAAAGTTTGTTTTATTCTCTATAAAGATAGATCATTTAAATAAAAGCTTGTTTATGTAATTTTTTTTGTATATTCAACTCTAAGTTACAGCAGACTACCTTGAGACGTCCGACAAAATTGCCGCTATGTCGCGGTATTTACGAATTGCTGCAGAACGCTATATCAGCTCACATCATTATAATAGGTATTTGTCGGAAAAGATACAAGGAAATTCGTGCTCTTGCGACTCTGTTATGAGAAATAGGTACCTAATCTAATTAAGAAGCGAACTACTCGATAAAATACCACGTTAAGAAAAAGATAATGTGCTAACGACAGAAATTTCGGAGAAATGGTAACGCACCGGAGCGCACATCTCTTCCAAGCCGGAAGGCGCTCTTTGCCTTAGTATAGTCAAATGAGTGCCTTTTATTATTTCCACCGACATACTTATATTACGTCAAAGTTTTTAAACATCTTAACATATATTTAAATAGTTTTTTATTCGCTAATTATCGAATTCTAATAATGGTTTAATATTGTCTTACCTTGTCTCAATTTTAAGTACAATGATGTAAATTCTTGTTTCAGTTTTGTCACTTCATTGTGCATTTTTTGACCAGCTGCTGAAATAGTGACCAGGAGGACGCAGTAATTGACCATTGGAATTACCGATGTAGTCTTGTAGTCCTAAAAAGTAGTTATTATCAACTAAAAATTTCCAAAGCTTAAAAAATTTATAAGATTTATGGAAACATTAATGATAAAGTGAGTACTATCCTATCGTTACTTTTTCACTGTACTTATCTAAAGAATTGTTACTATTCTAATTTTTAGAACATCAGTTATTTTAGATAACATTGTATTTTTAAATGAAAACATACTTAAATCTCAAGTACTTAATTAAAATGTATGACTAAAATGTAATATTTGAAGACGTTTCCAACTTTGAACAGGAAGGATTACAGGGGAATTAAATATCGTTTTTTGCTAGTAAATTTTTAGTTGTTGAGAATAATCTCAATGGTTGTATTTTTAGCCATAACTGGAAAATTAAGTGATTGATCACTGCAATAATTAATTTTGACGAAGTTTCTCCCAACAGCAAGGTAAAGGGGGTTCCAAGCTTTGGCAGCTTTAATGTTAAGTTTCCTCAATGGGATCAATACTTACGCCTCTTACCAACTGACTTCCAACCAGTAAAACAAATTACTCGCTTCATATGATTACTCCTTTTCAAAATCTCAGTTTGTACTAGAGGGTACTCAAAGATTTATTGGCAAGTATCAGAGCTAAGCAAAGTTTATAGAGCCAGCAAAAGTTCGCAAGTTTTATTTTTTAACATTTTTGATCGCGCTTCTCTTCTCATTGTACGGATAAAGCAATCTTATTTTGCAATATGCATTAGTTTTTATTAGACTATAACTTGAGATAGTTTATACGACGATACTCTTCTTACTCATTGAAAGAAGACTGAAATTTAATTATTTGTTTCTGGCGATAGGTCAGAAAGTTTTCTACGCTTTCGTGGATCTAGAAAAAGCGTTCGATAGAGTAGTGCAAAAGAAATTGTGGAGTCTTCTGCCTGAATATGGCGTGGGGGGCTCAGTAAGGAGCCTCACATATACAAAAACCTACTCGTCATTTAGAGAGTAACGTCATTATATCGATGCCACAGAGCCTGTGTAAGGATAGGTGGTGACATGTCGCACTGGTTCGAAGCCGTTCAGGCGTCAAGGCTGCATGATCTCTGTCTGGCTATTCGTACCGTATTTATTTACCATAGTTGCGTTCATAAGTCCATAAATTGAAAGGTAGTATGAGTGGTATGATATGTGATGGCACAGTGATAAACTGTCTTTTGTACGTTGACGATGCGTTGCTTTTAGCACCCCAGAAGCAGAGCCGCAAACATTAGTCACGTGCAAGAAAGAAGAATGTGAAATGAAAGGATTGAATATGATTGTGAACAAAACTAAGGTACTGGTGTAAAGGGGAGACGCACAGATGAAATGTGAAATATGGATAAATGGAAAATGTCTAGAACACGTGAATTAAATCATATATCTGGGGAGTGTGTTTTCTAGGGACGGAAGATGTGAGTTGGATGTAGAGAGATGGCAACAAAGTAAACGGTGCTTTGACCGCATTAGTAAAAAATGGCCATCCACAATGCAGTGTTGGTATCAAATTTATTTTACAGTAGTGAGGTCTGGTAATGTTCGAAATCAGGCGAAAGTAAGATAAATGCAATAAAAATGCGATCTCTTAGAAATATGTGCGGTATCACCCTTGTGGACAAAATGAGCATTGAAAAGATTCGCAGTATGACAGAATTGCGTATTGTAAAAATTAAGAAAGAAATGCTTAGATAATAGTAATAATAATAAAGTCAGACATTTCACACAGCGCCATCTAGTCCCAAAGTAAGCAGCACAGCGTTTGTGTTATGGGTAATAGACAACTGATATACTACATATTTATATACTTTTCTTTTGTAAATAAATACATATTATACATTAACACTCAGACTCGGGGCGGGAATCGAACCCGCAACCCCCGTTTACTTTCCGACGCGTTAAACCGTTGCGCCACGGAGGTAGTGGAGGTGGTGGAGGTGGTAGACGGTTCAGGAACATAGAAAAAATGAGTGATGAAAGACTGACGAAGAGAATCTACTAAGCTAAAGTGAGTAGTAGCAGAAGTTAAGGAAGATTAAGGCTGACTTACGGGATCAAATAGCTAGAGTGTTGGCTGACAGAAATGTCAAAATCACTCGTATACCTAGGCGAAAATGTCTGAGTAGAATGATGAGAAGTATGTAAAGACACTCTTAGCACTCCGTTCTCTCTGACTAAAACGTTGAGGATACAGCGTGAAAATATGTTATGTTTTATTATAAACACATTTACTAAAATATTATGACTTTCATTATTTCAAACAGCGTCTAGCTCGAAGAATATATTGAAAATAAGTTCGTCCATTCGGACTTCGAGGAGGTCTTCTTGTATAAATGGACTCAGTCACCTACTACATTCCGGAGACATATCTCAGTATATATCATCGATAAACCTCCAGACCGATTTTGATGAAATCTGGCATGGAGATATTTTGACACCAGGGGACGGACACAGGCAAGGCACTTTTTTTAATCATAAATCTACCACTAAAGGGGTGAAAAGAGGGATGAAACTTTATACGAGAAATGCCAAACCGCAGAACCGTTTAGGATTTGGTACAGAGATAATACTATTTCTGAACCCAGAAACCAGAAACAATCGTAGGCTACGTTTTTATTTTATGCATGTTTATTTGTATGTTAGTTCTTTATGCGGTCTTATAACATTTATCCGATTGCGATGAAACTGATGAATTATTGTGCGTACGCCGGGGAGGTTTTTGTATATGCGACGTCATCATAAATCCAATTTGCTTTATGTTCTATGACAGGAAGTAACATTTTATTCAAGATCTCCAACAATATGGGTATCAAATGAATTAATACACAGCAAAAACATCTGATTATGTGACGTTATCATTAATCCAATATGATGGATATTCTGAAATGACAATATGGGTAATAAATAAAAGAAATACACCGGGAAAGGTTTCTGCATATTATGTAACGTGCGGTATTGCAACACAAGCTGGGTAATCGGCATAATTTTTTGATTAAAATTGTCATGAATGTTATTTTTGATGTTTCTGGGGAGCTGATTATGATAAAGACGTCCTTTTTCAAGTCTAAGATGGCGGATACGATTTTTTTTAATGGAAATGACATAGGTGTCAGTTTCGAGGTGTCTCGGGGTACGTATTAAAAAAATGATGTCAATTTTCAAATCTATGATGGGAGACACTACTTTCTTTAATGAATTAATATGGTCGTTATTTTTTAGGATTCTTGGGGTGTAGGTTACGACGACGACGTTTATGTTTAAATCCAAGATATATTATTATTATTTTTTAATTAAAATACATGGATGTCATTTTCAAGGTTGGGGTGCAGAATATGAAAATGACGTCGATATTCAAATCGAAGACAGCGGTTATTAATTTTTTTTTTATAAAATGTCATGGATATATCGTTCGAGGTTCCTCGGGAGTCCGTATACGAAAGTGACGTCATTTTTGAAATGTAAGAAGGCGGACATTATTTTTTAAAGGAAGTGATATACATATGTGTCACAGACGAAGTTGGTCATAGCACAGATTACGGAAACGACGTCTACTTTCAAATCCAAGATGGCGAACAATATTATTTTTTAGTAACATTAAATAGGTGTCAGTTTTCAAGCTGCTCTCAATGCAGGTTACGAAAATAACGTATATTTTAAAATCTAAAATGTAAATTAAAGTATACATTGTATGCTACAGGTGTTAAATCCATACTATTCATATTCATTGTACGGTATATCTATTAGATCCATACGATCCATATCCATACCTCCTTACTAATAATATAAATGCGAGAGTTTGTCTGTTTGTTACGTTTTCACAGCTAAACCACGAGACCGAGTAGTACAAAGAAGGACTTCTTTTTTATATAAAAAAAGAGTCTACTTTTGTGTAAATCGACCCTTAAGGGGGTGAAAAAGGAATTCTTACTCAAAAAAGCCATGGAAACATTTTCCACGCGGAAGAAGAAGAAGTTCAGTTAGTATGTATATGTATACACGTATATTAGCTATCTTCTGTTAAATCTTTCAAATTTTTTGATTGACACGTGTTTCGTTTTTCAACAAAGCATTTTCTGGAATTATTATACGATTAGAAATAGAATTAGAATTATTATAATGGATTTGGTGATGATTAGCTGATCGAATCTGAACTCTGGAATATTCTGAGGATGATTCGTTGAGAGACGAAACACGTGTCGATTGGTGAATATTGAGCTGAAAATAACTAAAGATTTTAGAAATTCATCACATTTTATAGAAATTCCAGAGACTCATGCCCGATTTCACTTAAGTTTCCTAATACTTAACATACCCCTAAAAAAAATAGATATCCGCTGACGATGATGACGATGATTTTTCATCGTAAGCGGACCCTTAATCTTTTTTAGGGGTTCGCTAAGTATTATGGGACTAATCAAGATGGTGTAATCGGGCATCAGAATCTGACGATCGAGAACCGATTTCCTGAGGATGCTTCGTCACCTTCGTCGAGAGAAGATACTCGTGTTGATCAAATTTGAAACTTTGGGTGGAAGATGACTAAAAAATAAGAATTCTAAATTAATTACTTATACAGGTCTTTTAAAACGAACTATTATTTTCATTTAGTTCATTCTATGAAAATAAAGGAATTTATATTATAATTAGGTATTCGCATGTATGTAAAACATTTTTTAATTTTGTGTACGGTTTAGCCGCTGTAAACTGATTTTCTAAAATGGAGGTTCCAAAGTTAGACTTTACCTCATTCTATTCATTTCCTTTCTCAAACCGAGTGAGTCGAATACATACTTGTGTTATAGTTGCCAAGTAACGAAAGGGGGCAAATTAGGAAAAATGGTTCTGAAGCTATACGTGAATTGTTCGTGTCCGTGTGTTTAGAACAGACATGCTTAATCTCTGCGACTACGGGTCGTTAAATTTTTTTATGAGGCAAATGGTACTGAAAGTATGCATAATTTCACTGTTTCTTGACTAAGAATGTGATTAAAAATAATTAATTAATATACTGACTGAATTGCAGACCGAACGATAATTGTTTAAGTATAACGTAAAAGTATGTTGGGTAGATCATATTCGATGTAAGTTCTCATCTTAGAAGTTCATTCGGACTCCTTTAACCACCTCTCTCCACGCTATGCAAGAACTATATTCTTGGACAGTGCATGCTGCGTATCACAATTTGTGATAAACAAACACTATTTTTACTAACCAACCAAATAAGCCACACGAGTGAAGTCACGTGCATAAATAGTGTATAGTTATACACGTATATTACGCAAATGAACATAATGAGAAAACAGAGATAATATTTGTTACTTACTTTTACCAAGAGAATGCTAATACATGTATAAAGTTGACAGATGTAAAAAAATATTTTTGTTACAAGGGAAATGAAGACCTGAAAAAAAAAGAAATTAATGCTAGAAAAATACCACGTCTTATAATTATGAAAAATAGAAATTAGGTATTTATGTTTAGGTAATTTTGTTTGACTATCGTAATGGCGGATGTGAATGTAGACGAAACGAATGGAATATGTAGACGAGACATATATGGCACTGCTGCTGGAATATGTAGACGAGATATATATGGCACTGCTGCTGGAATATGTAGACGAGACATATATGGCACTGCTGCTGGAATATGTAGACGAGATATATATGGCACTGCTGCTGGAATATGTAGACGAGATATATATGGCACTGCTGCTGGAATATGTAGACGAGACATATATGGCACTGCTGCTGGAATATGTAGACGAGATATATATGGCACTGCTGCTGGAATATGTAGACGAGACATATATGGCACTGCTGCTGGAATATGTAGACGAGATATATATGGCACTGCTGCTGGAATATGTAGACGAGATATATATGGCACTGCTGCTGGAATATGTAGACGAGACATATATGGCACTGCTGCTGGAATATGTAGACGAGACATATATGGCACTGCTGCTGGAATATGTAGACGAGATATATATGGCACTGCTGCTGGAATATGTAGACGAGACATATATGGCACTGCTGCTGGAATATGTAGACGAGATATATATGGCACTGCTGCTGGAATATGTAGACGAGACATATATGGCACTGCTGCTGGAATATGTAGACGAGACATATATGGCACTGCTGCTGGAATATGTAGACGAGACATATATGGCACTGCTGCTGGAATATGTAGACGAGACATATATGGCACTGCTGCTGGAATATGTAGACGAGACATATATGGCACTGCTGCTGGAATATGTAGACGAGACATATATGGCACTGCTGCTGGAATATGTAGACGAGACATATATGGCACTGCTGCTGGAATATGTAGACGAGACATATATGGCACTGCTGCTGGAATATGTAGACGAGACATATATGGCACTGCTGCTGGAATATGTAGACGAGACATATATGGCACTGCTGCTGGAATATGTAGACGAGACATATATGGCACTGCTGCTGGAATATGTAGACGAGATATATATGGCACTGCTGCTGGAATATGTAGACGAGACATATATGGCACTGCTGCTGGAATATGTAGACGAGACATATATGGCACTGCTGCTGGAATATGTAGACGAGACATATATGGCACTGCTGCTGGAATATGTAGACGAGACATATATGGCACTGCTGCTGGAATATGTAGACGAGACATATATGGCACTGCTGCTGGAATATGTAGACGAGACATATATGGCACTGCTGCTGGAATATGTAGACGAGACATATATGGCACTGCTGCTGGAATATGTAGACGAGACATATATGGCACTGCTGCTGGAATATGTAGACGAGACATATATGGCACTGCTGCTGGAATATGTAGACGAGATATATATGGCACTGCTGCTGGAATATGTAGACGAGACATATATGGCACTGCTGCTGGAATATGTAGACGAGATATATATGGCACTGCTGCTGGAATATGTAGACGAGACATATATGGCACTGCTGCTGGAATATGTAGACGAGACATATATGGCACTGCTGCTGGAATATGTAGACGAGACATATATGGCACTGCTGCTGGAATATGTAGACGAGACATATATGGCACTGCTGCTGGAATATGTAGACGAGACATATATGGCACTGCTGCTGGAATATGTAGACGAGACATATATGGCACTGCTGCTGGAATATGTAGACGAGACATATATGGCACTGCTGCTGGAATATGTAGACGAGACATATATGGCACTGCTGCTGGAATATGTAGACGAGACATATATGGCACTGCTGCTGGAATATGTAGACGAGACATATATGGCACTGCTGCTGGAATATGTAGACGAGACATATATGGCACTGCTGCTGGAATATGTAGACGAGACATATATGGCACTGCTGCTGGAATATGTAGACGAGACATATATGGCACTGCTGCTGGAATATGTAGACGAGACATATATGGCACTGCTGCTGGAATATGTAGACGAGACATATATGGCACTGCTGCTGGAATATGTAGACGAGACATATATGGCACTGCTGCTGGAATATGTAGACGAGACATATATGGCACTGCTGCTGGAATATGTAGACGAGACATATATGGCACTGCTGCTGGAATATGTAGACGAGACATATATGGCACTGCTGCTGGAATATGTAGACGAGACATATATGGCACTGCTGCTGGAATATGTAGACGAGACATATATGGCACTGCTGCTGGAATATGTAGACGAGACATATATGGCACTGCTGCTGGAATATGTAGACGAGACATATATGGCACTGCTGCTGGAATATGTAGACGAGACATATATGGCACTGCTGCTGGAATATGTAGACGAGACATATATGGCACTGCTGCTGGAATATGTAGACGAGACATATATGGCACTGCTGCTGGAATATGTAGACGAGACATATATGGCACTGCTGCTGGAATATGTAGACGAGATATATATGGCACTGCTGCTGGAATATGTAGACGAGACATATATGGCACTGCTGCTGGAATATGTAGACGAGACATATATGGCACTGCTGCTGGAATATGTAGACGAGACATATATGGCACTGCTGCTGGAATATGTAGACGAGACATATATGGCACTGCTGCTGGAATATGTAGACGAGACATATATGGCACTGCTGCTGGAATATGTAGACGAGATATATATGGCACTGCTGCTGGAATATGTAGACGAGACATATATGGCACTGCTGCTGGAATATGTAGACGAGATATATATGGCACTGCTGCTGGAATATGTAGACGAGACATATATGGCACTGCTGCTGGAATATGTAGACGAGACATATATGGCACTGCTGCTGGAATATGTAGACGAGACATATATGGCACTGCTGCTGGAATATGTAGACGAGATATATATGGCACTGCTGCTGGAATATGTAGACGAGACATATATGGCACTGCTGCTGGAATATGTAGACGAGACATATATGGCACTGCTGCTGGAATATGTAGACGAGACATATATGGCACTGCTGCTGGAATATGTAGACGAGATATATATGGCACTGCTGCTGGAATATGTAGACGAGACATATATGGCACTGCTGCTGGAATATGTAGACGAGACATATATGGCACTGCTGCTGGAATATGTAGACGAGACATATATGGCACTGCTGCTGGAATATGTAGACGAGATATATATGGCACTGCTGCTGGAATATGTAGACGAGACATATATGGCACTGCTGCTGGAATATGTAGACGAGACATATATGGCACTGCTGCTGGAATATGTAGACGAGACATATATGGCACTGCTGCTGGAATATGTAGACGAGATATATATGGCACTGCTGCTGGAATATGTAGACGAGACATATATGGCACTGCTGCTGGAATATGTAGACGAGACATATATGGCACTGCTGCTGGAATATGTAGACGAGATATATATGGCACTGCTGCTGGAATATGTAGACGAGACATATATGGCACTGCTGCTGGAATATGTAGACGAGATATATATGGCACTGCTGCTGGAATATGTAGACGAGACATATATGGCACTGCTGCTGGAATATGTAGACGAGATATATATGGCACTGCTGCTGGAATATGTAGACGAGACATATATGGCACTGCTGCTGGAATATGTAGACGAGACATATATGGCACTGCTGCTGGAATATGTAGACGAGACATATATGGCACTGCTGCTGGAATATGTAGACGAGACATATATGGCACTGCTGCTGGAATATGTAGACGAGATATATATGGCACTGCTGCTGGAATATGTAGACGAGACATATATGGCACTGCTGCTGGAATATGTAGACGAGACATATATGGCACTGCTGCTGGAATATGTAGACGAGACATATATGGCACTGCTGCTGGAATATGTAGACGAGATATATATGGCACTGCTGCTGGAATATGTAGACGAGACATATATGGCACTGCTGCTGGAATATGTAGACGAGATATATATGGCACTGCTGCTGGAATATGTAGACGAGACATATATGGCACTGCTGCTGGAATATGTAGACGAGACATATATGGCACTGCTGCTGGAATATGTAGACGAGACATATATGGCACTGCTGCTGGAATATGTAGACGAGATATATATGGCACTGCTGCTGGAATATGTAGACGAGACATATATGGCACTGCTGCTGGAATATGTAGACGAGATATATATGGCACTGCTGCTGGAATATGTAGACGAGACATATATGGCACTGCTGCTGGAATATGTAGACGAGATATATATGGCACTGCTACTGGAATATGTAGACGAGATATATATGGCACTGCTGCTGGAATATGTAGACGAGACATATATGGCACTGCTGCTGGAATATGTAGACGAGATATATATGGCACTGCTGCTGGAATATGTAGACGAGACATATATGGCACTGCTGCTGGAATATGTAGACGAGACATATATGGCACTGCTGCTGGAATATGTAGACGAGATATATATGGCACTGCTGCTGGAATATGTAGACGAGACATATATGGCACTGCTGCTGGAATATGTAGACGAGATATATATGGCACTGCTGCTGGAATATGTAGACGAGACATATATGGCACTGCTGCTGGAATATGTAGACGAGATATATATGGCACTGCTACTGGAATATGTAGACGAGATATATATGGCACTGCTGCTGGAATATGTAGACGAGACATATATGGCACTGCTGCTGGAATATGTAGACGAGATATATATGGCACTGCTGCTGGAATATGTAGACGAGATATATATGGCACTGCTACTGGAATATGTAGACGAGACATATATGGCACTGCTGCTATTTTCAACTGAGATGTTAAGGTTGAGTATAACATTTCATATTATAAATACAGAACGTGCATAGCTAGTAGTTAAAAGCTGTCATGTTATTAGTATTTAATGCACAGTTACATTACTTGAACACCGAAGCATTTTTCCACTTGATCACAGCATTGTATCAGTGTAAAGTACACTGATTTCCACTTAGGCACATTTTTCTTACACAAAATATGAATATAAGTGCGGATCGTCACATGGTTGTTACTTAATAACAATCTCTTCATGTGTTTTTCGTTTTGATGAATAGAGTTTCTAAAGGATTTTATGGATGCGTATATTACCATTGTAAACGTTACAAAGATGACAATCTCCAAGTAGCAAATTATATTATTCCAGTAAGCACAAAATTTATGAAACCATACATATGAGTGAATATTAGAGTGTGTATACATTTCGTATAAAATACACAAAAAATCATTTACGGAATGTGTAAACGTTACTGCACATAGAAGAATTATGCTGATTATAGACAATCTCTTTAAAGATTTTTTGTGTTCAACTTCATGGACGAATACGCGATTGACATAGTTAAGATTTTCAATTAAACTTTTAAAATGGTGAGAACGTCGAAATCCAAGAAAAATAATTAAAACAGTTCTAAAACGAGATGAGAACACTTGGATTGTAATCAAGGCTGTGACATTATTTACTTCTTGCAAGTATACTAAAAATATTAAAGCACTAATTGCAGCAACGAAAATATGCAAAACCAATTCTAAAGTAATACGTATTCTTACGAGAACTTTTGTTTTTTTAACAATGAAATTAAAATTTCGGTAAATGCAAAAGATGTTTTCGATAACAAGTAATATGTTTAATATGCCAAAATTCGACTTCATATTAAAAATTGTTACAAAAAATTGTGATAAGTCCGATAATATTGCAATGAAAAGAGCACTTCGAAAAGCTTACGGACTTCGATTGTCTTAAAATGAAACGTGAATGTACAAAAAATCTTTAATAAATTTTATCTACTACTTAATTATATTGAATTGAAGTTGTAGGTACTGACGAAATAAATAATGTTCTATTTTACTTAATTAGAATTTGTTGTTGGCAGATTTGTAGCCCGCGCCAGAAAATTAGGTACGATGTTCCCCGTCTATTGTGAGGGGTAACTAAAGAGGCTTTTGAGGTCGCGCCCGATAGGAGTAGGAGTGGAAGATGGGAGTAGTTGATTTTAATCTCTTGAATAAGGTCCAACTGTAATAGTATGACATCAGTTAATGAACTCTGGTTTCAGGAAAACAAATTAGTGTGCCAGGCATTTGTAACAGGCATACACGGGGCACGCATATTTTTGTTAAGAAAAAATATAAAATTTAATTTAGTGTTAATTTGGAGTTGTTACTCGATAAGTACATGAACGTGCCAAAAAATAGACAATAGAAGTTGGCGTCCAAAACATTGCAGTAAAATTGAATGAGGCACTCCAACGTTTTTTTATATAACTTTAGGAATGCTAATTTTGGCCAGTAATTTTAAACTGTTACTTTATAGGTATTATGACGGTACCAAAAAACATACCGAAAGTAAGGGTATAAAAATTATGCATACAGTTCAGCGCTGGCACGCAATAATTTTTATCATTAATTCTATAAGTATTAACACTTTAAATCGATTTTAATTTGTTAATCGATAGCCTGGCATTATTGCAATGCCCTCTTGCTCTATAACCGATTCTAATGAAACTGCACGCACGTTTGTTTTGTGTGGCAACACTGCAATATGATGTTTTCAATCTACAATCGTAAAATCTTTCTGCAGGGGACAGGGGTACTGTTTCCGTACCGTAATCTCGAGCATCTCGAACTTCAAGCAGAAACTGTCATTGAAGTCCATGATTTCAGCCCCTCAATCCTGATGCTGCAATGTTACGACCTGATACGGCTGGTTGCCGTAAGGTAAATTAGGGGAATGGTGACGAAGGTGTGTATCGGGCCAACTGTAACTCAACTATAGGATCCAGTTGGGTTACTGGTCAACTGGATCCTCTACTATAGTTCATCTGCTGCGTCATTGCAGCGCCTGTGCCTGGAACATAACATTATCTATCGAATGGCACGTGACACACAACTACAAGTATTAGTGTTTACATAGAGACGACTACAAAAACTAGAAACCGTTGGTTTTAAGTTCAAATGTTCCTAGTACTTGTGTGCGTACCTACAAAAATAAAGTCCTTGCACCCGGTACGATTACTTTATTCTAGAAGCTCACTTATCGCGTTTATTCCTAATTATTGTCTTTCAAATTCTAGGAAAAGGTTACTAAAATTTCGTTTGCGTGTGGAAGATTTTCAACATTAATTTTGTAATTACCTATGGTGGATTTAAAAGTGAATCATTTTATATTTGACACGTAATGCACTTGTAAATCGGTACTGTACTTCCCATTCCGCATCTATCCCTTTCCTACAATGCACACTGTCCGTGCATATACTATAATACGCGAGTGCTATATGTGTGAGCCGCCAATCTTAAACTTGAACTCATCAAGTTAACTCGTGTAAAATTAACTACCGCACCGCTAGCAACGACAGCACGTGTTACCTGACTTTATTATTTGTGTAAACTGTTTGTTTTAATCGCAAGTGACTACGTTGTGTGTTGTTTTTGTTTTTGCAAGCAAATTATACATTATATAGAACTGCAGGCAATTGAGCCTGACCGGGGCCTGGATCAGAAAGGCTGCAAGCACCGGATTACGAATAGGTAAGTGTGCATTACTTCCATCCTTACAGAACTGTTTTTCCTTCCTAAAATATTAGCACTTTGCAGTTCGGTTTCCATGCCTGTGCAGTTGTACGTGATTTAAAAGTGCTCGGAAACAGTTTTTATATATCTATTAAGCATGGTTTTATAAGTTCACCGCAAAAATACAATCGACTTATTATCTCGAGATATCGAAACCTTTATTAAAGAACCAGCATTGCATAATCGAACCCCTCCAACCTATTAAAAAAAAAGAGTATCTCGTAAAGTAGTTTTAGACAAGTCTTGGAAAATACTAGTTATGTGATTCTTTTCGTAGGTATTGATTTCGTAGCTTTTAATTCGATAGAGTGATTTGACGTTTCCAGGGTAATCGGTTTTAACAATTTTTTTAATGATGATTCTCTCTAATCTCTATATAGACTTTATTATTATTATTATTCTGTGCAGTTGCCCAACGGCGTTATCCGCATGAAATCTCCTTTTTAGATCAATCTTTTCATGAGATAGTTATTTGTAGCAATAAAGAAAATAGGTAAAAGGAAAAATAATAGTAACATTAATTTATTCGAATTAATTAAATACATTACATATATTATGAACTAGCGACGTTACAAGACACCAGACAGCACTGCATTGTTATAATATTGATCGAGCTTTACTCCGTGTGTTATAAAAAAAATAACAGAAAAAAGTCTGACGACATTGCATTATTCAAATTCGCGTATTTCAGCTGGCAGATCTACGCATTAGCATCAAAACAATATTGGTCCATTTGCGTTAATTTGGCAAGATAAAAAAGCTTGATAAGTGGTTGCCGCATGAAATTACAGTTGAGGTATGCCTTTCGTTGCATAATAGACACAGAAATGAACGGATTTTGAACCACATTGTCACTTGCGATGAAAAATGGATTCTTTTTGACAATCGTAAGCGGTCATTCTGTTGGTTAGACCCTTGTTCAGCACCTAGATAGTGACCCAAACGAAAACTTACCACTAGAAAAGTCATGGTTACTGTTTGGTGGTCTAATACGTAGTGCCGGTGTATTTCATAACAGGTTCTTACTAAATGGCACGAGCATTACTGGCAATGTGTACTGTGAGGAACTGGACACGATGATGGAGAAGCTGGCAAATCTCCGGCCAGCCTTGGTTAATTGCTCGTCCCCGCTGCTCGACAACGCTCGACCTCACACGGTACAACAGACGGTCTCTAAGCTACAAGAGCTAGGGTTAGAAGTTTCGCATCATCCACCGTACTCATCAGACCTTGCGCCGACAGACTTCTACTTTTTCCAAAATTTGGACAACTTTTTGGCAGGAAAAAAGTTCTATACCCGAGAGGCAGTACAAAATGCCTTTGAAGAATTTGTTGCCTCCCGTACACCTGCATTCTCCAAGAAGGGCATTGAAAAATTACCACTGCAATGGCAGAGATGCATCGATAGCAAGGGTGCATAATAGAAATAAAAAAATATAAAAAAATACTTTAACTTTTTGTATACTTAATGGCAATTTTGTAGGTTAAAACCTAATATTTTATTTAAAACCTAGAACATATAATTTTTTATAGTAAAGTCATTATAGTTGTTTCCCGGGGATCAGTTAATATTTATGAATGCATGGAGCGGTCTGTATATGTCAAAGATGAACAAGAACAGAGAGCTATAATAAACAATATACACGATGGGAAATCCTGTTACCATGAGATATCAGAAACCATAAAGAGAATTAGGCGTAGTTATTTTTAGCCAAATCTGCAGGAACCTGTTTCGGTTATTCTTAACTCTGTGAAAAATGTAAATGTACTAAATATGACCGCAAGCTCTGAGACGCCTTCAGCAAGTTAGGGCAAGCTATAGAAATACCATCTAGATCCACACAGAAGGTAGTTAAGGCATTAATTAAGTATATTTATTTATATGGTGTACCACGCGAAATTAGTAGTGATCCTGGAACCGAAATTAACAATGCCTTCCTTAAACAATTAACGCACATACACACATACATATATTCACACTGTATCCCTAACGGGGTAGTCAGAGAGGACGGAGCGCCAAGAGTCGCGGTCCTTACATACCTCTTTCGCTTCCTCAAATCTCATCATTCTTCGTTTTTTCATACATTTTGGCATTTTATTTGATCTTCGTAAGTAAGCCTCGGTCTTCCTTGGCTTCTTTTACCTCTCACTTTCGCTCTGTAGATTTTCTTCATCACTCATTCTTTCTAAGTGCCCGCCCGAACCATCTAAACATTCTTTTCTTCATTTTTACAATAACACTGTCATGCAACCCTGTCATACCACGTATTTCTTCATTGTTTATCCTGTCCGCAACAGTGACACCACACATATTTCTGAGAGATCTCATCTCCACTGCATTTATTATACTTTCACTCGATTTCGGGCATATCCAGGCCTCTCTACCGTACAATAAAGTTGGCACCAACACCGCATTGTGGATGGTCATTTTAGCAGAATTAACAGATCTATATAAAATTTAAATACATAAATTTAGAGACGCCTAACAATTCCAACTCAATGAGACATTTGGAATTATTCCATTCTACCGCCTACCGGTTGACCAAATACGATAGAAAAGGCACGGATGCAGCCTCAGTGATAATGTACTCGATAATGGCGTACAATAATATGATACACAGTGCCACTGATTTAACACCTTTCGAGACGGTATTCGGCCATACCGAATTAAATTCCGCGTTTGACGTAAACTTCGATAAAGTATATAGTCAACAACTAATTAAAGATCACAAGAAGAGAACTCACGAACTTGATAAGTATTTATCCGAAAAATTGGCAACATCTCAGGAAAAAATAATAAAAAGACGAGGTGACGAGGAAAGCGTGGAGTTAGAAGTAAGGAAGATAGTATTAGCAAAAACTGTTATTAAAAGACTAGCCTAAGTTCCAGTAGGATATAGTCAGCGGTTAGATAGAGCGGAATGTTGTACCATAAGAGTGAGAAATAGGGATACTAAAGTTCCCATTAAAAACATTGCACGTCCTCCGCAGGTGGTGAACTCTCCTACTGATATGGACGTCGAGGATCCGGTTACTTCTAGTGTAAGTTCCCCTGAAACAAGACCAAGTGGTGAAATTGAACGCAGTCCTGGGTTTCTGACTGTAAAACAAGAAAGGCGTTTCTGCAGGATGATCAGTGGTCTAAAACTATAGATCCTAAGGGTATTGAAGTTGATCTTTTCTTTAATGTTAAGAAATACACAAAAGTATGTCGAATTACTAAGCTTCATAATGGAAACAGTCTAAATAAATTCGATGTCGTAGAATTAAGCAACTAAGTGCAATATTTACGTGACGAAACCATTGAAAAACTCCAACAGTTGATTCCGTCTAAAAGATATCCGGTCTCATTAATCCGTTACGTTCACTCATAAAGGTTGTTACGGGCAATTTGGATCATAATGACGCTATTCGTTACGATCAATTAATTTCTGAGATACGACGCGAGATCAGGAAATTTCCAATAAAATAACAATAGTATCTGGAGTGTTACATTATTTTCTAAATACCACTAAAATTATAAATGAAAACACCGAAATGATGGATGAACGTCTTAAGTGAATTGAAGCGAACACTTAGGAATTATCTAATAAGAAAAACCAAGTAACCTTCATAACTTATCTCATTGCCACACTGAATGTGTTTAGTGCAAATTTTCGAACCACTCGCATAAAGCTAATGAATGTAAATGACATTAATAATAATAAAGAGTGGCACTTCTATGGTTGTATATGAATTAAATATTATGTTTTTGTGTGAAGTAAAAAAAGAAAAGAAGAAAAACAAAAAAATTCTTATTTCTTGTGACCTATTATTACATAGCACAAACGAACTAAAATTTTAAATATTGGGTCCTTACATATGAAATTAGCGTTTTGTCGTACTGACCGCTTTGATCTGAAATATCTCCTCTTTGGGTAAGAATTCCAAATTCAAATTTATAAATTCATTTAGCTGGTACATTTGAGTTTTGAAAACAGTCATTCATTTGTTTTTTCCTCATTATTTTTTTCTTTGGCGTCGCTTATGGAAAACATGAAATATCGGTATATTTACGAGTACGAGTTCTACCGTGGCACCAGTGCTGCAGAAACAGCTCGAAGGATTAATGATGTGTACGGCGCTGGTGTCGCAAAAGAAAGCACGGTACGTTTTTGGTTTCAACGTTTTCGTTCTGGAAATTTCGACCTTCAGAACCAACCCCGTGGACGGCCGGAGACCAAAGTGGAAAATGAAGAATTAAAGGCTATTGTGGAAGCGGATCCATCACAAAGCACTTCAGAGATAGCTGCAGGCTTCGGGGTAAGTGACAAAACTGTATTAATCCACTTGAAGCAAATCGGGAAAGTAAAAGAACTTGAACGATGGGTACCTCATGAATTGAGTGAATCGAACTTGCAAACACGGTCGACTGCTGTGTTACTTTGCTCAACCGACACATTAATGAAGGGATTTTAAATCGAATCATTACTTGTGATGAAAAGTGGATACTGTACGATAATCGGAAGCCCTCGTCGCAATGGATGAACACTGGAGACCCAGCCAAATCCTGCCCTAAACGAAAATTGACTCAGAAAAAGTTACTTGTGAGTGTTTGGTGGACTAGCGCCGGTGTCGTTCACTACAGCTTTCTAAAATCTGGCCAAACGATTACGGCAGATATCTATTGTCAGCAACAGTAAACCATGAAGGAAGAACTAGCTGCTAAACAACCGAGATTGTTCAATTGCTCTAGGCCACTGCTGCTTTACGACAGCGCAAGACCACACACTGCACAACAAACAACCACTAAGTTAGATGAGCTACAATTGGAATGTCTGCGACATCCACCGTACTCCCCGGACCTTGCTCCAACAGATTACGATTTTTTCCGGAATTTGGACAACTTCTTACAAGGAAAAAATTAAACTCCGATGCGGCAGTCCAAACCGCCTTCAAAGAGTTTATTGATTCTCGCCCCCATGGTTTTTTTAGTAAAGGGATCAATGAACTACCTATGAGATGGCAAAAGTGCATAGATAACAACGGTGCATACTTTGATTAATTAAATATATTTTACAAAAAAAAATTGACTTTATATTCCTCCCGTACAAAACGCCAATTTCATATATAAGGACCCAATATAAGCTATTGAAAATAAGATGTGAAGTGTACCTAATGTAGTTACAGAAATAAAATTTAAAAACCGATTGAAATTTATTTATATATTTTTTAAATTGAGTGACAGTATTTGAAATGTGACAATATTTTAATTTGGACAGGTGTAATTATATGTATTGTCGGTAATAAAAATAATTAGAAACAGACTCGTCTAGAAGGTCACGAAAGTAAGTATAGCATACATAATTCATTACTTTTCCTGTAATATTCAGTTAATTCGAATTTGTCGTGGCTCACGGCTTCCCAAATAACGCAATAACACGATCTTCTGATCTCTTTCAAAATTTTAAGTTAAGTGCCTATTATCTAAGCATACATCTTATCTCATCTGATATCCTAATTAGCCTAAATTAGAAAAGAGATCCTGTAGTACATGGTAGCATCTATCAAATAAATAGAAATGAAATGTCATAATTAACTTGAACTTACTTGTACACTTGTTTTTTGTATTTCGTTTGTAAATTGGAAAACTGAACACTTATGGAAAATCACTACGGTGTCTGTCCGTCTCTCTGTCATAGCCGTTTTGAAAACAAATTACAGATTTGTTTAAAAAGTAAGGCGATGTTAATGGTATTTAAACTTGAAGTCAACTAAAAGTCTAAACTACACACTATTATGTTTGACGAAAAGTACTAAAATCTTTATTAGTCATACTTTTCTTCATCCGTATAATAAGATTATTGTTTCAGAAAACATACTGTATTAAAAAAAGAAAATGCTACAATCGCCTTTTTTCTTAAATTAAAAGCGAATTGTTTTGTTTGAATTTAAAGTGGTTTTATCTACGACCCGAATCAATAATAATAATGCGCCAGACGATATACACCAATCATTTGATCTCAAACTAGGGTCTCAAACTACGTAGACAAACTAGGGCATTCTCTGTGCTATGAGAACCAGACGACGACTACTGAGGACGTCTCCCAGTACACCCAGACCTGAGACAATCTAGAAAAGTTCATTTCCTAAATTGATCCGACCGGGAATCGAACCCGGAATCTTCCGCACTTGGTGCAACGTTTAAACCACTGCGCCATCGAGGTCGTCATCAATCATTATCATCAATCAATCGTCATCATCAATGGAATGCTTTTGAATTTTGTTTTCCGATGAATCTCGCTTCAGATTTCATCCTGATACGAGACAACTAAATGTCTATCGTCGTGCTGAAAATGTGGAACGATTAAGGTGCGTCCAGGAAATACACCCTTACAGCGGCTCTACTGTGATGGTTTGTACAGAAAAAATGAAAAATAGACGGCCTGAGCTCGTCTTTATAAATAACATTAACGCTGAAAGTTACATTGAGAACGTTCTAAGACTATGTTCGTCCGTTCGCACAGAACTGTGGCTCAAATTTTATATATATACACGACAATGTTCGCTTCCATATAGCTAGGAGGAATCGAGAGTGGTTGGCAAGAGAAAACGTCCTTACCGATTTATCATGGGGAATATTTTGAGAAATTGTTCGGAGTACTGCCTGCTGCTGAATTCCATTACAGTACGTCACGCAATCGACTGTCCTTCCATCCCCACTACCTTGATGGATGGCAGTCTACAGCTGTGCGTTAATTACATTTTCTACCACGTACGGTAATTTTATGGATAAGTGTAAATGTGGCCTGCACAGTCACTAGAGCTCAATTCTATCGAAGGTGTATGGGACAGGCTGCAAAGACGTGTTATAAAAATGAGAACAAGGTGATTATTGACTACAACACATCTGCATGAATTGCTAAAATTTCATTAAGAGTTGCAAAACCGTTGTCGACAAGTTTTTAAACAGCCGAAAAGATCTCACTCCTCACTATTGATTTTCATTTGTGTCAGAATTAATTATTACAATTAATTTTTTTTTCTTATTAAGTAAATTGGTTTAGTTTGTTACATACATACGTATATATCCTCACGCTGTATCCTTAACGGGGTAGTCAGAGAGGACGGAGCGCCAAGCGTCGCGCTTCTTACATACTTCTTTCGCTTCCTCAAATCTCATCATTCTACATGTAAATAATAAAATAATAAGAGAGGCGTAAACGTGTACTATTTCTTTATTATAAACTTGTTTTTGACAAAATTACTGCCTTTTTTTTATTAAGAAAGAATAAAGTTATTATTTAATGAGAAAAAACAAATTCGATACAAACATTCATTAAAATCCAAATTTTTAGATGTTGCTTGAAATTTCTTGAATAATGACAGGATTTTTTGGAGAGCGTCTTAGAATATAGCATATACAGAATTTATATAATCACATAATTTACTCATTTTTGTACGAATTTAGTTTTCCTTGTTATTCTTAATTGTTAACTAAAAATTGTATACTTAAATGGACAGTTTATTGACAATGCTCCGTTTCCATTTTTATCTGTTGTAATCTCGTGGAAATACACATTTAGCGATGTCGCTAATATGTAGTATGTATTATATTATGTAGTGCACTTTCCACTATATTTGTTTTTATTGGAAAAAAAAAGAAATACATTCCTCTAAACCGTGAACATTTACGTAATATAATTAATGAATGAAACAGTTTAATTCAATTATTAGGCATTGAAATTGATTGCTTTTCAAAAGATATAAGAGCAGTTACCTTATTTAGCAAAAAAGAAAAATAATGGTAATATATATAAAGTTGACAACTGACATTGACATTTAACGTTTAGTTTTTGCGCTGTTTTCTTTTCCATTTTTTGGTTTACCATTACTTTTAGTCAAAAGCCGTAATGTGGCAGACGCAGATGAAGACTTATAATAAGAGAAAATAAAATCAGATATAATTTATTATAAAACGTCTTTATATAACCAAAAAATCAGTTTTAAGAAAGGAAATTCAAAAATAGGATTGTAAAATAAAGTATTTAAATAAAAGGCCAGTGTCTCCAACACCGTAATATCAAGTCTATACTACTATGTACTAAGCTATTTAATGTAACTATGGTACGAGTAATCATTCGCACGTGAATTCTCTAAAAAAATTACATTAACTTTATGTCAAAACCCAGTGGTTTGTTCATATTGCAAGAATCGTAGTTCGTAATATTGTTACGAGCTGAGGGTCATAAGATGCCGGTTAAGGGTACAAAGAGTTTAATTTCCTTCGTATAAGCCAGCCATTCCCAAAGTGGGCGATAACGCCCCCTTGTGGGCGCTGCAGGCCTAAAGTGGGGCGGTAAGAGACCCAGAAAAAAAATGGGGGCGTTGTGTAGAGGCTTGGGGGGTGATTTGTAATTTCATTTAGCTAGGAGGCATCTTAGACAACGACTGCATGAGCTCTCGACTCAGTAGACAAAATAAGTTTGGGAACCAGTGGTATAAGCAGATGTCAAGAACACGCGAACTTAATTACGGCGGTTCCTAGTCTTCGTAGTCGCCCTCGAAGTAGGTACTCGCGTAGTAGTCACCGAAGGTACACGCTTCACTCAATAACAACGTTCCCAAATCGCAGAGTTCTTCTATACAAGGTCGTCGCAGTAGTCGTCGTAGTGGTCTATGTAATTCGCCTTGATATCGCCTCGATATATCGCTTCGATCAATAGTCGAGAAACACTGACTTAGCGGCGGACACGGAGCTCTATTTATAGTCCGATAAAAATGAGAGTGGAAACTTCTAGAGTAAGCCCGAATGGTAGTAATAATAACGCATAGAAATAAAGAAGGTGGAACTTTCTAGTTAATTACGTTCGCTAACAATAATTCGACATTGTTCTCGATGCAGCCTGTTTGCTTGAGTCATAGGTATATGTCACGTCATCGCTCCGGAATTTTCGAGGTGCAACTTTGTTCTTCTTTCTTAATTTTACTTATACCATTCGATAGTATACCTTAAACCTACCAATGCGTTTTTAGGTCATAACTGCAAAGCCTGGGTCTCGAGATATAATCACTAAAAGTAACGTTTCTAGTTCTATTAAAAATCGACCTTATTCCTTAAGCATAAGGTCCAACCGTAACAATATTGTACAATGTCGATTACGTTAATTCAATAATTTCAAGTTTTTGTAATTTAATCGTGTCGATGGTTAGCGCTTCTACAAACAAAAGCTGCAGAATGTACTCGAGTTACTTTGCCACCTTGCGACATCAACGAACATTTTAAATAAATCAGAACATACATAATATTTTAACGTTAATATTTACAAACTTAAAACTGAACATTATCTTAAACAACAGACTTCGTCAAAGTTGCCGCTTAGAAAGATGTCATTGCTTAGGGTGCCCAACAGACTGGCAGTATTACCTCTGAATGGCCAAATTGAGCTGATAGCGGAAGAAGCTGTCAGCCCGACGGCCTCGCGAAGCTTTGACCAGTCTGTTACGAATATCAGAAACCAGTCAAAAAGTTTCGACGGCAAAGGGCGTAAATATGAAACTCTTAGATAGCGAAATTGTAAGCTCGTATTGCTGCCGATAAAAGCAGAAAAGTTAAGCGCCTCATCACGTATCGAAATAGTACTAATTGTAGTCGTTATAATTGAACTATATACCTACTATATTATGTATTACCAAATCGATCAATAATAATCGTTGACGCCAAAATGTATTTCATTAACTCTTCGTATCGTTCAATGCGCGAACTTACTAATTCTGTCCTAAATTATTTTATTGAAATAATTCAACATCATACTATTACTTCTGATCACGAGTTAAATGATCATTTCCTTTATGAATCAGAAAATTGTTCTGTAATTGATGTTATGCAAACAAATTTTCACGCATTCGTTCGGTTTTGTTCGTTCATTCGTACAAAAACAGTCATACGTTGCATTTTAGTTATATTATATTTATTGTATATTTAGTGTATTTTAGTTGTATTTCATACGTTGGACTTTATTTGGACTTTACTTGGATTTTACTTACTAAGTTGACCAAGCTGATGGCCATATAACACGCACAGTCTAACCGAAGTGTCAACTTTAATGAAATGTCAATCAATCATTTAAGACAACCATTTACATTATCGTTGATTATACGGTATACTATGTATTTAAAAAAATTTTTAGGATTCTGTATCTCAAAAGCAATAACCCGAACCCTCATAGAAGTACTCACCCATTAAAATCGAGCTCGGTGGTTCGCTATAAGCGCAGGGTGAGTATCGAAAGAGACAAAGACTTCTAACAGTGTAAAAAATGTCGTTGCAATGTGTCCAACGCGAACTTCATTTAGGCTTTAAGTTAATTTAGAAAAGTTCATTTTCGTAATACTAATATTACCAAAAAACGAATCAAGAACGCTTCACTTGGAAGGAAAAGATGCAGTACCGTCGCACCAGCGCCTAGCTGTGAACCCAGCGAAGTAATATATAGGTTGGCACAGGCAAAGAAGTTTCTTGTGGGAAATCTATTTAAATGTTTTGTCCAACGAATACAATATTGCCACAAGTGTACGATACCTATTTCAATAAACTCTAATTCAGGAATTAGTCTTACTAATGTTGCTGCCATAGTAATGTATAAACTCCATTTTCGTGTGTGTGAAGTGTCGTGCATGCAAGATTGAATTTTATCTGATCCAGCAAAAGTATTCGCTTTTAATTACTAATTGCTCATTACCTGTCACGCGTAGGAAACTGTCTACATCAATAGGCGGTCGGTTATTAAGCGCGCTCGAAATGGCCGCCGAGGGACGATTAATAAGACTTTCAAAGTGATTCGCAAATGCTATCACTGTATGGGAACTTTATTGTTATTTCACATTATCTCCAGTAGCTTTGGATCTAATCGTCATAGACCATCAAAGCATTCGTTGATGATCAACTAATTTCTTAGTAATTAGAGGCAGTTATTTATACTTTTACTAGGTGCCAAAGATAAATCTCTTAATTGTTATTCTTCCAAAGCGCGTTAAATCATTAAGTTAAATGTTCAAAGTTTTTATCGAGACAACAAACTACCACAAAACTAGTTTAAAAACCAGTAAATTATCAAATCAAGTCACGGTTTGAACGAGTTGTATCAGGAATGGAGGGTAGAAATCCCGCAATACTTAGTAATTGAAAACCTACAGATTCTCAAGCCTAACAGTTTGAGCAGATCTCCAGCAAACTTTTAAGTTTTAGCAGACCATACCACTGTAGCATAACGATTGAGGAAATAGAACCTAAAGCTTGCAAAGGTTTTGGACTTGCGATTTGAGATTTACTATATTAATTCAAAAGATTACCATTTGTTAAAGATTGAGATGGTCGTAATATGGCAGCTTTGGAATTGACGAATTGGAATCCGAACTTCAACGTCGGGCTCAGCTTGAAATCCACAATACAATACAATTCGTTTGACGCGGTGATAAGGGCGGCAACTTTAAGTTTAAGTGTTTATTTCTGTAACTTACAACTATCATTACAGTTTTACCCAATTCGATAATTGTAATACATCCAAATAATTAAATTATAACAATTTAAACATTAACTTACAATATTAAAATAATTACATATTAAAAGAATATTGAATACTAAATAATAATAATACAACTTCAAATAAATTAATTTCGATTATAAAAAATATAAATTCAATTACAGTTTGGTAAACGGTCAGTCTCATCCAATTTACTTTTCCGAACACCTTCCAAGCACATTGCGTCAATTGTTCTACGAGGCGCGAAAGTTTTCAAAAACTTATAAATATAAATTCTGTTGGACAAATAATAATAGAATTTTTCTGCGTGAAAAAGAAGATACTAGACCAATTCTTGTTGAGTCAATTGAATGTCTCAACCAACTGCAACCCCAATAGATTTCACAATTTAATACTTTTTTCATGCTTTTCTCTTTTATCGTATTTTCACTTTTATAGGTTCTATAAGTTTTGTTTGAAAGATATAATAACATTTTATATATCATGTAAACCTTTTCTAAAGATAAATTTTGTCCATGTTCTATTTAGTTATGTAATACATTATTTGGCTCTGTCACATTATATACATAAAAAGATGCTTTTACATTTTAGTACAACGTCTTACCTAATTAACTTTAATTATGATTCGATTATTTTGAACTGTTTGATTACAAATAGTGGCAATCAAATAATACCACTAAGTTTATTTAATATTTTGAACGGAAAAATCTTGTTTATTGTCATACAGCGTAAAGCAAAGCGCTTTTACTACATTCTTTCTACATCATATTCAGCTATTTCACTGCAAAATTATAATTATAAAATTTATTCCCATTATTTCTTGTCTATTAGAACACACCCACAACCTTAAAATTTATAAATGGCTAATTTGAATTCTATTTTAAATGAACTAGAGACATTTGGAAGTCCTAGTTCTCATTTCTGTAAACCTGAAAGCTGTATGTCGATATTGAAAGATAATCATAATTCAATTAAAATACTGCATTTAAATATACGAAGCATAAATTGTAATTTTGATGGATTGATAGCTCTATTGTCAACTATACAAATACAATGTGAAGTCATTATTTTATCTGAATGCTGGCTAAGTAAAGCTTCTATTATTCTGTCGCTTGAGGGATATATTTCCTATTGCACAAATAACAATTTTAATCAAAATGACGGTGTGGTTTTATATGTAAAATCAAACATAATCCATTCTGCCTTAGAGCCTGATTTTGCAGAGGCAAACTGTTTAGTTTGTAATATAAGAAAATGTAACATTTCCGTAATTGCACTCTATCGTTCCCCATCATTCCATAATCTCGACAAATTCTTAAGTAGCGTTAATAATCTTTTACCTTCTAGTGTGACGATGTATACAAATGTTGTATTAATGGGTGATATTAATATTAACATAAATCCTTCTAATCTGGATCAACATTCTAATAATTATTTAAATTTGTTAGCTTCGCATGGTTTACTCCCTTCACATGTATTTCCGACTCGTGGCCCGAACTGTCTTGATCATGTGTTTGTTAAAGTACAAACACCTAATAGTACATACATTAGTTCTTGACGCTAGTATCACGGATCATACTCCTGTTCTCTTGTCCCTTCACACGCGTTCCAGCACGGTAAAGTCCCATTCTACACGTGTAAAAACAGATTATTTGAGTATCGCCACAGATATTGCTAATACTGATCTCATGCCAATTATGGAAATGACAAATGGCGATCAAGCTGTTGATGCTTTAGTGTCCACCATCTCCTCCATTATCCATAAACATACTTCTCGTATAAAGATCTCAACTAAAAATAGAATTATCAAGCCCTGGATTACACCTGGATTGCTGCGTTGTATGCGCAATAGAGATCAAATGAATCGTAGAGTTAAAAATGAACCCCATAATTACATTTTAAAATTAACCTATATTAGATATCGCAATTTTTGTAACAAACTTTTAAAAAACTTAAAACACAGTTATGAAAAAACTCAACTTCTAAATGCAAAGGATAAATAATCAGCAACAGTTTTGAGAGCAGTTTCAGCAGAGTGTTGGGCGTCATTCCAGTTTTGTCCATAGACATAATAAACTGGACTGCAAGTTTAAGTGTTTGGGCATATTCTTGGATTTGTCTAAAGCATTTGATACCGTCTCTGTACCCCTTCTTATTTCTAAATTGGAAAGTATAGGTATCCGTGGCTGCTGTCTTGAAATTTTTAGACTACCTAACAAACAGATCTCAATGTGTGAAAATTGGTTCTTGCATTAGTGATGAGTTAGCCCTTACTCATGGTGTTCCTCAAGGATCTATTTTGGGCCCGACTTTATTTTTAATTTATATAAATTCCTTGTGCAGTCTAGTTCTTCCTAGTTGTTCTATTTTTACTTATGCTGATGATACTGCCCTATTAGTCTATGGACAAAACTGGAATGACGCCCAACACTCTGCTGAAACTGCTCTCAAAACTGTTGCTGATTATTTATCCTTTGCATTTAGAAGTTGAGTTTTTTCATAACTGTGTTTTAAGTTTTTTAAAAGTTTGTTACAAAAATTGCGATATCTAATATAGGTTAATTTTAAAATGTAATTATGGGGTTCATTTTTAACTCTACGATTCATTTGATCTCTATTGCGCATACAACGCAGCAATCCAGGTGTAATCCAGGGCTTGATAATTCTATTTTTAGTTGAGATCTTTATACGAGAAGTATGTTTATGGATAATGGAAGAGATGGTGGACACTAAAGCATCAACAGCTTGATCGCCATTTGTCATTTCCATAATTGGCATGAGATCAGTATTAGCAATATCTGTGGCGATACTCAAATAATCTGTTTTTACACGTGTAGAATGGGACTTTACCGTGCTGGAACGCGTGTGAAGGGACAAGAGAACAGGAGTATGATCCGTGATACTAGCGTCAAGAACTAATGTATGTACTATTAGGTGTTTGTACTTTAACAAACACATGATCAAGACAGTTCGGGCCACGAGTCGGAAATACATGTGAAGGGAGTAAACCATGCGAAGCTAACAAATTTAAATAATTATTAGAATGTTGATCCAGATTAGAAGGATTTATGTTAATATTAATATCACCCATTAATACAACATTTGTATACATCGTCACACTAGAAGGTAAAAGATTATTAACGCTACTTAAGAATTTGTCGAGATTATGGAATGATGGGGAACGATAGAGTGCAATTACGGAAATGTTACATTTTCTTATATTACAAACTAAACAGTTTGCCTCTGCAAAATCAGGCTCTAAGGCAGAATGGATTATGTTTGATTTTACATATAAAACCACACCGTCATTTTGATTAAAATTGTTATTTGTGCAATAGGAAATATATCCCTCAAGTGACAGAATAATAGAAACTTTACTTAGCCAGCATTCAGATAAAATAATGACTTCACATTGTATTTGTATAGTTGACAATAGAGCTATCAATCCATCAAAATTACAATTTATGCTTCGTATATTTAAATGCAGTATTTTAATTGAATTATGATTATCTTTCAATATCGACATACAGCTTTCAGGTTTACAGAAATGAGAACTAGGACTTCCAAATGTCTCTAGTTCATTTAAAATAGAATTCAAATTAGCCATTTATAAATTTTAAGGTTGTGGGTGTGTTCTAATAGACAAGAAATAATGGGAATAAATTTTATAATTATAATTTTGCAGTGAAATAGCTGAATATGATGTAGAAAGAATGTAGTAAAAGCGCTTTGCTTTACGCTGTATGACAATAAACAAGATTTTTCCGTTCAAAACATCAAATAAACTTAGTGGTATTATTTGATTGCCACTATTTGTAATCAAACAGTTCAAAATAATCGAATCATAATTAAAGTTAATTAGGTAAGACGTTGTACTAAAATGTAAAAGCATCTTTTTATGTATATAATGTGACAGAGCCAAATAATGTATTACATAACTAAATAGAACATGGACAAAATTTATCTTTAGAAAAGGTTTACATGATATATAAAATGTTATTATATCTTTCAAACAAAACTTATAGAACCTATAAAAGTAAAAATACGATAAAAGAGAAAAGCATGAAAAAAGTATTAAATTGTGAAATCTATTGGGGTTGCAGTTGGTTGAGACATTCAATTGACTTAACAAGAATTGGTCTAGTATCTTCTTTTTCACGCAGAAAAATTCTATTATTATTTGTCCAACAGAATTTATATTTATAAGTCTTTGCAAACTTTCGCGCCTCGTAGAACAATTGACGCAATGTGCTTGGAAGGTGTTCGGAAATGTAAATTGGATGAGACTGACCGCCAATGCCAAGATGACCCGTGCTCAGTCTTTCAGGTGTAGTGCGACCTTTATTGAACATCCGTGAAGCTTCTAATATCTTGTTTTTATTCAGGACAGTAAGAAATTCCGCTATTATATGTTTGTTTGTACCTTGTTTCCCAGGTCGACGGTACACGTCACGAATATCATTCTTAGAGATATCTGCACTAATAAACTTACAAATATCAGTAACGAGGGACATAAGATCGCTAATCGGTTCGTTTTCTTTCAAGGGCATATTCCTTATTTCTACACTGGCGGACCGGGAGTTGGCTTGCATGTCTTCTATTTTTTTTTCAAGTTGAAGAATATGTTTGCGTTGCTTTAGTCTTTCCCTTTCTAAAACTAAAATCTCGCTCTTCATCTCGTCGTACTTGTTGTTCATAAAGTCCAACGATTTCTCAATTTCAATATTCGTCTGTTGTATTTGGAGATTTTGTACCTTTACCTCTGCTATATCAGACGACAATTTATTCAAAGTAGCATTATGATCTTTTTTCCAGCAGGTTAGCATGGCCAGGATATCTTCTTTAAAGTTTTGCAACTCATTACGGGGTGAACATTCAGAACGAAGACGTTTATGCCTTGTAACAATCTTGACTAATTCAGAATCACTTTGATTCCCTGAAGGTTCCGGGGTAGCATGCAGCTGTCGAGTTTCCACGGAAGATACAGCAGGAGGTGTGCGCTGGACTTTAGGCATTATGGAGAAGATAAATTTTTAATCCGTATACAAAGCAGAAGTGTGCAATCAGAGTAAAAAGCAACTATTGTACTCTCGCATAAGACCGTAGCACTTCAAATAATTTTCGTAGTCGAGCGTAGTAGAGAATTATAATTAATTGTCGTAGCACTATAATTGTTGTTGTAGGTGATCACTAAATTCGACCGTTCTATTAATGCACTTTTAGTTAGGTTTAGGTTTATAGAAATCTTTATTCTCATTTAAGACATACAATCGTCACTTACATGAGAATACAATATTATAAATGTTAATTTTAATTTGTCGTACGCACTGAGTTATACAATCGCAACAGCAATTCAAATAACTTATTTGTATTATTAGTATAATCAAAAAATTATTCTCTGATGTAATGAGCAAGTTTAATTTTAAACGTTTCGAAAGACTCAATTTTTTTTAAATTTGATGGTAGTTTGTTAAAAAGCTGTGCTCCCTCAAATGTAAACATTCTCTTGCCACAATTTGTGCGCGTCTTAGGTAGAAGGATATAACTAGCCCGTCGGGTGGTGCGCTTTTGTATTTGTTTTGATAGTGTGAGTGATATAGAAGTGTGAATGGTTTTATTTGTATGAATGAGTATGCATGTGTGATAAGTGTACAGCTGTTGTATAGTCATAAGTTTGGTTTTGTTATAGACCAGGAGACTAGGGGTAAGGTAAGGAAAATGGAAAAGCATTTTTATAATTTTGTTCTGCACTCTTTGCAGTTCAGCAAGTTTGGTTTTTGTTGCGCTGCCCCAAATTTCGATAAGGTAAATCAAATGAGACTTTATTAGAGAGTTGTACATGTTCAAACCGTACATTACGTTGAATACAGCGGACTATACCCCGTAATGAACCCATGAATGAAGTTAATTTTTTTTTAAGGTAATCAATATGCGAGTGCCAGTTCAAGTATCTATCCAATCGTAACCCTAAGTATTTTTCATAAGTTTTCTCTGTTATTGGTATATTATTTATTGTTAATGGATTAAATGGTGGAATTACTTTGTTTTTGGCTCTAAAAATTATATAAGAAGTTTTAGTTATGTTGATCGTGAGAAGGTTACACTGTAAACATTTATACAGAATGTTAAGATCCCTTTGGGCAGTGGGAAGGACATCATTTATGGTGGACCCAAAATAGAACAAACATGTGTCATCAGCATACAAAGTGAGATGACCATGCAAGCCCAAATTCTGGATGTCATTGATATATATTAAAAACAACAGTGGTCCAAGGATAGAACCTTGGGGCACACCAAAACTTATTGGGAGAGGAGTACTTTGATGTTCATCGATTTTTACAATTTGAGTCCGATTTTGAAGGTATGATTCAAATATCCTTAGTGCATCTCCACTGATTCCAATTATCTGAAGCTTTTTTAGAAGTAAACCATGACTGACAGTATCAAACGCCTTTTTGAGATCGATAAACACTCCTAAAACAATATTTTTTTTATCTATATTTTGTCTAATTTCGGTTTTCAAATCAATTGTTGCCGCTAGCGTGTTACTTTTTGCCCTAAACCCAAATTGACGATCGGAAATGAAATGTATAGAATCTAAATAATCATTAAGGCGGTTATATAAATTTTTTTCCAGAATTTTGGATAGCACAGGTAGAACAGAGATCGGACGATAGTTGCCAGGGTCAGTTTTCACTCCTGATTTGTAAATTGGGCTTACTTTGGCTATCTTCAAGGTGTCGGGAAAACAACCTTTTGTCAAAGGACTATTGAGACAGTCAGCCAACTTATTGGCTATCAAGGGCTTTAAACATTTTATTGCTTTTGTACTGAGCCCGTCCATTCCTGTACTGGAATTTGCATCAAGGTTATTTATGATCTTAATGATTTCATCAGCTGTACACGGTTCTATGGTTGTGAGGCCTAGTGTAATATTGTTCAAGTATGTTGGTGATACGCGGTTGGTGTGCCTATTTTGCATATGGTGAGTGATTTTATTTGCCAAAAGAGATCCGATATTAGAGAAGTACTCATTGAATTTATTACAAATATCAGTAGCATCAGTAAGGACTGCACCTGATTCACAAAAAATTTTTGGGGGAACACAACTTTGTTTTTGTTTTATTATTAGAAAGATAATTTATGAGTTGCCACATCTTTTTTGGTTTATTCAAACATTTGTGAAACTCATTGTAATAGTAAGTGTCTTTTGTATTCTTGATCATAGCAGCCACTGTTTCTTTCATCTTTGTAAAGCTTTCACTTAGGATTTGATTACCTGGATGCTGTTTTAGTCTAGCCCATAATTCATTTCTCTGGTTTATACCGTGTAAAATATCTTTGTGTATCCAGTCTTGTCTGGGTGAGTTAAGTACCTTAAACTTCGTTACTTTATTCCTAGTAGTTTGTTCTGCCAATATATTTTCGAGATGTGTGAAATCTAAGTTAAATCTATCAATTTCCATATTTTTCACTGATTGATATAAGTTTTCGTACTCTAAAGCTTTATACGATACACGCTGTCTAGTTGGAGGTTTATATTTTTTAAGTTCGACATATATTTGGTGATGATCTGTCATCGATGATTTAATTACAGTAAAGTTATATGTATCATTTTTCAGATTAGTGCTGACATGGTCTAGGATAGATTTTTTGGTCGCTGATTCTCTAGTGCAATATTTTTTATCAATCTTGTTAAGTATTTTATATCCAGCCTCTTTCAAAGCGTTAAGATATTGTTTTGTCTTTATATCTTTATCTAATAAATTAACATTAAAATCTCCGAAGATCATTCCTCGTTTGTGTGATTGTAACTGCATGTCTAGAGTATCCAGAAAATTTCTCAAATTTGTAATATTGGAGCCACCGGGATAATATATCACACCAATATCTAGGGCATATTTTTCGATTGTAATCCACAGAATACCGTTAGCATACACTGACTCTGATAAAGAGTGTTTTAAATTGTTATGAATAAATACCGATACACCACCACCTCCTTTGTCAGTTCTGAAGTTATAGTAATACGTGTAACTAGGTATTTGAAAACTAATGGCTTTTTCTTCAGACCTAAACCATGTCTCAGTTAGTAAGATTATGTGTATAGTAGTAGATACTAATCGGATTATACATTTCAATTCATCGAATCTGCCCTTGGAACCTATACTCCGAGCGTTCAAGTAGTAAAAATTAAGACGTGATTTGGAAGTTCGAAGATCTGCATAATTGTTTACAAGTTGGTATGTAACATCATTTGTGGGGTAAGTGACTGATTGTGGTTTTTTTGGTTGATTTGAGCAATTCTAGGTACACCTTTTATATATTTTATCGTGATATCTTTTTCTCCAGCCTTCTGACGACGTGAAAGTTCTTCTTTTAATAATTGCAATAATCTCTGTTGGTTAGGGGTCTGATGCGGGTAGATCTTGAATCCGGGAGGTAGATTTAATTTATTTCTTAGGAGTTTAGTAACAGGCTCCTGACTGTTGAAGCATATCTTGAGGCTGCGGTTTTTTGTTGCGTTCATTTTACCAATTCTAAATACTTTTATTGGTTGTTGTAAATCGTTAACAATTTTAGACAGAATGGAAATGGCATCAGCAGTATCTTTAGATTGGCGCTCTTCTGAGTTAAGAGATATTTGTTCGGATATACCTGAGACTATGATATTATTTCGTCTATTGTTACGATTTGTGACTCTTTAGACAGAATTTCTTTAGGCGGTTTTGTGGTCTTAAGATCATTGAAATCAGACTGCATTGATTTGATTTTACTTTCACTATCCACAATTTTCTTATTAAAATCAGAGATACTGGTTTTGATTTGGATTTGTTCACTGGTAAGGCTGGAAGTAGCTATGTTAATATCATTAATTTGGTTTTTGATTGTTTGAATCGCTGAAATAGTTGCTTCATTGGCTGTTTGCATTTCAGTTATTTGACTTTTCACTTCAGCTATTCCGTTTCTCATATCATTCATAGCTTGTCCATTCGTACTTATAAATCCTTCTAAAAGAGTTGTGATATGAGACAGACAGTTCGTTGCGCACATCACGTATTTCTTGATTACAGTCACAAACATGGTCATGTTTTCGTTTACGAAATATTATTTGGGACTCAACCGCTTCATTAGAAATTTTTGATAGATCCGGCTGAGATCCTTCACTTGTTGCAGTTTTTGTAGGCGAACGGAGTAGTCGGCTCATGGTCTATAATACGCATACACAGCCATGCAACGAGAAACGATCTCTGTGTGTGTGCGCACTGCTTACACCAGCCGGTGCTTAACAAGGGAGACAAAATAGCAACTAACTCTTTCTTACGTATCAATGTGTGGCGCCCTCACAGGTCGGCAGGTTTCTCGGTGTACTATTCCGCTGCGTTGTACACACTAATTTGGTGTTAATTCGCGTAATTCAGAATGCACGAAATTAGTACTAACAAACGTATATGTAGAACACAATTTTGAACAACGTTCATATTAAAAATTTCGAATGAACAAAATACACGTCTGCTCTGAACAGAAGCGTACGACGTCTTTTCGTACACCATTAGTTAAATGGTGTACACACTGCACTTAGCAGAGGCAGCGGCGGGTCAGACGATCGAATCCCACCCAAGCACCGCGCGAATAAAATTTGTCCGTCTACTTATAGCTTAAATTTAAATGAATTAACGGAGGTGAATATGCCGAAAAATAACTATCCTTATCTAGAGGAGGGGCCTAGTCATATAAACACTTCACGAGTAAACGAGAATCTTAAACTGAAGATTGAGCCAATCACGAATTTACTATTACTAAAAATAATCACGAAACAGAAAACACAAAACACACGTCCACACAAGACACAGGCTGAGAGCGAAAGAAAGACACAACACAAAGAAAGACATAACACAAGCGCTGTGCTGCTTACTTTGGGACTAGATGGCGTTGTGTGAAATGTCTGAGCATATTATTATTATATTATTATTATTACATCGGTGTCCAATCAACGGACTCCAACATCGAATACAATAAGAAAAAATCAGCTTTATAAAAGTTTTACTTTGGTCTAGAGTTATGTGATATATTAGTAGAGGTGTCGGCGCGAGCGTTAGGCGACGGTACGCTGTGCGGTACGAACACGGCAAGCGGCGGGTGGTACGGGTCCACCGGCACTAGTGCGTCGCCCGCTTCGCTCACCCGTATCTCCCCGCTCATACCTGTACTCAACACTAAATCCAGTTGGCGGCATAAACAATTGGGTATATTATTACTTTGTGTGAACTCACAAAATGACATAAAGTAATGGTAATAATTTAATACATTTGTTGAACAAGAGTGTAAGTTAAAATCGCCTAGTACGATTACTCTTTGGTACTTATTACATATTTGTTCAATCAGTGTAAATAAAACCATGTATTCATTTTCATTGCTATTAGGCGGAATATAAACAACACAACATGCAAATAGAAACTTACAACAGGAGTTATTGTATACTAACGCAGAAACCATCTCTCGTGAGTTGATATAAATACTCGTGAGTTGATATCGATGTTTCCTTATAACGGTATTGTTCGTAGCTCAAGTCCGTGTGTGGCCACTAAAAAGACGCCGCCTTGTTTACGGCCATCCGCCCGGTCACAGCGAATTATTTGATAGCCAGTAGGAATTATTTCCGCGTCATAATTTGAAAGTGGACTCGTTGCATCCAGTTTCAGAGATAGCAAATAGGGGACCTATTTGCTATCTCTGAAACTCTATCTCTGAAATTTAAATTTTACAGTTACTGAAGTCGGTGCCAAGCCCACCAAACTAATAGACTTTATGTTGTTGCACATTGATTTGGCACCGACTTCAATAACTGTCAAATTTAAATTTAATTATGTAGGTATGTGTATTGTATTTATAAAGTTATTTTAATTGTACTTGAGTTTTGATTAGTAAAGGATAGTTATTTTATACTTATCAGTTCTTTTTGAAGGCGGTTTAATTTTCTTTAATAAAAAATATTTTATTTCTCCCTTTTGAGTGGTCTTGACCTAAATAAATATTTAGGGCAGGTCTGCAATTAACTTCATTCTAATTCCGGAACGCAACGATATACAATAGAATCGTCAAAATAAATAAAGGTATAAATATAATCAGGTCGCGTTATCTTGTGTATCTTCGAAGTCCAAGCTCCAATATCGGTGAAATTTAAATGGAACCACCTCTGAAGCCTACCAATCGAAAAAAGAATTTTCGAAATCGGTTCATAAATGACGAAGTTATGAGGTAACAAACATACAAAAAAAAACAACACAGACGAATTGAGAACCTCCTTCTTTTTTGAAGTCGGTTAAAAATATCTTTAGCTACGAATTTATCACTTTTTACACCTTGAAACATCGGTTTTTAATAATGTTACTCAATTTCTTACGGTAAATAAATGAATTTAAAATGTTTTGTAACACGCTTTATTTCTGCAACTACATTACATTTTACATTTAGGTACATAAATAGCTTTCACAATACAGCTACAACATACAAAATTCAAACACAAAACTACGCGCACATATCTAATTGAATGATAAGTACCGAAATAAACATTATGCTAAATATTTACAGTTTACAGAGTGTTGCTGATTTGTAAAGTTACAATGACGTAAGTAACAAGTACGCACAACAGTTCCAGCAAAAGAGTCATGTCGACGGGAAGGTTAGACGCGAGTCTTATTGTGATTGGATCCGCATTGATTAAACGGTGCAAGTTATTGAGAGCTGGTGAAAGTCCACGTTTATGTGTCACTGAGAACAAAAAGTAAAGATGTCTGTGAATGAAAAAAAAAACATTTATTTTAAACGAAAATATTTAGAAGTATTTATAAACGTGTATGTTTACAGACATTTTCCACTACTTGAAAAATACAGTTACTAGAAGGTCAATATCTCATAAAATAACATTAAAACATTTTTAGTATAAAAGATCACAAGATTCTTCCTTGTAATTCATTGGGTGATTTGCAAAGTCCAGAAAAATGTACATAGCTCGTTAGAACATTGTTTTATTATTGACATATTTTAATAAAGACCGTAGTTTAATTTAGTTTTGTTAACTATTTTTTTGTTAATTTGTCGTTTGTTAAACATATCGTGTATTTCAATAACTCCGTTATTGAAATTAAATTAGAACCATAAAGTCGTTATCAAGCTTTTTATCCTACTCTCATTTCTAAGATAACTACGCAAACATTATTCTGAAGCTAAATATGAGCCAGAAATAGTTTCTGTAAAATTTCATAATAACTTTCTTACCACAACTAACTTTGTCACTGTGATAAGGACGTAAGCTATCAAATAATGTTCAATGAAACTATAGAATATCTGCTGCGGGTGTGAGTGTCTCCAAATATATTATAGTATATCGCAGTCATAAACTATGTTTCAACATGTGACCTGTCACATAATATTGCCATATTCGCTTAAGGTTTCCAAAAAGGCAAGTTAGCTGACAAGCCGTAGTTCCCACATCGTGCAACCGTGCAATTTGAGTAGTAGTTAATATAACTATATTTGAAAATGATAGTTTTTTTTTATAAAACAAGCAGGCAAACGAGTAAGCGAGTCACCTGATGCAAAATTATCACCACTGCCCATGGACACTCGAAACATCCGGGGAATCACGGGTGCGTCGCCGGTCTTTAAGGAAAGGAAGGGTAGAAAGGAAATCGGCCACCGGCACTCTCACTCACCGAACAAAACAAAACAGCAATCGATGCTGTTGTTTCACGTCGATATTCTGTGAGAGCGTGGTATTTCACCGGGCGAGCCGGCCCAATTCGTGCTACAATGCAGCATGGCTCTACCATTACCACACCTAGTTTAATGTATGTGATGTTTGTATTTTCAGTAATAAATTATAATGGACTACCTCGAGAGGTCAGGCAAATTATTCTGTGCCAGTTAATATCATTATTACATTTATGTGTACTTATGTGTAAGTTATTTAATAATTCTTAATATATTTTTAACGAGTTTACTATTAACTTATTATCCAGGTTTTATACAAACATATAAACATATCCTCACGCTGTATTCCTAACGGGGTAGTCAAGTTTTATAATGGTTTAATAACACATTACCTTGTCTGCATTTTAAGTACAATGTCGTAAATTCTTGCTTCAGTTTTGTCACTTCGTTGCGCACTTTTTGACCAGCTATCAATATCGTTAGCACTATTACGAAATAATTAAGCATTCGAATTATCGAGATAGTTCTGGAAGCGTTGTCGTCCTCCTAAAAAAATAGTTATCATTAACTTTAATTTCAAAAATTAAGGCATGAAAACACAGCAAGAATAATAAATGTTTGTCAACACAATAATTTTTACTGTTTCAGTATACCTACATAAAAATAGAACGCTACAATTCCAATACGTAGTTATTAACAGTTATATTTTATAATTATAAATTATATTCGAAGACGTTCCAGCGTTACACTGGAAGGATTGCAGGTTAATAAATTGTGCTACTCGATGGATGCAGTCGATGTTCGTCCATTTTATATTTTCATTGCTATTCAATAAGAATATTTTGACGTTTTTTATTTCGTGACTATAATTGTAGTATGTCACTGATCACTACAATTATGAAATTGGATGAACTTTTTCTCGACATGGGTGCAAAAGGGGTTCCAAAACAATGGCAGCTTTAGTGATAAGATAAGCTGCTTTAATAGGATCGATGCCGTAATTTTTTACCAACTAACTTTCAACCTCTAAAACTATTTCTAATTGTATATTCAGTGGGTATTGGTTTAAAGCGCTAGCAGTCGATCGCGATATTTATTTTTTAACATTTTTGATCGGATAGCAACTATTGATTGCACGAATAAGACAATTTTATTTTACTATGTACTGCATAGGAGCCTACTTGTGAAATTTTTTTATGTGATACTGTAACATTTGTTAAAGTTATTTGTTAAAGTCAAGGGCATCTACCCCAATGATATAATAAAGTTAATAATGATTTAATAAAAGGTTATTTGCCCAGAATTTATGACAACTTCGGGTGGAAGATCGCTAAAAAATATGCATATGTAAATAATTACTTACACACATACAGATCTTTCCAAGTGAATTAAATTCCTAGGTTTAAAATAGAAGTTCATTTATTTTCCCAAACCGAACTTGCCGAAGCACTATGCGTATATTTTAATTATCAAGTAACGAATTGGATGAACTTAGAAAAAAATGTTTATGAGCCTAAACATTTTTCCTGTCCATTTCATGGGTTACGAAGAGACATGCTCTATCCTATGCGACAACGCAACGGGTCGTTAATTTTATTTTGTCGTTTCGGTACAAGTGGTACTGACAGTGGTAATAACGTCATTTATTTCTCGAGTAAAAACTTATTAGCATGACTTGACTGAAAATAATACTCTGACCCGACGGTTTGCGGTCCACGCGTGATAATCGTTTGGGTATAAAATAAAAGTATGGCCCCTCGATGAAGTGCTTCAGCACAGCGCGACAGGGGCTCCGGTGAGTTCCGTAGGAGATCACGGAATCCCTCGACAACGCGTTGAAAACTATTGCCGCATTAGTCCTAGTGGATAATCTCCACAAAACTCAGTTCTTTCCCCAAGGCGCTGGGTACCTGTGTTAAGGTTTCTCCTGCGCTGCCAAAAAATTATCGTTTGCGACATATGTTAACGTTTGTCATCTCAGAAGTTCATTTAGACTCCAGTGACCGCCACTGGAGAACTGGATGGTCTACCTAATTAAGTAATTAATAACATTGTGAAACATCTATGTGCCTATTCCGTTCAATCAAATCTTACGAGTCTACAAGACTGAAGTCGCGTGCAGAAGCAGTACATAATGAAGTCATTTATACGCAGATATAAATAAAGAAAATGTAAAGGAGGTACTTACTTTTATCAAGAAAGAGTTAAGGTTCTTATAAAACAGAAAGATGTACAGGAATACTATTACTACGAGGGAAATGACGACCTGAAAAAAAAGAAAGAAATTAATTCGAGGAAAATACCACGTGTTATAGTTCCGAAAAATAACAATTATTTTTTTAAGTTTAGGTACTGCAATTAGACTTCATAATGTCTGATGTGAATAGAAATACGTAATTACGAGACAAATGGAACAGCCGCTATTTTCAACTCAAAAATAAAAGTTGACTGTGCACCGACTGTGCAGTTGTTCCATAATGAAACAACGTGTATAGGTCATTAGTTGGAAACTGTTATGTTATTATACACAAATCCAGTTCAAAGTTACATTACCTGAACCCCGAAACATTTTTCCACTTGATCACAGCATTTCAATAGTGTAAAGTAAACTGACGTCCATTTAGGCACAATTTCCTTACATAAAATATTAATATAAGTACGGATCGTCTTATCATTCTTGTATAATAACAATCTCTTCATGTGCTTTTCGTTTTGACGAACAGAATGCTTAAAGGATTTAAGAGATGTGTTAACTATCATTATAACCGCAAAGAAGACGACAAACTCCAAATAGATATTTATGTATAAACCGGTGTAAAATATATACAATGGTACATATGAGTACATTTTAGAATTCTTTATATACACGTCGTTACCAATAATATGCAAAAATAAATTTAAGAACTGTATAGAAGTGATTGTACATAGAAGAATTATGATAATTATACTCGCTCTCATCAAAGACTTCTTGTATTCAACTGAATGGATGAATACGCGATCGACATAGTTAAGATTATCGATTAAAGTTTTAAAATGGCAAGAACGCCGCAATCCATAAAATATATTGAAAATAATTCTAAAATGAGCTGAAAGCATTTGTATTACACCCAAGGCTATTAATAAATTAATTTTTTCCCTATGTATTATATAAGTTGCAATACTAGTTGCAGCCACTAAAATATGCAGAATCAATTCTAATGTAACACGTATTTTTACGAGAACTTGTGTGGTTTTAACCATGATATTAAAATTTCGATAGATACAAAAAACGTTTTCGGTAACAAGTAAAATGTTCAATACGCTAATATTAGACGACATATTGAAATGTCGGCAAAAGTCAGACAACACTGCAATGGAAAGAGCACCTCGTAAGGCTAACGGACTTCGATTATCTTAAAATTAATAATGTGGACGTGGAAAAGCATTTCGTTGTCTACTTATTAATAGTGAATTGAAGTTGTATGGATATAAATTGATGCAGCTTTCTATTACTTTATTAGTTTAATAAAATATAAAATTATTGGTTTGTTGTGAGAAAATTCGTTTTTAACGTCCGACACAAAAAGAGGGGTGTCATAAGTTTGGCGCCTATGTCTGAGTCTGTGTGTCTGTTTGTCTGTCTGTCTGCCTGTGGCATCGTAGTTCCAAAACGGATGGTCTGATTCAAACGTGATTTTTTTTTAGAAGAAAGCTTGTTAAACTGGGGTGGTTCTTAGCTATGTTTGATGAAGATCAGGTCAGCCAATTCAAAATACATCGGAACTTTACCGTTTCGGTGAAGGGATCCCAGCTGTAAAATATTGTAATCATGACTTAAATAAGCATGAAACAAGCATTGAAACAATTTTTTTTCAAGTTGAAATTATTACTTATAAAAACTGAAATAAAATTTAAAATAAGAATTCAAAACACCCCGGACACAAAAAACCCGCAAAAATTAAAAAAAATATTTCTGTTTTTAAAAGCGTAGGGGATCCGTTAAGTAAATAAAATTAACCACAACCCAGAATAGCTACTAAGTAGTAGCTACCCACCCCGTAACAAAATAACGATACCAAAGCTATCTCTTGTTGAGTTTTATTTTATTGAATTGGCAGGCCCCAACTGCCTTTCAGTAAAAAACGAGACAAAAAACTTAAAGCAGAAAAATAAAAGACCAAAGAAATAAAATATTGTAGTTTAAGAAAACTAACAATTAAATTAACTGTAGAATGTGCCTTTATTACATTAAAAGAAATTATCCAGAAACATAGAAGGTATATTATTGAAAGGCACTTTAACTTTAACAAAAGGAGCTAGAGGCTAGCTAGCAGCACTTGTTGACCGTCTAATTCTGTTTTCATCGTAATACTTTTGTTTATTTTATCATCTTCCACAGGCCTTGTTTCATTAAGTGCAAAATCATTATGGAAACTTTTAGTAATTTGTAATAAAGTATGATGCTTCTTTTGACCTATGGCACGCTATGCCCAGGCACTAGACAATTAAAACATTGGTAATTTGTTTTTCTGTACAAATTCTTTACGTTCTAGAACATCTTGTTTTGAGAACTCTTTGCAGTGACTAATGTAATGACATTGTGAACAGTATGTACGCTTTTTTGTTTCTACATTTGACATAACTTTTTATTTTCTATTTTATTTTATTTGTTTATTTTGCTTGAAATATGGTACAAAATAAGCTTGTATTATTTACATATTTCGTTGTCATATTTTACCAAAAACTGTAGTGCGATTCTCTAACGCAAATTAGTCAAATTCACTTCTGAATCCGCGGTGAGATTGTCAACTGTGATTTGGTATTCTCTAAAGTCGACAGAGATACTAGCGAGTTGTACTATCGTAAATGAATTTTGTGAAGTTTCGCTAAAAAAATATAACAATCCAATCTAAATAAACGAGTTTTCTTTAACGTAATTATCTCAGAAGAAGTTAAAATACTCTAAGACGAAATATCGACTGAGATGTTTACTCTTAAAGCAATCCCCGACCAACTCGCATCTAAGATCACTTCACTTCGATCCTAGAATGTTTGGTTTAGAGAATTATATTTGAAGGTCAAGTGAGTTCGAATGCGAAGTGGGGTGAATTGTCGAGCGAGTCTCGCTTTGGGTGATTCGAGTTTTTACAGAATTGCATGGCTGGTATGCAAAATATTAATAGAATTTGCTTTCCTATTATTTATTACATTTACATTATTATTCACATTATATTTTGGTTTATTACATTTGAAAGGATTTTTTGTATGTAATCTAATGTCAATTCATTGATATCTTATAGTATTTATGGTTTCACAACAGCAATGAGTTTCAGTCCATTTGAATGATTCATTTTAGAAATTCATCGATTGAATAAACACTTTTACCTCTCTACGGAATGATTTCATTTTCAAATCTTTAAATTTCTGTTGTAAGTCGTTAAATGCGCGTACACGCATCGCTGGTGCGTTTTTTTATATGTTGCATTTTTGCATTGTACTTGATATATTTGTTTATCTGGGTATCTTGTAGGTCTTAAGCATACATCTTGATTTTTGGTGAATAGATTTTCATTGCACTTTACAAAGTTTACTAATTCAAAAATGTACATACAAGGCAAGGGTAATATGTGTAATTTTTTAAAAAGTGGTCTGCAAGACTCATCTGGCAGCATGCCACACATAGCACGATTACCTACATTTTTTTTGGGCGATAAATGTTTTGTTTTTGTTTGTGCAGTTACCCCAAAGAGAAGTCCGTATTTAAGATTCGAATAAACATATGCGTAGTAAGCTATGAGAATTATGGTTTGAGAAGTATTTTTACGTAGTCTACTTAATAAGTAAACATAACTATTTACTTTACTACATACTTTTTCAACATGGCTTTCCAATTGCAATGAGTATCTAAAAAAAGTCTAGGAATTTTGTTTCATTTGCTTCCTTAATGAGTTTCCCTTCATAACTTATATTCAACGGTGTCTTCCTAGCTCCATAATTCCACAATTGGATATAATTTGTCTTCTCCACTTCTCATGTACAGGTTGTTTTTTTGTAGCCAATGCGCTATCAAACTTATTGAATTATTAATGTTACTTTGACATTCTACTATGTCGGTGGTTTTATTACATGTTACCAATGAGATGTCATCCGCAAATAAAAATCAATGATCAGATGTCACATTTACAATATCTTTTATATAAAAAATGAACAGCAAGTGTCCAATTATACTCCCTTGGGGTACTCCAAAAGCGTTATGCCTCTGTGTCCATATAAATATAAAGAATTAATGTCATTTTTTTGTCAAAATTTTTTACTTCGACATACTGTTTTCTATCCTGTAGATAGCTGGATATTCAGGTTAGTGCAGGCCCTTTTATCCCATAATTTTTTGGTTTCTGTACTAGCAGTGTAATAACAAAATCAAAAGCCTTTGTCATATCAAAAAATGCAACTGCTATCCTCTACTTCATATTTATGCTACTGATGATTTTATGAACAAGATTAAAGCATGCTAAAATAGTTGACATGCGATTTTGGAATCCGTATTGCTCGACTTTAATAATTTGCGATTTGTTAATGAAGTCTGTTATTCTGCTATGCATAGCCTTCTCAAACACTTAAGATATTACTGATATGAGTGTTATCGGTCTATAGTTTTCCAGTTTCGACGTCTCTCGTTTATGGAGTGGTTTTACTAAAGACAGCTTTAAAGTGCTTGGAAATGCCCCTTCTTCAAAGGATAGATTAACTAAATACATTAATACTGGTGCTAGCTCCATTTTGCATTTTTTGGGATAATTATAGATATTTCATCAAAACCAAACCTACTAAAGTCAAGCCAAGCCTACTAAACTAATAGACTTTCCGTTGTCGAACATTGATTTGGCACAGACTTCAATAACTGTCAAATTTTATTATATGGGTATTTGTGTCGTATTTTTATAAAGTTATTTTTGTACTTAAGTTTCGATCCGTAAAGGATAGTTATTTCATACTTTTCAGTGTTCTTTTTCGAAGTTTGTTTAATTTTTTTACAAAAGTTTTTTTATTTCTCCCTTTTGAGTGACTTTGGCCTAAATAAATATCTAGAGCAGTTCTACAATTAGTTTATTTTCTAATTCTGGAGCGCAATGTGTTAACTTCCATTCTATTGAGGAGCACAAACCCTGAGCTTTCACAATAAAAGATGCGAACAGATCGAACATGGGATATTATTGCCCATTATGGCCATTATCAATATCATCAACATAATAGCATATCAATATCAATCAGTTATAAAAGAACAGTGTAAACGTTGCATCATAATTACACCCTAGCAGTATTCTTACAATCCAAAGACGACAGCCACCAGCCGTATTCTCTGTCCACCACAAGACTGACTCTACTGACTGAATTTATTATATCACAGCCAATTTATTTCTTGGGGTGCGAACGATAATCGACCTCCATGTGTGCGATGGGGATTTTCAGTCCAATACGGTATCTTACCTTGTTGGAACGTAAACCCTCTAGCTAGTGCATCCTGGGCCACTGCTAGTAACTTTCTAGAAAATACTCGACTCTTGCTAGTAGTGGGCGAAAAGATTATCCCCAATCCAAGGTGTCAGTCGTACCGTGCCGATAGATGCGTGCCTGAGGGGGAGCTCAGTCGTGAACGATGTCTCTTCGATAACAGGGCATCTCGAAGAGTAATCTTTGCCCTTCTTCCGACATGTGGGGCTCTGCCGGAGATGACCGCTTATTTCCCTAGCTGCTCGTGGGATTTTCATGGAAATTGATATTGAAATTGAAAAGCTACTACTTTCCTCTCCTTTAGAGAAATCTGAAAGAGAGCAACCGCAAACCCATGGCCACCCAAACGACCAGTGCTCCTACGTCTAGTGCTGGGACGAGCCAGGCTGTGGCCGGTAACTCCGGATCACAATCGGTGACGAATCAGGGCGACGACGCACAGACCGCTAACAAACCTCGTAAGAGGAAGTTATCGGGAGCCGCGCGGAAAAGGTTCAGAAGGTTTAATAGCCGCAAACGTAGGTGCCAAAGAGGCCCTAACTTTGTGCATAAAGCCTATCGTCAATCTCCCGCAGCTCAATACTGCTCCATCGAAGCCGATCAAACGAGTTCGATCGGAGGAGGAATCCCCTTCGGAGAGTGCTACCAAGGCTCCAAAGCTGGACCAAGGTATGAACGCTCCAGAGGCGGATAACAGTAACAAGGGCGCAACAGTGGAACTTGTCAAAAAACCGAAACCCAGTTCTAAAGAAATCGCTGGGTCCTCGCGAGTGGGAGTTCGTAATACGACCCCTATGAACGAGGAACAAATGAAGATGGTTCGAAACACACTGATCCAAGAGATCGCAAAGATCTCGGACAGTGGAGCGGGACCCAAATTTGTAGGCTTCATGCACAGGCCAGGCTGGATACTGATTACCTGTGAGAATCAGTCCAGCCAAGAATGGCTGGTGAATGAAGTGCCAAAAATAAAACCGTGGCCTGAGGCTGAGCTTTCTGTAATATCAGAAAGTGAACTGCCTAAGCCTTCTGTCGCCTCGACTTTTGTACCGAGCAGTGACGTGCGGTCTGTAGATGACGCTCTTAAACTGCTTCGGATACAGAATGAGGGACTGAATACTTGGCTGTGGAAAACTCTAGCAGTTAGGGGCGAGGAGGTGGGTTCTTTGTGACCTTCTCTGTTGACGACCCTTCTGCTGAGGCTCTCAAAGCCATGGAATGCAGGGCTAACCTTGGCTTTAGAAAAATAGTTTTTAATGTCAAGGGCGGCTCTGATACTAGTGAGACTACTGAGAAATGCATCGGAAACCCCACAACACGTCCACCTCTAGTGTCCCTTTGAGGCCGGTAAGAGAAAAGCCTAAACCCCAGCTCAAACTAGGTAAAAGGCCTTCTGGATCGGTAGCGAGGGGTGGGTGTGCAGTTAGAGGGGCAGGTGCAAGTATCAGAGGTACTACGGCGACCGGGCTGCCCCTTACTCGTGGACGACCACGTCCGCAGAAAAGGGGAGCAAAGCCCGCAAACCCAAAGCCCTTTGCTGGCTTATGACATACCGCCCAAAGAGAATCGATGAGAATCCTCCAAGCTAACCTCCACCAAGCCGTTGCTGCATCAGCGGTTGTGGAGCGCTGTCTTGTCGAGGACAAAGTAAGCCTTGCCTTGATTCAAGAACCTTGGGTGGTAAATTCAAAAATCCTAGGTCTAACCGCCGCCGGTAATATACTTTATAATACCGGTAGTAAAAAGCATAGAGCTTGTATTATTTTCAATAAGAAAATTGATCTTTTACCTGTTCCAGAGTTGTGTTCTGACGATCTGGTTGCAGCGTTCGTAAATCTCTAAGGCTGGCATGGGGCTAGAGTAATCTTGTGCTCGGCCTATCTGCTTGGAGAAAAGGAAGACCCAACTGAAGATCTACGGCGTGCAGCGGCCTACGCTCGGAAACATAACGCTGAGCTTCTGGTGGGCTGTGATGCCAATGCTCACCATACCACCTGGGGGAGCTCGGACATCAATACTAGAGGTGAGTTACTGCATGATTTTCTAACTGTTAACTGCTTTTACACGTTAAACATAGGCTGTGAACCGACTTTTGTTACGCGTGTCAGACAAGAAGTGCTAGACATTTCCTTTTCCACTGGCAACATAGCCAGACACATAGTTGGATGGCGGGTCAGTGACGAGAACTCTATGTCTGATCATAGACATATTCGCTTTGATATCAGGACTTCCTTAGACAATCAAACTATTACATATAGGGATTCTAGGAGAGCGGACTGGGACTTATATAATGAAAGACTAGGTGTTAGCCTAGAAATAATGCCTAAATGTCTTAAAACGTGGGAGAGTCTAGATTTAGCAGTGCACATGATCACGAAAGGCATTAAAAATGCCTATGAAGACTGCTGCCCGCTTAAAATAAAGACCTCCAAAAGAGAAGTATCGTGGTGGAACTCTAAGCTAGGAAAGCTTAGAGCAAAGACACGCAAATTATTTAATAAGGCTAAAAGGACTCGTGAATGGCAGGCCTATTATAGTAAAGCCTTAACCGATTACAATGTAGAAATTAGGAAGGCAAAGAGAGCTTCATGGAGGAGGCTCTGTGAGGAAATTAATAATATGCCTCAAGGAGCAAGACTCCACGGAGTGCTCTCTAAATCCAAACTTAATCAAATTGGGCTGCTTAAAAAGCCAGATGGTTCATTCACAACCTGTGAAAGTGAAACTTTAGAGTTGTTGGCAACGATCCACTTTCCCGGGGCAATCCGTAAAAGATCGGAGTCTGCACCACAGACCGCCTTGTATAGACCTCAAAAGGAGGATTGGCAAAGAGCGGTCAAACTAATAACAGCCGACAGAATAAGGTGGGCGATCAACTCCTTTAAACCACATAAGACTTGCGGAGAGGATGGTGTACGTCCCATACACCTACAAAAAGGGACTGACGTCCTCCTGCCGCACCTTACTAAAATCTTCAGAGCTAGTTATGCCTGGGGGTACATACCTGATTCATGGTCTACAGTAAAGGTAATATTTATACCTAAAGCGGGGAAAAGGGACTACGGACTACCAAAGTTCTTTAGGCCCATTAGCCTTAGCTCATTTCTGTTAAAGACCATGGAAAAGGTTTTAGACAGATTTATTAGGGATGGGCCATTGGCTACAATACCTATTCATCATACTCAACATGCCTATAGTAGAGGTAAATCTACAGTAACTGCTCTGCTCAGTCTCATTGACAGAGTAGAAAAGGCAGTTGAAGATAAAGAAGTAGCGCTTTGTGCCTTCTTAGACATAGAGGGAGCTTTCGATAATACCCCCATCAGTACATTGATTAGGGGTCTTGAATCCAAGATGGTCGACCCTACGACCACTAGATGGGTACGCTCGATGCTCTCTAATAGAGGAGCCAAACTAGCCCTCTGTCAAATTACTCGACGTTTTCCACAATGAGAGGATGTCCTCAAGGTGGCGTTCTATCACCCCTTCTATGGACCCTCGCTGTGGACCAGCTGTTGCATGAAATGGCTGACCTTAGGATTGACACTCAGGGATATGCAGATGACCTGGTAGTTATAGTCCGACGTTTCAGTCTAACCACTATTTTTTGTGTTATGCAACGAGGCCTCGACACTATCACTGAATGGTGTGGAGAGAACGAGTTATCGATTAATGCTGATAAAACAGTAATTGTGCCGTTTACGAGGAAGCGATTTCTGGATAGGTTGGTAGCTCCACGACTAAACGGTAAATCGATACCTTTTTCCACTGAAGTTAAATATTTTAGTTATAATCGTCCAAAAACTGACGTGGAATTGCCTTAGGTACCTGCAGTCGGATGGCAGGGAACAACTGGGGTCTGAGCCCAAAAGTTGTTCTGTGGCTGTATACAGCTATTGTGAGGCCGACAATTAGTTATGCCTCTGTGGTCTGGTACGAGAAAGCCCACCAGAAGACTGTGATAGATAGGCTAGGTGGCTTGCAAAGAACCGCCTGTCTATTAGCAATCGGAGCCATGTCGACCTCGCCGGGTGCGGCGTTAGACGCTTTACTGAGCCTACCGCCCCTTCACTTGTATATGTTAAAGGAGGCGAGGAGCAGTTTTTACAAATTATCCGCCCAGCACGGAACGAAATGGCTATCGCAGAAACTGAGATCTTTTCAAGACTCAATAACGAATATTCCGATTCTGAGTATGCCAACTGACGTTATACTCCCGCGGTGTACCTTCGAAAAACATTTTATAGTAGAGATGCCTTCCAGGGATGACTGGATTCAAGAAAAAATGACCTGGAAACCTAGCGGTCTACTTTGGTACACCGATGGCTCAAAATCGGACAACGACGTAGGATGTGGAATTTTTGGAGAGCGCCCAAGCTTCAAGAGGAGCCTGAATCTGTCAGGAGCTGAAATGTTCGCCATTATTGAATGTGCAGACATTAACGTTAGAAAGCACTACGTTAACCAAACCATATACATACATTCTGATAGTCAGGCAGCTCTTTTGGCATTGGCCTCGAATGTAATCACATCGAGGCTAGTTAATAACTGCGTGACTACTTTAAACACTCTGGGAAATAAAAACAGAGTAATTCTAAGATGGGTTCCTGGCCATGCGGGCATCGTAGGCAATGAAAATGCCAACGAACTCGCAAGGGCCGGCACCAAAATCACATTTAATGGTCCAGAACCTTTTTGTGGTATACCCGAAAGCCAGGCTCAACTGATTTTGTGGAAATCCTGCTTAAAAGCGTCTTGCGAGTATTGGAAGAATATTCCGGGCCAGGAGCATTCCAAAGCCCTAATAAAGCCATATAATCGCAAGGTGGCTTCTAGTGTCACGGCAATGAGCCGGAGCAACTTGCGTATCTTGGTTAGGGCACTTACTGGGCATTGTTGCTTAAATAAGCACATGTTTAGTATGGGGCTCTCCAACACAAGATTGCGCCGGTACTGCCGAGAGGCGGATGAAACGCCTATGCACATTTTGTGTGACTGCGGACCACTGATGCGCACTCATCGATCCTGCCTCGGCCAGTATTTTCTGAGTCCGGAGGAGTTTCAGCATATCACTCCAAGGAATACCTTGTAGTTTTTGACTGCAGTGGGACTTGGCAGTGTATTGTAACACAGTGGCGATCACAATAGATCAATTTTGGTCGCAGTGATACAGGACTAGTAGGACCTGCATAGCCACTTACACGAAATAAAAAAAAAAAATTATTTCTTCTCCTCACTTTACCATTATACCATACTACCATTATACCATGTGGGGACAACGATAGTTAACAAATGACATACAAGAGAATCGTCAATATAAATAGCCAGGTCGCGTTACTTGGTGTATTTTCGAAACTAAAGCTTCAATACCAGTGAAATTTCAATGGGACCTATCTGGAAGTGTATCCTTTCGAAAAAAGAAAAGAATTTTCCAAATCGGTTCATAAATGACGGAGTTATGAAGTAACACAAATAAAAAAAAAACATAACCGAATTAAGAACCTCCTCCTTTTTTGGAAGTCGGTTGAAGAAAAACAGATAACGTTTGTTCTAGATATTCAATTGACAATGACATATATATTTACTACAGAATTATTCCTATACCAACCATAAATGCATTTAATCAAACTTCCCTTATCTTACCAAAATATCTCATAATAATCCGATATCAAGAATGTGTCGCCTGTACAACGAACTCAGCTACGACCTTAAACTGGATGTTTTCACCAGAAGTTGTATACTTATGGGAGGATCATAACTGATCCTTCTGTGAACATGTAATTTTCATACTTTTATTCACCATAATGTATAGTTAATAGTCACATGCGAGAGCGGGTTTTCTGTAAAAGTCGAGTACGACTGTTATGTGAGTTCGGAAACTAATTCGCATCAAAGTACAAGTTCTTGTACTTTAAGTTTTTAGAATAGTTTTTGATGTTTGTAAACTATTGTAGTACTAAATAAGTTGTAATAAATAAATAAAATGAATAAATAAATACATTATTTTAGAATTATTGTCGTTATGGCTTTAATTTTAGAATGTTTGTATTCAAGTTTTTACGTTTTAGGCTTTTGAATATTTGGTATCTGTAAATAACGATACACTGTTATTTTTAATTAATATATTAATTAAAAATATAACATAGTATCAATTTAGAATGTTTGGATTTTTAGTTTTTAATATTAAAAATAATATTATTAATCATAGTATAAATATGTAGTGAAAATTAAGTTTAATACTCAGAAATATAAATATCTAAGAAAGTGAATGAAAGTACTTAAAAGATATTTGTTGGATACAAAACGGGTTGAATACTTTTCTACTCCTCTTTGGAAACAGTAATTAATTGATTAACAGATTTGTTGCAGTTTTTAACGTGATAATGGCCCATTTTCAACGATCCTGCCCCAGGGACTCGACTCGTGTGTTAAACACACGAAGTTCGATGTAGTAATCATCACGTCTTGAAAGATCTGATTGCAGAGTGTAGCCGGATCCCGTACGCTGCGACAAATAACTACGAAGTGGAGCTGCTCTTATAGGCGCCGGCGTGCAATGTGGGGCTCTCGTTGACTCTGAGGTTAGTTTTGTTTAAACTATACTACTGTCTTCTATAAGTTTATTTCAAACAATCTTATTAAACCGATAAGCACAAATTATCTAAAAACGGTTATTAATATGTCAGTAAGTAACATTTAATGTTATGCAGGGCGTAGAAGAAACACATCGCACGCCGGCGCCTATAAGAAAAGATATATCAGTCAAGTATCATACGCGCTCCACTATTCCATTTAGAATTATTCGTTTTATATTATTTGCAATGATGAAAATGAAAAATGATGAAAAACCTTTGAAGTCTTTTAACACAAAATATGACGTAATAGTTCAAAGTACAGACTTATCGACCACTTACCAGTCGTTTGTTGGAAAATTAACTAACATGTGTTCAGAGTTTAAGTTGTCTGAATCAGGGTGGACAGTCGAATCCATTATTCATTTAGAATTTAATATAGTTAAATACAATCCATTGAGAACTTGAACATACACGCCACTACCTAAGCATATTTATAATACGAAATCATGTCTGAATATACTCAATAATGATAACAATTGTTTTTTATGGTCTATTGTAGCCACAGACAAATTAGCCTAAAGACAGGAAATGAAAGGGCACCGTTTTCTGCCATCGATGCGCACAAAAGCTCATATAACTTCAAACACAAACGCGCGCTCCTTTAGTATTAACCAGAAAGCAGATCCGTGACCTGTGTCTAATTGTTTTAAAAAATATAGTATAAATTACATAAACAATGCCAAATTGCGCTGTAAAGTGGTGTGGTAGTGACAGTCGTAAAAATAGTTTCTAATATAATAATAAAAATTTATATCAAAAAAATGCAGAGCTCTCACTATACTGGTCGCTGGTAGCTTTGAGTCAGCGTTTGTGCTTGTCTAGCAAGCTATAATTACATGTTGCGTCCTCACTCTTGCAATATGGCACGTAAGTAGGGACGCGAAAAAACGTATCGATATATCAATATATTTTCCATTAATTTTGAGAATTTATGATGACTACCACTCTTTGAAATTATATACCTAGTTCCATCCATACTAGCCATACTATATGATAATATAATATATAATATATATAACATGTAATTATATAATATAATATATTATTGTATAATATAATATATAATTATATAATATAATATATTATTGTATAATATAATATATAATTATATAATATTATATAATTGTATAATCCATATCCATACTATCCATATCCATACTAATATTATAAATGCGAGTCTCTGTCTGTCTGTCTGTTCGTCTGTCTGCTTGGTTTTCACGGCTAAACCGCCGTACCGATTTTAATAAAATTTAGCATGGACATAGTTTGACACCAGGGGGTGAACATATGCTATTTTATTTTTCAAAAATCTACCCTTAAAGGGGTGAATAAGGGGATGAAACTTTGTATTGGAAATTTTTAACCTCTGAACCGATTAAGACGAAATTTAGTTTAGTACATAGATAAAACCTTTTCTATTAAAAAACATACTTCTTTTTTCCAATAATCTACCCCTAAAGTAAAGTCTAAAATTTTTAACCGCTGAATGGATTAAGATGTAATTTGGTATAGAGATACACCTTTTCTATTAAAAAAACACAGTTATCATTAAAAAGATGTCACCGTTCTTTTTTCAACCGACGAAAAAATGATGGAGGTTCTCAAGTCGGTGCATATTTTTTTTGTATACGACCAAGCTAGCTTTTTACAGAGTAGTCTGATTTTGATGATTCTTTCATTGGATAGAGTATATCTCGAGTTTTAGATTCAATTTAATTCGGGAAAAAAATTAAGACTACGATTTAACCGACTTAAAAAAAACACTGAAAAGTACAAAATAACTATTCTTTACTAATCAAAACTCAAATACAAAAAAAATACTTTATACATACGGTACAAATACCTATATAATTAAATTCGACAGTTATTGAAATCGATGCAAGCCTTCCAAACTAATAGACTTTCTGTTGTGGCACATTAATTTGGAACCCACTTTAATAACCGTCAAATTTAATTATGTACATACATACATACAATCTTCACATCATATCCCTAACGGTGTAGTCAGAGGGACGGAGCGCCAAGCGTCACGGTCCTTACATACTTCTTTCGCTTCTTCAAATCTCATCATTCTCCTCACACATTTTTGCCTAGGTATGCGAGTGCTTTTGACATTTCCGTCGGCTAACACTCTAGCAAATGTAATTATATACGTATTTATATCGTATGTATAAAGTATTTTTTTTTATATTTGAGTTGTAATTAGTAAAGGATAGTTATTTTATACTTTTCAGTGTTTATTTCTAGTAGGTTTAAATTTTTTCTTATTTTTTTTTTATTTCTCTTATTTGAGTGACCTTGGTCTAAATAAATACATAGGATGGGTGTACAACTAACTACTTTTCTAATTATAGAACGAAATGATATAAAAATGTATCATCAATATAAATAAAGCTTATAATTAGTAATTATTATTTCGTGTATCTTCAAAGACCAAGCTTGCAATACCAGTGCAATTTAAATGGGACCACCTCGGAAGTATATCAAACAAAAAACAATTTTTTAAATCGGTACACAATTGATGAAGTTATCGGTGAATATACATAAAAAAACATACAGACGCACATAGAATCTCCCTCATTAAAGTTGGTTAAAAAAATACATGCAGACGAAAAAGTTGGGTGGTTCTACCACCAAAGCTTTTTAGTTTCGTTTTTTGTCAATTTAATTTTTTGTTAAAAAGTTTTACATTAGGAGAAACACGTACTACCCAAACGAATTTGATTTGCATTTCTATTCCAAATTTTTTATTTTTTTGTTTCGAAATAAAGAATCTTGTTTTGATTATATATACATATTTTATTATTTGTATTTTTAAAATAAGCTTATGAAAATAATTCTTGTATTTATCGATATATACAATATCTACGAGTACATCACTATTTCGTTTAGTACGTGACGTTACCTTGCCGCCCGCTTACGTCTCATTCCTCTAACCTTGGTAGAATAGTTCGCTTAGAAATTCGTAAACATTTCAGGTCTCTAGGGTAGTTTGTCCGTGCTTGTAGAACATCTGTATCCAGTAAAAAGCAAACTCCAAACTTTTCAAATTATTAGGTATGTCATTTCCACCAAGTTTTGATAGTATTAAGTTGTTTGAATGTAATAATAACAATACAAGCGTAAATGTTTATGAATTAGATAAAAATGGAAGGGTCACTGGACCATTATACAAAACTCTCAAGTGACCGTTAAATCACGTAAATTGTTTATTTTCAGTAATGGACAAGGTCGTTTCTATTTAATACAAAATTTTTAAAAACTTATTCACAATCAACTACCCAACACAAATCTAAAATACATTATTTGTGTGATGAATGTTTCATGTCCATTGATAAAAAAGAAAAAACAAAACAGTTCTTCCTGAGGATAAAACTTGAGTTTGTTTTTCAAATTTCGAAAGAATCCAAAGAATACCAAGTGTTATTTATGATGATTTTGAAAGTTTATTAAGGGAATATTCATTGAATATCTTGTTAGCGATCTACAAAAACTATAAAATTCTATCAGTTTACAAAAAAAGAACAAAACTCCTTGAATAACGCAACTGAGTGTTACATTCGCAGAAATGAGTTCACTAAAAATCATAAAATTGTAGCAGATCATGATCACTTTATGGGCAAATATGAGTCCAGCTCGTAATAAATGTAATTTAAACAGTAAAACCTTGTACCAATTATTTTCAGAATCTCTCGAGATATGATTGCCATTTGTTTATAAAAGAACTTTCTGCAGTATGCGGACGAATTAATCTTATGCCAAAAAATAAAGAAAAGTATATACATTTTACAAAATGTATTCCAATTGTCGAAAAAAATGTAGTACAAATGAAATTTATTGATTCATTTAACTTTTTGAGTTCCAGTTTAGATAATTTAGTTAAAACCATGATACCAGATTATTTTAAAAATTTACCATCATTTTACCCAGATCAGTAATTGTTTGATTTTTTAGAAAGAATATACTGCTATGATGACATAAACTCTTGGACACGGTATAAAACAAGAAATTTTTTACCACTAGAAGTATATTCAAGACTGATATACCTTTACAAATATGGCGACTATACATAAGACATAAGCGAGGAACTTAATAATATCGACTGGCATGTTAAATGAATGAGGGTAGTGTTGATGAAGCTGTCTCATGTTTTCACAACAACTTGAATAATATTCGTAGTAAATATATACCGAACAAATTGATATATCCGAGTTCATATCCTCCCTGATATAGTCGAGTTATCCCGAAACCAAAAGCCTTTCCATAGTTTCTAGTCAAACTGCAGCTATTCTTCTCTTGAGTTCTGGAAGACGTGTTCATGATTTAACCTTGCTCAAAATTTCTCCCGAATATTGTGTAATCTCGGATGATTATGTTATTTTATGGCCAAGTTATGGATCTAAAACTGATTCGCTGAATTACCAACAATCCAGGTGGAAACTTATTGCAAACACAATTAACACGGCCTTAGACCCGGTAAATCGGATCAAACATTTGATTAAATTATCAGGGGATAGAAGAATTATAGCAAAAACGGATAATTTATTCTTAAAAACTCGTGGACAGCCTAGAGCGGCTTCCAGAACTGTAATCGGTGGATGGGTAAAGCGATTGCTCCGGGAGGCTAATATTAATGCAACTCCAGGAAGCAGTTGCTCAGCAGTTGCTTCTAAGACTAGGATGTACTTTTTTTTAACTTTCCACTCGAAGACATTTTAGCAAGAGGTAATTGGAAATCGGCAAACACTTTCAAGAAATGTTATTGTCGAGAAATTAGTTCTTCATCCAAACCTTGAGATAAACCCACAATTACCAGCATATTTACTCCTATCAAATAATTGATTTGAATTGACTTCATCTCATTATTAATGTATTTGGCAACCGAATTGTTATGATTTTATAATTATTGTAGGAATATGAACGTGAACAATAGTTGATTATGAATCATTAATATGAAATATAAAAGTGTGTGATAATTGTTACTCTTTATTTGGCAACGTCCTTGAAGATTATATACATGGGTGCTTGAAGATTATATACATGGGTGCTATTATTTCAACAATAATAGTATTCACCTTGGCGTCATCCCCACCAGGCGAAAACAAACACGTCTCTCATGTTTATTTAGGCTTGGAAAAACGGTCAAGTGAGTTTAATGGCAACGTTTTCTCTGTCTTATTAAACATACTTATCTTCTTCCAAGCCTAATATATTAAATTCTGCCTGGTGGAAACATTCGATCCAATGACTCCAAGACTTAGCCACAATGCTAAGGTAGCCTGGTTGGGAAAACACAATTGAGAAGGGATTTCCGGACGTGACGTCAAGGATTGGCGATGGAGAGGAGAAGGCAGATGGCTCTGATTGGTACAAATATAGCCTGAAGTCAAGTTCACTACTCTCATGTTTATTTAGGCTTGGAAGAAGGTATGATTAATAAAAGTTTTATTTACGGGTAACACGTTGCTATTATAATTTATAAAACGTTAGGTGCCACTGGCGATAACGGAACCAGCCCGATGAAATATTTAATTTATAGTTCGACGTATTCGACGGTATTTTTAAATGATGTGGTCAACATACAGTTTATAACGGGACCCTATCTGGAGTAATAACCGCCGGTGGGACTGCAGGACTCGGCGATGTTGAGACGGCCGCAGGAAGTCCGTCAGGCAGCCAGCACGCCCCCACTAGAAACCTCCTGAAATTCCAACAAAGTTAACAAAGGGAAGGCCGGTGCTAACCAGTACCATAACACTATTGAGGCGGTCGTCACAACTTCTGCAAAACAAGGAAAATGATAGTGAATATACCTTTTGGAGGAAAGGCGACCAGCCAACTAATGGAAGAACGTTAGGACTTGTCCGGATTAATTAGGGGTTGTAGGGGAGGGGGAAAAGGGGGAAGATAGGGGATGAGACAACAACCCCCCATGGTAAAGGAACAAGTTCAGAAAGCTAATACTTTATGTAATAAACGTTTATGAAAAATTTACGTAATTACTTACATTTTACATTAAGTGCTAACGCTAATGCGATGTTAAAATTTACAATAGAAGCCAATCATTGTAAATGCTCAAATTAATTAAACAATTATAAACATAACTTTCACAGGCACGTTTTCACGTTTTGACTTTGAACCACAGACAATTTTTTTTAATTTTGAAGCATTGGCAATTAAACCATCAGCCACATTAAAACCGTTAGTCAAATAAACTTTTTAAACAAAAAAGGAAACAGAAAGTTAAGTTGCATGTGGATTCTATTCTGGGGCTTCATAGGTCTCGCTTCGCTCACTCAGCACGTGGATTATGGTAAACGTACAAACCTAACCTAACCTAACCTACTCATAAAAAGTCTTCACATAAGGCGAACTCTGCTCTGGCGCTTCGCCGGCCGCTATCGCGGTACGCTCGCTTCACTCGCTCCGCTCGCGCGTTGTGGTAAATATGCTGACTTAACCTAACCTACATAAAAAGAGCATTCTTATAGGGACACTGCTCTGGCGCTTCGCCGACCGCTACCACGGCACGCTTGTCTCGGTCGCTCGGCCACAGAACACATATACTCCAAGGAGAAGAATTACAACTCCATACAAAAAAAGGGTAGACTATGCGCCATCTGGTAATGCTTCCATAAACTAAAATGGCGGAGATTTAAATTGTACTCTGAGCGTATTTTCTTAGATGACTGAACTAAATAAAAATTAGCGAAAACTGACTTTACAAGTTAATGTTTCAACTATAAAGTTTTCGCTTACTTTTATTTGGTTCAGCGGATAGCAAGGTAATGGAACTTGGAAAGTTAATAAAACAAACAGAATTAGTGATAATTTTTTCCATTTTAAAACACGAATTTTGATTACAATTTAATGTGGATGTAATAACAACGATCCTTTCAAAAGTCACTGTCTAGAACCACAACTCACAATCACACCTCACACACCTCACAACCATTCCTCAAGCGATCAGGGGGAGAATAGCTCGTGCGAAACACAGAAAAGCTAAAAACAAATAGAAAAAAATAATCGACGGTTTGGAAGGAAAATTTTCGATTTGTAAAGTTTTTGACATTTCATCAAACAGGGTTGCTATATTATTGAATTCAATTGGTAGTTTATTCAATTATTAATATCGATAATATAATGAAAATAAAATTATTTTATGAAGTAAAATATTTGATTATTGTCATTTTTATATGTAGTACTCAAATAATTAGAATAAATTAACGAAATAGATGAAGTTTCAGTACCAACAATAGATATCAATACATTGATAAATAATATCAATAAATTATATTTTGTAATGATATCCCTGGTATTTTCTATCTTGTTTCTTTCTACATCTCTTGTTACTTTCATTTTGTTTCCATATAAAGTCTGCAATAGCTCCATACAAAGTTGACACCCACTGAGCTCGGCTCGCGAATTCTATATATACTAACCTAACCTAACCTACATAAAAGAGTGTTTTTAAATAATACCAAAACCAGTTCTTTGCTTCTATAAAATAATAAATTACTACGCTTTATAACTCAATATTCGATTTATAACTCAAAATTCCACAAAAAGTGTCTTTAAGGAGTTATTTTAATAAAAAAATGTATAATATAATATGTATTTATGACTTAGATATATAGGCGGTATGGGCAACTGTGCTTTCTCTTTGATGGGAGACTTGTACAAAAAAGAGCATTTGTTTGCCTCTAGAGTCTATGTATAGATGTCAAAACTAACAAAAAGTGTCTTTGAGGTTATTTTATGGACTTTTTCTAAATAGCCTCAACGTTCAACGCAAAATCTGCAATAAACGATGATAATTGAACATCAAAATTACACTCGACACGGTGAATTAACGATCCATGAAACTACCTTACATCAAAAAACATTCAATACCTACTCATAAAAGACGTTGACATTATACAGAATCCGTCTACAGAATCCAAAAATGAAACAAAAAAACAAAACAGATTCTAAACCACACTGACTTCTTCATCACAACAAAATTTGGAGCAAAACGCCATATCCAAATAACAACAATGCAATGTGAATATTTTTTCAAATAATATTATGATCTAGAATTGTACGATGGTGCCGTCACGAAGGCAGCCGAACCACACCGAGACCCCTTCCAGTACCTCTATCTCCGCAGAAATAGCCAATGGGCGATCGTGGGTTGTCATCTTATGAAATTTCCCATATTGCAAGGAAACTTGTGTAATGTAAAATAAAACATTTAAAGTGAATTTCAATGAAAAACAGAGAGTAGCCCTATTAAAGTAAGTATTAATCTCCTCAGACTAAAACCACCACAAATTTTTGAATTACGAACGAACGAAGTACTTAGGAAAATCAGGTGGCATGTAAGAAATTAGCGGTAAAACTGTAAAGAGTACAAGGATGCACTAAGACACAAAATCTGGACTATAAGCGTCTGAAAAAGAAATAACTACAGTAAAATAAAAGTTCCGAAGATTTACCTATAGTATTTACCTATAGTAGTACTTACTTCTTAAGTGGGAAAAAATAATTACGAAAGGCAACACAAATGCAGCAGGCGCGGAAGCAAACCGGCGGGGTTATTACCTAAACATTTGCCAACCACGCGATTTTATGCCAAATTTAGCGCCACTGTACAAATTACATTACATAAATTAACGTTTTGACAGCAGATATCGCGCTATGTATATAACACGCGACTATATTTTTTATTAAAAAGAATAAATATGTAACAACTTATATAAATACATGTATATGCCTCTAAGTATACCATACATGCCATAATTAAAGGAAATTAATTTTCTCACAAAAACCCATGTGCTTTGAATTTATTAAATGTCAATAAAATAGAATAATGTCGTAATTTATCAATGCGACTTCAATACAATATAATTAAATTATAGTGAACTTTCACTTCCACGTTATTAATTTTTTAAGACAATTGAAGTCTGGAAGCGTTACGAGGTGTTCTTGCTTTTGTAGTGTTGTCTGTGTTTTGCCGACACTTCATTATGTCTTCTAATATTGGTGTATTGAACATATTAGTTTTTGTAGAAAATGTTTTTTGCATCTATCGAAATTATAATTTTATGGTTACAAAAACACAAGTTCTCGTTAAAATACGTTGTACATTAGAATTGATTTTTCATATTTTCTTTGCTGTAACTACTACTACTATAATGTTTTTATATGGGGAAATATATAATTTCAGAGCCTTGAATATAATACATATGCTCTTATCTCATTTTCGAGTTCTTGTGAATGTGTTTCTTGGATTACGACGTTCTCCCCATTTTAAAAGTTTCATTGAAAATCTTAACTACGTGAACCGCGTATTCGTCCATGCAGATGAATACAAAAAATTCTTAAAGATATCAAGTATAATCCTCATAATACTTTTCTGTGCAATAACTTCTATACATTTCTTAACTATATATGTATTTTTGCACATTCAAAACGAACTGAATGTTACAAACTCCAGTGCTTACTTCAATGTATCATTTCATGTGTTTCATGCCTATTTGAATATGACTTATTATTTGGGGTTTATCAGTTTTTTTGCGTTTATAATGATACTTAAAGTGTCTGTAAAATCTTTTCGACACTCTGTTTACCAAAATGAAAAACATTTGAAGTCATTGTTATTAGGTAACAACGACATGACGATCCTTACTTACATTCACATTTTATGTAAGGAAAATGTGCCTAAGTGGACGTCGGTTTGTTTTACACTGATTGAATGCTGTAATCAAGTGGAAAAATGTTTCGGTGTTCAGGTATTATAAATTTATAACTTTGTACTAAGTATAATATAATGAAGTAATGGCCATTCACGGTGTGAATTTATAATATGGAATTATGAACGTAGTCAACTTTAATTTTACAGTCAAAGATAGTTCCAGATCTATTTATCTCGTCTACATATTTCTATTCACATCCGACATTACGACAGTTAAACAACGATACCTAAACATAAATAATTTCTATTTTTCATAACTATAAGGCGTGTGATTGTTTGTATTATATAGTAGTATTTTTTCTTGCAGGTCTTCATTTCCCTTATATTATTAGCAATCCAATACATCTTTCAATTTTATGAGTGCATTAGCGAATTCTTGATGAAAGTAAGTACCTTATATTTTTTTAGTTTGTATCACTTTATTACAGACTGTGTGTACACGTGACTTCGCTCGTGTAGACTTAATATTTTAAGTTAGTGTAGTCGATATCTGCGTTGGAGTTACTTAAAAAGAATAATAATAGTATTATGATCGAATATTGTTTATTCATTGATTTGGTTAACATGCGTGATTACAATTTCAGTGTGTCTGAGTAACTATAGTTTAACTCTTGCGCTGAGTAACGTATATTGTGGCGATGCACGCACACATGCGTATGAAACTATGAATATCGCTGAGTCGACAATATTGTATGTGTGTGCCCTACGATAGTATTAAGACTTGAAAACAGTGACATAGGATAAATCTATTTCATTTTCCACGAATTAGGGTAATTGTACATTATACAATAAATATTGTATGTCTTCGCAACAGATCTTACAGCGTACACAATATGGTGGATATTGTGAGACTAATTCCAGTTGCAATGATAAAGTACTCATTAAATGTTATTACGATAACGGCGGGAACTGGTTTTACAAAATGAAATTGTTTGAAAATATTTTTATATGTATTGAATATTGATGTTAAATAACATAATACTACTAATATCATAATATGAACTACTGGGACTGGGGTCACTGGGACCGGACCTAGTAAATAAATAGAAATGCTCAGAATACTAGCTAATTTAGAATAGTTTTGCTAATTTAGTATAGTTCCCTTTTGTAGACTTGGTCAAATGTGGATGAAATTAAAGAGTAGAATTCTAATCTTAGAAAGCAGATAAATTTCTTGATATAGAATTGTAAGACGGTCAAAAGATCAACTATTATGAAACCGCTGTCCACCCGGTTAGCACGTGTTTAGCAGAGTCGTTATTTAATTAATTCGTTCCGTGAAACGGATGCATGATCCCTTTATTCATTAGTCTGCAAGTTTTTATTGTAGGTTTAGTGAGGTCTCTCCGTGACCTCTTGATCCATCTTTCAAGAAGAGAACACGTCTCGTGTTTATAGTTAACTCGCGCTCCCATGTATTTAATTTTATAACATAGTTTATTCTTTTATTAACTAAACTAGCAATCCCGGCCCGTTTCACTGGGCGTTAGTTGAAGTTAAAATAAATTAAACGGTTTTTATAATTATTTTGATACTGCAAAAAAAAAAAATTCTACTGATCCAATCGCTACCAAACTTTACAGGAACACCCGCTAGGCCCATCTGAAGATTCACTGAAAATTTCATCGAAATCGGTCCAGCCGTTTCGGAGTCCATAAGGAACATACATACATACATCGCCTTTTATATATATAGATTAAATATTTTTAAAAATCCGTTTACTGGAATCGAGAATCTGACTAGGAAGAAAGATCATAATAATTTTGGTACGTACGTTTGTACATCAAAATATCCATAGTTTTCCTGGCAAAATATGAGATGCCGAATTATTCACAAAAAATCTTGTGCCTCACCAATATGTGGTTCGCGAGAATTTTCGTCCAATTTTATTATTTTAGTGATATGAGATTGAATTTCACTAACTTTAAGTTTTAATACAAAAAAAAAACGAGATTATGAAGAAATAATAAATAAATTGGGACGATAGCGGTTTAATAAATTGTTATGTGTACTGAAACAGTAATGATAAATTATATATGTGTTGAATTGTTAACATATTAGGGTTATTATTACGAATTTTATTAGTTAAAGTTGAATAACCATTTTTTTAGGACTACAGCATCCGTGTTTTCTCGGGAATTCAAATTTTCAATTACTTCGTAATTGTGCTCGCGATATTAATAGCTGGTCAAAGAGTACACAACGAAGGGATAAAATTGAAACAACAATTTACAAGGTTGTACTTAGAATTGAGTCAAGGTAAGAATAATTAAACCACTATTCAATCTGGATAATTAGTTAATGAAACCTGCTTAAAATTATTTTAAGCTTTAATTAAAAGATTTGATATTTAAGTTTATTATCGGATTAATATTTAGCTGGCATAGTATAGAAATTTACTAATTGTTCAAAATTGCTTAACTTTTTTATATTTTTATCGTTATACACATTATACACATGAGAGTGATTTCAATATTTTTGTCATTGTTAATGTCATTACATAAGATTCAAATCAAATGAGTAACTGACGTGTAAATCCACTGTATCTCACAAAACTTGAATTTGAGATAAAAAATGTTTAAATTTTTATCAGTCTTTTGCTGTTTTCGGTATTAATTTGTCAATGAAATAACAATGTGTTAAACTTATATGATAGATAATTTTATTTTCTATTTAGCCGTATACATTTTATTGAAAATACATACTTTATTATAAAGATATTACAATTAACTTGTATTGTCAGGACATGCCTTAAGGATTTGTTCGAACGTTGTTATGACAAGAAACTGTAATTGAAATTGCAGTGTAATGGATATACTAAACAATTATGAATTTCAGCTAGCATAACAATTTATTATAGTACTTAAATTCCGCGTACGATTACGCGTAGTACTATTTTTAAATACCGTATATTGATATCTTGTGGATATACCATTTTAGCGTGATTGCTGAATTTAATCGTATCGAGTCCCATACTTTTACATATTTTCTCAATGTTTTGCGCAATATTATTGAAATCGTATACGTCTCTTGAAGATTTCAGTTTTTTAATAATTGCAACATGAACGACCACCATGAATGTATACAAGATGCGACAACCAGGAAATAATATGAAAGGGCAGTATCCGGTAAGCTTGGCGATAGATTGAAAGTGACGAGCGAGGATGTTGAAGATTGTTGGCAGAACCTTTGAGATAGTATGATCGACGCTGCGAAAGCAGTGCGTGGAACGAATATGATAGGGAATAAAAAGCGTGATGTGTGGTGGGATGGTGAGGTGAAAGAGTCTGTGTACAAGAATAAGAAAGCATGGCAAGACTACCTTGCTGCCAGAAATAGCTGTAGTATGAAAGATTTGATGAAAGACAGATATAAGCTGCAGAAAGCAGAAACGAAGGCACTGATGAAAGAAAAACGTGAAAGATGTAGTGTTAAATATAAACAAGATGTCGGACAACTACGAGGAAAATTCTAAATTATTTTGGAAAGAAATACGTAAATACCGAAATGGTCGGACCACTTCGGTACTTACGTCGGTCGGTCGGAACACATCTTCCAGAATGAATAAAGTGCGTTCGAAAGAATATAATCTTCTAACAGATAAAAAGATGTTTCGCAGCGATGAGCGATTTTTATAAAGAAATGTATGAGAGTGACGACTCTGTCTCTGACACTGAGAGCGATCCTAACGAATCGCCACACTCGGATCAGGAACCAGAGGAAGTATGAAAGAGATTGAGAAAGCACCTACTCTGCAGTTGGTTTATGCTGGTCCGCAAAGATGTAAATTTACATAGCGATTTCATTTCTGGAGGATGCCATTAGTATGAAAGAGATTGAGAAAGTGATAAAAAAATGGAAATGTGGCAAGGCTGCAGGTAATGATGAGATTACTACTGAGATGATCAAGTATGGTGATCCAAGGGTCTGGGATACATTCTATAAACTGCTAGCAGAAGAGAGAGGTTCCGGAGGACTGGCACACCGCAGTCATAGTGTATCTTTGTAAAGGGAAAGGTTCCCATTTGGACTGCGGTGCTACAGTACAGTGATAAAATGTCTTTTGTACGCTGACGATGCTGTGTTTATAGCATCATCAGCAGCGGAATTGCTGACACTAGTTACGTGCATGAAATAAGAATGTGAAGTGAAAGGATTGAATATGTATGTGAACAAAACTAAGGGTCTGGTGTTTGAAAGGGAAGACGAACAAAGTGTGAAATGGAAAATGTCTAGAAAGAGTGAACGAAATTGTATATCTGGGTAGTGTGTTTTCGAGGGATAAAAGATTTGAGTTAAATGTGGAGAGACGAGTAGCAACTGGCAATAAAGTGAACGGTGTTCTGTCCGAATCAGTAGGCAGTGTGAATATATCTAACCTAGTCAAAATGGCCATACACAATTCGGTGTTGGTTGCAACTTTATTGTACGGTAGTGAAGCCTAGATATGGCCGAAATCGAGCGAAAGTAAGATAAATGCAGTAGAAAAGCGATCTCTTAGTAATGTGTGGTGTCACCCTTGCGGACAAAATAAGCAATGAAGAGATACGCAGTATGACAGGGTTGCACGACAGTGTTATTGTAAAAATGAAGAAAGGAACGCTAAAATGATTTAGGTACATAGAAAGAATGAGTGATGAAAGACTGATGAAAAAATCTACAGTGCGGAAGTAAATGGTAAAAAAAGCCTTCCTAGGCTTTTTTTTACCATTTACTTGCAAAGCCTGTATCGAGGAAGCCAAAAACTAAAAAAAGTCTCACAGCTACGATCCTCTGGCGATAGTGAAGTTTAACAAACATTATTACGCTTGTAACAATACAGAACGAAAAAGAAAAATTTAAAATAATATAAAACAATTAGAAAAACAAAATAAAATATTTGAGGAATATTCCGCATCAACATGTCGCCCTCAATAAGTCTTCTGTTTCATTATATGTTAATGAATCTAGCCATTTATGTATTACAGCTTTCGCTTCCAACACAGTCTTATCTTTAATGTTACATATTTTGACAACTATGTTATAAATGAATATTCTAACGAAACAACCAAAACGACGTGCGAATTTCGTGTTTATTATGGAACGGTCAGTCGACAAACCCTGCGATTCCTCTGAGACTCATAGTAACATGCTAAGTTGCTTTAGAATTCTATCTCTTTGGAAACGCGTTCATTTGACGCACGTTTGACCTCTCTATCTAGTAACTGCCATTGACGCTGTTATAACGACACTGCAACTAAAGTTTTGTCGTGTCAGTTCCCATAAGTTCTTTCGATACAGTATTTTTGTATTTGTAATATCTACGTTTAGAGCAAAAAATCTGAATAATAAAATTATAGGGACAGTAAGAGAAACGTAATAAGCACTGTTAAATTAAAGCACTGTATCTTAAATTGCAGTGTATTGGATTTACACGTCAGAACTGTCAACGGATTGTATTCCTTTTTTATAGTTTAAATAAAGTCTTTTTTTTCTTCCATTCACTAAACGTCATATAATCACACTCAAATCAGTTTTCTTTAATCTCGTATGAAGTACCAAAGTCCTGAACACATTATACAGTCCACTGCAATTTTTACTCTAATAAATGTTTGAATGACCAAATACATCAATCTGTAATATATTGAATTAGGTAGGGAATAATAATTAGAATTCATAAAATTGGCTAATTATTTTGCTTAACGGTAATTACAATAATTTATGATGGTTGGACGATATGCGAGTTCAGCTTAAATGCTATCTTGCATCGTGCCTCTTTCCAAACCTAAAGCGAAGATGGAAATTTACGACAGTATATCACATGACCAAACATGACATTATCGAATATCCTTTTCAGACAGCGATATAATTGTACTCTTAGTATAGATCATTTTTAATTTAATTCTTTGAACTTGGTTTTGTTACACATCGTGAAGATTTAAAAGCGCATCAACAAAGCTAGTTGTCGTGAAGAAGGATTCTAAAGGAGAATCCTAAGCGCAGCGAGGGATTCGATGTGCGCCGTCCTAGATAAAAAAATAATTTTACTACCGAGTGCTACACTCTACTTTTTATTCCAGTCTATGTGAAAAATAAATGAGGTGCTATTCGATATGTAAAAGTGCAAAGAATTTTCGTATTTATGAATTTTTAATTTCTTTTCAGGCTAATGTAGGTGTAGTATATTGTACACGGGTGAAACTGTGAACAGATCATAGATATTTGTAATAAATTATTTATTTTTTGCATTTGTTTTCTGTTTTTGATGTTATTTGTTTGTTGTGTTCCCAACTGAAAATCAGCGTCATGTGGATGTCACATGAGATTATGCTGCATTGGGATCCATTTCGCTGCTGCAGTGCTTATCTTTTATTATATAACGCTAAACAAAAATTGGGTAACGTTGAATTATTGAAATTGTATATGTAAATATATGTGTATTTGTGTGCAGCCAATACAATTATCTATCTATCTATCATTTATCTGGTGCGCGGCTACCGTCGCGCGTTGCCTAAATTATCGAAAAACAATGATTAATAACATTTATTCGAAAAACTTTAATTGGTTCTTCGATAAGTGCGATCGAAATAGATCTGTAGGAGTTACACTTACTACATACGTATACACGGTTACACATAATATTTACACTATATCTCTATTCCATATATCTATATATCTTATTACAGTACTCATAGACATACACATACATAACTATATACGAATATAATATTTACATATAAATATAATTAAAAAATTTATATACAAGCAAACTTTTTATATACGTATTTTTATTTTACATCTACCCACATATTTTATACCACACACGCCGCGCGCTTACAATAAAGATAATACGTAGGGAGTTGAGAAAAACGAGTCAAACTGATATACTTAAAGTGAACATATGTAAATGGGATATTAAAAATCGTTTTAAATACTTGACAATCTGCGTATCCATTATTTCTACCAATCATCCTATAATTGGTGACACCGACGTAGCGGTCCCATAACTGGTTACCGCTGATACTTGGAATTCGCTTCCTTCGCTCGAAGACCATAAAAATGTCTTCGGAAAAAGTGTCTGTGGAAAGTGGCAGTGTTGAAGTGTTCCGTGTACTAATAAATGAACTAACCAAACAAGTAGCTGCACTTACAAACCAGCTGAATGAATCTCATCGATCGCGCTCGAGACACAGGATACACCGGAATCGTTTACGCAGTAAGTCACATTTAAAATTACCCCCAGAGAATCAACCATACTGTTGGTACCATCATAACTTTGGTACAAGGGCAAAGAAATGTAGTCAGCCGTGTACTTACAAGTCGGAAAACTCTCTGGGCGGTCGGAAATAGCGGCCAGCGACTGCCCATCATCATCTTCAGGCCGTCTTTTTATACCTGAGCGCTACACAAAAATGTTATTCCTTGTGGACACTGGATCTGACCTTTGTGTATACCCACGTTCAGCCATGAAGACGCCCTGCTCACGCACCAAGTATGACCTGGTAGCTGCGAATGGTTCTGTTATACATACTTACGGTCCCGTACAACTCCAGCTAGACCTAGGACTAAGAAGGACATTTAACTGGAATTTTACCGTTGCCGATGTTTCCAAGCCCATTATCGGAGTAGACTTCCTCAGTTTTTATAATTTGATGGTCGATTGCAGAAACCAGCGCTTAGTCGACGGACTTACACATCTCTCCGTGGTTGCGTCCACAAACAAAAGACCTGATAACATCGCTTCCATCAAGGTCGTCTCAGGAGACACTGTGTTTCATGAACTACTCAACAAGTTTCCTGAGATCACGAAACCAGCAGGTATACTTACTCCACCTAAACATAATACTGTGCACCACATCCGAACTACGCCTGGTCCTCCAGTTTCCTGCAGACCTCGACGCATGGATCCTGAACGAATGCAGATCGCCAAAAAAGAGTTCGAGGCAATGGTGACCAGCGGTATCGCCAGACGTTCAGAGAGCCCGTGGTCCTCAGCGCTGCACCTGGTAAGGAAAAAAGATCAAGGATGGAGACCCTGCGGTGACTATAGAGCACTGAACGCAAGGACCATTCCTGATTGCTATCCTATACGTCACCTGCATGACTTCACTTACCAGCTGTCTGGTTGCACCATGTTCTCAACTATCGACTTTGTAAAGGCATATAATCAGATTTTGGTGAATCCAGAAGATGTGCCCAAAACTGCCATCACTACACCTTTCGGCTTATTTGAGTTCACACACATGACCTTTGGCCTCAAGAATGCCGCTCAAACTTTTCAGAGGTTCATCGACGAAGTCTTACGTGACCTTGACTTCTGTTACGGATACATCGACGACATCTTGGTCTTTTCGTCTTCTGAAGAGCAGCATAGGCAGCACCTGCAACAGCTTTTTGAACGCCTGCAACTCTACGGTGTCGTTGTCAATACTAGCAAGTGTGTATTAGGCCAGAAGCAAGTAACTTTCCTTGGTCACAATGTTTCATCTGCTGGTATTAGTCCACTAGTATCTAAGGTCGAAGCCATTACTGCATACCCACCACCGAAAAACATCAAAGAGCTACGTAGATTCCTTGGCATGCTAAATTTCTTTCGTCGCTTCATTTCCAATGCTGCAGTCATACAGGCGCCTCTTCACGCTATCCTTAGTGGAGGTAAACAGAAAGGTTCCACTCCTGTCGAGATGACACCAGAACAACTACAAGCTTTTGAACAGTGCAAATCATCTCTCTCTAAAGCAGCACTTCTCGCACATCCGGATCCTGCAGCTGAACTCGCCATCACTACTGATGCTTCTGACGTAGCAATTGGTGCTGTACTCCAACAGAAAAAGGCTGGGAGCTGGGAACCACTGGGTTTCTTTTCCCAGAAGCTTAGACCAGCTCAACGCAAGTACAGTCCCTACGAACGAGAATTGTTGGCAGTATATGAAGCAATCAAATACTTCAGGTACATGGTGGAGACAAGAGATTTTACAATCTACACTGACCATAAGCCGCTTACCTTCGCTTTCTCAGCAAACAGAGAGAAAATGGCACCTCGTCAATTCAGGTACTTAGACTTTATCGGTCAATTTACAACCGACATTAGGTACTTACCTGGCAGAGACAACGTAGTGGCTGATGCTTTGTCGCGCGTAGAAGAACTAACATCCAGCATAGATTACGAAGCCTTAGCACGAGCATAGACGACTGACCCTGAACTACAAGAGCTACTACTTAGAGGCTCGTCACTACAGCTCAAAAAGCTACTTACAGGTAACAGCAACTTACCACTCTTCTGCGACGTATCTGTTCAGCCTCCTCGACCATACGTACCTGCCGAATTTCGACGCCAAGTTTTCGACTCTCTCCATCAATTTAGTCATCCAGGAACGACAGCTACAGCGCGACTGGTGACACAAAGATTCGTATGGCCAGGGATACGCAAGAACTGTAGAGAGTGGACCAAGCATTGTCTGCAATGTCAAAAATCCAAGGTTACCCGCCACACTACTTCTCCTTTATCTTCCTTTTCTATTCCTTCGTCAAGGTTCTCTCACATTCACCTTGACATCGTAGGGCCATTACCTATGACTAATGATTACAGGTACTGTCTCACGGTCATCGATCGTTTCACCCGTTGGCCTGAGGCAATCCCACTCAAGGACATTACAGCCGAGTCCTGCGCTGCTGCTTTGGTATCTGGCTGGATTGCCAGATTCGGTTGTCCTACTACAGTTACCACCGATCGTGGCCGCCAGTTCGAGAGTCACCTCTTTGCAGCTCTCACCACCTTAATCGGTGCGCGCCATCTGCGTACCACCGCTTACCACCCTGCGGCTAACGGACTGGTTGAACGACTTCATCGACAGTTGAAGGCAGCGATTATGTGCCACACTACCACATTATGGACTGAGGCACTACCACTCGTTCTTCTGGGTATCAGAAGCGCCTGGAAGGAAGGCCTTAATTCATCGAGTGCAGAGTTTGTTTACGGCGAACCACTAAGACTACCGGGCCAATTCTTAACTCCAACTGATGACCACAAAGCAGCTGATCCAACTGAGCTCATGACTCGCTTACGAAGGCATATGGCGCATCTCACTCCAAGACCAACGTCATGGCATATGTCTAATTCTTCGCCATTCTACATTCCACAGAATCTGTTTTCTACGTCCCACGTTTTTCTGCGTCAAGACCACGTACGCCGACCACTAGAAGCTCCATACGCCGGTCCATTCAAAGTCCTGGAAAGATCTTCTAAATACTTTAGGATAGAAGTACAGGGCAAGAGTACAAGTACAATTGACAGGCTAAAACCAGCTTATCTGACTAGAGATACAGACTGCAAATCTACTGGCACTCCATGGCAATCACCAGCAGTCCTAAAGTCTCCAGACACTACAGGAGATGAGAAAGATGACCATCGCCCTGAAGAAAAACGAACGCGCAGCGGAAGAAGAGTGCGCTTCCCTGACTACTATCGACCATAGCCATGGTCTCGGCGGGGGAGTGATGTAGGAGTTACACTTACTACATACGTATACACGGTTACACATAATATTTACACTATATCTCTATTCCATATATCTATATATCTTATTACAGTACTCATAGACATACACATACATAACTATATACGAATATAATATTTACATATAAATATAATTAAATAATTTATATACAAGCAAACTTTTTATATACGTATTTTTATTTTACATCTACCCACATATTTTATACCACACACGCCGCGCGCTTACAATAAAGATAATACGTAGGGAGTTGAGAAAAACGAGTCAAACTGATATACTTAAAGTGAACATATGTAAATGGAATATTAAAAATCGTTTTAAATACTTGACAATCTGCGTATCCATTATTTCTACCAATCATCCTATAGATCTTTTCTCTTAGAAACTTTCACAAAGGGTAGAGATGAGTTTGATTAAGGAACACGAATTGATCCTTAATGTTCTACGAGGGAAGAGATCACATGAAAATATTGTACGAAAAATGTTACTGGTTGACGATTACCTAGGCGGGGATCATAATGTTAGTATGCCTAAGTATATTATGGTTAAGGCGGCGGTAGCTGCACACCAGAAAAAAATGTAAAAATTTTAAATACAAAATTTCTTTGCATTGTTACAAATTGAATAGCGTCCCTCATTTATTTTTCTCATAGAGGTAGTAAAATTAATTTTTTACCTCGGGTGATATACAATAAATTCCTTACTGCTGTAGGATTCTATTTTAGAAATTTCAGGGTTGGGCCGATCGAGGTGGTGACTCTGATCGTCCATCTATGCAACCCAGAGAAGAACGACAGCATGTGCAGCTCGCGCTGTCGTGGCACTGCGAGGTTCACAAACTATATCTCTGCTTCCCGAAAAGTGCTTTGGCATAACGCGTGAAGGGCTTCGGTGCGTTCCGTAGGAGATCCCGGAGCCCTTCGATAACGCGCCGAGGACTACCGCCCAAGAGTTTTAATGAGTAAAAACTCTACTTAACTCAGGCCGGGTACACCTGCGTTACCAAAAAAAGCTTGTACGGATAACTGCCGATCCCCTTTAAAATCTAAAACTATGTGTCAATTGAATCTATGAAATTACACAATTGAATATATGAATTTTCACAGGAAGATTTGTAATTACTACGAACGTTACGTTGACAATAAACATGGCAAATTTATAACAAAAGAAATATATCACGACCTCCGTGGCGCAACGGTTTAGCGCGTCGGAAAGTAAAACGGGGGTTGCGGGTTCGATTCCCGTCCCGAGTCTGGGTGTTTATGTATAATATGTATATATATTTACAAAAGAAAAGTATATAAGTAGTATAACAGTTGTCTAGTACCCATAACACAAGCGCTATGCAGCTTATTTGGGACTAGATGGCGCTGTGTGTGAAATGTCTGAGTTTGAGTCTGAGTATCAATTTATGTTGCATTGTCAACTAAACTACTACATTCAACTATAGAGTTTATTAAATAATGTGTCACGTCATGTACATATATTTCAATACAATAAAACTATGATGATTGAAATCAATGCTTTTTTTGTTTACTGAAATGCGTATTTTTTGTTCTCAGTGACACAGAAACAAGGAATGTCACCAGCTCTTAAAGACTTGCACCATTTAATCAATGCAGATCCCATCGAAATAAGGCTTGCGTCTAATCTTCCTGTCGACATGACCTTCGTAGCAAAATTTTTGTCTGTAGTTGTTACTTACGTCATTGTAGCTTTACAAATTAACAACATTTTGTAAGCTCCTAATGTATAATGTTTAGCGCCATCTTTATTTTAGTACTTAACATTCAAGTACTTATTAAAATTATATCGTAACTATACACGGAGTTTTGTATGTAGAGTTTTGTGATGTATATTATTGTTATTGCTATTGTGTTTCATTTCTTCGTAGTCATTTATAATAATGAGAGTAGCACTTGTTGTATATGAATTGAATATTAGGTGTATTTGTGACGAAAATCATAAATTCTTACTTTGGTCTGTTATTATAAATATAAAACATGAGTTTAAACATACATAACTGAAAATTAGATATAAAGTGTAATGTTATTGCAAAAATAAAATATTTCACAAAATAGTTTCAATCTATTTATCTACTATTTGAAACTGAAAGACGATATTTTGTGGCGACTATTCAAGTTGAAAGAATCACTTAACGAAGCAGCTTTAGAACACATTATATGTGTTGTCAATAATAATAAAAACCAGAAATATACTGGAGTGTTCTAGAAGGCCATAAAATAAATGAAATAACCGTACAATGTACTATCGCGGAAAGCGAATGTTTATCATTTTTAAAACCTCTGAATTTGCCGTGTAATAGAATGTTTTATCGACTCGATAAAGTCAGAAAATTAAAGTTTCTGTTGGTGTCTTTGTCATTTCTAAATTTAAAATTGAACGATAAAGGTACGGGATACCAAATCGGTAATCTTCGTATTCCGAACTAACATGAATGACAAGAATCGAAGAGCGACATGTGTCAAAGAACAGTAAATTTAAATTAATTGCAATTTATGGGTGCGTAGTCAAACTTGGAATCCTTATGATTTTGTCGTAGGTCACGAATAAAAATGTTTAAGTCACTCTTCATAATTTGTGGTAATTGCTTTTAGTTAATTGGATGGAATAGACAAGTACTCAGAAAAATTTACTAGACGCTCGGGATACCGATAGCCATCTAAGATATTCCAAACAAACACAAATGACGAGAAATTAAGTTGTTAACGAGCGCTATAATTTTATGACGGATTATGTCATTTAGTATCGATTTATGATTCGATAATAAATAAAACTAATACAGAGTCACAATAAACTGATGATAGCATTGTTAAACTGGGTATATCCTACTATTCTTGCAATGGGAAGAAAGAAGTCCAATCTGGTTGGAATTTATAGTTGCAATGACTCACGTAAGCAACAAGGAGTCATTGTTTAACTACTCAAAAAAATCAGAATATTTTTACATAGTCAATTCGAATTATTATTTTTCACGAATTAGATTAAAACTAATTCTAACTATATAATTTAAATTCAAACGTTTGTTTGTCCTTCTTTCACATCCTTTCACCATGAGAAAGGAAGTGATTCCCACGGGAAACTCGAGTTTATGCTGACGAATTTGCGGGCGGTTGCTACTTAATAATAAACTGAAGTTAAAAATAAGTTATTCAAAGTTTTTCACTCAAAAGTACTCAAAATCCCAATACACGGAACCATACACTTATAAATCGTTCGCACCGACCATCCGACTCACATTTGACTTTTACTCATTAAGGACTTAAAATTCAATACAAAAATTGGAAAGAACTTTTACTGCAAATTTTAAAATTACATAGGCAAAGATAGAGGAACCAAGGAAACCTTAGCATATATTATTTCTTTAAAGGTAACCGCGACACAAAAAATTACGACGTGTCAATCATATATCTTATAAACTTTTAAACTCATACATTGGCCAAACGAAGCGGACTATTGCTGACAAGATTAAGAAACACATTGCAGTTGTAAAAAACCAGCAAACAATCAAATCAGCGATAGCAGAACATCTTCTCCAATCGGATACGAATCATTGGATAGAATTTCATCGTCCACAAGTCCTTTCTACCGATCGCCACTTTTAACCAAGAGTCGTGCGTGAAGCAATTGAAATCAAGAGACACATAAATTACAATCGGGAAAACGGATACAATTTATCAACAGCGTGGAATCCTGTGATTCAAATTACAAAACCTCGTTTTTCACATCCGGTTAAGTGTGTGGACACCGTGAGTGTTGTGTGTAGGAACCTTAATAATTATTTACAAATATCGGGGGTAGATGAAATAAAATCTGCCTCGGACACAGAGTGAAGTTGCTGCGACAGTTTACTTGAGACCACGGCCGATGCAACTCGGCCAAAACGTCAAGCGAAAATAAAAGGTAATCGCGTTAATTTCCCGTGTTTTTAGATATAAATCATATGTTTTTGTAAAAATGTAAGGAAAAAATATTTTATTTATTTATTTCATTTGGAAAATGCCTCCAGCAATTTTTACTGAGGATCGCTAAGAAATTATTACTCTGCGCCAACAAGTGAGAAATAGTAGTGCCATATCGAGAGAATGTCATAACGAGAGAATTAAGCTGTACTCAAACTGAGGCGAATTCCGTGCGGGACGCGGGTGTCAGTTTGCGCGAACCGTTCGCTCGCTTAGCAGTTTACATTGACGCGACTTCCTGCAAATAATTATTTTTGGTTCTTCAATGACCAAACTTCTCAAACTTCAACCAAAAATATCTTTGATATATTAATACTATAAATTCTTTTGATTACGAAGTCATGATGTTGTTAGCGATAGTAGAAAAAGACTGTCAAGATTCAAAGTACGACATACAAAGTTTTTTATTAGTTGCATTTCCTACTATAAAAAAAATCTTAACAGAAAACAGCTTTCTCTATGGCGATTTGATGATGAATCGTGATCAGAATTTAATCATTTATTTCTTATTTTCTGTATAATATGTAGCTGTTGTAGTAGAGTCACGAAAAAATATGTTATTTTTAGGGTTTCTTAGCCAAATAGCGAAAAACCGAACCCTTATAATTTCGTCCAATTCATCTGTCTGGCTGTCCGTATGTCACACCCTTTTTTTTGGAGACTAGTATAATATAAATATGTATGTGCATACTTATAGAGGTTTCAAAGAGACTTTTTTATATTATGTCAATAGTTGCCAAGATATACGCTTCTACATTCATAATCCTCTCCAGCCAAAATTATCTCTTTCCCTTATAACTTTTCGCAGTAGAAATTTTGATAAAATGCGAGTTAGCAAAAGTAGACATCAAAAAGGATTATTTTCAACGAAAATAAGTTTGAATGAGATGTGTAGTTTTTCACTGCAGACTGCAGATATTATTTTATTTTACATAGTGTCACTGAGAAATATAAATTTATATTTGCTGTTGACTAAATGAATATTTTGTATCCCGTCTACGAAACCCTTCACTGTACGTGGCCCAACACACACTAGGCCGGTTGAGTCATCATTCACTTTTTCTAAAAATAATTCCATATCGAATGACATTGCAAAACTAAACGCCGACGTCTCGTTAAATTTTCGCTACAAGTCATGCGACTATTCGCGCTAATGTGAACACTTATATATAAGTTAGTTTATGCGATTGGAGCGAGCGAATCGCATTCCGTATACCGCGCGGTCGCCTCAGTTTGAGCAGGTCTCTATTCATATTAGTAGGCTCATAATAATGTCATTAATCTATCAACGCATTGTTCAGCTTTCTACTTTTTTCCAAAACTGTCTACTTTATTTTTTTAGCAGAATACAGTAAGCTTATGGGTCAGAAGGTATGTGGAAAAAGGCTACGTCGTAGACCATCGTCAAGAAAATCGTGGCATTGCGGCGTTATCAAATGAACAACGCTTGGAAATGTTACGAGCTTACAAATTTTATACGAAGGTTTTATATAAAGGTTTTATACGAACTAGATATTACTAAGCATGTAAGAAATCATTTACATTCAATGAATTTACACCACAGATATTCTGTTTACAAAGTTGATCTAACCGAAGCTCATAAAATTTCAAGTGTTAATTTTGCACGGCAATGTTTTAATTTTGATTGATCGTCTATAATTCTTTCGCATGAAAAAACGTTTAAATAAAGTGATCAAGGTCGACTGAATGCATGCCGGTATAACCATACACATTGCCAAAAAAAACGTTATATATTATAATAGCGAGTCGGGCTGTATCTTGTGTAACTTGTGGGGCTGGATGACTTTTGATGGAGTTAAAGAACTTGTTGAGCTACCTCTTAGAGCGAATGCTATCAATTATGTTAACATGTTGGAGGAGAGTATGCTGCCCACGAGTTGTGTATCCACAGCAAGAAATGCCCAGGGTGTTCTACGTGCACGATAACAATAGAACACATACTGCAAGGATAACCAATGCCCGATTCCTCCATCACTCTAACATTACGGTGATTCCATGGCCAGCTAAATCACCTGATCTTAACCCCATAGAAAATTTATGGGGTTTAATGGTGCAGAGATGGGATCACCGTAATGAAAGGAGAACGGCGGATCTCGTGCAACATTGTAGAGACGTATGGAAACATTGTGCTTATTGAACATTTGGCGTATATTGCCATGTAAAATTAACACTTATATCTATAGCTTCAGTTAGATCTAGGAAGTAGGATGTCTGTGATGTAAATTCATTAAATACCTACGTAAAAACATATTGGACATTCTGCTGCCGCAAATGAAAAAGAATTAAACTTTTTGCGTTTTCAATGTTTTCCGCATTCGGTGGAATGCACGTATTTATTTTCTCTTTAGGAATTTGTCTAAAATAAGAGCTTAGAATCTGCATTACCATCGAAAGTAGTTTCTAAATTGGTTGATGAATTTGTTTCATAAAATAGTGAGACTGGCACATTAGATGTTTGAGCATTATGGCAACAAAAAAGATTTCATATTGTGTAAAAATAAATAAACGTACTTTCTTACTGTTTACCGCACGACTGTATTAATAGAAACAAATCAAATCATACATTCATACATACATATTATCTTCAGGCTGTATCCCCAACGGGGTAACCAGAGAGGAGGGAGCGCCAAACGTCGCGGTCGTTACATACTTCTTTCGCTTCCTCAAATCTCATCATTTTACTCACACCTTTTCGCCTAGTGCTTTTGACTTTTCCGTCGGCTAACACTAGCTATTTGATATTCACAATTAAGTCAGCCTTGATCTTCCTTGGCTTCCTTTACCACTTACTTTTGCTCTGTAGATTTTCTTCGTCAGTCTTTCATCACTCATTCTTTCTAAGTGCCCGAACTAACTAAGCATTCCTTTCTTCATTTCTACAATAACACACTGTCGTGCAACTCTGCCATACTGCGTATCTCGTCATTGTTTATCCTGTCCGCAAGTGTGACACCGCACATATTTCTGAGAGATCGCATTTCTACTGCATTTATCGTACATTCACTTGATTTCGGGCATATCCAGGACTCACTACCGTACAATAAAGTTGGCACCAACACTGCATTGTGGATGGCCATTTTAGCAGTGTTAGATTTATTTACACTGCCAACTAATGCGGACATAGCACCGTTCATTTTATTGCCAGCTGCTACCCGTCTCTCCACATCCAACTCACTTCTTCCATCCCTCGAAAACACACTCCCCAGATGTAAAATTTTATTCACTTGTTCTAGACATTTTCCATTTACCCATATATCACACTTCGTCTGTACAACTTTTGTCTCAAACACTAGAACCTTAGTTTTATTCACATTCACACTACAACCTTAGCGCTATAAGCACACCATCATCAGCGTACAATAGGCTGTTTATCACTGTACCATCACATCATACCACTCATATGACCTTTCGATGTCTGGAGGCAACTGTCCAAATACAGCACAAATAGCCAGGCTGACATCACGCAGCCCAGTCTGACGCCTGAACAGACATCGAACCCCGGCGAGATATCACCATCTATCCTTACACAGGCTCTGTGACTTCGATATAATGACCTTACAGCCTGCAGTAAGGGGCCCTCCACGCCATATCCAGCCATAAGACTTCACAGTTTCTTTCACGCTACTCTATCGAATGTTTTTTCAAGATCCACGAAAGCGCAGAAAACTCTCTGACCTATGGCCAGAAATTTCACTATGATAACGTGAAGCGAGAAAATCTGATCCATACAACCCCTACCGTTCCTAAAACCACCTTGCGCCTCCCACAAATATCTTTCTGAAACGCCTGTCATACGTTCAGTTAATACCTTAGTATAGACTTTACTTGCTAAGCTGACCAAGCTGATGGCCCTATAGCACATACAGTCTAAATAGGAATCTTTCCCTTTGTACAGAGGTACTATGACTGCGGTGCGCCAGGAACCTCCCCCTTCTGTCAACAATAGGTTGCACAGTGCACAGAAGGTATCCCAGACCCTAGGATTGCCATACTTGATTATCTCAGCAGTAACCACGTCAATTCCCGCAGCCTTTCCACATTTCAATTTTTTTATCACTTTCTCAATCTCTTTCATACTAATGGCATCCTCCAGAAATGAAATCGCTATGTAAATTTACATCTTTGCGAACCAGCATAGACCAACTGCAGAGTAGGTACTTTCCAACGACTCATGGCATGCGATAGTGTCACCAGAGATAATTTTAACTGGTGAAAGAAGACACCCCTTCTTGAAATTATGTACTAGTACCGCTAACTTTCTGAGCACGTTTACGCTACAGGCTCGTTACAATGTTTTATTAAATAGGATCCTCAGACCAAATATGAAAGACGTAATGGTGCGAACAAAACAGTGAGCCTGGGTTGTTTGATGTGTGATACGTATTGGACAGTGTTGCCACATTGATTCCTAATACCCAACCTATTATAAAAATAACATTATCATTTATTACGCTATTCTACTGATGATGTTAGTTTATTAGTAACAAATGTTTGCAATACGATATTGCGTATCGTATATTACAGAAATACGTCCCCGTAGATTTTAATAACTTAATAGTATTAGAATTAGCTTGCAATTTACTTACATAGTTGCACCTTGAAACAATTTGCAAATCATCCTATAAACCAAATGAGGAAACAAGTAACTTTACCTTGCATGTAACCTTACATATCCAACAACTGGAATAATATAACACCTGCTAATGGCCACACCTGGCCTAATGAAAATAATAAAAATCCTTTCATGAGTTTCTTGCGTATGCCATGCCACGTGATGCCATCCTGCTTTTTATTTTTCGAAGTCTCGTTCTCACACCCTTCAACAACACAATTCAGTGTTTTCGCGGTAAAATAATGTAATGTATAATTACGTTACGCTCCTGCAACAGATCAGTTGAAACTAATAATGCGACGCAAAGTTTGGTTGCATAAGTGTGCGTGTTGCTTTGTAATATGGTGTGGCATAGTTTTGCGGGCCTCACTGTGTTGTTCACGATGGCGTTGTCTTTCATTTTTTATATGATCTGAGGATAGAAGCCTAATGAATTTAAAGTCTAACTTGATGTATAATAGTTTTTTAACAATATACATATTTCACGCAGCTAGTATTGTATTTGCTATAATTTTATCTTTTTTACATTTCTATGCATAATCTTAGTTTCTCTTGGTCAATAACGCACGAAAACGCGGAACGTACACTCATCACTGGATAGCTCGATGCTATTCGAAACTACGGAATCACTTAGATTGCTAAATGTCGTATAAATAACAATAAGTGTATCGTATAAGTGCGTCCGTATTCCGTTTACAAAATAAATAACAAAAATTTTCCTTAACTGCTGTTTTCTGTGGTGTCACGTTCTCATTTGCACGTAGTCTTTCACTCTGCCAAATACGTTTAAGTTTTGCACTTGGATATACATCCCAAACAATACTGGTCTGTTGACATCCAGACATACATCTCAATCCACATGATGTTCAAAGTCAAAGCCAGTCAAATCAATTTGTTCAAGTAAACCCAATTACAAGGTATTTTTGAAAGTCAAATTTAATTTAATTCAGTTCAAATAGAAAACCTGGACACTGAGAAGAACCGATAAGAAACTCAGTCAGTTATCATTTTTTCAACTTCATTTTACAAAAGATTTATTAAAATACAATATTTTCATTAAGCCAGTAAATGCATGTGCAGAGAAGCTCATTTCCAGACTATTGTTTTATCTACAATAAAATCGTTTATTTTAAAGTATGATTGTCTAATTAATGTACGTTTTATAACCAATCCAAATTTATTCTCTGTTAATTGAGTAATTTTCTGAGGAACTTTGTTATAAAAACGAATGCAGTTACCCAAAAATGAAACATTTAACTTATGTAATTTAAATTTTGTAATAACCAATTTCGTGATAAATTGGTTACCTCTGGTTTCCATACCATTATTTTTGCCTTTCTTTTTAAACAGATCTATATTTTTCCTCGTGTACATAATAATTTCAAATATGTACCTGTAGCGGACGGCGAGACATAAGCTCGTGTGAATAGCGTGTAAATATAGATATATGTTTATATACAGTCTTTCCCTTATTATTATTGTTTTTGTGAGCCTTTTTATTTAGTCAGTAATTAGTCAAGTATGGGAAATGTTATTGTTTTACACGCTTTGTATACGTAATAGTGTTTAAGTAAACGTTGTGTTTATATCAAGCATTGTTTATGTTAGTAAAGGTTATTAATGTGTGATTATGTTTGTATTCGTACGAGGATAAGATTATCTATTGTAATAGCTTGATAAGTAAATAAATAGATGAATGTAAATATAGTGAGCGAGAAAGAGACATAGTGTCGTCTCTGTCACAGAGGCCCGCGGCTCGCGTAATGCGCGCTTGTGATTAGTTAATGAGAGAGCGGTGTATTGTTTTAGCCCGCTCTAATTGCGCATTACGCGCCGGCTATATAAGCGATCCGCCGCCGGCCTCTGGCAACCAGTCGGGTGAGGCCCTCTCAAGAAAGAAGACATCGGAAAACTACTAAGAAGACAGAAGTAAAGAGTTCTCCTTAGAAGCAAAGAGGAATTCAGACCGAAGACTTATTGAAGGGCTCACCCACCTCGCGTCACATATATGTGTATGACATATATATGTTGTAACTGGTTCATGTGAAATACAGAATATTATTTTGGTTTCTCGTGTTTCTTTCAAATACGTCTTGAATACAGTCCACTGCTGAATAGTAAAGTTGGGGCACCGGCGAGAGAACGAAGATATCTACGAGTCGAAGGCTCGCCCCCCCAACAGTACCTATAAGGACGGCAAGGTAAGGTCATCGATGTCTTTAAAACAATATTTAAGTGATTCTTGTGCTTTCATTTTTTGTAAAATAAAAATAGAGTTAATATACGCCGCTGATGCCCACAGCAGAAAGCCGTAGGATATTAGGCTGTGAAAATATGCAAAGTGCACCAGCCTTGCGGTATCCACATCCGTAATTTGCCTAATGTGTCTAATTGTATATATCGCGGAACCGAGCTTACTAGCCAATGCCCCGATATGGTCCGCCCACTGTAACTTGTTATCTACTGTTAAACCAAGAAAACTGGCCGACATAACTAATTCTAATTGTTTCCCGTCCAGTTCTATTTTACTATGCATTCTGGGTACATTAGAAAGGGAAAAGTTAATACATTTGGTTTTTTGTGCATTCAGTAGTAAATTATTGGCAGCGAACCATTTCGAGACATCCGTTAGGATCCTGTTTACCCAAGTAATATCTAGATCTTTTCTGTCTAGTTTAAATAACAATGAGGTGTCATCAGCAAATAATAATGTTTCGCATAAGTCTCCGAGCATAAATGGGAAATCATTAATATAAACCAAAAATAGGAAAGGTCCCAAAATTGATCCTTGGGGAACGCCCATTTTTAATTTTGAAGCAACAAATAAAACCCCATTAACTTTCACTTTTAGCTCCCCGTCCGACAAATATTACACATTGTTTATCACTTTTGGCCCTATTAGTATTATATATATTATATTTTGTATCAGTTGTTACCAAGCGCCAACCGCCTAACAAAGGTTGTCGTACAGCTTTCTCTTGTGTAGATATGCAGTTCTTATAATAAATATCCTACAATGTACACCTTATTCAGTATTCGTGGTGATTCCTCTTAACAATATTTCTCATTGCACCGCGCCGCTTCAAGTGTCAAGCACTTTTAAAGCTTGAGTTAAAAATATATTATTGTATCATGTTACCGTCATGTATTTATCAGAGGAAATTAAACTATAGTTGTTAGCCTTATGTCCTGTATAAGTTAAACAGAATTGTTAAAAGAAATGTAGTAATGGCTGCATATCACGCATATGTTTCATCAACATTACGTTACGGAATTGTGTTCGGGGGAAATTCTCTTAACATAGAACTAGCTTTTAAAGCCCAAAAAAATGCGTAAGAGCCATATGTAATCTGAAGCCGTCCGACAGTTGTAAATCGCTCTTCGTGGACTAAAAAGTTTTGACTCTCCCATCATTGTACATACAAGAGTTAACATTATTCGCAAAAATGAACTCTCATCTCTTCACTTTTCTTGGTAGCGCTCGTCATAAACAAAGGATTAATATTAAGGCTCACAGAACAGCATTATTTTCTAAGTATTATAGCAATGATACCAAGAGTTTATAATAAATTACCAATACAGTTTAGAAATTTAGACGATGGCAAATTGTTCAAGAGGAAACTTCATAAATTTTTAATCTCAAAAGCATATTACACTGTTCAGGTGTTTTTAACGGATGGAAATATATGAAATGATTATTGTAAAATTACATTTAAGAATCAATGTATCATGTTTCTTTAATTGTTTGATGTTCTTTTGTTTTGTGAATTGATTGTTGATTGTTTGATATTGATTGATGGTGTTCTCAAGTTGACATTATTAATATTTGAATTGTGTACATACTTTATATATAGCTTAAAATTTGTATGCCGTTTTTAAGGCGGAGCACAGTGGTACTAAGAATTTACTTATATCACATAATTGACTGTACTTGTGTCTCACAAATAAATAAATAAATAAATAGCCGATGTGTGAGGAGAATGATGAGATTTGAGGAAACGAAAGAGGTGTGTATGGACCGCGACGCTTGGCGTTCCGTCTTCTCTGACTACCCCGTTAGAGATACAGCGTGAAGATATGTATGTATGTTAGCCGACCATATATTATGTAATATGTATATCTTCAAAAACATTTGAATGTATATAAAATTATATTACATATTCATCCGCTAAAAACATTTTAGAAAATCTTTTCGTTAAACCCAAAAGCGAAATTTTTACTTGTCGTCAATTGGCAACAACAACCTAAAAAATCAATAGACCAATATTTATGAGCTCTCAAACTCCTCATCTGTCATTTTCAAGATTTAACTATGACCCAATACGAAAAGGGGTCTGTTAGCGGAGCATTTAAAACAAGATTTAGTTCGCCATCTACACGTCAACAACTTCTAGAAAATATTTAGAATCCTTGTAGTGATGTCTTGGCGCTCAAGCATACCGTCCGGTACTACACAGATAGACAGACAACAATATATGCCTGTTTCCTCGATTTGTCTATTATGGAATAAATTGCGTGAAACTGAGATGCCTGTAGAACTCATATCTGTTTTGAGTATTGGTATAATAATCAGACTAACCAAGTTAGATGGGGAAACACATGCTCAGAAGCATATAGGTTGGAATGCGGAGTAAGACGGGGGGGACTCTCCTCTCCCAACCTTTTCAGTCTGTATGTAAATGGGCTAGGGGACGGGCTGAGCAGCATGCATGTCGGATGTTATATAGATGATATTTGTGTTAACAATTTAAGTTATGCTGACGACATGGTGCTGCTTGCCTCGTCTATGAGTGTTTTGATGAAGCTGTTAAAGGTGTGTGAGAACTACGCAGCTAAACACGGTCTCGTATAATTTTGTGCGAAATGTGTGTACATGGTTTTTCAGGCGGCTAAAGGAGTCCCGGGTCGGACTTTGCTACCTCCTCGGTTGAGGAAGGCGCCTACAAACTGAGGCAACGACCCACATGAACAGTTGTCCGAAATATAGGTTCCATTACTAAAATTTATGAAGTAGTAGTAAACAACAATAGATGGCGTTGTAATAGTTCAGTTTATCAACGCCATCTAGTTAATTTTTGTGAACTTGAACTAAAGAGCTCACGGGATAATACACTTTAAGGTATCCATGCAATTTTGCAGCTGATGGTACATTTGGAAACAGAATTATTTAAGTACATACATTTATAAAACAATTTTGTTATAAATTTGAAAATGATAAAAATAAAACATTAGATATTTTCATGTAAACTATTTTTTATTATGTGGGATTATTGAGATATTAGACTCGCTGCTAAAACTTCTGATTCGTTTTAAAAAATACTTATATACCAATTAATGTTTAATAGGCACTACATAACATTGACCGTTCTGTAACATAACTTTTTATATTCTTTGACGAAATATAATATATTGCTCTTTGTCGCACTTGGTAACTGGGGTTTTACCAATCGCATTTAATTTTTTTATGATTGATTCTTTTACTGATATTTCAGATTTTGGAAAAATTGGTGACAAAAATGAATTAAATAAGTATACTTACGCATGATACGTGATTCGTGAATCTTTGGAAGTCTTCCTAGTATAGTTTCTGCAGTATCTTATAATACAGGACGGCATTTTAATATTAATATTAGGAACCCACATACGAGTTGACACTTTCACGTTGTTACACGAATGAGCTCCAGATTGGCTAATTAGCAATGTTTTGGGGTGCCAGTTTTAGAGCGCAATAACTCATCTACCTCTTTGGTCATTATATAACATCATTGTGTTATACCGTATAATAAGAACACCTTACCAAATAAAATTATACACCAAGTCAACGTTACACTCTAATCACAAAAAACGCATGTGTCTAGATGAGTAATCTTTTTACCTCTTGTTATAATCTCCACATTAAAGTTAAATATGCGATATAGCTATAGGAATGGAATACTCAAAACTTTATTTCAATTGATAAATAATCAATTAATTTAGTACATAACGCTTCATGCTACACTCTAAAAGCGAAAAAGCAGAAAAATTAGTGGCGCGCTCTATTTTTTTTTTAAATGCGCCATAAACACACTAATTATCCGATCCCAAACTAGGCCATTCCCTGTACTATGAGAACCAGACGACCACTACTGCGGGTGTCTCCCTGTACACTCAGACCCGAGACAATTTAGAAAACTTCGTTTCCTAAAATTGACCCGACCGAGAATCGAACCTTCCACGCTTGGATGCAACACCTAAACCACTGCGCCATCGCGTCATCATTTGATAGTCGTTGTTTCGATTTATATAATCTCAAAGCGATTTATATAATCCTCCTCTCGGTAGTTCACCAACAGTTGCTATTGGTCTTAATTTGGCTACTTACACAAGTCTATTTTCGAGTAATAATTCAGTCCTTCGTGTCAAGTCTCAAAATGGTCCCGGAACTAGAAATGGCGTCGAGACTAGAAGCTCTGGTATGAGGTGAACAATGCGATGTCGTTCGCGAATAAGGCGAGGTATATACGGTGATAGTGGGCGATAGTATGAAGTCCTGAGGGACGCCTGCCCTGATGGTGAGTGGAACGAGAGCATGCCTTCGGCTCTATAGCGGAAGGAGCGAACCAACAATCAAGTGTACCAGATCGTCTTGCATCCCGAATCGACTCTACTTTAACACAAGCCCGGCGTACCAGACTTATCCAGACGCCTTCGCTACATTAAAATAGAGCGCTATAGTACCTACAAGGAGGCGGTGCGATTCAAGCCCTATAAGATATGTTCCGCGACGCGATGTACTTGTTGAACGCACGAGTGTTTGGCTCGAAGTCTATTTTATCTATCAGTGAAGTTAGCAAAGCGGTCACTTTATCGGAGACCGCTTAGTTTTCTCATCATTTTCTCATTATATTACTACTGTTTTTAAAACGGTCTGACCACATAATAAGAACCAGAACGCATTTATTAATTTACTAATTCTACTGTTAAAGTATGAATCTTGCCAATGGCAGAAGAGGTTATGAATGCGTTTATACAAAAGTATTATGTAATACCGCGACTCCTGGCGCTCCGTCCTCTCTGACTACCCCGTTGGGGATACAGCGTGAAGTTATGTTATGTTATGTTATGTTTATTATGTAATAAGTGGTTCTATAATTAAAATGAAAAGTAATAATCGGAGTTTGATCTGAACTTAGTGGTTAATAGTTATATTATGCTGTGAGATAATAAAACACAGGTATTTATATTGAGCTATGTTTAAGTCAGTAATATATTTATATTATTAAATATAGAAATTTAAAAACATCGTAAATAAAAGATCAACTAGTACAAGTGGCTAATGATTTATTTATTTAATATTATTTCACATATAAATTTACTACATAATATATGTATATCTTATATTTTACTTTTATATTTATGTGTTGTATACTTCTGAAAGTGTTATTACATAGATAAACGAAACAAATTCATTCATACTAGAAACATAATATCTAAGCTCGTATCCATTCGCGAGCTTGTTTCACTCCAGTGAAACCTACATCATTGCGAACAACATAGATCTGTACATTGTGATCAACCAATTGGTAACGTAGTTGAGTAAATATATAGTTATTAATAAAGATTAAATATTAGCTGCTTTTAAGAACAGCCTTGCCATATTGTTACGGTTGGACTTTATGCTTAAGGAATAAGGTCGATTTTTAATGGAACTAGAAACGTAAATTTTAGTGCTTATATTTCGAGATCTAGGCTTTACAGAGTTATAACCTAAAAACGCATTGCTAGATTATAGGTCTACTATCGAATAGTATAAGTAAAATATTAATATAAAAATTAAGAAAGAACAAAGTTGCACCTCGAAAATTCCGGAGCGATGACGTGTCATATACCTATGACTCATGGAAACAGGCGGCGTCGAGAACAATGTCGAATTATTGTTAGCGAGCGTAATTAACTAGAATGTTTCACCCTCTTTATTTCTATGCGTTATTATTACTACCATTCGGGTTTACTCTAGAAGTTTCAATCCTCATTTTTATCGGTTTATAAATAGAGCTCCGTGTCCGCCCCTGAGTCAGTGTTTCTCAACTATCGATCGAAGCGATATATCGAGGCGACATCAAGGCGAATTACATAGACCACTACGACGACTATTGCGACGACCTTGGATAGAAGAACTTTGCGATTCGGGAACGTTGCTATTGAATGAAGTAAGCATGTACCTTCGGTGACTACTACGCCTATACCTGCTTCGAGGGCGACTGGGAAGACTAGGAACCGCCGTAATTAAGTTCGCGTGTTCTTGACATCTGCTTGTACGAAGGAAAATAAACTCTTTGCACCCTTAACCGGCATCTTATTACCCTCAGCTCGTAACAATATATTTCAGGTCCACATCCCAACCGCTCCTCATAAAATACCGCCAAAAACTCTTGTAGTATATTAACGACATAATACATTTTTGACATTTGGAATGAATTCAATTTATACAAGTAAATTCAGGCAATTTGGGCAATCGGTCCTTAGATCATCGAATAACCGAGCGAAGTTTTCTTACCCGCATATGACGACCTCGATGGCACTGTGCCTGTGCTTTAGACATTGTGTATGAGCGCGGAACGTTCCGGGATCAATTCCCGGCTGGGTAAATTTAGGAAACAAACTTTTCTATATAATCTGGTGTCTGGGTGTACTGTAGACATCGGTACCACTGCGCTACGCCGAGCAATTGCGCGAACTCAGTTCACTGCGCCGGGTATGCAGGCTCACTCTTTTCAAATGTATTGGCGCATAACACACTTCGGTATTAGTTTTACAGTTTACATTACAACTTTCTATATGATTCTGTTTGTGATTCTATAGTCTATACCTGTAAAAGATAATTGTTATTGTCTAATAATTTGACAGCTCTGGAGTGGTCTCGTTTTACGTTCGAAACGAACCAATGACTAAGGAGAAGAGTTTGTATCACAATGGAAACAAACCAATGACAGAGAGGATTTTGTATCTCAATTAAACGAACCAACGACAATTTAATTAAAATATAATGTATTTCGATGTTGAATTCGATTCAACACAACAATTTCTCTATTTAACTAAAACACATTCTGCTAAGCGAAACAAGACAACAGATGGGAGTCAGATTGCCATTTCGTTTACTTGTTGTCACAGGTAGGTACTTTCATTTGATTCTTATTCATTGAAATTTGATTTTTGTTTTATTTGAAATTTTTTAATTTGTGCCAATATTCCATATTGCGAGTGAACTATGAACTTAAATAAAACGTGAGAAATCGTATGTAGAAGATGTCCTGTTTATAATGTAGTGTTGTAGGGTACGTCATTGAAATAACATTACACGGCACGTACTATTTTTCTGTTAAAATATTTCACGACTATATGAATACCAAAGGTTACCATACAACCGACGTCTTCGGTAATAAATAGATTAATTATTTATTTTATTTGATCAAAATGTTGACGTAATGCATTTTGGATGTTTTTTGGAGTTTCTGGCAACAAATATATTGAAGTGGTATTTCTAAAAGGATCCGCTGAGGTCACTACGCCACTAAAAAAATCTCAATATCACTCTACTAAATAAGCACTTATTTCAACAATTTCACATAACGGCACAACAGCGCAGATACTTGGGATGCAAAACTACGCCAATTTTACATGGCAATAATACTAGAAAACATTTGCATATAATTAAAATAAACGCCCAACCGCTCCCCATAAAATCTCGCCAAAAAAAATCCTCTTTTTGAAAGTTTTATGATGAACTAGCGACCCACCCCGGCACGCTAATTCGCAAAAAAATATAATTTAACCAATGTTACTCGCTGATATTGTAGCTTTCTACAATGCAAAGAATTTCTGAAATCGGTTAAGCAGTTTTTGAATTGATTCATTACAAACTAATAATGAAATTTTTTCTTTTTATAATATTTAGTTTAGATCTAATCCAATTTGACATAACATTCACTTGGTACATTTGTAATTCATTTTAAAATATTTCATGACAGCTATTTTGTTTTGTGATCGAGACAGTAGAATGTCCTCGCAATTACTGTATCGATAGTTTTACGTAGGTACATACTCGTACATAACAGACTTTATTTTAATTTTTCTTTTTAATGCACCTGGAAGCGAAAGTGTAAAGAAAAAATGGCTGGACTTAGGATAGAAAATTTAAATACTCTTACTAAGCACATTGTTGCAGAACTCCAAATATCATAAGATTGCATGATAACGCTTAATTTTTATTTTATTGGTGTTATAATGACTTTTAAGAGTATTGAAATTGTGTTCATTTGTAAGGCGCAGTGATAATATAATTTAATAACGATTTGACTAACTGAGCTCATATTACCTTATATACGACATTAATAAATGAACTGTAGAAAAGTTTCAGCCGCCAGCCAGATCTAAAATTTTTGGAGTTCTAAATGAAATTATGCAGTCATATTTCACCTGTTCTTCAACATGGTACTTATGAAGTCAGAAATAAGAACATATGAAAATGAAATAATTACATGTTATATAATAAACTCAAGGCTTTCTATGAATCAGAGAGACTTGTACTACGTAGTACATAGCCTCAAGAGTCAAGACTACACAAATCGCAAACGTATTACTGTGCGTATAGATTACAGAACACATCGGTCAATCGACTCATTCGATCACTCACATAACTCACTGTGCACTGAGCGCAATGTTGAGCTAAAAACATACATACAGACGAACATAAAACTTTCTCCTTTTTTGAAGTCGTTTAAAAACTAGAAGCTGCTGTGTGCGAACAGCGCGCGCTATACAACTCGCTCGGCGCGTACCATTTTCTGCGCCGAGGCACAAGAGTTTTGAGTTGACTCAAAGTGGCGACGAAATGAGTTGCACCAGAATTGTTGAGTTAGTGCAGGGATTTTATCCATGTCTAGCGTACTGCGAGATGCCACCAGTTGTTATCGTCGTTTGGTTCTCATAGCACAAGGTATGTCCTAGTTCGCGATCAGATGTTCAGTGTGTGTTGTCTGGCGTATTTGTTTTATTTATTTATTTGAAGCAAACATTACTATAAATAATTTACTTACATACCGAGGAGAAAACTTAATCAATCACATTATTGTGCTTTTTTTTTAAGAAAAAAAGAGGACAAACGCGCATTCGTGTCATCTGATGGAGAGTGACCACCGCCACCCACGAACACCCGCAACATCCGGGGAATCACGGGTGCGTTGCGCGCCTTTAGGGAAATAAATAGGGAAAGGAGCGAAAGGAGGGGGAGGGGGTGATGAACCACCGGCACTCTCATCGCCGAACGAAACACAATAGCAATAGATGTTGTTACTTCACGCCGATATTATGTGAGAGGATGGTATTTCACCAATTCGTGCCAAGGCCAATATATAATAAGGCCAATATAAAATAAGGCCAATTCGTGCTGCAATGCAGCATGGCTCTACCACTCTAAAAATGTTGCTGTCGATATATTTTTAAATGTGAAAGATACCTTAATTAATAATTTGATTTATACTGAGTTGAGTAATCCATAAATAAGGCACACATTCCATGTATAAGTAGTAAAAGGCTTCGTAATTGTTAATTAAAACAATGATGACAATAGATATCTTTTTTATTTATTCCCACACCGTACAGTACTCCGTTAAGCTCTCAAATCCTATATCTATATCACAGACTATCACCTCACTCCTCCTTCACAGATAACTAACAAACATACATCTCGCTTACATTCTCACATTGCATTCCCCACATGTATAACAAATGCTAATAATATTATAATAAAAATGTATATAACATCTATAATGCTTCAGTAAATGGGAACAAAACGCTATCGTATAAGATTTATTGTTGCCGTAGCATTGCTGCAAGTGTTTTAGCAAATTAATTAAGTCTCAAGTTATTTGGAAGATAGCAACTGGAACAAGACAGATTGCCGTACGTGGCGTGGTTTGTTCATGTCGTTCAGTGTACTCTTACAAAATAATATGTAAAATGAATTACAATAAAAACATATCGAAGAACTCTTATTATTTATTGTTTAAATTTTCATCGGGGTTTTACAATAACAAAAGTTTAAATCCTCCACGACTACATTTTTCTATATTGAATAGATCCAAACAGAATAAATAGATTAAACCCAAAAAATAGCATACTCGACCGCGAGAGAGGAAATCGACAAAATAAAAATATCGAAATACGATGAGATATTCAAATGTTATGAAAGTTTTGTGAACGACATTAGGTAAATCGGTCTCGGGAGATTCGGCGAGGAATTTGTCGTCTGGCTGTACGTTTACTTTCGTTTTCATGCATGTTTTATACTTTACAATTGAGAATAAGCTATAAAGTAAATGTGCATTACTAACGATATCTACGATAAAATTAAATATGTTAGATACTTATAGCAATGGAACACCCAAAACTTTACTTCAATTAACAATTAATAAATTTGCATTTAAACATTACGTGTTGCAGTCATAAAGGAAAAAAGCAAAAGAGTGGTGGCGTGATCGAGCATTGATTTATATAATCTCACAGCTGTAGTGGGGAGCAAGCCGTCGGTCGTTCTTCTTGATGACATCACAAACACCATCACGCTCTGTTAGAGCACGCCAGTGTTCTTTTTATAAACAGTTCTTTTTATAAAAAATACAACGTTAAGACAAAGTTGTAACAATTATTACGTAGGTAATTGGAAATTTAATAATGGCAAACGATCCGTCGGAGAAATGCTATCGCGCCGGCCGCCGTAGTCTAACAAACTCTCAGCGCCTGCCCCCGACGTTCCGTTGGCGCGTCATCGGAAGTCGCGCTTTGTCATAGTATAGTCAAATGAGTGCCTTTTATTATTTCCACCGACATATGTATACATATATATATACATATATACACATATATATATACATACATATATACATATATCAGATCTATATATATATATGCATACATACATCTTTACGCCGGATCCCCAACGAGGTAGTCAGAGAGGAGAGATTTATATATGCATATCATATAAAAATTATGCAACAGATTGTTGATTTTAATGTGCTGTAATTATTAACCCTAGACATAATATTATAACGGAATTAGAATTTAATGAAGAGTATATCTTTGAGTATAGGATATCAATTCTAAAACTTTTAACACGTATAAAATTTATACTATTTCCGCGGTATGCATCAGAAACAAGAACAAGCTAAATTAGGTAGTAACCTATTGCGCAGTTTTTTTAAATGGCGGTTTTCGCTTAGTTCTGCTACTAAATATATTCGTTCACACTAGTAAATATTTATTTAACTAAAAAGACTGAAAAGAGTCTTATTTAAAAAAACACGCAACTTATGCGCACGACGTAGAAATCTATGAAAATATTGTCGGCCGCGGTGTGGTACTTCGGTAACATGATTTTTTGATTAAAAATAATTTTTCTTTTATCTAAAATCTTTTTGCAACAAAGTAACGTTATTATTTAATTTAATAGGGAAACCTGTTTTTGTGAATATGTCGGAATTACCTTCAAGGTTCGGAATCCCTCCCTTGCAACACAAAGTCTGATAAGATACGGTACATCAAGAGTTACGGACCCGACTTTCTAAATAACGCGGTGCCTTAGCAGAAATCGAACTCAACGCCTGTCGGTTCCTTGGAAGCAACCGACATCTCGGGTCTGACAACATAATAATAAAACTTTTCATAATTTTTCGATCAGAGTAGACAGAACTGAAGCTTTAAAAAAATTACGCCTCGATATCAGCAGAGAAAATAAAAACAGGAATAGATAACATAAAAAGTAAGAGAATAAAAAAGTGGACGCATGATGCCGCTCATTTATACACGATATTAACAATAACAAATTATGAAGTACACTTTTCAATGTAATTTATGTACAGATGTCGTAATTGGACATGATTTTCCGGAGCAATATTTTTCTTTAGAGATGAATATTGATATAGCACGATATTGCGACTGAAATTACTGCATCTTTTGAGAGGTTAACCTGGAATATGTCGTTTCGACTTATTTTTCTATTTATCTCCAAACTGCAAACCAATTGCTACTAAATCTCAAAGACATGACATCCATGACTAAGAATTTATAGAAAGTGAAATTAAGAACTTGAACTTGTAGCCTCTAGACCTAATCACAAAAAAGTGCATACTGTATATAGATTACATACCATTTTACCAGAAATTTTAAAACTAAATAAATATATTGATTAAAATTTTTTAATCAAACTGTTCTTACATACATGCAACTACCACGCAGGTTTTTGTATATGTCGCATTTGTATTGTCGTTCACTCGCGATTACACCTCAATTAGACTCACTGGTCCCGTAATCCACTTCTGATGTCGCATCTTGGGGCACAGATGCAGGATCAGACATTTTTTGTAGACGCTCAGGACATAGGTATTCAAATGAAGCAAAAGAAAACTCTCGACACTATTCACAGTGGGTTTGGTTATTAATGTTCAAACTGTACAAATTAACTTTTAACTAATTTCTAATGAACTAGTGGGAAACGCGACACAGTTTCTAGGTTATACAATCGACTACTACAACGGACACACTCCGAATCACTGCACTAGAATGCCGTATTCTGCCTAGACTCTGCGTAACGCCACCAAAACGGCGGCGTTAAAGAAACGTTATCGTAGATGGTGCTGCGATGCCTCCGTACTCATGACTTCCGCGACACGGCTATCCTACGAGGCACACGTCCTCGTGTGTTAATTTGCAACCACGAAAGTCATAACGCAGTACAATTTCCTCGGTCACTCCTGACTTAACATTATTTGACATTATCAATGCGCTAAGAATCTTAATTGAGCCTAAGTACCCATGAGGACCATCTTAAAGCTACAAATGCAATAAAAACCGTAGAGAATAGTTGTGTCCACCTCAACCCAGATTAATCTTCTCTGTGACTTTCAGTTGGTAGCTGTGGTTTCCTTTTTCTTTATCCTTATTAGTCATCCCAGTGACTGTCACTGTAATCATCCCTGTGATTACCACCGCAAACGGTCATCCCTGTGACCATCCGCTTGCAATCATCCCTGTGATTACAAGCTTAACCACAGCTACATCTGGTTGAGAAACAACATCTGGTTGAGGAACACCGCAAACTACCTTTACTCAGTCATTTTTTTTTTAATTTTACATGGCTCGGAATCACTCACATCGATGGGTACTTGGGCCGTTGACATTAGTCTAATCCTGTCATGGGAATACTTGTAGGTACGTTTAGAATTCAGCGCTTTTAAAACATAGCGGTCACCATCTAGGACCTCAACAATTTTAAACGGCACTTTATACTTTGGGTCTAACTTGCTCTGATTGCGCTCTTCATTTTCGATTAACACAAAATTAACGTAAACAGTTACATACTGATGCGCAAAACTGCCTAGAGCATTGACAATAGCTCTTTAAAACACTGAAATAGCGTTACGCAAACCGAATGGCATAGGCAGGTACTCATATTGTCCATCCGGCGAAATAAAGACCGTGCTCTCTATTGAATCTTCATTGACAGGTATCAAATGGAATCCACTAGCACAATCCAATTTCTTAAAGTAATTTCGTAAGTAATCATGAAGACATGAAATTTGATCCGAAATCAACGGGAGAGGATAACTATCAGGAATAGTATTATTATTAAGCTCTCTGTAATCTATACACATTTTATCTGAACCATCTTGTTTCTGTACTAGAATGGCTGGGCTAGCAAAAGAGGAGCAACTACGCCTAATAATGTTCGCATTCAAAAGCTCATCTACCTTAGCGCGTATCAGCCTACGGTCATCGGGAGAAAACCTATACATCTTTGTAGTTTTGTTCGGATCTTTCAACCTTATTTCTAATTCACCGGTAGTTGGCACACCGAGAAGAACCGACAAGAAATTCAGCCAGGCACCACTCTTTCAATATCATTTCACAACAGGCCTATCAAGACGCAACGTTCAGGCTAGTGATTCCCTCGTAACTACAGAAGACGTATTGAGAATTGATTGGGTAATAAACCTAGCTTCCTACCTAATGTAACTAGGTGATTAAATCCACTCCCCTAGTCTGTCCTTTACCTATCTGTCTGTTCACGGGGTACCTAACCTACCTATCTGGTAGCACCTACAAGCTTCTCCGTGATAACGGAGTGAACCGACAGTGATGTCGCGCAAGAACGCCTTTGCCCAGGATGTCAGACAACCGAAAACGAATGATCGCTGGCATATACAACAACTCTGTACACGCAGCCGCCATATTAATCGACTGTGGCGCCACGGTGTTTGCTCATTTTTACAAACTACTAGCATTAAGGCAGATTTTAACAATGACGGTAGAACGAAAAAAAATCAATTCGATTACAAATTCTCGCTTAATTATCGCTTGCTACTACACGGCCATACAGACGTATCACAGGACCTCATGTGCTCCCACGAACATAACAACATTAAACTGCAGTTCGAGGTTATTACAGGTTTGGCCTACCTGACGCACATTGCAATAATTAATCGGAACGAGGAGAACAAAAGCAGAAGAGGCGTAGTAAGCTTTTACTAATCTTCGACAACTATTTACACAGACTTATCAACCATCAGTCATGAACACACACACAGCAACAATCATGCCCCAGTTGCTATCAGAAATGTAGTGACACATGTTACCCAGGTCATCGTCACATTACCAGCCGCTCAACGCACTCTTGACAATAATTCAGAGCACAGTTATGACTACGCTTAATGTGTGTATCGCGGCCAAAGTTGCCTTGGTATGCCATAACCTCTCTCATTAACTTCGCACTAATCTAACTCTATGAGAACTTTACCTCGAGACATTTTACGAAAACGTTCATGAGCGTAGGTACTTTAGATCTATTAGTCAAAGATTTCAAAACTTAACGATAACCTTCAAGCAACTAACTTTAAATGGACTTCCGAATTGAATAATGTGTTAGGTTCGATTGATTACTCTCGTCGTTATTTTTCAACACAAAACCACCGACGTTAAATTTAATTAATTTTGATTCATTGCTATGAAAATCTAATGTCGTAAATAGCGTTCTCTTCAATATTCATTACCACGTGTTCTGTCGCATTCGCAACATCGAGTTCATTCCCTATCCGTACTTAGTTTCAAACACTTAGCTACCCTACTTTAAGAAGAATTCAAAAGCAGTAGCATTGTTTAAACTTGTTTTGGTCAAAGTGACAATAAGGTTTTAGAGCAACCATTCCCAAAGTGGGTGATAACGCCCCCTTGTGGGCGCTGCAGGCCTAAAGGGGGGCGGTAAGAGACCCAGAAAAAAATGGGGGCGTTATGTAGAGGCCTGGGGGGGGGGGGGGGGGGGGGTGATTTGTAATTTCATTTAGCTAGGAGGCATCTTAGACAACGACTGCATGAGCTCTCGACTCAGTAGACAAAATAAGTTTGGGAACCAGTGTTTTAGAGTTTCAAGGTTATTAATTAGATCACACCTTCACAATCGTCAGGTTCGACATGAAATAAAATTTTCACACCGCTAACTTTAATTATTATAACCTCCCACGATATTTGCTCGGTACTATACACTCCTGAATCACCAATGCCAGTAATACTAAAACTAGAATCAACACACAGAACATTGGGCGCTAGAATCAGAATAAAATGGCTACCACTCACCGTGCTGTAGTTTCAGTAGTTAACATAATCCTTCCATCCCGCAAGCGTCCACATGTCGATCAGTAGCCGAATTCTCCTTTTACAAAAGACCGTGATTGCGACGAATAAGGGCGTTAACAATGTGGATAGGCTTTAACATTTTGTTCACTCGCGATTACACCTCAATCAGACTCACTGGTCCCGTAACCCACTTCTGATGTCGCATCTTCAGATGCAGGATCAGACATTTTTTGTAGATGCTCAGGATATAGGTATTCAAATGAAGCAAAAGAAAACTCTCGACACTATTCACAGTGGGTTTGGTTATTAATGTTCAAACTGTACAAATTAACTTTTAACTAATTTCTAATGAACTAGTGGGAAACGCGACACAGTTTGTAGGTTATACAATCCACCACTACAACGGACACACTCCGAATCACTGCACTAGAATGTAGTATTCTGCCTAGACAGCGTAACGCCACCAAAACGGCGCTTGCGCTTCATTTCCGTTTCCGTTAAAGAAACGTTATCGTAGATGGCGCTGCGATGCGTCCGTACTCATGACTTCCGCGACATATATTTTATTTATGTTAGTAATGATTCGAAAAAATATATGATATCTTCAACGGGACTCATTTTTCATGTTCTTGAAACTATAGGAAACTTAAAACAATTATCGTCTCATTCATTCGTGTGCAAATATGAATACATAAATTGAACGACATTACGTATAAATACATTTATATTTTAATGTTTATAAATTAAATATAGTGTGGTAGGGCCATGCTGTATTGCAGCACGAATTGAGCCGGCTCGCCCGGTGAAATACCACCGTCTCACAGAATATCGACGTGAAATAACAGCATCTATTGTTGTTGTGTTTCGTTCGGTGTGTGAGAGTGCCGATGGCCCAACTCTCTCCTCTCCCACCTTTCCCTCTTTCCCTAAAGGCCAGCAACACACCCGTGGTTCCCCGGATATTGCGGATCTCCATGGGTGGCGTTGATCACTGTCCACCAGGAGAATCGCTTGCTAGTTAAAAAAAAATTAGGACTCCGGATATGTTATAATATAACATAAATTATAGTATTGAATAATAAGAACAAAGGATGTTTCAGTTATTCAAATGAATATTAGAACTAAACTGGACTAAAGAAAAGGTTTAGCCCTAAAAAAACTGAAAATTACAAAGCCTACCGAATTAATAGACTTTCTGTTGTTGCACATTGACTTGGAATTGACGTCAATTACTGTCTTTAATTATGTAGGTATTTGTATCGTATTTATAAAGTTATTTTTGTACTTGAGTTTTGATTAGTAAAGTTTAGTTATTTTGTACTTGTCAGTGGTTTTTTGAAGTCGGTTTAACTTTTTTCTTCGATTTTTTTGTTTCTCCCTTATGAGTGACCTCAGCCTAAATAAATATCTAAGATAGGTTTACAATTAACTTCTTTTCTAATTCAGGAGCGGAATGATATACAAGAGAATCATAATCAACACAAACAAAGCCTATGAACCGTTTTGTGTATTTTCGAAGCCTAAGCTCCAATATCAGTGAAATTTAAATAGACCTACCTCGGGGCTATACTGAACTCAACTTAAAAAGTATAATTGAAATCAATCCACAGTTGATGAAATTATCGGTGGACATGCCCAAAAAAAAAATTGTTACAGACGAACATTGAACCAGGAGTCACATTTATATCAAAACGTAAGTATAGCGTAAGTACATGGTTTCAAAGTTCTACTCTGTCAAGAAAGTACCGGGAAAAGATCAATAATACACGAAAAATAACTAACAGTTATTCGTCCAAATATATTTTATCACTTTCAACGCTTTGTACCACTCATAAGCACGTATTTTTGATAAAGTCGATTCACCGTAAGCCTTCTGTAACATTTTCAGTGACTCCGAACACGAAATTCCATTGGCGATGCAAAATTTAAGACAAAATCTTTGTTCGATGTTTTTGTCCATTATGAAATTCGCAATATACACTAGAATGATATAACTAAAAACAGCACTATATTTAATCTAAATAACAGATGCAATTCAAACTCCGCGCCAAAATGGAAAACAGTTGTGCCAATCTAACAACAAGAAAAACAACAAAAAATTGAATTTGGAACCATAAACAAATCATCCATTCCCGATAATTTCTTGACTGAATGTATAGTGTCTTAAATCAACAGTTATAACAAAATTTTTAGTCTGTGTGGTGTTTAAGAGGAAAATGGTTGTGTTGGGTATAATCCGGGCAGCATATTTCATTCTACTTTGATATATTGAGTAGGCAATTTGTCTCTAAGCGGGCCGGCCCTCCTAATGGCCGGTCAGTAAGAACGACAAGTTTAACTGATTTTGATAGATCGCTTCAGATCGACAAATGTGCGGCCAATAACTTGATCGTAGATTAAGATCTGATTGATTGCGTTTATTTCATTGAATGTATCCATTGAGTATCTCTTTGATTAGACAATTAATACTAAGTTCAGCAACCAATCTAGCTATTTTCGCATCTACTGGTTCTATTAAGTAAATGGCACATATTGGCTTAATAATGTGGAATTAATCTTTTTTCGACTCTTAATTTTTCTATATTTACTTAAAGATCTTAAGAATAACTCTTTCACTGGGGTGAAAGGTTGAAAAGGTTGTATGTACAGTCGGATAAGCTTCTCAAATTATGGCAAGTGACGGGAGCGTCACTGATCCCGCTCCGTAAATGAATAGTGACAATTTTTCTTTGCAATCTTCAACACTTTATTAGGCTTTGTTAAGGAAAAAATTACAGCCGCGGAAACTTTCATTCAATTCTTAGAATTTGTGAAAATAGGATTTATATTTTAGGATATATTATTTTTATAAACGTTGACCGACTTGATATGAATAATATTAGAGACGGCTGCCTTTTACAAATTAAATAACGAATTTTTAGTACTCTACAATGTAAATAAAGTGAGTAGCCAAATACGTAGTAAAAGCCGCTGCATTTTTTTTAAATTTTATTAAAGAGTTATCGAGGTAATTTTTTGTTGTTTTTTATTCCTCCTAATCTAGTAATTGCATCTAATTGACATTAAATTAAACCAAATAGTAATACATGTCCTAACGTTTATCTTAAATAATAGACTTCCACAAAGTTGCCGCTTAGAAAGCTGTCATTGCTTAGGGTGCCCAGCAAACTGGCAGCATTAAATTAAACTATTTTAGCCATATTATGACATTACGAAAGTTTTAAATTTTTCTTCTGTCGGTACATCTGAAATAAAATAAAACTGTAATCATTTACAATGGCATGGCAGTGTATGAAATGGCAATGTATTGTAAAGCGTATTGATGTTGTGGGATTAAAATACCTTATAAAGTGAAGTAATATTAACTTTTAAACTTTCTCGTTGCATTATAAAATATCTAAAACATTACTCTCAAAAAAATAACAAAATATATAAATACTGCGCCAGACAATACACACTAAACATCTGATCTCAAACTAGGGATATCTTTCCTGTGCTATGAGAACCAGACGACGACTACAGGGCGCGACAGGGGACACCCAGACCCGAGACAATCTAGAAAAGCTCGTTTAGTAAATTGACCCGACCGGAAATCGAACCCGGAACATTCCGTGCTTGGTTGCAACGTCTCAATCATTACGGCCATCGAAGTCGTTAAAAACTGCCACAGTAACGAGTCCAAGTTAAATTTTTTTGTCATCTACCCCCGATTAATATTAATAAACTTTCACGACTTGTACACAGCTCACAATTCACACTATGTAATCCGGTCGAAACATCGGTATAAAATGGTATTAACCTCAAAGTATTCACGCAACATAGACGCGGCTAATTGGAATTGTAAGGTTTACCCCCCGACATTTGTGAATAATTTTTAGGCATTTATGGCCATATTCCATAACGATACACAAGTGTGAATCTCTAATTAAGCACAGTTAGAAAAATATGTCCCTATCCAAACGATAGATACCGGCATTTTTTCTATTTTCAGATAGAGATTCACACTTGAGTAATGTTCTGGAATACGGACCCTACATACTACACTCAGTATTCGCAATCATAATCGAATGTAAAAAATAAGGTTTCTTTCCTTGAACTCTACGCCGTCGATACATGTACCTGGACGTCAAGAACGTTTGAAATTTTGTCAGGAAGTTCATTCATATGGAGGGGAACAATAATGGTTTGGGTCGGTATTTGGATCGGTGGAAGAACCGATTTCATTTGGATCAGGGGCAACCTCAATGCTCAGATTAATGCGGAGAGGATTGTGTCAGACGTGATCATCCCTCTGCGAAGCCGGTTGGATGATTCGTTTCGACTAATGCACGACAATGCACGTCCACACACGGCTAGAGTCGTAACACACGCTCTTGCCGATGCTCGCATCAACGTTCTGCCGTGGCCTGCTCAATCGCCAGACCTCAACCCAATTGAGAACGCATGGGATATGCTTCAAATAAGAGCTCTGCCGAGTATGGATGCCGTACATACCCCACAATAACTTTTTGACTTGTTAGAAAGAATGTGAGCGGCCATTCCTCAAAGTGATTTTGATGAACTGATTTTAAGCATGCCAAATCGCTGTGATTGTGTAATTCGTGTCAATGGTAGAAACAGAGATTAGTAATTTTTTTTCTTTACAATAAAAATTTATAAAATCCTCATTTTTGCCTTTTTTTTGCGATTTAATTGACGACATTAACTTAGGTTAATTTCCCACAATTTGCAAAAATTGTAATTTTTCTTAATTTTTACGAAATATAGGGATAAATTGTTAACTTAAACATAGGAATTAAAGTATGAAGCCAGTCTGGAAGACTAGATTTAATAAATATTAATTGGATAATTTTTTATAGTTAAAAATGTACTTGATCCCTAGACAATTTTGATGTGTGTATTTTAGGAGTTACGTGAATCAATTAAGGCATGATGTATTAAATGTGACGACCTAGATAGCGCAGTGGTTTAGATGTTAACGCAAGCGCGGAAGGTTCCGGGTTCGATTCCCGGTCGGGTCAAAGTAGAAAATGAACTTTTCTAGATTGTCTCGGGTCTGGATGTACTGGGAGACGCCCTAGTAGTCGTCGTCTGGTTCTTATAGCACAGGGAAATACCCTAGTTTGAGACCAGATGATTGGTGTATATTGTCTGGCGCATTACTATATTATTTATTATAATGTCAAAGTCAAAGTCAAAGTCAAATCAATTTATTCAGGTAAACCCAATCACAAGATATTTTTGAACGTCAAATCTACTTTAGTTCGGTTCAAAGAGAATAGAAAAGAAAACTTGGACACAGAAGAACCGACAGAAACTCAGTCAGGTATAATTTTTTCAACATCATTTTACAAAAGGTTTATTAAAATACAATATTCAGAGAGCCAGTAAATGCGTGTGCAGAGAAAATCATGTCCAGACTATTGTTTTATTTTCAACGAAATCGTTTATTTTATAGTATGATTGTCTAATCAATGTACGTTTTATAACTAATCTAAATATATTTTCTGTTAATTGAGTGACTTCTTGAGGAACTTTATTATAAAAACGAACGCAGTTACCCAAAAATGAAACATTTGACTTATGTAATTTAAATTTTGGAACAACCAATTTATCACGACCTCGGGTTTCCATACCACCAATATCGCCTTTTTTTGTAAATCGATCTATATTTTTCCTCGTATACATAATAATTTCAAAGATGTATAAGGACGGCAAGGTCAGTACATCAATGTCTTTAAAACGATCTCTTAGTGATTCTCGTGCATTCATACTGTAAATTGCCACGTATCGCTCTTTTTCGTAAAATATAAATCGAGTTAATATGCGCCGCTGATCCCCACAGCAAAAGGCCATAGGACATTAGGCTATGAAAATATGCGAAGTACACCAACCTAGCCGTATCCGCATCCGTCAATTGCCTAATGCGTCTAATGGCATATGTCGCGGAACCGAGCTTACTAGCCAATGCCCCGATATGATCCGCCCATTGCAATTTACTATCTACTGTTAAACCAAGAAAACTGGCAGACCTAACTAATTCTAACTGTTTCCCACCCAATTCTATTTCATAATGGATTCTGGGTACATTAGAAAGGCAAAATTTAATACATTTGGTTTTCTGTGCATTCAGTAGTAAATTATTAACAGCAAACCACCCCGAGACGTCCGCCAGGATCCCGTTCACCCAGGTAATATCTAAGTTCTTTCTGTCTAGTTTAAATAGCAATGAAGTGTCATCAGCAAATAATACTATTTCGTATAAGTTCCTGAGCATAAATGGGAGATCATTAATGTAGACTAGAAACAGAAAAGGTCCCAAAATTGATCCTTGAGAAACGCCCATTCTTAACCTCGAACCAACAGATAAAACCCCATTGACAGTCACTGTGAATGAGATGTGTCATCACTGTGAACATTGACACTCAATGTAGAATGTGCGGCACTCATGTGGACAAAATAGGCAACGAAGAGATACGTAGTATGACGGGATTGCACGACAGTGTTATTGTTAAAATGAAGAAAAGAATGTTTAGATGGTGCGGACACATGGAAAGAATGAGTGATGAAAGATTGACGAAGAAAATTTACAGCAAAATTTAAAGCAAAATCCAAGGGACACCAAGGCTGTCTTACGAAAATCAAATAGCCAAAGTGTTAGCTGACGGAAAAGTCCAAAGCACCCGCATACCTAGGCGGAAATACGCGAGGAGAATAATAAAATTCGAAGAGGCGAAGGAAGTATGTAAGGACTGCGAAGCTTGGCGCTCCATCCTCTCTGACTATCCTGTTAGGGATACAGCGTGAAGATATGTATGTATGTAATAAATGTGTAAGTTGTGAGTGATAACGACAAGGGGAGACCGATCAAGGTCACAAAAACAAATATAGGATACGTAATCCATTTTTTCTTCATGCAATAACCATTAATTCTGAGGTTGTCATGGTTACCAACATAAAAACAACAAAAGATATAAATTATTTCATGTCATTAAAATATCGATTTCTGATGAATTTCCTTCTCAATTTAAATATTTTCGTAACGATTAGGTACAGTTATCTAATAACCAATAAAAATCGAAACAACATAACATTATATTATAGCTAAGTAAATTATTGTAATATGAATCACCCATAAAATAACCGATTTTGTAACTACTATTCTTCTTTTTCAAATCTTGGCGGTGTTTTGTTGCTCTGACACATGAAGAAATGCAATATACTTTACCAGATGTTCATGCGTATTAATGATTAAATTGTCGAAGTTAATGTCAATATGTCAATGATGCGTTACATTCCAAGTACCCAAACAAGTACCTATACAAATTGTAATTGACATTTATTAAGCGTGTAGTCGACTTGTTTTTATATTACCCTCTTTTTTTCTTTCATTTCTTTTATTTATTTTTTCTCTTCGTATGTATTCCTAGTCAAATAATTATAAGATACTAATAATAATAATATTCTCAGACATTTCACACAGCGCCATCTAGTCCCAAAGTAAGCAGCAGAGCGCTTGTGTTATGGGTACTAGACAACTGATACACTACTTGTATACTTTTTTTTTGTAAATAAATACATATAATACATAGACCCAGACTCGGGGCGGGAATCGAACCCGCAACCCCCGTTTACTTTCCGACGCTCTTAACCGTTGCGCCACGGAGGTCGTATATGTGCATATCCTCACGCTGTATCCCAAACGGGGTAGTTAGATAACATAAAATATTTACAGTAATATTATTAAAATGCCTATTTTATCACATAATACGTAATATAATATTGTTACCCAGTTTGAAAACTAAATAGTTAATTATCTTCATTTTGTACTTACTTAGTTATAATACAACCGGCAAACGGTTTACTGAATTTTATTTTTATTAATTTTTTATGTATTAACAAGCTTGAGCTTGTTAGATTCTTCAGAATGTTTGAATTAGATTCATATTTGGATTACGTAAATATCATGTTTTAGATTTTCGTTTAAAGCTCAAATGGTTACCTATACGCCTTCGCCGGGATGCTCATATTCTCTTTTTATTATATAATATACTATTCAATCCTCATACTCCCATTTGTCTCAAAAGACGTTTCCAGTTTCTACACAACACACATTCAAGATTCTTGAAATCATCAGAAAAATTAAAACTCGAAATGCTGATGAATTCTACGCGATTTTTCGATAAATCGTTCACAGTGCAAGCTGTTAGATTATGGATCGCATTACCTGTGACCATTAAACAATTACAATCATTGCATGTGTTATAAAATTTCTGAAGAAACACTATCTATCCCTTTAAAGTTCTTTATTAGTATATAATATGTATATAATTCTACTTGCATGTATGTATAATATTATACCATATGTATTTTATATTTATATATACGTATGTGTGTATGGTATGTATTTATTCATCTCGTATTTATATATTGTTTTGTATGTATTATTGCATTATATATTTTGGTATACATTATTTTTACATATCTATACATAGTATAAAACGAAGTCGCTTTCCGCCGTCTGTCCCTCTGTACGCTTAGATCTTTTAAACTACGCAATGGCTTTTAATGCGGTTTTCATCAATAGATAGAGTGATTCAAGAGGAAGGTTTATATGTATAGTTTAATATTGTTTAGTGTTAATTTGTTGAAATATCACGATAATAGTTCAACATGTCGGAAAAACTCAAGCCGACTGAGACCTTTCATCGAAAATGCTGTCCTCTTTATTAGAACTACAAAAAGTCAGCGATGGCATATGTCTATATTATACGGATAGCCTTCTATAACCATTTTAATGTTTAAAAAATGGATACAAATTATGTGGAGTTTATAAAGCTATTTAGACCGATACTAGGAATTAGTATCGACATTGCACCCGTGCGAAGCTGGGGCGGGTCGTTAGTTAAGTATATTTATGACGATATTTATCTATAGTACTTATACCACATAGTAGACTTATTAAGTATATGACCTATTAAGACCTATTAGACTATTAAGTACATGAAGAAAATTTTCTAAATTTAGACAATTTGAAGAAAAATGTAAACTTATCTTTCTGTGCAAGACATTAATATTTTTATATTTAAAAAAAAATTTAAAAGCATTATAATTGTCATTATTATTGTTATTATAAATATAAGATGTATAAACGAAAATCAGAAGAACCTAAAACCTAAGAATAAGGAGTACACAAAAATCTTACCACGACGTATGAGTATTATAAAATGTAAAGTAAGTTGAAAAGTTACAAAAAGCGATTCTGATAAAACATTTATAATCAATAATAATATGATAAATGAGGTTACTATAAATGGTAAAATTATTAATAACCTAAAGAAATAATACATTTAATAAATACTGCATTGAACTAGCTGACAAAAATAACAACTGTAAAAATTCAAATAATAGCTGCGTCTATACGAACGCTTACAAATCTTCACGCTGTATCCCTAATGGGGTAGTCAGAGAGGACGGAGCGTCAAACATCGCGGTCCTTACATACTTCTTTCGCTTCCTCAAATCTCATCATTCTCTTTACACATCTTCACCTAGGTATGCAAGTGCTTTTGACATTTCCGTCAGCTAACACTCTAGCTATTTGATCTCTGTAATTCAGCCTTATTCTTCTTTGGCTCTTTATACCACTCGCTTTCGCTCTGTAGATTTTCTTCATCAGTATTTCATCACTCATTCTTTCTATGTGCCCGAGCCATCTAAGCATTCCTTTTTTTCTTTTTTCCATGACACTGTCTTGCAATCCTGTCATACTGCTTATCTCTTTATTACTTATTTTGTCCGCAAGAATGATACCGCACATATTTCTAACAGATCTCATTTCTACTGCGTTTATCTTACTTGTGAATAATAGCTACTAAATAAAAATACAAAATGATTGTGGTCTCGATGACATATCAAGAAAAGTGATAACATTTAACAATCTAATATCAACAGTAATGATTCAAAATATACTAAGTGGTATGGTGGTAAAACCATTGCAAAATAGTTGATCAAACACATGTTGCGTTGAATTTTTTTTTTTTAATAGCGGTGCTGGTTAACTGGCCGAGTCTGATCTGTGGAATTCCTTGAGAATGCTTCTCTCAGAGGCGAAACATGTGTCCATTAACAAGTTTGAGAGTTTGGGGGGATTATAGCTTAAAAAAATGATTAGAATTCATCACACGAAATGGATTTCCGCAAAGTAACATCTGAATCTATACAATAGTAGCGACCCGCCTCGGCTTCGCTCTGATAAAATGTTGAATGTTTGCAATGTACCAAATTTTTTTATATTGAGATTTTCATACAAAAATACCATCCTAATTTCCAAATTTTTCCAGAATCAGCCAAGTCGGTCGAGCCGTTCTTAAGTGATGCTCCGTCATACATTTGGCAATTGATTTTAATTTATACACTAGTTTTTTTTTCATATATCAGAGGTGGCAAACGAGCAAGTGTGTCACCTGATGGAAAGTGATCACCGCCGTCCAACGACACTCAATGATATAGAATAATTAACTATTTAAAAAATACATTTACTCTTCCTTCTTATTTATTAAAAAAAATTAATGAAAAAAACACTAATAAATCTTGCGATTTCAAACTAAATAGGTATTAGCCAATTTAACTAAAATATCTACTATTCTCTCTTGTCCATTAATAAAATTGAAATCAAAAACGAACAAAATCAGCCTTGCGATTTCAAAATGAGATAGGTATTAGCCCGCTTAATAACTTAAATATCTATTCTCATATTTCTGTTAATAGAATTTAAATTAAAATAATCTCAATCGGCCTTGCGATTTCAAAATATTAACTACATAATTATGCACTTTCTTAATAAATAAAATGTCCTTCGAAATACTATTGGCCTGCTCTTTATAACTGAATTTTTGTTGGCATATTTATTAGAGTGTAAGAAATGTCTTCTCAAAGTAGGTTTGAGTATTTCAAATATCCGTGAACATGCATTTATGCCCATTGTTTTATTTTGTAAACACTTTAGGGCTTTTTCCAAATTTTCTTTAGTCCATTTATAATAAGTTTTTTCTACTTCAGCCATCTGAAATGATTTGAGTTACTCAAGTGTTAATAAAAAAAAACATAATCTTAAATTGGACTGGTACAATTTAGGAAATATTAACTGGTACAAATTAAGCAACATGTAGGTCGTATGTTTATTGTTTAGCCGGTAATATAACCTTAAATAAATAAGACAAAATTTCTAAAAAAAATTGTGATGATGTATATAGTTTTAAAAAAATATATCCAAATAACAATGTGCTTACGATTACCACTTGGATACCTTAAGTTAATCACCAAAATAATGACAAAGTAACGTTATAAAACAAGATTTTATTTCTGCAGAGTTCAACCTTTGTCGTACGCCAGCCAAAATGGCATCAATAAGATTATATTGTTGGCGCTACTGATTTGCTGATTTGGCGTTACTGATGTGTTGCAAGCCTAAAAAAATATTACGCGTTTCTAGTCTATTTTATGGTGGTACAATTTAAGTACCGGTACAAATTATGCAACTCCACCTTACATATAAAGCAACAAAAAATTCAGTAAAAGTACAAAAATCAAATACTTCAATGGCGTGTCAGCAAGACATTTGCTTTATTGAAGCTGTGTATTTTGCTGCATGGGTTGTACTCGGGTTGATTCTCCTCAGAAAAGCACCTTGTGATCTACGACATCTTTCGTTTTGTACAATTGCTCTTTTCATTGCTGTGTTGATCTCTTGACGCCGATCAAGTTGTTCCTTCATATTGCCCATGAAGTATATTTGTAAGAATTTATGCTGCGCATCTTCAAGAGGTTGCAATGATAATAATAATAATAATATACTCAGACATTTCACACAGCGCCATCTAGTCCCAAAGTAAGCAGCACAGCGCTTGTGTTATGGATACTAGACAAACTGATATACTACTTATATACTTTTCTTTTGTAAATAAATACATATTATATATAAACACCCAGACCAGGGGCGGGAATCGAACCCGCAACCCCGTTTACTTTCCGACGCGCTTAGCCGTTGCGCCACGGAGGTCGTCAAAAAATTATCCAATTCGATGGTGAATCTGGCCTTAAATCTATAAAGTCGAAAGCGAAGTGAGTATTACTGATTTATAATCACAATTTTTTTTTATTGTTAGCATGCCATGTTCTTCGGCAATGTCTGCCCAAAATAAAGTCATTTGAAAACAGCCATCGTATTTTTGAGTGTTTGCTAGAAAATGTCGTGATTCCGGTGTTTCGCCACGAAGCAATGTATGCAATGGCTCAGGTGGCGGAATCAATAATGGCAATTTCACTTTGCCATTAAAGTAGCACAATCCGGGTATTTCTCCAGAAAACTTCAATGCGCCACAATGCTATCAAACAACGTCCATTGGACCAAAGCGAACGAAAGGATGCAAGCTGTAATCAATTGTGCAATCGTATAGAACTATAGAAGCACTGCTCGATTCAATCAACACTTGAAGCATTTCATTTGCGCGTCGAAGATTATCTCGTTGTTGATCTGTGCGATAAGCTCGACGATTTCTCATTGCCAATCGAGCCGTTTCAAAGGCTGCCTCTCTGTGCTCTTGTGTTTGAGAAGCACGAAGTCGGGTCATACTAACGGGGCTCTCTTCCCGTGCGATTTCTTGTTCTTCTTCAGTGGATTGATTCGCAATGTTCCGAAGCCTAATTGCATTACGGCTTTGTTGGGAAAGATTAGATTAGATGTTTTGAGTCGTGGCAATGTTAATAATAATACTCGCACAAAAAGATTTATTAATAACACTCGCACAGAACAAACAAATCGACCAGTAACCTTTATATGCTTTTTTCAAAACAAATCACAGACAATAGTTATTATATACACATCATAACACTATTTATATAATCATTAATTCTATTTCCACAAATTGAAAAGTAGTATGCATATAATGTACATGACAGAATGAAATAAGAAAAGAAACTTTATTATGAACTTCGCCAGTATCCAAAAGGAATTACTATTTGCCAGTTCATTTGTTCTCTATATTTTTGTTTACATTTCGATTCGAGTATTTTCTATATATGTCAATATCTTTCTAGGTTTGAATATGGTATTTTCCCTCTATTTTCCGTTGAATTTCCATTCTATAATGTCTAGTAAGTCACTGATTTGCAGTGGACATCAATTATTACAAATAAGCTATGAGCATGTGTGACGTGAGCTGTCAATTGCGGAAGATGGCGGAGTTCCAAACCTAATTTATTTAAAAATTAATTTTCTGTGTAATTTCTTTTTCGTGTATTTTTCCGATATTTTAATAGTTATTACGAGTATGCTATTCGGGCCGGTGATGAATCCAACAAATCAGAGATAATTAAAATCGGTCTAGCCGTTCTTGAGTTATAAATGGTGTAACTAACCCGACTTTGTTTTATGTTTATGTACTTAAATGTGATAAAAGACATAATATGAACAATACAATTATCGTCTAATTACGTTGGTTTCGGTTATATCAGGAAATTTAAAAATGTAATGTTTTAAAGACTAGTAGATTTCCTTAAAAAACATAAGATAATAAGAAATGAACAATATGGATTTCAGAAAGGAAAGTCTATGGCTCTTGATTGTTTTAACTTTGTAAAGAAATCCTGAAACAGATTGAAGCCCCGGACCACGCCGAGGTAGTACCCTGGGAGTTATTATTATTAATGTTGCTGTAATTGTTATTTTCTATCTATGGATATCATAAAGCAGTAGAACCGTGTTTCTGTACATTGAATACATTTATGAAAAAAAATAAGTGAGGATGATAAAAAAAGTAACAGAACACAAAAAAACATTTTTTAAATTTTTTGTTTGTCTATCTGTCTGTATGTACGCGTTAATTTCCGAAACTACCGAACAGATTTTTTTGAGGTTTTCACAGGTAGATTAAGCTTCGCTTGGAGCAACATTTAGTCTTTGTTAGATTGAAATCGGATGAGAGTTATCGAAGTTATCGTCATTTAAAGACAATTTTAAATTTGCCGCTCGCTCTGGTGGTGTCGACTTAAGATCTAACTGTTTTTACAATGGCAACTGTACGATTAGCTGACCAAGTCTGATCTCTGGAATATCCTGAGGATGGTTCGTTGAGAGGCGAAACACGTATCGATTGGTTGTTTTTGGAGTTCGAGCGAAAAATAGTTAAGATTTCAGGAATTTATCACATTAAATAAGTAACACCATGTAATTATACAAATCAGTATCAACATGTAATTCCATACATAAGTAGCTGCACGTGTGATTTTATAAATAATATGTGTCAAGTTCAGTGATTTCTGTATTATGTTCAAGATATTTATTTTGTGTCTGTAATATAAAAAAAAAAAAGTAGCACAGAATCTAGTATTAAATAAACCACACCTTCTAATAGCCTGTGTGGTTCTAGTATAAATAAGCAACACCGTAATATTTTATAAATAACTAATACTGTGTGATTCTACGAAGAAGTAACACCTTATTATTACATAAATTAGCAATACAGTGTGATTCCATAAATAAGGAATATCGTAATTTTATAATAGCCAATAGTTTGGAATTCTAAATAATACCACGTGATCCTGAGAATAAGTAACACTACATGATTTGAAAAATAAGTAACAGCATGTTTGTTGTCTATGAATAAGTAACATCGTGTGTTACTTACTTGTGAAAGAAATATTGTGTTTCGTACCACGTAATTAGACTAAATGGAGCGTAAGATTTTGACATATTCACAGACGTTTAGCTCAGATTATTATGACGAAAAGTTGAAAACTGCAAACTGTAGAACGGTATTGTAGTTATTTGGTTTTTCCTAAAGGTCAGGCTGTCATCGTACACGCCCCCGCTATTCACAAATGCTATCGTAGATCTAGAGATAAAAAATAATAATTAAAAAAAATAAAAAATTGTTTAATTACGTTCTCAAAACTTTTACAATATTAGAATTTGAAGCTCCTTTTTAAGCATAATATAATTCCTGTACTAAGGAGTTCAGCTCCTCCATCGCTGTTGTTTTAAATTTACGAAATTTAGTTGTTAAAAAAAATGTATAATCAAATTGCATGCGTGCGTGCGTGTGTGTGTGTGTGTGTGTATGTGTGTGTGTGTGTGTGTGTGTGTGTGTGTATGTGTGTGTGCGTGTGTATGTGTGTGAAATGACACATGTACGCTATTTTTATTATTCTATAAGTATTAAATACCCACATGAAGAACCTATACAAATATAGGTGTCTATGTACGTGTAGTTAGTTAAGTAGAAGAGTCTCTATCTCCTCATATGTAAATGGTATTATCCGTTAATTTACTAAACTTCACGCTGTATCCCCAACGGGGTAGTCAGAGAGGACGGAGCGTCAGGAGTCGCGGTCCTTACACACCTCTTTCGCTTCCTCAAATCTCATCATTCTCCTCACACATTTTCGCCTAGGTATGCGAGTGCTTTTGACATTTCCGTCTGCTAACACTCTGGCTATTTGATCTTCATAAGTCAGCCTTGGTCTATTACTAACTAATTTACTAATTTCTTACAATCATAATACTGTTTATTATCTGTCTATATCTTTATTTATCTTATTATACAAAAACGCTGACCCCATATTAAATTGGGTACTTGCAAACATTGTTTTAGTTTTTGGAACTGATACTACTTTAAAATGTTTTCTTCTCTTGTTTTCTAGGGTCTTAACATATTGTAAAGATTTATGTTTTTTGAGAATGATGTTACAAATATAAAATTTTCTTACAGATTGTAAATTGCTGATTTTATAAAGATTATCTTACTCTTATATTATCTTATATACTTTTATTAATGTTCTTTGTGCTCTTTCAACCTGCAAATACTTTGTTTTTAATGCCCCTCCTCATATTGAAATGCAATATATTAATATTGATTGCACTAAAGCTACATAAAGGTCATTATAAAGATTTTTTGAACAGACTATCAATTTTTAGGCAGCTATAGTTTCCGCCATTATTGTCACAGCTATGTATCTTGATATCGAGATCATTATTTGGTTGCGAGTTGTTGTATATGCTAAAGCAAATAAAGTTTGTTCTTGTTGTTTGTAAATCTTATTATACAAAAACGCTGAGCGCTTATTAAATTCAGGAAACATTTCTGTGAGATGTAAAGACTAAACCGAATAAAAGTGTAAAAAGATACATGATTTCCCGACCTTCTAAGTCTTAAACGGTGTTCACATGCGCATGCGAACACCTTGCACATGCAAGTTCGTCGAACTCCTAGTTAGTCAAATTATTCGATGAAACGCATATGAATCGTTCGGCGGCGGCGGTGCATGCTTCATATGAACGACTTTTTTTTTATTTCTGAAAGGAGAAATTAAATCCCCGCGGGCTACCCAGCCGGACTCTATGCCGACTGGGGAGTGTCGGACTCAAACCGACTAAACAAAACCCCTCTTTGCTGTTAGCCCAAGAGGATTACTGAGTACAATATTATTTTGCTTCTATTGATAGTGTTCAAGATGTTGTAAAAAAAGTTCCAACATACATTTAAAATTAGAACACGACTTTTTCCGAAATATTGTATAGTTTCTTCTATTATGTTTAAGTAAATTAAAAACGAAAAAGAATTCTAATTGCATCACATAAATAAACATAGGCATGATTATCATGAATGCCACGCCTCGTTAGGGCTACATTGTAAAGACATTATAGTAGTCATACATTTGATTTATTTTCATTCCTATACTTATGAGAACATTTTGAACTTTCTTACAATTATAACAGAACAAGTGAATAAGTACACGGTTTCTAGAACACAGGTACATACATACTACTGAAAAATATACGAAAGATTTTTTAGTAGTACCATGAATATTTAATAGGAATTGTGTCATGATATTGTATAGCGTTGTGGGCATATACGTATATATGTATGTATATATGCCTAAATGTGTTATAACAAGTATCAATTAAAAATTAATACTTATAATGGATTGGATACTCAATGTAACTATTTCCAATAACATTCATTTAGCTAAAGCACTCCGAAGTAGAACAGTGCTTACGGTATAGCTTACAGGAAACTATGTTAGAAATAAACTATTTAAAAAAAATAGTCTTCCTAGAAAATGTATACGGAATTTACCGGAATTATTCTACGATTAGTAAGAACAGAAAAAAACTTGCTATAGTGCGAATTGTTCTACAAATTGCTGTCACTCTCGCTATTACTGTCAACAATATCGAATATCAATTAATAAAACACAAGAAGGTTAATAGCCGCTACAATATCGTTATTATTATTCGTTACATAATATCGCGTATGAATGCATTTGTTGCTGTATTATTGACTGTGTGGTGTTCTAAACATTTCAAAATTCTCTGTGACAATCTCAATTACCTTCATCAATTCTTCAAGAACGAACAACAGTATCAACGGGATTCTAAAAAAATTAAAATATTTTGTGCAATTTCACCATTCATATTTATAGTCACGTATGCAGTCGACTTTTCAAATTTCTTATACTCAATATATCTAAAAAAGATAGATTTGAACTATAACTATTTGTTAATTTTGGGACACGGTATTCTCTCAGGGAGTCGTTACTATTTAGAATGTTTGTGTTTCTTTTCATTTGTCATGACTCTGCGCAATATGTTAAAGTCTTTTGCCACATTAGTCAAAAACGCTAGTAACAGGAACATAACATTATTCAATTCAAGAGAACTTTCAAAAAATCATATTTCGAATGAAGAAGAAATTAATAGTTGGATTATGATCTACCGTCGTCTTATGACAAGCAATAACGAATTACAGAGCAGCTTCAGTTTTCAGGTATTTCATTAAATATTATTTACAAAATATTATTTATACAATTAAATATTATATATACAATAATTATAATTGATGACTTTTTAGTAAGTAACGATTATTTAGTGATTTTTCCATCTCTTTAGCATCATCCAAATTCTTTTCAAGATAAATTATTTTATTTCAGCCTTTTCTCACAATATCGACGTCTACACTTTACTTCATAATTTTAATATACCAGATTGGCGTTTTCTTTGTTGATAAGGTATGTCCAAAGCAATTTTACATTTTTTATAAAAATAATGACACCAAAAATTAAGTAACTATGTAGAGTAATCCAATGTCACCATGGTTATAATATATGATTCTGTATATATGTGTTAACATACAAGTATAATTTGTGCATACATATGTTTTTATGTATCTTTAAGCTATCGATGAAACAAATATCCGCATGTTATTTTCATATCGGTATTCTCTAGATATAAAATAAACATTTATATGAAAGATTTTTTGTACTTTGTACATTAAAAGCAAATAAATTGTCAGAAAACTATAAATTGTGCAAAAGCATCGCGTTTATCTATGTAGAAATTATATATGTATAGAAAATCAGCCTTGGTTTTCCTTAGCTCCTGTTACCACACTTTCGCTCTGTACTTAATAAACAGTTTGGAATAAAAAAAGAATCATCGAAATTGGAGCACAAATGGCGGAAAAATCGATGAACAACGTAGAAAAAGATTCCGGACGAATTAGGAACTTCCTTTTTAGAAGTCTGTTAATAATAGTTATGATGTGTGCAATTTACACGCATAGAGGCTTCAAAAACGATGTTCGCGAAAAGTCAATATTCGTATTCGCATTCGCATCATAATATATTTACTAATAATTCCATCCACATTTAGACTAGGTTTTAGTTGACACTCTGTATGCTGGCGTAGTGATGTATTTGTGAGAACTCTTGTTTTTATCTTCAGGAAGATTTTTATGGAAATATGAGTATGTTAATCGTATTAGTCACTCACATCTGGGTAATGATATCGATCCTGATAGCTGGCCAGTTGATAAATAACGAGATGGTGGATCTTAACAAATCTATGGCAAGATTAATCAGCAATTTATTAACAGGTAAACACTACGGCTTTTGTTAGTAGTTTTTTTCGCTTCACGATTGGTTTTTCCTACTTCTAACGACCACGACGTCAAAAAAGTCTATCCATTGCAAAAAAAAAATTTTTTAAGAAAAAGTTAAATATATTTTTAAACCTTTAATAACACTCAATCAGTTCAATCACATCAATCTTTCTAACGCAGTAAACGAAAGCTTCCTTAAACGTCGAACTCGAGATTACCTTATTTGTTTGTGAAGAACAAAATAGCGCTTTATATAAGCGCTAATTTTGTTCTTCGCGAAAAAAAAGCTATAAAAACATTGCTGGCTATTTTTTATTTACATATTGTGAGAAAGATCTACTTAAAACTGAAATAGTCCAAAAAATAATAAATTTTGTTTACATTTATTTTATATATTTATTTAGAGTATTTTTATATTTTTGTCACATATCTTGAAGAATAAACTTTACTGACGATTATTGTAAAAACTAATATACTTAATTGATAGTAAAGATCTTCGGTTCAGATATTTTGTTTATTTGATCTAGGGCTTTAGGTCTCTGAACGTTTGGTATCCCAAAGTTTCGGGACTATCGCGTCGAGATTCGAGTCACGCTTATTGTTTAGTAAGAGAGTTATGACTAATGAATGACTAATAACGTGTGACTAGATTATGATTATTAATAACTAGTATAATAACCTTATACTAATTGTAAGTCTATTTTATAATATAAGATTTTAATAACTATAAGATGAATCTAATACTATGAGAGCGATCACAGAAATTGTTTAGACTTTAGTTAACACTAGAAATGTTATAATTTGATTCTATGTTCAAATAATGTTTATTTTACTAAACTGGGGATTTGACACATCTCGTCAAAAATGACCTCGTCTCTGATTTATTTTGATAAGCTTTCAAGTACCGTGACCTCAAGGTACACTGATCCTGGGATGTTTTGAGTCTAAGAACATTCAGAAAAACGAGACTTCCCGAACGCTAAGTAACACAGGCAGAGCTGTAGCACACTGCTTCATTTTCTGTTTTAGATCCAAGGTCAACTGCAGCAGCAAATATCAAAAGCTTCCGACGATTAACCGAGATCAAGCCTATCGCCGTAACAGTTATTTCTGAAGTACCTTTATCAATGTCGTTGTTTCCATCACTTATTTCATTTTCTGTGACAACAATTATTATAATTTTACAATTTAATAATATTATATAAAAATCATCAAAAATTATTTCAAACTTTTTGCCCGTTTGAATATATGTTTTGTATGTTACTTAAAAATGTTAATATAGTAACAATAAAATTGCTTAAAAATGTTAGTAATGTAAAAATATTTTTCGTTTCAAGATATTTACTTTATTTATATTACTGTTATAAAAACATAAGAAAACAATCAAATATGTAAAAATCGATGTTTGTTTGTGTGTTCGTATTTTACGAGCTGCCATACCGTTCAATTCATCATCATTACAATAAAGCTTGAATTCTGAGAAAGGACATAGGTTATTTCAAAAATAAAAAACGCGGACGATGTCGCGGGTATCAGCTGGTATTACATAAAATCTTAGTGGTCCTTGACGCATTTAATAATTTGCTAGCCCTACTGCTAACGTGCGAGTCTACCACGAAGCAGACAATACTTAGTCAAATGCATTTACTTAGGCATCGCTTTTTAAGTGTACCTGCTCATTGTTTTTCGTGTTAGTGTTTTTTTATTTCTGATTAAATTATTACATAAGTGTAACCAGTCACACATTACGTACCTAAGTAATTATTAATGACATATTTTATTGATTCGAGTGTCATTCATCGGAAATTCTTAGTTATCATTCATTAAGAAATTGAAATACCTACCTAAGTTTAAAATAATGTCGTCACCACATACACATTAACAAGCCATTATAGTAGCGACACGCTATGATGGCCGTTTTGACGTTTATCCGCTCATGAAGTTTCGTATAAATTAATAACTTTATTTACATTAACAAAAAGTACATACATACTTTAATATTTATAAACTTAAAACTACACATTATCTTAAATAATAGACTTAGAATATAGAATTATATATATAGAATATAAAATTAGAATAATAAACTTATTGACTTAGTCAATAAATTAGAACGATTGCAAAACCTATGCATCCGTTACATTTTTAACTTGCGTAAATATGATCACGTATCTTATTTCAGGGCACAACTTATGTGGCTTCCCATTCGTCTTCGTAGAAATCTTCACATTCTTTCTTCACTCTATAATGTTCTTCATTCTTCCTCATCTCCTTCTTACTTAAAAGAGCGTTTTCAAAACTTTCGTCCTCCTAATAAACTCTGTCGATCTCACATTAGTACTTCTTCAAATTCCTCCTCACTCCTGTGAGTTCTTATCAAAATCCTTGGCTATTCAAACGGTAAGACCGTGGAATGCTCTTCCTTCACACATTCGAGAAAGCCAGTCCATTACTTGTTTCAAGCATGCTGTCAAGGAGCACTACATGAAAAATGTACGTAAACTTTTATTTATTTACAGCTTTAAGTATATTTATCTGTCCCTATGTATATATTTATATTTATGTATTTAAAATGTGATATGTATTATATTTATGTATAGTATATATATGTAATTTATATTAGTGTATTTTATTATCATTATAGCAAGTACACACAGTGTCTATCTTTTCTATTTTGAATTTGTCACTCTCGCAGGTCTGCTGGAAGAAATTTCTTTTAGAAATAAGCTGTACCTTTCGCTCATCCTTTCTGTATGTGTCTTTTTTTGTAAAGTTTGTGTGTGCAATAAATATATATAAATAAATAAATAAAAGACTTCCTCAAAGTTGCCGCTTAGAAAGCTGTCATTGCTTAAGGTACCTAGCAGACTGGCAGCATTGCTTTTTTGAATAGCCAAACTAATTCGTTGGCGGAAGAAGCTGCCAGCCCGGCGGTCTCCCGAAGCCTCAACCAGTCTCTTACAAATATCAGAAACCATTCAATGGGCTTCGGGGCCCCAGGCACCCAAAGTTTCGACTGCAAAGGGCGTAAATATGAAACTCTCAGAGAGAGTCGTATACTTACGCCGCTTGAAGTTCTCGGCAGTGCTAGCCGCGGCGCCTGCTGACTTGGAAGTCGCTGGCACGTGGGAAACAGCAAGTGTATCGACACAAGTGGCATCCCACACCAGCGATCTTCTAAGTTTCCGAGGAATGATTGTCAAACCATCCGGTCTCCTGCCGTCGCTGCGCGCAACACCTACAGGCTCTAAGACTGTAGGAACGCCAGCGGCGACAAGAGCCTGCCGAATGACGTCATTCAAGGCAGCATGTCGTGACATGCGGCCCGCACTACGTAAACAGGATAAACCGTGGTGACATAGTACATCGACGAGATCACCACAGTGGCAACGGTGAGGAAGGTTAGGCCTGGCCTCCAGACGAAAGGATCCTATCAGAGAATGTGTGGTAATGTTAATTAAGGTTCCTAAGTTTTTTGAAGGTATTACCTTCAACCAGTGTCCTGACTCTTTCTCAGAAACAGCCAGGAGCCGAGACCGATCTTTTTCGGTACTACAAGAATCTAAAAGTTGTAAATGTAGTAGGCTCATCCTAGTGTTTCTGAGAAAAGGTCGAGGTAGGCAGGTTAGTACTCGGACAAACACTTAACCAAGTATTTCGAACATCAGTCAAGCACGGCACCTAAACCGGTCCTAAGGAAGGGCGAAAAACAGATAGGAAAAGGTTTTCCGTGCTGTAGGCTGACGAAAGAAAAGCAGGCAGTGACACACTCGAGATTTTGCGTATGCCCAGGCCTCCATAACAGATAGGAAGCGAGGCTTGATTCCAGACCCCGTGATCAACAAAGGAGCAATTTAATATTTTTGTTAGATCCTTGCAGGAGAAGTTCTGCATTTATCCGTTGATATGCTCTCAACACCTTATGTCTCGCAAATGAAAAGAAAGCACAAACACCAACCCGGATAGGCAGGATAGACGGGAATCACCAACGACGGGGCAGCAGCGTGCCGGCCGGCTAGCTATCACTATATCTGCACTACAAGATGGGTTCTGTCCCTGATCTTTTCTTAAATTAACACAATTGAGAACATAAACAGTCAGATACCTTCTTACAGGATATTAGTTTCACTTTTAATTTTAAACAAATGTTATTACACACACGTACGTTAATTCAGTTCGGCAGCCATTACCACGCGCTCAGAGTCACTGTCGATGGCGCGCATGGCATTACAAAATACAACCCATCGTGGCGGGAAATTCAAAAGGGATGTAGAAAACATTAAGGTTAAGGAACAATGGTCGGAATAGTTTAATGTTCATACATTTCCCCCCACTTGAAAGCCACAAGGGTTTCACGAGAAAAGGAGTTCATAAATCACAGCTGCGCTCGAAACGTTAATACAACTAAATGTAATACTTAATCAAATTAAATTTGAACAATAGGATATTATAGAATATCGCATCGCTTAATAACTACATAATTTAATCAATCTATCGGTAAACGGCAGACCTTGACAACGGGTCTACGTAAAGTCTTACCGTTAGGAGTACGTAGGGTAACTACCCTGACTACATCATCGGAACCCGGATGTATTTGTTCTATTCTAGCCAATTTCCAAAGCAAAGTCGGAAGATTTGGATCATTAACGACTACTAGGTCATTAACTTTTAAATTTGGCTGATTTTTAAACCATTTCTGTTTTTGTTGAAGTGTGTGAAGATAATCACGCTGCCAAATCCGCCAAAAGCACTGAGTCATTTTTTTTACCATTTGCCAACGAGTCCGAGGACAAATGTATTCTCTAATAGGTTCCTCCGGTAAAGAAAGTAAAGGACCTCCCACGAGGAAGTGTCCGGGAGTTAACACATCTGACTCTTGAGGATCTGTGGATAGCGTACAGAGCGGGCGAGAGTTTAATACGGCTTCTATTTTTGACAGAATCGTAGAAAATTCCTCGAGAGTCAAAACTTGAGTACCCACAACACGTTTAAGGTGGTATTTTGTAGATTTTATACCGCTTTCGAATATTCCTCCAAAGTGTGGTGCACCTGGAGGGTTAAATTTCCATTTAATTTGACGATTGGCTAAGCTATCTGCTAAATCAGGGTAATGTTTCATAAGTTCGTCTACAGATTCATGAAGTCGTTTACTTGCGCCTACAAAATTTGTTCCGCAATCGCTAATAATTGTATGGCATATCCCACGGCGGGAAACGAATCTATCTAACGCCGCAAGAAAGGCTTCCGAACTTAAATCCGTTACTGGTTCTAAATGTACAGCCTTTGTACTTAGGCACACAAATAGACATAAGTAAGCCTTATAAGTTTTAGCGCCACGACGACGACTTTCTTTAATAGTGAATGGACCACCAAAATCAATTCCCGTGGTTTGAAAGCATCGAGACGGTTGAAGACGAACAGCAGGCAGTTTGCCCATGTTAGGTTGGTTTGAAACCGGTTTAACCTTAAAACATCGTATGCATTTTGAAAGAACAGACCGAATAAGAAGTCTCAATCCTATTATCCAAAATTGTCTTTGTATTAAAGATTGTAAAGTCCGCGGACCACAATGTAAATATTTTAAATGAAGATGCTCAACTATAAGCCGAGACAAAGGACAAGATTTTGGCAACAAAAAAGGATGTAACTTGGTTAAAGACAAGTTAGCTTCATCAATACGTCCCCCCACTCGCAACAAACCCTCTTCATCTATGAAGGGAGACAACTTCTGAATGGATTTAGAGCATTGTTGTTTATTTTGCACTTGACTTATTTGTGATCCCATATAATAATTTTGAGTAAATTTTACTAGCACCTTCATGGAATTATTAAGTTCAGCACTAGTAAGCTATGAACAATCCCATTTTGACCTTGTATATTTGAAATTTGAAATGATACGATACCACCACGCTAAAGTTCTTTGAAGTTTAGTCAAATTTGAATGTCTTGAAATCAAATAAAAAATAACATCTTCTACCTGAACAGAGTGCAAATTCTCTGTTACAATAGGTTTCAATTCAGGCAGTTCCTCTCTGCGAAGTAACATTTGTTTACAAGGCCAATTACTAGGCAATGCTTTTAACCATGGAGGACCGTTCCACCAAAGTGGGTGGTTGATAAGCTCAAGACAAGATACACCACGGCTACAACAGTCAGCCGGGTTATCATTAGTGGAAACGTGAAACCAGTTTTTTGAACTAATTAAGTCTGTGGCTTGCACTACACGGTTCGCAACGTACATTTTAAGTAGATGAAGCGGAGAATTTAACCATGATAGAGCAGTACTACTGTCCGAATAAGCTCGAACCGAGTTTATTTTAATTTTTTCTTTTAGTAAATTATACATGTGAGATAGCACTCGCGCTAGAAGCACAGCTGCGCTTAGCTCGAGTCTATTAACAGTGGTGGGTTTTAAAGGTGCCACTCTAGACTTTCCTATCAGCAAGTGGGTGTTAGTAGTAATGTTTGTTACCACGCATAGATAGACACAACAACCATAACCTTTTAAAGAACCATCACAAAAACCTACTAAATGAATTTCAACAGGATTCGGAGATATTATTAGCCGCGGTAAAGATACATACTGTAAATCCGATAAATTTGCAGCTATTAAATGCCATTGTTTCGCCAAATTTTTTGGAATAGTTTCATCCCAGGATAATTTTAAGCGCCACATGTCTTGAAGCAGCGATTTTGCAGAGAAAATAACTGGGCAAATCCAGCCCAGAGGATCGTAAATACGAGCCACTACCGACAATATAGATCTCTTCGTAAACAGAATATCGAAAGAGTTTGAAAATGAATAGGAAAAATTATCATTTGATGGATTCCACCGAATACCCAATATTTTGACAAACTCATGTCCCGATTCATCAAAAGATTTGGAAGTTTGACAATGATCCAGAGGAACATCCGACAAAAGACTGGGAGTATTCGTACTCCATTTTCGAAGTTCAAAGTGACCTTTTGCCAATAAAGCTGTAAGATCAGATTTGAGCTGGTTAGCTTCGCTCAGAGACGAAGATCCGGTAGTAACATCATCCATGAATGTCTCCTCGGTCAAGACCTGCGCCGCGCGACTCGGGAATTCCGAACCATGATCCATGGCAAGTTGACGCAGAGTGCGAATTGCTAAATACGGGGAGCTGCGTACTCCATAGGTCACCGTATTGAGCTCGTATTCAACAATGGCTTCAGTAGGATTGTTACGCCATAAGATGTGTTGATACTTTCTTTCTTCAGGTCTTATTAATATTTGTCGGTACATTTTACAAATGTCCGCTGTAAAGACGATTTTATGAAGTCGAAACTTAGTAATTAAATCGATGATATCAATTTGAAGTTTGGGTCCAACATGAACTAGATCATTTAAAGAACGATTATCAATAGTCCGACTACTGGCATCGAAAACCACTCGGAGTCGTGTCGTAGAACTATATGGACGCACGACGCAATGATGTGGGATAAGGTAACGATCAGTCGTTGAAGACTCTGCAGGTTGCATATGTCCTAGGTCTTCATACTGTTTCATAAATTCTTTATATTCCGTTTCCAACTGAGGTTGATTCATAAGTCGTTTTTCTAAGTTAAGAAAGCGATTAAGAGCCTTACCATATGAATCACCCAAAGGATTAACCTCAGCCTTTAACATTAATGGTACTACATATCGACCGTCGGGAGTGCGATATGTACCCGATTTATAATTTTGTTCACAAATTTCGTCGTTTGGACTGGTAAGTATCGCTTTAGGCGGTTCTTCGGACTCCCAAAACCGTTGAACGATATCATCGAGCGCACACGAGGACGCGATGAGTGACGTAACGGGTTCATTGGGAGTTTGAGCCTTCGCGTCATGAAGAAACTGACCAGTTATAACCCAGCCGAATACACTGGATAAAGCGCAGGGTAACCCGGGACCGGGAGAGCAACGTAAGCCAGTATATATCTCATCAAAACACTCGACTCCTAACAAAAGATCGATCGGACCGGATTTATAAAATTCACAGTCGGCGAGATCCATATTTATAAAATTCTCCTTGACGTGCATCGGTAACGAAGACGAAGGCATCATTGAAGTAATTTTCGGTATAACTACTAATGACAAATTAAATTGAGGCGATTCACTTTGTCGCGGTATTATCGAGCATACCGTATAACCTTTGATGTTACAAATTAAGTTTTGACCTAGACCTGTCACGTTCAGGTTACACTTCTTTACATGTAAACCTAAGCGACGAGCACATTCGGTTGTAACAAAAGAATCCATCGAGCCGCTATCAATAAGTGCGCGAGCAAAGTGTAGTGAACCATCCGCGAGACTCAGGCGTACGACTGCGGTACCTAGGATTTTAGTACTTGAGCTGTGACTAAATGCATCTGTTTTAATGGTAGAGGTAAGTGTTGTACTAGTGCTCGAACCTTCAACCAAGTTTGAACTGCCTGTGTTAGTTAATACATTTTTTTTATCGACATGTAACAAAGTATTATGCTTCCCATTACATATAAAACAATTCGACTTAGATTTACAGTTCCCAGAATCGTGACCAGGCCGTAAACAATTGTTACACAACTGTAAATCTTTTACTAAATTTTGACGCTGTTCAAGGGACATTGAATGTATTTTATTGCATCGATAGATCGAATGACTACCATTACAGCAAGGGCAACTAATCTGATTAATTTTATTATTATTATTTGAAGATGGTTTAGTAGATGTGATTAACGACGGTCTCTGGTGACGAAAATTATTATCAACTTTATTTGTACGAAATTGTTTATTGATTTTCTTTGATGGAGCAGTCGAAGCCGGCTGACTGACTTCCAAAACCTTTATATAACCTTGTAAATATGACACTAAATTATTGAATCTAGGAATTTCATCTGTATTTTGTAATTCGAACCTACGTCTGGTTTCCAGGTCAAGAGGTCGAGACGCAATATAAAACAAAATAAACTCACTTAAATCATCAATATTCAACGCTCGTAATGCATTAACACTTTCATATAAAACATTAGTTAAATCCGATAAATTCACCAAAGACGGCTTTTGTATCGGTGTCAAGTTAAATATCTTTTCTAAGTAAGTTGTAGCAAGAATACGTTTATTATCATATCTCTCTAGTAACGCACTATACACCACAGCATAATTTGACGTAGTGACAGGGACGCCCTTTGCGAGTGACAACGCACTGCCGGACAAACAGGAAAGCAAATAATAAAACTTTTCTATGTCAGACAGTGAAACATTGTTATGAATTAGTGGCAAGTAACTATCTTTAAATGTTTGCCAGTTTTCGATGCAACCATCAAACTTCGGAATTTGTAATTTGGGTAATTTCACCGGAGTAATAAACGAGTGAATTTGACAAGGTTCTAACTGAGCGCTTTGTTTATCGAAAGAATCTGCGAACTCGACAGCAGCATAGTACATTTCGTCAAATGATAACAATGCTTGATAATCTATAATGAATTTAGGATTCAATTTCAGTTGTATTTTATTTATTTCTTCACACAGTTCAACATAGCTATTTCGTATTTTTTCAATAGACTTATATCTAGCTTTAAATGACGATATCTTAGTCTTATTCTCTTTAACAGATTTCGATAAATCGTAAATAATTTGCATATTTTTAAACTCATACTCGCGTTTTTTAATATACGACTGCAACTCAATTTCCGTCATCCTTGGGAACCAACTGGAATATATTTTACGAAATACTTAACAAACAAAGATGTAAGCATAAAGTTACGAACGACTCGTCTATTTTACGATACAAATCAACTCGACAAGTATATTTATGTTAAATAACCATTAAACAAATTCAACCATGTAGGTAGATAAATAACAATTACAGCAAACTCTCGAGCACAGCTATGCACCACGAACTCCCCCAATTTCACCAGATAAATGCAGTTACGAAATTATTTTTGATTATAAAAATAGACATCGTAAATAGACTACCACTATACTGTACGTTAAAGGAATCGGTCGCTGTGCAGCGCTGCCTGCGCTGAGCGGCGATTTCGTATTGTATAACAGCACGGTTGCTTTACTACCTACTTATTTTTAATATTTTATAAAACAAAAGCGACACATTTACGTGGCTTTTATGCTATTTAGATATCAAATTACTTTAAATATACTTGAAATAATGTATTAAATAATGAAATACAAATTTTTATTCTACTATAAAACGATAGATTTCAATATTTTACGTTATTTAGTGAGGTCGCGTCCTCACAGGAGGCACCAAAATTTCAATGTTAGATCCTTGCAGGAGAAGTTCTGCATTTATCCGTTGATATGCTCTCAACACCTTATGTCTCGCAAATGAAAAGAAAGCACAAACACCAACCCGGATAGGCAGGATAGACGGGAATCACCAACGACGGGGCAGCAGCGTGCCGGCCGGCTAGCTATCACTATATCTGCACTACAAGATGGGTTCTGTCTCTGATCTTTTCTTAAATTAACACAATTGAGAACATAAACAGTCAGATACCTTCTTACAGGATATTAGTTTCACTTTTAATTTTAAACAAATGTTATTACACACACGTACGTTAATTCAGTTCGGCAGCCATTACCACGCGCTCAGAGTCACTGTCGATGGCGCGCATGGCATTACAAAATACAACCCATCGTGGCGGGAAATTCAAAAGGGATGTAGAAAACATTAAGGTTAAGGAACAATGGTCGGAATAGTTTAATGTTCATACAATTTTAGATAATGTATTTTTGAGAATATTGTCTACAGATTTCAAAAGCGTTTGAAATTTAAAAAGCTGAGAACAGCGAAGAGCATAATATGTAAATTTTGGAACGAAAAGGCAAAATCGGACAATGAGGAGAGCCATGTGGGAATTAATTTTGAAAAGTTTGTCTGAAGACTGTCTAAATTTTTGTATTTGATCATTGATAAAGCAGAGTATGGAGTCATCTAAAACGAGAGCACCTAGGAGGTACAGCGATTCTTTTGACAAGACTTTAATATTTGGTGCCAGATTGTTGAATTTATTAATTATTTCATTTTTTTTAATAATTGGAGCAGAATCGGAAACAAAAAGTTCACATTTAGAAAAATTTAATTGTAAGCCAATATCTTTAAACCTTTGAATGAGGGTTTTAAGGTCATCTATTGCAGTAATTGCTTTACCTCCTATTGTTCCGTCGTCAAGGTACCAAATATTAAATTTGGAATTTAAATTACAAATCGCAGGATGGATAGCCAAACTGAAAATAGCTGGTCCGAGAGGATCACCTTGTTGACAGTCAACTTCGGAATGTAATAAATTCAAAGTCAAAGTCAAAGTCAAATCAATTTATTCAAGTAAACCCAAATGCAAGATATTTTTGAACGTCAAATCTACTTTAGTTCGGTTCGAAAAGAAAACCTGAATAATGAGAAGAACCGACAAGAAACTCAGACAGGTATAATTTTTTCAACATCATTTAAAAATACAATATCTATAGCCAGTAAATGCATATGCAGAGAGGATCATTTCCAGTCTATTGTTGTGTCTTCAATGAAATCGCTAATTTTGTAGTATGCTTTTCCAATCAGTGTGCGTTTAATGACAAATTTAAATCTGTTTTCCGTTAATTGAGTAATTTCTTGAGGAATTTTATTATAAAAACGAACACAGTTACCCAAAAATGAACCACTTGACTTTTGTAATTTAAATTTAGGAATAACTAGCTGATCACGACCACGAGTTTCCACACCACTAACAACGCCTTTCTTTTGAAATAGATCTAAATTTTTTTTAGTGTACCCGTCCGTTAGTGTTACGTCCAAATTTCCTGTTGGAAGAAATTGCGGCTTATAATAATTTGACATGCCGGAACCATTAACGGGTTTGGCGAAGGTCGAAGGATTTTGCGTCAAAAACCACTGGAGACTATCATGAAGAAATAAATGGAGAAAAGTGAAGAAAGAAATGGAGAACGGTTTACTTCAATGTTGTGTAGCCTCCTTGAAACATCTATTATAATTACGGACAACGCCTCATACAACTCGATGCAAATTGATAAGGCACCTGCCTAATCCCAAAAGAAAGCTGACATAGTCACATGGCTTCAAAAAAATTGCATGTATGGAAACATAAATGTGTTAAAAGCGGAATTAGTAAGTTATTAAAAAAAAAACAAACCAACCAAGATCCGATACGTCATTGACGAAATAGCTTTAGAACATGAGAACAGAGTTAGACGGTTACCGCCTTACCATTGTGACTACAATGCAATTGAGTTGGTGTGGGCTCAAATTAAGGGATATGCTGCAAGACGCAATGCAGAGCCCTCATCTACCACAACAAAATTGATAAAAATATTGTAAGAAGCTTGTGAACATGTGACTAAAGTAGACTGGGAAAAAGTTGTGAATAGTACTATTAAATTAATAAGGGATCATTACAAAACAGATGTGAAATTAGATAATATTTTAGAAAATGAACTTATAATTAATGGAGGTGATGATAGCAGCGACGACAGTGAAAATATCGGTATCGAAAATATCGATTAATAATGGCCTTTTGTGGCAAGTTTTTTCTATCTCTTTCTGTATGAATTTGTTTCTTGTGTGCCAATAAAGTATTTTCATTGCAATATTCAGTTTATTCAAATATATTAAGTAATCATTTATAATTTCGTTTTATTAAAACTTTTTAATAAGCTACTACTTGCAAAACTTGCTATAAATCCTAAAACTTATAGACGTGACTCGCATTTGATTACATTTTTTTTTCGATAATAAATTGATATTTCACGTCACTATTGTAATGTGTCAAAACTGCCATCGCAGTGTGCTAATTTATGGTTAATTTTCTAGAACATATCTAAGTATACATCGAATATACCTACATATTGTTTGAAGTATAAATTTTAAAATTTTATTGTGAAACACGTTATTTTAACATATTTTTGTTTCTTTTACAGTTTTTACAGTCGGTCTTATTGGTTTTTTTTAATTAACTTTTTTATTAATAAGACTTATCATCTAGCAGTCCAGTAGAACATACCTATTTCAGGACACCTGTAGAAGAAATATTGATGCTGTTATTACGAGTCATCTAGTATTTATACTTAACAAAAATGCAAGAATGATCGAACATATAAACATATAATTATGCATAATATACACGTCAGCCAAATAGGCCTAGACATTTCTATTAAAATCGACCTATACCTATTAGTGTCCCAAAAAAATTAAAGTTTTTTTTAACGCATACCCTCTAATTTTATTTTTTTCATGTTGAAACAATTTTAAATAAAGTTTCATGCAATTTAAACCACTACAACCCGTGCCGACTTGCGTCTGACGTTGTCAGTACTTAATTAATTGAGCGCGCACGCCTACGTCTTAATGAGCTTTTAATTTCTTATTATTTTGTCAGTTATATACGTATTTTTCGATTAGTAAACATGTCGGTGAAATAATTCGATAAAATATATATTATACATAATAGGTGTTGCCAAACATCAAGCGACGGCTTCGACACTTCCTTCAAATAGACAAGTTCTCGTAGCATTGTTGCTAATCTCTACGGGCAAAGAACAGGCACAAGCTGTTTGAAAAGGAATAATATATTGGAATGAAGTCTGTGTGCTCCTTCAGCAAAAGCTTGATAGAGAAATGCTTGCCGCCATCACGTGTTTGAACTGGTGTTGAAAAGCTTATTCGAAGAAAAAATAAATCAAATGACCATAAACCCTGGCATTCCACTCTTAGAGTTCAGAAACCATTGGGAAAAATCGATCCCCTTAAAATAGAATGAATGCTAAAGATAAAAGATAGAATCGTGCCTAACCACTTCCGAGGTTGAAAAATTGCTTGAATTTTATCGCGCTGAACTAACCAACGTAATTGCCAGAGACGACTATTGAGAGCTAATAATGCTTTCTGTAATATTTTTAGGTGGACATACAGACAGAAAATTTAAAATCAGACCTCCGGGTGCCATATATCCCGCTCAACGGATGACTAGAGCAATTTATTCCCTGAAATATCATTACTCAGTTATCAGTTGAGACTAACAACACCAAGGTAGCACTGTTAGACATCTGTTTATTTATTGTGATAATCTACGTCAAACGGTGTCTTCAATCCATATTAGCAGTTAAAGCATCCTACAAAGATTTCTGCTTTTGAAGTCTTCGGAAGCTTATGAAAAAATAGATAAAACTATTTCGAAAGCAGCTTTGCAAAAGGTGAAGTATGACTAATGGGAAATGTAGCCAAAGAAAATTTCTCGACCCATGTGAAAAACGATACTTTCCATCGAAGGAAGAACTTTGTGGTTCATTGTATGGTATGTTGGATTTATTAGTGTCGTGTGTGCCTAATTGTATTTAGTAGCAGTCTAATTAATAAACGATTATTTATTTATGTTTAATATATTTGTGTTTCAGAGAAGAATATTTAATGGTTTTATATCAATCGAAAGCAAGACATTGTTCTCTCGTAAAAATTGATGATTTTTTTCTAGACAATGTTTCAAAGTCAAAGTTAAATCAATTTATTCAAGTAAACCCAAATGCAAGATATTTTTGAACGTCAAATCTACTTTAGTTCGGTTCGAAAAGAAAACCTGAATAATGAGAAGAACCGACAAGAAACTCAGACAGGTATAATTTTTTCAACATCATTTAAAAATACAATATCTATAGCCAGTAAATGCATATGCAGAGAGGATCATTTCCAGTCTATTGTTGTGTCTTCAATGAAATCGCTAATTTTGTAGTATGCTTTTCCAATCAGTGTGCGTTTAATGACAAGTTTAAATCTGTTTTCCGTTAATTGAGTAATTTCTTGAGGAATTTTATTATAAAAACGAACACAGTTACCCAAAAATGAACCACTTGACTTTTGTAATTTAAATTTAGGAATAACTAGCCGACCACGACCATGAGTTTCCACACCATTAACAACGCCTTTCTTTTGAAATAGATCTAAATTTTTTCTAGTGTACATTATGTTTTCATAGATGTATAACGAGGGTTAGGTGAGTACATCAATGCCTTTAAAATGATCTCTCAGCGACTCTCGTGCGTTCATACTGTAGATGGTACGTATTACCCGCTTTTGTAAAATAAAGATAGATTTCATAGGCGCTGCTGATCCCCACAGTAGCAGACCATAAGACATAAGGCTATGGAAATATGCGAAATACACCAGCCTAGCCATAGCTACGTCTGTCAACTGTCTAATGCGCCTTATAGCATATATTGCCGAACTGAGCTTATTAGATAAAGTTAAGATATGGTTCACCCACTGTAACTTATTATCTAACGTTAAACCAAGAAAAGTAGCTTATTTAATTAATTCTAATTGTTTTCCATCCAGTTCCAATCCATTATGGATTTTGGGTACATTGGATAGGGAAAACTTAACACAATTGGTTTTTTGTGCATTCAGTAGTAAATTATTGGCAACGAACCATCTCGAGACATCCGCCAAGGTCCTATTCTGTCCGCTAATATCTATGACTTTTCTGTTAACTTTAAATAATAATGATGTGTCATCAGCGAATAATATTATTTTACAAAGATCTTTAAGCATAAATGGAAGATCATTAATGTAAACGAAAAATAGGAACGGTCCTAAAATTGATCCTTGTGGAACGCCTATCTTTAATTTAGAACTGACAGATGTAACCCCATTTACACTCACTTTTTGTTCTCGGTCAGCCAGATATGAAATCACGAGATCGAGAGCTTTATTCCATAGTATTTCAGCTTGTAAATTAAAGTTTTGTGACAAACACAATCAAAAGCCTTGGAAAGATCACAAAACACGCCAATGGCATCTCGTGACCCCTCCCAAGCCTCTAGTATATTTTTGACCAAGCTTGCTCCCGCATGTGTTGTTGACCGCCCTCTTGTGAAACCGTACTGTTGACCATGAAAAATCCTGCAAATGTTGAAATGTGCCAGCATTTGGTTGAGCATCATTTTTCGAATATTTTAATCACTGCTGGCAATATAGACACTGGGCGGTAGTTTGTAGGATCTGACTTACAACCCGATTTAAATATTGGTATAATTTTACTATGCTTCATCAAATCGGGAATCACACCTTGATCGACACATTTTTTAAATATATTTACTAAAATTGATGTTACTATTGGCATTATATTAGCCAGTACATGAACTGATAATCCCTTCTTCTACATGGGCGAGTAATTTGTTTCTCCAAGCTAAAAAGACAATCTCGATGCTTATAGTAGTGACCGATACAGCTAATAGAGCGGTCAAGTTAATGCAGGACTTCCGTGGTTTGTTTGATTACAGATAAAGAGCAACAGGAACAATGTTTCTTACGTTGCGTACTTCTCTGTCCGTACACAAGAAGTTATATCCGGACTGTAAAACGCAAACTTTAAAAAAACACATCCTCAGTAACATTAGTTTTATGTAAAATAATATTAAATACATATTAATATTTCATTAAAGAAACACAAAATCTTTAATAATTCCATAGTAATCCCTCTACAACTAATCGACTTAAAGTTTAACCTCAAGTCAGCGCACCTTATCGTTGTCTTATCGCAATAATGTTTTATGTTTACGTTATTAATATCAAGTAGAAAAAATTAAGAGGGTGTGCGTATAAAATTTTGCAAAAAAAAAAATTCCCTTATAGCTTGGGACACTCTAATACCTATACATTATTGCGTATAGACTTGCAAACTTATGTACATAACAACAGGTTCTACGTATAATAATGCAAGTGCAAATACAGGAGAGGAGTTCAAAGCTTCTAAATTTTGTACCTGTTAGCAACACCGACGAATAAACATAAAGGGGAACACTGGCGCCATCTAGCAAAGCGCGACGATGTTCGCGACGTCATAAAAAAGAACGACTGATGGCTTGTTCCCCACTACCGCTCGAGATTATATAAGTCAAGACTCGAGCGCTCCACGCTCTCTGTGCTGCCCCAGCCGTCGTACCGCACGGACCTCTGCACTTCGCGCGTTATTCGACTATTATAATTCTATAATACGTCGAATACACCACCTGCCCCCATCGACGTCACTCGTCGTGGAGCGCAGCGGGGAGTTCCAGTTACCTAGTGCGTCCTAGGCGTTCGGTTCGGCCCACGACGTTCCTCCCGACTCCGGCCTCCCACCAGCGGGAACCACCGGGGGAGGGAGTGCGGTGTCTGGCCGACGAACCGTCGCCTATTGGTCGCGGTGCCGGCGTACACACTCTCTGAGGCCTCCATGTCGAGCTCCATGTCGAGCGACTCGATGCACACAAACAGCCGTTTTCAGGGCTCATCAAACCGTCCTTTTAAGGGCGCGCATAGCAGTCGACGTGCTCCCAGAGCTCGAAAACCCCGACCACACGTGGCTAACGCATCCGCGTTGCCGAGAATGCCTACGATGACGTCACAGTACAGCGATAATACCTATCGCCTACGAGATGGCGCCACCGACACCACCCGAAAGCGCGACCGATACCGACGAGAGGAAAAGGGCTCCCAAGTCGAGCTCCGTCCCGACGGACAAACCTAACAGCCCTTTTCAGGGCTCACCAAACAGTCCTTTTAAGGGCGTAACTCCCCATGCGGCAGTAACCTCCAAAACGACCGCCGTGGCAACACGAAAAATTAATTCCGCTATCGCCCACGAGATGGCGCCACCGACACCACCTGAAAGCGGAACGCCGGAACGCGGAACGCCAGAAAGCGGAACGCCAGAACGCGGAACACTGGAACGCGGAACGCCAGAACGCGGAACGCCTGATCCCGTTGATATCTCCACTGCGGATTCTTATTACTCCTTTAAGGATGTTCCAGAAGAAATTGGACATAATGAAACTGACCTTTGGATACGGGCGAAATTCCGTTTCCGGGTCTTACTTATAGAAGTCATTGACCACGCAAAGAGCTACCCGGAGTTATATAGGGAGCTCTACGAGGATATGTACCTGAAGTGGCTGCCGATTAGCGTGGCCCACCTGACTCCCCCCGAGCGGCTGTTAGAAAAGCCTGTAATGGAGGTGGAAGACCGCTACCTGAATATTCTTTACGAGACTATGAAGAAAATGAGGCTAGCGGGATAAGCTGGTTCGTTACACACTACCGAACCAGCGTAACCTGAAGATAGCAATTAAAGGAATTCCGGAGGACACTGATGTAGAGGACATCCGTGGAGAGTTGAACGACCTCGGGTTTGAGGTGGCATACGTGCGCCCTATACGAGCGCGCGGAGGCAGACCCGGGGGCCTATTCTTCGCGGAGGTCAGAAGCGGATCGCAGACGACCCCAGCGATCTACAACATCAGCGAGCTATTATGCATACCCGGGGTCACAATTGAGGCCTGGCGAGGGAAACGCGGGGTGGCGCAATGCCACCGATGCCAAGGATTCCGCCACTCGTCGCATAACTGCCACCGCAAAATAGCCTGTGTTAGATGCGGAGGCCCTCATGCAGCAAAGGAATGCCCCCGGCCCCGAGAGGACCCGCCGAACTGCGCGAACTGCGGCGAGGTCCACACGGCCAACAGCCCTTCGTGCTCAAGACGCCGACAGGAAGCTAAATAACGACGCCAACAAGGGTAGATGTCTCAGAACATGCTGAGGCCTCACTCATGGCCCACGCAAATGCGGCCACCACAAGAGTCGGGCCTACACCTCCCGCACAGAGACGAACCAAGAAGAAAAGGAAGAAACCTAAGAAATTGAAGCCCGCAGATAAGGAGGATAAGCCGACGGAGGAAACATTACTGTCTCCTCCACCTGAGCCAACTGCTACCACAACAGCTCTCATAGAAGAGCAGAAGAGAAGAAATGTGACGCCACAGGCTCCCATTAAGGGCCGCCCGGAAGAAGAAGGGGGTAATATACTCCAAACAGCAATTGCAGTCGTAATAAAAATTCTAGAAGCCATCTCATCCAACGAAGATATGCCTCCTGCTGTCAAAGACGGCATGAAATTACTATATGAGATCAGTAATATTCTGCACCACAGAAGCCGCGAGGCCTAAGGGCCTCCACATATTGGAAGCTGACCCCCACTTTCCGATCGGTCGTGCCTCTTAATCAGGGGAAACATCGACGAAGAGGAGGGGTCTACGCCCCCGTACGAAACCCACAAATAAGTCGACGACGAGGTGGGATCAAAGCCCCCGAGTGAAATCCAAATGGGAAGACCTAAGAAGTCAACCCACCCCCAATGACCCTCCCGCTGAAGCGGGAGGCGAATGATGACCTTAGGGAGGCACATAGCCTCGGAGAGGTTACCCACGGCCCCCAAGTGGCTGTGAGACGAATTTCCAGTCCACGCTCCCTATTGTTTTTACCTTCACGACTGCAGCACGAAGTCTTCGAATACAAATTAATTAATTATAAATTGATATTAAATATTAATATTACTCGATTAATCGATAATTTAAGTGACATACATATACAGTGAAAGTAAGGAGAATGATACGAAGCGAGAACCAATACGAAGAGGAGAAATGTATATGAAGCATGAACAATTACATACAAAAAAGAAGTATTTACGGGATGACGAGTCGTGTATCGCGAGCCTAAGATGGACGGACCTTTGACAGAACTTCGAAAATGATGTGGTTGTTAATTCCAAGCAAGGAAATGTTACAGAAATGCATTGTAATAGATGTAAGAATGAATAAACTATTTAGTTATAATAATATTTCAAAATAATTGAGTTAAAATATTACGTATTGAACGCCGTTTGCAATGGCGGTTTTTTGATCTTTGTTAAAAATAATATACTGTACGTTCTAAACTTTCCCTGAAGTGCTGTAATTTATATACAAACGGAAAGCACGATTCATAACGATAATTTTGATGTATATATTATGAACAAAACATGTATTCAAAGCATAGAACAAACGAGATAAAAAATAAGTTCGTACACTTTTTTTTTATTATGACGCGTAAAATACATTGAAATTTAGAATTTTTTTTTGTTATTTCTCAGTGCAATATAATAATAGCGGATAATTTTTTACACAACAGGCAACAGATTTAGAACTTGATTTTTTTTTATGCTTTTTTCTATATGCGCATTTACACATGAGAGGTTTTTTCCTTGTGCGATTTAATCCATGTGTGCAATTTTCCACGAGTGGATATTTTTTATGGGCTTATATAACATTGGGTTTTTTATAATTGCGCTTTTTTCCGGACACGTGCACCAGTATACGTAGGAACTGTCGATAAAATGACGGGTCGAATGGCTACTACTTGAGATAGCCCAAAGCCCATCTGCAGCCTGGCCGATATCCCTGCATAGAATCTAGAATGTACACACAATTTTTGGTTATATAACTAAACAAATAGATCTAAAGATTTAAGCTTAATAGCTCGTTTTGGAGGAGATTTATTTTCAGCACTGAAATAATATGTCAGACCCGGTTTACTTATTATAATAATTAAAAACAAGACGTACGTGGAGAATTGTGATGTGTGAACTCACAAATTACATAGGTTATTAGGTAGGTTTATGAAAAAAACTATAAAGATCAATGACATCAAACACATTTATTTATGTTTATAACTTCTATTACAAAAATGCATACTGCGTACAATATGTGTAGGGTAAATTAAATGCTAAGGCTCGTTTTCGAGAAGCCAGAACGATACTCAAGTGTGAATCTCTGTTTGAGAATCATTAGAAAGAAATGCCAGTATTCATCTCCTGAAGCAGCATCCCTTTCTAACTGCGCTCAATCAGAGATTCACACTTGAGTATCGTTCTGGAACATGGGCTTTAGATAAGTATGTAATAAAATAAAAAGTAAACATTTTCAATTTGAAGTAATCTTGTATCGACCAATGTGCGGATTGGGACTTAAATAAACTATATTATAAAAAACAAAATATCGCTAACCTTTAATGTTAATTTTGCCATTGTGACAAAGAAGATTGTTAGAAATGCAGTTACAGTGTCGCATATAGAGTTTGCATGGGTTAATAAAAATATATTAAAAATATACATCTAAGTAACTATGAAATTAAATGCGATTACAACATATTTTTCTGAAATGGGGTTTCACTGAAAAACTTGGTTAAACAATCATGCACATACATGCGAAGTACAAAAGTGATATTTAAAAGAATACAAAATCGAGTATCAAGATGGTTTAATATTATTCAGCAACGTATAATTCAATTCAGTAATAAGTATTGTAAATTGTAATAAATAAAATAGGTATCAATCCAATAAAGTCTTAAGACATAACTCATACGATTAGTCACTGCAGCGTACAACCATATCGCAGCCACATGCAAATGTTAATGAAATACTAACTGTACACAGACAGAGTACCATGAAGTCTCGTGTTTATTATTATACTCATATTATGATTTTTAATCAATGCAATGGTTTTGAACTTTACTTAACCTAATTTGAAAGAAATTACATTTTTTTTCTTTTTATAAGAGGGGGCAAACGAGCAAGCGAGTCACTTGATGGAGAGTGACTAGCGCCGCTCATGGACACCCGCAACGTCCTGAGAGTCAATAGTGCGTTGCCGGCCTTTAGGCAAATAGGGAAAGGAGAGAAAGGAGGGGGAGGGGGTGATGGGCCCACCGGCACTCTCTCTCACCGAACGAAGCACAACAGCAATAGATGCTGTTATTTCACGCCGATATTCTGTGAGAGGGTGGTATTTCACCGGGCGAGCCCGCCGAATTCGTGCTACAATGCAGCATGGCTCTTCCACTCATACTATTGAATCACAATTACACATCGAGGTACCAACCCTCCTACTTTGATTCCTTAGTCATTACCGCAGACTAGTATGTCATTCCAATAGTGCAATTTATAGCAATTTGCAATAACAATAAAAGGCCCTACTCACGGTGCAATCTGACTAGCAATTTGTTGCTGCAATCTGTTGCAAGGCAACAAATTGCACCTTAAATATTTAATATACCTTAATTATTTACGATACAATAAATTTGTTGCCTTGCAACAGAGAGCAAGTGAGAGACAAACACGAGATAAGTGATAGAAATATACTGTCCAAAAAAGAGCCAATTATTTAAGCATCGATAAATTTATCGCTCATGTAATAAGCGTACCGCATAGCAACACATTGCATTCCAAAATCCCGCTGGGTCTCTCATAATAATTTGTTGTATGGTTTATCGTTCACTACAGATTAGCCGCGGCGTGTCGTAACACAGTGCAATGAAGATAGCACTTCGCTTACTACACATGTATGTTATGTATAATCAATAATTATAGCAGTCAAAATATTATTAAATACACATATAATTATTCTCACTATAAATTCAAATCTATTAATACTTACAAAGTGCAGTGTCAATCAGATCAAACACATCAAATCTTTTCAGTCAAATATAGTGCATAGACGTAATAACAACTATAGACTTCGCGTCCCTCGTAGCAGCGGTGAGACAAATACATATTAGAATAAACTGGGGCCTGCCTTTGTGTGTAACAAATATGCAAAACACATTCAACATCAGATAAGCCGATCAGCCTACATTTCATTAAAACAGCACCGTACACACAAAACACAAGTAATGTAGTCAAGTTTATGAAAAGGTTGGTACACAAATTATTCCACTTCTCACAGAAAACAATAGAAAATACTGTTTCACAGGTAAGATACAGCATATTAACGTAAAACAGTTTTTTTGCTATAATAAGCGTCGAAGTTACGGTCAGTATTGCTAGTAATTCAATAGAAAATTACCCAAAACAACCGGGAGAGAGATATTCTTTTAAAATTCATTGCAATATTGTGTTAAATATTTGAAATTTTTCCGAGTTGTAAAGTTTATCAATTCGACATGAGTATAAGTATGAAATATTGAAGAAATAATTTCGCGAACGAATGTGTTTTGTGTGTAATAATTGTAAAACTGATGACATATATTTATTTAATTATGTTATTTTCGTTATTTACAAAAAACCAGAGAATATTAAAACAAATACATTTCTAATATCTGTAGAAATAACGTCATAAAATTTAAAAAAAAAAGCACTTAGGCTCGTAGATAGTCCAATAGAACTATGGTCATGAACAGGCAGATAGAAGTTTCATTTTAAAAATTTTTTTACATACTAGCTGTACCCGCGATTTCGTCTGCGCGGAAAATTTTTTCGTGGCTTTCCCGGATTAGGTTAGATTATTATGTATATGTGCTTCGTATGTTTAAAGATTGTTTTAAAAAAAGTCTACGTCTAGCCTGCGTCTGTCTCCGGGAACATATTATCTCTGTTCCAAACACCATAATTGCTTCGGCAGTTCAGCATTTCTCACTCAAAGTGTCTTCCCCCTTTTCACCCCTTTAAGGGTAGTTTAGCCTATGTGCGTTCCCAGGTGTCAAACTATATCCATGCATACACACATATCTTCACGCTGTATCCCTAACGTGGTAGTCAAAGAGGACGGAGCGCCAAGCGTCGCGGTCCTTACATACTTCTTTCGCTTCCTCAAATCTAACCATTGTCCTCACACATTTTCGCCTAGATATGCGAGTGCTTTTGACATATGTGTCGGCAAACACTCTGGCTATTTGATCTTCATAAGTCAGTTTTGATCTTCCTAGGCTTTTTTACCTCTCACTTTCGCTCTGTAGATTTTCGTCGTCAGTCTTTCATCACTCATTCTTTATATGTGCCCGAACCATCCAAGCATTCCTTTCTTCATTTTTACAATAACACACTATAACTAATAATAACAATAACTATATCCATGCTACATCAAAATCAGTTCAGTGGTTTAACATTTCCCGTACTAAGTTTCGTACCCCCTCCCTCCCGTCCCCCCTTTCCATAGATTTTTGATAAAAAAAAATAGTCTTATGTATTTTTGATAAAAGAAAGTCTTAACACCGCACCTCTCACTACCAATATTTAGCGTTTCCCATACAAAGTTTCATCGCCCTTTTCACCATCTTAGGGATACGTTTTTGATTAAAAAAAATTGCCTATGTCCGTTTTGTGATGTCAAACTATCTCTCAGACAATCTTCGTAATCGGTTCAGCGGTTTACCATTTCCCATACAAAGTTTCATTCCCTTTTTCATCCCTTTAGGGGGAGATTTAAAAAAAATAAGTAGCCTATCATGAGCGCAATCACATATTCTTACTACGTACTGATTTCCATTAAGATCGGTCAAGCCATTCTTCAGTTATAAAACGACATACAGACAGACAGACGAAAATTTTAAAAATGGTAGAATCGAAGTTTGACAGTGATATTAAAATTACAGACAGACGCTAGAGATTTATATAGTAGTATAGATTATAAAGTACCGTGTGGGATATGTGAATATTTGCCTAATGCAAGAAAAACGTCATTTTATGGCAATATTTTTGCTTCTTATATATTATTTCATTTTATTTGCCTCACCAAGTACGGGACACTGAGTTTTTATTTCGTTTGCGGTGTTTTCCTTAATTTAATACTTAATGCATTATTTATTATGTAGTTTTCCTTTTTTTATCGTTAAGGTTATACTTACAATAATTATTAAAATCGATACATGTCAATTTGGCTTTAAAAGAGACTTGAATACGAAATTCTGGAAATAAGATAGCATGTAAAACCCTAAAAATATTTTACGCATAGTGGAAAGACTTCTGGTAAGTAGACATATGGTACGTGTGGTTGGATAGTGTCTGTATGAGATGAGTGGAGGACTATGTTTGACGAGATTTATGTTCAGATACAAATGGTTACAGGTTAAGTGAAAAAGATAGATAAAGTTACAAAACATTATTAAATTGCAGAGCGATAATAACGTTAATAACGACTAGAGATAGTATGTGCGGGAAGAGACTCAAGTCCACTGGTACTGTACAGATCTTGAGTTCCATGGATCCAGTGTTTACATGAAGAAGTAGATTTTTTACCGCATTTAGTAGTTCTGTCGATTGCGATCCTAGAAATAATTATTGTAATTAATTTTACTGACAAGGACGATAAAACGTCAAACATTTCGATTTATATTTGGAATCTTTACTTAAAAGATGAGAAGTAACGTTCACACGTTTTTTTATCTGTCCATCTGTTTGTCGTAGCTCGTAGTAGATTTTCTCGAAAATTACGATTGCAATCTTGAAATTTGTCTAAATGCTACACCTAGTTGACGCACATATATAAATTACTTTCTTAATATTATTTTAAAATATTAAAGGAGGAACGAATTCCAATACTACAAAAAAAGATCACGGAAGTCTGGTAAATTTCATAAATTTCTAATTTACGAATATAGTTTGAATTCGAGAGGCACTATTTATTATTTTTGTAAGTATCTTACTTGTGTCGTAACTTGTATAACAATATTTTTATTCGGATGACACGTCATGGGCAACTCTTAGTGCTTATATCTCGAGACCTAGGCTTCGCAAAGCTATGACTTAAAAACGCATTGCTTATAGCAATGCGATATAAGGTCTATTGGTAATTATATCGATTGGCATAGGCTAAATTAAAAACAAGAACTAAGTTTTAATTCAAAAATTGTGAAGCAACGAAGTCATATGCTATTTGGAAAGTTCCAAGCTCCGTATTTTATGCGCTATTCCACCCTTATTTTATACGGCTATAAATAGAGTGATACGTCCGCCTAGTGAATTAGTTTTTGACTATCGATCGTATATATCAAGGCGATATCGAGGAGAATTACGAAGATTATTACGACGACTACTGCGACGACTCAGAATAAAAGACTACTATGACTTAGGAATGTTATTTATGAGTGAAGCGTATTACCTTCGGTGACTACTGACTACGGCTAAAGTTTGCGCGTTCTTGACATTCGTGTGTACGACCAAAAATAAAGTCTTTGCACCATTAACCGGCATTTGATTCGTACTCTTACAAAACTATACGTCTAAAATTGTTTTGATATAATCACAATCCAGACACACAATTTGTGTAAGTGTTAGAGTTGTATATGGGTACTAAGAGAAAAGTTCGTTTCCCGGCTTGAAAAGCTGATGCTCTGTTACCGCGCCAATGGCCCAGTAATATGAGGATTCCAAGTTACGAAGGAATGTTTGTAATATTTCAATATGTTATAGTTGAGTACAAGCCCCACATGACCAATTAATTTTCTATACTTAACACTTCACCTACTGTCACTTGTTGCCAGTTACAATCAAATCAATTTATGTAATAGATTTATTAACACGACTTATAAAATTTTTACTGTTGGTCTTATTCCCTCAAGATCTTTTTAGTCTGTCTGAGTGTACTTTTGAAGGTTAAGTGTTGGTCAATGTTAAAAAAGAAACAATGTTAGATGAAGAAACGTTCACAGAATTTGAATTTTAAATCATCTACTTCAAAGACATTTATCACTTTTCAATGACTCCACATATGCTCCATATAATAATTTTTTTACTTTACTTTTATGCCGCCAAAACTAACCCTCAGAGTAAAAACTCCACGTTGTAGTTCATGTCCGTATTTAGGCTTCTATTCCCTAAAACTGATGGAAAGCGATCGCCGCCACCCATGGACGGCCGGGAAATCACGGGTGCACTGTTAGCTTTTGAGAAAAGAAGAGGGAGGTGGGAGATGGGCCACCGGCACTCTTGAAACGAAACTCGACATCAATAGCAACTGTTATTTCACGCTGATATTCTGCGAGAGGCTAGTATTTCACCGGGTGAGCCGACCTTATTCGTGCTGCCATGCAGCATGGTTCTACCATGCAAGGATGTTGCAATAGGATTGTATTCGAATCTCTGCATAAAAGGGATACGGAATTCATCAGGTGATTCGCTTGCTCGTTTGCGATATGTCGATATGTAGGTAGCTTAATCTGAACAAATGCAAATATCATATATATTTCGAATATACAAGATTTCCTGTCATAGTCTTCAAATTCTCTCGTTCACTATTTAAGATCACGCCTAAACTGATTTAAACATTTTATGTGGCATAGACGTAAAAGATATTATTCATAATTAATTTTCTTTCAATTTGAGGCCCAATGAGATGAAGCTATTGACTCTCTGTTGTATACGACTTCCTTCGACTCGCGCAAAGTGAGTGGAAAAGTAACTGATTGCATTAACACCAAAATTGGACCCGCCTTGTTTCGGAGGGCACTTGAGGCTGCTGATCGCGATTACTTATGTACAGTCGTTAAGCCAAGGCCATTGAGGACACGAATTTGAAAACTGACAGCATGTTGACTAGCTCGTGCCTCCAACTAATCCGAACTGGGCTTTGTGGTGGAGTAGGATCAGTCACCTTCTCACGTCATTTGTGAGAAGAAACGTACGTCTATCATCGTGACTTACATTTTATGTAGGTTGTTAGGTATGTACAAAAAAAACTATGATAAATCAATGACATCAAACACATTTATTTAATTTTATAATTTCTACTACATGAACGCAAACTACAATGCTTTTTGTGAAGGCTGGACTAAATAATTAGACGTATGTATAATAATAATATGACGACATTCAAGTAAAAAATATCCCAGACAATTACGCCAAATTGATATACTATGGTGTCGTGTCGAAGAACTGAGCGCTTAGCGTTAGCACGCAGTATGGATATGGGTACCGCACAACGAACTAATGAGCACCCAGTAAAACATATGACGACAATTCAAGACAATTTTACAGTTTAAATACCTAGCGTGACTAGACCGGGAATCAAACTCAGAGGCTAAGCGCGGAAAACGATGAACTAATGAGCTAATATCGTTTACGTGTTATAGAACTAAGATTATACGTGATCATATAAGAACAACGACTATTTTTTCTGGCAATGCATTACAATCACATTGACATCTGTGACGTGCTTTTTTCATTCAGAATGTAGTGACGGAATTAAAAAATCTAATTTTCATATGTTACCATGAATTCGACGAATGTTAGGCTAAAGAGGTTAATTCATGAACATTTGCGTCACAAAAAGGACTACTCTCGAGAGCTTGGTATAACTAAATTTTAAAGTTAAAAAGTAAGTAATAGTAATATAGTTGTAAAAATATATCTGCCGATAACAAAAAAATGTAAGCTGTACGAAATACATAAAATATATACGATATAATACGACCCTACAGGCCGCGCGAGTGAAGCGTTGAAAATGAGTTGTTGCCAAGTTGTTGCTCATACTGCTCAATTGGAAGCGAGCTGGCAATGACTACTGGCGGATTAGATTAAATAAACAGTATCTTAAATAATAGAATTTACGCCATGGTATGACTTTAAAAAATACTGTTTGAGATGTAACAAATTTCTGGTATCGAGTGCAAATCACAATGCTAAAAGGCCGAAACAAAATAAGACTAAAATTAAACGGTTAAATCTTGTCCGTGACACACCAAAACCACTTCATCTCACAAAAAATCTACATGAAATACCATTTCACAGGTAAAATACAGTACATATTATAATTTTATTTTAACAATTAATACATATTACACTTTAATTATGTTATATTTTAACAGATATATTTAGGGAAAAAGAATACTTCAAAATGTTCTTACTAAGTAGCAATAAGAAGTAGCGAAACAAACGGACTGTACGATCAGTAGAAAATTACGATAACTAGTTCATCTGCAATCCTCCCCGTGAAAAGAAGAAATGGTTTTTGAATGCAACTTTTATAATACATATAACTATGGAGTATAAATGTATTATTGAAAGTAGAAATAATTGATGATGTTAGAATTGAGACGTGACAGTTCTGTTTATGTACACTGAGTCTGTGGCGATATTTAAATGTGTTCCAAAAATACACACGTTAGCGTAACGAGAATTATTTAGGTTGACAGACATATTTTATTCGTTGTTACTGTTTCTTTAAGGTTTATAATCTTATGAAGTTAAAGTTAATAACAACGATTTTTTTAGGACTACAATAATATTTTCGATACTACCTCAATAATCTGAATGTTTAATCACTTCGTAATTGTGCTTGTGATGTTAATAAAGTAATATTAAATCATTATTAAACATGGATAATAAGTTTATACCAAAATATTTTAAAATATATTAAGAATTACTGAAAAATTTGACATAAGCGTAAGTATTGTAACGATGTTCGCTGGCATAATAATAATAATAAACATACTGCAGACAATTACAAAGATTGTGTGACCCCAAACTAAGCAGCAAGCTTGTACTATGGGTATCACACAACGAACTCTGGGGGAGTTCCCAGTAACACCCAGAATTCAAGCCAATTTAGAAAAGTTCGTTTTCTAAATTGATCTGACCGAGGATCGAACCCGGGACCTTAGCTTGGAAAGCAGATGCTATGCCACTGCGCCAATGGATCATTCACGTAGCCATACACCTGTGTAAGGTCTCGAGGTAGTTTATTAGGTATAATTTACTGCTGCGTGTACAAAAACTGAATACTTAAAATTATCAATTTCGAATGTACTCAGAATCTCTACTCAACTAGAACCGGGTGTGAGTCTGAGAATTAGGTAAATTAGCAAGGTACTTTTTTGTTTAACAGTAAATGTAATAAGTTGCGATGGCCGAAAGATAATGGGATCTTTGACTTGTAAGCTATGATGACTCTTTCGAAGCCTGCAAAGGTGGGCACGTAACGGCAATTCGTATGACCAAACATGATAATACGATCAAATGTACTCCCTTTTATAGTTTATACCTTTTCGTTACCAGACAGCGATAAATTCGTAATAGTATCTTATTCAATCGTCTGAATTTGGTTTTGTTATACATTAGTCGAAAATGAAATTGAGGCTTCGAATCTGGCAAATTGTTTAATAAACTTTTTATTGTTACGTAAAACACATAATTACAATAGTTGAGCACGCTCACATACGCTCACACACAACCATCGCCACGCGTGGAGCACTAAAAAGATATTTAGAGACTTAGGGTTGATGATTAATAAAACCATGAAATGGAACAGCATATGGAAAAGGTATGTAATAAGCTGAGAGCAATTCTAGCAAAATTATACAAAAACAAAACGTAAAAAAAATTTATGTTATATCGTTACAAAACGGAATCGTTTTTTGGGAAGAGTAAAAAAAGCAGTAATTAACGTCTGTAATAGTATAGGTGTATGAAACTTCTAAACACAATCATTTGAAATCAACGAGTTTTTCTTTGTTTGCTAAAATTCATACTTTTTGACACAGAAACGCGGACTTTCACCAGCTCTCACAAACTTGCACCGTTTAATCAAAGCGGATCCAATTAAAATAAGATTGTACATAATCTTCCCGTCGACATTACACTTTTACCGGAATGTTTGTCTGTAGTTGTTACTTACGTTATTGTAGCATTACATATTAGTAACACTCTGTAAACTGTACATGTATAATACTTAGCATAACGTTTATATTATTTTAGTACGGAGTTTTTATGTCAGAGTTTTGTGTGATGTACATTAATTGTTATTGCTATTATGTTTCACTTCTTCATTGTCACGAACGCTGTAGTCATACATTTAGTCAAGAAAGTATCGGGAATGGATGATTTGTTTATGGTTCCAAATTCAATTTTTGTTTTTTTTTTTTGTTGTTGTTAGATTGGCACAACTGTTTTCCATTTTGGCGCGGAGTTTGAGTTGCATCTGTTATTTAGATTAAATACAGTGCTGTTTTTAGTTATATCATTCTAGTGTATATTGCGAATTTCATAATGGACAAAAACATCGAACAAAGAGTTTGTCTTAAATTTTGCATCGCCAATGGAATTTCGTGTTCGGAGTCACTGAAAATGTTACAGAAGGCTTACGGTGAATCGACTTTATCAAAAACACGTGCTTATGCATGGTACAAAGCGTTCAAAAGCGGTCGAGATGTGATGGAAGATTTGCCTCGCTCTGGTAGGCCATCAACGTCTGCAACTGAAGTTAACATCGCAAAATTGAAGGAAATAGTGATTGAAAATGCTCATTCAAGTTTGAGAGAGATAGCCGCCGAACTATCTGTGTCTCACGAGTCGATCCGTACCATTTTAAATAATCACTTGGGTATGAAACATGTTGCCGCTCGGTTAGTCCCAAAAGACCTGAATTTTCTTCAAAAACACAGTCGCATAAGAGTCGCTGAGGACATGCTAAAACGAGTCAATTCCGACCCAACACTCATGAAACGCATTGTTACTGGTGACGAGACATGGGTTTACGAGTTTGACATGCGAACTAGTCAACAAGCTTCGGAGTGGCGCCTTCCAACTGAACCGAAATCGAAAAAACCACGCCAAAGTCGATCAAAAGTCAAAGTCATGTTGACTGTTTTCTTTAACTATCGCGGTGTTGTGCACTCGGAATTCTTACCGGAAGGTCAACCAGTAAATAAAGAATATTATTTGGGCGTTATGCGGCGTTTAAGAGAGCAAATTCGACGAAAAAGGCCAGATTTGTGGAAAGAAAATTCTTGGATTTTGAACGAATTTTTGACCAAAAACTCGAAAAAAAGAATTCGCGGCGAGCACTGAACTCAATTCCGGAACAAGCGTTTAAAAGATGTTTTGATGATTGGATTATTCGTTGGCGTAAGTGTATCGTTTCTGAAGGAGCATACTTTGAAGGTGTTTCCCGGTACTTTCTTGACAGAGTAGTATATAATAATTAGAGTGGCACTAATGTTGTAAAAAATTAATCGAATAGGTATTATGTGTTTTTGTGATGCATAAATTTTAAATTCTCAATCTGACTTATTGTAATGTAAGGTTTAAAAATTATGCAAATGTAAAATGTAATGTAGTTCCAGAAATAAAAGACATTACAAAACAATTTAAATTTATTTATTTATATCGCTTGAAAAAGGTGACAATATTTATAGGCGACGTTTCAAGGTGGAAAGTTTAATTCAATCGACACATTCGTACAAGAGTATTGATACACATTATCAATTTGACCGGAAATACGACTGATCTAGAAGGTCACAATAATATACGTAATATATGTAATTTATTGTTTTTCCTGTAATAGTTATTGAATAATTTTGAGGTTGCCATGGTTCACGTCTTTCCAAACAACAAAAGACATTGCAAGCCATAATTTACGTGATATAAATTTACCACTAATTGATTCGGTTCTCTTCGTTTTCTTTCGTCACTGTTAGTGTGTAAGTCGCGTACAGTGATTTAAATTACTTTTATTTAACGTACTTTTCGCTCGCTTAACCGCTATTAAACAAAAACGATATAATTTAGTTAATTCGCCAAGTATTATAGACAATCGCTTATGCTTTGCCATAACAGTTTCCCCTACGCTTTCCTTGTGCTTATGGTTGTAATTGTGTCATGGTAATGTGTTATAGCGATCTGAGTGTAAGCTGTGTACATTAAGAAGATATTGGCCCCGAGAAAAAGCGCTGTCAGGTTATTCGTACCAAGATGACAAGACGGACACAAGAGCTAAGATATACCTGTCAGCAATCCACACAACCCAGATTAGTCCTCAATTTCGTTATTTCCTTTCTGCCATTTTGATAAACTTATATGAATACTTCATTGAATCGCGTATGAACCGGCTCCTGTACAATGTATAGGTAGGTACTTATAAACGTTTAATAGGGCACCGTCATATATTTCATAATAAGATCGTTCGATCGATCGATCTTAATATCTAAGCTCAAAATAACATAGCATAACATATCTTCACGCTGTATCCCCAACGGGGTAGTCAGAGAGGACGGAGCGCCAGGAGTCGCGGTCCTTACACACCTCTTTCGCTTCCTCAAAACTCATCATTCTCTTCACACTTTTTCGCCTAAAAATAATGTTGTAAACCTGTCATTACACTGACAAATGATTAATTTGTAGTCAACTTTCTAGAAAATACGTATGTAGATACATAACATACACATTGCCACCGAATATACTCACATAATACTTGATAATAATTTATCACCTTTGTCACTAGGTTTATCCATTTAATTTTGATAAGTACCTCCAGTCACCTTGGTGTGAAAAATCAGCAAAGAAGGGATATGCAGTATGACGAGGTTGAATAACAGTGTTATTGTAAAAAAAAAACGGCCAAGCACGCGGCCACATTGTGAAGGGTTTCGTTGTCGGAACGCACAATATTATTTATTTAATCGACAGCAAAAATAAATTTGTATATCATAGAATTTCTCAATGATACTGTAAAAATTAAAATTATTTCTGCACTGCTCAGCGTATAACAAGAAAGTACTTACAGCTAATCTATATCTCAAAAACTGCCTTACATATTATCTTATTCAAACAATCGAAAGTGCTTTTCAAATTCGGAATTTTCCACCCTGTATGTATGCTGTATTTTCCTATCTAAATATACCCCGCACACTTAAGTGCGCTGGTTTTTTTTTTACCTGTCAGTTACATGTAAAGTGTGCCACCCCTAATTGTATGTTTTTGTAAATTTCTGTACACCATTCTGTACTGCCATTCATAAAATGCATGAGTTCTATTTCGTCTATTTAGTGCCAATAGTTTCCGAGTAAAACGGTCGCTATATACAGACAAAGAAACAGGGCGATATTATAAGGGTATCGTTTTTTGTCATTTGGCTACGAAACCCAAAACAGTGAAGAAAGGAATGCTTGGATGGTTCGGCCATATAAAAATAATGAGTGATAACGATATGTAGAGACTGTGATTCTTGGCGATACTCGGCACCCCATCGTCTGTGACTACTCCATTAGGGATAGCGTGAGTATATATGTCGATATAAGTTTAAAAACCTTTTTCATACATTTTTGTAGTTAAATGTTTGACGGTGTCCAATATCAAAGATCCCAAGGTGAGGTACATTGAAAGAATGAGTGGTCAAAGATTGACGAAGAAAATCTACAGAGCGATATGCAGGGACCGGCTGTGCTGCTTGGCGATGCTCGGCACCCCGTCGTCTGTGACTACTCCATTAGAGATACCGTGATAACGTATGTTGAATTAAGTTTAAAACTCTTTTATAAATGGTTGTATTTAAATGTTTGATACATACATACATATCTTCACGCTGTATCCCTAACGGGGTAGTCAGAGAGGACGGAGCGCCAAGCGTCGCGATCCTTACATACTTCTTTCGCTTCCTCAAATCTCATCATTCTCCTCACACATTTTCGCCTAGGTATGCGAGTGCTTTTGACATTTCCATCGGCTAAATGTTTGATGGTGTCCAATATCAAAGATTTCAAGGTTTCAAGTTAAAAACCGAAATTATGTAACGAGTACCTAATTACAGTTATGAGTATTACGTTTATGGTACTGTGTCCTTTAGTACAGCACTTTCAAGATCTTGTAAATAGAAAATTTCTCAATCTGAGACGTTAATTAGATGAATCCGACACCTCGGTGCACTGGCGAGACTTCGCCGAGCGTGATCAACCACCAAAACTGTACTCTGACATCTCTGACAGATGAAACGCTTTCTTTACTGATGTGTAAGTAGACAGAAATAACGAACTATTTCAGCGTATTCACATTGGGAATAAAAGGATATAAACATTTATACTGGTAGTACATTACCACAACGATCTTTCACAAAAACACAATGACTTCATAAACTGACGAGACATTTAACTTGATTTAACTTAATTTATATTGTATACTTTAGTACCTAATCTGAACAGTTTTCAAACTTTTTTTTTAAATAGACCAGATTCCAACTGATCGTGTTCATAATCTCATTAACTATTTTAAACTGATTTATACATTTAATGTTTCATAGATCTAAAAGATATTATTTATAATTGTTTTTCTTTCAATTTAGAGCTAAATAAGATAAAACTATTGAATCTCTGTTGTAGGGTCTTCCGTCGACTCGCACATAGTGACTGGAAAAGTAACAGTATCCATGAACACCAAAATTGGGCTCAGTGGCCTGCCTCGTTTCAGAGGACATTTGAAGCTGCTGATCGCAATGACTTATATACATTGGTAGTCGTTAAGCCAAGGCCTTTGAGGTCACGAGGACAGTTTGAAAACTGAGCATGTTAACTGGCTCGTATCTTCACCAATCCGAACAGGGTCTGCGTGGTAGAGTAAAATCAGCCGCCGTCTCACGTCATTTCGGAAAATTACAAGAAAAAAACTATATTAATCAAATACATCAAATACATTTATTTTAGTTTATAATTTCTCTTAAAACTGCAATACATTATATCTACGTTTAACTAACTCCTTAAATGCATAATACGATAATAAACAATAAAAAAATATCTCGTACAATGACAGTGAATCAACCCAGGTTTTCCGCGCGGAATGTGAATAAACTAATTAGCTTATAAGTTATAACTGGTGTAACGCAATCAATAACGGTTGAGTATGAGTACAACAAATAATAATACAATATTGTAATATACAATATTGTATTATTATTTGTCGTACTCATTTGTAACTTCTTTTTTATATAATTTATATTTATATTATAAAATTCGTTATATAATTCAAAAGTTAATTATATTGTTGAGTGTTGGCTTAATGAGAAAATGATATTTATGTATGAAATAATTGTGTAACTAGTACATTATTCATCAGGAATTTAAGGACAGTAATAGGGCAAAAAACAGTTGGTCGATCCATATATTACATAACGAGTGCAAAATAAACACAGTGCATGTTTCATCCTAAAACTACCTAGATACATAAAATACAATAATACAATATTTTAAATTACAACAAAGTACAATGACAAAACGACGCAAGTTCGCAAATTAATTGCTTTTATGCATCTAGAGAACGAACTGCATACAATGGTTAGTTTTACTTGCAATCCATTACAGTCATATTAACATCTTTGACGTGTTGTTTTTCATTTAGAATGTAAAATGATGAAATTATAAAATCAGATTTACATTTATTGTAATGAATTCGATAAACGTCTTACGGTTAGGCTAATGGGGGTTAATCCACGAAAATTTGCGTCACGAATATAGTTACTAGAAATACTTTCGAGAGTTTCTTTTAAGTAAAGGTTAAGAGTGAAATAATTACATCGTCGTAAATATAAATCTGACGACTACGAAAATATAGAAGCTTTACCCACCAGGTTCCTTGTGTGATGAGACACAGTAAATATTTTAAACTCAAACTATTTTTGGAAATAAAACCTTGAAGTTACGGTCAGTATTGCCAGTAATTTAGTGGGTTATTACCCAAAAAAGAGGGAGTGAGATATATATTTATATATTGTTTTAAAATTCATTGCAGTATTGCGTGCTTAAGTAACTGTTATTGGATAGTAAAATATTTGAAATTTTTACTGATTAACCGATTACAGAGAAGATTATTATCCCTTTCCCTTAAGATATATTATTATCACTTTCATCCACCATCATCATCAAACTTATCTCCATACTTACCTAGGACAGACTCAAATCATGTTCAAGCGGTCACAACCCATTCATTCATGTCTCCACACACTAAAGTTCTCTTCAATAACCGTTAGAGTTTCCCTAACATTCTCCTAAAACTTCTCTAGTTCACTCAAACCGACAGAGGACACTGAGGCATACACCGCCAAAATAAAAATTCTTGTCAGCCTCATCCCCGCACCCGCACCCGGAGCAAAGGTGTGTAAATCCCAGTCACGCAATTAACCAAACGAGAGGACAGTAAAACGCCTACTCTATGGCATCCCGTCTTCATGTGGTACCCCTGACCACAAAGCGATGCCCCCTCCAAGCAAGACAAGTTCACTGCCCTTTCGCTTGGTTTCACTCAAACACACCTAATCTTCTCTCTCCGATAATATCAACCACTTCATTCAGACATACATATCTTCACGCTGTATCTCTAACGGGTAGTCAGAGAGGGCGGAACGCCAAGCGCTGCGATACTTATATCGCATTCTCAAATTACTTCATTCAACTTCTCTTCAATCCCACCTCTCACATTCGACGCAGCTATTCTGCACTCTTATCTCCGCTTCCCGCTTCCCGCACACACCACCGGGGACAAACCGGTGTACGTCGCTTCCGGGGGACGCCCTAAATAAATTGAAATGAAAACTGAAGATGAAATTACAACACGTTATTAAATTGCAGAGCCATAATAACGTTAATAACGACTAGAGACAGTATCTGCGGGAAGAGACTCAGGTCCACTGGTACTGTACACATCTTGAGTTCCATGGATCCAGTGTTTACATGACGAAGTAGATTTTTTATCGATTTCAGTAGTTCGTTCGCTTCTGGTCCTGAAAATATTTGTTGTAATTAATTGTACTGACGAAGACGATAAAACAATATAAAAAAAAGTGTTACATCGATTTGGATATTTAGATTCTCTAAGAAACACTCAGGCGTACATTTATCTGTCCATGTGTTCGTTATAGTGGATTAACACAAAACTATGTTCGCATTCATAAAATTTGAATGATTGCTACATTTAGCTGATTTAAATGTTTTGCGCTGCTTAAAATTAGGTAAAATTTTCTAATAATAAAGAAAGAACAAGTTTCGTATTTATCTATTTGACCTCGGCCGTCTTCAAGCCCTCTCAAAATTATAGGAAAAATATAACGGACATCTATGGTTGTATAAACATTCATTACAAATGGCAATGGCCAAAATCTATGGAACTTTGCCCATCCACATTGCATGCTTACTATTAATATTTATTTTACTCTATGCCCTATTAAAAGTACTTCAAGATAATATAGTATAAGATTCAAGATAAGATAGTAACTAAAGCAAAATTGCTTGCGAATCTGAATATATTACAAAAAAAATTAAAAGCGACTACCAAAAGATAGCACGCGCATCGCGACATTTTCCAAAACGACTACAGAAGTCAAGTTGAATACAATCAAAAGTAAACATATAGATATAGAAAGCACCCAGAAACATAGCAGAAGTTGTTATTTACATATGATGTAACGAAATCGACAGAAAAACGAGTTCACACGTTCTTACACAAGCAAATATGTATGTAGATGGATAGATAGAAATGTAACTTCATAAAAATCTGTCATGTCTCTGTCATAATTCTTTGTCATAATTCATAAGTCAAACTCGCATAGCGTCGTTGATTATATCTTCCTGTAAATCATTTTATTTACAAAAGAACACGATTTCGTTTTTAGAGATTCTCGGTAATAGTTTAAAAAATCTAGCGCTGTTAAATTCTAGGATACAGTCATTTATTGTCATAAATCTGCATAATATAACGTAATTTAAAGAACGAAAATGTCAATGTTTACAGCCTTGTTCAGCCATAATGAATGGCTAGTTATCGAAAGTACTTTTTGATTTTGATTTTTGGTTGCTTAAAGAATGTACCACACAGAAAATCATAAGAAATTAAAATTAATCGTCGTATTATAGCGAAAATTCACTAACTTACATTTATGCGAAAATTTGTTTTTGTCGTATAATTAAACGAAAAAAAAAATTCTATGATATGGTTTAACCGACTTTTTAATATCTAAAAAATTGTATGTTTTTTAAAAAGCGACAATTACCTAACTTAATCAATTACTACATTAAGTACTTCAGTTATTTTTCACTCAAAACAGTATTGAGTTATTAACGACATTAATATCTTTTAGTTATTTTTCGCACAGTGTTCGGGTGCACATTTTTAACTAAACGCACTTAGGTAATTTTTCCACAACAACTATGTTTATTTAATTTTTTTTTTTTATTGGAAAACTAATTAAGATATTTTATAAATTTTTCGAGTTACTAAAAATGTTAAATTTCATGCCTAAGTAGCGTTGGTTAGATTTCGTAGTAAACTTAACATAGTCGCAGCTAGATTAAGATGTTTTAGGTATATTTCGCTCCTAAATTAGATCGTGCGCATCGCGCGGTGGTTGCAAGATATGTTAGTTAGACTCGCGCAGTTGTCGAACGCTAACGTATTTAAAAAAAGTTATAAGGAATATGTTACAATGAAACATGGAAAATACCTTTTATCATTGGTAAATAAAGAAGAACACGTAAGTAGTCTTATTTTATAGTTTTTCAAATTCGTTAAATATTAAATACCTATGTAATTAAAAAAATGTTACGATGTGGATAATGACAATATAAAAATAATGTTAATTCAGTGTAACTAATAAGAATACACACAGATTATTTTGTTTAGACGGGTGTAAGCATTGAATAGACATATTTTAGGGTTCCATAATTAAGTAAATAACTCTGATATTAGTTACTGGTAGCTTCGTTGATAATATTTATATGACTACGGCATCATAATTTATGGATGTTCCGATACCGAAATTTTATAATAATTACGCAAAATCAAACAGAAGTGGCAGAATCCATTCTTGCATTTTAATTATACCTATACTACTATTTTTCTGATAACTGTTATAATTTAAGAGGGTGTCAGGATAATAGGACAGTCCTTTATATACATAAATTAAGTCATGTAAACAAATTTTTAAAAACTTGTTCAGTAGCTAGCTCACTAGAGATATAGCGTGAGGATATGTATACATATACATGTATGTTTAATAAAATTAAAAAAAATACAGTAATTCAGTCTTAATATTTCGGACACTGAAAATTGAATAGGTACTATATAATTGTGCTGAGAAATTGTTTACCACTTTTCGATCTTGTCATAATTTAGTAAGGTTTTAAAGCTGTAAATCACTTTAATCTTAATGATGATAACGTTGTAAAGAAGAATAAATGAGAAATCTATGATAATTGTATACAATCTTATATGGAGTTCTTTTATATTTTTCAGCCTTCTACATATTCAATTGAAATTAAAAAAAAAAAAGATCCTGTTAGCGATGAACAGTACTCCAAGAGCTTATATTCTTCTTCAGTCAATACTGAGACAAGTAGGCTGACCATTCTAAATAAAGAAACGTCAACATCCAAGTTAAGCATTTCAACTACATTGGATTATCAAAAGGACGAAGTCATAGTCACATCAGTCGACACTTCTTCCATCAGCAGTTCGACAGACAGATTAAATGAACAGACAAAACTACCTATCCCTGTAAATTCTCGTCGAGACCAACGTATTTTGTTAACAGATCCTCAGATATTTTTACTGCAACAATCGGCAGCAAATCTAGACCATAATAATATGACTTTTGATTTACAAGATAATCAATTGCAACCATCTGTAAATCTGAAAGATAGACATAGCTCAAAACAACTGGAAATTGCAAACAATCAATTATTGCCGCAGCACTCTGAAGTAGATAGGACTATTTTTTCTGAAAAACATTTCGTAACTCCGCTGGTACAAAAATCTGTAACTGTATTAGATTTAAGCCTTCAATCTACAAAGAAAAGTGACATTGCCTGTCTTCCAAATGAAATTGACCAAGCACCAAAACAATATAATAATTTGGAATGTTTTCAATATTCACCGTTTCATGGGTTAAATTTGAATGGCCAATCCGAACCACCATCTGTCTCATGTAACCAAGAAGAAATTGATTATTGTGCACCACGATCATCTTGTCTGGCAGTACCAGACTCGCCGGGAATAGGTTTGGAAATCCCATCTATAAGCACAACAGATTTTGATTTAAATTTGTATTCAAATGTTTCAAGTTCACGTAATTCTATTTATGAAGAGCCATCGAGCAGAGGTGACTTAAATCTTTCAGAGTCATCATGGGTTCCTGATTCAGATGAGGAAATCGTCCTAAAAACCACTACACTGTGTAACCAAAATAAAATAGTATCGGATTCTGATGCCACATCTATCAGTAGCTCAGCAGAAGATTTATTGCAAATTAAACAATCTACTTATAAAACCTCACTTTCAAATGCTGTAACATCTAATATTCAGAACAATTTAACAGAGAATCATGAAAAAGGTGTAAAAACTCCAAATTCTAATGTTACATCTACTTGCACTTCTCCTAATATTTTGTCAGCTTTAAACTCGACTTTGATTTACGATACAGACGAAGGATGTACTAAACAAAATGAACACGGACGCAAACTGCGACTAGAAGTCCAAGATTCTGAAGTTACATCCATTTCCAGTTTTACTGGAACTTTGACAGCTACAAATAGTGAAATTAATAGGAGGGAAGGGTTAGAGGATTTAAAAACTGGTGTTAGTATTTCGAATCAAACCAGTGCAAATTCTGAATTGAAGCAACTTATTCGTTGGAGGAAATCAAATCCATCGAAATGGAAGAAAAACATCGCCAAATCTAATAGGTTTAATTGCTTACCTTAAACACAAATCAGGAAAAGATATGCCTGCTAAAAAGCCAAAGCCTGCAGATTGCAGTAACAAAAAGTGCCGTTTCAAGTGTGACACTTTGTTTACGGACGAAGACCGCCAGAATATTTGCCAACTCTACTGGAAAAAAGCTGATTACAAACAACAAAAAGAATTTATTATTAAGCATGTTAAGCAACTTCATCCACGTCGATGTAATACTACCGTTAAAACTAAAAATCGCAATAAGTCTAGAGAGTATTTTCTTTTCAATAAAAATGAAGAAAAGAGAGTATGTAAACATTTTTTTATGACTACTCTTTGTATTTCGAATGGCCCAATCAATAACGCATTAAGTAATATTGACGATTATGGAGCGTATAGTAATACTGACAGAAGAGGTAAACGGTCACCAAGTAACAAGTCTAAATCGAAAGATCTCGATCTTATTCGTCAGCATATTGATAGCTTTCCTGTCATGGAATCACATTATTGCCGAAAGACGACAAAGCGAAAATACTTAGATCAAAAACTTTCTATTTCCATAATGTATGATTTAAATAAAAAAACAGTGTACCAAACAAAATATAGCTCCACTTTCCATTAATGTGTACAGAAAAATTTTCGCAACAGAATATAATTTATCATTTTTTAAACCAAAGAAAGACCAATGTTCCTTGTGTTTTAAACATCAAAAAAACCCTGAAAAATATAAGGAAAGATGCTTGTTGAGATCAAAGAGGTTTCAATTTTTGCGGATACTTGCTCTGGCCAAAACCGAAACCAGTATATTGCTGGGTTTTTTCTATATTTAATTCAAATGACACACTTAGAAATCATAGAGCAAAAATATTTGGAGTCAGGACACACAATGATGGAAGTAGACAGTATGCATAGTGCCATCGAGACAGAACGAAAAAAGACTCCAATATTTTCTATGATTGATTGGAAAAATGTCGCAAAACGAGCTCGATCAAATAGAAATAGGAAGTCAGCTCAACCATACATTGTGCATGAGTTTAAATTTGGTGAAATTCTGGATGTAAAAACTTTAGCAACAAAAATTATGGTAAATAAAACCTTTGACACAGACGGTAACAAGGTCCACTGGCTTAAGATCAAATGTCTCAAATACGAAAAAGAAAAGCCAGGCATTATCAAATTTCGTTATAACTATACGGACGATTATTCAACGTTGGATACCAGAACTAAACAAGCCGGAAGAGCTAAAAGAATAAGAAAGAATGATGAAGAGTATAAAGAGCCTAATATAAAAACTTTAGACAAAGCTTATTCTGCACCCCTTCCAATATCAAACGCAAAGAAAAACGATTTAATTAATTTATGTAAAGCCGACATAATTCCACACGAACTGCATTCATGGTTTATGTCACTGCCAACAATTAGTAATCAATTGGATAGGCTACCTGAACCAGATATAAACGAAGAGGTAACTGACAGTGATACAGAGTGACTCCAGTATATATTTGATTGTCATTCTTTACCTATAAGTTAAGAGGCACCTTAATTGTAATTTATAAACACTTTTAGATACAAACAGATTTAAATGCTATTAACCGCTATTCTGATTTTGTGACTAAGTTTTATTAACTGTATTCAAGTTGCTTTCTTAGTTGTACAATATAATGATAGCCATTCTGTTTCATACTACATTACATTGCACTATATTATAGTATTTGTTATATTTCATTCCATATTATACTATATTATTATAAAAGCGTATGTGTTTTATTTGTTTGTCCTTCTTTCAAGACAAATTAGAACAACATATCGACGTAATTTAATGTACAGTGATAACTGGAGAGTGACATAAACTGTTTTTTTATCCCGGGAAAACATAATGCACACCAACGAACTCTTCAGCAAAAGCTAGTATTTCATAAATATTCTTAATTATCATACAAGTATACAGAACCACATCTAATAAACTACACATATTTCTAATATAATAATATACAAAAGTACCTAAGTACCTCGGAACTATGTTTAGTGGTATAGTCTGAGAGAAAGCGAAAATTAACTAACTATTTTATTACATAAATAATGAGAATTACATAAAATTATTGAAATATTAATTAAAATACTAAATAGAACTCAATTTTTTCTATCTTTGACCCATATACATAAACTTCAAATAACCTAAGGATTGCGGACAATGAAATTTAATTTGATTACAAAACTATAAACGCCGTTTTCTCGAAACTCTCATTTTGTAATTAGTGAATTTTCGCTATAATACGACGATATGTTTTACATAGAACGGTTAGTCTGGGACCTGTGGTAGTGATTCTGGGCATTCATTTATCATTTTAAGGACCTTGTCATTTATGATTTTATTAATATCCTAAAGAACCCCCTGCTCGCGATTTTAATTTGAAAGGTACCTACTATTTTATTTTGTTACTAAGTATATGATGATATAGATATGATATAAAAAATAGTTTTGATGAGAGTTCAAAGTTATTAAGACATGTTTTGTGCCATTTCAGTAGGTAATTACTTAGAAGAAAAGCTATAGTCGGGCCGCTAAGATAATGCGTTCCTGACGTGATCGAATGGACGATGTAACTTTGAAATGACGTTGCATTTACAATGACAATATTTTTATTGTTTATTTGCCCAACTAACGAATAATTATAATTAACAACTATTTTGTTATGTCAACTGACAATAAATGTTATAATTTTGCGCTAAACTTATTGTTCAATAAATAAGAAAACAATATTTTTTTAAATCCTTACTGCGCTGTTACAAGGTTATTCTCGCATTTTATTTTCTTTACGCTAGTTATATTCAGAAATTTGAAGCCACACAAACAAGTTTTGAAACTTATAATACTCTTTTCATGGGTCGGTTGAAGAAATAATACAACAATGTTACTTTTTGCCAATCACTAATCATGACCAACTGACGGACGTCAGGAAATCATTTCTCAGCGGCCGGACAATAGGCAAGTGTAAGCTGCACTTGTGCAATTAATGTTCCGTACTGTCATTTGTTACTAGTTGCAATCAAACTAACCTATAACAATAGTTTTATTTTTATGTAAGAAAAGTTTTTAATGTAGGCAAGTATTACTACTTAGATAATACTTGCCCTTACTGCCTGAGAAATACGACTTCGACAAGCAGACAGACATACAGAAACAGAATGCTGATAATATACTTCTATGCTGCTCTAAAAATTAGCGTGCGTCTGAGGGAGAAAGGAAAACATAAATGAAATGTGCCAGTTACTTACCTTCTCGCGCCACTGGCAGCAAAATTTGAATAAGGGATAATATAAAAAACTTATCATAATAAAAATACAAATCATATTTGGACCAGTTGCTATTTAATTTTAAGTAGTCAATTAGTATAATATGTCGGAAAAGACACAAGGCAATTCGTGCTCTTGCGATCCCGCTATAAGAAATAGGTAATCTACGCAGAAGGCGAACTACTGGATAAAGTACCGCGTTAAGACAAATATAATATGCAAACGATAGAAAGCTCTTAGTAACAATTATTAGGTAGGTAATTGGAAATTTAATAATGGCAAACGACCCGGCCGAGCCGGCCCTGAAGTTTTGTTAGCGCGCATCCCTTCCAAATTGGAAGTCACGCTTTGCCTCGGTATAGTCAAATGAGTATCTTTTATAATTTTCACTGACAAATGAATTATTTATCTATCTTTTGCCCAAAGCTTCAAACTTTTTGATCTACACTTGTCTCGTTACTCAACGAATCCATAGGAAATTCCAGTTAGGTTAGCTTAGGTTAGTAGTTATTAACAGGTTAGGGTAGTTATTATAATGTATACGATACCTGCTATAATTGTATTGTGTAGTTTTTCCAAAGATTTTTTCAGATCTTGAGTCTCATTTATGATTTCCTGCCCAGCAAATGGGATGAATATTATTGTTACTATGTTCGAGAATAGAGATCGTACGTGAATCTTCAACTGGTACGAGTACAAATTCTGAAATGTTATAGATAATGGGTAGTATACGATAAAATTTCGATTACATTCCATACCTACGTGTAATAAGTGTTTTTGTATTCGATTATACCTCCTTCAGCACAATACAAATAATATAGTACAGCAGTATGCCATATGATAGTATGAATATAGAAAATGTTATGAATATCTGAAATTAAAATGTTAATTGATTATACGCATTCTCGATCCACTTAGATTTTTTTTTTGTATTGTACTAATATTTAATTACCTGGACCCCAAAACTACGTTTAAGTTGCTTATTGGATTTTACCAAATATTTATAAGTAGTAGCCCACTTTTGTATCTTCATTTGGTTCAGAACAGCTGAATATCTTGAAAGAACCGTGTTCGGTGTTACTTTGTCATGAAATAAATCACTCAATTCTTTTTCTGTTTTTATTATTGATGAGCTCACACAGTGTAACAATCGATTACCAACTGTTAGCATTACATAAAATATGTAATATTCAAGTTCTTTGCGAAATTCAATCCAAATGGAAATGCATATCATCAATAGTACTCCGTTGCTTACGATCTCATATTCGGAATATATAATTACCATAAATATAACTGAAAATTGAAATGACATAACAATTATAATTACGATATAAAATTTAATCCATAAATTGCGCAACGCTTTTTTGAGCAGTGGGTCGTCTTTGTATTCTTCGTAGGCAGTTTCGATATTTTCTTGGAATGATGTAAAAGAATTCGTATTTGAAATGCTGCATAGTATTACTACAACGGTATGAACTAAATTGCTTGCGAATAGTAATCTGTACCAAAATGGCGAAAATTTAAGTATAAATATTGAAAAATATGCAATACTAGCGAAATAAATAAATAACTCTATAATCAGTCGCAGTAGTACAAGTTTTTTATATTTCACTGTGCGATAATTACGATATATGCAAAAGATATTTTCAATTCTAATAACATTTTTTAATAACTTTATAGCCATTTCACTACTTTATTGCTTTGCACGCGTGATTATTGCTACAGTAAGTCTAATATAACACAACAAGTAAAGGCAATAAACATCGAAAATAATATAAAGATAAAGAGAAAGTCAATCAATCAACCAACTCATTTATGGTATTAGAAGATAGGTAAATGATTGGACATCCATTAAGTACAAATTAATAACTAGTTCATGTGGAACTAAAAGGAGTCATAAAAATGCGTTCTTTACTTGAGGTACGGTACGTCATTACTTACTGTACCTGATACGTATAAAATCTATTTATTGTCAGTCTGAGACACTGAGAGCGATCCGAACGAATCCTCACACTCAGGTCAGGAACTAAAAGAAGTCATTAGTATGAAAGAGATTAAGAAAGCGATAAGAACTCTGAAATGTGGAAAGTCTGCGGGAAATGACGAGATTATTGCTGAGATGATCAAGTATGGTAGTCCTAGGGTCTGGGATACATTTTATAAACTGTCCAATCTTTGCTGGCAGAGGTTCCGGAGGACTGGGGCAATACAGTCATAGTGCCTCTCTATAAAGGGAAAGGTTCGGCTGATGAAGTCAAGAGACAAGTAAAGTCTATACCAAGGTATTGACTGAACGTATGAAAGGCGTTTTTTATGAATATTTGTGGGAGTCACAAGGTGGTTTTAGGAACGGTAGGGGTTGTATGGATCAGATTTTCTCGCTCCGAGCTATTATGGCAAGTTGCTGGCCTGAAAACTTTCTGCGCTTTCATGGATTGTGAAAAAGCATTCTATATAGCAGTGCGAAAGAAATTATGGAGTCTTCTGCCTGAATATGGCGTGGGGGGCCTCTTAAATCAGGCTATGAGGTCATTACATGTGAGCCGGAGATGTTTTTTGAGTCTTACGCAATGATCTTTTTTCGAAGCGCCACACACGGAATAAAAACTCCACTATTAAATTCTTATATAGTTTATTCTCATAATCATCATAATGTATCCCTAGTCATATCTATCATATTTATCATATCATAATTATATTAAATATCATAATTGTCTAAAGAAAAATACATAATTTAATTTTAATGACATTAATCAGTACTAACCTTCCTCACCCTTGCGCTGTGGTAATCTGGTCGATGTAATTAGGTCACCACTTAGGCCGCATGTCAGACATGCTGTCTTGAATGACGACATTCGGCGGGCTCTTATCGCCGCTGACGTTCTTGCAGTCTTAGAGCTCATCGGTATTGCGCGCAGCGACGGCAGGAGACCGGACGGCCTGCATGACCTGACGCTCATTCCATAGAAACTTGGAAGATGGCTGGCATGTGACGCCACTTGCGTCGATAAACTTGCTGTTTCCCATGTACCACGGGTGCCGCGGCCAGCACTGCCGTAAGTATGCGACTCTCTCTGAGTTTCACATTCACGCCTTTTGCAGTTTAAACTTTGGGGCCTCGAAGCCCATCGACTGATTCATCTTGAATTGAATGAATGACCTTATTGAATGAAATAGACTTCACTATAGTGTCGTTAAGCGGTAAGTAAAACAATAAGTGATAAAGTAAACGGAAGCTTAACACAATATTAGACAAGGTAAAGATTATTATACATTATAATATCAGATAAAAATTAAAGAAATACTTATTTACTATAATAGTCCGAGGCAGATTTTTTATCATTTACTCCTGAAAAAATTATTTAAACTCGCAATTTGTACACATTTCACATTCACAGATGTAATAATGGTCGAAACAAGGGCCGAAACGTATTAAGCCTTATTAACACGACATAGACTTGGCTAGTTAAAACTGTAAAATATACGGCACGATAATTGTAAATAGTTTTTAAGCTTTAATGTGAATCTGCAGTTGCGCTCTATTGTCAAGGGATGAGGCTACATGCGATCGATACCGGCATTTTTTTCTATAATCATTCTCAAGTAGTTTCACACTTGAGTATAGTTCTAGAATACAGGCCCAAGACATCATATTCAGTGTTCATACATTTAATCGGATGATCAAAACGAGATTTTGTTTCTTGAATCACAGGATTCCACGGAGCAATACGCTGTATCTGTTTTTCCGATTAAGCATTTTTTTTAAGGCGTAGGGGATAATCTAGCAAGCGATTCACCTGATGGAAAGTGATCATCGCCGCCCATGGACACTCGTGACTTCCGACAACGACGGGGAATCACGGGTGCGTTTTTGTATCTCTTGATTTAAAACACTTTACGATCACGACTTTTTAATAAAAGTGATGATCGGTGGAAAGTATTCGTGGGCGATGAAATCCAATCAAATGACTGATATGTACGAAGACGTTAAGGCGCAGGCAAACGCATAGAGCCCCATATTATAGAATTCGTACAATTCTTTATGTAATTTAGTAATTACTGATTTTGATTATGACAAAAAGGGTCTTTGGATAAAATTTAAGTGATCAAGTTTTACATATCTTACATCTTTATATTGATGTATGTCGCAAGTAAATATAACCTTTACTTACGATATAGATTATATTTCAAATTTTAGGCTTCCCTTTGAACACGGATTTTTAAATATATTTTATATGTAAATGAAAAATAGGAGATGACAAAAGCGTTGTTAAAATTTTGAAGATGATTACTCTACTTTTATATTTTTTTAAAATAACGAGAAGGTAGCCTATAAAACTTGCGAAAAAAATCTTTGACTAGGGAAGCGCTTTAAATGTTATTTGTAGACACCCGGTCTCTACTAAAACAAAACATTCCTCGATATGTCCCTGTGTCCACTGTGTTGTTCATTATTGTTCTTGGAGTGTACACAGTGAACACATGGTTAAAATTGAAATGTTATTCAATTTTAACCGTGGTTTAAACTGAAGTAATTTCTTTATTTCCCCGCTACGGAAATTCAGTGACAATATTTTAAGCATGTACATGACAGCTTAAGGTCAAAAACCCGATTAATCAAGAAGCTTCCGAAGCACTTTCGTTTTAGTAGTTGAAACATGAATTAATTATAGCGTGGTGTAATGTGTAAGTTATAAATGATAATAACGAGGAGAGAGTGATCAAGGTCACGGAAACAAATATAGTATAATACATAATCCACTTTTTTCCATAACGAAAATTAATTTTGAGGACATTATAAATTATTTCATGCAATCAAAATGAATTTCATTCTCTAAGGTTTCATTACTTTCTAAAAGACTAAGTAGCATCATCTGATAATAATAAATAAAAATCAGAATAATAAACGAAATCTTAGATACACAAAGCGTAACATTATTATTATGTTTCACAGCTTCATTCTTTGCGATTTATCGAATAACAATTTGTAGTAGTACCCCCACATGCCAGCCTTGCACGCATTTAAAAGGTGTTTTTTTTTGGTACCTCCACTGCGCTTTTCTTGTATGCGTACTTCGCGTGTATTGCTCATTTGTGTATTTCCGTGCTCAAGCCTTCGCACGTCTCCTGTGCTAAGTAGTAAAGTTTTGCAGTATCGGCCTACGTATTCTTTCAACATGGGGGGCAAAAGGAAGTGTGAACGCGCAAAACCATTACGAAGAAAAACCAAGAAATTGGAAAGCGAGCCAGCAAAAAAGGGTTATCGTCGAATTATTTACTCTTCATCGGAAGATGATTGTAATGACGATATTGTTAGTAACTTGGTGCAAAAGCAACAATATATCACTCGACCTACGCCTTCCCAAGTTCAAACGCCAAGGTCAATCCTAGTCCAGGACCAGGACAAGGATTCTGTGTCACTACTACGACCTCCTTCGCCGCAACCTGTTTTGGTGGCTTCAGTTTCGTGTTCACCAGCAATACCTGGTACCTCAGTGACACATAATAAGGAGGCGGAACATTCGGAGGAATTGGAACTAGACGAAGAGTAACTTAATTTTTAGGCGATGCTCCTAGGTCGGACGTACCTCTTGGACCGCCTATTCACAAAGACATTGCCAACAGATGGCAAGAAATACTCGCTAAAGGCTTAACAAAGGAAGCCAAAGAACAACTTTTAAAGGACTATACAGTGCCTAGCAACTGTGACCTACTTCTTGCGCCTACCCTCAACTTGGAAGCAAAAGCAGCTCTGCCAGAGGCACAAGTAAAATGGGACTCGTTCCTAATGGAGAATGGTTTGCTGTTAATAATTTACTACTGAATGCACAAAAAACCAAATGTATTAAATTTTCCCTTTCTAATGTACCCAGAATCCATGATAAAATAGAATTGGGTGGGAAACAGTTAGAATTAGTTCGATCTGCCACTTTTCTTGGTTTAACAGTAGATAGTAAATTGCAATGGGCGGATCATATCGGGGCATTGGCTAGTAAGCTCGTTTCCGCGATATATGCCATTAGACACATTAAGCAATTGACGGATGCGGATACGGCTAGGTTGGTGTACTTCGCATATTTTCATAGCCTAATGTCCTATGGCCTTTTGCTGTATGGATCAGCGGCGCATATTAACTCGATTTTTATTTTACAAAAAAGAGCGATACGTGCTATTTACAGTATGAATGCACGAGAATCACTAAGAGATCGTTTTAAAGACATTGATGTACTGACCTTGCCGTCCTTATACATCTCTGAAATTATTATGTATACGAGGAAAAATATAGATCCATTTACAAAAAAAGGCGATATTGGTGGTATGGAAACCCGAGGTCGTGATAAATTGGTTGTTCCAAAATTTAAATTACATAAGTCAAATGTTTCATTTTTGGGTAACTGCATTCGTTTTTATAATAAAGTTCCTCAAGAAGTCACTCAATTAACAGAAAATATATTTAGATTAGTTATAAAACGTACATTGATTAGACGATCATACTATAAAATAAACGATTTCGTTGAAGATAAAACAATAGTCTGGAAATGATTTTCTCTGCACATGCATTTACTGGCTTTCTGAATATTGTAGTTTAATAAACCTTTTGTAAAATGATGTTGAAAAAATTACACCTGACTGAGTTTCTTGTCGGTTCTTCTCAGTGTCCAGGTTTTCTTTTCTCTTCTCTTTGAACCGAACTAAAGTAGATTTGACGTTCAAAAATACCTCGTGATTGGGTTTACTTGAATAAATTGAATTGACTTTGACTTTGACTTTGAACTGTGGATACAGTATTGTAATACTCATAATTATGATTATACCATAGCTTCGATTCCTATAGTTATACACTTTTTAACAGAGATCTTTGATAAAGGAGCTAAATATGGTACTATCAATTCTTATAAATCTGCTTTGTCTTTGATCTTAGATAATAGTCTAAATGATGATAGCATGAAACGGTTTATGAAAGGAGTTTTTAAACTAAGACCCACAAAACCTAAATATGATGTAGTTTGGGATCCAAGTATAGTATTAAACTATTTAGCCCAAAAATGGCCTAATACAGATCTTAGTTTAGAAACTCTTTCTAAAAACACCTTAACTTTGTTAGCCCTGGTGTCTGCCCATCGTGTTCAGACATTTTCACTAATAAAATTGAACAACATTAGAGCACAAATTCCTATTGAGATTGCAATTAAGATACCAGATATAATAAAGACGTTAAAACCAGATTCATTACAACCAATTTTACGCTTACCTTATTTCAGTAAACGTCCCGAAATATGTCCAGCTAGATGTTTAGTGACCTATCTAAATAAAACACAGACTCTTCGTTGCAATAATTCTTTATTTATTAGCTTTAAGCGTCCACACTCCAAGGTTTCATCGCAAACGCTCAGACATTGGATTAAAGATATTTTAAAATCCAGTGGTGTAGATACGTCCATATTTAGTGCTCACAGCACTCGTCACGCATCCACGTCCACAGCCAATAAATTAGGAGTTAATATCGATGTTATTAGGAAAACTGCTGGGTGGACTGAGTCCTCCTCTGTGTTTGCTAAGTTCTATAATAAGGAAATTGTCGCCGATGCAAATCAATTTGCAAAATCTGTTCTTACCTATGATTGTACTCTGACTGATTAATGTATTATCAATATAATTCATCATTTCACTGTAATAATAAAACATAATGCAAGAAAATAGATTCTAACTGTTTTATTACCCATACCATGAACAATTATTTCATATTTTTTTAGCTCTGAACATCCTACAAATTGTTAATCGATAAATCGCAAAGAATGAAGCTGTGAAACATAATTGTAAATCAAACAAACTTACCAAATGAAGTTCGATGTCAATTATGTGAACAGCTTCATTCGACGCGATTTATATAAACCCTCCCAATCAGAAAACCCGTCCCTGACATAAAATAAAATAAGAAACAATTGTCTATAAACAAAATGAGCAATACACGCGAAATAAGCATACAAGAAAAGCGCAGTGGAGGTACCAAAAAAAAAACACCTTTAAAATCCGTGCAAGGCTGGCATGTGGGGGTACTACTACAAATTGTTAATCGATAAATCGCGTCGAATGAAGCTGTTCACATAATTGACATCGAACTTCACTTGGTAAGTTCGTTTGATTTACAATTTTAGAACACATTAGTTAATCATTCGTGTTCTCTTTAAAAACGATCTTATTTCCAGACAGATAGGTAAATGATAGGACATTGATGACAATTGAAGACGCTAAAGAATTATTCCAATTTTTCCATTGTTATTTAGCTGTACTTTTTTAAAAGTAATACAAAATGTCCTCGAACCCATTTTTATTTTCTCAATAAAATTTGTTTCATTTGTAATTAAAAGTGTAAAAATGAAATAAAAGTCAAAAAAAATTAATACTTATAACATATATATAATACATATTTCCGTCAGCCAATACTCTGGTCATTTGATCTTCGTAAGTCAACCTTGATCTTCCTTGGCTTCTGCTCATTTTCGCTGTGTAGATTGTCTTCGTCAATCTTTCATCCCTCATTTTTTCTATGTGCCCGAACCGTCTAAGCATTCTTTTTCCATATTTATAACACAGTCGTGCAATACTGTCGTACTGCGTGCGTGATGAAGAGATCTTCATTGCTTATTTTGTCTACGAAGGTGACGCCGCGCATATTTTTAAGAGATCGCATTTCGACTGCATTTACATAACTGACATCGAACTTCACTTGGTAAGTTCGTTTGATTTACAATTATTTAGAACACATTAGTTAATCATTCGTGTTCTCTTTAAAAACGATCTTATTTCCAGACAGATAGGTAAATGATAGGACATTGATGACAATTGAAGACGCTAAAGAATTATTCCAATTTTTCCATTGTTATTTAGCTGTATTTTTTTAAAAGTAATACAAAACGTCCTCGAACCCATTTTTATTTTCTCAATAAAATTTGTTTCATTTGTAATTAAAAGGTGACGCCGCGTATATTTTTAAGAGATCGCATTTCGACTGCATTTATCTTACTTTCATTTGATTTCGAGCATATCCAGGCCTCATCGTTGACGGCCATTTTGACTGAGATATATTCACGTTGCCTACTAATGCCAAGAAAGCACCGCATGCGTTATTTAAAGTTGTTGTACACATGTTGTATGTAGAACGCGCAAACACTAACATCTCAGATGCGTGTTCGGAGTGATAAAAAATAACAAAGACCGCACAAATGTAAAAAAAAATGTAATTCAAAAATTCCAGAGCGTGAAGTGTAATGGAAAAAAGTAAGCAATTGTTTTACTGCATCAAGAACAGTGTTCTGTTATTATTATAGATGGGATTTCTCCAGAAGGCTCTACCCCTGTTGTACCGAGCTATACATAGGACCGGACGTCTGCCGAAATAGTTCAGTTTTCTGACTAATGCTCGAGACGATAACAAGGCGATATTAAAGCGAACATTTAGAACTACTACTGTAATTCGAAACCGTTGTTTACGTGCGAAGATTGTACCACCTTCGGTGACTTATACGCAAGGACCTAGTGGAACGATTGCAGAAACTAGGAACCGCCGCAATTGAGTTCTCGTGTTTCTTGATATCTGTGTGCGGACGGCTAACTTATTCCCGTTTTACACGTTATTAGCTGATAAATTATTAAGTTCGAATGTCAATTAAATTTCCACGCGTAAACAAAATAATTCACGCGTAAATAAGTCATATTATGTTGCCGCTTAAGTCCGTTTAGTTGACAAGTGAAAATTTAATCGATACGCTACTTATAACTCGCTAGGTACTGACTACATACTTAGTTTATAACATGTAAACTAAGTATCACGACATTATACTTGGCTAGCTGTATATACATGGAAAAGTTGAATTCCCAAATTATCGATTTAACAACTTAAAATGTATAAACCGGACGCAACAGTCAAACTGTTGCTCAATTGGTTTATACAGGGTGTATATGAAAACGGGACAGTTACTTTAATGGATGAAAGGGCATAACTTTAGTATGTAGTTACAAAAAGAATTATCGAAAAAAACGTATCCGTTTAAGAGTTATGACCGTTTTAATTTTCAAGTGTTATCCCCACCATTTCTCGTAAAATTGGGTTGATCGTGTACAGTTACAGATTTCAAATCTTCCTTTTTTTTATTTTGTAGTAATTTCATCCGTTACTGAAATACAGCCTGAAAACCATTTTCGAAAATAATGCGTATACCCCAATGGGGGTTTTCAGGCTATATTTCAGTAACGGATGAAATTATTACAAAATAAAAAAAAACGTAAGATTTAAAATCTGTAACTGTACACGATCAACCCAATTTTACGAGAAATGGTGGGGATAGCACTTGACAATTAAAACGGTCATAACTCTTAAACGGATACGTTTTTTTCGATAATTCTTTTTGTAACTACATACTAAAGTTATGCCCTTTCATCCATTAAAGTAACTGTCCCGTTTTCATATACACCCTGTATAGTTCTTTCAAACAGGAGCGCTCCCTGTGAAAGATTAAAAGACGGAGAGCTACTTTTTTGAGCATGCTTAAACTGAGTTCGGTCAGATGACCATGAAGAAACGGCCCGTTTAGTCGTTCATGAACGACTCTACTTCGTTCTTTATTTCTGCTGCATAATACATGGGATGTACCTCAGTACAGAATAAGCGACGCCGTAATCAATAGTTTCTAATCGCTACGTGCTACTAATTTAGATTAAAGGTTATTACTTAATTTATTACATTGTATGTGTGTATAAAAATTTACATATAAACAGTTCTTAATCTAATTTTGTACAATAATTTAAAATTGTACAACACTAAAGCCAAAAAATACAATAAACTAGAGATTCAGTGAGATGTGAAATTGAGTTTGTTAATTTTCATACTTTCTTCCTAAAATGCAAATACACACCTACAATCTAATTTTTAATTCGACAGAGTGATTTGACGTTTCAATATGTCAAATTTTTAAATAATGTGGTCGGCTAAACCAGTGTTATCAAGTGATACGACTAAGTCGATACCGATTCAATTAAGTCGGTCGACTAGTGTAACATTTAATTCATTTAATTTCGTCTGAAATGGCCTTGCAGCGTCGCCATTTCATAATATATTAAATAATTGGAATAAATAAGCACTATATTCCATTTTTTCTTTTTTTATTGCTACAAACATTCACACATTTTCGACTCTACCGTTATTTCATGAAAAGAATAATCCAAAAAGTAGATTTCATGCGGATTGCGCAGCGAGCACGCCGCGAGGCAACGCTGTAGACTAATAATAATGAAGCCGACATAAGGAGAAATCACTAATTAAAAAATTGCAAATACTGGTTACCCTGGAAACGTCCAATCACTCTACCGAATTAAAGTTGGACTATATATTTTTGGTGACTTATGTGCAACACAATCTCAGAAAGTAATTTTTGCCAATGAACCGAATTCAGATACCTTGCTACGTAAATTAAATATAGTTATAACTAAAGCTACGAGTAACTGAATATCGGTTACGTGTACAGAATTAATTTCACACTCATACACAGGTACAAAGTACACACGAACTAAATATTACCACGGTTCCTAGTTCTCGCAGTCGATCTCTGACTTTCTAGCAATCTGTCAATCAGCGAGTAATCAAAGGTATGCTTCGCACGCAAACAACGGTTTCGAAATACAATAGTCCTCTTCCAACTGATTCGCTTCGATACCACTTTGTTATCGCTTTGATCGTTAGTCGAAAATATGTTATGTATAATTCTAGTACGATTACAACACAGAATACATGTTTCAATTTGATTAAAACAAAATCGAGTTTTTTTAATTAATTATACGTAACGTACATTGTAACTTCACACAATAATTTCGCATCGAAGGTGGAAAGAGCATCAAGGCCCGACAAAATGTGACCACTTTTATAGCATTCTTAATAGACCGAAAAATATTTTAATTGGCTTTACAAAAGTTTTACTAAACTCGCGGGTTAACAGACTAACACGTAAATTGTTGATTTCACTAAACTTAAAATGTCGAAATATTTACAAAACGTAACATTAACTAAAGTAAGTTTGATGCACACCATCAACATACTCTTAAACTAAACTCATCAGTAAATATAGCATAAAAATTTAGAAATTTTATTATGTTAGAACATGTAACTTCGATCTTTTTTAAATTTTAAAATAAACATGTGTGACTGAACTTTGGATGGTTATATGAAACAACAGCAACACTCGGAATTAAATGAAAGTATTCTTACAGTGTAATCTATTGCCTATACATCCCTTAATCCTCCTCATCCTCATAATCCCTTAACTACAAAAAACTAAACTTTTTACCATACATACATTTGTAGCGACCTGGCACCTGGCAGTGCTATGCTGAATTGCATATAATATACTGACATGTACTATCGCGGAAAAGGAATGTTTAACAGGTTGGCCATAACTTCAAATTGGCCGTATTATACAACCACGAGATAACACGATTGATGACGAATAGAAAGATACGAATTGCAGACGATGAGAGGGCAGTTCCAACTTTTAAAATCCAATTTGTATTCGTTTCAAGGTCCAACTTTGAACGGGTGTTTCCCCATGTATGTAAAAATAAATCAATAACGCTACTTTCATAATTATTTCTAAGTCAAGCATGACATAACTAATAACAATAAGAAATTAAATTTGGTTAATTTCCGATTATTTAAATATCAAAAAAATTAAACAAAGGGTAAACAATAAAAAAAAACATCATTAACCAAATTACAAACTACTCTCGATACTAATGTAGTATCGAAGCGACTAAGTCTTATTTTAAACAAACTCCTAAAGAGAAAATAAATGCGTGCGCATTCGGCAGAAACCGAATTCGTTCTTGCCGAAGGCGAAGGATTTTTAAGTCCTTGCTGAGTACTGTTCTGTTTGTATTTTGCAGCATAACTAGGATCAGCAATAAACTTACACACATACATACATATCTTCACGCCGTATGCCTAACGGGGTAGTCAGAGAGGACGGAGCGCCAAGCGTCGCAGTTCTTACATACTTATTTCACTTCCTCAAATCTCATCATTCTCCTCGCCTTAGTCTTATTTGGCTCATTTTACCACTCACTTTTGCTCTACAGATTTTCTTCGTCAGTCTTTCATCACTCATTCTTTTCAAGTGCCCGAACCATCTTAGCAATCCTTTCTTCATTTTTACAATAATTAAGTTTCTGAAACCTATGAGATGACAATGGTCTGTCACGCGCCGTGGCTGGCGGTCCCGTTGTCTCTATATGGTGAAGAACGTTATGACTACATTTTATGTTATGTTATGACAAATTCATTGTCTTTAAATAAAATCGGTTTAGTAATTTACTAATGTAGTATCGAAGAAAACTCGCCCCAACAATTCGTGTAATGGGTGATCATTAAATACTCCACTAATCGAAGGTTTCTGCCGGTTAACTATACTACCTAAGGTTTACAAATTCATCGTCACATCGGCTATTGACTTTTTGGCGTTTAAATCTACTATCAACTTATAGTGACCTAAGAAATTGGTGCCTAAAATGGGTTGTTTTACATCAGCTAAAATAAAAGTCCAGTTAAATGTTCTTCGCAAGTTCAAGTTCAGTTATAAAGTTTTTATACTAAAAGTCTGTATTTCTATACCGCATATAATAGTATTTATTTCTCACTGTGCGGTACAGCTCCAGACACGACCACTGCGCGTGCTGGGCCCTTTATATAATTTTCGGCAGAGTGGCAAACGTGCCGGGAGCTGCACCGACATCGTCTGCGATACGCGGCGCTGATCAACAATATTATACAAATAGGATAGGGTAAGTACCTTTAATGTCCGTTAGTCTCTGGGATGGTGGGAGTCGGAGATAGCTTCAGGTGGAGTGCAGCCACAAAACAGAAGATATACTCACTTCTCACCGACTTAACCTTTTGGTCTACCACTTTGGAATTATAAAATAGCAGTGTAATACAATACAATCATTTTCTAATTTCAGTCGGCGAACACACAATAACCCGACAGAACTTCTTTTAGCTTTAAAACAAATAAGATAATTGAGATTTACAACCAACATTCCAAAAACTTTCCCTTTTTCTTATCACGAAGCGACCAACGCTTTTTTAGACTTCTGTATTACAAAAATCAATTTATACTGACCCACATGCCAAAAAAAAAACATAGACTAAACCAACACTGAACGCGACAACCAGCGCCATCTCCCGGCATCGTGAGACAACAGAAACAATAACACGTAATTATACATTTTATTCCTAACAGTTACCCCCGCCCCGGACAAAGGGACTATCCCATCAATCCAAAGAAAGAAGTCTAATCGATCGGCAGCAGAGAAAGCGTTGCTACCGCTCTTCTCAGCACCGAGTCGACATATATATCAGATAGCACCCCCACAAACCAAATGCGTGGTTGATCTTGCTAAAAGTCAGGAATTCACGGCATAATAGTAATTTGCGCAAGACAAACATTACTAGTTCTCCCGATGTCCGTGTTCGTTTTTTTGTCCGACTAAAGTGCTGATGCAGGCATTATTTTTACCGATTGACAGTCACTCGATTTCCACACAAAATGTCTGAATTATCGTCTCACGTTGCGCTGTAACGATTAGGTTGTTCAGTTTCGGGATCACCACTTATATATATATACCTGCGCCGGAAGTTATTAAGCGAGAAACACTATTGATCGGGAGATGATTTATTTCACCAATTACATTCACGCGTGTGTCCACAAATTCGTAGTCACTTAACAACTAACTCGTTTTTCTTACGCTAAATACATACTATGATGACACTCGTACACATACGCATGCATAATGCTGAGTTAACAATATTACATGCGTGCGTCTTGTCTTACAGACTCCTTGTTGCTTACATGAGTCGCTCTAACTATAAATCACAACCGGACTGGTCTTCGTTCTTCCCATTGAAAAAATATTAGGATACACCCAGTTTAACAATGCTACCATCGGTTTATTGTGACGCTGTATTAATTTTATTTATTATCGAATTATAAACAGATACTAAATGACATAATCCGTCATAAAATAATAGCACTCGCTAACAACTCAATTTTTTGTCATTTGTGTTTGTTTGGAATATCTTAGTTGGCTAACGGTATCCCGACCATCTAGTTTATTTTTTTTAGAATAATTAACTTAAAATAATTAACACAAATTATGAAGCGTGACAAACATTTTTATTCGTGACCTACGATCAAATTATAAGGGTTCCAAGTTTGACTACACATCCATAGATTGTAGTTAATTTTTATTTACTGTTCTTTGGAACACGTCGCTCTTCGATTCTCGTCATTCGTGTTAAAAGAAAGGCGATATTAATGGTATGGAAACTCGAGGTCGTGATAAATTGGTTATTCCAAAATTTAAATTACATAAGTCAAATGTTTCATTTTTGAGTAACTGCATTCGTTTTTATAACAAAGTTCTTCAGGAAGTTACTCAATTAACAGAGAATAAATTTAGATTGGTTAGTAAACGTACATTGATTAGACAATCATACTATAAAATAAATGATTTCATTGAACATAAAACAGTAGTCTGGAAATGATCTTCTCTGCACATGCTTTTACTGGCTTAATGAATATTGTTTTTAATAAGCCTTTTGTAAAATGAAGTTGAAAAAATGATACCTGACTGAGTTTATTGTCGGTTCTTCTCAGTGTCCAGGTTTTCTATTTGAACCTACCTAAAGTAGATTTGATGTTCAAGAATACCTTGTAATTGGGCTTACTTGAATAAATTGATTTGGCTTTGAATTTGACTGAGAAAATAAATAATAAATATGTGTACACATTGTCGTCGAATACACATAACATTGTCTATTTCAGCAGCTCGATAATTTATCACCTTTATTACTAGGCTGCATCCATTATATTTTGATATATATTATATTTTATTATTATATTTTGATAAATGCGATGTCACCTTGGCGGGTAAAATTAGCTATGAAAGATGTCAAAGTTGCAGGACAGTGTTACTGTTATTAGCAGTAACCGAAAATAACTTATATCTCAAAAACTAGACAATATATTTTATTCAAGTCGAAAGTGCTTTAATTGATTTAAATTTTTACTTAAGCCAATTAAATTACTAATTTAAAAATGTAAATCATTAAATTATTTTTTAAAAAAATTTCAGAATTTTCCACCACAGATTTGAAAAGTTAGAGCACTTTTGACGTCGTAAGAGGGACATAATACTAACTTGAATAAAAAAGTCACTGCTAAACAGCTTACGTCATTAAGTCCTATCTAAAAATATTCCACGCGCATATAACAACAAACTCAGATTGTAAATAATATGCTTTTCGTTCTTCTTGAATATTGACATGGGTGGAAATGTAGAATAATTAGAGATATAATGAAAAAACATACTTCCGCTAGCTCGTGTAATTTTCGATTGCTCGATTTTTAAAACTGCCGTTCGGAAATACCAATGTCAAAATCACGAATAAACTATCGTTTTTTTTTAATAAGTAGCTACACTCGCGAACGACAATGCTTCCATCTATTTATGATTATGAATGTAACAATAATCACGAATATTTTATTGGTTCCCACACATAGTCAACATGGAACCTCATTGTGAAGTGTATCATATTCTAGATTCACTTAGATCAAATTACAAAGCATTCAAAGATTCCAATCGAGATTCGAGAGCTTTGGATGTAACTTCTAACAGAAGTCACTTTGATCATATTCTTCCTTTTTTTTAAATAGTTCCATACAAACATGGGTACGTGGTAACTTATCTTCGTTGCCAAAATGGACCAGGACCGTTACACTCTGCACTCTGTACACGTCCTTGCAGCGGTCCGGAAGTAAAAAGACAGCTTGTAAGTAATTATGTATTTCCGTTCTCTAGACAGACACTGTTGTAGCGCTGTCACGTGTGCATGAGGGGAGACAAAATACTTCTTATCCTTTCGCACCTGTACAATACCCTACTCTTCATAGTCACCCGTCGAAGTAGGTACATGTGTAGTAGTCACTGAAGGTCAACCTACGCTTCACTCAGAATTCACAAACAATGCTCTCTAATCGCATTAGTCTTCTATGCAGAGTCGTCGCAGTAGTCGTCGTAGTAGTCTTCGTAGTTAGCCTCAATATCGCTCGATATATCGCTTTCGTCGATAGTCGAAAACTTACTGGCGGACATGTCGCTATGTATTATTATTTATAATCCGGTAAAACGAGGGTGGAAATTTCTAGAGTATTCTCGGTCACTAATAATAATAGTGCCAAAAAATAAACAGGGCGAAACTTTAAATCAGGTGACTCGCTTGTTCGTATGCCCCCTCCGACGTAAAAAAACTTCTAGATAATTCCGATTGCTAATAATAATATATTGTTCTCGACGCCACCAGTTTACATGAGTAGGTCTATGACCCGTCATTGCTTTGAAATATTTGAATTACAACTTTGCTTTTGTTCTCTAATTTTTCTTATACTTTCTCGCTTACACTACTTGCTACATTACGCGTTACTTGTACATTACAGTATCATATTCGCTTACAATCTCGAGATATAAGCACTGAAAGTTGAGTGCCTCGTGGCATTCACAATCGACTTTATTTCTTGGACACAAACTCCAACCATAACGGTGTACATATATGTAAGTGTAATACCACAATACCAAACCAAAAGTTTGGTTTCAATTAATCATTATGTTATATTATATATTTTAACTTAATATAACTAATTTTAATAGAATGCAGCTCATTCCTAATAATTAAATATCATAATTTATAATTTCATACTGTTTATATTAGTCAAACTATTGTACTCGTTATAACGATAACTTTCTATTATACATGTATTGACTATGTCTACTCTTAAGAAGTAATCCGATTACAAAACTACAGAAAATATTAATAATCAACCGACTTCCAAAAAAGGAGGAGATTCTCAATTCGGTTGTATGTTTTTTTTTTTGTTTGTTAGCTCATAACTCCGTCATTTATGAACCGATTTGAAAAATTCTTATTTTGTTTGAAAGGATACACTTCCAGATTCGTCATATTGAAATTTCACTAGTATTGAAGCTTTGGTTTCGAAGATACACCCAATAACGCGACTTGGTTATAACCTTTATTCATTTATATTGACGATTCTCTTGTATGTCATTTGTTAACTATCGTTGTCCCCACATGGTATAATGGTAGTAGGGAGAGGATATAAATTGGCTGTGATATAATAAATTCAGTCAGTACCCCAAAGGCGGCACTGTTATCTACTACAGAAGGTCCCTGCACTGCATTCCGATCGATACGCCCGCCCTCACCAACATAGAGGCGTCGGTGTGCCGGGTGGCCCTCACGGGGCACGCGCCTGTCACACTCGCGTCAGTTTATCTCCCTCCCGGTAAAGCGCTAATTAGAAGCGATCTAGAGGCCCTCCTAAATTTAGACGACTCTGTCATACTCGCCGGCGACCTCAACGCTAAACATCGTCGCTGGAATTCGCACACCACCTCGCGAAATGGCAGAGCTTTAGACGAACTAACCGATGTCCTTAACTTTGACGTTATCGCCCCCATGACGCCCACCCACTATCCCAGAGTTACAACACACAGACCGGACGTACTTGACATAGCGCTTCTAAAGAACGTAGCTCTAACGCTGCACTCAATAGAGGCGTTACACGAGTTAGACTCTGACCATAGGCCGGTATTACTAAAACTAGGACCTATGATAGACACTAGGACGCTCACAAAAACCGTGACGGATTGGCAGAGTTTAGACGAAACGCTAAACTCTGAGAATTGGCCGCGGCTTAACGCGATACCGGACGTTATCCGTTCCGCCGAGGACGCGACCGCGGCGATAGACGCGCTCACCGCCCACATCCGCGAATCGGTCTCCTCGTGCTTCCGTGAGGTCCCGGCGGCAAACGACCGCCGTTGGGAGCTCCCTGGAGACATCCGTCGGCTGATCAGAGCCAAGAACGCCGCGACCCGCGCTTACGACTCGTTTCCCTCAGAAACGAATAAACGCAACTTACGCGCCCTCCAACGCGAAGTCAAATACCGAATTTCCGAACTTAGGGATAACAGGTGGAGCGATCTCATGCGAGAGATCGAGCCGACGCACCAGGCTTACTGGAAGTTGGCCCGATCTCTCAAATCGGACACGTTCCAAACAATGCCGCCCCTGACGAAACCGAACGGACAGACAGCTTTCGACGATGTAGATAAAGCCGAACTCTTGGCCGACACTCTGGAGGCCCAATGCTCACCTAGCTCTTAACCTGTAGATCAGAATCATTTAGACATGGTCAATCGCGAAGTAGGCTCCCTACCGCCCGCGACCGTCCCCTGCCAACTCAGACCCGCGACGGTTGACGAAGTTCAGGACATTGTCAAGGCTCTCAAACCTAGAAAAGCCCCCGGTAGAGACGGCATCTCCAACCGAGTAGTAAAAATTTTCTCGATGCGCCTTCTCGCGCTCTTAGCAGCCATTATCAATGCCGCCATGGCGAACCGCGTCTTTCCAGCCGCCTGGAAGGAAGCGATCGTCATCGGAATCCCGAAACCGGGTAAACCCCGCAGTAGCCCCAATAGCTATCGCCCAATCAGTCTCCTTAGCGTGCTAGGGAAAATTTACGAACGGGTCCTTCTGGCTCGTCTCAAAGCCCACTTAGACACCTCCGGTCTCCTCATAGACGAGCAATTTGGCTTTCGAGCCAAACACTCGTGCATACAACAAGTGCACCGCCTCACGGAGCACATCCTGGAGGGCCTTAACCGCCCGAGTCGCACTATAGGCACGGGGGCCCTCTTCTTCGATGTAGCGAAGGCGTTCGACAAAGTCTGGCACGCCGGGCTGGTGTACAAGCTGCGCCGGCTCGGCGTGCCTGACGATCTCGTACGCATAGTACGGGACTTTTTGTCAGACCGCTCCTTCCGCTATAGAGTCGAAGGGGTGCTCTCCTCTCCCCGCCCCATCAGGGCAGGCGTGCCACAGGGCTCCGTTTTATCGCCCACGCTCTACTCGCTCTACACGAACGACGTCCCCAAAACCCCCGGTGTAGAGCTCGCCCTATTCGCGGACGATACCGCTCTGTTCACATCAGACCGGAGTCGCCTCAGAGTCTCCCAACTCCTCCAAGTCGCGGTCACGAGCCTAGGCGAGTGGTTCCGTCTTTGGAGAATCGAAGTCAACCCCGAGAAAAGCGCCGCCGTGTATTTCTCGAGGGGAACGACGACCAGCCGCGCCCGCCGCGCTAACACTCTCAGAACAATCACACTTTTCGGCCAGGATATCCCTTGGACTAGGAAAGTCAAATACTTAGGAGTCACCCTTGACAGTGCCATGACCTTCGGCCAACACATCAAAACGGTCCGCGACCGCGCCGCGTTCGTCCTCGGTCGTCTCAACATGCTCATTTGCGCTAAAAGCAAAATGTCCCTCAGACATAAAGTTACCTTATATAAGACGTGCGTCAGGCCTATCATGACGTACGCCAGTGTAGCATTCGCTCACGCTGCGCGCTCTCACATCAACTCCCTCCAAGTTATTCAGAATAGGTTCATGCGCAGGGCTACCGGTGCCCCTCCTTACGTGCGCAACGTAGATCTGCACTACGACCTAGAATTACCCTCTATAACTCAATATCTAAAAGAGGCGTCCCAACGCTTCTTTCACCGTTCTTCCTTACACCCGAATCCCTTAGTGGTCAGGGCGTCATCGTACACCCCCGAACGCCGCGTCCGCAAACGCTATCGTAGACCTAGACATGTGTTAGGCGACAGCGACGACGACATTACACGTTCGAACTCGAACATGCCAACCTACACACTACGACCGCACCGCCCCCACCGGCGGAGGCGAGGACGACCCCCGCGACACCCGTAGGGTCTCACGTTTAGAAGCTCGATCACTTAGCTCTACACGCACACACGCGGGCCTTAAGCCACATTGTAAACTGCCACGCGGAACACTAGGCACACTAACCGGCCCTCAGCCGTCTCGCCGGCCGGGTCCGCTAGAGGCCCGGCCCTCACCCGAATAGGAAGCCCGTTAAGATGCACGCAGGTGCGGAAAGCTCCCCTGGCGACGCCTTGAGCCCGAGGTCCGCCCTCCATACGAGGCATCCCTCGGCTGGAGGAACCCTCAGGCGGTCGACCATCTGGCAGGGCGCCTTCAGCGCTCGCCCCAACGCGACCTGTGACGCTGTAAAAGCCACTAGGGCTAACAGCAAAGAGGGGTTTTGTTTAGTCGGTTCGAGTCCGACACTCCCCAGTCGGCGTAGAGTCCGGCTGGGTAGCCCGCGGGGGTTTCATTTCGCCTCTCAGAAACCAAAAAAAAAAAAAAAAAAAATTCAGTCAGTAGAGTCAGTCTTGTGGCGGACAGAGTATACAGCTGGTGGCTGTCGTCTTCGGATTGTAAGAATACTGCTAGGGTGTAATTGGGAAGGGGTAGGGTGTAACCTTTACACTGTTCTTTTATAACTGATTGATATTGATACTATATTGATGATATTGTTGCCGTAATTAAGAACACATACTCATATATTCACTTTTACATTTTATTTCTCAGTAATTAATAACAAATTACAAACTATAACACGAATTCGATGAACGTCTTACTTAGGTTGAAGGTGTAACTGGACTCCTATGTCGTTGAGACGGGTGGTCGACACCCTTTTCTCTAGAGTACAAAACAGCCCTTATTATCCTTCGATACATTACCTTCGACTATACTATCTGGTCTGACGAGCTAGAGGTAGCGCCGAGTGCCGAGTCGTGCGCTCGCCCAAAACATCTGGTATCCTCAGAATTACGATTGTGTTGGCCTCGCTGCCGATTTGGGAGACAGGCTAAGGCAGCTCTTTAACGGCTGCTTTCGAGAGCTGTTCCCCTCCGATTGGAAAAAGGCTAAAATAGTTCTATTGCAAAAGGATGGACGGCCCGCAGAGTCTATCTCTGCGTACCTATCCGTTGCGTTGTGACAAATGACTACTTTCGAGAGATTCGTGTAACTGAAATTTAAAAGAATAAAAAGTAAAAGTTATAACATTGCAAAAATAGATTTGGCGACCAAAAATATATGTATATATAAAATAAAAATATACCGACAATCTCGATGGCGCAGTGGTTTAGGCGTTATGTCAACTTTTATGTGGTTTAGGCGTTATGTCAACAAGGAACTTTTATAGACGACAAGCTTACAATATATCACTGTTTGGACCAGTCACCGTTTAAGTATTCAATTCGTAAAATCTGACCAATGATCCAAGAGTCAGATTGACTCGACACTATGCCAAAGATATCCCGGACGTTAATCTGTACGAGATTAGAATGGCTCTCAAACAGCTTGACAATAACAAGGCGCCGGGTGATGAAGGGCGACAAGACCCTATTGAAGAATTACAGGCCTATCATGCTTCTGAGCCACGTTTATAAACTTTTTTCGAGAGTCATTTCGAACCGTCTCGCACGCAGTTTAAAGACTTTCAACCGCCCAAACGACCCAGATTCCGTATCATAAGTAAAGGATTCAGTATCATAGACTACATACATACGCTGCAGTAGGTTATACCGAAGAGTATAGCCAGCCTCTATTTTTAGGGTTTGTGCACTATGAACAAGAATTTGATTCGATCGAAACTTGGGCTATGCTTCAGTCGCTCCAGCGGTGCCAAATCGACTATCGGTATATCAAAGTGTTAAGGTGTTTGTACGCCAACGCCACCATGTTAGTTCGTCTCCAAGATCAGAACTTGGAACCGATCTAACTGCAACGAGGCGTGAGACGTCATATCCCCAAAATTGTTCACCGCTGCAATGGAAGACGTCTTCACAATTCTGGACTGGAACGGACTCGGCATTAATATCAATGGCGAGTACATCGCCAACCTTCGTTTTGCCGATGATAATAACCGAGCTGATTATGGCTGAAACCAGCAGAATTCCCTCAGTAGAGCCTCCGAAAGTGGGTCTCAAAAAGAACATGGACAAGACAAAAATCATGTCGAATAACCATGTTCTACCCACTGCAACGCGGCTTGCTCAGGCCGGCAGAGTGAGGTGTGGGTTGAGTATTTGACGATGTAATAACAGTAATAAGAATTACTGTCACCTGGAGAGTGGTGTACCCAATTTGTTTAAGGGCGCCTAGTACACCTCTGCAATCGACATCTAATGGGATATTTATAGAAAGTTAATTAATTAGACACCAGAAAAACATCATACGAAGAAAAAACATTTATTTCTTATAACTTATTCTCTATGGTGGATTCAATCAGCTCACTATGTATTTATTATAAAAGTTAGTAACAATTTAAAAAGATTAAATGCTATGGTTAAACAACATTATCTTGTTTATTGTTATATATAGTAAATAAGAACATCCATTATCTAACAGCACTTAGATATTAATTAGTTTACAGAATAATTGATTAGTATTAAAGTTTTACAAGTATTGAGCTCGGATATTACTTGTTATAGTTACAACAACATACTTTATTTATGTTATCTTAAATTAAAGAGAAGTGTACCTAGTTATAAAGGCTTAGACACCATTACCTTGTTTATGTACTGCATTTAAATTCTTAGTAGTACAGATACATAAACCCAAGTACATTTTATACCTTATTAATCAGTATTTCATTTCATAGAGAAAAATATATTAGATACACAATACCTTTACGTGGAGCTAATATCTAACAGAGAATCATTTATTAGTTGCAAGTAGAGGAGTGTTATCAGTTTTATCACTGATCAATCTAAAGAAGGGGGTGGTCATGCAGCAACTGCACCTACTCTTCAGTCTTCCCCTTTGACGATCCCCTTTTCCCCTTTGACTGGAATTACAGCACACACATGCCCCGGTCCTCAAAGATTCCCCTTTAACAGGAACTGCGATCTGGCCACGCGATATAGCACCCAATAGAAGAAGACTTAGACTTGTTGACAGTCAGAGTAGTGCACCAAATCATTCTAAGTACTATTTTGATTAGTTCGTACTGAAGTTTAGATGAATGTTGAATAGATTTTACTACTATTCCAAAGTATTCCTTACATACAAGCACAGGAGGTCCACCCGGTTTTTTTAGGTGTCCTTTGAACTCATGGGATCTCATGGTGGACCATGAGATTACCTCAACTACTTTAACCTATTATTAACTTAATTAACTCATTAATTCTAATCGGGGTTGCTACTCACAAACAAATACAGCTAAGACTATACTAGGCGACATGTGGCCTAACTTTAGTTTCTTCATGAGACTTTGATGAGACAGCTTGTCCCGCAGAAGAGAGAAAAGGAAGCTGTCGGATACGAGATGCTTTTTATACCCCACGACGAAGGTCATCTATGCTCCTACTCCTGGAACAACTAGTGAAGAGACAGTGGTCGGCAAACCCTATCTAATATTACACCTACCTAGCGAGTCGATAAAATTCATTAATTCTTTCTAAGTGTATGACGTTTATGTCAACTATAGTTTTATTATTATTCGTTAGTATTAATAAGTTTATGAACTAGAGACCTAATATTTCATTAATTTAGAGCTTATTCTATCTGAAAACAAAGGCTACATATTTAGAGTCTATCGATATGTTTATCGAACATATCTTTACATTCACACTTCTAGGTATAGATAATCTAGTGTATCTAGACCAACGGTACATTTATCATCGAAGCCGTGTGCGTGTTCTAGAATGTTGTAGAAAGTTCTATTTACAAACGAATTATTAAAAATAATATTACTAAAGGAGGTCTAGATAATTCGTAGGTTGTTATTTTTACATTAATATTACTCGATACTCAAAGATACTATATTTATAATAAATTTATTCCTGCTGAAAAGCTTACGGTCAATGCTTCAAACGTGATTTAAGAAAGCTTAACTGGTCTACGTTGTCCATGTCCGTCTGTCACAGTGAATGTTGTTTGTAAAATTCAGGTTAAACAATGAAATGAATACTTTTTCTAGATAACAGAAGTTAAAAGTTAATTTATCTTTTAAGTAATTACGTGCATCTATAAATATTATAAGTTATTGTTCTCCATGTCGGTGGAGACTCAATATGACTGCTACACCACTTCTCTAAAAGTAGGACACTACGCTCGATGTTGACGAATACGTCTACCCAGGACAAACAGTCCAGTTAGGTAGATCCAACTTCGAGAAAGAGGTTACTCGGCGAATCCAATCCGGCTGGGCAGCGTTCGGGAAATTACGTAATATCTTCTCGTCCAAACTACCGCAGTGTCTCAAGACGAAAGCCTTCCAGCAGTGAGTGTTACCAGTGATGACATATGGAACAGAAACGTGGTCGCTTAATTTGTGCCTCATAAGAAAGCTCAAGGTCACCCAAAGGGCAATGGAGAGAGCCATGCTCGGAGTTTCCCTGTGCGACAGAATCAGAAATGATGAAATCCGCAGCAGAACCAAAGTAATCGACATAGCTCAATGAATTGCTAGACTTAAGTGGCAGTGGGCGGGGCAGTCGCTCCCAAAACCGACGGCCGTTGGGGCAGAAAGGTTCTCGAGTGGCGACTGCACGCAGCGTAGGCAGGTTCCCCACAAGATGGACCGACGATCTGGTGAAGGTCTCCGGAAGTCGTTGAATGCGGGTAGCACAGGATTGGTCTTTGTTGGAAATTTTTAAGGGAGGTATTTATCCAGCAGTGGACGTTTTTCGGCTGATATGAAAATAATATTGATCATGACCGTGTTGAAAAAATGATACCTGACTGAATTTCTTGTAGGTTCTTCATAAAATCCAGGTTTTCTCTTTGAACCGAACTAAAGTAGTTGACATTTAAAAATACCTTGTAATTGGTTTTCATTGAATAAATTGATTTGACTTTGATATGACTTTTAATGGTTTCAATAATGTATTTAGCGGCGGAACCGTGGGCGATACGACAGGTGGTTCATCGTTGCGTTCTCATAGTACGAGGTCCATGTATTTAGGTACTCGTACAAAGCTACTACAGTCCTACCGACTTCTACCCGTCTTGATATTTTTGTCAGAATTGTACTAACAAAATATTATACCGTCATATTATGTAAGAATGAGTGAGAGAAAAGCACGATCATTCAAACGTCGATAAAGTTTACCGCGCATATAATAGGCGTATTGCATTGCAACACATTGCATTCAAAAATTCTGCTGGGTTTCTCATAATATAATAATTACTAATACTGTATGGTTTATCTCACAATGCAGATGAGCTGCCACGAGTTCAGTGCACAACACTGGAGAGGACGCATCGCCTGTTACATACGTAATATATATGTAGACGTCAAAATATTATACAAACATTTAATTATTTTAAAAAAAAATTTAGGTATATCTATTAAGCACTTACAACATGCAGTGTAAATCAGATCAAACAAGTAAAATCTCATTAAAAATATGAAGCAGTGCATAGACATAATTACAACTATAGACTTCGCATACCTCGTAGAAATGGTGAGACAAATAGAATAAATTAGCTTGCCTATGCAATACGTAACACACATTAAATATCAGCTACGCCGATCGGCTGCCATTTCCGTCGGATGTATCGTGTCATCGTAACTCAACACAAGTAAACGCTGTCTTGTGTGATGGAATTGCAGGTACAAAAAATATTCTACTTCTAACAAAGTAGTTACTACTACTACTTTGTTAGAAGTAGAACATTTTTACTAGTGAAATTATTTCGACAGGACGCCTAACGTGGAATAGGTTTCTAGTGCAATTATTTTGACAGGACACGGAACGTGGAATAGGTATTCAGTGAAACTATTTTGAAAGGACACTTAATGCGGAATAGGTATCTAGTGTAATTATTTTGTGAATTATGTGAAATTAGACGCTTACTTTGTGTTGTTTATTAAATACTAATGCCTTGTTATAAATATACAGCTTCGGAGTTCACCGACATGATTTAATTTTACATACCGGGAGAGGTGTGGGAACACCCGTGTTTATCTTACCAACAGTCATACTATTGTTCAAGCTGTCCAGAGGATACGGGAAAATCAATCCTTAATAAAGGTTAGGAGAAAAGGGAAGACGAAATTAGAGAACATTGTTAAATTGCAGAGCGATAATAACGTTAATAACGACTAGAGACAGTATCTGTGGGAAGAGACTCAGGTCCACTGGCACTGTACACACATCTTGAGTTCCATGGATTCAGTGTTTACACGAAGAAGTAGATTTTTTATCGATTTTAGTAGTTCAGTCGCTTCCGGTCCTAAAAATAATAATTATTATAATTAATTTTACTGAAAGAGGAAGATAAAACATCACGTAATCTAAAAAAAACACCTGTTCCAGTTTATTTTGGATTCCAGACGAAACTATCTGTCCTCTATCTGTCCATGTGTTCATTATGACAAACATGTTTTCAAAAGTAGATTTTCTCAAAAACCATGCTTGCAATCATCAAGTTAGATTTATTGCTACATTTGATGATCTACATGTTTTGCGCTGTTTAAAATTACATAACATTCTAAAAAATTAAAGAAAGAACAAACTGCGTATTCATCTATTCGATCTCGACCGACCCTCGACCGACCCTCGACCCTCACAAAATTGTAAGAAAACTATAACTGACGTCTTGGTCGTACAGACGTTCATTACAAATTTATTATTTTACTAATATCGTAATGAGCCCTCTGCGCGCAAACTGAATTCGAAAGTTATTACCCTTTTTGTAAGTAGGTATCACTGTGTATTGTATTAGCAAAAATACAGCCCATATTACTCGCAGATACACTGATATTGTAGCTTTCTATAGGTGAAATAATTTTTTTAATCGGTTGAGTAGTTTTTGAATTTATCCATTACATACAAACAAACAAAGTTTACGTCTTTATAATATTATATAGACTATAGACATATATTCAACTATAAACATTATGTATATAAATCAATATATAAATGGATTTCAATGAAATTTCAAAGTTACCAAGCAATATTTCATATGACATTTCGATAGGTAATTATTTAGAGGAAAAGCTAATCAAGTGCAAATGACACTTGCGCAATTAATGTTCCGTACTGTCAGTTGTTACCAGTTGCAATTAGAGAATATCTAAAAGGTTTTTTTTAAGTAAAAAAATATTATTGTAATACTATTTAGATAATTTGCCTTTACTGTAATCTTAATTTCTCATAATTGTTTCAGTCTTTCTCAGTGGTAATCTTGAAGATTAGGTGTGATCAGGGATTTGATTGCGGAAAACGTTACAAAGTAAACATATTTAGATTTCGAATAATTTTAAAACTGTCATGTAACGTCTATGCAATGACCCAGCAAAACATTTTTTTTTACTTTCTCTTTAGGCCCCTAAAACTAACACGCGCAGACAAACACGACATTGTAGTTCACGTCCTTATTTAGGCCTCTATTCACTATGAGTATTTCTAGCTGCTTATGTAGTCCCTGAGAAATACGATTACGGCTAAGACAGGCTGACAGATGTACAGAAAAAGAAGCGACAATACTAAAAATATCGTTTCATGCTGGTCTTGAAATTGGTCTACACAATGTGCTAGCTATTATACTTATTTCCCGCGCCGCCGGAAGTAAAAGAACAAGGAGTTATTATGAGGAACTTTTTTGGACTACAAGCTAACAACATTTCACTATTTGGACGAGTCACTATTTAAATAGTCAATTAGAAGAAATGTATATTTTTAGCTATTTTCGCACGAAGCTTTTTGTAGTGTGACATGTGTGTCGCTTCTCAGCGAAGCATAGTTAGGAAATTTCAGATATTATTGTAATGATGGACACATATTGGACATACATTGGACTTTTTGGCGAGAACGGGAGATGTGAAGTTGGCATTTTATTTTTTATATTTTTTGCGTTTTTGTGCGTTTTTAAGGTACAAAATTGATAGACATTGTGCGTTAAAGTTCTGTGTGCTCAAAATTGGAAAGTTTGAATAAATATGTTGCTACTGAAGATTTTGTGTCTTCCTTAAAAGTCCTTTTCAACTCCAGTAAAGCTTCACTTTAGTAAGTATCACTTTACTGAGAACTGTTAGGAACGTATTAATAAGAAAACATATATTTTGCATATGAGATACACCACTTTATTACATGAAAACGGCTGAAATGTCTCTATTGAATATGAAACGAGTTGCCAGTACATAAAACAAAGAAGAAAGAACACACATATACATACCCGCCATGAGTGTACCGCATAGTTTTGCCAAAGTTTTTTTTAGATCTTGAGTCTCGTCTTTTATTTTCTGTCCAGCGTATGGGATAAATATTATTGTTACTATGTTCGAGAATAGAGTCTGTACGAGCACATGTAACCGGAACGAGTTCAAATTCTGAAATGTTATGGACAATGGGTAGTTTACCATAATATTTCGATTATATTCCGCGGTTACGTGTAATAAGTGTTTTTTTTATAATTAATTATATTATACCTCCTTTAGCACAACATAAATGACGTAGTACAGCAACATGCCATATGTTAGAATGAATGTATAAAATGATATCAATATCTGAAATTAAAATGTTAAATTATTATACGAATTGTCGATACATTTAGATATATTATTTCTCTTGTATTGTAATATTTAATTACCTGGACGCCCAAACTACGTTTAAGTTGCTTATTGGACTTCACCAAATGTTCATAAGTGGTAGCCCATTTTTGTATATTCTCCTTATTCAGAATAGTAGGATATGTCGACTGAATTGTGTTCGGTGTTATTTTGTTATGAAATAAATCACTTACTTCTTTTTCTGTTGTCATTATTGATGAGCTCACACAGTGTAACAATCGATTAGCGACTGTTAGCAATACATAAAACACGTAATGTTCGAGTTCTTTACGAAATTCCATCCAAACGGAAATGCATATCAATAACATATTGTAGCTTACGTTCTGACTTTTTAAATGTGTAAATACCAAAAGTATAAATAAAAATTGACATGAAATAACAATAATAATTATGGAATAAAATTGAATGTGTAAGTTACGCATCGCTTTCTTGAGTAGTGGATCCTCTCTGTATTGTTCGTAAGCAAATTCGATATTTTCTTGGAATGATTTATAAGAATTCGTATTTGAAATACTGAATAGCATTGCTGCAGCGGTATGAACTAAAAGGCTTACATGTTGTAATTTGTACTCAAATGGCGAATATTTAAGCATAATTATTGAACTATATGCAGTACTAGCGAAATAAATAGCTAACTCTATAACCAATCGAAATAGTACAATTTTTTTATATTTCACTGTAAATTAATTACGATATATACAAAAAAATATTTTCAATTCGAATAACATTCTTTAACAATTTTATTGCCATTTCACTTCTTTATTCTTTTGTAAGTGCGATTACTGCTACAGTAGAACAATGACAACTCGTCTAATGTAAGACAATGAGTACAGGCTACGGGAATTGAAAATAACATAAAGACAGGAATAAGTCAATAAATCAACCAACTCATTAACGGTATTAGAAGATAGACAAAAGATTAGACCATAGATCCATTAAGGACGAATATTAATAACTACTTAGTTTACGTCGGTTTGAAAAGAAAATGTGTTCTCTACTTGAGATACAAAATGTAATGAGAAATTTGTGTGAAATCTATTTATTTGTAACGGAGAGATCATGAAGTGCAGGACGATACAAAACCAGGCGAGTCGGGCATGAGGCAGAGCAAAGGTGCGGTGTGAGAGAGTGGAGAGGAGAAGAGAGGAGAGAGGATAAAACGAGATGTTTAGACAGCGCGGGCGCATTACCACTTCATAATTCTGCAAAACTAAATTTTCATCTACGACAATAAAAATAGTTAATAGTGACTATATTTGCGGTACATTATTTCGTCACAAGACACTTTTGACAGAGAATATGTAAAAAAGAAGGTTGACTCCCGTCTCGCGCGTCACGAATTGCCTACTCTCGGCCGGATACGTAGGGTTGTTGTGTTGGGAGTGTGATGCGGAGAGCATTCGTTTAGTTATACATTTTGGTATATAACAATAAAAAATAAACAAATACAATACACCCGGATAACTTTTTTATGTTAATTTCATTTCTTGTAATTATGTTGAAGAATGATAACTCTGCATTAGAATAACTACAAGTATTTAGGTATCTAAGGACATTATAATACGTTCGTTTATTTGATTTAGACATTTTTTCGAATTTGCGACGATGTGAAGAACGGATAAAAGACAGATGAAAGTGATTGGATGTTTGTCTGCATATTCGCGTCACGTGCGACCCAGCAATACTTATCCATATTTACCCAAAATTTTGCTTACGTTAATTTTCTATGAAGGCATCCACTGTTATGTTTATACTGTGCTTTTAATGTCACAAATTATTATTAACTTGTATGTATTTATTTCATGCATTTCTCGGTATCAAATGAATATGAATACTCCGAGGAAGGTATGTGTTGAAGTAAAGTAATAATAATCCAGTATGACAGATGCTTCAAAATCATGATATGGATATCAAGTGAAAGGCAAGGTAAGCACTTTAAGGGGAATACTTCGAGGAAGGCTTCTATCATAAAGTTAGTATACCTAGCGGAATAGAGGAACAAACGTGAGTAGTCAAATGAAACCGGAATTGAATTTCACTTGAGTACGTCAAATTTGCCTATGAACGAGTGTTTTAGAGGTGTCTTGGCACTGTTGATATTATATCGATAGCTTGCAAATAATCACACTTAAAATAATGTGGACGAACAACCATGAACTTACTATACTAACTAATTAACGTAGTGTGCCATATAATAGCGTCACATGGCATTACTTTTTTTTCGAGTGATTGCGAAAGGTAGCTTATTAAAGTTATTATGGAATAATTTGTGTAACAAAATTTATTAATTTTTCTTTACAAGTACACAAAATTAGAAAAAAGAGTCCTGCGTGTTTACTGAAAAGAATTCAGAATCGATCGGGGACATGGCGAATTAAAATCATGTTGCTACAGCGTCGTATGTACTGCTATAGTCGCGCATAGTTCGTGCCGGCTTCTCGCAACATAGTCCAACGTCGAGCTTTATAATGCAAGCGATCGCAACGACCACTGTGAGCCTTTAAGTGAGACACACATACGCATAAACCAAAAAGATATCCCGTAACTGGCGGAATCATTGCAAAAAAAGAGATGGGATTCTTGTCAGGAATTGTCAAATGATCTGATCAAGGATATTGCTACAAATGTTGGAGCCGAGGCCGTATTAAAGGAGACAAAGTTTTCTGTTCTATTCTTGCCAATAGCAGCTGCGTGGCGGTGGGGGCTACTTTAAAGTCATCATCAACGCGTCCCAGCTCGTCCTCGAGGAGAAGGAAAAGTTCCTGATGCGCGCTATTTCGTTCATAGGAATTTGCTCCGAAGTATAGTTCCGAGCAAATTCCTATAAACAGCTGGGTAAGTGCTTGCGCCAATAATAATTGCCTTACATTGTGTGTCATGACCAAGTTCAACTTATCCTCGTACGTATTTTATGGAAGTCTAGCTTAATATATCCTGTCAAATTTAGGATGATAACTTTGGCAGCTCACAGTAGTGATGGGGTAGTTTATAATCGTTAATGAATCTATTCGATTATTATCGATTATTTTTCTCATACAACTTGGAATCGATAATTGTATGATTATATTGCATGGATTATAACACAAAACAAACAGTTTTCTTTTTTATTGAAATAATATTTTTTTTAATACGACAAAGCTTTCTCACAAAGACGATTTTGCGTATTTTTATTCGCTCAGTCAGCCGATTCAGTAGAATACGTGCGAATTCAAATCATTGTGAAAGGGCCGTTAAGGTAAAATAAAACAAGGAATAACAATTTAAAGTTATTTATCACAAATACAATGGTGCACAACCTAAATCATGTTCAATATTATTATCATCAACATCACTAGGTTCACTACTAGAACTTTCCCTTAGGTTGATTATAAATTCTTGTTCACAAACGCTGCCGAAGTGGACATCTCGCTCCCAGTCTTGTAAAATTATTTTAGTGTGTTTCTCTGATCTCGCTCTCGTGTTCTCGAGTCATCCGCAGTAACGTTTTCACAGATATTTTTCAATAAAGTCAGCATTTTCTTAGCAGTAAATGGCGAAGATGTGTTATGTTTGGCTGCATAATCTTAAAATAATGAAAATAAAAGTTAAGTACCTATTTAATAAACGTAGATATAAAGTATAATGACAAAAAAAACAAACTTTTGACATGATCCCAAATCAGTTCGATGGCATTATAATGACAATGACATGGCAGCAATCTAAAGACCGTATGGCCGTATTGTTCGGCGATTTTATCCAAAATGTAGGTTGGAAAAAAAATCAAACCCAGAAGGGTTTGATTTTTTTTCTCAAATCGAAAAAAGCCATTGGCTTCAACGGCTTTGCTCTGCAGTCAAGATGTGAGCTCCAGTTTTCTGCAACTAGATGTTGGAGCTTTATTCTTTTATAATATGTAAATTATATGTGGTTCATGAAAATATTGCTGTAAAGTTAAAAACCACTCTTTGAACTTTTTAAAATTCATCTCTTCGTAACGACCAAGATGTGACCTACTGGTAGTCATATCAATTATCACCGTACTGCAGAGAAAACGTTAGATTGCTGACTGCGAATATTTTTATACAGCGATAGTCGTTAAGCCAAGTTTAAGTTCACAAAATAAACTTGAAAACGAACAGCATTTTGCCACCTAACACTAGTCTATACTGTCTGTACATATTATAAAGGTGGTAGAGCCATGCTGCATTGCAGCATGAATAGGGCCGGCTCGCTCGGTGAAATACCACCCTCTTACAGAATATCGGCGTAAAATAACAGCATCTGTTGCTGTTGTGTTTCGTCCGGTTAGTGAGAGTGCCGGTGGCCCCCTCCCCCTCCTTTTCCTCCTTTGCCTATTTCCCTAAAAACCGGCAACGCGATCGTGATTCTCTGGATGTTGCGGGTGTCCATGGGCGGCGGTTGGTTACTCTCCATCAGGTGACCCGCTTGCTCGTTGACCCATCTTTTATAAAAAAAAAAAAAAAACCTCCACCAATCCGAACTGGATCCGCGTAGTGGAGTTGTAGTGGTGGTTCTCATTTCATTTGTGTGAAGACACCTACGCCCAGCATTGCAGCTTACATTTTATGTAATTTGTTAAGTTCAAAAAATGAAACTATCATGATCAACGATATGAACTACATTTATTTCAGTTTATAATTTCTACTACAAGAACGCAAATTGCAATACATCATGTTCGATTGATAATGGTTATAATATTTTATTTAGCGGCGGGACTGTGAGCGATACGCTTGCTGGTTGATCGTTGCAATCTTGCAGTACGGCACGCTTATTGCCTAACTTGCAGTCAGTATGTGATAGCCAAATATCTCGCCAAATAGCGATATGTGCTGTCAAAACGATAATTTGTATAATATAATTTGTATAGCGGCGCTGTATCTACCTCAAAAAGTGCATTTTACGGATATAGCGCAGTAGACACGCAATCGTCACATATTACATCAATTTTTTATTACTATTGGTTAGCGGTCGCATAATAATCACGTGGTTGTTGCCGTCTGCAAATTTTTAGATAAGAACCCTGCGAGTTGCATTTTCCCGAATACGTATGTTGCGTATTCGGGCAAATTTACGGTAATAGTCAGTCTCGATCTCTTTTTGTCAAAATTTTATACACAGAGTTTCATTCCATCATATCATGTAAAAATGAGGGAGACAGCAGCACGAGATAAGAGGTAGAAGTAGACACTGTGAATAAAGAGCCAATATAATTCAAGCGTCGATAAAGTTTACCACACGTCAAAAGGGGTACCGCAATGCAACACATTGCATTCCAAAATCCTGCTGGATCTCTCATACTCATAACATAATAATTATATACGATTAATTACTCCTTGAATTATTACGATATATTTTTATTTACAATTAACCTTCATGACATTCGATCATAATCAACTAAGTGTGCTAAGCAATTACATTTCAAGAATATAAGACACGTTTCCCCGACGATTCCTGGCTGCGACACCAGAGGCGCTGGTAGTAGCTGGTCCAGGTGATGCGTCCATTGCAATCCTTCGTCGGTCTGCACAGCATAATGAAGTCTTCCGAGACGTTGAGTCACGGTAGCAAACACCCATCTTTTCCCAATTTTAGTGTAGTATCTCGCCTGCACTCTATCACCAGGTAAGAAATTTCTGATGGGTAGTACATTTCATTTGAGTGAGGTCGAGTGGTAGGATGGTTCTTAAACATGGTGTGTAATTTAGTTCTCACATTTCTGCCAAACATAATTTCATATGCTGTCTGATCACTTGGTCCCGGCGTGCGTCTTAATAGAGATTTAATGATAACAATTTTGTCGGCTAAATTATCTCTGTCGCTCTCATAGGGCTCAGTGCTCGTTTAATGGTTTGTACGAATCTTTCAGCTTGTCTATTGGTAGCCGGATCGCACGGCGCTGTGGTTCTATGCGTAGTGCCACATTCAAACAGAAACTGATTGAATTTAGTCGAGGTGAACTGTCGACCATTGTCCGATACTAGAGTGCAAAGCATTTCAAATGTGCAAAACATCTCACGCAATTTTTTGATATTGTTTTAGTTGGAAAAATTTCTACCCCTTTCGAATAGGCATCTACGACGATGACTAATTATTATCCTTGGAGTGGGCCGCCAAAATCTACGTGAATTCTCTGCCACAGAGCAGAGTCGGATCTTCCCAATGGTGAAGAGGGGCTTTGGTTGATTCCATTTATTCTAATCGACATGCTCTACATGATTTCACCTTATTTTTGATATCTCGATCTATGTTTTTCCAATAAATATAACTGAGTGCAAGCAATTTCATTTTTAATATACCGACATTGTAACGTCGCCCGCCCAAGCCGGCAGAGTGAGGTGCGGGTTGAGTAATTGAAGATGTTAATCAATAACCTCACCTGGAGAGTGGTGTACCTAATTTGTTTAAGGGCGCCTAGTCCACCTCTGCAATTGGGATAGGTGTTGATGTTATTAAATTAGATACAAGAAAACATCACACAAAGATACAACATTTATTTTGTTATTCCTATTAACGCATCACATTGGTGGATTCCATGAGTTCATAACTATACTGTTTATAATAATTCTAAAAGATTAAATGACAATAATGTACAACATTAACTTCGTTCTTATTACTTTTACATTATGAAAGAGTATCTAGTATCTAACAGCACTTAGATAAGAATAAATTTACAGAGTAATTACTAGCATTAATGTTTTACAAGTATTGAGCTCAGATATTACTTGTTATACAACAACATAATTCATTTATGTTATCCTAAATCCAAGATGGATATACTTAATTATAAAGGTTTATAAATCATTACATAGTTTATGCACTGCCTTTAGATTCTCAGTGGTACTACAGATCCATAAATCATAGTATATTTTATACATTTGAATGGAATATTAAATTCAGAGAGAAAAATCTAGTATATTCACAATATCATTACGTGGAGCTGATAACAACGGAGAGTCATTTCTTAGTTTTAAAGAGAGTGTTATCAGTCTCATCTCTGATAAATCAAAAGAAGGAGGTGACCACCTCCCACGTGTCAAAGTCTTCTAGACTGCCCTTTTTAAAAGGATCAGCGACCTGGCCACCCGTTCTTCCACCCAGAGCGAAGAGGATTCAGCCTTCTTGATGTGCACATAGAGTTGTGTACCAAACCTTTCTAGGAATTAATAGGATATTTATTTAAGTGATACTGTGCTATAGATAATTTAGTTTTTAGTTTATAGTACTATTCCTAGGTATTCGTTGAATACAGGGACAGGAGGCTTACCGGATTTTGTTAGGTGTACTTAGAACTCTGTAACAAGCACACGTAGACATTAGGATCCTGCTCCCTAGCCCTATAATTATAATACTCACATTTCTCCTCAGATAAAATACTCGCCATGGGATCCACCATGAGATAACCTATACTAAACTTTCATTACTAAATTAAGGCAAATTATAAATGGGGTGCTAATCCCACACAAGGAAAGATGAGACAGCTCGTTCCACAGCAAAAAGAAAAGGGCCTCTCCAGACATGAAACGATTTATATACTCTTACGATGAAGGTCACCAATGCTCCTACTCCTGGAACATCTAGTGAAGAGACAGTGGTCGATAAACCCTATCTAAAACTACATCTTCCTAGCGAGTCGATAAGATTAATTAATATAAAGAAGTATCTGCCGTTTAAGTTACCTATAGTTAAATTATTATTCATTAGTCCTACTAATTTAATGAAATTAAGACCTAATGTTTCATTAATTTAGAGCTCGTTATATGTATATATGAAAACAAGGGATACTTCATTAGGGTCAATCGATACGTTTATCGAACGTATCTTTACCTCTACACATCTAAGCATAGACAACGGGACAACTGGTACATTTGTCATCATCGCCGTGTGACCTTCTAGAAAGTTCTATATATGTTAACGAATTATTAAAAATAATATTACTAACGCAGGGCCGGACCGTGAGTTTAGGGGCCCTGGGCTAATACTATTTAGGGGCCCACCTAATTATTTAAAGTATAAGAAAAAAATAAGACAATAAAATATTTGATTTATATTATAATATATTATGCCTTAGTGTTTGTTAAATACAACCGTAAATAAATTGACAAATTATAAAGCAACCTTTCTGCACTTTCCTTTGGAAAATTCTTTAATTTGCTCCTCACATTCTAGGTTCTTAGTTAAATCAACATTTATGGACAAAACGGATAAATGGTGAAGTCGTAAGTTTGACATCGTCGTTCTGTATTTATTCTCTATATATGCCATCCTGGAAAAGAAGCGCTCGGCTTCACAGCTTGTGATTGGTAAGGTTAAATATATTGTTAAGCTTGTATAGCAGTTCGGGAATACGTCAACAAGCTTCTTTTCATAAATAATCGTAAAAATGTCTACGCAAGACGAGTAGGACTCTGTCGACTGAAGCAAATAATTTTTCAATTGGATGCATTCATTGACTAAATATTCATCCACATCATCGGGATAATAATCAATAACCTGAGAGGGAAACAGCGGAGCACGATCGAGATCGAATGAATGTGTAATGGAAGCCGAACATTTTAACTGTCAGTTCGAAGTACCAACACCTGAACGTAGGTTTGAATTAAATGAATTGAATAGGTTTGATTAATAGCAGGATTCGCAGGGCTGCAAACCTTACGATCTGTTTAATTTAATCAAATTATGAATTTTTTTCGCATTATCGTCTATTTTTGACTTAGCTGGGGGCCCCTTGAATCCACTTGAATCCCTGGACTGAAGCCCAAAAAGCCATATGGTAGATGCGGCCCTGTACTAACGTAAGCCTAGATAATTCGTAGGGTTTTATTTTTATATTAACATTCCATAATATTCAAAGATACTATATTTATCAACACGTTTATTCTTGCTGATTGGTTACGGCCATTGCTTCAACGCTGTTAAAAAAGTTATACTACTCTATGTCGTCATTGTCAGTCTATCAAGATGAATGATGTTTGTAAATATTTAACCTAAACAAGAAATAGTTTATTATAATTAATTTGCAGGATAAAAGAAGTTAAATGTGAATGTATTCGTTAAATAATGACTTGTTTCAACTAGTGGTGTGAGCTATTGTTCTCAATGTAGGATGTAATAGGCGGAGGCATACGATTTAAATGCTACAACGTAATGTAATAAATATAGGCTATGAAAATTGAAAATTATTTAATGACAAGAGAATGTCTATAAATCAATCAACTCTTTAATTATATTAGATGACAGACAAAAAATTGGACATTCATTGGGGACTAATTAATTACTAGTTCACGTTGGATTGAAATCAGTCATGAAAATATATTATATTCTCTACCTGAGGTACAGAATGTCATGAGATTTACGTATGTGTATTTATTATCTATTTATATTTCTCGGAAAAGACACAGGACATTTCAGGCCAAGTCGTGGTAGAAGTGACTTGAGCAAGTCTATATAAGCCGATGCTCGTCTAGATTCTACATCAATCTGCGGGATTAACTTGTTAATTATTCGTCGTTAGCTATTCGTTACAACATATTATACTATAATTTGTCATTTGTTATTAATTATCGAGAAATTAAATGTAAAAGTTACTGTACGCACGCATGCATGCGTGTGTTCTTTATTACCGCGACAAAAAAGACAGTAAATTTTATAGGATTGACTTGGTGAACTTTTTATATCAACGCGAAAATTTCAGTTGCATATATTTATTTAATTCGTGGTTTTTATTTTACCTATTCGAAAGTATTTTCTATTGAAAAATAATTTCTGTCATTGAATTCTTCCACACAGAGACGACTCTAGTGATGAGGTTAGAAGACTAAATGACCGCTAAGCATAACAGAGTGATCGCCTTGAACTTCATGGTTACGTTTTTCAACTATTTATTATTAACTATTTGTGTATTTTATATAGAAAACGATTTCTGTCATTGAAGTTTTCTTTCCGAAGCTCTTTCTACCCAAAGACGACTTCAGGTGGTTAAGTTACAAGTCTAATATCTAAGTAATAATGCGCAACTTATCTTTTGCTACGAAGATCAAGTGTTGTTTCCCGTCGAAGGTACATAACATACTCGTATGCATCACTGACCGGATGTCCATCTGAGCATTACTTTTTTTATTTTTACAATAACGAGTCGTGCAACCCTGTCAATTGCTTATCTATTGCTTTTCTATTGAAGTTAAAGCAATAGAAAAATTAAAGGCGAAAATGTACTCTGTTCTAAACTCCCTCAGGTAAAATTTCTAGTAAACTTAGAATCTCATAGTAATAAAGAAAAATCCAGTGAAATTAGATAGTGTCAATTTAACGAATCTGAAAATGTTATCATATTCAGTTAAGATGAGTGATTTCAATGGAAGTGCAGAAGAAGACTTAGTATACATATGTATTATACAAGAAAAGGATAGCTTTAGCTAAGGATAGCTTTATCCTTAAAGCTAATTATTTTGAATTATAAGAAGTGAGTTCACCATATGGAATTCATTTCAAACAAAATAACACACGACTCTATACAATGTATAAATGCAGCTATTCACTATATAGTTCCTACCTACTTACTGTTCACACCTGAGTCTATACGATATATAAAAGCAGCTGTTTATTATCTACTATCTACATAATAGGTCTTTACCTATGAAGTTGCCGTTCTACGATACTGGCCATTTGAAATGTAATTTGTGTATGGCTGGCAATAAATTCAAATTCAAATGAATTTTATTTTAAAAATATGAAATTTTATTTTTCAAATTCAGTCATTTGTTTATTGATTAGTGTTTTCTTTTCACTACATTTGTATCTTTTTCATCAGTATGGACAAGATAAAAGTACGAGTAATTACGGAATAGGAGTTCCGTCGCGGTAGCAATGCGGCATAAACGGCTCGCAACATTAACGACGTGTACAGAGTGAACACTACAAACGAACGCACGACCAGTTATTGGTTCGAACGCTTCCGACATGGAAATTTTGATCTGAAAAATGAACCCCGTGGTCGCCCGAAAACTAAAGTCAACAACGACGAATTAAAGGCGATAGTGGAAGCTTTCGATACTCAATCTACTGCTGAGTTAGCAGCAGCTTTCGATGTTAGCACCAAAACAATATTGGTCCAGTTGCGTCAAATTGACAAGGTAAAAAAGCTTAATAAGTGGGTGCCGCATGAAATGAACGATCGCCAACACGATGAACGCGTTGAGTTATGCCTCACATTGCTTAATAGACGCAGAAACAAAGGGATTTTGCACCGCATTGTCACTTGCGGTTCAAAATCCTTGCAAAGGATCCTTGAAAAAGATGCAAAATGGATTCTTTTTGACAATCGTAAGCGGTCATCGTCTTGGATAGACCCCGGTTCAGCTCCTAGGCAATGCCCTAAACGAAAACTTACCCCTAGAAAAGTGATGATTACTGATTGGTGGTCTAGTGGCGGTGTAATTCGTCACAGCTTCTTACCAAATGTGCCACACGGCAGAACAGACGGCCTCTAAGCTACAAGAGCTAGGGTTGGAAGTTTTGCGTCATCCACCGTACTCACCAGACCTTGCGCGGGCAGACTTATACTTTTTCCAAAATTTGGACAACTTCTTGGCAGGAAAAAAGTTCCATACCCGAGAGGGAGTATAAAATGGCTTTGAACAGTTTGTTGCCTCCCGTACACCTGACTTCTTTAAGAAGTGCATTGAAAAATTACCACTGCGTTGGCAGCATCGGTTGGATGCATCGATAGTATGGATGCACACTTTGATTAATAGAAATAAAATATATATATAACGGACTAGAATTATTTACTTGATTATTTTCGGCCATAACTACTACAACTATTTCTGTAAGCGTTTATCGAGTATAGTGCTGGTTCAAAGCGAAATAAGAAATCGACAATTACTTCAAGTCTATTTGAATCAGAGTAGGTAGTTGATAATAATTTTACACTTAGAACGCGCGACAGTTCCCACCGACACACAGTCAACCGCACTTCACGAGAGTCAGAGATATAATTTCGTTGCCACACGCCGGCTGACTGTTCTGTCGCTAGGCTCCGTCGAGCGCCACAACATGGCACTGGCGTTCTATTCGCCCGGAAATCAGCGTAATTGTTAATTCATTTCCGACACGGCCATCCTGCTTGCACACGTCCTCGTGTTTTAACCTAAAACAAGATTTTCCAGCGACAGGATTCGTTTGACTCGGCCAATCCTGACATAGTATGCGACTACCATCTTCTGAATTTGGACTCTCAATTACGTTTCTAATTTATCTAAAGCTTACAAGCATTAGGAAATAATTAAAGAATTAACGAAAATCAGTAACCAGCCAGTCGTGTACCATCGTCATTCACATTACTCTACAATTTAACAATACACCAAGCCTGTAGAACCGTATCAACCGACGCCGTGTGTATCTCACGCTGACTACACACTACGGTCTCTGCAGACCACGACCTCCGCCAGAGCTATACGCGCATCGCGCACCCACGGACTACTTGAGTTGCTCCAAGAGACACCGATTTCTACCGGGCTACGACTACGTAATAGCTCTGGTACGGTCGACATTTTTACGGCTGATAGAAAGATAACTCAGGTTCTCATCATCACTTAGGCTTGTTCATTATCACTGTCATTGTTATTTACGTTAGCTTCGCCTGGTACATAACCTGCTGGCATTTTCCTCAACCTATCGTGCGCGTACGTACGTTTAGAATTAAAGGCTTTCAATGTATAGCGATCACCGTCCAGGATCTCTACTACTTTAAACGGTCCCTTAAATTTCAGATCTAATTTAGTCCGATTTCTTTCTTCGTTCTCTAATAGTACGAAATCGCCAATGGAAAACCTTGTAAAAACGGCCTTAGTTTTATCGAATCGCGCCTTGTCATATTCTGCATACCTATGAATATTATCCGAGGCTACCTCACGAATTTCATTAATATCAACTTCGGTATCTACATCACTGCACATCAGCGACAACGGTCTTGCCACCTTACCTATTAAAAGCTCGAGAGGAGATGCTTTCGTGACGCGATTCATCGTACAATTTATCGCGAGCTGAACTTCACCTATCGCATCCTGCCACGATTTGTTCTCGCTTGTCTCAACCGCGGTCAACATAGCTTTAAGGACACTCATTACACGCTCTACCTGTCCGTTCGCACGAGAAGAGCCGGTCGCTATAAGGTGTAAATTGATATTTTTACTCTCACAAAAGGTTTTAAATTCTCTACTAGCAAAACATCTCCCTTGATCTGCTATAATGCGAGTTGGAGCTCCAAAAAGTGCTACGCTTTGGGTTATGGCATGGATACTGCTTTTAGTGTCAATATTAGAGGTATGGAAGAGCAAAACGAATTTAGTAAAGGCATCGATAAGGTCAAAGACGTACTCCTTATTGTCGTTCTTTCCGCTTAGCTTACCGGTTACATCAATATGAGCAGTGTGCCACGGAGTTGTTACCTTTGGTATAGGGTGTAGCTCTGCATGGACTTTTCCAGAATGTGACTTAGCTACCTTACATGTTACACAACTGTCAACAAACTTCTTCACATACTGAGCCATTCCGGGAAACCAATAAAAATCAAAGAGTTTTTCGCGAGTTTTATCAGGACCAAGGTGAACAAGAGAGTCATGAAAATTATTTACAACCGACCATTTTAACACGCGAGGTAAGTAAGGCAAACATTTAGTCCTACCGTTGCGTTGAATTTTGCGGTAGAGTGTACCAGAGCGAAGTACATATGTCTTAGCTAACGACTCGTCTATTTTACTGATTTCTAAATCGCTTATAATCTTAGAAATTTCTTCATCGCGTTCCTGTTCGGCCTGAATCCAATTCCCGGAGAGTTCAGTGATGCTAATGAGCTTTTGCTCTACATTAGGAAATGAAAGCTTTGGATATAGCGGTAACGGGTTTCGGGAAAAGAAATCAACGTGAGCCATTCGTTTTCCCTCCTTATACACCACGTCAAAATCAAAGGACTGGAGAAAAGCCCACCATCTATGCGCTCGGGGAGTTAAATCATGTTTGGTTTGGGACGACTTCAACGAGTTGCAATCGGTAACGACTGTAAACTTCTTACCATGTAGGTATTGCCTGAAATGCTTTATAGAGTTTACAACTGCAAGCGTCTCCAACTCATAAGAGTGGTATTTGCTTTCAGAAGGGGACGTACGCTTGCTGTAATAAGCTACAACTTAACGCTTACCACCGACCACCTGGAATAAGATAGCTCCGTATCCAAGACTATTTGCATCAGTGTGCATTTCTATGGGGTATTGGGGGTCATAAATCATTAAAACCGGGTCGTTCGTTAAAACAGAAATTACTTTTTGGCGAATGTCTTCATGTTCGGTTTTCCAAGTTAACTCACCTTTAAGTAAAGTAAGTCGGTAGAGTGGGGCCATGGTACGTAAAAAGTCTTTAATGAATTGAAGAAAGTATGAAGCTAAGCCAATAAACTGCCTTAACTGCGATATAGTCTGAGGTGGTGGTAGAGCTGTTAATGCCTCTACCTTTCTACGGTTTGGTCTTATCTGGCCAGCCTCTACTTCGAATCCCAGAAACTCTACCTTCGTCTTCAGGAAGGATCATTCTCTGAGATCTAAAGAGAAACCAGCTTTAGTGAGAGCTTCTAAAACAGTATTTAGCCTCTCCAAACCTGACTCTACATCTGGAGATGCGATTAAAACGTCATCGACGTAAACTGTCACAAAATTGTGAGCAAGTTCACCTAGAGCACTCATTATTGCTCTTTGGAACACGGAGATAGCATTTTTCAGGCCAAAAGGCATTGTTAAGAACTCGTGTTGACCCTCTGGCGTAATGAACGCAGTGGTCTCTATCGACTCTACATTGACCGGAATTAAATGAAATCCGCTTGCATAGTCCAATTTCGAGAAGAAATTAGCTCTATTAAGACGCGCTATTTGATCAGAAATGAGCGGAAGTGGATAACGATCAGGGACAGTTATTGTTTAGTTCACGGTAGTCGATACAAATTCGGTCTGAACCATCGCGTTTCTTTACCAGAAGAGCAGGACTCGCAAAAGGGGAACAGCTCGGTCTAATAATATTCGCATCTAACAGCTCTTTTACACGCTCGCGAATTATGCTACGTTCGTCCGCTGACATCCTAAAGGGTCGCCGCTGCACTGTACGATTCGAATCAATTAGTCTAATTTTAAGTTCGCCCGTATTTACTCTTGTAGTAGGCATACCGGTAATAAAGAACTGTACCAATCGATTCAAAATTTGGAAAAGACTACACTTATCTGTCCCTGTTACGTCCGTATCAATATCACCTAAATTAGCTTTCTGTTCTTTACCGTTACTCACTGAATTTACGACTAAAATCTTACTGAGCGAAAATTCGGTTGCCGTCATGTTAACTGAAAAGCCCTGGTTAAAATTTCTCGTCCAATCATTATATCACTTTGTAAATAATTATCTGATAAAATATGCAAAAGAATACACGCGTTCGACCAATACCAGTCATTGCAACAACGTTGTTAATACGTTTGCCGCTAAAACTGGCGGCCAAACTTTCCTTGATTAAAGAGCATTCAACACCGGAATCATAAGAAAAACAATACAGCTGACCTTTATGTTCCAATGTGCCCGAGGGAGGTTGCACAACGCAAACATCGACTCGTCGCTCGCTATGCGCTGCGCCCGCGCCACCACCGCCGCCATTGGTACATCGGGTTGCAATATGGCCAGGCTTGCCGCATTTAAAGCACACTAAAGACTTCACTAATGGCTGTTGCGCTGCTTGACTCGAGGTTGTAGCTGTTGCAGGCCGAAGTTTAATATCAATAGGCTTGCTTCTGCACTCCGACCGCTTGTGACCCGTTCTCCCGCAATTAAAGCACCTCAACAAGGTCGTCTTTGCTCGTTTTACATCGATTATATTTGATGTCACACCGGAAGTGCTTATTTTACGCGTCAAATGACAAAAAGCATGGAGCTCCCGTTGTAATTTTTCCCTTAAGGTAATGGGGGTAGTAAACGCTAACCTTTGCAGTCGCGTATCAAATTGTGATATGTGAGCAAATACGGTCGCAATTGCGTTCTGTTCTTTATCTACATCCTTCCACCGATTAGTAAGTCATCAATCGGCTAGCATACGCCACTAGGTTCTCATTTTCACTTGGTTTATCACTGCTAAGGTTAATGAGGGTACCTGGTAAAGTTTCAGTACAAATAAATCGAGTTGTGAAAAGTACCTTGAATTCGCTCCACGTCATCCCTAGGTATGCTATTTGTGACAACCACGTCGAAGCTGCCCCTTTCAAGGCCTTGCTAATCACAAACACAAGTTCACCACCGTCCAATGGATTTTTGCCAAAACATAAATCTGCTGTCGCGCACCACGATCTTGCATCCATATCCTTCTTGTCTGGGTCAAATTCGGGCAGTTCTACCTGACTCTTAGTTTTAGGCGCTTGTAAGGTCTCAATAAGCGCACGCATGTTCTCGTTTTGCTTTTCGAGCAATGCACGCCAGCGGTCACTTTCCAAACTTTCTCTTTCTTCTCGAACCAACACCGATCCCACTTCTGATAACGGAGTAGAATTATTTACTTGATTATTTTCGGCCATAACTACTACAACTATTTCTGTAAGCGTTTATCGAGTATAGTGCTGGTTCAAAGCGAAATAAGAAATCGACAATTACTTCAAGTCTATTTGAATCAGAGTAGGTAGTTGATAATAATTTTACACTTAGAACGCGCGACAGTTCCCACCGACACACAGTCAACCGCACTTCACGAGAGTCAGAGATATAATTTCGTTGCCACACGCCGGCTGACTGTTCTGTCGCTAGGCTCCGTCGAGCGCCACAACATGGCGCTGGCGTTCTATTCGCCCGGAAATCAGCGTAATTGTTAATTCATTTCCGACATATATATATAAAAAATACAAACTTTTTGTATACTAATCGGCAATTTCATACGTAAAGACCTAATATTTACTGTTACGACCTGAGTCTATACAAATGCAGCTGCTTGCTATGTACTAACTATCTACTCACTGTTTACACCTGAGTCTATACAAATGAAACTGTTTAGTATTTACTTCCTACCTACTTATTGTTCACACCTGAGTTTATACAGTACATAGATACGTCGAGGCACTGAGGCGCGGTGCGCTTGCACTGTATCATTGAAAATACGTACAGAGTAATTATGTTTCAGACATTACAACAAAACTTAACAAATATTTTTTGAGAAACGTATTAAATTTTGAAAAAAGTCGTAGAATTAAAGTTGTAAGGTATGACGACAGGAATTTTGCACTAAGAGGTTATTAGTATTTTTCAATTAACCCTGTTTAAATGCGGCTCTCATGAGTACTCGCGATAGGCTACTCGCGAATGGTTCATAATTATTTCTTAGTATTAGTCATAATTTTTGCACATCTACAGTTTTACAGATAATATATGTTAGACAAACATTGATTTTCTGTACTAATATTAATAAGAGGTAAACTTTTTGTGTTTGTATGTAATGGATAAATTAAAAAACTACTCAACCGATTTCGAAACATCTTTCACCTATAGAAAGCTACATTATTGGCGAGTAACATTGACTGCACTTTACCACATTTAAAAAAAATTCTACCCGTGCGAAGCCGGGGCAGGTCGCTAATTATCAAATAAAGTCGCACATTTTATTTTTAAAAACCTTCTCCCGGTGCGTCGCGTTTGAACTTAATTTAAACATACATTGTCGCTGAGCATATGTAACATTGTCTATTTCATAGCTTGATTCACCTCAGCGGACAAAATCAGCAATGAAAGGTTGTAATACAGCATTGTTGTAAAAAAAAAACCCGGTCGAGTGCGTGATAGACCACGAACTGTGAATAGTTTCGTTGTCAGGATGCGCGAAATTCATTCAAGCGCAGCTCAGCGTTACCCAATTCGTTCATTACCTCCGCGCCCTATGACGATAATAATAAAGTTTATTTTCAAAGTTGCGGTGTGATCATAGTTTAGCGCGGAGAAATGTCAACATTTGTTATTGCCCATAATTGTGATTTGCGAGAAAACTACATTACCAATTAAAAAACTGTTTTTAGAGATTAGAGATAATATAATTATCCTTCCATTTTAGTAAAAATCATTTTAAAATTCTGTAGAATTTTGGAAGTGCAACGGAATCTTTGTGCAAAACAGGGATTTTTCTGGTTTTTTTTTCGTAGAGATTCTTTTTCCCAATCATGTTTCCACGTTCAAGGATTTAAAGATAAAGAGTTGAGGTTGTATGTATCGAAATATCTAATTCTCAATCTTCTTTGATGTCGAGATCCAGAACACCAAACACATCAAAGTCTGCATAGACGGACTCTTAATCTCTAATAAAAATAAATTTGCGATCAACAGTATTTCTCAGTGACACTGTAAGACACCTAGTTTTATTTCTGCAGTCGCTAACCGTGACACCGAAAATACCTATTCTTATATCTTATTCAAACCAGTTTTAAGTTCTAAAATTTTATGCTGGTTCAATTACGTAACCATAACAAATTTTTATTATGCGCGTTTGATCTGCTCAAAGACATGATAACTTTAGATATATATATATAACAAAACAATAGTCTGGAAATGATCTTCTCTGCACATGTATACTAGGAAAAATATGGATCTGTTTAAAAAGAAAGGCGATATTAATGGTATGGAAACCCGAGGTCGTGATAAATTGGTTTATCACAAAATTTAAATTACATAAATCAAATGTTTCATTATTGAGTAACTGCATTTGTTTTTATAACAAAGTTTATAACAAATTTTTATAACAAATGTAATAATCCCTCTACTTTCTCTCATTTTCGTCCCATTTCTATTCTTACTACCCTTTCTAAAGTATTAGAAAAGGTTGTTTATGTGCAGTTATGTCATTTCTTGACCAGTAATTCTCTGTTTAATCCTTTACAATCAGGTTTCAGGAAGGGACACAGTACTGTGACCGCATTATTGAATGTAACTGAGGATATTCGGTCAGCAATGGACAATAAACAACTTACTATACTCTGTCTATTGGACTTCAGCAATGCATTTAATACAGTGGATTTTTACATTTTATTAAATATTCTATTAGCTTTAAATGTTTCTTCCAGTACAGTTAAATGGTTTGATTCCTACTTAAAAGGTAGACAACAGTGCATCCGTGCTGACGATAAATTACGTTCTAAATGGTGTGAGCTTACTGCTGGTGTACCTCAGGGTGGAGTCCTCTCCCCTTTGCTTTTCTCTATATTTATCTGTCGTATCTCTTCCTTTATTTCTTCTAAATTTCACCTTTACACTGACGATCTACAAATATATCGGTCCTTTAATCTTGAAAATTTATAATCAGCGGTTTCGTCATTGAATAATGATTTGTTAAACATCCATCAGTGGGCTCATTCTAATGGGCTAACATGGGCTAATGGGCTAATTCGATAATCGTAGTATAAAATAAACGATTTCGTTGAAGACAAAACAATAGTCTGGAAATGATCTTCTCTGCACATGTATACGAGGAAAAATATAGATCTGTTTAAAAAGAAAGGCGATATTAATGGTATGGAACCCGAGGTCGTGATAAATTGGTTATTCCAAAATTTAAATTACATAATTCAAATGTTTCATTATTGAGTAACTGCATTCGTTTTTATAACAAAGTTCTTCAGGAAGTTACTCAATTAACAGAGAATAAATTTAGATTGGTTAGTAAACGTACATTGATTAGACAATCATACTATAAAATAAATGATTTCATTGAACATAAAACAGTAGTCTGGAAATGATCTTCTCTGCACATGCTTTTACTGGCTTAATGAATATTGTTTTTAAATAAGCCTTTTACTGGCTTTCTGAACGTTGTATTTTAATAAATCTATTGTGAAATAATGTCAAAAAATGATATACTTGACTAAGTTTGTTGTCAGTTCTTCTCAGTGTCCAGGTTTTTATTTATTTTATCTATTTTCTGTTTATTTTATCTATTTTCTGGTTTATTTTATCTTCAGGTTCAGGTTTATTTTATCTATTTTCTGTTAATTTTCTGAAGAACTTAAATATAAAAAACGAACGCAGTTACCCAGAAATGAAACATTAGACTAAATTAAATTAAATTTTGAAATAACCATATTATTATGAAAATAAAAATGGAATTAATAAGCGCCGCTGATCCCCACAGTAGAAGGCCGTAGGACATTAGGCTATGGAAATATGCGAAATACACCAGCTTAGCCGTATCCACATCCGTCAATTGCCTAATGTGTCTAATGGCATACATCGCGGAACCGTGCTTACTAGACAAAGCCCCGATGGCCGACTCAAGTAATTCTAATTGTTTCCCACCCACATCTATTTTATCATGGATTTTGGGTACGCTATAAGGGGAAAATTTAATATATTTGGTTTTTCATTCATTCAATAGTAAATTATTGGCAGCGAACCATCTCGACACATCTGTTAGGAACCTGTTGACCTAAGTAATATCCAATTCTTTCTGTCTAGTTTAAATAACAATGAAGTGTCATCAGCACATAATAATGTTTCGCATAAATCCCTGAGCATAAATGGGAGATCATTAATATAAACCAAAAATAGGAAAGATCCCAAAATTGATCCTTGGGGAAAGCCCATTTTTGAATTTAAACTTACAGACAAAACGCTAATAACAGTCACTTTTTGCTCTCGGTCAGACAAATACGAGATCACGAAATCGAGAGCGTTACTACGCATTCCAAAATATTTAAGCTTGCAAATTATTTAATGAATAACACAATCAAAATCATTGGAAGGATCACAAAAAACAACAATAGCGTCGTCAAGCCTGAAGTATAGTCTGGATCAAGCTTGCTCCAGCACGAGTTGTCGATCGACCTCTCGTGAACCCGTACTGAAAATTGTTAAGTAACCCGTGAATGTTAAAATGTGGCAGCATTTGGTTGAGTATTTGGTTTGGTGGAGTGAATACCAGGAGATAATTTGTTGGATTTAACATACAGCCTGATTTAACTAATGGCATAATTATACTGTTTCATTAAATTGGTAAATATCCCTTGATCGACGCGTTTATTAAATATATTTACCAAAATTGGAGATGATCATGATAGTTATGTTATACCTACTGTTAATGTGAAGCGCGTAATAGTTTATGGAGTAGGATCAGTCGTTTGTGAGAAGAGACCTACGTTTAGCATTGTGACTTACATTTTATGTAGGTAGGTTGTTAGATACAAGAAGAAAAGCTATAGTGATTAATCACATCAAATACATTTATTTAAATTTGTAACTTATTCTACTACAACAGTGTAATTATGCAATACAATACGTTGTGTGGGTTCAACTAAGTGCTTAAATATAATATAATATGATAATAAAAAACAAATAAAAAAAGTCAGACATTTACGCCAAATCAATGACTGTATGGTGTAGTGTATCAGGCCAGTTGTAACACATACGACGACACCTCACAACAATTTGGCAGGTTGATTTCCTTATGTAACTAGACCGGGAATCAAACTCAGAACCTTCAGCATGGAAAGCAATGAATTAATAATATCAGCTCCAAGGTAATGCGCCAATCGATAATGATACAGTATTGTGTTAAGCGGCGGGACCATGGGCGATACGACAGGTGGTTAATTGTATCGGTCTCGCAGTACGGGTTCCATGTATTTGGGTACTAGAGCAAACCTACGGTAGTAATCTCGACTTCTATCCCTTTTCAATTTTTTTGTCATAATTTTACCGACAGAACTTTAATTTTTCATATTATGTAAAAATGAGTGAGAGAGAAGCCCGAGATAAGAGGTAGGAGCAATAAAGAGTCAATATAATTTAATCGTCAATAAAGTATCACACATTTAATAGGCGTACTGCACTACGACAGATTGCATTCCAAAATCCTGCTGGGTCTCTTATTACATAATAACATTGTGTGAATTGTCGCATACTACAGATGAGCCACGGCGAGTCGTAACGCAAAGCATTATAGATGGCGCATCGCCTGCTACATACATTATGTATTATAAAGGCATCAAAATATTATACAAACATAATTATTTTCACGAATAATTTAGGTATATCTATTAGTACTAACAACGTACAGTGTAAATGTGAAGTAGCACATAGACGCAATAACAATTATAGACTTCTCATCCCTCGCAGCAACAGTGAGACAAGTCATTAAATTGGCTTACATTCAACATCAAATAAATCAATCGACTCCCTTTTTTTTAAAAACAATATGGTGAGACAACGTCGCATCGAAACACAAGTAACGCTGTCTTGTGTTATGGAATAGTAGGCACAAAAGTCAACTTCTAACTATGTAGCAGCATGAATTACCATTTCACAAGTAAAGTGCAATATATTGACTTATAACTACATTTTTTTTTGGTAACAAACCCTCGGAATTTGCGATCAGTATTGACAATAATTTTATGGCTACCTAAATAATTCGGGAGTAAGTTACCTCTTTTAGCATTTATTATAGTATTGTACGTTTAAGTAACTATTATTCAATAGTAAAATACATCAAATTTTTACCGACTTATAACGAGAAGATTATCAACTCGTCTCGAGTATAAAAATATATGTATAGTAATCAGAAGAACTAATTTTGTGAACGAATGTGCAATTTAATTAGTAATTACAAATTCACTAAAGAAATGTCTTTCGTGACATTTACGTCACAACAACCCCAGAGAATAGTATGTTACACTTCTAAATATTTGTAAAAAAAATAAAAGAAATTGACAATTAGTAATTAGGCTCATTTAAGTCGAATAAAATTGCTGTCATGAGCAGGCAGACACACGTTTCATTTGTAGTACAATTTGTATCTAATAAAATAATATCTGTCTGATAAAAAATAACACCATTTAGTGGCAATATTTGCTATTTTTATTTAACTCATGTACAAGACGCAGAGTTTCTATTTTATTTCAGGTCCTTCCCATAACTAATAATACTTAACGTATTATTTATTACGTACTTTTCCATTTCGCTCATTAAGGTTTCAGGTCCTTCACATAACTAGTAACACTTAATGTATTATTTATTATGTACTTTTCCATTTCGCTCATTAAGGTTTTACATAGAATGATTGACAAAGTCGATACATATCAATGTGGCTTCGAGAGAGACTTGAATGCAAAATTATAGAAGAAAAACAGTGTGCAAAACCTTAAAGAAACGCGCCATTGAGTGAAAGACTTCCGCGAAGTATGAGATGAGTGCACGACTACGCATGGCGAAGTTTGTGATCAGATACGAATGATTAAATCTTAGGAGAAAAAGGAAGATAAATTTAGAGAACATTATTAAATTGCAGAGCGATAATAACGTTAATAACGACTAGAGACAGTATCTGCGGGAAGAAACTGAGGTCCACTGGCACTGTACACATCTTGAGTTCCATGGGTCTAGTGTTTACGTAACGAAGTAGATTGTTCATCGATTTTATTAGCTCAGTCGCTTCTGGTCCTAAAAATAATTATTGTAATTAATTGTACTGAAAGAGAATGATAAAACTTGACGTAATCTAAAAAACACTTGATTAATTCTATTTTTATTTGGATTCCATAATAAACGCTCAGGCGTTCGTCTATCTGTCCATGTCGTGCTCTTCATAGTAGATTTTTTCAAAAAGTATGTTTGCTTACATGAAATTTGCCTACATGATCTACACGTTTTGTACTGCTTAAAATTACTTAACATTTTAAAAGATTAAACAAAGAACAATTCGCGTATTGATCTAATCGACCTCGACCGTCCCCCGGCCTCACAAAATCATAGGAAAAATTTAATAAACGTCTTTGATCGTACAGACATTCATTACAAAGGACAATGGCTAATTTTATATAGGACCCGTCAATAAAATAAAAATTGAATATATCTATGAGCAAACATGTTCATTGTTACCCTAGTCAAATATTTTAATTTTACTAAAAGTAAAACAACATAATATTTGAACTCAGTTGGAGAAAAAAGATATTCACATTACAAGTTGAAAGATTTTTCCTTATGTACTATGCATTTTAATTACATTGAAGTAGTACTTGCTAACAGACTCGGAGACCTCTCATTTTTACGCATCCAGCACTGTGAATGAGAACCGGCACCCTACCAGCCTAGGTATGCGAGAGTGCTTTTGACATTTCCGTCGGCAAACGCTCTGGCTGTTTGGCCTTAATAAGTCAGCCTTAGTCTTCTTTGGCTTCTTTTACCACTCGCTTTCGCTCTATAGATTTTCTTCTTCACCCTTTCATCACCCGTTCTTTCTATGTGCCCGAACCATCTAAGCGTTCCTTTCTTCATTCTTGCAATAACACTATCCTGCAGCTTTGTCATACTGCGTATCTCTTCGTTGCTTATCCTGTCTGCAAGGATGACACCGCACACATTTCTAAGAGATCGCATTTCTACTGCATTAATTACACCGTTTCGTGTTCAAAAGAGTCATGTTATTATTGATTAGCCTTGTAGGTAAACATTCGAGGCTAATGCTAAAAGAGCTGCCCGACTATTAGAATGTATGGTTACATGGTTTATTTTAGTAGTAGTACTTTTTGATGTTAATGTCTGCATTTTGAATAATGACAAATATTTATGCTTGGAATATGGAGGCGTACCTCCCAAGATAAAGCTCCTCTGGAAACTTGGTACTCTCCATAAATTCTACGTCCTACGACGTAGCCCAATTTCGATCCATCAGTGTACCAGAGTAGACTGCTAGGTTTCCAGGACATTCTTCTTTGAAGACATCCCCGCTTTAAATTGTTTTTCAAAGGTACACCGCGGGAGCATGACGTCAGTTGGCATACTCAAAATTGGAATATTCATTACTGAGTCTCGAAGAGATCTTAAGTAGTTTCTGCGACAGCCATTTCGTTAAGTCCGAGGTGGATAATTTGTAAATGCTGGTCCTCGCCTCTTTTACATACATGCAATTGTAGGGGCGGTAGACTTAGTAAATCATAGGCCGTTCTTTGCAAATCACCTTACTTATCTATTACAGTCTTGTGGTGGTCTTTCTCGTACCAGACCCAAAGACATAACTAATTATGTTAATTACACAATTTGTGTAATTGTCTGGAGTCTTATTATTATTTATATACATACCATTTCTGGGGAAGAATATCATTTTCGCAATCTTTTGCTTAAAACGGAAACGACAGTAACATAAGAAGAAAAATTGATGAGTGTAATGTTATGTAATCTCATGAACAGAGATCGGAATTTAGAGAGCATAAATACCTAAACTTCATTTGCGGAATGATATAGAATTGCTAAAACGGGTCCCTAAAACTGATTTACGGGGGCCCCAGTTTGATCTGAGAATAGAATAAAATGGAGTGGAATAGAATATCATTTATTTCTCTCAATTGTGGTACATACATATGGTCAAATTAATAAAATCACAAAAGGCTTTCACAAATTACCATAATCTAGCATGTAAAATTTTATTCTTACACACATAAAAACGGCGCGGCGTGGCACTGGACGCAAAAGAATGATTATATAAATTAATAATTTTAATGTGTTTAAAAACCGCTTCAACAACTTTTTAATATCAAAACTAAGAAATATGATATTTAAATATAGCCCTTTGGGCCCTGGCTACTTATTGTATGAAATGTTAAAAAATAACATGAAAACCTGATACATTTAGAGACCAAAATACTCGATAATCATTGCCAAAATATTTGTGTTTTATAATTTTGTTCTTCATTTTAAGCACTCGAAACGTTTTCCGTCAAATGTCATCGAAATCTCAAATTTAATCGCAAAATGTATAAAAACGGTTTCTATTTGTATATTTGAGAGAATTGATTGGCAACATTACATTTACAACATCTAAAAATTAAATTGGGCCCCCCGTAAATCCGTTTTAGGGACCTATCTGTATTTATGCTCCCTAATTTCTGACTTCTGCTACGAGAGAAATTTTCGCACAATATTATTATATTATCGGCCTCAGAATTGCTGTATACAGCTACAGATCAACTTTTGGGTTCAGACCGCAGTTGTTCCCTGCCATCCAATTGCAGTTACCAAAGGCGATTTTTGCCTTTTAAGATGACTATTCCACGTCAGTTTTTAGTCGATTATAACATACAAACATCCCCTGATACAAATACCTACTTGAATTGAAATATAAAGTTAAAACGTATTTAGCAAATTATTTTAACGATTTATAATAATTTTAACCGTTAACGCTATCTCTATCTCTATAGTGCGGTGGGAAACATCACTTCGCGCTACCTCTAGTGTTTCACTAATCAATCAGTTGTTCATCTCTCATTTTCAAAATGTAAATTGCAATGTAATTACATAGAAGTTAAACGTAAAAAAATGAAATATAAACGCATGTCGACGTTGCGTAGGATGCGAGTGACAGCGTGGCGTATAACAAGTATATTTGTAACTGAACTGTGTCTACTCGGGACCCACGCGTTGGCAACCCTTGCAGCAGGAGATCATCAAGTGGTTCACGCGCAGTCAGCACGTGTACAGCTTGCGAGCGAGGCAGTCCGGTGACGTAACGGAGTTGATAAATGAGCGCATATCCATAGTAGTCCATGTACAGAATCTTAACCGTAGGAGGCAAGGCGATGCTGGTTGGGTGCCGGGTGGCTTTATTAAGCTATGACTTAAACAGTATGCTTGTAACGCATGTGAAGTTAATCAGCCTTTTGAAAAAAAAACTTGATTTAATTTTGTAAAAACTTGTAATGCGAAAATTTTTTTTCTCCAATTGAATTCGAATATGTTGCCTGAGGATAAATGAAAGTAGTAACGAGACTACTTGTTCATAATACTTGACTACTGCTCAAAATACTACAGTAGTTTTTGTTATATGGAATGGATTTCATATGAAACTTCAAAGTTACGAAGAATAGTTTTATGTAACATTTCAATAAGTAATTATTTAGACGAAAAGGTAGTCAAGTGCAAACCACTCTTGCGCAATTAATGTATCGTAATTTTTTCACAATAGTTTTGGTCTTTCTCAGATTAGATGGGGATCGGGGATTTTGTTGTGGAAAACGTTATAAAATAAACCAATTTAAATTTTTATTAAATTTAAAACTTTAAAATAACATCTACACGATGACTTCACAACACTTATTTTTACTTTTTCGTAGGCCCCTAAATTTAACCCACACAGTAAATCTCGACTTTTAAGTTCACGTCCGCATTAAAAGCCCTTTGACATTTTTGTGCGAAATAGTGATATTTAGATGCTTTCATTTCAAAAATCTTAGTAGTTTTTAATATCTTGCTGATAGCTTATTATAGATTTATTTCGGCACGGTGGGTGAATGCCACCGCTGCCAGGTGTATGGGCGCTCGGCCCGCAATCGCGGGCCGAGCGCCCATACACCTGGTTATTACTAATAGGTTATTGTCTTTAACGAGGTCGGCGAGAATTTTAATGTCGCCGAGGAGATCGGACGCCGGCGCTGAAGGAGCCGGTGCCGCTGAACGCGCTTGGGGCGCGGGCCCCTTACGCCACGATTGTTGTACTGGCGTCGGTGCCAAGGTCTCTCGAGCCAGTAGAGCGCGCGCGGTCGCAGGTGCGGGTGCGGACGCGGGCGCGGGTTTGTTTGGCGCTGAGGGTGTGGGTTGAGTTGGCGCTGAGGGCGCGGGTTGTGACGGCGCTGAGGGCGCAGTTGTGACGGCGCTGAGGGCGCGGGTTCGAAATCGCCATATAAAAAGTTGTTGTCCGGGAACATTTTTTTTTACAGTAGGAAATGCTACTAATAAAAATCTTTGCATGTCGTACTTTGAATCTGTTAGTATTTTTCTACTATCGCTAACAGTAGCATGACTTCTTCATAATCAAAAGACACATTTTTTCATTGAAGAACCAAAATTTTGACTCGCGGGAAGTCACGTCAATAGAATGGCTAAGCGAGCGAGCGATTCGCGCAAACTGTCATCCCGCGCGGGATTCGCCTCAGTTTGAGTACAGCTTAAAGCTACGAAAGTCGCACGCATACATGAGTGACCCAGCTCGCCAATACCTAAATTCAAGTGCTTACGATTTGTCATAGGGCTGTTGAGACTTTTATTCTTTATAACCGTTACAGGTTTTGATTGCTTACGTGGAATAGTGTGTTCTACGACTCCTTCCCCCCCTCTCGCCCCACTGTGCGTGTGCCGCTTTCGCGACCGGGTAAAGTAGGTGCCATTTTCAGAAACATTTGTCGTATTTCTATTTTTGTATATAACCTTTTTTATCGACACGTTTTCCCTTTGTACTAATAACTAGCAATGGTACATACATACCTGCCACAAGGGTATTGCTTAGTTTTGCCAAAGATCTTTTCAGATCTTGAGTCTCATTTATTATTTTCTGTCCAGCATATGGGATGAATATTATTGTTGTTACGCTCGTGAATAGATAATGTAGAAGCACCTCAAACTGGAGCGCGTTCAAATTCTGAAATGTTATAGACATTGAGTACTTTACCATAAAATTTCGATTATCTTCCACAGTTATGTCTAGTGTTTTTCATAATTAATTGTACCTTATTTATCACAACATAAATGACATGGTACAGCAACATGCCATATATTAGTATGAATGTAGAAGATGACACGAAAATCTGAAATTAAAATGTTAAATGTTTACACGAATTCTCCATCCATTTACATTTATTTTTCTTGTGATGTAATATTTTATTACCTGGACGCTGAAACTTTTTTTAAGTTTTTTATTGGACTTTACCAAATATTTATAAGTTGTAGCCCATTTTTGTATTTTCTCCTTGTTCAGAATAGCAGGGTATCTCGATTGGATTGTGCTCGGTGTTAATTTGTTATGAAATAAATCATTCTGTTCTTTTTCCGTTCTAATTATTGATGAGTTCACACAGTGTAACAATCGATTATTGACAGTCAGCAGTACGTAAAACACGTAATATTCAAGTTCTTTACGAAATGTCATCCAAACGGAAATGAATTGCATGAATAACATACCGTTGCTTACGATCTCACCTTTCAAATGTGTACACATTAAAAACAAAGTTAAAAATTCAGACGAAATAATGATAACAATTACGCAATAAAGTTGAATCCGTAAATTACGCAGTGATTTCTTGATTAGTGGGTCGTCTTTGTATTGTTCGTAAGCAAATTCGATATTCTCTTGGAATGATTTATAAGAATTCGTATTTGAAATACTGAATAGCATCGCTACAATGGTATGAATTAAATGGCTCGCGTATGTTAATTTGTAGACGAAAGGCGAATTTTCAAGAATAATTATTGTACCATATGCAGTACGAGCGATGTAAACAGATAACTCTATTAACAATCGAAGTAGTACAATTTTTTTATATTTCACTGTGAAATAATTTCGATATATACAAAAAATATTTTCAATTGTAATAACATTTTTTATGAATTTTATAGCCATTTCGGTTCTTTCTTTTGTAAGTGCGACTACTGCTACCGTACGACAATAACAACACGTTTAATGTGAGACAATAAGTATAGGCTATGAAAATTGAAAAAAGTGAAAATCAATTAATCAACCAACTCGTTAATGCTATTAGAAGATAGACAAAAGATTTGGGCATCCATTAAGGACTAATATAAATAAATAGTTAACGTCGGTTTGAATGAGTCAAGAAAATGTGTTCTCTAATTGAGGTACAGAATGTAATGAGAAATGCATATGTAATCTATTTATTATTTACTTATATTTAGTATATGCATTTTTCTGTGTGAAATGAATATGAATACCGGGGAAGATATGTGATTAACTAACGTAATAAAATATCCAATAAGTAAGTATAAGTCAAGTTAAACGCTATAAAGAGAATACTTCGAGGAAGGGTTCCATATGTTTACGTGACGTGCGGCTCCGTCCTCCGCCCGGGTACTCCCCGGACGGAGGGGCCCTCAGGCTATGTCGACCTCTCTGGGCGGAGCGCCTTCCGTGCTCCACCCCAATACGTTCGGTTCGCTACGACGGCCTCTAAGGTCAAGTGGAGAGTGAGGGTCGTTTTAGTCGGTTTCAGCCCGACACTACCCGGCCGGTTCTCACGTTCTCTCCTGAGGCGTAAGGAGCGGTTGGGTGCTCGTACGGAGTTTTTTCTCTTCCAAAAAACAAAAACAAAAAAAGCGACAACTGTATGGTAATTACGCATGGTACCGTAATTACCAATTTAAAATTGATAATTACGGTGCCATGCGGTAAAATGACTTTTTGTAGCATAATTAGGGTCGCCAGCAGTAGTATTTAGTTCACTGATTAATCAACAGAGGCAGCTATAGCGATTCGCGATATTATATCATACTCGACTATCACTTAGGCTGCAGTTACGTAATAAGGTAGCTGATATTCACAAGTCTGGACATATACAAACTAAGTGGATCATGTAAATAATAAGTAATATAGAACAAAATAAAACTATTTTTAAAATTTCGGCTGTCTGTTCGTCGGTATGTTTGTTCGGATGTAAGTGCGCCACAAATACCAATTGTTAAATTCAAAATCAAATTTCTGAAAAATATGAGCCTTCTATCTGAGTTACATTTAGTGATTATTTTATCAAAAACGATCCACAAAAAAGGTTACTTAGAAATCTCATAGCGCAAAACGGTGACGCAATAGTGCTTTTTTCGCACCATAATACGTATGTGCAATCAAAATGTGTTTGGAAATAAAACTGAGACGACGTTATGTTTTTTTACGCATTCACTTTGAATTCTGCAATAATTTCGGACACTATTTCGGTCCTATTACAAAAAAATGTTTAAGTACTGCTTTAAACCGAGGCTAAAAGATCTGAGATTGTTACAGTATTAAAAATAATATCAGGTTTAAAATATGTTCGTATTGCAAATCTTAGACCAACCGAGGATCAGTTGGCACAAGGATAAGTCCGTGGTTTAAATAATATCTACAGATACACATACATACATACATATTCTCACGCTGTATCCCTAACGGGGTAGTCAGAGAGGACGGAGCGCCCAGCGTCACGGTTCTTACATACTTCTTTCGCTTCCTTAAATCTCATCATTCTCCTCACACATTATATCCACAGATAAAGAACAAAAACATGCCAATCATTGTTTCGTATAGACTTCATTCGATACAACGATTCGTGTCAAAATAATGATATTATGTACTCACATTAAATGCATTAGTAATTAATTATCAATACAAAACTACATTTAAAAAAATGTTCTTTGTTTAGGTTTAAACATGCTATATTACACGTTCTTAAAGAATGCTTTTGACGCTCTGTTTAGAATCAAGTCGTTACATTTTTTAAAACTTAGGCGTAAAACTGAGTGAAGAACGCGCGCAATTTCGTATCCATATTTCGTGTTCATATAATTGATATAACTAAATTGACCTTATTCCTTATTCATTATTCTTAGTATGTAGGTACTGCAGTTTAGTAGTGTTGTGCGAAAAATTGTGTCTGATTAATCATGAGAGGTAAAAATTGGAGTTCTAAAGAGAAAACTAGTAAAACATTGAAATTTATTTAATTATTGTTTTTTATTATTCTTATTTCATCTAACACGAATGTTCTTATTATTAAAGGGGATATTGCGTCAACTTATTGCTCAATCTACACATACTATGGAAGATAAATGAACAAAAACATCTGTAAATGTTTAAAAAAATAGAGTGGAAGAATACGTCGATTAAAAAAGTACTTATTACTTTTGTTACATGTACCAGTGTGGTATTTTTCACACGATGTAATGAGCATACATATATTCTTTTTAGATTTGACGGGATAAGCGATAAATTAATTATTATTACTCAAAGGAATTTTTCGGATAATATCTGCGGCTGGTTTATGAAGCACAGTAGTTATTACTTCCTTTATTGCTGGCAAAATTAACTCTTCTCCGATGTTATGTGGTTTGCCTTTTTGAGCAATTAACAAAGAGATATTGTACGAAGCTCGAAGTCCGTCGTCATCTTGCTTAGCAGCCGCCGAAAATAGTTTTGCTACACTTGGCTGAGTATTATGCTTCTTCTCTAGGTCTTGAAAATATGCTACATTCTTGTCTTTCTTATCTGGATGCATTTTATTCAAATGATCTTGCAGTCTTGAAGGCTTCATTGCTTCATTCGAAAATGTTTTTAGACATAGAAGACACAAAGGCGACGATGGGTTTGTCGGATTTTCAATGAATCCGAATTTAATATATTCCGCACAGTATTGCCGTCTCTTCTTTTTTACTTCCGACATTGTTTTGTTTTGAGAAATACGTAAGTAAGTGTTGAACTTAAGTACTGCTCATCTATTGCGCGCGAAACCGCAAATGAAAATAAAATAAATATTACATTGTTTATATAGGATTGCATAAGCAGCACGCACCGACAGGAATAAAACAAACATGCATAAACTCGTTTATCTCATTCGACGCTCAATCGTACTCAACAAGTCAGAACAAGTATTCTATGAACCAGCCGATTGATACAGGAATGCACAATTCGGGTTATTTAACAAAAACTTGTTAAAACATGATTGCCCGCGGTCTATTATCTACGAAAATTACCTATCTGGGAGTACTAAGAACTATTAAAATGCGAAAGTGTGTCTGTTGCCTTTTTATTTGTTTGTTTGTGTCTACTTTCATTTCGAAACGGAACGACCGATTGATATGATTTTTATTTTGTATGTTCAATAAAACAGGACAGATATACGCGGAGAGAAATATCGAACCGAGTTTGAGCAATTTTTTAATTAATATTAGATGATGTTCACAAGTTGTAGTTGAGAGTCGAGAGCTCATGCAGTCGTTGTCTAAGATGCCTCCTAGCTAAATAAAATTACAAATCACCCCCAGGCCTCTACACAACGCCCCCATTTTTTTTCTGGGTCTCTTACCGCCACCCTTTAGGCCTGCAGCGCCCACAAGGGGTCATTATCGCCCACTTTGGAAAAGGCTGGTCTATTGTATCCAAAAGAACACTGGCTGATTCCCATATAAAGTTTTATCTCTAATCGATTTGCAGCGTCTTCATATGAAAAAATATTTTAAAGTTATAGTACCTTTTCTGTACACAGTCACCAAGATATTTTTCATGACAAAATAAAAATAAAAGGTATAATATTTAATAATTTACATTTGGAGGTCATGTTAGTATGTAATCAAGTTGAAAGTGTAAATAGGAAAGTCACAGAAACAGAATAGTATCAGAAATACATGAAAATATCAGAATATGATGTGAGCTATTTTATATCTACTTTTATAAATTCTATGGGAAAAATAAAATAGTTTTCTTAAAAATATTTATTTGACGAGTTAACCAAAAAAATAATGTGATAAAAATATATCAGAAATAAAAAAGAACAAAAATAATATATGAATGAGTGCTTAGATACTGACACAACATTTCCTTAATCTCATTGCGAGACTTTAGTCATATTTAAATATCGGCAAAATCAATGTCCGCGTCGTTGCAATAAGATTACAATAATATCACGTAGGTGATATCACCATACCAGGGTTGTACGACAGGGTTATCGTAAAAATGAAGAAAGAAATGCTTAGATGGTTCGGGCACATAGAAAGAATGAGTGATGAAAGACTGACGAATAAAATCTATAGAGCGAAAGCGAGTGGTAAAAAAAGCCAAGGAAGACCAAGGCTGACTTATGAAGATCAAATAGCTAGAGTGTTAGCCGACGGAAATGTCAAAAGCACTCGTATACCTAGGCGAAAATGTATGAGGAGAATGATAAGATTCGAGGAAGCGAAAGAAGTATGTAAGGACCGCGACGCTTGGCGCTCCGTCCTCTCTGACTACCCCGTTAGGGATACAACGTGAAGATATGTATGTATTGGGTCCTTACATATGAAATTGGCGTTTTGTACGGGAGGAATATAAAGTCAATTTTTTTTTGTAAAATATATTTAATGAATCAAAGTATGCACCGTTGTTATCTATGCACTTTTGCCATCTCATAGGTAGTTCATTGATCCCTTTACTAAAAAAACCATGGGGGCGAGAATCAATAAACTCTTTGAAGGCGGTTTGGACTGCCGCATCGGAGTTGAATTTTTTCCTTGTAAGAAGTTGTCCAAATTCCGGAAAAAATGGTAATCTGTTGGAGCAAGGTCCGGGGAGTACGGTGGATGTCGCAGACATTCCAATTGTAGCTCATCTAACTTAGTGGTTGTTGGTTGTGCAGTGTGTGATCTTGCGTTGTCGTGAAGCAGCAGTGGCCTAGAGCGATTGACCAATCTCGGTTGTTTAGCAGCTAGTTCTTCCTTCATGGTTTGCAGTTGCTGACAATAGATATCTGCCCTAATCGTTTGGCCAGATTTTAGAAAGCTGTAGTGAACGACACCGGCGCTAGTCCACCAAACACTCACAAGTAACTTTTTCTGAGTCAATTTTCGTTTAGGGCAGGATTTGGCTGGGTCTTCAGGGTTCAGCCATTGCGACGAGCGCTTCCGATTATCGTACAGTATCCACTTTTCATCACAAGTAATAATTCGATTTAAAATCCCTCCATTATTGTGTTGGTTGAGCAAAGTAACACAGCAGTCGACGCGTGTTTGCAAGTTCGATTCACTCAATTCATGAGGTACCCATCGTTTAAGTTTTTTTACTTTCCCGATTTGCTTCAAGTGGATTAATACAGTTTTGTCACTTACCCCGAAGCCTGCAGTTATCTCTGAAGTGCTTTGTGATGGATCCGCTTCCACAATAGCCTTTAATTCTTCATTTTCCACTTTGGTCTCCGGCCGTCCACGGGGTTGGTTCTGAAGGTCGAAATTTCCAGAACGAAAACGTTGAAACCAAAAACGTACCGTGCTTTCTGTTGCGACACCAGCGCCGTGCACATCATTAATCCTTCGAGCTGTTTCTGCAGCACTGGTGCCACGGTAGAACTCGTAATCGTAAATATACCGATATTTCATGTTTTCCATTGTGCGGTAATAAGCGACGCCAAAGAAAAAGTAATGAGGAAAAAAACAAATGAATGACTGTTTTCAAAACTCAAATGTACCAGCTAAATGAATTTATAAATTTGAATTTGGAATTCTTAACCAAAGAGGAGATATTTCAGAACAAAGTGGTCAATACGACAAAACGCTAATTTCATATGTAAGGACCCAATATATATGTTACTACCATAAATAGTTTGTAGAATTAGAAAATAGCCCATGAGCTGTAAACGAGAGTGCTATGACGTTAACACGCCAAGTCAGTATCAATATAATATCTGCCAAGTTCCTCAGTATTATTTATCATCATGTAGTCGCATGAAAAAGTACCGAAACGAGTAGTCTCCAGTCGTTTTTGTTCTGAGCTTCTAGCACAGTTTTAACCTAGCTTGTGGAGTTTTTGGCAAGAACGGGAGAAGTGAGGTTGTCGTTTTATTAAGATTTTCTATTTTTTACATTTTTGGGAGTTTTAAAGTACGAAAGTGATAGCATATTATGTTCTAAAGTTCTGTGTACGTGAAAAAATGGAATAAGTTTAATAAACACGTGTGGCTGAAGTTCTGGCGCACTTCCAAGAAGTCCTTTATAACTTCAGTAAAGCTTGCTATCACTTTACTGGAGCAGTTTTACGATAACGATTCTACTTATTAATACGATACTTGACATTGGCAAATGCGCTAATCTGTGCGCCATGCCATGAATAAATTTCTTTCTTTCTTTTAAAGGACCTAACTTGTTTCTGCATTGGTTTGTTGACCGCCCTTTCGTAATTTACCAGTGAATGTGAAACATATTTTTAAATACGTCTATTGATTTTAACGTTGTACATTTGTTTTTTAATATTACGCCAAAACTTCAAACGTGTAAATCTACGTGATACACGTCTCAATGAAGCTCCTCAGAAAAGTTCAGACCTAATTAAATAGCTCGCACCGAGTACGAAGTACAAGGTAACTGAAAGAATATGAACTTTCTTCGATTTTTTAATAATTGTAAAATAATATATTTACAGTTGTTAACAGTTGAAATCATACGTCTATTCATACATAATATTTTTTGTAATATTTGCAAAGTTCATAAGTTGATCAAGCAATAAATAAGGCTAAGAATTCAATCTATCTGATAGCGGTTAGAGTATAAGAAAATAATAGTTCAATTGAATTTTGAATTTACTTGAAAACAAAAGAGATTTAAATACCTGGCACATTTAATTTTTTTCCTCTTAGGCCAGCATTTGAACAATATAGTACCACATTTTACAGTACGTTATTAAACTGTAGTGCAACGATAATATTAACAAAGACTAGAGAGAATATCTTCGGAATGAGACTTAAGTTCACTGGTACCGTAAAAATGTTTAATTCCACAGGTTCAGTATTTACATAGCGAAGAATGTTCTTTACTAACTTGACGATTTCCGTGGATTCAGGACCTGGAAGTCAATGAATCACAAATAAGATGATGCTAAAGAACAAAATAAAGTTATTCTGTAAGTACTTGCTTTAGAATTATCAACAAGTTTATTTCGTGAAAGTCCAATTCAACTAAAACACTCACTTATTGACTTTTCGAATAATTCATGTTCATTTAAGTGCACGTTGACGTTATCACGTTCACTTGACGACCTCCGTGGCGCAACGGCTAAGCGCGTCGGAAGGTAAAACGAGGGTTGCGGGTTCGATTCCCGCCCCGAGTCTGGATGTTTATGTATAATATGTGTTTATTTACAAAAGAAAAATATATATGTAGTATATTAGTTGTCTATTACCCATAAGACAAGCGCTGTGCTGTTTACTTTGGGACTAGATGGCGCTGTGTGAAATGTCTGAGTATATTATTATTATTATTTAAACTATCATGACATAGATTGTATTAAGACGCAGATCTACTACTAATACATATAACGTAGATATGACTACTATATTGTATCTCGCTTTAACGAACTATGTTTGTCAAATCGGCCGTTGCAACCTAAAGTACTCTGCATTCTACCATAACATCTAAAAGAGTCTATCTCACATATAATTACAAAAAAAATATATTAATTTTTTACTTGTAAAGTTCAAAAATAATTTAAAAACTGAAAAATACTAACAAACAAAGATTTGTTTTGTGTCATAGGACATAAGTCATAAAATATTGAGCGTATCGATAGAGACGAAACACGTATATTTCTATCTCTTTCTATTACAGTCTTACGCCATATATTTCTTTCAGTGTAACAATTCGTGACTGGCTATATATATTAGTCGTAAATCTGTGCATTAAGACTGTAATTAAGTAAATTAAACAATAATTATGATGTCGTCAAATCTGAAACCTTGAACTTGTCATGTAGTTATGAAAAGGTAGTTAGTTCCAGGTCATTTTCGTTTATAAACGGTCATACCACCACACTGTCGCTATCTTGTACTGCATACCTACCAACTATGAGTGTGTTGTACAATTTATCCAAAGATTTTTTAACCTCCACTGTTTCATTCTCCATTCTTTGTCCCGCAAATGGAACTAATGTTATCAATACAACATTTGCAATTAAAAAATATACTAGGCTTTTGAAAAGGTACATGCTGCTCTCGTTCTGAAATATTTAGCATTTGTTATTGCGTTTCTAAATTGATAGCTCTCGTTTACAATGTTATTGTTTATTTATTATACCTCTTTAATTATCACATACAAATTATAGTACAGCAGTATAGCGTATGAGATTATCGCTGAGCTAAATGATATGGATATCTGAAATTAGAATGTTAAATAATTTATTATATGGACATACAAACCTAAATCATAAATATATATTTATTTTGTTTTATTTTTTCTAGAATATTTCTGGAACAAATAACTGGCATTAGGTTGGATTCTCGGCGAGATAAATTCAGGAAATTGATTTTTCCAAATTGCCTTGGAATTAAAGTGCCTTCATTTCGTTGTGCTATCTACAGTACAAGTCTAGTGTTAGGGTCACATAATTGGTTTGCCTCGAGTACTTCTTTATTTATCAAAACAGAAACAAAAAAATGTATAAATAACCGGCGCGCTCATTACGGAACTTGCAGTCAGCATGCGACAGCCAATATCGCGCGATATCTGCTGTCAATACGAGAATTTGTGTAATGTAATTTGTATAGTGGCGCTAAATCTACCGGGAAAAATGCATTTTATGGTCATAGAATAATAAACAGGCAATCGTCATACATGACACCAATTTTTTATTACAACTAGTCACTGGTCGCGTAGTGATCGCGTGCCTATCGCTATCTGGAAATTTTTAGGTAATTACCCCGCGGGTCCATGTTATGTTCATATTTAATTTAGGACTAATTTTTTTCATTGTTACGTTTCACAACAATAGCGGTTGATTAGTTTAATGAATATTTGTATTCAATAAACTGATTGACCGCCATTGCCGCGATCATTTCAACGCTCGTGGCACCGTTTTAATTTAATATAAAACTTGTGTCGTATTTACAGGCTGCTTTATTGAATACAAATGTACTTATGCCCGATTTCACCAGTCTCCTAATATTTAGCGAACCCCTAAAACCGAAACTAATATGAAAATTTCATCTTTAGCAGACTCCTATCCGATCTACCGGATGTTAAGTGGACTGAGAACTGTGGACGTTTATATAATAATGCAGCTTCGTTATTATTCATACTCGTCATTATTATATTATATCATACATATTTAATGATTAAGCGCTTGTGAAACATAAATAATTGTAGCGACAAATTCCCAAGGACTGAGAAACAACCGTTTCGCGTCGATTACAAGACGTGTGTACAAGGATGCACAAGCCGAGACAGCTTTCCGTAGACTAAATTGGTCACACTCAACGATCGCTCGTGGCGGTGAAGAGAAGTACCGCTGATAGAGGGCGCCTATGTGCCACATTTAGGCAGCATGCCACCCTTAAGACTAAGGAAAAACTTCAAATGGCAAAATTGCTGGCAACCCATAGGGCTAAGATCTGCCTCTTGTGGCGAAATTACACCGGCGGGGTTATTCGCCACGAGAAGAAACTAAAAATTTGCTGACAGCGACAACCATTTCGCGACTCGTGACTAATTGTAATAAAAAAAATTATAACATCAAATACGACGATTGTATGTCTATTGCGCCACGATCATAAAATACATGTTTCGCGATAGATATAGCGCCACTATACAAATTACATTGTACATCTCGCTTTGACAGTAGATATCGTGCGATATTTGACTGTCGCATGCTGACTGCAAGTTAGGTAATAGGCGTGCCGTCTTATCCTCCACACTGTAAGATAACAGCGCAGGGACTGTTACTTGTAGGCAAGATTAGCGAGTAAGAAAGTGGTAGCGACCTAGATAGATCATGCACATGATGCTACCACCACCAAATTTATATGCAATATACAGTTACCTGGATGCTGAAAATACTTTTAAACTGCTTGTTACAATGTACCAATTGCTTATAAGCAGCTGCCCAGTTTTCCACTTTCTGTTTGTCGAGGACAGTATGGTATCTTGAGTAAAGAGTGTTTATTGGCAGATTGCTAGTAGAAAACAAATCACTCAATCCTTCTTCAGTGTGTATTATTGACGACTTTAGACATTGTAGTAGTCTATAAACGACTGTTAGTAATAAATAAATAGAGTAAAATTGGAATTCATAGCTAAGGAACATCCAAGAAGTCAGTAATAAAACCACTTCAAAAATTAATGAAATCTGGTTCCAGGTTAAAAATTTAAAAGATAAATGAAAGAATTGTAATGAAAGAAACAAAATTATGACGCATAACATTTCTATCCGCAGCTTTCTCAATGATTTAGTATACAAGAGTTGGTTTTTGTATTGCTCGTGGACATATTCAATACTTTCTTTGAATAATTTAAAAGAGTTTGTGTGTAAAATACTACATAGTATCATCACAAGTACATTAAGAAACACAGTTAAATTGTGTATTTTATAAACCAATTGCATGTTCATTTCTTCATTTATAATTGCAATGTATATAGTGCGAGCGAGATAGATAGATATTTCTGTAGTAATACGGAGCAACACTATTTTTTTACGTTCCACTGAATAATAATTTCTGTAGATACAAAAACAATTTTCTATTTTAATTACGTTTTTTAATACGTTTATAGCCATTTCACGAATTTATTTTTAGACGGTCTACTCTGCGACAACTTATGCAATGAAATAAATAGTGAAAACAGTGAAACCATAATGAATAGACCAAATTCAAATGAAATAATTGCTTAATCAACTTATTGCTTCAATTAAATAATTAAAAAAGACTTAGAGTTCGGTTTAATAACAGCTTTCGAAAGTAATTGTTTAGTGTTCCTTGGAAGAAAAAATACCTATGAAATCATGTGGCAGCCGAATTTCTCAGAGAATATTCGACGTAAACATCTCAAATTTGGAACACTCATGTTCGCGGTAGTTACTCTGTAAAATATATTATTGTATAATAAATATATATCTTCACGCTATATCCGCAACGGGGTAGACAGTGTATGTAAGTTTAATAAATAATGCTTGCAAACGTCATACAGTTTCAACATAGTGGCCGCTATTTTATTGTTCTCATAAAAATTTTTACGTATTAGTGAAAATACTTGATAATAATAGCTAGCTTATTGGTGTTTGTGTGGTCTGTGAGTTGCAAAGGTGACTATTGTGATAAGTGACGCTATATATATAGTGATTTTAATAGACATAAAATAAACATTTTTATTATTTTTCTAATCGGGTTCAATTGCAACTACTGACACTTGCGTGAAAACTTACAGTTTGAATAAAACACGTAATCGACTCGTATTTCACGGCGCTTACGACCTTTTGGTCGATAACTATAAAGTTTAGCTTCGTGAGAGACTTTATTGCTATTACTTGTTTGAATTGGCGTTAATAAATATGCCTAAATTGCAACGTTCTCCACCTACTCCTTCTAGTACCTTATCTAGCTCGCAGGCGAGTGGAGATAAAGCAATCGAGAATGAAGTTGTTTCATTTGTGAACGTAAATCCTAGAAATAAGAACAGCAATCCTTCTAGTATGGGTAAGGACTGCGAAGATGCCCAAATGTCATCGGTGTTAGCGGCTATCAATAGTCTCCGAACTAATATGATTGACCGATTTAACTCTCAAGAAGCCAGTTTTGATCTACTCAAAAATTCTTTGTCGGTACTTCGCTCTGAAGTAACTGACCTGAAAAATATGGTAACCTTGATTCGAAGCGAAATCGACGAGAAGTCAAAAACAATTGATTACATATCAAACTTCAATGATGATCAAGTTGTCTTTAATAACGACATGCTTAGTAAAATGAAAACGTTTTACGAAAACGAAAACGAGCGAGAAATCTTCGATGTTGAGTACTATATCGGAGCTCAATTCTAAAGTATATTTAATGGAACAGCAATCCAGAGACTGTAATGTTGAAATATAGCGTGTGCCTGAGTCTAAGAATGAAAACGTATTAAATATTATTAACACGTTACTCAGTACTGTGTCCGCTGATCTTTCTGATAAGAGTGATATCGCTGTCCACCGAGTAGCCAAACTTAGATCTGACTCAGTTCGCCCACCCAACATCATCTTAAAACTAACTACTCCTCGCCTAAGAGATACAGTGCTTTCCGCTGTTGCCGATTTCAACAAATTTCATAAGAAAAACGAAGACAAATTGAATGCCGCGCATTTGGGATTCCTTAATAACAAGCAAGCTACGTCTCAGAATATTTGAGCCTGCAGAAAAAAACTTCACTTCACGTTGTCACCAGGACAGTAGCGAAACAAAAAGGATACGATTACGTGTAGATCCGCAATGGACGCATTTTTGTACGAAAAAACAATGAGATTCAGTCATTACTCTGTCAGTCATGATGCGCAAAAAAGTAAACTCCCTAATGGTGAGGACACGGGGCAGTACAAACAGGATTCTGAAGATGATTTCTGATAGATGGGAGGGGTCCATTATTAATCACTGGGTGGGCCTCCTCAAAGCTGTGTACATTCACATGAGGAATTAACCAGGAAATAAATGTATTGTATTTTATTGTTAATGATAGTATAATAATAATTAATTAATATTTTTTTTGTTACTAACATTATCTTTAAGTTATTTACTAACCAATTTTATGGATCTTTGTAATCTGAAAATAAATGTTTAAGAATAATAATAATAATAATTACTGGTCAAAAATGAAGCTTTTCTGCAATCACTTAATTAAGTTATATTTTAACCTTAAGTTTAATTTAAATTATTCTTAGCATGCATCATAGTAATTTAGTTTATTAAAATTCACTTTTAAAATATATTATCGGAATGTAAGAGGCTTTAGAACCAAAACAGACGACTTATATCTTTCAATTCTGTCCGATTGTTATGATATTGTGGTTTTGACTGAGGCGTGGCTCAATAATACTGTCTTCGATAGAGAATGCATTGACGACAGATAGGACGTATTTAGGAGAGTTAGGTGCACTACTCAAAATAAAAAAAAAGTTGGCGGTGGTATTCTCTTGGCTATATTAAAAAAATACAATGCCCTAAGAAGAGTTAAATGGGAGTCGCACAATGAAGACTTATGGGTCTCCATTAAACTGAACAACATAAATGTTGCTATTTGTGAAATTTATGTACCTTCTCCATTATCAGTGAATAGTTTAGACTCCTTTTTAAACAATATCTCCAATACTATACACAACAAATTACCTTCTAACACTTGTACCCTGATTGCAGGAGATTTTAATCTGGGATACTTAGCGTGCTACAAAGACGCTGACACTTCCGATTCCTCTCTTTCATCATATCCAACTAATATAGCCCTAAATAATTTATTGATTGATTTTATGACCTTTAACTCCTTATTTCAGCATAATCTTGTGCCTAACTGTAACGACAGAATCTTAGACCTGGTTTTGTGTAACAGACCCAGTTATGTAAAGGATGTATCGATTTGTTTGCCCCTTGTTGTTGTCGACCCACACCACCCACCATTAGCAATTACTTGTCAGATATCAACTCCTAGAAATGTCAAGCCCAAACGAACATCTTACATAAACTTTGCTGATTGTGACTATGACTCGGTCTGCAATGATCTAGCAGGGATTGACTGGTCACAAATGGTTTTTATAGACTCAAATGTAAATGAAGTTGTTCAGAGGTTTTACGATGTGCTCTTTTCTATCATAGAGAAACACATTCCACAATCATTCACCCGAGACAGTAAAAACTCCTGCTGGTTCTCAAGATCGCTAATAAAAGCGCTTAAAGAAAAGGCTAAATTTCACAAGAATTATAAAAAGTACCAAAATCCCAGGGATTTACTGACATTCACCTTTCTCAGAGAACGTTGTGATCTATAAATTAAGAAATGCTACGCTGAATTCAAAGAAGTGCTGATTTACTATGTAAACCGCTCTCCAATATATTTAATATATCAATACGGCATGGCATTTTTCCAACTAGATAGAAAATTGCTCATGTTATATCTATCCACAAATCAGGTTGTATCAATGACATAGCTAATTACAGACCAATTTCCATTCTATCCTCAGCAGGCAAAGTCTTGGAATCTATCTATAGTACAAAATAAAATTCACTATCAAATTAAACCACTTCTCAATGTCAACTAGCATGGTTTCTTGCCACGTAAGTCGACTACCTCTAATTTAGTGGCGTACGTATCAGATTTGTCGGGTGCTCTCGATGGTGGCGGTGAAGTGCACTCAGTGTTTATGGATTTCAGAAAAGCATTTGATCTGGTGCATCATGACATCCTCCTTCACAAGATTGAACAGATTAGTATACACGGGACGCTAATTAGATGGTGCGAGTCTTATCTGCGTAATAGGTCGCAGCTCGTTTCAGTGTTCGGTTTCAAGTCTGACCAAGTTCAAGTATCATCAGGTTTGCCTCAAGGCTCGCATTTGGGGCCACTCTTCTTCCTTAAGTTTATAAATGATATTTCATTCAGACTAAAGTCGAATTTCAAAATGTATGCCGATGACTTGAAGGTATATAGAGCGATTGACACGAATGACGATGTTTTTATGCTCCAGAAGGACATAAACAGGATTGATCATTGATGTTTTGACATGACTTTAAATATCGAGAAATGCTATCATATTAAATTTTACAGAGGAAAGAATCCATCAACGGCTACTTATTTTATCAATGGAGTTGTACTAACCGAGGTTTCCAGTATTCGTGATTTAGTTGTTATTATTGATTCGGCTTTGATATTTCGTTCTCACATCGATTCCTGCATTAGCAAGGCTTCTAGACTCTCAGACTTTATTTCTAGACAAATGAAAATTTTTAAAAACTCAGATATATCCATTCTTATTTTTAATTGTCTAGTACGCAGCATACTCGATTACTGTTCCACCGTCTGGAACCCTTGTTATAGAGTGTATTCGGACCGAATCAAACGTATTCAAAAGCGTTTCCTCTATCACTCAACGTATAATGACATTAAGGGTAAGCAACTTCAATCATACGAATCTCGTCTCTCACATTATAATGTACTCTCTCTTATTAAACGACGGATGATGTTGGATCTTATGTTTTTATTGAAACTCATTCGGGGTAGCCGTCGATGCTCCTGACATTTTGGAACGTCTCCAAATTTCCGTTCCCCGACTCGGTTCTAGACTACATAATCGTAAAACCTTTATGCTACCTTCCTGTAAAACTAAACTTGGTCACCACTCGCCCATATACCGTATGTGTTCCTCGTACAATGCTATGAGAGTAGACTTTGACATATTTTTTGGTTCTGAGGTCTATGCTAGAAAATCTGTTAAATCTTGCCTTGCCTTACTAACATAACTCGCAGTTATTGTCTTACAATTCCTTGCTTTACATCAACAATTAAATAATGTTATAGTCTCATGCTGTGTTCACATATTGTAGGGTACATTCTTTTTAATGAATGGTACCCAGTTTTGTGAACCATATATATATTAAAAAAAAATTGCGTGGTTATCCATGCATTCTACACCCATCTTTGTTCCGCACACATCATATCGCAGTGTCTCACTCATTTAAGCCGTTGCTAATGAGTGATATTTATTGCAAAATACCCGAAATATAAATGTTAAGAGCTTGAACTGTGATCATGGACGCTGGTGCATCTTACGCACATCGCTAATAATATAATTATAATTTGTTATAACCGCATTTTGAACTGTCTATTACGACATTAAATATTGTGTATGTAGTGTTTGAGTGTCAGAATTGGCTGATAGACAAATATACGCTCATAAACTGTACTGAAGGGTTACGGATCCCGTGCGCACAGGCAGGACATCAGCTTAAACAAGGACAACCATCCGTGGTAATCCGTGAGTGTGCATGATTTCTAATTTCCTAACCTGCGAACTGTGCAGTTGAGCGTTTGCAAGTAATATATATATCTACTTCAATAAAAAATACAGTCCACTTAAATACTATATCGAAGCTTTCCATAACTATGCATACCAGCGCACCTACATAATAAATTACACCTGCCGCACATAAGGGTTTCTTGGCTGTCCCTTTTCTTAAAACAAAGGTATACCATCACTTCAGTCGTATATCGTCCAACTTACATTATTTAATATTAAAACTGAAGTAATAAAACCATAAATATTATGTGGTAGAGCCATGCTGCATTGTAGCACGAATTGGGCCGGCTCGCTCGGCTTGGGTTGACAAAAAATTTTTATAAAAAAAAATACCACCCTCTCAGTATATCGGCGTAAAATAACAGCACCTATTGTTGTGTTTCATTCGATGAGTGAGATTGTCGTGGCACATCTACCACCTTCCCCTCCTTTCCTTAAAAGCCGGCAACGCACCTGCGATGCCTCGGACGTTGCGGATGTTCATAGGCGGAGGTGAACTGGTATGCCCCTCCTTTATAAAAAAAAAAATATATATTTGTGTATTGTTTTTGTTATCGAATACCTATAATTAGCAATTTTATTTGTTATTTTTGTATTTTTACTATAATATTTGTATGCTGTTGGCGTTCCAAAAAAAATGCTTTCGATTTTTTTCTACCGGGAAGACGCAAGCACAATCCAACTGTTAGTAAATGGACCGAATTTCGTAGACATTCAAGGTATAAGGGCTGAGAAAGTACTTCAGATTGCAAATGCGTTGGCAAGCCTGAAAATTGTTGTGGCTCTTGTGCTAGAAATTTCTCCGGCTGTCTTACCCTCCACGCCGGAACACAACAGTGCAAGCACTGCTGTTTGGCGACGTGATTAGCGAGTAAATTGGTTGTAACGATCTGCGTAGAACCCGCACAATGTCCTCCGACCCGTTAAAATTTGACTGGGAGAGAAAGATAAGTAACATTTATCACATAAAAATCGGCCAAGAATAGAGCCAATTGTAAGGGACTTAAATAGATGGATAGCACAGATTTACCAGTAAAAGATATCGCCTTTCCACCCATCACAAATTTTTATACCTACGGAAAGAAAGGGATGGAAATATATATATTTCGTCTCTATCGGTATGCTTAATATTTTAAGACATATGCTGTTGCATTTGACAGCTTTATGGCACAAAACAAATCTTAGTTCACTAATACCAACTTTTGAGTTTTTAAATTATTTTTTAACTTTGAAATATTAATATAAAATTTTTTGTAAATAAATGTATATGAGATAGAAACTCTTTTGGGCGTGATGGTATAATGTAGTATTTTAGGCTGCAAAGGCTGTTTTGACAAACACAGGTCGTTAAAGCGAGAAAGACTACATGGTAGTGGTCACATCAATGTAATATCTATTTTCACAATTTGTCGATATTTTTTTTTACTTTTTTAATGAGCATTGCACGATGTCTTCGCCACTTGAATCTTTTTTTTATTTGAAAGGGTATAAGATTGGGCTTAAGATTGTCCATAGAAGATTATTTATACCTAATCTGCTGATGGAGTACTATTTAAATAAAAGAACTTCTCCAACGGTTCACATTTTGTACACTTGATGAATCCTTTTATTTACTACTTCGTTTCAAATTGGAGAAAAACTTAGATGTATTCTTACCACGAACATTTATTTAAGACAAAGCGACTTAACATAGTATAAAAACTTCGATCACATATAACAAGATTCACAATCTCCTATAAAATTTAAACAAATTATTGTCCGAATTGACGTATATATTTTTAATATCGTAAAGTATTATCGGCAATATTGTGTTAATCTAAAGTAGACCTTACTGTCAAACCATAAGGTTATAAACGCTCGTAAACGATACTTGCATGACATTGAAACGAAGTTTGTTAAATAAAATATTTAAAATGCAATCTTACGTCTCATGCATAAAATATAATTCAAATAATCTATTTGCGTTGCTATGTTGCTACGTTGATTTGTTGCGTGAAAGTGATAAGGATAAGATAAATATTGTCAGGCAATATTTCAAAATATGATTACGAATTTAATAAAAAAGAGCTATGTAACGTTATTACTATAATAAAATAATGAACACGTAAATAATATTATTCATTTATTAACCGAAAATAAGATCTCGCGTCTTTTTTTAGCGTTCTAGATGTGTTATTTTTGCAATTTTTGAAGGAGCACTTTGACATGTTCGCTGTTATCGTTTTCGAATACCACTAAAACAGAAGTGCGCTTAAATACTCATTTAGCGCACATTTGGTTCGGACATTTTTAGAGCGTTGATTGTGTATCTAGTTTTTAAGAGAAAAATTGTACCGTTTTCAAAATAAAAACACTCAAAGATACATTTAATTATCTTTTACTGACCTAGAACTGAAGTACAAGTACGTCAAACGTCATATTTTGTTAAGATTCGTGATTTGTCCTTGAAAATATCTTACAGCGAATACTTAGATGCCGGTCATATGGAACTGATAAAAAATACTTTAGAATACAAATATGAGCCTTGCTATATTCCTCACCATTGTGTAATTTGAGAGTCTAGTTCTACGACAAAGTTGCGCGTTCTATTCGATGGCTCCATGAAGTCGTATAACGAATTGTCTATTAATGATACACTTTTGACTGGTCGCAAATTTCAACGGGATATAGAAAAACTTTTATTAAATTTCAGACTTCATGCGGTGGTTTTTATTACTGACATCAAACAAATGTTTCAAGGCTTGTTAATATATATACGTATGACAGAGACTATCAGCGGATTTTATGGCGTGAGACTCTGTTGCAACGGCAACACAGGCCCGCGGGGCCCACTTATTATTTTTAATCTGTTTTTTATTTTTATAAAATTTTTATCTACCCTTACTTACTTACTATTATAAGACTTGCCTGTGGATTTTTCTTATAACACGATTGTATACGGCGAATTTATATTTTTATTTTATCGCCGTATTCTAAGCACCTACAATCAAACTTACCAGCCACCTATGGATACAGTTACATGAACAAATGGTCCTTCGCAATAGAAAATCTTCTCATCATTAGCATATTTCAAGATCCTGTGCTGAGGTCATCTAGAGGATTCCTCGTCGTACATCACCTCTAGCCTTCGAGTACAGCCAGGAAACTTACTTACTTCTTAACAGCAAGATCCATCCATCGTATATCATATATCATTCGGAAAAAAATTGTAATTTATCACATTGTTCATACAAATATTAACAGACCACATGTCCTACTATCTACAGCATTGGTGCGAGTAACAGATGCGCAAGGAAGGCTTCATAAGGCCCGTATTTTACTGGACAACGGAAGCACGTCACACTACGTCACACAACTTCTCTGTGAGAAGCTAGGTCTGGTAAGATACGGCGCGGAGTCCACTGTCACAGGTATTAATAATCTTCAATCATATAGTGTGGAGTCATGTGACTTAACTATTCAATCTTATTCAGGGGATTATAAATTTAATTTACACTGTTTTGTCTTACCTCAGATTACGAAATCCTTACCTACTTCTTGTATATATATATATATTCAGAACTTACCTATACCTACAAGCTGCCACCTTGCAGATCCAAATTTCAACATCCCGTCTGCCATAGACATACTGGTAGGTGGAGACATATTTTGGGATATCATAACTCCCAACATCATAGATTTAGGTAAACAAGCTTGGCTGGTTGATATCAGGTACAGTTAATAAATAACCTTTCACATCAAAATAACGTTATTCCCCAATGTTATCATGTTTCTCATAATAACGAAGATCAACTCACGCGCTTCTGGGAGTTGGATTCTGTGCCTATGGTGTACTCTCTATCACGAGAGGAGAAAGCCTGTGAAAAAAGTTTTGCAGAAAATACACAGCGTGACAGTGAAGGTCGTTTCATTGTCACAATACCTTTAAAAGACTCACCTGATGTTCTTGGTGACTCCTACTGCCTGGCAAAACAACGTTTCCTCTTCTTAGAACGCAGATTAGATCGTGATCCGGTCCTGAAAAAAAGATATTTAGAATTTATGTTAGAGTATCTTAACCTAGGTCACATGAGTGAGAATATACACAAACCTAAAAACAAACACAATTATTACTTACCTCATCATGGAGTCGTTCGTGAATCCAGTACTACCACAAAACTACGCGTTATTTTTGATGCGTCTGCCGTCACTACAACGGATAGATCATTCAACAATATCCAATTGGTGGGGCCAGTTGTCCAAGACGATCTCTTATCCATCTCACTTAGATTTAGGCAACATAAGTATGTCATATCAGGTGACATAGAAAAAATGTACAGAACTACATTTATAGAACCAGTTCAGCGTCCGCTACAACAAATTATTTTTAAATTCAACCCTACAGAACCAATTAAAACATTTACACTTAATATAGTAACATACGGTACAGCTTCAGCGCCTTATCTAGCCACTAAATGTCTAGTTTCTCTTGCAAATAAATGTTCTAATATTAACGCCAAAAATTCAATTAACAGAGACTTTTATGTTGATGACTATCTAAGCGGTGGAGATTCTATCGAGTCTGTCGTTGAGATGACCAAAGAAGTCATCAACACTTTAAAATCAGCAAAATTTAATCTTCGAAAATTTCAATCTAACAATAAAAATATTCTACATGCTATTTCAGGTACACCAGATACAGGAACTACAGAAAAAACTTTAAATTTAAATGAAACTTTACCATGCAAAACACTCGGTTTAATGTGGGATTCAATTTCAGACACATTATTATTTCCAATTAATTTAGATTCAAACAAAAAAAAGTTAACGAAACGTATAATCTTATCTTTAATCAGTCAAGTTTTTGATCCTTTGGGTTTATTGGGTCCTTGTACAGTAGAGGCTAAAATAATAATGCAAAGATTATGGCTGGATAAATGTAGGTGGGATGATGAAGTTTCCTCAACCATAAAAACTCAATTTCTTGCCTTGGTTCAGTCATTAACTGCGTTGAACACATTACGCATTCCTCGGTATGCGTGCGGTGACAATACTGTTACGCGAGAACTTCATACGTTTACTGACGCTTCAGAAAATGCATATGGAGCATGCGTATATGTTAGAGCGATAAGTGGTGAAGGTACAGTGTCCGTTCATTTACTCACTTCAAAAAATAAAGTAGCCCCTGTGAAACCATCGACTATTCCTAGGCTAGAACTTTGTGGGGCATGTTGGGCACACGACTCTACACTAAGGTATTGAAATCACTCACTGTTCACTTTAGTCAATACTACTTTTGGACCGACTCCACGATTGTTTTAGATTGGCTAAAAATGTCTCCCAACAAACTAAAGACCTTTGTTCGAAACAGAGTTGGCGAAATTCAGGATAGTACAAAATGTGAACAGTGGAACTACGTACCGTCACGCGACAATCCTGCAGACTTTATCTCGCGGGGGATGAAGGCTGACTGCATCAGTGCTGCCGCCCTCTGGTGGTCCGGGCCTAGTTTCTTACATCACACACGCATTCAATTTCCTATGGTACCTAATAAACACATACAATAACTTCCAGAAATCTCACTACACACAACAACAATAAACCTTTTAGCAGAGCAAAACATCATATCTAACTTAATTCAAAAAATATCTAAATACACAAACTTATAAGAATCGTATCATATATAAACAGATTTATTCATAATTGCAGATCTTCTAATAAAATGTTGAATGACTTATCGTTAACAGAACTACAAAAATCAGAACAGATTATTATATTTACAGCATAACAGGAGATGTTTTCCGATGAGTACAAAACAATAAAAACAGGAAAATCTCTGCATAATAAAAACAGGCTAATTTCACTCTCGCCGTTCATAGACAGCAACAATATATTAAGAGTTGGCGGTCGTCTTAGTAATTCACACTATGATTATGATGTTAAGCATTCAATACTTTTATGTTCCAAACACAATCTCACTAAGACCCTGTTTCTCAAACTACACAGAGATTTGCTGCATGCAGGTCCACAATTATTACTCGCACGCGTCAGGTAAACATATTAGCCTTTAGGTGGAAGGAACCTCGCTAAACGTGTAGTACATGATTGCGTTCGCTGTTTTCGACTTAAACCTTAGGCTGTTCAACCGGTTATGAGTGACTTACCTGGTGAAAGAACGCATTTAGAGTTTCCTTTCCTCAATACAGGCATGGATTATGCCGGGCCAGTGCAGCTTATCGACCGTAAGGGCAGGGGTGGCAGGCTTACGAAATCTTACATTTGTGTCTTTGTGTACTTTGCAGTTAAAGCCGTTCATCTTGAACTTGTCTCGGATCTCACTACGGAGGCGTTTTTGGCAGCGCTCAACAGGTTCATTGCTCGTCGTGGAAAACCGCATACTATTTACTCCGATAACGGCACCACTTTCATTGAAGCCAGTAACGAAATTAAACTGTTTTTCGACAATCATTCAGATGACATACATTCGGATCTTACTAATCAGGGTATAGAGTTCAAAACTATTCCTCCATATTCTCTCTACTTCGGTGGTTTGTGGGAAGCGGCCGTAAAAGCGGTAAAACACCACCTTAGACGAATACTTTCATTGGCACACTTAACTTATGAGGAGATGGCTACATGTCTTGTTCAGATAGGGGCTGTTTTGAATTCAAGACCTTTGACATCTATATCACCTGATCCTTCAGATCTTTCATGCCTCACCCCCTCACATTTCCTAATTGGTCGCTCACTCGTAACAGTTCCTCATCGACAACTCACGGAGATCAACATAAATCGTTTGCAACGCTTCGAGAGAATAGAGAAGTTGAAACAACATTTTTGGCAACGGTTCTCACATGACTATGTTTCTCAGAATGTTCAGCAGAAGGTCAAATGGTCTGCATCAACAGGCGAATTGAAGATGGGTTCGTTGGTTCTGGTGAGGGACAAGAATCAACCACCGCTCTTGTGGCTGCTGGGCAGAGTAATCAAACTGCATCCCAGAACTGATAAACTTCATCGCGTTGCAGACATTCGTACAAAGAAGGGAGTCATACAGCGAGCGTACAACAACTTATGCCCTTTACCTGTTGAAGCATGTCCAAGTTGAAATCTTCAACGCCGGGGAGTATGTTGCAACGGCAACACAGGCCCGCGGGGCCCACTTATTATTTTTAATCTGTTTTTTATTTTTATATAATTTTCATCTACCCTTACTTACTTACTATTATAAGACTTGCCTGTGGATTTTTCCTATTACACGATTGTATATGGCGAATTCATATTTTTATTTTATAGTCGTATTCTAAGCACCTACAATCAAACTTACCAGCCACCTATGGATACAGTTACACGAACAGTCTCCTTACGAGCAAGTCCATGAATATTGAGTATAGGCTTCGCACGGTTACGTATGGTCTCTCCACGGCTCCGTATCTCACGATACGGATGCTGCAGCAGTTGGCCAGCGACAAAGGACATCGTTTTTCTGTTACGGCTTCGACATTAGCCAACGATGTGTTTGTTAACGATGTCATAAGCGGACATAAGGACTTGGAGTCTGCGAGGCTGGCTCATAGACCAACTCATTCGACTATGTGCAGCAGGAGGTTTTCTTTACGTAAATGAGCCAGTAATTTACCTTACTGCTTAGTGATATTTCCGATTGTGATAAGGACGTTTGTGTTTCGTTTTCTTCAGCTGACAATCAAGGCGCTATAAAGGTGTTAAGTGTATAGTAGAATCCCATCGGTGACACTTTTCAATATAATATTTCTCCTATTAATACTGTGTGTACAAAGAGGGCAGTTTGATCTCAAATAGCCTTTAGGATGGTTGTGTTCCACATTTTTTGCGAAGTGCTTGATGCAAAAATAGTAAGTTTTATGTATAGCTTGGGATAATCCTCTCCCTGACGATTTACAGCGACTGTGGTTAAAATATATTGAAGAGATTCCGCTTCTGTCGACTGTAAAGTTAAATAGATATATTCCAGGAAACCTATTTGTCCTCTTAGTTCTGACCGTGTGATCCGCAAGCGCTCCCACCTGGACATTTTATTATAGGCCAGCCTTTAGTTGCAATGCCAGAACCTGATCTGACTCATATTCAATTAAATAAACTGAATTGGTAGCAACTAATTACTAACATTGTTCAAAATTACTGGCAACGTTGAGTAAAGATTTTATACACACTTTGCATCAGCGTTCCAAATGGATCATTTCGAAAGATAATCTAAAAATCGGTTCAGTAGTCATTTTGAAAGAGGATAATTTTCCACCTCTTCAGTGGCGACTTGGTGTCTTAGAGCAAATTCATCCCGGGAGTAATAGAGTCGTGCGAGTGGTCACGGTACGCACAGTATTTTAAGCATCCAGCAGTGAAGGTTTGTCCATTACCGCCGGACGACTCTAATTAGTATTTTTTCTTACTTTTGTGTTTTTGCCACTGTTTTAGAGTTGGTTACTCTAAGGCGAGCGGTATATAGAATAATTCATAATTTAAATGTCACTTTTTTTTTTGTTTTCAATCGACTTCCAAAAAAGGAGGAGGTTCTCAATTCGGTTGTATGTTTTTTTTTATGTTTGTTACCTCATAACTCCTCATTTATAAACCGATTTTGAAAATTTTTTTTTTGTTTGAAAAGATACACTTCCAGATTGGTCCCATTGAACTTTCACTGATACTGAAGCTTTGATTTCGAAGATACACCAAATAACGCGACCTGGTTATTATAACCTTTATTCATTTATATTGATGATTCTCTTGTGTCATTTGAAAACTATCGTTGTCCCCACATGGTGTAATAGTAGTAGAGAGAAGATATAAATTGCGTGTGATATAATAAATTCAGTCAGCAGAGTCAGTATTGTGCCAAAGTTTATTATACACATTTTGTGATATTATTAGAACACATTTGAAAATACCGTACGTTACAAATGCAGTAATGTCATAATATTATCATCGTAAAAGTAACATATATGTATATATATATATATATATATATATATATATATATATATATATATATATATTATGTATTTCATATTACATTTAATGTTAAAATTTATTTCATATTAGTAAGTATATATTTTATATTACATATCTACAGAAGTAAGTAGTATATGCCCTACTAAGTTTAGCTTCATTGCCAATAAAAGTAGGTATATTAAGTTCCAAAAAGCCACAAGAAGTGAGAGAAACCAGGGCTCACTACGGCTACGTAATTCGTCCACACGTCACGGTTGATACATTAGTGCAGCAACATTATGAAGGGGCCGTCGGTCGCCGGCTTGTAAGTGGTGAACGAACGAGCGTGCCTAGTGAACAAAGTGTGAAACGATACACTATGTTATGCAGTAAGGCTAAAAGATATAGGTGTCTCATGCTACGAGTATACCAAGTTTTTCTAAACTACATACATGAAAAACGAATATTCCGTGTTCAAGTCAATCTAAAATTTCTATACTTATTTGTAGTTATAAATATATATTCGTATACGCGGATGTACACATACTTACATATCTCCACGCTGTATCTCTAACTGGGTAATCTGATAGTAACAATATATTGTACATATTGTATTGATTAAAATTGGAAATAAATTAATAATACCACGAATTATTAGAACTTATGTGTTGTTTTTTTTTTGGGTAGTTATAGGTATTTTTTGAGGTAGATCTATGTATAATTATTCTAGTTAGTGTTTATCGCCCGTTTACAACGACGTATTTTTACAGTGACCGTTACACACATAACAAGAATCCATATCTTAGAAACTACTGAGAATGATGAGATTTGAGGAAATGAAAAAGGTAAGGACCGCGACGCTTGGCGCTCCATCTTCTCTGACTATCCCGTTAGGGAACCAGCGTGATGATATGTATGTATGTACTAAACTGATTTTAATCAAATTTTCATTGTTCTCTAAGTTGAAAGACATTTAACCTAATAAAAGAGAAATTACTGCAATTAAACTTTTATTTTCTGAGATATACGTAGACAAACATACAAACATACGTAACTTAAAAACTTCAAAATTGATTAGAAACAATAATTGCGAATTTTTAACAGGACTTTACAAATTATTAGTGTACACAATATATTGTAAATCGGTATCAAAAATGTAGACCTAAAATGAGTTAAATTATTATTTAAAACGATATACAATTATATGTTGTACATTATTTATGTACTTTTATAGTTGATGACAATAATAGATATTATTTGGATATTATTATCTACATACATATCTTTACGCTGTATCCCAACGGTGTAGTCGAAATTTGGACTTAACAACTACATCGCTACACAGTATAATAGCTGGGATCAAAGTTATCGAAGAAAAACCGACCGAAAAATATTAAAGTGCGTGCGCTGCTCGATTTTGAGCGGCGACCCACACTTTTTTAAGTGTAAAAAGGTGTAGAATACTGTTCTCCAGCCTGCAGATCAAATCCCAGATTTTTCCGGTGATTTCCCACAGAGTTACAGAGAAATTAGGAGAAGAAGGCGACCTGCGCTCCTAATTAGGACGCGTAGGGTGTCGCTCTCTGTGTGTAACTGTGTACGAAGTGGTGCACCAACCGGTGAAAAAGTTTTAGAGAAATTGATCAAGTGAAAGCCTAGAAAAAAGGAAAATTGCAAAAGCCACGTGGACCTAATTCCTAAATTAGAACTCACAGAGTGGGGGAATTGGTGCGAACGGGTGGAGGATTACTTCAGTTGGCGTTTCAAACTATCAGCGCTGAAAAAGCGCTGGTGGTGTAGCCGAAAAACCGAATTTACGGTTTTGTTAGGCGACTGCAAAGGTTCGCTGCTCCGGGAGCGGCGGGGAGACCATCGGACCAGGACGAGGATACAAGAAGGAGGAAGAGAATTCTATTAGCTGTAAGTCTGTAAAAAATTATCTATGTAAGTGTTATAGTTTTAAAGATACAAGTAAATATAGATACCAATTGCCGAAAGTGTGGAGGGTATTTCTTAAAAAAATTCTGTGAATCTCGAAAGGCACCAGGAATTTCGAAAAATAAAATACGGGAAAACTAATTTGGAACAACAAGAAGTACCTTAGCATTAAAAAATTTTCAAAAAACAGAATAATTAGAGTAGGAAAATTCAAAGTTTTATTACGTAAAATATCGAGAAAGCTTTAATCGTATTGTTTACATTTTTTCGGCGTTAATAAAATAAAAACCATATACACAAAGAGACCAACACAATAGGTAATTGGTAGCCTATATATCCAGCCCCTTAGTGGGAAAGTTTTAAAGCCGTAAGTGGCATAGTTTTATAAATAATCGATAGTTAATAGAATAAGGGAAAAACCTTTAATATTTTGTTAAAGTGGTTAAGTCGGATCCCATCGGCCGCGTCCCTATTCTGTAAGCTGTAAAGAAATTGAACTACGATAACTGATATCAACTTGATGAGTTGGGTATAAATACTGTTGGGCCTAAAAATAGGGACAAATAAGAGGGCTAAGCCTACTGTAAAGGGGTAGCTCGCCGAAATATTTAATTTTAGGAAGTACGTTTACTAAAATTCCAATAGAAAAATACAAGTAAATACCAGAGTATAAGGAATCAGAATACGGACGTGAATACCTGATATTCATCGGGTATTCACCAGGTATTAATTACTTTGCCACTGACATATGAGGAAAGTATAAGGAGTGTCCACCTAAATTATATAAATAAAAGTTATACTTTGAAAAATAATTTTGGAAATTATATAGGGTGACCATAGTTATCTAATAGTTATTTAATTGAATTGTATTGATAATTTATACAACTTACTTACTTTGTATTTCCCCCTCCATTATCCTAGTTTACCATACCTAAACAGCGAATAGGAAAGATATAAATTTGAGCAAGGAAATAAAATAATATATATTAAAAGAGGCAAGGTAGAACGGGGTGGTGTGCATAAAAATTTTTTAGTGAGATTAAGGTACTTATATACAGGACAAATATATAGGAACAATATAGTAGTAAAGTAAAATATATAGGATCAAAATTTGACAAATTTTCAATCAAAATTAGTATAAATAGTACCCAGAAAAAATCAATCTTTGGGAATATAACTAAGGGGTACAAGCTGCGTACAGTAATAGAAAAATAATTTGTAAAACACGGGGCGTGTAGAGGAAGCAAAGGCAAACTCTATACCACCCCTTCCCCCCCCAGGACATTAAAGATATAAGAATTTTTTTTACTAAAAATTTGGGACGAGCGGCTGGTGGGACTGACCCCGACAAAGTCTGGGACTTTACTTATACTGTAACTGGGTGTACTGGGTCAGTAGGCCCTCTACACCGCTGCCCAGAGCACCTAGGAAGTTAGTAGCTGGACAGTTGGCATTATACACCGCTGTCTGAGTCATAGCAGGAAATTATTAATTATTGACATTGACGTAATTATATTATTAATTTATTTTTATTAAATTGATTTTAATTGGTATTAATTATATTGTATTTTGTTTTATTTTGTGTTAGTGTGTGGGCAATTGACATCAATAATTATTGTATTTTATTTATTACTGTGTATTGTGTTGTTGACGCCTGTCGTGCCTGTTGGCCGATAGGCATAGTTTTAATTACTATATTGACGCCTGCCGTGTCTGTTGACCGGTGGGCCTCGGTTAAAATCAAAACTTGGGTTATTAGTACCATTGAATTAAGGACGAAGCCCCCTATTAAAATGTTTGGGTACCGCACGCCGGCTAAAGCCATGGAAAAGAGAGAGAAAGAAGGGTCAGTAGAAAATATGAGGGTGACAGAGGATAGAGTGGAAGGAGGAGTGAGAATGGAAGAGGAGAATGTAGAAGGTAAGGTAGAATTAGACAAAACAATAACCGTTAGGAGGAGTGTTGGAGAGATAGTAGCCAGAATAGACACTCCACCAATAGCACAGAAAAGTGGAGAAATAGAGAAAAGAAAGGAAAGAAGAAAGTTGAAGACGAAATTTCCAGTGGAAATGAGGGCAACACAAGGGAAAGCTAAAAATGTAAATGATCAAAAAGTGGAAGAAGAGGTATGCGTGAGGAAGGATAAGAGTGAGGAAGTGCAGGAAGAGAAAGCTAGTGCTTAAGTTCAAGGCACTAGGAGCAGGACAGCGGAGGCAAAAAGCTGCCTAATAAAAGCCAAATTACAATTAAATAATAGTCGAAATCTTAAATCCGACATAAAGGCGGAGGTTTTAAATAGGTTATACGAACTAGTCAAGGAGGCAGAAGATGAAAGAAAAAAGAATAAAAATGGAAAAGGAAAGGAAGAGGAGTGTGAAGAGAAAAGGGAAGAGATAAGACAATATGGAAAACAAAATGAAGAAATGATGGAAAAATGGAACGAACGAATGAAAGTATTAGAAGAGAATAAGGAAAGAATGGATGAATATGTTAAAATGGTAAAAGAAAGTAATGAAAGAATGAAAGAACTGAAAGAGGAAATTCGGAAAGAAAGGGAAGAAAGGAAGGGAGGACCGGTCACATACGCCGGAGCGGTGGCGGGAGATACCAGGGTCAACGGGGGGTTGGAATCAGAGATCATTAGGACCATATACTCGTATATGGCAGTGGTCGAACCGATTGTGATGTATGCGGCGAATGTGTGGGCGCCGGCATCTAACAGGCTTGGAGTACGCAAGCGACTGGGGGTGGTGCAGCGGGGTATCGGGCAGAAGATCGCCAAGGCATATAGGACGGTCTCTCTAAACTCGGTGCTGCTGCTCGCGGGGATGCTGCCTCTTGATGTGAGGGTGCGGGAAGCCGCCCTTCTTTATGAAATCAGGAGGGGGTACTCCCAGCGGGTGGTGTGCGACCGAGATGTGGAGGGGTCGGTACCTTTCACCGAGATGCCACATCCCGCGTGCCAGATAGAACTAACTCTAGTTCTCTACTTCAAGCGCGTGGAGGACAGTGTGGAGCTAGAACTCTGTAAGGATAGTTGGTGTAACATCTACACCGACGGAAGCAAAATAGATGGTAAGGTTGGGGCGGCGCTGTGCATATGGGATGGCGTCGCCGAGTATAGCAGGAAAAAACTATGTCTGGAACGCTACTGCACTGTCTTTCAGGTGTAACTCTTGGCTCTATCGAAGGCGTGGAGTACGTGCTCCGCTGTGACACTCCCAGTTGCTGCATCTTCAGTGACTCTAGGTTTGCGCTAGATGCGTTGAGCAGGGTTGCAGGGAAATGAAAGGGCCGATGAGCTGGCGAAGGATGCGGCACTCAATAGGCGGACGAGGCCGGATTACGACAAGTGCCCCATCTCATTTATCAAGCGACAGATCCGATTGGAGTCGATTGATGAATGGGATAGGAGGTACGTAAGTGAGATAACGGCTTCTGTCACCAAAGTGTTTTTCCCGGACGCCACTAAAGCTCATTCGGTAGTGAGAAAGATTAGCATGGATAGCGTGATAGTACAAGTGTTCACGGGCCACGAGGGGTTCTCCGAGTACCTGCACCGTTTCGGGTGCAAGGGGAGCCCGGCGTGTGTCTGTGACGTGAATGTGAGTGAAAGTGTGATGCATGTTTTATGTGATTGCCCCGCCTACAGCAGGTACAGAGTTGAAATAGAGATAGAACTGGGAATATCGATAAACCAGGGAATAATAAAGGAAGTTATGCAAGATAGAACTAAAAGAGACAACTTCTAAAAATACTGTAAGAGAGTTGCACTTAAAGTCATAAGTAGAAATAAAACGATTACGTAAATATAGAGAGCAAATTAACGTAATCGAATAGATAATGTTACAACTGTTGTAAATAAATAATATAAGACGAACTGTGATATGGATGGAGAGGTATCACTGTGATAAAGAATAAGAATTAAATATAGGTAAACGGATTAAATTGTGAACAAACTGCTGTAAAGCGAAATTGTATAGATAGTAAAGAAAATTATATTAGTACGTAAGATCTGTGATATAGACTAAGATGTATCACTGTGATATAGATAAAAAGAGACTATGTGATAAAATATGCACATGAAAATGTAAATAAATAAATAATATAAGTGGAAGCAGATTGTTAAATAGATTAAGGAAGCCCTTAGCATGTACAAATACGAAGTGTAATAAATCGATAGTTGTAGCACTAGATATAAGTACATAAATAGATAGATATAAGTAGATAAATGTATAGATATAAGGATTTTTCATGTAATAAAGCTTACAGGTATAGCTAACCAACAGTTAGGTAGAGTAGAAGAATGAAAGGGAGTCTAAACCCAGAAAGATAATCATGAGAGTGAGAACTGGAATGACTGAAAGAAAAGGGCCCTGGCTTTCCCCACGCTAGGGGTTGCTGAATAAAAAAAACAAAACATACGTAACTTATGAAATTTGGCACGCGTATTTAGAAGCCTACATGGACTAACATATTATACGACGATTGTATAATTCCAACAATATTACATACACACGAGTCGAATTGATAACCTCCTCTTTTTTTGAAGACGGTTAAAAAAGCCCAGTCTCGCTGTTATGTTCGCAGTGCATCGAATATGCATCGCCAGTTTGGAATCCTCAGTGTGACCTTTATAAATATTGTATTTATAAAGATTTTTTAGATACCCTGACTATAAAACTTATCAAAATCCCTCAATTACCAGCACGGATGTAAACTTTATCACTTTTTGCCATTACAAGTTCGAAGAGATATGTACCATATGACATCGGTTATTTTTTCAAAATAGCTAGTGGAATGGTTGATAGTTTTTATAGTAGATAAATTTTATTAAGTAAATATATTTAAGAACTCAACAGTTAGGCCTCAGGAGTCTCTCTATTCTATATGTACCCATGGCTCGCAATAATTATAGACCAAAAACTTTTGTGTTAAGAGCATCAAGTAAAATCAATAGATTGCCTTGCAATATAGACTTTTTCCACACCAGCGTCACAGCAGTGTCTTCATCATGTATCTAGTATGTATAGCATCTATTATACTTTCCAAAGTGTGCAGTTTTGACATCACTATTGTTATTTGTAATATTTTTATTTTACTATTTTCATTTTTATTTCTTTTTTAATTTTTTTTACTTTTTGGAAAAAACCTACCAGCACTAAAGTAAGCATTTTTTATTTATAGGTAGAGGTTTTTAATGAGTATTTTTTTTAATAGTTGTATAATTATAGTGTTAAAGTATCTGTTAACCTACCTAGCAAAATAAATATAATGTGTGTCCTCTTTTTTATTTAGTCTGAATTAGCAAGCAATTTCTCATAACTACATTGCTAGTCTGTATAATTGAAGTCTCTAGCTTGTAAAAGGAAAATAAAGAATAATGTGGGGACTTTTTGGCGGGAACGGGAGAAGTGAGGTTGTCATTTTATTTAGATTTTCTATTTTTTACATTTTTAGGAGTTTTAAAGTACAATAGTGACAGTATATTGTGTTTTAAAGTTCTGTGTAAATGACAAGAATGGAGGTGATCTAAATAAACATGTGTAGCTGAACTATTCACGCTCTTCCAAGAAGTCCTTTATAACTTCAGTAAAGCCTACTATCACTTTACTGGAGGAGTTTTTCGCTAAGAAAAACTGATTTACTTGTGATTCTACACTATGGATTCTACTTATTAATACGTGACATTGGCAAATACGCTAAACTGTGCGCCATGCCATAAAGGAAGAAGAAGAAAAGAAAAAGGGCGGGAAACTTCGTTTCCCTCTTTGACTCATATTTACTTGATCAATGGCTAAATGCAATCTGCGAAGCCAAAACAAAGAGAGAAAAAAATAAAGAATAATATGCCAGTTAATTATCTTCCCACTTAAGCTGTAAAAGTCGGCCAAAGGAGTGGACTAATTTTATAAGGGACTTGTATAGGTGATGGCCTGGAAACATTAGGTAACATGTGATACGGCTCCGCTTTGATATAACGTAAGTCAACTCTAAAACTTACGGTCACTGTCCAGAACGAATAGACAATGGCGTGATGTTATGGTTTGACGATTTTAGCCCACCCACCATCCGCCATTTCATTATTTTTCCAAAATGGCGGCCACGGATAATTCTTATAAAAATCAACTGACATCAATACAAACAAGAAATACTCTTTGACAAAACCTCGTAGTGTCGCTGAAACCTTCAAAGCCAATCTTCAAATTTTATATGTATTCGCCTTAAGACAAAGTTTTTACGAAATTACATAAATTAATACGCCGTTGAAATGTTCTTTCAAAATTAAAGTGGCTTCAGCCACGCGGGTCATCCATAATAAATTAATTATACAAGTAAATTACGAAAGACTCGGTAGTTAATTGCAGTTTTACATCTTTTGCGTATTTCTCGAGAAGTCGTTTAAACTTGTTTGCTGCGACCGCCATTCGCTTGGAACTCAGCGGAACTTTAACTGCCCCATTTAACCCTGATATTTGGCAACTATTCTAATTTTAAAGCTTTCTACTCAGCTTTTGGGTTATTGGTGGCGATTACTGCGTATGCTTTATGAGAATTAACCTATAATTAGCAATACGCTATGATTTTATGGTCATCCTAGTAAGAAATTAGCCGAACGGTCACGATGGTGTGACTTCTTTGAAAGCGAAACACAAGTAGTTCGAAATGTAGGTATTTAGCTTCTCCTGTATCTCGTATTATGAAATTATTTACGATACTTAATTGAACTAAAAAAAATTACAATTCAATTTATTGACAATCGTAGACATTAAGTATAATCTAATCTAAACACTCATTTGAGCGTACGGTAAGTGTTTCCGGAACACGAATATAACAGTGACATCTATCACTCGCATTCAAAATTTTTTCTCAATATTTTTTTAGTGTCACAGCTATCTAACATGCCTAAAATAAAATTAAAAAATTTGACTACTCTTACATTACATTTTAAGGTTTATCAAAATTTTGCATTTTCGAGTAAAATTATAAAGAATGTATAAACGATCCCCATTAAAAAACGATGCACTGGACAGTTATAATAATAACTAGTTATAGTTCAGTGGTCGAAGTTCGACCGTAAATATAAAATAAGTAAACGTTTTTTTTCCTTGACATACACTACACGGACTCGAAACATCTCACAGCTCACAGATCACACAAAACTCACAGCTATACGAAACCTATTCGTCAATTTGTCAGTAATTAATATTGGCAACATTTTAAAATTTTTTAGCTATACAATCTCTACTTTGTGTGAATGTCATATGTGTTTGTCATTGGTTGTATAACTATTTTGTGTTCGACATTGGCAGTATGAACGTAAACAATGAATGTTTTATTTAATAATAAAATTTAATAATTTAAAGTATTTGAACACATATTACATGTATAATTGCACTTCTTCTCCACATAAACTTTAACTATGCGAAATTTCGCACTCATCCGTATGCGCAATATGCCAAAACAGGAGTACGAAGATCTCTTTTCACGTTTTAATATTATAGATAATGCCAAAATAGTAATAATAATAGTAACACTTTATTTGCTGAAATTTAAGTACAATATTGTTTAAAAATCTTTTTGAAAAAATATATAACCGACTTCAAAAAAACATTGCAAAATAGAAAATAACAATCTTTTACGAATTAAAGCTCAAGTACAAAAATAATTTTGTGAATACATTACAAATACCTGTACAATTAAATTTGACATTTACTGAAATAGGTACCAACAGATACCAATCTACCAAACTAGTAGACTTTCTGTTTTTTCCATATCTTTGCACACTGATTTGACACCGACTCAATAACTGTTACAATTTAATTACACATAATATTTATTTGTGTCTTACATATGAAGTTGTTTTTGTACTTGTTTTGATTAGTAGGTAAATTCAATTCAATTCAATTCAAATAATTTATTTCAGACTATATATCCACATTTTGTTAGTAACAATTTACTTGTAGCTATGTTAGTAAAATTTAAAATTTAATTCTATACAATTTTATTAATCCGTAATATAACATCATTAAAATCATGCTGTACATTTAATAATTAGTTTATTAGTCAGTACATGTACTGTACCACAATGGTTCATGTACTGACAGTCAAACCTGTAAGCAAAAACACGCAAGATGGTGTTGGGGCTGGCCCGGACCCTGCGCCTCAGGGATGTGCTCCGTTTCCGCATGGTCGTGTAGAAGCAGTCGACACGCGCCTCACTGAACATCCCCGACACGCTGCAGTGCCGAGGCAGCCCCACGAGCACTCGGAATGCATTATTATATTGTATTCGAAGGGCGTTGTACTGCTTCTGCGTATATGACACCCACAGGCTGCCCGCATAGAAGGACGTACAAAATACCCTGAAAAGGGTAATTATGAAGTCCCTCGAACAACGTGCGAACCTGCGGGCTATCAAATTAGCTCTCACAGACAACGCCCTCCTCTCTCTTTCTAAGTCTGCATCATCCTTCAGGTCAGAGGTTACCAAATGCCCAAGATACTTGAACTGTTCTACCCTCTTTAGTTCCGTACCATTCAGTCTGATAGTAGGTATGGTATCTGGACATTTGCCTCTGGCCCGAAAGACCATACACTGACTCTTCTTCGCGTTATAGAGTAAACCGTGACGCCACGCATACTGTTCGCACAAATTAAGAATAGGTATTTCATACTTTTCGGTGATATTTTTTGAAGTGGATTCAATTTTTATTTTAAAAATTTTTTTGTCTTCCTTTTGAGCGACCTTGGCCAAAATGAATATTTAGGATAGGTCTACAATTAACTTCTTTTCTAATTGTAGAGCGGAATGATATATAAATTAATCATCAATATAAATTAATCTTATAAATTGTTAAGCGTTATTTGGTGCATCTTCGCAGTCCAAGCTCCAATATCAGTGAAATTAAAATGAGGCCACCTTGGAATTATATACTGAACCCAACGGAAAAATAATAATTGAAATCGATCCATAATTAACGAATTTATCAGTGAACATTGAGGGGATATTGTTTTATTAAGAAAACAACTGATCTCGATCGATTACCTTTTATTACTGACTCGATATAATTGAAATAAATTTGTTATACGAGTAAATATAGAACATTGTACATACGGCACTACAATATTCATAAACAAATACTTGAACGAACATAGAACCTCTTCCTTTTTTGATGTCAGTTATAAATGGAAGAGCAGTTACCTATTCTGCTAATCCTATTCTTTCTAATAAGAGATATTATAGTGTAATATAAAATATTATTATATTATAGTGTAATATAATATTTTATATTTTTGCATATATGCAAATTATTTGTACATTAGCAATATTTGTACATTGGTAATCGCGTTCTCGAAAATGGCTGGAACCATTTCGATGAAATTTACAATATAGGTTGCGAGGGCGAAAAATTGATGTCTCTTAATCTAGTTTTCAATTTTGAGAAAAATCGTTTTCTCCTATGATTGGTAAGCGTATATAAGGTAAAATAATAAGGTTGGTAGTTTCACATCTGATTTTTCCTTCTTAATAGAACAGTGACTATAGCGTAAGTCAACCACACCAAAGGGTGTGGGCTCGAATCTTGCGATGTGTTTAAACTTTATAAAAAAATTGTTTAAATGTAATCAAATCTAAGAGACACTAAGCAAAGCTCGCTCGCCCAGGTACTCGTACTTAAAGCATGCAAACATGCAATTTGAATTGATCATATACATTATTAATCGTTCAATTTTAAAAATGAGGTATTGATTGTGAAAGTTTTCATGTTTAATCACAGACTTTCTAATTAGCATGAAAAGTCTGATTTAGACCACTGACTAGTTTGTGTCATCAATCCGCATCGAACCAACAAAGAAGCCAGGGATAGATTAGATATTTTAAAAGAATTCGGTGCGGCTGTATATTCAGTTATTGCCCTATGGCTCCATTAACCTACATCTAGGTTTAGACCTAGTACCCCTAGTGGATATAGCTATAATAGGTCAACGGTCTGTGGACTCTAGAGTCCGCTGACCTACGTACGCCAACGACCATAGTTTTCTTTATAATGGCCATCCGACGTGTGAGTTTCATGTCACGTTTTCATTCGCGTTTCATTCTACTGCGTCGGTATACATATTTGTTTACTGTTGCTATGTTAATAAATATTATAAGCAAATATTGTGTGTCAGATAATAAATATGATATTATTTACAGAAAAGAACGGCATGAAATAGGGGTTTATTATGTCAACAGTACAATAGTAACCTTAGGCATTACAAAACGAGCAGCCTTATTTATTCATCGCGATGAAAGAAATCTTTCATGGCTTTTGTGAGCGAATCACATAGATACAATGGCTAGCTAAGTTATTGTAAAGGTATTGTTATGAAACGTTTAAAGAAACGTGAAGAAATAATACTTTGTAATGGTAAAAATAGATCTTGTAAGCAATTAACTAAGTCCTTAGCAATGCCAGCAACTATATAAGTTCTTCCCAGTGCACATTTTTTCTGAATCGCTTGGAATTGATATTCGTATATACATTGTGACTAAATGTAATTGGTACAAATTGATATAATATGAACATATTTTTATATATAGGTAGGTATATATATGTATGTACCATCATCGGTTGTAGAAATCATCGAAATTGCTGAATCTGTAATTATTAAAGTGAAAGAGTGTGAAGAGAATGATGAGATTTGTGAAGGCTAAAGGAGTATGTAAGTTATAATAATATAATATATTATAATATATAACTATAAATTGAGATTATTCATATTAATAAAATCAGTTTCTAAAGCGAGGAAAGTTTAAATCTTTAATCCTACTACCAATAAAAATTATAACGAAGTTACACTTCGGAACAACATTTTCGAACCTTTCCATAATTTTATTTTGTTCATAAGCTTAAGCATGACAGAAGGCTGTCATAACTATTCCATGTTTACGCCGCGTTTACTAGTAAGGACTTTTTTTTTTACGTCAGGAAATGCGTTACGCATCCCGTCCCGCCTAGAGGGGTGGCAGGGGGGTATGTGGGACTCCTCGATATTATGGTGCAAGATCGGAGTCTACCCACTAAAACCTGACGGTGTTCCTCCTCGGGGCTTTAGTACCGGGGCAACGGGGGCGTTTTCGCATTCTGTTGCGACCCCGGCAGCCATGCCCAGCCTGAGTCGAGCCTTCCTCCGTTTGCGGGCAGTTTGACCTCCCCGCTCTATTGGGTGAGGCGCCTTCCCCCGAAGGACACCCCAGGCCTTCAAAGTGGCGGCTTCCGCACCCCACCTACACCACGGCAGGGGCGTCCGCACGCCCACCTGATTTTTACGTGTTTACTCACGGGTTTTTACAAGTTTTCTTCCTTCCCACCTCTGATTTTAACGTGTTGTCCACGGGTTTCATTTCGAGTTTTCCTTCTCTCCACCTTTGATTTTAACGTGTTTTCTCAAGGGTTTCATTTCAAGTTTTCCTTCTCTCCACCTCAGATTTTTAGGTGTTTCCTCACGGGTTTTTAAAGGTTTTCCTTCTTTCCACCTTCGGGGCCACAATACCCTTCCTAAAAGAGGGGCAAGTGACCCCGACATCTGACTCCCGCCCACACGCACAGGACGGGGACCACAACTTTTACCCATAAATGGGGACATTTCCCACCCCCCGGTCCGGACCAGGTCCTTTTGGCATCGCGTACTCGGTCCCACCAGAACTAAGAAGCCCATCAACGTGCATCCTTCAGGATACACGTTGATGGACACCACTTACCCCCCGTTGGTCGGGCTATTAGCCGCCGCTCAATAACAACCCATTAAACAACGATCAGTTACCGATCGGCGCCCAGGGAATACCATGAGGAGGTTGCCCAACCCAGCACCCCTACTAGTAAGGCCCTAGAATTACAGAATTTAAAAAAAGCATTTCAGCTCTTTATAGAAACTATTATAAAAAGGAAACTGGTTTCTTCATATGCTTTTACGCTAGAAGTATTCAAATTACCTCAAATTTTGCACACAAGATGTATTTATCCCTAACCCAAATACGATTGGCTATAATTTGCCTGTACCACGCGAGTGAATCCGCCAGGCACAGCTAGTTATTATTACAACTCCCAACGTTCAGCCACTGAAATATCGTTTCTTTAATATCTGACTTTTGATATCGACTCAAGTCGTTTTCATCCCCATTGATCCCTGAACAATAGGCGAGTACCAATAATCCCTATGAGACATGCAATACGTAGTTACAATATCAAAACCATTGTAATAAAGTTGACGGTATATTAGGGTAAGATACTCTACAATCGTAATTTTTTAATACCAGCGTCATACAAACCGAACAATGAGACAGACAAAGCGGACAAGACCGCATCAATCTCCCCGGATAATATTGCACGAATGAACGACGTTGACTGATGATCGTTGTACTATGCGAATATTAAATATCAGACCATAATTTAATTACAATATAATAGTTTTAGAGCGTTTTAATAGATGATATTTCGAGGCTTCGTAGAGACGAACATTAATCGTAAATGTATGACAACGATATCACTGCCGTACATAATTTATGGTGTATATTTAATACGTCTCTGTAATAAAATATAATGCATAGATATAGTTTGCCGTGATGTTTTAGTGATTTGACTTTTTTAAGTCACTAGGTACATGCAAGTTTTGTAGTGTTTTGCGATGCGATCGATATCTAAGGAGACTGAGAGGTGTATTTGGATATATACCTACAACCTACCTACAATCAATTCCTTGTATTAAAATACACAAATATGGAAACATGACTGAAGGGACCTGGCGATGCTAAAAGTGCTGAATTGCGTTTTAGTAAAATACACAGCAATTCGAACGCATTGCTCGCCGGTCGCTTACATACCATCGCTCTGCCATGCTACTTTGTACCTACTTGTTAAATTGTGTAAGAGGAAATATAAACTTTGAACCTTTTTATAAACACCGACATGTAATATATTTATTTGGATTTACAATTAAAGAAGACAAAATGAACACGAAGACAATTGCTTAATTGGTGACCCCGACGAAAGGAAACCTCAACAATTGTATAAAAAATGCCAAAAAATTCTGTTTTGCAGAAAAATTCAGTTGAAACTCTGAAATTCTACAAAATTTCGAAATAATATGTCTCAAATCAGTAAAACATTTGTTTTAATTACTATTGTAACTTCTTGAAAATTAAAATCATGTAAAAAAAAATTCTTTTTCATACTAAAACATGATCAAACAACAATTTCAAATATCAATCTTATGGCTGCCATAGGACGTGGGAGTAAAGAATGAATTCACTTGCGTTGTCATAGGCATTGGCAGACTTTAAAGTTGACTTTTGAGGTATCTACACCGATCGGGTACAGAAAGTGTAACCAAAGAGATGTGATCACAACTTCAGTATGTTCAAAATACGAGTAATGTATTTTCCCACAATTTATTAATTAATTGTAAAATTCGTGTTTAATTTGATGAGTGCCACTTCGCAGGCTAGTATATAAAACATCATTGATACTAGTAATGAATACGAATTTATAAAATTTTACTTATAGTTTCAGTCTCATGTGTCATTTTGAGTAGTTTCGTATAAACATGATTTTAAATTTAACCTACATTTCTCCTATTTTCCCTGTAAGTTAGGTATAGAGATCTGAGAATAATGTCAAAATATTTATATGAAAAACAATAAATATGAGATAAGAACCATCATCCATTCCAGTGTTCCTTTTTGCCTACGGAACCCTAATTATATTCATATATAATCGTATTCAAAATAATTGTTTGATGATTGACTTTCAAAACAATTAAGACGGTATTTATTTTAACATTCGCAAAAAAATTTCCCGGTTTTGACTGCATATAATGTAAGGATAATTTAATTTGGACGTCATATATAGGACGGAGCCCAAGCAAAGTTATTTGAAGTAACACAAACAAAATGTGCCCAGAAAACTGAATAAGATCAACGGATGGCTTTTAAGTCCTTTGTACCGCTGTGTCAAATAAGAACCAAATCGAATCAAAGCTTCATAGGATGAGTCCAAATATTGTAAAATAGATATCAGATAAAAAAGAGGAAATATAAAAAAAACACTTGGGTCATTTTTGGAATACTGCTGTTAATTTTTCATTAGCTTTTGTACTTCCGTCATTATGATCTTATAGAACTTTAAAAAAAAATTAAATCGACTGAAAAAAAAACAAGGTTAAATATAAAACTACTATATCCTTTAGTAATCAAACCTATATAAATTTGATATTTACTGAAGTCGATGCCAAGCCTACCAAACTGCTGTACCAAACAGACTTTCTGTTGTTGCCATTGTTTTGTCAAATTTAATTACATATTAGGTTTAATAAGTAAAGGATAGTTATTTTGTACCTTTCAGTGTTTTTTTTGAAGTCGTTTTAATTTATTTTTTTAAGTTTTTTATTTCACTCTTTTGAGTGACCTTGGTCTAAATAAATATCAAGGGTAGGTCTACAAATAACTTATTTTCTAATTCTGGAACGGAATGACATAGAAAAGATTAGTCGAAATAAATAAAGCTTATAAACCGTTGGGATGAGATAATCTGCCAGGTACACTTCTTATCAAAAAAGCTATTGCGATTAAGTCAATATCTTTTCAAATCGGAAGTCACATAATGATGGAATCAACCATAAAGTTCTGAAGAACAACACGTGTGTGTGCATGAATATTAGTTATAAATTTTTAATAACGTGATGTTGCTAATTCTTATAGTGAAAATACAAGAAATAAAAGACTTCACCTTTCTGAGTGGAAAATCTTTTTCAGAACTTTTTCACTCTTCAATTACGAGTACCCTTATAAAAGTACGTATTATTCCAAATATATCAACGGTTAAGACAGACCCGGCCTTCAACTTTGAACTTTGTATAATACTGAAAAAATCGAGGATCATGTGATAGCTCTTATAAAAGTTAATATAAATTCTAAGAGACCCTGAAGTTAAATACGAGTACTGAACAGAACAAACACGAACTAAATGCTGTTAAAGTATTTACAAGTCTCTTTTATAAGCGATCGCAATACTAAATTATGCAAGCACATAATTAAATTATTTTCTAAATATTTTTTTTTAATTCAAAGTCAGTCAAATAAATGTATTCAAGTAAACAATTACAAGGTGTTTTTTAACGTCAAATCTACTATAGTTCGGTTCGAAAAGCAAACTGGGAGACCTAGACAAGTGGCTCAGTTGTCGTAAATGTTAGTAGAATAAAATGACAAATACCACATGACTTAGCGTAACGGATTTCAAGTTGGTAGTCTAACGTTATTAACTTTCTATTAAATTAAACGATATTTAAAGTCGTGTGGAACCCGCTGTTTAAAACGTAGCCGAATGGCACTTTTGACGAGCAATTACGTCACCAAGTGTTTCGATTGTACCAAACGTTTGGCACTTGTCTTGCCGCTATGGACACTGAGAGGAACCGACAACAAACTCAGTCATGTAATATTTTTCAACATCTTTTTTTTTCTTTCTTCATGGCATGGCGATTAGTGTTTACCAATTTCACGTATTGTAATATTATAAGTAGATATAGATAAGTTAAATCTTTGCATATGACGTATATGTTTAAAGATCCCTCGTACGGAAATAATTATTTACACAGACATCAAACGAATGTGTTGAAATTAATTATGCTTTTAATTGATACTTTGCAACACAAAACCCAAAGTGAATTTCCTTCAATGGAACATAAAAGTATTGTACATTATGTATTCATTTATAACATAATAATGTTTCTAAAATAAAAGGGTCCATCTTTAAATTAAATAACCACTCTGAATCCTTGCTCTGAATAGACTTATGAGCAAGGCGAGTGAATAACATATCGCTTGCTTGTATGAGCAGGGTATTAACTCAAAAAAGTCGATTTTCCAGGAGAGCAATTTTAAGTTTTTATTGTGATATTGCAGATTTGCAGCTTTTCTGTATTAGATCGGTTAACCATACCTATTTTTTTATGAAATTTACTCCTTTGGTAAGGTTCCAGCCTACTTCATATTTTGGAGAAATTCGTAATACACGAAATAATAAGATATTACTGGAGAGAGGTACATAATACTCACTTTTTCTGTATAAAATGATCAACAACTTATATGTAAAAATTTATCTCAAAAAAGGAATTATTTTAAGATACTGCCGAATTTCACAAATGTGTGTTATTCAAATGTAAGTTACCTTTTGATTAATACAGCATTATTTCAGTTTAATACTTTGTCAACAAAAACTGACGTTCTGTCGCTACCTACCAATTGAAAAGAAAAAAGTGGGTAAAACTAAATATGACTTTGTACATCCAATGGGGCGGCGAAAAAGTGCAAAAAGGACGGAGATACTACCCTGCCCGTCGACCCCCTCGCGTCAGATAATTATGCGACCAAATTCATTCGAAAGATCTTAAATTTCTAAGTAGTATCTCCATATCACATTTTTTTTAGTTACTACCCTGTTCATTCAAGCAAGCGATATTATGAATAGTATTAAAACTAAAAATGTAAATATGTTATGTTATCGACAGATTGTAGAATTGGGAAGACCGTGATATGCCTAGGTATTTCGTGAAACGATAGCATTTCATGAAATGCCCAACTAACACCTGCCATATTATGTCGCAATGCAAATCGTTTATCGATTCTTCCAGACATAGCTGGGTACATCTCACGGTTAAAGTATTTTTACAAATAAAAAAGAAATGCAATTGTGTAACTTGTATTAAACTCTACAAAGCGAAAAATTATAGAGAAAGAATAAATACACAGAGAACAAAATCTACAAAGTGAAAGTGAGTGGTAGCAGAAGCTAAGGAAGACCAAGGTTGACTTATGAAGATCAAACAGCCAGAGCGTTAGCTGACGGAAATGTCAAAAGGATTCGTATACCTAGGCGAAAATGTGTGAGAAGAATGATTAAATTTGACGAGGTGAAGGAAGTATGTAAGCCGCTGAGCTTGGCGCTCCGTCTTCTTTAATCACCCAGTTGGAGATACAGCGTGAATATAATATGTATACATGATTAAACTCTTGAAACTTCTGCTTCTTCTTAGTTTCATTGAAATACACTTCTTTTTGAAACAAATATTAAATCTATTTTGACTAAGCAAATTGTGTACACGTAGACCGATCGATGGGCGCGGAGACTGCACCAATAGAGTAGCAAAATATAGCTGTGTTTTAAACTTAATGAGACCAGGATGAGAGAAGCATTTAGCTCGGAATCCACAAACATATTACTTAAACGTTCTGCTTAATTTTACAATTGTACGATGACATATAGATATAAAGTAACTATCACATAATTGCGAAGTTTATAACACTTTTATCTTATAATTTATTTTGCTTTATCGATTTAAAAAGCGAAGTTGTAGTCACAGAGTCACAGTTTAAATTGAAATTGTGCATATCTCAATTGCATTTACTCACACATACGAACTATATATATATATATATGTACACAACGTATATATATATATATATATATATGTACACAATATCTCCAAACATATTAAAACACAATTTGTGCTATATATATATATATATAGACGCAATATACACAAGTCAGTTATAGTCATTGGTTATTCAACAAGCCTAATGGATGGGCGCGCAATTTTAGTTCAGTTGATTTTAATTTTAGTTCAATCTCTACCAACCTGTGGGTACCTATTATACACAGATTCGTTTTGAGCCACCCACAAATCTCAATCTGATTGAGCTTGGTTTGGCACCACCCAATAGGCTAGACGACTGCTTCTATAATGGGTAAGTGTTTAATTAAATTAATTAAAAATCGTAAGCACAAATTGTGTTTTAATATGTTTGGAGATATTGTGGGAATAACTTACGGCGAAATAACACTACCAGATATGACGTAATATCTAGCGATAAGACTGACGAAGGCAGACCTTATCTCCACAACTTTATTAATCAATATCTTCACATTGTTCAATGACTTTTAAATATTTATCACAGTTATTTCATGATTAATAAACCTCTTTAAGTTTGATTAAAATTTTATCTACTGCTGTGATTATCGAAAAATATAAATGTATTATGTTATCCTTTTTATAACATTATAAAAAAAAAAAACAAAAAAAAAACTGTATTTATTCAATTTTCATTAGAATCCCAAGAAGTTCATCGCAACCAATTTTAAAATATATTTATAATTTATAGACGTAATCATTTTAGAATACGTATTGTTATATACATATATTTATTTTACTTTGTACATGGCTAAACGTAAATATTAACATGTAAATAACGTACCATTCATTCGTTTCACGTGCGACTGGACCATTATAGGGACATTAGGACAATGTGAATCCACAACTTACTACGTGATATGTTTCTCCAAGCTTTTTTTTAGACGTTATGAAAATGGAAAACTAAAAGCATTCAAAATGGAACCATCGTAATAAAATTTATGTTAGAAATTACAGGTAATTTAGATTTTGTGAATACAGAAAAGATTGTTAAAACTTGATAGTATCGCAAAAGCCATAGGTTATTTTAAAAGTAATTCATTATTTCTTTTATTTTTGTAATCCGTAAAATTGTTTAATAGCACATCACAATATGTTAGCTTGATAATAGGTCATTTAATCAAATAAAGGAGTTATACTAAATTCCCGAGTACATCGCGATTCGCCCAATTCTACAATCAGACGACGACATCTACTCGTATATTCTAGTCATCCTACGTTGCGCACGTGATGAACAAATACTTCAAACAAGTTAAGCAAAAATTATTTCAATAGAAGAACATCACAAGTTTACCAGATTTCCTGACAATGCTTTAATGTCAGACAAAAAATCCGCCAGCTTTTGTCAAGCAACTAACTTAACTTCAGCAAACTTCGTTAGCAGCCATAAATAAATACTTCTATAGCCAACAATGAAATAAATGATATACGTATGAACAAATATCGTTAATCATCACTACGTGACAACCTCGCAGAAACTACGGTCGTTAGAATTAGTTGGGAGGCCTTGAACTGTGTTTAAATAACGCCAATTCATTTGAAATAGAGAGACTAAACAAAGAGCGGTTACGGATAGAAGTGTTACTTCCATAACGTCATTATTTAGTGGCATACAGTACGAACATAATACACATATGAACCTACATAACTTCACACTATTTCCATTTCGGTGTGGACAGAACATCAAGGCATAATACCTGGACACGAGATCTAGCACTACTACTATTTGTTAAAACAGATCATTAAGCGAAACCAGATAGTGACAGATCCGTTTGCTTGTCATTATGAGAAAAATGTATAATATGTTTCATGGGAATATTAAAAACTAGCTATTCCCCACGACTTTGTTCGCGTCATCGGTACCAATTTAAATACCTTCCCTACCGTGCGCTCAACTCACCAAAGTTTCATCACGATCACAACAAGAACATTAATTGAACCCGTAACACTATGTGACAGCTTTGTGTGTTAGTTTTTGACAATAGAAATAAAAATTTGTTATACAATATAAAAACTTAGAAGTGAAACAATAATTTCTGTTTTATTAATTAGGAAACGTAGTCACTATGGAAACAATAAAACGTCACATAACTGTCTGACATTACTAGGGAACCGTTACATTGATGAAAACTAATATTATCAAAGAACCGGTTTATGGGTCCTTTTATGTGACACCTAGTTATGTGACAACTTTTATGTGTGGTAGAGCCAAACTGCAATGCGACATCTATTCCTGCTGTGTTTCGTTCGGTGAGTGAGAGTGCCGATGGCCTCTCCCTCCTATCCCTCCTTTCCCTAAAGGCTGGCAACACACTCGTGATTCCCCGGATGTTTCGGGTGTCCATAGGCGGCGGTGGTCACTTTCCATCATATTACTCGCTTGCTCGTTTGCTCCCTCTTTTATAAAAAAAACACTGTCAATGCATATTGTAAGGTTGTAAAAACTCGTAAACGATTTTTACATGACACTGAAACGAAGTTTGTGAAAAAAAAATCCATTTTACTCCTGAGGTATAATTCACGTTCAGTTCAATACTTTGCATCGCTATTTACACCATTTTGATTTGTTACATGAATGTGACAAGGATAAGACACATAGGGATTATAATGCTCTAGACAAGGAACAAAATGTTGCACGTCAGGTAATAACGTAATATACGGAATGGTCGCAATAAATTATCGTAATTATTTTTTGAAATTAAATATTATATGTTGTTATTGAATAATGTCTAGAAATCATAATTTCAATGAATAACAATTAAAGGGCCTAAAATCATTATTAAATAAGGTTTATTTAGTAGTGTTAAGTTCATGTCTTTTGAAAAATATGATTACGAATTTAATAAAAAAGAGCTATGTGACGTTAATATTGTAACGAAATAATGAACACGTAAATAAAATGATATTATTTAACGAAAATAAGAGACTCCGTGTTTTTTAGCATTTTACATGTGTTATTTTCACTATTTTTGCCCTGTTTTGCTGTTAGATTTTTCAAATACTACTAAAACAAAAGTGCACTATTTATTTGATATCACATTTGGTTCGAACGTTTTTGGAGCGTTGATTGTTCATCTTGCTTTTTATTTGTGATCGAAGAGTTAAATTGTATATCAAAACATGCGCGTATTCGAATGAAACGTCTATATTTTAAAGCAATCGTTGAAGAACTTCTGGAGATTTCAGATTTTCAACAAATGAACATTTACATCTTAATTTATATTCATTAATAGCTGCTCCTCCCGCTATAAACTACACTTTCTGAAAAAATAAAATTATTAATTTTTATAATAATACTACGTGAAACTACTCTCAAGCATTAACTGTTGTAAACTTTAGAAATAGAAACACTATTTTATGACACATAAATCATATAAACCGCGGACAGATGCCATTGTCAGGATGACTACGAGACTGGTCGAGACTTCGGGAGACTGCCGGACTGGTAGCTTCTTCCTCCAACGAATCAGTTTGGCTATTCAAAGAGATAATGTTGAAAGTGTGGGGCACCTTAAGGAATGACAGCTTCCTAAGCGGCAACTTTGAGGAAGTCTATTATTTAAGATAAAGTGTAGTTTTAAGTTTGTAAATGTTAACGTATGTATGTACTTTTTTGTTATTAATAAAGTATATTGGTACAGTATAATCTTAAATTTGGCATAGCGATACATCTTTGGCTAAGATATTTGATTGCTTGATGTTGGGTAAAATTTTGTAAAGTTATGCAACATGAACACATATTTATATGTAAGGCATTCGCTATAAGTATACACGATTAAAATTGTCATTTTACAAGTTAAAATTTTTTAAGAATTGAATTTTATAATTTATACTAGCTGTACCCGCGACTTCGTCTGCGCGGAAAATTTTTCGTGGCTCTCCCGAAATAGATTAGATTACATGTACGTGTAAATATTTACAAATATTGTTATTGAAAAAAGTCTACGTCTAGCCTCCGGGCACATACTATATCTCTATACTAAATTTCATCATAATTGGTTCAGTGGTTTGGCATTTCTCATTCAAAGTTTTGTCCCTCTTTTCATCCCATTAGGAATGGGTTTTTGATAAAAAAGTAGCCTATGTCCGTTTTCTGATGTCAAACTATCTGCCTGCCAAATTTCATCATAATCACTGCAGCGGTTTACCATTTCCCGTACAAAGTTTCATCCTCCTTTTCACTCCCTTAGGGGTAGTTTTTTGATAAAAATAGTAGCCTATGTCCATTCCCAGGTGTCAAACTATACATAGTCAGTTTAGTGGTTTAGCATTTCCCGTACAAAGTTTAGTCCCCCTCCCTCCCGTCCCTCTTTTCACAGAATTTTGATAAAAAAGTAGCCTATGTATTTTTGATAAAAAAAGTCTTATAACCTCATCAAATTTTATCATTACCAAAATTTTGCGTTTCCCATACAAAGTTTCATTCCCCTTTTCTACCTAAACCTACCCTTAAGGGGTAGTTTTTTGATAAAAAAAGTAGCATATGCCCGTTTTCTAATGTCAAACTATCTCCGTGCTAAATTTCATCATTAGCGGTTCAGGGGTTTACCATTTCCCATACAAAGTGTCATCCCCCCTTTTCACCCCTTTAGTGGTAGATTTTAGACTACATGTAGTTATGGTACATGGTACATGGTACTATGCCATGTACCATGTACATGGTACATGGTACATGGCATGGTAGTTTTTAGACTACATGTTTTATTTAACGATAGAATTACTTGACGCTTAAACTTATCGTACGAACTACCGAACATGTCCACAGAGGTCAGTTGCTTGTTGTATGAGTCGCAGAGTCTACAGAGCGGCGCGCGGATACCTACCATAGTTCTTCTCGTCGGGACCGCGAACAAAGTTGTGGATCTGGTTCTGTACGACAGGGCCTGAAACCTTCGAGAAGGTCATGGCAGTCATAGCCGCCCTTGCATATATTATACAGAACAGGTGCATCCCGCACTATACGTCTGTCCGTCAGGTAAGCAAGTTCGTACCGCGAGTTCTACATACGGCCGGTGTGGCTGACGAAATCTATAATTATTGGCTCTTAAAATTTTTTTTTGATAGACACGACTTGATTTATTTAGACCTTATAGTAAGGATTCCAAACGTCAAATGAGCACTCAAGGAGACGGGGCACCAGCGATATGTACAACAGTATATAGGACGAACGCTTTTTTAGCGGTTTGGCAGGTCTCAAGACGAATCCTAGCATTTTATATGCTTTTGTTATAGTTTGACCTATGTGCTTGTCTAGAGTCAGTTTTTCGTCCAGTGTGACACCTAAGTCTTTAACAGACGTGACATCATGCAGCACCCTATCTCCAAAGTGATATTGATCGACAATTTTATTTATATTTTTTGTGAAAGAAATTTAGACACATTTGTCATATGCAAGAGATAGTTTATTTAACAGGCAATATTGGTGTAGAAAGGATCCAGATCTTCTTCGATAAGATTACAGTCATTTGGACAATGTACAGATTTATATATTTTCAAGTCGTCAGCAAACATCTGAAAAAGAACAATTACGAAAACAGTCACCGATGTCATTAATAAACAACGTGTACAGAAGGGGTCCAAGAACCAAGACCTGCATCACACCAGAAGAGACATGCAAAGCCTTAGACTCATGACCACCAATTACAACCTTTTGGGTACATTTTTTTAAATAGGAAGCAAACCATCTCAACAAGTTGCCTTTAACCCCGTTGAATGCCAACTTCTGCAATAGTAACGCATAGTCTACCTTATCAAAAGCCTTCCGAAAATCTGTATATATAACATCTACCTGGATTTTTTTATCCGTTAATGTAAATAGGAAATTAGTGTACACCAAAATGTTGGTAGATGTAGATTTACGCTTTACGAATCTATTCTGTTGTAGTATAATGTTATTTTGCATCAACGGAAAGACCTCTCCAAGGACGAGAGATTCCAGTAATTTAGGTATGCAATACTGTATTGAGATCGGTCAATAATATGAGACTTGAGATTTCGAACCGGATTTATGTATGGGCATGACAAAGGATAGCTTCCAGGATTCCGGAAAAGTGCCCTCCGCTGTGCATTTATTAAATATTATTCGGAGGTGAGTTAAAATATTCAAGTCTCGGTCAACATCATAAAGTCATAGGTAGCATTTAACACATTAAGGCGTAAATCAGCTAGCCTAAACCTTAATCCACCACAATTCTGATAGGAAAATAATATTTCACTTTTACACTTCGACATGGTAATAACAATGGTAATAATCCTCATAAATCATTTTAAAAGCATAATAATGTACATCATAATTATTAATCATATCAACACTGTGGTGTATAAGCCGCTGACAAACCGCTCCGCGCAAGCTTCGCATTAAATTGGATAAATTATACACTTTGCAATTATTCAAGAATAGCATAATGATATTTATAATAAAATTTATATACTTTTGAAACTGCATCATACCGTGTGGTAATACAAGAATGTGAGCTTCAAATTTCACATGTATTTTAGCATGAGGATGAAATCTATTATTATAACAGTAGTTATAACAAACTAATGATAATGTAAATAAACATAAACACCGCACAATTAGTCAAAGTGATTTGATATTCTTGATAGCGAAGAAACGTGTGTCGTCTCCCTTATGCATCAGTATCATCGCATTCTTAAGCCACACATGCTTATAGTTTTTATATCTCTTTGCTTCGCGGGCACGTGCGCGTAGGATTTTGTTTTTGAGGGCAAGATATTCGTTTACTTATATTGCCGAAGATGATTTAATAACGTCGGCCGCCGAAGCACCGAAATCGAGCCCGGCGGCTTTATACAGCTGGCCCGCGGTCAGTCCTCGGCGCACTCTTGCGGCGGCCACTAGGTCGTCTCTCAGGCGTCGCGTCGTTAATTGGATAACAATGTTTGCTAATTGGGTTTTTGCTAAGGCTTGGGTGTTTTCTAATACAGAGGCAATGGGAGATTTGTGAGCCATTATAGGACTGTTCGCTCTTTTGTTCGGCCTACACGAAGGGCACTTACTTCCACTTAGATTTGTTCTTAGGCAGTATTCTCTTATAATCTAACTCGGACAAGCCGATATAGATGTAGTGGAAATTATTTTGGCATGATGAGCATTTTAAGTGGTCTGTGACTTTAACTTTCTTCCGACATTTCGAACACTCCATTCTAAAGATAGTTTGTAGGGGTAGGCAGGAGAGATATAAGGCTAGGTACTCACGATGCCACACAGAATAGTACATGTGTTGATTTACAACTTTCTGTTATTGACCCCGACGATAGACGCACAAACTTGCTGTTGATATTATGAGCCGTAGCCTAGGCTTAGACTTTGGATAACATTAAGTCGCACTAATCACATAGGAAACAGCCAAATACACAACTAAAAACAATCATAATTACGTAAATTTGGGTACAAAGCGAATATTTTTAAGCACTGTCACAAGTTTCGAACCAATCGTTATGAACGCCACGTCAAGTATTACCTTCCAGTATATTATCTTAACGTTAACATTAACAAACTTAAAACTAAGTATTATCTTTTTATCAGACTTCCTCAAAGTCACCGTTTTAAAAGTGGCTAGTAGACTGGCCGCATTACCTCTTTGAATAGCCAAGCTAATTCACTGGCGGAAGAAGCTGCCAGCCCGACGGTCTCCAGAAACCTTGACTAGTCGCTTACAAATTTTACAAACCAGTCGTTAAACTTCGGGTCCGAATAGATAGACAGATTATTAGTTTCCTAAAAAGAATATTTGAGTAAAATTTGAAACCGTTGCTCCACAGATTTGAATTCCTCTTCATCAAATGAGATTAATCTAATTGGAGTAAAATAAACTAAATACAAGACGAGCATGAACAGCGAGAGAAGAGTTAAATTAATAAATAAATCGAAAGGTTTCCTTTGCGACGGAAATCCGTCAATAAAGCCACCTACTAACGAACTGTATTAGCAGAAACTGAGACACAGCAAGCCGTCTTTGTGAAATCAAACGCGGGCCTCTAAAACTGAATTTAATTATTCAACGCTCCGTCAGTCGACCGTAAAGTTCCTGTTTTTAATTAAACGCCTATCTGCTCTATCTGAAGCTTAAGACGTTAAGAAACTGCTTTCTGAAGATTAAATTCCAATTATTTTATTCTCGAAGCATTTTTTTTGGTAAGAATAATTAATTTTTGAGGTTAAATTGGTTGAGAAAATGCTTCAAGCATTTCATGCCTATGTAGTCCTTGTTCCTCCTATTACTGACATTAAGTTCTTCATTTACTAACATAAACATAACAAATCTAATTAAAAATAAAAGATTCCGTATTATATTACAGTGATTACTTGAGAAATCTTTGCTAGAGTGAATTAGTAACGAAATCCCTACTTATTCTTTGCAATAGATTTCAAATTACCTGGGTCATCAGTCATCAGTCATCACACAAAAATAGGTCGCTTAAAGTACAGCATCATGAATTTGGCGCCGCGTGGATTTTTTAATACTATCATATATCTGACATCTCAGTAATTCATGAACATATATGTAAAAGGAGAAAGGACAGCACTCATTCCTAAGTCTTGTTTAGTGATTGCTTAGTTTGTTTACAGATTAATCCAGAAATGGATGATGGAATTCACATAAAAGAGAATACAAATAGGTCAAACCTCCTTGTAGGATATTTTTTGTTCGTGTAAACGATATTTTGAATTGTTTTAAACTTAATTTTGTCCCCTAAAAAAAAATCATTGTTCTTAAAAAATAATTGGTCCTTTGGTGATGGTGGTTAGTTTATCTGATTTCTAAATACAAGATCCTGAATTGAATTCTTGGCCAAGGGTCTATTACGTAGCTTCCATGGTCGTGATACTTAATCATTCCGTTGTTTCTAATGTAAAGACATGTTCTAATCGACTTTCACTAATAAGTTTGTTAAATAGATGGTCATTTTAAATGTCCTCACGCTGTATCTTTAATGAAGTAATCAGGGAAAAACACTAACTTGGTAAACCTTTTCGACTATGTCTCTGCAGAGATGGATGCCGGTCGACAGGTTGATGTAGCTTACTTTGATTTTCGCAAGGCATTCGACTTGGTCGATAACGACATACTGCTACGGAAGCTGGCTGTCGCCGGTTTCGCGCCCAAGCTGCTGGAGTTCTTCTCAAGCTACTTACAAGATAGAAATCAGTTTGTCAGAGTGGGGGGATTCGAGTCTGGCGAATATTACACTAGATCGGGAGTTAGCCTGGCTCCGACTCGGTTCTTACTCATGGTCAATGACTTGCCTGAAACCGTTGAGACCGCCAAGTGCCTCATGTTCGCTGACGATTTAAAACTGTGTCTGGGTGTGAGTGGACCGACAGATGCCGAAGCCTTACAACAGGATATCAACTCTGTTTCGATTTGGAGTGAAGTCAACCATCTTCCCCTAAACAGCTTGAAATGTAAGGCTGTGACATTTTCCCGTGCTCGAAAACCGGTAACTACCAACAACAACATATGTGGCACTACATTAGAGAGGGTTGACGAGATTAGAGATCTGGGATTGACCTTGGACAAGAACCTTGATTTTAGGAGCCATATTACCAATATGTGCAAGAATGCTAACAAAACCCTAGGTTTCATCATGAGAATTGGGGCCCAATTTAAAAATATAAAGGTAGCAAAGCTCCTATACTATGCTTATGTCCGTAGTAAATTAGAATATAGTGCTGTAGTTTGGGATCCCTATGAGAACAAATATACGCTCCTCATTGAAAAAATACAGCGTAAATTCGCTAGATGGTTATATAAGCGATCCTATGGCTACTATCCTTACTTGTACCATTCCATTTTTGTGTCCGGTATGGTTGATTTGGACACACTTGTTCTCAGAAGGCTGCTGCTCGTTGTGCATTATTATATGCTATTACGAAATAAAATTGACAACCCGATTGCTCTCGCGAAAATATCTCTGACCGTACCAAAACGTGGCACGCAATTAGATGGAATCACCATGCCTCCAAGGAGACGCGTTTACTCGACCCGTGGCTCGCACTAAACGCGCCCGCAATGCCCCCACTGCCAGAGCACTTGAGCTGCTCGGTGACTTGCTCACTCGACACGAAGATACCGACATTTTTATTGATAGTCTACCCTCATTTATTGGGATTGCTTTTATCTATTTGAATGTTTGTACAAGGTAATTGTAATATTGACACTGACATTGGGACATTAAAAATGATATGAATATGAATGTATAATAATATAACGTGACATGCTAAAATTATAATTTAATTTGCACATTTGAATATTGTAATGTATTTTTTTATTGTGTATTTTCTTTACTTTAATGTGATTGCTATTATATGTATAAGACATATAAATAATGTTATGCTCTTTGTATATAACTGTAGTCTGAAGGAATATTTTTATATTATCTTACTAACATGTAAATGTTTTGGCGCAAGCTGTTAGTTTCATGTTTACTGAGTGAATAAATAAATAAATAAATCACTTCATTGCTTATTTTATCCGCGTGGCTGACACCGCACATATTCCTAAAAGATCGCATTTCTACAGCATTTATCTTATTTTTGGTCGATTTCGTCGATTTGGTCGATAAAATTTAGCAGATAGGCAGTTGAAGACATCAGCTAAGAAAGGATTTTTCACACAAAATTCACATTTATAAAGGAAAATGGCGTACCAAACTTTTTATAGCGACATCGAAATTTTCAGAAATGTTTTTGATGAAGGGGGTGAAATGGTAAACACTTTCCCCTTTTCCGACGTTGACGAAATCAACATTAACGCGAGCGAAGTCGCGGGTAAAAGCTAGTATAAACATAAAATACAATAACATAAAATACATGAGTAATTATGTTTGTATGTTGTATGCGACATACAGTATATGAAATTGTAACTATGACAACATATGCATACAGTATATAATTGTCATAGTTAGAATTGAGAAATTAATAGATTTTTAGCGCCATTTTATATGACATTATCACGATCGTTTACAGTGATTCAGAGAATGATGTTATAACAATTTTATTGCAACAGAAATACAACAATTTTATGTTCAATAAGCCCGTCGAAAATATAACTGAAACGCAAATAAATCTGCCCCGGAAATTTACTTCATCTCATATTTTTATTTTTTTTATAATAACAGATTGAAATTTATTAACAATGAAACGTCATTCACTCCACACAAATATTTTTATAGTGCCTATACTTTATAATTTCTTTACGCGGTGTCTTTTTCTCATGTGCAATCTTTATATTTAAATGCATTATACAATTATACTCGTAATATGATATATAATCGTGGATGAGTCTGTTGGCTTTATCGCGTAATTTCTGGACAATTTAATCGATCGATATTCCCACAACATATTTGTTTTACGAGACAATGGTTCATAACTATTCTAGGGTCCATTAGGTGCGCTGTAAAGGTAGAACTCTGCTAGGAGTCTGCTAGGATAATAGCTAGTATTATTATAAGTTATGACTACAAATACGCTTCTCGAGTGTCTCCTCTGAGAATGACGGCCTCCGTGATGCAACGGCTAAGCGCGTCCGAAAGTAAGCGGAGGTTGCGGGTTTGATTCCCGCCCCGAGTCTGGGTGTTTATGTAAAATATGTATTTATTTACAATAGAAAAGTATATAAGTAGTATATCAGTTATCTAGTACGCATAAATAGGGTCACTAGCAGTGTTAATCAACAGAGGCAGTAATAGCGATTAGCGATTACAATAATAATAATAATACTCCAGACAATTACACAGATTGTGTGACCCCAAACTAAGCAGTAAGCTTGTACTATGGATATCACACAACTAACTCTGGGAGAGTACAGAGTAAGACGCAGACTCCAAGCCAATTTAGAAAAGTTCGTTTCCTAAATTGACCTGAATGGGGATTGAACGCGGGACCCCAGCTTGGAAAGCAGACGCATATGCCACTGCACCAACAGGCCGGTTGAAGGCGTGAATGTGAACAAAACTAAGGTTCTGGTGTTTGAAAGGGAAGAGGTACAAACGAAATGTGAGGTTTGGGTATTTACCCAATATTTACCCGAATTTGCTCTCCATTTGGAGAGCAGTAAGAAAAGAAAACAATGGACGCAGCATTTGTGTCCTTTTTTTGTTGACCGACTTTTACTAATGTGCGTGACTAGGGAAGGTCACTGCACAACAATACACAGCTGAACATATTTTTATTTTTGTGAATACTAGTACCCAAGATTTACGAGTATTTTGCAAATAATTATTTCATGACCGACTCATAAGCTGACACGAAATACACTGACAGTGCGAGGTAGGCAAACTTATTATAGCTAACTCTTTTACTCGTGATTACGCTTAATGAGATAGAGAAAGAGAAATGACACACGGTGTAAGAGCGGCAACTTATTATGACTTCGTCCTTTATGTTTCTTGATCCGAGATCGTTACTTTCGCTCTCCTTCGTATTTTTTTTTCTTAGACCGAAACCAATAACCAATCATTTCATTACATTTGTACCAACCAACTTTGACTGGCCCGTTGGCGCAGTGGCATATGCATCTGCTTTCCAAGCTAGGGTCCCGGATTCGATCCCGGTCAGGTCAATTTAGGAAACGAACTATTCTAAATTGGCTTGGAGTCTGGGTGTTACTGGAAACTCCCCCCGAGTTCGTTGTGTGGTACCCATAGTACAAGCTTACTACTTAGTTTGGGGTCACACAATCTGTGTAATTGTCTGGAGTACTATTATTTTCAAAAAAAAAAACAATTATAAATATATGTTTATCTTTTTTTAGTATTATTGGCTTCTCGTTGGTACTAATTCTGCCAGTGTCATGTTGAGACATGAGAGATTCACGCAAAAGCAAACATAAAGAACATGGTGAACATGCCTAACTATATACTATGTCTTCCAGAAGTCTTCCAGAACCTTATAACATAAACGTTAAAATTATGGACTGCTACATAGGAAATGGGAAATACTTATAATTATAGCTTAATGTTGTTAATAAAGATAAAATAGGCCAGGATCTTTACAAAGGGAGTAAATACATATGATAGTAAGGATTTGAAATTTATAGGTCGAGGTATATTTGAGGGAAGAACATCAAAGAGAGAATAACTTAACTTTGGACATTCGAAGAATATCAAGTGTGCCTTCGTCTTGACCACACTCTCATAAGGAACTATCCCTCATTTTAAGTTCTGCGAGGTGAACAGGGGTGCATGCAAAATACACGTTCATAAAAAGACATCATTAACCAATTATAGATCGTCGAACGTTAAATTTCACATACTCTATTACATACATTCAGTCAAGAAAGTATCGGGAATGGATGATTTGTTTATGGTTCCAAATTCAATTTTTTGTTTTTTTTTTGTTGTTGTTAGATTGGCACAACTGTTTTCCATTTTTACGCGGAGTTTGAGTTGCATCTCTTATTTAGATTAAATATAGTGCTATTTTTAGTTATATCTATCATTCTAGTGTATAATGCGAATTTCATAATGGAAAAAAACATCGAACAAAGAGTTTGTCTTAAATTTTGCATCGTCAATGGAATTTCGTGTTCGGAGTCACTGAAAATGTTACAGAAGGCTTACGGTGAATCGACTTTACCAAGAACACGTGCTTATGAGTGGTACAAAGCGTTGAAAAGCGGTCGAGATGTGATGGAAGATTTGCCTCGCTCTGGTAGGCCATCAACGTTTGCAACTGAAGTTAACATCGCAAAATTGAAGGAAATAGTGACTGAAAATGCTCATTCAAGTTTGAGAGACATAGCCGCCGAACTTCCTGTGTCTCACGAGTCGATCCGTACCATTTTAAATAATCACTTGGGTATGAAACATGTTGCCGCTCGGCTAGTCCCAAAAGATCTGAATTTGCTTCAAAAACACAATCGCATAAGAGTCGCTGAGGACATGCTAGAACGAGTCAATTCCGATCCAACATTCATGAAACGCATTGTTACTGGTGACGAGATGTGGGTTTACGAGTTTGACATGCAAACTAGTCAACAAGCTTCGGAGGGGCGTCTTCCAACTGAACCGAAACCGAAAAAACCACGCCAAAGTCGATCAAAAGTCAAAGTCATGTTGACTGTTTTCTTTAACTATCGCGGTGTTGTGCAGTCGGAATTCTTGCCAGAAGGTCAAACGGTAAATAAAGAATATTATTTGGGCGTTATGCGGCGTTTAAGAGAGCAAATTCGACGAAAAAGGCCCGATTTGCAGAAAGAAAATTCTTGGATTATGCACCACGGTAATGCGCCTTCGCACAAGGCCATCATTGTGGACGAATTTTTGACCAAAATATCAACAAATACCATCGAGCAACCACCTCATTCACCAGATATGGCTCCAGCCGACTTCTTTCTTTTTCTTAAACTCAAATTACCACTTCGTGGCACCCGTTTTCATTCCGTAGAAGACATAAAGGAGAATTCGCGGTGAGCACTGAACTCAATTCCGGAAAAAGCGTTTAAAAAATGTTTTGATGATTGGATTATTCGTTAGCGTAAGTGTATCATTTCTGAAGGAGCATACTTTGAAGGTGATAAAATAAATTTGGATGAATAACTAACATTTCGTGTATTATTGATCTTTTCCCGGTACTTTCTTGACAGAGGAGTACATCTGTTATTTCCGTCATTTCTCAACCAATCGCATTGCTGTCTTCTGGTTCAATCCAATCATAATGCAACATTATCTGCATATTTCAATAAATTCAGACAATTGCCATTATAGACAATCACAATATAGCATTATTTCTAACCAACTTTCAGAAAATTTCAGAAAACTTTCAGAAACATTTAAAATTGACGCTAATATTCAATACATTACACATATAATTATGCCATAACATGCAAATTATACCTAATATTAATTGATTTTCGTAATTCTGTGTGACATTATACAAAAATATTCCAAATATATAACAATATAATGGTAATTCCTTAAATAATGGAACAGTAAAGCAATATCCGAATGGAATAATAAAGAAATTCATTGTTTGTATTCAGACGATGTTTGATGAAATATTGAAGAAGCGTGTTCCCTGAAATACGTTAAATATCGCATTTTATGACACTCGAACGGAACAAACATATATTTAACTAAAATAAATAGGCTGCCAGTGTTATTTATAAAAAGAGAATTTAATAAATAACATTGACTTGATCGTTGCTATAGTGGGTAATGGGTTTGGATTCCAAGCCAAGATTTCGCTGTGTCCAGGGTTTCTGGCCTGATCAATTTGTAAAATCACTTTTTGTAGTTTTTATGTCAATTTAGGAAACAATATTACTGGATTGTTTCGGTGGTGCGATGTGATTCGTATTTATTTTAGCGCCCAACAACAAGCGCCGAGGACGACACACACATCAGTTCATGTACTTGTCAGAAAATATGATTGTTGCTAGTCGGAAAACTTTAAAGAATTTTTTGGTGACCTGCTCATATTGCAATAAACGATCACACCGAGAGTTTAGTGGATAAAAGCTCCACATAATGTAGTTTTATTTCCAAGGGATTAGGTACCTTTTAGAACACAATTTTTTGTACCGTAACTAAGTATGTAATGTTGCTAGGTATTCCCCAGTTTTTCGTGTGTGCTTGTTTGTATCTTAATTGCTATTGTTTTGGAAGAAGTATGCGAAAACAGTTAAAGATATTGTTGTAATTTAATTTAGTTAATTGCATTTACAAACTCTGTACACCAAAGGCGCCGACTCTGGTATGTTCCGGGTTGGAGTCGCGGATGGAGGGAGGGTATTAGTGGAGTATGCACACATGGAAAATAATAGTGTGCGGAGCGGAGTACCCACAACCCTAGGAATGCAAAAATATTCCAAAATAGAGCAAGTTGTGAATTACACCATGGTCAGTACTCAGTACTGTTTCCAAATAAATAAAAGTTGGTTATTTTATTATTACTTTAATTATAACATCACCTAATACGTGTACACTTTCTCTCGCCATCTAAATCTAATCGAATGTCCATGTCAATAAGGAACTTTTAAAATTTACTCCATATCCAATCACTATGTAGAATATTTATAAATAGTTGATAGCTGCTAATATCCACGCAGGGTACTAAAAAAGGTCCGTTGGAACCAGTATTACTCTATTATGTATTGATTGGAAAGACTAATATTCAACTTCTTAAAATTCCATGAAAGTTAAAACATAAATATTAAACTTGCCTTCGCGATCAGTTACTTTTATTTGAGATTAAAAGGTAAAACGATCCGTCGGAACTTCGTGCATTTATTTAAATTTAAATTTTAACTTAAATATTATGAGTCAAATATTAGTATAATGTGATAGCGGCCTAATTAGCCGCGCAGATCGTAAAGTCGGCTCTCTAAGTCCTATCTTATTACAACGAACTGGTATAAGCAATGGGTTAGGAATTTGCGACTATTAGGTTTGGCTTCTCATGGTCTAGACTGAGAAATTAGTCACTTGTCACTTGAATGAATCAATTTGTAAGTAACCTCGGACCATTCGGACTGGTATAAGCAATAGGTTAGCAATTTGCGACTATTCGGTTTGGCTTCTCAAATTCTAGCAATGCAGCACTGAGAAATCAGTCACTTGTCACTTGAATGAATCAATTTATCAGTAACCTCGGACCAAGAATCAAAATAGACTACTTTTGCTCTACGAGCATGTCTGTTTTTTGTTGACCTAGTTTCTAAACTTTTGCTAATGTTTGACTAGAGAAGGCTCACAGTACAACAACAACAAAATAGCTGAACACGACACACTTTTATTTTTGTGAATAATAATAGCCAAAAAACTTAAATTTTACGAGTATTTTGCAAATAATTATTTCGATACTGCAATGTTTTGTACGTCAAGTCGGTCAAGAGTTGACACGAATTACACCGCAGTGCGAAATTGCCATACTTACTCTATAGTAAGTTGCCACTCTTATTACCGTGTGTCACACGAATTTTCGTGTCTTTCTTTCTCTCTCACTGAACGTAACCACGAGTAAAACAGTTAGCTGTCTGTTTTACTATTGGTTACTCTCACCTACGGTGTAACTCTGTGGTTTGTGCAGTGAAAAAGTTTTCATTTACAATAATTACATATCTAAACATAATAATCTAAACTCGATAGGATTGGACATCTCGCTTGCACCAACGATTTAATAGTTGGTGCAAGCGAGATGTCCAATCCTTAATTCGAGTTTAAATAGTTGGAGCAAGCCAACCTAAATCTCTGTTAAACTCAAGTAAAAAAAAATAGTGCTGAAGATAGCGTCAAGTGTGATTTTGTCGTGTTTTAATGCTCTGTTCCCCCGAATGAAAAATGACGTTAAATTCTGTAGATATTGTTAGTTTTGTACGTGTGTTAAGATTTACGCGTGAATAAAAATATACTCACTTTATTAGACTTATCTCTTCAAGACTTTTCTCGTATTATCAACGTATTAATATATTATTTATTATTTTTAATTATGTATTATAATATGTTTTTATCGATAATAGTAAAATGCGTCCATTAGTTATGAAAATTATACACAGGGTGGATGGAAGAGAAAATATTTGGACTTAGAGATGTGATGCAAAGTGGGTGTGGATAGTAGCAAATTGTAACCCGTCACCTGTGCTAGGAATGTCATTGACTGCGTTGTCCACAGTAGTAACACTGACTTTACGTTAAATATGTATATGTGTGTATATACTATAGGTCGTCCGTCGTGGTTGAAATTCGAGCACAATTAAAAATATAAACTTATAATATAAACTCTTTGGCAACAATCTCTACTCTGTGCGACTGTTTGATCCATGGAGGTTACATATATGTGATTACAGACTATTGTGTTAAATATTGACATTATTTTTGACATTGGCAGTATGAATGTAAAACTATGTCAAATCTCACTCACACTCCTCCGTGCGCACAATATTCTTAAACAGGGATCCAAAGTTTTCACTGCACCTATTAATATAACTATTTTTAAAATTTCAAAAGCTCGTCAATAGCTACTAAACAAAAAACAAGAAAATCGGTCGTCAAACAAAGGAGAAAAAGGCTAATTAACTGTTTTGTCTTTACCCATTAAGTATAGATTGTAATACAATACGATACAACTTGCATTGTAATACAAGTTACGATATTAATAGTATTTGATGACCCGTTACAACTTCGCACTTGATTAAGAAAGAATCTATTATGAAAACTAAATGGAAATCTATTTAGATGTTTAGAAGTTATAAGCGCAAACAAATGAATACACGGACAAACACGGAATAGTACCTAGTTCATACCCTATTTAGAGATTTTCTTCAACTAAGAACTACCGTAACATTTTGTCTTAAACTTAAAAACAAAGAGGTGTTATAAAATATTTTTTTTAAAAGTTTTCGGTTTTCGTCTATTTTTCCTTCAATTTTCCATCGTTATTTTTGTCGTGGTTAAAAAACAAAAGCTGAAATAGGTAGATATAAATCAGGGAGCGGGCAAATTGCACCATGAAAATGTATGTCGGCTTTAAAAGCTACAAAAACTCAACATACTGTGCATGAAAGTAATGTGTGCTCCAATATTTCACTATTTTTTTTGTTTATATTACACAGTGAATATATTACATTCGGTGTTGACGGGAAAATTACTTGCATAATAAAATAAAATGTGGCTTCTTTTGTAATTTCACTGGTTTGTACATACATACTACAATATTGTCTTGTTTTCCGTTCGTGAAATTATATTAAACTTGGTGTTACTTTTTCAATGATCCGATTCGTTCTTTCTCGATCGCTGAACGTATTGAACTACGTTTGCTTAGTAATGTTTATTTAGTTCAGTCGTTCAACAACTAGTATTGAACACAAACAATCATAAACCATAACGAATTAATCAAATCATAGAATCTCGTATTCGAAATAATAAAATCACTAGCTCTCATACGGACTTAATAATTCAATGAGATGTGAAATTTTTAGACTACATATAATAAATAACACAAATACCACTTAAAAATATTATCGGCAATTCCACGCAATACCTTTTTTCATGTGTGGGAGAAACCTTCGAAAGATACCCAGCTCCCATGATAAGGATTGGGTTATGTGAGGTTTTACGAATGAAATCTCCCTTGATATTCATCCTTAACGCGCGTAGAGAGGCTTTAGGATATTGTATTGAACGCGCCGGAGCCCCACCTGCGCTGTGCAGAGCACTTCTCAAGGAGCAGGGAGGCCTTCATCACCGTCACAGTACCACGATAGCGCGAGCCACACGCCATCGCGCTCCTCGGCGTCACAAGTATTGAACAACTAGAGTTCCGGCTCCGATTAGCTTAGACCACGAGGGCTCCACTTTAATCGTTTCGAGGGAATTTGCCTTATACTCTGGCCTGGACTACAGGGCTGACATGGCAGGGCTACACGCAATACCTACCTACCTACCTGGAACTACAAAAATAGTACCAATACGTCTGTACCACTGTCACCACTGTAGACGAAATTCGCCGAATGAGACCCTGGATCCACTTATGACATTCGTCGTTCGATCGGCTCTATTATGCTCTTTGTTCAAGAGCGCTAACCGTGAATGATGAACTATGGAGTCACTTTAAGTGGCGGGTCAATGTTACGTTCTATATTTAAGAGCAGCTCCTCTAATCGATGAACTATGGAGCTACTTTGAGAAGCGGGTTTGCTCTAGCTCGGTCAATTCGCTATGAAGAAACGGCTCAGTTAAGTTGATCGTTCTCTCAAGTTTAAAATGAATAATATTCTGTTCCGGTAACTTTTCCATTTGATAATAATATATTCATTTGCACGTTGCACGACAGTGTTATTGTAAAAATGAAAAAAGGAATGCTTAAATGTCGTAGTCATCAGCAGTCATCTTCATGGCTTGAGTACACCTGGTTGGATAATATCGGTTGTTGTGTGCGGGCTCTATTTCTTTTAATACGATTGGTTTGATATCAAATTTACATTTCAAAAAATTCATAATTTCCGTTTTCAAGTCATCGTATACCAAACGTGTATTCAAATACATAAATGAGTATATGGAAGGTTTAAAACAGATCATCAGGCAAACCAGTGATGAATTATCTATTAATATTCAGCTATTAATTATTCCAAAACTGCACACGTGTTTATAATTCCAAAATTACACACGCGTTTCGCCTCTCAATGAAACATTCTCAAGATATTCCAGAGATCAGACTCGGCCAGCTAACGAGCACCAAATCAAACAAAGCAGCTGACTTATTCGTTGAATCCGAATCAACCAAAGCAGTTGACTCATTCGTTGATTCGCTGCTGGTTAGCTGGCCAAATTTGATCTCTGGAATATCTTGAGGATGTTTCGTTGAGAGGCAAATTACGTATCGATTAGTTTTGGAATTTTTGGCGGAAGATAGTTAAATTTTTATATTATAAGAATTCATCACATGAAATGGATTTCCGCAAATTAACATCTGAGTCTATACAATACAATATGACCAGTTTGACGACGGGACGGAATGCGAACATTCATCGCATAGCTAATACTTTCTTCGCCTTTCAATATGGCTAATGGCAACCCTACAGAAATATATAAGGGGCGACTGATATATTGAAGGATTTATGCACATTGGTGTGACCCTGTGGCCGGCTCATCGTAAATTCTTTTGAAAGAAAATCTGTCTAGTTTAGGAATTAGGAGACACATGATTTCATATCTTGGATTATATTCTGTGATATTTCTATCTACAGGCCCGAATTATCGGAAATTGTTTCTTAAATTTTATGGTACCATATTTTAAATCAAGCTGGGTAGGTCATTAATGTCGCATAGCTATAATGATAGATGAATCAAAAAATTATTGAATGAATCCCAAGAGATGGAATAAGATCGCAAGATTGATAAATAAAAAGATGGCCAGATCTATTCATTCAAAGACTAGTACCGCGCTGAACGACCAAAGAGAGAGAAAGTACTGGAGAGAGGAAGTCTAGCAAGCAACTTACCGTGAAAGATATTTTTCTGATAAATCCCGTTACCAATGTATTCATTTTACTATAATTTATTATCTTTTGATGCGAAAAAATATTATTTAATTTTATTTCAGTCTTATTTTATTATTTTAGTAAATCTATGACGCACATACATACGTACATATCTTCACACTGTATTCCTAACGGGGTAGTCAGAGAGGACGGAGCGCCAAGATTCGCGATCCTTACATACTTCTTTCGCCTCTTCGAATCTCAGCACTCTCTTCACGCATTTTCACCTAGGTATGTGGATGATTTTGATATTTCCGTCAGCTAACACTCTGGCTTTTTGATCTTAAGTCAGCCTGGGTCTTCGTTAAGTTCTGCTACCACTCACTTTCGCGCTGTAGATTCATCGTCAGTCTTTCCTCACTCATTATTTCCATGTGCCTGTACTATCTAAGCATTCCTTTTTTCATTTTTACAATAACACTGTCGTGCAATCCTGTCAAACTGCGTATTTCTTCGTTGCTTATTTTGCACACAAGTATATTTTTAAGAGATCGCGTATATCTACTACATTTATCTTATTTTCATTTCATATCTGGGCCTCACTACCGTACGATATAGTTGGCACCTACACCGCATTGTGGATGGTCATTTTGGCTGAGTTAGATATATTCACACTGCCCACTAATGTGGCCAAAGCACCGTTTGTTTTATTGCTAGCTGCTACCCATCTCTCGATATCCAACTCTAAAAATCTACAAGTTTTGTGTATTTAATGAACTAATTATCTTATCATTACCTTTTTAATCATTTTTGTTGCTACCGTAAATAAAGTGATGCTATCTGCACCATTTTTGTTATCATATTATTCTTTATTATATTTATTCCTCTCCGACTACCGCGTTAGGGATACGGCGTGAAGATATGTATGTATGTATGTATTATTCTTAATTAGATTTGAATGTGCGTATACAGATGAATTACTTGTTGCTACGAACATATTAACTGTATATATCTAAAAATATAACAACATAAAGCAATATTCGTAACGGCGACACCTAAACATAATCCAAAAGCGATACTAAACAGGCTCCCACGTATTTTTCAGTTACGCATCACTCGAACTTACATAAATCAAAGCACCTTTTATTTAGGTTCCTCGCGACGTTGTCACTCAGAATGATAATGTTATTATTTATAATATTTATATATAATGTGACATTTCTTATAGAAGAAGAGTGAATATTGTCAAGTAGTTTGATAAATGTAATGGAATGAGATATTTTATGAGTGACACTAATAATCATTTTGTCAAGAACAAATTCGACTCGCCTATCGTTTTCAGCTTCGAAATTCCAAAAACTTCAAGATTACCTCGATTTAAATTACAGTAGGTGACTGCTAAATGGTATTGATTAAAAAATGGAATGTTAAGGCTCATGTTACTCATGTCTAGGGTCGGTAAAGGGCGTTCCACATTATCATTAGAAGTAGGTATCCATTCGCTTATCCACATAGATATAGAATTACGCTTACTTTTCTACCAGGGGCTGCAGTCCCGACGTAGCGATTATTTTCATAAACTACCAATCGATAAAAATAACGAAAAAAAATTCTTGCCATAACAATAGGCACGAACACTTTGCGAGCTGTCAAATTTGATCGTAAAAACCAATGACTAAGGAAACTAAAGGACTTGAAACAAGTACAAAACAATCGTGCCACCTAAACTTCGAGTGTCGCAAACAATGGCTGCCAATTAGTGATGTCCCAAATATCTACTGTGTAGATGTCTTTAAGTCAGTTGTTGAAATGAGTTTTGTTACAGTATCAGTATTGAAATAAAAATCATTTTGTATGATATCTTCAGAAAAAGCGAGGGCTTTTTTTTGTGTCATAGATTTATACAAAAGTACTGAAATATTGTTCAAACTGAAAATAGCAGTCAGCGTACTTCGATGCTGTCGGCATATAATTAGAATCTGCGCTTAAGGTGTTATTAGCAACGATACCTTCAAGTATAGCCCCTTTCTGTCCTTCGATCATTTTTGTATGGAACTTTAAATGAACCCTACATACAAACGAATTGCTTAGGTATCTCTTTTTGTAATACTTAATAGTACGTCCATGATTATTACAGAAATAAAAGAGCTTTTTAAAGAAAACCCATATTTTTATGAAGCGTTTTGTTAATTTTTAAGATCAATGAACATAGGTCACAGTAGTCGAAGAACAGCACAGTCCTTTTAATTCTTTTCTTTTCTTTACATGCACAACGTTACTTCTTCTAAAGGTGATGGTAAAATTAAAATAAGTGCTATGAGAAACATACATACGGACCGACCAAATCTATAGCCATGGCGTACTGTAGCACTTTGATAAACTAAATACTAGAATAATTAATTTTACTAAAAATTGGTGGCCTTATCACACAATAATTGGGAATAACATTTCAATTAGGAATAGAACACTGTGGACTTCTATTAGTCGAAGAATTCTCAAATTGAGTTAAGTACTTCCGGAGGATACCCCGTACATACAAACAAACAAATTTTATTTTTTTACATTGTGAAGAAATAAGTAGGTAATATTATAGTTTATAATTATTATCTAGCGTAGAAAATCCACAACATACCGGCCTTTGGAATAAATCTTTTAAAAGTTAAGATAGTAATTGCAATTGTACTTGTATGTAATTTTTACAGAGGTTTCAATTTTCTTTTCCGATTACGTCAAGCCACTCTTTTCCTCTAATAATACATGATGGTAATCTGAAACGAGATAATTACGACATATAAACATGATACCTGTATTTATCGATATATTTTTAATATAGGTACATGGACAGCCCTAACTGCAATAACAACAAAAATTGATATGAAGTAATTTACTGTATTATATGAATAAAAACTGCTAATAACTAAAAATATACATGACTATAATACAGTAAACTAAGAAACACATTAATTACGATGGAAATATATTCGACATCAGACTAAATTAATGAATTTCTGTTACATACCAGTGCAATTATAGATTTCGTTGATTATTGCTTTTCCTCGAGCCGCATCCTAACACACTACACTTAGAAATTATTGTAGCATTATGCTAGCTTCTCCTTTATCAAAACAGTTCCAATATCCAGCACAAAATCACAGAAACATTAAAAAATATTAAATTCACTGATATGTTTTGACTCTTCGTGTACTTATTACACACGCAAGAAGCCGTAAGTCAAAAAGAGACAACACTACGTTTGAATGTCATGCGTTAGAATATATATAACTAAGTGTTGCTATAGATCAACATGCCATGTCCTTTAGTTTCCTTAGTCATTGATAAAAACATTATCAGCAATCGTAAAGTTGACAGTTAGATTCGATATGATTTTCATGTAGAGACTTTCGAAAATTGTTAAAAATTAATCGTTATGACTTATCAACCGAAATCAGTCGTAAAGCGATCGCTATCTATGTCGAGACTGCTAGGGCTGGTATCTTAATTATTGCGCGAAAGAGAGAGAGTTCGAGTTTTGACTTTAAAAAAAAAGAAAGAAGAAATTTCGGCAAGTTTATAAACTTACACACATATTATTTCGAATATGAACATTCAAATTTCGAATGCAGCAACATTATAGTAAAGTAAGAAAAAATGATTACGTGTATTATTTACATTGTAATTATATGATGCAGTACGTTTGATATTATCTTTAATGTTCAATATACCATAAAATTCGATTGATGACCTATTAGGCAATAATAAATATATCAGTGAAGTACAGTTTATATTTTACATATACTTATAAACGTCGTTAATGAGGAGGGAGCTGAAAACAACAAAAAAACAAAAACAAAATAAATTATTTTTAGCCGAGAATGGTTTCGGGCTTAAAATGTTTTTTTTTTCAAAAAAGCTTATCAAAAACAATTTTTTTTTTCGTCCTTTGATCCTATATACCCTTCCAGTAATACCCAATGCGATAGTGACTAGTAAACTAGTAAAAAAGGAAAAAGATATTTAGAAAAATTCATTTAAAACAAATTAATATTAAATATAATTCGTTTCCAAAAACTTATCTTGGAATTAAAAGGTATTTTATTTTTCGAAATCGGTAATTGATTGTAGATTACAAATTTTATTTTTCTGTTTCGTCTTAAGAATATATGTTTGTCTTGATCCTGCATATGTAATTTTGTTATATGCATAATCAATTAATTAAATAATACAATTATCTTAACACAATATTTAACTGGTTTTGGCAAAGCCATCTTGCGCGTACATTTACGACGCCTTAGCGAAAGATGTTTAGTCGCTTTAGCGAAGGGCGCGAAGGTAATGCCACTAACGTCGTCATGTGCCGTTACTAATACATTATGCACAATCAGATAATGATAAGGCGAATAGCTTGGAATATCGATAAACGTATCGTTCCCATGTATCCGCTCCATTTTTCAATACGTACATTATCATGTTATTACGTCTAGATAATATAAGTAGCCGATTTCACGAAATAGCAGCGTTTTATGAAATGTACACGTACACTATAACCTGCTTGATTCTACGATTAAACGACCACATAATATGTACATATTATGTTATAAGGATATTGTTTGGTATCGTTATGTCATTTCAATAATTGACAACAAACTTCGCACTTGTGGGTACTTCTTCCTAACCGCAACCATCCCTTTCCCACATGCACTCTTCGATCATCTCGCGAATGCAAATACCGTGTGCTTGTGACCTGCCATAATAAACGCAATTTAATTATTTTCATCGTATAAATCTCGCATATTTATATTTCGCATATTTAAAAAACCGAGTGTGCTTGCTTTACCAAGGGATTGTGTTATTCCGTGTGTTTGTGACGTTTTCTAGAAGCTTGGACTAAATCGCAAACAAAGGACTGCAGAGTGAGGCAAGTAAGTGTGCATGTTTTTTCCTTCCCTTTGTCAGCTGTATTTATCAACTATCTCCAGCTCCTACGGCTGCATAGAAACACATCCCTTTTTGGAAGTGTCTTGCAAGTGCATTCGCGATAAATTACTAGTACCAATACAGTCCATTTTTTCGTACTCGACAAAGATGTTTATTACTTTATTACATTGAGTACACCGCCCGAGAAATTTGGGAAGTTTGCTTTTCCATTTTTTTATGTTCCTTCGGCCGCATGTTTGAACTCCCTTCAACTAATTTGCATTAAGAGTAATTAATTACATATACCTAATTCAGAATTGGTTTACAATAGCGTTGATTACATAAATATCTATAACATTATTTATTTATTTAATTCTTACCGCACCGCATTATAGATATTTATTTCTTATTCAAACCGCACAATCGGCGTTATTTGTTATTCCGTAAATTCATTTACTTGGGTGTTATTTCATTTAATAAGTTTAGTTGTTGGTAGATTCCACTTTTTTCGTACCCGCATAATTTTATAAAAGTGTACGCTCGTACACTCGCCACGGCCAAGATCACGTAACGGTAATATTGCATATTGCTCATCAAAGTAGTTACTTTTATTTTGAATATTAACTATTGTTTATTTCTTCACCGCACACTTTTTATATAAACCGCACCGCAATTACCTTCATACATTAATATCGCTAATTTGTAACTTATTAATTTATAGACCGTATATTTTTATGTCTCATATATTTATAACTAATTTTTCACTCTCAAAAAATTAGTAAATCGAAAGTTGAAATCCCGGAACAACTTACCGCTGAACAAATAAGTTTGGCAATTTTAGAATCAAAGCGCAATGTCTATTTTCAAAGGCTTCAGTCAATTTTTAATTTATCGAAAAATGTTGATAACGAACAACAGCGTGAATCATTTTTAAATAATGTAGAAAATATAGATAATTTACGAAGTGACTATGAGCGGTTACTTGACGAATGTAATTTAATTAATTTAAAAATAAACTCTAAATATGTGGTTAATTACCAACCGTGGATTGCATTTGAGGAAATGTATTGTCATATAAAAAAGGTCATTTCTAAAATTGATAATTCCTCGAATTCCCTTAACATCGCTTCAGATAGTAATTTTTCAAAGTCGAAACTTCATTTGCCACCCATAGAACTCGTGTCATTTAATGGCGATGTCCGTTCATGGCCACTTTTCTACCATCAATTTAAAAACGTAATACATAATAATCCGAAATTATCTGATAGTGAACGAGTTTATTATTTAGTAGGGAAACTCACAGATAAGGCCGCAGCAGTTTGCGCTGGTTTACCCCCTACAGCAGAAAATTATTCTGTTATTTGGGAGTCGCTTATACAAAAATATGACGACCCGCGTTCAACCGCTTCTATGTATTTAAATCAATTATTATATTTTAAACCGCTTGTCAATAATTCCGCTGATGGTCTCGATTTATTTATTAATAATTTTGATACATCGTTAAGAGCACTTAAACAGTTGAATTTATCGGATTTAAGTGACTTTATATTATTGCATATCGCATTACGAAAGTTGGATTCGGAAACGGTGAAAATGTTTGAAATGTCTCACCGCAAACAAAAGATGCCTACTTACAACAATCTTATAGAATTTATTAGAGAAGAAAATAAAGTTTTATTGCGTTCTACAAACAAACAGTCTGAACTATCTTTTAATAAAACACGAAGTAAATATGTTTCCGTTCAGAAACCAACTCATACAAAATCTTTTGTTAACACAGATACACATAAATGTAATAATTGTATATTATGTAAAAAAGACAATCATGACCATTTATACCGTTGCCCGATATTTATAAAGCTGACTCCACACGAAAGATTTAAGTTTGTTAAAAAGAATTCTATTTGTAGCAACTGTTTGAGTGTAAAACATAAATATTATATGTGTACATCGCAACGTGGCTGCCATTATTGTTCAGCACGTCACCATTCAATGCTTCATTTTAATAGCACCGCACCATCTTCATCACATGTCGAAACTACGACACCCGCAAATACAATTAAAAATTCGTCAGATGTTACACCCACACACGTACATAGTACTTTATCCGCTCCCGCACTCGCGACAGCTCATTCCGCAGAACGCACCCGAGATAATTGTTTACCGAACATCACACCATCGCTCTCGAATGACAGTCTTGTTGCTACTATAAATAAGGTCGATTCTTCTTCAAAAAAAACTTGTACAAATTACAATAACGCATTTATGTGCAATAACTCTTCTCATTATTTAAGTGGTTATGCAACTACTACACTTCTAGGTACCGCAAAAATAAAAATAATTGATTCTTATGGGCGCACGCATTTGGTCAGGTGTTTGATTGATCCGGGCTCACAATGTGATTATATTTCTTCGGCGTGTTGCAAGCGTCTTTCACTTCCAATTTCTACACAAAATCGTTACAGTGAAGTTCGCGGTATAGGCAACACATCACAAAAAATTATCGGAGTAGTTAAACTAGAATTTACATCTCGTTTTCAAGATAACAATAAATATTCTATTCAACCGCTTGTAGTCGATCAAATTACTACTCAGTTGCCTGACTCTCGTGTTAGTGTCACCGATTTAAGATACTTACATAATTTACCTTTAGCGGATGATAATTATCATGAGCCGGGCCCCATTGAAATCCTTTTAGGTGTAAATATTTATTGTAACATTTTACTTTTTGACAAAATTACTAGTAACGTCAATGGTACGCCTTCCGCTTTGGAGACTACCTTAGGATACGTAATTATTGGAGATGCCCCAATGATAGTACCTCAGCGTACCTGTAAAACACTTTGTTCATTCTCACATGAATCGCTTGACCACACTTTACAAAAGTTTTGGCATTTAGAGGAGGTGCCAGTTAAAAGGTTTTTAAGTCCTGAGGACCAAGATTGTGAAAATATTTTCACATCGACAACTGTTCGAAATAAAAACGGAAGTTATTCAGTTAGTTTGCCTTTCATAAAGGATCCGAATAGTCTTGGGAATTCTTTTATTACCGCAAAAAAAAGATTTTTGTTACTTGAAAATAAATTTTCAAAAGCGCCTCAGCTGCGTAAAGAATATGATAAAGTCATTCATGATTATATTGAAAGAGGAATTCTTTCTTTGGTTCCCACTGAACAATGTCTTCAACCAGGTTTTTATTTACCGCATCATCCTGTCATACGCAATGACAAAATTACGACAAAGTTACGAATTGTGCTGGATGGCAGCGCAAAGTCGGATAGTGGACTGTCTTTAAATGATATCTTACACACTGGCAATAATTTACAGGCAGATATTTTTCACATTCTTTTGAATGTTCGCATTTTTAAGATAGCCTTTTGCGCAGACGTACGCATGATGTATTTATGTATAGAGGTCTATCCCGATCACCGCAACTTTCAGCGAATCCTTTACAGATTTTCACCTGAAGATCCTTTAGAAACATATAATTTTAATCGGGTCACTTTCGGACTTCGTTCATCACCGTTTCTTGCATTACGCACTCTGCGTCAGTTAGCCAAAGATGAGAGACACAATTTTCCGCTTGCAGCTGATGTCATTGAAAGGGATATTTATATGGACGACCTCGCTTCTTCTGCTTCTTCCTTGCAGGAAGCAGTCAAGATAGCCGAGCAGTTGATCCTATGCTTCAAGGCTGGTGGGTTTGATCTAGTCAAGTGGACTAGCAATTCCACAGAGTTGCTAGAATCCATTCCCATAACTCACCGGCAGTCAGAGTTTGTCTCTTTCGATGAACGCAGCGAATTTAAAATTTTAGGACTGCGATGGCTTCCTGCTTCTGATGTTTTTGTGTTTGCAGTTTCTCCACCGCAGCTTATCATCACAAAACGTTCTATTTTGTCCGCAACCGCACGATTATATGACGTACTGGGTTTAGTGGGTCCTATAATTTTATTTTCTAAATTATTAATTAAAGAACTTTGGTTACTGAAGCTTGGTTGGGATGATCAACCCCCGCAACATGTTCTCGCGTTGTGGCATGATTTCGTTACTGAATTACCGCTCATTTCCGAACTTCGATTCCCTCGTTACCTTGGGATTACGAAGTCTTCGCAGGTTTCGCTCTTGGCATTCGCTGATGCAAGTGAAAAGGCATATGGCTGTGTCATTTATGTTCACGTTTTGAATAAAAATGAAAAACCTATTGTTAGACTCCTTTGTTCGAAATCAAAGGTAGCACCAATAAAAACAGTAACCCTGGCTAGGTTAGAACTGTGTGCTATTGTATTAATGTCGAAATTGTTGCGTGTAGTTTATGATACGTTGTACCAAAGACATAAAATTAATAACATTTATGCCTTTTCAGATTCAGAGGTTGCACTGTGTTGGGTTCATTCATCACCCCACAGATTTAACACATTTGTCGCAAATCGTATTGCGCAATGTCAATCCAATTTTCCGCCGGAACATTTTTATTATACTCCAGGTTCAAATAATCCTGCTGATTGCTTGTCACGGGGTCTTTCACCTTCGCACCTTAGAGATCATAGTTTATGGTTTCACGGTCCTTCGTGGACCTTACTGGATCCTAGCCAATGGCCAGTTACTCCATTTATATCATCTTCTCGAGCGCTTGAACAGAAAACTGTGTCACATACCGCATCAAACAACAATATACACCACCCGCTATTAAGTTTAAGCCATAAATTTTCTTCTTGGAATAAATTTCTTAGAGCTACAGTTTATTTTCTAAGATTTTTAAAGAAACTTCCGCGTGACAACGTTATAACCGCGAATGATTTAGATGCGGCCGAGTTAATAATTATACAAGCTGTTCAACGAGCCGCGTTTGCTGAAGACGTTCGAAGGATTCACCAATCGAAATTGTGTTCACCCGCCTTAAGAAAACTGTATCCATTTATCGCTGACAACATTTTGCGAGTGAGAGGTCGCCTGCGAAATTCATCATTGCAATACTCTCACAAACATCCCATTCTATTACTTGCAGTTGATCTAAGTGGCGAGCGTACGAATCTTTTAAAAGGGTTTTCGATGTTGAACACTTTAGTTCAATCATTTTGGAAACGCTTCAAATTAGAATATCTGCATAATTTACAATCGCGGGAGAAATGGAACACGTCTATCAATCCTGTAACGGTGGGAACTGTTGTCCTGGTAAACGTCGATAACGCACCGCCTTTGCATTGGCCATTAGGAATAATCACGAAATTATTTCCGGGCAAAGACGGTGTGGTACGTGTCGCGGAAATCAAGACTAAAAGCAGTACGTTAAACAGACCGATTGTGCGGCTTTGTCCACTGCCGTCTCAATAATTTACCCCATTAGCATATAATTATAATATTTCTCATACCGCTAATACATATGTTATATATTATATATTTTTTCTTTTTCTCATTTAGTGTTATAGAATTCGCATATTAATTTATTTTCTTTTTGAAGGCGTTCCTTCAAGGCCGGGGGGGTGTTTGGTATCGTTATGTCATTTCAATAATTGACAACAAACTTCGCACTTGTGGGTACTTTTTCCTAACCGCAACCATCCCTTTCCCACATGCACTCTTCGATCATCTCGCGAATGCAAATGCCGTGTGCTTGTGACCTGCCATAATAAACGCAATTTAATTATTTTCATCGTATAAATCTCGCATATTTATATTTCGCATATTTAAAAAACCGAGTGTGCTTGCTTTACCAAGGGATTGTGTTATTCCGTGTGTTTGTGACGTTTTCTAGAAGCTTGGACTAAATCGCAAACAAAGGACTGCAGAGTGAGGCAAGTAAGTGTGCATGTTTTTTCCTTCCCTTTGTCAGCTGTATTTATCAACTATCTCCAGCTCCTACGGCTGCATAGAAACACATCCCTTTTTGGAAGTGTCTTGCAAGTGCATTCGCGATAAATTACTAGTACCAATACAGTCCATTTTTTCGTACTCGACAAAGATGTTTATTACTTTATTACATTGAGTACACCGCCCGAGAAATTTGGGAAGTTTGCTTTTCCAGATATTACGTATAGATTCGCTACAGCTGCATATCAAGTAACCTAACAGCAAATTAATTGAAAATTAATAATGTTCCGATTTCACGATAAATGAAACGATAACAGTGCTGTTTGATGAGACGCATATCAAATTCAACATTCTCCTATGTATTTTCAACAATATACTCAAAGTACAGAGGTAATAGAATATCATAATTTTAACTGAAAGCTATATTTCTGACTTAAACTAAAAATCGCACGGGGGTCATTAAATCAAAAATGACAGAAAAATATTGAATTAAATTAATAACAATTTTTATCATACTTAATCACTAATAGCATAAAATAAAGTCACGATTCGCGCTTGTTTGTGTATTGGTTTACAAATCCTCAATTGTAATTTTTTGTAAGGGATTTTTGTTACTATTTCTTCTGTTTCACCATTAATTAGAATATTTAATGAGGTAGATTTACATGAAAAACATTCACATTTAGACAATAGAAGTAGAGTAATATTTACTCGAAAAGTTAATTCGTCTTCATGTGAAGCTGGGGAGAGTCGATATTCATACATTTTGTGTAGGTGGTCATAAAGTGTGACAAAACCGTAAAGATGTAATTTTATACATTTAAAATTAATGTCAGAGAAAATATATGATATTTTCATGATTTGATAATAACACAATTCTCGAAACGCTTGTCTGATTGTACGTGTCTCTCTTTTTGTCCCTTGTGTGTTGAATCACCCAAAAATTATAAAATTAATTTTAATAAAATGTGGCATAATTACTGCACTAACCACGACTGACGACATAATATGGCCTCTGCAGCAAGCAAGTACTCAATATGGATGCCATTAGATCCAGTAGGTACACAATGTTAGTGTATATTCTTATATATATAACGAAGACACGGAAACGCCCTCCATATTTCTTTGTGACTCTTATAACTTGTCGGCCATCTTGTTGTATAAAACTGTGTTTCCTTTTATTTATTTTGATAAATAAACGTTAGGTTAAATCGAAAACGGTTTTATTCGTTTTATTGTATTACAAAATGTGATTAATAGTTATGGATCGCAAAGCTTGTACTTGATTTGGAGAAATGGTTTTGTGGTCAGCACCACGTTAATTTCTGAACTACTTACTCTCACCACGTTAGACCAAGAACTAACTCATACCACACACTCGCTCACACAGAGTGAAACTTGAACACGTTAATGTCATTCTGTCACATAGACTATATTGTCACATAGACTGTATTGTCACATAGACTATATTGTCACACAGACTGTATTGTCACACAGACTATATTGTCACACAGACTATATTGACACACAGACTATATTGTCACACAGACTATATTGTCACACAGACTATATTGTCACACAGACTATTGTCACACAAACTATATTGTCACAAAGACTATATTGTCACACCGACTATATTGTCACACAGACTATTGTCACACAGACTATATTGTCACACAACTCCATTCGGGTGTTACCCGCTCCAAATCAAATACCATCTATTTATGATATCACTTCGTTGCAATATTAAAATAATCACTTATTTCTTCAAAACAATCAAAAATAAGATACTGCGCTGTCATATATATTCTTAGTGTGACATTAAAAACCAAATCATTACTGCACACTGAGCGTTTTGTTTTATTAACGATATGGATTTTATTACAATTTTTCCGTATATTAAAAGGAAAAATTGTTAAAAAAGGTTTTCATGTGCTTGTTTGTCTGTTCGTTTGTTTACCAAAACTCGAACTTGAAAGGTATAATGATACATTTTGTAATCCCACATATTTTGTATTTAAATGTTTACAAATATTAATAGAAATGAAGTATTATGGAGTATTTAAATTTTAAGAGATAGTAAAACTCGACTTGACTATTCCCCTCATTGTCTTTAAAACTACTAGACCTCAAACTTTAAAAAATTCTGGAAATATTGGCCTTTCTCCGAAAATTTGATCCATGAAATATTGAAAACTAATAAGCTGAAGAAAGATGTCTAAAATTTGTAGGTAATCTATATAAACGACTTTTAGCTTCAGACATGCTCCTATTACTTCTTTAGATTACTTAATTACGGTTCTTTTGCACAACACACTAGTCTTTCCATTACAAAAATCTTGGTCGAATCACTATAATTAAAAATATTCTTACCCTACATTGAGCTATTATAACATGTGGATCTATTAGTAACGAACTCTAACAACTAGTGACATCTAAATGTGTTTAACAAACTACACGAAATACACCTATAACCAAATACAATTTGTATCGAGGTTTCGGCGTTGTGAATTGAGTTAGCCCTAACAAACACGGCACAATCCTTGTTAACCCCGTAGCTCGGGGTTCTTCTGCGTGACCTAACAATTGCAGTGTTCACACGTTAAGAACACATGAGCGTATATACACAAATTATTAGTATAAAGTGTTACATTTGAGGCGAGTTTGCAAATCACTACCCTACCTAGACAAAATGTGAAGAGATTCATAAGATTCGAGGAGACGAAAGATGTATCTGCGGACTGCGATGCTTGGCGCTCTATCCTCTCTGATTACTACGTTAGTGAAACGGCTTGAAGATGTAGGTATGTACAAAGTGTTACAAATTAAGAGAGGTTTAATTTTAACTGAGAGCTATAGATTAATTCTACAAGCGTGTAAGAACACGATTTTTGGCACTTCATCCTCTCTGACTATCCCGTTAGCCACACAGCGTGAACATATGTATGTATGTACAAAGGGACACAAATTAAAATAATTTTAATTTTAATTGAAATCTGTAGATTAGATTCCACATGGTATTTAGTTAAAAAATGTCAGATAAACCCAACGTAACAAAAAAAACCCAAAATTAATGGCCGTTTAAAATACGTTGACCAACTTTTTTAACAGCATGGTTAACAGCGGCGTGGATATAAATGGAGATAAATAAACATAGTATTTAGTGAATCTTTAAAAGTTTATCTATTTATTAATTTGAATGGACTACAAATATTATCTATAATTTCAAAATATAAAAAAAAAATGAGAAAATTACTGTAATTGGCCGTCTCATGTGTTATATAAATATATGTATATTGTATTATCTATGGCCGTTTCTTTACATTACTCAGTCTCTGCTTATGACTGTTATTAGTCACAAACAATATACGTACTTACTAGAAATAATATATTTTTTAAAAAGAAAATTTATAGTTGTATAATAACTACAATTAAATTTTCGAATTACAAAAATATCATAAAGCTTATTTTTTATTTAATTATTACTACAAAAGTATTACAATGCTCATTTTTTATTTAATTGAAGAGTGATAGGAATGTTACAAAAATTAATCTAAAGCTTCATTTAATTAGAGAGTTATATAAATAATCTCAAAAATATATCGAATCTAACTGAATAATTTTAAATAATTTAAACAAAAAGGAGCATCGCAAGTATTTCTGACACACGGGAAATCAACGCGACTACCTTTTATTTTCGCGCGACGTTTCGGCAGAGCTGAAGAAGATGTTCCGATATCACTGATTTGGTTGTTTGCCGATTTTTTACAGCTGTTATGTTTTTTATCGGTTTCAGCAACAGTCCGTTTGGCTTATGTATGAAGTAATAACTACAGCTATAATCTATTTTGTAGACACCTGGTGTCTACAACGGCAAAACATCTTTCGATGTGTCCATTGTGTTGTTCAATGCGTGAAAGACAACTGACGAAGACAATCTACTTAGCGAAAGTGTGAGTACTATCAGAAGCTAAGGAAGGCTGAATCTGATTTAGTAAGACCAAATAGCTTGATTATTAGCTGACAAAAATATCAAAACATTCGTTTATCTCGGCGTTCTCCTTTATCTTATCTTCACAACTTTATCTTCACAAAATCGTGTGAGGCGAATGATGGAGGAGGCGAACGAAGTATGTAATGACTACGATATTTATTGCTCTTTCCTCTCTGAGCCTCTGATTCCTATCAAAGGCTCAGCGTATGTAGCGTGAGTATATATAAAAAAGTGTAAAAATTTCTGCTCTCGTTTTTAAAGTAGTCTACTTGGTAAAATTTTAGTCTTTAACTAGTGTACACCATGTCTTAGTACTAGGATATCATCAAATAATCGGGATCGAAGTGTTTTCCCGCCGCGAGAACCATTCCCAAGGGCTCGGAGGACCACTCACCTCTCTTTACCTTTCAATACAAAAACAACATCCCTATAATTTAATTTCTAAGTGCAAAACTTTCTCTTATTTATTTTTATTCTCGTTTAAACAAGTGTCATGGTTATACTTTTTAATCACATTTATAGTGTATTGCAATTAAGTATAGTGTTCTCTTTAAAAGACTTCTTACTTACGTTAAACTTAGTGTAAGATTTTTATTTTTATTAAGACACTCATGTAATGTAGTTTGTTATTTATTACGAACTTTTGACTCACTCAATTTGTTACTAGGCGTGGGTCGAATTTTGCAACCCACGTAAGCAATTGAGCTGAAACTTTAGTTACTTTGAAAGCTTGTTATTAAATGACGATTTTTTAATAGATAAATCATTTTTTCATCTGAAGCTTAAGTTTGACCAATGTTTCCACCAATATAATTATTTGAAATAAATAATAGATTTATGATACTTAACATTCGAAACTTGCTATAATTAAAAGTTAAAATAGAGTGGGCCGGTCTCAATCAATAATAATCAATTAAATGCTGATCAATTTAATAGAAAAAACCGAACTCAAGCTTGTAAGGTTGCATACAAGCTTAGTTATTCATTTCAATAGTTAATCCATTCTGGGAATTGAGAATCTTGAAAATTTTTGTTGGTTATAGAGTAATGCTATGCTAATTACCTCTCTAACGATCTCGTTAGGAACACAGCGTGAAGCTATGTAATGTAATTACCGACACCAATTTTTTTTATTTGACATTAAAAAATTCATGTGTGTACTCATGTATGCACATAGAAACTTAGACTTCTTCAAAGTAGATAAAAATAAAAAACAAAACTGGCCATATAAAAAAAATAAAACTGGCTGCTTGAAATGAATGAAATAAAAAAATTATAAATTATGTATTTCATCGGCGCGTACAACTTCGTTACGCACTAAAAATACACTCTGATCTGTTTTTGCAAAAGAAGTATAACTTCAAAAATATTTTATGTGATATAATTACAAATTAATAATTTTCGGATTTTTCCCGGTATATTTATTGTGAAACTTTGCTTCTCGCCAAATTTCATGATTCTAGCTCAACGGAAAGTACCCTGTAGGTTTTGATGAGTGAGTATGCGAATATCAAAACATGAGACATAAATGGCCGTATCTTTTGATTGCATTGACTTAGAAGCTTGAATTTTGGACAACTCCAAGGAATTATAAACCTTAATACTTGATATACATTTCAACTTGATATCTCATGCTGTACCTGAAACGGGTTTTTGGAGTCTGACAGACTGATGAGTAAAAAAATGATCCTACAAAGGTTCTGTTTTTATCGATTGAGATAAAGAACGCTAATAATGAACACAAACTACTACATATTAGCCATTATTTAATTTTTTTGTTTCACATATGAATTTCTATCTCTGTGCCAAACAGCTTTACTAAGCTGTTATTATGAATTAGGAAGCATTAATGATGGCGTAATAAATCAGATATGACATACGAACAGATAGTAGGTCAGATAGAGGTGATGAAACTGGAAATAAACCAACCTTTATCTTCACGAATGATTGGTACATACCTCTGCGGTAGGTAAGTATAAATAGGTGCATCACTCTTTAATGTGAATGAGGTACATAAGGTGAAAAAGAATAATAAAGTTGTGGCAATTTCTGTACTTCTTTGAACTAATATGTATGTACTTTTTATATTTGCTTATTAATACATACGTACATACATATCTTCACGCTGTATCCCTAACGGGGTAGTCAGTGATGACGGAGCGCCACGGTTCTTACATACTTCTTTCGCTTCCTCAAATTCATCATTCTCCTCACACATTTTCGCCTAGGTATGCGAGAGGTTTGACATTTCCATCCGCTAACACTGGCTATTTGATCTTCATAAGTCAGCCTTGGTCTTCCCTGGCCTCTTTTACCACTCACTTTCACTCGTTATATTTTCTTCGTCAGTCTTTCATCACTCATTCTTTCTATGTATTATTTGCTTATTAATAAGCCCAAATAAGGTATCTGACTAAAAATTACGTTTACAATCTCATGTTTATTATTATTAATGCTTCAGTTTTCTTATCCATTATGGATGTTTAAGCGGTACATGAAATTTAATAAATTAGTAATTTATTATGACGCTAGTAATAAGGTCGTTCTGCAACTTTAATTAAACATACATATGAAAAAATAAAAAATAGAGAAACCTTATAATGTATTTATTTACATTATTTGCCTTATAGCAATTACCTGTTGATTATTTTATGAACGCACATTCCTTTTCCTTAAAAAGTTACATCTAACTTCTCCTTTCATTTAAAGCACGACAGATTCCATTTGGAAGTTAGTTGGAGCGCACTAGTTAAGGCTGTTAACTTATATCACGCTACATTCATCGCTGCCTCCATTTCAGTTGGTGTTTGATCGCGTAGCTGTCTACACGTGTAGACAGAAGCGTAGCAAACCGCACCGTAGACCAGCTACGTGCGTAGAAGGCGGGCTAAAGTAAACATTTTGAGTGCTTATAATGAAAACTGTGTTTCGTTGTTCCGGTGAAATCATTTCTAATTGATTCTATTGTTAACGGTAAGTGATTTTTAATTTAGCAATGGAAATTAGAATATTAATAAAAACGGAACTGAATTTGTTTTCACAGAATAATTTTATTGATGCGATTTATTTTAAGCACGGTTTTACCACGTTTTTTTTAATATTTTCAAAATAAATCAAAATTGATAAATACATATAGTATGATAAAAAGAAAACAGAAATACGAGTAAATCCAATGCTCATTCAATGCGTTTATTGTTATTTCTTAAATGAAAACTTCAAATTTTTTGCAGTGTAACAGCGTTTTCGATAACACCTTTAAAAGAATACCTATTGATACAAAAGCTTACGCATTTGAATTTTCTTTTAAATGGCTTGACTAGAACCAGGACTTTTTCTTATCATTTTGCAACTCATATATTGTATTTTTTAAATGAAACCCTATATTGTTTCTATTTATTAAAATCATGTGAAAATACTTGTACATATAAATATTATTACGTAAATAATTATGTTATTTACCAAGACTATTGACAAAATAAGGTTCCGGATTTAGTTTGAAGACAGGTTAATTTTGGAAATGAATTTTAACTAGATGTCTGAGTAGCCGACCGAATAGCTACACTAAATGTATTGTTAAAAATTTAGCAATTCTAATTTTGTCCTACCTAGTAAATTTTCAAATTATTTTCAATTTTCAAATTAATTAATTTATTTAATTCTTTTTGCTTAACACTACCTGGAAGAGATTATTTTAATGACCGCCTAGATTTTACTCTCCTAGTTCGTATGTATTTTTCTGAACGAAATTTGTTGTAATGTATTTCAGTTTAAATACATAATTTAGAGCAATTTAATTAAAACAAATATCTATCAATCGTGCTACATTTTTTACGCTCTGCATACTTCCATTTCAAAACAATACTTCTGGGTTATTCCACAAATTTGTAATTAGTTATTCAGCATGTTAAACAACACGTATAAGAGCTTTTAATGCGCTGTTAGAAGATAAATAGTGAGGTTGTCAAAGCATTAGGTATTAGAAAATGGCTAAAGGCTGAAATTTTTGCATTTTGGCATGAATGAATTGAGTGAAGATTATTGACAATCTGAATCATATTAGTGTAATTAATAAACATATAATAAAACAGTAGAAAAAAGAAACTGTACATTAACTAAATATAAGTACCAGAACATAAAAGCCATGTTTTTAGATTTTTGTCTATCTGTCTGTCTGTGTGTACATGCTTATCTCCGAAACTACTAAACGGATTTTCTTGCAGTTTTCAGAGGTAGATTAAGCTCAACTTGGTGTAACATTAAGGCTTTGTTTCATGGAAATGTTATTTTATGACAGTGAAATACGTAAAAGGGTCACCTCAACTTGACCGATTTTGATCAAATTTAGAATGAAAATAGACTAAATCTTGGAGAATCACACAGGTTACTTTTTAATTCCATACTTTTTAATTCTTACCTGGACGGACGAAGTTGCGGGCAACTAACACAAGTTTAATATACAGTGTTTAGTGTAATTATTTACTTTATACTGTACCAATCTGAAGTAGTTGCTTGGCCTTTATTTCGTAAATGCCCATGGGTCGCTTAGTCCACTTACCATCAGGCAGTGTTGGGAAAATTGTAATTATAAAAACAATTACAATTTTTAATTGTATACACTAATAATTATATAAAATTTAATTGTGAACACATTTTTTATGCATTAGGTAATTTGAAATAAATGTAATTGAATACAATTACATTTACGAATCGTAATTGTTTTTACAATTACATTTTGCCCAACGCTGCCATTAGGTAGTCTGTTTGCTCGTTTGTCTTCACAGTAGTACGAAGAAAAATTATGTATATACATACATATCGCGCTGTATCCCCAACGTGGTAGTTGGAGAGGACGGAGGGCTAAGTATATACTTCGTTTGCCTCCTAAAACAGCATCATTCTTTTTACACACTTTGGCCTGGTTTTGCGAGTGTTTTTGACATTTCCGTTAGCTATAGCTCTGATTATTTTATCCTCATAACTGTCAGCCTGGGTCTTCTTTGGTCTTTGCTACCATTCTTTTTCGCTCTGCACATTTTCATCGTCAGTCTTTCATCACTCATTTTCCTTATTGACCCGAACTATTTAAACATTCCTTTCTTCATTTTTACAATAACGCTGTTGTCCAACCCTGTCATAATGCGGATCACATTGCTTATTTTGTCAATGAAGATGAAAACGGAAAAAAATGTGTAATTAACAAAAATCTCAATAAATATCAGCTTGGATTGCGAAATGATCTATTAGCCGATTAGTTATTACTAATTAATCATTAATAATAATAATTAAATACTAATATTAATTGAACATTTGTGTGCTAATTTATTAGCGAAAACGTTTTACTTAGAATATTTTTTCCATTTCTACCTTACATACCACATTTTATACAAATGAGGAATGATTTTTCTGTTGATTATTAATATTTTTGCCAATTCGTCTACGGACCTTTGTTATGGATTTTATACCCCATTACGCAAGAACATTCCCACGATCAGCGATATGCTGAATCGGCGCTACAGGGCGATGAGAACATCGAGCTCACATGAACTACAGGTGGGACGAGTCACTTCGTTAGAATCGTCGAACGTCGCCAAACCTATTTTAGCTTGTAAATTAATTTGTAACAATTTATTATGATATAATTTTTAAGTCAATTAAATTGGTTTTTTTGAAGAATTCGTTGCGTAATACATACAACTGCACGAAATTGACGATAAAATCAACCAACTACAGGTACAATTACAAGATTTCTAAGTGCGTCTTAGCAACCAAACATACGATTTATATGAATTACAGATTCAATATCTCACTACCAAGTTAGATAAGTTGTTTATTCAACTGAACGGCTTACAACCTAAACGCGTTAAGAGAGGTCTTATAGATGGTATAGGCTCCGTGATAAAAAGTATTACTGGAAATTTAGATCATATAGATTCTCTTAGATATGACAATGCCATTAAAGTTTTATCGAAGAATCAAAACGAAATCGTACCCGAAATTAATTCGCATATTAGTTTAAGTAAGGAATGGATGTCTAAATATAGTGAAGTCATTTCTCAGTTAGTAGATAATCAGAATAGGATAAATTCGACATTAGAAATTATACTTCAGGACGAATTACATAAAGAAAATAATTTATCGAGATATGCTAAATTCGTTTAATTACTAACTATCATAACCGAAAATGTAGATGACATATTGCAGCATATTATTAGAATAGAGAATATGTTGGCTTTTATTAATACATCGAGCACTCATCATTCAATGTTAAGTACGGATGTACTAAATAAAATGTTAATTAGGTTAAAAAGCATATATAATAGGGATCAAGTAGATATAGGTTTAGAACTAAGAGAATATTATAATATTATAAAGCCCGGCTCTTATCTTACTGGTAATAAAATAGTAATAATGTTCCGAATCCCTATATTCAGTACTTATATATATTCTCTCTATAAGCTATCCGTAGTTCCCAATAAACATCAACAAGCCCTTATACCTCCATATCCTTACATAGTAATCAACCAGAAATCATTCTTGTACATGGAGGCTGAATGCCCGAAGGTAAATAAATGGTTTCTTTGTCATGACAAAAATTATCAGCAAACTCTCATACAACCTGACTGCAACCAAAGCCTCATCGTGAACCAATCACTGAATAAAACATGCAACACCATGAATATCATACTGTCAAAAGGAGCTATGGACCAGTTGGACGACAAACATTACATTGTGTCCTTCCCGCACCCAAGAAAAGTTCAATTAAATTGCGAACGCGAAGATCACACTACTCTACAAGGGATCTACCTGGCTATTATACCTACTGCATATTCACTTAGTCACATTAGAAATGAAGATCGTAAATGCTAATCGCATTTAGGGTCAACCACTGAAAATAATGAAGATCCCCTACCAGTAGGAAGTGAATGCAATTACTTCACCTACAATCCATCTGAACTCTATTGATTTGAAAAAGCTACATGACGTCCAAGATAAAATAGTACTTCAATCTTCGCTGCCGATAAATGAAATTCAACCCGATTTAATATACCACATTACATTACCATTATATATAGCACTATTAAGTGCACTTGCACTAGCCGTTATCATAATAGGACGACGCAAAGGTTGGTTTTGCAAGCCGAAACTTGTTCCTGAAGCATCCGGACTGCCAGCAACATTTTCGCTCAACGTTCTCAAATAGTTGCTGATCTGAGGGGGGAGGTGTTACGGTCAGCGATATGCTGAATCGGCGCTACAGGTCGATGAGAACATCGAGCTCACATGAACTACAGGTGGGACGAGTCACTTCGTTAGAATCATCGAACGTCGCCAAACCTATCTTAGCTTGTAAATTAATTTGTAACAGTTTATTATAATATAATTTTTAAGTCAATTAAATTGGGTTTTTGAGGAATTCGGTTGCGGCCAACGTAATTCCTTCAAAAATATTTTTATTTGAGCTGAATAATATTCAATAATTAAATGCTAATTAAATAATAGACGTCTTCTTCGTCGTAAGCGAAATATCATAGACGTTTTCGGGGGCTCATGAATTAAATTACTAGTTAAATGGCGTTTAATTTCGACCGTTTACAATATTGACATCTTGAAAGCCAAATTACTCTAAAGAAAAATATATCATTTTTCGAGAGCAGTTTAATTACAGTATTAATTAAATTAATCTGCTTTAGGCTTATTAGGCCATTAGCTTTGCTACTGTTACTAGTGTAAATCTTTGTTATAATTTTAAAGTGTTATATACATAGGTACATAAAACGCTAAACTACTGCCTCGGGTACAGAGCCAAAATCCTGTTTAATGCATAATTTTGTCAACCATAGGATCACAAAAGTTATCTTTGTAGATGTTAATAACTGCATTGCATGGATATAATACACACAACAAAAAATTCTAAGCAACATGTACAATTTTCAATTTTAGAACGATTTTTACTATTGTAATATATTTATATTTCTTTTATAAATAATAACTAAGCATTTTTGACGCATTAGGGACTAAACGCAGCCATACCCGAAGTGGGCGATAACGCCCCCTTGTGGGTGCTGCAGGCCTAAAGGGGCGCCCCCCTTTAGGCCTTTAGGTAAGAGAACCAGAAAAAAAATGGGGGCGTTGTGTAGAGGCCTGGAGGGTGATTTGTAATTTCATTTAGCTAGGAGGCATCTTAGACAACGACTGCATGAGCTCTCGACTCAGTAGACAAAATAAGTTTGGGAACCAGTGGACTAAAGCAACAAAATCCTTCATTCAATTGTTCATTTAATCACAATAATTAACAATACGTGTACCGTATACGTATACGTAGTGTTCGCAACCAACCTATTTTAATATTAGTTAACCAACCTATTTTTACTTTGTAGAATAAAATGATTTTAAAAATGTATATATAAAAATAGAAATAAAAACAGTTGCAAACTTGACGTGAAATGATTCTCTACACGTAGTATAAAATAAAGTTCAAACGAAATTAAACTTTCCATGTTTTACAAAATTAAATAATGACATTTTTTAAATTATTTGGTAATTCAATACAAAGTGTGACCGCCTATGTTGTTTAAAACTTTTCGGCAGCGATTTTTCATTGAATTTATAAGATTGTTTATCTGATCCTGCGGCAATCGGTCCCAATGGAATTTTAACAAGTCTTTCAGTTGTACGGTTGTCGACACTCCGTTCAGGTTCTCTAGAACACGTCTCTGGAGCATGTCCCATGCATGCTCGATGAGATTGAGGTCTGGTGATTGTGCAGGCCACGGCAATACTAGAATGTTTTCCGTTGCCAAGTACTCTCTGGTCCACCGAGCTGTGTGCGAACGCGCATTGTCTTGCATCAGCGTGAAATTTGAGCCAAGACTTTGTGCAAATGGGTGAACTTAAGACCCGACGACATCCTCAACGTAACTTTCAGCTTACATATTACATAAAAAGAGGTCAGTTCGTCTGTTCTTCATAATACCCCCCCATACCATCACTGCGGCGCCACTGTAAGGGTGCACTTCCTGGACGAATCTCAGCCGTTCAGCATTTCCGGGACGACGATACACTCTTACCCTTGTCGTATCAGGCCTAAATCCAAACCGGGACTCATCACAAAATAAAATTTTATCCCATTGCTCCTGGGTCCATGCCAAGTATTTCCTACACCATTCATTTCGACGGGCTTGATTCCCATGGTGTATAGGTGGGCACCTAATTGGGCATCGTGCTCGTAGGCCGTATTTATTTCTCACGGTTTGGTGGCTAACAACAACTCCGCTTGAGAATTGTAGCTTTAAACCTATCTCCCGGGCGGTTAACATCGGCTGACGTGTATGTATCGGCCCTGTCGAGCAGTTGTACTCCTTCCACGTCCTGGGTACTGCTCAGCAGGATCCTCTGTATTAATGTAACGCTGCCAAAGACGACAAAACACACTCCTATTAACACCAAAAAGCCGAGACACATGGTACTGATTTCTTCCCGGTTGTAGCATTCCTACAGCTCTCTGCATTTCATCAACAGTCAAATGGCGTCGCTCCGTAACATAAAAATGACTCACCACTAAATTTTTTTAAAAACTGTATATCTCAAAATGATAAAAGTGCGATAAATACCAAATTTATCAAGTAACGAAAACACATGAAATCAGGAAAAAATAATTAGCTTTTACTTTAATGAAAACAAAACACAACCGAAAAGGTTCTATTTTTAAAATCAGCCAGTATATGTTTCCAAGAACAAAAAATATTGTATACCAATCTAGTTTTCCAAGAAAAAAATAAAGTATCAATTAATAAAACCTGCAGATCCTGTAAATGATGCGTGTTGCTTAGACTTGTTTGATGTGTGTACATATCCTCACACATAGCTTCGAGGCGTAACAAAATCACATATCGACGCCGCTCTAGCAATAAATGTAGATATATAAGCTATGTAATATAATATTTTAATAGTTACATAAGCCTAAAGTTTCGAGGAGGCGAAAAAAGTAAGGACCGCGAAGCTTATGATGCCCCGTCTTCTGTGACTACCCCGTTAGGGATAAAGTATGTAGGTAATTCAATTCGTTACGTTGGCGTTAATATTCACAAACTGAAAACTAAGTATTATCTTAGATAATAAATAAACTTACTCAAAGATGCCGCTTAGAAAGCCGTCATTGCTCAGGGTGTCTAGCAGACTGAGCAGCATTACCTGGAATTAAAATTATTTAAAGAAATAGCAAAGCTGATTCGTTGGTGGAAGAAGCTGCTAGCTTGACGGTGTTCCAAAGCCTAAATTTTTAATCATTTTTTCTTCAATAATTTTATTATTAAAAACAATTAGAAGTCATACTGTATAATCACAATTATATATAACGAGAATATTTTTTTAATATTATATATTCCAAATCATATTTTAGTTGTGCGAAGGAGAATTATCACGTACGTATCCAATTTTCAACTTGATCGGGTGTGATGAAATGAAAACTCAATTACGATATCTTTATAACATGACGTTATGTAGGAAGGTATTCATTATGTACGGCATAAGGTAATACATACGAGTATGGTGTCAAAATAGGTATATTATAGTTACGTATAAAGTGACTAATTTCAACATTTTCTTATTTCCTTATTCGTCAATAATGAACTTAATTATATTTTATTTGTAGGTTCAATTTGGTTTGTATTTGTTTTGTTTCGTATTACGTAACGATTTTCAAGCCATGATCGTTGCTTAAAATGAACTTAAAGTCAAATGTTATTCAAGTATACTATTTGAATCAAGATTCAAGTGAAAAGGCGCAAGTGAAAAAGTGCCAATTTGAAACCAATGCCGTAATTTTCAATCTATGAGATATTAGAAAGAATAATTTTACGTCAAGTTTGAATTTCAGAGTAATATTTTAATCAAAATTTTATATATTGTATAGACTCAGGTGTTACTTTGCGGAAATCCATTTCATGTGATGAATTCATAAAGTCTTTAGCTATTTTCCGCTCAAACTCCAAAAACTGCCAATCGACACGTGTTTCGCTTCTCAACGAAGCATCCTCAGGATATACCAGATATAGGATTCGGTCAGCTAACCAGCGCCGAATCAACAACTGAATCAGCTACACGACTATTTCAACCAATTCTATAATCGAGTTTTAAATTATTGCCAGACTTGAAATTCAACCCATATTTAAATTCAGGTTAAAACATCGCTTGAAGACAGATTTCGACAAATTTTTCTTTCAGTTGACAATGATTGTCTTGCTTTATACTTTGAAGTCTCTTATGAATTTCCATGATTTTTTTAAATTGAAATTGTCTTCATTGAACATGTATTAAATACAAAAATATGATTTTAAATTATCCTGTTTTTAGTGAACTAATAATAATGTTATTCGATAAAAAAAATATATTAGAGTGTCAATAAAGAAATCTCATTTAAAAAACATCTAATGTTTTTACATAGATGGTATGGATCGATTTACAACACAATTAGTTCATTATTTGTACATTTAACAGCATATTTTCAGTTTCACGTCAATATTAAATAAAATTCAGTTCATTAAATTAATGTAACTGCAATTACTAATACCAGGCGAAGAAAGAGTTAATTGTTTAACGAAGAATCGTTAATACAATGAGTTTTATTACTCGAGTACAAGGTAAATTAGAAAGGCCTTTTTTAACTTCCGTTGATAGAATCACTGTACCTATTCCATTCAACTGGATTATAAAAGAGTGTTTGTTGAAAGCCTTTCAACCTCGCTGTTTGATGAACGCTTTCAAATTGGAGGTTATTGCGATTTAATGGCTACTTGTAGGGTTCCGCATCTTAAGGAAAACAGAAATCATCACTTATGCATCCATTCGTCTGTGCGTCCATCACAGTCGATTTTCTCAAAAACTACGTGATGGAATATGTCATACTAATTAACATTTGAAATTCATAGGAGAATTAGAGGAGAGTCACATTAGATAGACAAACTTTACTCAAATGTTGCCCTAACTTCAAAACTAACTCAGACTTTGAAAAACTTTAGGAATTCTAAATCTTTGCCTAAAGCTTACGAGAAAAATATAACCAGTCTTTAGAAATTAACTTAAACGTCAAATTATTTATTAGTACAGTACGAGACGAGTATATGTGTTCTGTGTACGAGACCCACAGTGCGCGACTTGAAATCTCCCTTGATACATTTTTGTATAAGTTCGATATAATATAGTAGTTAAAGCAATCAACGTCTGAATTGAACTTTTTGTCAATTTAAAAAAAGAACTCTCGAATTCTTGTGAAGTGCTAAAATTTCAGTATAGTTCTATTGTTCTATAATGTCAATTATAAAAAACAAAGAAGCAAAAACCTTTTAACTAAAAAAAGTACTGTTTTAAAATACATACTTAGATGCATAACGTCATGCCATTTCCTATTCAGGATGGACACTTCTTCTAACTACTTACAGATTTTATATAAGTACATAATAAGCCCACCCTTAACCAATTTTTGTGACCTGTGCGGCAAGATGAGCAGCTGGCACTCTAATGTCCCTTTCTCCAAACTAGCATACATCGATTTTTACACGTTTTAAAAACAATTTTCATTAAAAATATAGATATATGGTTTGGCTGTCTGTAATGTAAGTCTGTCTGTATGTGCCAGAAATTCACGCTTTTACGTCATTTTTAGTTATTGTAGACGGCAAAATGAAATCCAATAGAGACGAATGATAGCTAATTGTCTATACCTGCAAGTTTCTCATAATACCTAAGTTGTCCTTTGGCCGACTTAAGATGCCAACTGGTTCGCACATTTATTTCAAACAATTTTATTTTATTTATTAATGAAAAATCCCAACAAATACATTAATTAAACGCATACTTTTGAGACATACCTAAGTCTGCTAGTTATAATATTCCTTCTTGCAATTTCCACTTCACTTCGTTTTCTATTATATCTTTTTATTTCCAAACTCACTAATTATTGTCAGATGACGTTTAATCTTTTATAAACTTTCGTTAAAAGAAATTGCACAATCATTTCGCAGCGACATCTGTTGTAAGTTCGTGACTGTTATGAATTAAAAAATATGGTGATCCCATTGGTTGATTTCGAAAGCTGTGTAATTTAAAATGTTGTAGACTGGACTTTTTGGCGGGAACGGAAGAAGTGAGGTTGTCATTTTATTTAGATTTTCTATTTTTTACATATTATTTTGGAGTTTTAAAGTACAAAAGTGATAGGATATTGTGTTTTAAAGTTCTGTATAAGCGAAAAGAATGGAGTAGGGCTAAATAAACGTGTGTAGCTGAAATTCTCGAGTTCTTCCAAAAAGTATTTCATAACTTTTGTAAAGCCTACTATCACTTTACTGGAGGAGTTTTACGTTAAGAACAAAAACGAATTTATTTCAAACGTGCTTCATGTCGATTCTACTATGATTCTACTTATTAATACACATACATATAACACATTAATACACACACAAAACATTGGCAAATGCGCTAATCTGTGCGCCATGCCATAAAGAAAGAAAAAAAAAATTGTGGAATTCATTTCCGTGATGGGAGTCGAAATGAAGTTGTTAGTGAGTCTACTGTAACTGCTAATTCTTTCATCTTTCCATTTATAATAACTTATTATGTAATTAATTGAATTTTCTTTAAAACATTATAACATTTAGAACAACTAAATATCTTAATTCCCCAAAACACTGTTAAAACAAACCGCATTTCGTCGTTGAGATTCATGAACATCAACATTGCGGACATACATATTATATATAAATATAATATACATGGATATTCATGACGCCTCGGGCACGCTTCACGCACATATGCATATCTCTCAACAGCGACATTGTTTTGATTGTATTTCGACTGCTGTTTGATTATATTTGTCATCGCCTTGTCTATAATAACAGCACTATTCTAATTAGAAGATGGTATAGATTAAATTTGTAAGTTGTAGGATGTAACAGGCTTTAATATTCTTTATTTATTTGGATAGATATAAATGTAATACAGAAATAAAGATATTTTAGATGGATGGGCGCATATATATGGACCGTTATAGGCGATAGATGAATAGATATATAAGTGGATAGGTGGAAAGCTAGATAAGCGAATGGTCGTTTAAGTGAACACTCGCACAGTTTGATAGTCGGATTGATGATAAATGGAAATCAATTAGAATCAACTTAAAATAGATAGAATTCGTATCATTACTCAAAATATTTTTCAGATATTTTATGATTTTTTCTGCTCGACATCTAATTAGAAATCACTATACAATTTTACTAAAATGTTATTGATCAAACTTGTGAAATTAGATCGTCACACAATGCTGTGCTTCCAACTACACAAGAAAATCTGGGGGCTTATTAAAAAACTCGATCTTCAAAAAGCTTCTCCGATTTATAAAATTTATAATGAAATGAAAATACAAAATTAGTATTTTAAATTTATCGTACTACCGGTAGTACATACCTACCTTCTATTTTCATTGAATTATTATTAAAATCGATGTATTGTCAGTTCAAATTGCGTCAAAGCTTAATTGGGTAGGTACTTAATACCTATATAATTTCATGTGAGCATATAAATTAAAACTCCTGGTATTAGCCTTCGTTATATTTGTATACTCAAGTGTTATTTTGCGGAAATCCATTTCATGTGATGTATTCCTGTAATTTTCGGCTGTCCTCAGCCAAAACTGAAAAACGACACGTGTTTCTCCTCTTAACGTTACTCATTGTTTCAATTAATGTTATTTAAATTACATGACTGAAAAAATTTTGAGAATTACTCCAAGTGTCCAAAATAATGTCGAAAATTTTTACAAAGGTTTAATTTACTTTTGTACACCTACATTACATTCACAAACAAAAAAATTTAAAAACATTCGACGCAAAATATAACAAACGTGTACCAAAAAGCGATAAATCATTATTAACAGTGGAGTTAGCACCTTAACAAAGAGAGGAAGAAAGAGGTTCTTCGAATAGGGCATGCTTTTCACACGGTCAGTAAAGCGCGAGTGGCCCATGATGTTGCAGACGTCCGTAGGTTACGGTAATAGTATAACATCAGACATGTGGAATTTTCCTGGAACAAAAAATCTATGCTAAAATATTACGATAAAAATTTTACCGACTTCAAAAAACAAACACTGATCAGTTACAAAATAAAGAACTATACTTTACTAATCAAAACTCAAGACCAAAATACCTTTATAAATACGGTACAAATTCCTACATAATTATATTTGACAGTTACTGAAGTCGGTGTCAAGCCTACCAAACTAATATTTTATCTTGTTGCACATTGATTTAGCAGTTTAGCACCGACTTCGATAACTGTCTAATTTAATTATATGTACGTATTTGTATCGTATTTAGAAAGTTGTTTTTGAACTTGAGTTTTGATTCGTAAAGGATAGTTATTTTGTACTTTTCAGTATTTTTTTTCAAGTCGATTTTTTTTTTTAATTCTGCCTTTTCAGTGACTAGCCTGAATAAATATCTAGAGTAGATCTACAATTAACTTTTTATCTAATTCTGGAGCGCAATGACATACAAGACTTATATACAGCGTTATTTGGTGTATCCAAGTATCGACATCAATTAAATTTAAATGGAACCATTCTGAAAGTATATCCTTTTAAATAAAATAAAAAATCCCAAGCAATTTATAAATGACAAAGTTTTGAGGTAACAAACATAAAAAAATACTATCGAACATGCAGTACCCTACTATACTATACTATAGAGACGAAATATCGCACCATCTTATTCACCACTGCTCTGTTTATTTACACTAACAAATGTTAGCTCTCCCGGCCATTAAGCAGTACATAACCAGTACTGGACCAGTGAGCCATCACGAATACAGCACTTGCACTTATTATACGTATAGCATACCACTTCTCAATAAAGCTGGATTACGACTGCGTCAACAACAGATTATTAGCAACTCGCCAGTGATCGAAACGAATGAATGCATAGACATCTTCTTACAAGATTATAATGGTATTAACCGTAGTTTGTGCTAACAGGTTTGTTGCGTTCAAACAGGATAGAACATATGATTCGATTCAGCAGCAAACTTACCATCCAACCAGAAGGTTGCCCCCCTCCCCCCTCTCCGCTCTCCCACCATCATACATTTGTACGATATCGTTTTCTATTCAACTATTTTAAAATCTATATTTTTAGGCTGGTAGTACTTAAACTGTTATCGGCTCCAAAAAGAACCTGGTAACTCTAGTATGAAGCGAAAAAACAAATTTGGCCAGAAATCGTGACGTGATAGAACATTTTGGATATTTTTCCCAGATTTAGCATTTAGAAATCCATAAGAATCACAGTTTTTTGGTCGTGTGCCTGTGATTATTAATAAGTCCAATTGCTTATAATTAAAAAGGCATTTAAGTTTGACATTTTGAACTCTGATAGTCTGTTGACCTTTAATGGAAAATACCATGAAATTAGCAATCGTATAGACCCAAATTTCTTCCTTGTTTAGCATTTAAAATTCGTAGGGTTTTAGTGCCACTATTACCATAATTACTATATTTACTGGAAGTTTACATGTACATTGTAATTGCGGTTTTCTATGTTTGTAAAGTGTAGCAAATTATTTAATATTTTTTTATGTAAAGTTAAAGTTTCCTGAATAGCAAATATTTTAAACTAAACAAGAAACATTTAAAAAATAACGACTTGTTTCAAATAGCCTAAAAAATACTCTTCTTTTATGGAAATGACCAGTAATTAAGTTTAATATAATTACAGGACGCGGTACAACAATATGAGTGAAGGTTGTTTAAAATTGAGGTAGGAATTCGTATTTAGGCGGTTAGAATTAATAACTATAATCATATCAGCTGTCAAATTATTGCGATTACAGAAGCGCTGATTTTCCTGTCATTATGGAAATATGGAGACATTCACGACGTGGTGGTGTTTTGGTGTTTGATACGACCGCTGGGGTGCTGGGGTAAGCAACGTCACGCGGTGACCTACTCTGGATGGGTTAGAGGCATCCATATCCAATGACTGCGTGTCTTAAGAGACACGTTAACCATTGGTAATATTATACGTCTAGAATTATTAAGCCAAATCAGATGTTGATTGTTGAAAATATTTTCAGTTTTGTACGCCTGAAAAAGTTCTTACATAGCTCTCAGTTTGGCCATATTTATGCTAATTGCAAAATAACAACGAAACTGCATACTTCTGTTAATACCAATAAATTTAAGGATTACCGTTAAAAACAAAACCTAGATCATGCAATATTAGAATTTTAGTAAATTCAAATTTACAGAAACTATAAAAAATAGTGACATCAATCATATACCGAGGATAAAATCCACAAAAGTCTAAATGAAAAACAGAATGCATTACAGAATATACATGTATATTCATATGTATGTACCTACTTAAATATGTCCCATATCTGAGTATTACTGCACACTTATCATATACATGCACACTTGATTAGTGCATACTAATTTCATTTTAAAAAATAATATCATCATAATAAAAACAAACCTGCATACCTAACCGTGTACTGCTCGTAATAGTAACAAAAGTGAAAAATAAGGGAAGTTCATTCACAATAGAAAACATGTGATTATCGAGAGATTTATTATTATTACGAGTATATCACATGTAACGAAAAAACGTAGATTTATTTGCGATAAAAAATTATTTATTCGTACGTTCTTACGTTGCCAAATACGCATAATATTCGACTATTAACTACACACGTGATCACACAGTAAAAACGAAGAAAAGATGCCGTAACGAATATTCCTCATACAAACCAGTGTAACAATATGCGGGGTGAGGAGGACGCGGAATAAATGGAGAAATGGAGTAATGTTGCGATTCTGCCGCCATTTAGCATGATTTAGCAGTCTCTTTGTTATGATTTTTTAAGTAATATTATTATTGTCCACCAGATGGGTACAGGATAAGCAATTGCGGACAGGATAAGCAATGAAGAGATACGCAGTATGATAGGGTCGCAGGACGGTGTTATTGTAAAAATGAAGAAAGGAATGCCTAAATGGTTCGGGCATATAGAAAGAATGAGTGATGAAAGACTGACGAAGAAAATATACAGAGCGAAAGTGAGTGGTAAAAGAAGGCAAGGAAGACCAAGGCTGACTTATGAAGATCAAATAGCCAGAGTGTTAGCAGACGGAAATGTCAAAAGCTCTCGCATATCCAGGCGAAAATGTGTGAGGAGAATGATGAGATTTGAGGAAGCGAAAGAAGTATGTAAGAACCGCGACGCTTGGCGCTCCGTCCTCTCTGACTACCCCGTTAGGGATACAGCGTGAGGATATGTATGTATGTATGTAGATAGGTAAAATACATTCTCGATACAGGGACGTACTTAATGATTAATCAGTAACTCGAAATTGCACAATTCAAACATTTTCATATTAAGTTATGAAATACTTCGTCTGAGTGTGGTCCTGATAATGTTAGTTTTGTCAAGTAACTTCTATTCTCCAACAGAAATTATCTGTAACAAAAGAAAATATATTAGTATTGTGTAATACGTCTACCTCCTGCGTGCTGTCCTGCTGATAATGTCAGTTTTACCAAGTATTTTTAATTGCCCAACAGATATCACTTCACTCGGTTTATATGAATCGATGTACCTAGCTTTTATACAAACAATGTCATGAATTAAATTCACAATTAAGCAATATTAGGAGTAAGCGATATCTGAGTGCAAAATTTGGTTTTAATGGGCGATTGAGTTGATATCTATCGACGAATAGTAAAAACTACACGAGCAAGAAAACTTTCCAGAACTTTCGATGGAAAATTGTATAAATTGATACTTGAAATGTGATATTTTTTAGAGTATCATAGCATCCATCTGAATGCGACTTGCAACCAAACTTACGGCACTTCATTTTTCTTTTGCACGGTCACTGAAATCTTTTTTTTTTTGTAAAGTAATACGCACGACTGCCAGAATCGAGCTGGCACACGTGTAGTTCATATCTCCTCTACTCTCCTACGCTTTAAAGCTAAGCCTTTCTTTCTCTAATCTAAGCCAGTCTCATTACAGCATCTCCTCCTAACGTGCACGTATTTTGTTTTTAACTAGTGACACACCCCGGCTTTACCCAGGTGGAATGTTGAATGTTTTCATACAAAAATGCCATCCAAATTTATTCCAGATTTAAAAAAAAATTTTTTTCTTGCATTACTTGTCCTGACAATTACGAGAACAACAAAAAATACCGCCTAATCGGTCGAGTTGTTCTTAAGTGATGATCATAATAATGAAATAAGTGATGATAAGTGATTTATACATGCGGTAATTGATTTTCATTTATGTATAATAGATAAAAACTTTACATAACTCTTCTAATCGTTCGATGATGGTATAATTCAACAAAATGTAAAAAGAAGAGCTCTAACAACGCTGGAAACTTAATTATGATTAATTGTTTCGTCACAAAGGAGAAAAATAAATTGAACTGAAGATTCGAACGTTCAAACGAAGTAAAGGAAATTTTCATTTATATTGGAAGTTTCTCTGAGGAATATCCTCTCAGTAGGCGCTGGGATGGAATTTATTATAAGGACTGGTCAATCAGAACGTTATTGTGGTAGGAATAATAAACTTTTACTTACACTTCCTTTTACTTTTATAATTTAAATTTAGAACACTGATTTACAAACTGTACAATTTCATGACTAAAGAAGTTAAAGTAGCCCTGAAAAGCCTCTACGTACTATACGTAATATATATATATATATATAATATAATATATATATATATATATTACGTATATATATATATATATATATTACGTATATATATATATATATATATATATAGGCCTTTTCAGGGCATTTAATGAGAAAGTCGCCGTATTAAGGCTAATTAATAATATGAGTACTTTGTATGAATTCTCCTGGAAACAAGCTTAATATGATGTTTGAATGAAATACAAATTATGATATATGTACTATCGCGGAAAGTGGATGTTTAGACGTTTAAAAAACCTTTGAATTTGCAGTGTAATAGACTGTTTTATCGACTGGACAAAGTTAGCGAATTGAAGTTTATATTGGTGTCTTTGTCATTTCTAAATTCAAAATTGAAAGATAAACGTACGGGATACCAATCCGTAGTCTTCGTATTCCGAACTAACACGAATGACGAGAATCGAAGAGCGACATGTGCCAAAGAACAGTTAATAAAAATTAACTGCAATTTGTGGATGCGTAGTTAAACTTGGAACCCTTATGATTTGGCCGTAGGTCACGAATAAACATTTTTAAACTTATTAATTAGAAAGTAGCTACTTATCAACCGCAAAAATGTGCGTTTAGATACTGTTTATCCTGCATGAGTAATAAAAAAATTAATATAACGTAAGGCAACGTCCAGTGAAACGTTTTAACAATAAAATATACTTCCATTTAATTTATTATTTTTTTGTTAATACGTCCACATTTTTCTGAGTAAAATGCAAAAATATGGAACAAAATTAAGTTTTATGCCATAAAATAAACTGCCTTTTGTAAGATAAGTGAATTTGTATACTTAAATAACCCACAGCACGATAGGTAACGAGTTAAGTTCTCAATTAATATAATTCCTCCCCCTTTCTATCCTGTCATGATTGTAATCAGGGTTATTAGGTTAGTCTGTGACAACAGGAGCGCATTTGAAACAGCTTTAATGTAATATTATTTTAACTTAGGCTTTGTGTAACTTTTGAAGATGGAAATATATGTATATTAGGTTCCTACAGATGTTGATTAGTTAGGTACCTACAAATTGAAGAAAGTAGAATTATCGTATTATTCCATATATAATATAACATTATTACTTTACTATTTTTTATTTCTTACACTGGCACTGCAGTAAAGATTTTAAATCTATTTATTAGGTGGTAATTTGTAATTGGCATTGTTTTATTATTTTATAACAGTATTTAAAATCTCATAATAAAAATCATATTGGGTCAAAAAGTAGGTAAACTGAAATGGTACTGAGCTGGTCATATTTTGTAGAAAATTTGTTTATCGCTTGAGCAGATGATTTCTACAATAGAGACCTAATTTATGGTATAATCTTTAGATCTAATCTCTGGAGTTTCCGCAACAAGTGTTGCAAAAAAATCGATAAATTAATCGCATTACATTTTTAGTTAGTAAATTCAGTTCTATGTTGGTCTAAAAAACCAATTGTATGCTTTTTGCTGTCAGATATTACTTGTTACCAACCACCAACCACAAGACAGCGTTTGTGATGGATCTTTTTTCTTTTTTTTTAAAAAAAAACAATCTAACATTGTTTTGAATTACGCAGACTACAAAGCAGAAAAAAGAAGAAATTTCACGAAATTTCTGGTATGAACTGCAAGAGATGCAATTCGGATGATTTATCTTCAATATTTACTTTTCTCATTACGCATAAACGATTTTTTTTTAATTTCTCTGGGTGAAACTTTTGAAGATAAGCTGGGGACTGCAAATTTAGCGTACCCTTTCAAAAAGAGTTAAAAGCAACTTGAAGTATAAAACGTGTTATACATTTTTAAATTTAGGGTCTACTGAGCTTTTAACTGATATTCCACACAAAACTCCCGAAAAGGTTCATTTTAACCTTTCTATTTATTTCTTTGATACACCGTTATAGATACGGCGTGAAGATATGTATGGATGTATTTAAGCCCCCAAAAGTTAATCCCAAAAAGCGAAAACTCGAAATTATGACTTCGGACCACCTTCTGCTAGAATTCTTCCAAACATCCGATTACGTCAAATAATTTCCTAGAAAATGGCTGTGACAGACAGTAACTGATGTGATTTCTAGTGTTCCTTTTAAAGGTCAAATCAATAGCCAAATGGGAAAAAATGATACCCTTATAATTTGATCCTGTCCGTCTGTCTGTTCGTATGTCACGGTCGATTTATTTGGAGACTATTGGCACAACTTTGAATAAAATTTGGAACAATATATGTAGAGATTTCAAAGTAACTTTTTTGGTTTAGTTGACAGTTGCTGAATTACGCGCTTCTAAATTCGTAAACCCGTATAATTTCATTCTGATTCCTGTCCGTCTGTCTATCTGTCCGTATATAACAGTCAACTTACTCGGAGGTGATTGGCGCTATATATGTACACATGGATAAAATTTGGAAGGTGGAGTGATATAGAGGTTTAAAAGGGGTTTTTCTTTTTTGTTTTAGTTTACAGTTGCTGAGTTATGCGCTCTAAATTTGTAAAAAAATTCCCCCTCTAACGTTTTAAATACACATACATACCTAATGCCCCACCACACACGATCAAGTAAACTTGATCAAGCCCGTCGAATTGGCATGAAGCGTTATTTATCAGGACGCCCCTACAGTGCCAAATACGATCAAATTTACTTGATGCAACCTCCGCTTCATGCTAATTGGTCGGGCTTGATCATATATACTTGATCGTATGTGGCGAGCATAACAGGGTAATCAGAGAGGACGGAACGTCAAGTATAGGGGTTCTTACATGCTTTTTAAACATGGGGTGTAAAATTTAAGATAGTAGAACTTAAAATGCAATTTTGTAAAATGCAATTTTGATTCAAGTTTTTTTTGAATAATTACATATTTTGTAGTTTTTGAGATATGGGGTACTTTCGGTTACACACTCGGTGACCGCAGAAATAATTTTGTTTTTTAGTATCATTGAGATATGCCATGAAATATAACCTTATTTTTGCTACCGATTAAATGAATATTGTGATTACAGACTACAGAACCCTTCACTATGCGTGGTACGACACGCATTTGGCGAGTTCTTTAAATTTTGTAACAATAAAAAAGAAAGAAGAGATAGACGTGCCAGCTGCTATGTTCCCGCGTAAGTCGTAAAAGTCGGCCAAGAGATAGGCTGTAACATAAGGAGCTTATATAAGCCACAGGGTAACAACTCATTATCTCCTTTCATTTTACGATCTGTAACACGACTATCTGAAAGTGGCGTTGAAGTGTAATTTTATTCCACATTGATGTTCTATTCACTTCATAAGTGAAATGACTTGAACTCGAACCAAGAAACGTAATGGTACGGAGCCACAATAAGTTGCCGCTTATACCACCGTGTGGAAAACGAATTTTCTTGTCTCTTTCTATCTCATTGAGCGTCAGCACGATTAAAACAATTAGCTATAGTAAGTACGGCAAGCTCGCACTGTCAGTATAATTCATGTCAGCTTATAAGTAGGTCATGAAATAATTATTTGTAAATCTTAAGTGTCAGTTGTACTGTGACCTTCCCTAGTCACGTGCATTAGTAAAATCTAGAAACTTGGTCAACCAGAAAAGGACACCGTAAGGACACGTCCTTAGAGAAAATGCTCTGCCCTTTGTGATACTTGATCCGAGGACGTGACGATATGGAGTGGACTAACGGCATAATGATTTTTTTGGTGTATAGCAATAACAAATATACCTTTATAATTTCATGTTTTATATTCTTATCACATAATACAAATCGTGTAATTTTATCTTTTGTAACATCGTATCGAATAAATATTGTGTCGTAATGTCGTACTTATTAAATATTACGACAAAATTTATATTAAAAAATATTTACAAGAAAAGTAGCCATTGAATTAAAAATATTTAAAGGAAATCCAGTTACAACTATTCCCAATTCTCTTTACAGCTATTGTGTAATTACCTATTTTTTATACCTAAAGCTTTATAATTTGAAATATAATTTTATAATAAATATTTTCAAATGCCAAACTCAGACAGCTGATTAGTACAATATTACAATAAATGTTTGTCATTATACTAAACTAAAGCCACGGAAACGAGAAACATCTAAAACTAAGCCAAATTAACCAAAAATATTGTATAAATAGTCAAATTGTATCCTCTTCATAGATTCATGCGGACAAAGTCGCGGTCAAAAGCCTTGCCTAATACATATTAATATTAGACGGATAAAGTGACGGTACTTCGACATTTAAATATTTAAATGAACCCTTTCTGAAAATAAGTCCACACAAATCGGGGTTCGTTTAAATTTACAATAATAATATGCTAAAAGAGAATTGTTATTGACACTGCTCATCCTTTTTGGCATGATGTGAAATTATTTATTCAAATAATTCAAGTGTACTTTCGGCCGCCGCGATATATTATATGTCGCTGTATAATCGTGAAATTGAGAAGATTATGACATTTAGTGAATTGCCTCCAATTTACGAATGGCCAACTATCTAATAACAGCCGTAACATTCAATACGAATTATTTGACGATTCGTCCAGCCGGGGACAACAATCTTGTAAGATATCCAAAGCATAGACTTTATAAATAACTCAAGATGACATGTTCCGTATAGAGCAGCGGCGAGACAAATCAGATAAGCTAACTTACCTGTATATACATCACACATTTATTATCGGATAAGCTGATTGGCCGCCATTTGGTTAGAAAACAACACCCACACATCAAAATTTTACTTGATTTTGTTTTCCTCACTTCTTAGTACGGGGCAGGCTGTCTTGAGTTAATAAATTCTATGGTCCAAAGTACATAATTGAAAATTAAGCACAATTGTGTGACTTGCATGAAACTCGTATAGCTCATGCTCATATTATCTTCATTAAAATCAAAGTATCTATGTTGTACTAGATTGAATGTTTGAAAACCTATGTTTCACTCAACTGAGGTACGGGAACCACACCTAATTCACATACACTTCGACGCTTTTGCAGCGAATAACGTAGCGTATTTCACTTAATTTCGAACTTACAAAGGTTAATAAATAAACAATTGAATGATTTTAATAATAAAGAAAATTGATACTGAATGTAATATTAGATTCTATAAATACGCAAAATTAAAACGTCGTGGGCAAGTCCATTGTAGCACATTGAGTTGTAATCGATGCCCATTCAGAGCGACGACATAATAGCACTGTCACGCCTTTACTTACGACCAAACGCAACGCGTTAGAGGAAATAGATTTACTTCCCGCGTTGCGCTCTATGATCATAATTGTTTTGGTTTACTGTTCTAGTGTAGCGTGCGACTCAATAATAATTGTAATGCATTTTTCTGGTCAATTACTTTATTATTACAATTTTCTTGGGATACTATTCAATTTGTTTTGATATAACTGTTTTGCGAGCACTTACATGCAGCGCAGAGCGTGGAGGCATCACCACTAGTGGTGTCAAATCCAACCGAATTATATAGTGCCCAGATCATTTAGTTTATAATATCGAGAAGCATACTGCTGTCATAGAACCACTATTGTTTTGAGTGAAGACGTCTTAAAGTGATGGCTTTGCAATAGATTATTTCTTGAAATAGCGAATTTTCATGATGTCCTCGAGCACCATAGTATGCCTGTCAAATTGTACGACCAGTTAGCACGCACGATATGTTTAAAACAGTGACGTATTCAATGATTTTCACTTGACATTGAGATATACATAAACGTTGATATACATGTGTAATATTTTATTCATTCCATTTTTCAATGAATTTTAGTAATTTATTTGACTAAGATAGTTAATCTCCTAACTCTTTAGATCTCGTTTTACTCTCTCCTTTTTTTCAATTAATGTTGTCATAAATAACTCTTAAAACAGTAACTTTTTTGCTATCAGATTATTTTACTTTGCAACAGCTTGGTACGAGTATTGCTAGACGAAATTTTTTTTTTGCTTTTAAAATTTTATTTTGTTTTTTTTTTCTCTTACGAGTATATTAGTATTACATTTTTTATAATCACGTATATACATATATGTACACCCTGAAAATGGAATGGAATGGAACGGAACCCGAAATGGAATGGAACCCGAAAGTAATATATATATTATTTTGCGGGTCATTCCATTTTCAGGATGTACAGAACATGAAATCGTTAGGGATGTCAAGGGTGTACCATTGGCATTGTAAAAGAAGAAATAACCTATCCATGATATTAGTATAGCAATTGAGATTTTTTTTGTATGTGATAAAAAGTACAACTGCAACTATGTCGTGATGGTTACAGAACTAAAATATTACGTACTAAAAATTAATTAAAAAAAAACACACTTTTATCACGCACTAAAAATTAAAAACAAATAAATAAACTTTTATTTGTTACGATGTACGCATGTTACCCTTGCCAATAATTTAACTTCATTGTAGAGTAAATGCAAACATATATATTTTTTAATTCAATACGTGACGGATGATAGATATGCTAGGTAGTTATTAGTGAACTTTTGTAAATATTTAATAAAAACAGCTGAGATAAACATACAGATGGACAGCGAAACTTATAATAAAACATTTTTTAATAACATAAGATTTATTCAAGGAGCTTTCATATCTGATAAAAAATCTGCTGAAATAACGAAATAACCTAAGTTTAAATTTCTCAGGAAAAATTTCTAATAATATTTAATAAATTTCAATCAGACAGTATTTTATAAATGAAAATAAGCAATAGAAATACAATGTAGTAACATAAACTAAATATATAACATTTAAAATTAATAACTTCGACTACAAATCAATTACTGCGTAGTTTTATGTGAAAATAAAAATAACAAACATTAACAATTTCTGACTTCGAACCAATAAATATCCTATTTAAACGCCAAACTTTTTTAATGAAAATTGTACGGTATAAATAACAATAAGACATTTATTTTAATCTCCCTTCACAAATAATAAATGTAATACATAGTGAAAGCTTATTTGAAGCTTAAGTGAAATATGATTTTAGTTTTATATAACACTGTATTACTACATTTTATTTACATTAACAAAAAGTACATACATACGTTAATATTTACAAACTTAAAACTACACCTTATCTTAAATAATAGACTTCCTCGAAGTTGCCGCTTAGAAAGCTGTCATTGCTTAAGGTACCCAGCAGACTGGCAGCATTGCCTCTTTGAATAGCCAAACTGATTCGTTGGCGAAAGAAGCTGCCAGCCCGGCGGTCTCCCGAAGCCTCGACTAGTCTCTTACAATATCGGATACCAGTCGATGGGCTTCGGGGCCCCAGGGACCCAAAGTTTCGACTGCAAAGGGCGTAAATATCTTGGAAGTCGCCGGCATATGGGAAACAGCAAGTGTATCGACAAAAGTGATATCCCATACCAGCGATCTTCCAACATAACACATGATTATATCAGTTTTTTTAAAGCTAGTAAATTATTTTGTAATGAAATAGTAACGTTTTAAATCTTATGTTTTTTATAGCGATAAATAAGCTCTATTAATTTAGGCTTTCTGAAAAATCGTTTAAAATCCTATTTTAATAACAAATTTATAGCCAATTAGCTTTAATAAAAGTTAGCAAACAGATATTAGTACATAAATAAAAATTTGTACATTACGTAAACTTTTATATAATAAATAAAAAAGAAACATTTGGGTCTTTCATTGTTTCCTGAATCACATTTTTAAAGTAACTGACAGAAAATACAAGAAAATGAAATAACTATAAAAGGAAAAGTCTTGATTGATTGACTGACTAAAGATTAAACTTCAACGTTTGAAGAGAGTGTTGATTTTATGTGTCAGACATCATTTATGAAAGGACTTCTTGAAATTCAACTCACTTCAAGTAGGTCAAAGTTTGCATGACACATAACATTTTAACATACCATGTTTCAAGTAAATTTAACTTGAAACATGGTATTAATAATCTTCGACACAACGAACCATGTATTTCGGCGTTTTTTAAAATTCAACCTCATCAGGAGATAATATTTTTCTAGAATTTATTTGAATTAACTTGTAGTTTGGTATTAATACTCTACAATGCAATTAATGAAACGCGAATTTCGGCGTTACATGAAGTTACGGTACTACTAGAAATTGAAAATCAATTATTTATTTCACAAATTTCAAATCTTTTTTGTATTGATTAATTATTTTTAAATTTTGTCATAGCTTCACTCCATCAGAAGATTATGCATTAAGTTTCAAATTACGGTAGATAGGAATACCCTTAACTGATTTATCATGCTCAGTCTGTCAACGTTACGCTGATTTAGGTCGCATACCAAGTTACTGAAAATTGAATGGACTTACAGTACATGAAGTATTTTTCGGTCGGCTCTAATGTCTAAGTATAATTAGTACAGTGGTTCGTAATAAATTATGTGTTTCAGAAATCTTCGTGTTTCTGAATCGCTAAGAATTACCGAACAAAAATGTTGCTCCACGAATTGATTGTTTTATTAAAATAGTTTTGGTGAGTAGCAGCCCTACATAACCCAGTTACTCTCCCAGGGGGTTGGGTACATTGAAAAAATATTTTAGTCAGTTTTATAAAAATTTTAATAAACTCGCGGGTTAATTTCGGACTAACAAAAGGAAATTGTTGAATTCACTAAACTTAAAACGTTGAAATATTTACAAAACTGTTTTCGTAATTAATAAATTTGTTAAGTAATATTAACATAAAATTTTATAAATTTTATTATCTTAGAACGTGTAACTTAATATTTTTTTTTTGCAAATTGAACATATTACGTGATATTGTAACAATAATTAATTAATACTTTAGTGAACTTTGTTTGGTTTTACCCAACAACATATCAGCCCTCGGAACTCAACAAAAGTATTTTATCAGTGTACCTGTATGCAGGTACATATATTCATAAAACTTTGACAAAACCAAAAAATTAATCAAGTGTGAGTTGATCTCATGCATAGAGGGTTCTGTACCAGATAAAAAATGCTACTCGTATATTCCAAAATGTACAACTTTAGGTAAGTAGATAGATATTCAAAGGTTTTCAGGGGAAGAGAACGGTCAATTAGAGATCAAATATCAAATTTTCCCTCTCATTAATTATATTATAAATATATTGAAATATTAACTAGTACAACGTAGTCAAAAAACCACAGGCACACTTAGTTATTGGACACTTCCACTTCATCATTAAATATTATTTATTATAATGCTTTTATTCAATATCTAATATTATATTATATTACTTACGCTTGGAGTTCCGTTCTCTCTGACTACTGCTAGATACAGCGTGAAGATATGTATGTATGTATGTATGTATTATATAACTATTAATATTTCTGTAGTTAATTTGAAAATTAAATTGAAATATTACGTAACAATACATTTACATCTCAAAAAGAGATTATTTCCAGTATCTCGTTTGTGACTGTCACAGCAGAGACTAAATAATCTAATGAAACGGCCAATTAGGTACTGTAATATTCTAATTTCTATTTTAGATATTAATTTATTTTGATGTTAAATAAAATATGTACAGAGCGAAAGTGAGTGGTAATTGGTAACAGAAGCCACGGAAAACCAAGTCTGACTTGGAAACATCAAATTGCCAAAGTGTTAGCTGACGGAAATGTCAAAATTGATCGCATAACTAGGCGCGAATGTGTTAAAAATATGAGATTTGGGGAAGTGAAAGAAGTATGTAAGGACCGCAACGCTTGGCGCTCCGTCCTCTGTGACTACCCCGTTAAGGATACAGCGTGTAAATGTGTATGTGTGTATACTCTAATAATAAATAATAAATAAACACACCTTTAAACATTCACTAAATAGTATTTTTGTCTTCATATACATCTAATAATAATAATAATAATAATGGGCCAGACGATACACACCAATCATCTGATCACAAACTAGGGTGCCCTGTGCTATGAGAAGCAGACGACGACTATACTGGGAGCGTCTCCCAGTACACTCAGACCCGAGACAATCTAGAAAAGTTCATTTCCTAAATTGACCCGACCGGGAATCGAAACCGGAACCTTCCGAGCTTGGCTGTAACGTCTATACCACTGCGCCATCGAGGTTGGCAAACTGCTATTATTACAAAAAAAATAGTAGGTCGAAGTATGTAGCCTTAACGCACACTAGTACAGCGTTTTCCCTCTAATATGTACTATAACTAGATGTATCATTATGTAAGGTTGCATTGGTTTTATCTGAAATCAATTACGGCAAATGGAAAGAATCGAAAGAATGAGTGATGAAAGACTGATGAAGAAAATCTATACAGCGAAAGTGAGTAAAAGAAGCCTGACTGACCAAGGCTGACTTATGAAGATCAAATGTGGCGTGATGTGATCAAGTGTTAGCCGACGGAAATGTCAAAAGCACTCGCATACCTAAGCGAAAATGTGTGAGGAGATTGATGAAATTTGAGGAAGCGAAAGAAGTATGTAAGGATCGCGACGCTTGGCGCTCCGTCTTCTCTGACTACCCCTTTGAGGATACAGCGTGAAGATATGTATGTATGTATGTATGTAACTACAGCAAATGGTCAAGATGCATCCGTCTATGTAACCGAACCAAAAAGTGCGCAACCAATACAGTCTTACAATGTTCAATAATTCAAACACTTCAATAATACCTACGAAAATTACCGAAGCACGAAGAATTAAATTATTTCGTCATTTTGTATGTCGAATTTCTAATGTGAAGCTGTCAAGTTCGCCTCGCAAGTCAATTTCGAAAATGATTTTTTGCTTTAATTGTAATGTGGTTACTCCTTCATTCATGTGTTTACATACATTATTATTTTAAGCTATACAACTATGGTGTTTTTCTAGAGATTATTTTTGAAATCATTAACAAATTAACCTGTTTAGACCCTTGTAAAACTGAGCGTTTTAAGCTTTTAATGAAACGTGTCTTCATAATGATAATAAATAATTATTATGACACTGTATGTCCTTGTAACAACGGTTCACTTTAACGAATAACGTTTTGTGACATGAGGTTAAAATGTCTGTGTACAATGTCACGAGGCTTCGAGGGTGCGAAAATGAAGAGGAAATTTCCTCATAATGATAGAGTGGTTTCCAGCGAAACACCTACTCGCACACTTAGTAAATTGACGTAATTTGTTAAATAAACCATGTCAGATGTTAACTCGTAAAGTGGTATTTTAGTTCTTACTTATATAAAATATTGCGATGACAGGAAACGGAACTCTGTAGCAGCATTACTTAATTACATTGGCTGGAAATATCCAAATTGGATATAGAATAGAGCGAACTAATATTTAAAAATTTGATTGACGTTTAACAATGAGCAGCAATGAGCCCGAAATCTATACAAATTAATATTAATATTCAAACGATACAAGCTGTGGTATTAACATTACTCAAATATATAATTCGTTTCGACATCACAAGCTTCAAAATCATTTTCACTTTATTTGCAAGAGCAATTAGCAGAGTATTATTTCCACGCATTCAATATTCGTAACTCTGACTGATTTAACAAGATGGCGCACCGCCCAAATTTTACAGAGAAGTCCATAAACCATTAACAGCGAAAGATTTTAGCGCTAAAGATTGCTCAAGTCTGTCATTGGTAGATTGAAATTTTCCGCGCTACTAATAATTGTATCACTAGCTACGAGATACATTGAGGCGACTTATATTTTAGTTTACGTTGTAGAAAATTAGTCCTCAGGCATAAGAATAATAATACCTGTAGTATTTATTGTGTCTGAGGTTTGTAAAGCAATCAATAAACAAAAAATCTTATCAACTGGAGAATTTTACTAAGTCTACTAACTACACAAATCAATAAATTTATTTATGTACTTAGTAGACTAAGAAAAACAGCAAGTCAAGAAACCATATTAGCGGCATACTATGGATACGTAGCATCGAATCTCAAATACGGTCTTTTATTATGGGGAAACTCACGCGATTTAAACAGAGCGTCCATTGCTCAAAAAAAAATGTTTACGGGCTATGTGTGGTGTGCCTCCTTGGGAATCATGCCGACCACTATTTGAAAAGTTAGGCATTTTGCCGCTTCCGTGCATGTATATGTTTAAAGTTGCCTGTTTCGTCGAAATTATTCTTGTTTTTTTTAAATCCATTTTAATTATGTCATTATTATTTTGTATTTAATGTGTATAGTTCACAGATAAACTACCCTAGAGACATAAAATATTTACGAATTTCTAAGCAAACTATTCTGTCAAGGTTAGAGGAATGAGACGTAAGCGGGCGGCGTGGTAACGTCACGTACTCGACGAAAAAGTGATGTACTCGTAGATATTACATATACGAGTATCGATAAGTACAAGAATTATTTTCATAAGCTTATTTTAAAAATAGAAATAGTATAATATATATATATATAATCAAAACAAAATTCTTTATTTTGAAAAAGTCACACAAAAAAATCAAATATTTAGAATAGAAATGCAAATCAAATTCGTTTGGGTAATACGTGTTTTCAACAAAAAATTAACTTTATAAATTGTGAATGCTCCGAAGCTAAATTATTACAAGTTATAGCACCACAAAATGAAAAATTTAGTCATTTTATTAGTATTATTATTAACTTGAAGAAATCTAACGAATGTCTTTTATAGAAAATCGACACCCCCAAGTCGTAAAAAAAGAGCACACAATTTATATACCCACTCATTTATATAACAGTTTTATAGGGACAGGCATTCGTTTGCAAATTTTACAACGCCTTTGTATAGCGGGTTACATTATACACCCAATCTACTTCTGTATAATATAGTGACAGTACTCTTCGAGTGACATGGCTGTTGCTGATCGACAGATAGCCCAGTATGAAATTACAAGGGTCCGTTTTTGTCATTTGGCTACGGAACCTTAAAATGTGCGCCTTTATTCATTTTAACTATTTTTTGTAGACTAATTTATTATATGCTAGCCGTACTCGCGACTTCGTTTGCGTGGAAAATGTTACCGTGGCTTTTCGGGGTAAGTGTTTCCCTTTCTCTCCCTTAGACGCAGATTTTTCATAAACAGTAGCCTTTTTATTTTTGTTACTTCCTACCATAGAGAATCTGCCATATTGGATTTATGACAATGTCACATACACAGAAGCATTCCCCTCCGTATTGCATTTCATTTGACACTAACATATTTCTGGAAGTCTTGAAAAATTTACGTCCTATTACGGAACATCCGCCATATTGGATTTGTGATGATGTCACATATACAGAAACCTTCCCCTGCTTATTCCATTTCATTTGATACCCATATTGCTGGATGTCTTGAAAAAGTTGCGTCCTATTACGGAGCATCCGTCATATTGGATGATGATACATATACAGAAATCTTCCCTTGCTTATTCCATTTTATTTAACACCAATATTGCTGGTGTTGAACAGAAAACTTACTTCCTACTTATTTATGATTTATGACGACGTTACATATACAGAAACCTTCCCCTGCTTATTCCATTTCATTTGATACCCATATTGTTGGTGTCGTACAAAAAAGTTACTTCCTTCAATGGAGTATCTGCCATATTGGATTTATGATGACGTCACATATACAGAAACTGTTCCCTGTGTATTCCATTTCATTTGATGCTTATATTGCTGGAGGTCTTTTACTTTCTAACACATAGCATTCGCCATATTGGATTTATGATGACGTCACATATACAGAAACCTCACAGGTGTGCGCACAACAATTCACAAAATTTTCATTGCAATCAGATAAATGGTATAGAAACGCATAGAAAACAAATGTACAAAGAAACATTCATCTATAAAGAAACAAACAGACTCGCATTTTTTGAAAAAAAGAAATATTCATCATTAAATAAACAGACAGACTTTCGCATTTATAAAATTAGTATGGGTATCCGCTTTTATTTATTTTTATTGTTTTAAAATCTTAAATCATGAAATTTTCAATTTAAAAACAATCATTCAAAAATGTATGTAATAAATATTTTAATTACCTAATTAAGTTTGTTACAATAGTAGAAAAGAAACAAGATATTATAATATGGAACTAGGTACATAATTTCAAAGAATGGTAGTCATTATAAATTCTCAAAATTAATGGAAAAGATATTAGTAATCGATACGTTTTTTCGCATCCCTACTTACACGTGCCATCTTGGAAGAATGAGGACGCAACTGCCATCTTGGAAGAATGAGGATAGCTTGCTAGACAAGGACAAACGCTGACTCAAAGCTACCAGCAACCAGTATCACTAGAGCTCTGTAGTTTTATGTTATAAATTTTTATTATTAATTTTATACTTACCGATGAAACGTGATATTGTCCTTTGTTAAACTATATTTACGACTGTCATTACCACACCACTTTACAGTGTAATTTGGCATTGTTTTCGTATTTTATTCTATATTTTTTAAAACGATTAGACACAGGTCACGGATCTGCTTTCTGGTTAAAGGAGCGCGCGTTTGTGTTTGAACTTATATGAGCATTTGTGCTAATCAATGGCAGAAAACGGTGCCTTTTCATTTCCTGTCTTTAGGCTAATTTGTCTGTGGTATAGTTAGTTAGTTAGTTATATGTGTGTATGTTGATTTTTTAAATTTTAGTGTACTTTTTGCATAGCTATTGGTACAATATTAACTTAATTTTTTTATGCTAACTTGTTAGCGAAATATGTTACTTATAAAATTTGTACCATCTCCGTTTTGTATACCACATTTCTTACGAATAAAGAATTATTATTAAACATCAAAATGCTCTCCATTCTATCTGATGATTCCGTTAGGAATACAGCATGAGGATATGTATGTATGTAAATTTGTTAAATTAAAATATCATAATTTTCAATAAGATTACCCGATAGCTAAAGGTAATTATAAAATTGTGACGTAATTATTAGTAACCAACTGGATATAATGAATGCAATGAGTATGTACTGTTTTAATAAACTTGCGTCCAAATTCTTTCTTTTTTTACTCTCTTTCTTACTACTCTTTCCTTAAAGGTCGGCAACGCACCCGTGATTCCCTGGACGTTGCGGGTGTCCATGGGCGGCGATGATCATTTTCCATCGGATGATGCGCTTGCTCGTTTGTCCCCTCTGATATAAAAAAATAAATAAATAAATAAAAAAAAAATTGCAACAATTTTTTCAAGTAGACGTGAAATAGTAATAATGAATATCGAAAGCGTTCATTTTGTATTACTTTCACAATAGAATTTTATTGGGGCAAGATGTGATTTGTTACCTCATGTTACTCTGTTCACGAATAGGAAATAACATGAAGTTATGTATTCCAGAAGATGCCTTATGTAATGGCGAAAACTGCATTATATTAATGAGGATATGTGTGTGCATGGGTGTATCTAGTACCTACGTATTTGGATGTGGACGCGTGTGTGTTTAATGTAAGTGGTTATGCAGGTCGCATCAGACCGGTATCACTGCGACCAACATTGGTCGTATGGTGTGTGTGTGTATATTTATAAACTGATATGAAAAATCATATACCACTTCTTTTGGCTTCTGCGTTATAGTATAGTTATAACATTAAACATTTTAATATTTATTTAAATTGCCTAAATTTAATATCTTTTCTGTAATATTTTTCGCATTCTCATTTAAATTTTGTAACTCAAAATGGTAGTGAAATTACATAAGTTTGAATAGGCGTTTAAACACGCACATTATACACGTATTCACAAAAACTGAAATCACATATTCCGTCGTCGCTTTCTACCGTTGTTGATATGAAATAAAATTATTCTGAGCAGGGGCTCTAAACAAAGCGGTGACCAAGCGACGGTTACAGGGAGTACTACAAGTGACAAGTGGTGAGCGATCGCTTGATGTTAGAGGACAGTGTATGTACATTTCGACAGCTTCTTTAATTATTGCTAGTACACGTTGAGCTTTGGAAACAAATAGTGTACTTATAAGGTTCCATGCCTTTATATAAAAACCGAATGTTTGAGATCTCATGCATTCATCCACCTGTTCATCTGTTCGTCTGCTTCTCGGACCGTCTCTCACAGCAGATTTACTCAAAATGTCGGTGACGTGTGAAATTGAAATTTAGCATAATAACCCCCCATAACCCATATATTATGTATGTTACACTACTTAACATTTTAAAATAATATTCATGCGAGATATACTGAATAGATATATAGTTAAGGTAAATTGGGTACTGCAAGTTGACTGATTATTCTTCCCCCTTCATCTTTGAATCTACTTGATCTAGAATTTAGAAAATGACAGTAAGCGTAAAACGTTCGAACTCCAATAATAATTTAGATTCAAAACCAATTTATAGACACATATCGTTTGGAATTATCTGTGCACAAGTTGAATTCGTACTTGATACGCTAACGCTTTACGGTTTAGTATAGACAACAGATCATTTTTTTTACTGCAGCTGCCTTCCAAGCCGGAATTCCGGGTTCGATTTCCGGTCAGGTCATTTTAAGAAACGAACTTTCCCATTCTACTTAGAGTCTGGATGTTATTGGACGCTCTCCGAGTTCGTTGTGTGGTACCCATAGTTCAAGCCTAGCGGTTAGTTTGAGGCAATGTCATTTGTGTAATTGGTTGTACGATTATTATTATTATTTTATAGTTAAATAACACCAAAACAGCAAAAGGAAACTTGAATGGTAAAGTTATTGTTTAACATTTTAATCACATAAAAAAATGTAATGGAAATTAATGCAGTAGAATTTGCATAATTATAGCCCTACCATTAGCTCAGTCATCGCCGTGCTTGTGGCCCCACCTTAAACGTTCTTTCCCTATGTTAGCAACGTAGGTACGTAATAACTACACACAATTTCATAGTCCGTGAATTGGGTTACGATCCCTATTGTTATCGACGCCGTGGGAATACGTGCTCACGTTACAATAATTATCATCCATTCAGCATTCGAGAAACGTCTTCACGCAATGTTCTCAAATTTTCACTGTACTTATATCTTATACTGCGATAGTGCTAATATTCGTTTTATATTGCGAAATCAATTTTTGTAAGGATGGTTAAATAATGGCCTTTTTGACTGTTTCTTATCAATTTAATTAAAAGATAACTTTAGTAATCAAGAACTGAACTGCGAAAAACATTTCGAAATTGAAAAATGTAAGAATTACTCGTTGTTAAAATCAAGTAAGGGGAGCAGAGTGAGAATAAGTTCCGTCTCTCTGGCTCCTAGTGACGGGCAATAACACGAATTTGTAATGCAATGGTTCTATAACACTATTTTCTTAGGTATATCTTATACTCACTGTGTCTGCGATATTAAAGTATTTCTTTTTTTTCATGTATACAAAGTTTTTTTTCATAATTGTATTCAATATTTCTGATTATTTTAATAGAATTAAAAAAATATCCAATTTTTTAGAGCAGTTATCTAATCAATTGAGAGTACCTAAGAGATTAGCTAAGATATTCGTGATTGGGTCTATTTTCAAATTTTTTTTTATTGACTATGCCTGTGTGGATCGATGTTAACACGTTCTTCCATCATACAATGCCCGAAAACAACTTGCCACATCCTTAGTTTTTTATGTTCAAAGTCGATTTTAACTTTTAGAGGTTGGTTTGGGGGGGTATGAATAGAAAGTTAAAAAAAAACATAATCGTACATACATACATATCCTCACGCTGTAACCCTAACGGGGTAGTCAGAGAGGACGGAGCGCCAAGTGTCGCGGTTCTTACATACTTCTTTCGCTTCCTCAAATCTCATCATTCTCCTCACACATTTTCGCCTAAGTATGCGAGAGCTTTTGACATTTCCATCTGCTAACACTGGTTATTTGATCTTCGTAAGTCAGCCTTGGTCTTTCTTGCCTGCTTTACCCCTCACTTTCGCTCTGTATATTTTCTTCGTCAGTCCTTCATCACTCATTTTTTCTATGTCATATATATAACATATTCATTCATTCACAAAATTTAAAAACAAGTTACACTACATTACTTCGAGTTACTATTTTGAACATTTTAACAAAAATATGCGTAAAAATTCTTTTCGGACTGCGTTTTAATATTCAGTGGCACGAATTATTGAAAGCCTAGGTACATAAATTTTCTCTGCTAGGCTCTTTCTGAGTACAAAAAAATTAATAAGTATGTTCAACTTTTAAAAATTTGGTTATGAATACGTCTTGTTTACATTATATTTTACGCAATTCCTTTAATATGGTTTATGTTTTTTTTATTATATTTCTTTTATTTACTAGCTATAAAAAAAATTCCGCACCGTTTTTTTAGATAATTATAACAAAAATTAATTTTTAATTTCATAAATGTATGCAGCTTTATCGTTATCAGCTTAGAGCTTAGAAGCTTGCGATTTTTTTACAGTACGCGGTTAAAATGTTCACAGGCGTTTAGTCAGACATTCGAAATAGTGATGAAAAATTTAGATTGCGTCAGTGTTTCATAGGTTTTTTTATTTTCAACTTTTTTCTCATTAGTGTAGTTGTGGGAAATGAGTCAGATGACTCAGGCGAAGAGAAAGAGAAAGAAAAAAGAAATGGAAAGGTAAAGATCAGTGAAAGAAAACTTAAGTACAGAAGAAGGACAATCAAAAGACAAAGCGACGAATATTTCAAGAATCAAACGAAACTTCAGTATCAGATGTAAATACTAACGACATTTGCCAGGATGATGAGGATGACGACGCAGAAGATGCTGGAAACAGATGCCTAGTATGCAACGATTTCGGAAGGAACAACGAAATGTGTTACAGATGTACCTACCTCATGTGGGTTATGGGCTCACGCGGACTGTACTGGGTGGGACTCGGCCGAAGGTTATGTTTGCGATGTCTGCTAAATTTACTTTGACTCCGATTGCCCAGAGGGTGACCACCATTGCCCTCACGTCAGTGCTATGAGAGTCAAATCTATTTTTTTTAAATTGTTATAATTACCAAATTTGATTACCAAAGTGATTGAAATTGATGTCAAATGATAGCTAATTAAGTAAATTTAGTATATTTTCAGTTGCAATAAATATATCATTTATAATTAAGATTTTATTTGATTTCTCGCTTAAGTGACTCCCATTACCCCCTTTTCCCCTACATACTTCTTTCGCTTCCTCAAATCTCATCATTCTCCTCGCTCATTTTTTTTTGATCTTTTTGATCTTCATTAGTAAGCCTTGGTCTTCTTTGGCTTCTTTTACCACTCACTTTCGGTCTGTATATTTTCTTCGACAGTCTTTCATCACTCATTCTTTCTATGTGCCCGAAACTTCTAAGCATTCCTTTCTTCATTTTTAAAATACCAACTGTCGTGCAATCCTGTCATACTGCGTATCTCTTCCTTGCTTATTTTGTCTGCAAAGGTGACACCGTCGATATTTCTAAGAGATCGCATTTCTACTGCTACTTATATTCCAATTCCGCCATTTGAAATTTTAACTAAAAAAAATTTAATTGTGCTTCTAAAATTAACTTTTGTTCCGTTAATAATGAAATCAACTTAATTACAATCTAATATGAAAGGTTCTTAAATCTCAAATATTGTTTTAGGACTGTATTATTTAACTATTTAATTGAGAAGCAAGTTTTATCTTGCTACAGTTTTGATGAAATTCTTAAATATTATTCAAATATTAAAAATATTATTAAAACGTTATTTTATATTAAGCATGAAGTATTCGTCAAAATACATAATTATTTTTATTATTTAACTAACTTTGTAAGCAAGTCGAGTAATACTTAACTAAGAATGTAGGCTATGTACATATTTATTACGTGTTCATTATTACAAAATTTTCTCATTACTTATTACAAGGGAATCCTAAGAACACTTAAACATCATTTCTAAGAACGTTTTATCACGAAATAACAATTAGCAACCATCTTATATATATAACAGTAGAGTGCTCTTCGCTTTAAGCTTTGAAATTAAATTCCAATAGGTAAATGGATTTGAATAACTTGTATTATCGAATTCTCAAGAATCATTGATAAAAAGTTCACTCATTGTTTTATTTATAATAGCTGCGTCCCGTGGCTACATCTGCGTTAAATTAGATATTTTTCCAGAATAAAAAGTAGCGTAGATACTGGCAAAGTTCCGCAAGGTAACACCTGAGTGAGTCTATACAATAGTATTGATGATTACATTCGTTCATTGTTTCATTCAACTGACTTAATCTTTTATACTAGTCGATATTGAATTGATTAAGTATACTACAATAAAAAAGGTGTAATTTAAACAGTTTTACAAAATAAACTGACATATACTATATTTAACAATATACCTCTATGCAATAAAATTATTAAATGCAATAAATAACAGCAAAAATTTCTTGAAAGATCGAATTCATAAAGGATTAGTCAAATGTGAGATCGTTTATACACACAAACGTTCGATCTTTCTCCTCAATCATAAACACATGAACTGTATCTGCGTAACAATGAAAGAATTATTGTATCATTCGACCGATTTTTTATAACAATACGTGGACAATTGAATCTTCGAAAATTAACAACCGACACGAGTTTTTCGCCATTATTTTAAATCACACATAGGCACTTCGACTATATTTTTAAGTGTAGGTAATTTGTAATGTGTAGAGTAAATATCTATCCAAGCAATACGCGCCATCTACAGCACAAATGCACGAGAGCCGCTGATGGTTGGTATTGAAATCCATGATGTACTTATTACAGATCTGTTTAAAAAGAAAGGCATTATTAATAATAATAAAACCTTAAGTCATAATTCACTTATTTCACTTATATTACATATATCAAATGGCTCATTTTTGGGTAACTACGTTCGTTTTCAAAGTTAGGCGGAAGTGACTTGGTTAATCAAAAATAGATTTAGATTAGTTCATTGATATCAAAATCATCTATAAATAAACAATTTCATGGAAGACGAAACTGTAATTTGGAAATAAGGACTCTTTCCACATATATTTATTGGTATTCAGAATATTGTATATTCGATTTCATCGTAAAATTAGGTTAAAAAACTATACCTGACTGAGTTTCTTGTCGATTCTTCTATGTGCAGCTTTTTTTTCGAAGCCAGTGTAGATTTGACGTTCAAATATATCTCGTAATTGGGATTACTTGAATAAATTGATTTGATTTTAACTTTGGAATTCAATATCCTTTTATATTAGTTAAATTTAATATTCGTTTATGAATAAAAAACCCTTCAGTAGAGATTCCGTTATCTTTCAAACATATTATTTTATAACCCGTCTCAGTGATCCACATATAAATTTGTTAGTGGTACTTTGGCAAGCAAGTTGCCTTCATGTATATGCAAAACTGGCTTTCGACAGCACTCGGACCCTGCGGTTGAGAGATAAGCCTCTCATATGAATACTAAGTTGTAAGACCGTCTGTTTTACCACAACAATCTTATCGCTTATTTCCGAGGCATAATTTGTGTGTATATTTTGAATTATCCTTTTTCCATGTTTTTTATTGAATTGTACCTAGTAGGTAGAGTTTCCTAAAGCGGTACGCAAGTCGACACAACGACATGAAATTTTTTATTATATTCCCACGATTTCAAGAATCAGTGGTAATGACAAATTTGAATATTTGATATGCGTAAAATGAGTCACCGATTTTAATATTTACATTTAACATAGAAAGAATGAATGATGAAAGACTGACGAAGAAAATCTACAGAGCGAAAGCGAGTGGTAAAAGAAGCCAAGAAAGACCAAGGCTGATTACTTAGATCAAATAGCCAGAGTGTTAGCTAACGGAAATGTGAAAAGCACTCGCATACCTAGGCGAAAATATGTGAGGAGCATGATGAGATTTGAGGAAGCGAAAGAAGTATGTAAGGACCGCGAAGCTTGGCTCTCCGTCCTATTTGACTACCTCGTTAGGGGTACAGCGTGAGGATATGTATGTATGTATGTAATACGTAGGCTTCTTATAATTTGGTTATGTCTATTACGCTGTGTATCCACATGTCACATGGGATTTTTACATCTACAGAACTGAAATATATTGAGACGCATGTAAATGAGTACCCCAAACACAGTAAAGAGATACAAACACTATGTACCTATATTTATTTATTTTTTTATTTACCTACTACTTCTTTCAAAATTACTACGAAACCCTAAATTAATGTTTAATACATGTCCACCCTGTTCTTGGCCAGTATTTAATTATAATATGTGAATAATCCAAAATCAAAACACGAAAATTAACAAACATTTAACTTTATGATTATAAATATCGTACCAATATTTCAATTAATAAAAAAATCTAAATAATGTTCAGCACCTGGAACAATAGTGCGATTCTCTAATGTAAATTAGTCGAATTTACTTCTGAATCCGAACCCGCAATGAGAGGGTAAACTAAAGTCGACACAGATAGTAGGGCCGCTTCGATGAGAGTGGCAGCGAGCCGTACTATCGTGAATAATTTTTTTGACGTTTTGGCGCAGTTGAACGACGCGGAAATTTTTCGGGCAGGTGTGCGGTTGCCGTTTTCATGTGTATATTTATTGCGAGTGTTAACTCTATTCACTAAGTTACAACAATCAAATTTCTAAGAACTATCTAATCTAGTCTAGTCTCCACGCGATCGCTCACACGGCGGCCGCGCCGTCACCGCGGGTTCTAAAACTGTCCCGCCCTCGCATTCCATTCCTCTCTGGCCATTCCGATCCAGACAGAGAGAAGTTTGAAGAGAGAAAACTTGCGCATGACATGAGTTTAGATATAGCGTGTATTTTGCTATAATAGCGTGATCTCTAGCCACTGCAGGTGGTCTCTGGGTGGCGTCCGCTTAGCGACCGCGCAGTAGCCGCGCAGTAGCCACGCGACGACATCACGGCGACCGCGTTGTGTCGACGCGAAGAAGTTCGTGTCGAGTAAACGCGGCCTCATGAAATGGCGTTGAATATACGATAAAAATATTCTTATTGTTTATTTGCCCAAGTAATTAATAATTATTATTAAAGACTATATTATTATGTCAACTGACAATAAATGTTATACTTTTGCGCTAAATTTAATGTTAAATAAATTATAAAACAATATTTTTTTTAATCCATACTGCGCTGTTACAAGGCAATGTGAACTATTTATTTTTGTAGTGATGTGCCAAAAATAACAGGCAGTTGTAACGTTATCTATCGTTATACTACAAAATAACACGTTTTTCTGAAATGAATTGAAACTCGTTACTCTTTTCAGGGGTCGGTTGAAAAAATAATATAAGTGTTACTTTTACCCATCACTAATCATGACCATGAGACAGACGTTAGGAACGCATTCTCTCAGCGGTCGGACTACAACAATCTAATCTAAATAAAACAAGTTTCGCTTAACGTCATTATCTCAGAAGAAGTTAAAATACACGAAAACGAAATATCGACTGAGATTTTTACTCTTAAAGCAATCCCTAACAAACTTACATCCAAGGTCATTTCACTTCGCTCCTAGTATGTTTGGGTTAGAGAATTCCATTTGAAGGACAAGTGAGTTCGAATGCGAAGTGAGGAGAATTGTCGAGCGAGTTTCACTTGGGCGATTCGAGTTTTTACAGAATTGCATGGCAAAACTTATTCAGCTCCGATCGTTTTCAATTATTCGCTCGGTGTTAAAGAGGTTCGCGTTCGTCATTTTTCATTTAATGTGGTGATATTGGACTGGGGCTCATGTATTAAATGAACGAAGAAACAAGAAGTTTTCGTTTTCTTTTATTGCAAGATTTAAAACTGCGTAACTAGTGCTGATACTTAGGTTTAGTAATAGGTAGTTAGGTTAGTAGTAGACAGGCAGATATGAGGCGATAACGTATAAAAGTTCTTAGTGACTACAGATTCTAAAAATATATTTACTACTATTTAAATACATAAGGATCGCTTACATGAAAATACATAATATTATTCATGTACGTACCTATGCTTTTTGCGCCTAAAATGTACATCGGCAGATGTACAGTCGGCAAAAAAACTTGTTCATAAAAATAAAACTAAAAAGAAATATCATAATAATACACTGACTGACTGACATAAATGACTGACATGACTGACATAATTGTGTAAACATTATTCTAAATATTCGAATTAAGTAGAAGTTAAAGTTTGCCTAAAACCAGCTAAGTTAACGCCACTTTCACTTGTGTCGAATCTTCATTCATTATCGCATAGTTTAACGAATTATGGTTAACGAATTATGGAACGAATTATTACAGATTAAATAATAAACACAAATTAAGCGAAACAATTTTCGTTTAATGTACCTGTTTAAAACAATCGTATTCTGATTTTTTTGGATTTCTATGAACCCTGGTTAAAAAAATTTAAAGGGACACAACAATATTTAATACTATGTAAATACCGTTTTAAAATAAAAAGTAATACAAAAAAGCATTAGTTTTATATTTTGATATCTCTGTAATGCTACCCCACTCGATAAAGTAATATAAGAGGTCCAAAAATGTTTGTTTTATTTTTTTGTTTTTATTTTTGGTTTTGCATTACTACTTTACATTAAATTACAGCGCAGTAGGTGTAAAGATGACGAAACAAATCGGCTGTGAGCTCTATGAAATACGAACAGACAGGTGAGCAGTAGGAGTAACGTACAGACAGACATGTGGAAACTAATTAAAGTTAATTTTCAGCTGTTTAGGCTACGGAATCCGATAATACAATTTCAAAATCAGTTGGCTAATTAATTGAATACTTTATAAAAATATTGAAATTCTTTTGTAACTATATAGTACAGGTAAATAATATTATGCTACGATAAACATTTTGGACCACGATAAAGTCACTTTTTTAAAATTTATTTTAATCAACTACTTTTGATGCTGACTGTACAATGTATAGATCTGTATACTATATACTCTTGTATTCGACGTATCTTCTCATATATTTCTAGTAAATAAAATAGCTAATGTAATTTTCTTTAATCCTTCGGGAATTTCACTCTTATTTACAGCCAGTAAAGCCATAGTACATGTACCTACGAGTGGAATATCCATATAATAAATATAGTACGTATATAATGAGGTAAGAAAAGAGAGACGAATGTGATATTCTTATTGACGAATCTTTTCAAACAGAGCGTATCGATGTTTAATATTAACTGTCCCTGAAAGTAGGTCCCTCATAGAGTTTATAGCAGGATACCGGGATCCCGAAGTACGGAAATCCGGTGTCAGGTTTAAAATTATCTTGCGGGACTGAAACCGAGAGAGCGGGATCCGCGAGGATGATCTGAGAAAACATTAGATCAAAATACTTTAACGTGAAGATGCTATATTATTACCAATAATAATCAAAATAACATATTAATTCTACTTATGATTATATAGCTCGTTTCCATTCAATTAGCCAAAAAAATAATTAAGATTTAGTACTTCATTTCGGGTCATTTATAAAATAATTTTAGATGTAGATTACCAAAAGAAATATTTTTAAATGAAATTTATTTCATGTAAACGTTGAATATACAGTCGTGCAACCCTGTCATACGCAGTATGGCAGGGTTGCACGACAGTATTATGGTAAAAATGAAGAAAGGAATGCTTAGATGATTTGGGCACATAGAAATAATGAGTGATGAAAGACTGACAAAGCAAATCTACAGAGCGAAAGCGAGTGGTAAAAGAAGCCAAGAAAGACCAAGGCTGACTTATAAAGACCAAATAGGCAGAGTGTTAGCCGACGGAAATGTCAAAAGCACTCGCATACCTAGGCGAAAATGTGTGAGGAGAATGATGAGATTTGAGGAAGCGAAAGAAGTATGTAAGGATCGCGACGCTTGGCGCTCCGTCCTCTGACTAAACCCGTTCAGTATGTACGTTAAATTATTTCAATAACAACTGTTTAAAGTGAATAAAATTCATTTTAGCTTCGCTAGTACCAGGAGTACATAACTTTCCAGTAGAATTGCAAACCCTAGTCCCTTTTATGTCTTTATGCAGACATGTGATTACAAAAAAGAACACATAGCCTTTAGGTCACCTATAAAGTAATTTTATCTTATTGATAACTTTATCTTTAACATTTTAAACTTGAGTCAGTGAGAGTTTATTAAGAAACTGCATAAAAGGTTCTCAATTCACTGCACTCGCATTTTATAGCTATAGTACTAATATTCGTGACTACTTTAAGCTTTATATTATTAAATTGACTTTATATGTATCAATATTAATACATATATACATATAATGTACATACATACATAATATTATTTTCATGCGCCGTATCTAAAATGGAATATTCAGAGAGAATTTAGTGCCAAACATCGCGGTCCTTATATACTTCTTCGCCCTATCGAAACTAATCATTCTCGTCACACACTTTCGCCTGAGTATACGAATGCTTTCGATATTTCCGTCAGCTATCACTCTGGCTATTTGATCTTCATAAGTCAGACTCGCATGGTCTTTCGTGGCTTCAGCTATTACTCACTTTAGCTCTGTGGATTTTCTTCATTAGTTGTTCATCGCATATCCATTCTGTTATAATAATTTCTATATGTGTACTATAAATTCTTATTCTTTAGTCCGGGCTACAGAGAGACTGCAATACCTATCCTAAGTTAATGGGTATCCGACAATCTCTTAACTGCTTCCGTAATTACATTTCTAATTTTAATTACAATTTCTAAGCATCAAAAACAGTGAAACTTAATTCACCGTAACGGTCTCTATAATTTTATGCCTAGTCGTAGACTTTTGGCTCTGTAATATTGACTTGATCGTTAGATACCTACTTACTGAGCTGTATGATATAGGCCTGTCGAACTTGTCATCAAGTTTTCCACGTGACAGTATCCCGATGCCCTTTTAGAGAACAACATGAAGGAAATAACAAACTTTTGTATATATGTATATCCAGAGTACTGATTTACACATGAGCTTTGTTAATACGATCGAAGTTACACAACATTATATTCAATTAGTAAAAATTTATTCATTTTATTTGTTTAACAATTTATTGCACATACAACGTCATATACAAAGAGAAATATATACAGAAAAAAGAGCAAAAGGTACCGCTTATTTCTACAAGAAATTTCTCCCAGCGGACCTGCGAGTGAAAAATTTTATAAAGAAAGAAAGAAAGGTAGACACAGTGTGTAACACAATATTATCAAACTAAATATAAAAACTCGTAATAATGAATACGAAATACAATAACAAAAACACATACAATCAATATATCAGTACATATAAGTATATAAATTTGACATATATAAATACAAATATATACATACATTCAATAACGATATATATTATATACATAGTACATATAAAAAATTATGCAACTGTTACTTAAATTGTAACACGAGCTGTATTTTTTAATACAAAACGCATGTTTTCGTTGAAAGACAGCGTCTTTCAATTTTTCCTAAAAGCACTGTTCATACTGACATTAATCATTTTCATTTTCTTATAACGAAGTTACATAAAAGCAGAAAAATGTTCTTTGTGAAAAACTCTCAAATACATATAAATTGGTGCAATATTTAGATCTTAGATTTTACGGTGGATACACACAATATTTATACACACACAATATTTGATACATAATACACAATACAATATATACAATAAATACACAATATCTACTAACACATTCTTTTCTACCGACTTCCAAAAAAGAAGGAGGTTCTCAATTCGGTTGTATGTTTTTTTTTATGTTTGTTACCTCATAACTTCGTCATTTATAAACCGATTTAGAAAATTATTTTCGAAGATATACCAAACAACGCGACCTGGTTATAACCTTTATTCCTTTATATTGTTGATTCTCTTGTATGTCATTTGTTAACTATCGTTGTCCCCACATGGTATAATGGTAGTAAAGAGAAGATACAAATTGCATGTGATATAATAAATTCAGTCAGTAGAGTCAGTCTTGTGGCGGACAGAGAATACGGCTGGTGGCTGTCGTCTTCGGATTATAAGAATACTGCTAGGGTATAATTATGCTGCAACCTTTACACTGTTCTTTTATAACTGATTGATATTAATATGATATGATATTGATAATGGCCATAATGGGCAATAATATCCCATGTTCGATCTGTTCGCATCTTTTATTGTGAAAGCCCACGGTTTGTGCTCTTCAATAGAATGGAAGTTAACACATTGCTCTCCAGAATTAGAAAATAAACTAATTGTAGACATTCCCTAGATATTTATTTAGGCCAAGGTCACTCAAAAGGGCGAAATAAAAAAATGTTTATAAAAAAATTAAACGGACTTCAAAAAAGAACACTGTAAAGTATGAAATAAGTGTCCTTTACTAATCAAAACTTGAGTACAAAAATAACTTTATAAATACGATACAATTACCCATATAATTGGCACCGACTTCAATAACTGTCAAATTTAATTATATGGATAATTGTATCGTATTTATAAAGTTATTTTTGTACTCAAGTTTTGATTAGTAAAGGATACTTATTTCATACTTTTCAGTAATCTTTTTTGAAGTCGGTTTAATTTTTTTCTATCAGTTTTTATATTAAGTATTTCATTTATTTATTTAAATATTTATTGCACATACAAAACAGAAAGTTACAGGTGGAGAAGATACGGAACGGGTACAGCTTATTTTCATTAGAAATTTCTTCCAGGAAACTCGCGAGAGTGACAGTTTTTTTTTCTTTTCTTTCATGGCATGGCGCACAGATTAGCGCATTTGCCAATGTCACGTATTGTATTTAACATGTAGAATCGTTATCGTAATACTTCTCGAGTTAAGTGATAGTAGACTTTACTGAAGTTTTATAGACTTCTTGGAAGAGCGGGAGAACTTCAGCTACACATGTTTATTTAGATTTAGACCAACTCCATTCTTTTCACTTACACAGAACTAAGTGATAGTATAACACAATATACTATCACTTTTGTACTTTGAAACTCCCAAAAATGTAAAAAAAAAATCTAAAAAAATGTAACATGTTATACATGTATGTGTATGTTCAATGTTCATATAATATGTATATACCTATAAATAAATATTAATACATAATGTAATGTAATTATATAATTAATTATAATATTAAATATGTAACATACCTATTATTTATTATTAAATATTTATATAAGTAGTTAAAGTTATCCATTAAAACACTTTAAAATTAGTAAAAATATCAACGAAATTGCTATTTGTCGCCACTATTTGTATTAAAACCTAAAAATGACACGTCGTGCGAGCCATTTTCTCAACAGAACTCAATAACAGATGAGAAATATTTTTTTGCTCGAGATAATTACACAAAAGTAACATCTAGTCTCCGAGACAATTTAGTAAAGCTCGTTTTCTGAATTGATCTAACTGGGGATCAAACCCGAGACCCGGCTTGAAAAACAAATACATTTCCACCACGTCAATTGGCCAGTCGTTTGATAATGTCTATTTACGATTTTATTTTAACAAATTGTGACTTAATTTTATACTTGCTCAGCACTTCTGTTTATGTTGCTGTTGCGGGCAACATTTTTTTTTAATCAACATTAATAATTTCATTTCATTCATAATATACGAAAAACTATCGTGACTCATCTTTCGTCGTTGTGTGGATAATATTCGCTACTGTGCGATCGAAGTCCTCATGAAATGAATGAATGACTGGAGGTTTTTATAAACTTTTAAACTCGCGTTGCATTACAAAATATCTAAAAGGGGACATTAACGAGATTACCTTTTATTTTGGCTTGACGTTTCGACCGAGTTGCATCGGCCGTGGTCTCAAGCAAACTGTCGCATCAAGTTTCACTCCGTGTCCGAGGTAGAAGTTTTATCATCTACTCCCGATATTTGTATTATTATTATATTAATATTGTTTAATATGGACTGTAGGTTGTTAACACACATCAGTCTATCTTAAAATACACTGCAATTTGGACATTCACAGTAACACATAGTGCAATATAGACCTGTGTCGCTCGTGATTGATTCGATCATTTGATTGCAATCATTTCGAAGTATTGATGATTGCAATCACATCTTAATGAACGCATCGTTCATTGATTCAATCATCTGACTGATTTCGTCTCGGTACTTGTCGATATTTAATTGATTGTCTATGCCGTTTAAATGTGATGAAATGTGACATTCAAAAAAATTACACACTGTTTTTAAAAACACAAACAATACAATTATAAATGCGGTAGAACTATAATAAAAAGTATAAAAAATAGCGAAACTGTTAAAGATCAGATTACTCATACAATCTTTCGATCTTTCATTTCAAACATAAATAGGTGATTGTATTTGTATACAATCAATAATTGATTGAATCATTTGACCGAATCTTTTTTCATATGAATACTTGATCGATCGAATCTTTGAAAATGAACGATTGATAGAGATCTAGTACAAAATGTAAATCAATAAAAGTTCTTCCATGTCCCAAGTCTGTGAGGCATGGAGAGGAAATACTCTAAAATACTGATGACAGAAAATGTCACAATTAAGTCTTTATTTTATTTTCGAAATGTTTAACAACTCTCTTTTCCGAGCCGGGAATTAATCTGGAAAAATAAACATAACATAACATATCTTCACGCTGTATCCCCAACGGGGTAGTCAGAGAGGACGGAGCGCCAGGAGTCGCGGTCCTTACACACCTCTTTCGCTTCCTCAAATCTGGAAAAATGTGTCAAAAAATTGTCCTGTATTTAATTATACCATTGAAAAGATACAACCATATCGATCAACTCCTTCTAAATAATATAATATCCCATATCAGAACAATACCATGAAATTTCGACTTTTTTTATGATTTTTCCTTACTAATAATTTTGGGTTTTAAAATCTATTAAATGTCGAGTGATATATATATATTGTTACCTATTTTCTTTTCTAATTATAGGGGCTTTAGGCCCTATTGCAAATAAAAATTATTATTAAATAAAAATCAATGTGTAATTTAGTATTAAAACGATTTATTGTTTACTAGGTTATTAAACTATTGCCAGCTATTTATTATTATTATTATTACTTATGTGCCAGCTAGACTCAGTTCTGGTGGGTGAGGGTCGCATGAGGTAACGATAGGTATGCCAAGCCCGATTATTTAATAAATTTCCTTACATTTATACATAATTAAAGGCTATTATTTAAATATTATATTGGAAAGTGTTAGGCGCCACTGGCGATAACGGAGCCAGACCTATGAAAGTGTTATTATCCAAAATTCGACATACGGTTCGTAGCAGGAACTTATCTGGGATAATAGACCGCAGCACTCGATGGCGTTGTGACGGGTGCAGGAAGTACGTCAGGCGGCTAGCAAGTCGGCTAGCGAGGAAAGTCGACCAGCCCACCAATATTTCGTCTGGTATCCACTCCGACTACACGTCACCTCGCATCAGCAAGCGAAATACTGCCGCAGCTCGATATTCAAAGTAAATTCGATGGATACATCGATATTATTGCAATACACACGGCACAAAACCACACCGATATCACAATCGGGCCTGCCCTTCAAATCAGATATAATAATCCAACCACCACAACCATCCAACGTGATGATGTACATTCGTGTTCTCACGAAGGCAGCCGAACCGCGAGCCGTCTCATGTTTTAAAAAGAAGTCCACCAACGGCCGATCGCAAGGTTGCCGCTTTTAGAAGTTACCCTTATCGCAAGAAAATTAGTCCCACGTGATGTAAAATTATTGAAGTAAATTTCAATATAAAACCGAAAACACAACCCATTGCAACTTTAAAGTAAGTATTAATTTATTTAGACTACAATCACCACACATTCTCGAAATTAATAACAAGGAGTACCTTGGAAAATCAGGTATCATTAAGAAATTATTGGTAACACCATACAGACTAAAGGATTGACTTAAACAAAATATCTGGACTGTAAGTATCTGAAAAAGTAACTGTAGTAAAATGAAAATATCTAAAATTAATCGATAATATAATGTATTTACTCACTTGGGAAAAAAATAACCACGGAGGGCAACATAACGGCAACCGATGCAGAATCAAACCGGTTTGCGTTTGTAAACAGTAGTAGACTGTGTTCAGAAATTGTTTAAAAAAATTAACACGCGACGATATTTGTTAAAAATAAAATAAATATGTACATACATACATACATACATACATATCCTCACGCTGTATCCCTAACGGGGTAGTCAGAGAGGACGGAGCGCCAAGCGTCGCGGTTCTTACATACTTCTTTCGCTTCCTCAAATCTCATCATTCTCTTCACACATTTTCGCCTAGGTATGCGAGAGCCTTTGACATTTCCGTCTGCTAACACTCTGACTATAAAAATAAATAAATATGTAACAATATATATATATATATATATATATATATATATATATATATATATATATATATATATATATATATATATTGTTACATATTTATTTATTTATATATATATATATATAAGACATACATTATACGTAGACGAAGTTAAATTTACGTACAAAGTTACTGCTCATTTCAAAATTAAATTTCTTCCAGCAGATATTTGTTTATATGGATTCTTTAATATAAAAAGCGCGTTTGTGTCATCGTACTGCTTCCTGTGTTATAAGTAAAGTCATTAGCTTTGTAAAATTTGTCACTGCATTTTTTTCATTAAGTATCATTATTTCCCACTAAGCAACGACGTTTCGTTACTACAGTTAATACTCGTATTGTACTGTCTCTATCCGACCGCTCATGGCGACGACTAGAACAAGACTGTCACACCAATACCCAGGAGAACTACTATAATATTACCCATTTTTGCTATCGTAATGATAAAAAGTCATAATATTTACTATTTAGTATAATTAACAATATTGTAAAGCTAACACTTGGATATCATTAGATAGTGCTAGTCGTTAGATCAGATGGATTTCTGAGTGACCTAAAAATTCCGAGAATACGTTGGCCGCTAATCTACTTTGCTAAACCAATCCAAATGCTCGCTTCACGTAATCACACAAAGATAATGGTAATTTTAGAAATCTAATATATGCCATAACAAATGAAATATAATGTTGAAATACTTTGATCAAATTGAATAGAGTTTTGTAAGGTTTTAGGTTATATGAAGAGATACGCAGTATGACGGGATTGCACGACAATGTTATAGTAAAAATGAAGAAAGAAATGGCCACATACAAACAAGAAGTGATGAAAGACTGACTAAAAAATTTACAGAGCGAAAGTGAATGATAGCAGAAGCCAAGGAAGACCAAGGCTGACTTACGAAGATCAAATAGCCAGAGTGTAACTGAAGGAAATATCAAAAGCACTTGCATACCTTGGCGAATGTGTGAGAAGAATGATGAGATTCGAGGAGGCGAAAGAAATATGTAAGGACCGCAAAGTTTGGCGCTCCATCCTTACTGACTACCCCGTTAGCGATACAGCGTGAAGTTATATATGTATGTAATTAACAACTTAATAGAATTAATAATTTATATTGTTTAAGGTTCTAATTATAAATATTTAGATACATAAATATCTTCATGTCGTATCTATAATGAACTAAACAGGCGGACTTGTTTCAAGCATCGCGGTTTTCATACATAGTTTCTTACCCTCCTCAAATCTCATCGTTCTTCTCACACACTTTCGCCAAAGTATACGAGTGTTTTTGACGTTTCCGACATTTCAGACATTATTTCTTCTCAATAGGTCAGCCTTGTTTTATTCCATACGTTTGTATGGATTAAAACATGGGAAAAGTAATCACATGTTTATTTCTTAATTAAAGACAATAAACAGTCTTCTTTGGAGTCTACACCAGTCACTCGCTTTCGCTTTTTTAAAGTTTCTTCGTCAGTTGTTCTCATTATTTCACTCATTCATTCATTCTTTCTACATGCGCTAACAGCCTAAGTATTCGTTTCTTTGTTTTTACAATATCGCTTTCATTTAAACCTGTAATATTTTATGTCTCTTCACTGCGTATTTTGTTCACAAGAGTGACACCGCACATATATCAGTAATTTCAAATTTTCACCGCATTTTTCTTACTTTTACTTATTTTCATTCTTTTACTCTTCTTTTACTTAAATATACGAATACTAGCTACTTATTCCGTCTTCACACAAAGACTTAATTAACTAACATCGATATTTCTCTACTTTTATGTAAACGTGAATAAGTAGATGAATGAAACCTTCCTCGTTAATGTTCTAAATCAGCCATTCCCAAAGTGGGCGATAACGCCCCCTTGTAGGCGCTACAGGCCTAAAGGGGGGCGGTAAGAGACCCAGAAAAAAATGGGGGCGTTGTGTAGAGGCCTGGGGGGTGATTTGTAATTTCATTTAGCTAGTTTAGCTAGGAGGCATCTTAGACAACGACTGCATGAGCTCTCGACTCAGTAGACAAAATAAGTTTGGGAACCAGTGTTCTAAATGATGAAGAAAACCGCATTGATATCTATATAACAGTTTAAAAGTCATAAGTGAATACATAAAATGCGACTCGTGACTTTGTACTTTACCAAGTATGCATATTTACCGACATACATTACATTACATACATAGGTAGCAAAATTCTTATATTCTATAATTTCCCTTGAAGTGTGTTACCATTGAAAATAAATTGTTAAGTGTTTGTGTGGAAAAATTCTATTAAAAACGTAGTTTGTATATTTTAACTGTCATGTAATTTAGACGACCTCCGTGGCGCAACGGCTTAGCGCTTCGGTAAGTAAACGGGTTGCGGGTTCGATTCCCGCTCCGAGTCTGGATGTTTATGTATAATATGTATTTATTTATAAAAAAAAAAAAAAAGTGTATAAGTAGTAAATCAGTTGTCTAGTACCCATAACACAAGTGCTGTGCTGCTTACTTTGGGACTAGATGGCTCTGTGTGAAATGTCCGAGTATATTATTATTATTATTACTTCTAATTAGTAAGTACGCGTGTAATCGAAGAAAAATAAAAAAGATTTTGTACGAAAATTAACTTCCTGAAGTTTTGAAACTTATGTTGAATAGAGTTTTAATTTAAGCAAGAAAAAATAGTAAGTTAGGCGAAAAAAATAAATAAGTTTTCTCACAAAATCGGCTTCCAAGTTTCCTTTTACATTTTTGTATTTTTCCACACTAGTTAAGAAAGGCCGCTTGCGGATACGACCCTTTTGAAAGTTATTGTTGTCTGTGGACTAGTAGAGCTTTCAACACGCTAGGCTTCAAGAGCTTTTCAGAGCTCCTTTCATATGTCTATCTACAGCAGTTATGAAATCTTGGAGCAGCGTTCTTTGAAAAGTTTTACGGAAGAAATAACTTTCAGTACTTTTTTCATTTAATTAGGCATCGTCCGATACGAAAAACAAAAATATTATTTCGCAACCATTCTTTCCCGGTTTATAGTTTTTGTGTACTTCATTTTGATACATTAAACTGCTTTCTCTTCTTCGTCTAATAATATATCGATATCGGTGTTGTGATATCTTGCCATTTTCTTACAAGTTAAACGTGTAATTCGCTCTCTTTGTCGTCTATGACTACTGACAAAACTTATCTAAATTATATTTACAATAAATAAAATGTACAACTTTTTTTTTAGGTGAAATGTCTTTCCGATTCGCAGTAGACAGAACATGCAACAAAATTAAACCACTAATGCCACCTTTAGCAAGACTTACATTATATGACAATCGAAGTTAATTGTATTAGGTTGTTAATCCATTACCTATACAGTTCCTTATAATGTACCGTGTATCCTAGTCTAATTTTGCGATCTGCACAGCGAGCTACTGACACATTCTGTACTATTACTTTCCTGACGTGTTTAGAGACAACATAAATAATATTCATTTTATAGGGTTCTGTTGAAGGAAAATGGAACTGTTATGAGATCACTCATGCTTAGGGTTGTCAACTATACTGTTAAAAACAGTATAATACTTTATTTTACCTTTTCATACTATTTACTGTTCAAGAAAATAAAGTGTCGTAAATACTGCTTTTGTATCCTTAAAATATAGGCGTCCAAAATCACGAAACCGATTAAAAAACACGTGCAGGGGTAAAATTAATTACTGTTTTCCTCTCGTGAATACTGAAAAAATTCATTTTTTACTCTCACCTATTGTTGTATATTTTTTTAATAAAAATTGGCAACCCTACTCATGCCTACATTAATCTGTTCGTCTGTCATCGTTCGATTTTCTCCGAAACTGAGTGACATAATATGGTACACACAATTTCGCATAGTAATACATCTCGTTAACCCATATATGTTCACTAGCTACATTTTAAAATATTTGTAAAAGAATTAAGAAAGGGAACATTTTGCATTCGAACTCCACGGACAATTATCTCCGAGACTACTGGACCTAACATTTAAAAAATATCAGTATATAAAGTGTAATACAAGGTTTGCAGAAAAAAAGTCATAATTAAAGCCTTGTAGTCGTACCTAATTTTTTAAATCTCCAGAAAGTAGGTTCATGAAGTTATCATTCTATAAATGTCACACGAAACCAAATGTACGCCAATTGAAAGCGCACTTGATAATTTTTCCTACATGAATCAGCCTTACTGGAAACGCCTTATAAATAATTATTCAATGATTCTCCATTTCGAAAATTATTTTATTTTCCACATCAATTAAGGACTACAATAATACCAGTCAACATCGAATTATATTTTTCTCCAAAAAGTAATATCTCCTGACATATTTCAAATATGATTTATTACTTCGAATACAGGGAGCGTCAAGTGGCGAAACCGCCCGCGTTCAATGATACTCTTATATGAATAGGAACTCAAAAGCAAATAACATGTAATTTACGTATGTATGTATGGAACACAACACAACATCGTCTTGTGTACGTCACCTACCTATTTTTAGTAATATTGAATGAAACGGCAAGAAAAGTATTTTTAATACTCTGTTTTCAATATTAGAAATATAAAAATTATATGTACCCACAAATATTGCCACCTTGTTATGAGAGAGAAACACATAACGCTGCAGCTGCTTATCTTCCCGTTCACTTACAGCATACAGAAACCGATTAAGCCCATGAAATTTGAAGAAATCTACTCGGAGTCTTAAATGGCTTCATTCGCCGGCAAGCACTTGTTGATCAAGTCATTGCACGGACTTCTCCCTTAAATAAAATAAAAAATTGACGGTATATGCAGCGAAACGATGTCATAACATGTAGGAATACTTTAAAAAAGTTATATTACATTTCACGAGTAATATAGCATGTTATAGAGATATGTTTACTAAAAAAATAGATGTTCGTCGAGGTAGTCATCTCGCCCCCTCACGTAGATGGGGGATGGGGAATGGCCCCTTCCCGGTGGGAGCACTCGCTGGTCGTTGAAACGGCAAGAAACCTGGGTAGACTGTTGCCGAGTAGTCATATGAGAGGTGGGCCAACTGCGAGGTCCTTAGCTAGCTCGGTAGTACCTGGCGAGCCACTTACAAGCAGAGACGTATCATAACGTAGGGTCTGCTGCAACTTCTACCAAGTCTCGCGGCCTGCTGAATCCTATAGTGCTCACCGGTGACCGCGCGTAATAGGGTGCCATAGTTTAACGAATGAGTGATTCGCTTTTACTGTGAGCGTGGGAACATGAACGAGAATTGAATGGCGGCTTTATAACAGTAAGCTTAATATACACAACACTTTCATCAACACAAGACACCTAACATTCTGCATAAGTTTGCATCAGAAATGTTCGCGGATAATCTCAATCATACATCCCTAATATTGTAGTCTGTTTTTATTTTTTCGTTCATGTGCCGGTGCTAGCTGTCTTTTGTTGTTTTCTGCCTTACTTGAACGTTTAATTCAGCAAAGGATCGAATCCTTTCAACATGTAGGTATAGAAAACAATCCCTGATACCGATAAAACTACAAACCAGCTGGGCTCCCTGACTATACTGTAGGCTATATAATATTATTAATCTGAGGGCTTGAGGAGACGTGGTATATTGTAGGGCGCAGTGCATACGCGATAATTCAACATATTGTCGGTGTTATCAAGAATACGGGTATTAAGGTGAGACTTAGCATGAAGAAAGCAAATTAAATGCCCCAGGCGCTATACTCTCTCTCGTATATGTCTCATATTATGTAGCATTGAATTGGTTTTTTTTCAATAATTCTCTCGTGTAATTTAGTACGTTCCTCATCAAGGAAACAACACCACTCTTATGTCATTAGGCGTTCTATACTTTACAGACTCCGGAAATCACCTCGCTGTATGAAGTCGTTCGCCTCGTTTCGCATCAACTATTTTTTCTGTAGTTGTGTACGATTTGTATGTGCTTGGAACTGTAGCAAAATATACTTGATTTACTTTCTATAAACTTGACTGATGTGGTTAATTATGTATGTACCTATGTACTTACTTATATTTAATGTAGTAGTATGTTGAGGAAGACAATATTGTCAATTGAACTGATATTGGCGACTACAATGGCCCAATGGTTTAGGTGTTGCATTCAAGCGCAGAAAGTTCCAGATTCGATTATGGTCGGGTCTATTTAGGAAACGAACTTTTGTAGATTGTATCGGGTCTGGGTGTACTGTGTATTGAGAGACGCCTCTAGTTATCGTCGTCTGGTTTTCGTAGCACAGGGAATGGGAGGGTAGATGATCGGTGTGTATTGTTTGGTGCATTTTTTTTCCATTTTGTTTTATTTTTTTTAGCTTAATAAATTAATACTACATACTATTAATACTACATTCTTATCTTAATAAATCAATACTACTACTTTGTACTACATTAAAGACAACAGCAAGGCCGATCGCTTATGTGGATATGCGCATATTCACTTAATTTAGTTCAGACGCGAACCGACTAAAAAAACCCTCGTCTTTACTCTCTTTACTTTCGTTAGGTCTAATGGCTTTTTTAGCGTCACCAGTCGTATTAGAACAAAGGCGGAAGGTGCAGTGCCAGATACTCTGCACTGGTTAATGTTTCAAAGTATTCACGAGAGAATTAAGGAAGACTCTATTTTTGAAGGTATTCAACCTACAATTTTAAAAAATTCAGGGAACATAAAGCCTTATCTTAGATCTAATTAATTTTCAGAAATTAACTGTAGAAATTAATCATTTTTAAAACGTCGACAGAACTCTCAATTGTGTGTCGAACTCACACTTGACGGATTTTTCATGGCTTAGCGTGACTGAAGCTACAAATGATGTAAAAGTCCCGATTTTTTAATGAATCGACAATACAATTTATCAGAGCAACAATGTACACCAACCTTTCAAAAAGCCGTTAGACAGTCATAGCAAAGTCGTCTCATGCGGCAGTAACATACTCTTTAATTTACAAGGTACTTTGACAAACATTATAGCTCCCGGAAACATATCCGTCCTACAATTATAAATTCTTTCACACCACTAATCCCCTTCGCTCTCACGTCCAATTAAAGCCCATTATGTGGCCTTTTGAGATATAATGTTTTCAACGTCAAATGCTTCCTTTTAACTTCCTCCTAATTTACATTATGTAATTTGTTTATTAGCAGTATATTATAAGAGCTACTTATATTACACTGTTGCTTCTGTTGCAGGGTATGGGTTCCGAGACATCTACACAATGTCTCTACACTTATCAAATGTAATAAATTCTCGCGAGACTTTTAGCTCGAGACTCTAGACACGCTTGTCGATTCGTCAATACGAATGAACTATTACAACGTAATAATTTCATTTGCAAAATTAATACAATAAGTAGTTTCATTATAAAGAATGAATATGGGATTATGGTAATTATAACTTTTAACTGGATTACCCCCTAGATATGCCCGAAATCGAATGAAAGTAAGAGAAAGTAAAATAAAGACAAATGCGATTTCATAGAAATAAATGCGGTGTCCCTTGAGAACAAAATAAGCAATGGAGAGTTACGCAGCATGGCCGGGTTCCACGACAGTGTTATATTAAAAATGAAGAAAGAAATGCTTAGATAGTTCGAGCACATAGAAAGAATGAGTGACGAAAGACTGACGTTGAAAATCTACAGAGCGAAAGCGAGTGGTAAAAGAAGACCTAGACCAAGGAAGATTATCCTGTCCGCAAGGGTGACACCGCACATATTTCTAAGAGATTGCATTTCTACTGTGTTTATCAAACTTTCACTTGATTTCGGGTATATTCAGGCCTCGCTACGATACAATAAAGTTGGCACCAACACCGCATCATGGATGGCCATTTTGGCTGTGTTAGATATATTCACACTACCTACTAATGCGGACAGAGCACCGTTCACTTTATTATCAGCTGTTACCCGTTTGTCCACATCCAACTCACATCTTCCATTCGTCAAAAACACACTCTTCAGATACACAATTTCATTCACTTGTTCTAGACATTTTCCATGTACCCAAATCTCACATTTCGTCTGTACCGCTTCCGTTTCAAACATTAGAACAATAATTTTATTCGCATTCATATTCAATCTTTCACTTCACATTCTTCTTTCATGCACGTGACTAGTGTCTGTGACTCTGCTTCTGATGGTGCTATAAGCACAGCATATTACGCAGTTGTTAATGATTTACAGAAGTTATTTATTGGGATTTAATAAAACAATAACATTTGATCTTCATAAGTCGGCTTTGGTTTTCCTCTGCTTTCGCTACCGCTCTCTTCAAAGTGTAGAATTGATAATACATAGAATTGATTAATAAATTGACAAAAAATTAAAAAAAGTAAATGGGTCTACAATATCTATTAGGTATTACATTTTTTGTTTCTCTTTTTTAGGTTATCAATGTGAGCTCAGTACTTGAACAGATTACGGAATAAATCAACTTCAACATACGAACAAATAGGCAGGCATATTAAGCACATGTCGAAACTATACGGGTTCCGTCGTTTATAAATGTCGTTTATAAACAGTCAGCTCCGATATCTTGTTTCACGAAGTATGTAAGGCAGTCGTTAGGGCGCAGTCTCTTATTCGTTTCCGGTCGACATGATGTACGATGCTTGTTAGCGTCCCGCTGAAAATACGCTCAAGGATTCTAGAATTCATAAGATAATGCGATGAAATAACTCACTTATGAAATACGAATTTATATATGTAATAAAAATATTATAAATCTGCAAGGAAAATTTGTAATTCTATTTGAAGCGAAATCTCAAGCGTACAATTTAAATCCGATGCACATAGCTTTCTAATATGTGTATATATATGAAAGCTTATTTGTTGCGCGTATTAATACGACCGCGATGTCTTTTCGCGTATTTCGTGAAATCCGTATGATTTATACGACAGCAGAATTCGTTATATCGAACTTAAAAATTTAGTCTTAATGAGTTAACTTTCTAATAAGATTACGTTACATATTATAAACCATAGATGGTTAATGAAATGATACATACACATCTTAACGTTAATGTTTACAAAATTAAAACTAAGTATTATCTTAAACAGTAGACTTCCTCAAAGTTGCCGCTTAGAAAGCTGTCATTGCTTAGGGTGGCTAGCAGACAGACAGCATTACCTCTTTAAATAAAAATGCTGATTCGTTAACGGAAAAAGCTGCCAGACGAACGATCTACCGCAGCCTCGACCAGCCGCTTACGAGTATCAGAAACCGATCGATGGGTTTCGGTGCTCCAGGGTCGCAAAGTTTCGACTGCAAAGGACATAAATATGAAATTCTCAGAGAAAACCGCATAATTACATACAGTTTAATTAATTACATTCATTAATACAATTAAAATATTTATATATAACCTCCAAGTAATAGGAAACAAAATATCAACCCACGTTGGGCTTTGCATTCACTTGTAACTTCAATACTTCTACGTGGATTTCATTCTACTGCGAGTTGGTGTTCCTGCCGACGAAATTCTTCTGCCGGAGACGAACGTAAAACTTTGCGTCTATCTCCGCAAGAATGTTCAGGGTTGGAAACCATACCAGGGTTAACGTCACGTCTAAGGATATCGTTCTATACGCTCTTACGACTGAAATGGCTATCTTGCGCCACAGGCTATTGGGTTTAGCTCTGCAGCGCTGGACGCCCATCAGTTTTTGTGACCAAACGAGTGTTATTCTTGAACTAAACTTAGGTGTAAATTTATTACAGGTAAAATTTAGTAATTTATAAAATCTAAATTAGCACACTACTTACCAGTGTCATATTTTTAGGATACTAAGTTTAACATTTTTTTTTAATTATGTGTACCGTTTTAAATTTTAATATTTCTTCTTATTTATTTATTTTAGGTTAACCCTTTTTAAAAAAATAACAACTATAACAGTAGAATAATGTTTAAACTGGACAAATTTAAACTGGACATGTTTAACCATACTTTTCAGAGCATTATAATTTGTTAGTTTTTTTAAATTAAAAAAAAAATTTAAATAAGTTAAATTGAGTTAAAATTGATGTAATAATCTTTAAAAAGAGTGATCTGTAATTTATGAAATAAAAATAGATCGCAATTATTTGTTATACACATTTAAAAAGTGATGTCATATAAATATGACACTTGGAAAATGTGTTCTCAATTCTGAATTACAAGTTCAACCTGGATCAGTAGAGGTCATCGTTTGTTGTCATTTTTTATCTTGTTGACAGTGTATTTGACTGTTATTCAAGATAATTTCATTAGATAATTTCGTATATAATCTAAGCAACGAAATATAACGGTTTTTGACGTATATCTAATTATAAGCCGACGGAAATGTCAAAAGCACTCGCACACCTAGGGGAAAATGTGTGAGGAGAATGATGAGATTTTGACGAAGCGAAAGAAGTATGTAAGGACTGCGACGCTTGGCGCTCAGTCCTCTCTGACTACCCCGTTGGGGGTACGGCGTGAAAATGTGTATGTATGTATGTATGTATGTATCTAATTATAAGAAAGTAGCTGCCCAGGTACATAAAGACAATTTCGTGAGTGTTATGTCGTTCAATGTTAAAGCAATATTATTATTTATATTTTATATTATTTATATTTTAGGTACGTATTGTTTATACTTGTTTATTGTTTTTCGACTAAGCAGAGCACGAAGAAGAGAGAAGTCTCGGGTTTTCTGGTCCGTTTTGATAAAAACCAATGAAATATTATGCACAAAATGGTGTGATAACAACATGATAGATTACTTTCGACCAATTTTGACACTATCGAACAAAGATTCAAAGACAGAAAATTCACGTCGGTATTGCATAAATTTAGAGAACCATATAAGCTCTTATGCATTCGTAATTATTTCCTCGTGTTTACGCTAACTCGACATTGGTATATATTAACATGAAACTCATTACGAACCGATTTAAGCGATTAACACATCTCTCACTAGAAGAGACTGGGATTAATAATATTCATTAAATACACAATATGTACATACATAGGTACGTACCTATACCCACATGATGTGTACCTGAAGCCTACTACGTTTCACATATTGTCATGTATCGTTTGGTAAAGTTAATGAATTCTCTTAAAAATAATATTCTAGTTACAGAAATAGAATGAGAATCATGAAAACGAATTCTGGTTTTTGGAATTTCGTGTTCAGAGTCACTGAAAATGTTACAGAAGGCTTACTGTGAATCGACTTTATCAAAAACACGTGCTTATGAGTAGTACAAAGCGTTCAAAAGCGGACGATATGTGATGGAAGATTTGCTTCGCTCTAGTAGGCCATCAGCGTCTGCAACTGAAGTTAACATCGCAAAAGCCGAACTTTCTGTGCCTCACGAGTCGATCCGTACCATTTTAAATAATCACTTGGGTATGAAACATGTAGCCGCTCGGCTAGTCCCAAAAGACCTGAATTTTCTTCAAAAACACAATCGCATAAGAGTCGCTGAGGACAGGCTAGAACGCGTCAATTCCGACCCTACATTCATAAAACGCATTGTTACTGGTAATGAGACGTGGGTTTACGAGTTTGACATGCAAACTAGTCAACAAGCTTCGGAGTGGCGCCTTCCAACTGAACCGAAACCGAAAAAGCCACGCCAAAGTCGATCAAAAGTCAAAGTCATGTTGACTGTTTTCTTTAACTATCGCGGTGTTGTGCAGTCGGAATTCTTGCCGGAAGGTCAAACGGTAAATTAAGAATATTATTTGGGCGTTATGCGGCGTTTAAGAGAGCAAATTAGACGAAAAAGACCAGATTTGTGGAAAGAAAATTCTTGGATTTTGCACCACGATAATGCGCCTTCGCACAAGGCCATCATTGTGAACGAATTTTTGACCAAAAACTCAACAAATACCATCGAGCAACCACCTTATTCACCAGATATGGCTACAGCCGATTTCTTCCTTTTTCCTAAACTCAAATTACCACTTCGTGGCACCCGTTTTCATTCGGTAGAAGACATAAAGGAGAATTCGCGGCGAGCACTGAACTCAATTCCGGAAAAAGTGTTAAAAAAATGTTTTGATGATTGGATTATTCCTTGATGTAAGTGTTTCGTTTCTGAAGGAGCATACTTTGAAGGTGTAAAATAAATTTGGATGAATAACTAACATTTCGTGTATTATTGATCTTTTCCCGGTACTTTCTTGACAGAGTAGTATAATAATAAATACGCAATCGTCATACATGATATCAATATTTTGTTACAATTAGTTACCGTTCGCGCAGTGATGGCGCGGCTGTCGCTGTCTGCATATTTTTAGGTAATAACCCCGCGAGGCTGACTTACGATGATCGAATCATGATGAAATAGCCAGTGTTAGCTGATGAAAATGTCAAAAACATTTGTATACCTACGCGAGAATAATGAGATTTGAGGAAACGAGATAAGTATGTAAGGACTGCGACGCTTGGCGCTCCGTCCTTTCTAACTACCCCGTTAGGGATTAGGCGTGACGATATATAGAAGTATTGTCTATTTATTGGTTTTAATTTAATCACAGTTAAAATGTAGATAATATGCGAAGCAACAAACTTTTTGCAAATTATAGGTATTGTTATATTGTATAAACTCAGATATTACTTTGTGGAAATTAATCTCGGTGATTAATCTACAGATGCATCAATATTTTTTTTAGACATTTTCTGCCCAAAATTTCAAAGTTATTGACGACACGTGTTTTGCTTCTCAACGAAGCGTTCTCAGAAAATTAAAATATTATAAATTAAATTAGCTTAAACTTCCAATAAATATTCTGAACAATAAAAATAGTGTATAATGCACAAAAACACCTAGTATACACATATATACATAATAATTCAGGGAGCATAGAATCAAGGCATAATACAGTCGTACCTTGTTGTCACATGGTGATGGCACATGGTATTGGACGTTGGATTTGATTAGACGGCTTATTTATTTTGATGTATCTTTTGTCGGAATTAAAGTTAGTAGTAAACCTACCCTCAATATTTAAAAGGGAAGATAAATAAATTTTGGATAAAAAAATTAAACCGACTTCAAAATAAACACAAAATATTCAATAATATTCATTTTAAATAATATTCAAAAATTACAAAAGAAGTATTCTTTACTAATGAAAACTCAAATAGTGTTGCTGTGTTATTTTTGTACTGGGTTTCGATTAATAAAGATTAATTATTTTGTTTTTTCAGTGTTTCTATATTGAAGTCGATTTAATTTTTTTTCTTAAAAGGGTATTTTAATAAGTACAAATATTGGCCAAACTTTGCATCCTGAAAAAAATAAAAGACTGGCACATTGTAGACTCTTCTTTCTCAAACCACCATTGAAGCATTACAAATATCGAATGTTGTAAAATTTATGTTTATTTAGTATTATCCTTATGCTTTGTTTGTTATAGTGCTGATGAAAATGTAGGAGTCATGTGTGCGCCGGCCGCCGCGGCGCTAGTGCTCGCTGCGCTCGCTGCTTTACCCTGCAGAGGTATGTCACAAAAAATAATTTTTCTACTCATTAGTCTTATTCAACTCATTATTAACTTATAATATATATAAATATGATAAAATGTACCTACGCTACTAATTTGGTATTAATAACCTTTATATTAATTAGTGAACCATGTGTAATCTACATTTGTGTGGAAAATAAAAGGTACAGTCACCAAATATCGTCCCCTTTTTTGTAAAAAAAAATTGTAGAAACAAAATGTTACGAGTGAAGTAATAAATAAAATGTCAAAGATTAGGTAGAAAACTCTTTTATTTTTAAAAATAATCAAAAACTCTTTAACTTGCTATTTCTACATGAATAGCTTTAACAAGAAAAAGTATGAATTCTACAAATATATTTTTTGGTACCTGTTTAGGTCCCGGGGATGATATTGAGACCACAATAATCAAGTCCAGCTGTATTTCATATTAATGATATAAATTATAGCTACGTCTGTGACGAGACGAGTGTTATGCATCGGCGTAATAGAAAGATCGAGTTACCATTTTAAAGTGAAGCAAACAAAATGTGCTAGGCCACGTGTAAATCAATTACACCAAATACGCCGATGTCCCGTCATTTCGCTAGAAAACAGCATTGCGAGCCGTTTTCGACTGATTTTTTGATTCTGATGATCAAGTTCTGTGATCTTGATCCTGTATATTATGTAACGTATTTATACAATTATAGGCCAAATTACTTTGGTTGCTCCATTTTAAATTAGGTTCGCGACACAGATTCTATTTTTTGTTATGTTTATGTGCTATAATACAAAACGCCACACGCAAAAATAATACGGTTACATAGGTCACTAAAGTTAATATTGGATATACAAGTAGCACTTTAGTTATCTTTACTAATCAATGTATTCGCGCAAGAAAATATATTAAAATCAATAACATTATGAAAATCGATATTTCAGTAGTTTTAAAGCATTCATGATTAAAAATAGAATAGGAAATGCGTAAGTCACTGATTGATTCCGATTATACAAAAAAATATGTCTTTTTTGAACAGTATTCCATTTTATAAAAATTACTAACTTGAGAGACATAATAAGTATAATTGATTACATTCACTCTAAATCTCCCTCATTATTAGTACTTTTATATAAAATTATTAACTTTTTTATTTATAAAACCTTATAGCATTCATAAACTTGGCGAGAAGTTAAAATTACGGCGTGCTGTTTCATTATAAAATATTTTATCTCTGCAAAGTTGCGTACATAAGTTTTCTGTTCTCAAGTTCCTCTGTTATGAGAGAGTTGGACAAATTGTAGGCCATTTATAAATATTTCTTCTTTTTACTGAAACTCGCTTCAAAAATTAATTTTATAAAGTCCCAGGAGCACTTGGTTGGTGTCCTTTTATATTTTTATTCGTCAAGAGAGATTAAATAAAGAGAATACTTTGTGGTGAAAGCAATTTCAACGTAAAATTAGTATTTTATTTAGTAAAGTGTTTAAGAAACGTCTTCTGTTATTTCATTCTTTAATATAATTTTCTAATTTGAAGTGAAATTACAGAGCCATAGAATTAAAAATATTCCTGTAATATAAACCGTTTTTATAATACGCTTTTGCTTTGTACGCTTTAATACGCCTAAACTTATGTATTTATGTTTGACGTATCGATAACAAAACAATAAACGATGGACAAATGTCTATCGAGGCATCCATTACTTAAGACTTCAGTTTGAAATTCGAAATACAATTACTGTCGCATTAAATAAACTCACTAGGTAAACAAAACTGAAAGCAAACAGATTTAGAGAAGTCCAAGACTGTTGCAAACAAATTGGGAAGTTTCGATCTGTTTTTGAAAATTTTCTATGAAAGTACTGTATACATTTTATGTGACTAAACTGGAGAAGTATTAAGTTGAAAGCTTATCGCCAACATCACTTGTTTTACAGGCACCAATACCGACGCCGCTTCAAGAGTGTTCAAGGCCCGCAACATTCAAGAAACGGGGTCACAGCCTATAATAAGCAAAGTTTACCAAATGCTTCACACCATAGACATATATAATCAAACTAAACTTCTCACTAACTTAAATTACTCTAGTCTTAATCTGATACATAACTTACAAGATCCAAATTCTGCTTCTATTGATAAGTGTTGTGTTAACAAACAAAACATTGTAAATAATAAAACTTTTTACCAAGGTGCTAAAGTAATTGTAAATAAAGTAAAAACAATATACAATTTTAGTAGCAATAAAAGAAAAAGACAAACTATGAGTGTTGTAAGAACAGATCAAGAAGTGAGTACAAAAGATTTTAAAATCATAGAAGCAAGTACTGTAGCCGTGACTAATATTCCGGTTCCTGTCGCGGAGAGAAGACGGAAACCAGGGGAAACAGGATCCAGTGCACCGTTGCTGAATTACATATTTGACACATACTCTAACACGCATCAACACAGAAATGACAGGTGAGTATTCCACGATTGAATTTGTAATAAAATTATTATAGTACATATATTTTTTATTATTAATACGTTTCGAAAATTACATTTTGAATGTTATTGAACTATCATGACTTGTACACATCTTACAATCCTAAATTAGTAGTTCATAAACCGCACACTACGAAGACGGCACTCGTTCTCATCAGTCTGCCCGTGACCACGATCGGTGCAATCCGGTCGAAACGTGAGGATAAAAAAGTTAATAGCCTTAAAGTATTAACTCGACATAGAGACATTTAGTTAGGATTGTAAGATGAAATTTTTAATTCCAGCGTTAAAGAACCTACATACCATTTTTAATTATTTTCTTTTAATTAAGAATCGGCTTTCAGAATACCTACTTGTTAGAAAAATAACATTTTTTAAATTTTATTTAATAACCAATAATTAGGGAGAGATGTATCATAAAATTATTTAAATCATTGAGTATTTTTATTAAAATATACTACCTTGCGTGTAATAAGAATAAATTTTTGATATGAATGAGTTACTTTGTTATGAAAACGAAATAATTGTGAAAAACGACTATCTGTTTTCCATCTGTTAAACTTTCACGACTCAACTATTCAGCATTCTGATATTTCATACACAAATTGCTTTCACAGACACATATTTATCATATTTGTGAAGCACTATATAAAGCAGCTTCGTCATAAATTCTTATAGCTGCTGCTTGTAATTGATTGTTAATAGTTATTGCTTACACGTATTAATAATGAAATTGAAATAAAACGTTATTGATTTCTAATTTCTAATATTGCTTGTCAAACATCAACCTCCCAGCAAGAATATTATGTACTTTGAAAAGAGATTCCAAAAATATTACAGATTACAAATATATTGTAATATTTTTTTGCAATCTTTTATGTACGCGATATTTTAAGCGAATTAAATAATCGATGAGTTAGATCTATTAATACGAAAGAGGAAAAATTAGAATGACTCAGCTTACTTGACTTTTTTTCAACAGTTTTCATTGCCTTTTGTGTGAACCACGGTGTGAACGGAGTACACAAATAGAATTTAGATGACGGAATTCTAATTTAGATGACGGAATTCTAATTTAGATGACGGAATTCTAATTTAGATGACGGAATTCTAATTATTTATTATCAAAGATGAAGCTCCCAAGCCTTACAAACAAAAGCTCTGTACGTCCATATACATTTTCCTTCCTAATTTAAACAATATTTCAAAATGATCTACGCTTTCAATAGTTTCGTCAACATTTATTAAACGATGTCCTATTTAAGTTCCCTTTTGTCTAAAATCAGCAGTAACGAACATCAAAACGCCCGTTTAATTAATATAAATTCAAATAGAGATTGTACCGCACATATTGATGTTTGCAAAAGTATTTTTGGATCTTAAATAATTTAATTGATGAGAATCATATACATACTAAAAATTACATAAAAGAAAACATTGTTTGTATGTTTTGTAAGTGTACAAATATGTCATATCCTTCTATTATCTTCTATACTACTATAAATCTCTAGCGTCTGTCTGTAATTATAAATTTACTGTCAAATTTTGTGATAGATAGTCATTTTATGACTATCATTTTTTAAATTCTACCTTTTTAAAATTTTTGTCTGTTTGTCGGTATTTTGGTGCGGTCATAATACTTTTTTGCTTTTATAACCTAAGAACGGTTTGACCGATCTTGATAAAAATCGTAAAGTAGGAAAAAGTTTTTTTATTTTTATAAAAAAAAATAAAAGTAAACTTTTTTGATTGCGCTAATGAAAGGCTTGTTTCTTAAAAATTCTACCCCTAAAAAGGTAAAAAGGTGGGATGAAACTTTGTATAGGAAATGGTAAACCGCTAACCGATTATGATGAAATTTGGCAGTGAGATAGTTGGACATCAGAGAATGGCTGACATACACTGCGCTAATGAAAAGCTACTTTTTTTGTTAGAAAATCTACCCCTATTAAATTAAAGTAAAATTTTGTGATAGATAGTCATTTTATGAGTATCATTTTTTAAATTCTACCATTTTTAAAAATTTTTGCTGTCTGTCAGTATGTCCTTTTATTACTAAAGAACGGTTTGATCGGTCTTGATAAAAATTGGTACATAGTAAGGAAATGTGATTGCGCTAATGAGAAGCTACTAATTTTTAAGAAAATCTACCCCTAAAAAGGTGAAAAGGGGATGAAACTTTGTATGGGAAATGGTAAACCGCTGAACCGATTATGATGAAATTTGGCAGGGAGATAGTTTGACATCGAGAATGGACAAAGGCTAGTTTTTTTTTTAAATCGTCTCCTAAGAGGGTGCAAAGAGGGATGAAATTTTGTATGGGAGACTAAATTTTAATAATGATAAAATTGGGTGCGGTGATAAGACTTTTTTTTATCAAAAACACATAGGCTACTTTTTTTATCAAAAATCTGTTAAAAGGGGGACGGGAGGGAGGGGACGTAACTTTGTACGGGAAATATTAAACCGCAGAACTGATTATGATATAGCATGGATATAATTTGACACCAGGGAACGAACATAGGCTACTTTTTTTTCAAAAAAACTACCCTAAGCGGGAAAAAAGGGGGATGACACTGAATGGGAAATTCTGAACCGCTGAACCAATTATGATGCTTGGTACAGTGATGGTATGTGCCACTAGACAGACGTAGGCTAGACGTAGATTTTTTTTCAAAAATCTTTAAACATACTATATATATTGTACATGTACATAGATATTATCTAACCTAATCCAGGAAAGCCACGAAAAAACTTTCCGCGCAGACGAAGTCTCGGATACAGCTAGTACATATATGTAAACTGAGACAGACGTGCCCTTCGCACCAAATTCTAATCACTGCCAGTGCGCGCAAAACGCACGTCTCACGGTCTTACAAAAAGTGTTGTTTAAAATTGCAAAAATTTTCAATTACTCTCTCCTTTACTCTTGTTTTCTTCATGTATATTGCTTTTTAATTACTTTTATTTAAATATTGTCAGTGTGTGTAATATTTACAATGTTTTAGTTGGAGGACCACGAAAAAATATTCGCTTCTTAAAGTATGGCTACCTATATAATGAAATAAGGTAGACATACCTTAATTCTTATAGTAATCTTTGATATAATATAAACCTTCACGCCACTAGCCAGTCATAGTGGATAGAGCGATATGTTTCGAGGCGAAACAAAATCACGACTTGATAGTTTGATAGCATCGCCAGTAATAACTACGAGTAGGTATTTATGACAACGAGACAGTATCAGGTCATTCTACCATTTCGAATTCCCTTTATGATTGGAGAAGCGATATTCCGGCTATGCAGTTGATAGAATTCATTTCCGCTTAATATTCTAGACTGGTTCCCAAATTTATTTTGTCTACTGAGTCGAGAGCTCATGCAGTCGTTGTCTGAGATGCCTCCTAGCTAAATGAAATTACAAATCACCCCCTAGGCCTCTACACAACGCCCCCATTTTTTCCTGGGTCTCTTACCGCCCCCCTTTAGGCCTGCAGCGCCCACAAGGGGGCGTTATCGCCCACTTTGGGAATGGCTGTTCTAGACGATAATTCTGTGTCTTTTTAAAAGATGAGTTCAATTATATTATTTACATAAGTACCTTAATTTGACAATGTATTATATTTTTGTAAAATTTCGAATATTAATTTACAGTTACATATCTAGCATAATATGTATTGGCTACGTGCACGACAGTAGCGCCATGCGCATGCGCAACTATGTGGGACTATGTAAAATAATGACATTTTTGTTCTGTAATAAATAAAGTAATTTAAATATACATAGAAAGACGACAAAAATAGTATTCTTAGAGGAATTTGTTAAAACAGTATTTAGAAAAATGGATATTATTATAAAAACCGGTTTTTCAAGTATAAAACCCAATATGAGTTTCCAGCCTCAAACGTTGATGAAAGGAAATAAATTAGTTTCAACACAACATGTAAGAAATGTTGAAGAGCTACGAAATAATAGCGTTATTTAAAACGAAATCACATAATTTGCCAAAGATAGGTGACACTAACACCCAATAAAACAAGTTTAAAAGTAAGTACTCGCGATAACTTTAAACGTAATAACGCACACTTAATTTAGTATTTTACGGTAGTTAAATTACTTCTTGTACTGTCATTGAAGTAAATATAAATAAATCGACTAATCCGAATTGTTGCAGATTTGTGACTCCGCTGCGATCGCTTTACAATACCCCCACCATGCACTTTACTCATAGCGAATTCTATATATCTATTAATAATATGTATTATTTCGTTACTCGCTGATAACGTAACTTTCTATATTTGAAAGAATTTTTGAAATCGTTTGTGTTTGAGTTTATCCATTATATACAAACAAACAAAGTTTATCTCTTTATAATAGTGTATAATAAATACATAATATGTAGGTAATCTATTCCTCTTAACTCCACATTTTCTATATTCTACAGTAAAAGTAACTTTTCTTTCGAAATTAAAAGTCAAATATTAGATAACCCGTATTAATTAGAGAATCTCCAATTAATCATTGGTTGACATTATGATAATTAGAGCCTCTAATTTGAATATTCGCGCTGCTAAATAACTGAAAAAGGGTCAAAAGTGCCAGACTCTGACCTGAGGGTCACTAGTTACTAGAATAACGTCTATATCTTCGAATTCGTTATAGTAAGATCTTATCACTTGTGCTCCTTTCACAGCCAGCACGGGAAGATAAGCAGGCATCGTGTTTATCTTCTCATAGACCAGCAAGAGATATTATATTATGTACATTTATAAATTATTGATAATGTACACAAACACAATACTCAATCAGACAATATTCACAACAATCCAGTATTTTTCTTCTATTTTTCAAAATTATACATATAATTAAACTAGTGGACCCGACTGACGTTGTCCTGCCTGAAATTTAAAAAAATCTTGAAACCCGATCGCAGCCCGATCCTGAAAACCATCTAGGGACCCACTCAAATACACACAAAAAATTTCATAAAATTCGGTCCAGCCGTTAGGAGCCTAGGAGAAGTTCAGTGACAAAAACACGTACAGAAGAATTATATACATAAAGATTAGCAAAATGACGTCATAATCGTCACGTCATAAGTTTTAAAATTGTTATTAAAATATCGTATGAATTTATAATACGTAGTACTATAAGGTTTTATTTATCGATTATATAGCATTTGTAATATGTCAACAATAAGTAAGCAAAATATAATTAAATAATTGGTACCCATCACGTACATACTGTTGACGAAAATAGCGAAAACTAACAGACGATTCATGGTGAACAATTTTTCACAAAAAAAAAAGAAAAAATACAGAAGTAATAATAATTCCACCGAACATAGAATAATATTTGTGTGGCTTCAGAAGAAAAAATGCAATATTTCTGTGCTACACAGCTTACGGCGTCATATAAACGCTCCATTGAAATTCTTATACTCAGTCTATAAAACAGACAAGTATAGTTGTTTGTGTTCAATGTTCATGTTGATATACATCATATAACCAAAGGGTCTTCATAATAAAACCCTTTGCACTACTTATCTGAGCTTAAGTAGGTATAAATTCTGCATCAAAATAGAAAGTGACAATAAATCAACCCAATATATACAACGAAAGTCCCGAAGTATTTTTGTCATTCACCATAATATTATATTACTAAGGGGGAGTCTTTTACTAATAATTTCTTATACACAGCCTATAATATACACAACATACTATGATAAGACCACAATAATACGATTTTATGTACATTTTATACTCGTATATTGTTCGTATAATTATTTAGTACTTTATTCAACATTTTTTATTTTATTTTTTTTGTTTACCTAATAATTTTCTCTTTGTTTTGATTTATAAAAAAAATGAAAGTAAACTTTTTTGTATTTTGCTTTAAATTGTTTCGTATACCTACATTTTATTTCAATTTAGGGACCAAGTAATACAGACATCTACGCGATAAATATACAGTGTCCTAAAACTCAACATCAAGCCGGAACGAGAGATGAGGTTGTTTATTATGATACAGAAAATAAATAAAACTCTGATCATAGTCGTTTGTTTTCTAGCAATCGGTATTTCATTGAATCGTAAAAATTGCTACTCCGCGTATATACAAGGTGTTACAAAAGTACTCTACACTACCGAAAGGTGGTTGACGTACCCATTAAACTGAACAACTTCCCCCAAAAAAAATGGATCAAAATATGTAAAAATTTTGGACTTCTCATACTAATTTCATCAGCTGAGCGTTCATTTTGTATGAGAGGACCAAAATTTTTGTTCATATTTCGACCCATATTACTTAGGGAAAGTTGTTCAGTTTCATGGGTACGTCAACCCCCTTTCGGTAGTGTAGGGTACTTTTGTAACACCTTGTATAATATATAATTTTCATGCAATTGTAATTTTAATGTATATAATGCAATGTTGAATAACGGTTATTTATTACAGGTTGTATTGAAACAATACATAACGTATTTTTCGAGAAAATATATAAGTAATTGTTAATGAATTTCATGTTTGGCTCTTCGTTTACCAATTATAATTTCTAGTTCTTTTGATACCATAAATACCATACTTCGTTGTTTAATAAATAAATAAGTGTTTTTATTACTTTTTGTGTATCTTTATACACAAAAAGTAAAAAAACACAAAACTTTTTTTTTTATTACTTTTTGTGTATCTTTTTGTTAGAATAGGTTATTATTTTTAACCAATTTATTAAAGAAAATAAAATTTTTATAACGTCAATGGAAAATTGTATACTTAACAATTTTAGACAGAAATTTGCCGCAAATCCCATATTTTTTTTGTTAGGGATGAAGACCCAGAATAATTGTAAAACAAAATGATTATTGCTTAGCACTAGAACATATATGCCTCCTTTTTAGGGTTCCGTAGCTAATGCCAAAAATGAAACCCCTATAATTTCATCCGTCGGTCCGTCTGTCTTTATGTAACAGCCATTTTATTCGGAGACGATAGACATTAACATTCCAGTAGACGCGCGTTCTACCATTGTAGAACAGCCCTGCCTTTTGTTAAATATAATCGTAAATTGACGGTATCTAATACACTCGCTCACAGTATTCCTCCATTAGTAACTAATAATCATAAACAGTGTCCACGGGGTGGTCAGCGGAACCTCATTTCTGAACAGTTTGGCGCTAAAGCGCGATTTCTACGATCGTAGAACGCGCGAGTACTCGCATGACATTTTTTTCGAAAGTTTGTTTTCTAGTTTTTGGTTGTAAGTATATTTATTGTTTCTTGTTGCTCTTATTATGAGATATATTGTCGAGTAGAAGATTATTCATAACCTAAGTAATGTCATTTCTCAGAATAATGACCTCACGGAGCGGAGAATAAAGAATTAACAGATGGTTAGAAGAAATCAGTACAAATGATGAAGATTTAATTGAAAGCGACACTGAAAAGATGCTTAGAGACGAAGATTGTGTATTTGAATCTCTACATAATACGGACACGGAACAGGAAGGAATTGATACACAGTCAAAGTCCGAAAATAGCGACCTAAATAGAAAACGTCCACTAAATCTAAATAAGTCCACTAGAAAACAATGTTACGCATGTAAGAAGTGGATTTGTTTAGAACACCAGGTTCTTTAGTGTCCTACCTGTCATGATAATCAAGAAAATCAGGTGGAGGATATGAGCCAATAAATAAAACGAAAATTATAATTAAAAGTGCCAAAATGTTGTTGATTTTCTCACTTTTCCAAAGAAGTCTGATATTTAGTTCCTATTTAATCCCTAATGTTTATGTTTCTTTGATTTAGTTTGTTAATAAAATATATTTTGATATGACATAATTGTATACTTAATTAATAAAATATTTCTACAAAAACTTAAGAATTAAATTGTTCTACATACGTAGAGCGCGCGAGCACTAACGTCCCAAAAGGGGTGCGTGTACTGGAGTGTTAATAGTAGTTGTACAGTAGTAGAACATTTATGAACCGCTTTATAATAGTGTGATGAAATTATAAAAAAAAGAATATCAGGTGTAGTAACTCCATGGTACGTCTAACTGAAGGATGAGTAAAGATTTCAGTGTACATAAGCACGTGGTAGGTATTTTATGATCGAAGGTAGGCGTGTAAACAATTATGTTAGAAGTAACTTTAATTAAGTATCCACCATAGTATTTATGCTCGTTTATTATATAGTTTGTAAAAATATCTGGCCTCTTTGATGTCCAATATTTATGTAATTCTTTTAATTTTTTTGTAATAATAAAAAAAAATTTAGAATATTTTAGAATTTAAAAAAACCCGGAATAAAGTTAAATTTTAAAAGAATGGCAATACGCGTCGCTAACAGGTATGGCACGCACCGCCACGCCGCCTATGAGAACAGGCTTGTCATATTTTAAAAATTTACTATATTTTGGGGTAATTGTGTGCTAAAAATGTATATTTTAAATTTCAGTAACATTTTCATTTTTATGAACAACAATAATTTTCTTATTTTATAAGTAATATCGTTGGAATATCTATATGCTCATTTCAGATAGGGCAGGGTTTTTTTTTCATAGGTACTCTACAGAAGTTTCAAAATGGCTCTTTCTACTTATATTTAAAACAAATCAATGAGGTACCAATCAATATGCAACAGCTTGACAACAACAGAATGTCTATTCGTTTGGTAGGCATGGCACCGACTTCAGTAACTGTCAAATTTAATTATTTAGGTATTTCTATCGTATTCATAAAGTTATTTTTGTACTTGAGTTTTGATTAGTAAAGGGTAGTTATTTTGTACTTTTCACTGATTTTTTTTAAGTCGGTTTAAATATTTTCTTAATTTTTTTTATTTCTCTCTTTTGAGTGACGTTCGCCTAAGTAAATATCTAGAGTAGCTCTACAATTAACTTCTTTTGTAATTCTATAGCGGATCGACATAAAAGAGAATCCTACTAATGCTACTCATATTATAAACGCGAAAGTTAATAAGGATGGATGTATGGATGTTTGTTACCCTTTCACGCAAAAATTACTCAATGGATTTTAATGAAACTTTACAATAGTGTATCTCATACATCAGAATAACACATAAGTTATAATTTATAAAGATATTGTGTGTTTTTAAATTTCGCACGAACGAAGTCTAGGACAAAAGATAGTCATCAATATAAATAAGGCTCTTAAGCAGTTAAGCGTTGTTTGGTGTATCTTCGAAGTCCAAGCTCCAATACCAGTGATATTTAAATGGAACCACTCTATACTTTAACCTATACCCTTTCAAGCAAAAAATAATTCTTCAAATCGGTCTACAATTGACGAAATTATCGGTGAATATACCTACATAAAAAAAAATACGTTCAGACGAACATAGAACCTCCTCCTTTTTTTGAAGTCGGTTAAAAGTACTTACCGACCTGCGTATATATTATTAACACCATCATCCCTTATTAGAGACAGTAAAATAAAATAAAGTATGATGACATGAAATAAAATATGACTAACCACATTAAGTCCATTACAATAGGCAAATTATTTACATATATTTTTTTTTTCGAAATTTATTGAGGGGTTCATGGAAAATGTCAGTCATTTGCATACAAATTATTATAAATACGTGTAGTCCTATTCACAGAAAAGAATTTTCCTACATTTGTTCTGTAATGAGGTATTGTAAAACATTTAGAGACGTAACGTGGAATTGTTCGCGGGACTGTCAGGTTGATTTTGCTTAACAAATCGTGTGCATCATATGTAAAAATTTAAGGTCATACACTTGTCAGCGCTTCACAAAAGTGTCTAATCAGAAATAAGATAAACGTACTGAATAGGGGTTGCAATGCTGGATCCAGCAATCCAGCAATTCAGCCGGATCCAGCACATTTTTGGGATTGCTGGATCCAGCATCTGGCGCTGGATCTAGCGGTGCGGATCCGTAATCAGCTAAAAACAACTAATTAATTTCTTTCCGCGCGAAAACGCCACAAAACTTTATTTAACTTTAACGTTATAAATTATACTGTTAAATTTTACTTCTAATAAAAGTCAATTAAAGATTTTTATAAGCGGACTACGCTGTTTTATTTCGGAAATTAGTGAGACTGAGAAATTCTGTCACTACATATTAAAATAGGTAAATTAATAGCTATTACAGATATCCAGGATATCAATTTATGTGATGTATGATTGTATTGTAGTCGTAACTATTACTTACTATTAGATTTAGATTACTTTACTAACACCAAAAATTATTCATACAAACGAATATATGATGTAAATGTAGGTACTTAGTTACGAAACTAGAGTTGTAAAACAAAACAGGGCGGCTATACATATATATATATATATATAGCATTTCATAAAATAGAAACGCTAGCTGGAGTTATTTTCGTACACGAATTTAATTTTCGTTTGATTTAATAAAAAGTTAATAACCTTTGACTACCAATTTAATATTCGTTACGCTAAATCACGTGATATTTGTCATTCTATTCTACTATCGTTCACGACAATTGAGCCACTTGTCTAGGCCCCCTGTTTCCTTTCTTTGAAAAGTCAATTAAGTTTTAAAATATATATAGAAATAATATTGTCAGAAAGTAGACTTATCAGGACTAAGTTTTTAAGTTCGACGTTAAGAATTCTACAGTCGTATAAATCACACGGGTTTTGCGAAATACGCGAAGAGAAATTGCGGCCGTATTAAGCTACGCGCGACAATAAGCCTCTTATATATTAGAAAGCCATGTGTATCGAATTTAAATCTCACGCTTGAGATTTTGCTTCAATAAAATTACAGATTCTTACAGATTTACAATATTTTTATTACATAAATAAATTCGTATTTCATAAGTGAGTTTTTTCATCACATTATCTTCTTATAAATTCAAGAATCCTTAAGCGTATTTCCAGCGGGACGCTAACAAGCATTGTACATCATGTCGACCGGAAACGAATAAAGCGACTGCGTCATAACCACTGCCTTACATACTGCGCGAAACTGTTTATAAAACGGAAAGAACGCGTAAATTTAAAAAAAAAAAACAAAAAAGAAGAAAAAGAAACGTTTATTTTTTTAAATTATTTTTTGTCTTTGTAATTGGGCTCGTAAGAGCACTTTTAAATAGTCATAAATGGTTGTAACTTATTATGATTTCTTTATAACAATTTCTTTTTAATTAATAATTAATTATTACTTTATACAATAAATCGAAATTTAAATAATAACAATGTCAACAAAATTAATCACATAAAATATAAAAGCAATGCCCAAAAAAAAAACAAAACAAAAATAGTTATGTTCATATCTTCGTGGTGTAGAAAAATTCGCGCGAAAAATTTTTTCATGGCTTTCCCGGATTAGGTTAGATTATATGTACATGTGCATAGTATGTTTAAAGATTGTTTTTGAAAAATTTCTACGTCTGGCCTACGTGGCATACTATCTCTGTACCAAACATCATAATTGGTTGGGCGGTTCAGCATTTCCTATTCAAAGTTTTTCACCCCATTAAGGGTAGTTTTTAGATAAAAAAGTAGCCTGTGGCCGTTCCCAGGTGTCCAACTATATCCATGCTACATCATAATCAGTTCAGTGATTTAGCACTTCCGTTCAAAGTCTCGTCCCTCTCCCTCTCGTCCCCCTTTTCACAGATTTTTGATAAAAAAAAGTAGCCTATGTTTTTTTTAATAAAAAAAGTCCTATCACCGCATCAAGTTGTATCATTACCAAGTTTTAGCGTTCCCAATACAAAGTTTCATACCTATTTTCATCCTCTTATGGGTAGATTTTCTATAAAAAGTAGCCTATGTCCGTTCTCTGATGTCAAGCTATCTTCTTGCCAAATGTCATCATAATCGGTTCAGCTGTTTACCATTTCCCGTACAAAGTTTCGTACTCCTCCCTCCCGTCCCCTCATTTCACAGATTTTTGATAAAAAGTAGTCTATGTATTTTTGATAAATAATGTCTTATTAACGCACCAGATTTTATCATTACCTAGATTCAGGGTTCCCAAAACAAAGTTTCATCCCCCTTTTCACCCTCTTAGGGGTAGATAGTTTATAAAAAGTAGCCTATGTCCGTTCTCTGAAGTCGAACTACCTTCTTGCCAAATTTCATCATAATCGGTTCAGCAGTTTACCATTTCCCGTACAAAGTTACATCCCCTTTTTCATCCCTTTAGGGGTAGATTTTCTAAAATATAAGTAGCCTATCATGAGCGCAATCACATGGTCTTACTACAGTCAAGCCGTTCTTCAGTTATAAAAGGACATACAGACAGACAGACAGACAGAAAAAATTTAAAAAATGGTAGAATCGAAGTCAGTGAGTCACAAAATGACTATTTATCACAAAATTTGCCAAAAAAAATTTAAATTACAGACAGACGCAAGAGATTTATATAGTAGTATAGAAGATATACAGGTGAAGGCATACAATATAATATCTACATATTCACTTACAAATGATAAAATAAAATTCATACGTAAACGTTTCGACATGTATGTGTCTATTTGTCCGTATGTCACAATCAATTTATTCTGTCATCTTTACACGTGCTGAGTATTGTAACTAATAATTGCTATAGTATGTAATATTGTATTGTAACTAATAATAGTTATATTACATAGAAACGGAATTTTTTTGCAATTGGTTAATCATTGCATAAGATTTCCATTTTAACCGACTTTTTAAGAGGAGATTCTCGATTCAAGACGAATACAGGTAAAGCATTTTTTAAAGTTATATAGGTTTTATTTATGTAGGTATATTGTAATATTAATAATTTCGAGAACGATTGTATGTTTGTTTGTAAATTATTGTTTTAATAATGATGATTTAATAACATTTTAGTTACGAAATTAGAAAAGAAAATTGAGATTACTTCTTTCTAATATATTATTATACAGGGTGTATATGAAAACGGGACAGTTACTTTAATGGATGAAAGGGCATAACTTTAGTATGTAGTTACAAAAAGAATTATCGAAAAAAACGTATCCGTTTAATAGTTATGACCGTTTTAATTTTCAAGTGTTATCCCCACCATTTCTCGTAAAATTGGATTGATCGTGTACAGTTACAGATTTTAAATCTTACGTTTTTTTTATTTTGTAATAATTTCATCCGTTACTGAAATACAGCCTGAAAACCCCCATTGGGGTATACGCATTATTTTCGAAAATGGTTTTCAGGCTGTATTTCAGTAACGGATGAAATTATTACAAAATAAAAAAAAAACATAAGATTTAAAATCTGTAACTGTACACGATCAACCCAATTTTACGAGAAATGGTGGGGATAACACTTGAAAATTAAAACGGTCATAACTCTTAAATGGATACGTTTTTTTCGATAATTCTTTTTGTAACTACATACTAAAGTTATGCCCTTTCATCCATTAAAGTAACTGTCCCGTTTTCATATACACCCTGTATATGAGTAGTATATTTTACATTATGTATTATACGTGCAGTACTTAATTTGATTGATTTTTAATATGTAGCTTTCTGGATACATGTTCTACGAATATGTGAAAATGCATCGACACTAGTCCAACAGAACTGTAGTTATGAAGAGGTAGACAGGCGTTTCGTTTTATACAAGATTAGAGATTAAAAAATATATTATAATTTGTTTTTAAGTGTTTTTAAGTTCTACAATCCTACCCACCTCCGAAATTTTATCTTTATAGTGTCAATAATTTCCAAAATGGCTGTGACATACAAACAGACAGACAGACAGACAAACAGGACATATTATAAGCTTTCCGTTTTTTTGCCATTTGGCTAAGGAACCTTAAATAATACAATTTTGGGGTAACATTCATATACATAGTATCCCTCAAATAACACACATCTACAATTCATTTGGTTTTATTTGCCTCTCTTCGTAGTACGAGATACTGTATAGTCTAGATTTTTTATGACATTTAAAGCTTTTTCCTTTAAAAAAATCAGTAACTAAAAATGCTACTGGTATTAGTAATATTTTTAGTTTTGTTTTGTTTTTGTATTTTTTTTTAATTTATATCATCTTCAATTTTATGTATGGCGTAATCTCCTGATCTCATTATATGCACCGAAATTTTGAGTAAAAAAACAACTGTCATTACCTTATGTCATTTTGATTACGCCTTAGTTGCATTATCTGCTTTCTGCTATGCTATGAATGACTTTGAAGTCAAATTGGGAATCAATAACCGACCACAACCTGGGCCAACACGGATATCGAATCATATTTTACAACACAGGACATTACATAATATTACATATATTCAAACTGTTTCCCTAACGGGGTAGTCAGAGAAAACGGGGCGCCGAGCGTCGCGATCCTTACATACTTCTTTCGCTTCCGCAAATCTCATCATTCTCCTCACACATTTTCGCCTAATATGCGAGTGCTTTTGACATTTCCGTCAGTTAACACTGGCTATTTGATCTTCGTAAGTGAGCCTTGGTCTTCATTGGCTTTTTTTACCACTCGCTTTCGCTCTGTAGATTTTCTTCGTCAGTCTTTCATCCCCTATTCTTTCTATGTACTCGAACTATCTAAGTGTACGGGACGAGTGCTGCTATTATTATATACTGTTGACTGCCCGTACTTTTCTATCACTGGATTGGAAGAAAACCACCTTTCTTCTTTCTTCTATTTATTTTCACAATGTTGTCTTGTTGAGCGGAATGTACGGAATGAATTTTTTTTTTTATTTTTTTTTTTTGGTTTCTGAGAGGCGAAATTAAACCCCCGCGGGCTACCCAGCCGGACTCTACGCCGACTGGGGAGTGTCGGACTCGAACCGACTAAACAAAACCCCTCTTTGCTGTTAGCCCTAGTGGCTTTTACAGCATCACAGGTCGCGTTGGGGCGAGCGCTGAAGGCGCCCTGCCAGATGGTCGACCGCCTGAGGGTTCCTCCAGCCGAGGGATGCCTCGTATGGAGGGCGGACCTCGAGCTCAAGGCGTCGCCAGGGGAGCTTTCCGCACCTGCGTGCATCTTAACGGGCTTCCTATTCGGGTGAGAGCCGGGCGTCTAGCGGACCCGGCCGGCGAGACGGCTGAGGGCCGGTTAGTGTGCCTAGTGTTCCGCGTGGCAGTTTACAATGTGGCTTAAGGCCCGCGTGTGTGCGTGTAGAGCTAAGTGATCGAGCTTCTAAACGTGAGACCCTACGGGTGTCGCGGGGGTCGTCCTCACCTCCGCCGGTGGGGGCGGTGCGGTCGTAGTGTGTAGGTTGGCATGTTCGAGTTCGAACGTGTAATGTCGTCGTCGCTGTCGCCTAACACATGTCTAGGTCTACGATAGCGTTTGCGGACGCGGCGTTCAGGGGTGTACGATGACGCCCTGACCACTAAGGGATTCGGGTGTAAGGAGGAACGGTGAAAGAAGCGTTGGGACGCCTCTTTTAGATATTGAGTTATAGAGGGTAATTCTAGGTCGTAGTGCAGATCTACGTTGCGCACGTAAGGAGGGGCACCGGTAGCCCTGCGCATGAACCTATTCTGAATAACTTGGAGGGAGTTGATGTGAGAGCGCGCAGCGTGAGCGAATGCTACACTGGCGTACGTCATGATAGGCCTGACGCACGTCTTATATAAGGTAACTTTATGTCTGAGGGACATTTTGCTTTTAGCGCAAATGAGCAAGTTGAGACGACCGAGGACGAACGCGGCGCGGTCGCGGACCGTTTTGATGTGTTGGCCGAAGGTCATGGCACTGTCAAGGGTGACTCCTAAGTATTTGACTTTCCTAGTCCAAGGGATATCCTGGCCGAAAAGTGTGATTGTTCTGAGAGTGTTAGCGCGGCGGGCGCGGCTGGTCGTCGTTCCCCTCGAGAAATACACGGCGGCGCTTTTCTCGGGGTTGACTTCGATTCTCCAAAGACGGAACCACTCGCCTAGGCTCGTGACCGCGACTTGGAGGAGTTGGGAGACTCTGAGGCGACTCCGGTCTGATGTGAACAGAGCGGTATCGTCCGCGAATAGGGCGAGCTCTACACCGGGGGTTTTGGGGACGTCGTTCGTGTAGAGCGAGTAGAGCGTGGGCGATAAAACGGAGCCCTGTGGGACGCCTGCCCTGATAGGGCGGGGAGAGGAGAGCATCCCTTCGACTCTATAGCGGAAGGAGCGGTCTGACAAAAAGTCCCGTACTATGCGTACGAGATCGTCAGGCACGCCGAGCCGGCGCAGCTTGTACACCAGCCCGACGTGCCAGACTTTGTCGAACGCCTTCGCTACATCGAAGAAGAGGGCCCCCGTGCCTATAGTGCGACTCGGGCGGTTAAGGCCCTCCAGGATGTGTTCCGTGAGGCGGTGCACTTGTTGTATGCACGAGTGTTTGGCTCGAAAGCCAAATTGCTCGTCTATGAGGCTTTGAGACGAGCCAGAAGGACCCGTTCGTAAATTTTCCCTAGCACGCTAAGGAGACTGATTGGGCGATAGCTATTGGGGCTACTGCGGGGTTTACCCGGTTTCGGGATTCCGATGACGATCGCTTCCTTCCAGGCGGCTGGAAAGACGCGGTTCGCCATGGCGGCATTGATAATGGCTGCTAAGAGCGCGAGAAGGCGCATCGAGAAAATTTTGACTACTCGGTTGGAGATGCCGTCTCTACCGGGGGCTTTTCTAGGTTTGAGAGCCTTGACAATGTCCTGAACTTCGTCAACCGTCGCGGGTCTGAGTTGGCAGGGGGCGGTCGCGGGCGGTAGGGAGCCTACTTCGCGATTGACCATGTCTAAATGATTCTGATCTACAGGCTGAGAGCTAGGTGAGCATTGGGCCTCCAGAGTGTCGGCCAAGAGTTCGGCTTTATCTACATCGTCGAAAGCTGTCTGTCCGTTCGGTTTCGTCAGGGGCGGCATTGTTTGGAACGTGTCCGATTTGAGAGATCGGGCCAACTTCCAGTAAGCCTGGTGCGTCGGCTCGATCTCTCGCATGAGATCGCTCCACCTGTTATCCCTAAGTTCGGAAATTCGGTATTTGACTTCGCGTTGGAGGGCGCGTAAGTTGCGTTTATTCGTTTCTGAGGGAAACGAGTCGTAAGCGCGGGTCGCGGCGTTCTTGGCTCTGATCAGCCGACGGATGTCTCCAGGGAGCTCCCAACGGCGGTCGTTCGCCGCCGGGACCTCACGGGAGCACGAGGAGACCGATTCGCGGATGTGGGCGGTGAGCGCGTCTATCGCCGCGGTCGCGTCCTCGGCGGAACGGATAACGTCCGGTATCGCGTTAAGCCGCGGCGAATTCTCAGAGTTTAGCGTTTCGTCTAAACTCTGCCAATCCGTCACGGTTTTTGTGAGCGTCCTAGTGTCTATCATAGGTTCTAGTTTTAGTAATACCGGCCTATGGTCAGAGTCTAACTCGTGTAACGCCTCTATTGAGTGCAGCGTTAGAGCTACGTTCTTTAGAAGCGCTATGTCGAGTACGTCCGGTCTGTGTGTTGTAACTCTGGGATAGTGGGTGGGCGTCATGGGGGCGATAACGTCAAAGTTAAGGACATCGGTTAGTTCGTCTAAAGCTCTGCCATTTCGCGAGGTGGTGTGCGAATTCCAGCGACGATGTTTAGCGTTGAGGTCGCCGGCGAGTATGACAGAGTCGTCTAAATTTAGGAGGGCCTCTAGATCGCTTCTAATTAGCGCTTTACCGGGAGGGAGATAAACAGGCGCGTGCCCCGTGAGGGCCACCCGGCACACCGACGCCTCTATGTTGGTGAGGGCGGGCGTATCGATCGGAATGCAGTGCAGGGACCTTCTGTAGTAGATAACAGTGCCGCCTTTGGGGGCGGGCACCCTATCATTTCGCACGATGTTAAGCCCGGAGAGGCCGGGGTCGCGATTTCTAGGTTTCAAAAAGGTTTCCTGCACTAGCATTATATCTATTCGGTGGTCTCGCGTAAACTCGTGAAGAAGATCGCGTTGCCTGCGGAGTCCGTCCGCGTTAAAAAATGAGATTGAGAGCCCGCGCGGTTTGATGCGCGCGGAGGGAGTTGACTCGTGGGTGCCCGGTTTTATAACCTACGAGGGGGCGCCGTGAAGCGGCTTAGGCTGTCCAGAAGGGACGCGTGTTCGGCGAGAATGATGAGCCGTCCCATCCCGTCGCTACAGTCGCGGATTTTACGCGCGACTAATTTAATTTCGTTGAGGTTAATGTCCTTAACGAGGTCGGCGAGCATTCGGATGTCGCCGAGGAGATCGGCTCCTTCAGCGCCGGCGCCACTGAACGCGCTTGAGGCGCGGGCCCCTTACGCCGCGGTGGTTGTGCTGGCGTCGGCGCTATGGTCTCTCGGGCCGGTAGAGCGCGCGCGGGCGCGGGTTTAGTCGGGGCTGAGGGCGCGGGTTTGTTCGGCGCTGAGGGCGCAGGTTGAGTTGGCGCGGAGGGCGCGGGTTGTGGCGGCGCAGAGGGCGCGAGTTGTGACGGCGCGGAGGGCGCGGGTTTGGCTGGCGCAGAGGGCGCGGGCCGTGTGGGTGCGGAGGTCGCGGTAAGGGCGGCCTTAGGTTGGGCTGGGTGCGCAGGGGGGCCGCGGCGTTGGCCCTGATGTGCTCCGCCGGCTCAGCGCTACTTACCCCCGCGGCGGCGACGGCGCGGAGCTCTCGGGCATCCGCGATAGTTTGCGGGATGTCCGAGCTCTCCGCACAGTACGCAACCGGGAGGGTCAGACGTCTCCGGCGTGCGGGAAATGAATTTTACGGCCTACCGGCACTCTATATATCCTCCCTCGGGAGAGCCGCAACTAGCGGGATCGCCAGTGATAATACTGTTTGCGGCCGACCAATCGGTGCCCACCTAGTGCGCAGAGTGCGCATGCGCGTTGCGTCCCGCGTTCCCTCCCGAGGCGAGCAGAGCGTCGGCTTACAATATATCTATTTAAAATCTATTATGTATCTATTACACGTTAAACTTATAACTATTGGAAAATAAAACACAATTAGGAAAATATTTATTGTAAATTCTTAAGTCTATAAACTAAGGGGGTAAACAGTCCCTACTAAATTATTTGATTTTCAATGTTTTCTACGCTCCGGCCGTCCGGAACACTAAGCATTCCTTTATTCATTTTTACAATAACACGACGTGCAACTCCGTCATACTGCCACATATATCTTTCTTTTTACAACACAGTAAAATTGGTTACAATAATCTATGACGGACTTATGACCGTAGTAAGTGAATAAATTAGTAATATTTATAGGGCTGGCAACGGCAACAGCATTTACGCAGCTGCAGCTCCAGAGGTCGAAGCGCTGGTGGGGTCTACGGCACATTTAGACTGCAAGGTGGACGCGCTTCACGATAAACTGGTAATAAGTATGTTCCATTTTAAACCCAATCAGTTAAAATGATTCGTCTCTAGAGAAAATTCGCACTTTTCTAAGTTATTAATTCCTAATTTTTATTAACTCGTTACATTGTCTGCCCATTAGGTGTATTAATTTTACAACAACAAATTACATTGGTGCGTTTTCGACATGCGCTTTCAATTTGCGTTAGACATACGCATTATGTAGCCAAAGGCATGCGTTATGTGCTCGCATTACGTACGCTGGCAGTACTGTGTGCGTTAAAACTTATGACGCACGCAATAAGAGGCACGCTTAAGGCGATGCATTGTAAATTTTGACGGCAGGGATATCAATTTTTATAAGTGACTACAAAACATATGAAAGTGATATTTGGTAACCTGATTCTTCATTTCATTGACTTCATTTTGACAGCAGCGTTACACGATTGGTTAACTTTTGTAACACAAAAAAAATACCAAAGAAACCTCTTTTAAAACAGAGATTTACATTTTTCGTACGGAACCGATTTATGTTTCTAAATTTTCTGCATAGTTTAATCTTAACATATTGTTTAAAATGACAGTTGGATTTTTTAATATTAATTATAGATTTTAATATAAACGAAATGTTGTTGTTAATGTAAATAAAGATTTTAATTAAAAAAAATATATATATAAACGAAAATAACTGTTTTTTCATATTTTTCGGAAGATAGCGCGCGCACGTTTGCATAGAGCAAAAGGTTTATTTTAGATTAAATTTTTGTTCATCAATGCGTCGCCTTAATAGTATAGACTCTTCCACTTATTAATTTGTGATATAAGGAATACGCGTACTTTATTAAATGCATCATTCCATTATGAATAAAATTAGCTATTTATATGCAAACCATGACGAATCATATTTGCCATCTGAACTCGAGCCACATTTTTTCTTACAAGTTTTTTGGAGCTCTTTCGAAATGTAGAAGGTTAGACTTTTATCTTATTCGTAAAAGCTGTTACACTCATAGTATATTTTTATATTAATTATTGCAAACCTTACACTTCATTTTATATTCGTATTGCTAATGTTCGGGATTCCGTAGACACAAGCGATGTACATATTATGTACAACGCAAGTGACGTATGCGTTAGCGCATGCGCAGGCATTTGCGCTGTACGCATGCATTATTTCGATAGCGCACAAAAACGCATCTAAAGATCTAGGCGCAAGTGGAAAACGCACCAGTGTAAATACACCTATTTGTTTGTCTGCTCGGTATAAATTTTGCAACCGATTTTAAACAAACTTCCCGATCGAAAAGCGACGGATTTTAAAGTTTCATCAACTTCTGAGCTATCTTAAAAGTTTCGAAGATAGCTAAGAACTGGATGATAATGCAATTCTTACTAACTTGTTTTCGTTTCAGTCTGTTTGTTTCTGCATTTTTTTAATATGTTTATACAGTACAAGTATACTTCTTTATACTTACATCATATACCTTATATTTACGTACCTACACATTGTGGTTTAGATAAATCGGAATTATGCAACAAAAGCATAAAAAAGCACCATCGTCGATAAATATTACATAGGTACCTTCAGATAGTTTTGTAGGTACTTTCGTTTTTCATGATACCGTTACCTTTTGATTTCAGTGTTACTATAGTTACTCGTATTAAGTAATAGTACCTGGGCGACCGAGCTTTACTCAGTATCTTACAAAAAAAAAAAAGTCTGACTATATTGCAGGCTTCGAACTCGCTAGTGAGCTAAATCAGGTAACCTGACTCGCCTGCACATACGACATACGATTATTAAACTCATCGGTAATCCAGATAAGCTCATCGGTCGCCATTTTGTTACTAAACAGCACACACATTTATATTTAATCTGATGTTATTTGCCTCACTTCGTAGTACGGGACAGGCTATCTAAAGTTACGAAGTCAATGTTTTTATCTTTTTTCATTTTATTTCCTTATTATAAGTACATTATTAACGTGATACATGTATTTTAATAGGTACTTGTTGCAAACTGAACTTAGACATATTATTTCAAAATAATAAAAAAAAAAACAAAAAAGGTCTGACCACATTGCAGGATTCAAACCCGCGCACTTCGGCGTAGTAGACTTACACTCAGCCACTGTGTTGTTGAGAAGGTAAACTCTGCTGCGAAATTAAAAAAGTTTAGAAGTTTAGAGTTCAGAAGTTTTAAGTGTGTAAAAGACGGAGAAAACGATTTTTCTCAGAATTGCTAGCAAGACCTGACTAGATTGATTTTTCACCCCCCTCAACCGCTATATTGTGAATTTCATCGAAATCGCTCGAGCTGTTTTCGAGAAAGCGAAATCAAATATATATACAAATATTGCGCATTTAATATAATAGTGGATATTAGTTCAAACATTACATTACATTGTTTACATGATTATTATTATTTTCTTTAATGAAAAGGTCAATAATTTGCAATTAATTTTCATTGCTCATGCATATACTGGCTTTCTGAATATTGTATTTTAATATACCTATTGTAAAATTATTTTGAAAAAATTATACCTTGAATGAGTTTCTTACCAGTTCTCAGAGTGCAGGCTTTCTTTGCGAACTTTCTTTTCTTTAGATTTGACGTTCAAAATCATCTTGCAATAGTTGAATAAATTATTTGAATTTGACTTTGAAGTATAAAGAAGATTCGTATACCGTATAATTGTAATATATACCTATCTTTTTAAATTACGTGCTATAGAATATCATTCAGATTTTTTAATTAGAAAACTCTCGACAGCCCAAAATAACATTTATCACTCCCAATTGACGGTTGTCAATCAATCAATTCCATTCTAGGTGTCATGGGTTCGGAGAAAAAACGACGAAGAGCCAATGGAACTGCTCACAACTGGCACACAGCAATACACAACTGATGACAGGTAAATCAATCAACGTAAAACTAAGCTTCGATTTAGGCAGAACACATTCATCTCAATGGAAAATCTGACACTGTTAGATTTAGTTCCATGAACGTAATTAATATAAGTCACATGCAGAGATATGGAGAAACTGATTTACGAGTGGTGTTATAATTTCACATGTACGTCGGCCATGACTTTCAAATTTCCTTCACAGGAGACGGAAACAAAACGAATGTAATTTTCTTTCTGCGTATATGATCACATCTTAATGAGATGTAAAACGTTTCCATGAATTAGAACATTCGAAACTTTATCAAATACAGAATTAAGCTCATTTCTGCTAAAAATATCCTCAAGTCGGTTCACTTTTATACGTATTTAACAACATACAAAAACATATAAAAGTTAGACCTTATTACATAATTCCATTGTCTGAAAATGAGTATCAATTTATCCATAGACGTAACGAAAACTAAGAATTTGTCATTTCAGATTCGTTCATGAATATCTGTCCATATTGTTTGTTTCCAGGTTCTAACTTATCTAAGTTATATTTATAAGTTATAATCAATGTTTGAAATATTAATCATAGGGAAGTAAGCATGATTATGTTACAAAAGCTATAATATATGTTACATACATACGTACATATCTTCACGTTGTATCCCTAACGGAGCAGTCAGAGAAAACGGAGCGCCAAGCGTCGCAGTCCTTACATACTTCTTTCGCTTCCTCAAATCTCATCATTCTCCTCACACATTTTCGCCTAGGTATGCGCTTTTGACATTTTCTTCAGTTAACACTCTGGCCATTTGATCTTCATTAGTCAGCCTTGTTCTTCCTTGGCTTCTTTTACCACTCACTTTTGCTCTGTAGATTTTCTTTGTCAGTCTTCATCACTCATTATTTCTATGTTCCCAAACCATCTAAGCATTCCTTTCTTCGTTTTTGCAATAACACTGTCGTGTAACCTGTCATACTGCATATCTCTTCATTGCTTATTCTATCCGCAAGAGTAAGGGCAATAAACTAATCTACATAAATTACGTTCAAAAATTTACCACTTTATGAATATCAGACAAGACCCTATATAGTAAATTAACTGAAATTAAGCGCACTTGACCGAATTCTTCGAAAATGTTCAAACATAAATAGGTCACGCAATGTAACGTGTATATTTTGAATTCGTGGAACAGCTTTATTTAGTCAAAACGATGACTTCAGCAAAAGATTTGCTTTTTCGTTAAAGTTCTTGACATTTGTTTTGTACGTAATTGAAATTTACAAGAAAATTACGTTACCAGTATTAAAAAAATTTCAAGAGATTTGAGATAATTATCTAACCATTTTAGTAAAAATCATTTCAAAATTCTGTAGAATTTCAGAGTTGGAACTGGATCTTTGTGCAAAATAGAGCTTTTTCTGTATTTTTTTAAGGGAATTTTTTCTCTAAACATGTTTTCACGCTTAAGGACTTCAAGATAAGAGTTGAAGTTGTATGTATCTAAATATCTAACTCCTATTCTTCTTAGATATCGGGATCCAGGTCACAAAACAAACCAAAATCTACATATGTCTATAAGCCTTTAAAACTAATAAAAGTCACAATTAAAATTTTAATGTTCACGTTTGTTTGGTACTAAACCTGAAGTGATTTCAAAAGTGTTCTGATTTGCTAATAACAGTATGGCACACTAATAAATGGCATTAATTAACTTACGTTATCGACAAAATGTACTACTGTACATTTTGTCGCATTATGTTGCTTGTTATAAAGGTATTCAGCAAGATTCATCCCACCGGATATTTGGAGACTGGAAGTCAGAGAAGTACGTCCATCCGACGCCGCTCACTACGACTGCCAGCTGTCTGCCCATCCGCCTCGAACTGCCCGAGTTACTTTGAGAGTGCCTGGTAAGAGTAAATATTGCATTTCTCGGGGTTTACTCTCGTTAAAAATTAATAATATCTCCTGATAGTTTGGAAATATTTACTAAAATTAGCGTCTAAAGATCTATTAACTATTTTAGTGTTCTTTTTGATCAGCTTTTAATTGAAATTCTCCAAATTCTTAGACGAAAGCTTTTTTGAACTGAGTAGTAAAGAATTAATTTCGTAGAGACCGCCAATTAATACATTAATTTTAAAAAAATTACTTGTAAAAGCACAAGAAATTACACTTTTGAACCTGAAAAAATTAAAATACAGGCTTTTAAAAGAAAAATGAAATTATTCGAAGGCTTTATTTACGTAACCTTGAACTGACTTTAAAAAAATTTGTTTACAATAACTATCGCAGTTGAGTTGTATATTGTTTTCAAAATTCTTAGAGAAAATTCTTAATTTACTGAGGTAGATAAATAAACAAATGAAATAACTAAGTGCCCAATTGAGATTTAAAGAGAGTCATAAACAGTATTTTTTATAATTAATTTTTTTGCAGAGGTGTCAGTGCGCATTGTTGACGGCGCGGGCGCAGAAGTGTCTGAACAAGTTTGTGAAGTTGGTAGTACTGTAGCTCTACGTTGTGAAATACGAGGATTAAAAATGGAGGGAGGACCATCGTTACTATGGTACCGTCGAGAAGCATTACTTAACGATGATACAACCAGAGGCGGAATCAGGTTAATGAACATGAACTGACCATTTTTTTTCAAAGTACAACCACTGAATTGACAGAAGATTATTTTTATAATTTTAAAACGCATTGCAATTATGCAATAAATGAACACATAAGAAATATAATATATATTCTTAGGACGCTTTTAGCTTCGATTTTAAATTGTGCTTCTGGAGGTCAGGAGACACTAGTAATTATCGTTGTATTGACAATAGTACGAATGTACGTTAGGAGTATCTACTTTCGCGATAAAAATGTAATATCTACTTACTCATTATATTTTTGATATAATTATTTATCTCATTATGCTTTAATATTTTACAAAAAAATTCAGTGTTCACTATTTGAACCTTAGAATATTTAAAAATTTAATACTTATTCAAGTAAATAATGTCGATATCGAATAATTCATACAATACTTATCCAATAAAATTACAAAATTTTCCACAAATCTGCAAAAATCATTGTCAATAACATGGGGATGGATAATAGAAGAAGCCGAGTTGTAACGACGGCGGCTTCACCAATCGTAACCCGTACACACCAGATTTTTCGAAAACAAAGAAAATTTTGATGTTTGGCCGAGATAAAAATATTTTTATCATTGAATTCAGTTAGATGCAAACATCTTCGTTGTAGGTTCTTGGCTTGTTTTAGCTTTACGTAAGTAATAATTTTAAATAAGCTCCAATAAGCAGTCTTTCGTAATATCCGTATCATATTCCGTAATACCTACAGCCCTCTTTCCATTTTCATATCAAAATTGAAAGTATTTATTTTTTCATTTATTTTTTATTTATTTTATTTATTTATACTTTATTGCACTAAGCACATGTACAAAGGCGAGCTTAATGCTCCATAGCATTTTCTTCCAACTAAACTTTAGTAGTTGAAAGCAGGCAAAGGGTAGTGCCACTAAAATATATCTACATAATATAACATATATGTATAACAGTATCACATCTTAGTAAGTGTTTCTATAAACAGTATAAGTATGTTGCTACTGTTGTAAAATAAATGAAATGAATCTTTAATGTTTTATATGTCATATTATTCTAAATAATTTTAAAATAAATCATTAAAAATATTTATTTTATTCGTATTCTTATATAAAAAACCTAAATACGCTTTAACTAGTTTAGTTAAAGGTATATAATTCTACTCATTAAGATTGCAAAAAACTTGTTTCTGTAGAAGAAATATTCCGTTTCGTTACTGTAAAAGAAATATTTGATCACAAAAATTCAGCGATACTTACAAGACGAATAAATGGCATTAGAGACGTTGAAAAATTATATCTTTTTGTTACGAAAAGTTGGGAGAAAAACGGAAACAATGGGATGCTTATTACATTTTTGGACAACGCTTCTAAGTTAATAACTATTCTTGGAAATAGTCGCTGTACAATTTTCTTGATAAAGTTCTTATTTTAGCTTAGGAAATAATACTTCTTTTCCATTACGTACATCAAAGAAAAAGAAAAGGAGAGAAGAGAAACACTGACTTGACTTCGAAAATAAGTACGTACCGTGTACGCTCTCGGTACTTGTAAGTGTTATAATATGATTGTTACAATGTTTTATTTTGTAGATGCCTATTCATTTGAAAAGTGATATGATTTTTGCAGTTGGTAACGACTCGCAATAGGACTTACCCTTTGGTATTTTTTGTTTTTTTTATATTGTTATTAGTTTATAAGTTATTTTGTTCAAAAATATATATTTATCAAAGGTATATTAAAATTTCATTAACTTACGAATCTAAAAAAAATTAATCAACTTCGCAACAACAATAACTTTTCCAAATAAGTATTTAATTGAAGCTTTTCAAATATGAAGAAATATGAACTTTTCTCATAAATACAATATGTACCTACCATATTTTTCTGTTAAAACTTCTTGAAGCAGAAACAAAATCGTTAAAAAGAATAAGTTATTGAAATGTATCTCGAAAGGCCTTTTTAAATGAATTACGTTCGTGCGGTTATGTATATCACGAATGTACTGATGGATATATTGTTTATTGTATGTGCAGTGTTCGTACGGAGTTCGGCGCGAACGGTGCCAATTCGGTGCTGCGCGTGGCCCGCGTACGAGCCGACGATGCTGGCCAGTACACGTGTAGTATAGCCCGTGCACCCCCGCCTGCGCCTTCCCCCGCACACGTCTTACTACACGTAATCAAAGGTAGGAAAATATTCCAACCCTGGATGAAATACTAGTAATGAGTAGTTTTCTGGTTTAATTGTAAAGAATATGTGTCCAATTTATCTATATCTTTATATTTTTACTAGCGTACCTGACAGATGTTGTCCTGCCTGAAACAAAAATAAAATCCTAGAATCCGATTACAGCGCTATCTACCGGGTCAAATTGGGAATCTGAACCATTCAGATATAATACTCAAACAAAAAAAAATGTCATCAAAGCCGGTCCAGCTATTTAGAAGGAGATCAGTGACATACACACATACATACGGAAGAATTATATATTAGTAGCGACTCGCCCAGGCTTTTCTCCGGTGGGATGTTGAATGTTTGCAGCATACCAAATTTTTTTAATGAGATATTCATACAAAAATACTATCCAAATTCCTGAATTCCTCCGTAAATTTTCCAAAAATTTCCTTTCATACGAACCTTGTCCTAACAATTACGAATATAATAAAAAGGCAATCAGCCAAATCAGTCGAGCGGTTCTCAAGTGATGCTCCGTCATACATATGGCAATTTTTATTTATTTATAGAAGATAGAAGAAGAAGAAGATTATATAAAGATAAATTGCGGGTAGTGGGACTTTATGCAAAGTACGGCTGGATCGTTACCATCGTCTTACTCGCTAATCCTGCTGCCAAATAGCAGCGCTTGCACTATTGGTCTTCTGGTGTGAAGGGTAGGACAGTTGGCGAAATTTCTAGAGCAAGCGGTACAATATCTTAGTCCTCTGCGTTGCTAACTCATTTTCCGTCTGTGCTCACTTAGCTTCAACATCGTTTATTTCCATGTCCCTAAATCCATTTATCCATAATATAAAGAAATCCTCACGTCGTGTCCCTAACGGGGTAGTCAGAGAGGACAGAGCGCCAGGCGTCGCGGTCCTTACATACTTCTTTCGCTTCCTCAAATACAGATACCGATACGGCTTGAAGATATGTGTGTATTATGAGTGAAGTATGTATGAAGAAATCCAAGTCCCGTGTTCGTGAATGGGATGAACCAATCTTTCGTTCACACTTATTCCATTCGATGTGTATTCTATTCTCATCTTTGTATAATATCTATCAGTACCGCAACAGATACCATTTTTATTAAATTTTTATTTCATCTGTATATTATTCAGATGGTTAAGGAACATGGAAAGAATGAGTGATGGAAGACTGACGAATAAAATCTACAGAGCGAAAGTGAGTGGTGGCAGAAGCCTAGGAAGACCAAGACTGACTTACGAAGATCAAATAGCCAGAGCGTTAGCCGATGGAAATGCCAAAAGCATTTACATACCTAGGCGAAAATGTGTGAGGAGAATAATGAGATTTGAAGAAGCGAAAAAAGTGTGATAGGACTAGTCTTCTCTGACTACCCCGTTAGGGATACACCGTGAAGATATGTTTGCATGTATAAAAGACCTTTTTCACAACAATGTTATTTTTCAGTGATGTTAAATTCAGTTTTCTTCTTCAATAAGAGTTATTCGTATAAAGTTGCAAAAAGCACGTTTACAGAGAGTTGTGAGAATACATCTGATGCTAATCTTCCCGCGGGGGTCGTAAAAAAAAATCTACCTAGGGCTATCTATTTAAGTACTAGGAGAACGATAAGGCTCATTATAAAAACTCATGTAGGCAATGGCTACCAACCTGACACTTTACCATCTGTAAGCCCCGATTCTCATTGCTTTAAGTGGCCTCGAAGTTTGCTTTTTTGATGTTTTGTCCACCCCGAAAGTAAATAGACGTCAAAATCTATATGTCTGAGTTTTACCCAAAATACACTTCCTTTTAACAGTTTTCATTAGCGCAGAAAAGCGTAACCCAATATCCACTGTATTCAAGCAATTAGCTTTTAGTTTTTGCTTGCTCTTATTCATAACTTTGGTGAACGCCGCACAGCCGGCTGCGATTCAGCCACAAAATCGATCAACCAATAATAGCGCAAGGTTTTAGAGCGAGAAATGGTCAACTTTGCCATGGGTAGATTAAAATTTTCCGCATTACGACTGTACAGGCACATCGGGCCGACTTATATTTTGGGTAATACCGTACGAGCGTACGTACTTATACTGATTTTTTTGAGTGTTAATACAATTTCGCAATTCGCAAATTTCGTATACATAAATAATAAAGTAGTAAACAATATAGTTTCGCTATCGCATCTCCACAGCATTTATTATACTTTCACTCGATTTCGGGCATATCCAGGCCTCACTACCGTACAATAAAGTTGGCACCAACACCGCATTGTGGATGGCCATTTTGGCAGTGTTAGATATATTCACACTAACTACTAATGCGGACAGAGCAACATTCACTTTACTGCCAGTTGCTACCCGTCTCTCCACATCCAACTCACATCTTCCATTCCTCGAAAACGCGCTCCCCAGATACACAACTTCATGCACTTGTTCTAGATATTTTCCATTTACACAAATCTCACATTTCGTTTGTACAGCTTCCCTTTCAAACACCATAATATATAAACACCATACATGTATTTTACCATATTTAATAAATAGTTAATACGGGTCGTTGGTAAACTAATCGTTTGAGAACGGCAGGATCAATTTGGCTAATATTTTTAAAAATTCTAATAAGGCTTCTTCTTCTAATAAGAGAGAAAAATTGGAAAACTTGGCCAGAAAATTGAAAAATTCAGGAAAAATTGAAGGTCCTTTTTTCTATGGGATTTTTATTTATTTAGGACAAAGCAACGTCTATCGGGTCGGGCAGTTCCAAATAAATGTAATACACATTAACGATATGCCATACTTTAGGTGTGGATTTCGGTTCAACTTTCCAGTCTCCAGATTGAAAACAAAAGGAAGGTTTTATGTAGATCCCCATTGTGTATATTCCTACTTCAGTTGCTAGAATTTTCATAAACATCACCTTAATTGGCCACCTTATTTCTGTTATCCTCTTTACTACGTGTGACATTGGCAATATTCGCAATTGCGACAGCGCCATTCAACTAAAGAAGAAGAAGAAAATATACCATACACTCGGACCAAGTATCAATGGACGGAGTCTTTGCTCTAAATGCATTTTTTAAATTGTCCTATTTTTGTTGACTGACTTTCTAGATTTTTACTAATGCGTGTGACTCGGGAAGGTTACAGTACAACAATACATCGTTGAACTTGAAATATTTATATTTTTATGAATACTAGTACCTACCCAAAACTCATAAGATTTACGAGTATTTGGTAAATAATTATTTCATTCCCAATTTATAAGCTGACACGAAATACATTGACAGTGCGAGGTTGCCATATTTACAATAACTGTTTTACTCCTGGTTGCGCTCAATGGGATAAAAAGAGACATGAAAATCGTTTAACACACGGTGGTAAGAACGGTAACTTATTAGGATTCCGTTCATTGCGTTTCCTGGTCCGTGGATATATATCTCCCATCTGACATTTTGTAAGATAACGATAAACTTAGTCAAGTTGATATTAGTTCCCAAATATCACATTTCCCTAGATCTCATCTGCACATGTGCGACATATCCCATTTTCTTAGATGTTTTCCCAGTCTAGAAATCGTTTAACCTTAACATCTATCGACTGTCAATTTGGCTCATGACAGCACCGCCTTTGGGTGATTGACCTCAGATCGTGAGAAAATTCATTTCGTGCCCTTATGGTCCATTTACGCATAATGGAACTGAGAATAGTTATTGTTAGTATCAGTTCCAGGGAGTCTAGAAAAGTCATTATCAATTGTCGTTAACGTCAGTCAGAAAAGTTACAATGTATGTAATGAAATAAATGGACGTTATCGCGAGCAAATACTTCTGTATGAACTGACAGATGTGTCTTACGAACCAAATTCTGCACCGTTAAATAGGAATTGATACCCCAGTGCATGCGTAACGCACGTCACATGAAATTACAAAATATGTTGTTTCAAATTAGAATAAGCTCAAAAATTACTGTCTCTTTTACTCTATGTTTTTATTTATATCGCTTTTTAATTATACTTACATAAATATTGTTAGTGTGTGTGTGTGTGTAATATTATCAATGTTTTAGTTCGAGGACCGGGAAAATATTTGTTACTTGGAATACGGCATGTCTACCCTAGTTTATGTAGAAGTCTTTGGTCACCAGCAATCTACGAATGATAATGAGAATGTCTATTGAAATCGTAGTAGAAGTCTAACTACACAGCTTGTCCTATGATTAGCTTATTCAGTCTGGGATGTAGTTAGGAGGGCAATTTATTTGACCGCCTTAGTAGGTTGCATATTCAAAACTGTCTTATTCGCCATACTGCTACTAATCAAACAAGACGTGGCTCATGTTATTGCGACATTTTAACGGTTAACTTGACTATCCCACTATATAAAGTGATATACAGCTATAAAAATAGAGGTAGACAATATTGTAAAAAACTTAGTGCTCCGCGACGCATTTATTAATTTGCTAATTATTGGCTTAGTTACGTATTAAGATGGTTTTCCGTGGAACAGATATTAATAAGAGATATATAATTGTGGAGAAATATGTGAACTATAAATTCACTATTTCGACTTTAATGAAATACAATTGAAAATTAATACTTTTCACATATATGCATTTTAACTATTAAATATTGGAAACTTTAAAATGAATACTTTTAACAATATTTCTTTTATCTTGAACCGTATAAACTACGTGAAAACGTCATTGTTAGAATGACAGCATAAATAAATATGGAAAAATTGTAGTTATAATATGGAAATGTGTTTTATCGGTACAAGTTATTATTTTATGTAGTTTTAATTTTTTTATATAGCTTACAATTATTAAGTAGCGTCATTATATTTTGTCAATTTAGTATATTTTTAATAAAGTGGTAATATTTTATTGTGGTGAAAATAAAAAAAAAAATATAACAAACTAACAATTTTTTTGTAATTTCTGCCAAAGTGCTTATAAATTCAAATCAAAGATATGTTAATTCTAATATCCTTGAGACAGCAAAAATGAAAGCGATAAGTTATAGAGAAATGATAGAGTTTACAAAATGCTATCGGGTATACAACAACAACTTTAAAACAACTTTATAAACATTTTTAAAGGTGGTAGAGCCATGCCTCATTGCAACACGAATAGGGCCGGCTCGCCCGGTGAAATACCACCCTCTCACAGAATATCGGCATGAAATAACAGTATCTATTGCTGTTTTGTTTCGTTCGGTGAGTGAGAGTGCCGATGCCCCATCACCCCCTCCCCCTCTTTTCTCTCCTTTCCCTATTTCCCTAAAGGCCGGCAACGCGCCCATGATTCTCCGGATGTTGCGGGTGTCCATGGGCGGTGGTTGGCTCTTTTATAAAAAAACAAAGCGATTTCTTAAAGAGACTACTTACTATATAATTTTAAACCAAATTGCGGGCAAGCAATTTGATTTAAAATTCAATCACAAACTTCGCACCGCCCACATCCATAGTCATAATAAACAACAGTCATAAAGTAGGAAGCGAACGTAGCGCAGATATGATCATAAAAATAAAGATGCCTTGAAAACACGCTGAGGGCTGGCTGCGACTGTATGAGCCATAATATACGATTTCATGTCGAATTGCTCATAAGTTACCCAACATCTGTATCTTGTCAGGACCTAAGAAGAGCTCTTACTAATAAAATACCGGCTAAGTGAGAAACGGACTCACACATAGATGGTGCAGCATTCAGATAAATAATAATTGATCCAACTGCATAATTATGTTTTTCGTGCCTCTTTTCTGAAACTAATAATGTTAAGCACCGTTTTAATTTTCTTGTAATACTCGCGTATATGTCGGAAAAGACACAGGGGCAATTCGTGCTCTTGTGATTCAGCTAAAACTATGAGAAATAGGTATCTAATCTACAAGAAGCGTACGGATACTATTAAATTAAGTGCAACGTTGTGACAAAGTTAATGTGTAAATGACTGAGCACTCTTAGTAACAATAATAAGATAGGTAACAGAAATTTTCGGTCGGAGAATAGCTAGCGCACCGGACGCTATAGTCTCATGTACTGCCAGCGTCGGCCCCAATGTTCCATTAGCGCACATTTTCACAAACTACTAGCATTAATCAGCAGATTTTAACAAAAACGGTAATACGATTATAAATTGTTGATTATTTATCGCTCGCTACGACATATACATAAACTAGAATTATTTCAGATTTTTCGGCTTTATAGTTTGGATATAGGAGAAAGGATAAGTTTTTGGCACATTTCTCATGGTCGCAACTCAAAAACTTAGTGGGTTGTATTTAAAAGAGAAAGAAAACCCACGCATTTTAGACCCTCTGGTAATGAATATGCAACTGAGTTTCATTAGCTAGGTGCAAATTAGCTACAGTCGGTAGAAACTGGAATGGATTCGAAGTAATTCATAGAAGTATTTGGATGATAATTTATTGAGTACTCAATTCACTAGTGTAACCATCTTTAGAACAGTTCTAATGTTAATTTGGTTACTGGGCTAAGTATTCAGTCGCCTAGGTCGTTGCTGACTTCTTCCTTAGCACCACCTCGTGCAGCGGTAAGTCGATATCAAAATCTTCTTCTTGTAGGTATGATAATTAGTTGAAGAAGAAGAATGAAGTCGACAATGCTTTAAGTAATTGAGATACTTATTACAGACTAGTTATATTCGACTGGACATAAAACGGTACCCGACATAAAGCTACAGAACCTTAAAAAATATTACACACTTTAAATATAGCTGTAAAAAAACTCAAGGATGCGTTTGATATGAATATAATATAGAATCATTTCCGTGCATTCATTGCATTTACTTCTGCACGTCGACAGGAGATAAAATGGTACGCGCTAATGATGATTCAATCTTGGGAAATAACACTTAAACACTCCATATTTAAGCATGAAGCCTTTTAATTAAAGTATAAATAATGTTTATTAGAAATATTGAAAATTTTACCTATGCGTTATGACGTCACTTCACCGCACAGACTGTCGTTTTCCAACTTATTTAAGGAAAATGGTGTAATCGATAAATGCTTACCCGGTAAACGGAACCATAAATATCTCCAAGTAAATTGTTTTAACTTCGTACGCCTAATTGGTTTCTAAGCGTTATTTATCTAAATGATTAAAATGTTTGTTGCAATCATAGAGGACGACTTTTAGGTTATTTTTGAAGACACGTTAAATCGTGTTAACCTTAGTCCGCCTATCAGACATCTTATACTGACTGTCAGGGGCCTTGTACCGCTTATTAGAGGCCTTACAGCGCCTATCAAAGGCCTTATACTACCATTGTAGCCAACAGCCAGTATCAAGGGCTTACTTCGAAATGGATGTCACTAAATCACCCATCCAGAAGGTAACCACTCACATCGAAACTTAACTTAAAATCTTACATCAAAGTATCTAATCCATGAAAATGCTTTAAAAGCTACATATTTTTTTATTAATGAAATATGAAACATTTGAATCAAATATATATAAGAAACATAATAAATTTAAAAGAATTTGCTATTAACTTAAGCAAGCGACGATAGAAAATCTAAATAAAATGACAACCTTACTTTTCCCGTTCCCTCCAAAAAGTCTTTACATAATGTAAACAAGCACTAAAGAAAATATTTTTAGAAATGAAATAAATAAGGGTGTCAAAATTAGTATGGACATTAATTGAAAATATGTTTAATTACCCAAAAAATGAATGTTAAAACTTTCAAATAGATAATAATCACGTGTTTCGATACTGAAAAATCAGTTCCAGTGGATAAATAGAAGCGTCAGAGATAATATGAAACAAAATAAAATTCTAGGCAGAAATCGCGGGCAACCTTGTACATTGTTTAAACACCGAACAGTTTTAATAGACTACTTTCAGTATTACGAGCAACGCTCTTTATTGGTTATAAAATGATTTTAATACGTATTCTCCTTTTTCAGGTGAAAGTCTCGCAGAGCTACACCAGGGGCAAAGTGCATCCGTTGTGATTCACACGGGTCTTCTTATTACGTTAGCATTATGGGTTATTCTACACCAATACTAAATTTATAAATTAATATTAAAATAAATTGTTCATATTACATCTAACCATGTTTTATTTTTTAACTTATGTTAACTTCACAACAAAATCAGATAGAAAAGTTCATTTCCTAAATTGATCCGACCGGGAATCGAACCCGGAACCTTCCGCTCCTGAATGCAACGTCTAAACCACTGCGCTATCGAGGTCGTCGTATAAATTGTGCATGCTGTTAGTGAACTTACAATTTAGTATATTACTAACTTTGTCGCCATGAGCAGTCAGACCGAATTAGTTTAACTTCAACTGTAGCTACAAAAAGTCATTGTTTGTAGTATGAATCAACAGCGAAAGCAGTCAGTAATTTAATAAACTCTGTGTGCTTTTACTTGGAAAATGAAACGACAATACGGTAATTTTTTGTGTAGGTTAATTTAGTTAATGTTAAATATGAAATGTAACGGGAGCACTAATCACTATGAACACGTTATCAATTCTTCATCACGATTATTATGTACTTGACTATTCGACGACTTCTCACACAGAACACATATACTGCAAGGAGAAGAATTACAACTCCATACAAAAAAAGTGTAGATTATGCGCCATCTGGTAATGCTTCCATAAACTAAAATGGCGGGGATTTAAATTTTATACTCTGTGCGTATTTTCTTAGATGACTGAACTAAATAAAAATTAGCGAAAACTTTACTTGATAAAGTTAATGTTTCAACTATAAAGTTTTCGCTTATTTTTATTTAGTTCAGTGGATAACAAGGTAATGGAACTTGGAAAGTTAATAAAACAAACATAATTAGTGATAATTTTTTAATTTTAAATTACGAGTTCTGATTACAATTAAATGTGGATATAATAACAACAATCCTTTCAAAAGTCACTGTCTTGATCCACAATTCTCAACCACACCGATGCGAGTTTCCTCAAATGTTCACGGGGAGAATAACTCGTGCGAAACACGGAAAAGCTAAAAACAAATAGAAAAACTAATCGACGCTTATGAAGAAAATTTTTTGATTTATAAAGTCTTTGACATTTCATCAAACAGGGTTGCTATATTATAGAATTCAATTAGTACTTTATTCGATTATTAATATCGATAACAAAATGTGTTATTTTTGTTCAAATTATTTATAAATATCTTTGTTTAATGAAGTAAAATATTTTATTATTGTCATTTTTATATGTAGTACTCAAATAATTATAATAAATTAACGAAATAAATGAAATTTCAGTATCAATGATCGATATCAGTACATTGATAAATAATATCAATAAATTATATTTTGTAATGATATCCCTGGTATTTTCTATCTTCTTTCTTTCTACATCTCTTGTCACTTTCATTTTGTTTGCATATAAAGTCTGCAATAGCTCCATACAAAGTTGATACCCCCTGACTTCTCAACAACTGAACTCTTACAAGACTAAAATCAGACTTTTATGCAGTCCCACTACACGCACGAAATCCATTCGACCCTCGTTCTTGTTACTAAAATGTTACAAAATATCACACGTGGGTACTTTATGTGATTAAAATTAATGTGGAACTAACATTAGTTAAATTATATTGTCATACCTAAAATAAAGAAATTAAATAGTACCTTTATCTCATTGCTTGTGAGATCATTCTACAAAACGCAAGCAATGTTCACTGCAAACGGCGCAGGCGCTAATTTATACCTTTTTTAACCGACTTCAAAAAAAGAAGTTCTCAATTCGTCTGTACGTTGTTTTTTTTTGTGTATGTTTGTTACCTCATAACTCCGTCATTTATGAACTGATTTCGAAAATTCTTTTTTCGTTTGGTAGATAATACTTCAGAGGTGGTCCCCTTTTAATTTTTTAATTTCACCGATATTGGAGCTGGGACTTCGAAGATACACTAGATAACACGACCTGGTTATAACCTTTATCTATATTGACGATTCTCTTGTATATCGTTGCGCTCCGGAATTAGAATGAAGTTAATTGCAGACCTGATCTAGATATTTATTTAAGTCAAGACCACTCAAAAGGAGAAATAAATTTTTTTTTAAATTAAACCACCTTCAAAAAAAACACCGAAAAGTATAAAATAACTATCCTTTACTAATCAAAACTCAAGTACAATTAAAATAACTTTATAAATACGATACACTTACCTATATAATTAAATATGTCAGTTATTGAAGTCGGTGCCAAATCAATGTGCAACAACATAAAGTTAACATAAGTATTAGTTTGGTGGGCTTGGCACCGACTTCAGCAACTGTCAAATTTAATTATATAGGTATCAGTATCGTATTTATAAAGTTATTTTAATTGTACTTGAGTTTTGATTAGTAAAGGATAGTTATTTTATACTTTTCAGTGTTTTTTTTGAAAGCCGTTTTTAGCACGCATTACAAGATTTTTTGAAAATGTATACAGACAACACTATCATCTTTTACTTCTCTTTTAAATACCATACGTTTAGACGCCATGAAATACTGGTTAGATTTAGACGTCACGATATACTGAATTACTGTTACCATTCACTTCAACTCAGTTACATACTACTAATTTAATATTAAAAGTAAAAAGATTGAACATATTGGCTAATCAAAAATTACTTACCAGCATCGCATTATCTATGGTAACTTTTCATACATTTTTGCACGAAGTGAGTTTTGAAAACGGTTTTTCATAAACGGTAAGTACAGAAAACTAATTGTACGAGACCTAATCACACTTACCTGGCATTTTTTCTTATAATATATTTCTCTGTCCACAATCGGCTTTGAGCTCTGTAAGTAGGCTTGAAGTGGGGTGAATTATGTTATGAGAAATGGGGCTTGTCAGCTATTTCACTCTTAAGGGTGCCGGTGGCCTCTGGTTCAAAACCACCCTCATCTAAATCTCTCTATATAAGATGAAGGGAAATTAAATACTTTCAATTTAAAAGAAACGTCAAAAATTCTTAACATATTTTTTTTAAAACCGAGTCTGTCTCTTATAACATGAATTTTGTCGATATATTTTGATGCGGATTTCTATAAAATATATATAAGACAATATACGAAAGAGTCATTCATTCATATTTCAAATCCAAATTCAAGTCATCTTTATTCAATTCAACTAATTTACGACGAATCTTTGTACAAATCTATCACCTGTTTGGGATTAACCTGCATTGAGAATAACTGGCAAGAAAGTCGATGAGGTATGGTTGTTATAACACTACATCACTTCACGACATGTCATACATTTTTTTTAAATCGGAGGCCTATTTATACTTTGGCTTACTTATGGTCTTCGACACTGACAGTGAAATCAAGAAAATGTAATTATTTCATTTTATTTACAAGTTTTTACTTTCAGTTTTATTTTGTAGTCGACTTAGTATTATAATTTTAATTCATATTTGCATTTTTTATGATATGCTTTACTCTACGTATCTCTCAAAGACCGAAAATGCTCATTGAACGAAAACACAGCTCACAACGCGTTGTGGTCACTGTAAAACATCCGGCTCTTATAAAAACGCCCAGGACGCGTTGTGGCTATCACAGAAAGACCACATAACGAAATTTGTGTCATGGCTTTAATGATATACGGCCACAACGCATTATGGCAATGAAGAAATGGCCCGACGCGTTCTGACCACGAACGTGCAGCTCCCAGATATGTTTGCGAAGCGCCAGAACAGTCTGCTCTATGAGAACACTCTTCTTGGGTAGGTTAGGTTAGGTTAGGTTAGTACGTGGACCAAAACGCGTGAGGCAAGCATTCGAAGCGCCAGAACAGAATTGGCTCTATAAGAACACTCTTTTTTGGGTAGATTAGATTAGGCATTTATGTTTGTGTAAATATTTTTGTTACTTGAAAGAATTTTCAATAGTAATAAAAATAATTGAAATAAAATTTTGTGTGGTGCTATTACATGATAAAAATAGTTATTTGTCATACAAGAGTGCAAAGTTTAACCGCGTGCTCAATTTTGATGACCGAGCAAGCGAAGGATTCAAAAATTAGAATCCTGAGCGTTAGCGAGAGAATGAAAAATCTTTGCACTCGAGTGCAACACGTAACTTTTCATCCCACCTCAGCGAGGAAGTGACTAAATGCAAAAAAAAACATTTATAATCACAAGATACTTTATATTAGTTTAGGTATTAACTACTACATTATGATAGGTAACTATTACAGAATAATCTTGGAATTATAACAAATAATACTTGGGTATAATTAAGAAAAATTGAAAGTAACGTTGCTACAGTTACTTAAGTTGAGTTTAATATTTTTGTTAGGTACTGTAATGTTGGTGTTAGTGACTTGTGTACTGTTTTTCGGTAAACTATCTGTCATACTTAATAGTTGTACCGATTCATCGGATTCCCTTGGCGTAAATGTTGGTGAGAGAGGGCGATGGTTAGGTGTTTCGTAACGGCTCATTTTTGATATAGGAGGGCCAGTCCAAGGATCTGACTGAGTGATGATGACTCTTTCAGTGTAATGGCTCCTACGATGACTTCACATATTTTAGACTTATTTTGGATGGAATCCTCTATGTATACCTCTACAACCGCATTGGACTTCCAGCCTCCATGGTGCTTAAGGGACAGGAGATCAGCTCCTGAATCGGCCAAAAGTGTGGCTGAAGTTCGTCGGAAACAATGACCCGTGTACAACAGGGGTTCTGGAAGTTTAAGAAATGTTGCTATTTCTCGTGGGATACTGCCAATTTTATTAGCACTCATAGCCTGTCTAACACACTTTCTGTTGCGATATTTTAGAAAAAATCGATTGATTGGAGTGTTAGGCGGGCGTAAGGCTTGATATTTCTCAACAATTGTTACGTATTCCTTGCGAATGACGAAGTTGCGGTCTCTTTTTGTCTTTGTATTAGGTAAATTAATTAATAGTAAGTCATCTGAATGTTTCTCAATGAGTTTGACATTAAGTTGTGTTAGTTCATTAGTTCAACATGCTCCGTTTATACCAATAATAAGAACAACCTGTAACGTAAAGAGTATTGTAGTAGATAAATTAATAAAATTGATATGCATGCATAATTATGCCTATCAACATCTACTAAGTACGTATTATATTATGTTAAGTAGTTGATTAATATACTTAAGTAGATACTGAATGTGCAACTGACTTACTTTTGTCGCCAAATATACGGAATCAGATGCTTCGTTAAGAAACTTTTCAATTTCAGGTGCTGTGAAAACCTTCGATTTTTTTGGTTGATGACCAGATGAGGCTCTTTTTAAAAATGCCACTAATTTAGGATAAGTGTCGTTATGTATGTCTTTTTTCATCTTTATTATTGCTTTTAGCATTGAATACGTACTCCATACAGTGCTTGATTTCTTGGACTCGGATAATTCAATAAAATATGCCAGCAAAACGTTTTCAGAGAAAGTTTTGGCTCCTTTAGCTAGTCGCCACGTGTTAAACATATCGTACTGTTTCAAATACTTCTCGCGTGATTGTTGAGGGAGAAAGCTCATTTGCGCATTATTAACAGTTTCTGTCAATTCTGTTGGCGTCAAATAAACTTCCTCGTCGCTAGAACCACTCATTTTAGGTTTTTCACTTGTTTTCAAGTTTCTTGTTTTTAATCTAAGGTTTTAACAATATGACGTGAAAAGAAAATGGCGCGCGCAAAACAAATTAAAAAAAGTACACCAAGAAGGTTCCGAGTCTGAGTTTTTAACAAATTAAAAAAGGTTGTATGATAAATTCGGCACCATGGAGGGAGAAGTAAATAGGTTTAATGATGTTTTGAATTCACAAACTTAGTGCACACGATGTTCTAAATTCAATTTACTTCCTCCTCTAGCGGATAAAAACGGCTTTTGCACTCAGATATCGAAGAGCAAAAATAGTCTTTCCGAGATGGGGGGATGAATAAAATATTTCCCAAGGATATCTACCAAAAAGTTTCGAGACAAGTAGAACCCAAGACGCAAATCACTGTGCGTCGTATTCTATCATGGTTCCATACGCATCATGGCTTTTGCTCATTGCTGCAATGCGTTGTACTCGTATAGCACGATAGCCACGACACAAATTTCGTTGTGTGGCTTTCTGTGATTGCCACAACACATCATAAGCGTTTCTATAAAAGCCATAACACGAATTTCGCAATGTGGTTGTTTTACAGAGATTACAACACGTTGTGAGCTATTTTTTCGTTCAATGAGCGTTTTCGGTTTTTGAGCTTAACATTCATATAAAAGGAGACGTTCCACGAATGTATGGAGCTCCGGCCTGCACTTTGTACACTTAAAATTTAGAAACTTTAATATTAAATAAAAGTGTTTTAATTATGGTTTCGGTATATATTAGCCTAGTTCTTTCAAACAAAACTATTATATGCACATATCATAGGCAACAGCTTTCCTAAACAAGATGGCGTCAATGACATTTTTGACGTATTTCACTTTAATAGTTAATTAATAGTACTCTTTGTAACAAATTATATTGCAGGTCGTAACTGTTGAAACCTATTTAAAATCTCAAACAGTGGCCTGTTCACAGTTTGAACATATCCACACTGCAGTTTAGGGTATAAAAAATTTAACAGGAAATGAAATCTTTGACGCCTCGGGAAACAGATCACCAAATCAACTTTTCTTTTGAGAAATGCAATATAGCGACAACAAATGTTAAGTCAGCACATTAAATAAGTTCTATTTTATTAATCTTGGTAAATAATATGGATAAAGTATAAGTACTTAATAAAAAAATAACCCCGTTTGAGGAACAGGTCAAAGTTAAGCGAAATTAGAAATAAACACGCCTTTTTTGTTATATGCAGTTCTAGTGTGAATTGTAGAGATTTTTAGTCAGGACACCAAAGATGGTGTTGTATTTGATCAAGCTCGGTTAATATGAATAGTGATAAAAAAATAACCTGAATATTTAAGAAGGCGATATTAGCGCCAAAACTAAATACATAACACTTATGGTAAAGCGACTGTCTCGTCTGTAGCTTGCTACAAATACTTAATCTGTGCTCCATAGTTTTTGACAGCGTTTTGACCGATTAGAGCCGTAACGTGCGCGACGTTCAAAGTATATTCATACATCACAACTCGAAGACATTTTCAACTACACAAGTTTTCAACAAAATAAAAATAATTGCGCTGAAATCTCTTTGTAAGTAGGTATTTTTGTTTAGTAAAGAATAAATTAATGGATGAGATTTTTTTATCATTACTTTGTTAATAATATACCTACATATCACACAAGTTTGATAGTAAATTGAATACTTCGCATTTAGCTAGTGCTAGCCGAAAATCTAACATCTCCTTTCAGCCTCTATATTTTTTTGCTCGCAAAACTTGAAAGTACTTAATTAACTTGAAGTCTTGACACCACACTTTTTATACTAATAACATCTACAACCACACGATTGTATATGGTCAACTGGATACAAGCATTATCAGTTGTTGCAACTACCAGCTAGATAAATATATAATGCATATACATTTGCGAATACAAGTGCGAAGCCGAGGCGGTTCGCTACATATATATATATATATATATATATATTCGTATAATGCTGTAATCATAACTACCTTTTTAATTCACTATCATCTTCTACTTCTCTTTTAAATACTTGTATCTCGTTCCATATTATTTAAAATATTTCTGTCATTCTTATGGAAAAATGCGGTGTATCTCTTATCTAAAATGCCTGTCCTTTATTACTAAGTACCTAACACTCTCCTGTAGAGCAAGTATAACTGGAGTTAAAAAGGACTTCTTAGGAAACCGGGAACACTTCAGTTGTACATATTTATTTAAGGTTTTCAATTCTTAACACTTTCAAAATACTTGCACAATACTATAACGCACAACATACTATCACTTTTGTAGTTTAAAACTGAAAACGCAAAAAATTTAAAATCTAAATAAAATGCCAAATTTACTTCTCCCGTTCCCACCAAAAAGTTTTTCACCGTCCTTAGTCGAGTAAGAAGTGTTATCACAGATTATAATAGTTACTAATCCTTTTGTTTATGTGTCTGCCTTGAATAACTTCAAATAGTATTTGATACCTATTACGCCACCTATTACGATAACACAACAATTCCTTGGTCTCATTGCATGACTTTAATATTAAATTAGCAAATAATGTATCGGTGAAATTAATGACCGCTACAATTGACTATAACGAGATAACAATAATGTCACGTACAACCTTAGAATAAATAGTTAAAACAAAATTGGAAATGGGAATATATTATGCATACTATCGGTATAAGTAATACGCTAAATATAAGTAAATATTATAATTATTATACATATAAAGAACGAGTGATGGAAGACTGACGAAGAAAATGTACAGAGCGAAAGCGAGTAATAAAAGAAGCTAAGGAAGGCCAAGGCCGACTTACGAAGATCAAATAGCCAGTGTTGGCTGATGGAAATGTCAAAGCACTACCTTGGCGAAAATGTGTGAGGAGAATGATGATATTTGAGGAAGCGAAAGAAGTATGTAAGGATCGCGACGCTTGAAGCGCCGCCCTCGCTGACTACCCCGTTAGGAATACACCGTGAAGATATGTATGTGTGTATGTATTATTATACTATATACTAAATATTCGGTAGTTTAAGCATTCTGTTATCATTTAGTAACAAATAAAGTGTAGTCGACACCTATGTATGTCTTTAAAATAAGCTCGTATGTACATAAGGTATTTTACCTGTCATTTACCTTCGGTTAGTTACAGCCCCTGGTATAAGTAACTCGCTATTATTCCCGTGGATATGTAAATATAATTCTATTAATCTATTCGCAAAACTAATTTGAAAGCGAAATTTTGGTTTCACACTAGAACAACGTTAGAATAGAATAATGGATGGAATCTTGTGGATTTCCATATTTATGAGGGGACTATGCTAACCACAAGCATTAAACGTTATTCGATCGTCGTCGGACGCCCATGAATTGAGGTTCGCAATTCTCTAGCGGATTTTATTACGATTTATGTCAACGTTGAGAAACTTTTGACGTGTTTGTAGATATAGTGATGTGGTGACTAATCGAGTTTCGATATCTTCTTATTTTGTTCTGTCTGATATAAAAGAAGGCTATGAAATTTTATAGACATTCCTTTCATAATGCAGGAAAACATTAAGAAAAATTATAAAAACAAAAGTAATACTGAAACCCGACTATGTACTTATGAAAGTTTTTGTTAAATAAATAATCGGGATCTAGTTTTATATCTGTCATTTTTAAATACATTTTCTTTAATAGAGACAGTGTTACGCAGTATAATTTTTTCCCGCGTGTGTATTTTTGAAATGGCTTTTTGAAATTCGAATTCGATACCCATCACGATGAAATCTGATGACATTTTCTCAACCATGCTTTATGCCATACATTACAGACGCCATATTGAATTCTTCAAAAAATAATTAATCTATTTAGTAACTTGAGCATAACTACGAATACCTAACATGTTGAAATCTCTTAACTCGTTTCAGCTCTGCGACAGAACGTGAACATTCATACATACAAAAATACATGCATGCAGACATACTGCGATGTCACTCATTATCCTCCAATTTTGCTTAGCCGTATCAGTGATGACAAGATTAAAAATTAGTGAAGAAAGAAATGAAAAACGAGTTTGACACCCGATAGCTAGTGTATGGATTTTATCAAATAAGTAATAATTAAACACGTAGTTGCTTGATCCCAAACTAAGCGGTTATCACTATAGCGATTTCGATTGAACAAGGTGTTAGTATTTAAAAAACATGAACTCCGTGAGGATAAAGTCGTAGAAAACATCTATAATATGTCATAAACGCCAAAGTATAAAAATATAAAAAGGTACTAACCTACAATATTATATTACGTTTTTTGCCAGAAATATTTGTTGGCACAGACTTTGTACACTATATATGAAAACGTAACGTAGCTACTCGATTTCAGCATGGAAATGGCAAAATTTGTCGATTTCTCTAAGGAATACTCGCTCATATTGGGCTGTATCTTCCTTCTCAATATAAAATGTCTGCGTATACTTAGGTGTGTAAACATTTCTTACATTTCCCGTGCTGTGCTCAGCATATTCGGAATGGCGCTGTTTACGGAAGAAATGATACTAACCTAAATATTGAGAACTAGTTGAACCCGCGACTTCGTTCGTACGTGCTATGAAATTTGATTTTACAAAAAGCCTGAACCTGTAGACAAACAACAGAAGGACAATAACTGCTTGGCCCTGAGCTAATTACTAAGTTTGTAGATAATTTTCGACCTCTTTAGGGGTTCGAATTTTCAAAATTAGTCAAATGCGTATTTAGTTAATTAGTCTAATAGCCAGAGTGTTAGCAGACGGAAATGTCAAAAGCACCCGCATACCTAGGCGAAAATGTGTGAGGAGAATGATGAGATTTGAGGAAGCGAAAGAGGTGTGTAAGGACCGCGACTCCTGGCGCTCCGTCCTCTCTGACTACCCCGTTGGGGATACAGCGTGAAGTTATGTTATGTTATGTTGTTGTTAGTCTAATAGATTTTTAGGATTCCGTGGACAAAATCTTAAGCGATTTTTTGACTTTTGCTACCATTCACTGCTTTTTTTCATTTATCAGTCATCGTCCATTCATTCTATCGCCCAAACCATCTAAACATTTCTTTCTGCATTTTTACTATCGTTCTGTCTTTAACTTTATATTACAATGTATCTTTTCATTTTTTTTATGGAAAATGAGGGCAAACAAGCTAGCGATTCATCTGATGGAGAGTAACCACCGCCGCCCATGGAAACCCGCAACGTCCGGGGAATCACGGGTGCGTTGCCGGCCTTTAGGGAAAAGAGGGAAATGAGGGCAGACGGTAATGGTTTGTATATCTTATATTTCTTTTACAATTCTACGCTAAACCTAAGTTTGGAAAACTTCTTATGACATTAAATTTGTTCTTTACCTGCCATATAGCAGCAGTTATGGAGTCGATTTTTGCAATTGATGCTTGATCATATTTTAGAACTGAAAAGTCTCAAAATTTGTTTTTGCGTGTAATTGTAATTTACAAGAAAACCAATAGTGTTAGCTACGATACAATTAAACAGTAAGTTAGATACTTATAGCAATGGAACGCCCCAAACTTTACTTAAATTATCGATTAATCGATTAATACTAATATTTAATATTAATTAATAATTAATTAATTAGTATTCAAACACTTCGTGCTGCAGTCGTGAAGGTAAAACAATAGAGAGACATGGAGCGCTCGAGTTTTGAGTTATATAATCTCGAGCGGTAGCGGGGAACAAGCCGCCAGTCGCTCCCCTCCATGACGTCACGAACACCGTCACGCTCAGCTAGAGGACGCCAGTGTTCCCCTTTATGTTTAATCATCGGTGTTGCTAATACGGCCATGCGGCAACGTGCCTGCCCTAAGGCACATCTCGCCGAAGGTTCCTCATCGCCACCCTTGGCGCCAGACTCTAAACGTTGTTCACAATTATAGAAAGCGAACAACATAAATAATATTATTTTCTTTCTCTATCTTTCATTTTCAAATCGCTCGGCCCGTAATGATTTCTACAACATTAAGAAACAATTACAAAAGACTCTACAGTTTGGTAACCATCGTTTTTAAGTAGTAGTCTTATTTTACCAGACTACCGTAATCCAGGACGTTTTCCTTTAGGCTTATGCAACGCCTGAAATCAACTTAATGGGCTCCTTTAGGCTTAGCACACTCTTCAAGGTAACTGTCATTAGCTAGCCTCGGGACCAATAGACTACAAAAAACCAGGACGTTCCTTTAGGCTTAGGCAACGCCTGAAATTAACATTACGAGCTCCTTTATACTGTACTACTGCATATACTATAACATCGCACATATTAAACATACTATTAACTTTACTGAACGTGCACTAAAACACTTGTACACAACTCACTAAAATATCATGTTCTACAATAACTCTACGGACGCTACTTTAGACTTTACTAAAATTCCACGCTTAAAAACTCACTACCACAAGCACCACGTTTTGAATTCATGAAAATATCACATCAGAGATTCATTAAATCACAATATTTTAATATCTTGCTTTACATACACACTGCCTTCACTAAATTTACCATTGAATTATAAATTTTGGACTACATTTAATCAATTACAGTTTGTGGTTAGGCTAAAGATATACTGTTTCTAAGTGTACGCTATATTTCTATTTATTTTCGCATGGCGGTGCTTAGAATTTTTTAAACTACCTCCGACTACCTCTATTTACCTACATTTTGCACGATCACTTGGCTGCTAACTCAACATCAACTTCACAAAGACTTATAGTCAGACTATATATTATAGCCTCATTAACACGTAATTGAAATATTACAAAGTTATCACGGATGGGCTATCGGATGGTCGATTCAACTAAAATTGTTGTGAAGATCTACCCACCAGAGTAGGTACCCAAGCCAGGAACAAGCTTCCTTTAGGCTTAGAAAACGCCTGCAATTGACATTACGAGTTCCTTTAGACTTAGGCCACCCGTAAGTCAATTCTGGTCTGGTAGTCTTGGTATTAATAGGGACCGTTTGAGCTTTAATATTGTCATTCCGGTCCTTGAAAAGACCAGATATGTATACAATTTAAATATCTTTTCCGAATTCAGACTATTATTATTTTTGATCTACTACTCCGGACTATTATAAAGTAGTTTAATTACTATAATTTATTTGTGTTAAATAAATTATAGTAAGTAAACTACTAGTAACGATCTCCGCAACAGATTTACACACTTTACTTATGCCTGTACTCACAGCCCTGGCGTTAGCTCCCGGTAAAATAGTTTTACTTGTACTCACGGTCTTGGTAACGGTTTTACATGATACCTTTCTTTTTCTCCAATACATAAGGTGTTCTGCCACAATTGCCACTTGAATTAGGCAGAATTACCTTAGGCATGTCAATTTTTAAGTTTGGCCATGACGCAGGACGCGTAGGATTTTTCTAAATTTTAATCCCACCTCCGATGTTAGCTACGACACAAATAAACAGTAAGTTACTTACCTTACTTAACAGTACTTATAGTAATGGAACACCCCAAACTTTACTTAAATTATTGATTAATCGATTAATACTAATATTTAATATCAATTAATAATTAATTAATTAGTATTCGAACACTTCGTGCTGCAGTCGTGAAGGTAAAACCAATAGAGAGACGTGGAGCGCTCGAGTTTTGAGTTATATAATCTCGAGCGGTAGCGGGGAACAAGCCGCCAGTCGCTCCCCTTCATGACATCACGAACACCGTCGCGCTCCACTAGGGCGTCAGTGTTCCCCTTTATATTTAATCGTCGGTGTTGCTAACAATAGCATATATAATATACAAATAGCAAATAGATAAAGAGTTAAAGTTGTATACTTATGTAACATATTGTTTAACTCTCAGTCTGCTTGGGTATCGAGATCCAGGTCATCAAAGACTACAAATTCTGTATATACTGATTTTTGAGTTAAGAACATATAATAAAACACATTAAAAAGAAAAACATTTTCTTTTTATGCGACTAAGATAGACTTCTATGATTAGAGCAACATATTTTTCTATTTGTAGAGAACTCTCATGAATATAAAGTGGCCAGAGTTGACTTAGAAAAATAAAACAAAAATGCATTTATAATCCTTATTATGTACGTTATAGAGAAAAAAATTTTCGTGCGAGGAAAAATAGTGTTGTTGAAATAAATACTAAAACACTGGTTGAAAAAAACACAAATCACCACCTCACACAAAACTGTTTTTATATATTATGATAAGTATGTCAAAATGAGTCTACTTTATAATTCCATTAGTTCCTTTGTGTAGATAATAAGTTACGTAAATTAATGTCTTTGAAGTTTCACGAATTTGACACATCTTACGATTCTAAATTAAACGGGTCTATGTCGCGTTAATGCTTCAAGGTTAATATGTATCTTTTTTATCCCCACGTTTTGATCGAATTACACCGATCGGATATGTCGGATATGTCAGAAACGTCGGGATAAAAAATGTATTAGCCTTGAAGTATTAACACAACATAGACCTGTTTAACTTAGAATTTTAAGTACCTAAATTATCTATCTATAATTCGTCTATAATTTAGATGTTGCTGGGAGCTCCCCCAGTTCGTTGTGTCGTTCTTAGAATACAAGCCTATAGTGCTTAGGTTGGGTCCACACAGTTTGTGTTATTGTCTGGAGTATTATTATTAATACTAATAATTAATTAATTGCAGATGGGATAACGGACCCATAGCAACACCTGCTAGTCCATGTCCCCTAAAACAAGTTCCACGACCTGCGTGGGACGATAAGTAGCTATCAAATACTGCATTTTTCTCTCTCCTTGACCTTTAACCGGGAGCAAAAAAAATATTACGAGGAAAAATTGAAATATTGTTTATTTTATTACAAAGAAAATAAATTAAACAAAAAGAAATTAAATTTATTGTTAGAAATAATATGACTATGTCCAGCCACGCGCTGCTGTAGCTCAGAAGATGTTGTATTGTTATTCATGAGTGTGATCTCGAGTTCATACAAAAATCCCGTAAAAAAAGTGCTTTCAATTTTTCCCCAATTTTCCAATTTTGCGTGCAATTTTCTCCATTTTTTCTTTCCATAAAAACCTTACTCAGACTATTATGAGCATATAAAAAAAGAATAACCAAATCAGTCCAGCCGTTCTCAAGTTTTACGATTAGCAACGAACGACATTGTATTTTTAATTAAATAGGTTATTCCAACCAAGATATAACTATGAAAAGTCTTAGACATTAAATAACATTTCTTATATTATTTCTTATAAAAGACGGAGCAAAACGAGCAAGCGAGTCACCTGGTGGAAAGGGATCGTCGCCGCCCATGGACACCCGCAACATCGGAGGAATCACTGGTGCACAGAACACATATACTCCAATCTCCAACACTGATGCGTTGCCGGCCTTTAGGGAAAGAGGGAAAAGAAGGAAAGGAGAGAGATGGGGGAGATAGGCCACCGGCACTCTCACACACCGAACGAAACACAACAGCATTAGATGCTGTTATTTCACGCCGATATTCTGTGGGTGGTATTTCACCGGTAGAGCCATGCTGCAATGCAGCATGGCTCTACCACAGAAAAAACATTTATATATTTTTAAAAAATATTTTAAGATTTTTTTTTAGCCAGGCAAACTGCAGGTGCCACTATCGAGCATGGTTGCTCGGTAGTGGATTTTATTGTGTAGAGATATACTTACTTCACTAGTTTTACTTTTTGTTTTTACAATATCACGTACATAACTTTTACAATATCTTGTACTTAATTTTTGACATAACCATATTTTTGTATAACTTAATTCTTTCCATGTTCTTTGATCGCACTCTTAATACAGTAACACATGAACAGTTGAGCATAAATGTTACACAGTTCTTCTTTTGAATGGTATATTTTTTTTTAAATTATATCTATACTATGTATACTGTTTATTGTACTTTTATTTTTTTTCGCATAAGCGATATAAATCGCTTGGTAATCGCTTATCGGTTTTAGGTTGTGGCAGAATATCAGAGTTTTGTTCCTATGGGCAAAGCTACAGCTGCAATTCACACATGTTGGGCAATTTTAATGTAGATATTGTAGTTCTGAGTTTTCTTATTTATATAATACTATAGCTATATGTGTAGTTGCAATGACATATTATGTGTATGACTGTATAAATTAGCCATTCCCAAAATGGGCGATAATGCCCCCTTGTGGGCGCTGCAGGCCTAAAGGGAGGCGGTAAGAGACCCAGAAAAAAAATTGGGGCGTTGTGTAGAGGCCGGGGGGGTGATTTGTAATTTCATTTAGCTAGGAGGCATCTTAGACAACGACTGCATGAGCTCTCGACTCAGTAGACAAAATAAGTTTGGGAACCAGTGGTATAAATGAATATTTATTTTGCGGATTTGGTTATAAAATTCTTGTTTAAATATATAAAAATAAAATATTTATAAGGATTATCGACCGTCTATTATTTTATGTCGTTTATAATACTTTTTAAAACAAATTTTTTCGAGCCAGTGACGTATTTCAATTATGTTATATTTTAGTTTTTTTTTCTTTCTTCATGGCATGGCGCACAGATTAGCGCAATTGCCAATGTCACGTATTGTATAAATAAGTAGAATCGTTATCGTAAAACTCTTCCAGTAAAGCGATAGTAGACTTTACTGAAGTTTTATAGGACTTCTTGCAAGAGCGCATGAACTTCAGCTACACATGTTTATTTAGACCTACTCCATTCTTTTCACTTATTCCGAACTATCACAATATACTATCACTTTTGTACTTTAAAACTCCCAAAAATGTAAAAAATTGAAAATCTACATAAAATGACAACCTCGCTTCTCTCGTTCCCGCCAAAAAGTCCTACCCATATTTTAGTTTCTAATCCCTTTAAACGTACTAGTGATGCGACGAAGGTTGAATTTCCCACATACTATATGCGAATACGAGTAGATAAGATACGAATATTGGCATTATAAATATGGTGCCAAAAGTCAGTAAAATCAAGGCTGTGCCCTTATTAAAACTTTTTTGTTCTACTGTAAATAAGTCGGAGATTGAACGCGAGCGTGACGTCACAAATCAAATCGCACGTGGGCGCAGCCGTCGGATTATGCGAGCATGCAATCATTGATATTCTCTATATTGTTTGAGAAGAATGTATCTGTTCCTCGTGACATATTGTGACTGTAACACCAAATCGAGATAGAAATAAAAGACAGATCGTGTTCGTTTTCTATGCTCGTGGCTATCATGTCGTAAATCAATGATAATGAGTGCCTTACGAGTCCTGCTGCTCCCTTCACGGCGACAAATGAAATATTGTAACGCTTAGCAATTGTCACTTTCATTTCATAAATACATTTGTCATGAAAAAAAATTTACAAGTATATTAATGAAATTATTCGCATAAATTCTGTGAATTTTTAATTTGAAAAACATGCGATTATTTACGAATGCGAACGCGAATATTTGTCACATCGCTAATAAATGCATAAAAGTTTCTAAGAGTAAAAGTGTATAACAAACAGTCAGCGGCAAAATTATATGAACATTTCTTTATAATCCTAATATGAACAATAAGAGTATAAGAATGGAAACCGAAGAGAGAAAACCAAACGTTAAAATCGATGAACATATAATTCTTAAACTAAAGTTTAAAACTCGTTATTGGAACTCCAGAAGATGCACGAAAAATATTTTTCGTACTACGTTTTCGTACGTAAAAAAATGCGCAGTATGCAATATCTTTTAACTTTTGGAACTGGAGCAAACTAATCAAACTTTTGTTTGCGAAGTGGCTGCTCCGTACAGAGGCGGTTTTATAAGGCGAAATCAATTAAATGTTTAAAGAGAATAACGACAGTCGCTTGAGAAACTTGTTAATAAGTTTAAATCATTTTACTCATTAGTCAAAAGCTTTGACTTCGAAGTAAGTAAATTTTACTCGGCTAATTATATCTAGTCAATTTTCTCTTCGTTTTGGAAAAAATATTCAATTTATACACACACGTTTTAAAGTAGCATTGGATTTCTATAGATAGAATTCGATGGAAATAATCACAGTTCGGCCACTTTTGAATTCCAATATGTTGTTCCGAAATGTTCCAACTCGGAATCATTAGTATGAAAAGTATTAATATTGCTCAAAATTCTCGAGATTTTATAATCTCGGGAATTTTGTAATCTCTTTATAGAGAGAGCGAGTTATGTAAGTTTGAATAAAATATGTAGATGGTAATCTCCTGAACCATTGCACCTATTTGAAAAGTACGTTATTCCAGATGGAAATGAACTAATAGGGGTCCCAAAATTCACGTGAGAAGTAATTTTGATAGAAAATAGAAGTTATTAATTTAAATTGTAATTTTTTTATGGTTTCATAAAGTATATAGGGTTATGGTATGGAATAACATATCTGGTCTCCACGGCCTTGCTGGCACATACGCAGTCTTTTGTCCAAATTCTGTCCAAAAGGCTCTTCCTGAATATTTCGAATAATCTCTTCACAGTTGATGAAATTAAACCATATTTTATAAGAAAATTGCGAACAGTTGATACCAAATCTTCATTATTTTTAAAATATTGTTACAGAGTGAAATCGCGCCGTTCTTTCGTGTGCTGCTCCATTTTTAATAACCCCGAACAGTCAGCTGTCACACTGTCTTTTTTTCGTTGCTAACACTTTACCGTACAAATAGCGCAAAGTTCAAATCTTGCTTGAATTTTGGGGCGCCCTTTATGTATTATGTGTTCAATCCGGGCAAAACTCGAATGGAACGCTAGTCAGTATATTAAACCGTATTTGTATTATTTTTCTTCAAACAGATACCTACACTTAACAGAGCCATTACGAAGATTGCAGCACCTCATATATTATGCATTAAAAACGTACATGTGCCAGTATCTAATGGCACGCACCTTTCAGTACAAACCAAGAAATATAACTCTCTTCGTACAAACACAGTAAGTAAACTAATCTAACTTTGGAGCTCACATTGACATTGTTGGCACATACTGCACTACGAACAGAGACGTGTCATTAATGGTGAAGAACCACGTCAAGCGAAGCTAGAACCATCAAATTATTATTAGCGCATCAACGAATAATGCTAATGGAGCTTGTACATTAAAACTTATATCTTTAAGAATCTACTTGTTTCTATGTTGGTTTGTAAGATACATTGTTAGTAATATATAATTTTATCGCTTGTAGTATTTACTTCACTTGAATCTTATTTATTTATTTTATCTACCTTCTGTTTTTAAAATACACTAATAATAATAATAACGATAATAATTTTTATCTCTACTAATGAATGATGAATTACGAATAATTAATTTAATGTACATAGCCAAAGTAAGTGGAAGCAGAAGCCAAGGAAGAACTTACGACTAACTGACTTACGAAGATCAAATAGCTAGAGTGATAGCTGATGGGAAGTCAAAAGCAACCTCATACCTAGGCGAAAATGTGCGAGGAGAATGATGAGATTCGAGGAGGCAAATAAGTATGTGTGGACCGGACCGCGAAACTTCACGCTCCATCCTCTCTGACCGTTAGGAATACAGCGTGAAGATATCTTACGCTGTTCTCTTAAGACATTGGCCATGTTACTGGAAAAACACTATATTGCTATAAGTTATTCGTCACTGTGTTATTATAATTCACGTCATAAAGTGAATAAATAAACTTGACAAGCTGTCACCTTGTCACCGTGGCGCAGTGAATGGCGTCAGTGGGGTATTATATTCCTTGATGGAGTTGGTGCAAATACGCAACGTCTCTTCCTAACTCCTGGAAATAACTCGGAAATACATCTATTAGTATATATAAGTTGCTATATATACATATACCAACAGCAAAAGATGAAATGAGGTGGAAGGATATAGAGATGTTTCAAGATTAAATTTCTCGATTTCAACTATCTCCCTAGAGTGCGGATTTCTATTTCAATACTGCGTCTCAAAATAACGCGGAAATACAACTACTAGTTCATATAAGATTGCTATATATAGATATACCAACAGCAAAAGATGAAAAGAGATGGAGTGTTATAGAGATGTTTCGAAATTGAATTTCTCGACTTCAACTATGTCTTTAGAGTGCGGACTCCTGTTTCAATACTGCACTTGGAAATAAGTCAGAAATACACCACATCTATATATAGCAATGTTATATACACAAATATATAACATTGCTACATATAGATATACCAACAGCAAAAGATGAAAAGAGATGGAGGATTATAGAGATGTTTAGAGGTTTTTCTCGACTTCAACTATCTTTTTAGAGTGCGGACTCCTGTTTCAATACTGCTCCATGTATAAAGCGGATTCCGATCTGGCGCTACGCCGGCCGCTGCCGCGGCACCCTCGCTTCGCTCGCTCGGCTAGCGCGTTGTGTTAAAAAGACCTAACCTAACCAAAAAAAGTATTATAAATATATCGTCGTGTTTGGATAAAGTTAAAATAAAATTTGCAAAATTTTACCCAATGTGAAACAATTTAAACCTTAGCCTGCATTTGTCCTCACGATTTCCTCCCAAGCATTAATTATCACCATTACACCACATTCAAGTTTCAGTAATTGAAGTTGTTACCAAAATTTTATTGTGAAAACTGTTAATTTTGAAGTTTACCATTTTTTTATAGCAAAGATCATTAATTTTAAAGAAAATCTGATTTATATCAAAAGTAGCAAATTTATGGAGAAAACTGTCAATTTTAAATAGTGAGATTTGTAGATAAAATTACTAATTCTACTCGTATAGCTCTATTATACATATCCCAAAAGGAAATAATAAAGAAACAAATGAAAATCGCGCACTCACGATTTGCTTTCTTTTCTTTCTAAATTTTCTGAAATTTCTTAACATATACCTACTGTATTTAATTAAATTCGACAATAAACAGCATCAGAACGACTTTAGTAACTGTCAAATTTAATTATATAGGTAGGTATTCGTATCGCATAGAAATTATTTTTGTACATAAGTGTAATTATTTTACAAGCTTTTATTTAACTTGCCCTGTTAGTATGGAATATAGATCAAATCTTACAACTGAATTTTAAAACAGGTATCTCCACCTGATTGAGTTCTAAGTAGCAAATTCATAGAGAAAACCGTAAATTTGAAATATTGCGATTTGTGGATAAAATTACTAATTCTATAGCTCCATTATACATGTCCCTATAAAAATCAGTGTTTGTTTGTTCATATTTTATGGACCGCCATAACATCATCCGATTGCGATAGAATTTGGTATGGAGATACCTTGAATCCTGAGGAAGGACATAGGTTATTTTAAAAATGAAAAACGCGAAGTCGCGGGCATCAGCTACAGTTTGCAGATCTGGAATCTAGTTATTTCGAACCTAAATGGCTATAACGTGGTTCGAAAAATATTTTACTACGAATGAAGTCAGCAATAAATTAAGATGTTGTGGTAATCATTTTGTTTTCAGTATTTTTCATTATTACTATGTACACCGTACATAATGATAGCCAGAAATGAAACATCTTGCATAATCTATTGTTATCTATAACGATAATCTACATATAAAAACTTTTTCATTACAAAACGTGTATATAAGTTTAATACTATAACTTTCTAGTAACATCCAATGTATGTAGATTAATCTAACCTATTCTAGGATAGTCTATTTTCATATTTCAAATTATAGAGTTTAAAGGTTAATTACCTTTGAACTTTATAATATCAAGAGAAGTGTCAAGCAACTTCAACTACTAAAAACTTACTTGTTCATCGAACATCGAACTTAAACTGTGAAATGTTAACGGACTAATATTTTATTCTACGTAAATGTACCTACACACTTTCTTATTAATCATTCATCAACCAGTATTATATTGTTACGGTTGGGCCTTATGTCTAAGCAATAAAGTCGATTATTAAATGGCACCAGACACGCAACTTCTAGTGCTAGGTTCTCGAAACCTAGACTTTGCAGAGCTATGACGTAAAAACGCATAGCTAAGTTTCAGGTCTACTATGTCTATGGTATGGTATGGTAATGGTATACGCAAAATTAAGAAACAAGAACAAAGTTGTAGGTACATACTTCGAAAATTCAGGAGCGACGACGTATCATATACATACTCATGCAAGCGGCGTCGAGAACAATGTCAAAGTATTACTAGCGAGTGTAATTGACTAGAAGGTTCCATCTTCTTTATTTCTATGCGTTATTATTACTAGCATTCGGGATTTCTCTAGAAGTTTCCACACTCGTTTTTATCGAACTATAAATAGAGATTCATGTCCGGCACTGAGTCAGTCCCGCGCGCGCTCTACCGGCCCGAGAGACCATAGCGCCGACGCCAGCACAACCACCGCGGCGTAAGGGGCCCGCGCCTCAAGCGCGTTCAGTGGCGCCGGCTCCTTCAGCGCCGGCGTCCGATCTCCTCGGCGACATCCGAATGCTCGCCGACCTCGTTAAGGACATTAACCTCAACGAAATTAAATTAGTCGCGCGTAAAATCCGCGACTGTAGCGACGGGATGGGACGTCTCATCATACTCGCCGAACACGCGTCCCTTCTGGACAGCCTAAGCCGCTTCACGGCGCCCCCTCGTAGGTTATAAAACCGGGCACCCACGAGTCAACTCCCTCCGCGCGCATCAAACCGCGCGGGCTCTCAATCTCATTTTTTAACGCGGACGGACTCCGCAGGCAACGCGATCTTCTTCACGAGTTTACGCGAGACCACCAAATAGATATAATGCTAGTGCAGGAAACCTTTTTGAAACCTAGAAATCGCGACCCCGGCCTCTCCGGGCTTAACATCGTGCGAAACGATAGGGTGCCCGCCCCCAAAGGCGGCACTGTTATCTACTACAGAAGGTCCCTGCACTGCATTCCGATCGATACGCCCGCCCTCACCAACATAGAGGCGTCGGTGTGCCGGGTGGCCCTCACGGGGCACGCGCCTGTTTATCTCCCTCCCGGTAAAGCGCTAATTAGAAGCGATCTAGAGGCCCTCCTAAATTTAGACGACTCTGTCATACTCGCCGGCGACCTCAACGCTAAACATCGTCGCTGGAATTCGCATACCACCTCGCGAAATGGCAGAGCTTTAGACGAACTAACCGATGTCCTTAACTTTGACGTTATCGCCCCCATGACGCCCACCCACTATCCCAGAGTTACAACACACAGACCGGACGTACTCGACATAGCGCTTCTAAAGAACGTAGCTCTAACGCTGCACTCAATAGAGGCGTTACACGAGTTGGACTCTGACCATAGGCCGGTATTACTCAAACTAGGACCTATGATAGACACTAGGACGCTCACAAAAACCGTGACGGATTGGCAGAGTTTAGACGAAACGCTAAACTCTGAGAATTCGCCGCGGCTTAACGCGATACCGGATGTTATCCGTTCCGCCGAGGACGCGACCGCGGCGATAGACGCGCTCACCGCCCACATCCGCGGATCGGTCTCCTCGTGCTCCCGTGAGGTCCCGGCGGCGAACGACCGCCGTTGGGAGCTCCCTTGAGACATCCGTCGGCTGATCAGAGCCAAGAACGCCGCGACCCGCGCTTACGACTCGTTTCCCTCAGAAACGAATAAACGCAACTTACGCGCCCTCCAACGCGAAGTCAAATACCGAATTTCCGAACTTAGGGATAACAGGTGGAGCGATCTCATGCGAGAGATCGAGCCGACGCACCAGGCTTACTGGAAGTTGGCCCGATCTCTCAAATCGGACACGTTCCAAACAATGCCGCCCCTGACGAAACCGAACGGACAGACAGCTTTCGACGATGTAGATAAAGCCGAACTCTTGGCCGACACTCTGGAGGTCCAATGCTCACCTAGCTCTCAGCCTGTAGATCAGAATCATTTAGACATGGTCAATCGCGAAGTAGGCTCCCTACCGCCCGCGACCGCCGCCTGCCAACTCAGACCCGCGACGGTTGACGAAGTTCAGGACATTGTCAAGGCTCTCAAACCTAGAAAAGCCCCCGGTAGAGACGGCATCTCCAACCGAGTAGTCAAAATTTTCTCGATGCGCCTTCTCGCGCTCTTAGCAGCCATTATCAATGCCGCCATGGCGAACCGCGTCTTTCCAGCCGCCTGGAAGGAAGCGATCGTCATCGGAATCCCGAAACCGGGTAAACCCCGCAGTAACCCCAATAGCTATCGCCCAATCAGTCTCCTTAGCGTGCTAGGGAAAATTTACGAACGGGTCCTTCTGGCTCGTCTCAAAGCCCACTTAGACACCTCCGGTCTCCTCATAGACGAGCAATTTGGCTTTCGAGCCAAACACTCGTGCATACAACAAGTGCACCGCCTCACGGAACACATCCTGGAGGGCCTTAACCGCCCGAGTCGCACTATAGGCACGGGGGCCCTCTTCTTCGATGTAGCGAAGGCGTTCGACAAAGTCTGGCACGCCGGGCTGGTGTACAAGCTGCGCCGGCTCGGCGTGCCTGACGATCTCGTACGCATAGTACGGGACTTTTTGTCAGACCGCTCCTTCCGCTTTAGAGTCGAAGGGGTGCTCTCCTCTCCCCGCCCCATCAGGGCAGGCGTCCCACAGGGCTCCGTTTTATCGCCCACGCTCTACTCGCTCTACACGAACGACGTCCCCAAAACCCCCGGTGTAGAGCTCGCCCTATTCGCGGACGATACCGCTCTGTTCACATCAGACCGGAGTCGCCTCAGAGTCTCCCAACTCCTCCAAGTCGCGGTCACGAGCCTAGGCGAGTGGTTCCGTCTTTGGAGAATCGAAGTCAACCCCGAGAAAAGCGCCGCCGTGTATTTCTCGAGGGGAACGACGACCAGCCGCGCCCGCCGCGCTAACACTCTCAGAACAATCACACTTTTCGGCCAGGATATCCCTTGGACTAGGAAAGTCAAATACTTAGGAGTCACCCTTGACAGTGCCATGACCTTCGGCCAACACATCAAAACGGTCCGCGACCGCGCCGCGTTCGTCCTCGGTCGTCTCAACATGCTCATTTGCGCTAAAAGCAAAATGTCCCTCAGACATAAAGTTACCTTATATAAGACGTGCGTCAGGCCTATCATGACGTACGCCAGTGTAGCATTCGCTCACGCTGCGCGCTCTCACATCAACTCCCTCCAAGTTATTCAGAATAGGTTCATGCGCAGGGCTACCGGTGCCCCTCCTTACGTGCGCAACGTAGATCTGCACTACGACCTAGAATTACCCTCTATAACTCAATATCTAAAAGAGGCGTCCCAACGCTTCTTTCACCGTTCCTCCTTACACCCGAATCCCTTAGTGGTCAGGGCGTCATCGTACACCCCCGAACGCCGCGTCCGCAAACGCTATCGTAGACCTAGACATGTGTTAGGCGACAGCGACGACGACATTACACGTTCGAACTCGAACATGCCAACCTACACACTACGGCCGCACCGCCCCCACCGGCGGAGGCGAGGACGACCCCCGCGACACCCGTAGGGTCTCACGTTTAGAAGCTCGATCACTTAGCTCTACACGCACACACGCGGGCCTTAAGCCACATTGTAAACTGCCACGCGGAACACTAGGCACACTAACCGGCCCTCAGCCGTCTCGCCGGCCGGGTCCGCTAGAGGCCCGGCCCTCACCCGAATAGGAAGCCCGTTAAGATGCACGCAGGTGCGGAAAGCTCCCCTGGCGACGCCTTGAGCCCGAGGTCCGCCCTCCATACGAGGCATCCCTCGGCTGGAGGAACCCTCAGGCGGTCGACCATCTGGCAGGGCGCCTTCAGCGCTCGCCCCAACGCGACCTGTGACGCTGTAAAAGCCACTAGGGCTAACAGCAAAGAGGGGTTTTGTTTAGTCGGTTCGAGTCCGACACTCCCCAGTCGGCGTAGAGTCCGGCTGGGTAGCCCGCGGGGGTTTAATTTCGCCTCTCAGAAACCAAAAAAAAAAAAAACTGAGTCAGTTTTTCGAATATCGATCGAAGCGAAATATCAAGGCGATATCAAGGCGAATAATGAAGACTACTACGACGACGACTTTGATTAGAAGTCTGCTGGGATTCAGTAAGTTGTATGTGAGTGAAGCGTGTACCTTCGGTGACTACTACGCGAGTATCTGCTTCGAGGGGCGACTACGGAGACTAGGAAACACCATAATGAAGTTCGCATGTTCTCGAGATCTGTTTGTACGATCGGAAATAAACTCTTTGCACCCTACACGGCATCTTGTTACCCACAGCTCGTAATAGTATTACGTTCCTTTTTTTTGCTGAGAAGGGAAAAGAATCCGCTCTTCACGTCTCTGAATAGTACGTAAAGACCGACTGGGTAGTGTAGAGCTCAAACCGATTAAAAAAAGCCTCCTCTCGCCATTGGAACCTACAGGCCGTCGCAGCGAGCCGGACACGTAAAGAGAGGTAAAGCGCTCCGCCCTGAAAGGTCGACAAACACTGAAGGCCCCTTCGTCCAGGTAGTGCCCGGGACGGAGGACAAGACCTCAGCTCAGGCCGGTAAAATATGCACCCGTGTGCCGTTGAGAACCTACGCGGGTGAGGGCTGGTCCCAGAATAGCTATGACCGGCCGGCGTTTAGTTCGGCTGAAGGCCTGAAATGTTGTGTGCTTATCGTGTGGAGCAGCAAGAACGAAAGGCCCGCGCTCGAGTGTGGTACTAACAGGGTATGTAGTGTGAACGAACTGAACCTACAGAGGGGCCAAGTGAATTGTGTTCCTTGTTGATTCTTTTGCAAGATTATTTACTGAGAATTTTTTGCTAGTCTATAAAGAAGAATGGTCATTTTGGCAGTGACGTCTTTTAGAGGGTCCCTGAAAATGTTTAGTATATGAAAAATTGTGTTATTTTTTGGTAATTCTGATAACACAAATATTTTTCCTAGTCAGGGATGGCCCTGACTAGTAACATGGAATGGAACATTTAACATGGGTTAAAAAAAATTTTTTTTTTATTCATCATTCATATCTTAAGGTTTTTAAGGATCATATGTTCTAAACGCAACCCGACGCTTTATTTACGTTCCGTTTCACGGTTATTAAAATGCGACCTGCTTATTGCATTGGACATTGGTGACATTGGAAATCAGGTCTACACTAGTATGGAGTTTGGTCGATGTTCTTTCATATTTAATATTTTTAAATGTAATCTTTAACCGTATTCATTCATAATTGGCTCGTGTCCTTGGCTGCCTTTTTGTTAAAATTTGTTAAAATAAAATAAAAATCAATGAATTTTTGGGTTCCATACTATACGCTATGTGAAGAGTGTTTTAAAGATAACCGAAAGTTAACAACAATATCAATTTGCCATGACATCTTTACGAATTACAACATATAAAAAAAAATTTTAAGAAAAGAATAAACCGACTTCAAGAAAGGACACTAAAAATACAAAATGATTTTTCTTTGCAAATCAAAACTAAGTACAAAAATAACTTTATAATTACGATACAAATACCAATATAATTCAATTTGACAGTTACCGAAGTCGGTGCCGAGCCTACTAGTAAATTAAACTAGTAAGCCAAACTAGTAAGCTTTCTGTTGTTGTACGTTGATTTGACACCAACTTCAATAACTGTCAAATTGAGTTATATAGATATTTGTATCGTATTTATAGTTATTTTTGTATTTGAGGTTTGATTTCGAGTTTGATTGAACTTTTTAGTATTTTTTTTTAAACCGAGTTATTTTTTTTCTTATTTTTTTTTATTTCTCACTTTTGAGTGACCTTGGCCTAAATTATCTAGGGTAGGTCTACAATTACCGTATTTTATAGTTCTGAAGCGCAATGACATACTATATATAAGATAATCATTAACATAAATGAATCTTATAAACAGTTAGCTATATTTAGTGTTATTTGGTGTATCTTCGAAGTCCAAGTTTTAATACCAGGGAACCACCTCGGAAGCATATCTTTTCAAACAAAAAGAGTATTTTCCGAATCAGTTTATAAATGACGGAGTTCTGAGGTAACAGACAACGGATTGAGAACCTCTTCCTTTTTTGAAGTTGATTAAAAAGTCATAATGAGACCGTCAAGAAGTGGAGCTTATAGTGGAGTGGAGCTTAATTATTATGTCGGTGATATACGATAGGCTAGCAACCCATCTGGTTCCGCGCCTTTTGATAAGTTTGCCCGATTTTTCCTTTTCTTTCGTATAAAACAATATGGATTAGTTTTGACATAGTAAGCACAAAAATAAAATATCTTCCATAACAACATTATGTGAAATAGTAACGGGAAATGTGGGTAGAAAATAACAATAAAACAAATCTTTAGGGGAATGAAAATCACAAAGGCTATTTGTCTTGGTGTTCAACTTAATTAAACTAATTGGCTCAGTGATGGCGCTTCCCCATTGTTCAGAAAAGAAGCGAATATCATTGTACGTATGTTATTGTATGTGTATCAAACATATTCAGACTAAGAATGAATAAGTTAATGTCTTTTGTTTTGAAGTCGCAATCTAAATAAAATATTACAACATTACGAACATAATATACTCCAGACTTTTTTTAAACTTTGTTTTTTTTATTTTTTTTTACTAAGATAAATTTTGTTCTTTCTGATTTCATTTATTTTTGTAACATTTTTCTATATTGTGCATTAAAAAAGACATTATTATTACTAAAAATAATAATAATAACAAAAATCGCGTGACCCAAAATTAAGCATTAGGCATTAACACCCGGTCTCCAAACTGAAAAGTTAATTTTTTAAATTGACAACTGGGGATTGAACCCAAGGCTACGGTTTAGAAAGCATATGCTCTCCCGCTGCGAAAACGGGTCAGTCCATTAATTCTGCATGTAACTTTGATTATTATGTACCTTGCTTTTGGTAACGCAGGAGAAACCTAATGACAGGTACTCAGTATAGGAGAGTTTTTTTGTCATGGGCAGTCAAAAAACGTAAAATCTGTCCTATTTTTTTTTTAAATAAATATGCGTTATATACGTTCATGATTAGCATTTATGCAGCTTTTATTATTATGAGTTTTGTGCAGAATATTATTAAGTAACATAAAAAATGAATAAGATCTTTTAATAATAAATGTTATTGAAAAAATGTTAGCACATCACAAATATGAACTCTATATAATAAGGCCAATCTCTTGGTTAACTGCTGTTCTGTTGCGATCAGCATGGTAATATAAGTAACTGACACATTTCACATACGGAGTTAATTAAAAATACTAATATCATCTTAGGACAAAATCCCTGTCAATATACGTAACAACTTTTATTCTACGACTTTTTAAAACTTAATACGAACTCCAAAAATCATTTTTTAAGTATTGTGTGCAAATAACAGAGAAAAGAATAATTAACAGAGTAATATTCCATCCAGTACGGTCCGAACTAAACCGCTTAAAAATTATGCATATAAAGATAAGACTCATTTACTATTAAATGCCTCAGTAATTGTCTTTATTCTTTTTAAACATCCCTCATAAGCCCACTCAGCAGGGCCTCCGTCAAACTAAACCGGTAACGAAGGGCTCTTCGGGAGTGTCAAATGCAAGCCCTCCAATAAGCACTTCATTACGGTGAACAATATAACAGAGGTCACTCACATATGACTGCTGAGATGAACAAGGAGCACAATGAGATAGAATATTTCTTTGTATGTATTTTGTTTGTTTTATTATAATCTAGATAATTGTACTATTGTATAAACGTGGATGATTTGAGAAAGGTGTCAGAATCTTGGTATCCACTTTAAACATTCATTTGAAACAACGAGATGGGTACGCATGTATATTGTATAGTATCACACTTTTGAAGTCGTTAATAAATTACATAACGTTTATATATAAAGTCACGCCATTTTTCATCCAAGTGGACAGAGCATAAAAATCATAATAACTTTGACTTTACCTTGATACCACTGCTTGTAGTACTCATAGATGGATAACAAACAACAACCAGATGACAGGTTGCTAGGTTGTCGGTTGTTTGCTAGGTGCAGAGTTCGGGACGAAGAGTACGAAATCAAAAGTCGGACGTGATCAAAAACAAGACTTGGGGCAAATGAACTATCTTCTCAGTGAACTGAAAATCTATAACGAAACTGTTTCGTATTAAAATGTAAAAACAATAGTGAAACTTTACTCTATTTAGGGGTAAATATTATTAAATATGACTATTATTAAATTTCCTAATATTCTTTTGCTTTGAAGAACAATCAGCTTTATCTGTCTGTGGTTGAAATGCGATGTTGTGCGTGATAATATGAAATCCATTTGTAATAGGTAACAAGCTCCTTTTTTACAGAAAGTAGAAAAAAGGATATGTTAAATAACCACGTAGTATACATAAAAGTAGACATAACAGACCATTTTATTAAAATTTGTCTACAAAAATTTTTCTAATTGGCACCAGAGGTATGAAAGCCTACTCAGTTTTAATATGAAATCTCCAACTAGGAATTCAAAGTACCTAATGTTATCAAATCACGTTATACTTCGCACCTTTAGAATGAAACTTACCTAAATCACAATTTCAGAATTTTGATTTATAATAATAAAACTTAAACTACCTCTGGATATAGCAGAATTTACCTGTCTGCCCCATTTGTGGGACGCAGGCAGGTACTTATATCGTGAGAATATTTAAATTAAAAAATCCATTCTATTTAGTTGAATTTATTGTCATAACTTGCAACAACAAATTCCCAAAATTTTGAATTATATGTTTCGTTGTATTGGTGCGATGTATAGTTATAATTAAATGTCTAAAGTGTGGGTAATTTATTTAAATTATTATTGTGTTTTCTTACTTCTCGTCTTCTTGTTCTGTTAGTAATGTAAAGTTCCATTCTAGTTGTGACCACTCATCCGTCACGCATCCAGCAAATACAAGTTCCTTTTAAACCCTTTAAACAACTTCTGTGACCTACACGTAAAAATAAGCAGCTGGCACATTCCATTCCATATTATGCAAAAAAGCATAACATAAATTAGAACGTTTTACTCTCAACTATATCTGCTATCTAATTTTTATGTTCTAATGACATTTCGGAAAGAAGCAGATTTTTTGCTACGCACGGCACCATTACAACGAATATAGGACCGAAAAAGAACGTGAAATTACTATGTAAGTTGGATTCATTTAACAATTATGTATAGACTTATGCCAAAGTTCTGGCACCCTGTCCATTACAAAAGTACGACTTATCAAGTATATCAGTATATCAAGGAATTTGTGTCTGTCCATTTTGGACTGAAAGATAAAGAGAAATGATATGTCGTCTATTGATAACGTCCATTGCTATGAGGATGATTAAGGACGCAGGAATAACTTGTGTCTGAAAGCGAGAGTACTTCAGCCTAAGCTCACATTGGCGTTTGACATTATGTCCATAACAGTTGTCAAACATCGCACCGCTTGTCGTCGGCAGGAAGCTCATCCTCATAATTTAGAACCGAAATAGTCGCACATGATACCATTTCAAAAAAGTCTCCTCTCGAGAACAATGAGGTTGGGCAATGAACTCCCTACATTGAAATTCAAGAGCACGGAGTTCTTTCAAAAGGGCTTGAAAAGGCTTTTTCATGTAACCTGCATTGAAACTCCGAGTTTCAATGCCTCTTGAGCCAATCGAAACTAGATAATTTCAGATTAATGCGACTGTCGGGAGGCAGAAACCGACTGTTTTCTTCCCGAGGGCTAAAACGGTCGTTTTCTCTCTCTTAATGAAGTTGCAATCATTTCAGTTCTGTTTTTAATTCGGTCAGAGTAACTTTCTAAAAATGTCATTCTGATAATTACATTTACAAGAAACTTATTGTTTCGATTCGCTCCAGACATTGAAACTCACAGTTCCACAGCAGATTACGTAACCTGCTTTGGAACATCGCTAAAGAACTAAATATTTCTCATATGAAAAATATAGTGTGACACGGGATAAAACACCATTTCAGACTTCAGATGATGCCAGTCCTCTAACAAGCCAGTATACCAGCAGTCCATATGGCAGTCAACTAACTCACCCTCGTCTGAAATCCTATTGTTTTATCCCTTGCTACACAATAGAGTCGACAATATGCAAGTGAAATCTCTTGTGTTACAAACGTCAAGTGAGCGGGAGAGTTATTATCTAAAAATTTGGAGACAGCGACAGCCACGCGATCATTGCGCGACCGGTAACTAATTATAATAAAAAATTGGTATCATGTATGACGATTGCGCGTCTATTGCGCCATGACCGTAAATGCACTTTTCGCGGTAGATTTAGCGCCACTATTCAAATTACATAACACAATTCTTGTTTTAGACAGCAGATATTTGGCTGTCGCATGCTGCCGTACTACGCTTATTCGTCACCTTCGTGGTTTAAAAAAATCTTATTATAACTTCATAGGCGACCGAAAGTACAGAATCCACCTGCATGTCTTCAAACGCAGGCCCTAAAAGTCGACCATATAGAATCACATGGGCAATAGATTATATAATTCTGTACAAACAATTGTAGCCCATTTTATAATAAATTTGTTGCGATACGTATTCAGCCGACATACGACATTACATTATTATATAAACACGTACATGCTGTTTTTATTACAGTATAATAATCACATTTCGCTATTAATGAATTACCATTTCCTACATCCATTCATTATCAATGCCTCCTCCATCTTTGTGGAGTGGAGACTGTAAACAAGTTATAGCGTGAAAAACAGTATGAAACAAGTACTTACGGAATGACGAAGTGACTGAAGCGATTGCCACGTTAATTCTGTGATACATCGTTCTAATGTAATAAGTATTCATAATAAACATGAACTTGTGTTATTAATCTAAAAAGTTGGTTAAGAGAGAGAGAGAGTTCAACTGCCGTACAGAGAGATAATTACAAAATAGCAATGAGATTTTTACAAAATAGCAAAATTTTTAAACTTCATTTCCAAAATACATACAAGATTATTTTGAAAGGATGGGTAAATACGAAAGGGTAAATTACAGGGTAAGGGGAACAGGGAAAGGGTATTACAGTACCCATGACAACGGATAACTAGCGTTTTACAACTTCGCCACAAGTCAATAGTTTTAGTGTAACACCTCAAAGTTAAAAAAAAATAAAGATGAGTCAACCCTAATATCAACGTTTTTACGTCGCTAGCAAACCTTTGGAATATAGGGCATAATGATAGGGTTGTATATTTTTTCCTTAAACATTTCTTTTTATTACATCTGCAATATAACTGACAGTGACATGTTATAACCTCGGCGGATTTATACCCCCTTTCACAATAACTGGTTCAGTACGGGACACCAATTATTCAATTATGAATCTTATTCAACCAATTTCGATTTTGGTGCAAGTAGGTGTTTTTATAGCATTATTACGCAGTATATTTTCCATCGCAAATTATACAATCGCATTATAACATTAATCGCTCCAAATGAAAAAATAGTACACTAAAGATATTAAGGTGTAATTAACACTGAACCAGCTCGGATATTGAGACGGGAACGAGTTTTTTTTTTCTTGTAATGACCATATAACGACTGTGATCACGTACACAATGCGGTGACGGGAGGAAATTACTAGCACAGCGTAATTATAGCGTGTGCCGTGTAATAAGATTATGAGAAAATAACATATTAGTAATATGTTTACTACATTTTCTTTAAATAAATACGTTTGTGTACTTAATTAACGGTCACAACTTAATATCATCAATTGAAACGTTGGTTTTTTATCGTCCTGCATCCAAAATGATAAAAAAAAACTTTTATTCAGACATACATTCATTCCCTAAGAAAACCAATCAAATCCAGAGTTCAGAAAGAATGGAGTGCCAAGCATCGCGCTCCTTGCATTCCTAGAAGTTTTTTTTGTTATTTTTTTTATATCTTCTCAAATAACTTCTTCTTAAATCAAAGAAACCCTAATACATACTTTAGTTTTATCTAAATCCTTATATCGCAGCCAATTTTTTTTCCATCTTTGAATTTGAGCTTTTTGGCACAGTCGTAAATTCTCTTCAAAATAAGAAACGAAAAACAAAAAATCGAATGAGTGCTTTGACTTAGCTTTGACTTATTTTTTATTGCCTTTTTTTAACTTATTTCTACCTTGAAATTACTGCGAAAGTTTAAGTTAATGCATCTTAGGTTTTTTTCATGCGTACCAACGAATCTCAAATAAACACAAAGTAGGTAATTGCACCTCTGGACGGATAATATTCAGAGCCAGAACTTCTAATCTTAAGCTACCACTACCACATGAGCAAAGCAGTCAGAAAAAATTACCTAATCAAGACAATAAGTACCCAAAATCACACAGTTATAAAAAAAAGTTTATTTCGTTTTTTATTGCTGCTTTAACATAAATCAATATAAATAATAAAAATATTTTTATACAAAGAGTAAGTATTTTATAATTTCTTTATTGAAAACTGGTATAGACTTATACAACTTAGTTTATTTTGCCTATTCTATGTTTTTTTTTCTCGGCATGAAAGATTTGTGGAATATGAGATATCTATGAAAGAACCAAATCGACTTCCAAGCCTTTAGCTTTACTCATTAAGTTAATTTATTTACTCATTAAATTAAATTGATTACTTTTTCTTATTTTCAAATATGCCTAATCTGCATTACCTTATACTTATTAAATTGTTATCGGAGAAAACCAATTTTTTTCTGATTTTGCTGAGCATACTTTTTTTGATTTGAATTTAATTTATTGATAAGTGTGGAAAAATCATGAACGTTGAGAATCGGGTATAAATTGACGGAAAATCAGGATTACAATATTATGTTAAATACTAGGAGTGGTCCTGTATAGATTCCGGCCGCGGCAATTATTGAAACTAAATGTTCTAAATTATTCTTTAGTCTGTGTGGTATTTACAGTTCGTTTTATAATATCCATAGTAAAGTACATGCCTATAGTATTTAGTTTGGTATCATATAATTGTTGTAATTGTGTGGAACTTACTCATATTATCCATACTAATTAATATTGTAAAGAGGTAAGCTTTGTTTGTTTGTATGTAATGGATAAACTCAAAAACTACTGAATCAAATTCAAAAATTCTTTCGCCTATGGAAGGCTACTTTTTCAGCGAGTAACATGGTCTGTATTTTTTTTTCTACCCATGCGAAGCCGGGGCGGGTCGGTAGTAATGTACAATTTCATGAGAAATTCCATCTGACTTTTGAGGCAACTGTAAATTCTTTTCTGCTAATGAAACGCGTTTAACCCACAGAGTGAATGCGAAACATACGTGTAACAACACCATTTTGTTGAAAAAATTCTGCGACGATGATTGCGCGCCAAGAGTAAAGTAGGTATAGTATGTACCTACATAGGGTGTCCCAAAAACCTTTCGTTAAATCTAATAGTATAATAAATCAAATCTAATAATAACACCCTCATTCATGATCTGCGAACGTTAAATATATATGGTAATATCTAATATGTACACAGGTGTCTCAAGAACCTTTCGCCAAATCCAATCCGAGAATAACTCTGTTCATGCAAGATCATGACAAGAAACAACGATAAGTTATTATTACTTTTATAAATAATAACATCAAAATTTTAAAAATAATAATTTCATGAAAAAAAAATGATATGAAAATGATTACTGAAGATGTTATTACTTTATTCGATAGTCTGTTATACTTTCCAGAGATATTTTTAGAAAAAATGTTGATATTAGTTGACATGCAGTGAAATAGCTCATACAGTGTAAAAATTCTAAAGAAATATAAAAATGAGGACAACTGGAAATTGGCGAAATTTTTACTGAGTTTATTTTTTGATAAATCATGATATAAAATAATATAAATAAAACGTACAGAGTTATCGTACGTATTATCAGATTTAATTTGGCAAAATGTTTTGAACACTCTGTAGACTCACTTTAATAACGGACGTAGGTACATGTAATATGCTAAATTGTAAATAAATGGGTATATAACCTACATAGACATATTATATAGTATTACGTAATTTGCCATAATTTAAAAACAAAATAACTGACAACATTAAATCTTCTATTCTTTTACATCGTATTAAAAGTGTTTTCGACTTCAGACGACTTTAAAAACCTTATAAATAAAGAGCTAGAGCGGTCCATCCGACTAACCCGTTTCTCACAAAAATAGAATTTTTTTAAATGATGCTTTGCTATCGGTCAATTAAGAAAACACCGTTTTGGCAAACATCTCGCGGTTACATCATTATCCCTTGAATTTATGAAAATGTTAAAAAAAAAAAATTAAGAATCTAGTCCCACAAGGCTACGATTTTCATGTTTTAATTTACATATGATTAAGCATAAAAAAAAATTATAACCCATTTGAGGGTTACAAGTATGTGGCAGACGATAATGTATAGTTGTCATAGGGATAATAATTCATAACTTGCTCCCACAAAGTTGAAATTTTGAGGGAATATTCTTTTAATAATTTTAAAAAATATATGTAAACAGCCAGCCTATTCTCGCTGTTGCAAGTGTCTGCCAGACGAGTATGTAATGGTCACGACTCTCAAACGGAGTCCGAGCGAAACAGACTTATGCGGGTTCCAATGTTAGAAAGAGATAATGGCTAGATACTAGGATGATGCAGTTAGTAGTCAGTCGACAAAATCACATTATTATTAAATTATTTATTTATTATGTAGTTAATAAATTATTGTACAATCATATTATATCACATGTTTTTTATCTTTTAAAGATTTGTGAATATAATAATATGTAAATTATTTATAAAATTAAAATACAGCGTTTAATTTAGCAGTAAATAAAGGCTGAGGCTAAGTACATCATCTTTCGGAGTAGCACAAACCCATTACAAAATTATAATAATAATAAAAAAATAATGTAATACTAATTGGTGTTAATTATGGAAGGAAAGAATATAATTTGTGTCATATGCAGATGGGACATTTGTCAAAAAACAATTAAATTTACGTCCAAGTCTTTAGCGAAGTGTCATGAAATTTTAAAAATCAGAAAATTTCATAATTTAAAACATAGGTACAAATGTTGTTCTGTCTGAAAATGTAAGTGATACGACAGGATATCGCGTGCAATGTTACGATCATTTTTAAATTTTATTTATTTTACAAATAAAAATTTCTGTTTCTTTTTCAGAAAATGAAGCAGCAACAGATAATTTATTATCATTTTGATTCGGAAGATGAAACAATGTATGAAGACTAATAAGTTTTGACAAAAAATATTTGTGTAGAATAATAAAAATGTTATACTTTACACGTAACTCTGTTTTCAATTAATTTCAATAATTATTTATCATATCTTCACAATGTACTATATGATATCACATCTTCACAGTATGTATGTTGAAATCTCAATTTGCATGCAACTATCTCTTTTTGTCAATGCAGTGACTGTCATCTGCATATTAGAGAAAGAGATAGCAATTGAGATTCAAATACATATATATACCATATATATCTAATACAATGAATGTAAAAACGGCAGACAGCCGGCAAAAATAATATTTTTAGAAATTCCGTTTTTTAATTTTATAAATAATTTACAAATATTATATTTATTAATATTTTTAAAGATAAAACATATGATATAATGTGATTGTACAATAAGTTCTTAACTAACTAGCGACCCGCCCCGGCTTCGCACGGGTAGAATATTTTTCGAAAATAAAATACAGCCCATGTTACTCACCGATGATGTAGCTTTCTACAGGCAAAAGAATTTTTGAAATCGTTCGAGTAGTTTATGAGTTTATCCATCACATACGAACAAACAAAGTTTACCTCTTTGTAATATTAGTATAGACTAGCTGATGTCCGCGACTTTGTCCGCGTTTTTTATTTTTAAAATAGCCTATGTCCTTCCTCAAGATTCCAGCTATCTCGATTTCAAATTTCATCGTAATCGGATAACGGTATGGCAGCCCATAAAATGCGAACAAACATTTATTTTTATATATTAGATAATTTCAAAAATGTGATTTTGTCGGCTGACTGCTAACTGCATTGTCATAATATCTAGCCATTATCTGTTTCTAACATTGGAACCCGTATAAGTCTGTTGCGTTCGCACTCTCATCGAGAGTCATGACTATTACATATTCGACTGGCAGACACTTGCAACCGCCAGAACAGGCTGGCTATTTATATATTTTTGAAACTATTAAAAGAATATTCCCTCAAAATTCCAACCTCGTGGGAGCAGGTTATGAATTACTATCCCTTTTTTTTTTTGCGTCAGGAAATGCTTTATGCATCCCGTCCTGCCGTAGGGGGGTGGCAGGGGGGTATGTGGGACTCCTCGACATTAGGGTGCTAGGCCGAGTCTACCCACTAAAACCTGACGGTGTTCCTCGAGAGCCTTGATGCCGGGGCAACGGGAGCGCGTTGGCATTCTGCCGCCACCCCGGCGGCTATGCCCAGCCTGAGCCGGGCCCTCTTCCGCTTGCGGGCAGTTTTACCTGCCCGCTCTCCTGGGAGGCGCGCGGGAACAACCGCGCGCACCATCCCGAGGCCATTGGTGAGGCGCCTTCCCCCGAAGGACACCCCAGGCCTCCGAAGTGGCGGCTTCCGCACCCCGCCTACACCACGGCAGGGGCGTCAGCACGCCCACCTGATTTTTACGTGTTTACTCACGGGTTTTTACAAGTTTTCCTTCTTCCCGCCTCTGATTTTAACGTGTTGTCTCACGGGTTTATTTCGAGTTTTCCTTCTCTCCACCTCCCCCCCCCCCCCCGTGGGACATCCACCCCCCCCCCCCCCCCGGGGGGACATCACCCCCCCCTCCGGTCCGGGCCAGGCCCTTTCGGCACTGCAGCCTCATCGGGCCCCGACCCGGTACTGAAGGCGCCGCCGAAGCACCACCCTCAGGAGTGTTTATCGACTCTCCAGTCTATATCCGCAGTGTTCAGTGGAAACAGGGTCACCTCGAGAAGGGTGTAGACGTGAAGTCTACGCACTGCGGTCTTGGGATGGCAGGCTGAATTACTATCCCTATGACAACTATACATTATCGTCTGGCACATACTTCCAACCCTCAAAATAGGTTGCCAATTTTTTTTTTACGCTTAAACATAATATAAATAAACATACATAAATTAAAAGATATCAAAATTTTGTATTAATAAATTAAAACATCAAAAGTGGGAGTAAACTATTAATTTTTTTTTTTAATATTTTCAAAAATTTAAGGGATGATGATGCAAACGCGAGATGCCTGCCAGAACGATACAATCTTAATCTACCGATAATAAGACATTATTTAAAAAATCTCTAGCTTTAACTAGTCTCTAGCTAGTCAGACAAGTAATAATAGTAGGAGACTATTATTACTTATCTGACTACATTTAGAACTAATGTTCAATCATTGAAATTTTTCCATAATTCGTTACTTTAAATCTAATTCATATTAATACTACTTAATTACAATCCCAACTGAAATTATTCAAACGTGGTTATTACTTTTCTTATAAATAAGATATTAATAATATAGTGGTAAAAGAAGCCAAGGAAGACCAAGGCTGACTTATGAAGATCAAATAGCCAGAGTGTTAGCAGACGGAAATGTCAAAAGCACTCGCATACCTAGGCGAAAATGTGTGAGGAGAATGATGAGATTTGAGGAAGCGAAAGAGGTGTGTAAGGACCGCGACTCCTGGCGCTCCGTCCTCTCTGACTACCCCGTTGGGGATACAGCGTGAAGTTATGTTATGTTATGTTATGTTAATAATATAGTCGTATATGTTTGTAGTATAAGTAAGTATAACACTGAAGAATTTAATAAACGTTTTACATAGGTATAGGTAACATTTTTATTAAATTCTACAAGTATAAGTATAGATATATACCTGCATCCTACTAAGTTACATTCTTTATATTTTATGAACGACATTTAACGACTGGCAAATTACCAACGTTCTTTATGAAGTTCAAACAAACAAAATGAAAAGTACTCGAGGAATGTTCACGCTTTTCGCTGGAACAAGGCGTAGTTAAGTTTCCATTTAATATACTTAAAGAGCATTCATATCTACAGATACGTATCATCTCCAGCACGTACCTGCACAGACAGAAAATATCGTTGCATATATTTCCTATAAATTTAAGGAACTGACATCTGGCTTGCCACCCTAAATGTATAAACATCTAACGGCCGGGCCGTGTCTACGTGGATACGGATACCCTGCGCTCACGTCCGTTAAATGAGAATATACACCTATAAAAATTATAGTTCAAAAAACTAAAAAAACACACTTCAAAAGTAAATCGAACTAAAAAGTAAAAAATTATGTTCATCTATTAAGATTTTGTTTAATAGTGATAAAAATTCCACTAACTCATTATAATTAAATGCTTTTACTAAGTGTTAAATAAGAATTAAGAAAAGTAATTGACAAAAAAATTATTTTATTGTTAAAAGCGTGGGGTGCTTTTTACTGTATTTTTTTAATAACTCCACTTTTATCAATAGCTACCAACAAAAATTTTTAACAATTGATATCCACCCCATGCTTTTTACAATAAAATCATTGTCAATCACTTTATTCTAATTTTAAACGTAGTAAAAAGCATTTAATTACATTGAGTCAGTGGAATTTTTATCACTATTAAACAAAATTTTAATAGATAAAAATTATTTTTTACTTTTCAGTTCGATTTCCCTTTAAAGCGTGTTTATTTTTTTTTTATTACAATTTTTGTTATTTCATTAACTAAAAATTTACCAAAGTCTATATTGTGACTGATACAATAGGAAGCTTCCACAGGAAAGAAATTTTTTTTTCAATTAATCAAATCAAACCAAAAAATTTTATTCAAGATTTTTCATTTTAATATCAAATTATTGTATTGACATCGATCCTTGACAAGTGTGTAAAGTTTCAGTGTAATCTGACGTTTTGAAGTGGATAAAAATCTCGTTCAAAGATTCCGTTACATACATACAAACATACAGGTGAAGCTAATAAAAGCGCGTTAAAAAAAATGTTTGTAATGATTTTTTTTGTCTTTCCTGCTCACGCTGCGTATTTGTAAATATGAACACTCCTTTAGTTACTGCGAATATTACACATGTCTCGCTTAACCTTGTACAAATGAAAAAGTTAGACCCTGAATGTTACATACAAAAAATGTAAAAATGAGAGGTTTTTCTTAGTAGTAATTGAACTTTTATAAAATCACCTCCAATGTCTCTTCATCTGTCTATCTGCCACAGCCCTTTTTCTTAGAGACTATTTCACGTAAATAACTGTTTAGAACAGTTATAGTAGATGATAACCCAAAGACAAATATGACCTTCAAAAGTCGACTTACCTGATTTACAAAAGTATCACCTAAACTTGAAAAAATCCTGAATGTCCTGACCCCTTTTGAGAAACAGCTAGGAGGACAAGACCAATTTTTTTGAATATTACAAGTATCAAGAAGTTGTAAATGAACGTTTTTGCTTAGAGACTCATCTCAGTGTCTGTGACAAAAAGGCGAATTTGGTAGGTTGTACTCGTACAAACACTTAACCAGGCATATAGAGCATCAGTCAAGCACAGCACCTCAAAAAATCTTAAAGAAGGGCGAATTATAGCTAGGAAACGGTTTCCCATGCTGTAGGCTAACAGGCTGACAGCTAAAAGCCGGCAGTGACACACTAGTGATTTTGCGTACGCCTATGGCTCCATAACGAATGGGAAGTGAAGCTTGAGTCCAGATCCTGTCACCGACAAAGGAGCAATTTAAAATTTTATTTAATTTGTAATATAAATATAGTCCAATGTAAATGGACTGTAAATTTTATTATATGTCATTGCGTTGTAGCCATAGAAATACCGTTTTTTTATTTTTTATTTTATTTTATTAAACCGTTGAGCATAAGAATATTTCATTATTATATATAAACGAAGAAGTGAACGGAAGCTAATTTTTCAAATAAAAACATCTAATTTCTTTGATTTTTATTCCACTAATTCTTGTGAAGCTGAGATTAATACTCCTTTAAATATAATTCACTGAAAACAAATTATTCAGAGACATAGTGTACCTATTTCATATAATTTTAAAACGAAAAACAAAAAAGCAATTATTCAGAAACTGTATTTTAAAAAATTGATTTCAGAGTATTATTTCATACAAACAAATGCCAAATTTTTATTTTTAAATTTAGAAGACTTCCAAAATAATCTTGAGAAAGATCATCATTTTGATAATAATTACCTACAATTTCACGTATACAATTTGTTCGCCAAGGTTAAACGGGACACATTATTACATCACAAACTCCTTTCCATACAGTAATAAATTTTCGTAATACGAATTCTGTCTGTGCCACCATATGACAGATTTACGTTTGCTGTGTTATTTTCATCTAAACGTATTTACTTAGCTAAGATGGTATTCCATGGTAAATAAAAAATCTGTGCAGGTAATTTCATGTGTGTACATATATATAAGATACACGGATCGCATATTCATGCAAATAATTTATTATATAATATGCAAATATTTATATCCTAGGAATATCGAACCTGGGGTGCTGGGTTGGGCAACCTCCTCGTGGTGCACCCTGGGCGCCGACCGGTAACTGCTCGTTGTTTAATGGGTTGTTGTTACTGGGCGGCGGCTAATAGCCCGACCAACGGGAGGTAATGGGTGTTCATCAACGTGTATCCTGCACGTTGATGGGCTTCTTAGTTCCTGGTTGGGACCGAGTACGCGATGCCGAAAGGACCTGGCCCGGACCGGGGGGTGGGAAATATCCCCATTTATGGGGACAAGTTGTGTTCGTCGTCCTCTGCGTGAGGGTGGGGGTCAGATGTCGGGGTCACTTGCACCTCTTTTAAAAGGGTATTGTGACCCCGGAGGTGGAAAGAAGGAAAACTTTTAAAAACCCGTGAGGAAACACGTAAAAATCTGAGGTGGAGAGAAGGAAAACTCGAAATGAAACCCGTGAGAAAACACGTTAAAATCAGAGATGGAGAGAAGGAAAACTCGAAACGAAACCCGTGAGACAACACGTTAAAATCAGGTGGGCGTGCGGACGCCCCTGCCGTGGTGTAGGCGGGGTGCGGAAGCCGCCACTTTGGAGGTCTGGGGTGTCCTTCGGGGGAAGATGCCTCACCCAATGGCCTCGGGACTGTGCGCGCGGTGTTCCCAGGAGAGCGGGCAGGTCAAGTTGCCCGCACACGGAGGAGGGCTCGGCTTAAGCTAGGCATGGCCGTCGGGGCCGCGGCAGAATGCAAATGGGCACCCGTTGCCCCGGCACTATGGCCCCGAGGAGGAACACCGTCAGGTTTTAGTGGGTAGACTCGGCCTAGCACCCTAATGTCGAGGAGTCCCACATACCCTCCTGCCACCCCCCTAGGCGGGACGGGATGCGTAACGCATTCCCTGACTTAAAATAAAAAAAAAAAGGAATATCGAACATATTACTAAAAGAAGGCTAAAATCTTTCGTTTTTTCAAAAAAAAATTAAAGCCAAAATGTAATCTAAATTAAAAAGAGCACTTTAGGAAGTATTCGAGTGAATGTGTCATAAGTTCGAGAATGAACTTATAAGTATATAAAATATTTCCTAGTCAGTAACGATTTTCTTATTATCTATTTAATTCGCTCAAATATTATAGTGCTGTTTACTGAAACATTTTTCTAATTAGACGCTTCAATTTCCTAATTTAATTAAGTTATTACTTAGATAAAAGGTGCGTAAAATTTTTTTTTGCTACACTAACTTTCTATACAGTTTCAGTTCAGTATCTGTTCATAACAGACTTTATTTTCTCGTTTATTACCTTGCTTACTAAACTCTTTAAAAGTCCATTAGTACTTTTTAACTTGAATTACGGACTGTTTCATTGTTAGGAACTTATTATTACAGTGTAATAAATATGGCGGTAATTTGGTGGAAAGAACGCACCAGAAAAGCTACAAAAAGTCATCTTAAAATGCCTCTTCCTTTTAAACAATTAGGACTTCATATTATGTAATGATTCTGTCTCAGTACAGCAGTATATTACATACGCAATGATTACCTACCGCCTCAATACAGCAGTATATTGGATTAATTGAAAAATACTAATAACCTCTTAGTACAAAATTCCTGTCATCATACATATCACCTTTTGTTCCACAACTTTTCCACAACCACAACGAAACTTAATACCTACGTTCGCCGAAAAATATTTGTTAAGTTTTGTTGTACTGTCTGAAACGTAATTACTCTGTGTACGTATTTCCAATGATACAGTGCAAGCGCACCGGGCCTCAATGGGGCCTCAGCACCCCCCGCGCCCTTCTGTGCGTGTGTACTTTAGCAACTGGGTAGAGTATGTGCCATTTTCAGAAACGTTAATGTATTTTTATTTTGGATGAAAAAAAAACTTATGATTTTTTTATAGTCGTAGAACAAAAATTATTGAGATAATGTTAAGTACAAAATACTAAGAGGTTATTAGTATTTTTAAATTAACCCTGTATGTAATTACATAACGATCTGCCTCAACACAGCAGCATATTGCAGAATTATCTGTCTCAGTGTAGCATTACATAATAATTTCTGCCTCAGTAAAGCAGTGTATTACATAACGGCTTCTGTCTTAGCGTAGGCACTACTCTACACTAAGACAGAAGCCGTTATGTAATGTATTTACATTACATTATTTTCTCTGTCTCACTGTAGCAGTATATTAGATATTATGTAAAATGATTTTTACAGCAGTATACGATAACAAGCTTGTTAATACTTGAAACAGTCATCTTGTTAGAGTAGGTGTAAAGATAACAAGTTCTAAGTTATTTATTCTTACTGTCTTACCGTAAGAAGGATAATAAGGAACCAAAAGGAAGAAAATATTTATACGCTTTTATCTGGCTGATATTCAGATAAGTAGTTTTGGTAATGGGAGAAGTGTATGGTCAAGTTAAATTGTTATATGAATATTTTAAAGTGTGTGCAACTACGTGGATCAATAGTAGGTATATTATATTAATACGCATTCCAAAGTTCTACACCGCACAGCTTCTGAACTGTGTTAAAGAACAGTCGGTCGGTGGCGCAACTTTCTTTTGAAGAGGTCTGTTTTTTCTTTTAAAGTATGAAACTCTAATAATGTGTATTAATTATATTCTACATGCATACATATCTTCACGCCATATCCCTAATGTGGTAATCAGAGAAGTACGAGCGCCAAGCTCCAAGGTCCTTACATACTTATTTCGCCTCCTCGCCTCCTCATCATTCTTCTTACACGCTTTCACCTAGGCTAGTGAGTACTTTTGACATTTCAGTCAGCTAACACTGGGTATTTGATCTTCATAAGTCAGTCTTGGTCTTACTTGGCTTCTACTACCACTCCGTTTCGCTCACTGTAGATTTTGTTAAAGCATACTAATATTTAAATGCGACGTAGATCTGCCTCTTGTGTTTTCATGGCTAAACCGCTACACCGATTTTGATGATATTTAGTACAGATAACTTGAAGTTTGGGAAGGATACAAAATACTTTTTTGATCAAACTCACGCGAATCCAGTCGCGAGCAACAACTAATATAATACACTTTATACTAAAATGTCTTAATACCTGCGTTTGTTACACATGCAGTAAATTAATTTGGAGTGATTGTGTTTAATATTCCATATTAGAATAATAAATCAAATTTAGTTGGATTTATAACAATAAGCTTATACTGATAACCAACTGTATACTGAGCAATGTGCATATACAATAAAGAGACCAAATGTTTTTCTACCATTATAAGCACAAACAGTTACCTACAACAACTTTTAAGTTAAAAATTTTTAATAACATTTAGCTCAGAAAATAATTTACAATACGGTGTTATTTAAAAATGAGATTTCCGCTCCGAATACAATAAAGAAATGGAAAAGTATAATTCAGAATAAAGTTTAAGGCATAAACATTTATTTCGCTCGCTGTGAAACAAGAAAAGTTCTTTCCCCGTGGGCAGCATTCGATTGAACAAATTATGCAAAAACTTTTAAACCAGGTGTACGTGACCTCTGCGGTGAGATTAGGCTTGCACAACAAATTAAAATTAAATCTTTTGCTACATTAAAAAGAGAACATTATCTTTCACAGCCGCAAAGACGATGCATTACAATTCAGACTGTATAAGTCATTGTAACTGAGACTTAAAGATCAGTATTATACATCTTCGTATACCTATTTGACTAATTTAAACCAGTATTATTTATACATGCACATATATCCTCACGCTGTATCCCTTAGATCTAGGTTCCCAAACTTATTTTGTCTACTGCGTCGAGAGCTCATGCAGTCGTTGTCTAAGATGCCTCCTAGCTAAATGAAATTACAAATCACCCCCCAGGCCTCTACACAACGCCCCCATTTTTTATTATTTAGTACGATTTTATTTAGTATGATCAATGCCCTAGATTGATGAGGAGAGTGGTGCGATGATTGGTACCTAGGACCTAGCTTTTAGTACATTATCTACATCAATATTATATTTCTTTTCAATAAAACCGTTTAACTTAAAAATTTTAAAAGTTAGTACTCTGCACAATAATCAACCGCTTAAGGATGCAACAACATGTGCATAGAGTTGAAGCCTAGAGAGAATTCCCCGACGTTTTTTTTTTCTTTTTGGTTTCTGAGAGACGAAAAAATTCCCACGGACACAGCCGGACTCTACGCCGACTGAGTAGTGTCGGACTCGAACCGACTAAAAGAACCCCTCTTTGCTGTGTTAGCCCCAATGGCTTTTACAGCGTCACCGGTCGCGTTGGCGCGAGCGCTAGAGGCGCCCTACCAGATGGTCGACCGCCTGAGGGTTCCTCCAGCCGAGGCATACCTCGTATGGAGGGCGGACTTCGGGCTCAAGGCGTTGCCAGGGGAACTTTCCTTCCGGGCTTCCTATTTGGGTGAGGGCCGGGCCTCTAGCGGACCCGACCGGCGAGACGGCTGAAGGCCGATTAGTGTGCCTACTGTTCCGCGTGGCAGTTTACAATGTGGCTTAAGGCCCGCGTGTGTGCGTGTAGTAAGAACAATTAGGGCCACCTAAATCTTCTTACTACACGAGGTCGATCAGCAAGTTACCTGTGCTCTGATACCTCTGCAACGTTACGACGCAGATTTAAAAGACAGAAACTCTGTGCGCTATTTCTCTCGTAGAGTAACCTTCTTCACTCAGTTATTATTCTTGATCACAAAACTTCTGATAATCCTCGTGGCAATTTGAAGACAATAACAATGTTTCAGTTACATACACCGACTAAAATATTTTGCTGGCAGAAACAAGAACAAGTGTCAAAATGCATTGGCTTTATTTTTGTATGAAAAAGCAAGAGAAGTTTTACGATTTTTTTTGTTATACTGACATTTTTAAACAAAGAATAAATGCCTAAAAATAAAATGCAAAAATTTTCAGCATAAAAAATTTAATCCTCAGTTTTTTCAAGTGAACGCAAACTTTTTTGTAGGGTGTATATGTACATATTACATTTGAGTACGGCCGTGGGAAATGCACGTGTTCGTAATATTAATTACACTTCAGCACAATATGTTATCAATTTTCAGTGACAATTAAAACTTCTTGTTACAAAGTTAGTAATGAATATTGTGGTAATAATAATTGGAGAGTGACAAAAGTTACGTTAGTTACGTCAGTGCCACCCGCAGATCTGTGTGCGAATTTGTCCTGCGCTACCAAAAAAAATTATTATGTAAATAAATACGTGCAAAACTGTAAATGACACGTTTTAGACAAAAAATGGTTTACAGAATGATTGTCTGCTTGCCTGTATGTTTGTAAACACGTCATGCAAATGCCGTTACAAGAATTAAACAGTTATCACAGTTATTTTACGCGAGAGCATAATTTTAACAATCGGTTAAAATCGTGTCACACAAGCATCAACTTAGGGTTTCTTAGAGATTCGGGCAAAGTAAGAATTAAATTTACTAAATATTGGTAGCTGTAGTTGGTAGGTTTAGTTTTCTCATGTAAGGCTGGCTGCCACCTGTTAATTCCACATTAATTTTAATCAAATAAATTACCCACGTGTGATATTATGTAACATTTTAGTAACAATAACGAGGGTAGAATGGATTTCCTTGGTGTAGTGGGGCTGCATAAAAACCTGATTTTGGTCTTGTAAGAGTTCAGTTGTTGAGAAGCCGTCGAATAGTCAAATACATAATATTTGTGATGAAGAATTGATAACGTGTTCATAGTGATCAGTGTTCCCGTCACATTTCATATTTAACATACCAGAAGTGTGACTTTACCACGTGCCTAATGAGCGGTTGTTATTCTGCTTGTCATCACGTTGTTTAAAGTGACAATGGTGACGAAGGTTTATCAGTGTTAAGTAAAAAAAAAAACAGTGTTTTAGTTGTGACCTGGGTTTGTGCCAATGGTCATACATTAACATTACGTGAGTACGTATGTGAGTGTCGACTTCGACTCAACTCGAAGAACATAAGATTCATAAAAAATTTATACTGGAACCAACTGGCAAATGTACGCGTCGAAAATTAATTCACAGATGCTTTATGTAAAAATTGAAGCATTTGAGATGTGGATTTAAAGGAGAATGCTAAGAATATCGTGGAGCGATAAAGTGCGCAACAAAATAGTGTTGGAGCAGATTGGAAGAAAGCGTGAGGTTCTTTGTACCGTCAAAAAGCGGAAATTAGAATATCTTGGGCATACTCGTATTATGAGAAATCCTAAGTACGAACTGCTACAACTAATAATACAAGGAAAGATACAAGGAAAAAGAAGTGTTGGTCGCAGAAGGATATCGTGGCTTAAGAACTTGCGCCAATGGTACAACAGAAGCACAAGATCCCTGTTCAAAGCTGCCGTGTCCAAAGTTCAAATCGCCTTGATGATTACCGACCTTCGATAGAAGATGGCTCCGAAAGATGAAGATGTGATCCCGCAAATAAAAGGGCTTTTCCCGCAACTAAAAGGGTGTGTCCCGCAACTAAAAGAGTGTGTCCCGCATCTAAAAGAGTATGTCCCCCAAATAAAAGGGTATGTCCCGCAACGAAAATAAGTGTCTTACAGCGACAATAAAAGGGTTTCCATCTCAGTTGAAGTAAAAGGTGAGTTTCACAGCTACATCAACCTAAATTAATTGTTTGAAAGTGATACTTGTCTGGATTTCTCGTCGGTTGCTCTCAGATTAATTTTCCAAAGTATTGGTGAATCAGAATATTTTGTAACTGGGTTTCTCGAATAAATTTATTTGACCATGAAAATAACACTGTATTTCTCAAAAGAGAAAACGTTCCATTATTTAAATCTGAGGGTATGGCGATCAATTAGAAAGCAAATTTTTGATTAGTGGGTAAAAAAAAAAGAAATTTTTGACCAATCTAAGTTTTATGCATCTGTAAGTACATAAGTATATATTTTTTAATGTTTAATCTTTACTTGCCAACCATTGTATTACGCGGGCGTAATCAGTAATCAGGAAGGCCGATGCTAAAAAAGTTAATTGTTTTGACGGGAATTTTCATATTTTTATACATCGTGTGCTGACATTTATTCTCAATAGTTTTCATCCTAATAGTTGTTTAGGATGATTGTTGCATATCCGGTATCGACGAAACAGTTTATGTTAAACATATTGTTAACTTTATTAATTTTAATCGTTTATTATATTTATATATTTTGATTCGAATGTTATAAATCTCTTGGGCATATAAATTATAATATTGTGCGAGATCGTACGCAAGAAAAACTATTACGAGGACGTAATTTGTATTGTCAGGAAAGGTAGAGTGTTAGTTCCACATTAATTTTAATCAAATAAATTACCCACGTGTGATATTATGTAACATTTTAGTAACAAGAACGAGGGTAGAATTGATTTCCTGGCTGTAGTGGGGCTGCATAAAAGCCTAATTTTGGTCTGAGTTCAGTTGTTGAGAAGCCATCGAATAGTCAAGTACATAATAGTTGTGATGAAGAATTGATAACGTGTTCATAGTGATCAGTGCTCCCGTTACATTTCATATTTAACACAACATATTCTGCCATATTTACAACTAGTGAGCTGAAGACAGTTGTAATGTAATAACTCAGTTATTTTAACCGAAGTTGCTATGGATCCTAAGTGAATATGTGTAGTTTGATGTGAATTCGATGAACGTTCTAGGTCTGTCTTCACAGTTAAGGGATCATTTACGAAGAGTTGCGTCACTAAAAATGTTACTTATACGAGAGCTTAGTGTAATTAAAGCTTCAAAGTTAGAAAAGTAATTGATAAAATATCTAAAACGGAAAATTTAACGCGATTAGCTTTTATTTTGGCTTGACGTTTCGACTGAGTTGCATCGGCCGTGAACTCAAGTAAACTGTCGCTGCAAGTTTCACTGCGTGTCCGAGGTATAAGTTTTGTCATCTACCCCCGGATATTTGTAAATAATTTTTGAAATACCTACACACAACGGTCAGTGTCCACACGTTTAACCTAATGCGAAACATGAGGTAACTTAATGTCATGTGGCCTTTTACTGTGGGAATCAGCGGCGTGTATTCACTCCATATTTTAATTTTTTATTTTACAAAAAAGAGCAATACGTGCCATCTGCAATATGAATGCACGAGAATTTCTAAGAGATCGTTTTAAAGACATTGATGTATTCACCTTGCCGTCCTTATAATACATCTTTGAAATTATTGTGTATACGAGGAAAAATATAGCTTTGTTTATAAAGAAAGGCGATATTGGTGGTATGGAAACCGGAGGTCGTGATAAATTGGTTATTCCAAAATTTTAATTATATAAATCAAATGTTTCATTTTTGGGTAACTGCATTCGTTTTAATAATAGTTCCTTAAGAAGTCACTTAATTAACAGAAAATAGATTTAGATTAGTTATAAAACGTACATTGATTAGACAATCATACTATAAAATAAACGATTTCATTGAAGATAAAACAATAATCTGGAAATGATCTTCTCTGCACATGCATTTACTGGCTCTCTGAATATTGCATTTTCAATTTTATCTACCTTTTGTAAAATGATGTCGAAAAAATTATATGTTCTTTAAACTCATTTGACTATTATCGGACTATTGCTATTCTTTAAGAACATATTACAGCGGTGAAAAACCGGCAAACGATCAAATCAGCGATAGCGGAACATCTCCTCCAATCAGATACCAATCATTGTATTGAGTTTTATCGCCTACAAGTTCTTTCTACTGATCGCCGCTTTTATCCAGGTGTAGTCAAAATAAAACTCACTAAAAATTGATCGACTGCAAAAAAATAAAACCTTGACTCGCCATCGTAAATATATCTTCTTGGTGACGATATCAAATGCGGGATTGAGCACAGAAAATGAAGTGCTATGCGGCCGCGTTAAGTGCTCAATTGAAAGTCGGCTCGAACCAACTCGACGAATTTGCCGAAATAAAAAAAGATTGAAATTAAAAATATTTAATCCGTTTGTGACCGAGCAAAACCACTTTTGGAATTTTCGATGTAGAGCGATCACAACTCTATCGTATAAGGAAAAAGAATGCCGGAAAAATGAGACCAGCTCGAAACCAGTTAATCAAGATGGCGCGCGCCGCACCGGCGTAAAATAGACAATTTCAACTTCACAGCCTTCCACATCAAATCGATGGCTTCAGATAGTCGTTTTAACTGTGGTTCCAATGAATGTGGACTGTAATGAATCGAATTCACCAAATAATACAATTCAGTAGCCCCGACTTCTATCCGCCTCTATTTTTAACTCGCTTTCATATTATAACATACGCCACGTGAAAAATGGCGAGAGTTTGGCAAGTACTATATACATATACGAGTATTGTATCAATATAACGGAAAACGGAATAGTATGTCATATGGTATTGAATATATTCCTACTGAATACCACATGAAAGTTTGCTTTGTGACAATCAAACCTAACAAGACGACAACAAACAAGACAAGGAGAAATCAACGCGAATAAATATTCAACTTTTGTATAAACAATTGTGTCGTAGTTTGATCCTAGAATTTGCCAGAACATGAGGAACCTGGACCTCACATTTTGCCAATTTGGGATGTGTTTAGGGTTAATAGATGATTTGCTACGACCTTTAATATTAAGTATGTATTCACGGACCACTGCTTGCAAGGCTGGAAGCCAACTAAATCTAAAATAAATGTAATTCTCTGTATTAAAAAAAAAATTAATACAAACAATATTCGTGAGTCATTATTAGTACAAGTTAAGGAATAGTGCCGAGAGCGCAGTTACAATGTGTCACCATGTTATTTATACAATAAGTAATAAGGCACAACATGAAACACTATTTGGTCACGCCGTGGCATTGCAAGTGTATCCTAACACCCCGATATACCGCGATAATCGCTTGTTCCAAGGCTCAAGAGCCTTCAGGCTTCATCAACTCCACCACCACCACTACCACTAACATTTCAGGGAGTGCCTATCTTTATTACTAGTTATCTAAACGTCATATCGTGCTGCGCCCGATAAAAAGTCAGAAGGTTAGGTACAAGTAATACTTCCGTTAATAATACAAGACAAAAGCTTCACCAGATCGTGATCTATCTGTGCATAACGTTTCATTATAGCGATGTCCATTGCAACTGTATTACGTTACGTAAAGTGGATATTATCCACATCCGCCTAAGAGGGCTGCGTCAATACTTTAACATTGTACCAAAAAATTATTATTATTATTATTAAATTTTCATTACAAGTAAGTACTGTACACACATTTTTATAAACTCATTATCAATAACATTAATTTAAATTGTATTATAAATTAACATAATCCGGAATTTTCTGTCGAATGTCACAAAATCAATAATAATAAACAATCATCACACTAATTAAATAATAATGTCAATATAGAATAATAGATGTCAACAGTATAAAATAATAACAACAAAACAATGTGTGAATGACAACAAAACCACAGTACGCCATGAATAGGTAATGATTTTCACAGATTATTTAAAATATAAACCGCCTTCAAAAATAAAAACACTGAAAAGTACAAAATAACTTCTTAGCCTTTACTATTCAAAACTCAAGTACAATTAAAATAACTTTATAAATACGATACACATACCTATATAAATAAATTTGACAGTTACTGAAGTCTGTGCCAAGCCTACGAAACTAATAGGCTTTCTGTTGTTGCACATTGATTTGGCACCGACTTCAATAACTGTCAAATTTATTTATATAGGTATGTGTATCGTATTTATAAAGTTATTTTAATTGTACTTGAGCTTTGAATAGTAAAGGATAGTTATTTTGTACTTTTCAGTGTTTTTATTTTTAAAGGCGGTTTAATTTTTTTAACAAAAATTTTTTATTTCTCCCTTTTGAGTGATCTTGACCTAAATAAATATCTAGGGCAGGTCTGCAATTAACTTCTTTCTAACTCCGGCGCGCAACGATATACAAGAGAATCATCAATATAAATAAAGGATAACCAGGTCGCATTATTTGGTGTATCTTCGAAGTCCAAGCTGCAATATCGATGAAATTTAAATGGGACCACCCCTGAAATATTACCTATCAATCATAAAAAGAATTTTCAAAATCGGTTCATAAAGAAGTCACTCTTTTTGTATGGTCACAAACATACAAAAAAAAAAAGTCGAATTAAGAACCTCCTCCTTTTTTTGAAGTCGGTTAAAAAGTAATACAAAATATTTCGTAACCGTCACATCTTCCTTGGTTATAAGTCACATCACTGCCTCGAATTCATGTCATTTATGTAGTCGTTATTTTGTAATATGCTTGTTTACAGAGGTAAGTTTTAATACAGTTTTAAATTTTTTTCTCTATCAAACCTAATTTATCCTCCGGTATTTTATTGTAAAAACGTACACAGTCGGAAACAAATGATTTGTTTATTTTTGACAAACGAATATGTGGGGTAGCTAGTTTGTTTTTACTACGTGTATTGAATGCATGACCATCAGACTTTTTATTGAATAGGGATAATTTTTTCCTTACGCATATAATGTTTTCGTATATATATAACGAAGGGAGAGTTAATAATGATATTTATTGTTTTAAATAAATCCCTCAAACTTGATATAAATTCAAGAATATAAATTGCCCTTATTGCTAACCGTTGATATATGTGTCGATTGTCTAATTCTGCGAACTGTATATAGGCTGCTGAACCATAATCTAGTTGCAAATGAAGTTATATGTGAACCCCACTGTAATTTTGAATCCAGTATAATTCCAAGAAATATACTAGATAGTAGTAAGTATTCTAGTGAACTATTATCAAGTTTAAGTTTTGAGACTTGGATTTTATTATTATTGCTCAAAGAAAAGAGTATGCATTGAGTTTTAACGTTATTTAACCCTAAATTGTTAGAAGTAAACCAATATTTAACAAAGTGAGTATTTGTGAGTTTTTATAATAGTGAGCGCCAGACAAAATACACCAATTATCTGATCTCAAACTAGCATGTTCCCTGTGCTATGAGAACCAGACTACGACTACTGATGGTGTCTCCTAATACACCCAGACCCGAGACAATTTAGAAAAGTTCGTTTCCTAATTTGACTCGACCGGGAATCGAATCCGGAACCTTCCGCGCTTAGTTGATATATAATGATATAGTTTAAAATCGAGGTCATTATTTTTACAAATTACAAATTACAAAAATCTTTATTAACAAAATTGTTGAACAAATAACATTTACATAGTCCCTGCACTAGGCTAGGTCTGTATCGCAGGGTCCTATTTATATGGTTACAATTACTTAAGACTGACTAAGCGATGATTGGAAGCAAAAAGTGTGCGAGTTTGTGAGTGTTTCAGTATGCATGGCAGTGTGTGTGAATGAGGGTGCATAATAAGTTATGTAGTAAATATGTTATACTGAGTGTGGTTATGATAGTGTAAGGATACCAGATAGGACATGAGTGTGTGTGATAAATGTTGAAGTGAATGTGATTATGAATGAAGGATGGCGCAGAGGATGCAATTGTGTCACTGGAGAAAAGATAAACTATTTTTGAATTTTCAAAATATCTTCAGTTTCGTTGTAGGCGACGGTTTGCAGCCATTTTGTTATAGATATTCTAGCTTCACGCCATGTAGAAGTCTTTATGTCACAGTGCTTACAGATTTTATTATAGACAGAAGGGTGCAGAAAGTCATGGAATCTCCGCGCAAAGGCAGTTTTCACTGTTGTTGTATTTACTTTGTATACGCGATTTGCTAGCATTGTCTGATGTGTTTCGGTAACTCGAGAACCAGTCCAAGGCAGCCCCTCTGATACCCGTAAGCTCCAGTTTTCTTAGTAGTATTCGAATGGAGACAGTGTCAAAGGCCTTGGCTAGGTCCAAAAATACACCCACGCAGGCATCTCCCTTGTCTAGGTGTGAAACTATGACATCGGTTAATTGGGAGGCAGCATCCTCGGTTGACCGACCTCGTCGGAAACCGAATTGCTTGTCGGTTAGTAAATTGTTTGTTTCCAGGAAAGAGACCAATCTCTTATTTACTAACTTCTCAAGAATTTTAGTTCTAGTTTTAGGGCAGTAGTGAGATTGGACGATAATTTCCCGGATCATCCTTTTTTTCCACCTTTGTGAATCGGAGTAACGATCGCTGATTTCCATAGTGTTGGGAAGACACCAGATTCTAAATTCTTGTTACAGATATAAGTTAACGGTTTCACTATATAGTGTTTTATGTGTTTAATAAGCCTATTATCAATCTCATCTGAACCTGGAGCACTGTTCGTTTTGAGTTGCATAATTGTGTTTTCTATTTCAGTCCCGTGAGTTGGTATTAAGAAGAGGGAATTTACGGGTGTTTTTTAAATTTTACTTTTGAAGCGAGTGATTTTTGCGTATCAGAAACTACGTTAAGCAAATTTTGAGCTAATTTTTTACCAATCGTGCTAAAATATTCATTCACAGAATCGAGTGAATCAATAGTAAGAGTTCTGTAATAATAATAGTAATAGTTCTGTAATAAGCAGTTCTGAGCTTTGCGTGGTTTTTGGTTTACCATAGGTGATGTTTTTGATAGTATTCCACAGCTTTTTTGGATTCATATGATTCTTATTTAGTTCATTAGCTTCGTATTCATTTTTGAGTTTCCTTATGAGGTTTTTGTAAAAGTTTCTATAATGTTTGTAAACAATTTCTATAGATTGGTCATTTGGTTTCTTGCGAAAAGTTGCATGTAATTTGTCTTTGTGCTTGGAACATCTAAGTAGCCCAGGCGTCATCCATGGTTTTAAATTATGCCTAGAGCGACTTATGGGAACAATTTTAGAATAGTTACTTAAGGTGATCTACTAATCATGGGACACTTAAGCGACCCTTATCGGCAAAATATTATTTCGTTTCGAAATTTTAGTTTCAATACCTATTGATGAATAGGTATTTGAATAGTGAAACACTAGTACTAACATAAATTATCATTAAAAATATCAATATCCTTTACAAGTTCTGTAACTGTATTTAAAAAAAGGACCGATATATACATTTATTGGACAGAAATTCTATTGTTGGACAGTAAGTATATAGTTATTAGACAGCAATTAAATCTCTTCATTTTCATAAAATAGAGAAGTTAATAAAAAAAAAATTTAAATAATATAGTTTACACAATATTAATCACTTTATTTCTAACAAAAATCTTATGAGGAGTTAAAGGTTTCAATTGTAAGAAGAAACTCTTAATATTTTTTATGGTAACATAATCAGTCTTGTTCAATACTTTACTTTAAATAAAATTCTTTTAAATTAAAATAATTTGAAAAAATACTTGTTTTAATTAAAATTTTTCTTTTGTTCTATAACCATGTCATATATAAGACGAGCCTTCATCGCAGTGTCATCATCATCTTCACTGGTCTTTAAACTAATATCGTTAACATCATCATTGTCATCTTCCTTAAAACAATTATGACATACAAAAAGATCAATTGTTACGTCATCAGGTACATGTTCTTGATGTTTAGCCGGTACACATTTAACATGAAATATCTCAGAACACATATCGCATACTACTCGATTAGTTATTTTTGTTGATTTAAAACATATTTTGCATGCATTTTATGCTGTGACTGCTTGTTTTTTTTTATTCCTATCTCTTTGTACTTTTTTTTTCTTATCAATATCTTTCTTTATTTTATTTTGCTTTTTAGCTATTTTCTTTTCTTCCTTGGCTTTCATTCTTTCTTCTTTTGCGTTTGATTGTAATTCTTTAATTTGTTTTTGTTCTAGAAACATTGCTCTGTACTTAGCTGATGTTATCGCAAATGGCATTTTCACCGTATTTTTCTTACCCTTTCTTTCTGGTGTTTTCGGCATAGTCAAAAAACTTCCCAAAGAGCAATTAGACACGACTTTGAAAGCAGGGCTCTTTTCAGGAGAATACTCCTTATTAAGTGTTTGTGGTACGTTTTGGGGAAGCACAGTTTGACCTTGCAATTTGCTTGATTGGTGTTACGCTACTTGGCATTTCTAAACGGATATCACTATTTACTGGTTCTATTTCCAAATGGTCATTTATAATCTGTGCATTCATTTCAGATCCATCAGTTGTTAGTTTCTCGTGGACATTTTTGGGGACATTTTGATCATCGGTATGGTCCGCCAGTGACTCTATTTGAGGAAAATGTGCATTAAATTCTAAGTATAGTCGGCGCAAAATTTTTAAGTTGTCATCATCGTCTGAAATATTTTTGATAGCTCTTAGTTCTGTCAGTTTAGATGAACTATTTCCTTGAATTTTGAGAACATTATAACGTCTTGATTTCTCATTTCATTTTGGTGCGAACAAGATGAAATATTATCGATATTATTATTATTTGTGCCTCCTAAACATTTGCTAAAATCAATGGCATCCGGATTGAAAGGCACTAAACCACAAGTTCTAAATCCATTGATAAGGGTATCGGGTTTGATAGACTTTTTCAATGCCATGTCCAAAACACTGGCAAAATTAACTTTCATAATTTGTTGGCTTGGATTTTTTGAGTGCCATGACCTAGTAACGTCTTTCCAAGCTGCCTTAACAGGAATAAAAACAGAAACGTCGGCGGGTTGAAGGATTCGCGTCGCATTAGGATATAATGCGATTACTTCAATGCCCAATTCTTTGCACAATTTGCTTACTGCGTAAGTAAGATTTCTTCTGTGACCATCTAAAAAATATATAACGGGCAGTTCAACACCCTTTTGAAGTAAATATGGGTGGTATAGGTACATTTGCAATGTATTCTTTGAATAGCTCCGCTGTCATCCACCCGTTCTCACTTCGGCCGATATCCCATTCTTTGGGTACCTCATCTGCAACTTTTTGTGGAATCCTTTGATAATTGTAAACACTCATGGGCGGGCAAGTTTCGCCGGCTGCCAAAAATGTGAACATCACTGTTATAGATTCTTTGGCATTATTTGAATCAATATTGTAAACATTCTTAGTCCCTTTAACGGCTAAAACTGTACCCGTATTAGGGCACAGTTGAAATCTACTTTCATCACCATTATATATCCGTGATGGATTGTCCAGAATATGCAAAAGATTGGTTTCGGTTAAATACAAATGTATCTCGGAGAACCATTTACGTATATTCGATTCCGACACACAAGCACTTGACTGTGTCACACCTTCACTAGTTCGCTTAACGATACCTGGATGTCTTTTCAAAAAACCTCTCAACCAACCATCTCCGGGATAATTGTTAATGAATGATTTTGGGCGTGGATTTTGTGTAAGAAACTTGTGGACACTGTTTTTTAAATCCTGAATTTTCAGAAGAAACCCCTTTCTCATTAGTTCTTTTATCCAAAATTCTAAAAGCTGTTCTTCTTCATCATTTAAGACAGGCGGCGGTCCAAAAGATGTCTTATGGCATGGATTTTTATATTTAAAATGTAATGTTGACTTCGGCCATACCATATTTTCGAGCAATTTCTCGAAATTTTCCCGTTTCTTTTAATTCCTGGAGAGCTAAGTTTAGGTTATTTGTGTCATAATCCTTCTTTTCCCTTAGGCATCTTCATGTCTCCAGAAAAAGACGCAATACTGTAAGAAACCAATTATTGGACACATTAATTCAGTTACTGGACACCCTGTCCAAATACTAGTTAGAGTCATCTATGAAAAATGAGAAAAAATGCATAGCATTATGAAACTTAATCCAAAGAAATTAAAACATAAAATAACCGAAATGGGAAAAAAACGAAAACACAGATAATGGACACCGTGTCCAATAACTAAATTTCTTTAAAAATATTCGACCAGTCCTTGTACAGGTCTAAATAACCTAAAAATTTTAATAACAATGTTTCGTAATTTACGTCTTAAGTAAAGAAAACACAAAAACTTACCATTGAGCAAACAGCTAAATGCTTGGGATTCACTTTCAGAATACGATTCCTAATGGAAGGAGCCTACGACTCTAACAAAATTATTTGTTTTTATGATCAGACGTCAACATTAGGAACCACGCCGTGAGAAAACGAAAACACACGAAAGTAATCGTGCCATCTATCGCAAATGTCATGAATTACTTAGTGCTAGTTAGCTTAGGAATTGAATGAGTACGATTGAAAGGGTTGTTGCTAGATAATAACCTTGTTATGGCTACTCAAAGTGCGTTCTGCCCATTAACTAGTAATGTCCAGTGATTGGTAGATCACCCTATGGCGCCTGTAATTTTTGTCATAAGAATCTGGGTAGCCTTGGAGACACATTTTTCCGATGTCACAGTAGTCCAGTCAGCGCTTTTAAGTTCTGCAGTTAGCCCTTGGTAGTCTATTTTCTGTCTATGTCGTTTCTCTTTACTGAATTTTCTTTGAGGGATACTAATTCCAATCATAGTAATGTCCTAATTTTCCTATGAACTTTGAATATTAAAGAGGTATCGTCAGCAATAAGTTTATGTTATTGAATTTTTCAATCACAAACAGTAAATCTATATTAAAAATAGAAATGGGCCCAGAATTGAACCCTGCGGTGAACCTATTTGACTAGAAGCAGGCATAGATTTTTTATTGTTAATTATCACTGTATTTTCCTATTACTGAGGTAGGACTTTATCATCTCTAAAGATGTATTTCTGAGGCCATAATGTTGTAGTTTGTCAGCCAGTATTCGATAATTCACACAACTTTGAATGTTTGCTTTTGATTAATCACAGTAAACTCCAATCGCATCTTGTGAGCTTTCCCATGCTTGATGTATGAATTCGATGAGAGCCATTCCTGCATCTGTAGTTGATCTACCTTTGGTAAATCCATATTATTGATTGTGAAGTATTTAAATTAAAATAGTTTTACAAAGATTTTACTTATTGTCGGTAAAATAGAAATTGGTATATAGTTTGATGCATCAGTTTTAATACCCTTTTTGTAAATTGGTAGGATTTTACTCTGTTCCATTAAATCAGGAAAAGATCCTTCGTCTATGCATTTATTAAGTATAAAGCTAAATTAGGAGCTAAATTTTGGATAATTTGGTTAAATAGGTTAACAGAGAGACCCCAGAAATCTTCGGATTTTATTACTTTCAAACCTTTAAAACCTTTTATAATCATATTGTATGTTATGTGATGAAATTAGAAGTTACTTGAACATGCCTTTGTGTTATCTTTTAGAAGAAATACAGCCTTGCTACTGCTAGAATGTAACGATTTTGTAATTTCAATAGGTATCCATTTAAAAAAATTTAAAAATGAATCTGCCACTTTTTGATCCCCGCTAATAAAGTTCCCATTTGTGATTAATTTAAAATGATCGTGTAGTTTTGTCTTTCTCGGTATTCTATTTATTATCTGCCATGTCGTTTTTATTTTATCACTAGATTGTTTAATTTTATCACTAAAGTATAGAACCTTTACAGTTAGACAAGCCTTTCTAAATAATGGAACCTACTTTTTTACGTATTCCACAAATTTATCAGTGTCATCACCTATTGCCATAGAGTTCATATAGTTTAACACTTTTTTAATTCGTTAGATGCCCAGTCATTGAACTTATACCTTTTACCGGAATTAACTTTTTTAAATTCAAATATATCATTAAAAATCACTATGAGTTTATCAAAAAATTCTGTATACAGTGTTAATTGAAAAATGCTAATAAACTCTTAGTGCAAAATTCCTGTCATCATACCTGACAACTTTTGTTCTACGACTTATTGCAAAACTTAATACGTTCCTCAAAAAATATTTGTTGTTTTGTTGTACTTTCTGAAACGTAATTACTCTGTACGTATTTCCAATGGCACAGCGCAAGCGCACCAGGCCTCAACACCGCGCCATTATAGGTGTAATATGGGGTGGTCAATAACAAAAAAGAAATCTCGTCTCACATTGCAATTCTCACAGAGCTGTCTGAGCTCAGCAATACTCATATAAAACAATTTATATCATTAACAAATAATGGACAATTCGCCAATACTTCAACCAATTCTGACAGTGTTATCAAATTCTACAAAACAAAATAATGCCTCGCTTACGACAACCGTTTTAATAGAACTAATACTTTAGACGCCCAACAGAATCATTGTATCCAAATAGTCATTGCGATAACTCAAACCAAGCCCAAGAAATATAACGGACGGAGTCATAATAAGTTGCTGCTCTTATCACCGTATAACAAACAAATTTTCGTGTCTCTTTCTATCTCATTAAGCGTAACCACGAGTAGGTAAGACAGCTATAGTAAAGTATGGCTACTTCGCACTGTCAGTGTAATGTGTCAGCTAACGAGTCGGTCATTAAATAATTATTTGCAACATGTGTGTTGTGAGTGCCGCAGCGATTGAGCAATACAACTGTCAATACAAGCACACGGGGTGGGTGGATAAAATGGTTCAATAGGAACCTTTCTTTAGAAGAAGCTGCTCCAAACATCTACGATCACCCCTGAGATGATCCGAATCCTTGTTAGTTGTTCAGGATATACCTATTTATGTGAGTTGTACTGGAAGTCACTGGCAGAAATAAAGATGTAAATTTTTGATAGTTCCGTACAATTTTATTGTCCCAACTGAACCCCAATTTAGGTCACGTTCGTTCCGATCGGGCAGAGTGCAGTAACTGCCGTCGACTCTCGCATACATCACGTTTCCACAAAAAACTGCTGATCCGTCTTTTCTATCACACTTATGATGTCCCTACAGTTGCAGCTCCTCTTCTCTCTATTCCTGCTGTATTTAGCGGCCTTCGATTTTAGTGGACGTTGCGTAGAAGAAAAGGTCACAGTGACCAGCGCGGCGCGGTTAAGTAGACCGATCGTGTAGCGACAGTGTCAGAGGTCGATCATAGACTACTCATAAAAACTGTTGAAGTTAATTTTTCATAGAACTGATTGCCTAGTCTGTACTGTGACTCTGTGATTTATGTATACTCTATGTGATTGTACTCTGTGTCTCAAAATATAAAAAGATGGTTTTGTAATAATTGTGTAAAATGTAAGTGTACAAGATATACAATAAATAAATAATAAAAATGAACGTCTGCTTTCTTAGTAAATATAATAAAGAGTAAATAGTGAATATATAATAGTAGCAGATTATAATCGGATCTCTGAAATAATTCAATTCCTAACAGCAGAGCGTGGTTGATCAAATTAAAAATGGCTAGTGGAAGTATGAATAATGCGTCGTATTTTTACCCGAAATTACATGATGGCGTCAGTTTTTCTAACTGGAAGTTCCGAGTAAAATTTTTGCTCGAGGAAAAAGGATTAGTAAAGATTTTAGAACGAAAAAAAAAAGGAAAAAAATGAGTTCATAGAAGATGCGAGAGTTAGAGCAGTAATTGTACAGTGCTTGTCGGATAGATATTTACAAATAGTGAAAAAATGCAATACTGCGGCCGAAATGCTTACACAGTTAGAAAAGGTATTTGAAAGAAAAAGTATTTTTAATAAATTATACTTAAGGAAGAAACTATTATCATTAAAGTGTTCTGCGGCAGATAAGATGAGTGACCATTTTCTAAGATTTGATACTCTAATAGCGGAGTTGGAGGCCACAGGCACTCCAATGGAAGAGGCGGATAAGGTCAGTCACCTTTTATTAACTTTGCCTGATTTATATGATAATGTGATCACAGCACTAGAAACGACGAGTGATGAGAAAGAACTGACTATAGATTTTATTAAGTCTCGATTGCTCGATGCTGAACTGAAGCAGAGAGGTAAAGAAAGTGATGTACAACTAGATTCGAGCTTCATTGCCTGTTATCTTATCGCTGCGGCAAAGCAGGACATAAATCTTAGCAGAGTGCAGCTCAGTTACAGAGCAAACAAATTGGAGATCTGGAGGAAGAACAGGAGTTAGAGGAAAAAACAGAGAAAGAAGATACTATAGAGGAAAACGAGCACCAGAGAGAGCACAAATGACAGAGATAGAAAATAAGGAAAACACGACATTCGTAGCCACTGCTCAGTTATCAACAGAAAAGGAAACGTATGATTCAATAATATTTGTAATAGATTCAGGTGCTACTCACCATTTTATACAGAAACATTATGAAAAGTATATGACAAACATACAAGATTTAGAAAGAGAAATACATATCAAGATTGCAAATGGACAAGTATTAGTAGCTAATAAACAGAGTTCATTGAAACTGTTATGGGAAAATAAAGCTATAACGGTGGAAGGTTTGATTGTGGAAAATTTGACTCATAACTTATTATCAGTGAATAAATTAATAGAAAGAGGATTTACAGTATTATTCCAAAATGGACAACTTAAAATATATAGGAATAGGTACACTGTTTATGATGAACGAAACGGGAAACTATATACACTAAAAATGAAATTACAAAAGGCTAGTCATTACTGTGAGAATGCATATATTGATAAAAGCATATGGCATAAACGTCTTGCTCATTTAAATAGAAAAGGACTTGCTATTATGAAGCTTCCATATAGTGATGATATATGTGAAATCTGTATGAAAAATAAAAGTACCAGACTGCCATTCTATACATTAACAAAAAGACAATCAAGGGCAGTAGGTGATCTAATACATTCCGATGTGGCAGGCCCAATGAGAACAACAAATAACGAAGGATATAGATACTTCCAAACTATCACAGATGACTATTCACATTTCTGCCAAACCTACTTATTGAAGAACAAAGCTGAAGCTGCTGGTAACTTAATAACATATGTGAATGCACTAGAGACGGAGAAAAGTACTGGAGTTAAAAGAATCAGATGCGACAATGGTGGAGAGTACTCCTCAGAATATTTTAAAAAATACTGCAGAGAAAAGGGAATAAACATTGAATATTCACTACCTTATAGTCCTCATATGAACGGAAAAAGTGAAAGAATGAACAGAACAATTTATGAGAAAGCTCGGACTATACTTGATCAATCTAATTTACCTAGACATTTATGGGGAGAAGCGGTAATAACAGCTACCTATTTAATAAACAGATGCCCCTTTAAATCAATAAATAATAATATACCTGCAAAGATTTTTGGAAGAGATATGAATTTAGAAAGAATGATAAAATTATGGCTACCCGAGATGTGAGATTTAATGAGAAAGACATAAAATTTATCAATGAAGAACAGGAAAATCAATATGAAAGTAGAAGCTATCCAATCAATGAAGAAATAGAAAAAGATAAAAGTAAGAAGAGAATGACGAAATATGAAGATAATAGTAATAATGGGAAGAAACAAAGTGTAAAAGAAAGAGAAAATACATGTGAAAATGGAATTGTAAATGAGAGAGATATTGAAGAAAATACTATATCTAGAGGCGGAAGAAATCTAAGGAAATCAGAATATTTAAACAACTACGAACTGTATGACGCTTATGTTTAATTAGTATAGATAAAGAACCGGAAAGTTATGGAGATGCTATTAAAAATGGATGGAAAGAAGCTATTGACAATGAATTAAATGCGCATGAAAAGATGAAAACATGGACAGAAATAAATTTACCCCCTAATAGGAAAGCAATAGACACAAAATGGATTTTTAAAATTAAAGAAAATGGACTGAAGAAAGCTAGATTAGTAGCTAAAGGGTTTCAAATTAAGAAACTGGAAGATTTTGGTAAAAATTATGCACCAGTTGCACGAATAGTGACAGTAAGAACACTCTTGGCACATGCACTACAAAATAGTTGGACACTTAGACAACGTGATGTTCCTACAGCTTTTTTAAATGGCACATTAGAATCGGAAGTTTTTATAAAAGCACCAGAAGGAGTGAAAATAGAAAACAATAAAGTATTAAAATTAAACAGAGGGTTATATGGATTAAGAGAAAGCCCAAAGTGCTGGAATAAACGTTTTGACAATTATATAACGAAGAAAGGATTCAAGAGATCTTTACATGGTTTTTGTTTATATTATGGAGACAAAAAAAAATCATGGCTAGTAATATATGTAGACGATATTATTTTGACGGGTTTAGAAAAAGATGTAGAAGAAATAGTAAAAGGACTGAAAAAAGAGTTTCAAGTAAAAGATTTTGGAGAATTGAAATTATTTTTGGGAATGGAAATAGAACGGACAGAAAATACTTTAAAAATTGTTCAGAAAAGACAGATTAACAAAATGTTACAAAAGTTTGGATTGATAGATTGCAAAGGTACCAATACACCACTAGTAAAAGGATACCAAATAGATGAGAAAGAGACAATACTAGATGTTCCATATAGACAGATTGTCGGAAGTTTAATGTTTGTTGCTACTGTATCACGTCCTGACAAAGCGTATGCAACTTCATATTTAAGTCAATACTTAGATAAACCAACGAAGAGTCTCTGGATTCAAGCCAAAAGAGCACTACGCTATTTAAAGGATACAATGAATATAGGACTACTATACAAAACAGGACAACACGAGTGCATTGAAACATACTCGGACGCCGACTGGGCTGGAAACGTGTCAGATAGAAAAAGTATGACCAGTTTAATTATACAATAATAATACAGTGGGGCATGGCTATTAAGAAAACAAACGTGTAGCTTTATCAACAGTGAAATCGGAATATGTTGCTGCTGCAACAAGTTTATGTGAATTATTATATTTAAAAGGACTGTATTATGATTTCAATGGTGTGGATATAGAAGTGAAGTGTGTGTTATATATGGACAATAAAGGTGCAATTCAGTTGACAAAATCATTTGAGAATAGTAAACGTCCTAAACACATAGACACTAAAAATCATTTTGTGAAGGACATTATATTAAGTAAGAAAGTTGATTTGAAATATATTCCAACAGATAATAATTTAGCTGATATATGTACTAAATCTTTGTGTAATCAAAAACTTTGTTTTTAAGAAATTCACTAAATATTGTTTAAGAAAAAATTATATATATTATATTAGTATATATATATTATATTAGTATAAGTTGTAGTTAGTGTTAACTTTTTTAAAATAACAAATATTGCATCTCAAGTGTAAGTGATGTCTTTATAAAAATTGTTAAGATATATATATAAACGATTTCAATTAGGTAAACTAAGTTTAAATCGAGGGGTGGTGTTGAAGTTAATATTTCATAGAACTGATTGCCTAGTCTGTACTGTGACTCTGTGATTTATGTATACTCTATGTGATTGTACTGTGTCTTGAAATATAAAAAGATGGTTTTGTAATAATTGTGTAAAATGTAAGTGTACAAGATGTACAATAAATAAATAATAAAAATGAACCTCTGCTTTCTTAGTAAATGTAATAAAGAGTAAATAGTAAATATACAGGGTGTATATGCAAACGGGACAGTTACTTTAATATGAAAGGGCATATTTTTAGTATGTAGTTATAAAAAGAATTATCGAATAAAATGTAGCCGTTTAAGAGCTATGACCATTTAAATTTACAGGAGTTAACACCATTATTTCTCGTAGAAGTTGCTGGAACGTGTAAAGTTACAGATTTTAAATCGAACATATTTTTTTATTTTATAGTAATTTCAACCGTTATTGTAACCGTTATAGCATAAAAACCAACTTCAATAATAATGCATATGCCCCTTAACAATTGTTTACAAATCGCTACAATCATGAACTCTTATTTAAAAATACGTTATTTCCACATACACAGGAATATCAACCTTATCTTTACATAAATAAAGGAGATTTCTGTGGATTTGTAAAATATTGTAAAAATTAAATTTCGGTGTCGGAAATAAACAACTTGTCGTGTTAAGGGGAAGCACAACTGAAGTAAATTGTGATTTGACCTGTATCATTGTTTTTATTACACAATAATACTTTATTGAAGCGTCATCAAGATGCATTCTCGGTATACTATAGCATGTTCAAGAAGGTGTTCCGTTTTCATATACATCCTGTATAATGGTAGCAGATTATAATCGGATCTCTGAAATAATTCAATTCCTAACAAAAACAAGTATCAAAATGAAGCGGCGGAATATGACAAATACTATGACAATGGCTTTTTTACTTTTTAAATTAACTAATGGAATGGTTGATTGTTCTGATTTGTTGAGTAAAATATGTTTAAGAACTCCACAGATAGGCCTCAGGAATCGCCCTATTCTGTATGTACCAACGGCTCGCACTAACTATAGGACTAATACTTTTATGTTGAGAACATCTAACAAAATTAACAGATTGCCTAGCGATATGGATCTCTTCCACACCAGCATCACAACAGTTAAACGCATTCTTAGCACAGCTTATCTACAATAATATGTAAATGAACTATTTCAGCCCAGTTATCTCACAATGTAAAAAGTATTTATCATTGTTATAATTGTATTTATTTATTCTCTCTTGCTATTGTTGTCTGCTTTTTTCTTTTTTAGTTTTGTTAAACGGGCACTGCAGTATGCATTTTTAGTTTATACTATAGGTGGAGGTTTTTAATTAGTAATGTTTTTATTTATAGTACAGTTACATACAAGTTATATATGAAATATCTGTAAATCTCCCTTAAAATAATAAATAAATAAATATATATAAATAATTATTTTTGGGGATATAGGCATTTGGCCGTAACATGTGCTTTGGCTACTAATATTCATAAAAATAAAAATATGTCATGTTCAGTTGGGTATTTTTGTACCGTGTTTCTCACTAGTCATGCACATTAGTAAAAGTTTAGAAACTCGGTCGATAAAAAAGGACACCGTAGAGACACGTTTTTAGAGCAAATACTCCGTCCATTTTGATCCTTGGTTCGAGGATTAGCACCTACTTAGTGCAATATATCTAATAAAAACGTGAGTGTCTATGGATTATTATTATTTGTCGGTATTTGCGATATTAATAAATATATTATTCACAAAGAAACCGATTTTACGCTTTGATGCAGAGCATAAAAACATAAAAAGTGTTGGTACATATTATATGTATCTACACAATAATACCTTTATATATATATATATATACCTACCTCCTATTCACGGCTATATTTGGATTCTTTAATGTTCATGCTTTTATTGTCAGCAGCCGTGAATAACCTCTACAAAGGTATTTGTTGTGTTTCAACTTATAAATACTTCAGCTTAAGATTTCAATACAAAAATCTTTTGAATTTCTTTAAATGTTAAGTTGTTTATTATTCTATTGATATGTAGCACAATTGAATACTTAAAAATACATGTAGCTATTGTAACGATAATTGTAAAATAATGTAGGTACCTACTAGTACTAAAGTGTGTTTACAAGAAAAAATCATAATCTATACTACTATATAAATCTCTTTCGTCTGTCTGTAATTTCAAATTTTTTGTCAAATTTTGTGATAAATAGTCGTTTTGTGACTCATTGACTTCGATTCTACCATTTTTTAAATTTTTATCTGTCTGTCTGTCTGTATGTCCTTTCATAACTGAAGAACGGTTCGACTGATCTTGACGAAAGTCGGTAAGAGCATGTGATTTCGCTTATGATAGGCTACTCAATTTTTAAAAAATCTACCCCTAAGGGGGTGAAAAGGGGGATGAAACTTTGTATGGGAAATGGTAAACCGCTGAACCAATTATGATGAAATTTGTCAGAAAGATAGTTTGACATTAGAGAACGGACATGGGTAACTTTTTTCATCAAAAATCAACCCCTAAAAGGGTGAAAAGGGGGATGAAACTTTGTATGGGGAACGCTAATTGTAATTTCAATTTTTTTGTCAAATTTTGTGATAAATAGTCGTTTTGTGACTCACTGACTTCGATTCTACCATTTTTAAAATTTTTGTTTGTCCGTCTGTCTGTCTGTATGTCCTTTTATAACTGAAGAACGGCTTGACTGATCTTGACGAAAGTTGGTACGTAATAAGACCATGTAATTGCGCTCATGATAGGTTACTTAATTTTTAGAAAATCTACCCCTAAAAGGGTGAAAAAGGGGATGAAACTTTGTATAGGACGTGGTAAACCGCTGAACCTATTATGATGAAATTTGGCAGGGAGATAGTTTGACATCAGAAAACGGACATGGGACTTTTTTTTATCAAAAACCTACCCCAAAGATGGTGAAAAGGGGGATGAAACTTTGTATGGGGAACGCTAAATCTAGGTAATGATAAAATTTGATGCGGTGATAAGACATAATTTATCAAAAATACAAAGACTATTTTTTAATCAAAAATCTGTGAAAAAGGGGACGGGAGGGAGGGCGACGAAACTTTGTACGGGAAATACTAAAGCGCTGAACCAATTATGATGACATTTGGCAAGAAGATAGTTTGACATCGGAGAACGGACATAGGCTACATTTTACAAAAAATAAACCCCTAAGAGGGTGAAAATGGGAATGGAACTTTGTATGGGAAACGCTAAAACTTGCTAATGATACAATTTGGTGTGGTGATAAGACTTATTTTATCAAAAAAACAAAGGCTTTTTTTTATCAAAAATCTGTTAAAATGGGGACGAGAGGGAGGGGGATGAAACTTTATACGGGAAATGCTAAACCGCTGAACTGATTATGATGTAGCATGGATATAGCTGGACACTTGGGAACAGATACAGGCTCCTTTTTTATCAAAAAACTAATGGGATGAAAAAGGGGATAAAACTTTGAATGGGAAATGCTGAACTGTCGAATCAATTATGATATTTGTTACAGAGATAGTATGTGTTCGGAGACAGACGTACGCTAGACATAGTTTTTTTCAAAACCGATCTTTAAACATGCTATGCACATGTACATATAATATAACCTAATCCGGGAAAGCCACGAAAAAATTTTCCGCGCAGACGAAGTCGCGGGTTCAGCTCGTATATACATATAACTAGGATCTTGACACGCTTACGACCTGAAATCAATAATGTCGTAATACGATTATAATTACGACAATTTTCACATTACAATTATATGTGACCTATAACTTATGTATATTTTATTTATTTATTTTTTTAAGAAAATAATATAAACATTGACACAAAAAAGCTACACTGATTCTCACACTAGGATACTCTCGTGTTGTGATTAGTCAGTTCCATCCCATAAACTATGTATTTATATTACATAAGTATTAATATAAAATTTGATGTACAAGAATACTATTTCGATAGTTATAATTATACGTATACAATTAAGAGTAATTTTAATTTTACAGAATTAAAATTTCAAAGAAAAATAATTATGAATGCACGTGTTTGAGTATGTATAGGTATATTAAGTAATTGAGGTATATTGAGTATATATATGTGGCGTCAGTTGTAAATGTGTGTGAGTGAAAGTGTGTGTCTGTGTATACATACATACATATCTTCACGCTGTATCCCCAACGGTGTAGTCAGAGAGGACGGAGCGCAAAGCGTCGCGATCCTTTCATACCTCTTTCGCTTCCTCAAATCTCATCATTCTCCTCACACATTTTCGCCTAGGTATGCGAGTGCTTTGACATTTCCGTCGGCTAACGCTCTAGCTATTTGATCTTCATAAGTCAGCCTTGGTCTTCCTTGGCTTCTTTTACCACTCACTTTCGCTCTAAACATTTTCTTCGTCAGTCTTTCATCGCTCATTCTTTCCATGTGCCCGCACCATCTTAACATTCCTTTCTTCATTTTTTCAATAACACTGTCGTGCAACCCTGTCACACTGCGTATCTCTTTATTGCTTATTTTGTCTGCAAGGGTGACACCGCACATATTTCTAAGAGATAAGAGACAGTGTGTGTGTATAACTGTAATTAATTGCATATTAGAAGCTAGTATTATAGTGGTGCTTGTCAGCATATCAAGCTTGTATCCATATCAAGCGGAAGACACATTAACCCGTTGATTACCAATCATGAGTCAAATCACCGCTCCCATTTCAAAATTCTGACAGTAGGTTATTAAAGTAGGCTACTATTGTAGGTATATGTAATTATAAAGAAGGCGTTACGGATATTGTTGAGGATTCTTTACTTGCATTGCCTACTTGTTGACTAACAAGAGGTAAGAGACTGTTTAAAGCGAGGTTTAACTTTAAAGTACAATAATGAAAATTTTAAAGAACAAAAGTTCTTTTGCAAGTGTGGAAGAACTGAAAACCATAAATAAACATATAAAAATGAAGTTATCGTGTATTTCCAAGAAGATCTTTTTAACTACAGTAAAACTTACTATATAATTTTACTGGAGGCATATAAGAAAAATAAAATAACTTTATCATTAGTCTGGATAGTTTCTGAGTGTTCTACATGCTCATGAGATAAGCCACACTACAATAATAATGTAATAAAAAGGGGACAATTGGCACAAATCTTCAGTGTAGACTGTAGGCCAAATCTAGTAAAGGAAATTTTTGTATTCGACTTTTTTCAGTTACAAATAGTTGTAATTCTCAAATGTTGTTTTTCTTTAATTTTAGATGTAGATTTTGTTTTAAGAACGGTTGTATTGTATATTTTATCACCGTAAGATATTAATATTTATTATTTCCACAATAACGAGCTGTAAAATTTTGTCGCATAGCAATTTTGAAAGTGCGTGCTCGCCGAGATCCCAGGAGCAAAATAAACTGTCACAAAAACGATTTGCCGACGAAAAAACGGGCGCGACATCTTCGCTATCTAAACAGCGACGAGCCTTAATATAAGTAGGTCATTATCGTCACTCGACCACAATTTTTAGCGCTAAGAGAGCGAAATCCATTATGTTAACACGATTAAGACTATTTTGTCTTTCATTTTGTGCTTACTCATTTTTAATCATTTAATATTATCAAGAAAAATTATGTGTTCAGCAATCAGTTGCATTGAAAGTAGGCAAAATGATAATTCAAATAACAATAATTAATTATTGACGTAACATAAATGTAAAGACTGATATTCTTCAAATAAAAAACTTACAAATCGACTTAGGTTTATTACCAAACCAAATAATTATTTCTACAAGAGGTGTAACCATTAGCTCCTCATGTAATAATCATTCGCTCGCATGTTCGATACATTACTTACATCACTCAAAAATTGGTATCACTGTGAGTAAAGATGGTTTTGTATTGATTTAAAATTAGTAAGCAAGTAGAATTCTTAAAAACACTGTAAATCATATGAAGAAGTGTAATTAGAAAATATATATTTTCAACCAAACGGTTGGGATTTTATACCGGTGCTTTTTCATTACGTCGCTGATTAGAACAAGAACATTTTTGTCAATTCAGAATAACAAGAGATAGGACAGTTATGGCAGTAATATTATAATCACAAACTGTTAAAAATCACATTTGTTTATTTACAGCCAAAGCGAGCAGTTGACTCTTTGTACACTAGCGTAAGTAAGAATAATCATTGTCGGTCTCACTATTTTCAAATTTTTCGGACTTGGTCAAAGAATATAAAAAGTTATATTACAGAACCAACAATGTCATGCAGTGCCTACTGCTCATTCAAAATTCTAAAAAATTTTAAAAATTCAAACGGTTTTTATAATATACACGATCATGTGATGACGCAGACACCCACTTTTAATCATCGTTTACATTTATTAAAAGCAATAATATAAAAATACAATTAAATGTCCCACTTCATTCTATGCATAAAAATAAACCAAAATGGAAAAAATATCGAAAAGGCAAAAAAAGAGAATTAAATTTATTTGAAGATAATAATTGAATAATAATTGGTATATTTTTCTTTCATAGTAAAGGCATACAGTGGTTGTTTCATTTTCATCATTTTCAAATTTATAATAAAAAAAATTTGGAGTTCTTTATAAATAAATCTGTTCTCATGTGCATGATTCAAGAAAATGAAAATTCGTAAAAAGAAAACATTACTTTTTAATTGTCTAAACCATATATATATATATATATATATATATATATATATATATAAATCATATTTTTTGAAAATGTCTGTTCTGTGGCATTAATTACTAATATTCTATGAATTAGTCACGGATTCGTTTAAAATGTAGTAAGAAATTGAAATTGACCAATCATAATGGTTTTAGAGAGCCTTGTGATTTGTTAGTTTGAAATGCAATTAAGTTTTACATTGCATAGGGACGCAGTGCAATGTATATTTGTTTCACTTTGCTTATAGTAATTGTCATGCTATCTTGTTTATACTTCATCGTTTTATTAATGTGCATAAACAAAGTGTACGGCTTACGTGTTTGCGTAACAGGAATAATATTTTACCTGGATTAGTACTAAGTAACCTATCTAGCTCTTTTGTATTTAACATCATTGGTATCTATATACAAATAGGTATAGACAAAACAGTTCAGTACCTATCCTTTTCTCATCTGTTTGTCAACCATTTTCTTTTTTCTTTCTTTAGTAGCTATGGACGAGCTTTAATGTTATGAATAACAAAATTTTGGAAACAGTTACATTAATATTCCTGAAGAATCCTTTTTAAGAATGTTGCGCGTACAGGGGAGTGTGAGATTTGCTGCCGAACTCAAAAGACTGCCAATGTCAAACTCATAATAGTTTTTTTTCCTTTCTTCAAGGCATGGCGCACAGATTAGCGTATTTACCAATGTCACTATTGTATTAGTAAGTAGAATCGTTATCGTAAAACTCCTCCAGTAAAGTAATAGTAGACTTTACTGAAGTTTTATAGGACTCTTGGTTTTCCAAGAGTCATATAAGCGCGAGAACTTAAGCTGCACATGTTTATTTAGATTTACTCAATTCTTTTCACTTACACATAACTTTAAAACACAACATACAATCACTTTTGTACTTTAAAACTCCCAAAAATGTAAAAAAATAGAAAATCTAAGTAAAATGACAACCTCACTTCTCCCGTTCCCGCCAAAAAAAAACCGCCTTGGATCAAACTTCAGACCAAAAAACATAATGGACGGGCCATACTAAGTTGCCGCTTCTATTGCCGTGTGTCAAACGAATTTTTTCTATCTCTTTCTACCTCATTGATCGTAACCACGAGTAAAACAGCTACAGTAAGTATGGCAACTTCGCATTGTCAGTGTATTTCGTGACAGCGGTGTCAGCTCATGACTGACTTCACTTACATCACTGTAATAATTATGTGCGAAATGCTCGTAAATATTAAGTTTTTTGGCTACTGGTGTTCAAAAAAATAAAATATGTCATGTTCAGCTGTGTATTGTTGTACTGTGACTCTTCCCTAATCACGCACATTAGTAAAAGTCTAGAAAGTCGGTCAACAAAAAACGGACACGCTCTTAGAACAAATACTCCGTCCATTTTAATCTTGGTCCGATGATCACACAGAGTAGAGATCGTCGCTAAAGAGTTTGTTTATGAGTTTATATTGACGGTCTAATTTCGACCACCGGGCGAACTTTAGTTCTAAAATCATTTATATACTAATCCTTTATACGCAGGAATTATTTTTGAAATGATGCTAAATATTACGCGAAGCCATAATAACAATTAGTGGATGTATGGTATGATAAATAAATAATTTTACAATTAAAAACTCGTATGTTGTACTTATTATTTTTTTTATCTAGTTATATTTATGAAGCGAACAACATGTATTACCTGAAAACAATTAAAGGTTCTGAATATACCTGTGATTATTTAATCAGAGGAATATACATAACAAATAATATTTATTAAAATGCTCAGTAGGTGTCTATAAGCCTACTAGCATAGGCACCAACTTTTACTTACTTACCTACGTAGTTATATAGGTGTAGGCATCCATATAATGGTATTATTCACATCCTGGCAATTTAATCAGCGCTGCGGTGGAACACGAGCGTCGCGGTAACATGAGACAATCAGCATAATGTTTTTGTAGCGGATTTAATTTTGTTTTTTTTAACAAAGTGTAATTTAAAATGTAGCACTTGAAAAAGAAGGCATAAAATAATGACTTGCTGTTATTTTGCAAGTAAGTGGTCAACATTTCTATTCTTGTAGATGTTTGTAAGGATTATAATTCTTGTTTTAGACTATAATCTATAATGCAATAAAAATAAAATATCCATAACTACATAAATAGCTATCTATTACACAATTTTACATTTAAATGCCAGCGTCTTATGATGTTAGATGCCAGCATCTTACATCCAAAAACGAAAGGTCCCATGCTTAATACAAGGGCCCTTCCATTGCATAAAAATGAACGATTTCACATTTTACACTCACTGAGGAGACAATGACACATTTTGCAATAGAATACTTGAATTAATGCATGTTATATCAATCTCAGACAACGGAAAGTACATAATTGGATAACAGGGTCCTAATTGCATAATTTTTATTCAATGAATAAGAACAACAATTTCACGTTTTAGACCCATTAATGAACGCTAACACTTGCTATAATATGTGTACTCTAAAGATATAGACACACATAGAATCAAGCTTATGTACAATATCACAACAATACGTTGTTTCTGTGCCAGCGGTACCCAAAAGAAATAAACAGACTCAATAGATTATAGAGAAGGAGACAAACTGTTGTTATTCGCATTATTTCGAGTTATTTCGACTCACTTCGGGACCGGTCTGTATCACACTAGGAGCTTTCCCCTCAATTGAAGAGGTTCGCGCACCAGAGATTTTAAAGTCAAAGTCAAATAAATTTATTCAAGTAAACCCAATTACAAGGTATTTTTGAACGTCAAATCTATTTCAGTTCGATTGAAAGAGAAGACCTGGACACTAAGAAGAACCAACAAGAAAGTCAGCCACGTATAATCTGTTCAACATGACTTTACAAAAGGTTTATTAAAATGCAATATTCAGAGAGCCAGTAAATGCATGTGCTGAGAAGATCATTTCCAGACTATTGTTTTATCTTCAACGAAATCGTTTATTTTATAGTATGATTGTCTAATCAATGTACGTTTTATAACTAATCTAAATCTATGTTATGTTAATCGAGTGACTTCTTGAGGAACTTTATTATAAAAACGAATGCAGTTACCCAAAAATGAAACATTCGACTTATGTAATTTAAATTTTGGAATAACCAATTTATCACAACCTCGAGTTTCCATACCACCAATATCGCCTTTCTTTATAAATAGATCTATATTTTTCTTTGTATACATAATAATTTCAAAGATGTATAAGAAAGGCTAGGTGAGTACATCACTGTCTTTAAAACGATATCTTAGTGATTCTCGTGCACTCATACTGCAGACGGCACGTATCGCTCTTATTTGTAAAATAAAAAGTGTGTGTGTCAGCTCCGACGCACGACTGGAGTTTACTCGTTTTTTCCATATTTTATATATTATTATTCACTTCACTGTATACAATAATATTAAATTAAAATATTAATTATTAAATAGATATAAAAAAGTAGCATTTGCCATCTTCGATTTGAAAATGAACGTCATTTTCGTAATCAGTATCCCGAAAAACCTAGAACATGACACCCATGTAGATCTATCAAAAAAAATAATATTCGCCATCTTGGATTACAAAATGAACGTCATTTTCGTAATCAGCACCCCGAGGTACTTAGAATTTGACAGCCATATCGATTTATCCGAAAAAGTAATATTTGCCATCTTGGATTTGAAAATAAAAGTAATTTTCGTAATCAGCATCCCGAGAAACCTATAATGTGACACCCATATCGATTTATCCAAAAAAAGTAATATTCGCCATCTTGGATTTGAAAATGAACATCATTTTCGTAATCAACACCCCGAGAAACCGAGATATATATATATTATATATATATATATATATATATATATACATCATTTGAAGACGCTGTAGAGTATATATTATATACCCATCTATTTTATATAGAAATAACATATGGGTATATTATATACACATAATACTTTCATGCGTAAGCTGCCCCGCAGCATACCCTATGTACGTCTTAAAACTCACAATTGAAAATTAAAAGGTGCGCACAATAGGTTGCTCACAAAAAACGTAACGAGGTCATTCGATGAGTAGATTTTACTCCTCATATTTTTTTTTTATACCGGGGGCCTTATATGAAAATCGATTCTTAAGGAATAAACTCCAAAATCGAGTTAATATGTGCCGCTGATCCCCACAGCAAGCAGATTATCTCGTATTTTGCTTTTTGTTATTAGCAACACGTTAATGACATATATTTTAACAGGAACTCCGGGATAAATATGTTTTCATGTGCATTTCAGACAGTGGAAGATGTTTTTTTTATATTTTTTTAGAACATAAGAAGTCACATTTGAAATTACCGCAGTTAAGAGTCCTAAGAAAACTGAGAGTTAAATATTTGGATACATACAACTTCAACTCTTTCTTGAAATTCCTAAACGTTGAAACACGATTGGAGAAAAAAGTCTCAATAAAAAAAAATTCAAAAAATACCCTGTTTGCACAAAGATTGAGTTGTGTCTCCGAAATTCAACAGAATTTTAATATGATTTTTACGAAAATGGACAGGTAATTATAATACATTAATACATACATATCTTCACGCTGTGTCCCCAATGGGGTAGTCAGAGGACGGAGCGCCAAGCGTCGCGGTCCTTACATACTTCTTTCGCTTTCTTTCTTTCTTTCGCGTAATTATAATAGGTAATATCTCAAATCCAACCAGTTAAAAACCAAATAAAAAACAGTTTTTTAATTGGTAATGCAGATTTCTTGCAAATTACAATTATGCAAAAACAAATGAGTTGAGATTTCCCTGTGCTAAAATATAATCAAACCGCAACTGCAAAAATCTACTTTATTGTTACTTGTATCATCATAGAGCGCGGGGGTAATGAATGAATTCGATTGCACCATTTTTAAAACTAACGTCAAATTTTTTTAAGTCTATGCTTAATTGGATCTCCTCAGCTCATCAACTGGCACCCATGCGTGCCCATACTTCATGATCAACTTTAGTGTTAGTAGATATTTAAAAAAAAAAATTATTCCACAAATAACGTTTATCCGTAACATTCTACAAATGAATAATTAATAATGTACGTGTATTTTACGTTGTAAAATCGTTTTGTATGATGTTCCATTGTAACTAACACCTACTCGACATCGGTTTGATGTGGTTTACTTCAAATTTTAACCAAGCCACAGGAAGTTCTAACTGAAATGCAAACAAATTAAATTCGTTTTAGTTAAAAGTTTATCGTGGTTTAAAATGAGAAATATCCCAAAATAACTTGTATCAACAACAATGAAATATCTCTGCGATTTCACTACAAAAATCCGTAGACAGAAAATAAATCTGGATAAAAATAGGTATATACTGATGACCATATCACAACACTGTATTTTACCCAATGCAGACATCACCTAATTAACATAGAAGAAATACTCAATCGAAGTGAGGTAGTAACCTAGTTAAACTTTCCTGGGAATGATGCGTTGAGAAGCTAAACACGCGTTGATTAGTAAGTTTCACATTTTGACTAATATATTATTATAAAAATGAAGAAAGGAACGCTTAGATGGGTCGGTCACTTAGAAAGAATGAGTGATGAAAAACTGACGAAGAAAATCTACAGAGCGAAAGTGAGAGGTAAAAGAAACCAACGAAGAACAAGGCTGACTTATGAAGATCAAATAGCCAGAGGGTTAGCAGACAGAAATGTTAAAAGTACTCGCATACCTAGGCGAAAATGTGTGAGGAGAATGATGAGATTTGAGGAAGCGAAAGAGTTATGTAAGGACCGCGACGCTTGCCGCTCCGTCCTCTCTGACTACTCCGTTGGGGATACAGCGTGAAGATATGTATGTATGTATAAATTCTTAATAATATATTAATTATATAAATGTAAATAATGTATTTAATGCATTTTAAGTAACACTTAACGAAGAGGAGGAGGACGAGATTTGAGGAGGCGAAAAAAGTATGTAAGGACCGCGACGCTTGGTCCTCCGTCCTCTCTGACTACCCCGTTAGGGATACAGCGTGTACTCAACAAAAAAAACATTTATGTACAGTTTTTATTAAATACGTTGACGAAATCATACCGAGATCTACGATTATAGAGAAAATGGCAGAGAAGTCTGAGGACACATCAGCACTGAAAATGGTCTTCTGAATAATTGTGTAATTACTGATCTCTTAAAAATATTAAATGTAGGCATATCTGTTGTAAGACAATATTGGAAAAATTAGTCGTGTGAATTTGACTTCCATACATAAGGTTCCAAATGACGTTTATAAAATGACTAGCTTCTGCCCGCGACGTCGTCTGTATGGTGGCGACTTACCACAAAGGGGATAGGTCAAATGGTGTTGGAGTTTAGCGAGTTGGAGTTTATTTATACAAATTTTGCGAAACTAATTTCTCGAGATATGAGAACCTAGAACTGTCGTTATAATTTTTCTGTTAGCTTTAAAAGCTATGAATTCTCTAAAATTTTAAAATTCTAGACCTAGTAGAACGATTTTGCTTCTCTTTAATTGTTTGTGTGTCTTTTTCCCTATAAATGTTAAGTGTTAACTTGTACAAAATGTGTGCTTTAACAAATTGTTACTACTACCCTAGTTTCAAGCTCAAAGAAAATCACTTCTGACAGACGAACTGATAAATGAGTCGTGAGTGGTCTCATAAATAAAGATTCCGTTTTTCCTTTAGGAGGCAGATAACCTTAAAAATATTTGTCATTTTTACCTAATTTTCTCGGTAATAGGTTTTATCGGTGATTAGAAATAGAAAATGTTATAACTAGCTTTGCTTATGTATTTTTGGATTGAAATCTAATCAAAGGATTATAGATATACCTGGAGATATTCATGTAGATAATCCATTATTAAAATTGAACTAGAGTCACAATTCTGTACCCTGTGCTAACGGTTTGTAATCTATAAATTGCCGACTTCTTGAAACCATATTCGCCTATAGACGCCTAGCGATTTTACTTCGTGTCTATAGTCCAAACCGCGAAGTAAAGATGAAGAGGAGATCGCGTAATAATATCGGCTCAAGGCCTAACGCGATCGGCTCAGTTTTAAAGCGTAGGGGTGTATCGGCCTACACATTTGTTAGTTTAAGCCCGATCGCCCGTATTACTTCTTGATAAAAAAAATGTTTCAGTGATTGTACAATTTAAAAAGTATAATGTACTAGAGACCCGCCCCGGCTTCACATTTATAGATATTTTTTTGAGAATAAAATTCACCCCATGTTACTCGCTGATAATGTAGCTTGCTACGGGTGAAAAGTTTTGAAATCAGTTGAGTAGTTTTTGATTATATCCATTTAATACAGACAAACAAAGTTTACCTCTTTATAATATTAGTATAGATAAAAAAATTGCGAAAAATATTGTGCAGTAGGTTGTAAATTGCATTCAGACTAACACTGTAATAGGTACCGAAAAAGATATCATAGTTAAGTATTTCATTTGCACAATTTTATATCGCAAGTTCTAGAAGGTTTCCTTGTCAATGTAGTTTTTATTATCCGTCGATAGATGTCAACATAATTACTTCTTAAAACCACACTTTACACGGATATCACCAATTATTTCTAAAATCTGCATCCTTACTGCTAATATTGCATAATTTTAATTTAATTCATAAAATTATTTCTAAAAAATTATATTGATGCATAGAGATACTGAGTAAAGTGACATCTGTTGAGACAGCTACTTGGCAAAACTAACATTATGAGGCCCGCACTCAGATGGATGTAATAAACTAATATATTTTTCGTTACTGATAATTATTATCTATGTATTAAAGTTTTCAATTTTCCAACGCATAAAAAAATGAAACTACTTTGGACAAACGCAAAAAACAGAATATCTGGACACAACATAGTATACTAAAAATCTATTTTTTAATAAAGCTTAAGTATTAATAGGCCACTGATCTAAAAGTTCTTTATTTTGATTTCAAGCACGAATTAACAAGTAGCTTGAAATATTTGTAAGTAATTACTTTAACATGCTGTCGTGGTAAGTTACTGTTATCGTTTGCTTAATCAAAGCTGTTTTGTATGGGTGTCTCATGTTATGTTTATATCGCTAACGGTTTTATGGACGTAAGCTTTTACACACGTACCCGCAACCCATGCACGTATGCACCCACGAGGGCACGTACGCATGCCCGCGCGCATGCACATTCATAACTGTAATTTACAGCTTTCTAAATGGTATGATTTAAATCTTATCCTATTATTACAATAGTTTTTCGTAGCATATCAATAAAATGAAGTTTTAAATCTTGCACGCATTTCACAATGACGATTGCACACATGCACGCATGTTTCTTGGAATTTATTAACTTATCCTTATCATCGTATCTATGAATGCGAACGAAATTAAGATTCTTGTGTTTGAAAGAGAAGTTGTTTAGACGAAATGTGAAATATTTCCAAAAAATGAACATGTCTAAACCAGGTGAATGAAATTGTATATCTGGAGAGTGAATTTTCGAGGAATGAAAGATGTGAGCCTGAATATAGAGAGGTAGATAACACCTGGCGATTAAGTTAGCAGTGCTCTGCCCACGATAGTTAGCTGTATGAAAATATCTAAATCTACCAAAATGGGTATTCACAGTACGGTGTTGATGCTAACTTTATAACTGAGAAGTGATGCCTGGATTGCCCAAAATCGAGTGAACTAATATAAATACGGCGAGAATGCAATCTCTTAAAAATATGTACGGTTTCACCTTTGCAGACAATACAAGCAATAATACGTAATATTGCAAGGTTGAACAAAAGTGTTACTTATTTTAAAAACGTAGAACGAAGATTGACGAAGAAAGTCTACAGAACGAAAGTGGTAGAAGAAGCCAAAGAAAACCAAGGCTAACGGAAATGTCAAAGCACTCTCATGCTCGTAGAATGACGAGATTTTAACGCTGAAGTCGTTCGTAGTCTTTGTTTTACTTAGTCAGATATCATTTTACCAAATTTAATTTATTCGAAAGAAATAAAATATTTGAAAGGCATTATTAACGGCAGCTTTATTTTTAAGTAGGGAACTGCTATGTGCATGTATTTTAAACTAGAGGGCAGCGCTAATCCCCGCGTCTTGTCTGTTTAAACTTAAATTAACTGTCAAAGTAGTCAGGTTGTTTTTCAATATAAAAACCTGTTATCCCATTAAAAAAAAATGATGTCTTAATTAATTACATCGATAATCACGATGCAACGCTTTACGTATTGAAATTCGGCGAAAAATTATTCAGCGAACAGATTATATACTACTTTTTCACATTCATTGTATTTCTGTAATAATTATTTTGTTTTAAGCTCAAAGTAATGAAGAGCTTATAAAGGATTTAGAAAACAAGAATCTTATTATAGGAAAAGAAACAGACGGTTTGTCGTCAACACATGTAAGGTACAATTAATTAAAAGACGTGTATAAAGTTAAAAAACTTAAAATGCTTAATTAAACGCTTAATTCAAAGTCGTGTATAAAATTAAAAAACTTCCTACCGAAACGAAATACTCATCGGCTTTAAGATCTTTCGCACTTACACTTAATAATATTATTCTCCTAAAGCGTATACGCATGTATGGAAAACATTTGATACTTGGCTACCTTATCTGAAGCTGAATTTACTCAAAAGCTTTTAGAACATTACAACAAAAGAATGAATCTTCAAATAAACTTTTGTGTAGTTTAATGATGGACACATTGATCATTAAAAAACATTGAAGTGACAATGGAAAAAGTCATTGTTATGTTGACGTAAGAACTAATGACTTACACACCAACAACTCGCCACAAGGTACACAAGTACTGCTTTTATTTGGTTTCTTTTAATATATTCCATGAATGGTTACCAACGTGCTTCAATAATACAAAAGAAAAGTGATGATTCAGGTGTGGATGTTGTGTCACTTACAATGGTTGGTTGCGCCACGAATCTTACCATTGAACAAACAGACATAAAAAAATAGAGTAAAGCTAGTCAATTCAGCAATAGCGTTGCTGATGCACTTCAAGTCTGAGAAAAATGCATTATTAAATTTAATGGCGTAGGCCCTACTGTTACTTTCATTCACCAGATCAATAATTTATTTAGTACACTAAATTAGAGAAATTAGCGACCATATAAATACAAGAAACTTTTATTTGAAGACAACATTGAATAACTAAAAAGTTTCTCGAATAGATCTAGAATAGATTAGTTTTAAACTCAGACAAATCTAATTTAAGATGCTGGGGTCGAGACGTCAGGTGGAAAGAATAGTCAATAAAATTTTCATTATAGATATTCTCGGGAGACGGGTGGAGCATGCAAAGAAGACTCGAAATTTGGGCGTGCAGATGGATAGCAAGCTCCGCTATGAGGCTCATTATATTCAGTCGCGCGGAACTGCTTTTACAGACTCAAAGTGCAGTATAGAATTCGTGACTTCGTTAGCGAAGACGTACCTAAGAAACTCTGTGAGTCGCTTGTCCTCTCAAAGTTTAATTATGCTGACGCGATATATGCACCTAGGCTGCGTACTAGAACTGAACGTATAATACAGAGGATACAAAATGCTTGTGCGCGATTTATATTCAATATTCCAGCACGAACCCATGTGGGACCTCCTGTAAGGAATGCCCTCACAAAGGAAACTACATTTGACGACATTGCTTTTTGGAATAAGACAGCACGGAAAGCCTGAGTATTTTTGTGATAAATTAAAATGGCCAAGTAGATGTAGAGGGTAGAGTCGTGGTGGTTTGCAAGTGCCCCAGCACCACACGGCTGCGTTCAGTGGTAGTTTCAGATACGAGGCCACAAAGTGTTGGAATAACTTATCACCTGTATTCGAGGCCTTCGTGAGGTCAGTATTTTTAAAGTAAAGAAGAAAAACTATCTATTGTACCAGGAAAGGAGACTACTTTAGTCGTGATGGTCGAATTACTCCAACATGAGGTTTCCTAGTGATAAACGCGTCCGTAAATAGACTAATCGATTTGTTTATTTATATATTTAATTCTGTGATATTTATTTATGTATATTTTATTAAACATTTATATATTCGACTTTAAATGTTTATTTATATATTTATGTTTATTAGTGATGAATAAGTGATGAAACACTGATGAAGAAATCTACAGAGCGAAGGCAAGTGGTAAAAGAAGGCTGACTTATGAAGATCAAAGTGCCTGAGTGTTAGTCGACGGTAATTTCTAAAGCACTCGCATATCGAGGCGAAAATGTGTTAGGAGAATGCTGAGATTTGAGGAAGCAAAAGAAGTATGCGAAGACCGCGACGCTTGGCTCTCCCTCCTCTCTGACTACCCCATCAGGGATACAACGTGAAGATATGTATGTATTTATGTATGCAAGACATGAAGTATATAGTATACAAAAAAATAGAAAAACGGAACTATATTTATTGTAATAATTATTTATATTTTGAATAGTATAATTATTGAAACCGTGCATATTTTTTTAATTTTCTTTTTCTAAATACATAGACAAATTGCAGCGCGAACTGAGACGTTACAAAAAAAAATATTATGAAATTGTTTTGAGTCGTCTAGTCGTATAATGACAATTAGTATAACATTATAACACTGGTACCTTGGTACAGATGAGATAATAGTTAGTATGACATTGGTTGATATAATTCAGGACGTAAGTTACGGTTTCCGAATCCGTTATAGAAGATTTACGGCATTGTGTTGACAAATAAATCAATAATATTCCGGACAATTAAACAAATTTTATGACCTCAAACTAAGCAGCAAGCTTGTACTATGGGTACCACACAAAGAACTCTGGGGGAGCTCCCAGTAAGAACCAGACCCCAAGCCAATTTAAAAGGGTTAGTTTCCTAAATTGACTGACCGACGCAACGATTGAATTTGAAGCCCTAGCTTGGGAAGCAGATGATGTGCCAATGTGCCAGTCCACCTCTCAGTTCATTCATCATGAAACTAAATGAGGTATAAACTTGTTTAACATAGTGATATATTTTGTAGTATATTATCTGCACTAGTATACAGTGAGTAGTGACAGCTTTCTAAGCGGCAACTTCGAGGAAGTCTATTATTTAAGATAATGTGTAGTTTTAAACTTGTAAATATTAACGTATGAATGTAATTTTTTGGTTTTAATAAATGTATAGTATACAGTTAAAATATTTCTAGAATATCCAATCGAAGAAAAAAATAGATCCTTCTGCATTTCTCTCTGATATTATTGAAATATTTTTAAAAATTCAGAGAACATGCAGTCTAATCTGAAGCTGATAGGACCTAGTTGAAATTACAAAAAAAAACAGGAAAAAAGAAGAAAATTAAGCCTGATTTTTACTAACCAATAATAAGAAAAGTTATGACGCGTATATTATTAAAGACAATGTAAGCGTATATACCTATAGTACGCTTGTCTGTATGTGCGTATAGGAGTGTGAAAGTATGTGAGGTATATGCATATGTTTGTAGAAGAATGTGAGGTATAAATCGTGTATGTGTTTCGTATAAAAATCGTCAGTGTTCAAGTCAAAGTACTATAACTGGTAGAGATTACAGCGCCTTAAAATAGAGCCCTTATCATTAACGCATCCCTTCGTCTGTCCTTCCGTATAGTAAATTTTTTCAGAAAATGTGCCATGTAAAAGCTTGAAATGTATTGTAGTCGCACATTTAATTAGCCTATATGACCTACAGTAGGTATACTTGAGAATATTCATCGTAACCATTTCCCGCGCATCGCCAAAATACTAAGGGTCGCTTGATCCAACTATTTAAACGCGATTTAAGGATTTGACACCTCACTTGCACCAACTATTTAATAATTGGTGCAAGTGAGATGTCAAATCCTTAAATCGAGTTTAAATAGTGGATGCAAGTCACTCTAAACCTAATATTTTTAAAAATTCAAACAGACTGAATCAAAGTTTACAAAATATAACGATACAGCCCTGGGGCTGCAGTCCCGACATAGCGATTATTTTCGTAAACTATCGATCGATAGAAATAACGAAAAAAATCGCTTGCCATAACGATAAGCACGAACACCTTGCGAGCTGTCAAATTTGATCGTTAAAACATTATCAGCAATCGTAAAATTGACAGTTAGATTCGATATTATTCCAATCACAATAGATAGTTTTAATGTAGAGACTTTCAAAAATCGTTAAAAATTAATTTTTATGACTTATCAACCGAAATCTGTCGTAAAGCGATTGCTATGTCGAGACTGCAGGGGCAGCCCCTTAAATAAATCTGATCCCCTGATCTTAAATAAATGCGTACAAAACTATTCTCAAATAAAACTTTCGCTGGACTAAATATTTAACGCTATTCATAATACTACTTGAAAGCAGGCAGGTAGAGTCGAAATTACTTAAATACAAACATTCATTACACTACCCAAAAAGGAATTCCAATGAATAATCTAACATGGATTCTATAATCCAATTTTCTCAGCCAATTTATATTAGGACCTCTCCAAAACTAGGTACTTTATGTTTAGAAATTTACTCACTTAACGAATTGTCACGCTGCCGCTGTAGACGTTTTGAAACTTCACAGACAAGACTGAAATACAGGCAGAATTATCACCTGATTTCACTGCGAATCGTTATAAGAATTTCAATGTAGAAAGATCCTCCTTCAAGATCCTTTAATTTTATGTTGAACAATATGTAACTGATAACTAGTGTTATATTATTTATTTCATCTTCATCTCCTCTTTCTGACCTGTTATAGTTTTATATTAGTAAAATACACCTGTCTGTGTGAATTTATAGCTTGACCTGTACTAATTGCATTTGAATACACATAAATATGTATTTCCAACTTTTCACCATTGCATAGTAAAGTCGTTCATGGACGAACTACCTAACTTAACCGTTTCTTAACCGTAACTGGATTGCTCTTCAAAGTCGCTCTGTATATAGCTCATCGTTTGTAAGAAATACTTCTGATTGAATGGACTATAAGCCGATTTAGTAGCGTCATATGTATATGTATAATTATGAGATAACTAAAAAGGTATGCAAATTCATGAGCAGTTAGTTCTGTCATAATCTAATAAATATGTATTTCTACCTACCCGCATTGTTTTGAACTCTGTTAAACTCAACCACTACATTGTAATCGGTATATACTAGTACTTACATTTAAATTTTGTATGTACCTATGTAAATATATGGTTATGAAATGTTATCGTCGGCCTGTAAGTCACTATTAAGTTAAAAGGGGATTTTGTTAAATTCGCGCGATAGAAACTTCCAAAATACGTAAATACATGCAAATTGAAGTAGCCCTTCTGATCAGTGACTTGGTTAATCAATCAATGGTGAGTTGGTCACTGATTTTATTTTCGTTCAATTTTCAACGAGAATGCATAGGAGTACCGACAAAATCATTTATGAGATTATTTTATGTAAAAGATTATTATTTCCTTTTTAGGGATACGTAGAGTTTATAGGGTTTGTTGAATGACAACAACAGAAACTCGTAATAATATATTCATCATGTCTGTCTGTTCGTATGTCACAACTTTGGTAAAGACAGTTTCTTTAAACTTTCGCGTTGCATTATATAATATCTAAAATGGGAAATTTAACGAGATTACCTTTCTGGAGTTTACTCCATATGAATCGATTTTCATATAAGGCCCCCGGTATGAAAAAAATATGAGGAGTAAAATCTATTCATCGAATGACAGCGTTACGTTTTTTGTGCGCACCTTTCACTTTTTAGTCGTGAGTATTAAGACGTACATTTTTTTTTTTTATGCAGCTACTTCACCTGACATGGGCAAAGCCAGGGCCCTTGATTTTCCTTCCACTCCAGTTCTCGCTTTCATTCACTCTCTAGGTTTAAATACCTCTCATAGTCTACCTAATCGTTGGTTAGCTAGCTGAAATTGTATATTTTCATAAAAAATCATCCTTAAAGCTATTACATTTGCCTATTTTCTACCCTAAGTCTATTACATTTTACTTAATCTACTGTCTTAGTCTACTATTAATTTACAAACAATCAACTTTTATACAACGCTACACTATTGTACTTACACATATGTCATTCGCTTATTATTTATTAATCTTATGTCATTACACTTATTATCTATACATTACATGTCGTTATCATTTATTATTACAATTTTCTGTATATTCTTCACATGTCAACTTAATTCATAACTTATATACTAATTTTCAGTCATTTATATTACTACCTATTTTCTATTTATTTCCAGTTTATTACATCATTCTTATGTACTAGTACATCAGTGCAGCATCGTATTCCGATTGCCATCTAGATATGTATACCAGTAGATTACAGTACTCCTATCAACATCTCCGCACCATTTATAGTCTTAATGTATAGCTATTCATTCTCATTACATTTTTACAGCCTGCCAACTTAACAACTTGGTACATCACTTCCTACCGTAGTCGATAGGGCAAGTGACATCCTATTATTGCAATGTACTCATTGACGTCTTATTTTTGTGCTCTAATGAGCAATGTCAGTTTATTATCCTTTATTTCGTTTTATTCCTTCCTATCACTTTGGTTGCCACTTTCCTGCAATACTTAACCAATTGATCTCTCTTATGTTTGTCCTGTATCAGTTCACTCAGCGTTTGCACACTGATTTCACAATCTAAAGCCATCTCCACCTCATATCTGTACCTGCTGTAGGCGGGGCATTCACATAACACATGCATCACGCTCTCACTCACATTCACGTCACAGACACACGCCGGGCTCTCCTTGCACCCGAAACGGTGCAGGTACTCAGAGAACCCCCCGTGGCCCGTGAATACTTGTACTATCACGCTATCCATTCTGATCTTTCTCACTACCGAATGAGCTTTAGTGGCGTCCGGGAAAAACACTTTGGTGACAGAGGCCGTTGTCTCACTTACGTACCTCCTATCCCATTCATCAATCGACTCCAGTCTGATCTGTCGCTTGATGAATGAGATGGGGCACTTGTCGTAATCCGGCCTCGTCCGCCTATTGAGTGCCGCATCCTTCGCCAGCTCATCGGCCCTTTCATTTCCCTGCAACCCTGCATGTGCACGAATCCAGTGCAGTCTCACGGATCTGCCTGTATTTATCATCTTACCGATGTTTTGTCTACATTTAATAATCAAGGGATGCAGAGAATTGTTCCCTACCAAGGCATCCAGCGCAGACCTAGAGTCACTAAAAATGCAGCAACTGGGAGTATCGCTGCGGAGCACGTACTCCACGGCCTGTGATAGAGCCAAGAGTTCCGCCTGGAAGACAGTGCAGTAACATTCCAGACATAGTTTTTTCCTTCCATATTCAGCGACGCCGTCCCAAATGGACAGCGCCGCCCCAACCTTTCCATCTATTTTACTGCCGTCGGTGTATATGTTACACCGACTATCCTTGCAAAGTTCCAGCTCCGCACTGTCCTCCACGCGTTTATACTCTAGTTCTATCTGGCACGCGGGAAGTAGCATGTCAGTGAAAGGTACCGGTCCCTCCACATCTCGGTCGCACACCACCCGCCGGGAGTACCCCCTCTTGATCTCGTAAAGGAGAGCGGTTTCCCGCACCCTTACGTCAAGAGGCAGCATCCCCGCGAGCAGCATCACCGAGTTGAGAGAGACCGTCCTATATGCCTTGGCGATCTTCTGCCCGATGCCCCGCTGCACCACCCCCAGTCGCTTGCGTACTCCAAGCCTGTTAGATGCCGGCACCCATACATTCGCCGCATACAACACAATCGGTTCGACCACTGCCATATATATGGTCCTGATGATCTCCGATTCCAACCCCCAGTTGACCCTGGCAGCTCTCGACACCTGCTTATATACGTTCAGTGCCTTGCGGCATACGTTGTCCATGTGGGCGCTGAACGTAAGTTTCCGGTCGATCGTGAGCCCCAGGATCTTAATCTCGTTCGAAAGCCCGATGTGCTCCCATGTCCAGCACTAAGGGATCATACTTCAGTTTGTTCGTGACTAGCATGGCCTTGGTCTTGCTAGGCGCGAATCTTAACTTATTCCGAATCCCCCAGCCCCGAACACAGGCAAGCGCTGCATCAGCCTTCCGTTTGAGACTCTGGGTGTCTTCCTCAGAGAAAACCAAGACCACATCGTCTGCGAATGCTTGGCAGTAGTCTCCCCTTTCATCCAGTTGTTTCAATAGGGGGTCCAACAATAAATTCCAAAATGTTGGCCCCCCCTATCGAACCTTGCACACACCCTTTCGTTGTACTCCTTACGCACTGGTCACCAGCATACCTGTTTCGTACCTTTCGGTCGGACAGATACGAGTCCACAAGCCGTCTAAGGTTTCCCGGACAATTTGTTCTGGCGAGTTCGCACCGTATTGCCGGCCACCACGCGTTATCGAAGGCTCCCTCTATGTCCAGGGATACGACAAGTACGATTTCTTTTGTCGCACCTGTTCCCTAATATGATTAACCATGACATAGAGGGAGTCCTCGGTTCCACGCTGTGGTGTAAAACCGTATTGGTGCGAACTCTGGTCCGGCAACACATACCATTTTATCCTATTTATTAGCAATTTTTCCAGGATCTTCCCAAAAACTGGGAGCAGACCTATCGGTCGATACGACTTGGGACTCGTATAGTCCGACCTACCGGGCTTCCTCAATACTACAATCGCGGCCTCCTTCCAAATGGTGGGGAAACACGCTAACTCCAAGCATCTATTATACATCTCTAAAAACAGATCGGGATACAAGGTGATAGCTGCCTTGCAAATGTCGGATGTGAAGCCGTCCAGCCCTGGCGCCTTCTTTGCGCTGAAGCTCGACGCAGCCCACACGAGTTCGTTCTTTGTGAAAGGTGGATCCAATGATCCATCATTGTCAATCTGATTGATTGCTTCAGCCGTTGTTTTTATCCTCGTGTGGTCCGCGTCGTCGCTGTCAGCGCTATCCTCCGGATAGAAGGTTTCTGCCAGGAAACTGGCCGACTCCGCCCCTTCAAGAGCAACGCCGTTCCGGACGAGGGGTAAGTTCTCGTCCTTCGCGGCTGTGCTGCGTATCACCCTGTATATCCCGTCCCACATGCTTTCCCTTTCTTGCTTTTCACAAAAATTCTTCCAACAGCTGGTCCGAGCCCTCCTCGACGCAACCAGGTATTCCTCCTTGGACTCAAGGTACTGCTCCACCACCCATGCTCTCCGCACCGGTGCTGCGTAAGATATTCTACGCTTGCGGCGATTCACCTCCCTTTTTAGGCGGGTGAGTTCCTCGGTCCACCAAGGCAATCCCATTCTCCTACCGGTCCCGACTTTGGGTATACACCTTCCGCATCCTTCCTTGATCGAGTCTGTGAGCTCCTCTACCCTATCTTCAAGCTCACGGACATCATCTATCATTCTAAAAGACTCTGCGTCTAGACGCCTTGCCTTCCAGATTTGGCCCAGCTCCTGACTGAGCTGGGTCCAATTGGCCTTTCTCGTGTTGTATACCGTTTTGGCTCCCTCCCCCTTGCCATTTGTAGGTCGAATCGGATCGCCCTATGATCCGAGGTCGTCACATCCGCCTCCACACGCCAGTTCTGCACTGCAGGTAGCATGTCGGTGGAGCAGACCGTGACGTCTACACAACTTGTGTACCTTTTATTACCTCTGATTGTGTCAAACGTTGACTCGGACCCTCTGTTGAGGATCTGGAGATCCTTCTCATCGAACATACAACCTAATACCTCACCTCTCGCATCCATCCTTTTACTCCCCCACCATGGATTCTATGTATTCAAATCCCCTCCTAGCAGCAGCTTACTGGTGCCGATGTTGTCTATGAGGTTTTCCATACACTGGATGTACAGGTCGAGCGGTTGGTCCCCTTCCAGGTAGATCGACACCACCCCCACGTCCCCGAGTCCGGTTTTCACCTTGGCGACCATGATGTTAGGGGTCGCCAATGTCGGGCACTGAGTGATGTCGATCCCCCTGTCGAAGACCAGAATGGCAGCCTTAATAAGGCCTCCGGGGTGTCCCTGATGTTGGAGGACTTTTACCCCCGGGTATGGCCTCACTCTCCCTATACTCCCAATGTATGGCTCCTGCACCAGTGCAATATCGATTTTCTTATTTTGTGCAGCCATAATAAGTTCCGCAGTCGCCTGCTGGCTGCGCTGCAAATTGGCTTGCACAAACCTATAATTTCTAGCGTCCCCAGGGACGCCCTTAGCAGTAGGCAATAGTGGCCCTTGCTAGGGCGTCCCACTTTTTGCGAATCGGACATTCAATGTCGAAGGCATTATGCCCTTTGCCCACTACATTGTTCTTAGTGCAATTTTTGCACTTTGGCATTTCCCCACGCCGGCTAGATGGACATTCCATTTTCAAATGGTCCCCCCCACAGTGACTACAGGAGTCGTTTGTCTCCCTGCAGAACCTGCGGCCGTGCCCAAATCCCAGACACCTTGTACACTGTACAAGGGGGGACTGGTCTTCGACACGCACGCTCTGCAGGTCGACCCTCAGGCTGCCTAACCCCATAGCCCTCTGCCATAAGATGTACATAGGGTATGCTGCGGGGCAGCTTACGCATGTAAGTATTATGTGTATATAATATACCTATGTTATTTCTATATAAAATATATAGGTATATAATATATACTCTACAGCGTCTTCAAATGATGAATGGTGTTCATTTTCAAATCCAAGATGGCGAATATTACTTTTTACGGATAAATCGATATGGGTGTCATTGATGTGTGTGTGTGTGTGTGTGATGTGAAACATTATAGGTTTCTCAGGTTGCTGATTACGAAAATTTATGTTTGTTTTCGAATCCAAGATGGCAATTATTATTTTTTTAGATAAATCGACATAGGTATCATATTCTAGGTTTCTCGGGGTGCTGATTACAAAAATGACGTTCATTTTCAAATCCAAGATGGTAAATATTACTTTTTTTTGGATAAATCGATATGGGTGTCATATTCTAGGTTTCTCGGGGTGTTAATTACGAAAATGACGTTCATTTTCAAATCCAAGATGGTGAAAATGACTTTTTTGGATAAATCGATATGAGTGTCACATTATAGGTTTCTCGGGGTGCTGATTACGAAAATTATGTTTATTTTCGAATCCAAGATGGCGATTATTATTTTTTTGGATAAATCGATATGGGTATCAAATTCTGGGTTTTTCGGAGTGCTGATTACGAAAATGACTTTCATTTTCAAATCCAAGATGGCGAATATTATTTTTTTTGATAGATTTACATGGGTGGCATGTTCTAGGTTTCTCGGGGTACTGATTACGAAAATGACGTTCATTTTTAAATCGAAGATGGCAAATGCTACTTTTTTTATATCTATTAATATTGATATTTAATATTATTGTACACAGTGAAGTGAATAAAAATATATAAAATATGGAAAAACCAGTAAACTCCAGTCGTGCGTCGGAGCTGACACACACACTTTTTTATTTTGGCTTTTGGCTTGAGTTTGCTTGAGACCACGGCCGATGCAACTCGGTCGAAACGTCAAGCCAAAATAAAAAGGCAATCGCATTAAATTTCCCGTTTTAGGTATTTTATAATACAACGCGAAAGTTTAAAGTTTATATTGCAGACCGTTACGGGTCGGAAATTGAAAAACAGATTTATTCTACTATGTTACTGAGTAGAAATTTGACACAGAGACAAACTGTTAACCCAAAATCAGATATGAACAAAATAAATTGATAATAATCAGATAGACCCTTCAAATTTCTTCATTCTTCACATGCACTTTCATCGAGACAAGCGCATGCTATTAATGTTTCCGTCACTCACACTGGCCATTTCATTTTCTTAAGACAGCCTTAATCTTGGCTTCTGCTTCCACTCCCTTCCACTCTGTAGATTTTCTTCCTCAGTAGTTCGTCACTCCTTATTTCTAAACTAATTTAAACACCCTAAATAAATACATGCAGCTACAGCTAAATACAGCTTTCTATTACCCAAAGGTTGCCTGGAAGTGATGGCTTTAGCGATAAGGTCACCCGAATTATACAACTGTTATTTTTTTATTCAACGCTTGTACGGTAAACATTAGGCAAATATATGATTGGAAATTAATCATAGTTTCATTGATGAACGTCAATCATATACTAAATAATAGCATAGAAGCCTGGCTAAAATAAGAACTCTGAATTTGCTTTTATACTCAATTTTGTTTGAAGTGGAGGAACTGCTGACATGACATCAGATGGGCCATTTTAATACTGCACGAGCCTTTCCTCTTTGTATTTTTTTTAATATAAATATAAATTTGTGTCAAATAAGTTTGTTGAGTATTATTTACAACCTTATGCTACAACACGCAGCGACATAATATGTCACACAGATTTTAAAATCTTTATGACATTTTATGTCACAAAAATTATACGAAATCTATTTAATCGAACCTCTAACAATGTATACCTTGCCTAAACAATCACAAATTATGCAATATGTACTTTCTAATGACCTATCAGTGTTGAAAATACAAATATAATGAAATTGTTCAATTTGCTGCTATTTTAGTCTACTTTCTATTCTGTCATTATTCTAAGCCATATAGCGTTGTGAGTAAAGTATGGAATGATGTTCTAAATGAATTAACAATTATATCTATTTCTAGTCCATAAAAAACTGTGAATTATCTGCTTTGAGATCTCATCCGTACAAGCCTTGCGCCAATTAACCAATCAATTGACCAAATACAAATATTCGTCTAAATAGATCTATAAGTGAGACGTAAAAGAGAATTACTATAAAATCAACATAAAATTGAGTGAAACCGTATGAACTAGTAGTTAAACGGTAAACAGGGACCCAAATACATATCACGTAGGTGCTTGCATATTTATAATTCCAAAACGTAAAAATCGTTGTATAAATAAGCGATGTTGGTTTCGTAGCTCAGTTACAAAATACGTGTTAGAAGAATAAAAAACATGAATTTCGTTTTAAAGATTTTAGTAATATTTTCAATTATTAATGTCATTTACTCTGATTTTGTTAGTGGATATAAATCATATGAGAACTACAAAGTGTTTTCGGTAACAGGAGACAGAAGTAATGTAGTCAACTTATTAACTATACTTGAAGAACAGGATGTAAGTAAAATTCCGTAATCATTTCTTAAATCATAACGTTTTTGACAGTAAAAAATATTTCACTAACCAGTTACATTCGCCTTTCAACGAAGTATATTATTGAAAAAGCCCGAATGAAACCTAATTGTGCACCTAACTTCCATTGGGGCAAATGTATGTAAAATTAGTTCATTTATTCTGGTATCCCCATGCATAAATGTTATATCTGATTGACGTTTATCCATCACTGACTGGCCCATTGGCACAGTGGCATATGCATCTGCTTTCCTAGCTAGGGTCCTGGGTTCGATCCCCGGTCAGGTCAATTTAGGAAACGAACTTTTCTAAATTGGCTTGGAATCTGGGTGTTACTACTGGGATCTCCCCCAGAGTTTGTTGTGTGGTACCCATAATACAAGCTTACTGCTTAGTTTGAGGTCACACAATCTGTGTAATTGTCTGAAGTATATTATATTATATATTACATATCAGTCTAAAATAGGAAATTGATAATCATTTTCAATCAATGGATGGAGAATGATGAGATTCGAGGAGGCGAAAGAAGTATGTAAGAACCGCGAAGCTTGGTACTCCGTGCTCTATCACTACCCCGTTAGGGATACAGCATAAAGATATGTATATATGTAGTTTCAATAAATGGAGTCTACAAAATTAGGCTCCATACGCGGAGTACTTACAGAACATTGTGTTTGTTAAATCAATGGTTAACTCATAATCTCTGGACATGGCCCTAACCCTAAATATCTCGACTCGTATATGTTTATTAGGTATACTACGGTCTACATACACCATACATACATACTGAGCTGACCTATCAACCTAAGGAGTTTATATCCTACTTGTTGTTAAGCACAACTTTGTTTCCGTGGAATTAAAAAAAATTTGCCTATGTCCTTCGTCAAGTCTTAAACTATCTTTATATAACGTTTCATCAAATTCAGTTTAGCGCTTTAGCCGTGAATACGTAACAGACACACAGACATTTGTCTTCACATATGAAAATATTAAACCGACTTAAAAAAAAATGAAAGTACTATCACTATCCTTCACTAATTAAAACTCAAGTACAAAAATAACTTTAAAAATACGATGCAAATACCCGCATAATTAAATTTTACAGTTACTGAAGTCTATGCCAAGCCTACCAAACTACAAATAGACTTTTTGTTGTTGCACATTGATTTGGCACCGATTTCAATAACTATCAAATAATTTAATATTTGTATCGAATTTATAAAGTTATTTTTATACTTGAGTTTTGATTAGTAAAGGATAGTTGTTTTGTACTTTCAGTGTTTTTTTATGTTGGTTTAATTTTTTCTTAATTTTTTTTTATTTCTCGCTTTTGAGTGACCTTGGCCTAAATAAAACTCTAGGATAGATCTACAATTAACTTTTTTTCCATATTGTATAGACTCAGGTGTTACTTTGCGGAAATCCATTTCATGTGATAAATTCCTAAAATCTTTAGCTATTTTCTGCTCAAACTCCAAAAGCCACCAATCGACACGTGTTTCGCCTCTCAACAAAGCATCCTCAGGATATACCAGAAATCGGACGCGGTCAGCTAACCAGCATCGAATCTTCTTTTCTAATTCTGACATACAAGAGATCCATCAATATAAATAAAGCTTATTAGCAGTATCATCGAAGTCCAAACTCCAGTACCAGTAAAATTTAAATGGGACCAATCTGGAAGTATATTCTTTCAAATAAAAAAATAATTTTCCAAATCTTTTTTAAAAGACAAGGTAACAAACATTAAAATAAAACGAAACCCAAATGAGAACCTCTTCCTTTTTTTGAAGTCTGTTAAAAGTACTCCATACATTCATACATGCACACTCCCAATTATTGTTTCTTACGTCTAATTGAAAGACACAATTTTATTTTACAACGATATAGGAGTAAATTTTCCATAAATGTAAACTTGACTTAAATGTGTCGGCATAATGCAGAGTTATATAGAATGTGTTATGGGATACATCCGTCTTTCAAACTGAATATCCCAAATGAATCCAAGTCCTAGCCAGGTCAATTAGGACATAAAATTTTCTGAACGGTTTAAAAGTCTTTAAAGGATTTTACAAACTGCTGAGCCAGTTCATTATGCAATGCTCTTAATATCAGCCTAGTACTGCTTTCGTCCGTTTGGATAGCTACCATCATCTAAATCACTACTTAAAGCCTGTATTGAAGGACATTACAAAGTGCTTGGCCAGTTCGGTCTGTGGTATCCATTATATAAGCCTTGTATAGCTTTCGTACGTTACCACCATCTTATACACTAACCTTGCCGCCAAACAACAATGTTTACACTATTGTATTCCGGTAAAATCATAAACTTAGTATATATTCTGGGGTATAGACGAACATATTAGAGCTCGTTATCACCTATGAAACGAATAATTCTTGATTATTCCGATATGTAATATCACAATCACATACAAACACGTAACCATTATTTAAAGATACAGCATTTCTTTGAAATAAAACAGGAATAACAAAAAATAATGAAATAAGTCAGCGTTATGCACAGCGTGACGATTTGTGACGATCTGTCATTTAAAACTTATAATGGCGTCCTGTTCGCTGTCCCTTTGCTACTTGTGGCACTATCATAAAAGATTACATTCTCACTCGCACTCGTTTTACGTCTATACGCCAATATGTACTTTGTACAAGTTTATGAGTAAAATAGTCGGTGCAACTGTCACTAAAAGAATAACGTTTACGTACTCAGGGTACCAAATACAATTCGAAGTGCTTTCTTACCCTTGACATAGTAAACGTACATAGACCTCAGTCTGCTTATACCATCAGGTAGACTGTTTGGTCGTCTTTCTCATGGTAGAGTCGTTTAGGGTCACGCAATTGGTAATTGTTGTGATTGAGGGCATTTATTTATTATTTCGAACACTATGATAGTTGCTTTAAAATTTTTTCAAGACGAAATCTAAATCTGAGTCTATTTCAGGTACACAATACATACAAATTACGATGTACATAGATCTTTATGTACGAGTATATAATTCTTCTGTACGTGTGTAAGTCACTGAACTCCTAAACGGTTGGACCTATTTTGATGAATTTTTTTGCGTACGTTTGAGTGGGCCTATGAGTGGTTTAGATTCACTATGGGATCTGTAGGTGGCACTGTAATCGGATTCTAGTATTTTTTTTCATTCCAACGTTCGGGCAGGATAAAACGTCTGTCGGGTCTGATAGTCTATTGTGTTATAAATTATAATATGTACATAATATTTTACAAGCTGCAACAAATTCACTAACTTTTTTTTTCAGCACTCTCTTAGTTATGATGCCTCCAGTAATGGAACTTATGTTATGATAGCACCAGAACTTTTGACTATTTTCGAAGAGACAGTTAAGAAAGGACAATTAAAGAAAGATCTTATTTATAACGACTTCTCTAAGTAAGTTATAGATCTCATTAAAATTGTTGCTACTGGAAATATAATAGACGGGATACAAAGAACTAAAAAATACTTTTGTTGTAATATATTTCAGAGTTATTCATGCAGAAAAGTCAGCGAATCAGCGTAGCGGCGAATTTTCTTGGACCGCTTATTACGACGTTAACGATGTAAGCATTTTTGCTAAGCAGTCTTGGAACAAAACCTTATTCAAAGTTCTTAAAGGTCATTTTAAGTTTATCACACAGATCCATAGACTTTTTTCGTAATAAAACATTGATATTTGCTAACACATTCGTTACATATAAACGTTAAGCTTGGAATAAGTAACCTAAACACGCTAACCAGTCGGAAAAAAAAGATCAAGTGCGAACCGGACTAGACGATTCCGCGTCACAGATAGAAATCGATATGCAATTTCGCATAGAAGTGAAAATTAATGATTATCGGTTTTTTACTTTTATTTGTACTATGAGACCTTTCTCTGTGCTCTGTGCAGGGATTGCAATTTTACTAAGTGACCATTTTAATAAGTGACTAACGTATGAAAGTGATATTTAGTAACCTGATTTTTCATTTCATTGACTTTATTTTGACTGTTGCTATACAGGATTGGTTAACTTATGTAACACAGAAAAAAAATCAAAGAAACCTCTTTTAAAACAGAAATTTACATCTTTAGGATTAACGGGACCGATTTATGTTTCTAAATTTTCTGTATAGTTTTAATCTAAACATATTTTTCAAAATGAAAGTTGGATTTTTTAAAATTATTTACAGTTTTTAAAATATACGAAAATAACTAGTTTTTCGTAAGCTAGCGCGCGCATTTTCGCATAGACCAAGAAGGTCTATTTTCGATTAAATTATTGTTTATCAATGCATCGCCTTATAAGAACGTGATGAACAGCAAGTGAATTAATCTGTCAAGACAATATCTTTTTACATTGCTTTGATGTACGTTACTGTTTAATGTTAATTTCAATGTGATACCAGGAACCAAAGAACAATTACTGACAAACAGACTGAATAAATAATAAAAAAATAATTGTATAAATATATAGAACCTTAAAAACTTCAGAGAAGACAGAAAACCAATGCGCAATATATCAATCCTACCACCACTTCTAGCGATTAATCTTACAATATTTACTAACGGGTCTATGTCGCGTTTATACTTTAAGCAAGGGCGTCGCCAAGGGGGGGGCAGGGGGAGGGCAGTTGCCCCCCCTAGAGATCAAATGTAGCTAGCCGCAAAGCGACCAAAGTGCGAGCAATTGACTTCCTTACCTATTAATAAATTCCGCTTCGCATGACAAAACATAAAATAAATTCACAAGGTTTAATGTATATTGTAGAAAGTATTGAAATATTCAGAATAACATTAAGATTTTGACATCCGTTTTTAAAATCGCCGCCATTTTCATCACGACTATATCAGATTTGCCAAAACGCAAGGCCATTAAACAGTGTAAAAATATGTAGGTAGGTATGGTGTGTGTGTGCATTGCATTTCTTTCTACGACAGCCGTTCACCAGCATTCACGTTAGTTTTGTATAATTTGTATGCGGCATTGCGGTATACCTAAATAAAGTAGAAGTTATTGTTACGAACATACAATTTTAATTGGTTTTGTGGACAATGGCATCTGTAAGTGTTCATAAGAAACACCTACAGTTGAATAAATCGACTACAATCCTTACAAAACCTAGTATTGCTACTCGACGCTAGATGGCGCTTGTTCAATGAACTCTGGAATTTGGTAGCAGTTACTAGACCAGGTAGAATGTTACCGTACATTCTAGTATGATGTTCGTTTGGGTATATAAAGACGTGAGCCGCTGCGAGCGAGTCACTTTTTAATAGGAAGCGATCAACGAAACAAGCTAAACAAGCGAATTGGAAAGCGAATATAAGACTACCGGCTTGCCTGTGTTAGTCAATATTGATTTATATTTATTAAATAATAAGATCTCAGTGTTGAGTTGCGAAGTTTCTGAGTGTGTCTCCATTCATCATCTTATAAAAATGGACATCAGAAAGTTTTTTGGTAAGTTATGTACTGCTTTAATCTTGGACTTGGAGCTAGTATTTTTATTTTATTTCTCTTAGCTAATAGCTTTGGTAACGGATATACTAGCTAGAGACGTATAATAATCGTTAAGAATATCATTTTTAATTTTATCTGGCATATTTTTGATGTGGAAAGAAAGGATCGATTATGTGGAAGGGAAATGTTAAGAAAAACTATTATTTATTAAAAACGAGTTTATTGATTCAATCTCTATGAATTTAACGTTAAACAAACAGTGGTTTCGTTTTCAGTAATTAATTATGAAAACAAAACATAAATTATATTTGTGGTTTAATTAAATACAAATTAAAACAGATCCTTGATATAAATAAAGCTAAAAAATACAACTGAGTATTTATTTTAATATTTATAAGTAATTGAACAAAACTGCTCTCCCGTAAAAATTTAATTAATTACATAAAGTTTTATCAAAGCGTTTTGTTTTGCAGGAAGTTTGAAACGAAAAAAAACTGATGGATCAAGTAGCGACAGCGATGAACAGGACAAAGTAATGACAATATCGCATGTGTCTTCATCGGTCACCACAACCACAACAGGTTATATTCAGCCGCAGGAACTACCTAGACCAAGTTCCTCTAGATATCTGGCGCCGAATTCTGATTCATTGATGGATGACTGCAATGAAAATGATATCGGGCGATATGTTGGACGGGCACACATGTTATCAACCGAAAAGAGGAAGGAATTGATTGAAAACTGTTGGTTCCCTTCCGCGACCTATAACTTTGCGGAAGATGCAAAACATATAAAGAGAAAATTTAATTATTCTTGGTTGGAAACATACTCTCCATGGTTGGTATATTCCAGGCGCCAAAAAGGAGCATTTTGTAAATATTGTACGTTGTTCCCACCAACTCCAAATTCATTTAGAGGCATATTGGGATCATTTACTATAAGGGCCTTTTGGAAGTTCAAAGATATTCACGAGTAGTACAAAAAGCACATTGAAACCCACTTCCATAAAGAGGCATTGAAAGCTGCTAAATCTTTTCTCGAAGGTGTCCCTGTCGATTTGCAACTGAACAAATATTCCCAGGGAATTATTGAAGAAAATCGCAAAATTATAAAATCTATTATTTCCTGCATTACGTTTTGCGGGTCACACGACTTAGCACTGAGAGGTAAACATTATGATGAAGGTATTCTCGAGGATTTATACAGGCTGCGAATTGACGCGGGAGATTTGATTTTAAAGAAACACATTGAGCAAGGGAAAAAGAATGCAAGCTACCGTTCAGTGGATATTTAAAATGAAATTATTGGTATTTGTGGAAGCGTTATTAAGGCTGATATTATGAAAAAAGTGAAAGAAGCAGCAGCATATAGTGTGCTAGCAGATGAAACAGCTGATATTTCTGGCACTGAACAACTATCGATTGGGATGCGATATTTTGATGAAGAAACACAGGAAGTCCAAGAAATGTTTGTCGGATTCATTGAGCTAAAAGATTTGGATGCGAAATCGATTGCACATAGCATAGATGAGTTTTTGACAAAAGAAGATCTGAATATAAATAAATGCGTTGGTTTTGGTTTTGATGGTTGTTCAACGATGTCAGGAAAAGACGGAGGGGTACAAGCGATCTTACGCAAAAAGTACACCAAAGCCCCTACTTTCATTGCTCGTCCCACAAACTGAATCTAGTTATCAATGATCTAATTTCACTTCCTGAAATTAGAAATGCCATGGGAACCACCAAAGATACTATAAACTTTTTTCGGGAATCAATTTTGAGAAGGAAGTTGATACCTAATATATCCAGACTTTGCGAGACAAGATGGAGTGAGAAACACAAAACCATCAGAGTTTTTAAAGAAAATCTTCCAGTAATTCTGGAAGCCTTACAAACATTATCTCAGGAAGGAAATAGTGCAACTCGGAAAAGTGCCTTCCAACTGCATGCGGCTACTTCCAGAATTTCTTTCATTCTCGGGATTATGTTGGTAGCCAAATACTCGGCTTTGATGGAACCCGTTGTCAACGTACTCCAATCTGTAGCTTTGGACGTGGTTAAAGCCTCGGAACACGTAAAAGGATTTTACTTTTAATTAAAAACCACCGTGAAAATCCGGAAAAAGTGACAGACGAAATTATAAAGGAAGCTACTGCTGTTGCGGAGAAAGTCGGACTGGAGGAGGACATTACATCCATGCCGCGTATTACGGGGAAACAACGTCATAGAAGCAATCATCCAGCAGAAAGCCCTTCAGAATACTGGAAGAGGTTTTTAGTAATACCATACTTGGATTCAATTATCACCTCCCTTGAAGTACGTTTTGCTGAAGAAAACACGCCATCATTCGCATTTTAAGTTACACCCGGCGCAGATGCAAACGATGACAACTGAAAATCTGAAACAAACTTGTGAATCTATTGCCCAGTTTTATGATTTACCGAACATAAAGAATGAAATCGAACTTTGGCAGCAATTGTGGCATGATAGGCTTAATCTAACAAATCTAGCAGTTGTTGATGTCCTAAAAGAAATAAATTCCTTCTTTCCCGAAACGGAAAAAGCATTGAAAATTTTGAGCGCTTTACCATGCACGACATGTACGGTAGAGCGATCCTTTAGCAGCCTCAGAAGACTAAAAACATGGCTAAGAAGCACCATGGCAGAAGATCGCCTTAATTTCGCCATGATGAGTGTACACAGAGCTATAATAAATAAAAACCTAAATAATTTTAATGATAAAGTGATTGAAAGTTTTGCAAAAAATCCCCGCAGGTTATGTTTTAATTAAATATTATTTTTGTTAAAATAAATAATTATTACTGTGTTTAAAAGTTTGATTTGGTTATTGTGCTGTCGAGGGCTTGTGAAGTTTTATACATTGATATTAGAACCGTTCTTATTACAATCGTCATCGAGGCAAAGACTTCCAAAGTGTAACGCTTCATGCTCTCGGCGTTCATATTTTTTATCCTCCATAATATTGCCCCATTGCCCCCCCCTTAGTCATAAGCTGGCGACGCCCTTGACTTTAAGGCTAATTACCTATTTTATCCCGACGTTTCGACCGGATTACACCGATCGTGGTCACGGGCAGACTGCTGAGGATGAATGACGTCTTCGTAGCGTGCGGTTTTTTACAACTACCCACACTCATTCCATGCATTTCTTAATTTTTGTTATTGTCACTGTCGGTACTTTGACACACTACACTAACGACATCTACACACTGGCGACGGCCGGTTTTCCGGCTCCGGACACACTCACTGATGACAGGATTCCATGATGTTGATAAGCAGTATCAATCTTCCCGGTTGAAATTATGGTATTTCTTGATTTCAACCGCCTCTCGTGCTATTCTGGAATAATAGTGTCGATCAGTGGAAAGGACCTGTGGCTGATGAACGTATTTTTGATTACAAAAAACCGCACGCTACGAAGACATCATTCATCCTCAGCAGTCTGCCCGTGACCACGATCAGTGCAATCCGGTCGAAACGTCGGGATAAAATAGGTAATTAGCCTTAAAGTATAAACGCGACATAGACCCGTTAGTAAATATTGTAAGATGTGTACAAGTCGTGAAAGTTTAAAAACATTAATCTAACGATTAATGTTTAGGCTTTCAGAATAGCAACGCTTTACCAGTTAAAGTGACAATGGTCAGCCTATTAGTTATTGTGAAATCGGTCAAGCGCGAGTCGGACTCGTGCACTAAGGGCTTCGTACTACCATATAACGTTTTTTTGTTACGTATTTAATCTAAGCGAAATACCACTCACTGACTGACTCATCACGAGATCTCCGAAACTATAGGTCCGATTGACTTAGCATTTTAGCAATTTAGCATAGTTACTACTTTCGCGGTATAGGTTCACTAAGAGCGAATTTTACGAAAGTTCTGTCCGAAATGGCTCCTCTACTCGTGCGAAGCCGGGGCAGTTCGCTAGTAAAAACATATGTCGGATTCAAAAACAAATTTTACTTTGCAGTTGAAATATACTATCTTCCATACTCTCCAACTGCAAATGTAAGTTTGTAATGCAAAAAAGTGTGATGAATTATGATAAATGCGTAATTTTTTAATTTTTCCCTTTTTTCCCTATTGTGATGTGAGACTTCGCTTCTTGCCGAATTTCATAATTCTAGATCAACGGAAAGTACCCTGAAGGTTTTTATTAAACACATGAATATCTATTGATTACGTTGACTTAGAAACTTGAATTTTTTGAAACCTCCGAGGGACCATAGACCTCAGTTCTTAATATAAATTTCGACTTTGTACCTCCACTCATTCTTGACAAAAAGGGTCTTGAATGGTCAGACAGACGGACACACTAATAACGAAAAGATCCTGTAAGGGTTTATCTTTCGAGTTATGCAACCCTAAAAGCACTATCCTTTATTACCCGTACGGGAAGATAAGCAGCTGGAATGTCCTATATTATTTATTATCTTATGCTATGGAAGCCAACTACTAACGAATACATAAGTATTATATTGTTTTATAGATTTATGGCTATCTCCAAAATACAAGCGGATCATATTCCAACTGGACTGAAGTTGTCATTGGCGGAGAAAGCTATGAAGGACGTCAAATATTGGGTCTGAGAATTAATACTCCTACAAACAATGGCAAGGACAAACCCGTTATTTTTATCGAGTCAGGTATAGTGCCAACGTTATATAAGTATTTATGTTACATAAGGGTATATTTTATTTGTTACTTATTTCATATTTATTTGTTACTTATTTCGTAATATAAATGCGAATATTCACGCTTTTCTAGAATGAACTAAAGCAGTTTTTGATGATATATGCCAATGATTGCAATTCATATGCGTACTTAAAATATGTATTACCTTTTCTTCCTTTTTAGAGTAGACGTGGAATTAAGACCCACCAAAATCTTTTTGTAATTTTATTGTTATTTTGGTAGTAATCTGTGCTTATAGGCGCAAGGAAGAAATATATGACAAAACGTAGTGATTTAATTGTTTTTATATGATGACAAGTTGCTAATCGCAAAATAAATCCCTGCTATCAAACCTTAACCAAATTAGGATGAAATCTTCAACTTTTATTAAATTCTTTTGTAATACTTTTTTATTTCAATATCTACAATTATCTTTATCTTTAAGTATCTAATTAAAAACATTTCTAAATGAAATCCCTTATCTTATTTCAATAAGCAAGTTATTGATTTTGCTTGGCAACAGGAAATTCGCCCCAACTTTTGATATCTATAGCAATTAACTGTGTAGAACTATAATAAACCAGAAAAACTTATGAAGGCAATGTAGCTAAGTGTTAGCTAAGAGAAATGCTAAAAACGCTTACACAAGATTCAAGGACGCAAAAGAAGTATGTAGAGACTGTCTACTACTGTCTGTCTACCTCGTTGATATAGCGTTAAGATGCGTATATACGTATATAAGTCGGAAGATAGCAAATCTAGAGAATTGATCATAATATTATGACAAGCTTTTATGACAAGGTTTGTTCCGCAAATGTCAATTATACGATACTTCAAATGAAGACTCAGTATTTTACTGCACCGTTTTTTGTAAAAAAATAACAAACACATTTCCTTATAGGTATCCACGCACGGGAATGGATAACGCCAGCAACGACAACGTATTTCATCAATCAGTTGTTAACAAGCGTCGACCCTAACATATTGGACATGAGAGACTCGTTCGATTGGCGCATCTTCCCTACTGTCAACCCCGATGGATATCATTATAGTTACACTGTCGTTAGTACTGATTTATTTGACATTTCAATTGAGACGAATTGAATTTCTATATATAATATACAGATGAGTTTTAATTAATTTGACAAAATTATATTACGGGTGGTTCATATCAATACGTAAAATAGTGTTATGGTGGTATACTAAGTTAAGTAAATTAAACCATTTTCTTGACGTATAATTGTTTGAAGAGAATATCTTGAAGAAAATTAGTCTTTTTGGTCAGTTGTATGTGCGCGCTGAGATATTTTGATACTTGAGATATTATTTTTAGGCACACCATGCTTTTTTAAATGTGGATTGTACAAAATGATACTTTTATGTTGATTTGCTAAATTTCCATATAGATCATGATAATCTCAATCATAAGTAGGCTGACACTTGCCTCATGCATAACGGAATTGCGTACTCCCGGCTGGATATGTAGGGTTGTTTCATTGGGTATGAGATGTGGAGAACATCTCGCTCAGTTATACATTTAGCATATAATAATAAAAAACAATGCAAACAGAAAATTTAATCATCTTGGTTAAATTTAATTTCTTGTAGTCTTATACTAATCTTAGTCTTATACTAAAGAATGATAACTCTGGATTCGAATAACTGAAATTATTTAGGCATCTAAGGACATTATAATACATTCGTTTAAGCGTTTTAGACATTTTTGTATTTGTAACAATGTGAAGAACAAATTAAAGACAAACGGCCCGCTTATTACATTCCTTGCAGTCAGCATGCTACAGCCAATATCGCGCTATATCTGCTGTCAAAACGAGAATTTGTATAATTTAATTTGTATAGTGGAGCTAAATCTATCACGAAAAGCGCATTTTACGGTTTTGGTACAACAGACACGCAATCGTCACACGATACCAATTTTTTTTTCCAATCAATCACCGGTCGCGCAACGATCGCGTGGCTGTGTCGCTGTCTGCAGATGTTTAGATAATAACTCCGTGGAAGTGGTTGTATGTTCGCGTCGCGTGCAACCCCTGGTGCAACAATAATTACCCATACTCGCCCAAAATATTACCGTTGTGTGCGTGGTATGCGTGTGTATTAGTGCGCACACATACAAACCGCGCACGCTTGCTTTCTATGAAGACATCCTACTGTTATGTTTATACTGTGACCCTGTACACCGATTTATATAGACATACATTCTAGAAATTAAACGTCTTAAACCAAATCATTTCGTGTAGTTACACTGTGATTTTTAGGGTACGAACTCACTCGTTACTTAGTGCTACCGACAAGCGATTTTCGTTTGCATCGCTGCTGCTCAGCGTTCGATTGCAGCATCAAATCAACACGTTTTCGCGATTGCGTTGGTGTTGCATCATATTTAGGCGACTCTCTACATTCAACAATAGCAGTATAAACTTTTAGAATTGTAGATTATTGGAGATGTATGTAAGGTTAAAACTTCAGTCACTCCACTGAGCTTCCAAAAAAACCAATGCTAAAAGCAGCAAGACGACACTGTCGCATAAAAAAATTAGTCGGACAGGATATACAATGTTATAAATCATATGATATGCAAATAATGATTAATTATGAACTATAAAAACCAATACTATAGGTTTCAAAACAATTCATTCAATTTTCATTAAAAGTATAGGGAACGGACATATGGACAAATAACTTTATTTTTAAAAATTGCATTATTTAATTGTTAATTTTTTTTAACAAACAATGTTAATCTTTATTAATGACAAAAGAGTACATACATACATATCCTAACTTTAATATTTACAAACTTAAAAGTACACATTATCTAAAATAATACACTTCCTCAAAGTTGCCGCTTAGAATGCTGTCATTGCTTAAGGTACCCAGCAGACTGGCAGCATTACCATGTTGAATAGCCAAACTGATTCGTTGACGGAAGAAGCCAGGCCGGCGGTCTCCTGACGCCTCGACCAGTTTCTTATAAATATCAGAAACCAGTCGATGGGCTTCGGGACCCCAGGGACCCAAAGTTTCGACTGCAAAGGGCGTAAATATGAAACTCTGAGAGAATCGCATACTTACGCCACTTCAAATTCTCAGCAGTGCTGGCCGTAACACCTGCTGACTTGGAAGTCGCCGGTACATGGGAAACAGCAAGTGTATCGACACAAGTGGCGTTCTACATCAGCGATCTTCCAAATTTTCAAGGAATGAGCGTCAAACCATCGGCTATCGCGCAATACCTACAGGCTTTAAGACTGCAAGAACGCCAGCGGCGACAAGAGCCCGTCGAATGACCTCATTCAAGGCAGCATGTCGTGACATGCAGTACATACATAAGATAAACCGTGGTGACCTAGTGCATCGAGGAGATCACCACAGCGGCAACGGTGAGGTAGATTAGTCCTGGCCCCCAGACAAAGTGACACTATGAGAGAAAGTGTGGTATTGTCTATCAAGGTTCCTAAGTTTTTCCAGGTATTACCTGCTACCAGTGTCCTGACTCCTTCTCAGAAACAGCCAGGAGGCGAGACCGATGTTATTAGGTACTACAAGAACCCAAAGGTTGTAAATGAACATTTTTGCATAGAAGCTCATCCCAGTGTTTCTGACAAAAGGTCGAGGTAGGCAGGTTAGTACTCGGACAAACACTTAATCAAGCATTTCGAGCATCAGTCATGCACGGCACCTCAACCAATCCTAAGGAAGGGCGAATAACAGATAGGAATAGGTTTTCCGTGCTGTAGGCCGACGAAAAAACAGCAGGCAGTGACACGCTCGAGATTTTGCGTATACCCTATCCTCTATAACGGATAGGACGTGAGGCTTGATACCAGACCCTGTCATCAACTAAGGAGCAATTTAATAATTTTGATAATGTTGTCTACAAATATTAAAAGGGTTTGAAGTTTAAAAAGCTGAGAACAGCGAAGAGCATATGTAAATTTTGGAACGAAAAGGCAAAAACGAACAATGAGGAGAGCCATGTGGGAATTAATTTTGAAGTGTTTGTCTGAAGACTGGCAAAATTTTCTTATTCGATCATTGATAAAACAGGATATGGAGTCCTCTAAAACGGGAGCACCCAGGACGTACAGCGATTCTTTTGACAACACATTAATATTTGATGCCAGTTTGTTAAGTTTTTTATCGCATTTTTTTAAATAATTGGAACGGAATCGGAAACAAAGAGTTCACATTTAGAAAAATTTTATTCTAAGCCAATATCTTTAAACCTTTTAATGAGGGTTTTAAGGTCATTTAAAACAGTAACTGCTTTACCTCCTATTGTTCCATCATCAAGGTACCAAATATTGAAATTACAAATGGCAGGATGTATTGTTACTTTGTTAATTTTGTTACTTTTTAATAATTTGTACAATAATATTTTGTTGCTAAAATTTTTAGAGTACGAAATCGATCAACTCTACGGTTTTATTGTCTCTCAGTATTTATTCTCAACCTCAATGATTGTATGATTATTAAGGTTACATAGAGTTGCACGCAGTTACTTACAGACGTAGCAGTCCTATAAAACGTACCTGTGTACGGCACATTGCGCTGTGGACCCCATGGACTATTTCTAGAATGATGTCTATATAAATTGGTGTACAGGGTCACAGTATAATCATAACAGTAGGATGTCTTCATAGAAAGCAAGCGTGCGCGGTTTGTATGTGTGCGCACTAATACACACGCATACCACGCACACAACGGTAATATTTTGAGCGAGTATGGGTAATTATTGTTGCACCAGTTGGAGTTGCGAGAGACATAACGGCGTTAATCTCTCTAATGCATCTCTAATGGCTTTAAAGAGAATTTATATCTATATACACGTATCGCGTCCAGCACGTACCAGTACAGACATAAAATAACATACAGTACCAGACATAAAAAATATCATTTTCAAATTACATTTTCTATTATATAGGTTTATTCACATCTAACAAACGTGAGCTTAGCTTATCCGCGTAGACTCGGACCGGCCGTAGTGGATTTCAAACCGGTGGACTTACGGTTTTCTGAACATTCATATTTTACATATTTTTATAAATATAAATATATATAAATTTATAAGTTTGATCTTCTGTTCGCATTTATTGACCATTTTAAACTGTAAATGCACTAACACAAGTGCGCGTTGCTCTCGCTCTTTATTTTTAAACTTGTCCAAACCTGTTTACTACTAACTACCGAGTGACCTGGCGTAACTGGACGGGAGTAGTCACTCACAAAAAATAGAAAGCACAGCTAAACAGACAACTTCTCTAGTCACTAAACACTCGCACTATTCTACTGATGACCATTCGCGTTTAGTACTAATCACTAAACATCTGCACTATGCATTTCCAATAAGCTCTGCAAGGTGTGAGTCAGACTTAACAGCTAGTTAGATGTTAATTAAGAGCATAAGGGCAACGTCATCGCAACACGTTACATTATAAGTTAAACGCGACAGAACCGCAGGCAAAAGCTAAATGTGATATTCTATTAAAAAAGGTTGTGTTGTGGTTTACTTTCAATATCATATTTTTACATAACCTAAAAACCTTAAAAAACCTTAGGTATAAAAATAAGATATTCAAAGTAAATCCCGTAGACTTTTTGCGTATTAGTGTGTTGCTTTAGTTCCATTTCTGTAAAAAATATCTCGGATTTTGATATCCGATATTGCTTTAATTTATGTATACAAGGCTATATCGAAAGGATGGGTAAATATGAATGGATATTAAAGTACTCATGACAACGCAAAACTTTACGCTCTACAAATTCACCAGAAGGCAATAGTTATAGTGTAATACAACAAAGTTAAAAAAAAATAAAGGTGAAGTAACCCTAATATCAGCGGTTTTACGTCAATAACAAACCTTTGGAATATAGGGCATAATGATAGGGTTGTACATTTATTTCCTATTATATGAATGTTTTTTTTTTGTATGGAAAACAGAATAAAAGTATCCCGTATTACATTTGCAATATCAATAGTGATACGTTGTACCCCCAGCGGATTTATACCCCCTTTCACAATAACCTTGTATATAAAGGAGAAAAGAGATGGACCGATTCATTCATCACGAGATCTCCCGAAGTAGGCGTGTATCTTTTGCTAAATAAAGATCCACTGAGAACAGGTTTCCGAAAAATGAAAGGAGATACGTCTATACAAAGTTAGGATGGGGACAAAAATATTTTTCTATTGACTTAAAATCTAGCGCTTATAATATTTTATACGCGATCCACGCTGTGGCGGGCGGGGGGTGTCCGTTTTGTAAAATTCCACTCGCCAAAGGCCCCCCCTTTGGCATTTACCGGCTTTCTGAATGTTATATTTTAATAAACCTTTTGTAAAATGATGTTGAAAAAAATGATACTCGTACCTGACTGAGTTTCTTGTCGGTTCTTCTCAGTGTCCAGCTTTTCTCTCTGAACCGAACTAAAGTAGATTTGACGTTCAAAAATACCTTTTAATTGGGTTAACTTGAATAAATTGATTCGACTTTGACTTTGCCACGTGTAAAATACACGCATACGAAGTCGCGGGTAACAGCTAGTATTATTCTACAAAGCTAAATACCGAGCTTCGTATCGCTGCTAAATATAGGTTCATCTTCGACTTTTTCGTATAAAATGATGATGTCAAAGAAAAGCAGGTTATAAATATTGTATTAATTCATCGGCTATTTTATTGAAATCCTGAAACTTCTGCGGTGTTTTCAAATCTCGCTTCACAATATAAAAATGGTTTTAAAACAAAAAAATTACTTTGAACGTGAGTAGTTACAAGTATAAACTCGGTCTAAATTCATGCAGAGCATAAACGATGAAGCTGAAAAAAAGAGAAGTAGGATGAAGAAAAATAAAATTCCTTAATCGTACTAATAATATTTTACTTTATAAAAAATTTAAATTTTTAAAATTTTATTAATACTTCTTACTTAATTTCTAATTGTACAGTCAAGTCCTTACCAATAGTTATGAATTAATCTGCATTTTACATACAAACTTACATCTCCCATTTTCTCCTTTAGAGTCGAATTTCCAGAAGTCCCTTCTTTACACTATATCACGAACCTCTGCGCAAACTTTCAAATATCTTTCTGACACATTTGAAATCATATATTCTTAGATATACGTAGGGGAATAATGTGGTAAAGAAACTTCATAATTATATTCTTTCCAATTACATCTGTTTTATTCGATATCTGTTGAAATATCATTAGGACACCCTCGTCGTCATTTCAATACCAATCAAACTGAGTGAGTTGTAGCGTCTTGTCGACGCTGAGTGAGTTGTAGCGATGTTCGAACTAATTTCACCCACTCACATCTAAATATAGTCTACGGACTTTTTGGCGGGAACGGAAGAAGTGAGGTCGTCGTTTTATTTAGATTTTCTATTTTTTATATTTTCGGAAGTTTCAAAGTACAAAAGTGATAGTATATTGTGTTTTAAAATTCTGTGTAAGTACAAAGAATGGAGTAGGTCTAAATAAACAAGTGTAGCTGAAGTTCTCACGCTCTTCCAAGAAGTCCTTTATAACTTAAGTAAAGCTTACTATCACTTTACTGGACGAGATTTACGATAAGAAGAAAAGAAAAACTTCGAATGTGCTTCATGTCGATTCTACTAAATAATACGTGACATTGGCAAATGCGCTAATCTGTGCGCCATTCCATTAAGAAAGAAAAAAATAAATAAATATAGCCTACGTTATTGAAAAACAAAACACATTAATACATATTGCAGGATTTACTACAATCATTCAATAACCTTCTGAGGCTAATGTATTCATAGAAATTAACTTAGGTACACATGTTCCTTTGAAGTATTGTTATAAAATAAAAGGCAAATTTATTATACCGATTGTGAAATCAAAGCATGTGAACCCTTTTTGTATAAAAAGTTATTTGTGTAAAATTTCATGGCAATAGATAAATAATTAAAAGATAAAAATAATGTGAAAATTCTAGCGGAGACACGACGGCGTAATTAGCTACATAATAACATGATTTTGTTTTAACTGGCTTTCAATGTTTATAATTCATAGCATAGTACTTATATTTTCTTGAAACTAGCGCATCGGTAGTTGAATAACTTTAAATTGTTTATCTAACATTTTATTTAGTGTATGGCTTTTAAATAAATATTATTCATGTTGTAGGGTAATTGATATTGTAAAACTTTGAAGTATAAAAATTGTTGAAAGTCAATGTCGGTTCTGTTTTATGACAGTGACAGTTGCGTTATGTTTTTGCTTACACATTATGGTCGCAGTGCATCTGGTTTTTATTTCTTTTTTTTGCCTAATTTTATTTGTAATCGGTAGATATTGTAGTCTGTTAGATGTAGTCTATTTTTTTTATACGTTCGTTGTGTATTCTTTCTATATATTTTTATCTGTAACATTTTGAAATTTCTTCCAATGTAGTACTTATTAGCGAGTGATAGGTCGATTTGGCATCTGCAGTTATTACTATTATTATTTTTTTTGTGATTTTGTTTTTCTTTTTGTTCTTTATACTATATTTTTATTGTTATTTTTATTAATTTGTAATTTATTATTTTTATTTTGTAGTTATGATAATTTTGTATATTTAGATGGAGAAATCATTTGTTATGGATGATAGTTTTTCTCATGCTCGTCATCAAGCAGTTTTTTCAGTACGGATAGTGAATCCTCCACTTCTTTAACTTTACATGAACAGATCATCTCCCTTTCTACCAACTTTCCTAATAATTTCAATATAGTCCATACTAATATTCAAAGTATCCCTGCTCACTACTCAGGCCTTCAGGCATCCAGTAGTAGCGCTCACCTCGACGCGTTATTAATATCCGAGTCCTTTCTTAAGCGTTCTCTTCAATCAACTCAGTTTGCGCTTCCAGGTTTCGTTCTAATACGAAAAGATAGAACAGGAAAGGGTTGCGGTGGAGTCGCTATGTATTTACGTGCTGATTTGTCTTACCGTGTAATAAATGTGTCTCCCTTTCTTTATTCGGAGTCAGCGGAATATCTGTTCCTTGAAGTCACAACTCACCACTCGAAAATTCTTCTGGCGGTGTTTTATAGTCCTAACCTTACTGTTAACTATTTTGACTCTAGATAATATTTTAAATAATTTGTGTCCTATCTATGATCATTTAATTGTAATGGACGATTTTAATACTTGCCTGATCAAAAACGATTTTCACACGCAAAAGCTTCTGACTGAGTGTCTTATTTAAATCTTCATATCTTACCTCTTAGCGCCACCCATCACTTTCCTAATTGTATTCCTTATTTATTGGATCTTATGATTGTGTCGTCCCCTGGAAAGGTCGCTACTCATGGGCAAATTACTACTTCTTCCTTCTCTTACCATGACTTTATTTACTTGTCTTATCGTATTCGTCCTCTTAAGCGTAAGCCTCAAATTCAGTTACTTCGTAGTTATAAAAGTATGGATATGGAAGCGCTTCGGCGTGATGCTGGTGTTATTGATTGGTCATCGATGGCTAGTAAGAGCAGTATTGATGGTAAGGTTGAAGAATTTAACGCCAGGATCCTTGACTTATATAATCGCCATGCTCCACTGAGACGAATTAAAATTAAACACAATCCCGCTCCCTGGATTAGATCTGACATTAAAGAGCTTATGGGTCGTAGAAATAAGGCTAAAAGAAGATACAAGCGTTATCCGTCAAAGAATAAACTTGTCAGATTTAAAATGTTGTGCAACCGTTGTAGTCGTATGTGTCGAGATGCAAAACGACACTATTTTAATGATTCACTGGTAGATCGTAATTCGACACGTGTGGAAATTCCTGAAATCTATTGGTATTGGCTACTATTGCAGAATATGGAAACGTTGATATGAATGATCTCAATAAGCATTTTTCTCTTCCGCCTACTTCTTTGCATCCTAGTGTTAAAAGTAATACATTATTTGAACTATCGCGCATGCCGCTATCTGTGTGTTCGCCTTTTAACTTTACTGCTGTCACAGAGAAAGACGTTGTAAAGTCGATAGTTGCCATTTCGTCCACTGCAGTGGGTAATGATAACTTATGCTCCAAAATGGTCACTCCATTACTTCCCTTACTTCTTCCCATTCTTATCCATATTTTGAACTACTCTTTGTCTTCTTCCACTTTTCCTTTGAGTTGGAAACGCGCGCATATTATTCCTCTACCTAAGGTTTCTAATCCTTCTTTATTATCTCACTTTCGTCCAATTTCTATTTTACCCTTTCTCTCGAGAGTTCTTGAGCACATTGTCCACAAACAATTGACTTCTTTCCTAATCTCTAACAATGTCATTAGTTCTTACCAGTCTGGCTTTCGCCCTGGTCACAGTACAGTAACAGCACTTCTTAATGTCACTGATGATGTTCGATGGGCTATGGAGAATAGGTCTCTCACTATACTTGTTCTCCGAGATTTCAGTAGTGCCTTTAACTCCGTGGACCCCGATATTCTTCTGGGAATACTACGTTCGATTAATCTCTCTTCTTCTGTTATAGCGTGGTTTAGTTCTTACCTAAACGGACGCTCACAGTGTGTCCATCTTAATGAGTTCATCTCCGACTGGTGTGATCTCAGTGCAGGCGTGCCTCAAGGTGGCGTGCTTTCTCCTCTGCTCTTCTCTGTTTTGATCAATTCTGTCACTAAAGTGATTTCTTCTAACTTTTACCTTTATGCTGATGACCTTCAGCTTTATCATCATTTTAATGTAGCCGATGTGGATTTGGCGGTTACTGCTTTAAATGACGATCTGGATCGCATTAAAGTATGGGCACAGTCTTACGGGCTTCAAATTAACCCAATAAAATCGCAGGCTATGATAATAGGCAGCATTTTCATCTTTGCCATCAGTGATTTTCGACGGCATTCCTATTGCTTATGCTGGCACTGATGTAATGACAGATGTAATCTATACAATACAATTACCATATAGACAATATAGTGATTAGTTCTGTTAATATGAGGCAAACCAATATTGCTAACATTTTGGCTATTTCCAGGACCGCATGTGGCGAAAGACACGTTCAAGGTCACCCAACGGTTGCTACGGAGCAGACCCAAACCGCAACTGGGATTATAATTGGCAACGTAAGTCGCTTGACAAACTTAACAGATTAGTGGCTGTGTTTGTAAATCAATCTCTAGTCTAAAAGCAATCTTGAAACATAAGTACCTACTATTAATTAAAAATAATTTTACAAATACAAATCCTCTCTGTCTACCCCGTTAGGGATACAGCTTGAAGATATGTATGTATGTATGTATAATTTTACAATGTGTGTGACCCATTCAACAATGTACGGTAACTGAGATAAATTGATTTCGCATCTTTCTGCGCTGTCCACAATGTCAGGCATAGCATTACGTTAGACAGATTAACTTAACTCCAACATTTTTGTTTGTATTAGTTATGTACTTACTTAATATTAACAATAACGTTGAAAAAATTATAACGATCTAAAAAAATTATCAATATGAGATAACTGCATACATATACAGGGTCGTTCTTTTAAATGGGACAGTATGGGCTTTTGGACTATAAGACCCAGAGCACTGGCGCTTTCATTCATTTGTTATTTATGTTTCATTTTCAAGAAAAGAAAATGATGGTTCATTTTGTGCTAGTTACAAAGGAAAAGAAGCTTTTTCTACATCATTTATTACATTTACAAAAAAAAATACACGAAATATATTTTTTTAAATTTCACCAACTTCCAATGGTAAGATTTTTTTGATGTCTTACAATGATTTGAGCTAAACATGAAACTGAAAATCGATTTATGAAATAAAAAAAACATATGCTGTTTCTGGAAAAAGCTCACGCTTGACAAAACAATTTTTTCACAATTTCACTTATAAATGAAAAATAAGGAAACGGCAGAGCTTTAAGTCTAGTTCAAAATTTACTTATACTGTCCCATTTAAAAGGTATTTAAATTTTCATTTAAAGGACCCGTTATATATGGTTAAAAATATCGTAGAATTAAGATTTCAGTATTTTAAAATTAAGTTAATTACACATTTAACTACTTTAAAAATCGTTTTGAACATTAATTACTTTTCAGAATTTGGCTCGTCAGATAAGCCGTGCGATTACCAACTCTTCGCGGGATCACAACCGTTTTCTGAGAAAGAAACGCAAACTTTATCATCCTACATTGCCAGCATAGAAAACCTACTCGGCTATATCAGTTTTCATTCTGATGCACAAATGCTGCTTGTGCCTTATTCTGATTCAACTGAGCACTTGAACAATTACAATGATTTGGTATTGTATTTTTTAAATACTACAGTTACTACACTAACGTCAGTCCACTCCTAATAAATTACTTATTACGTAAAGTTATTAGTTAAGTATACCTATGTATGCAATGTAAAGTTAAGTTAAGTATACCTATGTATGCAATATATGACGACCTCCGTGGCGCAATGGTTAAGCGCGTCGTAAAGTAAACGGGAGTTGCGGGTTCGATTCGCGCCCCGAGTCTGAGTGTTTATGTATAATATGTATTTATTTACACAAAAAAAGTATACAAGTAGTATATCAGTTGCCTAGTACCCATAACACAAGCGCTGTGCTGCTTACTTTGGGACTAGGTGGCGCTGTGTGAAATGTCTGAGTATATTATTACTATTATAATATATTAAATAATTATTATATAAACGGTTTAATTAAAATAATTAAAATGGATTACTCTATTAAAGTTACAAATTAATTTTGATTAAACACATTAACAAAGTAAACGATAAATCCTCAAAATGAAGAGACTGAAATGGCTTTACAAACAAATTCATTAATTTTCTCAGATCCAAATCGGCAAAACGTCGTTAGAATACGGACACAAAGTGAATAGCGAAAAATATGGAGGACCAGGCACTGCCGCCGAAATTCTATGTAAGAACTAATATTATAGAATACCTATATCTATACTAATATTATAAAAATATAAATTTAATTTGTTTGTATGCGATGGATAAATTAAAAAACTATTCAATAGATTTCAAAAATTCTTTCACCTATGGAAAGCTACATTATCAGTGAGAAACAGAGGCTGTATTTTTTTTAATTCCACCCGTGCGAATCTGGGGTCGCTAGTTATGTATAATATGAATGTCACAGACTTTGCTTTGCTTTGACTTTGCAACGCTGAGGTAAATGGGATAAGCTAACTCACCTGTACATACGACAGACATTTATTATCAAATAAGCTGATCGACCGCCGTTTCGTTAGAAAACAGGACCCGCACATCGACTTTTTATTTGATTTTGTTTGCCTCACTTAGACTGGAGTTATAAAGTATATATATATATGTGTATATATATATATATGTATAAAGTTTATGTATTATGTGTACAATATGAAAAAACTCACAGAACCGAAATATGTATCTCCCATCGGACTAAAAATAAATATCAGTGTAACAGACTAACTGATAACCGTTAATTAGAGACTTTTTAATAAACACGCGCCGAAATATTTCGTCTATATATATTTCGATTCAATGGAATTTGCGTTAAATCTCGAATCATAATATCGTTACAAAAGGAGTGTAAGGCAAATATTAAGTAGATAAATTTTTATAATGGAAATACCGTAACGAATGAACCATTTATGTGCATTTCCATTTAATGGAGGTTGCGCAATTAGGCCAAAGACTAAAATAGTTATACAGAGACCAAGTTTTCAAACGTGCATAGTTTATGTCTATTTTCATAGGGATGAACAATTATTGTTTATATAGTAAAGAAATTAGTTCGGTTCAGTAAAATACAAGTTTAGATTAAATTGACCATAGACATATAGCTCTAACGTTTGTAAATCTACGTCACGAAAATTTTTGCGTATGAAGACAAAAAATATCCTTTTATAATTGTTAGTGAATGGATTGCAAGAGTTCTTTTACCATCGTAACACTGAAATTGTAAATTACAGGTAGAATTTTAATTACTTGTCCGTCAGCTTACTCGACGTAACAAATTCATTACGTCGAGTACGCGCATTCCAACCCTATCTTTCATACTACAACGGAGTACTGACTGTCAATTATGCAGTGGCGCATTTTAAAATTCGGCACCCTGAACCTATAAGGATTTCCGCCCCATAAATTAACAAAAAAAAGAAAAGAACCTTTAAATACATAATAAAAAAGATTAAGGTTCTTTTACGATGTACAAATTAGTTAACTTTGTCAAAGACACTGTCATAATTAACAGATTTTGTTAAGTCAGCTTCTATATTAAGGGTGGCTATTTGGCACGCGACGCCTCTCGTAGTCTGCCGCTCCAGGCTCTGGGCTATGGCCCCCATGGGCCTAGAGTAAATGCACCACTGCAATTGTGATATACATTTTTTTGTACAAAGGAAACGCCGGATTACAATTAAACCCCAAGCTCGTCCGTTTGTTCGTCCGTCTTAGTCCATTTTAGTCGACTGACAAGTCTTCTTAACCCACGTAGGTATTTTGAACTCATTGATATTTTGTATTATTCATCGTAGAAGTCGAACTCGAACATGCCCCAATCTCCGAATCTACTAGAATTAGAATTTAAAAAATTTGATAAAACGAATCCTAATAGTTTACGGAAAAAATATATTACATAGGATGAAATTTATTGTAATAATAACTGAAATTGTTATCCTCATCCTAGTATTTTATTGTATACTAAGACAGCATACTGGAATTCAATTGGAGAAAAAAATTCACATTACAAGATGAAAGACTGTCACTTGTGTACTATGTATTGTAATTAAGAGTGAGATCGCATTAGCTAAAAGATTCAATGATCTATCATTTTAACGATATGGATGACAGAATAAATTGAAACATTCAATGTAAGCAACAACAACAGACAATGTCTATGCTACAATTTATTTTTATAATAATTGTTAACTCGGACCAACAATCATAATGAACGAAGTCATAATGAGACGTCGCTCGTATCGCCTTGTGTCAAACAATTTTAGTGTCCATTTGTTTATATCATTGAATGTACCTACGAGTAAAACGGTTAGCAATAGGAAGCTTGGTAACCTCGCACTGTCGGTGTCATTCGCGTTAGCTTGACTGACTTGACGTATGAAACATTGTAGTACTGAAATAATTACAGTAGAATCCGGATATAACGATCCTTAAGGGGCCGAGGACACTTTGTCGCCAAAACAACCACTTTTTTGCTCAACGACAAAACGATCTGACAATTTGAGCTTATTTTTTATTATGTATTAATATCACTGTAATTAATATTGTGAAATGATAATATAGTCCGATTAATTTCCATTTAAATAAAACAAATATTAGAATTATTAAAAAAATTACTTTAATGATATTTAAACTTGCACATTACATACATACATAATGTATTACAAATTGATCAAAGGTACGTAAGAACCACGTTCTAACCTGACGATTTATTGTCAAAATAGAGCGCTATAAGCAATTGGTCGCTTAAACCGGAGTCGTACTATACGAAACCTAATTTTAGTTTGCATTTTTGTCACAAAAGACGGTTAGTCGTTATAAACGAAGTCGCTATATCCGGACTATACTGTATTTGCAAAATACTCGCAGACCTTAAATATTTTCGCTACTAGTATTCACGAAAATAAAAATATGTCATGTTCAGCTGTGTATCGTTGTATTGTGACCCTTTCCTATTCACGCACATTATTACAAATCTAGAACCTAGGTCAACAAAAAATGGACACGCTGTTAAAGCAAAAACTTCGTCCATTATGATTTTTGGTCCGAGGTTATTAACATCGTACAGAACCCTTTGTGGGCGAGTCATGGTTGGATTACATACCGGCTCAAATTATCAGGGATACAGCGTGAAGATATGTTATGTTATGTTCATGCTTGGATTATAATTTTTTTTTACATTTCTGCCTTTGACAAATTGAACTCATTAGTCTTAAAAATAATGGAATAAATAGCTGTGGCTAGCGATCAGACAGACATGGCAAAACTACAATTTTTGCCCTTTTCACTGCGGAAACCAAATAAGACAACATAAGATATTACGAGTGTTGATAAAGTTAAAATTACATTGGCAACATAAAAGACACCTACCTAAAATATATTTCTGTATACCGGAGGCAAACAATCTTAAGTCACATTTAGCTAATTATTCAGTATACACGTTTAAAGTCTCAGATAGAACATTATTCACGAATGTCACTAGACTAAACAATTGTGTGAATTTACAAGCAAAATTTTTGTTGTTGTTCGAGAATAGGTTAATGGGTAGTTTTTTATTACAAAAAGATATTATTAAAAATATTATAAATTAATAAAATAATGGACTTGGAATATGTTACGTCTAAATGATTTAGATTGGTATTTTTGTTATATGTAATAACAGTATATGTTTTTTATTTTTTTTATTGGACTTAAAATAGTAAGTATACTACTAAAGAGATCATAAAATGCTGATTTCAATTACATCACAAAGTGAAAATTAAAGAGAATGGACTTAGGATGGTGTACCTCCGGTATACAGATTTATGCAAATCACCTACATACATGAAACATCTTTTCATTTTCTTTTTTTATAATAGAATTCAAAAGCCTGTCCCACACGTTACAAGCGTACCATCTATTCAAAGATATTAAGGTTCCCGAGAAAAAATATCGTCCATGACGTCTAAGCCCGTTCTGCTTTATGGCGTCCTGATCTATAGCATTTTTTTCACGTCTCAGAAAAAATATAGAACCGACTTTAGTATTCTTATTACAACCTATCGACATCTTAATATATGTGATTTAAATTTTACTGATTGTTTAGTACTTGGCGCTGCACCCTTCTTGACTACCCCATTAGGGATACAACGTAAAGATTTATTGGTATATATTTAGTATTTAAAGTCAGTCTGTCATACAATCACATAGAGTATAGATGCCTAACTTTTTGGAATCTCTCTATTCCCTAGAAGCTACCTAGAACCCAAAGACCCTAGTGAAGTATAATTTACAAGTAGTAGTTAGTTCGATCTTACTACTGCTAAAGCGTTGAAAGTATCCTCTGTCCAAATTTGAATATACGAGTGTTATAATAGTATTTTATTTTGATCGAACTGAACAGTAGTTTTTTTTTATTTGAATGCTAAAGAAATAACTGACTGTTATTTGGATTTGATAAAAACAAATTAAAGAAGTAACTGGCTGAAAATATATCAACACTATTTTAAAAACTAGCTAACCACGCAATATGCAATAAATATATAGATACTCAACATGAATTTTTCTAATTCAGCGCAAAAGATAAACTGTCTATCGTATCTTGTAAAAAACTGATTCTTCCAGCAATAGTGACTTAACCCTTGAATAAATTAAACATACAGCGATTAGGTTATTAATAACTTTTACCGCCAAAATCCACGGAAATATATTTGAAAACATTATTATGAAATTTTCATGACCTACCGAAACAGAAAACGTATAAAATCCTTATTAAAAGTTTGGGTTTTTGTTATCATTTGAGTATTTTTTCCTCAGTAAACAGTTGAAACAATAGTAAATTTCGTACTCACTCAGTGTTTTATATTGAGTTGTTTTTAGAGCATACTCATGCGATATTAAAAGACTTCGTGTTCGGTGCAACATTCTGTTATTGCACAAAATGAAAGCAGAAAAATTGCATATTGATAACGAACTGTTTCTTAATAATAAATAATTTTTTTTTAAGTAAACTTAATAGACCTTCATAAGGTTTACGAGAACATCTATTTTGTTTATTGTAAATCTATTCCACCCGATTCAGACGACACTTACCACTGAAAAGATCGTAAAGTAATGGTACTTTGAGGTTTGATAATTATGATTACGAAAAATAATGCAATATATGAAATCCATATAGACTAGCCATAAATCAATACAAACTCCAGAAAATCGCAACAAAACAAATATGTAAACCAAATGGGTCTATGGGAACATACAGCGACATTAAAGGTGGCTTCCACCAACTATTCAAATTCAATTTACCAAAGGATTGGATTTGAATCTTTAGGGATTTTCTTTTATTATAAATCTAAACAAATAAATTGCATGTCGGTATCAAAGTTTATATTTCCTATTACACAATTGAACAAGTACATACCCCCTATTTCTAAATATTCAACTACAATACTAAACTACAAATCCTTAAATCGGGTTTAAATTATTGGTGCAAGCCACCCTATGACAGTCAGAAGCTAAGACAATTTAGGAAAGCTTGTTTACCTGGGGTCTTAATCCAAGGATTAAAAAAACAGATTTCTTAACAAAATTTTTGACTTGTCGGTAAATTTTCTGACATTTTGTCTTAAATACAGGTATAAAAAACTGATCTAATCACTTACTTGTTTAGATTGTATTCTTTTATTTTATTCGTTACCAAAATTCTTATAAAAAGTTTTAATTTTTATTATTTACATTTTGCTCTTTTATTTTGAATTTTTTCCTTTCTTTAAATCTTTTTAGTGTCTGACAATTTAAATTTTTCCTAATTTTCTAACAGAGAGTTTCAAAGCACAGGGAATGCCCTGGTTTACCTTACACAATATGTTCCTATGTATATTTTTATGAAATGATAGGTACTGCATTGTGATCTTTATCTTCATTTTATTTTTATTTTATTAATGTTTTTTCCCAGACAAAGCATCCGGCGGTAGTATGGACTGGGTTCGTCACAAACTAGGAATACCGCTAGTCTATACATATGAACTACGTGGCAGCTATTTCCATTGGCCTCCAGGACGAATCTATCAGCAGGGAGACGAGGTCACGCAAATGATGTTGGGACTAGTCGTTGAAGCTCGGAACTTAGGATATTTTTAAAAGTGGAATACAAGCATTTTAGATATTATTTATTTTATTTTCTAATAGAATTATGTTTAATGGTCCCAGAGTTATAATGTAGGAAAAGTTTATTATTATAATATTTTTCTCAATTAAAAATAAATTATTACCTATGATTCTAAAAAAACGAGCTGTTGTTTTCAGACTAAGACCAAAATTATTACAAATTTTTTTCTCTTTTCAAATCCTTTGACCTTTAATTTCGTAACATCTGTAACATAGTTATATAGAATCAATTATAATTGTATAATCGACTATTATTGTGTGTTGTTTAAGTTGTTTTAATAATTTCATAATAAAACTGTATGTTTTATAAAAATGTATGTTTTATTAATCGATTCTGTGGTAATTCAAAATGTGTTTTAATTTTTTTTATGCAAATTTACATAGTCACAATGATTAATTTGTATGATTAAATGTATGTATGTTTGTATATTTAGAGTTAATCTGTCAATTATGTATGAAACTACGATAAAAATACAGAATAAATTACATTATTATGTAGATTTCTTTAATTCGTTTCATTTTACAACAAACATCACAATTTCATTTTAATAAATATTTAAGCAATTTTTCTTATAAATATGAGAATTGAATTAAAATTATTATACATAAGAAAGTAAGTTTTAGACTAAAGCTATGCTATGTTCAGCTATGAGAACAAAATCGTCGGCAGTATTCTGTTGAAAGTCACTCTCGGACGTTGAAGAATCATTTTGAACGTCATTTGTTGTCTGGAACCGTTAAAATAATTTATTGAATTAACGTACAATATTTAAAAAAATGTTTTTTTCATGAATAATAATAATAATAAATACTCCAGACAATTACACAGATTATGTGACCCCAAACTAAGCAGTAAGCTTGTACTATGGGTACCACACAACGAATTCAGGGGGAGTTCGCAGTAACACCCAGACTCCAAGCCAATTTAGAAAAGTTCGTTTCCTAAATTGACCTGACCGGGGATCGAACCCGGGACCCTAGCTTGGAAAGCAGATGCTATGCCACTGCGCCAACGGGTCAGTCTATATGTATTATGTTATGAATATATGTATTATGTAGCTTCTAACGTGACTTTGCTCGCGTGGTTCAAGCTAATCTCAGTCACGTATGTTTTGGCCAAAGATACAACCACTCTAAGCACAATTGATTATTTGATTAATTTAAAAACAAACGAATAAACGACATTGTCCTGATTGAACATTGATATGAATTCATAAGGCCCGTGCCTTTAAAAGCAAAATTGTGTTTAAACAATTTATCACTCCGTTCTATTTAATGATTAGTCGTCTTCACTTACATTTTCGATCTGACTTTGCGTCTCACTCAACCTCGACTCATTACTGCCAGTTCGTTTCTGAAAAACAAAAGGAAATGAAACATCGGTCTTAGTTTAAATCCGTAAAAGCCTTCAAGGAAATGTTATTAAAAGTATTGTCTAAGACCACTCACTACGCTCTGATTCCTTATTTCTTGTTTCAGCACGTCCAACTTTGTTTTTTGTTTTCTTTTGAAGAAGTCGACCTGGAAAACCATGATAATTAAATTTTTTCTTCCTGCTTTTACAATGTATAAGAAGTCAAGGAAACTCAATGCTACTGGTTCTTGTTTACAAGTTTAACAGTAACAAATTACTTGTTGTATTTGAATAATCCGAACTCTGAACACAATTAAAAAAACATTCTAACTAATGATGTTTCGACATCTAAAATTTACTGATTAACGTATAAAAGTTAGAAAACCAAACTTGCCTTCTATAATTTTTGATGTGTGATTTGAGTGAAGTTCACAAAATCAGTGAACTTTATCAGAAAACGATTTTTTGTTTTTATTTAATATATGAAAAATAGAATACTATACAATAAACTATACATAAATTGCTTTACGAGTTACATAAAAAATGGTGGAGATAATCTTATATGTTATATCTTATTTAATTGTTAATTCCTGCGACTAAGCTTATTACAGTAGAATATGTGGAAGAATTTACGACAGTAGTCCCTGTGGTGAAATTCGTGTGATATCCACTCACAAGGCAGTCGTACAGATGATTCATCGCACGGATTTAGATGAGATTTTCGCCATTCGATCCCATTTTTTCCAGGAAGATTTTAATAAAAAAAGATATAGCACAGGTTCATTTTTGATAACAATATCTGTTTTCATAGTAACACAAATAGATCTATTCAAATTCAATTCAAATCCATTTTTAAATCAAATAGATAAGGGTTTCACTAACTATGCAAATACGAGGTAGTTTTGAATCGAAAATATGCCAATGTGGTTTGGAAAAAATTTAAGAAGAATCGGACCAAAACTCAGGTATGATTAACATTATTTTACCTTTCATTTGTGTATATAAACATAATCACAATATTCAAAAAGTAAATGAGTATCTTATGATAATACCTACTTACATAGATATCTTCACCTGTATCCCTAACAGGGTTGACAGAAGAACCGGAGATTTTTCTGTACAACCCCGAGAAAGCCAACGTTCTCCTCATGCACCTTCACCGAGGTATGCGGACGCTTTTGACATATCCCTCTGCTAATACTCTAGCTATTTTATCCTCATATGTCAACCTTGATTGTCTTTGAATTCTGTTACTAAACTTACTTTTGCTCTGTAGATTTTCTTGTTAATTCATTCATCACTCATACTTTATATGTGCCGAAATTATCGCATTCCTTTCTTCAATTTTACTGTAACACTCGTCCAATCCTGCCATATATTTATTCGAGTTTGTGTATCCTAAGCCTATTACCGCACAACAAAATTTGCAACAACGCCGCGCTATTGATAACCTTGGCTTTGCATATATTATGTTAACTACATTACAAGCCTCTCCATATTATAACATTAAATTCTTATATTTATATGTATTATAAAATTTATTTAAAAAATTTCCAAATTAGTTTCAAAATTTATTTTAGACCATTCCCTTTTCGTGGCATCCGGGTGGGAATGTTATAATATCCAGCTCACATCTTCATAAGAAATACAGCTTAATTCACCTGTTCTAGACATACATACATATCTTCAAGCTGTATCCCTAACGAGGTAGTCAGAGAAGACGAAGCGTCAAGTTTCGCTGTCCTTACATACTTCTTTCGCCTCCTCTAATATCATAATTCTCCTCACACATTTTCGCCTAGGTATGCTAGTAGTTTGACATTTTCGTCAGTTAACACTCTGGCTAATTCTAGACGTTCTATAGTTACCCTCAGTCTCTCAATTTTCAAATTGTCAAACACCAGGATCTTAATTTCGTCTATCTTTAGTAATAATCGTTATATAATAACATATTGTATAGACTCAGGTGTTACTTTGCGAAAATCCATTTCATGTGATGAATTCCTAAAATCTTTAACTATTTTCCGCTCAAACTTCACAAACCACCAATCGACACGTGTTTCGCCTCTCAACGAAGCATCTTCAGGATATACCAGAGATCGGACTCGGTCACCTAACCGATTCAGTGCTGGTAAGATGACCGACTCGTTTCTTTGAGAGGCGAAACACGTATCAATTGGTGGTTTTTGGAGTTTGAACGAAAAATAGCTAAAATTTTTAAGAATTCATCACATAATATAATAATCTTATATGGTATGGTGCCAGATACCATTAGAAGCGCTAAGCTTTACTTCACTGTTACATGACGAAATGAATCAAAGTGTGCAGTTAACTACATCCAGATTCCATGTCAACAAGACCTAACCTAGGCTCTGGGCATAGAACAGGTAATCAGACATAGAGATCTTCAAATCAACGAGTTAGTTTAAACCCTCTGAATTAGATTTTCGTAGCGATTTGAATGGTTACAGTATTATACAGATAAAACAAGACCATTGTTTTAATAGATTAAAGATCTTACCCTTAAGGAAGACTGAGCAAGGTCAGGACACATTTCTTAAACAAAATGTTAACGTGACGGTTTAATTTAAAGTTAAATTAGTTGTTTAAGTTAGGACTATTTTGTAATATTTATAATTATATTCCAATTATTAGAAACGACAGAAGGCCAACACCGAACCTTTTGTCGTTCATTTCTTTAAACAAAAACCAATACTTAAAATTTCCCGTAATGAGTGCCAATATTAGTCTTCTTTTAAAACGAAGACTATCTATTTATTTTCGTATGAAAAAAGTTCTTTCAAATTACCTTATACAAAGCAAACACCACTATTGCTAATATAAGCAACGCTAGTAAACACGAAATGAGTAATATAAGAGACTTATTTTGGCCAACCTTACTTTCTTTTTGGAAAGTTATTACAGTATTTAATCTGAAAAAGAAAACAAAATAAACAGTTCACAAAAATCCGTAACTGCTTTGTAGATAAGTCGTTAGTGTTTTTTATTCCAAAATACATAACTACTTGCTTACATAATGTCTTTATCAATATAAATTTTTCGTTTAACAATTGTATACTTGTTATGTGTTTTAGAGTACAGCCTGTATGTGTGCGTGAATCAATATTTTTTACAAATATTTTTCTACCAATAGTGAAAATAACAGTTTTCCTCTTATGTCTCTAAGCTAACGATAGTAGTTTAGATATCTATATTCCGCTTTAAAGTTATAATGACGTACGCGTGTTTAACGAATTTATATAAAACTAAAAACAAGATGTTTATATTTACATTTATAACCGCTATTCATATAGCAGCTTCGATCACAAATAAAAAACTAGATACACAATCAACGCTTCAAAAATGTCCGAACCAAATGTGCGCTCAAATAAGTATTTGAGTGTACATTGAGTGAGTCACAGATTATGTGAATTATACTTTACGCACGAGACGTAAGATTGCATTTTAAATATTTTTTTACAAACATCGTTTCAATGTCATGCAAGAATCGTTTACAAGCTTTTATAACCTTATGGTTTGGCAGTAAGGTCTACTTTAGATTAGCACAATATCACCGATAATACTATACGGTATTAAAAAGATGTACGTCAATTCGGACAATAATTTGTTTAGATTTTACTGGAGATTGTGCATCTAGTTCTTTATTTGTGATCGAAGTATAGCAGTTATAAATTAATATTTGCAAATAGAAAGATGTCATTGCTTATCGTACCCAGCAGACTGGCAGCATTGCCTCTTTGACAATGACTTAAGCAATGACAGCTTTCCAAGCGGCAGCTTTGAGGAAGTTTATTATTTAAGATAAAGTATAGTTTTAAGTTTGTAAATATTAACATATGTATGTACTTTTTGTTAATGTAAACAAATATTTGCAAATAATGTTGAGTTTATAATGGCGTAGTACATTTTACTACAGTGGAATATTTTTTTTTTGCGATAAATAGTACTTTTATTGTTATTTTTACCAGTTAAAAAGTACTTTTAATAGCATCTCTGTTTCGTTATTCTTAGGTTAAATGCTTCATTTTATAGCCAGATTTTTTCGTTTTCGATTTCGATGTATTTATTTATTGTTCTACATTCAGCGAGAAGTCTTTTACTCATTTGTATCTTTAAACGTCTCATCAATCTCAAATTTTTTAAACGATGTTTTAATAGATTGTATTTTTCTTCTATCTTTTTGTTTTTTCTTGTAATTTGTGTTGTTCGATGATCGCCACAAAATTTAATTTTACTTGTTGTCATTGTTAACTAAAAATAACTTTATTATTTACTCATGCACAATTTTTTCATCGTTAACTTATAACGGTGTCCCAAAATTCACGCAAAATTTGAATTTCGCGCCATAAGTACCGTAAAGTGTTGCCAATGAAAAAAATTGTGACAGTTGACTGTTTAGGGTTAATAAAAATGGAGCGTTACACGAAAGAAAAGCTCGTTTTCATTGTTGAACAATATTTTAAAAATAATAAAGATTTGGCAAAAACCGTTCGCAATTTTTGTACAAAATGTGATCGGAATATTGATTTAACTACAGCAACTGTGAAGAGATTATTTTAAAATTCAGGGAGACCTTTTAAACTTTTTTCTACAATTTTCTGAGTTCTAGAAAATCTATTTCTAAATCTACGTCCACTCAAGTCTTGAAGGATGAAATTGAGCGCTGTATCAACGAAATTCGGCCGCATTTATGCAAAACAGTCATAAAAATTTCAACAAAAGAGTGCGTATGTGCAGCCAACGCCGTGGAGACCATTTACCCGATACGCTAATCCATACCATAACCTTATACAGTATATTTTATGAAACGTTAAAAAAAATATAATTTTTATTAAAAACTTGTAATTTCCATTAAAATTTCTCCTTGCGTGAATTATGGGACACTCGTTATAATGTCTCATCAATTAAATGGGATACAACATAGTAATGTGTATAATAATAATCTGTTCTTAATTTGACAAAATAGATACTTACTCTTGCTTTATAGTGTACTTAGTGGGCTCTAAGAATAGCTCAAACTGTGACGATATATTCAATTTTTCCTCTTCAAGATTTGTCACTGGAAAGCAAGAAAGTCATTACTGTAGTGGGTAATATAAATGCAGTAGAATTATAACATCCATTCATATTGATCATAAGGAGTAATAATTGTAGTAAGTACCTACAAATTTGCAAAAATAATTAAAACAGAGAAGACGAAGCACCAAGCATCAAGTCCTTACATATTACGCTTCCTCAAATCTAATCAATTTCTTCACACACTCACTGAGGTATGCTAGCGCTCTTGACATCTTCATCAACTAACACTCTGGTTACTTGATCTCCATAAATAAGCCTTGGTTTTCAGCTACCACTTACTTTTACTCTGAAGATTTTTTTGTCTACGTTCGTCACTCACTCTATACGTACTCAAACCATCCAACCATTCCTTTATCAATTTTTACGCTAACTCTTGCCGCTCTTATCGGCGTTTGACAAACGAATTTTCGTGTCTCTTTCTATCTCATTGAGCGTATTAGCTATAGTAATTAGTAAGTATGACAACCTCGCACTGTCAGGTGTCAGTGTAATATGTCAGCTTATGAGTCGGTCATGAAATAATTATACTCGTAAATAATACTCGTAAATCGTACATAATACTCGTAATCGTGTTTTGACTACTTGTATTCTCAAAATTAAAAATAAATCATGTTTAGCTGTGCATCGTTGTACTGTGATCCTTCCACAGTAACGCAAATTAGTAAAAATCTAAAAACTCGCTCAATAAAAAAGGACACCGTAAGAACACTCTTAGAGCAAATCATCCATCCATTGTAATACTTAGTCCGAGATTGTAACACTTTGATGAAAACCTACCATATTGCGTATCTCCTTATTGCCTATTCTGCCTGCGAGGATAACACAGCACTTTAGAAAGATATCACTTCCACCATATTCGTTTTGCTTTCACTTGTTAAAAATATACCTATACATTTTTAATCTATGTGTAGTTGTTAACGCCAAATAATATATATCTTATTTTGTTCTTCTTTCGAGGAGTTATATTGTTGTAAACACATTGCTAATAAATTATCTATTTCATCAAAATCGTCTAATCCACAAAATGATCTTTATTCATATAAAAGATCAATTAGACTTCCTGAATTAGAATTAATTAGTTTTTCCGGTGATCCAGCTAAATAGCCACTATTTTACGAATCTTTTAAACGAACTGTACACAAAAATTCGGAGTTGTCCGATGACTAATTTGTTTAATATTTGGGTAAGTTGTCACAGCGGGCACTTTCTACAGTTGCGGGAATCGCACCTAACGGCGACAACTATCAGTTAGTATGGCGCACGCTCGTGAGCAAATATGACGGCAAGCGTAGCTTAGCTTCAGCTTATATAAACGGATGCTCGATTTTAAACCTTTTAATATCGCTTCTTCAAAAAATATTGTGCGCGCCAGCGGCGGCTGAGCAAGACAGCCGGTAATACCGACGCGCTTGGCGGAGTGAGGTGCTGGTTATAGTCAGGGCCGGATTTAAGTGAGGGCAACCGGGGCAATAGCCCCGGGGCCTCCACAAAAGAGGGGCCCCCACAATAGACTTCGGAAAAAAATCTTTCAAATTCCGACTAGTAAACACTAGTAAACATCTTTTCCTTTGATATTTTTTTTCGCGGTTTTACCTTTACCTACAGTACTTTGTACAAACATGATTATATTGTTCTTAAATATTAACAGAAATCATTGATCTCTCAAAAATGAATCTTTTCAAAAATGAAGATTATAAAAAATAGGCTTCGAACCGCGATGGGACAAAACCGTCTATCAAAACTTTCTCTCCTGAGCATTGAAAGCGATTTACTTCGGGAACTGGATTTCAACGAACTCATCAACGATTTTTCGGCGAAAAAAGCTCGGAAGGTTCCGTTCGTTAATACTAAAATTTAATTTCAGATAATTTTTGTTTCCGATAATATTTATATATGCTTGTTAAATACTAAAAGAATCTACTTGGTTTCACAATAAATTATTTATTGAAAAACTCGACTGAAAAAGTTGGTCATTTTATTTGGTAAATAATTTGGGGCCAAGGGACCTCCACTCCTTTGTTGCCCCGAGGCCTACAGACCTCTAAATCCGGCCCTGGTTATAGTTATGACAAGAAAAGCGTACCTTCAAAAATGCTGCACCAAACAACTACGACCGTTACCTCAGATGTTCGGAGGTGTGGATGACGCGTCCTGTCGTGATCCTGGGCCTGGCAGCGCTTCTTCTCGGCCTTTCTTGTGCAGTGGTCTTCTTTATAAAGTGGACTGTATTTTAGCGTAATTAAATAAAGTGGAGCGGCGCGGAACCCAAACAATGTGGGTGTCGTCAGAGGTCGATCGTAGACTACTAATAACAATTAGCAGGAAAGATGCAACGGACAGAATGACATAACAAAATTATTGCGGGTAGAACAAAATAAGATATATATTATTTGGCGTTAACATTGCCCCCGGCCTTAAAACCATCGGTTTTAATAGGAAAAGAGAAACAGAAAGTAAAAGAAACAAACAAACAAATAATGAACAAGGGAGGAAGCGGGGGGGCATGAAAAAAAAAAGTTTATTGAGAAGGTAAAGGACATAAACGAGCAACGGGTCTCTTATAGACTCTTATAGTTGTTGTTAGGACGGAAGCTACACGACAAACACCATCATCACCAGGATAGGTAGCGACGATAACGCCTAAGGGTCAAAAAGTGGCGAAGTATTATCGGTCATAATTACCACCACCAAACCGACCTTGATCGGATTAGCAGGCACTTTCCATTTTTGCCTTGCTTGTAATAAATTAAGATATTCTTGCTTCCACCGTTTTGCGAAACACCGAACCATTTGGTCCATTAAAGCGTAGCGTTGTAATAAACTCGGATTTTCCGCCGCTGGGGCGCACAGTAGTTAGAAATGAATGTTTCCTTGTATGTTTGTCCTGTATGTGTTCATAAACCATTCATCCGATTGTGATAAAACTTTGATGGGATACTCTACGTACCCCAACGAGCATACAAAAAATATGAACTTATTTAAAAAATCTGTTAAGACACGAAATACATATATACCTACACATCTTCCTACATATCCTCACACTGTATCCCTAACGGGGTAGTCGAAGAGGGCGGAACGCCAATTATCACTATCCTTACATACTTCCATCGCCTCCTCAATCCTTATCATTTTTTTAACACACTTTCGCCTTTACGAGTGGTTTTGACACTTCCGTCTGTTAACGCTCTGGCTATTTGATTTTAATAAGTCAGCCTTGAAATAAGTAGATAATAAGTAGTACTCAGTTATTAATTAGTTAAACTCACTTATTAAACTTTTCACAATTTCTGTGGTCAGTACGAGGTTGACCGATGAATACTGTACCAAGTCAAACATACAGACATATCTAATATAATCAGTCGATAACTCCTCTTGACATTCGTATCCCCCAGGCGATGAAACCTTCCAAAAAAAGACATAAATTGTATACTTAGAGATTTTTTTTGTATGCACATAAACTTTGGATTCAATTAGAATGTAATTAACGAATTACAAAGTATAGAGATACTCGTTAACACAAGAGTGGTCTATTTACAACAAAGGCTATTCTTTAAGCCATATTTGGTCCATTTCAATTCAATTTCCCACAGAAATAAATAATACTTTTAAGTCTTCTTTAATAATAATGTCGTAAAAATACAACATTTCCTTGTTTGTTTGTATTCTGAGTAATCGCAGGAATTACTGAACCGATTCTAAAAAATCTTTCACTAATGGAAATTTACAATAATATGTTTTCAGTACGAATAATGAAACCACGGGGCGCGGCTGGTTTTAAATAAAACGGATGTTCGTATGAATAAAATTCAATGAAAAACTGTATATTTCTGTATATTTCGTGTGTATAATGTCTGCATAGTAAGTAATACATTATATCAAAAACCGTTCTATGTATTTTAATCATGTTACTAATAAGTATTAATTTATTTATTATATAAATCAGTACATATATATCCTAACGTTAATATTTACTAACTTAAAACTAAACATTTTCTTAAATAATAGACTTCTTCAAAGTTGCCGCATTTCATTTTGTGAAACGCTACAATATCTCATTTATCTTTTTGACAAATTAGATTAAAATGGACTTTACATACTTATTTTCGAATTCAAAGAGATTCATAATTAAAATTCAAATTAAGATAATGCAAAGAATTTTTTAACTTGATATAATTTTAATGTTATCTTAGCACCAATTTTTATTTTCTTACCTAAAGTCCATTGGGTACTCAAACATGCATTTTGGGTAGAGCGCGATTTCATTTTGTATTGCATGGGAGGTCCAACACAAACCGAAATATGAGCTTTCGATACCGGGAGTGTTATCATTTGTCAATAGACCCCTGTTGTAAAATGATAACGTAAATGATTTCATCTCTACAAGCTTAAGTCTGAAATAAACTTAGATGGCTTTTTCGTAGATTACCTGTATGATGATATACAATTTTATGGATCAACCTTTTATTGTAGTTTCGATAATTAAAATGTTATAACAAAACGAAAAATGTTACGAAAAATGAGGGGATGTAAGAATATTATCGTTAATAAAATTTCTTATGGAGATCACACATTAAAACAAAATTGCACCCTACCCAAAACGCGCGGCTGATCTCTTTTTATAGCCGGATTGACTAGACCATTAAGGATAAGCCACTCTCGAATACGGACCTCGTGCATTCAAAAACTTACTCTAGATGAATTCATAAAAGGTTTTCGATCCAATTTAAAGACTGCCTTAACATTTTTCCATGTGACAGTACCATTATTGATAATCTGAAATTATAAACAAATTCAGTTTTTTCCGCTTTGACATGACAGCAGCATAAATAGAATTAGCTATGTTATCTAAAAGTCGATTGGTGATTGTTGTCAGACAGAAAAGTGAAATTTTACCAAAATAACAATAAATAAATAAATAACTGATTAACAACTTATGGTCAACTCCTGACTTTTTAACGATAACATGCAAAAAATATATCGCCGCTGTAAAACCTCGACGATCAACACAATAATAATATAGACGATTACATTTTTTACAAATGCATCTTTTAATAGGGATATAGGGAACACAGCGCGAAGATATGTTTGTATGTATATCTTTTAATATGCATTTCCATTGACTTACTTATTATTTTAAAGTTCTAACTGACTTTATTTTAATATCAAACAAACAATAGACAATAACACTTTAAAAGAAGCATAAAAACAGCATCAAAAAGCCGACCAAGAGCGAGTCACGTACGCAGTTACTCAGGTTTCCAAAGTAATTTCAGAAAAAAATTAAATATAGAAATGGTCGAAAATATTAATTATTTCATCTTTCGTTTTCCATTATTTCTGGTTTGGGGTAATTTACATTACTGTGCCAAACGTCTCATAAATGTTAGTACCTAATACCTAGTAGGACGGGATAAATGGGCTGTGACAGACAGACAGACATGAAATTTGTGAATTCCGTTTTTGCTATTAGTATACCATACTAAATAGTAATTTTGAAAACAACTTACCAAATATACGTGCTCGTCGGTAACGATTTTACTTTCTTCATCTAATAATTCTTTATCAGTAATATTACGGTTGTGAGATAACCTAAAAACAAAATTCAGATCAATCACATACGGGTCTATGTAAAAACTAGACAAGTTGATTAATTGAAATATGTTTACTTAATATCATCTACTCGATTGCCTTCCAACCATTGATATAAAATACATTATATGTCGCTATTATCGTAACTTCCAACTATCTAATTAGAATACTCGTCCTTATTCCTTATTGCCCCGTCACTCACATGACCTATTGCAATGTGTATTGTTACCCTTTCAATGCATGTATGGGCAAGTCTTAGAACATTAATCCAACTTTCATTACAATTTAAACTTGGCAAATAATTTAACAATAACGATGTAACAACGAAGTATTATTTGGGTAAGTTAAAATATGCGAAAACTCCTCAGAATATTACCCCTAGCAAAAATTCGTTTTACCCCTATACAGGTAATTATCCTCAAGTTTGGAACCACAGAATTAGAACCCAGTAACCTTGTAGTATTATTAGATACATATTCCATTCTCTACAATATATTTTCGCATTACAAGATGCTATTAGAAACAATACAGCCTTCTCTGTTTATAAAAGATATTTTCGAAATATTTGATTAAGCGCCAGTTCGACTCGCGCATAAAGATATCCGGGACTCTTGACTTGGAAGGCAGATATAGATATTTTTCGCTGGGTAAAGCGATGAATGAATAATAATTCAATTTTACCCTTTGACCTGAATGTCTTCAGTTCTCAGAAGGAAGGGCACTTGTAAATCTTTTGTCGTGAAAGTTGGCTGGTTGCAGATGTTATGTAACGTAACATTAACTATTAAATTCTTCTCCATATTTGATATCTTGCTCATATCCAAACTGACAGTCAGAGAGTACTATAAACAAAATTATTTAATTAAAACAAATAGCATATTATTAAGCCCATACATATACATCCATGAGTTTATATTCTTTTTACATTCATCCGTCAGCCAACAAATCTGTGAGCTTTGGGAAGTCTATACGTCCAATAGTAGGCTTAGTCTTATCGCTGAGAGGGTGATGATAAAAAAATTAAAATTAAGCACATAAACGTTAAAAATTCTCTTTATCAAAGAATAAAAAAATTAAAAATATATATAGCTCTACAATTAGATGTTACCCTTAAAAAAATATTAAGTTACACTTAAAAAAATATAGTGACTGTAAAATAATCACCATAGTAAAAATAATAGTTTGTTTTATTAAAAACAATTCCGTTCATAATTTTTTCCTATATAAAATCATCAACTCGTCAGTGTGTGAACATCGGTCCTAACTATTCATTTTTTACACCGACTTAAGAAAAGAAGGAGGTTCTATGTTCGTCTGTACATATTTGTTTTCTTTATGTATGTTCATCGATAACTTCATCAATTGTGGATCGATTTCAATGATTACTTTTCTATTGAGTTCGGTATAGCTCAAAAGTGGACTCATTCTTTCAATAATATTAGAGCTTGGACTTCGAAAATACACCAAACACCGCTAACTGCTTATAAGCTTTATTTATATTGATGACTCTTTTGTATGTCATTCCGCTCCAGAATTAGAAAATAAGTTAATTGTAGTCCTACCCTAGATATTTATATACGCCATGGTCACTCCAAAGGGAAAAATAAAAAAACTCTTTAAGAAATAAATTAAACCGACTTCAAAAAAAAATCACTCAAAAATACAAAATAATTACCATTTACTAATCAAAAGTCAAATACAAAATAACTTTAAATACATTTATTGAAGTCGGTACCAAATCAATGTGCAACAACAGAAAACCTACTAGTTTGGTAGGCTTGAGACACCGACTTCAGTAACTGTCAAATTTATTTATATAGGTATTTGTATCGTATTTTTAAAGCTATTTTTGTACTTGAGTTTTGATTAGTAAAGGACAGTTATTTTGTACTTTTCAGCTTTTTTTTAGTCGATTTAAATTTTTCTTAAATAACTTTACTTACTTTACTTTACTTAATCTTAATACTTTTTATCTTTCAAAATCGCTGCAATGTAAATCCACCTTTTTTTAATTAAAACTATAAGTGTTGAAATCATACATACAAATAGGGCATCGCCATTTGTGTGATACTGTGTCCGTGTGGAATACTTCTTTTATAATCGCGCTTCGAAAGTTTATTAATACAATAACACCGATATGAAATATCACATTTCGGGTAATTGTAGCTCTTTATCATACCTCAGCATTCCTTCTTAGTGGTTTCGGCAAGAAGCACAGATATCCATCCCTCTTCCTCTCACAGTCTTCTGCGCGTGCTACAGACGCGCCACTCACGCGCATCCACACACAAGCCTCATAAGAACTGTTTCCTTCATTACGGAAGCGCACAATTAATTTTTCCGTTTCCGTTGATCCCAAAACGTATTTCGTGCTGAAAACATTTATGTACTTTAGCCTTCTATATATACCTACATCTATCTGTACAATCTATACATATAAATAAAATTCAAATGTCTGTCTGTGATTTCGAAGTAAAGCTTTCTTCGAAATAAAACTTTCTTAAGCTTATGTGGTTATTTTCATATAACTGGAATCAAAACAAGCTTGTTTTTCATTTGTGTATGTGTGTCTGTTTGTTTGTCCGCGCTAATCTTCGAAACGGCTGAACCGGTTTTAACGGAACTTTTATTGACAAGTAGAGGACTTTTCAGAAAGCAATACCGAAACAATATATAACGCATGAGAATATGTGTTCGATATAAGAAAAATATGTGTTGAGTATAATATAGTGATATTTAATCAATCACCGAATCAATTTCTACCATTTTACGATTATTCCATATTCCACTGACTAAATCTTATTACACGTTACCTGTTTCTATCTTCACCATATTAATACACTCTTCATATTTAGTTAATGTTTAATGGTATATAAATCTGTATTCTGTATATGATATAGATATACAGGTGTATTAAGGGAATGTATCATGGTAAGTAGAGATATTTGACCCCCATGTACAGCGATATTGAATGGTACCAAAGTTATTTTAGTTTCTGTAAATTTCTAATAAAAAATAAAGTTTCAGACAAAGATAAAAGATTTGTAATTGTTTTGAACAACATTGCTCCAACATTGCTCAGTTATCAGACAGTCATTAATACCTTTCCCCGAGTAGGCTGTGTGACATTAGTGTCGTTAATAACAATACTTACTCTCCAGACCATTTCACATCAGTAATAATCACAAGCGGTATGCAATCATCGCCACTGCAACGGCGAGTGATCTCTAATGTGGTCTCTGTTTCACTATATGGACTGAAAGTGACCCATTGGCTATCGAAATCTATGAAAAAGAAAGAACAAAGTAGTACACTAGTACATAATAAAGTCAATGCGCGTCCTACTTAGGATTGCCAATTACAGCCGTTGTACATACTACTCTGTCAAGATAGTACTGGGAAAAGATAAATAATAGACGAAATGTTAGTTATTCATCCAAATTTATTTTATCACCTGCAAAGTATGCTCCTTCAGAAACGATACACTTACGCCAACGAATAATCCAATCCGAATTAAAACATTTTTTAAACGCTTTTTCCGGAATTGAGTTCAGTGCTCGCAACGAATTCTCCTTTATGTCTTCTACCGAACGAAAACGGGTGCCACGAAGTGGTAATTTGAGTTTAGGAAAAAGAAAGAAGTCGGCTGGAGCCATATCTGGTGAATAAGGTGGTTGCTCGATGGTATTTGTTGAGTTTTTGGACAAAAATTCGTTCACAATGATGGCCTTGTGCGAAAGCGCATTATCGTGGTGCAAAATCCAAGAATTTTCTTTCCACAAATATGGCCTTTTTCGTCGAATTTGCTCTCTTAAATGCCGCATAACGCCCAAATAATATTCTTTATTTACCGTTTGACCTTCCGGCAAGAATTCCGAGTGCACAACACCGCGATAGTTAAAGAAAATAGTCAACATGAATTTGACTTTTGATCGACTTTGGCGTGGTTTTTTCGGTTTCGGTTCAGTTGGAAGGCGCCACTCCGAAGCTTGTTGACTAGTTTGCATGTCAAACTCGTAAACCCACGTCTCGTCACCACTAACAATGCGTTTCATGAATGTTGGATCGGAATTGACTCGTTCTAGCATGTCCTCAGCGACTCTTATGCGATTGAGTTTTTGGAGAAAATTCAGGTCTTTTGGGACTAGTCGAGCGGCAACATGTTTCATGCCCAAGTGATTATTTAAAATGCTACGGATCGACTCGTGAGACACAGAAAGCTCGGCGGCTATCTCTCTCAAACTTGAATGAGCATTTTCAGTCACTATTTCCTTCACTTTTGCGTTGTTAACTTCAGTTGCAGACATTGATGGCCTACCAGAGAGAGGCAAATATCCATCACATCTCGACCGCTTTTGAACGCTTTGTACCACTCATAAGCAGGTGTTTTTGATAAAGTCGATTCACCGTAAGCCTTCTGTAACATTTTCAGTGACTCCGAACACGAAATTCCATTGGCGATGCAAAATATCAGACAAACTCTTTGTTCGATGTTTTTGTCCATCATGAAATTCACAATACACACTAGAATAATAACTAAACTAAAAACAGCACTGTATTTAATCTAAATAACAGATGTAACTCAAACTCCGCGCCAAAATGAAAAACAGTTGTGCCAATCTAACAACAACAAAAAAAACAAAAAATTTAATTTGGAACCATAAACAAATCATCCATTCACGATACTTTCTTGACTGAATGTATATATTCTATTTACAGTTTTTGTATTAATATATTAAATACTAGTAAAAAATATATTGTGTAATGTGCAAAAATATGTAATGTCAATCATATTATTTCGAACAAAAGTTTTATTATTTTACTAGAACACTGACCATTGTAATAATGCATCACGAGCCGTGCAAGTTATCCAAAATTTTAAAAGAAAACTTCTTGTGTGTACTTCAGTAAAATGTACTAATAATGTATACTTTTATAGCATTCTCACATTTCCACTGGTAAAATATTATAGTAAAAAAAGGATATTATTTTCCTTGAAAATTAAAAAGTTAAATAGCAATTTACAGTATGTATTTAATAAAGTTATCTAGCTGCAATATAATGTTTTTCCAACAAATAAATTGAATAAACCCTAAAGTTAAGCTTCATAAAAGTTTAAAAAGGACACAAGGGCACAAACTGAATAAACAGGTAAATTTAAATTACATTTTAATTAGTAGCCAACTTATTTTGATACCCACTTCTTTTTTTTACGACCTCGGATTACAGTTAATTTGTTGCCAAATTAAATATACAACCAAAAAAAAATAGATATCTCGCATCTTTGATAAAGCTCGACTTCATATGCGTTCGCTTATGAATTTAATACGTAGTGAATTGTGTTTACGCAGTACGATAACCAGTTTTTTTTTTTGTATAGCCGTTACTGTGCTATTGCAATATACTTGTTATTTGTTTACTAACCCTGTAAAAGTCCGAAAGTCCCGAGTTAAATTCGACTAGATCGATGTAGGCAAGTACTTTTTATTAATTCGGCTTGAATTCTTCGTGGTTTCATAAAGGTCCTTTGTTACAATGTTAAAAAAAGTTTCATGAAAAACACATACGTAATTACTAATTATATAAAATTAAAGCTATAAATACTATGACGTACAAAAAGTCTACATTCCAAACATAGAATACTTCATGATCGTGTGTTCTCAAACAGAGCTTTCTCATGTTTTTGCAAAACATAGAGAAAAATCCATTATGAATGAGCAATAAATAAAATATTTGTCAAAAGCAACGAATAATCATAAAAGAAGGTCATCGACCCTCTCTTGTCCGAGCAAAAAATGAGTCTTATTTGTATTAAGTACGTAGACCGATTGAACATCAAACGCTTATTATGAAGAAAGGACTATAAGTGTGTTGACTTTTATACTACATCGTAAGTTATTTATTAAGCTTCATTCAAAATTGTTTTTGATGTTGAGTTGTATTTAAACACAAAACAATGAACCATTTTAAAAAAAAAACAAAAGATGACCGAATGTAACTTTTGTCGCTAATTTCTTTTGTACTACGTATTAAAATTTTCTTTATTATGGATAAATCAATAAAGAAGGCAAGAGCTTGTCTAATATAAGGTTCCGTATATTTCCAGGCAAAGTACTATTTAAACTTAATTTATAATTATTTTCTGTGCCTAATTCCAGCTCAGTTGATATAAAGATGGCATAATAAATCGTCTGTGACATAGGAACTGACAGACATATTTATAGGTGTTTTAGCTATGGAACGTAGGCAGATATGTATGTATGTATGTATAAAATTAGTCTAAGGATGGACAAAGATTGCAAATTTGTTGATCACAAATGAATAGTCAAACTGACCAACCTGTAACCGACTTGAAATATCTCATATACAGATTATGAATAAATATCTGTGTGTGCGTGTGAGTTAGTGCGTGTACGTGTGTGTGTATAATTGTGTGTGTGCGCATGTGTGCGTGTAATTCTGTATCAAAAGAAGACGACATACATACCTTTAATCGTTTGTATATCTTCATCTAATTTCGCCACTGCCTTAAATGTGTAACTTCCTTTTTCATTAGTGCTCTGTGATGTAGAAAATTATATACATGTATGGTATATGTTAATCTGTTGGTTTGCATGGTGAGGGCAGCCCTATGGAAGGGTTAGCGCGTCAGATATTGGGATGGATGTTAAGTGAACCCGAACGAAACTCTCGTTCAAGGGACTGACGATTCGGATGTGACACGAGCCCGTGGCGGCTTTCCGAAAATGCAAAAAAAATCGCCATTTTGAAATACTCGAGCGCGTCAGAATTTCATACAGGCGATTCAGTTTGATGTTCTGGTCGTGCTGATCCATAATCTGACGATTATTTGGAGGGATTTCCTTAATCTGACGGTTTTGAAAAAAAATCGGTTATACCAATTTCTAGTACTGCACGTCATGCTAATTATAATCGATATCGATAGATTTCAATATTAGGCGGCACGTCTCTATTTTGTTCTTTATGTTGGTAAAGCTGATTGTGTTAGTCTTCGGATTTGCTATTTTTGTTTTTTTTTTTTAAATTTGGAAGCCTATTTAGCTCTATGGAAATGCCGATTCTTATTACGTAGTAATTTTACATTCAAGAATCGGAACTATCTTAAATTAGGGATTGAAGTATAATGTGAGGACATTGCGAGAGAGTGAAAGATAGAGAATAAGTGAAAGGTAGAGAGGCGCGGAGTGGAGAATACATGCTTCACTACAGTGACGATTTTTGTTACTTCGGCTTGTGGAAATCGGCAAATTACTTTTTTCCTTTATCCTTGAATTATTTCTTTCAAAATAAAAATAAAATCTACCGCCTTCAAAAATGTCGAAGTAACGTTTTTTTTGCAAGTTTGTGTCATACTCTGTTACGTCACGCTCAGGTCGTCGGATTATTGAAATGCACACTATTCAGCATGTAATTAACCCATCATACTTTAATCTGACGCGCTCCAGTATTTCCAAGTATCGATTTTTTTTGCTATTCTAATCGGTTGCTCTACACGCGCGGCCCTATATATAGGGCCCTATATATTTCTATAGAAAGCTTCGATTTGGTGGAGGTAGTCAACAGGGTACAAGGTATCCCAAAATGCCATATTGGGCTCCTCTACTATAATATTATTTGTATTAAAAAAGCAATACATTTGACAACAACTTGTAATTACTCTAATTTTGAACAACATCTATGTTTAGACTGTGTGACGTGCGTTTCGCATGTACTGGTGTTAATTAACTCCTATTAAACGGTATAGAATTTGTTGCATAGGGCAGCCTACGTCACTTTATATAGAAGGAAAAATAATCGTCATCATCTTTATTTAAATCATTTTATACTATTTAAAAATAGTATCCATAATTTTACTAATTTTTAAAATGCGGTTCTCAATTTTACTAATTTTCACAGTTAATATTGTGAAAGCTTCAACATTAATAGATTTACAACTATTTTTTTTTAATTTCTATCTTTCATTAACAGCACATAGAAGCTCTTAAATATTAATTGAAGGATGAAAACTCATGTGTATGTTGATATAAAATAACGCACAAAAATAAATATCGCACTTTCATTATTTTTCCTTATATTACTAGGTACTATGTATTATCGAGTTTTCTATAAAAAAAACAGTTAAACATAAAAAAATATGTAATATTATAAATTTATATCTAAACAAAAAACAAATCAAGTACCAATTAACAACAGTGAAGCTTGGTCATTGTATCCCATTTGAGGAAAAAACGGACATTTTATTCCTTACTGCCTATAAAATGTTTCTTGTTCATACACAGTTATCACAAAACAGCAATAATATTATGACGTTCAATTATTATGACAGTCGATATTCGTCATCTATACAAAGTATAAAATAAAGTCGCTTCCCGCCGTCTGTCCCTCTGTATGTACGCTTAGATCTTTTAAACTACGCAACGAATTTTAATTTAGTTTTCATTAGTAGATAGAGTGATTCAAGAGGAAGGTTTATACGTATAATTTAATATTGTTTTGTGTTAATTTGTTGAGATATGACGATAATAGTTCAAGATGTCGGAAAAAATCAAGCCGACTGAGAGCTTTCATAGAAAATTGTTCCTTTTTATTAGAACTACCAAAAAGTCAGCGATGGCATACGTCTATATTATACGAATAGCCTTCTATAACCATTTTAATGTTTGAAAAAAAATGATAGAAATTACGTGGAGTTTGGAAAACTATTTAGACCGATACGAGGAATTAGTATCTACATTGCACCGTCCGAAGCCGGGCGGGTCGAATAATAATTTATAATTGATAAATTCCAATACCTAATATTATTCATTAGGTTGTATTAAAAGTAATAATAAAGATAAAAGCATAAGACAAATTACATAATCTGTTATATCTTTATGGTTCATTTAAATAATTCACATGCTACTTTTTAACAGTCGCTTTTAGTAAGTATTACCTGAGGATCTGGAGCATAATCGTGTAACACTCACCGTTTAGGTTGCGTTCAGAAATATCGTCATGTAAGTAATAAATTTATTGAAAAGTGTAACTTTCATCTCTGGACTGACAGTTTTGAAAAAAATTTTATGAACATACCCCTGAATATCAATGTTGGGCAAATTGTAAATGCAAAAATAATTACAATTACAAATGTTTGCATTACAAAATGCTTTTACAATAACATTTTGCAATTACAATTTTACAATTACAATTTTTAATTGTAATTGTTCTTACAATTACATTTACTGTTTAATATGAACATTAATTTGACATTTTGAACCCATTGTTGAACTTTAATCTGATAATATTCTACAAAGAGAATGTCAGATAAAACAGAATAGAAAATATTATATATTTTTAAATATATGTGACAGTAGGAGATAGAAAAACATTAAAGTAGATGCAGTGAGATTCTAAGTGTAGAACCGAATTATATGAAACTCGTTGCAAGAATTAATGACAAATTAAATTAGACATAGCAGCTGTCAAAGAGAAAGTAAAATTACTACGTCCAGCTGTCAAGTAAATGTGTTACATGATCCTTAACAATATACCTATTCATTTGAAGGGCTGCGACGAGAATCGTCTCCGTAGAAGTAAGGGTTCCTCAAAAATGTCACAGTGAAAGTAAAAGTTGCCCTTTTTGCGTTTCGAACGCTTGAACGTAACCTAGTCAATGGATGTCATTATCTTCTTCTAAGCACGCGCAAACTTTTCCAATCATTCTCCGTCTCTTTTTGATTCATCAAACCGTGCAACTGTCGCCTCGATCTATTTATACTCATTAATTACTCTTTTTGACGAATGTAAAAGTGTGTAACCAATCCCTCCTCAGATGAATTTTTTTAACCGAATTTCATAATGCCCTTCAAAGATCAATCTATGCCTTCAAATTTAAAAAGATCAAACCTGTCCCACTTCTGGTAGAATTAAGCTATCATGTTAATGTGTGCCGAATTACTTAAGTTTTTCTATAAACGAAATTCTCAGATTAATTTTTAGTTTTCGAGTATTGCTTGAACAAGTTAAATAGACAAAAATTCTATAAATCTTTTTTTATATTCATAACATACTAATGAACAAACTGTTTTCAAAGGATATGGCATTATGCTTTAAAAGTAAAACAATGTTTAATCCAACAATACTCACCAGTTCCACCGTAACGTTATTACAAATGACAGGTGGTTTCTCTGACAAATTAACGACAAATTTTTCTTGACCGTCAGCGATGACTGCATCGTTTCCGGTAATGTCGTTCATTACTTTAAGTTCTGTAATAATAATTTTTAACTCCATAGAACTTTTGGTGACGTAAAATTACTGTAAAAAATTGTATAACACTATGGAAATATAAAAGAAATTATGTTTAGTGAGAACTATTATATTTAATTAAATTCCTCGATAGAAAAAATTACGATCTTCAATATTTCTCTTAAATAATATGATTGTTACCATCTAGTAGCATATTCAGTAAGCATTTTTATGTACAATAAAAATTATAAAAGTAGTGATATACTCCCATTGGCAGTGGCATAATACTGTGGTGTCTGACATAACATTGTAGTGTGAAAAGATATCTGATTGAATGCATCTGCTTTCCAAGCTAGGGTCCCGGGTTCGATCCCCGGTCAGATCAATTTAGGAAACGAACTTTTCTAAATTGGCTTGGAGTCTGGGTGTTACTGGGTACTCCCCCAGAGTTCGTTGTGTGATATCCATAGTACAAGCTTACTGCTTAGTTTGGGGTCACACAATCTGTGTAATTGTATGGAGTATTATTATTATTATTATATATCTTTGTCTCTAATATAATAATCTGCCTAATAATTTACTGTACTTGAATGTTTTTTAAAGAAATTAAAATCGTAAGTAGAAAACACTCCTTAAAATACTTAAGTACATTGCGCAACGAGTTTTGATACTTAAAGTTATTTTAATTTTATCTATATATTAATACGTGAAGCGAAAACTTTGGTTCCCTTTTTAAGAAAATATTGCTGACGGAGAAGTGTGAAATTTGGTACACTTAAAGTTTACATGGAGAAGGACAGGAGAAAGCTATTATTTTTATAATAGAAATACATTAAATTAAATAAATCACTCATTGTTTACGTTATTACTGCCAATGCGAAAAAGACTGTCAATTGCAAACTCATAATAGCTCGTGATCACTTTAATGTACTTAGAGATGTATAATGTATATATGGGATAAATTTAATATGATATACGTAACCTCCTTGGATCAAACATTCGCACAGAGCAGAGATTATATTATAAGTTTATATCGGCGACTTCTGGTAATAATAGTTATATAATAATAGCTGCTGATAGTTTAGCTTGTGATAGTTATTTATATCTTTTGCGTCAATTACAGAGACTTGCGAATTCGAAGATAGAACGTAGCGACGTAAACAGGATTGAAGAAAAATATATACAGCCTGATCATGTCGTCGAAATAAATAGTGTGGAATTCATAATTTTTTTTGAAAGATCATTATTGGGTAAAGGTCCTTTCACTTTAAAGATAAAAATCCTTTTTAAATGAGTTTTACAATTAATGAAATGCAAGTGCGTCTTGATAGATACATATTATATTGTAAGGTCTAGGACTTTTCCTCTATTCTTCCTTATTAAACTTCAGGTTTACAGAAACGTTAAAGTTAAAGCTTCACGTTCCTTGTTTTTTTTAATTATATTCACGAACTTTCGAGGAACGGAGAGCAAGGTGAAGTTGAGTTCTAAAATCCAATGTTACGTATCTCTATTACGTATCCATTACATTATGTAAGCATTATGCACTATTTAGCCTTGTATACTCGTGTAGTATATTGCTTAAAATCTTAACTAATTCGAAGTATTTGAGTCAACGACATGTATCACTGTACTAAATTCCTTATTAGTAAGTTACCTAGTTTCTAAGAAAATCGACTGTGACAGACGGACAGACGGACTGACACACGGACACACGAGTGAATGGTGTTATAAAATTTTCGTTTTTCTATACTTATATTTAACTTTATATTTTCTGTACTCATAGATATTTTTATTTTCGTTAGACGGATGGACTCAGGAGATCTTATAAGATTTTTATTTATCTATACTTATATTTGTACCTACATATATCTTCTATAAGTACTAATGTAGGTTTTGGTTTTCATTAGACGGACGGACTCACGAGTTTTTTGTTTTTCCTTATACGGTAAGACGCCCCTAAAAATTAGTTATGCCCACATCTTCGTACTACAGATGGCGCGTATGAAATCTATTTAAAGAAAAGAGATTTAGAAATCTTTTAGTTCAGACAATATAAATCGCACTTATACATCTTTAAATCTAAATAACTCAGTAATCCAAAAGATGTAAATTTAAATAACAACATCACTATGTCTTCAGCCTGCTATGAGTGGGTTAGATTTGAAAATAAGGTTCACAGTAAAATACGTTGACATGGTGTTTGGAAAAAAAGTGATTAGACTAATCAATAATAATTCCTTTCGTTTAATTTATCGAACATGGGTCTAATTTTTGTTTTTTCAGCGCAAACTTTTCCAATCATTCTCCATCTCTTTTTGATTCATCAAACCGTGCAACTGTCGTCTCGATCTATTTATACTTATTAATTACTCTTTTTGACGAATGTACAAGTTTCTTACCAATCACTCCTGAGATGAATTTTTATAATTTTTTATTTATCTTCCGCCCAAAATTCCAAAATCACTGATCGACACGTAACAAAGAAACTTCGTTAGGGCGATGAATTATAAATTTTGACGGCAAGGATCTGGAGTGCTATTCACAACTTCATTTCATCGGATGAAACATCGGATGAAACATCGGATGAAACATCGGATGAAACATCGGATGAACGCATCGTTGATAACATCGATGAAAAATTACATCGGTTGTTCGCTAGGATTTTCCTACGATGTAACAGCCAAGGAGTTGGCAGCAAAAACTTTTTACAACCTACACATGTGGTAAAAATGAAATTTAATAGTATAATATAAAAACAAATTTGTTTTTAAAATTGTTCTGATCATTCTGATGATGTTTAAATACAAAACTTATTTAAAATGTAAAAATACACGTATAAATATTTTAATGAATGTAATGTTACAATTATATGAATCAAACTAAATACCAACTCCCGGTTCATTCATTTTATTACATACGGAGACGTCATTCGTCAACTTGTCAGTTGTCAATAACTTTTCAAAATGGCGTCGTGATGCCCAAATAATATCGTTAGGTACTCTCTTCACTTTCACCTTTATATTATTTAAGCAACGGTGTTGTACAGTGATCTCATATTCGTGAAGTAAATGGGGCTAAAGATTTCTCAAGGAATTAATGTGACTAAAACTGCAGTTCATGGACATTTATGGTGATTTTGGTGATCGAAGACGCCTACGAATCCTACAAAAGCCTACAAACTATCCATTTGTTTCTGTTAAAAAAAAATATAAATAAATGTGAGACTTAAGAGTTAATGCCATTTATAAGTAAGTATTGTAGAAGTTAGGACAAAAATGTGTTTCATATTTTGCTGTAATAGCCAACTAAACATTAAACAAAAAGTGCGGGAAACTGCATTCTCTGTAATTTGTCATGTTTTTGTAAAACTACAGCTTAAAGGTGTTTATTTTAATATTTCAGTGGGAATGGATGAAAAGAGAGGCAGTGTCAAGTTCTCATACAAAGAAATAACCAACTAACTTATCATTTTATGTATTATAAGGCAAGATCATGATGTAAAAAAATAGAGATGATTACAAAGAGAAATGTTGATGCAGTGAATTGTTAAAATGTATTTTGAAGTGTAAACCTTGAACAAAAGAAAAAGAAATGATAATGTACCTGCCTACCATGTGCCTGTGAATTACAAACTACCTATGAATTACAAAAAAGTTATAATAACTGGTATATGTTATATTTATTTATACTTTTATGTATATAAATAGGTTTCTAAAACTTTGTGCTATTTTTTGAAATACTATAGAAGTCATGTTACAAACAATTATTATCAATCTTATTTAATATAAATGTAATAAGTAATGTCAAAAGCACTCGCATACCTAGGCGAAAATGTGTGAGGAGAATGATGAGATTTGAGGAAGCGAAAGAGGTGTGTAAGGACCGCGACTCCTGGCGCTCCGTCCTCTCTGACTACCCCGTTGGGGATACAGCGTGAAGTTATGTTATGTTATGTTAATAAGTAGCTATTAAACTTTGCATTATGAAATAAATACACTAATGATATCTACTGATCTACTTATTTTGTACCTGCATACTTTTATTATAATTGAGGTTCATAAGGTAAAATTTATAAACGAGGTACATTTTTTTTATTCTTTTAGTTCTCCAAATTATATCTCCATAAAATTATAAACAATGTTTTCATACATCTTACCTGGGTACTTCTATACTTTCTGTAGGTAAATAAGTATTAATAATTCTAAAAATAGTAGTTACTCCTATCAATCATTCTCATCGTTAGTGCCATAGAATAAATTACTTATAAATTATATCAGGAATTAAATTAAAAGACAGTAGGTATGTACGTGCTCTTGCTTTTAATAAATCTTTAATTATTATTTAACAATCAATACAAAATTTTCTGTGACTAGAAAAGTTGTGGAAACTTGTACAAAGCTGTGTTGAATGCTATGATTTCTCAGTTCTTACTTCTCAACAACAATGATAAAATTGTAATCAGTAGCTGTATCCATATGTATCTGTGAGAAAAAAAGTTGCATAAAATTCATTACCTAAATAAAATTAATGTGCAGCTATTGAAAAAGTTACTGTTTCTAATAATCAATTCAACTGAATTTTAATTCATTTCTGGTCAATATTTAAAAGAAAAAAGACCATTAATTTGTTATACTTCTGAGTCATACCACTAATACAATTCAGAAAATGTACATACATATCAACATTTTATTAGAAATATACATACTTATTATATTACATACAGCTACAGTTCTATTAATATCATTAATGTTAATACTAACTTCCTTAAAAAGGTTCCTGTCTGTACATCATAAATAAACAATACTGTTGTGATTTCATTTATCTATACATAAATACTTACAAAGGTGTGAAGTTCTAAAACTTCATGGTTATGAGTTCTTATTTAGTTTTAGAATATGTACATATTACAATAAAAGTGTCCATACTCACATTTCGTGGACATTGTATTTACTGGATATATCCATATTTTAAGTCTGTATGCTGTATGTCTGCTGGTGCATGACAAGTGATGACGTACAGCATACAGTATCCATTGTAACCCTATGATTCGAAATATGTTGTTTACAATTCCTGAGGTTTTTGAAATATATTAACTACCTATCACACACGACATCGAAACGTTTCAAATACTTTCTTACGAGGGATTTAGATTTATTACATCAAAGAAGAAATGGGTATTAACAAAAATTAGGCAAAAATCATCAATTAGTGATTACTTACTCAGTGTCATAAATTGTTTTTTCTATTTGAGAGGGAAGGCAAAGGGATCTACGCCCACAAAGCCGATGTCTTTAGTAAGAAATAAAATGACAATACATACAAAATACCTTTCTGCAATAAAATAACTAGCAACCAATTTCATAAAATAATAATACTGTATTACTAGGTGTCTCTCTTTATAGCAAGGATTAATCTTTTAATAAGAATGAGATAATAAATATAACAGAATAAATGAGACAAGTTATGAGACGAAATAAGGTCTCATAATCTATGGTAAATAGTAATGGGTAGGTATTTATGTATTTCTCGTTCATACGTACTTATACGATAGTTTCACGTTGTATTGCAGACGGAGTTGCCAAGCAAAGCGGTCATTGAATACTTCTTCCACCTTATCAAATCTCATTACCTGTCTATGCATTATTATTCTCACACACTCGCCTAAGTTATGCAAGTGCTCTTAATATTGCTGTTATTTGTAATACTAATAACGGGTATTTACTATTTGAAAGAACGAATGTTATAAGTAGTATTTGTTAGAGCGTTTTTTTATTGGCTGACACGATAACGATATATCGTCGCAGATGCAGACTCATCGATATCGGGGCACAGAAATCTATGGAGCGACGCTTTTTCACTAAACGACGCGACCCCGATTTATCGTCGCCGGCGATCGGCGACGACATGTCAGTACTAGGGATGGCGATCTGAGATCGATTAATCCAAGAATCGATTATTTCGACCATATAAATCGATTTTTAATCGATATTTTGTAGTGAATCGATTCCGTGAATCGATACTTTACCCTTTAAATTCGAGATTCGATAATTTTTGTTATGATAAGAAATATAAAACTGTTTAGAATTAGTTGAATGTAGGAACTGTGAATTTTATAATTTTTTAACTTAAATATTATAATTTTTTTTTATCTTAAGTAGAGGTTCTTAAACATGTAACATTTAAATACAGTTGTAATTGTTTAATTCATAAAAACTGATTAGATTGATTATTTTAGCGTCTTCCAAGTTTTCTATAATTACATTCATATCTGTCATCAATACAGACTTATATAGTAAGTCGATGAAAAATCGATTTTCGAGAGATCGATTTTTAAGACTTCGAGTTTTCTATGAATCGATTTTTCATACTTCGATTCGAATCGATTCGAAGATCGATCTTTTTTCGAGAGAATCGCCTTCCCTAGTCAGTACTACGTCCGCTCTCCATAGAATCGTCCCGATAAAATCAAGAATGTATGACATAATTACACAATGGTGCAAGTGTGGGTTCAACATCACCATCCTCCCACCTCCCCGCTAATCTGTCGTTCGCTCTACTCCATTTTACTGAACAGTTTAGTTTGATTAAATATTCAAAATGACTTTTAAATAAGTTCCTTCAACGTTAGATACGTTAGACGTAAGTAAAGCAGATATACTAAATAACTAAATATAATTTGTCGTCTGCCATATAAATAAGTATATGAGTAGTTTTATAGTTAACGCACTGATCTCGAAGGTGTAATGTTTGTCATTGAGACATGAAAGTTCTGTTTTTGTTTTGTCGCCATCGATATTGGTACCGTGTCGTTGAATCAAAAAGTTTCAAGATAATAAAATATCTACGTGTGACGGCTACGATATTATCGTTATCGTGTCGGCCAATGCAAAAACGCCCTTACGTTGAATTGTATGATTTACCGCTAGAAATAAGGACTTATTTAAAACCGGCGGCAAGTGAAATTTTAATAATTTACCACCTACCTACAATTTATTGTATAATAGTTTGTAATGTGTAATTAGATTACACTGATTTTAAAATCAAATTATAGAGATTAGGTTTATATGCCTACTTTCTCAGTGTTTCGAAACTATTTAAAATTAAAATATCGATTTTCAATTTAATGCATACTTAGGTATATTCATGATGTAAGTTGGCAAGCTAATAGCTTATCCCTTCATGCTATAAGTACCTACTTATCCTCCATGCGATAGAAATATTTTATGTACTTACTATACTTATGTAGTTTAAATGTATTGCTCATGTGTTGCTATGATTTTTTATGCTTTAGTCTTTTTAGTCTTAATTTATAATGCAATGATGGTGTTAAAGAGACCAATCACAAACAGAAAACAATAAATTTATAATAAATACCTACTGTGACATTAAGACCATATACTTCATTGTAATGGTATTGCAAATATTACCCAGTAATTAGATTTAGGAGTACCTACCTATTATTACATTGAATGTTTTACTAATTTTTCGGTATTGTCACTTGTGAGGTTGTGAATATATTAATATTGAATAAAATTACTGCTTAGGTATTATCTACTAGAAAGTTAGTTATGTGAAAAGGGATGAAAATGAAAGTTAAAAGTGAACTTTAAACTTCAATAAACATTGAAAATGAGGTTGTGAATATATTAATATTGAATAAAATTACTGCTTAGGTATTATCTACTAGAAAGTTAGTTATGTGAAAAGGGATGAAAATGAAAGTTAAAAGTGAACTTTAAACTTCAATAAACATTGAAAAGAATAAAGGATACACCTTTAAAATATACTAATTCCTACATAAAATGGCCTCGATCTGGAAGTTTCCAATTATTATCTGTGAACTATATAATATACCTATTTCAGTAATCTAATTATCCTGATTCATATTATATTTATCAATTATCACACTACAGCTAATTCATGTAATTAAGACACGCACCACCTAGACACGCACCACCTAGACTGGCACCACCTAGACTCGCACCACTTAGACACACACCACCTAGACACGCACCACCTAGACTGGCACCACCTAGACTCGCACCACTTAGACACACACCACCTAAGACACGCTCCACCTACACACGCACCACCTAGACACGCACCACCTAGACACGCACCACCTAGACACGCACCACCTAGACACGTACCACCTAAACACGCACCATCTAGAAACGCACCATCTAGACACGCACCACCTAGACACGCACCACCTAGACTGGCACCACCTAGACTCGCACCACTTAGACACACACCACCTAAGACACGCACCACCTACACACGCACCACCTAGACACGCACCACCTAGACACGCACCACCTAGACACGCACCACCTAGACACGCACCACCTAGACACGCACCACCTAGACACGCACCACCTAGACACGCACCACCTAGACGCATACCACCTAGACACGCTCCACCTACACACGCACCACCTACACACGCACCACCTAGACACGCACCACCTAGACACGTACCAACTGCACACGCACCACCTAGACACGCACCACCTAAGACACGCTCCACCTACACACGAACCACCTAAACACGCACCACCTAGACACGCTCCACCTACACACGAACCACCTAGACACGCACCACCTAGACACGCACCACCTAGACACGCACCACCTAGACACGCACCACCTAGACACGCACCACTTAAACACACACCACCTAAGACACGCTCCACCTACACACGCACCACCTAGACACGCACCACCTAGACACGCACCACCTAGACACGCACCACCTAGACACGTACCACCCTAAACACGCACCATCTAGACACGCACCACCTAGACACGCACCACCTAGACACGCACCACCTAGACTGGCACCACCTAGACTCGCACCACTTAGACACGCACCACCTAAGACACGCACCACCTACACACGCACCACCTAGACACGCACCACCTAGACACGCACCACCTAGACACGCACCACCTAGACACGCACCACCTAGACACGCACCACCTAGACTGGCACCACCTAGACTCGCACCACTTAGACACGCACCACCTAAGACACGCACCACCTACACACGCACCACCTAGACACGCACCACCTAGACACGCACCACCTAGACACGCACCACCTAGACACGCACCACCTAGACACGCACCACCTAGACTGGCACCACCTAGACTCGCACCACTTAGACACACACCACCTAAGACACGCACCACCTACACACGCACCACCTAGACACGCACCACCTAGACACGCACCACCTAGACACGCACCACCTACACACGCACCACCTAAACACGCACCACCTAGACACGCACCACCTAGACACGCACCACCTAGACACGCTCCACCTACACACGAACCACCTAGACACGCACCACCTAGACACGCACCACCTAGACACGCACCACCTAAACACGCACCATCTAGACACGCACCACCTAGACACGCACCACCTAGACTGGCACCACCTAGACACGCACCACCTAGACACGCACCACCTAGACACGCACCACTTAAACACACACCACCTAAGACACGCTCCACCTACACACGCACCACCTAGACACGCACCACCTAGACACGCACCACCTAGACACGCACCACCTAGACACGCACCACCTAGACACGCACCACCTAGACACGCACCACCTAGACACGCACCACCTAGACACGCTCCACCTACACACGCACCACCTAGACACGCACCACCTAGACACGCACCACCTAAGACACGCTCCACCTACACACGAACCACCTAAACACGCACCACCTAGACACGCATCACCTAGACACGCACCACCTAGACACGCACCACCTAGACACGCACCACCTAAGACACGCTCCACCTACACACGAACCACCTAGACACGCACCACCTAGACACGCACCACCTAGACACGCACCACCTAAACACGCACCATCTAGACACGCACCACCTAGACACGCACCACCTAGACTGGCACCACCTAGACACGCACCACCTAGACACGCACCACCTAGACACGCACCACCTAGACACGCACCACCTAGACACGCTCCACCTACACACGCACCACCTAGACACGCACCACCTAGACACGCACCACCTAAGACACGCTCCACCTACACACGAACCACCTAAACACGCACCACCTAGACACGCATCAACTAGACACGCACCACCTAGACACGCACCACCTAGACACGCACCACCTAAGACACGCTCCACCTACACACGAACCACCTAGACACGCACCACCTAGACACGCACCACCTAGACACGCACCACCTAAACACGCACCATCTAGACACGCACCACCTAGACACGCACCACCTAGACTGGCACCACCTAGACACGCACCACCTAGACACGCACCACCTAGACACGCACCACCTAGACACGCACCACCTAGACACGCACCACCTAGACACGCACCACCTAGACTCGCACCACTTAAACACACACCACCTAAGACACGCTCCACCTACACACGCACCACCTAGACACGCACCACCTAGACACGCACCACCTAGACACGCACCACCTAGACACGCACCACCTAGACACGCACCACCTAGACACGCACCACCTAGACACGCACCACCTAGACACGCACCACCTAGACACGTACCAACTGCACACGCACCACCTAGACACGCACCACCTAAGACACGCTCCACCTACACACGAACCACCTAAACACGCACCACCTAGACACGCACCACCTAGACACGCACCACCTAGACACGCACCACCTAAGACACGCTCCACCTACACACGAACCACCTAGGCACGCACCACCTAGACACGCACCACCTAGACACGCTCCACCTACACACGCACCACCTAGACACGCACCACCTAGACACGCACCACCTAGACACGCACCACCTAGACACGCACCACCTAGACACGTACCAACTGCACACGCACCACCTAGACACGCACCACCTAAGACACGCTCCACCTACACACGAACCACCTAAACACGCACCACCTAGACACGCACCACCTAAGACACGCTCCACCTACACACGAACCAACGCACCACCTAGACACGCACCACCTAGACACGTACCACCTAAACACGCACCAGCTAGACACGCACCACCTAGACACGCACCACCTAGACTGGCACCACCTAGACACGCACCACCTAGACACGCACCACCTAGACACGCACCACCTAGACTGGCACCACCTAGACTCGCACCACTTAAACACACACCACCTAAGACACGCTCCACCTACACACGCACCACCTAGACACGCACCACCTAGACACGCACCACCTAGACACGCACCACCTAGACTGGCACCACCTAAACTCGCACCACTTAAACACACACCACCTAAGACACGCTCCACCTACACACGCACCACCTAGACACGCACCACCTAGACACGCACCACCTAGACGCGCACCACCTAGACACGCACCACCTAGACACGCACCACCTAGACACGCACCACCTAGACACGCTCCACCTACACACGCACCACCTACACACGCACCACCTACACACGCACCACCTACACACGCACCACCTAGACACGCACCACCTAGACACGCACCACCTAGACACGCACCACCTAGACACGCACCACCTAGACACGCACCACCTAGACACGCACCACCTAGACACGCACCACCTAGACACGCACCACCTAGACACGTACCACCTAAACACGCACCACCTAGACACGCACCACCTAGACACGCTCCACCTACACACGCACCACCTAGACACGCACCACCTAGACACGTACCACCTAGACACGTACCACCTAGACACGCACCACCTAGACACGCACCACCTAGACACGCACCACCTAGACACGCACCACCTAGACACGCACCACCTAGACACGCACCACCTAGACACGCACCACCTAGACACGCACCACCTAGACACGCACCACGTAGACACGCACCACCTAGACACGTACCACCTAAACACACACCACCTAGACACGCACCACCTAGACACGCACCACCTAGACATGTACCACCTGCACACGCGCCACCTGCACACGCACCACCTAGACACGCTCCACCTACACACGCACCACCTAGACACGCACCACCTAGACACGTACCAACTGCACACGCACCATCTAGACACGCACCACCTAGACACGCACCACCTAGACACGCACCACCTAGACACGCACCACCTAGACACGCACCACCTAGACACGCACCACCTAGACACGCACCACCTAGACACGCACCACCTAGACACGCACCACCTAGACACGCACCACCTAGACACGCACCACCTAGACGCATACCACCTAGACACGCTCCACCTACACACGCACCACCTACACACGCACCACCTAGACACGCACCACCTAGACACGTACCAACTGCACACGCACCACCTAGACACGCACCACCTAAGACACGCTCCACCTACACACGAACCACCTAAACACGCACCACCTAGACACGCTCCACCTACACACGAACCACCTAGACACGCACCACCTAGACACGCACCACCTAGACACGCACCACCTAGACACGCACCACCTAGACACGCACCACTTAAACACACACCACCTAAGACACGCTCCACCTACACACGCACCACCTAGACACGCACCACCTAGACACGCACCACCTAGACACGCACCACCTAGACACGTACCACCCTAAACACGCACCATCTAGACACGCACCACCTAGACACGCACCACCTAGACACGCACCACCTAGACTGGCACCACCTAGACTCGCACCACCTAGACACGCTCCACCTACACACGAACCACCTAGACACGCACCACCTAGACACGCACCACCTAGACACGCACCACCTAAACACGCACCATCTAGACACGCACCACCTAGACACGCACCACCTAGACACGCACCACCTAGACACGCACCACCTAGACACGCACCACCTAGACACGCACCACCTAGACACGTACCACCTAGACACGCACCACCTAGACACGCACCACCTAGACACGCACCACCTAGACACGCACCACCTAGACACGTACCAACTGCACACGCACCACCTAGACACGCACCACCTAAGACACGCTCCACCTACACACGAACCACCTAAACACGCACCACCTAGACACGCACCACCTAAGACACGCTCCACCTACACACGAACCAACGCACCACCTAGACACGCACCACCTAGACACGTACCACCTAAACACGCACCAGCTAGACACGCACCACCTAGACACGCACCACCTAGACTGGCACCACCTAGACACGCACCACCTAGACACGCACCACCTAGACACGCACCACCTAGACTGGCACCACCTAGACTCGCACCACTTAAACACACACCACCTAAGACACGCTCCACCTACACACGCACCACCTAGACACGCACCACCTAGACACGCACCACCTAGACTGGCACCACCTAGACTCGCACCACTTAAACACACACCACCTAAGACACGCTCCACCTACACACGCACCACCTAGACACGCACCACCTAGACACGCACCACCTAGACGCGCACCACCTAGACACGCACCACCTAGACACGCACCACCTAGACACGCACCACCTAGACACGCTCCACCTACACACGCACCACCTACACACGCACCACCTACACACGCACCACCTACACACGCACCACCTACACACGCACCACCTACACACGCACCACCTAGACACGCACCACCTAGACACGCACCACCTAGACACGCACCACCTAGACACGCACCACCTAGACACGCACCACCTAGACACGCACCACCTAGACACGCACCACCTAGACACGCACCACCTAGACACGCACCACCTAGACACGCACCACCTAGACACGTACCACCTAAACACGCACCACCTAGACACGCACCACCTAGACACGCTCCACCTACACACGCACCACCTAGACACGCACCACCTAGACACGCACCACCTAGACACGCACCACCTAGACACGCACCACCTAGACACGCACCACCTAGACACGCACCACCTAGACACGCACCACCTAGACACGCACCACCTAGACACGCACCACCTAGACACGCACCACCTAGACACGCACCACCTACACACGCACCACCTAGACACGCACCACCTAGACACGCACCACCTAGACACGCACCACCTAGACACGCACCACCTAGACACGTACCACCTAAACACACACCACCTAGACACGCACCACCTAGACACGCACCACCTAGACACGTACCACCTGCACACGCGCCACCTGCACACGCACCACCTAGACACGCTCCACCTACACACGCACCACCTAGACACGCACCACCTAGACACGTACCAACTGCACACGCACCATCTAGACACGCACCACCTAGACACGCACCACCTAGACACGCACCACCTAGACACGCACCACCTAGACACGCACCACCTAGACACGCACCACCTAGACACGCACCACCTAGACACGCACCACCTAGACACGTACCACCTGCACACGCACCACCTAGACTGGCACCACCTAGACTCGCACCACTTAGACACGCACCACCTACACACGTACCACCTGCACACGCGCCACCTGCACACGCACCACCACACAGGCACTACCTGCACACGCACCACCTAGACACGCACCACCTAAACACGCACCACCTAGACACGCACCACCTAGACACGCACCACCTAGACACGCACCACCTAGACACGCACCACCTAGACACGCACCACCTAGACACGCACCACCTAGACACGCACCACCTAGACACGCACCACCTAGACACGCACCACCTAGACACGCACCACCTAGACACGCACCACCTAGACACGCACCACCTAGACACGCACCACCTAGACACGCACCACCTAGACACGCACCACCTAGACACGCACCACCACCACCACGTACTAATTTTATGAAATTAATCATTTATAACATTAATTATAATTTAGTAATAAAATTCAATCCAAGAAAACAATTGCAATGTTCATGGTAACCTCACCTTCGTCTGCAAACACTAACAGCAAAATGAACATTTTGCGTATAGAAAAGATATTGAAAATCGCTAAATTTATTCGCTCCTTTTCTACTATAAGTCTACCATCTTGATGTGAATTTCCATACTAAGCGTCTTCCTTCACAAAATTAGTTTTTTTCTTTAATAAAATTGCACGTAACTTTATGACACATGTATCATACGTTGAAAATAGAGTATATTTTAATTATTTTAAGAAAAACTTCCAAAACTTTAACTGTTCACCGAGAAAATAGCTTAACATCGTAGAACTCGTCTAATAGAAAGTAGCTTTTCGCTCGTGGATGTTGTCATACAATTTGACAGATCACAAGCGCGAGGATGTACGCAACGTTGCACGCGACGAAGTGTCAAAATTACATTTTGACAGCTAAAGTCGAGGTTGAGAACGAGAGACTTCTCTTTCTCACAATTTTACATCCGTGAAGTTGTGAATGCCAATTTCATAAATTAGTATGGAAAATTCGTACATCGGATGTGATCATCGAATGCAAACAACCTTTGCGCATTCACAATTTAAAGCTCACGGATGTTTCATCCGATGCAAGGATGTTTACGTGTTGTGAATAGCACTCCTGGACTTTTCTGGAAGTAATTACAAAATGTATAAAAGCGATATTTGGTAACCTGATTCTTGCAAATTCAAATCATTGACTTCATTTTGCCACTTGCGTTAAATGATTGGTTAACTTTTATAACAGAAAAGAAATATCAAAGAAACCTCTTTTAAAACGAAGATTTACATTTTTCGAACTAATGGAAGCGCTTTATGTTTCTAAATAATCTACGTAAATTAATCTAAACACAGTGTTCAAATTGCCAGCTGGATTTTTTAAAATTAATTATAGTTTTTAAAATAAACGAAAATAATTGTTATTTATTATTTTTCTTAAGCTAGCGTGCGCACGTTCGTATGGTGCAGGTCTATTAAAGATTAATTTATTGTTTCTCACAGCGTCTCCTTAAAAAGGAAACACGAAGATGCTTCTTAAAGCGAAACGAGTGTCGATTAGTGATTTTGGAATTTCGGGCGGAAGCTTGATTAAAATTTATAATAATTCATCACACGAAATGGATTTCCACAAAGTAACACATGAATCTATATAATATAAATCACTCCTGAGTTATAATTTCACTTACCTACAGTTTATATGAAAATATAAAGTTCAACTGCTTCAAGTTTAAAATTCTACGTTTAAAAAAAATATCTTTTGATTTAATAATATGAACGAATTGAAATAAAAAGGCCAATTTACTCCAGGGTAAGGCCTATACTTTTCTGAAAACTTCATCGTAATCGGTTTAGTCGTTTCTAAGTGATGTGCGCACAGACACAGAACATTTACAGTTTTACCAAAGGTATGAATGAAACATAAATGAAAAAAATACAAGACACGTGAAACAGCGTTACTATACCTAAAAACCTTATTATGCCTAAAAAATGAGAAACAAAAAACGAAATATTCCATTGTCCTTTGTAGACAACACCGCTGTAATTCGACGAATTATTTTTATCTGAACAAAAAGCTCTTACTTTATCCATATGTGAAAGAATAACATTAAAAGAAACTTAAGTTTAAAATCTTCTTATGAATATCGACGAAGTGTGTTCTGTTATATTTATAGACTACTAGCTAACGCTGCGACTTCGTCCGCGTTTTTATTTTTAAAATAGCCTATGTCCTTCCTCAGAATTCCAATTATCTCCGTACCAAATTTCATCGCAATCGGACGAACGGTATGGCAGCCCGTAAAACACGAACAAACAAATAAATAACCATTGATTTTTATATATTAGACTAGCTAAAGCCCGCGACTTCGGCCGGGTTTTTTATTTTTAAAGTAGCCTATCTCCTTATTCAGGATTCAATGGATGGATTCAGGATCCATATCAAATTTCATCGCTATTGAATGAATGGTATGGCAGCCCATAAAATTCAGCAAATATTCATTTTTATATATTGAGATAGATATGTATCAAAAAACTCAGTTCGAAACACTTACTTGATGTTATTTTCGATGGTTTAGATGGATAAGAAACAGCAACGCACACTTCAACAACGAATTTTTCATCTTGTTCTCTTACAATCTGAAGAACAAAATTAAATATACTCGGTTATAGACATAGACTATATAACTCTAGACAGCCTGTCCCGTAGGTACTACGAAGTGAGGCAAATAAATCAAATGTAATGGAGATGTGTTGTGTGTATGAAATGGTAACCGATCAGCTTATCTGATAAGCACGTGATTCTTATGTACAGGTGAGTCAACTCATCTGATTTACCTAACCATTACTGCTCGGGTACGGCATCTGAAGTTATATGTGAAGTCTATGGTCAATGGTCCACATGTTGTAATCCCTTGAAGCCATTGCTAAAGTCGAAGACCTTTTTTTACTTTCCCTTACTTAAGGCCTCAAACTCTAGCAATAAATTCAAGAAATTACCGTTATTTCAAACTTATTTCATTTTGTGAAGTTCTCAAGTACCAAGACGGGTTTTAGATTTTAGTTTTATGTCTCACTAGCGACCCGCCGTGGCTTCGCATATGTAGAATTTTTTTGAAAATAAAATGCAGCCCATATTACTCGCTGATAATGTACCTTTCTATAGGTGAAAGAAATGTTGAAATCGGTTGAGCGGTTTTTGAGTTTATCCATTACATACAAACAAACAAAGTTTACCCCTATGTAATATTAGTACCCCTATGCAATATTACCCCTATTATAATGTAATATTACCCCTATGTAATATAGATATATTTTTATTTAATTTTTTATTAGAAGCATTATTTTACATCATATTTTGTCCTATGTGTGTAAATGTATTTTAACATGTGTTTATTGACTAACTTTCTTCGTATTTATCTGTTCGGTAAAAATGCAATCGATTTTAAATTAACTTCCTGATCAATAAACTAGAGACTTGAAACTTTAAATATGGCTCAGAACTGAATGATGTTGCGATATTAACATGCTTTATTCTGTTTGTTTGTTTGGTTTTTTCAAACGATTTTAGATTGACTTCTCGATGAGCTAGATGTTTAAAATCAAATACTAAATTTAAAAAAGACTAAGGAGATGAACGTGCTATGTTTTTAAAACGGACTTAAGTAATTTGCCAGTATAAAATAATTTTCAGCAGTTTCTGAATGTGAGTTTTTTATGTCTATGAAAATACTTGAAAGATTTAAAATGATAATAGTATATTGTGCTACAAGTGCGCTCATTCACTCGAGTGGGCAATCGACAACACCGCACGAGTTGCAGATACTATATTTTATTACTAATGCGGAGATAATTTAGATACAAAGAAAAATTATAGAAAGTAATAACTTTATTATTATTTATTATTTTATTAATCTAAAACTTCGAAATCAAGATTTTCTTTATCTTTCTCACTGATGTCAATGGGTACTAACATCGATTGTGGTTTTTTTTAGATATTCATTTGACATTCTTTTTTTAAATGGTTAATTTGCGTGTGCCAAGCAAAATTTGCGTGCGACAAGTAAACTTATAGCATTCAAATTATAAAATCAGAAAATAGCTAGTAATCAACCGCAAAAATGTGCGTTTAGATCAGCCATTCCCAAAGTGGGCGATAACGCCCCCTTGTGGGCGCTGTAGGCCTAAAGGGAGGCGGTAAGAGATCCAGAAAAAAAATTGGGGCGTTGTGTAGAGGCCTGGGGGGTGATTTGTAATTTCATTTAGCTAGGAGGCATCTTAGACAATGACTGCATGAGCTCTCGACTCAGTAAACAAAATAAGTTTGGGAACCAGTGGTTTAGATACTGTGTGTCCCGCATGAGTAATAAAAATAAAATGACAAAACACTATGCGTGGGGCACTTACAATAGACACCTACAGTCCGGCCGCTGCACGCAGAGAATCCGTACCTGACAGGTCGTTATCGAATGGACGACGTACCTCTGAATAGTTATTTTCATAAAGCCAGTAAATGCATGTGCAGAGAGAATTATTCCCAGACTACTGTTTTGTTTTCAATGAAATCACTTTATTTATGGGAAGCGTCCAGTACTAATACACACTTTTTGTATGTTTTTAGCGTTAAATAAAATATCAGGCGAATTTTTGCTCTCGTTTTATTACCACATATATATTTCAATTATAAATCAAAGTAAAAATTAATATATGAAATATGTACAGTATCTACCTAAAATCAACAAAAAAAATGAATTATAATACGCCGCTAAAATCATCACCCATAAACTTCAGCACAGACAAGTAAAAATTCAGTTATGTCATTTAATTTTCATAGACGTAAAAATAGGAGATACACATCCAAATTACTTAATTGTTTCGTATCGTATGAAGTAAACCGTAGGTAGGTACATTTTAAATTAAAGTCTTTTCATAACTCTTTTTTTGAAATTAATTTAACTTAAAATTGAAAAACCACGTAATTGAGTTACCGTCATTAACACTGACCGCTCACAAACATACATGGTGTTATTATCTTTTGTTTACTAAGTTTCTAGGCAAAATTTCATCAAGTTGAATAAATTCCTGACTTTTTGTTTGTTATTTTATTTTTATTTTATAACTCTGTGTAACCGATATATTTTATTATAATACATGCAAAAATCGTAGACTACATAATATGTTATGTACGTAACGCTAAAAATTCAATTATAAACTAATGCAACTAACGTCTAAACTAGAAACATATTTTGATATAAGTATAAGCCTATGGTCTTTGTTCTTCCATTTCTCCTAACAGAATAGCAGAAGGAAACAACCGAAAACATTACAGTGAGGATATCGAATGATCCCCTGTCCATGTAGGTATAAATATAAGCCGAGGCACAAATCGGTTCCTCTTTCTCTTCTAACATTACTGCATTATACATACATACACACATACATACATATCATCCCGCTGTATCCCTAACGGGGTAGCTAGTCAGAGAGAACGGAGCGCCAAGTATCGCGGTCCTTACATACTTCTTTAGCCTCCTCAACCTTCATCATTCTTCTTACACATTTCGCCTAGGTTTGTTAATGCTTTTACTTTCCGTCAGCTAACACTCTGGCATTTGATCTTCATACGCCAGCCTTGGTCTTCCTTGGCTTCTGCTACCATTCACTTTCGCTCTGTAGATTTTTTTTGTCGGTATTTTATTACTCATTATTTCTATGTGCCTAAATCTGCGACCGCGAACCTTTGGCAGGCGTGGCTTTGATGGCACGTGACAAAATAATTGGGGCACGGCAGCAATTAAAGGATTTAGGTACCTAATCGAAACAATTTATTTTTTGATATGGATTTCTTTTTTTGTTTGGCACTAAGTCATAGGTGGTGTGAAGGCACGTCATGGCCTCGTTAAATATTTCTTTAGAGAAAATGGCACTTAGATAAATAAAGATTCGCCATCCATGTTTAATGGCTTAGGCCCTAAACCAGGCAATAAGAGATATTACAGCAAGGGTATGCAATGAACCTGTGTAGGTATAGCTAAAAACCAAATCAAGTGTCGGTTCTTCTTTCTCCCCTAACCTTACTGCTATATCCAAGGAACTCCTATAAGTTTAACTAAAAGTCTAAGCAAGTCTCGCTTCCTCCTTTTTTTATAACATTACTGCTGTATAACAACAATCAAAAATTTTGCAGTGAGGAATGTAAATGGAAACTCGTCAAGTGTATGCTGTACAATTATTCCATTAATTTTCTGTATTGCCAACCATAAAACAAAGATTGTCGTGAAAAGATTATAATTATTGATTGTAATGTGTTAAAAAAGTGATTGTGATTGATTGTAATGTGTTAAAAAAGTATCTGAAGTAATTTTCCTTTAATATACACCTTCTCAGTAGGCTGTATATAGGGATCGCTTCGCTACGATTCGCGATCGCGTTAGACTTCTAACCTAACCGCCAGAAGTCGTTTTTGGGTAGAAAAGATCTCGTAAAGCGAAACTTTCTCTTTGAAATTTGAATAATAGCGAAACACCATCTATACAGACACAGTTTTGGCTCCTAAGAACTAGTTAACAAAATCTGTTGTCAAGTATCAAAACGGGAAGCAGTAGTTATTATAAAGCTTAGCCCTAAATATGTATATAGTCCAATTATTAATTCGGTAAATGATTTTACGTTTCCAGTGTAACCAATTTTTGCAATATTTAAATAGTGATGTCCCCCTTATGTTGACGTCATTATTATTAGTCTACTGTAGCGGTGTCCCCGCGGAGCTATTCGCATGAAATCTCCTTTTTGCATCACCCTTTCATGAGATAGCGGTAGCGTCGAAAATATGTGAATATTTGTAGTAATGACGAAAGAGGGGAAAATAGTAGAAAAAGGAAAAATGAAGTATGATGATTGTTTATTCGAATTATTTATTATAATTAATGCAATAGTGACGCTACGGGACTGTCAACAGTAAATTTAATATTAGACTAGTTGATCGATTTAGTTTGAATCGGTATAGACTCAAATCAAGACTTATCAACACTATTTTAGCTGGCCACATTATTTAAACCTTTGACACATTGAAGCGTCAAATCTTAGTGGATAGCTGTCCAAATTTAATCTTTGGAATTAACCTGAGAATGCTTCGTTGAGAAGAGAAACACATATTGTATAACACGTTCAAAAGCTTAGGCAGAAAATATCTAAAAAAAACGTGTAAATCTATACAACTGATGATAATTACCTGCTTACCCATAAGTTGAACTGCGACAGTCACGTTAATGGCACGTACCGATCGATATAACAAAACGTTACCACTATCTGGAGCGCCGATGGTTAATTCTAAAAAAAAACACATTTGAATAATTTTCTTCAGTAAAATAAGACTCCAAATAGAATAAACTAGAATATACCAACATTTTTCTCTAAAAGAATGTTTAATATAAATTCATGTAATCGTACATGTAAAAACAAATTGAGGCATGTTCTCAAAAATCTTTGTAGTTGAGAATTAGCGCGGGACTTGAGGGAACTATGACTCCCTACCCCCCACCGCCGAAACCGAATTAGTTCTTCCAAAGCATTCGAATATGTGATGAACGCTTATAATATTTAGTTATATTCCGACCAAAACTCTTAAATTAATCGACATATTTCGCCTCAACGAAGCACCCTCAGGACATTCCAGCAATTAGACTCGACCAGCTAACCAACACCGACCCAACAAATGAGTCAGCTGCTGCTGCTGATTCAGTGCCTACTTCAGTGATTTAGTGCAATTCAGAGCAGCTGATTCGGTGCTGGTGAGCTGGGCGAATTTGATCTCTGGAATGTCCTGAAGATACTTATGAAGCGAAACATGTGTCGATTAGTTTTGGAATTTTAAGCGGAAGCGGAATTTATCACATTAAATGAACTTAACTTGTCAAATAAACTTGTCTTGCTATAAATAATGTTACTTGAAAATTTTTATTTTTTCAATTCTTTAATTATTTTGAATTTGGAATGCGTTTATTATGTCAAAAATTTCTTTGGGTTTTCCGCCATTTCACATATTTTTTACGTTATTATTATCAAATTACAATATGAAATGGGGTGTTAAAGAAAATAGGATTGCAGTGATTGCCTTGCACAAAGTAGGCATGGAGCCGTCGGTCATATTCAAGACACTTCAAAAGCTTGGTATCAGTCGTATGTTCGTATATCGTACTATCGACAGACCAACAATTCCTATGTCGAAGACCATGAAAGATCGGGACGGCTGCGTGCTGTTAGATCTACAAAGGCTGTTAATGGATTAGGAAACAAAAAATCTTATCGCGAGAAATGAAGATTCCCGCGAGGAGTCTGTCGCGTGTAATAAGACAAGACCTGAAGCTCGGTGCTTATTGTCGATAAAGTTGAAGAGTTCAATCTTAGAAAGTAAAATCGATAAAGTTAATCGATCAAAACGCCTTCTGTCCCGATACGCAGGCTAAAGGCACAGAAATATCCTCTTCACTGATGAAAAAATTTTCACGGTTGAAGAGCACAACAACAAGAAAAATGACAAAGTATACGCTCACAGTTCTAAAGAAGCTGCACAAGTAGTCGGAAAAGTACAACGTGGTCATCATCCTGCATCAATAATGGTTTGGTGGGGAGGTCTTCTCGAGGAGTCACAAAGCTTCATTTGTGAAAAAGCAGTGAAGACTTCAGCCAAAGTGTATGAAGAGACCGTCTTGGATCATGTTGTAAAACCTCTCAGCAATACGCTTTTTAAAAATGTACCCAAGCCAAACTATCTAAGCCTGGCTCGGAACCAACGTTTCGGACTTTATAAGAGCTGAAGACTGGTCCTCGTCTAGCCTAGATCTGAACTCCGTATACTACAAATTATGGTCAGTTTTAGAGGACATGGTCTGCTCTATACTACACGCCGACATTGAGTCTCTTAAGAAATCTCTGGAGCAAGCAGTGGCTAAATTTTCCATGGAAATAGTGCGTAAATCCCTAGATTCGTAGCCAGACAGATTAAAGGCCTGTATCAAAGCCATAGGAGGTTATTTCGAACAGAATTATTTTTTGTTTTTTGCTGAGACTTCAATAAATACGTACATATAAGTTTTATTATAATTACATTATTTCATTAAAAAATAAATTCATTTTCATTTGTAACAGAACTTATGGCCGGACTAGGTATAATATTCGAATATTACACAAACCTAAGTACTTACTTAAATGAAAATTAGCAAGCACTGCAATGAATATTATTTTATATTTACTAATAACGTTACATCACCCATGATTGTGGAATGTCAGTAGAAATACTTAATACAATTTATGACTTACAAAAATGGGTTGTACGTATCGACAATCGTAAGTTTTCGACATTATAACGTCTGGCACGGTCGAAGTTAGGAGAAATGACGTCATTACACGGTTTTGTGGGCGAGATTGACGCACAAAACTACGTGCGATTTAGTCACACGTTGATGTTAAAGCCATTGTGTGAAGTTTCGATATTATTGAATATTATGTCGTTTCTCGACTATCGTCAGACATCCTTCCAACTCTTATAGTACATCACCTTGTAATACTACCTACTGATCTGATACTGAATAAATAAATAACAACTAAATATTCAAAACAATAGTTTCCCGCGACTTCATCCACGTGTAATTCAGTTTCATTAAACAATTTTGACAGACCTTTTACCCATTTTAACCCCTTAGCGGTTCAAAAACCCCTTCTTAGTTCTTGTCTACATTGTATGGAAACTGTGGAAAATATAGTTTTTTTGTAATTCGTACGTCAGTCAGCCAATTTTTTGTTTTTTTTTATATATGTATAATGTATTGTATATGTATATAGAAGATATACTTACACTTCCGTTTATATTTACGAACTTACCATTAGATCCATTTTCATCCAAATCTGGAATAACCAGAAGACTAGTCCCAAAAGAATTAAACTCTGTACTTCTAATTCTTTGCGTTAATTTTAGCTCTGATAAGCGGATTTCTCTGTATTCGTCGTATCTGAGGAGCTCTTGATTAAGTTCGTATCCGGAAAGCACATAAACGACACCAGCATCTTCATGTGGAGCACTGACAAATATTTCTACGATGAAAAGATATGAGTCCATTTATTCGCTTATATCTGATTTATTGACAGGAATTACTTGTAAGAACACATATTAATTACTGACAATACTTGGAACTTAACGGAAACTGTAGGTCATCTTTTCTAAAATTAAAAAACTTTGCAGGATATTATTTTCGTTGATACTCCCACGAAAGAAACCCAAACAAAAGGCGACGCATTGGAAATGTTGACGGCCGGGATCTCAATTTTTCTAAGTGACTATTAAATGTATGAAAGTGATATTTGGTAACCTGATTTTTCATTTCATTGACTTTATTTTGCCAGTTGCGATACAGGATTGGTTAACTTTAGTAACACAAAAATAAATTTCAAACAAATCTCTTTTAAAATAGAGATTTACATTTTTTGGAGTAACGGGACCGATTTATGATTCTAAATTTTCTGTGTGGTTTAATTTTTTTTTAATTAAATATAGTTTTTAAAATAAACGAAAATAACTGCTTTTTCGTATTTTTCGTAAGCTATCATGCGCACGTTTGCATAGAGCAGAAGGTTTATTTTGGATTACATTATTGTATATCAAGGCGTCGCCTTAACAAAAAAATATAAGAATAATAAATTTATGAACCCAGTTAAATTTCAATGACTTGAAACTGAGCAAGAAAATCGTCGCCTTACAATTTTCAGAATCTATGTTCCTCTCTGCAGTATTTTTCTTAAACTCTAGAAAACAGCACATCAAATTTTTTTTGTATTATAATATAATATAACTATTCTTTATATAAAAAGACAAATATGTGAATCTGTATAATATAATTTTTTTAATTTGACAACGGACTTCTTTGCTTCCAAGTGGTTCGTAGTAGACCAGTGTCAATCGTTGATTTTCGAAGATTCGATCGTTCAATTCAATTAATACGAAAAAAGATTCGGTTAAACGATCCAATAATTCATTATACAAAGATATTGATCACATATTTTTGATTGATCGAACAATTGCATGAGTAATCCAATTTTTACAATTTCAGTATTTTTATTTATAATTTTTATTATAATTCTGTTGCATTCGTAATTCTATATTTTGTCTTTTGAAAAATAATGTGTATGTGTGAGTTTATCTTGTAAACTTGTCTGAATTCCGCCTTTTATCACATTAAACGACAGACAATCGAATAAATAACAACTATAATAGTATTAAGAACGAATCTGTCAATTGAATCGATAAATGATACGTTCGCTCAAATGTAATTTCAATCATCAATACTTCGAAACGATGGCAATCGAATAACTGAATCAATCACGAGCGATACAGGTCTAATTCATATGTAGAAGGTTTTTAGTAATTTCATAAACAGTAATAAACTAGGTCTAACCTGGTAAATTGTCACCATCTATATCGGTAGACGCTATAGTCGTCCCGAATCTCGTACCATCTTTTGTTCCTAATATGGAACGCATTCTTCTTATATCATTGACACTTTGCTGTAACAATATCTTTACATTATAACAGCGACCCACACACTTATTACGTAACTTGCAGTCAGCATGTGCCAATCTGTCGCGCTATATCTGCTGTCAAAACGAGAATTTGTGTAATGTAATTTGTATAGTGGTGCTAAATCTACTGCGAAAAGTGTATTTTACGGTCATAGAATAATGGATACGCAATCGTCATGCATGATACCAATTTTTATTACAATTAAACACCGGTCACGCAGTGATCGGGTGGCTGTCGCTGTCTGTAAATTTTTAGGTAATAACCCCTCCGTTCTGGCTTCACACGGGTGAGTACTGGTACAGAAGTAGCCCAAAACCTTTCCACTCAATTTTTTAAATCTCTTATTAACTCCTTACGGCCAGTTGCAAAAAAATATATTAAAGTTAATGCCTCGTTAAATGCTGTCACTTTTTGACAATATAACAATCAATAAAAGTAGTATAATCTTTGAGGCATTAACTTTAATGGACTTTCTCGCGTTGTGTTTTAAGCCCTAAATTTTAAAAAATGCAAAAATATACGAGTAAAAGTAGAAACTTATTTAATCAGTAACATTATAAGTAATTTATTTCAACTATTTTTATGTGTCAAGCATTTTCTAACAAATCCGTTAAATTAAAATTGAATTGTAGTCACCATAAATGAAACTGAACCTTACGCAGTGCGTGATAAAACGCATATTTGTTGTTATAGTACATAAGTACCACGAAGACAGTATTTATGTGTTAACGACTATCTCGCTATGTCCGAGTGACTGTAAATATTGTATGTATAGGCCGAGCCAAACTTTTGCTATGCTTCGAACACGAGGCGATTAGCGACACAGAACCGGATTATTATGACATTAAATAAGTTATAATATTATAAACATTATTTTATTACAATGCGGTTAAGCACAATTACTTACAATACCCAAATAAAACAGTGAATGGGCTTAAATATTTTACATCTGATTTTTACACCCGGAATAACTTCAGAGCGTACCTACTAGTAGACTGATTCAACCATAGTTGAATCAGTCTACTATAATCATGATATATCAATTAGTTATAGGCACCTACAGTCCTACATGTTTCATTAATATAATCAATAGTTTATAATATTGAGGTTACAGTAAATTAACATATTAACAAATAATTATAACTAATAATTATAAAATGTATACAGAAGACGGTACTAACTGAAATATTTACTTAAAATTAGTTACGTAAATATAATTTTAGAAACGAATGAACATTTCGGCGAAAATACTTCAGTGAGTCAAAAAACAAACATATACCGACAATTAGTAGATTTTCTCGATCGTTAAAAAAAATATTTACAAAAAAATATTGATAGTTCATCATGACACAAAAAATAATAAGGACGTGTTTTTATAAAGGTTTTAACTATTAAACAATAGCAGTTAAGATGCATTCGAACTTAAAATGCAAAGACGACAGAGCCCACTTTCACCAAACACAACTAACATAATTCTCGAAGATGACAGCTTTAAAGACTCAGAGAAATTGGTTCATCTATTTGAACATTATGACGCCACAGACGACTGAGTCATATTCACGCGTGAGCGATAGTAAGCTACTGATCGGCTGGGCTATCACTTAAAGAACGATAGTTGCGCTGCAGTCGCGCGACAAGTGTTTTAAATTGATAATTATGAAGCCATGCGGTACAATGACTTTTTGTAGTATAAATATCGCTAGCAGTAGTTTTTAGTTTACTGATTAATCAACAGACGCAGCTATAGCGATTCGCGTCATTATATCGTGCTTGATTTAACAACATATTGCGATCGGTAAGATTCGGCTATCGATTACTGGCTGGAGTTACGTAATAAGGTAGCCGTTGTATATGTATGTGTTGCCACTTGGACGTTAATTCTGTTGTTCGAGCGACGGAACGGTAGCATAAGTAGCTAATTTATTTAATTGTTCCATTACATTATTCCTCTCTAAATGGGTTGCACAACATTGATTGATTTTGCTGGAAAAATCAGCTGCTGATGTGACAAAATATATCGTACACACGTCTGTATGGACGCGTTAATTATTATGTAGACGCCGAGCAACTATTAAGAAGCGATCGCTAGTCGCATTTACCACTACTTAATCGCGCAATCAGTTGCTCCTGCGATAGTAACCAATGTGTGCCTTACCATCTCTAGCCTTACCATCTCGCCTCCAATGTAAATATGCAGTGCTCCTCTTTCGTAACCACGTTCGTCATCGTTCTCGGCCGGCGCTCCGACCAACAACTCTGTTAGACCGTCAAGATCCAAATCAGCGGCTTGCAGAGACGCGCCGAACATAGCGCCTATTTTATCAAAAATTATAGCAACTTTGCTCAAATAAGTTGTCTTCTTTGTCATTGGATCATACATTAGGAAGGCGATCTGAAAAAATAACACACTTTTGAGTCAGTCATTATCACAAGGATGTATTACATATGGACATATAAGAGGGGTATTTAGGGGGTCCGGACCCCCCCTTAGCTTACGCTAGTATTCCCCGAATAGCCCTCCGAATAACCTTTTGTATCCGTGTCACAAAATAGCGCGAAATTATGTAATTTCCAATTGATTTATTGGTGTTCAGAACTGTCTTTTATATCGTGAATTTACAGCCAAAAACTAGTTTTTCTTTGTGTATTATTAGACCCCCTCCCACCCCTCTCATGTGAAATCTGTAACTATGTCCGTACTCATAGATTTAATAAAATATTGCTCCGTGTCGCATACTCAAAAGTAAAGCAATTAAGGCGAGCCCACCTGTAAATACAAAGCACGTTTACATCAAATAAGCTAAGCGACCATAGTTTCCCTAAAAAACAACTTCGCAAATATGAAAACCATTACTTGATGACTTGCATAATATAAATGTACGTTGTATTGACAAGCAGTCCGATTGCTTCACTTTTGTAATAGCTGACGCGGAACCTACCTTTTTGTTATATCTTGAAAAATTCACTTACATTTAATATAATAATATCGTCATAATATTATCGTCTTATATTATTTATTATAGTATATTATTATCATCGTATTATTAGACATCGTTTTGTCAGTGTGACTGTCCATATATCTGTGTGTGTACTTATCTGTCCGTCCGTCGGTCTGTCTGTGTGTTCATTTGTCTATATTTATTTATTTTATTGTAGTCTTTCTTATAAAAAAATATACGATATTTTTTATGACAAATCCGACTTTACCATTTTTGTATTTGACAACCCTAGCTGTAGTGAACATAATAAGACACAGTCTCAACATTTAACTCCAAATCAATTTAGAAACTTTTTACTCTGAACGAAACTATATCCCAGGCCTTATCTATAGACCAGGGATCGAACCCAGGACCCTTAACTTAGAATGTACGTGTATGTACGTGATATTAATACCAACTAACTAGTCAATGTAATTAAAACAAGACACGCAGCGCAAAGCAGCACAGGAAAGCACATTTTTGAATAGAATGCATTGTGCATACTACGTATGAACGTAGGCAGTGGCGATAATGATAATGTTAATATTAAGTCGAGCCAAACAGTTACATGTGGCGCAGGCACAGAGCAAAAACGATCTATACCGCTGTCTATACAGCTTTGCCATGCTACATTGCGCATTCTGCGGCTACATATGTATAAGCCTACGGTAATACTTTACGTACTCCATTGCTTTGGTAGTGATATGTGAGGAAACTATATGCGTAATATGTCTTGTTATCAAAGAAATTCCCAGATGCCAGAGCGTAACCTGAACAAAAAAAATTTACACATTAATGCAAAATAGACATATTATACACATTTCTTTTAAAAACATATCCAGACATGGCATAATATATTACATCCACATCCGCAAAAACTTGAATAAATTTATTTGAATTCGAAATAGAACGAACTTTGACTCAACTGTAACTATTCATATCATTCTTCTATCTTACCAATATTCATGGAGTCTTTCATTGCTGTAGACAGCTTCTTCCGTATGAATTTAGTAGGTTCGAAAGGGTTCGAATAGTTTAGAGAAAAAAGGTCGCCTATTACTGGCGACTTCGCTATAATTATCATATCATTGGATTCGTCTGTGAGAGTACTCCAACCAACTCCTCCGAAAATTGAATCTGAAATAGGAAGGTACAAAATCGATACTTATTTACAAAAATCAATATACAGGATGTTCAGAAACTTCTGGCCAAATTAAATCTGATAATAGCTACTTAGTATCCTCATGTTTTATTATATTTTAATAAAAATAACTTCAAAGTCTGGATATTAAAATCTTCGTTGTAAATATTAATATTTGTTCACCTCTATTCTGGATAATATTCCCGGAGGATATAGTCATCGAATAAATCATATACAAGGCAAAGATTTATAAAAATCAACCACAAAAGTACAAATAGCGAGGAATCCGTGAAATTTACAGAGATTATTTGTTATGGCTTGACAAGAACTCTTATTAAATTCAATCTAACGAAATTTTTCTGGGACTCGCTGTATGCAATATACAAAGTGATGAATTCTATGTTTTGTAGTTACCATCCGCCCAAAATTTCTTTGTTGATCATTCGGTGCTCAGTAACTGACCGAATCTAATCTCTGGACTTTCGTGCGGATGCTTCATTGAGAGGCGAACGTGTCGATCATTAATTTTAAAATTTTGGGTGAAATACACACATCAAAAAAGTCTAAGCAACACGCATCATTTACAGAAACTGCATGTTTTATTAATTGATATTTTATTTTTTTCTTAGAAAAGTAGATTGGTATACAATCTTTTTTGTTCTCAGAAACATATATTGACTGATTTTAAAAATTGAACCTTTTCGGTTGTGTTTTGTTTTCATTAAAATAAAAGCTAATTATTTTTTTCCGATTTCATGTGTTTTCGTTGCTTGATAAATTTGGTATTTATCGCACTTTTATCATTTTGAGATATACAGTTTTTTAAAAAATTAAGTGGTGAGTCATTTTTTATGTTATGGAGCGACGCCATTTGACTGCTGATGAAATACAGAGAGCTGTAGGAATACTACAAGCGGGACGAAATCAGTCCCAGGTATCTCGGCATTTTGATGTCAATAGGAGCGTGATTTGTCGTCTTTGGCAGCGTTACGTTAATACAGAGGAACCTGCTGAGCAGCACCCAGGACGCGTAACGAGTACAACTGCTTGACAGGACCGATACATACAACTGACTGCGATACGTCAACCGAAGTTAACCGCCCGGGAGATAGGTTTAAAGCTACAATTCTTAAGCGGTGTTGTTGTTAGCCACCAAACCGTGAGAAATAGGCTGCATGAATACGGCCTACGAGCACGACGCCCAATTAGGTGCCCACCTATACGCCATGGGAATCGCGCCCGTCGAAACTAATGGTGTAGGGAACACTTGACATGGACCTAGGAGCAATGGGATAAAATTTTATTTTGTGATGAGTCCCGGTTTGGATTTAGGCCTGATACGAGAAGGGTAAGAGTGTACCGTCGTCCCGGAAATGCTGAACGGCTGAGATTCGTCCAGGAAGTGCACCCTTACAGTGGCTCCGCAGTGATGGTATGGGCGGGTATTATGAAGAACTGAGCTCGTTTTTGTAAATGGCAATATGAACGCTAAAAGTTCGGATTTCACGCTGATGCATGACAATGCGAGTTCGCACACAGCTTGGTGGACCAGAGGGTACTTGGCAATGGGAAACATCCGGATATTGCCTTGGCCTGCACAATCGCCAGACCTCAATCCCATCGAGCAGGCATGGGACATGCTTCAGAGACGTGTTCTAGAGAACCTGGACGGAGTGTCGACAACTCAACAACTGAAAGACTTGTTAAAATTCCATTGGGACTGATTGCCGCAGGATCAGATAAACAATCTTATAAATTCAAGGAATAATCGCTGCCGACAAGTTTTAAACAACAGAGGCGGTCACACTTTGTATTGAATCACCAAATAATTATTTAACACGGCTCAAGTTAAACTGGACATTCAATTGACGTGCTCAGTGACGTGTATCTATGCATCTCGCTTTCACCGGTGTAACCTCTATTATGTTATCTCAGTATATTCATGCGCGCGTTTAGGTCTTGTATTAGTCAACCAATCGGAGCGAAGTAACCGCAGAAGTGTCTAGACGTAAATTGATTTAAAAAAAATGAATGACATTACTTCTGTATAAGTTGAGTGCTCAATGCTGAGCCTATACTGTTAACTGCACCCAACCACTTCTCGCGGAAATGATAACATCAAGACAACGTGCTTACATAAGTCACTACAAGCGGAGTATGAAGGCACTTCATTATTGTCGATTGCTGGTTGTTGCTATGAGTAGGTATGTCTTCAATAGTAGTATTTTATGATTTGTAAAGATTTGGAATTGTAATTGGGATTAGTAACTTGATATTCATTGTCTCATGTTATTTTTCTTATTAAACGTTAATTGATTTGCGAATATTGGTAGTTCGTCAGAATAGTCGTATTATTTGTTTTTGTAAAATCTTATCGAGTTGCCTTAAAATACAATATTTTACTTAAACCTTCAAAATTAATAAAAATCTACCTCATACTATTCAATATTTTCTTATTATGCATACATACATATTCCTCACCCTGTATTCCTGACGGAGTAATTAATGAGGAAGGAGTGCCAATCATCGCGGTCCTAACGTACTTCTGTCGCCTCCTCAGATCTCAACATTATATTTTTTTTTATATGCATAGACGTCATTACTCCAGGCAACCTGTGCCCCGTACTATGAAGTGAGGCAAACAAAATCAAATAAAATATAGATGTGTGGGCGTGTTTTACAACGAAATGGCGGCCGATCAGCTTATCTGATAATAAATGTATGTCATAAGTACATACAGGTGGGTCAGTTTATCTGATTTACCTCACCGTTGTGACTCGGACACGGTGCTGCTTCTGGAATTATTTATGTGTCAGTGCAAATAATAAAAAGTACTTATTTGACTACACTAAGGCAAAGCGCGTCTTCCTGTTTGGAAGGAACACGCGCTAACGGAGCGTCGGGGCCGGCGCTGCCATTCTGTTAATATTCTACGACGTCCGATGGACTAGCATTTCTCCGACGAATCATTTGTCATTATTAAATTTCCAAATATCTACCTAATTATTGTTACTAAGAGTGCTCTGTCATTTGCACATTAACTTTGTCACATCGTGGTATTTTATTTAGTAATTCGCCTCCTGTGGATTAGGTATTTCTTATAGCTGAGTCGGAAGAGCACAAACTGCCCTGTGTTGTTTCTGACATATGTATTGTCCATAACTCTACACTTTACTTACTATATTCATTCTTTCTCCGTATGTCGTATTGTTCTAAGAATCCATTATATCTGTGTACAGTTCCGTCGTAAATAAAACAGGTACCATAGGCTCCGCTATTTTCTTTTGTACTCCAATAATCCTTTTTTTTCGATGTCCACAACGGAGCACACGTCTGAAATTAATTTAAATCGGTAAATATGAACTGTATTATAAACGCGGTGTTAAGTAGTAATTGATTCGATAATAATAGATCATACAAAGCTAAATATAGTCATTTCGTTTTGACGGTGTTTCAACTTTTGGCAAATACTATTTTGGCAAATACTTTTTTTTTTATGGCGGAGAGGGCAAATGACCAAGCGAGTCACCTGTTGGAAAGTGATCACCGCTGCCCATGGACACCTGCAACGTCCGGGGAATCACGGGTGCGTTGCCGGCCTTTAAGGAAAGAGGGGGTTCGTTTCTTGAAGGTCCCTTAGTCATAAATGTCCGGGAACACCGCCGCTATAAGCTGGTTTCATGAAATTGCAGTACGTGGTAGAAAATGTAAAAAACGCACAGTTGTAGAGCACCATCCATCAAGTTGGTGGGGATAAAAGGACAGTCGATTAATAGTAATATTAATAGTAATAGTCGGTAATTTTAAATTGGAATTCAGCAGCGGGCAGTACATGGAACAATTCTTCTAATTAGATTCTTAATTTATTTATTTATTTGTTTTTCAATGAGTTTTGAAATTACATATTTGAACAATTACATTACGATTGCGTTCTACGAGACAAACAAATCAATATTGTCGACAACCTCAAGCTTACAAGCGGATTCGAGCATTTAAGTTTGAGGAGAGACTTTGCTTCCCTGTGTATGTTCTACCACTTGTATAATGGGCTGTGGTCTGAGGAATTGTTCGATATGATTCTCATGACCACCTTCTGCCGTTGCACTGTTCGCCGCTGGCAGGTAATTTCTCATATTTTGGAACCAAAATGATCGCGCGCAGTACGCTATCAAAAGAGCTTTCTCCCTTGAGCATTGAGGTTGTGGAGTGAACTCCACGAGATTTTGCCATGAGACTACAGGTTTTTATAAAAAGGAAAAGGTTTTTACAGGGTCGGCAACGTGTAAGTGATACTCCTGGTGTCGCAGGCATCCAAGGCTACGGTAACTGCTTAACATCAGGCGGGCCGCATGCTAGTGCCACCTTTGTGGTATAAAAAAATTAATAAAAAATTTCTATCGTTCGTAATACTCAAGCAAAATTACTTTGTAAGCAAAACTACTTATCGGTCTGGTAGGTACGAAGTTTGCCTCAGTGACATTATCATATTAAATTTTTTCTTGTTTTATTTTTGGGCGTATAAATTACCTACCAAAAAATAATCTGAAGTCGCTACAATGGAAGCGCCCAAACAAAAATGTTGATTTGAACTGTACCCTGAAAATAAAAAATCCACGAAACAGGTAAGCCACATGACATTATTATTAATAACTTGCTAAAATCAATATAAGTAGCTACCTACATATATGGAATAGGTAATAAATTAAATAAATCGAACAATAAAAGCAATGAAATTTATGGAATAAACTTAGTTATGTCAGGACTTAGTTATGACATTATTTAATTTAATGTGGTTTAGGTGCTTTAGTTATTTTTTTTACTATAAATATTCAGATTTTTTGTAAAGAAAATCGTTATTTAAGTACTAAATAAATAAAAATATAAATAATGAATATTTTCTTAAAATATCTATAAACTTCACAAAAAAATGTAAATAAATTCATTAATTTAAATTATCGAAATATATAACTGCTTCCAATGTAGTTTCAATAAAGTTGAAAATTAGGTAAGTATTGTGTACAGGAAAAAAAAATAGTTATTAAAAAGTAATTAGGTACCAACATGTGTAAATATAATTTTACATAGATTACGATTTCATAGAACTAATATCTAAATTATGTGCACTTAGATACGTCGATGTCAATGTCTGTTCGTTTGGACGATATGGTCAATTCTGTAAAGTAAGTTGTCTATAGCTGTTTTACTCCTTGCCGTTTTTTTTAATCGGCCTAATAAAGTTTTATTTGTTACATATTATAAAGGTTATATTTTACACAATATTATTTATTTCAATTGAACACTAAATTATACTTTTTTATTACAGAATTATTCATAACAAAAAGTATATAAGTATCGTAACGTTATAATATTTACAAACTTAAAGCTAAACTTTATCTGAAATAATTTTAGCAGCTGTACCTGGCCACGCGTTGTTGTGGCTCAGCAATACCTAATATACTTATATTAGGTACACAAAAAAATTACGAGCGCATTCGAATGCGACGTTGTGTCAAAATGTCAATGCAAACGATAGAGAACTTTCGGAGATTTAACATTTAGAACAAACGAAGGTTTTATTTATGTAATGCTAGCTGACGCCCGCGACTTTGTCCGCGTTTTTTATTTTAAAAATAGCTTATGTCCTTCCTCAGGGTTCAAGCTATCTTCATACCAAATTTCATCACAATGATGAACGGTATGACAGTCCATAAAATAGGAACAAACAAACAAACATTTATTTTTATATATTAGATTTGATAATTATTCTACGCTAATTTCTCCATAATAACCTTGACATCCCTTTTCAACAACTTCAAATTTCCAAAAATAAGTTCTTAGTGCCTGCGTATTCAAGCACCTTGAAGTGAAAATGAAATTTTGCACATTTTACAGACTTTCTCCTTAGTCCCTAATATAAATTATATACTTACGTTTAGCCTCTGTGCAATATACGAGTTTCTAGACCGTGTGTAGAGTCACTCAAATATTTTCTTTATGTGTACCTACATAGACAAAAAATGAAAAAAATGACTTCGTCGAACTAAAGTCATTTTCTTCCAGACTAACATACATTTAGACAGGTCGGTACTACAAATTCCTACAATAAAACATTGTCTCGAAACAGTTCAATGTAAGCCTACCTACCTCGTGATTCTGTATAATCCTTTAATTTTTCTATGCCTAAGTCGAGTTTATTGCATACCACTTCCTTTTTGAGTAAATCGTCTTCTCCACAACGATACACTCGTCCAAGTAGATCACCGTGTGGAGCCCCGATTACTAAACGAAAAGTATATAAATTAGTATAAAATACGAAACAAACTGATTTAGAACTACATTTGTAAACTGAAATTTCATTAAAAACAACTGGCCAAGTGCGTGTCGGACAATGCACAGTGAAGTTTCGTAGTCAGCATAAATGTACATGGCTAAAAAAGTATCTGGAGGACCGACGTTCGGTCGATGTTTTTCGAGGTATTTTATAGTGATATGTCAGCTGATACCCATGCGTGAATATTTCAGCTACCTCAATATTAGCTTACTGATACCACAATATCCTATAAGATTGCGTCAAAACTAGTTTTTCAAGTATTACATCTAACTTTGTAATCAAACTTGAAAATAAAACATTATCTAAACACAAAATTTCATCTAAATCATTACAGTAGCTTCGAGAATAGAAGTACCTACTTATACAAATTTAATCAGCGGTCGCTTAGCATGTACTCGAAAATACAACAACATATCCATTTTTGTTAAAAGTGCTATTTTAATGCTATATCTTAATTTAGTCGAAAAGCTAGAGGGAGACACATTTTTAACTACTTTAGCAACGAATATCTCTGCAACTATTGACTTAAAAAGACATTTCTATGCATCTAATATATGTTACTGCTAATTTTTTTTTGTAATTTTACTACACGATTATATCACGATTATAGCAGTTTACGGAATACACATACATTCCAAATTTCATCTATATACGAATAGTGCCAACAGTCTCCGAATAAAATGGCTGCGACTTAACAAACCAGCCAGGACACAGACAGGAGACACAGACGAACAAACCGGCCAGGACTAAATTACAAGGGTTCTATTTTTAACCAATTGGCTACGAAATCTTAAAAATATTATGATCTTCTCAAGGTTTATTATAAGATAAGAACTTTCGTCATATTTTATCCTATAAACTTCAAGTAAGGCATTGCATATTCCGATTTTTTGTCTTCTTCTTACATTTCACCTTTTAAGTAACGTAAACCTAATAAAGTTCATGTTTTTCATTTATTAAATGTTTTCATTTATTGAAATGAAAACACCAGTAAGAACGAAGCTTGACTTGAATTATATTTTGAATATTAAATAATATGTAATAAGCTTGAACAATGGAGAGAAAGGGAAAGGCTTATAAAAGATTACATGGTCCTGTTAAAGAAACATCTAACATCGAAAAATACTTCATAAGAAATGTATAAGCTAACGATATAAATATTGGAGAATGCTCTGACATGAGACTAGCATAATTTGAGCGCAGATATCTAGACTCCATTATTATATAAATAATACTGTTCGTCTACTATACAGGGTTACTTACACAAATTAGGCGGTGTAGATTTTTGATATGTTATACTGTATCCAAAATCCGTAACATTTTCAGGCGGCCTTATTCGTACATACGACGGTTCATGTAAGAATGTGGCAGACACAAAATATACTGCCCGAAGCAACAACGCTAACCCGCTAACGTAATATGTTTTATCTGAAACAAAAGACTCACTCGCTTCAGACAACATAAATACGCTTATAACGTATAGTGGTGCTTTTAGTTAAGTAACGTTGCAAGCTATCGCCTAAACATCTCAAGACATGATGTGAAGTTTTTAGTTCTGACTATCGCTTAATACAAATAGATGTTAAGCAAGAAGTCAATGTCAGAAAACTTAAAGGCTCTAGAAATCGATCGGTCCTCAGAACAATACAAAAATAGAAGTCCAGATGAAATAGCACAAAATAAAATAATTTATTCTATTTTTACTTATAGCATTGTTAGTGAACTTATGCATACTAATTGTATATTTGGTGATCCTGGAGACTGTCAGGTTCACTTGATTTATGCCAGCGACGTAGTAAGTCGACTTCACATAATTTCATTAATATTGTGAGTTAGGCCACGTAACAAAAAATAACGACTCATATTTTTTGTTTGACTTTCACACACACCAGGCTATTACAAAAACTGAGTAAGAAGTGTCTTTGTTTTAACTCGGCTTTTACGTTTCTCGTGTTCTTAGGGATAGTCAGCGGCTTGGTTCCACCAATTCACATTATATTTTAAAGTGCTCTCAGAGAAAATAAAATCTAAATCTAATCTAAATACTCTGCAGCTTTTTGTTTGAGTACAGAAATGACCGTATCTTTTGATTGCGTTGACCTAGATATCTTAAATTTTTGACCTCCAAGAGACTATAAACGTCAATTTTTGATGTTAACAACTTAATTTTATATAAACAACCCGTTCTAGAGACAAAGTGTTTTGATTGACAAGATGGACGGACATACGGACAATGAAGTGATTCTGCAAGGGTTCTGCCATTTCCTTTTAAGATATGGAACTCTAAAAACGGACGCATATGTAGCCGCTCGCTTCTTTATACAACGACTGTAGGCGATTCCATAATTGAAATAATTTCAGAATCCATATTTCAGATTCCATAAGTGTTGAAATAATTTCAGAAATTGTGACGTACATGTTATGGCTTCTTCCTAACTCAATATGCACCATAAAGTCAAAGCAAATAGATATGCATTAAATTATAATTAAATAAACTAGACCATTTCATTAGGCAGCTATCAAATATAATAGTGTAGGCACACACGTGCCGAAAGCGTATACGACATATAGTTTCAATTTCAATAGCAGCTGTTTCCTCTTCCGAATTTTATTTCTTTGTTGCTACGATATATATTAAAACGGTATTTATTCTATTGCGAAACTGGTACCTTAATTTTTCAAAAAGCGTAACTTCTATTCAACATTCATTCACTAATTTTAGATTTTAGAAAAATATTGCAATTGTAAAAATATGTTTTGGATTCAAGGAAACATAACTAGGTAGATGGATGCCTATGTATGCCTATTCTCATAGACATCTCATATATATATTTTATTACTATTTAATCCATAATAAACCTTGAAAATTTAAATTTGTAATTGATAACGAACAAATGCCGTTTTTTATTTTGTTAAAGAGTGGAACTCACAAAAAATAAACTCATATTATGTTCAGTTAACTTTAGTAACACGTTTTAATGTTATAAAGTTCACAAAAGCGACTAAAAGAAATTAATTAGAATTTTATTTGTTTTCAGTAAATATCAATTCTTTTAAACTTGTTGAGTTTCAATGTTACTTTATAATGAAATCTCTGAATTAGTCAAAATTATCTAGAGAAAATTTTAGTTAAGTTTCGCTAACCGACGATAGCGTTTTAAATAAACTATATACATAAACAAAAAATTAAATAAAAACTCACCGTTCATTATCACACCGTAATAAAATAGAGCACTACCTATATTAACATACTTATAAACACTGCAACTTTTAATATTACAAGGAACGCAATATAGAAGGAAAATATAAATTATGTGAACATATAATTAAACAAATGACATAACAGGTAAAACATTTAAAAATGATCGCTATGTTACACATAGTGGATGTTATGTATTTCTGTCTGTATTTTGAATTGCATAAGTAGTAATTTGTGAGGATTTCTGCAGGTCAATGAAAGATACTGAGGTTCAATTTCTGCTTATATTTTCTATTTATATGTTACCTATGTACATTACAGTACTATGTACATTACGTATGTACATAGTACTTGTTGTAATTGTTGGCACAAAATTCTCTCCAAAAAACATGTTCATATGTCTCGACTCTACTTGTAAGATACCGCGAGAATAGATTTATTTGTAATAAGCGAAAGAAGTAACATAATGTAAATAGATTTGGGAAAAATGATTCGCGTATGATATTACATACCCATTACAGAAATAACGAATTTGTTTTTGCTTAATTTCGTTTGAAATATGTGGTACATGTATTTATTGGCATTAATACATTAACGTAGTTATGTTTATGAGATTTGAGGAAGCAAAAGAAGTATGTAAGAACCGCGACGTCTGGCGCTCCGTCTTCTCTGACTACCCCGTTAAGGATACAGCGTGAGATATGTATGTATGTACGAGAGTTAAATAAATTATATTGAATGTTCATAGCTACGTATTATTTAACAATTGTGACTCGATCATTGGCGCATCTGCATTCTAAAGAAGTTTGCAGGTTTGATTCCTGCTGGGTCCGATTTGAGAAGCGAAATTTTCTAAACTCTCTTGGGGCTGAGGTATTACTGCCGCTCGGACCCGTAATTCAAGACTAATACTTATGTTTATTGTACTACTAATATTTAAAGTAACACGATGAGTACAATTATCTGAAGTATTTAGTATTATCTATACATCTATATGTCTATCTATACATATGACAGTGTCTGTCTGCGATTTTGCAAGAAGGCTTTTACTTTAGTTTATATGGTTATTCGTTAAAAACCCAATTTCCCTTTATTAAATTTTTGTTTATTTATTAGTTTTTTTTGTCTGGGTTAATCTCTGAAACGGCTGTATCGATTTTGACGGAACTTTCATTAGTAGGTAGAGACATTCAGAGAGTAATCTAGGCTACTTTTTATACCGCAACAATATCAAATTTAACAAGGATTAAATCACAAGGCACAACTAGTTATGAATTTAAAAAAATATGAAAACCTTAACTTTAACCAGCAAAACCGCGAATAATGTCTAGTTAATGTGTAATTAACTACAAAAGGACAAACAATATAAAATTATAAAAACAGGAAAGAACTATTGAAATTTGTAAATCGTATTGATATGCACATTAAAATACATTCGTATACAAATATATTCAAATTGATTGCTAATGAATTGGGAATTTGTAACTGAACTACAAAGAAAAATTTTTCAAACGACAACTATCTTATTTTCAGTGTTTACGATTTATTTCAAATTTTTCTGAGCTATACTTTTGAAAGTAAGGTAGGGAGACCTAGCGAATTTAAAGCTTTTTTCCAAAAAAATGTTGTACTCAACCTGTTATATGTATATTTTCGAATCTGTAATGCAGACCTTTCTCTTAATAGCTCACACAAAAAAATTTTCTTTAATTTCTAGTTAAATCCCCAAAAGTAATTCCCAAAAAGACAAAATTCAGGTTTTGAAATTTACGTCTGTATTTGAACCACCACTGCCTACAAATTGCAAATTAGCAGATCTTTACGTCAAGTAGTGTCTGTGATAAATTACTATGCTAATAATTTATAGACATGTGTACAAACAGATGAACATCGAGGTGATTGCGTAAGAGTTTCGTTTTCCAATTTTGAAGCTTAACACTTAGGCTCAAATCTGAATGCCCACATGCGATAAATTACGGCATTTCTTTCTAATTACTCTCAAGTCAAGTCAAGACATTTGTATTTAAGTATCGTTCTGGAATACGAGCCTCAGGCCCGATCCTCAAATAAATACTCAAAAAACTAAGGTCCAGTAATGATTCGACAGGCTGATGATAGTAAGATGCCGAGAAATTATTTCGAACGTTAGAAAAGATCTGACTGAGATTTGAAATTAATCTAATAAACAATACAGGTAGATTTTCAGAAGTTCTTTGGAAACAATGTCTGTTCATTTTTTAACGGACTATGGTAAAGCTAAAAGTGAAGAATATGTATGTATGAGTGTGTGTACCTTTACTATTACCCAAAAATATAAACTTCCCGATCTATCCGTGCAATAGACAAATTTTAGTAGCGCGGAAAACTTCAATCTACTAAAGATAAAGCATTTCTTTCTTACACTGTGACAAATCTGAGTATATCTCGCGTTAAAGTCTTACCCTGTTATTGGTTAATCGATTTCGGGGGAAAACGTATTACTTTTAGTTTCTATTTTATACATATTCATGCAAAGCTACAGTACAATCTGTGGATGGCCATTTGAGTAGATTTAAATACTACGAATATATTATCATGTTTTTAAGATTTCACGACTTGTTTATATTTTACAAATATAAATAAACGGGACTAAATTGTGCCCTAACCCTAAATAATGAGGTTAATTTCGACCGGATTGCTTCAAGTGCTGTGGACAGGGTCAGACAGTCCTATTTATTTATAAAGGTAATATGCATATTATAGTGGTGTACATTTCAGAACGCTTCAATACCACTGACATCACTCTCGTTTTTCGACTTTAGGTTTTTGCATTTCGAACTAGATGTGTAACGCAATTGAACTTCCATCGCCAAATGAATTTGGGATATATAACAAATAAGCAATAGAATTGCAATTCAAACAACAACTTATCTATGTAATATTACAAAGAGAGAGAGCGTATTTTGAAAATTTGTTTATATGTGAAGGGTAATCTCTGAAAACACTGCACTTATTTTAATAATTCTTTCACCATTTGAAAGGTATATTATTTCAGACACGGGCCATATATAATGTACTCAACCCGGGCAAAGTTTGGACGAACCGCTAGTCATAATTATTACTAATTTTAACTATAAATATATATCATATTTAGTAATATATATGTATGTATATATATAATTAGTAATTAGTAATTTTAACTATAAATTTGGTATTTGTAATTTAAATCACATGTACTTTAAAATTATTAGTTTCCACAATTATTACTTTTAAGCACTTAATATGGTTAACTTTAAAATTAATAGTACCTATCCACAAAAAAAATTTTTTTAACCTTGTTCACTTTTAATAAGCGTCTCCAGACAGTTCTAAATTTGTTTGCAACAATCGTAGACAGGGAAAATATTCTACCCAATAAAGATTTCTGACGGTTAGGTCAGAAGTTACTTCGTCGTTAGTTGTTTTTTAATTGTTCGAAAGTCTTCTATCAAACTCTAACAACAATATTGTATAGACAATATTTGACGACCTCCGTGGCGCAACGGTTTAGCGCGTAGGAAAGTAAAACGGGGGTTGCGGGTTCGATTCCCGTCCCGAGTCTGGGTGTTTATGTATAATATGTATATATTTACAAAAGAAAAGTTTATAAGTAGTATATCAGTTGTCTAGTACCCATAACACAAGCGCTATGCAGCTTACTTTGGGACTAGATGGCGCTGTGTGAAATGTCTGAGTATTATTATTTATATTATTATAGACTCAGGTGTTACCTTGCGGAAATCCATTTCATGTGATAAATTCCCAAAACCTCCAGCTATTTTCCGCTCAAACTCCAAAAACCACCAATCGACACGTGTTTCGCCACTCAACGAAGCGTCTTCAGGATATACCAGAGATCGGACTCGGTCACCTAACCGATTCAGTGCTGGTAAGATGACCGACTCGTTTCTTTGAGAGGCGAGACACGTATCAATTGGTGGTTTTTGGAGTTTGAACGGAAAAGAGCTGAAATTTTTAAGAATTCATCACATGATATAATAATCTTATATGGTAACCAGCACCGAATGATGCTGGTTAGCTGACCGAATCCTATCTCTGGTATATCCTGAGGATACTTCGTTGGGAAGCGAAACACGTGTCGTTTGGTGGTTTTTGGAGTTTGAGCGGAAAAAAGGTAGAGATTTTGGGAATTTACCACATCTAACAACAATATTATAAAACAAAAATTTTATCAGTAGCATCTAAATTCGAACTGACGCGAGACGCTCATAAATCTTAATGCAGTGACTATTAAGTTATATTAGAACCTATAAGATTTTTACACGTTCCTACCGAAACAGCATAAGATTCAATATTCGTTTCTAATATTACGACTACTACAGTGTATTCCTAGACCAAGAATCACAATGGACGAAGCCATAATGAGTCGCCGCTCTTGTCACCGTGTGTTAAACGAATTATAGTGTATCTCTATCTCTCAAATGAAAAACTTAACTTTTATCCACTTTCACTTAGTGAGTGTCAGGATAAGACCCGTAACTGGCTTCTATCTCTTACATATATTTAAACAGAAAGCTATATCAATCTCAAGCATAAATACTTATACATTACACAGTATCTATATGTACACCATACATTGCACACATTCATAATTTTCATTCACAACACACATTAACATACACATACATCTACATATACATACACTCACTCGCGTGTTTCTTTTTGTTTTTCACGTTTTACTTAAGTTTAACCATAAGTTTTATTTTATTATATATTTTTTTACTGCATGTTACTATAATATTACATATTGTAATTACATATTGTTTGGAAAAGAAGCTAGCTACTGAGATACAGGCCATACGCCTAGTTCAGTAGTTAGAGATTTCATTAATATTGTGAAATTTGTCAATAAATAATTATTTATTATTATTATTATTATTGAGAGTAACCACAGTAAAACAGTTAGCTATATAAGTTTGGCAACCTCACACTGGCGATGTAATTCGTGTCAGCTCATGACCGGCTCGACGTACAAAACATTCCAGTACTGAAATAATTATTTGCAAAATACTGGTAAATCTTAAGTGTTTTCGCTACTATTATAGTATTCAGAAAAATAAAAATATGTCACGTTTGTCTATTGTTGTACTGAGACCCTTCCCTAGTAGCACATTAGTACTAGTTTAGAACCTAGGTCAAGAAAAGACAGACACGCAAAGCAAAAACTCCGTCCATATGATTCTTGATCCGAGGTGCATTCAGATAAATTCGCAGACAGCACCGTTGATCTTATTACATACATACATACATATCTTACGCGACTCTTATACACGCTATATACCCAACGGTGTAGTCAGAGAGGACGGAGCCCCAAGTGTCGCGGTCCTTACATACTTTTTTCGCTTCCTGAAATCTCATCATTCTCCACACACACTTTCGCCTAGGTATGCGAGTGCTTTTACCATTTCCGTGGGTTAACGCTCTGGCTATTTGATCTTCATAAGTCAACCTTGGTCTTCTTTGACTTCTCTTACAACTCGCTTTCGCTCTGTAGATTTTCTTCGTCAGTCTTTCATCACTCAGTATTTCTAAGCGACGAACCAGCTTTCTTTTTTTGATTTTTACAATAACACTGTCGTGCAACCCTGTCATACCGTTGATCTTATTTCCAGTTATATATACTACACGCTTCTTCACATCCAACTCTCATCTTCCATCTCTAGAGAACATACACCCAAGCTATGTAATTTCATTCATGTTCTTGACTAACTTTATCTATTTTTACACTCTAATACTTCAACTTTTATTTCCTCATATATTTTGACTGTACGCACTTTATATAATAACACGTTTATAAATCTGTCTAAAATAGCATCTACGTGACGCGCACATACGAACTGATATCTTCTCTTCTTTACTGTCATTACAGTATGTTAACAGCATGCGTCCTCTTGTCACAGACATACACGGTTTCTAGTTACATGTACAGTTACGGTTTTCTAGTAAATTCGTCTTGGTTAAATAAAACCCACACTGGTATCACCTTCTTTAAGGTAGCCACAAGACAGTGGCCATCTTATCTCGACTTTCTGCTTAGTTTTGCATAACAATTTATACGCGCTACTGGCCTGACAAGCTGGCAAAACGAATATAAAAAATTGAGCGTTGGCGCTGTCACTAAGACATGTTACTCGAAAATCGAGGACGTCGGAAAGCTGTGGAAACTTGACACAAGTTCTCACTGACCACGGATTTTATCATGCGTCTTCATATCTGCAAAAGCGATAAAAGTAAGGATGAATAAACGGAATATTACGTCCCTATTACATTTACTTTTTTACTTATGCATTTTTACCACATTTTTACATTTTTTTTTTACAAAACAAGCTTTAAAATTTCATAAATCACAATATACAACAATACGAAAAATGTTAATGTGTTAATGTTTTTTTTGAGCAATTATACGATGAGAATGAGGCAATCGGATATTAATTTCTTATTATTACAAATGAAAAAAATATCAAAGATACTAACGGTATAATTTCTTCTCCCTCATATTAATTAGAGAGCCTATTTTGTGCTTATAATAAGCTTATTATAATAGTATCCTTGCTAGTTTTTTATTTGTAATCGAAATTAATATCCGATTGCCTCATTCACATCGCATAATTGCTCAAAAAAAAAGTAATTACATTGCATGTTTAGTACCTGCTTAAGTATGGCAAATGTTAAATTTTAACATTTAACGATAATGTGTAGCTTATAACGAAACTTTTAATAATAAAGCTTACATCACTAATGTCTGAAACATCGGAAACGAGGCGACTGATAGTCATATACATACATATAATTATAATTAGAGTACTTGCTTGTATTGACTAAATACAGAAACCATTCAGATTTTATTTTAGTTTACACAATTTATATGTTTTTTGGATCAACATCGTGTTAAATTCTTTTTCTTTTTAAAAGAACATGTCGTATTTGCACCGGCTAAGACCTTGTCGGTCACTATTTAGAGTTCTATAGTAACTTCGGAAAATAAGATATAAAATTTAAATAAATTATTTCAAAATTAGATCAAATTATCCCCATTTAATTTTTTGTTTCTAATATTTGGTTTTGGTTTGGCGATTAACGTCTCTGTACCTTTTAGTTCAATAGGTTTAAAGATGACAGAATAGAGAAGCATTCCAAGAGCCACAAATTACTAAGATTATGTCTAAGGACATAACAATAGTACCTAAATGATAAATATTGACATTTTAATTTAATTTTTATTATTTTTCTTTATTTTTTTAATTTTTGCATGTGAGTAATTGTAAATGTGTGAAGAACCGATATACCTTTATGTATGTTACCATATTACAGCTCTATCGAAATACATATGTTACGCAAATAATTATTTGAATTTGAATTTAAATTCATATCTACAGACACTTGGCCAGTCAAGGACTTATCAGCACTGACATAAAAAATAGGGAATACTGATCATTACATACAATATTGGTATTTTTTATGTCTGTGCTAGTACGCGTTGGACGCGCTCCAACTTTCTAGAATCTAGATAATAATACTCCTTTAATCAGATGTGACATACAGACACACAGACAGACACACAGTTCCATTTTTTAAACACAATGTGATAAGTTTTCTACTTTCCCTATACGATATAGTTACAACATATTGTTTAACCACTTGTTTAAAAGAGAAAAATGTATAGAATGTGCTACCTGCTTATCCTTCCTGCACGACTTATAAAATTCATTTGAGAGTTAATTTTTATTATTAGAAGATACTTGTACAAGCAATAGGCTAATCACTATTTGGTTCACTTTAGTACTCTACGTACCCACATACTTGTTGCAAAATATAAGTAGTCATTATCAGTAGCGGTACATATTCTTTGGTAGCGGCGTTAGGGTAGGGCGCGGTTGGGCAACCAGCCAAATCCTTGCTTTAAAAACTATAGTACATTTTATTTTACTGACAATCCCAGTATCAAACACGTAGCAATTTTTCTTACCTTTTTATAAATTTCAAATAGAGAAGAGGCGACGCCATAAAAGTATCGCCCAGGGCTTCTGCAGGACTAAAAGGTTCTTCACTTATACTGTATATAATATACATATCGCATACAATATTATATCATCTATCATATAAACACAAAGTATCTTATTACATTGCAAATCTGTGCTAGATTATCCAAAGTAGGTTCTAAAAATAATTTGTTAATATTAAATTATTGAAACTTAAAGAACTTGTATAAAAAATCAAATAACATTAATATTTATATTGAACTGTACCGAACCCTACAGTAAATGAAATAAGATCAAGACTCCATGACGTCTCTATCATCTTGCTTCCAGGAAAACTAAACCATTAACATTTTAGTTTGGTATTCACTTTTAACGAAGTTCCATCATGAATTGTAAGTACCAAACAATTATATTTGACCTTTATTAATAGGTTATAAATGTTTATTAATTGAAAAGTTCATAAAGCTTATACGCAACCTTTGAAACTTTTGAGGAACTCATTTACAGAAACTATTCGAAATATCTATTCGAAAATTACTTCAATTGTTATCAAAATAATTTATAAGTAATTAAAATAATATATAGGTATTCAAAATATTCCATTGAAATAATTCTCAAACAAGGTATTCTTACTTGACTGCGCGATAGTAAAGGTCAAGTTATTTAATATTCAAATCTACCGACGGTTGGTAAAAAAAGATCCCGTAGTACATAACTTCTACTAACTGAAAATTTACGTTATAGTTCATTCCTGTGAAGAAGAATTAGTTTAAATCATTCATTCAGTCTGACGTTCTGAATGTGAAATGTGCCTTATTAATATTCGTTTTCAGTCAGTGGAAAAAACCAGCAAGAAACTCACTTTAGACTAGCGATCCATCTCGGCTTCACCCGGGTTGAATACATAATATGTAGCCTATGTTCATTTGGCACAATGTACTTTTACATCTTTCAAACAGTGAAAGAATTTTTAAAATAGATCCATTAGTTCAGGAGATCACCCTCCACATATAAATAAACTAACAAAATATATTGTCTCTTTGTAATATTACTAGCGGTACGTCTCGGCTTCGCCTGGGTTGCATACATATTATAGCCTAATATAATTATATTATATATATTAATATAATAATATTATAGCCTATGTTTGTCCTCTATGGTCTGGATTAATGTACCTTTCAAATAGTGAAACAATTTAACAAATAATACGTGCAGTGAAGGTGCAGTGTTTCCGGAGATTACCCTCTTACATACAAACAAACAAACTTACAAGATCCGCTCTGTCTCTTTATAATATTAGTATACAAGTATACTACTCTGTCAAGAAAGTACCGGGAAAATATCAATAATACACGAAATGTTAGTTATTCATCCAAATTTATTTTATCACCTTCAAAGTATGGTCCTTCAGAAACGATACATTTACGCCAACGAATAATCCAATCATCAAAACATTTTTTAAACGCTTTTTCCGGAATTGAGTTCAGTGCTCGCCGCGAATTCTCCTTTGTCTTCTACCGAATGAAAACGGGTGCCACGAAGTGGTAATTTAAAAGAAAGAAGTCGGCTGGAGCTATATCTGGTGAATAAGATGGTTTCTCGATGCTATTTGTAGAGTTTTTGGTCAAAAATTCGTTCATAATGATGGCCTTGTGCGAAGGCACATTATCATGGTGCAAAATCCAAGAATTTTCTTTCCACAAATCTGGCCTTTTTCGTCGAATTTGCTCTCTTAAACGCCGCATAACGCCCAAATAATATTCTTTATTTACCGTTTGATCTTCCGGCAAGAATTCCAAGTGCACAATACCGCGATAGTTAAAGAAAACAGTCAACATGGATTTGACTTTTGATCGACTATGGCGTGGTTTTTTCGGTTTCGGTTCAGTTGGAAGGCGCCACTCCGTAGCTTGTTGACTAGTTTGCATGTCAAACTCGTAAACCCACGTCTCGTCACCAGTAACAATGCGTTTCATGAATGTTGGGTCGGAATTGACTCGTTCTAGCATGTCCTCAGCGACTCTTATGCGATTGTGTTTTTGAAGAAAATTCAGGTCTTTTGGGACTAGCTGAGCTGAGCTGATAAAATGGTACTGATCGACTCGTAAGATACAGAAAGTTCGGCGGCTATCTCTCTCAAACTTGAATGAGGATTTTCAGTCACTATTTCCTTCATTTTTGCGATGTTAACTTCAGTTGCAGACGTTGATGGCCTACCAGAGCGAGGTAAATCTTCCATCACATCTCGACCGCTTTGTACCACTCATAAGCACGTGTTTTTTATAAAGTCAATTCACCGTAAGCCTTCTGTAACATTTACAGTGAATCCCAACACGAAATTCCATTGGCGATGCAAAATTTAAGACAAACTCTTTGTTCGATGTTTTTGTCCATTATAAAATTCGCAATATACACTAGAATGATATAACTAAAAACAGCACTTTATTTAATCTAAATAACAGATGCAAATCAAACTCCGCGTCAAAATGGAAAACAGTTATGCCAATCTAACAACAACAAAAAAAACAAAAAATTGAATTTGGAACCATAAACAAATCATCCATTCCCGATACTTTCTTGACTGAATGTATAATATAGACTAGATTAGTATTGATGTAGTATATTAGATTACTCAGCTATTGATATTTTATTATTAATTAGGAAATTACTATAATGATAAGGGTATCAAATTAGCCAGAATATCCGCCGAGGAATGACACTTCTTACATTTCAGTGCACTTTTATTTCGTCATCGCACAGACAATATGTCTACAAATAGCGGCTATGTACCACGAGATGTCTATGGAAGTGTTTGAGCCTCCTTACCCATTACGTGACGATGCTTTCTTTGGGTACAGTGTCGCATATGATCAGGTACATAAACGGTAAGTTTTTGAATATTATGCGCTATACGTATACATACATACATACCTTCACGCCGTATCCCTAACGGGGTAGTCAGAGAGAGGACGGAGCGCTAAGCGTCGCGGTCCTTACATACTTCTTTCGCTTCCTCAAATCTCATTATTCTCCTCACACATTTTCGCCTAGGTATACGAGTACTTTTGACATTTCCGTCAGCTAACACTCTAGCTATTTGATCTTCATAAGTCAGCCTTGGTCTTCCTTGGCTTTTTTTACCACTCGCTTTCGCTCTATAGATTTTATTCGTCAGTCTTTCATCACTCATTCTTTCCATGTGGCCGAACAATCCTAGCATTCCTTTCTTCATTTTTATAATAACACTGTCGTACAACCCTGTCATAGTGCGTATCTCTTCATACACATACATTTTCATATATTGGCTCTGGGTCTGTTCTCTCTTGACTCTGTCAACAGAAACTTAGTTTGTGTTGAAAAAGTCTTCTCTTGACTCTGGATTTATCTATCTATATATTTATCTGATGTATTTATGTATCTACTTTCAACAGAAACCCAGTTTAATAATGATTTTTTGATGTTGAAAAAAAAGCCTTCTCTTTACTTTGGATTTCTGTTGTTATGTATTAGTCTTCTTATTTCTCTTATTCCATCATCTTTAGCACTGAGCTGAAAGACACTGAGACTTAATATACGAGGTATCTACTTTCTAACTTATATATAATGATTATTTGATATTGAAAAAAGGTTCGTCATCTTGATATACATAATACATATCTGCCGAATTGAATTCAAAGCCATATCAATATATTCAAATAAACCCCATTGCAAAGTATTTTTGAACGTCAAATCTACTTTAATTCGGTTCGAAACTCGGACCTAGTAACAACAGACGGAGCATTTGCACAAAAAGCGTGTTCTTAAAGTGCCTTTTTTTTGACCGGCTTTCTAGATTTTTACTAATGTGCATGGCTAGGGAAGGTCACAGTACAACGATCAGGTACACAGCTGAATATGAGACATTTTTATTTTTGTGAATATTAGTAGTCAAAACAATTAAGATTTACGAGTATTTTGCAAATAACTGCATGACCGACTCATTAGATTACACTGACAGTACGACATTGCCATACTTACTACGGCTAACTGTTTTACTCGTGATTACGATAATTGTATGAATGATAGAACGAGAGAGTAAAATTCGTTTGACACACGGCTTATTATAGTTCCATCATTATGGTTCTTGATCCGTTGTTCGAAAAGAAAACCTGAACACCGAGAAGAACAGACAAGAAACTCAATCTTTTATTAATGTCAATTAATGCTCTGTCTACCCCAAATGAAAAACGGTTAAAATTATGTATAATTTGTTTCAGTAATTATAATTCCAATCGTATAAAAAACTTCTTTCTTCTCTCTTTTCTCCCTCTAATTCAACCCTTACGAGATTGACAAGGAATGTTAAAGTTAGTGTGAAAAACAATTAAGAATGCGTAATCGAAATAATTGTGTGAACATTTGTCAATTAGGTAGTTGAATACTACTAATAGATAATTATATCAATGTTAAAGAATTAACTTAGAGGTTAAAATGCAGTTAATGTTACTATTTTTGTTATGTATGGAAAAAAACTATCACATGAATATAAAATTAAATATCGAAGCCTGATACTTTAACACGTGCGTTTTCTTATAAAAATCATTCATTTCAGTTTAATAGTAAGCGCTCCAAGGGCTGACGACGTCGGTCAAATCTTCTCATGTAACCTCACGTCTAGTGACAAGAAATGTGCTGTGATTAATGACTTCATACCTGCTAAAGATCTCGAACGAGGTATTTCTTCCAGGCTTTAAAAGATGAGACTAACGCTACGTTCATATCGAGTCAAGGAAAGCCAACAAACGGATTATTCTCTGAATATTTAATATATTTATGTCCTAATTTAACTCGCGCGTAAAAGTTTAATGCCACTTATATAATACATAAGGCTCTCGTTTGTAAATTTCAAGGCTTTAGAGGTATTCCCTTATTTTCAAATTTTAGATTACTGAGTCAGTCTGAAGGATGCAAGGAAGCATTAAGTACAATTTAAGTACGCAATTTGCGCGAATTCTCTTATGCCTAATACTTACTATGTCAAAGTCAAATCAATTAACTCAAATAATTCCAATTACAAGGTATTTTTGAACGTCAAATCTATTTTAAATAGGTTCAAAGATAAATCTGGACACCGAGAAGAACCGACAAGAAACTCAGTCCAGTATCATTTTTTTCAACATCATTTTACAAAAGGTTTTTTAAAATACAATATTCAGAGAGTCAGTGAATGCATGTGCGGAGAAGATTATTTCCAGACTATTGTTTTATCTTCAACGAAATCGTTTATTTCATAGTATGATTACACTAAATCTGTTAATTAAGTAACTTCTTGAGGAACTTTATTACAATAACGAATGCAGTTACTCAAAAATAAAACGTTTGACTTATGTAATTTTAATTTCAGAATAACCAATTTATCATTTATTATAATTGATCAATTATACTACTCTACTATAATATAGTATACTATATATCGTATATAAACATCGTATACTACTACACTATACTATAAATTTACTAGTGCAAAGTATGCGTATTAACAAGATGTATATTTATGATATACCTATTATTCGTAATTTGTATGTCGCATCGCATAGTTTCAAAAAATAAACCGCAAAAGAAACAATGAACCCTTTTAAAATTACCAAAAGGGTTCCATCTTCCTTTGTATTTGTATTGAAGCTTAAAAATAACTCGTCATGAACGTAGTAATAAAAAGTAAATACCGCCACCATATTGCTCATCGCCTTCTCGTCACATAATTTCAATAATTTTAGGAATGGCTTCTGCGAAATTGTACTTGTGTGTGAGCCGTAAGAAAAATACAGAGTCATCCGTTCATTAGACGTTCGTTGGTATGCGAGACAATGTCCAAACTCACCTTCGCCAATTCTAATCTCCTCTTATTGAATTCCTTTAATTCAATTATTAACTTTTTCAGATAGAACCAAAAATCGTACTCATGACTTTTGGCTCGGAGCATCGATCAAAGCTGGCAAATCTTTCTTTGTGGTAAGTAAATATTAGCAAATAGATGTCGCATAGGTCGCAAGTTGTCTATTTTATACATATCTGTAATAGATATGTAAAAGGTGTCTCTAAAAGTCTTATTTCAATGGTTTTGTAAATGACGCTCGAGCCATTTTTTAACTTTCTAGCATTATAGTGAATATAAAGCAATATGATATAATGCCAAAATCAAAAAAGCAATTCTGACTTAGGTGTACTGTCCACAGAGGCGCAGCTTCATAAACGTTTCTACCATAAATACCCGTGCTGCTTGTGCAGCCTGGTGTACCAAAGCTTATTAACGAAGCGGATCGCGAGCCTATATTTTCTCTTAGGCCCACATTTTCTCTTAGGACTACTGTCTACGGAAGCTCATGTTCATAGACGCATAGCCCGGCTTACGACATGCAGGAACCTAACGTCATGAAGAGTGCATTCAGCGACGCGAGCGCGACGTTGCCGCTCCGTCGTGTTTTTTTTTTTTGTTTCTTTGTGGCGTGGCGCACAGTTTAGCGCATTTGCCAATGTTACGTATTAATAAGTAGAATCACAAGCAAATTAGTTTTTTCTTATTGTAAAACACCTCCAGTAAAGTGATAGTAGGCTTTACTGAAGTTTTAAAGGACTTCTTGGAAGACCGCGAGAACTTCAGCTACTCATGTTTATTTAGACCACTGGTTCCCAAACTTATTTTGTCTACTGAGTCGAGAGCTCATGCAGTCGTTGTCTAAGATGCCTCCTAGCTAAATGAAATTACAAATCACCCCCCAGGCCTCTACACAACGCCCCCATTTTTTTTCTGGGTCTCTTACCGCCCCCCTTTAGTCCTGCAGCGCCCACAAGGGCGCGTTATCGCCCACTTTGGGAATGGCTGATTTAGACCTACTGCATTCTTTTCCCTTATACAAAACTTTAAAACACAAAACACTTATCACTCTTGTACTTTAAAACTCCCAAAAATTAAAAAAAATAGAAAATCTAAACAAAATGTCAACCTTACTTCTCCCGTTCCCGCCAAAAAGTCCCTCCGTCGTGTTGCATGTAAGCCGCAAACAGGCGTACACAAACCGTAAAAATGGTAGCGTATGAAGTTACGCCTGCGTGGACAATAGGTCTAAGAGAAATATTACGCTTGTAATACACTTTGTGGACAAACTTTAGTACGTCAGGCTACACAAGCTGCACGACGTAATTTGAAGTGTCTATGAAGTTACACCTCAGTGGAAAATAGGCCTTATGTGTCTGTTTTGTAACTGAATAATAAATACAGGTACTATTGTTAGGCTTATGTAGCCTAAATAGGAAAAACGGATTTATTCCATCATATTTAGCACTGAAATCTGAAAATAAAAAAATAATGTCATAATAAGTATTTTAGACAAAAGTTTGTCACATATTAAGTATCAAAATATGTGAATAATTTGATACCTACTCGTAAGCTCACTCATCAAAACCTTTCCCGTTATCTTAGAATCATAAAATTTGGCAAGAAATAAGGTCTCACAGTACAAGTATTTTGAGGAAAAATCGTTAATTTGTAGTTACATCTCATAAAAGAAAAATCTTTTCGATTATGAAACTTACATTTAAATTGGAGCAACGACTGTGATGTAGATCGATGTGCGAGCAAACATTTTTTTGCACTACAAAATTAGGGCCAGAGTTTTTGAAATTCATTCAACAGAAATATTCAACGGTAAATAATCTAATATTCTTGAAAGCAAGGAAATTTTTGATAGTTTCTCGCATTGAGATCGCATTTAAATATCAAGCTTTCAGTTACAAAAAACATGTCGAAAAATAGGTAACATTTAGAAGAAGAAGAAAACAGTTTTTCCTCAAAATAATTTTTACGTTTTTAAAACACGATATAAATTATTCGACCATCGTTCGCGCTTCGCTTCAGTAGACGCCCGCCAGACGTTCGGGAGGTAGGATTGGTGTCACTTTTGCTGGCTCGCTGCGTTCCCGCTCTAATAGATCAGAATATCCGACATTTATTGTAAATCATCGCTTTAATGTTTTTAAGCTTTCACGACTTGTACACATCTAATAATATTTAATTACGGGTCTATGTCCCGTCGGGGCATAGATTATAAAACGTCGGGATAAAATAGGTAATTAGCCTTAAAATATAGACGTAACATAGACCCGTAATTATAAAATCATCTCTTGTTCGTACGTAGTTAAAAATCAGTCTGTAAATATTGTTAGAGTCAGTTCTTGCATTAGATAATATAAGTAAATTGTAAACGTTAGTTTCAGTTGTATAGGTCGCCGGGCGTCTGCGTTACGCTAATGCCTTATGAGATCAAAGATCCTAGCGCTAAGTTTGCCCTTTAATCCAACTTACCTTTTCGTGAGAGCACTGTTTAATGCTTTTCTTACCTATTTTTGGTAAATATACATGCACGATTATATTGTGCGGTTGTACGATTCTCTCATTACGAGTTTCCGACTCGCGCTTGGTTGTTTTTTTTATTCCTTTTCACTTTCTCCGAACGTTCTACGGAACTTCTTGCCCAATTCTTTTAATTGCATTATGGCACTGACCATTAGGTCGTCACTCATTTAAAAAAAAATTATTCTCGTTTTCTAATTCTTCCTCAGGTGTACTAAAGTTAAAAAGGAATTCATAGAAGAACGCGTATAACCTTCGATTTCTCTTGCACAGAATTACACGCAATAGGAATATGTACTAACACTAGAGTTCACTACCACTCATTACTATAAAATCCTCGAAATAAATAAAAAATAAAAAAAGACCGTACGGTCGGGGGACCCCATCAGCGAATTTCCTTAGCTGCAGTTTCAATTTCTCAAAACTTAATTGCAATAATAAATACAATAAAAGTCACTTATAATTTAAAACAAAAACAAAAACTTAGCGCCGCGCAATACGTGGGTCCCGCCCCACGTAACGCTTTTTCTTTACGTGACGATTTCTACCAACTCAAACCTCCCGCAAGCCGCGTTAAAGAACTTCGTTCCAATAATAAATAATTAAGCCTAAAAGTAAAAAATCTAAACAAAATGCTGACTTCAATTCCCGCCAAAAATAAAAGATTGGTCTTCGCAAATATTTTCTTTTTAATTATTTCAAACCAGTAATGAAATTACTTTTTTTTCAGACATGTGCTCCACGCTACTTAAGCATTTCAGGTAAGTCAGTATATAATTTCAAGGATCCATCACAAATAGAAGGGTTTTATATTTGATATGAAATTGATAGCAATTTAAAATATTTTATAGATAAATGGCAAAAACCTGGCACATTCGGTCGTTGCTATATGGAAAGTAATCAGTCTCAACCAATGAAACAAATAAGTAATAATGAGCGTATGACAGATTCACCTCTTTTTGGTAAGAATTATTTATAATTTGTCTATAATATACGCAAAATCATTTATTTGAATACTACTCGATCAGTTCGAAAAACGGAAATTACAAATTAGATTACAGAATATAACTTAACGAAAATAAGTGACGTTCGGAATTTTCTTCACAAGTATGACATTCTATAAACTTTTAAACTTTCGCGTTGCATTATAAAATATATCTAAAACGGGAAATTTAACGCAATTATCTTTTTATTTTGACTTGACGTTTCGATAGAGTTGCATCGGCCGTGGTCGGCCGTGGTCGGCCGATGCAACTCGTAATTGCGTTAAATTTCCCGTTTTAGATACATTTTATGACATCGTAGTCTGTTTAATATTAATTTCAATGTGATACCAGGAACCAAAGAACAATTACTGACAAACAGACAGACAAAACAAATAATAAAAAAATAATTCTATAAATATATAGAACCTTAAAAACAGAGAAGACAGAAAACCAATGCGCAATATATCAATCCTACCACCATTTCTAGCGATTAATCTTACAATATTTACTCACGGGTCTATGTCGCGTTTACACTTTAAGGCTAATTACCTGTTTTATCCCGGCTTGCACCGATCGTGGTCACGGGCCGACTGATGAGGGTGAATGTCGGCTTCATAGCGTGCGGTTTCTTGCAACTACCTACACACTCATTCGGTGCATTTTTAATTTTTGTTATTGTCACTGTCGGTACTTCGACACACCACTACACTAATGACATCTACACACTGGCGACGTCCGGTTTTCCGGCTCCGGACACACTGACTGATGACAGGATTCCATGATGTTGATAAGCAGTATCCATCTTCCCGGTTGAAATTATGGTATTTCTTGATTTCAACCGCCTCTCGTGCTATTCTGGAATAATAGTGTCGAACGGTGGAAAGGACCTGTGGCTGATGCAATTCAATCCAGTGATTGGGTCCTGATACCAGCAAGTGCTCGGCAATGACTGACCTATCGTCTGTTATTTGTCCGTCTGTCTGTGTTTATATTCGTAGCTCTTGAACGAAGGCAAGAATTAAATGCAGTAATGCTGTTTTTCTGAAAGTTGCAGTTTTCGAATTCATTTTATCTAAGTTTAGTGTAAATCAGTCTAGATTATTTTTTGTGTCAGGGATTTTTAAATTTGAATTTTGTATCAATAACAACGATTTCTGTTTTACAGAAAACCAAACGGATTCCTTTGGTTGGAGCATAGAAATCACTCCCAATGACGCTGTATTAGTTGGCAGTCCTGCTATGTCTTCAGGTATTCACGATTAACTGTTCTTTGGAATACCTGCAAAATCGAGATAAAAAATTAATTGTATGTTATACTCGTATAATATGTTTATAATCACTATCACGTCGAAAGTAATCATGATTTCCATTTATGGTTTTAACTTACCTACCACTGAAACTAGAGGTAAGTACATATTTATTTTAATAAATGCATAACATCAAATTATTTCTACTCTATTTAGAAAATTTTCATACAAAATATTATTATGAACAATATAGTATGAGTGAGTACCTTAACTGCGAATCAAAACAAGAATCTGACTTGCCAATTAATATTAAATTGTTTCGAACAATATTTCTAACAATTATGAAACAAGCGTCAAAAGGGGGTCAATTGGGAAAGCGTGCTCGTCGCGACCCCTGCCAGTCCTTTTTAGGGCTTCAATTCCTTTTCTGTGCACACCATGCGGGACAACGTACACATAGAAAGAATGAGTGATGAAAGACTGGCGAAGAAAATCTACAGAGCGAAAGCGAGTGGTAAAAGAAGCCAAGGAAGACCAAGGCTGACTTATGAAGATCAAATAGCTAGAGTGTTAGCCGATGGAAATGTCAAAACCACTCGCATACCTAGGCGAAAATGTGTGAGAAGAATGATGAGATTTGAGGAAGCGAAAGAAGTATGTAAGGACCTCCCTGAATACCTTCCTGACTAATGTGTATATTTATGTGTATGTATGTATGAAACAACCGTTGTCTCTAAATTGACATTTATATATTTACTAGCTAATGCCCGCGACTTCATCCGCGTTTTAGGATCCGCGAATCCTTCCTCAGGATTCGAGCTATCTCCATACCGAATTTCATCGCAATTTGATAAACGTTATGGCACCCCATAAAATACAACCAAACAAACAAACATTGATTTTTATAGAATAGATCACAGTCCTTCATTAAGACATTTCATGGAATACCAGTACCTAATTACTTATTACTAAAAGTAACACCACGATGTGACTTTACCGCGGCTTGATTCTCTGTTCGTCTTGAAAAGTCAACCAAGGTCACCAATTACTATTGCCTCTTAGAAACCATACAGCTTTTTTTTAAACTTTTGCGGAATGGTGTATCCGGTTGTGGTATTTCATTTCATTCATTTCAAGACAAAAAATCATGGTTATATAATCCGTTTCACTTCATTTGCTATAAAAATAAATGAGGTTTAGGGTACATTTGGGGTTTAATAGTTTTTGACGTAAATTCTTACTATATAGATATTTTTCAAAAAAAATTAATTCATACTAGATATGCTCGCAGTTTGAGCCACGATAAAAATGTAGCTTAGATTTCTCTGTGAAAAGTCCTCTACCTACCGTCACGGGTTCAGTCATTTCGGATATTAAGCCGGACAAACAAACAGACAAATAACAAAAATTATAAAAACTAGTGGTTGGGTTTTAGTAACGAGCAAATAATCTCATGAGAAATTGAAAAAAAGCGTTTATTCCGAAATCTAAGACAGACCATTCAATTTTATTTAAGAGCATGAATCTCTGTAAGAGCAGAGAATATCGGTGTTGCATATTTTCATATTTATTTTATAATATCTTACGATTGCGCTTACGATTATGAAACAATTCCACGAAGTCAGTTTACAACAAAAATTATTAGACGCGCTACTTTGACGTATTCATTAACATAGTTTCGACGAGTTCTAACAATTTCTAAAATTATGATGAGCTCAAGTACATATTCTTATTGAATATTACTGTTGTCGAACTGTCATAAATTTCTTCCTTTTTACAGAAAATAAATTTAAAAAACCTTATTTCAAGGATAAAGTGTCGTAATTAAACGTCGATGTAGTTCCAAAAAAAGCAATGACATAAAAGAAACGATATGAAATGAACTTCATTCAATGCACAATATATGACAGAGATTATTTTTTTTAATTAATCAGTGTAATAATTATAATAAACACAATGAAATCAGTATAAAATACGCTTTAATTTCTTAGACCAGCGCACAGAACACATGTACTCCAGAACAGAACGAGCGCTTGACGAGGTAGGACCGGTACAAAAAATGTATGCGCTTTTCATAACGAGCGATCGTAAGCGAGAACATTAAATAGCGAGCCATATATGCTGACTGAGTTGTTTTGATCCAGTGTTAACTTCTCAGTTCCATGAGTGTATTATGATATGACTTTCTGATTTCCTGCATTTTTTCTTAAACATGTAAACATTGTGTTTTAAATATAATCACTAGTAGTAAAGTTAAATGAAAAAGTTCTAAAATAATGCTAGCTTACAAAAAGTATTGCAAGCCGGATATCAAGATGATACATTTATAACAATCTATACTTACATATAAATGAAATTGAATTGTCTGTCTACAGTTTTGAAATAAAGGCTATTTCTTAAGCTTATATGGTTATTCGCGCGTTAGCCAAACCCAAAATAGAGTTTTTTTTTAATTTTTGACGGTCTCTTTATTCGGCCTAATCTTCAAAATGGCTGAACCGATTTTAACGTGACATTTACAAGAAAATAAAGAATTTTTCAATAATAATCTGAGCTGCCTATGTAAAAATTGAAAAACTTTACAAATAATTGAAGTGTAAGTTGATCCACACCTGTTAATTAAAGATATTTAGAAAAAATTAACCGAGAGGTCTAATGGGCACCAAAACAGTTTTTTTCGCATTTTTATCTGTTCTGGATATACAACATATATGTACTTAAGCATCTTACAATAAGTACTGCAGGAATTTAAAGATGGTTTTCATAATTGCATCTCTTAGAGTCAGGTTGCACACTAGGTATGTTTTATCGTGATCCGCCGTTTAGAAGTTGAGATCTAAAAAGAGCTCTCTTAATCTGTGTTTAAAGAACTGGATTCTCACTTACTTAATAAAGTGCATAGCATCACGTTCATTTTAATTACAACGATGCGAAGTTTTTTAATTAGTCAAGGATGCGAACTTAAGTTTTGATTAGTACAGTATATCTAATCTAATCATGGCTACGTAACTAGTGGTTTCTAAGTAACCAATCCCAATAGTAGTATAGTAGTGTAGCATAGTAGTAAATACTTACCTCTATTCAATATTTACTTTTAAAATAGTACCTATATTAAACACAATAATACAATATTTGTTTATATAATACAATAACTAAATACAATATTTGTGTTAAGGAATGTTATTGTACTTCTTTTACATGCATTTAACGCGTCGAGAACACTTATTACAAATTACAAATATTAGATGTTATGTTATTTATCTAAAACAAAAATATGTAATAACAAAGCTCAATACTTTTGATTCGGAAAAGTATCAAAATTATATTTTATACTGAAGTTGCTTCGTTACTCACACTACAATAAAGCTACGAAAGTCGCACGCATATAATATGAGTGTATAAGCACGCCAATACCTAAATTTAAGTGCTTACGATTTGTCATAGGACTCTGAAGTATTTGTACTATTGGTAAACACTTAAACACGGCCATCTTTTATAATTTCATCCATATTATTTACCTTTTTGACAAAGGATTAAAACGGACTTAATGTACGAAATGCCCCAAAGATGTGTAAATATTATGATTTTAAAATAAAGGTGAGCAATTTTTTTTCAAGGTCGAGTAATGGCATACGATAAACCTGTATCACAACCAATACTAGTCAATGGAAGGAACAACCCCAACAATGTACAATTCAATTTCGGTAAGTACACAAACACAAAAATTAATAAAATTATTAATCCTTTTTAAATACTCATGAAAAATTTGTTTCATTTTATAACATTTTTGCTTATAATCTTTCTGCTTTATAATCTTTCTTATTTTTTAGAAGATGAACTCTAGTTTGACCATAAAGTTCTTATTTTTCCTTTATTTATATTTTAATTGTATTACATAATTATTATAGACCAGAATCTGACGAACCCATGTCAATGCCTAGTGTTCGCACTGTGCACAAAAAAATGGTCAATAAAATTTTAATTATAGTTACATTATTTCACAAAATGTAAGTCGTCTCGATGTTCCTGCGCATTAGACAAATAGTAATAAGGGAAACTTCTATCTACCAATGACAGAATTGAACATTTCTCGCGCTAGAATTTTGCGTCGCTATTAGTTGAGCGATTTTGCGACAAAATCGCAGCCTGTCGTGCTTCTCTGCGCCATCTTATTCAATCAGTAGTAGTTATGAATACGTAGCAAGCAATACTCCGCTAATTATTCCTGCAAAAAAATTCAATATACATTTTTTACGCGTTCCGCAAATTTGGGAATCGGTTACGCTTTTCAGTGCAAATGAAAATTGTAGAAAGAAATTATATTCTGGGTAATACTGAAACTATTCGGTATTTTTTTGTGTGGTTCAGGTCTCATTTCATTAAGCACGGTCAGTTTAATGAGTAAAATTTATTTTTAAATCTTTAAAAAAAGATTTCTAATTGCTCATTAACAATTCTGTAAAATACCTACTTATCTAATACCTTTCTATCTAATTTAATTATCTAGGTTTAGATTAAAGTGAAATTTTCATGTTATACAGGATACAGTATTGCGAGTGGCAATTTTTTCTCCGATACTGAAAAATCTTATGCCATAGGAACTACGTATGGAGAATATGGACATGGCAAGGTATCACTATCTACCTGATAAACATCTAATTTTAGCTCATTACTTATTAGTAACCAAGAAATCTTGAGATATAAAAGTATAGACACAGTGTTAGCCTTGAGACTAAACACTCAAATTTCTCTATTCTATGCAACCATTTTGATGTTGCTTTTGAGTATTTTCGACGTTGCCCTCGAATTAATCGAATTATTTATCTAATTAAACTGATCCATATCTGTACATTGAAGATATTTGAGAAAAAATGTCAAAAGAGATATACTTTGACTTAAAAAAATATTTATATTGCATTAATCAGAATAGGTTTTTGACGAATAATCCTAAAGAATTGCTTCATTTTGATTACATTATTTATCACCAAGTACATGGTCGAATGCTTCGGAGAGTCGACGTTCAATGATGACCGTTGGCTCTCAGCTTTATCATCTGCGTTTCTGATAATTTTGATAACGACATGACGACGCTAGGCTCAATAATCCTAATTCAGACTTTAAAATTCTTAGTGAAAAATTCAGAAAGTCTAAGTCTTTGGCCGTTTTTCAAAGTTATGTCCAGCTAGGACAGGCTTTTTAAGTGAAACCCCTACATTAATATTGAATATGACTGACGTTTTAGCAGCTAGTATGATATAAGTAATATAAAGTAATGTAATACAATGTAATGGAATTGACCTAGTAATTACTAGCCATGACATTACATGAAGCAATTATTGAATCGATTAAATTATACAATGACATCGAGTCAACATGAATGAAAATAGCTTAATTTAATGAATTTGTCAAAATTTCTAATCATTATTAATACTGCTCTTAATTGTGATGGATATCGTTACTGCCTATTTTCAATTATTATATTTTTACAATTTACTTCTGTATCTCTTGTAATTATCATATAATATAATAATATTATTTATCTGTCTCTATCTCAGCTTTATGTTAAATACTATTTCCATTTAATAAGAATAATTAAACAGAGCTGTGAATTATTATTATTATTAAATGACGATATTATAACAGACGATTATCAGTGCTCTGCTAAATAAATCTTGTTCTTCTGATTGCGGACTTATTAAAAAGAATTGAAAGATCCGAGGTCAACCACATGGAAGTTGAGTGATCCGATTAGGGTCTGCATTTTTTACGATTGCTATAAAAAAGTTGACTTTAATTGACGCTTTCCGAAGTCATATTAAATTTCGTTCACAATATTCGAAGTCCAAAGTGACACGAGCTACATTTTCATTCCTCTAAAATATTTTTAATACGTAAATGTATCGAGCATGTAATTCCACATATTATGAAATTGTTATTATGATTTTACGATATAATAATAAACTAAATCCGCTCTCTTTATAATAATAGTATAGAATAGATTACCTTCGTTTAAGTATTAAGGTTTCCATCACAAAATACATTCCGCAGTGAAGAGCCGGCTTTATATTTTAAATTATAGTGTACCATATTATCATAATTCTACCATAGCCTATAAAAATGTTTTATCAGTCAGATGGGAATAACACCCAGACTTCTGATGAGATAAGCTATTTATGATTCTTTTTATTTGGAATTCCAGGTATTGTTCTATAATGAAAAATACAAACCAATTGAATACTTGCAAGACCAGGACACTGGTACTATGTTTGCTGCATCTCTGTGCTCCGCTAAACTCACAGACAAATTGCGACATGATTTGATCGTTGGAGCCCCGGCCTTTGCTTTAGACCACAGCTACGATGTTGGCGCAGTATACATTTATATCATCGATAAAAACAATGTAAGAGTATAATAATATAGAATAATATTCTACCATAGTTTTTATTATTATAAATACGATTAAAAATGGGAACGTAGTACTATGAATAACAAATGCTCAGTACTGCGTTCCAATTTTTGGGCCTAAATGTGCAAATTGTAATGACTGCGGAAATGGACATTATACTTCATTGATCAATCTATACACACTTGAAAAATTTATCTGATTAACGTTCATTTTCAATTCAATCAACGGAAGTTCCACAAGGTTTAATTTAGTTCAAGAAATAAGGTTTTCTAAATTAGCTTGAGTTGAATAACATCAATCCATTTAATTACAATTTTCTAAAAAATATATTAGATTTATGTGTCTTTTTTTTAAAATAGAATCGTTGAAATAATTTTTATTTTATTTTATACTTACTAATTTCTTTAAAAAAAATGTAATTTCTATAAATTTGCTGTGAATTCTTAAATTATTGCTTGCCTAATATACTTTTGACCGGTTTTTATTTTCTTTGGTTTGTAACTAAGAACTTTTATTTTTTTTTTAGAAATTCATCTTAACTAACGAATATTACGGTTCACAAGACGGCGGTCGTTTCGGTAGCGCTATGGTCAGCGTTGGCGATTTAGATGGCGATGAGAGAGACGGTATTTTTACGCTAATATTAACTTTACTTTTTATCTAATTGTAGCCAAAATATTGATTTATTAATAAACTAGGTTTTACGTGTGGCTTCACCCACGTGATATTTGTAAACGGTGTCTTAGCTCCGTTAACATACTTCACGCAATCGACTGTCCTTCAATCCCCACCAACTTGATGGGTAGCGCTCTACAACTGTGCGTTTTTTACGACAGTTCTTACATATGACAATTTTATGGAACCAGCTTGCAACGGCGGTTTTCCCGCACCTTTATGACTTAGTGACCTTCAAGAAACGAGCTTACTCTTTCCTTAAAGTGTCCATTCATGGGCGGTGGCGATCACTTTCCATCAGCTGACTCGCTTACTCGTTTACCCCCACCGCCATAAAAAAAAAGCATGGGTTTCGATCACAGGTATACCTACTATGAGGGAAAAACTGGAAGTTAATTGGTTCATGAGTTTTGGCATGAAAGAAAAACACAAATAGGCAACATTTCGTTTTAAATTTTTTCACAATGGTTAAAACGGAATTCTTAGGCCCGTATTCAAGAATGACATTCGACTGTAATTCTCTGAAAGCACATGTCAATTAATAAGTTTGAACTCTTGGGGAATGTAGCTAAAGGATAGAAATTAATTATAACTAATGTCTGTGATAAATTTTAGCACAATAACACCAAAGCATTCAATCACAGTTATATTGATAAAATCGTATTTTGATTTCAACAGAGATCGCCATATCCGCACCATATGAAGACTCTGGTCGCGGAGCTGTTTATCTCTACTCTGGAGCAGATCTTATAAGCCATAAGGCAGACAAGAGGTACCTTCAAAGAATTCAGCCGGAACCGTCAGGAACACAACTTGCTTTTGGCTTGAGCTTAACATCTTTGAACGATTACGATGAAAATGGTTGTAACGGTAATCATAATTTCTAAATGAACATAGAAATATTTTGTCACCTCTAGAATATGTGATTACTTTCGTATTGGTTTAAGAAGAACAGTAAAACGGTATGCCAGGTAGTTATATTCCCATACAGATCGTAAAATCGGCTCAGAAACAGGAATCATGAAGAACTTCCATAGGCAATGGGACAATCTACCACCGTCTGGTACCACTTCCCAGCTATAAACTTTTCTGTTAAAGGCGTCGTCAAGGTGTGACTTTCATTGATGCTATGTCCATCCTCAATTAATAATGGTGTAACCTTAGAACAATAGTGTTTAGAAACCAATTAAGCGCACAAAATTTAAATAATTTATTTGGACCCATGAATAGCTCCGTTTGCTGGGCAAGCACTATCGCATCACACTCAAACGGAATAGAAAAAATTTCTATCTGTACTGTGAAATGATTTCATAGTATAACACTATGGAAAATCATAAAAAAGTTTTAATATTCCATTTTTACTTCATTCGTTCGGTGTTGCTTGTTAGTAATCACTCCTTCTGAGCGATATTGTTTTAATGGCGTAACGTTATGTACCTATGTAGGATGTGTGATCTAGTGACAGTCATCTCGAGCATCTATTTAGGCTCTCAAAAGCACATAACAGGCTATCACTAAATGGTGAAGCAATTAAAGAAATAGCTTAAAAACTGTGATAGTCTACTGCCTACTTTTACCAATACACACTATACCCGCCTTACGGAATGTACCTACTCTCACTTGTGAAGTGATTTGTATGCAGTCATGTCATGGGACTCATGTAACATTTAATTTAATGGTAGACGTGTGCATGAGCTTGAAAACTTGGAAAAACTACCAAAACAGCTAATACATATTTATTTTACATATCATTCAAAGAAAGCCATTTAAAGCAATATTGACCATAAATTAATAGACATCTACTTGAAATTTGCTAAAGTAGCGGACTGAAATTTGTTTTTGAACTAGAGTAGGTAACTATATGTATCCTCAGGAACCTATTTGCGTAACTTCCATTACCCAAAAATGAGTATCAATCTGTCATTATTAGACTTATCGATGAATGTCGATCTGTCGTCTGTCTGATACGTTTATACGAGGGGAACACTGAAATGAATGAACCATTGTGGCTATTTAAAGTCCATTCAAGTGACTCAATTATATACCCGCGATACAAATCGGACCACATTTTAAAATTACTTAGGCCGATTTTACAGAACTAGCCATCGGTGCTCCCAGTAACAGCAGTAACAGCGTAGTGATACTAAAATGTCTGTCGTCTATTACAATCGTTGTGGATGCAGAATTCCCGAATCTCCAGGTAATTGTATAAAATGACTACTAGTACATTTATGAGAAGAATAGAAGTAAAAAATATAGGTTCAATTTATTATTCTACTATTTAGACGCCTTTAAACAATTTAAAATGTAGATACAACTCCAAATCGTTTAAACTTGTCAAGTTGTTTCACATTGTTCTACCTAGTTTTGCCATAAATATTGTTACCAAAAAATATCGTTTTTTTTTATTGCAGTGTGCGTAAGTTTATACATTAATGTAATAATAGCATTTTAAAAATATGAAGCACATTCAAAATGATCTGTTACATACATTAATGTAATAATAGCATTTTAAAAATATGAAGCTCATTCAAAATGATCTCCAATGGCCTCAATACAATTTTTTAAACATTGTGGCCAGTTATCGATTGAAACACGCACTTTCAGCATGGGAACATTCGCCACTGCCACCAATCTTATGGAATGTTTTATAGAGTCCAAATTATCATGCCGTGTAAAGCATGTCATACTTTCTAAAAGAGATAGATTATAATCAAGTGGATTAAGATCGGGACAAGATAATGGCCAGTTTTCAGCTCTGATGAAGTCAGGGACTTTCATTTTGATATCTTTCTCACAAAAATATGGCTCAGTCACTCCTTGATAGCTAACACCCCACCAAACTATCACTAAAGCCAGATAATGCCCACGTTGTACCCTACTGACTATTTATGAAACTTCGAGCTTTGAGCATAAACTTGGTCATTCTGCTTATTAAAATGTTGCTCGACAGTAAACATTTTTTCGTCGGTTTATAAAATTTTTCTGTGACCTCTATTTGCGTACCGTCTAAGAAATTGTTTGGATTTTACCACCCTATTCATTTTTAAATTATCGATTAAGTAATGACCAGAGCGTCTCTTATAGTCTCTCATAAGCTGCAAGTCCTAAGTAATTTTTTAAGACACGCGACATGGTTCTGGGTGCTACATTCATTTCCCTAGATAAAATCTTTTGCTTTCGGAAAGGATTTCTTCGGTTTCTTTCCTTCACTATTTTGATCGCCATTTTAGTACGCAGACTACGTGGAAGGCCAGATCTTTTTCTGTCACAAACAGAGAACGTTTTATTATACCTATCAATAGTCAAACATTCAACTAACGCCAAGCGGATGGAGAGCTTCAAAAATTGCATTCGGCTCGATATCTACTTTGTGTAATGCTATCATAGCAATTCGGTTCCCTTTATCACCCTACTTCATTTTACGTAACAAGAATATTTAAAAAAGATTGGCGCGATCGGAACACTATGAATATAAGAATTACAGGTTCTAAATTCAAATAATGTAATATTGTTGTTTTTTTTTATTGTAACGGTATTTATGACCAGACTGAGTGTAGATTTTATAAGTTGGACTTTTGATCTAGTTTTACTTACTTATCTTCATGCTGTATCCCTAACGGGGTAGTCAGAGAGGGCGGAGCGTCAAGCGTCGCCGTCCTTACATGCATCTTTCGCTTTTTCTAAAGCAACAAAAAGCAACCTCAAGTATACTGAGACTCAGTCAGCTGTTTCGCATCAAACCCTGTTTATATACATATGAAATATGTTAATTGTAATGGACTTCCGCAAAGTTGACCTAATTCAGTACAATATATTGTAATATTCTTATTTCTTTCTCGAACGAAATTTTATTTAACAAAAACTTTAATCCATGACATTGTCAGTTACATAATTGGAATGTTAAATAAAAATATCTTTTCCTTTCCAGAACAGAGACCCACAACTTCTCGATTTTATGCCTTGTATCATGGTCACATATCCTGAAAAACCAAAAAACATTACAGCAGGTACATATATTTTTTTATGCAAGTGCTTTTCTATAATGATGATATTTGAGGAGACGAAAAATGAATGCTAGGACCGCGATACTCGGCACACTTAAGGCCACAGCGTGAGGATATGTACGTATGTAGGAAAATGTGTGTAATGCATATCGTGAGCAATAATGTAAACATAGTATGGTTTACGCTAGTAACTAATTAATTAATCTGTGTTAGGGAGATTTATACTAAGGATGTAAATGAATATTGCACATTTATTATAGTTATTTCATTTTTTTTTTATTTAGAAATAAGGGATGTAACGCAGCGATTGAATTCCATTTATGTGAAATGACTGTATATTGAACGCGCGGCTCGCCAGTCTAGCACCTTGACATGCCACGTTATAACTGATTTGCAATGGCTAGAAGGGAATAAATAGTTTGACTTCAAGTCGTAATCTATTTATTGAATTAATAAATAGGACTTATATAAGTGAAAGGATTTACTATAGTATCTAATGGACCTTGTATTCCAATTTCAGAAACTGAAATTTACGTTTACAAATCCATTAAAAAAAGGAAATATCTCCTCTTCCAGAAATTAATGAGCTAAATGTTTACTACGTGTCTAATAACGAACACAAAATTATTTCAATTAAATATCTCCTTTCCAATTCCAGATATTCTGGTGACAGTCCAAATTAGACATCCGAATGCGAGGTTAGGAAATGCAAAAGCAGATGGCGTGAAAAAATACACGCAATCACTCGAAACAAAACAACCGAAATACTGCAAAAATTTGAAAATAATAACACCCTTGGTGAGAACTTATAAAATATGATTTTAAAATATATTTTGTAATGAGCATAATAAAAATAATTATCACATTTTAAGTAAGAAATAACCCACAACTCTCCAAACAAAACATTAGACTTATACTAAATATAAGTACTTACTACCCAACGAACCAGGAGAGCAGTAGGTACCTATTATAACATCCTGACTGCAAAACAGAAAAATATCGTTTACTAAATTGACCTAGTTGAAAATCGAATCCTGTAAATATGTCAATTAATATAAAGTCAATGATTTCGAAGTTTGAATTCTTTTAGAGCCTAATAGTCCATGTGTGGACTGAATAAGAAAAACACCAACAAACTTAACATAATAAGCAAATTGTAATTAAAGAGACGACTTATTGATGCAATTTGGTTAAATTTCCGTCTTATAGGATGAAGCCCTCGACAGTGATAAAGAATGAGTGGAATACCAACATCGTTACTCCCCCTTTAACCTAACTATTAAAAAAAAATATTATGAGAAAAATTAAATTTATTGGATTCGATTGCTTTCTACAAGGAAAGCAGTCATATCTGTAATTAACAATTATATCTGTAATTGTATGTGAAGTAGTAATTGTAGTCGAATAAACTTGTTTTTGAGGCTGTTATAGTTCAATTTATCTACGAGGTACTATAATAATTGATTAAAAACAGAACAGTCTTTTCAAAAGAATATCTGCATATGTCGTTTTTATTATTACATTTAGGGAATCACTTCGGTGTCTGTCTGTCTGTCACCGTAGTTTTAAGAGTTCCTTAACCAAATTTCCGTCTGTCTGTCTGTTTCTCTTTCGGCCACAACTCGGAGACTATTGGCACAATGTAGACGAAATTTGAAAAGTTTATTCTATATATGAACTGTCAATGGTGTAATGAAAATAACTTTTATGTTAAACAGTTGCTGAGATAATATGTGCTTCTAAAGTCTTAAAAAATATGCAAAAAGAATCTGAAGAAATTTAATATAGTAGAACTTAAAAAGTACTTTCGAGAAAGTTGGTTGAAATAAAATATGTTGTGTAGTTTTTGAGTTATATTTTCGGTTATAAGCTCGATGATAAACACCATGAAATACAAACTTATTTTTGCCGCCGACTAAATGAATATTCCGCATCCCAATTAAAGAACCCTTCACTATGCATGGCCCGACACGTATTTGATCGGTTTTCTTTAAAGCGAATAAGAATTCACAAATTAGATATACTGAGGAGTCAGGACCGGAATACTGAGAATTGTCCTCGATCCATAACTCTTCATATCTTTCTCTTCATTCTTTTACTCCAACTTTCCTAAACGAATGTTTTTATTGTTCCTATATTTAAGCAACGAATTATATTAAAAAATGTACTTACAGGATGGAGATTATGAGCAAGTAATTTGGTATTCAATATCAGCTGAATTACTCAACGATCCTATGAAAAACATTGATTTCCACGGCTCTCTTGTGACTTTGAGTCAAAGGAGTATACTCTCTGTAAGCGATTCAGTATGGGTAGCCGATTGCGGCAATAAAGATCATATTTGTATACCGAAATTACACGTAAATGTTACCACAACTTTGACGTAAGTTTCTCATATATGTAACGTTCTTCCATTTTTTTAATTCTCAAAAACTCTAAAAGCCAGCATAAAGCAAATCAATACTATAGCTTCCCAAAATCAATACGTTACTGTATGTCTCGCTTACGCTTTGTAATGATTTCTTTTGCGAAGTCTGAACGTGGGGCAATAATTTAAGTACTGCATTTCAGGAACCCCTACCTAATTGGCTCATCGAATAGAGAAAACGTAACGATAAATGTATACAACACCGGCGAGACAGCATACAGTGCATGTTTGCGCGTACGCATATCAGGCGCAGGAGTATGGCGCGCGTCAGCCTGCACAAACAAAGACAGGGTCTTAACTTGTTCTCCACGTGGGCCGCTCCGGAACGACAATAAATGGGTACTAAATTCCTTGCAAGTTATTCTCAATTCGGTTTTTCGTAATGGATTTCGTAAACCATAAATATGACGCTTTGAATAATATTATAATAAAACAAAGATGTCAAAATCTAACAAAGCTCGGGACAATGTGTTGTGATCTGATTGGCCTTACTAAGATCGAAAGTAAATTATTCAAGAGCAAAGATTTCAGGGCATGGTCGCCGTTTAAGTAATATAATGTTAAATTATTCGCATACGCAAAATCCCTTTTAAGCGTCGTCTAGAGCTTATTGATCTATGCAGATAGTAGATCTGACTTTTACAAATACCTTACGTGTATTATTTGATGTTATGTTTTTAATTTTTGAATTTTATAAAAATGTCTTGTTCTTATTTTAATTGTTTAAATATTTCAATTTCTTTTAGAGCACTGGCGACATAATATTGGAAACAGAAAAAATTACTAGCGAAAATAGAGCCATTACCATCGAAGTAGAACTGTACAACCAATGTAAAAATATAAGCCAAGTAGAGCGTTTTAATAATACAGTCATTGAATTAGTTGGTGATAGTGATGGACTGATTGTGACTGGGTTAGTATACTATTTGATACAATACAGTGCAGTGCAATATAATACAAGACACAGTATTGCCCGAGAAACAATAAGGAAAATAGAATTTGTATCAGGTATATACACGTAGGTACCATACAACTTGAAAAATATGAAAGTTAGGTTTATTAATGAAGACTTAAGACCTACCTAATTATTTTTTAGCTTTTAGTACATTATCTACATCATTATCATATTTATTTTCAATAAAACCGTTTAACTTAAATAATGTTATTTTCTCATTTTTTTCAAAACTGTTTCAAGCAAGAGAACTATAAAGTTGTTTAAAAATATTTTCCTTTTTTTTTTCTCTTTTAGCCTCAAAACATTACAAACGACTTTTAACACAAGATTTACTAAACAAAATTATGAATCCGACCTGTCCTTAAACCTCTTATCTCTCTATACATGTGATCGGACTTCCTTATACTAGATCTGTTAAAATATTATTCCATCCTGAATTTTCATCGACAAGGTTCTCCGCTCTTATCTTCGTTTTGACATTGAACCGTTATGTTACCGGAAGTCGCCTTCTTCCTCTAGTCGCTTAAAAATAATGGCATTCCATTCGCAGTGCTACAAACTGGGGTGACGTTGTCGACATGACAAACAATGAAGTCAGGTACGCCGGGAAACAGATCGATCACGTATACACTGTAAGTATATAGCGTTTTAAAGTATCAAGTGAAACTTAGCTTTTCAAAAGAGATATTTAGATTCTTAATAAGTAGGAAACGAAGAGTCTCTTTACTGGCTTACTGTTACAAATTCCTAAAGGATATAGTTTAGAGGAATTAATAAGAAAGTTATTCTGGTTATTTGAGGAGGCGAAAGAGGTATGCACATGATACAGGGTGAAAATATGTTATGTTGTTATGTTATGTTTATGTTGTTCTGGTCATTGCTTAAAACCAGGAAAGACATAAAACAAAAACAACTCGAAAAAATATGTCAACCAACCATTTAAGCCCGTAGTAGACTGTTAGAAACCTTTCTCTCACTCAAACAACGTTTAAAAGAGCATCACATCATTTCATCAGATTTTTTTTTTGCTTTTACCATTCTGTATGAATTTGGTTATTTTTTTTTATTCTTGTAAATTTGTTATTTTTTCAAACGCCGTTACTTTATTTAATATTTGCCTATATATTCATAGTTTTAATAGAACAAATTGAGCCAACGATTTAGTTAAAATAGTAATTCGTTAATTATTTCTATAGTAAACACACTGCTTTGTGGAGTTTACTAGAAAAAATCTCTTATAGAGATAAGGTCGGCTTTGTATGAAATCTCAAAATTTTAATAGGTACTGTAAATTTTGTGTTCGATAAAATGTATACATGACGATGTATCAAATTTCTAATACTTATATTGTTTCTTAAAAGGAATGTGGTAGATCCTCTGAAATCGGATCATTTGTATAATACATAAATTCGGATAAGATTACCAAAAACATCTCATTTCATGTTTTCAGATCCAGAACAACGGTCTTACAAAGTGGGTCGGATTGAAATGTGAGATCACTTTACAAAAGAAATTATACCTAAAATATTCATACATAAAGGTTTGTATGTACAAATACAATATTTCAGTTAATTTTATAAGAAATTACTCCATTTATTTTACTTAGGTCCAATTTCACCAATGTTGTTGTTATCTGAAAATAACAATGCTAAGGATAAAATTACTCGCTACAATTACTCTCGGATAATTCATAATACGTTTCACCACTTTGTAAAGACATAAAATTACTCCTAGAATAACTATATTTTAGAATAGTGTTTTTAAGTTATCTATGGCAGGTTGAATATGTATGAATGAACGAATGAATGTGTAACGCAGTCAAAATAAATAGTTTATCGTTTTCTTTGTACACTTGTACAATAATTTGAAATAGTCGTATCATTCGTGACTTAACAGGTATACTAACTTTGTAATTTGAACATAACTTTTCGGCGGGAACGGCAGAAGTGAGGTTGTCATTTTATTTAGACTTTCTATTTACATTTTTGGGAGTTTTAAAGTACAAAAATGATAGTATATTGTGTTTTAAAGTTCTGTGTAAGTGAAAAGAATAGAGTAGGTCTAAATAAACATGGTGTAGCTGAAGTTCTCGCGCTATTCCAATAAGTCCTATAAAACTTCAGTAAGGTCTACTATCATTTTACTGGAGAAGTTTTACGGTAACGATCTAGATAACGATTCTTCTAAATTCTACTTATTAATGCAATACTTGACATTGGCAAATGCTCGCCATGTGTGCCATGCCGTGAAGAAAGAAGAAAGAAGAAACATATATAAAAGTATCGTCTCCAAAATTTGTATTTTGGCTTTACGTTTGTTATTTTATCATAATATTATTGAAAAATGTCTGAAAGAAAATGAAGTGCAAACTGGCATTTAGAAGAACAAATGTCATTGCTGGATCCGATAACGGGTCACTTCAGTATAATTTGGAAATAAAAAAACGGGTGGAATATCAATGAAGGAAAAAATGCAGAATGGATTAAAATATGCTATAAATTTAATTCTCAATTTAAAATCGCAGTGGGAAAAGTTTGAAAAAAAGGACAAGTAATCTTAACCAGCCTTAACTCAAAAATTTTTATTTCTCATTTTTTGTGGCGATCCAACACTGAATTTTCAACAATCTTAAACGATGCTCAAGTATCAGCTGACACATTTGACGTCATTTTGGTTATAGCGTATAGATCCGAGGAATATACCCGTTATTCCTTTAAAATCGGTGGGATAAGAGTTACTCTCGTATAATTTCACTATTCCTAGAATTAGTAATTGGTGAAATAAAAATATGGTTATCTGAGAGTACGTCATGGTTTTATCTTTGAAATAAAACTTATTCGACTTTGGTGAAATTGACCCTAAGTCTGCTAACTGATCCGTTGATTTGGTTAGAGTTAATACATTCGCTTTTCAAGCCATAGGTCTCGGATTCGATTCCCTATCAGAATAATTAGGAAACGAACTTTTCTATGTTGGCTATGAGTCTAGATGTTACTGGGAGCTTCAATTCGTTGAGTGGTAGTGGTACATGCCTAGTGCTACGTTTAAGTATAATTAAACTTATTTTAATAACACAATTGGTATAATTATACTGAAGATTATTGTTTATTAGTTTATTTCATTTATTATCTAAAGTGAAACTTTTACTTTTGCAATTATTGGTTCATTCTTCCAATCGCACAACAAAATTTGTTGTAAAGCTTTCTTTTTAGTTATAAAAAGTGTCTAATGCAATGCGATTCTTATGATTTTTCTTCAATATTTTAATGTTATTTACGAAATAACGAATTATACTTTTTGGAGACTAGGTGGGAGGGCAGCGTTAGAGCATTTTCCAAAAAATATTAAACAAAAGCGAACTCAAAGCAACATTTTACATATTTTAAAATTCATGATAAAAGCTTTCATTTGACATCCTACTCGATGAACACATTTTTTTATCTTTCTCTACAACTGATCTCCATATTTCAAAAACTCAAATTTTACAGTACACCTATTTCTTTGAGCCACCATTTACTATGATTTAGCTCTTTCAAACTTCAATGTGAAATAATCTCTGCGAAATATATAGACAGAAGAACACCGAAATAATTCCTTAAATTTGAATTTGTACACATTAACAAACATAACATTAAAACCTAATAAATTCAATATTAATTGGCTTACAAAAGCTGCTATTAAATCGCTGATGGATAATAAACAAAAAAAAATTACTTTAAGGTTTACAATGACGCGTCACCGTATTCCCAATGCAGGATATCGGAGGATGGCAACAGTCAGAGCGATATTAAAGTCATTTGTGATATTGGTGATTTAGGAGCCAAAAACAAAGTCCAAGTTTTTGTACCAATTGATATTCTACCAGGAGTTTTGGGTGAGTATATTGTACCACAGATCAGACATGGATCTAGTTCACCAAAAAGGGGATGCCCATGCATCATACCTAAAGACTCCTACCTAAAGAGTCGGATCAGAGCGCCTGGAGTGGATCGCGTTCGTCGTCAATATCTTAATGTTATCGGCTTTATAGCATGTAACAAAATTAAAAAAAAAACATGTGTGTACTCACGTATGCACGTAAGAAGTTAGTACCTGGACGACCGAGGTTTACTCGATGTCTTGTATAAAAAACAATAAGGAAAAGTCTGACCACATTGCAGAATTGGAACCCGCGTAATTCAGCTTGGTAGATCTACGCTCTAGCTACTGTACTACTGACAAGGAAAACTCTGTTGTAAAAACAGAAGAGTTTAGAGTTTATAAGTTTTAAGTGTGTGAAAACATAAACAAAACAAATTTCCTCACAATTGGATCACAGCTCGATCTATTTTTGATTACCCTAAAGCTCTATGTCGTAAATTTCATCAAAATCAAGAGCCGTTTTCGAGAACCGGATTAAAAATATACAAAAATTGCTTCTATAATACTACTCTTTTAAATAACATAAAATCTTAAAATAAAGCAAGTCCATGAAATTTAACATTAAATTCATTGTTCAGGAAAATAAATAATAGATATTTCGCCATGACTTTTAGCCAGAGACTTTATAAACAACTCCAAAGCCTGACGCCGTGTCCGAGCAGCAACGGTGAGCTAAATCAGATAACTGACTCAGTTATACGACACACATTTATTATCAGATAAGCTGATTGGTCACCATTTCGTTAGAAAAAAGCACCCACACATCTATATTTTATCTGATGTTATTTGCCTCACTTCGCAGTACGGGACAAGCTGTCTGAAGTTATGAAGTCTATGCTTTCATCATTCCACATATTGTACAACAGCGTAGATACTTACGACACAAAACTATGCTAATTTTACAGCATAATATCCACTATATAGAAACAATTTGCACACTAGAAACAAAAATAAATGCCCAACTGCTCCCTATAAAAACCTGCCAAAAACTTCTCTTATTTTATTAATTTCAAGCTCATTTAGTTTCATTTTTCGATATGTGGCCAGTTTGTTTATATGTAGCCATTTTTTGTGGAATTGTTGAAACAAGTGCTTATTTAGTAGTGTGGTGTCGAGATTTTTTTAGTGGCTTAGTCTACATTACATTAAAATGTATAATGTCAACATTTTAATGAATTAATACGAAGAATTTATGTATTCATCACTGAAGATATGGGTTGTATGGACTAGATTCCATAACCTTCCCTCCTGAGGGAGAATTGTACTACTACTATGAATGAAATATAATAAATTATGTGTTACATCGGCGCGCGCAACTTCGTTACAGAAATACAGATATTTTGTCTACATAAAAATATCTACATAATAATTTCGGTCGAGCAGAATCAACCAATCATTATATAGGTATTGTTATGTAATAATAATAAAACAATTTGCTTCATTAAAATGGAAAGAAAACAAATGATTTCATTTACATTTAATCTCCATTGTATCAAAACAAGCTATTATACGCCACTGATATTGTTCAATTGGTATTTATGGCAATACGTTACTATAAATAACGTAGGAATTGATGGATTTTGCGCACTCTTATTTCAGAGGGTGTTCTGGATAAAGAAAACGTTACAGCTACTACAAAACTTGAAGTTATTCTTCGCAATAAAAAGAAGTTCCACAGGTATTTCCTTTGGATAATCTAACGTATTTAAGAACTTGCTCATTGATGCTTTGGTGTTATACATAATCACTAAGGATGATCACAGGTGACCACGTTAAACCGTTAGTCCCGGCTATTGCTAATTGGAGATAGTTGGTTAGCCAAATCAGAGGCTTTATATGTGGCTCAAAAACACTGACAGTTCAAACAAAGCAATTCGCATCTCAGTCCATGTATTTTTAGTGGGAAAATTTCCAATAAATAAGAATGTTTTCGGGAATTTATTTACTAGTTTACTTACCAATTTACTTATCTATTTACTTACCAATTCAAAAAGAATTATACTTAGCCTTATCATTGTAGTTTTCAGTGTGAAGATTCCAAAAATAATTAAAATGCCATTACACCTACAGTTTACTTTTAACATTGTATGTACAGAGCACAAATTCAGTTCAATATCCTCTTTTTCAAATGAGAAAGAAACTTGGATTGCATTAACACGTTCACTGCGGGCCCAATTTTAGAGAACTTTCAGCTAGTGCGGTTGAGGTCGAGTCAGCCCAAACCTGAACTCTTTTGCAGTGCGATTGAGGCTTTATATGCCTCAAGTTTCAATGGTTTGATAAATGTGTCATAATTTGACCAGTAACGTAATAAGGTGTTTAGCTTTGTGCTTAAATCACTTGTGTTAATGTCTTAACTAAAGCTGGCTTCGCCCGGGGTTCTGACCCTTGGTTTAAGAGAAAACACCCAAAATATTATTGCGGTCGTTTTAGACCTCAAAACGCACCAAAATGAGGTAGCACTAGTAACAGGAATGAATTTCTTCTAAATTCTATAGTATCGATGAATGTCGAAGTCAATGTTATAGTTCCTTTATTATAGGTATATTGTGGTATATAGAACAGCACCTTATTTATTCCATTTGTTATACGATGAAATAATTTTTGATTTAGCCTAAATTGCTGGATGGGTGAGATCGGTTCACTATATCATTCTACATCTATAGAAACAAGATAAGACAAACAATTAGAAGGAAAAGAATATCCAATGAAAAGAATTATCACACATAAAAGAACCAATAATTCTGAAATTTTGAACATAAACATTAATATGGTTGCAATAGAAAATCAAATTAAAAATACCACCATGAATCAACAATATCAAATTTTAACTATGGCATCGAATAATAACAATGGATCAGAAAAAGAAGTTAGCGTACATGTCACGGTAGAAGAAAGAGGTTAAACATCTGACTTTATAAGTGAAATTTTACATAGTGACATTGACGACGAAAATGGATCAACTGAAATTTGCTTTTCATCATCGTCAGAAGCTGATGGCGAATCGAGAATCGAAAAAAACAATAAACACATAACACACATTAATTAACGCGTTTGTAATATAGGTGTGACTCCTGCATAAAAGACGCGTGCTCCGTTATCGACTATAGCGGCACTAAAGTAGACTAAACTACTCCCACGCCGCCCGCGTCCCGCACCACTTGAGGTCTTAATAGGCCTCAACCCGCACGGTTGAGAAAATAATTTTACGGTTTGAAGCGTTGAAGCGTTTGAGGCTTATTTTGAGCTCAAATATTTTTTTTATACCAACGAGTCGAGACTTCGAAGACATAAAGAAAACTATATTTGCCTTTGTCATACATCTTACGTATGGATGTGATGACACAGTGGTAAACTGTCTATTGTACGCTGACAATGCTGTGCTAATAGCACCATCAGAAGCAGAGTTGCAGACACTAGTCACGTGTATGAAAGAAGGTTGTGAAGTAAAAGGATTGAAAATTAATGTGAACAAAACTAAGGTTCTGGTGTTTGAAAGAGAAGCGGTACAAACGAAATGTGTGATTTGTGTAAATGGAAAATGTCTAGAACAAGTGAATGAAATTGTGGAAATGAAATTATCTGGGGAGTGCGTTTTCGAGGGATGTAAGATGTGAGTTCGATGTGGAGAGACGGGTAGCAGTTGGCAATAAAGTGAACGGTGCTCTGTCCGCTTTAGTGGGCAGTGTGAATATATCTAACACTGCTAAAATGGCCATTCGTAATGCTATGTTGGTGCCATCTTTGTTGTACGGTAGTGAAGCCTGGATAAGCTCGAAATCGAGTGACAGTATGATAAATGCTGTGGAGATGCGGTCTCTCAGAAATATGTGCGCTGTTACGCTTGCAGACAGGATAAACAATGAAGAGATACGCAGTATGACAGGGTTGCACAAGAGTGTTATTGTAAAAATAAAGAAAGGGATGCTTAGATGGTTCGGGCACTTAGACAGAATGAGTGATGAAAGACTGACGAAGAAAATCTACAGAGCGAAAGTGAGTGGTAAAAGAAGCCAAGAAAGACCGAGGCTGACTTATGAAGATCAAATATCCAGAGTGTTAGCAGATGGAAATGTCAAAAGCACTCAAATACCTAGGCGAAAATGTGTGAGGAGAAGCATGAGATTTGAGGAAGCGAAAGTGGTGTGTAAGGACCGCAACTCCTGGTGCTCCGTCCTTTCTGACTACCCCGTTAAGGATACAGCGTGAAGATATGTTATATTATGTTATACGTCTTACGGTTGAGCGTAGACAGAAAACACGAGAGAGCAAACACGAGTTTTGCGCGCCGCACCAGCTTAAAGTCTACCTTGAGGCAGTTTCGACCTCAAGCCGCAGTGAACGTGTTAAACAAGTCGAAAATAAGTTCTTAGGAAACAAAAAAGACTCGGACTGTGAAGTGTGAAGCTATTGTTACAGACATGCCGCATGGATTCAAAAAATTGAGAAATTTAATGTGCCGAAAGGTTCACTTTTTGAACAGCCATTTAGAATTTTCTGCAAACTTAGGTGTTGTTTACTGACACTGACAATGTTCCAGTGTTCATGTAGCGTTAACTAGTAGGTCTCTGTGTAACGGTCACCTTGCTCTTAGCCACGCTGGAACTGTACATCCCAATACTACGGAAATAAACCCCAAAATAAAGGAAATAAATCCGACTAAAGAAAACTATTTTCTTGTACAAAAAAACACTTCACTCCCATAACAACTGATTTTCAACAACTCAATTGATCATTTAATGCTTAAAAAATATTTTCCTTAACATTTGCAGTGTGTCAACTGTACTGTGTCTGCAGAAAACCAATGTACCACTCTGGATAATCTTAGTGGCGTCGCTAATTGGACTGCTTTTTCTCGTCATCATAGCTTTTATTTTATATGAAGTAAGTAACGATAGAAAAAATGCTGTGACATAACAATGCTGTTATCTCTAAACGTTTGCTATATCTGATTAAAGTTTTGCAATGACCAACCAAATCCCAAACGATCAGTTTAATAAGAGGTCCTTAATATAAGCAAACTCTTAAATATCTTACATAACTGCTTTTTTGTACCATAGATGAGACCTAATCGTTATTGAAACAAAACTAACGCTAACAATAACTTAAATTGTCTCAGAAATTGCCTAAATTGCAGCCATTGTTAGTGTAAAAATACCAAAAAAAAGAGTGAGCATTGCAGTAGTCACATATGATGTGTAACATCCACAGGTAACATCTGATATCTCACCTTGCTAATAAACAACATTAACATTATATCCTGAAAAAAATGATTCAGGTATTATTTGAAATGACTTTTCGTAACGAAGAATTATTCCTATTAATGAAAATTGTATTTTATTTAATTAACACTAGGGGAGTAATGCAATTTTTTATTGAAGACAGTTATTTTTGTTTAATTTGGAGTTGAGCGAAGATAATAATATAAAAAATATTTAAAAACCGTTGAAAAACTGCGTCAATAACAGTACCACTGTTGTCGCGCCATTTTTTTTGGCTCTACCTTTCCAATTTTTAATTTTTCCTTACGTTTTTTCTGCCGATAATCTCGCATATATTTTGCTCTGGATTTACCCATCTATGCAACTCACGAGATCATTAGAATTAAATTAGAATTATAAATATTTAAGTAATATGTAATACAAAGAATATTAAACCGAAATGACAAATGCGATTGGGAAGAACTGCTCATTTTTGGTTATAGAACTTTATATTTGGAACAAAATGATAAAGACAAAATTTCCTTAACACGAAAAATTAAACATGCTCTAACTCTTCAGTTCCGAGCATTCATGTTCGGCCCATTTATAAATCTTTCAATCCAGACAGTATTCCAAAAATAGAAACAAAAATTAACGACGGCGATCTAAGAGGAGCCGCCCACTTGCTATTTTCCAGCGATGTTATGGCACCAATTACGACCGAGACTGTTTTCGTTCTAAGATCAAAGCATGGCTTGTTATCTGCCAGATCCCCCACATCCAAATGATGTGTCGACTCGAGCTACAGAGGAAGATGTGCTTGCCGTAATAAATTCTTTTAAAAACGGTTCCGCGGGAGGTCTCGATGGCTTAACGCCACAACATTATAAAGATCTGATTACAGGCTCTGTCGGTGAGGTATCACCGAGTGTCTTACCGATACGGTAAGACACTCTTATCTAGTTTAACAGCTCTAATAAATATTATGCTGGCTGGTAAGGTGCCCCCGGAGATAACCGACATCCTGTATGGTGCTAATTTATGTGCCCTGAAAAAAAAAGACGGTGGCTTTAGGCCAATTGCCGTAGGTGCAAACATACGCCGCATTGCCTCTAAAATTTGTTGCCATCACATTCTCTCTACCGTATCAAACTATTTTTGTCCTACACAAGTAGGTTTTGGCTCAAAGAGAGGATGTGAAGCGGCAGTGCATGCGGCGCGTGCTTTCTTGACACATAATGGAGGCGAGGTACTCTTCAAATTAGACATAAAAAATGCATTTAATTCTGTTGATAGATCCACCTTGTTGACACAGATAAAACAGCATGTTCCGGCCATATATCCCTACCTCTGGCGATCTTACAGCAGTCCTTCAAAATTAATATATAAAGATAATTTATTACATTCCGAAGTTGGCTGTCAACAAGGTGATCCTCTCGGATCAGCTATTTTCAGTTTAGATATCTATCTATCCTGCGATTTGTAATTTAAATTCCAAATTTAATATTTGGTACCTTCACGATGGAACAATAGGAGGTAAAGCAATTACTATTTTAGATGACCTTAAAACCCTCATTCAAAGGTTTAAAGATATTGGCTTAGAATTACAATTTTCTAAATGTGAACTCTTTGTTTCCGATTCTGTTCCAATTGTTAAAAGAAAATGAAATAATTACTAAATTTAACAATCTGGAACCAAATATTACAGTGTTGTCAAAAGAATCGCTGTACCTCCTAGGTGCTCCCGTTTTAGATGACTCCATACCCAGCTATATCAATGATCAAATAAAAAAAATTTGCCAGTCTTCAGACAAACTTTTCAAAATTAATTCCCACATGGCTCTCCTCATTGTCCGCTTGTGCCTTTTCGTTCCAAAATTTACATATGCTCTTCGCTGTTCTCAGCTTTTTAAATTTCAAACGCTTTTAAAATCTGTAGACAATATTCTCAAAAATATATTATCTAAAATATTAAATTGCTCCTGTGTTAATGACAGGGTCTGGAATCAAGCCTCGCTTCCTATTTGTTATGGAGGCCTGGGCATACGCAAAATCTCGAGTGTGTCACTGCCTGCTTTTCTTTCGTCAGCCTACAGCACGGAAAACCTTTTCCTATCTGTTATTCGCCCTTCCTTAGGATCGGTTTAGGTGGCGTACTTGACTGATACTCAAAATGCTTGGTTAAGTGTTTGTCCGAGTACTAACCTGCCTACTTCGACCTTTTCTCAGAAACACTGGGATGAGCCTCTATGCAAAAATGTTCATTTACAACTTTTAGATTCTTGTAGTACCGAAAAAGTTCGGTCTCGCCTCCTGGCTGTTTCTGAGAAGGAGTCAGGACACTGGTTGAAGGTAATACCTTCAAAAAACTTAGGAACCTTAATTGACAATACCACACTTTCTCTCATAGTATCCCTTCGTCTGGGGACCAGGAACCTAACCTAACCTAACCTTCCTCACCGTTGCCGCTGTGGTGATCTCGTCGATGTACTAGGTCACCACGGTTTATCCTGTTTACGTAGTGCGGGCCGCACGTCACGACATGCTGCCTTGAATGACGTCATTCAGCGGGTTCTTGTCGCCGCTGGCGTTCCTGCAGTCTTAGAGCCTGTAGGTAATGTACTCAGCGACGGCAGGAGAGTGGATGGCTTGACACTCATTCCTTGGAAACTTGGAAGATCGCTGATGTGGGATGCCACTTCTGTCGATACTCTGACTGTTTCCCATGTGCCGGCGACTTCCAAGTCAGCAGGTGCCGCGGTTAGCACTGCCGAGAACTTGAAGCAGCGTAAGTATGCGACTCTCTCTGAGAATTTCATATTTACGCCCTTTGCAGTCGAAACGTTGGGTCCCTGGGGCCCCGAAGCCCATCGACTGGTTTCTGATATTTGTAAGAGACTGGTCGAGGCGTCGGGAGACCGCCGGGCTGGCAGCTTTTTCCGCCAACGAATCAGTTTGGCTATTCAAAGAGGCAATGCTGCCAGTCTGCTAGGTACCTTAAGCAATGAAAGCTTTCTAAGCGGAAACTTTGAGGAAGTCTATTATTTAAGATAATGTGTAGTTTTAAGTTTGTAAATATTAACGTATGTATGTACTTTTTGTTAATGTAAGTAAAGATTTGTCTTAGTAATTATGAATATCAAAGAAATTATCCGTGTAATTTATTAATTTGTTTTTTTTAATCAAAATTAAAAATATCAATTGAGCAGCTACAGAAATTAACCTCAAAATTTAAAAAGCTATTTGTTTTATTTCTAATCAAAATTAAAAATATCAATTGAGCAGCGACAGAAATTACCTAACCTCAAAATTTAAGAAAGCTAAATACGGAAATATTTATTCGAATAATTATCGGAAAATGGGTTGGTACCATCTGAATTCTACCATCGCGCGCGCTCATTGGTCAATTCAAATAGCGCGCGCTTCCACGGCTTCCCGTTACACACTTTCGTCCCTTTTCACGAAATCACCTCCCACAGATTGCAGGAAAACGAGAGGAAAGATGTTACACATCAAAAAACACTTCAAACATTTTGTGTTTCAAAAACATTGCTTAACAACAGTAAGCAATTTTTAATTTAAAATGATTCCAGGTTGGATTTTTGCGAAGGAAAAACAAAGAGAAACTGGTGGAGTTAAAAAGAGAAATAAGACGTCAAAGTATGGTAAGAATACAACAAACAACTTTCAGAATAATTTTTTTTATAATTCATTTCAATGAATCTTTATATTGCGATTTCATTATTCTCAAGAAACAATCTTTTTAAATATTAAGTGTCATGGCATTAAAATTAAACTCGATGCACTTGTTTGTAATAAATACAAAGCTCACATTTTATATTACTACTTGAAAAATCTTGGGCGGAATGTAATGAATCAATATTTAGGGTATTGAGGCAGCGCATTGGAAATTTTGACGACAGGGATCTCAATTTTTCTTAGTGACTACAAAACGTATGAAATTGATATTTGGTAACCTGATTCTTCATTTCATTGACTTCATTTTGCCAATTGCGATACACGATTGGTTAACTTTTGTAACACAAAAAACAATATCATAGAAACCTCTTTTAAAACAGAGATTTATATTTTTCGAAGTTAACGGGACCGATTTATGTTTCTAAATTTTCTGTGTACTTTAATTTAAACATATTATTCAAAATAACAGTTGGATTTTTTTAAATTAATTATGGTTTTAAAATAAATGAAAACAGGTGTTTTTTCGTATTTTTCGTAAGCTAGCGCGCGCACATTTGCGTAGAGCAGAAAGTCTATTTTATATTAAATTATTATTTATCAATGCGTCGCCTTAAGACAAAAAATATTGTTATTATCAACGCTTTAACCAACTTTAACATTTGAACAGCGACGCTCCATGGCGGATCGAAGCGGCACACGCGCATCGCTGCATTCTCAAGACGAACGGCTGAAGTTAATCGCAAAGGAATTAAAGGAAAAGAAACACACACATTCAGTTGATAGCGAACAATCTGCAGACAAATGCTATGACGAATATTGAAAAAAGAAACTATTTTAAATAAATAATGTAAATATTTGGATGCCTTTTAAATTACCTAATCGATAATTAATTAAGAGATTTCTTAAGAGCAAGTGTTAAGAATTTTTAACGCTAAAAATACCCCTTAATACAAAATTCCGACTAAGATCGATTTTCACCCATCGGTTGAGTAAATGAAAAATATTTTTTAGTGATCTCAATACATAAAAAACATAATATCGCCAATGGGTGATCTAATGAAATTTAATTAAGGCTACCCTCAATTGAAATTAAACAGTCTTTTAATTTTTCACTTATTTGTAAACAAACATAAAGAACAATTCTATCGTTGTCTGGACTATTTTACCAGGCTGCCAGGCACAAATAGACGAATTCAAACTATGTACATAATTTACACTCATCTGCTTTCTCATTGATAGATGGTGATTTTCAAAAAATTCGCAAAAAACACAATTATCTCTAAAACGTATGTGATGGTACAGTGGTAAACTGTCTTTTGTACGCTGACGATGCTGTGCTTATAGCACCATCAAAAGCAGAGTTGCAGACACTAGTTACGAGCATGAACGAAAACTGTGAAGTGAAAGGTGAACAAAACTAAGGTTCTCGTGTTTGAAAGGGAAGATGTACAGACAACGTGTGAAATATGGGTAAATGGAAAATATCTAGAACAAGTGAACGAAATTATATGTCTGGGGAGTTCGTTTGCGAGGAATGGAAGATGCGAGTTGAATGTGGAGAAAATGGTAGCTTAGCTTAGCTGGCAATAAAGGAAACTCTGTCCGCATTAGTAAGTAGTGCGAATATATCTAACTCAGCCAAAATGGTCATACACGATGCCGCGTTGGTTCCAACTTTATTGCACAGTAGTGCGGCCTGGTAATGCCGAAAATCGAGTGAAAGTAAGTTAAATGCTGTAGAAATGCGATATCTTAGAAATATGTACGGTGTCAACCTTGCGGACAAAATAAGCAATGAAGAGATACGCAGTATGACAGGGTTGCATGACAGTGGTATTGTAAAAATGAAAAAGGAATACTTAGATGGTTCGGACATACAGAAAGAATGAGTGATGAAAGACTGACGAAGAAAATCTATAGAGCAAAATGAAGTGGTAAAAAAGCCAAGGAAGACCAAGGCTGACTTATGAAGATCAAATAGCCGTTAGCCGACAGGAATGTTAAAAGCACTCGCATACCTAGGTGAAAATGTGTGAGGAGAATGATGAGATTTGAGGAAGCAAAATAAGTATATAAGGACCGCAACGCTTGGCGCTCCGTCCTCTCTGAATATCCCGTTAGAGATACAGTGTGAAGACATGTATGTATGTATCTCAAAAACGATAAACTCAGGTGAAAACTGATGAGTATATGTAAGAATACAGTATAAACTCACCAATTTCTGCCTGGCAGCCGGGTAACTAGGTGGGTATACCTTAGTCGGAATCTTAGACCAACTCCATGAGTAAATATAATATATTTATGGAGTAATAAGAACCAATCTAACTGGCAAAGTATTTGTTGCCTTGTCATCAATGTTTTAAAGAACATTAACGAAGTAATGAGCAAATAAAAATATATACTTTATCAACATTAATGGTCAATGATCTAATTACACATTAATCTACGTACTAATACAAAAAGAGAAAACTTTGTACCTCTTTTTAGCACATTGCGCTCACGGAAGAGAGTGAGATTCGCCATAGTCAATAGTTTATATGGAGGAGTGCAGAAAATTTGAATCCATGTTCAAACATTCATCGTTTACGTTCATATTGCCAATGTCAAATATTACATAACATTTAACGTAAAACATTCCAACTCCTTTGTTTCCTTAATCGTTAAGTCAAACAAAACTGTCACAGAGAGTAGGGATTGTCGCCAAAGAATTTTAACATGTCGCCAACAAATGACTACTGACAGACTACCTGAGTTTCAAACTAGAGTTTTGTGATTTGTGATCTGTGGGCTGTTTCTGAGTGTATGCCAAGAGAAAAGGCCGTGTATTTTATATTTGCGGTCGAATTTTGATCACTAAGCGATTATCAGTTAACATAAAATGGCGAAATATTGACGCTCATGGATACCTATGTTCATTGATATAGGTTTGTAGCCTGGGTATCAGTAACAGTTCCTTATGTGGCACTTCATTTTTCGTCATTACTTCTAAATTACTGACAACTTGCGTTAAAATGAGAGAATAAATGGCAGAATTTGGGTTATCATACAATTAGATACAGGAAACATGTTTTTTTTAATTTACTTAATCAAATTTAAAGTACTATCCTCATTTCATTCTTTAAATATGTACAAATATTACATAACATTCCAAATTTAATATGCTGTTTTAGATTTTTCGTTATAAATGCATTTCTTTCTCGCATATATAAGCTATAATTTTCGAACACTCTATATCGTTAAAATTCCCATTCTTTTTATACAGAGAACCGCAGTATTCTGAGTTCAGGTAATTATCTGGTTGATCTGTTGCCCATTGTTCGAAACCAGCCTCCGCCAAAGACTGGTCTGAAATAAAATCAATCAGCTGCATTAAACACCTATATGGATCCTCATTATTGCACGCCGAAAAAATATATAATATATCTCCTCCTCCTCGGGCGATAGATATATATACATATACACACATATATATATATATAGAAACATATTGAAATCTATATATATAGAAACATATTGAAATATAGTGTTGTAAGTTATAATGGACAACATATTAGGCACATATTCCATCGTTGGTACTGGTACGACTATACAATTAAAATCTATACACAGATAGATTATTTTGGGTGATCTCTTCCGTAAGCCGCAAACAGCAACTTGGTACTACTTGGTTTGTAAAATGCTGAAAACTCAGATATCTTCCAACCAGAGGCCTATTCACTTAGCTTCTATTGATGGTAAATGAATATTAATTAGATATTTCAGATTCATACACGACAACCAATCTAATCAACTGATCCGTTTCGTTGACCTAGTGGTATTAGTCAGATTTACGACTGGGGATCCTGGGTTTAATTCATATGTTTATACATAAATATATTTTAACAGTGGGACCATCGCAAGAATTAACCGTTGTCCATTTTCAGATAATGAATGTTAAACGCAGTTAGGCTCCTGTGTTATTTAACAACGGTGCATTTAATAAAAAGATTAGAGATACATGTACAAATTTGAGTCACTTACTAAATATTGTCTTGAAAACTCGCGGTGACCCATCTATTGGTTTATTGGCTCTAAATCCAGCGAAGAAGAACAATGGAGTTTCAGCTCCGTATACTGTAGGTGTCGTTTCCATAAGATATTTAACTTCATCGTGTTCTTGTTGAGAATTGAGAATCACAAGATGAGCCCCTTCAGCCTCGCACTCTGCTTTTGCTTCGTTCCAAGAATAAGGTGCAACCGGGACTTTGTAACAGCTGCCCGATTTATTATTTACCTTTGAATAACCTGGAACGTTATGAAAGTTGTAATGTAGTAGTAATGAGATGTAAGTATCGAGAACAAACTATGCTTATCTCATTAACGCAAATTTAATGGTTTTCTAATGTATTGATTTACAATTGTTGCAACACGCTACAACATAATATACACATATGTAAAATACAATTAATATAACACAATATATGTAACGTCAATGCAACGAAGATCGCGCGAGCAGCGCGACCAGCGAATTAATATCGTTTTCTCAAAGACATTTCAATACATTTTTTTACGAACTACACGGATACAATAAACCAAACTGCAATTTTTTAGTTTGCGTTTTATTTATTATAAACTCCCAAGACGTTGAGATTATAAATAGTCACAAATAGTCACAAACAACAATGGTCTTAAATCATTATAAATTATATTAAAATTTAATTTTCATAAGAAATTTAGAAATGCTAGACGAACACGATTTAGAAAATATAGCATTAAAGTGTTTAAAATAAAATATCGAAATTGCAAAAATAACTTTTGTATGCAATCGAAGACTAAACAAAGACGATGGCATTCTGACTTAAAGATTTGTAGCAGTATTTAAATGAAGAAGTTCTCTATTCGAAACTGCTGAATCGATACCTTTATTGATGTCAAAGTGCCACCCACCTGTTCCATAAACATCGCAGATAGGGTCGTAAGGAGCATCTTTAGCTACTACTTTGCAGATGAACGGCAGTTTCGTAAGGCAAGGATACCTTTTTACTTCGCCTTTCCGTGTAATTATGTCGCAAGGTACAATGTCGTGGTAAAGTACTTCTTCATCTTCATCTTCCCTGCTAACTATAAGTAGAAAATGTACTTAAAAATGAATTTCGATCGGATGTTTTTCGTATAAGTATTATGTAATCAGTTAGACGACAATAACCTTAAACGATTAAAATATAAAGTTAGAAAATATATCAATGAATTAATGCCACTGGCCCACTTTTGGGATAGATTTGCTCAGGAGGTGCACACTCTGAACTGTCATCTCGCAGCGTCGCTTTTTTAGCGCTATTTTAGCACCTCTAACGAAAGGGTGCAAGCAACCCAGATAGCATAGAGACTTGTCGCATGCTTGACTCCGCTTGATTTTTCTTTGATTATGTCAAGCTTGACGAGGCAAGTGTTTGACATTATTACTGCAACCTTATTATTTTAGTGAGTAACAAGTTTCTGATTATATTTTACCTAATTATAAAGGTTATGTAAACATTTATAAATTCCAATTAATTAACGCGTACTAAATACGTATGTATTTATGAATTCAGTGAGGCAATTAAAATGTGTGTGAATAGGTGTAAATGATGCGAGGGATACCATATTAAGAAGGAAACGTTTCCTCAAAATGATGTTCTTTGATTTTAGTGGCGGAGAGAAGTTGCTGCAGAAAACTATATTTTTTCTTAAATTATGTGTCAAAATATTGCTTCTTAAGTGCTCCCTCAGAATTAACAATTGCATCCCCCTCTTGACCCTCTTAAGGGTTGATTTAATTTATCATATGTCCGTTTTCTGGTATCAAATTATCTCCATACCAAAATCCATCAAAATCGGTTCGGCAGTTTAGCCGTAAAAAGCCGTAACAGACTTTCGCATTTATAATTTTACTAGCCGTACCCGCGACTTCGTCTGCGTGGAAATTGTGACTTCTCCGAGTTACCGAGGTTACCCGAGAAACCTATATTGTTGGAGGTCTTGAAAAAAGTTATTTCCTATTATGGAACATCCACCTTATTAGATTTATGATGAGGTCACGTATGTAAAAAAACCACATGTCATTTTTTAAAAAACAAATTAGCTTACATTTATTTGCGCGCACATACTACCATGTATCACATTTCATCATAATCGGTTCAGCGATTTAGCATTTCCCCTATATAGTTTCATTCCCGTTTTCACTCCTTTAGGGGTAGATTTTTGATAAAAAAGAAGTGAATGTTTTTTAATAGAAAAGGTTTCAGTACCAAATCTGTACCAAAGTTCATCTCAAATGTTCAGCAGTTTAACATTTCCCATACAATGCTTTATCCCCTTTTTCATCCCTTTAGGGACAGATTTTTGAAAAAAAGTAGTCTATGTCCGTCCCATGGTATCAAGTTATCTCCATGCTAAATTTCATTAAAATCGGTCTGGCGGTTTAGCCGTGAATACGTACTAGACAGACAGGCAGACTTTCGCATTTAAAATATTATTATGGATAGTACAGGGATCGGCTTTCATTTATTTTTATTGGTTTAAATCATTACATTTTCAATTTAAAATGTATGTAATAAATATTTAAATCACATACTTAAGCTTGTAATAATAGAAGGAACGAAACAAGATAATATGAAATTAGGTATATAATTTCAAAGAATCGTACTCATTATAAATTTACAAAATTAATGTACACGGTATTGCCGCATCGATACATTTTTTCGCATATCTACTTACACGTGCCACCTTCCAAGAGTGAGTACACAAAATGTAATCATAGCGTGCTACACAAGGACAAACAACTAGCTACTAGTATCATTAGAACTCTGCTTTTTTCTGTTATAGATTTCTATTATTAATTTTGTACGCACCGATGAAACGTGATATTGCCCTTTTTGAAACTTTTTTCACGATTGTCACTAACATACCACTATACGTTTACGTATTCTATTCTATATTTTTTGATACCGCTTAGACACGGGTCACGGATCTGTTTCCTAGTTATTAATAAACAAGCTCAAGACAACAAAACAAGAAAAATAATTTTCAATGTTTTTATTTGAACTTATATGAGCATTTGTGCACATCGATGGCAGAAAACGGTGCCTTTCTATTTCCAGTCTCGTAGGCTACTTTGTCTGTGTTACTATGCCATCGAATGGATTTGGGCTCATGTCAAAGGTTTGTTTTTTTTTCTCAATATACCTAGTACCTTCGATTATTAAGTAGGTACTTAACTTTCATTTTTATTTTTTTAGGTCATGCAGCCAAACATATTACATCTCCACCAGTTACTGTTAAAAAAATGCTGACTTTATTGTAAAATGCCTGTGAAAACGTTACTGCGTATGACTGGAGAAAAATGGAACACACTAAAATAATTATACAAGAAGACTGGGAGCGAGATGTCCACTTCGACAGCGTTTGTGAACAAGAATTTATAATCAACCTAAGGGACAGTTCTAGTAGTGAACTTAGTATCAGATCACCATCAGATGATGATTACAATAAACATGATTTAGGTTGTACAGCATTGTATTAGTAATAAATAACTTTAAATTCTTATTCCTTGTTTGATTTTACCCTAAGGGTCCTGTCACAACAACGATTTCAATTCGCGCGTATTCTACTGAATAACTTGACGGACCAAATAAAAATACGCACGAGTCGAAATCGTCGTTGTGAGGCCTTTTTTTAGTTAGACTTGCTTTTATTGTCGCATTAATAAATTATTAATACAGTAAAAAGGAAAATAGTTTTGTAGGAACTTTGTAAAGATGTTAGAAAAGACGGATCAGCTGTTGCAATAATATCTAAATTTATTGATTTTCAATGTTTATTCAATCATATTAATTTTAAAACACTTTTGACATATTATTGTATTTGAGTATGAAAAATGTATTAAAATTGTGAGGGGTGTTGTGTAGGGACTTTGTAAGAAGCATGTTAGAAGTATGTAAGAAGTATACGAGCATCGATGGCAGTTACTGCACTGCACTGCACTGCACTCACTACACTGACCAATCGGTATGAACGTAATCATTATTGGGGTTCAATTCGGAAAATAAATTAGTACGGAACCACCAAATTTCGTTCCTTTATTTCTGCCAGTAATTCCCAGTACGAAAATAAAAATAACCTAGTTGTGACCCCGACGTGATAAAAAATAAATTTCAACAGTTTATTGTGTAATCTATGCAGCGAAACCATGCAACTATCGATTCCACCGATTCCGAACCAATGGTGTTATATTTACAAATAAACCTCAGTTCAGATATAAAATATACAATTAATTCCAAATAAGCTGAGAAACGTCAACCGTATAACAATCAAAGTGTAAACTGTTCACCTGGTAAAGATTTTAATTTATTTTTGTATTATTCAATATACACGAAAAAAATAACTTTACCTGATTTTTTTCAGGCTGCATTATAAGGAAACAGTTTGCAATCCAACAAAGATATTTTATAAGACTGACCTGTTTATTCAAATGATTAAACTTAATAGGAAAGTCAACTTACTGTTAAGGTGCTCATAAAAATTATTTCATTCAATTCAAAAACTTCAAATCTTTCGTCTAAAGGATAATGTCAGTTTTTGTCCCTTTAATCACCAGTCGAGGAGGATTAATGAGAACAAATAGCGATTGTAAGTGCAATGTAATAAATAAGTCCAGTCTTCTCATTAATGTCAACAAGCAAGTTCAAAGACTCTTTGTCCAGATAAAATACTGGAGGTTGGTAGAAACAACCAGTCTCTTGAAGTTAGTAGAAAAATCTGAGACAAATATGAAAAAGAATATTACTGATGATCCTGGTTCAATTGCGTTCTTTAAGAAAAAAGTAGAGAACAAGTTTTACTAAGAAGATAAGTGCAAACTCGTGAAGTAGTAATTTGTGTGTTTTAATAGTAATTAAATCATAAAAAAATACAAATCAAAATGTCATGATTACATGTCGCATCAAAAACACGCCACTAAATGTTTTTAGAATAAATGTGGCCTTAATGCTGCTGTTTCTTTCAGTTATTATATAGATCCAATTACTTTCTTATGTTGTTCATTATATTCATTAATGAATCCTATAAATGGACTCACAGACTCCTGTAGTAGGTGTGTGGGCCTATAAATTCTTGTTATTATTTTGTGTAACATGCAGTACATTAACTATATTTTTCATTCTTTTCAGAAATGTGCAAAAAGCAAGCAAAAACTTAAAGCTATAACAAAGATATAATTAGTTGCGGGTGAAATCAAGCCAAAGTTATATAAACAAAAAGGTAGGATAAGATCACTTCTAGCAATCATAATGCCTCCTACAAGTTTTTATAACGGTTTTATTTATTTGTTTCAGAGATAAAAGAGAGAACAGAAAGCATAATTCGTTTCAAATTATCAAATTATCAATTTTTTAACACTTATTGTGGCTAATAGTACGTTATGGAACAAATCTTTGAAAAAAAACATTTTTGATTTTAAAATGTGAATGATTAATGATTGATTGATTGATTGAATGATGAATGAAGGAATGGATGGATATATTTATAATTAATAACGATTGTATTTATTACCTGTTACACCTTTTTTTACAAGTTGTTTCCACGAAGATACAGCAACAAAGCCCGTGAAAGCTAAAGATATGACATTATCACTCACCATGATGACTCTACTTTGCTCTGGTTTTGTGTAAACAGGTTTTATAGTCAATATTAATATAGGTGATGGTAATATGTTTTGGTTTCATTTCAGTGATTAATATAAGGCTTTTTACAGGAAACCAAAGCAAAGTTTATCACCTATATTAATATTACCATAACGGCAAGCATTTGAGTTTTCTTCTGGGACATTAATATGTGTGATTAATCTTGCTCTGGTTTCATATAAACAGCCTTATACTAATCAGCACTGATTACTATAAACCTGTTTACATGAAATTAAAGCAAAGTTAATCTCATATATTAATATTCCGGAAGAAACCTCAAATGCTTGCCGTTATTTAGATGTGGCAATATTGCAGCTTGCTTGTAATATAAATCATCAAGCAAGTTTGTTAATCGACATTATATCCTCTTTGTAGCAAGAACGTCGTGCAAGTTTGTTAGTTGGTAACTAGAAAGTCAAATTTTAATGTGTCGCAAGTGTATCCACTTTCCATATGATTGCCAAACCTTATTTTTTGATACGTCAAACCTAAAGCACGCCTGGTTCAAATTTAAATTGCTATCTCGTAACTTTTGTAATGTAGCAATTTTCTCTTTAATCTGTGCAAACGGTAAACTTTTTAATGATGGCGACTAGATTAAATTGTCTGTATTTCCTAAAATTGACGTGGTGGCTCGACAACAGTGCCAGAAGATTTATTGGCGACAATCTTCGATCACAAATAAAGAACCAGATACACAATCTCCTATAAAAGATAGATATAAAGATAAAGATATAAATCCGAATTGACGCATCTATTTTTAATATCCTAAAGTATTATCGGCAATATTGTGTTAATCTAAACTAGACTTTACTGTCAAACCATAAGGTTATAAACGCTCGTAAACAATTCTTGCATGACATTGAAACGAAGTTTATTAAATAAAATATGTAAAATGCAATCCTACGTCTCGTGCATAAAGTATAATTCAAATAATCTATTTGCGTTGGTATGCATGTCATTTTGATTTGTTACGTGAATGTGACAAGGATAAGACATATGTCAGGCAATATTTAAAAATATGATTACGAATTTAATAAAAAAGAGCTATGTAACGTTATTACTATAATGAAATAATAAACACGTAAATAATATTATTCATTTATTAACCAAAGTTCTAGATGTGTTATTTTTGCAATTTTTGAAGGAGGACTTTGACAAGTTCGCTGTTAGCGTTTTCGAATACTATTTAAACAGAAGTGCATTCAAATACTCATTTGCGTGCACATTTGGTTCGGACATTTTTGGAGCGTTGATTGTGTATCTAGTTTTCTATTTGTGATCGAAGGCGACAATACATCAATAAGTCTTTATTCGTCCAATTTTAAATTCAGTCGAGCTTAAATTCTTGAGCATGATACACGCTCTTACAAGTATTAAAGTATTTTATAGTATACTTTTCAGAGAATGCGTCAGAATACACTTCCGTCTCTTAGACGCACTACAACCAGGCGTAGGGAGAATTTCTACATTTATGTTGCTGACATCCTTTTCGTAAGCGAGAACTTTGCTTCCACTTTTACAACACGTACTGCTAAGAATGAAACGAATTCTTCCTTCACCAGTGTTTCACCATGCATACCATGCAATTTGGACAAAATTAAGATAAAAGTGAAAAATTACATTGTGTTCAAACGTGATTTATTGCTTTCCATTTAGGAATACTAAACGTTATACACTAAAAATAAAAGTTATCTAATTTCGTTATTGTTCGTTATCTTTGATTTGTTGTTTTTACTTTTAAAAGTCTAAACCAAAGTATTCATACTTACGATTAATGATCGCTTGTACTTCAGCTGATTCATGGGTCAATCCGTCATAGTCGACCCAAACATATTCCCCGAGATCTGGATATTTCTTGAACAGCGCATGAAACTGCATTATATCCTGCAGTGACGAAGGCACCATCAACTTCGTCCCTTCTATTTCACACACTACTTTTGCTCGCCATATACTAGCCGATTCAATGTGAAGTTTGTAAAAGGCATCTGTTTTTTTATTGTACACGTAGTCGGAGCGATATTGCTTGCTTGTAGCTGGTGGCGGGGCGACCGCCGATGCTGATAAATTTGTAAAAAAAAACAGTCTATCTTACATTTTACGATACTAAAAATCTTCGTGTCATCGGCATATAATAATACTTTAGAATAATGACAACACTGTACGACATCATTAAAGAAAACGTTAAAAACTAGAGGTCCAAGATGAGATCCCTAGGGAACACCAGACGTGATAGGTATAAAACTAGATGTGTAGTCGTTTACCGTTATCGCTTGAGTTCGATTATGCAAGTAAGACTTAAGCCATCTCAACAAATCACCGCGTATACCTATATACTCCAGCTTATAGTACAATAATGAATGGGAAATTTTATCAAAAGTTTTGGAATAATCGGCATACTCGTTACGTTTACCTACGTTTACCTGAAAACCATTATCCATAGCTTTGAGTACCAAATTCAAGAATGCATCCAAGTTTGACTCCGTTGAGCGTCTATCAATGAAGCCATATTGTTCATTTATCAAGAAAGGCCTCAAAGTCGGAAATAACGAGTTGTAAACTATTTCCTCATAAAGCTTAGGGATTACCGACAGTTTGGAGATTCCTCGATAATTACGAATATCATACCGATCCCCATTCTAATATATTGGAACACCCAGGGAACGCTTCTATATGTTAGGCACTACAAGAAAAGGACACGAGTCCGTTCGGGCGTTCTATCCAACCGATTTGCTTAATTTTTTTTTTAAATAAAAGATATTGATGCACAGATTTGTCATCAAGCATTAGAAATCACCTAACTTTCAACATTCTCAAGTGATACTCAAACGCGATTTCCTTCTGTACATTTCTTATCTTTTCATAGCTTTCTTTGTCTATCTCCAATTCTAATTGAGGTATGTGGTTCGTTTTGGTCTAACTCGCTGGAACAAGCTCTTTCAATTGAACTTTTCCCACTTAAAATGGTGGATTTGAAGGAAACTAGGTGTGGACATTCAACTTGACTTTCAATTTTTGTATTCAACTTAGGTTAGGTTACAATTACTGATCATATAAGAGCATTATTTTTGAATTATATTATCACCACAATGCTGCGGAGCAGTACGGGTTTACAGGTACAGGAACCTCTAGTTTCCTCTAGTCTTTGGCTGCTGCGGCACAACCATACAGTTCACGACTGATCTCGACACCTTTTAGCTGCCCTCAGTTCTGCCGCTCCGCATTTTTACCGAGTGGGAAACGAGTCTCTAATCATGACATAAATTGAGTACCTATCTCACCCAGTGAGGTAGCGGAAGGTAGCGAGTTTCGTAAATACGTAACGATATTATTTCTTTTCCCCATAATTCTTAACTTTATTGTACGGTACTTATTGCATACTGTTTGTTCCACTTTAATTTTAATCACATAAATTACCCACGTGTGATATTATATAACATTTTAGTAACAAGAACGAGGGTAAAATGGATTTCCTGCGTGTAGTGGGGCTGCATAAAAGCCTGATTTTGGTCTTGTAAGAGTTCAGTTGTTGAGAAGTCGTCGAATAGTCAAGTACATAATAGTTGTGATGAAGAATTGATAGCGTGTTCATAGTGATCAGTGCTTCTGTTACATTTCATATTTAACAATACATATTATCTCACGATCCCTAACGGGATACTCAGAGAGGACGGACCGCCAAGCTTTGTAGTCCTTACATACTTTTTTCGCTTTCTCAAATCGCATCATCCTCCTCACACATTTTCGTCTAAGTATGCGAATGTTTTTCACATTTCCGTCAGCTAACACTCTGGCTATTTGATCTTCGTAAGGCAGCCTGTCTTCTTTGACTTCTTTTACTCTCTTTCGCTCTGTAGATTTTCTTCGTCAGTCTTTCATTATTCACTCTTTCCATGTGCCCGAACCATCTAAGCATTCCTTTCTTCATTTCTGCAATAACCATGTCGTGCAACCCTGCTATACTGTGTATCTCTTCATTGCTTATCCTGTCCGTAAGGGTGATACCGCACATATTTCTAAGAGACTGTATTTCTACTGCATTTATCATACTTTCACTCGATTTCAGGCATATCCAGGCCTCGCTATTGTACAATAAAGTTTGTACCAACACCACATTAAGGATGGCCACTTTGGCTGTGTTAGATATATTCACACTGCCTACTAATGCGGACAGAGCACCGTTTACTTTATTGCCAGCTGCTACCCATCTCTTCACATCCAACTCACATCTTCCATCCCTCGAAGACACACTCCCCAGATACACAATTTCATTCACTTGTTCTAGACATTTTCCATTGGTACTTATTGAAAATATTTTATTGGTTTACATGAAAACATTTATTACGTACAAAATGTGATATGTTATGTCGATAATAAAAGCACTAATAAGTATAACCTACTTACCAAATAAAAAAGAAAAGAAAATAACGTGTTGCTTCATATTGAATCATCGGGACAGTGCTATTGTTCATTACATTTAATTAGATTTTTATTAAAAATTAAATCGACAGTAGGTATCTGTACAAAGCGATAATGAAATAACTTAGGTGAAGTGAAAAGATAACCTCTTACTTAATGAAATACTTCGACAAATGTAATACAAATAAATATTATTAAAAAGTTGAAAAGCAAAATTCCTTTACAAAACAAAATTATGAGCTAGTTGTTTGGGATTATTAAATTTGTATTGCGTCAAACAATAACTTACAATAACCATGTTATTTTTGCCATATCACTTGATCTCTTCGTCTTCTGCAATCCCTTTCATACTCGTTCATAATTCATAGTTCATAAATAAACAGTCCGGCCGCCGCAGACTTGTTATTATCATAACCCCAAACTGTTTATAAGTTTCGGTCTACAAAAAAATATAAAAATATATCTTAGAAATACCTACAATAAAATTGTATAAGTTCACTATATTCGCGACTGATATTTGCAAAACGCATCTGTACATTTGCGTGTTTTTCCACTTATGACTAGTTTACTGAAGGGATATTCGTGTGGTTAAGATTGCTGTAGACTGTATGTAATGTTAATGTTATGTATGAAACTTAACTAAGTATAACTTATAAGCTAAAGCCAAACATGTGACATGAAGTTTTGGCAGCTTTGAGAAGGAGTCGAAGTCAAACAGTTCAGCAGATGTAAGGATGGCAAAATAAATCGATTGTGGCATACGGATGGACAGACAGACGGACGGTCCCCCTTTTGTCATTTAGGATAGATAGAACCTAAATCAGGACAAAATAAACGCCACACGCGCTATCTCTACTTTTGATTTTATTGAAAAATATTTTAAGAGATGCGCTCTTTAAAAGGTTAAAAGGCTAAAACTAAGGTTATTATTGAAATATATGTAATGTATACTTGGAGAAAGGTTAACGAAATACATACATGTATTATTTGTCTACTGACGTAAGGTATAGGTGCTAACCTAGTACTGGATGAACAGGGCGAGGCCAAAGAAATTACATGTGTGCGTGTCAATGCGAGGTCTCTTTCTAAAATGAGTTACAAGCGTGCACTGAACAATGCGCACGTAGCTAACGACAAATAAACACGTGAAATAAACACAAGATTACACTTTAAAACCAGATATTTTACTGATGATAGCGTGTGCTGTACATGAATGGTCTCGCCTATCTATCTCGCCCTAACATATGCGTATACTATGTTCCTTCTCTTTTGCGTTGCCTATCATTGTATATAATAGATCTGTGATATTACAGGTACACTATTCGATTCTCAGCCAGCCCAATTTTAGAAAAGTTTAATAAAATGTGAAGTCTGGGTATCACTAAATAGTAAGTATTCCCAACTCGTTGTAGTGACACCTCTGTATCTACAAACTTTACGTTTAGTTCAAGGTCAAGGCTAAATAGATGCGATTGTCTATAGCTTATAATTTATTTCTATGTCCCTAAATACATACCTATCTACACAAAAAAATGAGTAAGTAATTATTATTGACTAACAGAGAAAATCTACAGAGCGAAAATGAGTGGTAGTAGAAGCCGAGGAAGATCAAGGCTGATTTATGAATATCAGCTGACGGAATATCAAAAGCATCACATTATCATTATCTTCACCCAATACTGCTCTACTGCTGAAGGTAGGCCTCTCTCGAGGTGTGCCACCGAGCCCTGTCTTAGACTTCCTACATTCAGTTCCTTCCAGCCACCTTACGCAATTCGTCGCGCCATCTAGCAGGGTGTCATTTAACACTAATACGGAGGCCTAACCGCAGTCTCCTTCGTTAGTTAGTCATTTATCCACTAGTACTTAATTACTTCAATTTGGTGACTTGGACTTTGTCGACGAGTGGGATTACGTCGTTTCATGTTATTTATTTTTATTTTTAGATTTCTATAAGAGCATACCTACAGACATTTTTAAATGTTACAATAAAACAGTTTAAAATAATACATAGGTATAGATGATCGAGCGAAAGGACCTTGTACGAAACTCATCCAGATCACTACCACATCTTACTCGCTAACCCTGCTACCAAATTACAGTACTTACACTGCTGTAAAATTTGTAGTGGACTGTACGAGTACAGTGCATTGCCGTTGGTTCTTTACACAAGATCTAAATCTTAACATTCAAACCTATTTTCTTAAAAATAAGTTTAAATGTGATCGAAATTTAACGTGGAGAATACTTCATTTTAATTATAAATAGAAATAGTACAAATAGGAACTAAATCCATTGACAGCTATAGACCTGAATTTAAAATTGTAATTTGAAAGTACTACTCTGTGAAGAAAGTACCGGGAAGAGATCAATAATACACAAAATGTTAGTTATTCATCCAAATTTATTTTATCACCTTCAAAGTATGCTCCTTCAGAAACGATACACTTACGCCAACGAATAATCCAATCATTAAAACATTTTTTAAACGATTTTTCCAGAATTGAGTTCATTTCTCACCGCGAATTCTCCTTTATGTCTTCTACCGAATGAAAACTGGTGCCACGAAGTGGTAATTTAAAAGAAAGAAGTCGGCTGGAGCCATATCTGGTGAATAAGATGGTTTCTCGATGCTATTTGTAGAGTTTTTGGTCAAAAATTCGTTCATAATGATGGCCTTGTGCGAAGGCACATTATCATGGTGCAAAATCCAAGAATTTTCTTTCCACAAATCTGGCCTTTTTCGTCGAATTTGCTCTCTTAATCGCCGCATAACGCTCAAATAATATTATTTATTTACCGTTTGACCTTCCGGCAAGAATTCAGAGTTCACAACACCGCGATAGTAAAAGAAAACAGTCAATATGACTTTAACTTTTGATCGACTTTGGCGTGGTTTTTTCGGTTTCGGTTCAGTTGGAAGGCGCCACTCCGAAGCTTGTTGACTAGTTTGCATGTCAAACTCGTAAACCCACGTCTCGTCACCAGTAACAATGCGTTTCATGAATGTTGGGTCGGAATTGACTCGTTCTAGCATGTCCTCAGCGACTCTTATGCGATTGAGTTTTTGGAGAAAATTCAGGTCTTTTGGGACTAGCCGACCGGCAACATGTTTCATACCCAAGTGATTATTTAAAATGGTACGGATCGACTCGTGAGACACAAAAAGTTCGGCGGCTATCTCTTTCAAACTTGAATGAAGATTTTCAGTCACTATTTCCTTCACTTTTGCGATGTTAACTTCAATTGCAGACGTTGATGGCCTACCAGCGCGAGGCAAATCTTCCATCACATCTCGACCGCTTTTGAACGCTTTGTACCACTCATAAGCACGTGCTTTTGATAAAATCGATTCATCGTAAGCCTTCTGTAATATTTTCAGTGATTCCGAACACGAAATTCTATTGGCGATGCAAAATTTAAGACAAACTCTTTGTTCGATGTTTTTGTCACACTAGATATGATATAACTAAAAACAGCACTGTATTTAATCTAAATAACAGATGCAACTCAAACTCCACGCCAAAATGGAAAACAGTTGTACCAATCTAACAACAACAAAAAAAAAGCAAAAAATTGAATTTGGAACCATAAACAAATCAAGCAAACAAGAATGTATTGTAATGTAAATTGAATTGTAATTTGAAAGTAATGAACTGTGATTTGAAAGTATCTGTGTAAGTAAAGCATACAACATGACATTAAAAAATGACAAAAATATTTAAGTTACCCTCATATACATAATATTATGTGTATATAACAATAAAAATGATAACGATTTTGAATAACTGTGTTCCGACGTGAAGGGTAAGACGGCCGATGAAATTCTGGCTCAAGAGCCAGAATATCTTAGTTCGCCAGTGCATTTGTATTTTGATGTAAATGTCCACGGGCCACTTACTACTGGTTGATTTTGTGCGTATATTAAAGAGAAAAACTTTTATTACAAACTGAAAAAATATTAGATTGATATGTGAACTATTCATTTTTTTTATAATTTTGAAGAATTAAAGTACTTTCATGTATTTAATTTCAAATGTTTCCATCTATTTTAGACACATTCAGTAAATATTTAGTAACGAGTAATTTGATATTTTAATTATAACATTAAAGTAGTTAGCTAATAATGAATTTTTGCATTTCACCATATTATATGTTTATAACGATGTCGTAACTTTACTGGGCTAAAAGCTTTGTTAAATGTAATAACCTTATCTTATGCAAAAATATCGCTATATTCTTTAATCGACATTTTATTAAAAACTATAATCTACGCCACTCAGATGGAAAAATACATTAGAGTGGAAAAAAAACTATTAAACTTAGCAAGTGGTTTTAAACTCTTTTAATGACAAATTAAAAACAATTTCTTACTTTAAATTACAATACTATTTTTTTCATCTATCGCTTGTTATCAAAACAATGCAGTTAAAAATAAATTTTGAAATATTATGGAACATTTTAAATAATATAAATATCGTTTTAGATTTTTTAATTTTTTATAAATGTACTTCTTTCTCGCATATGAAAGCAAATTCGTGGGAACATTCTAGGTCGTTTAGATTTCCATCGTTCTTAAATAGAGAACCACAGAATTCCGAGTTCTGATGATTATTTGGTTCATTCGGTGCCCATCGCTCAAAGCCGGCCTCCGCCAATGTCTGATCTGAAATAATGAAAATGAATGCCATCAGATCAAATTTTGTGTTCATATACCTATACTATAACGTGGAATTAAATTGAACAGAGAGGAAAGGAACAAAGGACAAAGAGAGATCTTGGCAGAAGTGAAAATTTATAGAAAATGTCTCTTATGTTATACGAATCCTATAGTCTCTTATGTTATACGAGTCCTTATGTTATACGAGACCTATAGTCCTATACCTACACACATACACTCATATGATCGAAGCCTGTGTAGTGATGTCGCCTTAGTAGCGAATCTGCCTCGGATCAATAGTCAAAATGGACGGAGCCATATGAATTGCCGCTCTTATCACCGTATGTCAAACGAATTTTCATGTCTCTCGTTCTATCTCATAGAATGTGTCCATGACTAAAACAGTCGGCTATAGTAAGTATGGCAACCCCGCACTGTCGATGTAATTCGTTTCAGCTCATGACCGACTTTACATACAAAACTGAAATAATATAATTATTTACGAAATACTCGTAATCATTACAATGAGTTATTAAAAAGGTTTTTGTTTTCGTGAATACTATTCACGAAAACAAAAATATGTCATGTTCAACTATGTATTGTTATACTGTGACCCTTCCCTAATCACGCAAAAGTCTAGAAACTAGGTCAACAAAAAACGGACACGCTCTCAGAGCAAAAGCTCCGTCCATTTTCATTTTTGGTCCGAGGAATCGACACATTTTGTTTACAATTCAGTTCAATTCAAAAACCTGTTGCAATACTTCTTCTCGGTCTTCATCATGTTGGTAAATAATACTGTGGACTATGTGGTAGATGATATATTGGTACTGTGCGGCGTGTTAACGCCATAGAGCTGTCGTTTACATCTCGTATGTCTTATACTAATTCTTATGGCTAATTTATATTGGAGATGTACGTGACAAGTTCCCTTTCAGCGATGCGGATATTTCAATTGTAGATCGCGCACAAGGTTACGATTTGCTGCGTCAGAGTAATATTTGGCACAAACCTTTGCCCAAAATTTATGTATGATTTTATTACCATCAAGTCATATTATTTCTTAGTAGTAGGAAACTTCACTACACGAATTTAAAGGCAAGAAAATTAAATACTCAGGGGTTAAAAATATGGATGCTGATACAATAGAGGCAGCTTTCGTACATATTTGATATCTCGAAATTCCATTACAGTTCAATAAAAAAAAAGAAAAGATAAAATTGAAATACTCACTAAATATTGTCCTAAAAACTCGAGGCGATTCATCACTACTTGCTCTAAATCCAGCGAAGAAGAACCACGAGGCACGAGCGCCGTCTACTTTAGGTGCCAGTGTCATCACTTGTTTAACTTCGTCAGATTCTTGTTGAGAATTGAGAATTACAAGATGGGCCCCTTCGTTCTCACATTCTGCTTTTGCTTGGTTCCACGAATAAGCTATCTTTGGTATTTTGTAACAGCTGCCTGATTTACTGTTTACCTTTGCATAACCTAGAAGGAAAATGTACTTGAAATGTAACAACAGGACATACCTAACGCACAAACAAAACTATATGAAAATGTACACAAATACATCCACACGTAATCTCACGCCATGTCTTATTCAGGGAAAACAGATTATTAAAGGGCAATAATACTACACCTTGGCGCTATCTTCATCTACATATATAATTTGGATTTATGAGTACAGTAAAGCCGAATTAGATAATAACTAATTGCGAGACCGTCGTCTATGGCCTACGGTGTATTTTAAGATTTGGCGCTTTGAGCCTATAAGGTTTGCCACCTCATAAATTAACAAAAAATAAGCAAAAATCTTTTAATAATGAAAAAGGCCATACAAAAGAATGAACTGCATTTGTTAAATATATAAATTTTTAAATTAAAAATCGGTTGACAAATTCGTCAATGACACTGTTATCAAACTAAGTAAAATCGCCTTGTTTATTATTAAGGAGAGTTATTCGGCATACGCCGCCCACTCGCTGCCAGCCGACCCGGGCCTTGGTCCCCATGGCCCTAGGGTAAATACCGATTGGAATAGAGGCTCCAATCGTCCACTCGACCCGTGATATCGTAAAACTCTCACTTAATCCGCTCTCGCATTACCAAAAAAGGGCAAGTTCCTTATATTAAATCCTATCGTCTGGCCGATTTATACGACCTGTACGACATAGTAAGCAGTTCGTACATTTTCTATTTCCGTTTCTCCCAGAACTGCATAGATACAATAAATTATGAAGTTAATTAGAATACAAGAATCTTGTTAAGTACATTACAGTTACGATTGAACCCTTACGCCTGACTAAATAGTGGGTTAAGTACCGTATCAACAAAATTTTCATTCGTAAACACCTGGTAACAAGCAGTGTTGGGTAAAATGTAATTGTAAAAACAATTACAATTACAAATTGTAATTGTTTTGTTGTTGTTTGTTAGCAATTACAATTACAATTTGTAATTGGTTTACCTACAAAATGATTTGAGAACATTTTACAATTACAATTTTTAAGTGTAATTGTTTTTACAATTACATTTTGCCCAACACTAGTAACAAGTCATAAGTTGGCACGCTTTAGTTCTTTAGTTGGCAAGTAGAATGGTATCAAATCTACTATACTACTCTGTCAAGAAAGTACCTGGAAAAGATCAATAATACACAAAATGTTAGTTATTCATCCAAATTTATTTTATCACCTTTAAAGTATGCTCCTTCAGAAACGATACACTTACGCCAACGAATAATCCAATCATTAAAACATTTTTTAAACGCTTTTTCCGGAATTGAGTTCAGTGCTCGCCGCAAATTCTCCTTTATGTCTTCTACCGAATGAAAATGGGTGCCACGAAGTGGTAATTTAAAAGAAAGAAGTCGGCTGGAGCCATATCTGGTGAATAAGATGGTTGCTCGATGCTATTTGTAGAGTTTTTGGTCAAAAATTCGTTCACAATGAAGGCCTTGTGCGAAGGCACATTATCGTGGTGCAAAATCCAAGAATTTTCTTTCCACAAATATGGCCTTTCTCGTCGAATTTGGTCTCTTAAACGCCGCATAACGCTCAAATAATATTCTTTATTTACCGTTTGACCTTCCGGCAAGAATTCTGACTAGTTTGCATGTCAAACTCGTAAACCCACGTCTCGTCACCAGTAACAATGCGTTTCATGAATTTTGGATCGGAATTGACTCGTTCTAGCATGTCCTCAGCGACTCTTATGCGATTGAGTTTTTGGAGAAAATTCAGGTCTTTTGGGACTAGCCGAGCGGCAACATGTTAAATACTCAAGTGATTATTTAAAATGGTACGGATCGACTCGTGAGACCAAGAAAGTCCGCCGGCTATCTCTCTCAAACTTGAATGAGGATTTTCCGTCAGTATTTCCTTCACTTTTGCGATGTTAACTTCAGTTACAGACGTTGATGGCCTACCAGAGCGAGGCAAATCTTCCATCACATCTCGACTACTTTTGAACGCTTTGTACCACTCATAAGCACGTGTTTTTGATAAAGTCGATTCACCGTAAGCCTTCTGTAACATTTTCAGTGACTCCGAACACGCAATTCTATTGGCGATGCAAAATTTAAGACAAACTCTTTGTTCGGTGTTTTTGTCACACTAGATATGATATAACTAAAAACAGCACTGTATTTAATCTAAATAAAAGATGCAACTCAAACTCCGCGCCAAAATGGAAAACAGTTGTGCCAATCTAACAACAACAAAAAAAAACGAAAAATTGAATTTGGAACCATAAACAAATCATCCATTCCCGATACTTTCTAGACTGAATGTATAGCTCTTTACACGTGAAAATTTAGTGGAGTAGCTACTTATCAACTTATAACGTGGAAACTAGGTAGGTATTATGATTGTTTAACATGGTAGGTATAAGTAGGTAAGTCGGTAAGTAGAGACTTAGGTAAGTAGCGGATTACACTGTAGATACTAGCCATCTCATTGTCACCTCCTTAATGTATGTCACAAATAAATCGTTATACTCGTAATATAGGTACTTATGAGCATACGAATTGTGCGTTTTGGTACTAGAAATGACTAGGTCCGGAAAGGATTGAATACATGTGTTCACGGATCTATATCTGTTGCCGCAGAGATTTTTTTTCATCTAAATTGGACCACATAACCTTTGGTAGTTGTTTACTTATCGAAGAAGTAGAATGTAACATTTATAGATGAATGTGTGATACGGATCCCAACAGGTCCACGGGCATGGAACCCAGATGCAGCTCCAGAATCAATTCACTTTGACGCACCCAAGAATCGACACCCAAAGCAAATGTTTAGTTTTCTCGACCGTTAAACCGGTACACTATTGTAATTAAATTTGACAGCAGACAAGAGTGAGAAGTCAGTGGACGACTCTCTCAAACACACAATCTACCCAGAGAAAATGTCTCAATTATAAGAGTGGCTCATTGTTCAGAGAACGCCATGACGCGGGATATATGATAAAAAAAAATTAACGTACAGTTCAGAGAAGTTAATACAAATATGATTCTATCGATAATCGATCTTAACTGTTAATCTTTAACTCACCTGTAGCGTATACACCGCAGACGGGGTCGTAAGGAGCGTCTTTCGCTTCTACTTTACACATAAACGGTAGTTCTGTATAACACGGATAAGTTTCGACTTCACCTGCCCGTGTTACTACGTCGCATGTTGCGAAGCTTGGATAATTGCCTTCTTGTTCATCTTCTGGATTCACTACAAGTAATAATAAGTTCATAGATGAATACTCAAAAATCATAGGTGTACGTAACATAATCTACTTTATTAAAGAAGCCATCATAGTATAAAACCTGCAAGTTTTACATACATACATACATATGTATGTAAAATGTGTATTAAATCTCTTCATTCCCTCACACATTTTCGCCTAGGTAGCAATTGCAAATGCAAGCTTTACAATTGTTTAAATTATATAAAATCCAATAGTAATCTGTAAGGAGGAACATAACTTTGAAAATCATCTCTAAATGATTATTCATTTTTAATTAAGGGATTTATAAAAAATAGATAAAGTTGAAACGTTTGACGTAAGCACTATCAGTAAGACACTACAAGACAATAGCACATTAACTTAGGCTACAATTAAAAAAAAATTGTTATAAGTACATGTGCCAGACTGTAAAAATATAACATGAATACCTTCATTTCATTTTCAATAACAATAAACGTACATAAGACCTATTTTATATAAATAAACCTCGTTATAAAATCTACGCACCGTGACGGGTTACATAGTCGAAATGCATAATATTCTGTTAATCGCTTCGATCACAAATAAAAACTAGATACACAACCAACGCTCCAAAAATGTCCGAACCAAATGTGCGCTCAAATGAGTATTTAAGCGCACTTCTGTTTTAATGATATTCGAAAACGCTAACAGCGAACATGTCAGTGCTCCTTAAAAAATTGCAAAAATAACACATCTAGAACGTTAAAAAAAGTTCTTATTTTCGGTTAATAAATAAATAATATTATTTACGTGTTCATTATTTCATTATAGTAATAACGTTACATAGCTCTTTTTTATTAAATTCGTAATCATATTTTTAAATATTGCCTGACAATATTTGTCTTATCCTTGTCACTTTCACGTAACAAATCAACGTAGCAACATAGCAACGCAAATAGATTATTTGAATTATATTTTATGCACTAGACCCAGGGGTTCCCAAACTTATTTTGTCTACTGCCCACCTTGAGAATAAATTATTTTTTAGCGCCCCCATTTTTTCACCTACCGAAAAACCACTATAACTTCAAATTAAATTAATTAATTATTGTGAGCTATATTAGCGGAGATTAAACATTAATTCCAAACGAGACTTTTACTATAATCCGCAAGAGTTAACTTGAAACCTGAGCGCAGTAGGTAATACACAACGGCGCTCAGGTCTCAAGTTAACTCTTACGGGCTACACCTGCCAATGAGAATGATTATTGAAACGCAACTTTATAGTAATAAACCAGAGTATCTTTTCCAGAGAATCTCATGCTGTTTAATAAGTTTGTTGATATCAGGTTCCAATTTACTCAAGAACAGTCGCAAGTCGCCACGTTTGGTAACATGCAAACGATTTCTCTTTTTAGTAAGCAGTGTTGCCACAGCACTAAATCCACGTTCACACAAATATGACGATGGGAATGCTATCAAGAATCGCTGAACGATTGACCACAATCCAGGGTACAATCGCGGGATCGGTTTTTGTAGCCAAAACTCTTGGTAAGCATTTTTCCTCATTTGTTGTCAATTCTATAAGTTCTTCTTCTAGCTGAGGTGACATCCAACACCCAGTCTGGTATTTCCAAGTTCAAAATGTCCTGGTATCGTTCGGTGAAGTCAATGTGGAGGTTTTCCAAATGTTGGCAGTAGGCAAACAATTCGTCGTTACTGCATGATACTGATAAATTCGGAAAAACGTGAAACTCACGTCTGCCCATATTCTTTTTGTGTAGATGTAGAAGCAGTTTGGCTGCGAAAGCAGCAACGACGTTTTTTGTTTTAATTAAATTTAGTTCATCGCCTTGCAGTCGGAGATTCATGTCGTTGAACAATTTATACAGGTCTGTCATGTAAGCTATATCATTCTTTGATGTAATGAGCTTGTTGTGCAATTCTGTATCTTTAGTTTCCAAGAACTCTATAACAGTCAAACAGGTTGTAAAATCGAGTCAGACAATTGCCTCTTGATAGCCAACGAACTTCCGTATGAAACAACAAACGGTTGAAATCCTCGTCATTAGTAACACAAAGCTGATGAAATAATCTATCATTCAAAGAGCTGTTGCGGATTTTATTGACTGCTTTGATGACATATTGCAGTGATTGAAATAGTCGTTCACTTAAGTTTCTAGCAACCAAATGTTGTCTATGAATAACGCAATGTACAGCAAGGACATCTGGAATTTTATTTTTTAAGTACGCTATGAAGCCTTATATATTTAAGGCACCCTGTCATAGCCGGAGCGCCATCCGTAGCAACTGATATATGATTTTTCAAGGGAATCTCTTTCTCATCACAAAACTTTTCCAATGTATTGAATATGGTTTCGCCTTTTGTATCGTTCTCTAAATTTCTAGCAAAGAATAGTTCTTCACATATTTTCTCATCTTTAATAAACCTCACGTAAGACAGCAATAATGCTTCATTAGTTGGTAAAGTGGACTCATCGAGCTGAATGGAGAATTGACTTGTCCTCAGGTGAGCACACAATGATCCTTCAATGTTTTCAGCCATTTCATCAATTCGTCTTTGCACAGAATTATTACTCAAAGGAATTTTTCGGATAATATCTGCGCGGCTGGTTTATGAAGCACAGTAGTTATTACTTCCTTTATTGCTGGCAAAATTAACTCTTCTCCGATGTTATGTGGTTTGCCTTTTTGAGCAATTAACAAAGAGATATTGTACGAAGCTCGAAGTCCGTCGTCATCTTGCTTAGCAGCCGCCGAAAATAGTTTTGCTACACTTGGCTGAGTATTATGCTTCTTCTCTAGGTCTTGAAAATATGCTACATTCTTGTCTTTCTTATCTGGATGCATTTTATTCAAATGATCTTGCAGTCTTGAAGGCTTCATTGCTTCATTCGAAAATGTTTTTAGACATAGAAGACACAAAGGCGACGATGGGTTTGTCGGATTTTCAATGAATGCGAATTTAATATATTCCGCACAGTATTGCCGTCTCTTCTTTTTTACTTCCGACATTGTTTTGTTTTGAGAAATACGTAAGTAAGTGTTGAACTTAAGTACTGCTCATCTATTGCGCGCGAAACCGCAAATGAAAATAAAATAAATATTAGTTGATGTTCACAAGTTGTAGTTGAGAGTCGAGTTTTCTAATTATAGAACGAAATGATATAAAAATGTATCATCAAAATAAATAAAGCTTATAATTAGTAATTATTATTTCGTGTATCTTCAAAGGCCAAGCTCAATACCAGTGCAATTTAAATGGGACCACCTCGGAAGTATATCAAACAAAAAAAATATTTTAAATCGGTACACAATTGATGAGGTTATCGGGGAACATACATAAAAAAACATACAGACGCACATAGAATCTCCCTCTTTTTGAAGTTGGTTAAAAAAATACATATAGACGAAAAGGTTGGGTGGTTCTACCACCAAAGCTTTTCAGTTTCGTTTTTTGTCAATTTAATTTTTTGCTAAAAAGTTTTACATTAGGAGAAACACGTACTACCCAAACGAATTTGATTTGCATTTCTATTCCAAATTTTTTATTTTCTTGTTTCGAAATAAAGAATCTTGTTTTGATTATATATACATATTTTATTATTTCTATTTTTAAAATAAGCTTATGAAAATAATTCTTGTATTTGTCGATATATACAATATCTACGAGTACATCACTATCTCGTTTAGTATGTGACGTTACCTTGCCGCCCGCCTCATTCCTCTAACCTTGACAGAATAGTTTGCTTAGAAATTCGTAAATATTTCAGGTCTCTAGGGTAGTTTGTCTGTGTCTAAAGCACTACCCACGATACCACACACGGACACACAAACAGAAATAGCGTTAAAATAATAACATCCCTCTTTTCCAATTGCGGTGAATTACATCAAATTATTATGCTTATGGGTCATGTTTTTATTAAGAACTGATGTAGATCAGGTTCGGGTTACGTGTTTCGATACTTATTCAGTTGTCTTGAGGTGTCAATTACAGAATTTGTTTTTCGATAGACCGAAAAGTTACACCAAAGTTCAAGAATAGTTAAAAAACCTAACACCGAAGACTTTAACCTAACCGCTAGAAGTCGATTTTGGGTAGAATGTATTATAAGTATTATGAAGAATATATATATTTATGTTTAGTTATTTTAGCTGTAAGGTTTCCTAAATAAATTTAAAAAAATCGTTTATGATTATGACTCTCCTCTTTTAAAGATATAATTTATGTAGGTATTATTATCACTTACGATTAATGATCGCTTGTTCTTCAGCTGATTCATGGGTCAATCCGTCGTACTCCACCCTAACATATTCCCCGAGGTCTGGATATTTCTTGAACAGCGCATGAAGCTGTATTATATCCTGCTGAGACGAAGGCACCATCAACTTCGCCCCTTCTACCTCACAAACTTCTCTTGCTCGCCATGCTCTAACTGATTCAATGTGAAGTTTGTAAAAGGCATCTGTTTTTTTATTGTACACGTAGTCGGAGCGATACTGCTTGCTTGTAGCTGGTGGCGGGGCGACCGCCGATGCTGGAATATAACAATAAAAAATTAAGTGAAACGATTCTATCACTTCAGTATAATAATTATACAATGGTATATAAGAAACAATTATATTATACAAATTTTGTAACCCCCGAACATGGAGCACTCAACCTATAGAGACGAAACAACGGACCATCTTATTCACCACTGCTCAGTTTACTTACACTAACAAATATTAACTCTCGCTCGCATTAAGCACTACATACATACATACTGGACGTGTGTGTACGTCTCTATATAGTCCGACAAATAGTTAAATATTTACATAATGGCTTATTGTTCTATTCGGTAGTGTGGCAAAAACAGCAAAAAATCAAACTATAAAACAGAACGCAGAAACCGCAACGGTGTTTAGACATAAATTGTTTTCATACAAAATAAATGACATTGTCACACTATATATGTTGAGTGCTCCATGCTCCCAAACTATGCACTTTGCCTGTTTAGTACTATGACCACATACACGATGAACTGGGAGAGATCCTTGTAAAAACGGGACTTGAAGCCAATTCAGGAAAGTTATTTTCTTAAATTGACCTGACCGGGGATCCTATCCGGAACCACGGCTTGAATTCGATTCTTCGGAATACAATTCTATACCTGGTAAGTAGTCTCTGTCTTATCCATTAGTTTGAATACATACATAGTTATACATTTCTTAGCTAATAAGAGAGAGAAAGTCTAATAATAATTATTTAACATTAACATTGTAGAACGTCTGTATTTGATCCTTAATTTGATAACTTGACCGTAATGACACGTCTAGACGTCGACTTTTGCAATTATTTTTTAAACCTTCAATTCTGGAACAATCTAACATTGAACATTATATTGGATTCTCTTTTTGAACTGTTGAATCTCTTGTAATTGAGTGTTTTCGAGATGTTTCTAATTTAAATATTAATTATTATTTTATACACAGTAATACCTACTTATTATTTCAAAGGTTAGTTACAAGGTTAGTGAGTATTTATCGAAGTGACATAGTTAGATAGTAAGAAAATGCTTGTACTAACCGGAATTATTATTAAGGCAAGTTTATAAATTGTTTTTATTTACTATTATATATTATAATATAACTATGAAATATCTATCTAAATATACATAAATATTCTCTCGCTGTATTCTAACGGGGTAGATAGAGAGAAAGACAAAGCACCAAGTATCTGCGATCCTTTTTCTCTCTCTTTTAACACTTCAATTTCCTTTTATTGCATTACGAAAACATGAGTCACTGTACCGACTAATATTTAATACAAAATATATTAAATAATAGGCATATCCCACTAATTCGACTTTGAACGAAAATTTAATGACAATATGATATTGCCTTTACAGAATGCTCTAGTCTATGTTATTTACCAAAACTCGTTATGAATATTGTCTTATAGTATTTTTATGTACTACATTTTGCCAAATAAATAAGAAATGCTCCAGAGAATATACACCGATCATCTGATTTCAAACTAGGGTATTCCCTGTGCTATGAGAACCAGACGACGACTACTGGGGGCGTCTCCCAACACACCCAGACCCGAGACAATCTAAAAAAGTTTGTTTACTAAATTGACCCGAACGGGAATCGAACCCGGAAACTTCCGCGCTTGGTTACAATGTCTAAACGACTGTGCCATCGAGGTAGTCATAATATATAACATTTTTTTAATAATTTTAAATATTAAGATGATTTTCGGTCTAATACGATATGACGGTTATAAAAACTGTACGTTGCTGGGATTTTTATATTCACGTTATAGTAACTTATTCATAAAAAATAATTTTGTAGAGGTAGGTTCAGTTTGCATTTTGATACGAGATTATACTCATATAGGCATAGGCATTAAGCTTTACCTATTACCTTATCCTCGTAAGTTATAACGTCCAATTACTTTTCTTTTCAAGACAGTTCAATTCGTAATAATTTTCTACAGTAATAGTTATGGTCAAGTATATAAGGGTGATTTGCACCAACCCTTTAAGCACGATTTAACGAACTGACATCTTTGGTGCGAGCGAGATGTAAAATCCTTAAATCGAGTTTAGTTGGTGCAAGCCACCCTAAGTCTATAAGACTATTTTTATCTAGGGTTCAGTGTAAAATAAATTGTGGTAAAGTACTTTTTGGCGGGAACGGGAGAAGTAAGGTTGTCATTTTATTTATATTTACTATTTTTTACATTTTTGGGAGTTTTATAGTACAATAGTGATAGTATATTATGTTTTAAAGTTCTGTGCAAGTGAGAAGAATGGAGTAGGTCTAAATAAACATGTGTAGCTGAAGTTTTCGCGCTCTTCCAAAAAATCCTGTGAAACTTCAGTAAAGTCTACTATCACTTTATTGGAGAAGTTTTAACGTTTTATATAACGATTCTACTTATATTATTACAATACGTGACATTGGCAAATGCGCTAATCTGTGCGCAATGCCATGAAGAAAGAAAAAAAAATTGTGGTAATCTTAGCTGTTTTTCTAACCTGTAATATTTTTCGTTCTATTTTAAATATCCCATAACATTATTGCCTGCAGATAATACCTTAGTATGTATTACATTTTCCCATCGACATGTATATTAATAATAATCAATACATTTTCCATTGCACAATATATTAATTACAATTCGGTAATATTCCATCTGTATCAGCTTTGTATACTTATATGTGACCATTCATCAATGGTCGCTACTAAACTAAAATCAATTTATTTCGTAAAATGATGATTTTATTTTTATACGAAATATTTGAAAGAAAAATAATGTAATATAGTCTTATTAAAATAATAAACAATAAAGTTACTTACCGATTAAGATAGATAAGAAAAGGGTAATAACGTGTTGCTCCATATCGAACTGATAGACTACTACTGTGGAATACACTTAACTTATACTATATATTATATTAAAATATAAACAGACAGTAAATGGAATGATAATTATAAAATACCGGTGACGCGAAATGATAAGTGCTTGTTTACTAAATTATTCAAGGAATGCAAGTATTATGAAGAAATCAGAGGGCGAGCTTTTTTCTCGTTGTTATTGTTGTAATTACTTAATTATTACGTCTGTGTAAAAATTCCTAATTTATTCCATCCACTGTGAACGTCATTATTATCGCTGTCAAGTCAATCAGTTCCAATTACAGTTACATGCAAAATTCCTTCTGGCTTAGAAAATGTTCTCGGCTCATGTCGAGGGATATCGGAATCTCATACAGCACGCACCGGAGCACTTTACTAAAACACGTTTAGAGGAGACAATAAGAAAAGTACTTGTGTCAGATTTACCAGTCACCTAATATTTAGTGAACCTCTAAAAAAGGATAGGTGTCCGCTAACGATGATATTTCATCGTTAGCAGAAACTGCTATCCTTTTTTGGGATTCTCTAAGTATTAGAGGCTGGTGAAATCGAGCATTAGTTGCATACGGTTTGATCGCGATTTGTTTACCTAATACTATAATATGTAATTAGTACTATTTTGTTGATTACCTACTGTTCGCTTGATAACTTCACAATATAATACTAGAGAATATGTATAATTACAATGACTTTTTAAAATATAATAGCAGAAGCGGGTAAAAAAAGGCTGTTCAAGTATTGGTGACGCAGTCTAATCTATTGATTGGACGCTTTTGTAATTTTTCGTTGAAAGTTTTTATCGCCACAATTTTAACATACACGATACAATAGGTAAGCATAATGCTTCTCTATTGTACATACATTACATAACTTCACCCTGTATCCCTGACGGGGTGGTCAGAGAGGACAGAGCTTCAAGCGTCGCTGTCCTTACATACTTCTTTCGCTTCCTCAAATCTCATCATTCTCCTCACACATTTTCGCCTAGGTATGCAAGAGCTTTTGACATTTCCATCTGCTAACACTAGCTATTTGATTACATAAGTACTTTTTCCCATCTAGTTTCTTTTTCTCGGACACCATATTGAAATTTTATACCCTATGTCACTCCCACAATTACAGTAGGGGCCAAATTATTATGGACATTAAACATTTACTTTAAATTCTGTAAATGTAATTTTTTTTTCAATTGTATTCAAATGTTATTAATATATTTCTCGTTGTTTTCTAATCCTCGTTTATTTCTTTTTTAAATTATGTTTTTTATGTTGATTACTGGTAACACTGATATTTTTGGATGACATTTTGTGTGAGCTCCTCCATTTCGGAGAACCTCGAAGTAACCGAAAAGGGGGATTTGATTGATTTGATTTCGTCAGTTTTATATCATACTTTGATCAAGTTATCTTTTAGTCGTCTTTTATTTATAATATGGTTTCTGGAAATCCCCTTTTCATCCACTCTTAGAGGTTCTCCGAAATGACTCACACAAAATGGCATCCAACAATATCAATGTTGCCAGTAATCAACACAAAATCCCAAATTTAAAAGGAAGCAAATGAGAATTAGTAAACAAAAAATATATTGATAACATCTGTATACCATTGAAAAAAAGATTTACTTTTATAGAATTTAAAGCAAAACGCACTGACCCTAATAATTTGGTAAGACGAATCTAATGGCACTTCAGAGCTTACCAAAGAAATGGACATACGTATACATACATACTCTCGAAAAATATAACCCTCCTTCGCAGTGGGGAAAAAAACATTACGTTTTCACATACATACATATCCACACGCTGTATCCCTAACGGGGCAGTCAGAGTGGACAGAGCGCCATGCGTCGCGATTCTTACATACTTTTTTCGCTTCCTCAAATCTCATTCTCCTCACACATTTTCGCCTAGATATGCGAGAGTTTTTGACATTTCCATCTGCTATCACTCTGGCTACTTGATCTTCATAAGTCAGCCTTGGTCTTCCTTGGCTTCTTTTATCACTCACTTTCGCTCTGTAGATTTTCTTCGTCAGTCTTTCATCACTCATTCTTTTTATGTGCCCGAACCATATAAGCATTCCTTTTTTATATTTATATTACGAGCCATAGCTTCATATCCAAAATATTATCTTAGTTTTGGTTTTTGTTCTTTATAAAAATTAGAAACAAATAATTCAATCATAGGCACTGAAACCAATGTTCTCTTAAATATTTTTTATTTTCTTCATACTTTGTTCGAAATAGCTACGGAAACCGACTAGAAGTCAATTTCATTCGCTGGGTTTTATTACATTTGTGCTAAAGCACATATTATAAGTACACTAAATTTTCCCTAGATTAATCCCTGTATCTTATCTCTTTTTCATTTTCACACAGAGCTTCGCCTCTTTAATAACGCGTATTGCCAGGGCTTTAAACACTCCCGGGACCATTATTTCCTTACTCATACAGCTTTAGTATTTTCTAGGCAAGTTTAAATCAATCTCGCCATCAGTTTCTACGAGTGTCGTCCAACGGGCATCATTCACATAAAACTTTATTATTTCGAGTTTTAGGTACAGATTCAATATATTATTATAATAACTAATTACAATATTTAATATACTTGTTGCCCGAGTGGGGAAGGATAGGACTACAATATGCCCCGCCTGTCTTATTAGGGGTCTAAAAAGGTAGCCTTCGGAGTCGTGGCTGTTTAAAATGGCGGTCATGTGGGCTTTGATCGTCTAGTTCAAACAAGCCCGAGGACGGCAGCGGCGTAGATCATATTGTCGTAGCTTCGGCGAAACGCTAGTAGACCTTGAAGAGGGCCGTAGAACCTGAAATCCCCCTATATAGGCTGAGAATGACCCTCGCAGAAGTTAGTAGATGACGTCCACAGTACGGCTCCTAGGAGTCCCAGGACTATTGCGGCATCTATTGAATATTAGATCCTCATATCCAAAAGAGAAACTAGTTATTTAATACAAAACTGGAAACAAAGAGCTTTTTTATTTATTTACTACCGAATTCGACAGGCGTTGTCTTGCCCGAAATAAAAAAAACCTACAACCCAACTGCAATGACATCTACCGGGTCTAATTGTGTCTTAAACTATCGAGAGATTCACTCAGACACACAAAAAATTTCATCAAAATCGTTCCAGCCGTTTAGTTCAGTGATATTGAGTGAGTTCACGTACAGAAAAATTATATACATGAAGATAAATTATTATTTTAGGTCATATAATATCATATATGTATGTATATTTCTTTACTTCAAAATTTGCTAGAATAAGTACGTATGAACAATGGAAAACCGTGAATTTGCTGATATTGAGAATGATGGTTTTTTGGATGGATTGAAAATGAAAATACTTCGTATATAATTATGCAGTAGTTTTATTGTTACAATATGAGCCCGGATGTTACAGCTGCTACTTGGGGCTCCATCTACCTACACCCACACTATGAAACTTACAAACTCACCAAAAACATGCTATTGTAGACTTTGAAGCGAGTGAATAAAGTGGACAATCGTATAGCAGATTTTTGACAGCTTGTAAGCTTATTTACAAACGGGTGTTCATGCTACAAAATATTACAATAGTTTTGGCAGTTCGCAACAATGGTAAAATGCATCTAACTCAGACAGAAACACGTATCAATTATATTTACAGTAATTATTTCTGTTTTCGCTATTTGAATAAACTAAATCACGATACCTACCGAATTAATAAGACAAATTAATATAGAGATAATTTTATACACAGGGAACGTTGCCAGAGGCCACGTACATTAAACGCAAAGCAAACATTTCGATCTACTAAGTCTTATAGTGACGTGTCTTGGGCGTTACAAACGAGAATACAGCCATTTCATTATTAACTACAGTATTATTAAAATAGGTATACTATCAGTGCACAAAATATTGACTATGTACATACAATGCGTACAATTGATAAGTAAAGTAAATCGCGTTATACATAGAAAACAATTTCACATTTTCATGTCATATTTTGCTTTTTTTTTTACTTTTCGTTTATACAAAAAAGAAATTGATTATAATATAACACAAAACTTATTTATCAAGGAACACACAATTAGAGACAACACGCCTTAAAAAAACAAACGTTCTATCGTGTTGACATTTATTTACAAGATGCTAACTTACTCTGTCGCTTATTTTAATGGAATAGGGTTCAAAAGTGTGATGTGACTTTTGTAGACCATATCTACCTAAAATTAAGAAATAGATGACAGTAAATCGAATATAAACGTGATGTCCTACCAACTAAAGATCACTTTGTGTGAACGAACAGTCGTGTGCTTAAAATATACGAGATCTCTGAAAATATGGAAACGCGATACGCACAAAACTAAAAAGCTTCAATAGACGCTGCAATACTGACAAATTCATTATCCTCCATTTAACAGCCAATTACTTACTATGTATCTAATTATTTACAAATAGACATGTTTATATTTCATTAAAGAGGATTTAATTTCAGTGATAGTGCGGTTACAGGTGCGTTCCGTTTACGGCCGAAACGACCAAGTGACTCTATTGTCTACGAAGCAAACTTTCTCGACAAATAACTTTATTATGTCGTCTTCATTAATACTTATAGAAAACTAGCGAGGTCAGTTTTATACAAAAAAAAACGTCTAAGAAAATTATTTCATAATTACTGGAAATTAACATACATGTCACGTCTCACAAAAGACGTCAGTTCAAAATAGTGCTGACATCGATATTTTTAACATTTTATTAATGATAACGACAGCAGATAATACAACTTCTTGTCACTTATTTTTCAATTACCATTTTGGCCGATAACCAAAACGCATACTCGTTTTTAGGAATTTAAAATATAGGAAAACGAAACTAAAAATATATTTTTGTTTTCAAAGGTGGTGTGTATGGTATAACAGTATGTATCTGGGTGCAATAATATTACGCCTAACGGATCACAGTGACAGTTATCTTGAGTAAGGCAAGGTGGGGTCTGTTGCGGCCCGGGGCAGCCCTATTTTTACAGCGGTACGCCGGTGACTCGGGCTCGCCTCCTTTGTACCATCGAGTATTTCAAAAGTGGACCGCAGTGCTACTATTTGCCTCAAAAATTATAAATACTCGAAGTTTACACTTGTTTGAAGGTCACATTGACCTTGAGAAACTCCACACGAACTTCCTAATTTATGTTTAGGATTTGACCATCGATTTTCTACGACGATAAATTAAAACTACATCATAATATTATATTTAGATTGAGATTTGAGCATAGGCGTAACTAGGAACGGTAAACATACTCCCCCCCCCCCCCTCCCTCACCACACAAATATTCTATGATCCTCTCTGAACGCTGTTTTATGCCCGATTTATATTGGTCAAGTACTGAGCGAAGTAGATAAGTACAGTGGTGTAAACCGATCGGATAGTAGCACGTCAACTTGGTTCTTGATTCGCCACTTGGCGTAGTATAATAGGTATAATTTAGTACAGTGAATAAATGACCGGCAACAGGACGGTCCGCATGCGCTATTTTATGCGATATTGTAAACAGAATAACGTCTAAATGGTAAACGTTCATTTTAATATGTAAAAGTAGAAGAACACTTCTTCTATTTGTTCCAGTACAATGAGGAAAATTCTGCGCGAAATTACATGTATTTTTCGACGTCGCTCGTCCATTTCGACGGAATAATGCCACTGGACTTGTAGTGTAAACAGTCACTGTCCAGGCGCTCTGCAATGTAAATCGGGCATTAAATACAGCAGTGATGAGAGAAAGCTAGTTCTATATCGACCGTAGATCTTTAACGTTCGTAGCATAAACGAAATTGTACTTGAATAACGGGTTAATGTTTTAACTATTCTATCAATGTCAATAAATCAACTCGTCGATGAAATAAACAACTGTGTTTGTTTAGTAAAAATAATAGGTTATTTTTTCAACTCGTTAAATAAAACTAGGATCCCATCAGCTAATTTTTAATAGGAGAAATTTGTTATGTTGAATCAATGATCAAAGGTTCTTTTGTATTTGGCTGAACTAACGCTTACTCCTAATGGGTACCGTATAAGAGTTTAATATTAACGATCATAAAATAACCTTGAAATAAATTCAATTTACGTATTAGAATACCAGAGAAGTAAGGTATAAGGTAAGAAGTTAAGTAAGGTACTGTATAAGAGTTAAGAGTGCAAGATTAACGATCATAAAATAACCTTGAAATAAATTCGATTTATGTATTAGAATACCAGAGAAGTAAGGTATAAGGTAAGAACGTAAGTAAGGTACTATATAAGAATTTCATATTAACGATCATAAAATACCCTTGAAATAAATTCGATTTACGTATTAGAGTCCCAGACGAGTAAGGTATAAGGTAAGTTATGAGGTAAGTAAGGTACTGTATACGAGTTTAATATTAGCTATTATAAAATAACCTTGAAATAAATTCAATTTACGTATTAAGTGTCCTAAAGAAGTAAGTAATAAGTTAAGTAAGGTACTGTATAAGAGTTTAATATTAACGGTCATAAAATAACCTTGAAATAAATTCAATTTACGTAATAGTCCCAAAGAAGCTATCTATTGCCAAGTACTGTAGTTATAAACCTTTGAATACACAGAATTTACGGTTCCAACTTTTGACAGTTAACATAAATCTTATTCGTTTCTGAATCATGTATTATATTAACGACAACATATGACATATATTGCGAAAGTGTGACAGCACAGGCTCTTACAAAATGCAAGTCCTAGTTACGCCTATTATAAGTAGTCTTGTAATATAAAGAGGCTTTACACATATTACTTGTGGCATCCAAAATCATACAAGTGAACACAAAATGGCCATGTTTAATTAATAATTGTCAAATTTCAATTCCAATTGCTATTCCAGTCCCACGGTAGTCCACTTATGAAACCAAACCTACGTTGTGTGGACAAGCTACGACGGTTTATATCCCAAATCATACTAGAACTAACGTTAATTCTATAATTACATTTATCTATTTACAATTTCTATTTTTTTATTATATTTTAATAATGTAATCAATAGTTTTGAACTAGTTATAAGGCTATGACGTCTCTTGACACTCACACGAAGTCATACTATTCTAGTCAATAAAATACGTTAGCGGCGTGATAATAGGGCCGAGAACTACGTAAACACAAATAGTTACATCAATTTTGGAACGTATAGTATTATTTGCCGATCAAAATAATTACCTATTCACGTACAATTAGTAATCAAATCTCTAATATTAACTATAAATGCTTGAAATACACATTGTGTCCATAACGTGACCGTCCGTTCCGTTTTTACGGGACTAACCTTTTTCTGGTACATACCAATGACGCCGAGGAAGTTTCGGAACTAAAAACTGTCCCATTTTTCAGAAAGCTAACAACCGTGACATCAAAACGATGTTAAAAATCAGAACTAACGTGGCTATTCCAACTTGAAACGAGAGAATTCGTTATAACTTGAAATTACTGATCAAAGATATTATTCCATACCATTAGTGTAAAATGATAAACAGAGCGTAGCTAGCACTGTTAAATACCGCGTTAATAAAATGAAACTAATTTTGCAAGTGGTTACATTAACAAAAGAAATACTATACTTTTAACAAATTCACTTACTACAGTATAATGTAACCTTCTTGAGACCACTTAGAAATTATACTTAAATAAAATACTTTGATACCACGATGAGATTATACTTTTTTCTATCTGTTGGCAAAATTTGAAATTTAATTCGTATTCTCTTACGGTGGCATCAACATAGCAAGTTACAATACATTGGACAATCAGCGACAATATTATGTAAAAATGATTAAGTACATATTTTTATATTCTTTGTTTAAATTAATGAAACATTTTGTACAGATTCAGCTGTCATTTTCCGACAATCAATCTGAAATACTGAATTCGTATCAATTTTTAGCTGTCTTGCGACCAGTTTTTAACCTTGTTGATAGAAACGCGTTTAGCTTATCAGTAAAACATGCTTAGGAATGAAACATTATCACTTAATTCATATACTTTTTTAATTTGAAATGATAAATTGTTAAATTACTTTACGTTACAAAAATACAATATTGCAGTGCCTCTACACTACATTATGTAGAGGTACTGCAATATTGTATTTTTGTCGGCTACGAACTTTGAACGCGGCAAACAAGTTGTATAGTCAGTCGTTTCTCATGGAACACTAGCTCGCACGATTAGAAATATTAAGACAATGTTAGTTGAGTATTTTGTGTTATAACCAGTATACGTGATAAATAATTAAATAAATTGGACATATTTTGAATTCATATTAAAGACTCGATCTAGAGAAAGTGTCCCGTTTTGAGTGAAGAACAAATGCTCACGTTACGTATCCATTACATTTACATTTCGCTATACAATATCTCACTACTGCATTAATAGTAGGTATATGTGAGTTACTTGTACATTTTTTTTATTTATACTTTTGTCGTGTAGAGCATTTTAACATATTTTAGTAATTCTAATGCTATATAACCTAACTACGTAAAAATGTTCAGTCGATGTTACATAATATACAGTGGTGTTTAGGAATAAGCTTAATAATATTTTACACAATATAATTGTAAAGCTCGTTACACATCGGCGAATTGCTCATTTTAAGATTATGCAAGTATCTAATCTAAACCTGAGAGATATATCCAATTATGCCTCAAATTTGTCAAAAAATAAAATTATAAAATTTTAATTTGAAATGAAAGATCACATTTATCCGACTACTTAGGTAGGGGCTATACTATCAACATCAAACGAAAAGTAGTCGACATCGGTTCAAGGAATATCATGTCATTTAATCACTTAAATAATTTTGAATTGGACTCATGAGCATGATAAGTTCCGAGAGCAACTAGCAAATGTGTACCGAGCCCAAGGATGCACATAAACGGCGGCTTATAGAGATTCACGAGTTGGCACACAACTGAAATCCACTTTCAAGTAGTAAACCGTCGTCTGAGCGTAGCCTACAATTAGTTGGTGAGTAACAAATAAATGTCGTAATTAGAAATAGAAATTAATTAAATTAAATTACACAGTATGATAGTCGAATAATCATATTGCAACTTTTATTGCTAGCAATGTCCATACACACAATGAAAACCTACAATACATCACAAACACATGTATAAATACATGGAATCACTAATTACAAGTCTCCCTTTTTGCTGTAGTTGATGTAACGACATCTGTTATTGTGTAGCGACATCACATGCACACAAACGCAATCGAACTAAGAGACTATACCGTATTACCGTGCTATAAATGAAACTAACTAACCATACACAAAGCATATTACCTTCTTTGCGTATATAAACGTACATGACTCCTACTTTCTCCACTGCATTTTAGACCACATTTCGTTCATCATTCCCTAACAGACATAATGAACGAATATGGCTTCCTTGCTGTTTTAGCAACTTCATATGAAGTACTATCAACAATTTCGTTGTATAAAATTTGTCAATCTCGACAACCATTTCACAATACCGATGACCGCAACTAAGCTATATTCACAATACCGATCCGCGTATTCTAAACTACTCACACATTTCCTCTACTAGCTATTACATTACCGTACACACGTCTAGCGCACACACGTTACATCATTGCTCTCTTTTACACAATAGGTGTTCGACTTAATGAGAAACAGTGATGGAACGTTCTTTGTGTATTGCGCGTAGACTAAAAATGAGACGAAATATTACTATTTGGTAGTGTCACATGTAGTCAGATCTTTGCTTTGCTTTTTAGAGGTTAAGTAAATTAATAAATGCATATTATAAGCGAACTGTGTTGCATTCATTCAAAATTTTTATTCCTCTAAGTTATTATCGCAATGAGGTATAATACGGTATTAATTTTACAATTTGAATTATAAGTAACCAAGAATCTTACATTCATCAATATTTTACGGGTTCGTCAATATTGAGTATTCGTTAACTTTAAAACAAATACCCGACGTGCTTGTAAATCCGTAAAAGCAAAACAAAAACTTCACAAAATGCAGACCAGATTGACAGAAATTAGTCCTGATTAAAGAAAATAAACAAAAATTATTCATAAAAATTAAATGAAAGTGCAAATCAATTATCTATTCTTTGAAATACAAAGTTTGTCTACGTCAGGGTTGCCAATCCAAACAAAATGCGAATTATCTACGTAACGTACATATACAAAAAGAAAAAAATAACTGAACTATGTCAACATTTTGAATTCAAAGAATGTTGGCAACACTGAATACGTATAATAAAAAAATGTCCAATCAGCACATTCTCGTTATTAAAACTTGTTATTGACGGACGAAAAGCAAAACGATATTTTTATTACTTGAGTAACATGACAACGAACATTGGATACAACGCTTTATAAATACCGATTGAATGGAATACTAATGACATAAGAATAAGCTTGCGCGCCTAAAAACATACTCCAAAAGTGATAACGGTCATCACATTTAAAATTCTTGCATTATAAGAAACGCGTGGTTAAAAAACCTACTTTAATTGTTTTGCTTTTCGGGCGGCGTTCAATCTGTCGGCATGTGCGCTATTTATTAGATGTCTGTGTAGAGCGCGCGCCGCTTGTCGAAGCCGCGCTTGGTCTCGCGTCATTCCCACTGGTGCGGCGACGGCGGCAGCTCCGATGGGTGCGCGACGGTCGAGCTGCAAAACGACGCAAGTGCCACGCGCGGTTACAACACTGGCGCACTCTCGCTGGGACCCACACCCACGCCACTTGTGCTCGGTAAATTCGAATGAAATTTCGATGTCGATCCTTTATTTGAAATAGATTTGCAAAATGCAGGTTCGTCAATTATGTTTCATCGATATTACATTTCGAATGTAACAAACATAATAAAATCGATTTCATGCACTGAAATTTCTTGAGTTTGAAAAATTTATTTCAGATATCTTTAAATTTTAAAATCAAATTATGTCTATGTTATACATAATAAAGTTGTAAAGTAGCAAAATTGCAAAAAAAAAAAAACTACTTTACTACTGATTTTCAAAAAGGTCCAAAATCACCACAACCAAGTGCATGGCACTGTGCTCACTGATACTACGCATGCTCTACAATCATTCTAAGCGATTTTATTTTACCTCTTCCCAAAAATAGACTTTATTGCGATATGCATAAAGCACTCATTCAGAAAAAGTTAAAACAATATCTCGTCCAGATCGATAACAATCAATATTACGGCCCACTATAATTCGTACCTAATAAAAATGGAGCTCTTGTTACTTAAGTAACTTCTTCACATCCGAATTGAACTAGTAAATAGTCTACAAAAGTTCTAACTCGAATCTGAAAAAATCACAGAATTCCAAACTTGAGTAGCTAGCTAACAATCACCTTTTTGTTAGAATATTAATTCATATTTTCATAGGACATTATTAAGTATAGCTAGCTAACTTAAGTTAGAAAGTTTCAGCTGAAGGACTCCCAGGGCATGCACAGCAACCGAACCACAATCAGAATATGGAGCAAAACTATCTAACGATCAACCCTTTTGAAATCACGAATCGACAACCGATCGAGAAGGCAATACAAAAGAAATTATTTTTATATTTTAAAATGAAAAATACCTTTTTTTTTGTAAAAATGCAACTAATAAACGAAAATCTAAACGCGCAAACAATTAATTTGAAGTTTACAGTAGGTAATATATTACATAATTAACAGAAAATGTCGTTTTTGGTGGCTACTTTATCTAAAATAAAACGGTTATTTATTATAATTTATAGCAATAAAATAATGTATAATATCGTGTTGCGTGATCGATCGGCGTCCGCGTATAATCTGAACGGACGACATATTACGTAGATTACAGGCGTGCTTGGGGCGCTTACTGGGCGGACTCGGGGCGTACTACGCAGCGCACAGAAATATCACGGGCGATAGCAGTAGTATTTTTGCCGCCGTCTTGAAAGGGGAACAAACTTTTGTTTTCGAACCCACTCTAGAGCTGTTGTAAAAACACAGAAAAAGCACGTTATTTATACTACTATTGAATTAGTAAGGACGAAGGAGACCACTATTCCAAGAGGGTTGATTTAGCTTGAAAACAGCGGTGTCTGTGCGGCGTCGTATTTACAGAGTACTATCGCTCGGAAGCGCGGAGAGAAATAGAGGAAAACAAAATAAACCCATGCACAAATCGGGATCTGGCAAAATCGACCCGTAAGTACGTCAATTGTTGTGTTACTTTACAAAGGCACAAAATACTGCTCGCTCAAACCTACACTGCAAAACTCAATTCTACTTTATATGCAGGAATGAATAGGACGGGAGGGAATGGGATATCGACATGGCTCTAGATGTTGCGACCACCGAATTGCTATGTATGGTTTCAGTTGTAACACATTGAAACACAGTTGAAATGGTAAGACACTTATGTACAGTGAGGCCGTGACACTGACGTGCATACACTAACAGATTGCACCGTGCCACACCGATACAGTTGTGATGACCACTATTATATATTATTATTTTGATCTTCGTTATTTTTTCTATTTATTGTAAACGAGGAGACAACACTGAAGCACTGTTATATAAAATTTTAATAAGAGCAAATAAAAAATACTTTCAACACTTCTAAAATTACACAACATAAAGTTATTGTATTGTGCTAGCTAAAAACTACTGCAAAAATAATGTCTGTTTATTATCACGAGACATAACTCGAGTGACAAGCTACAATTGGCGAGTTATAACAATCGCTATTGGAGCGTGCTAGCGTACAAAACATAATATAAGAAGCAGTGTTGTCCTCCCGTCGAGAGCGTGGGTGCGGGTGGTCGCTGTGGGCGTGTTAGGTTACGTATCGCAAAGAAATCACCTAGTGTCGGTTGGTTGCGGTTGATGGCTTGGTTGGCGGCGCCTTACCTTGCGAAGCTCTTGAACGCCGCCGACTGCGGATTGATACAGAGAGGCACCCGCGATGTTTGCAGTTGCTCTGCTATGAACTTGTGTATCTCCTCTGCAAATTTGATATTAAATGCACTTTGAAGAAAAATATACCTACAAATGATAATAAAGTGCAATAGTAACAATATAACCAACATAAAATTTTGGATGTTATGAAAAAATATCATGATCATGAATAAGCATTAATTAAGGCGACGCATTGGAAATTTTGACGCCAGGGATCACAATTTTTCTAAGTGACTACAAAACGTATGAAAGTCATATTTGGTAACCTGATTCTTCATTTCATTGACTTCATTTTGCAGTTGCGTTACACGATTGGTTAACTTTTGTAACAAAAAAAAAATCTCAAAGAAACCTCTTTTAAAACAGAAATATACATTTTTTGGAGTAATGGGACCGATTTATGTTTCTAAATTTTCTGTATAGTTTAATCTAAACATATTCTGAAAATGAAAGTTGGATTTTTTAAAATTAATTAAAGTTTTTAAAATAATCGAAAATAACTGTTTTTTCGTATTTTTCGTAAGCTAGCAGCGCGCGTACGTTTGCACAAAGCAGGTCTATTTTAGATTAAATTATTGTTTATCAATGCGTCGCCTTAATAACTGATGTTTCGGTGTTGTTTCAGCTAAAAGACATAGGGTTTTGGTCAAAGATTTGTTATCCCACGAGGTGCAGTTTTGGTTAATTAAGTCACGTAAGCTAATTGTAAAGAATTATTTTTTATAAATAGTGTAGTTTATGTAAAGATAAAAATTACTATCACAGTACAAGTAAGCATACAGTATTATATCTTCATACAAACGCTTCCAAACGACGCGCCTCGAAATCTCGGCATTTCTCAGCATACAACAGTCGCGAGTGCGCCGCGGTTGTCGTCGCACGCTGTGAGACGCTCCCGCGCATTTACGGACGAAATATTATGTCAATCAAGTTTTCCAGCTCAATGTTCAGTGTATGGATGTTTGAATACATCTATATTGAAACCGGAAATATTTCTCTGTTGCTAATTTGTAGGAAATATATTATCATAATGATCTAGTTAATTTATTGCTGATTTTTAATTATACTGCACACAAAATTCATTTTTTTGTCCATTTCCACCATACTAACTTACAAACTTTCGAAACTAGAAATAAAATACTAGTACAATTATATAAATAAAAACGTATTAAATTTGCAATAATATAAAATGAAAAGATAATATGACAATTTAATATAGTACGTATTATCAAATACGTAACCCAAGAAAAACATTCAGTCCAAGTTAGTAGCCCTATTGCGTGTTTACGTACCGAGCGACCGTAGGTAATTAGGTAGGCTCTAGAACACTGCCGAGATAGAATACTGCTTGCTTACTTGTACTGTTATTATTAAGTGTATTGTGAACTAGAACGAAACATATTGTAGGTAGAATATTCAATATGTCGCCAGTAGTAATGTCAATCAGCTTACATTTAATATTGAGAACTGGATTGAGTTGAAATTGTGCCCGTAATCTATATAATATGTGTATATATATAATGTATGTAGCAATCATCAAAACTATTAGGCTTCAAAAAGTAATGCCTTGGTGTTGCTCGAGTTAAAATGAGACGATTATTTGCTCAATATATTTAATGTTTTGTAACGTCCATCAGTTTATCTCGAACCTAGTACCTAAGAGATGAGTTTTGTATATAAACAAAGTTACATAAGCAATTGCATAAGAGTAACTACAACGTTTAAGCATAAAAAACGAATGCGTTAGTGTTACGTGAGCTAAAACGAGACGACTGTTGGCTGTATTATCGTTTTGGCCAGACGGTTCATTAAGTAGGGTTAGATTTTTCCTTGTGTAAACCACAATAATATTAAGGCCACAAATAAATAAAAAGAAATGGCTTTTAGTTGAAAATTCGGTAACAAACAATTGTGTCATCACATCGGTCAGATTTTCCTTTATGTAAGTACGCTCGCTATTGCTTGCGACTTCGTCCGCGTGGAAAAAAATTAAAAAAAATTGGTGGGAAAAATAAAAATAAAACTGGATCTCGACAATAATGCCACCTACTGGGTACTACTATAGCTAAGAACTTTCCAGGTGACCCTATAAGTACATAAAAAATTTCGTTAAAATCAGAATAATTATGAACATACGCACACCAGAATTTCCATACTAATATTATAAAGAAAGAGAAAGATTTTGTAAGTTTGTGGAGGTTAATCTCCAGAACCACTATATTTATTTGAAAAATTCTTTTACCATTTGAAAGGTGCGTTATTCCAGATGGACACAGGCTATATATTATTTATTGAACCCGAGCGAAGTCGGGACGGGCCGCTAGCTATATGTGGGCAGTCAGTACCTTTAACCTGGTGTACAGAGGTGAGTTTCCTCTCCCAGCCGTCGAGGAAAGCGTGCTGTGCGACAGGTTCTAAATCGGGTGAGTAGTGGCGAGCAGCTGGCGGCGCGCTGTAGCAACACTTGCACATGCAGGAGTGGTAACGCAGGCGGCCCTCCTCGAGGTAGGGGTGGGCCAACGCGTCTACTACCGATATGCGCTTCGCAGGGTCAAACACCAGCATCTGGAAGGTGCCGTGATATTGTTACACACATTAACAGCATTAAAAATTAATAAAAATAAAAATAAAAAAACTTTTAGACTTTACTACAGTTACTACAGATACTACAGATACTAAAAACGTTACTACAGTTTAAATGATTTCCTCTCAGATAGCACGTTGTATGTGAGGTGCGCCGTATGCCATATGATGGTGACGCACTAATAAAAATAATAATTGCTGCTCAGTCGTCCGACGTGTGCACGTATTTTTGTACTTGGTTTGTCTTTATACATTTATAACAAAGATGATATGTCAAATTTACAAAAAATGCTCATCCTCATCTTATTTACATTACATGTATCGTATTTATTATTTACATACTGTACCATAACATATATAACTTTAATACATGTTAGCCATTATGAAATAAATAAATATAACTGTAGACGCTATATCCCAGCAGCAACCGTGAGGCAAATTGAATAAGCTCACCGGTACATATGACACATTTATTACCAGATAAGCTGATCAGCCGCTATTTCGTTAGAAAATGCACCCACACATCTACATTAAATTTGAATTTATTTGCCGCATATGGTAGTTCAGAACAGGCTGTCTAGAAGCATTTGCATTATTGAATTTATCAAATTATGGGAAATTAATGTGATTTTATTTTGGCTTGACATTTCTGCCAAGTTGCATCGGTCGGCAATGGATACTTTTGCAGTTAATTTGAAAATTTAATTGAAATTATTATAAAACAATACATTTATATCTCAGTAAGAGATATTATTTCTTGTATATTGTTTGCGACAATTCATAACTGTCATAAGCACAGGCCAAGTAATGTAACGAAATGGTCACAGATAATTCATTATACCTATATATTTTACCTAAAGTTTACCTTAAACTTTAACATTAAATTAAGACTATGTATATGCGTTAAACAAAATGAACATGGTAATGAGAACAAATAAAATATTATTATTATTTTATCATATTTATTTTTGATATCAATTTATTTTTAAGTTATATAAAATATTTGTAATTCATTCAAATTCAAAAGATAACTACACTACAAGTAGAACACTACACTAAAGATTCACTAAATATTATCTTTATTTATCTCCATTTACATTTAACCCTGCTGTTAAAAAAGTTGGTCAAAATAGCTGTGTCCAATAACTGTGGTGATTCCACTATGTTGGGACCAATAACTGTGGTGTTTCCTTATATAGGGGCCGATAACTGTGATGTTCCCCTACATAGGGGCCGTTAGCTGTGGTGTTTCTCTATACAGAGGCCAATAACTGTGAGGTTCTCCCTATTTAGGAACCAATAACTGTGGTGTTTCCCCTACATATGTGTCAATAACTGTGAAGTTTCCCCAATATAAGGGCCAATAACTGTGTCAACTGTGGTGTTTGTCCTACATAAGGGCCAATAACTGTGGTATTACCCCTATATAGTATCCAATAACTGTGGTGGTTCCTTTATATAGTGTCCAATAACTACTGTGGTGTTTCCCCTATATAGTGTCCAATAACTGTGTCAATAATTATGATGTTTCTCTAATATAGGGGCCAATAACCGTGATGTTTCTCCTATATCGGTTACCAATAACTGTGGTGTGCCCTATATAGGGGCCAATAACTGTAGTGTTTGACCAACATAGGAGCCAGTAACTATGGTGTTTCTCTTATAACGTGTCCTATAACTATGGTGTTTCCTCTATATAGTGTCCAAAAACTGTAGTAGTTTTCCTATAAAGAGTCGAATAACTGTGGTGTCCCCTATATAGTGTCCAAAAACTGTTGTGGCTCCTCTATAAAGTGTCCAATAACTGTGGTGGTTTCCCTATATAGGGGTCAATAACTGTGACGTTTGCCCTACATAGGGACCAATAACCGTGGTGTTTCTCCTATATAGTATCCAATAACTGTGGTATTTCGCCTATATAGTGTAGTAGTTCCCCTATATAGGGGTCAATAACTGTGATGTTTCACTTATATAGTGTCCAAAAGTTGTGGTAGGTCCCCTAACTACAAAGGGGTCAATAACGGTAATAATACTCCATACAATACTCCAGATAATTACACAGATTGTGTGACCCCAAACTAAGCAGTAAGCTTGTACTATGGGTACCACACAACGAACTCTGGGGGAGTTCCCAGTAACACCTAGACTCCAATTTAGAGAAGTTCGTTTCCTAAATTGACCTGCCCGGGGATCGAACCCGGGATCCTAGATCGGAAAGCAGATGCTGTGCCACTGCGCCAACGGGCGAATCAAAATATGGTGGTGATCCCACTACAGAAAGTGTGTCGTTTCGTTGTGGGGTGTGTAGTGTGAGTCCATCGAGTCCATCGAGTCCATACCTGCGCCAACAGATGCACGGCCTCGTGCGTGGCCTGCACCGAGAGCGTGTAGAGCGCCTGCAGCGCGGGCGGGCGCGGCGCGCGCCGCAGCATGTGCGCGCGCGCGCCCGCGCACGCCAGCCGCATGTCCTCCAGCGACGGCGTGCCCAGCAGCTCCGTGATCAGGTCCAGCTGGAACACGCCGTACGCGATATTGGCACACTGCCGTCGCTCCACATACTTTACAATCCTAAATACCCACCCATTTATCACGTAAAGAACAATAGCTGCGCCGCAGTCGCGCGACTATCGTTTTAAATTGATAATTATAGTGCCATAAGGTAAAATACTTTTTGTAGCATCAATAGGGTCGCTGGCAGTCGTTTTTAGTTCACTGGTTAAGGCGACGCATTGGAAATTTTGACGGCAAGGATCTCTTTTTCTAAGTGACTACAAAATATATGAAAGTGATATTTGACCTGATTCTTAATTTCATGGACTTCATTTTGCCAGTTGCGTTACACGACTGGTTAACTTTTGTAACACAAAAAAAAAATTAAGGAAACCCTTTTTAAAACAGAGATTTACATTTTTCGGAGCAACGAGATCAATTTATGTTTATGTATATTAATGTTTCTAATTTTTCTGTATAATTTAATCTAAACATATTCTTCAAAATTACAATTGGATTTTTAAAATTAATTATAGTTTTTAAAATAAACGAAAATAACAATTTTTTCGTATTTTCCGTAAGCTAGCGCGCACACTTTTACATAGAGCAGTAGGTCTATTTTTAACCGACTTCAAAAACAGGAGGAGGTTCTCAATTCGTCTGTATGTTGTTTTTTTTTGTATGTTTGTTATTTCATAACTCTATCATTTATGAATTGATTTTAAGAATTCTTTTTTGTTTAGTAGGTAATACTTCAGAGGTAGTCCCATTTAAATTTCATCGGTATTGGAGATTGGATTTCGAAGATACACCAAATAACGCGACCTGGTTATAACCTTTATTTATATTGATGATTCTCTTGTATATCGTTGCGCGCTCCGGAATTAGAAAGAAGTTAGTTGCAGACCCGCCCTAGATATTCATTTAGGTCAAGATCACTCAAAAGGGAGAAATAAAAAATTTTTATGAAAAAAAATTAAACCGCCTTCAAAAAAAAACACTGAAAAGTACAAAATAACAATCCTTTACTAATCGAAACTCAAGTACAATTAAAATAACTTTATAAATACGATACACATACCTATATAATTAAATTTGACAGTTATTGAAGTCGGTGCCAAGTCAATGTGCAAAGTTTGGTAGGCTTGGCCCGCCCGGACAAACAGACAGACAAATTGTGCACATATAAAATTTTTATAAACGCGTGTTAGCGTTTTGTTTATGTATAAATAACCAAGTAAACTTAGTCTTTATTTCTTAATCACTGCATAATTTTAGCAATTACCCTTCACGCATGTCGCACACTTCAAAAATTAAGCAATCAAAATGAACCGGCCCGCATGTAAATAAGACATACATTAAAATAAACCAAAACTACCATACCACATTGTCTGAAACAGAATACGTCACGATCATTTTCAATGAAGACCTACAATAGCGGTACGATACTAATATGCCACTTGACTGTATCTAAAATTCTAATACTAACAAAAAAAATTGGTTTAACAACAGTCATAAACATAACTTCGTAAATATGGGAAATAAACATATCATCGTCATCATCATCTTGTTAATGACGAAGTAATACTTTCTTTCTTTCATGTGTTCAAGAGTCCAAGTGACGCTGACGTCGAAATAATAGGCCGAGGAACAGGTATTCAATAAGAGTTCCTCTCAAATATTATATTGAATCAGGTGTATATCCAGTGTTAGTTGACGGAAATGTCAAAAGCACCCGCATACATAGGCCAAAATGTGTGAGGAGAACGATGAGATTTGTGGAGGCGGAAGAATTATGTAAGGACCGCGAAGCTTGGCGCTCCGTCCTCTCTGACTACCCCGTTAGGGATACAGCGGCAGCGTGAAGATATGTATGTATATGTGTTTGAAATCAGATGTTACTTTGCGGAAGTTCATTTCGTACATTAAGTTATACGTATATTATTTTAAGTAGTATTCTGTTATAATTTCAAAGCCTTTAAAATTTTGGTGGTATAAAGCTAAAAAATAAACTATAAATAATATACGAGTTCTTCTCATTTTTTTCCCTAGACTAGTTGTTATTACATCTGATTTTGAAGTTGAGGTTTCGCTTCCCCACAAGTATAAATTAGGAAAAGGAACTTTGGTAAATTCAGTTGCTGTTTTGGCTTTACTGGGCGTGCCCCCAGTTCGTTATAATATACCAGTTTCGAGATACTCTCATAGTACCTGTACTATAAGCACAGTCTCATAGTAGAGGTACTATGAGAGTATGAGTACAGTCTCATAGTACAGATACTATGAGAGTATGAGTACAGTCTCATAATACAGGTACTATGAGAATATGAGTACAGTCTCATAGTACAGTACTATGAGAGTATCAAGAAACTTAGTTCGACTCTTTATTTCTGTAAGCACTTTCGACTATTTCCTCGACGCCACCTCGACTTCATTGTCAGCGTCTCACTTAAAATCCCAATCTTTGCGGTTGTGAAATTAGTCATAAACGGATAAAAGCAATGCAGTCGATGCAGAACTCAAAAACTAGAGTGTATTGTTATTGTTACTGAGTGTATTATTTAACAATATATTGCACACAACAACGTGTACAAAGAGAGACACCTACAGAAAAAAGAGCAAAAGGTATCGTTTATTTCTATAAGAAATTTCTCCCAGCGGATCCGCGAGAGACATTTTATAAAAAAAGAAGAAAGGTAGATACTGTGTGTAATACAAAATTAGTGGTCCTCATAATGTTAGTGAGGACCACTAATATTATTAAACTAAATATAAATAATAATGAATATGAAATACAACAACAAAAACACATACAATGAATATATCAACACCTATAAATATATAAATTTTACATATATATAAATACAAATATATATACATACATTCAATAAAGATATAATGTAGCATCTGTATATCTTGTGTGTACTATACTATAATATTTATGACTGTACTTGTATTAGGTTATACAAATATTCGCATTATACAACACACTTTCATAAATATTCAGATCTAAACTTAAAACAATTAGTAATGCTTCATACGTTAACCTTTAGAAATAAATACATATATAACAGTGAAAACCGCATCAAAGTAGAAACCGATGCACCACCACTATGTTCCTAATATCTCGAAAATTTCAATTTAATTATCGAAGCAAGTTTGTACAAACTTTTGTAGACAGCTCGCAGGCTCTTTTATATGAAATCGAGGGATTTTTTTTTAGTTTTTGACTTATTCTAGTCGTAAATCTAAACCTCGCATATCTGATCATTAGTTCTTACTACTTTTAGCATCGATACTAGGCGACTTTGAACATCGACAACGCGATCGTCGAACGCAATCGCCGATACACAATGCATCATCGACGCATTCGAAAAATTCGAGGTTTTGTTCCCTCGACCACGATCACGATTTGATGACACAATCACTAAAAATATCGAGTGCATTAAAAGTTTCGAATCCTTAACTTGTGAAGCTAATTAAGATTCTATTTTCTTGATTTATTACAAAAATCTGACTACCCTGTTAAGGATACATCAGCTTTAAGATATGTATGTATGTACTAAGAAAATGCAAGATGCGAGAATGTAGTAAAACCAAGGTCGATTCTGAGTATCGTAACAGCGAATAAATAAATTAAAAGACGCATCTTAACCTAAGCTAAAATCTCAAGAATACAAAGTAACAAATTGTCAACCTATTATGAAGATAGATAATACCTGCTGTACGGGACTCTGAGCTTGGAACAGAATCCGCCTTCCTAATAACTCTCCGAATATACAGCCAACGGACCACACGTCCACCGCAGCCGTGTAGTGGTTTGCGCCCATTAAAATCTCCGGCGCCCTGGAACATTTCGTTTATACATTTATAGGTTATTACACACATAATATTAAACTGAAACTTAAAACGTTGGAGTCAATAACCTTATAACCTAGAGAACCGATACTGTACAAACACGCAAACAGCAGAGACTGCACTAGAATTGTATTTAAATTATCAAAACCAGCACATCTCCATCTAGCTATGCTACGACTATATTAAATGCTTTTTTCTAATTGAGTAACTAAAGTTTTATTTTGGTTTAACAAGGCCATTGGAAATATAATAATACTGTTTTTTAAAACTTCTTGTAATAAGCAACCGGCACATTTATATTTTTAGGGTTTCATTGCCAAATAGCAAAAAACGATACACCTTTAATTTCATTCTGTCCGTCTGTACAGCAATTTTATTCAGTCTACGGACACCATACAGATGAAAATAGAACAGATGACTATTTTTTCATAACCAAGTTAAAAAATATGTTTAATAATCATAAACAAAACTGTGAAAAAATATTCGAAATACAGCAAAAAACATAAGTTATTCGCTTTCAAACTTTAGTAGTAGTCCAGTCTACAACGGTTTTTACCTCAGATTTCCATCAATCGATTTGCTTGAAATTTTAACAGTAGATAGGGAATACCTCAAAAACCAGTCTACCCTATGCCGATGTGCTTTTACCCTGAGGTAAACTAAGGGGTGGTAATTTTTTTATTAAAAATAACCTCAGAAATCGATAGAAAAAAGCATTCTAAACACAAAATATTCTATAGTTTTTTCGAAAATCAATACTTTTTGACTTATTCGTGAATGAAAAATTCAATTTTTGTTACAATAAAATAATATTTTTAATCGCTTTTTCACAAATAACTCAAAAACTTTCAATTTTATCAAAAAAACTATAAGAAGCTAAAATGTAGCTTATAAAAAAATAAAAAGAATGGTTTTTTTCTTTTGGCTAAAGACCTAATACAAACCGAGTTATGACTTATTAAAGGTGGAATTTATTTAGTGAACCAAAGATTCTGAAAAATTAAAAATGGAATAACTGGAAAACGGTCAATTTTACAGAAAAAATTCTAAGTATCTTTTTGAAAGTTCTTTAAAAAACCTTTCAAATGAGACTTTATAAGACTCTGTAGGATATAAAATAAGGGAGTTGTGATGAAAAAAATGTGGAATCCCTTTTTTCCGTGAAAAAAAATATCATCAGTTTCACCCTTCATGTTGCCACCCTAATTGAAATAAAATGTTATAAATTTACAAATCACTTTATTTTAATACTAATAATGGGATCAAGCAGTTTGAATCGTTTAGAAAGCTTGGTTTTGAAAAAAACTATGGTTTTAGTGGAGAAAGCAGTTTTTAATTTTTTAGAACATGTCATTTTTTTAAAATAACTAAAAAAATATGGAAGATACGTAAAAATTGCTAGAGAACAAAAAGTTAGGTTTTTTTTTATTGAAAATTTTGATTTTTTTTTAATTTTCATAAATTAACCGAGATATAAGATATCTTTCAAAGTTCACACTGGCGTATGACTGGTACCGTTTTGGAGCCCTTTGAACGTTTCCCTTTCCAAAATAAAGGGCTCAATAAATTTGAAACCTTTTTAGTCTAATAGATTATAAATTTTCCTATAAAATGATTTTTTAATCGACTGTCTAGCTTAAGAATTAAGGAAGATATGGCCAAAACAAATTAACATTTTTTTTTAAATTTCGGAGCAGGTAAATTTCGAAGTGTGTATACATCATATACATGTGTATACACATAATCAGAAGGAACGGCATGGAGCTGACAACATCTGCTTCTGTGAAAGGAGACTTTCTACATATATATGTGTATTGTATATACATATATACACATGTGTGTATGTTTTCATTTTCATAGTCTTTCAAGATTTTTTCCATATACGGGATAGTTTTTAAGGGATGAAAATGAAAATTTGAAAAATAATTATTTACAAGTTGAATACGACAAAAAGAAATCAATTTTAAATAAATAATATATTACATTCTATAAATAAGACCGTAAATGATTTTTTTAATTTTTTCGTAAGAAGGAATGATTTGTAAGGGTGAAAATCTAGGATAAAAAAATATTTGAGTTCAACACGATAAAAAGATACCAATTTAATATAAATTAAGAAAAATAAAGTACTATAATTGTTTTTTCTTATTTTATCATAAAAGTGGTTGGTTTTTAAGGGATAAAATACATCGATTAAGGGTTGAAAAATCATAAATAGTATCCTAAAGCCTCAAGCAAGTTTTATTCAAACCCTAAATATGTTTTTTAACTTTCTAAATGCTTCAACTTTTATTTTATTGAATTTTAGCAAAAAGGGGTAGTTTTCACCCTTTAAGTATAATTTACACATATTAACATAAGGTAGATTTTGAAGTGAAGGGTTAGTAGAACTTAATTCCAAAATTTCACGCAAATCGAGGCGTGTTGACGGAATTCTGAGGTAATACCATATTTTTACCGCTGTAGACTGGACTATAGTGGAAACAGAGTGAGGATAAGTTCCGTTTCTGTCGCTCCTAGGGCTGTGCAATCTCATTACGAATTTGTGACGGCACAGCTATGTAACGCTATCTCCCTCTAGCTCATCCCTACACTGTTCCCACTACTGAAATTTAAAACTCAATAACTCAGTTTCTGACGATGAATATCAATTACCTATTTTTTTTTTCAATGGTAATCAAAACGTTTAATTATTTCAATACAATGCATAAAATATACCACATTTAATAGTAGTCATATAGCCTATTGGATAATAGGTATATTCTATAAACGGTCATATAATGATATAACGAAACTACAAAAAATTAGGGATGGCACTTCAGATATGTAATTGAGGGATGAAAAACTAAATTCTAAATTTCTAAATTCCAAAATACCTTTTTTTACTTAAGTTGATGAGACATGAGCTCCTAAAGTCGTAAAAAATCTTTCCTTTAGGATAGACAATTTTGAACATATGAGTATTTAAGGTACTAGAACTTAAAAAACACTCAACGAAAATTGGCTTGCATGAGATAATAATTATACTGTGCAGTATTTGAAATATAATACATATCTTCACGCCGTATCCCTCACGGGATAGTCAGAGAGGACGGAGCCCCAAGCGTCGCGGTCCTTACATACTTCTTTCGCTTCCTCAAATCTCATCATTCTCCTCACACATTTTCGCCTAGGTATGCAAGTTGCTTTGTCTTAATTTGTGCTTGTCGTAATGTCAAAAGCACTCGCATAACTAGGCGGCGGAAAATGTGTGAGGAAAATACTATGATATAAGTACTTATAATGTCAGTCACGCACTTGGCAGTTTTTTTTTAAATTTCACCTTTATCGAAGCTAAACTAATTTCCAATTTAACATACATACATACATAACCACACGCCATATCCCAAGCGGGGTAGTCAGAGAGGACGGAGTGCCGCGCGTCGCTTCCAATGTAATATTTGGCGTTAATTTACAACGACAATTTACAAATATTTCTATCCACATAGACATCCCAAAAAGAAAGAAAAGCAGCTTTACTATCTAGGATCAGAGATTTTATTCACGTACGAGTTAAAAATAGAACCACCTTTCTAAATAAATAAAAAGAAACAGAATTTATGAATGAGCAGAACTAATTTTTACGTACTCGTACTGTGGTGAAACGATATAAATACACAATACATCTCGCGGTTTAAAGATTATTCATTTTGTACACGTCTGTGACTATTTTTCTCAGGAATTACTGGACCTACCTAAGTGCAGTTTTTTTGTTAATGTTTTTTTATATGACAAAACAGGTTCTTAACTACGTATTAACATTGTAATTTATTGGCAGGAGCTATGAGTCGGATATTCATAGTTTACTTTTATAGGTGACAAAGATCGTTTTGCTATACTGTTACACAAAGTAGAAAAGCTTCCATGCTGATTTGAGAAAGAAAGAAAAATATATTATGCCACCAGATTCTTAGGAATAGCGCTCGTTATGAAAAGTTGTCAATGTGATTCCGTGTTGCCATTCACAAACACAAATATAGAATAGAAGACCCAAATATGTTAGAAGTAGCATCAATTTGATTTTGTTACTTCTTAATGCTTTGTGTCTTCAAACCAAATTGGAAAAGGCGTTATGTACGCATAGTCTATAGAATATAATTATTATCGGTGCTTAGTAGATAACCGAGTAGGAGCTCTGCAATTTCCTGAGGATGCTTCGTTGAGAGGCGAAACCAGTCTCGATTGGTAAGTTTGAAACTTTTGGTTAAATATCTTCAAAAAAAAATTAGTTATACTGAGATAGATTTCCCAAAGCACCTATCACTCGAGTCTAAATGATAATATATTATTATTATATACATTCAACAACCTTCAACATTAAAACCAACACACAACAAACAACACCTTCGACAACAAAACAACTTTCATTAATAAAACTTCTATTACTTAAATCTACTTTTTAGATGTAATGTTAACAAATTAATATCAATGACAACTGTATTACATACTTCTATTACTTCAATAAAATTCTTTAATTAAATATTCACTGTACATAAATCTTTTATTTTTGGATCAAATGCTACTACCAAGCTGCCACATCATATGTAGGTTGCCACAGAATAAAAATAAACAACATAAAATTAATATGAAAATAGAATATTAAATTTAAAAAATTTGCATACCTTAATTTTTAAAAAACGAACACCATCCTTAATAACTTCATTATTTATTCCGTTTTACTGACAAAATTAAATATTAAACGAGCTAATGGAGTATCTGATCTCCATAAATTATAGCAGCCGGGGATATACGACATACCTAAATAACTTTAATATTCCAGAACATAAACTTAGCCATTTTAAACGTGTAGAGATTGGATCAGAGATCAGATTGGACAAAGCAAATATCGTGGATTTGAAAAGGATCGAGCTAAGCGTATACCTACACCTTTGTGATGTACTGGAAAATGGAGAAAATGGAAAACTTTAAAATAAAGCATGTATTTCGTAGATGATATATAATATAGGTACTTACCAGTGCCGTTTCTAGGGCTTCAGAATAGGGCAAGCCCGACATACATGGTCTTCATTGTTAAATGTAATTTAATCATGAGTTTGGCACAACCGGTGGACAAGCGAGAAAAGAAATCACCCCGCGTTATTTTAACAAAACAATTTTTATAGTATTTTGCTATTACAAAAGTAAAGGCGTAAATAGTTTATTAGTTCTTAATCTTAACATATTATTGTGTCTCATTAGTTGTTTGTCCAAATTACTAAAAAAAATCACTGCATTCATGTGTTTTTGTGAATTCATGTGTCTTTTATGGAACCTGTATAGTTTTTTAATCGTCATAAGCAGAACGATTCTAAATATTTTCGTCATTTGAATAAAATATACAGCACTTATAATAATAAGTAGTACCACCTACCGGTAACTTGATGGGAGAACCGGGAGAACGAGAGAACAAACAAAAATCCAATCAATTTCGTAAACTGGTACATGAAATTGTCATTTATGTGAATTACTAGTCAGAGAAACACATTTATGAGTTAAATACTTTTGTACGCCGATTTATTATATTTTATGCAATTTACTAGTCGAGTAATACACAAATCAGGCGTAGGCTTTAACTAAACAATTAGTTCTTTTTCTGTGCAAAGTTCAAAGGTTTTACATTTTCTATGCCGAATAAAACTTGTATACACTTGTAAGTCCTCACAGTGAACAACTTATTGGATTTTTATTACAAATTAACTCACTTATGATGGAAATTAAAAAATACTTATCACTCATCCACCGGCTCAAAATAATAAATATTAAGTAAAAACAATGAAGTTGCATCACGTTGAATTCTATTCGAATCGTATTGACAGAACATTATTACTATCGTATTTCTCAATCTGTACGAATTTCAGTGTGAAAGCAAGAGTTTTCGCTTCATAATAATTGCTATATAAGCCTTAGTAAAAAAGCTAACAGCTATAATGAATTTTGCCATTAGAAAGAAGAGAAAGAGAGGTTGCAAGCCCCGTTGCAAGCCAACGCGTGAGAGTGAGACTCGTGAGAGTGAGAAGATTGATTACTCTGATTTTTGCTCTGATTATGCATTGAGAGGTCGTTAGTGTCGATCGACCGACGCACTGATTGATCGCAACTTGGGTCAAAAACTGTTTTATTTTCTATACTGTTTTCGTTTGACGAGTACCTACTTAGCGGTAATTTTTACAACTGATATAATTTAAAGTGGTTATTACTCATTATTATTATAGTATTTATTACTCATTCTTGACACGATAGTAGTGTGTTCTTGACTGAGCATTTTAGTAAGGCAAACCGGGCTTTTGGGCTTGTATACAGGTACCGCCACTGATACTTACCTACCTAACATTAGAATAGTGCCTGGGCGACCGAGCTTTACTCGGTGTCTTACAAAAAAAATAACGAAAAAGTCTGACCGCATTGCAGGATTCCAACCCGCGTATTTCAGCTTGGTACATCTACGCTCTAGGCACTGTACTACTGAGAATCAGAAGAGTTCAGAAGTTTTTAGTACGTGAAAACATAGAGAAAACGAATTTTCTCAGAATTGGACCCTAGCTAGATCGATTTCTTGCCCCGTCAGTCCCTATATTGTAAATTGAGACCTAGCTAAATCAATTGCTTGCCCCGTCAGTCCCTATATTGTAAATTTCATCGAAACCGCTAGAGCCGTTTTCGAGAAAGCGACATCAAGTGTATATAAGTATAAATATTGACATCAAATATAAATAAATAATATACATATACAAATATTGCTCGTTTAATATAATAGTGGTCATATGGGTAATATTAGAAGACTGCTAGCTATACGTAGCTTATATTCAATTCCGTAAATATATGTATGATACTAGTATATTCTATGAGGCAACTTTTTAAATAACATTAAGTAAATGTTATTTAATTAGTTACCTCATAGAATATACTAGTATGATATACTAGTATACTAGTATATTTACGAATGTTAGTAATGTTAGTACACGACTCACTTAAAAAGCAACCAACATTATCGGACTCAAGAAAATTTTTAAACTGGATGGAGGTAGCTTTAACTGTTTTAAATAATATAATGTATAAAAAAATGAGTTTCAATTATCCGATAAACAATTTACATCGAATGTTCTTTAGTTAATTATTACTACGTATAAAATATATTATTTCGATTCACTAATAGCAAAATCACATCAAGTAATTCTTAATAGAAAATAAGCAAAGGTTAGGTTCAACTAGCTGAGAATAAAGAAAAAAATATTTAAGAATAATGGCATGAGGACGTTAACCTGTAAACAAAATTACATAGCAAAGGCAGTGACTAGGCCTCTCTAAATATATTGGATTAACTTTTGTGGAATCAAAGACGTTAGGCGTAAGTAATGTAATAGGTAAACAACTTTTACCTATTTCTTTGTAAGCGGCTATATAAACATTTTCTTTCGACTCCTACTTAGCTAAATGCGATTATAGGAGGTATATATAGTTTAAATACAAGTCTTTTCATCATCACGCCCTCTAAATACTTAATAGCCGCTATAAAATCGACAGTAACCTATCAACGCCTAAGATATTCTGTTTTCGTTACGTTATTTGCATACAAACTGTTACGATGCTTTTGATAGCCGAGCAGGGATTGCTTTTAGGAAAAAACAAGAAGTAAAATAAACTAGTTGCGAGTAATTTAAGGAAATAGCCGCAACCATTAGTTGGTTATGCATAGACGTTTTGATGATGTTCCATCCGAATATAAACGAGACGAGCGTGTCCTACTTTCAAAACCGCGGTCAGAGCAGCAAAGGTCACTCATTCACCACCCCACAAAAACACTCCGCGCTTCACAACCTTCAATATTTCACGTTTTCTTGGATATAAGCCAAAGCTACAAAGTCATTATATTATGTAGTTTACATTTAAACACACTTAGAAAACGAATGGCCGATGTCGTGACATTTCTTCCATAAGTCTCTATTTTTAGTTTTTTGAATGAAATAAAACCGTCCGCTTTTAAGACCGTTTTCGCCAACAATTCCTAAACTTTAGGCATAAGATAATTTGAGTGAATAAGAGCTAATAAGTTTTCACCAGTACCACGTTTAGGGTACATCTAAGCTATAAGAAAGCCTTTAAATAATAGATATAATTAAAGGATAGCTTAAACTGAGGACCTCTTACTAAAAAGATAATAGGTTTTGTTAGTGAGACCTGGCATCAATGTTGTAAAACATTGAACACACTAATATTGGGTCCTTACATATGAAATTGGCGTTTTGTACGGGAGGAATATAAAGTCAATTTTTTTTTGTAAAATATATTTAATTAATCAAAGTATGCATCGTTGTTATCTATGCACTTTTGCCATCTCATAGGTAGTTCATTGATCCCTTTACTAAAAAAACCATGGGGGCGAGAATCAATAAACTCTTTGAAGGCGGTTTGGACTGCCGCATCGGAGTTGAATTTTTTTCCTTCTAAGAAGTTGTCCAAATTCCGGAAAAAATGGTAATCTGTTGGAGCAAGGTCCGGGGAGTACGGTGGATGTCGCAGACATTCCAATTGTAGCTCATCTAACTTAGTGGTTGTTTGTTGTGCAGTGTGTGGTCTTGCGTTGTCGTGAAGCAGCAGTGGCCTAGAGCGATTGACCAATCTCGGTTGTTTAGCAGCTAGTTCTTCCTTCATGGTTTGCAGTTGCTGACAATAGATATCTGCCGTAATCGTTTGGCCAGATTTTAGAAAGCTGTAGTGAACGACACCGGCGCTAGTCCACCAAACACTCACAAGTAACTTTTTCTGAGTCAATTTTCGTTTAGGGCAGGATTTGGCTGGGTCTCCAGGGTTCAGCCTTTGCGACGAGCGCTTCCGATTATCGTACAGTATCCACTTTTCATCACAAGTAATGATTCGATTCAAAATCCCTTCATTATTTTGTCGGTTGAGCAAAGTAACACAGCAGTCGACGCATGTTTGCAAGTTCGATTCACTCAATTCATGAGGTACCCATCGTTCAAGTTTTTTACTTTCCCGATTTGCTTCAAGTGGATTAATACAGTTTTGTCACTTACCCCGAAGCCTGCAGCTATCTCTAAAGTGCTTTGTGATGGATCCGCTTCCACAATAGCCTTTAATTCTTCATTTTCCACTTTGGTCTCCGGCCGTCCACGGAGTTGGTTCTGAAGGTCGAAATTTCCAGAACGAAAACGTTGAAACCAAAAACGTACCGTGCTTTCTTTTGCGACACCAGCGCCGTACACATCATTAATCCTTCGAGCTGTTTCTGCAGCACTGGTGCCACGGTAGAACTCGTACTCGTAAATATACCGATATTTCATGTTTTCCATTGTGCGGTAATAAGTGACGCCAAAGAAAAAAATAATGAGGAAAAAAACAAATGAATGACTGTTTTCAAAACTCAAATGTACCAGCTAAATGAATTTATAAATTTGAATTTGGAATTCTTAACCAAAGAGGAGATATTTCAGATCAAAGTGGTCAGTACGACAAAACGCTAATTTTATATGTAAGGACCCAATATATTATTTATGTAAAATAAGTTGGCTTTTCAGAATATTTCATACTAAACAGAAAAGCTTAATTTGTTCAGACATGTTTAACATAACTCTCAAAGACCTAAAGCATGTATATAGAATACTCATGAATTTCTTACCTGTAATATTGCGTGACGACCTCTTGCGTCATATTTTTAGTGATATCCGGTTCTTCGACACGAGCTAGCCCGAAATCGCATATTTTCAACACGCAGTTACTATTCACCAACAAATTTCCCGGTTTGATGTCTCGATGTAATATACGTGCCGAATGGAGGTATTTCAGACCTGTGGAATAAATAACCGCGTTAAAAAATATTGAACGAACAATACGCCAAAATATAATAAAGTACAGGGGCCTAGACAAGTTGCTCAATTGTCGTTAACGCTAGTAGAATAGAATAACAAATACCACGTAATATAGCGTAACGATATTCAAATCGGTACTCAATCGTTATTAACTTTCTTAATATTAAACGAAACGTAAAGTCGTGTGAAAACCGCCGTATAGAACGTAGCCAAGTGCCACTTTTGACGAGCGATGCCGCCAGCAAGCATTTTGGGTTGTACGAAGCGTTTGCCGTCTTTTCGTTTTCGTTTTGAAACTTCGCCATCTCTTCAAGTTATGTATATGTGTCTATATATATATATGTGTATTCTCTATCGGCATCTGCCGTGCAATTCTGTAAAAACTCGAATCACCCAAAGCAAGACTCGCTCGACAATTCACCCCACTTCGCATTCGAACTCACTGACCTTCAAATGGAATTCTCTAAACCAAACATTCTAGGAGCGAAGTGAAGTGATCTTAGATACGAGTTTGTCGGGAATTGCTTTAAGAGTAAACATCTCAGTTGATATTTCGTCTTAGAGTATTTTAACTTCTTCTGAGATAATTACGATAAATAAAACTCGTTTATTTAGATTGGATTGTTACATTTAGCGAAACTTCAAAAAATTCATTTACGATAGTACAACTCGCCGCCGCCACTCATCGAGACGGCGCTAGTATCTCTGTCGACTTTAGAGAATACCAAATCACAGTTGACAATCTTACCGCGGATTCAGAAGTGAATTTGACTAATTTGCGTTAGAGAATCGCACTACTGTTCTCTCGCAGAGTAGAAATCACTTACGAAGTAACATTGAATTCGTCTCAATTACGCGCAGGTTATAGGTTACATTCCTCTGTTGCTAAGACTCAGGTATTACTATACTAAAATCGATTTCATGCGATGAATTCTTATCAATATATTAAAAACATTATGAAATCTATTAAGAGTCCGTTCAGCCGTTCCATCCAACCGATTTGTTTAATTATTTTTTTAATGAAAGGTATTGATGCACAGATCTGTCACCAAGTATTGGAAATCACTTAACTTTCACCGTTCTCGAGTTATATTCAAACGCGATTTTCTCCTGTACATTTCTTATGTTTTCATAGCTTCATAGCATAGTTTTGGTCTAAGAACACTCGCTGGAACGAGATCATTTATATGAGCTTTTGCCCACTTAAATTGGTTGAGTTGCAGAGAAGCCAGGTGTGAACATTCTACTTGACTTTCAATTTTTATGTTCAACTTAAATTTGGTTACAATTACTCATCATATAAGAGCGTTGTTTTTGAATTATATTATCAACGCATTGCTGCAGAGCAGCACGGGTCCTCTCGCAATTATTAAATAGCTATTGGATACAGGGCTGATTAGCTTAACCTCGGTCTGATCTCTGCAACATCCTGAGGATAGTTCGTTAAGAGGCGAAACACGTGTCGATTACAGTATTTTTGGAATTTTGGGCGGAGAATAGCTTACAATTATAAGAATTCGTCACAATTCTACTGTTGTCTTTAAAATGAGTTATTTGGAATGTCTGTTATTTACAAATGCCTGCGCGCAAACCGCAAACAATATCACTGAAAATTGATACGCTGCTAATGGATCAATCAATTTGTTGTTCGTAGTAGGCGTATGACCAACATTCAAGGTAAATTTATGAACATCACATCCAGAAACCACTCTACCACCGCCACAAACTAGATCTAATAAAATTTTCGTTTTGGCACGCCCGAATCTGGTTTAATCTGAAATTGTGAAGTTGACACTGGAGAATGACTATACCGGAAGAGGAAAAAACCGAACTTGGTAAATTATGTCGTCACCAAAAGGGAAACACAAAACCAATTAATTGAAAAGACTAGAAAAACTTCACTTCGTTAAAATGCGTTTAAACCATGAATGCATGTGATTATCAAATTAAAAAAATATCAAAATAAAATTATAAAACATTCAATGATAAAAGGCTTGTTAAAAGCATATATGAAATACATAATTCTTGACCTTAGTCCTAGTATTCTAGCAGTAAATACTGCGTAAATATATACATACATATCTTCATGCTGTTATCCTAACGAGGTAGTCAGAGAGGCTGGAGCGCCAACCATCGCAGTCCCTACATGCTTCCTTCGCCTCCTCAAGTCTCGTCATTCTCCCAACACATTTTCGCCTAGGTATGCGATCGCTTTTGACATTTCAACTAACACTGGCATGTATGAGCATGAAGATAACATGTGTCAAACACATGTAGATATGACAAATACCAAAGCATTTCCATTTATTCATAGCACTAAATATTTTTATCGAATTCTTCTTTCGAGAATATTCTTTATCCTTGGCTTCTACCACACACTTTCGCTCTGTAGATACGAATACCATATTGATCTTACTCTAATAACAATTTGAACATACTATTACAATGTAGCATGAAAATAGTGTTAACTAAATGAAAATTAGTGACAATATCGACGATTTGACGACCTTTGTAGTACAATTGTCAACAACAAAAATTTCTAGGTTTTTAAATAATATTTTTTTCTAAACTACATACTTTGCGGAAGGTTGTTGGTTGGAATGATGGAGGGATAGGATGGAATTTATAAGAGTGACCCATTATAAGAGGCGGAATATCAATCCTCTAATAAATATATATTTTAGGTACCCCAGAATACTTTTATAGATATATATTTTATAGATATATATTTATATATTTCTATCAGAATAGTTACATAACTCTAGGCCGAAGGGATCCAAAAGTAAATTTCCTTTGAGCTACACACAGAGTCCTACAGAAACATAAGAGCTTTCCTAACAGAGTGCCAGATTTCCTGGCATAAATAATATGTATATGTAAGGTGTATATAAAAGCTCATTAGACGGGACATCTTTCTTCCTCGGCTAACTCAAGGCTGTATAATGACACCGGAGACTGTCGTAAAAGTGATGTAAAAAAAAGGAAAATGGCTTGTTAAACCTTAATACTTTAATTGTATTTTGCAACAGTTTAGTGTAGTAATATAAGCACTGTAGCAGTTGAGATTGAGAATCTATATTGGAATTCCTGATTATGGATGCTTCAATTAACGATACCGTTATTACATATTATGTCCTTGCTATTTTAATAATAGCAGAACAGTAACAACATGTTAACAAATAATAATGACAGATATTATAGTAGTAATGAAACTGCAATCACGCAGCATCGTTTAAGAATTAAAAAATACAGATATGTATCTTTAACATAGCATTGAAATATTGTCAAAGGTTAAATATTTTATTATATTCATATTGGCTATAAGGAAATAAGAAAAATCTTAATCAAGTGCGAGATCGACTCCAGGATAGAGCGTTCCGTAGGGTATTTATTAAACGGTAAATTACCTAGCACTTTTCCCTGTAAAGTTTAGATTTAAGTTTAGGTAAGACTTCAGTAATTCTTTAGTTTCGAGGTTCCATTAAATTCGAAGAAGGGAGGAACGGTCTAGTCTCCATTGTTAAATTTTCGCCTTCTTTAATTAAACTAAAATGTTTTAAAATATTTAACGAGTACAACATAATAATAACATTATATAAACAGGGTTAAAAAGAACGGAAAAAACTGAAAATGCATTTAAAAGCTGACCCGAAAGTTCTTGTAAAGAATTTTATCAAATAAAATAAAATACGTACTTGGTTGTCTTTGAAAAACGAAGTGAAAAGAGGGCGTGTAAGATCACAAATATTTCCATAGATAAGAAGTAAAACTATGACGTGTTTCCAAGTGAACAAAAACGCGAAATACAGTTGACTGTATTAGTGAACGCACTCCAAATATATTTAATGTATTTACATATCAGTACATACATCAAGTCGAAACAAGGCGTAACTGGTTCCAACTCCGGGTCGTAAGCGGCATAGACAATCCCAGGAAGAGCTCGTGAGACGTCACTTCAATGTTACAAAACACAAGCGACGCTTCGCAGCTTTGCTTGTGACGTGTGCCATAACAAATTAACGACACGTCGCCGCGCCGCATCGAGTTTAATTTCCCACCGGATTCACCCGCTGTTTTCACCATCAACACGTCTCAGTTTTATACTAAAACGCTGTACCTAACTGACGCGGCATCTAACTTTTAAGCTTGTGTCAATTACTTATTCTATGTTTAGAGTTTACGTGGGTAGCAGCTAGCAAGTAGCGCTATTTTATCTACTTTATATCTTTTTTATGCAGATGCTATAAATTAGCCTTTTCCTCCGACCTCGATTCGGGACCGAGAAAGAAAGAGACAACTTAAAGCTCTTTCTTGTGTCTTCTTCATTTACAAAATAAAGAACCTGAACACTGCGTGTCGGACACGCATTCCATATTAATTTCGGGTAAAATAGGAGTTACAATTTAAAATTATTACGCCATATCCCTAACGCTGTAGTACCGTAGTACCGATACAGCAGTACCGAGCCATATCCGTACATTGAATATATTTTGAAAAAATGTTTGTAATAGACTTTTCAGATATCAAGATTTCAAAACAAATACATATATTCAGAATTCTTGTCTATTTCTTCGATCTTCACTGAATAAAACCGAATGGATCTCAAGGTAGGTGTAACCGTTTTAAAGATTAAAATATCAATATATTACAAATGATTACGCTATCTTTGAGAAGTGTAGGTAGTGTTAACTAAGTGTGTAATTATAAGGTTGGTCTTAATAAGGTACCATTCATTTATACTTAATCATAAATACGAGTAGGTATGATTAGATGGTTTGAGCGCATGGAAAAAATGAGGATGAAAGATTGACGAAGAAAATCTACAGAGCGAAAGTGAATGGTAGAAGCCAAGAAAGACTTATGAGTATCAAATAGCCAGAGTGTTAGCTGACGGAAATGTTAAAAGCACTCGCAAACCTAGGCGAAAGTGTGTAAGAAGAATGACGAGGATTGAGGAGGCGAATGAAGTATATAATAGTTGGCGCTGCGATACTTGGCACTCCGTTTTCCCTCACTACCCCGTTAGGGATACAGCGTGAAGATATGTACGTGTGTACGTTGTTTTGTCCAAATTTTAAACAAATTCGTTTGTGATCGTAAAAATCCCATAAAAAAATTACTCGCTTTTCCCGAATTTCTCAATTTTACTTTTCCAATTTTTCTTTCTCTTAAAACCTTAATCGAACGTTTCAAAAAAAATAGCCAAATGGGTCCATCCCTTTTAAAGTGATGCGCTTACCAACGAACAGAATTTAATTTTTATTTATGTACTTTACTTAGATGTACAAAACATTAATTAATTAAATTACTCCATTCGCATACACACCCAAATATCAATCAGAATCATATAACCTAGAAATTATCATCGTTGTCAAAACGTCGCTTTGGTAATCGGTAGCCAGTCTATGCAGAGGTTAAAATATCTACGTAATAAGTATATGAAAATGACAGCATATATTTGTTGTTTATTACATACAGATTACAAAAATTAACATAAAATTTTATTAAAATTTACTGAGATAATCTATTTGACGCATTATTATCGTTGATTGATAGCAACTTATAATAATCGCTGAAGCAAAATGCTACGCGACCAATAGAGCATGCACAGAAAAACTTTGTCTTCCTTCCAAAAGGCACAGTGCATAAAACATGCATAAAACCAGTCCAGGGACAAGGAAACGCGTAAACTGTGTTTATTGTGCAGCAGACTTATTAGCCAAAGGCAGGTCGTCGGCCCGGTGCGGGCGCCCGACCGCGACGCCCGCTAGTCCTTGCTCCTGGCCACCAGTGGAGGACAATGCACTGGCACGAATGGATAACAGTGTTGGACAACTAACAATTATTTTTCAAAGGGAATCCAATAATTTTTTTTAAGCTTAACTCCAGTTATACATATATACATATCTTCAAGCTGTATCCCTAACGGGGCAGTCAGAGAGGAAGGAGCGCCAAGTTTAAGCCCAGTTGTGTCTGATGAAAAGAAGTTACGAAGAAGAAGTTACCAAAATTACTTATGCTTTCTAAAAAAGTATCTGGTTGTTCTTATAATAAATCAATAGCATAGCATACATAAGTATGGTATATATACTAAATAATTTCTCAACAAACAGCTTCGAGGAGGTAAATTTCATATTTTTGAAAGCTTCCTTTTTAAATTCATTGTAAGTTCATCGTAACTTTGAAGGTTATCATACGGAATTGATTTCATTGTTTGTTGGTTCGAATGTATACACTTATTCAACTTAATCTATAGATTTGCAGATGTGTAACAAATTTTACGGCGAAAGCTACTCAAATATAAGATAATTTGATGTGCAATAAAACCGTCGAAAATTCGTACCCAAATATTCAAAAGCGCAATTTTTACTGGAAAGAAAAAGTCCCAAAGCATTTCAGACGGTTAATCACTTCACACCGACTTGTTTACTCACGCACTGTTGTCGTACAAACAACTTGCGCGTGCGCTCGATCTCACGCTCTGTGTCGGTGGCAGATGGAACTGCTTTCACAATTAACGCCTCGACGCCCCAAACCGTTACAGTAATGATAAAATATACAGCTGGTCAAAAACACTCAACGGCTTAGATTATCTTCTGTCAACTATTTCAGATAAAAGAGTTTCTTAGAACAAAACGCTATAAAGCAATATTTCTTAGAACACAATGACATTTTGTTAATCTCGTATTATTTATCTGTTAACTACACCACTAACTGTAGTGAATAAATCGGTTTTGCATGGAGTCTAGTGCAGATTAAGAACACATTTGACATTGTAAAATACACACGTCAAAAGATAATCGTTACAGCAACACATTATTATCATGTCTAACGAATAATACTAAAATATTAATTTGAGCTATATTTTTATACTTCCGTACATAACTTGATTGTTTCAAAAATATACTTGCTGTATAAAAAAAGAAAATGCTACTACGATCGTCTTTTTTTTCTCAAATTGAAATGAAATTATTTTCTTTGAATTTAAAGTGGGTTTGCCTTTTGCTAACAAAAATCGTGATTTTTAGAAATTTTTGTTATATCAACGGCAAATCAAATACATTTCGAGATTATCAGCTTCTGAAGTACAGTTTACGTCATGGAATTACGTCATTGGATGGCTGCAGAATTGTAATGCTATAGGGATGCTTCGAGCGTAAAGAAATCAGAAGTATCTCGACTTACGACATTTTGCAATAAATAAGAGTGTAATTTTTTGTTTTTCACGTCGTTATAATAACACAAGAGACCCTCCCAAGCAGCATTCAGGACATGGAAGGAGTACAACCATTCGACAAGATTGTTCTATAAAATTGACCGAAAGACGTCAGCCTATGCTAACCGCTCGAGAGATAAGTTTAGGGCTACAGGTCTCGAGCGGTGTGATTGTTAGTCCTAAAACTGTGAGAAATAGGATGCACGAGTATGGGCTACGTGTACAATACTCAATTAAATACCCACCTATCCGCCTGATTTTGAATATCCGATGAAATTTTGTTTTGCGATGAATCTCTTTTCTGATTTCGTCCTGATACGAGATGACTAAATCTAAAGAAGACGACTAAGAAGTGCGGAACGACTGTGGTGCGTCCAGGAAGTGCGCCCTTACAGCGGGCTCGTTTGTGATGGTTTGGACAGGAATAATGAAAGATAGACGTACTAAGCTTGTTTTGATAAATGGCAACTTTAACGCTGAAACATTAGCATCGAGAACGTTCTAATATCTAATGTTTACCCATTCGCACAGTGCCTTGGCTCAAATTTTATATTGATGCATGACAATGCTCGCTCCCGTACAGCTAGGAGGACTTAAGAGTGGTTGACAAGGAAAAACGTCCAAGTATTGCCGTGGTCTGCACAGTCACCAGACCATTGAGGTCTGGTCTGAGGTCCCATCGAACATGTATGGGACATTCTACAAAGACATGTTAAAAGATCTTGTAGGAACTACTAAAATTCCATTGGAAGCGTTTGCAGCAAAAGCAGATAAATAATCTTATTGACTCCATGAAAAATCGTTGTCGACAGAACAGCTGAGGAGATCATACTCTCTATTGATTTTCATTTACGGAAGATTTAATGATTGCAATTTAATTGTTATTTGTCATCAGAAAGAATGAGTGATTAAAGTGAAATGAGCAAAAGTGAGTGGTAACAGGAGCCAAGGAAGACCAAGACTGACTTATGATGATCAAATACCCAGAGTGTTAGCAGATGGAAATGTCAAAAGCACTCGCATACCTAGGCGAAAATGTGGAGGAGAATGATGAGATTTGAAGAAGCAAAAGAGGTATTTAAGGACCGTAACGCTTGGCGCTCCGTCCTCTCTGACAACCCCGTTATTTAGCGTGAAGATAAGTATGTATGTCTGTATCAAGTTAATTGGTGGTGGTTGGAAAAAAAACGCTGATACAAAAAATCGTTGAAATGTTCAAATTTGCAGATGTTGCTTGGACTTTTTTGATATAAACATCACACACATTAAAAAAGTGTTTTTCGCTGCAAGGTACCTTAAGAGCAAGCTCCCAAAATAAGTTTTTTGCCTAGGCTCCGCCCTCAAATTCCGCCACCCGAACGCGACATTTATCGTTATTACTGGAATATTAGTTCATACAATAACCTTTAGCCAGTATTTAGTAAACTGTGTTGTCTTGCTGCTAGTCGCAATTTTATGTAACTTACTTAAGTACTTTAGGAGAAACACTTAAAAATCTCTCAAAAATTCATATCATATAATATCATATTGCAGAAAAAAAGTATCGAACGAAAATACATAAATTGTGTAATGGTTTTAAGCAGTCGCTAGAAAAATGTATAAAGAAATATATACTTAAATGTCACATTCGTTAAACTTTTGGCCGCCTCAGCAAACTTATTTAAAAACACTCAAAATGGCAGCCGGGTCTTAAGGTTTATGAGGATTTTGTTGTCCGACGACGTATAATGGATAACGGACCGGCACGGCGATTTTCAGAAACAAGAGCATGAAGATAACATGTGTCAAACACATGTCGATATGACAAACACCAAAGCTTTTCCATTTATCCGGAATAGTACTAAATATTTTTATCGAATTCTTCATTCCAGAAAATTCACTGTGTGGTATTGAACAATGGAACATTTGCACCCTGTAAATGTTCCATTGTTCCTTGAGTCTAGAGTCTAGAGAATGTTTTTCAACTTTCTGGAATACGCGACCCCTTTACATGTAAAGAAATTCTGGCGACTCCCTAGGACCGTAATTTCGTAATTTCCAAGACATCGTATTAATTTTCTTTTTGTTGAGACTATAATGATCGAGAAATCAAGTGCACTGTGACGTGTAGCGACAATATTTAAATTAAAAAAAAGGAACTTTTAAATAGATTAAATATGTATTTCGAAAATGGACAAGTTAAAGTTATATAAAAAAAAAAAATAGAATTAATATTATTACTGATCGTGATGTTGTCTGGATTGTCTCGAATGTCAGGCAGCTTGAGTTCTAGGGGCATCACGATGAGAGGTGGTAGTATTATCGTTGGACCCCTCACAATGACCCTTGTATTTGCTTTTATTGATATATCTCCACAAAGGAGTTCTTTTATTATATCTATATCTTTATTATTTTAACGTTTAGAGGGAAACGTAAGAAATTCCATTTTTCTTCATACCATTCTTTCCGATCTCATATTGTCATCTCTCTTTTTCTTTTCTCCACCTTCCCTCTTCAAAATTTCAATTTCTAATCTAATCTTCTTAGTACTGACTCCGGCCAGTACTAAATGAAGAATTATTATCCAGACTTATTTCATATCAAGAGCTATTGTACAAACTTCTTTTATATCAAGAGAACTTTGGAATATTACTATAAAAAGTAAACATATGAATATTTGAAATATAAAAAGTCAAAACACATAATTTAGTACACAATAATATGAAAAGTATTACACTAATAATTTAAAATAACGATACATTAATAAACATTCTAAAATCAAACTAGTAAACGAAAACTTAACGCAATATTAGACAAAGTAAAGGTTATTATATATTATAATATGTATTAACAGATAAGAATTAGAGAAATACATATTTACTATAAATGTGAAAGCTAATCGCGAGAGCTGTGCACGCAGTGATGTATTCCTTGCAGCAGAGGAAGCACGAGAGACGACAAATTATTAAAAAAGGATCTACAGCCTTTGCTTTTCAGTTTCACCTAGCTTGCAACCGCCGCGCTCCCGCGAGTTGGACTTTGCGACTGCCCCAACCCCCCAAGCAAGACTTTTGCGACCCCTGGGGGTCATGATCCACAAGGTTGAAAAACACGGCTCTATAATAATGTTATTGCTGTGAAACATTTGAATCACTGTCAGAAGAAGATAATATACAATTTAGAATAATTAAATAATATTTTAAACGAACAATAACATATACTTCGCAGTGATGTGTACTTGCTATCTATTTCAAATCAAATTCTTAAGTTCTAAACGAAGAACATAATTACTACAAAAGTCCTCTTCTTTATGTTGTATTAAGTGCAAAATAAATCCTTAATGGCACTAACAAGACGAAGAAAATATGAGTAATCTCGTTCCTTAAATAGGCCTTGTGGGCAAGCAGTATGTCACTCCGTTGGATTCCGTTTTGCTATCTACAAAGCGAAATACTTAGTGTCAAAATTGTGTCAAAGAACGATGTTATTGTGTTTAGATGCTTTACTCTCTATGATCGTGAAATAGCGTAATGTTTAACAAGTATAAAAGTGTTTGTCTCTGACGAGAACAGACCGTAGTCTGTCTACTCGTCTACTCGGGAACATGACCCCTGGGTCACGTTCCCAAGTTACTTTTCAGACCGTAATTCACCAACCAACTCTAAACAATCCCTTTATTCAAAGGTAATTCCAAGGCATCTCTTAAATACATCTTTCACCTAATTTAATTGCTAACCTTAGGTGTCCTCTAAACTTTAGATAAAATTAGCGCTAAGTACATAGGTACTTAGCGCCAAAGCCACCAAAAGACAATTTAAGTTATAGAACTTAAATTGTCTTTTGGTTACCTGAAACTAAGAAACTGTTGGCGAAAGCGGGCATCACTCTTCTATTTATAGCCAGGTACTTATCCATTTTATCAAAACTGTTCGAAAACTACGAAGTCGGTGAGTAGTATTGACATTAAAATTAAGAATTTATTGCGAAATCTTATTTTATATTTATCTTAAATTATCAGTTTTTTATCAATTTTATAATTCTGAGAAGTTGATCCTCGCTGATAAATTCACGTTTAGTGAGTTTTTCTAATAAAATGCTAAGTTTATGTACTCTAATCCTTTTGTTTACTTTTTATACAATATCCTTGGTATTTCACGCAAGGCAGACGGCGACATGTCTCAAATTTAATTCCATTAGTGTAAGCGAAGAGCGATATGTAGACGGGACGTCGATTTTCACTTAGCGGTTTTTCAGTAGACCGAGGTTCTTTCCGTCCTGTCAATTACCGACGCTATATCGGATTTAAAAATTTCTTCAGCATTGAAATTTTGTGTTTATTTTCAATTACTACGGGCAAACATTTACAACACAACGTTTAGGGAGAGTGCCCAGTACAATAACAATCAAAGCACTAAGTTCATTTAGAACGAATCTGGGATCCCTTATTTAGGAGTCAGATGTTTTAACTTCTGCACCAATGGGCCAGTCACAATAGTTAGTGACATAATTGGATCAAAATATAAACAATTGTTTATCTTTTCATTACAGCTATTAGATTGAGTGTTCATTTTGCTCCTAAAGTACTGAATATATTTAAACAGAGTTTTAAGTGTTGGATAGCTTGGACTCCGGAAAGTTTTAGACTCTGCATGCATAACTACCCGCGTGAATCCGGGGCGTCGTTAGTATTATTCACATAAACTACAATAATGGATTAACGAAGAAATACATATGTATTTCGAAAATGGACAAGTCGTAAAAGTCGACCAAGGGATAGGAATTACTATAAGGAACTAGTTTAAACACTGGCTAACAACCTATCACACTGTCGTTCTGCTTTGGCATCTGTATGGCCCATAGACCACCTACCCGGAGACTTGAAATAGAAAAGTGTCGTTATCACTCGTGCGTATCATATAAGCTTATAATATTTGAAAATTAACGCGCGCTGGTTTTCTGTGTTTAAGCGGTATCAAAAAAAAGAATATATCCTATTTTTTTCATTTTTGTCTTTAATGTAAACAAATGTGGCGACTATGACATTTATAACATAACTAGAGATGGGCTAGTTAGTTGTCATACTTATAAGTTATTAGTTAAACCAAACATTTCTAGAATTTTTGTCCCTTGTGTTTGTACTTCAATAAAAACCACCATGAATTAAAATGTCATGATAAGTGTAAAAATGAATTGGAGATTATTGTTTGCACATCGCAAACAATAATATTCTTCTGTTATTATTCTGTCTTTCATTTAGAATTAATTGCGTCATTCGCTTTTAATAGAGTGAACCTGAGTGAACTGATTTATGACACTAATTTGATCTAGGAACATAGGCAACCTTTAGGTAACACACAAATTAAAAACAAAACGCTTGACAAATAACCAAAATTTTTTCAATGCTGTACTCAATGATGTTATAATAATAACATCATTGGCTGGACTACATTGGATAATATTTGGTGTTATTTGTTAATCTGTATTTCATAGTTTTGTATGTATAACGGAAAAGCAGTGTTATTAGAGTGCCACGTGAATACGCCGGTCCAGCGAAAGGTAAAAATATAGCGAAATTTGGGTTAGTTTCATGTTTGTTGAAATTTGAATGAAATGAAATGACATTAAAGTCAAACATGAAAAAAATAGGATATAAACAATGTCAACTTACGCTGTAAAGCTCTGTGGAAGTGACAGTCATAAAAATAATTTCATAAAGGGATGTTATTGTTGGTAGATACAAAACTAATAATACAAAAGTGAACAGAGTTCTATAGTGATACTGGCTGAATGCTAAGTCCTAATTATGTATTTGTCCTTGTCCTGAGCATGCTATAGATTACGTGTGTCTCATTCTTACAAAAGGCACACAATATAAGTATAGATACGAAAAAACGGATATATATATCTATATTGTTTCTACAAATATGAAAAATTGTAACTGTTTCCTTTCTATTTTTATAAGTTTTTATTTAAGTGACATACCTATTTATTAAATGAAGAAAGGAATGCTTAGATGGTTCGGGCACATAGAAAGAATGAATGTTGAAAGACTGACGAAGAACATCTACAGAGCGAAAGCGAGTGGCAAAAGAAGCCAAGGAAGACCAAGGCTGACATATGAATGTCAAAAGCTCTTGCATACCTAGGCGAAAATGTGTGAGAAGAATGATGAGATTTGAGGAAGCGAAAGAAGTATGTAAGGACCGCGACGGTTAGCGCTCGTCCTCTCTGACTACCCCGTTAGGGCTACGGCATGGAGATATGTATGTATGTACATATTTATTACATAATATTTTTGATTAGAATGATTGTTTTTAAATTTTAAATTTAGTAATTTAGATCAATTAAATTTGTATACCTAATTCGAAATAAATAATTTTGTTTTGATTATTATGTTTCTTTCATAAGAGAAACTCATGAAAAGATTTCTTAGACTTATGACTTATTGATATACATATACTATACAATCTCTACACGTGTGACGTAATATGACGTTGTCCTTGCCCGACCGTTTACTTCTCATTCCTCTAACCTTGACAGAATAGTTTGCTTAGAAATTGGTCAAAATTACTGGTTTCGTGGTAGGTGGTCTGTGGTAAACACAAGCGCTTAGTGTTGGAATTGGAGGCGATGACGTGTAACTTTGTTGCGTTTGATGCTCGGTCCATGCAGAATGGGTAAAGTTGTTTGTTCTTTGCGAAACCGGTATATGGCATCAAACCAGGACATACACCATTAATCAGAAGAAATCCAGAGTAGCTTACATTGCGGATGTGTGTAGAGGTGATTTCCTGAGCGAAAAAAGCTCGCACATAAATTGTCAGACGAAGCTCGGCCGGGCCGAGGATCGCATTTCCATAATTCAGCTCGTTACCGCGGCTACGACGCATGTGTGGTATTAACGAGATACAATCTCTACGGTGTACATTTCGCTGAATAGAATAAAATTAATGAAATTAAACTGCCATGAATTTTATTGGGCTGTTTAATCAACAACTCTTATTGTGAGATAAACTAAATGTCAGCTGCATTCCACGTGGGACAGAATTGAATTAATTCTACCCTTTTACATTAAAAATGTTGTAAATGTTACCTGAATGCTGCAACTAACCAATTTTTATTATCGTTATTAAACACAGTACTAAAAATTTCTACACAGGAAATGTAGTGATAGAAATAACGAAGCTCTTTTTAAAAGTTATGTTTTATTATAATCATATACGTCTCCGTTAACAAGAGACCTCAAGAAGGTAGACACGGATTTTCTTTACCCCAGCTTCTAGTTAAGCCATTCTTCGTCTTTCGAAGTTACAGATGGCCAGGTTTTTAGTCTCAGAACATGTTCAGAATAGACATAAGTGATTTAGAGAAAATCGCATCTTAAATCGATTTCCCTGGAAATCCAATTCAGTATCTTAAAATACCGCCTTTAAAAATTAAACTGTAAGCCAAAGAGCTCGGTTTGTACGTTATCATTATATTAATAATCACTTCATTACTATTTTAAATGTAAATAAGGAACATCTATTGATTTATGTAATATAAATTAGTAATCAGAAGATCAGAACTAATTTGACTGAATACCAGTTAGGATTAAAGTGGGCAAAATCTTCTCTTTTAATACTTTTAATTTACTAATAAAATCTTAAACAGCGATATACTTATAAATACAATATTAAATTACAAACAAAACAGAAACAAATTATAAAGCCCGTGAAAAGAAAGATATAAATAACAAATAATGTATAGGTACCTACTAGATTTCGAATATAAATAATGGATTGTATGCGTTGTTGCTTTCATTTAAAGATTAAGCGACGCGCTTTTAGAGGTCAAAAGTATTCCATTGTAAGGTAGGCAGGTGCCTCACGATTCAATTCAATTATTTATTAATGGAATCAAGACTCAGTCACTATTTTATTTGCATACTCAACCGCCGTGCGCCGCTGCACTGCCCTAAGGCCGCACGACAAACCATCAGGTCAAACATTGACACAAAAAACATATTTAACAGTTCTATTACCATAAACAAATTGAATACCTTTCTTTACGAATAATAATACCTACTACAAGACAGACAAAAAAATCCAAAAACCACGAAATAAAAAAAACAATTATTCAAAGATCGTAGTAAACTTTTTAAATATTAATTTTTTGTTTTCACATTTTAAATACACTTACACATATATTGTGTGGTGTACCTACAGCACATTATAATTATGAGTTTTAGAATTATCATGAATATTTTTGGTTCAATATATTACAAAACTATAAATGACTAGCGACACGCTCCGACTTCGCACGGGTAGACATTTTTTGAACATAAAACATAGCCCATGTTACTCGCTGATAATGTAGCTTTCTATAGGTGAAAGAATTTTTGAAATCGGTTGAGTAGTTTCTGAGTTTATCCGTTACAAAACGAACAATCAAATTTTTTACCTTTGTGACATTAGTATAGACTAATTGTAAAGCTCCATTTTGAGGACAACATCTTGGTGCACAGGGTTGCCAAAAGATTTGTGAATTGTAATATCTTAGTCTTGATACTGAAAATCACTGTAAATGTACATGAGCCAGTCCACCTAAAAACAGGTAGACCGTTCACTCGTCTGTATTATCCGTAGTAAAAAAAAATTAAAATTTTGGCAACTAAATTTTAAGTAACAAGAGGTACAATTTATGTAACTAAATAACGGAAAATAAAACATATATTTACGTCCTAAGTATAAATTTAAGTCGCTCACATGTCGATAGTCATTATAATTAAGTTAATGGTGGTTATAATTTACAAAAACCTAGTTACTTTTTTAGGTTTATACATCTTACTCTAAGCAATGACAGCTTTCTTAGCGGCAACTTTGAGGAAGTCAATTATTTAAGATAATGTATAGTTTTAAGTTTTTAATATTAACGTTAAGACATCTATGTAGTATTTATGTCATTAAATTATAGATTTACAAATATCGCACAAGTAGCATTAGCGTTCAAATGCGGTTTTCTGTGTTTGCAGTCACACACTTTAAATCAGTTACTGATAGCGTCTTCAAGTTATCGTATGTATCTTGACAACTGCATCACAATTATTACATAATTGTGATATAGATTACAAATGTACATATACATACAATACCTCAAAATTGGTGACCATACCAGTAACTAATTAATCTGTGACCATATTACAGGTTAAACAATGAACACATTGAAATTAAATGCAGTATCTAAGTATTCTATTTTCAAAGAGAACGAACTTCGGGTTTATTACATAATTATAAAATAACTAACTGTTGCCAGCGACTTCATCCGCGTAAAATTAAAAAAATGTAACTTATGACATCCCTGAGGCTTTATCTATCTCCATTATAAATTTCACGAAATCAGTCAAGCCGTTTAGGAAGAGACGAATTACGAACACACGCATACCGGAATTTTATACACAAGATAATAAATAATCCAGATAGTGTGTAGTGTAGTAGTGTGACACCAACTAAGCGCTATAGGTTTATACTATGATACCACAAAACAAACTGCGAGTGCCAGTAACAATTAATCGGCTGGCCAAGTATTGCACCCGGGACCCTCGACTTAGGCGGAAAATGTACTACTATCGCACAAATAGCCTTATAGGCTAGATACAACTGATTTGCATCTTTACATATAAATAAAATGTCTGTGATATTGAGATAGTTATACACGATATACTAAAATGCAAACACGCGTTTTTTAAATTTTTGTCTCTCTGTCTGTCTATTTGTTTGTCTAATACAATCTCCGAAACGGCTGAACTAATTTTGACGTGTCTTTTATTAGACGTAGAGGACTTTTTAGATAATAATCTAGCCTACTTTTTATTCCGGCAAAATAGCAAAGACTGTGTACAATCTAGGCCAAACAAAACACATATAGATAAATAAATCATATAATATAACAACAATCTTCAGCTCGATTATTACACAATACAATGTCAAAATTGTCTGTATATACTTGGTGTATACTAAGCGAACTAAAAGGTCTACATTCGTCCGTACTACTGAGAGTCACTTAGCGTTCGTCTCAAGTGGAGCACAATTTCTTATTCACCTAATGCGACTCGTTACTGCATACAGGTTTGATGTGAGCTTCCATTAGTACGCTCTACGTGTGACGGAATGTGACAAAAGCGATGGCTAACTTTAACGTGGCGTGCAGAATATTAAATTATGGCATTCTAATTACTAATAAATATGCACCGAGTATGAGTGTTGTCGAATGTCGAATTCGAGAAAACGTTCATTTAAGAAAGGGAAAATTCGGTTAGATAATTTCTTTCTATATAATTATGTATACATACAAAGAAAGTTGATATTATCTACGTCTACTGAAATTGTAATAATTCACTTAAATAATGTTCGTTTATTGTTGATGGTTTCCTAAAGGATATGAATTCCCTTGATTTACTTTTATTTTATTATAATTACAATTGCTATACATGCACATTTCGGTGATTAAATTAAAAAAAATTTTTTCTCGCAAACAAGAATAACTTTTGAACAAGTGGACTTATGAAACAATGACTCGGAACCTTTTTTGTAGAGCAATTAAATCCTCTACAAAAATATGTATAGAGATTCACTGTGTGATTGGTGGTTTGCAAGTTATAAAAATCAAGACGTGAAAATACTTTTTTCCATTTTATTCTTATGGAAAATCAAAAAATGCTATGCGGACCATCTTAATATTATTACTAAGAATTCATATTCAAACAGTTTTTTAATATACCCAAACGAAACTTTTGAGCCTGTTTGCGAGAAAATATTTTTTTTTACTCACTAATGTACATACCTATTTAATAATAGCAATCTGTAAAATAGTGAAAAAGGAAAAACTTAAGTTTTACAGATGTAATTAGATAATTAGCATTGTTAATTCAAGCTAGTGACGCTCAGCAGATTTAACCGAAATTCAACCGGTGACGAAGTTCGGTAAAAGTGCGAAATATGAAAAATACCGAATGTCAAATGAATTTAGGTGCAATTCTATCAATTACTACATACATACGTATTTTCCAGCTGTATCTCTAATGGGGTAGTCAGAGAGGAGGGATAGTCAAGCTTCGCGGTCCTTACATACTTGTGGGGATGTAGTGTAGTCTATTATTAATTTACATGAACTTCTACACACATAAAGAACCGACACTTGGTATACGAGCACAAATAAATAGAGACGAACACTTTACAAGTTAACGAATTTATTTTTAGGATACGGTTTACAGATATTACTCTAATATTACACAAGCAATCACAAATACAGTATTATAATAACAACGATAATGTTACGACAGAAATTAAAAAAAGAATTTAAAAGGTACAACATCAACTTGCATTACCGTTGGAATGAACGAATCCTAAATGTGTGTCGTGCACTGTGTTTACTCGCGACAGTTATTTTATAAGCGAGTGGCGTGCGCAGTGTAATGTAAAATGTTAAAAGTGCCAGTAGGTTTAAATTAATATATATATATAACATGTTTGTCCGTTCGTAAATTATATTAATATTTATATAAATTTTATATTTGCGTATGTTTGCGTGTATGTATGTTAATGAGTATTATAATATATAAATACATACATACATATCTTCGCGCTGTATCCGTAATGGGGTAGTCAGAGAGGACGAAACGCCAAGCATCGCGGCATTTACATACCTCTTTCACTTCTTCAAATCTCATCATTCTCCTTACAAATTTTCGCCTAGGTATACGAGTGCTTTTGACATTTCTGTCCGCTATTTGATCTTCATAAGTCAGCCTTGATCTTCCTTGGCTTCTTTAATAGGTATATAAATAGTTATATAAATAAGGTGTATGTATGTGGTGTTGTATATGGCTTACATACTTCTTTCGCCCCCTCAAATCTCATCATTCTTCTCACACATTTTACTACTAATGGATATTCAGTTCGAAAGTAAAAACTATGTCACAGTCTGACAAAACATAAACAAATCAGATGAAAGCAATGCGTCGCGCTCTATCTACCTTGTTTGGGATAAAGTTATACATATATAATATGTACATAATTATTAACTTAAGATATTTTTAAATCAATCGACACATAAAATTCCAATACATTAAGAAAATACTGCTTTTTTAGCAGGCAAACATCATTAAGTTGATGTTATCGTTCATAATACGCTAGTTAAATGTCATCCCTAATCACAATACAAAAATGGAACGAGAATATCACATAGAAATGTAAAAAAAGATTTAAATGAAGCTTATTTCACGCAAAAACTACCAACAAACCTGTGCCGCAAAATAAATAGGTATGCACTTAAATCGACACGTAAATTAAATTCATTTTGTTTTCCTCATCTGAATTAAATTAAATAATTAAATGCTACTCGCTTTATCTGTTATTTTTGATTAATATATACGTTGGACACCGACAAAGCAGTGCTTAAAGTTTTTAATTAAAAGTGCATCCAGAAAACTCTTCTACATTTTTCCCGACGAACTCTCTCGGGAAATCTCACACTACAGAAATAGTTACTTAAGTAGATAATAATTATAATTAATAATAATTTAATTCATATATATCAAACATGGGGCATTCAACCTATAGAGTGGCAATGTTATTTATTTTGTATGAAAACAATTTACGTCTAAACACTGTTGCGGTTACTGCGTTCATAGTTTAATTTAAAACTTTAAAAGAACTTTAAAAGATTCGATGCTGATTAGTTGAGTCTGATCTCTGGAATATCCTGAGGATGCTTCCTTGAGAGACGAAGCAGGAGTCGATTAATAGGTTCCAGATGTTGGGCGGATGTTACTTAAAAATTATAAGAAACTATCAGAAATTCTAATTTCATTCAAAAACAAATAAACGTAAGACTTACAATCGATTGTACAAAAGAGATAAACGCGCCTATCAAACCGAGCATAATCAATATGTATATAGTCTTATTTTTACTTTTCTAGCAATATCTTAAAACGAAGACGACTATTTATTTTTCTTTGATGTAGAAATTACTGAACCATTCATGGAGTTAGCAAATTCTCTGGAATCAATAAACTTCAAATGGTAGGATATCGATATCTCTGGCCAAAAGATAGACTACCATTTGCCAATACCCCATAATACGCAAGCAAAGGCACACACAGGTAAAAGCCAATTATACACAAATCCGTTCTTTCAAGGCAAACTGATTCATTCAATTTCAGACTTAATAATCGACACATCTTTTACTCTTTCGAGACACTTGCATTTGATATTAGAATCTGCGAAAATTGATAATTAATTACACACTAACTGTTATGTTAATTAATGGTAGGGGTTAAAGTATGAAATTGGCATTTTAACGCACTGGCCAGTTTGAACTAAAATGAAACCTAGATCGTGTCAGATTTCAGAGTAAAATTTTTTTTACACGAAAACTAACATTTTAAACTTAAAAAATTATGACATTTGATTATTCGACTTTCAATTGTTTTTATACTCCGCATTTAACGTGAAGGTGAATACAGCGAAAATCAGTAAGTAATTTTCGCATACGAATTCCGACGTGGGACTAATGTAGCAGAAACTACTCTTAATATCAGTGCTGTGTTCGGAGAGGATACGTCTAACGACCGCAGTGTTTGTATTTTTGGTTTAACCGCTTTAATAGTAAAAACTTCGACTTGAATAATGAAGCACGAAAAAGAGCAGCCACTAAGGTAAATAGTAGGCAGTATATATATGTAACTCAGCCAAAATGGCCATACACAATGCGATGTCGGTTCGAACTTTATTGTCGGCAAAGAGGCCTTGATATGCCCGAAATCGAGTGAAAGTAAGATAAAGTAGAAATACGATCTCTCAGAAATATGTGCGGTGTCGCTCTTGCGGACAAAATAAGCAATGATGAGATCCGCAGTTTAAAAATGAATAAAGGAATGCTTAGATGGTTCGGGCACATAGAAAAAATGAGTGATGAAAGGACTGACGAAGAAAATCTAGAGCGAAAGCGAGTATTAAAAGAAGCGAAGGAAGACCAAGTCTGAGTTATGAAGATCTTATAGCCAGAGTGTTATTCGACGGAAATGTCAAAAGCATTCGCATATCTAGGCGAAAATGTGTGAGGAGAATGATGAGATTTGAGGGAGCGAAAGAAGTTTGTAAGGACCGCGACGCTTGGCGCTCCGTCGTCCGTATGTAAGGATTTTTTAGAATTTTTTGCACGGAAAAAATTGTGGCCCTGGAAGCAGTACCAAATGCCTTCACACAGTTTGTAGAGTCCAGGTAAGCAAAGTTCCATCGGAAAGGTTTAAATGATCTTCTGATTAGATGATGGCAAAAATGTATAGACAACGAGGGCAAATACTTTGATTAAAAAAATATACCTATATTTCAACCAACAAAAAATAGTTTTAACTTTTCAGCACGGAACGGCAATTTCATACTTTAACCCCTAACATTAATTAATTTATAATTAACTATTATAATTATAACTGACTTACACAGTATTAAGTAGTCCGATAAATAATTCAATTTTAACTTAATTTTAAGCGACTTAATTTTATTTTAAGTATGCTTTTACGTTTTCAGCACTTAATATTAGCGAAGCTCTATAATGCGCATGATCGCCCCTTGTTGTTTCGTTTGCTTATTCCTATAATTGGAGCTTCTTTTACAAGCACTCGTGAAATCTTAAAATCATATTTTACATATTCTTGAGCTCTGTTGTAACATGACTGTAACGTCTTTCGTTCACTTCAACTATTATAAAAAAAATCTTTAAACACACGAACCACAAACGTGACGCTCTGTCAAGCTTATACTTATACCTAACTACATCGTGTGTGTCAGAACGTGTCAAGTGTTTGTTTACTTGTACGCTTTTTAACTTGCAACTTATTACTTAATTCATTGCTCACATGTAAAAATTAAGTTAAAAATTAGTTAATTATTGGAGTACTTAATACTTGTAAATCAGCCTTAACAAGTAATGTGTGACTGTGAAATATATTAACAAAAAAAATATATTTACTGACGGGTCTATGTCGCGTTTATACTTTAAGGCTAATTACCTATTTTATCCCGACGTTTCGACCGGATTGCACCGATCGTGGTCACGGGCAGACTGCTGAGGATGAATGACGTCTTCGTAGCGTGCGGTTTTTTTCCATCCTCAGCAGTCTGCCCGTGACCACGATCGGTGCAATCCGGTCGAAACGTCGGGATAAAATAGGTAATTAGCCTTAAAGTATAAACGCGACATAGACCCGTTAGTAAATATTGTAAGATGTGTTACAAGTCGTGAAAGTTTAAAAACATTAATTTAATTAATGCCCTTTTCGAGAACGAGATATAGGAGTTTACACGAGCGAAAAATCGAACTAGCTAGGACTTCAAGTTCGGGAAAATTCGTTTTCACCGTGTTTTCACGCACTTAAATTTAGTAATTGGTATTGATTGGTAATTTCGCAACAAAGTTTTCTTCTCAATAGCATAGTGGTTAGAGCGTAGGTCTACCACAACGAAGTCCGCGGTATCGAATACTGCAATGTGGTTAATTTTATATATATGATCACACTTAAAAGATGCGCAAAACTCCGGTCGTCCAGGCACTACAATTAATAAATAAACATTGTTTAACACTCGTCTATTGTTTAATGCTCGTGTTTTTATATATAGCCTTACATTTGAGAGAAATATGTTTAAACTTTAAAATATAGCTAGGTTTTAAAGGTCGGAACTACTCGCATGGAAATTGCATAGTTACTTCCTCTTATGTACTCCCCAAGTAAAAATCAGCCTATTCAAGCAGTGAGTGTCAATTACAATACCGAAGCCGATGGTAGTTTCAATATTACTGCGAACATCCATCCATAATTTTTTTTTTTGTAGACCTATAAATAAAATAATAAAACTGACTGGATAAATTTCGTACTTCAAAAAAAATCGGCTAGAAGCATATTGGACATAAATTAGTTCTATAGCAATTTCAATCAAAGTAAAAGTTTAAAAAAAAAAGCAAAATAAAAAAGTCTGAATATAAAACATTAATTATATAATTTTTTATTCCCATTTCCGATTTTGAGTTACCAACTTACCAACGATTACCAACTTACGGTCTCTGTATTAAATTACAGCTCAGTAGATGTAAAGATGACATGACATGATATAAAAATTGTCTATGACATACAAATATACGGAGAGTCAGACATGACCAAACTACAAATATTCCGCTTGAAGTCATTTTGTCAATGAAACTTTTTAAGAAAAAAGTTTTTAAGGTTTATTTGTAAACAACAGAAATCACAAATGTTATTTTGAAATGTTTGTATTTCTGTCTATACCTTTATTTTATGTACCGGTCATTTATTTAGGATATCATATTTTACCTTCATCAACCATTTAAATGAGAACTGTTCTGTTTGACCACATTTTCATGCGAATGAAATCGCAGCATCGCAGAGCACAGCTACCTAGTATGTATTACCTTATTAACCGATACAATCAACTATATCCTCTTCATTGTTGTCTTTAATGCTTCGATCACAAGCTTTAATGTAAACAAATGTGGCGACTACGACATTTATAACATAACTCGATATGGGCTAGTAGTTCGCAAATTATTGACTTAGTTGTCATACTTATTAGTTATTAGTAAAACCAAACATTTCTACAACTTTTGCTCCCTTGTGTTTGTACTTCAATAAAAACCACCTTGAATTAAAACGTCATGATACTGTAAACATTTCTATTTGTAAAAAACACTTAAAAATAAAGAATTGGAGATTATTATTTGCACATCGCAAACAATAATATTCTTCTGTTATTATTCTGTTTTTCATTTAGAATGAATTGTATCATTCACTTTTAATAGAGTAAACCTGAGTGAACTGGTTTATGATACTAATTTGATCTAGGAATATAGGCAACCTTTACCTGACATACAATTTAAACACAAAACGCTTGACAAACAACCAAAATTTTTTCAATGCTGTACTATATTGGATAACATTTGGTGTTATTTGTTAATATTTCATAGTTTCGTGTATATAACGGAAAAACATATTATTAGAGTACCTACGTGTAATACTTCGGACCAGTGAACGGTGAAAATTTAGCGAAATTTTGGTTCGTTTCTTCTTTATGTACATTACATTATATCTATAGTAAGTATGTATATCGTTTTCATCTTTTCTTTTTCTTCGCACAAACAATACGAATTACTTGTCAATCGCTTATCGGTTTCTAGGTTGTAGCAGAATATAAATTTGCACCTATGAGCAAAGCTATAGCCATCACCTTTTCGTACAGCTGCAACCACACATGTTATGGAATTTTAGTGTACAGTTTTATTTTTTTGTTTAATTTATTTAATACTATAGCTATATGTGTAATTGTAATGGCATATGTGAATAAAAGTTTTATTTATCTATTTAATACCGACAGAGCACCGTTCAGCTATCCTCCGTCCAAAATTCCAAAACCACAAATGGCGTAGCTTTTTTGCCTCTTAAGGAAGCATCCTCAGGATACTCCAGCGATAGGTGAATTCGAATCGGTGAATCAGAGAAGTCGGTTCTGGTGCAGACCGAGTCTGATCTTTGGAATATCCCGAGGATACTTCGTTAAGAGGCGAAACACGTGGCGATCAATTGTTTTGTAATTTTGGACGAAGGATAACTAAAAATTATAAGAACTCAGCACACGAAATAGATTTCAGCAGTCTATACAATACAATAAAAAAATATATATTTCCAGAAAGAAATATAAATTATGTAGTTTTTAACTTGCAAGCACGAGTTGTTAACTTGTGTTTAAAAGTTAGTTTTCATACGCCGGTGGGTTGATGAGCGCAACGCAATGTAAGTAGATAATGCACAAGTTAGTTCGTCTAAAACTTGCAGATGGAATAACAGGCACTTATGAGTTTTAATTAATTTAGTGGTGCACGCTAGGTGCATGCATGTAACCGGGGAGCGCACGTTATGGCTAGGAACTAGGGCTGCCACCCCTCCGAGTTTGACCCGGAGTCTCCGGGATTGAATGGTTCATAACCGGGCTACAGGTTTAACATCGATATCTCCAGGCGCCGGACGACAGCAGAAAGACGACTCAAGAGCTGCTAGCGCTGGGAATCCCAGCACTAGCATCACTATTTGGATTTGTGAATACGTACTTATTTCATTTCAATAAATAATAATAATTATAACACAATAAAAACTATAATTTCCAAACATCGAAACGAATGCCTAACCTAATCAATAAAACATAGAATAAAACTTTAAATTATAAAAGGGTCTAGCAGGTTAAGCATATGAAAACTGCACTCGCGATGAAGGGTTCTTACCTTGTTGTTACTGTTATTAATCTAAAATAGCCATACAATTAATCTCATATCTCTAACCCCAATAGTAAGGGAATAATGGGGGTGACAGCCCTTAACGTAAACATTTTTTTTTCACTACCTATTGAAGATATCTTTATAAAACTCAAACTGCACATGACTATTCATAAACTAATTATAATATATTTTTTTTAGAATTTTTGCGATATTAGCAACTAAAAAACGAGAAGTATATTTTTTGGGGGTGGTTTTTTACACTAACCCCCAAAATTATACCTACCAAAAAAATATATCTTATTTGCTCATTAATTAGCTATTACATGTGAAAATTACAAAAGAGTCGAATTGGTGGAACATAGGTAAAAAAAAAATAAAAACCAATTATGGATACGTGCATATAACAGTAGCAGCATTAACAGAAGAAGAAGCAAATGCATCACGATTTGTAACAACAGTACGTTGGCCTGTTGAATCAGATCAGATTACCCATCCACTGATCACACGTAACCACTGGTCGTATCAGACACAAGTTACTCTACAAACTCTCCACTATTCATATGCCTAAAAACGTAATCTACAATTTTTTTTGCTCGAATTTATCGATGTAAAAACGAGGAACATGGAGGCTAGTCCGCAATCAACTCTCCCGTTTGTTTACCGAGCTTTTGGACAAATGGGCCAAGTTTTACGGCGCCTGGACTCAAAACCCGCCCACTGCTCGCTTTTTATTAATGAACGTATTACCTGCGTGAAATTACGTCTTTTTTTTTAAAAATACTTTAAATTTCGTTATTATATGCAACGCGTTAACAATATATAAACACAAAATTCAAGCCATGATCTATAAGCATCACATGTAGGCAATACATTATCTACTCGTAGTAAAATCTAAATAATAAACTGTATTTAATAGAAAAAGTTTTAGGTCATAAAGCTTAACACTGCGAAATTTAATTAAGAATCTGAAGTTTTGTTATTCAACACGATACTAAAATAACTTGACTTAATATTCAACGCGTAGTAAAAGAAACTTAGCTGATCTGTCACAAATAAATTAAAATTTTAAGTCATTATTAAAATAAATTAATACAATTCTGTGACCTAAACTAAGCACTGAGCTTACAAATGGGGTACCACACAACGGATTACACCCAAACTCCCGAGACAATGACAATCGATCTGGCTGGAAATCGAACATGAGGCTCTCGGCTTGGAAGGCAGATGTGCTAACCACTGTACCGATGGGCCCGTCAACATATTAAACAATTTTATTAAACAACACAAGTGAAAATAAATTCGCTACGCAAATAAAGCAAACAAATAATTAAAAATTTTAAAACCCCCGACTCAAAAAATCCTCCAAAAAGTAAAAACATAATATGTACTTCATAGTCCATTATATTTTGTGATAAGTTTCAATAAATAGTAGTAGTAATATATCCAAGCGTCATATCAAGGTTACTGTGACATTATTGAAGTCACAGTATACTAAATTTCTCATCGATTACATTAGACTAATAGAAGATGCTCGCGTTAAAAATTAAAAGAGCTGATATTCTTCAAACGGCTGAACCGATTTTGATATAACATATCTAAGAACCACCGCTAGAAAACCTGCTTTCAAACAAAAAAAACGCATCATAATCGGTCCATTCGTTTAGGAGCTACGATGTCACAGACAGACACAGATACACAGACACACAGACAACTCAAACTTATAACACCCCTTCTTTTGCGTCGGGGGTTAAAAAAATGGCATAACTCGCACTTGGCCTATTATTTTGGTAACGTAGAAGACACCTGAAAAAAGTATTCAGACCCCAGGAGCGAAGACTGGATTATGGGAAACTTTTATCCATAGTTAAAATTTGAAAAAGCCCGACACAAAAATTCCTGGACTAACCTGGACTACCAAACATATCTAAAACATGAACGCTGCAGCCTTAAAACAAAAAAAACTGCAAATCGGTTCAGCTACGACACCACAGAAACACACATACAAACAATGTGCAGTTGTTGTATAACTTTTTTTTCAACCGGAGTTGAAATAAAAAACACAACTGAATGGTTTTAAAAACTAAGCTCAAAGTGCTTGCCTATGTCATATGTATGGTATGTATAAGAAACCTCTGTGCAAAGTTTTAAGTTATTACATTACACCAAACCGTTTAGACTGCGTTCTTATCTCCGTTAGTGAGTTAAACAGTTTTTCCTTTTGTCTAAATACATTTATATAAATAAAATTGAATGTTTCTTTGAATGTTTGTCCTCTATGCGTACCTAAACCATTCATCCGATTTTAATGACACTGGTGAGTCGTTCTGCGTACGACCGAAGGTTTCTGAACTACTTATTTCATTTAAAAAATAAAAGACTACGCGAACGAAGTCGCGGCCAATTGCCAGTACATACATAAAAGTTGCTTCTTTCATACATATATACATATAATAACATAACATAACATAACATAACTTCACGCTGTATCCCCAACGGGGTAGCCAGAGAGGACGGAGCGCCAGGAGTCGCGGTCCTTACACACCTCTTTCGCTTCCTCAAATCTCATCATTCTCCTCACACATTTTCGCCTAGGTATGCGAGTGCTTTTGACATTTCCGTCTGCTAACACTCTGGCTATTTGATCTTCATAAGTCAGCCTTGGTCTTCCTTGGCTTCTTTTACCACTCACTTTCGCTCTGTATATTTTCTTCGTCAGTCTTTCATCACTCATTCTTTCCATGTGCCCGAACCATCTAAGCATTCCTTTCTTCATTTTTACAATAACACTGTTGTGCAACCCTGTCATACTGCGTATCTCGTCATTGCTTATCCTGTCCGCAAGCGTGACACCGCACATATTTCTGAGAGACCGCATCTCCACAGCATTTATCATACTTTCACTCGATTTCGGGCATATCCAGGCCTCACTGCCGTACAACAAAGTTGGCACCAACACCGCATTGTGGATGGCCATTTTAGCAGTGTTAGATATATTCACACTACCCACTAATGCGGACAGAGCACCGTTCACTTTATTGCCAGCTGCTACCCGTCTCTCCACATCCAACTCACATCTTCCATCCCTCGAAAACGCACTCCCCAGGTACACAATTTCATTCACCTGTTCTAGACATTTTCCATTTACACTAATCACACATTTCGTTTGTACCGCTATACATATAATAAAACTGAAAAAGCAGCGAGTATGTTTGTACATTGAACATAGTTACCAAAAACTGATTGGGGACGATGATAGAAAAGTATCAGAATAGAAAATGATATTTTGAAAATGTTTGTCTGTATGTCTGTTCGAAAAAGCTAATCTCACTAAACTTTGCTTGGAGCTTCGAACAGATTCTATTTTATTGACGGTAAGAAAAGATATCCCAAATTGGAGTAATATAACTGTTACGTTAATCTAATAATAAATGAAAACGGTTGTTTCTCGTACGGCTAGCATTACGTGACGCCCTCTCATGTGACGCAAACAAGCTCTTTGTTCAGGTTCTCGACCATTCCACATCAAATGTATACAAAGAAGCTTCATATTATAATTTATAACTTGATTATTAAAACTAAAATTGATGAATTAAAACTTCACGCGTACGAAATCGCAAGTACAACTAGTCTACATTTAAGAGTTTATATGAAAGTGTTATCTACATCAGAAAATTTGTTCTTTTACCTACAATTCACACAAAACTGATTAAATGAATGACGTATAACGTCACAGCCCAAATCACTGGGTCCAGAAATATGAAATTTTGCACAGATGTTTCTTAAAATAATAATAAAGTAATAATAGTCTAAAATCATCATCTATATCTAAAATCTGAAATCCTCTAAGTTTAAAATCATCCTTTGAGAGGGTAATTAGAGAATAATATTTTAGCTCAAAGGGTACACTACAAACCGCAATAGTTTACAAAGACGTGTTAAGGCTACGATTATTTATCTTACTTTTTTTAAGTTTTCGATTTGTATTCCTATTTAAATATTGATGCGTCATATCGTCTAAGCACGGACAGAAAGCTAGAATATGTATATAGAAGAAGAAGTTAAATGAATAAGTGAATATTATATAAAATAAATGATGCTGACGTAATTATATATTACAAACAAAAAAACACTCACCTCTTAGTATCTGGTATAGGAAGACTTTGATGTGATCAGCAGAGAGGTGTTGTGGCGATACTATTATCTTGTGAAGGTCACTCTGTAGTAGTTCTGTTATCACGTATCTGTGTGTGCTTTTGTTAAAGAAACAGTTGGAATAAATTTCATAAGTATAAAAGTACTACATAATTATACTATTATATAATTATATTTTATGTACTAAGTACTCAATGTTAGTTTATTGCCATGATTTTAAAAATATTGAATACCCTAAGATCTTTCAAGATTCAGTAAGACTTTCTAATAATGAAGATACGTACATGCATATCCTCACGTTGTAACTCTAACGAGATAGTTAGAGAGGACAGAGAGCCAAGTATCGCGGTCCTTCCCAACTAACTAACTAACACATTGGTGGAAATAGCAGCTAGTTTTGTAACTTTAGGTTGTATAATAGCCGTGTAAGAGTTCAAAAAACTGCTTGAAGTTGTATAACTGCTTCTGCAGTTGTCTCTCTAACTGCAAAAATTACTGTAAGTGCTATAACCCGAAACAAATACCACCCTAACCTTCATATCGGTTCATTCTAGAACCCGCCGCCGCTTATACATTTAAATGAGAGTTACAAAACTCATATTGGAACTTTGAGCAGTATACGGGCTTCTATTGCCGCTGCACTAAGCTGCACACCTACGTAAAAGAGTTAATTACAGAGCGTTTAATGCAGCCGTATAAGAGTTAGAATAGTTACTATTTATGCTCTAAAAGTTTCTTATCAGAAGTAATTATATACTCTTATGCTGACTTTTGTTGTAAAATCAAACACAATGTTACAAAAGACCACATTAACCTTTAAAAAAGAAGTAGAAGTTACCTTAAGTAGTACAATAGAATTAGCCTACTCCTTTTAAGTGTATAAGTGTAAAAATTAACGCTTCCACCTGCATAGGAGAAGTATTTGAGCTGAAACTGCGGATTAAAGCTGTTTCCACAGACGCCATGATTATTTTAGTAAAGTATTTATTTACTTACAAAATTTAAAGGTTATTCGATGATTTTTAAGCAAAATTAGACGACTTTTACTAACATTTCTTTTAATTAACGAATACACAAATGGCGTTTTGTAGATAGTAAAGCTTATAGTACGTAAAAAAGTAAAAGAAAATATTTAATTTGAATATCACATAAAATTGTTACATATTTTTTTAATATTTTGATGTAATTTTGAAAGCGCTTTAAAGTTACACAAATAAATTCATCTTTGTGCACAGTAAACTTGACTGCGTTTTAAGCAGCTTGAATATAAAATAATATCAAGTACATAAACATTAACAGTGTATATTAATTTATAAAATATGGCGATCATATAGCACTTCACTGTCATTTTTGTAACGAAAAAAAAATTTAATAAAATGCAAAGAAAGTTTAACGTGTTTAGTTCATTCCCTCGTTCAAACTCATTCCAGATGAAGTGGCACAACAACTGTAGTAGGGAGTTAATCATTAGTTGCAGCTGTTGTAGCACTTTTTTGCCACCGTTATGCAGTTGAAATCGAACTGAGAGCTGCATAAAATTGTGCCCAAAATGGTGCTAAAGCTGCTGCACTAAGTCTGTAGAGCACGCTCTATCGCTTACATCTAGCACCTTAGGGAATAATAGAATAGCAGCTGTTTTGTGTTACTTGGGTTAGATAATTCTTTCGCCTCCTCGGTCCTCATCATTCTTCTTTCACACTTTCTTAAAAAGTACTCGCTTTTGACGTTTACGTCAGCTAATACTCTGGCTATTTGATCTTCCTTGGCTTCTGCTATCAATAACTTTCGTTCTGTAGATTTTAATCTAATTACATTATATACATATATCTTATTATTTGTGAAACTGAGTGAAAAGTATGATGACATTTGAGGAAGCGATAGAACGCGATGTTTAACACTTCGTCCTCTCTTACTACACCGTTAGGGATAAGTTGATGTGTTATCATCTTATTATTTATGTAGGACTTATCTTAAAATACAAATCGCATTCACATCCATTCTGTCCTCTCATTCAGTGACTTTCGAACAAACAACAATGCAGATCCAATATTGCATCCATCCATATTCAAAAATATGTTTCAGTTTCCAAAAGCTTTTACGCCTATCTACTCTTAACTAGTACATATACAAGTACAAACAACGTCGTAATTATCGTTTGTATGTGCATTCGCTTATAACTTCTAAATTTCTAAATCTTTTTTTTGCTGTTTCCGTATCATTTAGCATATTTAACGAGGAGGATTTATGTATAACGAATTTAATTTATAGGAGTCTAGAAATACTGACGTTTCGTAACCGAAAACGCTAGCTACCTAACAAAGACGTTCTTCTACCCATTAAATTACATATGGCACCAGCTATCCATGAACCATCGCATCGTCTCGACAAAATAAATATAAACTGTAATAACATGACCTCAATGGGTCAAATCGTTCGGAAGTTACACGATAAGTAACAGACGCACCAACGGTTACATATACAAAGATATTCGTTATATTCATTGTATAGATGTAACTTTGTTATTGCATTTGTTCATAACTAATGCGTCGATATGAGCTATTCATATTCAACAGAACAGAAAAAAAATTGTAATTACTTCGTAAACCAATAGCAGGTGAAATGCCCGTTTAAAATATAACGATACCAACGACCATTGCTGTCGTGTGTTTTTCAGTTAAGATAAATGACTATTACAATTAAATATTGTTTAGTATACATCTAAAATTCATTTTTATATCTAGCACATTTTAATATTCATAATATTGTATTCAATTTCATGGTGAAATACTAAAATTACTCCGTTTTAACCCTTTTAAACAGTATAAAGTTTTATAGCCCATGACCGACATAGAACGCAATTCGCACGCCCACGCCAAGGGTAACTTCAGACTTTAGAATGTCACTCCTCCCACCTACCCCCAGAGGACAGAACCGAAGTTGTGTTATCTCGCCTATCTACAACGTACACCAACGCGCCCCCTGGTGGTCATTATCAAAATTACAGGACACACGGATATTACATAGAACACTCTGGCACTTGTTGAAGATTTCCAACACGTATCTACTTCAGTCTGTAGGGTCAAAATTAATGTTAAGATTAAGTTCGATATCGTACGTGACAGTGGAAATAATAAAATTTATAAAACTGATTCCAATCACAATGGAAAATTATTTATAGAGATACATTTTTAAGAAGCGAAATCGTAATTCGATATATCAATATCAGAACCGAATGTATGTCTTATTGCATAACTAACATTAACGACTAGCATACATACATACATATCTTCGCGCTGTATTCCTAACGGAGTAGTCTGCCAGGATGGAGCGCCAAGCGTCGCGGTCCTTACATACTTCTTTCGCTTCCTCAAATCTCATTCTTCTTACACATTTTTGCCTAGGTATGCGAATGCTTTTGACTTTTCCGTCGGCTAACACTCTGGCTATTTGATCTTCATAACTCAGTCTTGGTCTTCCTTGGCTTCTTTTACCACTCGCTTTCGCTTTAGATTTTCACCACTGATTCTTTCTATGTGCTCGAACCGTCTAAACGTTTTATTTTTTCATTCATGTCCGCAAGTGTGACATCGCACATATTTCTAAGAGATCGCATTTCTACTGCATTTATCGTACTTTCACTCGATTTCGGGCATATCCAGGCTTCGCTACCACACAATAAAGTTGGCACCAACACCGCATTGTGGATGGCCATTTTGGCTGTGTTAGATATATTCACACTGCCTACTAATGAGGAAAGAGCACCGTTCACGTTAACGATTAGCGCCCATCAGTAACCATCCGGCACATTTTATTTTTCTTTCTCTCCCAAGCCAGTATGAAAGCAATAAAACTATGTAAGTAAAAATTAAATTTTGCTCGTTAGTAAGTGCTTAAGAACGATTGGACCAAATTGGCTAATTTTTTTTAAAATGTTCGTGCCAAATATGGTTTTTAGTGGAAACTGGAAAAGTCGGCCGAAAAATTGGAAGTGCTTTTTGCCATGAGATTTTAATTTATTGGACAGGACAACGCCTGTCGGGTCAGATAGTAAAAAAGAAATGAATAATGTTCTGGCAATTACACCTTTGGACTTGGCTTGGCACTGAGGTAATACATACATATTATGAAGGCCTCATCACGAACAATGGTGTGCTTACACTCAGTCTTCCAAGACAATTTGATAAATAACCACGACATGAAAATTATTTTATTTTTAAGCAGCTTTATGCAATCTTTAATTTAACAAGCATCGTCAATAAGACATTTGGTAGATTATAAGGAATATACCTCTGATACAATATGTATGTATTGTCGACACAATTCTAATATACAGAGTGTATATGAAAACCGGCCACCTTTTTAAATATGCTTTAGTATACCTAGAATGCATCTTGATTCCGCTTTAATAAAGTAATTTTATGTAACTAGCAGTACCCGCGTTTTCGTCTGCGCGGATATAATCTAACCTAATCCGGGAAAGCCATATGTGCATAGTATGTTTAAGGATTATTTTTGAATAAAAGTCTACGTCTAGCCTACCACGTCTGTCTCCGGGAACATACTATCTCTGTGTCAAACATAATTCCTTCGGTGATTCAACATTTCCCATTCAAAGTTTCATCCCGCTTTTCACCCTCTTAGGGGTAGTTTAGCCTATGTCCGTTCCCAGGTGTCTAAACCATATCAATGCTCCATCATAATCAGTTCAGCGGTTTAGCATTTCCCGTATAAAGTCTCGTCCCCCTCTCTCCCATACCCCTTTTCAGAGATTTTTGTTAAAAAAGCCTATGTATTTTTGATAACAAAGTCTTATCACCGCACCTATCATATATATATATATATACAATAAGTAAGCTATCATGAGCGCAATCATATGTTCTTATTATGCACCGATTGTCTTCAAGATCGGTCAAGCCGTTCTGCAGTTATAAAAGGACATACAAACAGACAAAAATTTTAAAAATGGTAGAATCGAATTCAGTGAGTCATAAAATTACTATCTATACAATTTGACTGTAAAATTATAATTATAAACAGACGCTATAGATTTATAGTAGTACTAGCTGTACCCGCGACTTCGTCTGCGCGGAAAATTTTTTCGTGGCTTTCCCGGATTATGATCAATTATATGTAAATATGCATAGCATGTTTAAACATTGTTTCTGAAAAAAGTTTACGTTTAAGCTTACGTCTGTCTCCGGACACATACTATTTCTGTACCAAACATCATAATTAGTTCGGTGGTTCAGCATTTCCCATTCAAAGTTTTATCCCGCTTTTCATCCCCTTAGGGATAGTTTTTTGATAAAAAAGTAGTCTATGTCCGTTCCCATGTGTCAAACTATATCCATGCTACATCACATCAGTTCAGTGGTTTAGCATTTCCCATACATAGTTTCATCCCCCTCTCCCGTCCCCCTTTTCACAGATTTTGATAAAAAAAAGTCTTATTACCGCACCAAATTTTATCATTACCCAGATTCAGTGTTTCCCATACAAAGTTTTGTCCCCTTTTTCACCCTCTACGGGTAAATTTTTGATAAAAAAAGTAACTCATGCCCGTTTTCTGATGTCAAACTATATCCCTGCCAAAATTCATTGTAATCGGTTCAGCGGTTAATTTACCATTTCTTATACAAAGTTTCATCCCCCTTTTCACTCTTTTAGGGGTAGATTTTCTAAAAAGATAAGTAGTCTATCATGAGCGCATTCACATTTTCGTACTACGCACCGATTTTTATCAAGATCGGTCAAGCCATTCTTCAGTTATAAAAGAACATACAGATAGACGGACATTCAAAAATTTTAAAAATGGTGGATTCGAACTCATTGTGTCATAAAATGAGTATTTATCACAAAATTTGACAGTAAAATTATATCACTACCAAGATTCAGCGTTCCCCACACAAAGTTTCATCGCCATTTTCATCATCATCATCGGGGTAAATTTTTGTTAAAAAAAAGTAACTCATGTCCCTTTTTCTGATGTCAAACTATCTTCCTGCTAAATTTGATCGTAATCGGTTCAGCGGTTTACCATTTCCCATACAAAGTTCCATTTCCCTTTTCACTACTTTAAGGCTAGTTTAGCCTATATGTATTCCCAGGTGTCAAACTATATTCATACATACATACGTACATACATCTTCACGCTGTATCCCTAACGGAGATCAGAGAGGACGGAGCGCCAAGCGTCACGGTTCTTACACTTCTTTCGCTTCCACAAATCTCATCATTCTCCTCACACATTTCCGCCTAGGTATGCGAGAGCTTTTGACATTTCCATCTGCTAACACTCCGGCTATTTGATCTTCATAAGTCAGCCTTGGCCTTCCTTGGCTTCTTTTACCACTCACTTTCGCTCTGTATATTTTCTTCGTCAGTCTTTCATCACTCGTTCTTTCTATATGCCCCAACCATCCAAGCATTCCTTTCTTCATTTTTACAATAACACTAACTATAACCATAATTATAAATCAGTTCAGCGGTTTATTATTTCCCGTACAAAGTTTCGTCCCCCACCCTCCCGTTCCCCTTTTCACAGATTTTTGATAAAAAAAAGTAGCCTATGTATTGTTGAAAAAAAGAAGTCTTATCGCCGCACCTCTCACTATCAAGATTTAGCGTTTCCCATACAAAGTTTCATCCCCGTTTTCACCATCTTAGGCATGACTTTTTGATAAAAAAAAGTAGCCTATGTCTGTTCTCTGATGTCAAACTATCTGTGCTAAATTTCATTATAATCGGTTCAGGGGTTTGCCATTTCCCATACAAAGTTTCATCCTCCTTTTCACCCCTTTAGGGGTAGATTTTCTAAAAAATAAGTAGCCTATCATGAGCGCAATCACGCGTTCTTACGACGTACCGATTGCCATTAAGATCAGTCAAGCCGTTCTTTAGTTATAAAAGGACATACAGACAGACAGACAGACAGACAGACAGACAGACAGACAAAAATTTTAAAAATGGTAGAACCGAAATCAGTAAGTAATAAAACGTCTATCTATCGGAAAATTTGACAAAAAATCTGAAATTACAGACAGACGCAAGAGATTTATATAGTAGTATAGAAGATAATAACAAATATACAGGTCAAAACACAATTTACTTCAGTTGTGCTTCTCCTTAACACGACAAGTAGTTTATGTCCGTTTAATTTCATTTATCTATTACCTAATTTCATAAATCCACAGAAATCTTCTTTATTTATGTATGTGTTAAGGGGCATCTGCATTATTTTGTTGTTGAAGTTGGTTTTCATGCTTTATTTCAATAACGGATGAAATTATAACGAAATAAAAAATATGTTCCATTTAAAATCTGTAACTTTACACGTTCCAGACGCTTTTACGAGAAATGGTGGTGATAACACATGAAAATTTTAATGGTCATAACTCTTAAACAGATACGTTTTTTTTCGATAATTCTTTTTGTAACTACATACTAAAGTTTAGCCCTTTCATTCATTAAAATAATTGTCCCGTTTTATATACACCTGTATATCTATAATACTCATAGCATACATAAAATACAGGCACTCGCGCAGAGTCGCTGATTTGAGTTAAAGCACGTCGGTGTTCAGTAACCGCACTGGAAGTATGGAGCTAAATAACATCCGTAAGACGGTTGCCAAAGAATTAGCCACGAGGAAATTACGTCAAACTGTGGTCAAACCAGAATCGACTTTAACTTATTCGTATTATTGTTAGAAATGTACTCAATAACCTCAAATATTCCACATCTATAAAAGAAATTACGTATTTTATTGACGTGAAATTGGATGACAATGTAATGTACAGTTCATATTTTTATTACTGGTTACCGTGATTTCAAATGAAATAAATATGGCGTTCTTAGAACCGAGTATTACCGTAGGAATTATGGTAACAAAGCATTTATAGTTCTGAAAATCATTTTTGAAAATATATACCCATATATTTAGTTATTGTGAACCTTGGTTAATATTTGAGATGACTGATTTGAGAACGTTACAATATAGAATTAGCAAACACTTCATTGCTCTGTCCACCCAAAACAGAAAATGGCGCGACGTTAATACATAGCGTATGTATTTAAATATTATTACGATTCGACTTTTAATTTAACGGAAATCTGTTTTGAAAAACACTATATAAAATAAAACAAACGAAGGAAATTAAAGTCTCAACTTAACCCATAACTCAATAGTTCCTTAAGACTGATCATAAGTTTGATGTTAAGTACCATCACTTCTCATCGGTCTATTTAAACTTGCAAAAGTAAACCCTTAAGTTAATATTGGACTTTTGGTTATTAATTGTTACAAATTTGAGCTGTTTACATCAGATTGTCTTTGAAAAAATTTACTGTAGACTGTAGACAGACAGACAGATAAATAGGTACCCAGGTGAGTCCATAACTCCTCCGTTTTCCAATTTTGGAACGACACACAATAAAGCAAATGACAGTTAAAACATTGTAATATGTAAACTTGTCGTGTTCGCATAAAACAGATTCATACACCACTTTAAAAAATTTACATTTGGCTCTGGTTATTATGTTTTTTTACATTTCAAGTAATTCTTTGTAAGTAATGAATATTAAACAGCCAAATTCACACGCAAATCACATTTTTTTAAAACACATGCACCATATATATAAACATACACATAATTACTTAAGAGAGCGAGGCCTCGTCGACCTCGGATTACCATACGATATAACTACAGTTGTCATTAGTTAACGAATTAACTAGTATTGTGTTGGTGAAATGATGTGTACAAAGTTAAAATAACATATCTTTGTATATAAAATTCCGGAGTTCATAATTCTTCTACTGGTCGCCTCTTAAACGACAAGGACGATTTTAATGAAATTTAGGATAGAGATAGATTAAGCCCTGGGGTAGAACATAACCTACTTTTTTATAATCTCCACGCGGACGAAGTGGTGGGTAACAGTTAGTTTCATATAATATTCAACTCTCGTTGAAAAGAGAAGTGTTATAAGTTTAACGCCGCTGTTTGTCTCTATTAGCGTGTGCTTGATATATCATAATTTTTGAATGGATTGTATTCCCCGTACCAACATAACACATATAATTACATATACACACACATATAATTGAAATAAAAGAAAAATATACCACTATAATTCTCGTTTGAAAGTCGACACTTTCAAACGAGAATTATAGCGCCTCTCAGTGAAGTATCCTTAGAAACTGTGTAACTCAGTACTATGCACGTGTCAAATACGCAAGAGTATACCTTAACTACGGTTCATTTCCTTAACCAAGTGTTTCTCTTTACATCTTTGATCAGATTTAAATTAAAAGGAAACTTCTATAGTGTCAAAATCAATTTTCGTAGCTTTTTTCTAATAAGTCAAAAATACTAATGCTAATAAATCAAAAAGTGAAAAATATTAAGGCGATTACCAACGCACATGTCATAAAATATAATCTAAGACTGTCGCCGCGTGCGCCCACACACGTCTCTGCGGATGCATAATCAGAATATTTTCTAATTTTGTTAAAAGTCAACGCATTAAATAATCAAACATCTAGTTGGGAGTACATATCTAGACATAAATTAAGTTAAAAAATCTCGCAAATCCGTGGAGCCACTTTGAGGAAAATAAAAAATATTTCTTGCACGTAACCTTTATTACTCAAATAAAAACAAACATCTATGATATTAGTAACAAGTTAATAAATCACGTTGATTTTTCAGGTTTTCACGTGCGGTAATGCATATTTAAACTAATAAACTAGATTTTAGTCAGCCAATTTCAAACTAGACTGATTTTTAAACTTGACACGTAAGTGTGCACTGGTGTATATTTTCTAAGTCTCCAAGTGAAACATCGTTCATAAAATTGGTGGCAATTAAATGGATTCTATTTCTGGATCTTAAGGACGTCGTATTAGTTAAATTACTATCAATCAATATTTCACTACATCATATTACACACATTTGATACGTATATTTCAGTGCACTTATTTAAACGAACTGAAACTTGCTGATAATATTAATATTTAATACTACAATATTAAATATATCTACTATAGTATACTATTATACTACATACACACATATTTATATAATATATATCTATACTCATATTACAAAGAGGTAATTTTGTTGGTATGTAATAAATAACCTTAAAAACTACTCACCGATTTCAAAAATTCTTTCACCTATGGAAAGCTACATTATCAGCGAGTAACATGGCTGTATTTCATTTTCAAAAAAATGTTTACCCTTGCAAAGCCGGGGTACCTCGCTTGTAATATATACTACGGTATTTAATACTATCAGTATTAATAATGACATAAATATTTCATAAAAGTGAGGCAATAGAGTTCTCTTTATATGTATATACCTACTCTTCATGTTAGGTTTCTTCTGACTACAAAAATAAATTGTTTATTGTACAAGTATGTATGTATATACCTAGATCGTCTCTTCTTTCTTGGTAATCACAAAAGGGACTCGCTCATACCCTTATAAGCCTTATTCGTAACCTTTGAATCTAAAGGAATCAATTCGGATTTTTACGAATGAATATATAGTGTTATAATGTTCTATAATTGGTCAATGGCGCGTTCGAGATGAACGCAGAGGGTTTCGCACGATATTTATCATATGTAATGTTAGCCCGTTTATTTTAACTATAGGTCGCCCTGTGGTCGAAATTCTACCGTAAAAATAAACCTATAATATAAACTCTTCGGCAACAATCTCTACTCTGTGCGACTGCTTGATCCAAGGAGGTTCCGTATATGTGATCACAAACTATTAAGAGTTTGAAATTGACAGTCTTTTTGACATTGACAGTATGAACGTAAATAATGCGTGATTTATTTAATATAATGTATTTCTAATGCATATTGTATAAAAATATTAACTTTCTCCAGTCCTTCTCCATATGATATTTCAATTTAAAAAAAAGTAAATACAATGGGCCAAATATACCTATTATTTAAAATGATTAGTTTGTATATGTTTTTAGCTATCTACCGCACTCTAGAAACTCTTTGATCGACACGTGTTTCGTTTCTCAACGAAACGTCCTCAGGAAATTACTAAGATCAAACTCGGTCATCTACCTACAGCTAGGTAGTTGTTAGCTAGAAAAATATACATTATGTATATATTGATCACATGGGACGGATTTCCTAAAAGTAACACCTGAGTCTATAGGACCCATTAGTTATTTTTTTGTCTTTAATTTATGGATTTGGGTTACAGAATTATGTCTCAGTAGTCAGCTTAATAGGTGTAAAGATGATGCAACAAATCGGCTGCGGTATACGAATAGACAGATATTGACAACCTCGATGGCGCAATGGTTTAGACGCTGCATGAAAGGTTTCGGGTTCGATTCCCGGACGGGTCAATATAAGTAACGAACTTTTCTAAATTGTCTCAGGTCTGAGTGTACTAGAAGACGCCCCAATAGTCGCCGTCTGGTTCTCATAGCACAGGGAATGCACTAGTTTCAGTTCAGATAATTGGTGTGTATTGTCTGGCGCATTATTATTATTCTTACAAAATCTATAGAGCAAAAGTGAGTGGTAAAATAAGCTAAGGAAGACCAAGGCTGACTTATGAAGATCAAATAGCTAGTGTTACCCGAAGGAAATGTCAAAAGCACTCGCATACCTAGGCGAAAATGTGTGAGGAGAATGATGAGATTTGAGGAAGCGAAAGAAGTATGTAAGCACCGCGACGCTTGGCGCTCCGTCCTCTCTGACTACCCCGTTAGGGATACGGCGTGAAGATATGTATGTACGTATATATTACAAATGTATAAGGGTTTCATTGAAGACATATTTTCTCTTAACTCTGATTAACTTTATTATTCAAACATGTATAATGTAACGTCAATTCTTATTCGAAATGGACAGAGCATCAATGTGCAACAAAATCACACCTGGAAATCAAATTGTGACAGATAATTAGGTCGCCTGCCCATCGTTTATCCAAGTTCCTTAATAGCCAACTTTTATGAATGATGAGCCTCTAGCACATTCTATGTCTTTCCTTTCCAGACAAATATGAAAAATTCACGTATAAATATTAAATAGTACATTTCAAATATGTAATCATACTATATATTCCTTTGGTTCGTGTCGCGTTATTTTGATTCACTCAATTATCACACTGGTCGATCTTCTAAAACAAAAGCCTATCAGGAGTTAATAACAGAAAAAGCACTAAATGAGTATACAACATTGAGAATGGCAACCCAAGTGAACACGTAGCTAAATGCGGTCGGCGGTTAATCTATCCTTACTTGATACCATACCGACGGTGAACCACGAGATCTCGTCTTACATCATATAAGGCCAGTGTATTCGGTAAATGCAACATTTAGTAACGTAATTTTTACAACTGACGTATACTTTGAACAATGTGTTCAAAGTATACATCAGTATGTCGTATACGGGTATGTCGGGTTTTAACATTGTCGGCCAATTTCATGAAAATCTAAGTACATAATGAAAAACAGAACCAAAACATCGGTAGCAGCAAGTTTCACTCCGTATCAGAGATAGACGTTTTGTCATCTACCCCCAATATTTGTAAATAGTTTTCGGGATACTTACACACAACACTCACAGTGTCCACGGGTTTAACCGAATGCGAAACACGAGGTTTTGTTCCTTGAATCTTGCTTTTTGCGACATTTTGCTTGAAACCACGGCCGTTGCAACTCGGCCCAAACGTCAAGCCAAAATAAAAGGTAATCGCGTTAAATTTCCCGTTTTAGATATATTTTGTATGTACACAATTACGATCTAAAAAAATGTTAAAATTTATTAATGTTTATGTATAAGTGTAGAAAGAATTTGGTTTGATTTGGCCCAAATATTCAGACACAAGCAAGTACATATTTGTGTTTTGAGACTCCACAAAAATAAAGCAATATCTGAATCTTCGCTTAAGTACATTGACGTGTCAATGAACTTTATACCGATTTAGGTAGATAGAAGTAACAATAACAATAGGCTACAACCGGGCAGCCAACATGCAGCAGGGCTGCACCCCTACGTCGGCGTGGCGACGTAGTAATTATTTACAGAGGGGCTGAGATTCCTCCCTCACTTGCCCCGCGCCTGTTTGAGTCGCCCGCGACTCGTGCACACGTACATATTATATAGATTATCTGAACAGTTACTTCAATTTCATTATTAACTTTTGATACTGCTTACTTACAAAGTTGAGACTATCGTTGTGGTCTAAACAGCTTATAAAAACCGTTCAAGTGCGTGTGAAGTGAAGAGTTTGAAGAGTTCCGTAGTCAAGATGCACAATATTCATTTATTCGGCAACAAAAAGAAGCTTGTATTTCATAGGGTATTTCAATTACGAATGAATGAAAAACAAACTTATTTCCTGCGGTCCCTGAGCGTGTACCCAAAACTCCCTATTTCTCAATCACTGCATAACTTATTATCTTAAATAATAGACTTCCTCAAAGTTTCCGCTTAGATAACTGTCATTTGCTTAGGGTGCTCAGTAGATTGGCAGCATTACCTCTTTGAATAGCCAAATTGATTCGTTGGCGGAAGAAGCTGCCAGCCCGACAGGCTCCCGAAGCCTCGACCAAATCCCGGCCCTCTGACAAATATCAGAAACCAGTCGATGGGCTTTAGTGCCCCAGGGTCTCAAAGTTTCGATATCTAGTTTAAACCATTGAAAGTGCAACCATTTTCATTGAAAGTGCTATTTAAGTCCTACTAAGTATCTTAAATTTTTTCAATATTCTACGCCCCAAAATTTCGAGGGCGGAAACTTACTTCTTACGACATTAGACGAGCATATTTCAGCAACTATTGACTTAAATAAAAAAGTCACTTTGAAACTTCCATATCATTTTTACTAAAGATACTCCACGCGCTTATGTGCTCTATTATACAGTGTAAATAGTCTCCCGAGTAAAATCCGTCCGGACAGACAGACGGACAGGACCAAATTATAAGGGTTCCGCTTTTTTTCATTCCGTTACTAAACTCTAAAAAGTAAAGTGTTTCTACATTTTAATTTTTTTTACTTTTTATATAAGCCACAAAAATGTGCCCAAAACCAATGCCCGAAAGTCAAAACTCGACTTTTAAAATTATCGTCCGTCTTTGGGCCAAAACTAACTACATATAACTATTGCTTACAACTGTATACGTCAGTCTCTGAGAAAAACTGCCGTGTCAGGTAGACAGACTGACACCGCAGTGATTCCATAGGTGGCGCTTTTTTTTCAATTTTGGAACGAAACATTTAAGTAAAAAACTGTTTATAAGTAAACATGACAATCTGATTGACTGTCACAGCTTTTAATATGTATTATTATGTAGACAATATGTGGTATCTATTTGGTGTGTATATCTTACATATAGATCTAACCAATAATATTTATTTAAGTTTTAAGAAATTATAATTAAAAAATAATCCCACGTAATTATAAGGTACATAGGTAGGACGAGATAGATAAATGGGTGGATGTAAAAGAAGAAATCCTTTGCTTAAAATCGGTGGTTGGTTTTTTTTTATTTGTTTAAAATGCTGCTTTAAATCGGTTTTAGTTTGTCAGTACTCTATGTATATTAGTACATAATATGATACATACAAGCCACTTGTGTTTACTATAGCACCGTCCGGATGTTATGCAGCTGTGCACCCAAACGATCGTCTTGCTGGCTGAACACATTTACCCAACAAAAAACTGGAACTAAACTGATAGCCTCCAAACGAATGAAACTCGAAACTCCGGTTAATAAAACAAAAACCGGCCTTATCTAAACGTCGATTAGCTAACAATAAATATGGCTCGTTATCGGACATCTTTGTTTGTGACCGATAAATCCTCTGTCACGATTTTACTCGTAATTTTATCCTCACACACATATAATAAAAAATGATCATCGGCCAAAAAAACGTACAGTTACTACAAATACATTTTAAAATAAAATCTAATCACTACTGTCAAATAAAATGTGATAAATGTAATACAACCTAGTTGAATTTTCATCACTGATTATTAAGTACCTACCTAATTCATGCCATTTTTTAGCGAATTAGTTATTTTCATCGTTATCACTCTTATAACTGTTATAACTCATTGTTTTCAATATGTGTCTAAAACGTCTTCAAACAAAAGAACAACAGATAATTGATTGAAAAACTTTAATCGCGTTATTTATAAAGTTCCACAAGTTCATTGCCATTTCACGAATACTATAAAGTTTACGAAACCGTTGAAATATAATTTAGCGGTGACTAATATCTAATATGCTATTAGGCATTGTTCGGTTTTTTGTTTTGAACCTAAGCAGTCGAATGCAGTCCTAAATAACGAAGTGCATTTTGTTTAGGGCTTTAGTGTAAGGCTCAATTATCGTAGACTCAGGAAATTTATGAACATTTCTTGAAATATATTGAGTAGAATTAAATGTAATACATGTAATGAAATGTATAAATTGTCTTGCAATGCAAAGTATTCGTGAAACCATTAAAAACTATAACTGTTTAGAACCATTCAAAACAAAAATAGATAAGTATTTTCAACTGTTAATTTGAAGATTAATTCGAGCCGTGGATTTAGGCAGATCAACATAGAAAATTATTGTTTGGAAATAAAGTCAGGGTGTTACTGGTTCCCCAATTCGTCATGAGGGTATCCATAGAGTTCATAGTATAAGCTCAACGCTCTATCTAGGACCATAAATGGTTTAATTGTCTTGTAATATTGTAAAGGTTTTATCTATCACTGGGATCAACTGAAACTGAACCAATTATTTGACTATGCACTGCAATCTAAATTCAGCGGGATTATTATCTAAAAATTTGCAGGCAGCGGCAGCCACGCGATCATTGCGCGACCGGTGACTAATTGTAATAAAAATTGGTATCATGTATGACAATCGCATATCTATTGCGTCATTACCGTAAAATGCACTTGTCGCGGTAGATTTAGCGCAACTATACAAATTATATTACACGAATTCTCGTTTTGACAGCAAATATCGCGCAATATTTAGCTGCCGCGAGCTGACTGCAAGCTAGGCGTGCTAAGCGTGCGGGTAGCGAGTGAAAACGAAACATGAGACGACTTAGAGTCAATTTCACCAAAGTCGAATAAGTTTTATTCCAAAGATAAAATCATGACGTACTCTCAGATAATCATATTTTTATTTCACCAACTACTTATCCTAAGAATAGTGAAGTTATACGAGAGTAACACTTATCCCGGCCGTATTCCTCAGATAAAACCAAAATGGCGTCAAACGTTTTATGTCAGCTAATTCTTGAGCATTAAGATTGTTGAAAATTTAGTTGTGCTTGAATCGCCACAAAAGAAGAATAATAAAATTTTTTATGTTAAGACTGGTTAAAATTTCTGGTACTTTTTTCAAGCTTTCCCAGTGAGATTTTAGATTTTCAACTGTTCATGATTCTGCGGTCTGAGAAATAAATTCATCGCATACCTACTTTAATCCGTTCTGCATTTTTTTCCTTCATTGATACTTCGACCGTTTTTTTATTTAGTATTGATCCGTTATCAGATCCAGCAATAACATTTTTTCTGCTAATTGCCAGTTTGCACTTCGTTTTCTTTTGGACATTTTATTAAAAATACACAATGAATCAATAATATTATAACAAAATAACAAACGCAAAACCAAAATATAACTGCTAGAGACGAAACTTTGAAACTTTGTGTTCAAAACATAAAGTCAGTATACCCGTTCAAAGTGACGAATAATACGACTATTTTAGAAATATCCTGCTATGCCATAGTGTACAACAAAACGATATACTATTTGACTCCATTACACGTTCATTCGTTCATTCATACATAAAAACGCTATTCTAAAAAATTGTTATTCTAGGAGTAATTTTATGACTTTACAAAGTGGTGAAACGTATTATGAATTATTCGAGAGTAAATTTAGCGAGTAACTTTATCCCTAGCATAGTTATTCTCGGATAACAACGACATTGGTGAAATTGGACCTTAATGAGCGACATGGGTAAACGCACTTTTGGACAATATATGTTATGTTTTTTCAAGCCTACACGACAAGTTTAAAATTTTCAGAATTGAAAATATGTTAAATTTTTTTGGTTTACATAATTATAATTTAAACTCTAATGCAATTTGTATCATGAGTAAAACCATTCTTTCCAGCGTCACCTTTATGTTATAAATATCAATAAAACTATTAGTCAATATATCAAATGTATCAATTCGTGAATAGTGATGAGTTGCCAGTTACCACCCGACGTAGATAGACAGACAGAGATAAACTATGCTATGCTAAAGGGCACTGTGTGAACGGTTCTGATAGAATGTCTAATTTAGGATCCATATGCCGTCCGGTCACACGTTCATTGTATGTACAAGTTACTCTAACAATGATGCCACGCTATACAACTATTTTATGAATTTGTTTAATTGATGTATTTGTTATCACAATAACTTATAATATTTTACACGGGTCTATGTCGCGTTTAAATTTTAAGGCTAATTACCTATTTTATCCCGACGTTTCGACCGGATTGCACCGATCGTGGTCACGAGCACACTGATGAGGATGAATGTCATCTTCGTAGTGTGCGGTTTCTTACAACTACCTACACTCATTCATCGCATTTTTTAATTTTTGTTATTGTCACAATACATTAATTGTTTCACTTAAATTAGGACAGACTGCGTCAGCACTATTGGATACGTCAGCAATCTGTCTTACAAAGTCGCTTTTTTATACACGAAGGCAATATACACAGAGAGTAACGCTATGTAACACATGTATAAAGTCGAAAATAATATTAATAACAATAAACATTATAAGGTTCTTATACGGATAATACGGACTTTATAGATCAATACATATTTCATGGGTTAGATTTATTAAAATTTCAAAATCAAAAGATTCATTAAAAAGGCATTCACAAATCCATTTTGTAAACTGACACTTCGTGAAATTGTTTCCTTTTGTAAATCTACTTACAGTCACATTTCAATCATTCTTGAATACTCAAATCGAAAAGCAATCACGAAAGTACTTTAGAAGCTGGATGAACGTAGATACAATAACTTCGCAGCGAAGATTCGTCTTTGGGAAATGACCATTCCTGAAGGATACTCAACGGCCCAGTATCCGCTCAAAGAACGACATTGACGCATTGTTTGTCTGATATATATCCTTGAAGATTCCAACAGAAAAATTTATTTTAAATTTTTTAAGCTACAATATTACGTAATAAAACATAGATACATACATATCCAGATGGTATATCCTTAACGGGGATAGTCAGAGAGAATGGAGTGCCAAGCATCGCGGTCCTTACATAATTTGGCTTCTTTAATCTAAATCACTTTCGCCTAAATATTCGAATAACAGATTATTATTACCTTAAAAATACACAGAATAACAGAGCTAATTTAATCAGCTCAGCTCCGGCTATTTTAATCAACTTCAAAATAGGTCTAATAAAAAAAAATACGGGAATTTATAGGATACTGAAAAAATATTATTATTATTATTATTATACGTTTTAATTTAATTTTCATCGCTATATCAGAGGATTTCTTGGTATTCCAATAACAATTTTCCAGATTTACAATAATAGGTAGTACTGAACACAGCGTAACGGAACTGAAAAAACAAAAGCTCCGTTTTAAGGCCTAAGAAGATATAAGTAACACGTAAATATATAAAACACACACAAATATAGTACTGATAACTACATCACTAATTATTAATTACCATTAATCCATTGAAATAATCTATTAAGGCAATTAAGCACTTAAAGTTGGTTGTTTGCAGATAAGCGCATTAAACTCAAAGAAAACTTACAGTAATGAAACATTAATTACAAGTAAAAATTACATAAATAATTTATAATGATTGCAAATGTGAGGCCTATTTAATATTGTTAAAAATAATTTTAAACACTAAGGGTCTCAATATTAATCGCCAACAGTCTTACCAATAAAACTTTACATACACCTTATACATCTGTTATAAGACAAAGCGCTACCAATAAAAACTTTTTGACGGGACCGCTGTATACGCTTGTTATAAGAAGTGTGTAATCACAAAGAAATTTTACACAATGCTTATACCAATAAGAGCCCTTGTTTAACGACTGTGTAAAGGGAAACATGGCTGTGTCCGTCAGTGTCAGCTGACTTGCTTCGTTAAGTACGTGCGTATTTTGTTATTTTTTGTGTATTTGTAACAGTTTAAATGGATTATTTAAATTATATGGACTTATTTGATGAGTGGGACATAGATGAAGAACAAAATTTGCAAACCAGATGTAGAAAAAGATAAAACACGGGCGGATCCTTTTTTATTAAATGACGGCGACTTTAAGTCCAAGTACAGATTTACTAAGACTTATGTCCATAAAATAGTTAACCTAATAAAAAACGACATAAAAAGAGACACTCGAGGATCTGGAATATCAGCTGAATTGCAAGTTTTGACGGCACTTCGTACATGGGCACGTCAAGAGGTCCAAGATGACGCTGGTGATTTACATGGACTTAGTCAGCAGTCTGTTACATACATCTGTCAACGTGTAGCGACAGCTTTAGCGAGCAAAGCTAGTCGGATAATTTATATGTCCCGTACATTGCAACAACAAGAAGAAGTAATGTCGGAATTCAGAAAAATATGTGGGTTTAGAAATGTGGTAGGGGCAATAGACTGCACACACATAAGAATTAAAAAAATTAGTGGACAATCTGGACAATACTATGTCAACCGGAAAGGATATTATTCCTTAAACGTTCAGGTTGTATGTGATGCATCACTAAGAATTAGAGACATTGTAGCAAGATGGAGGGGCAGTACACATGACTCTAGAATCTTCAGAGAGAGCCAAATACGTCAATGTTTTGAACATGGACAGTTTTCTGGACATTTATTGGGAGATTCTGGTTATGGTTTAACACCTTACTTGTTCACTCCAGTGAATAATCCTCAAACACGGCAAGAAGAAGCATACAACTGAGCTCACATCCTCACAAGGAATACTATAGAGCGGTGCTTTGGACTATGGAAGCAAAGGTTTCGGTGTTTATTAACTGGGTTCACAGTGTCTTGTAAAGTTATATATTGTTGCCTTAGCAGTCCTTCACAATATCGCTATTGATATGGGGGAAGAAATACCAGTAACAATATGTGACAGTAATAGTGTACGAATGGATCAACAACAAGAAATACAGACAGAAAGCCGAAGTGGACAAGCTGCCAGGGCAATGTTTATAGAAACACATTATTAAACATTTTTTATTAAATAAAAATTCATTACCTAAATAAAAATTTAAATAAATTATTTACACTTTATTATGATAACTCTTTTTCTAATATTAATATTTCCAACTGTAGTTTTTTTTTACGTAATTCATGTTCCTCTCTCGCCCAATCATGACTTTCATGCATCTGCTTTAGTTTTAAAAAGTGCTCCTCTTGAAGTAATTTTACCAAAAGTTCGTTTCGTTCTTTTGATCCCGTTTGTGACAACTGGATTTTCTGTAATTAAAAATGATTGTAATTAAAAAACACAAGACTCTTGGAACTAAGGTCTCCCAGCTTTTAACTACTAAACCACGACGGTTCAAGCTGAATCCGGAATGGTCTAGTCATGATAATAAATTGATACCAACCTCGTCTTTCTTGTATCATTTCTTTTGTGAAGTTGGAAGAGACTCTTTACATTTTAATGATTTTTCTCTATTTACTGGAGTCATCTGAAACAAATTGATAAAAAATAAATACTAATTTCACAACTGGTTGTTGACGAAAGATATAAAAAACAGTAATTTATTTTAATAAATGCAAATATTAATGTAAATATGTAATAATAAATGTATACAGACCTGAGACGTTTCTGTATCTCCCAAGGTAAAATTTAACCCGTCATTCTGATTCATGTTTTCCTCTTGTTTCTCATTCTGTAAATAATATTAACCATAAATAATTACAGTAATTGCAATGAATGTTGATATAATATTAAAAACTTATAATATTATAAATAATTTATAATAATTGTTTCTCTTACTTCTTTTTCTTCTAAAACAAAAACAACCTCTGCCTCCTTTTGGTCTATCTGCAATAAAAAATAAAAATAATGTTTTTTTTTCTATAAGATTGCTACAAAAGTCCACCGAATCCCTGAAAGGTATTATACCATGTCAAGTAGAGAGTCCAACTATGAGGTTACAAAAGTCCTCCTGTGATATTTTTATTTTGATGTATAATTATATAAGTAGTAAAGGAAGTGAATTTTGTTTTGTAATCATAGATAATAATAATTTTAAAATTCTAAAAACAATATAAAGAAAATGCAGTGAAGCTTACTTGTATACTATTGTAGTCACTATCAAACTTGTTGATGTCTTCTTCAAACTCTTGTGGTATCATTTCAATGATTTGCGATGTTTGTTCGTCAGGACTTGGTGGTTTGTGTCCTCCTCCAGTGGTTTTTAATGATCTTTTATATTCTGAAGAACGTTTTTTCGCATCTATCTTCATTGTTCTCCATTGTTGTTTTATTTCAACCAACGTTCTAGGCATGCTATTAATTTCATTGAAACTAAAAATCAAACGAAAATTTTATAATGTTATTTTCATATAGACTGGACGATTTGTAATAATTTTCTAACTATAGCTGACTTACCTTTTGAAAACTTTTTGCCAAGTTATGTTTTTGCTTTTATTAGTATTTGTATTCGTGCACTTATTTTCTAATATTGGTAAATGATCTCTCAAACATTCCCTTAGTAAAGACTGGAACAAGAAAATAGAAATTTAGACCTTGCGGAAATCATTTAAATCAGCAATATGTATTAAATTTAACAACTCACTTTTTCCAAATTGTCCCAATTAGCCGATCGTTTCCTCTTCTGTATAATTTGCGATGACATTTTAAGTTTTATTTAGTTTACTTTTATGCTTTTTTCAAATTACCACAACCAATCTTAACGAATTCAAACATATCAGTGTCAAGGAACGTGTCTGAGACTTGTGTTGTTCAGAAACATAATCAAGTTAAATAAACTTCAAATATATTTTAAAACTTAAGGCATAATATTAACATTATAGTTTTACAAATGACTAATTTGCAATTAACTAAATCACAATTAAACTTTTCCCACAAATAAAAAAATTTATAAGCACATATTTATTTGTAATAAGTTCAAGATTTGGAACATATATTTAGCTTTTGAACGTACTCTCAGTGTGGTTGCCATTTCAAAAATGAAAGTGATGTGTAACAGATGTTAAACTATTCAATGCTTATTCATTGTTTATTGGTAGTCCCTTCATAAATCAGGCGTGTAAAACTATTCACTCTTTAAACAATGAATAACTACACAATGATTAAACAACTGTGTAAGATTTTTTTATTGGTAAGACTGCAAGTGTGTGTCGGACACGAATTAACGTAGGACGCCGTAACAATTTGGGATAAACTAGAAGTTTAATTTAATAAACCACGGTTCAATTTAAAAAACAATAAAAAACTTAATGACTTCAAAACATGTGTTAAATAACTAAATTCTCATTTCTGGCAATAAGTTACGAATTTGAGTCTCTGTGCCTTTTAACTATGAAAAATTTTAATAAAGTTATGAACATTGAGAACAATAGAGTGTATTGTATAATGAAATAATATTCCAAAGATTGAATTCCATTGGACATATTTTTTTACTTAAAAAGAAAACTCCACAATATACTTACTTTGTTTAGCGATTGGCGGTTGGTAGTAACATGGACAGTACGGAATACTAATTTCTCAAATACGATTTGTACTTAGCCGGCGTTCATAACAGGCAAAGTGGACATGCATATATATATATATATAATATCGAGTCGCAGTACCTAACATCTACGTATTATTTACATATTTTATAATAAAAGCTTTTGAATGAAAATTAAGCTATAAGCTACACAATTAACTTGAATTCTCTTTCATTTACTGTAAAAGGTCGCCCTAAAACTGGTGACAAGACGATAAAACTGCTCATCCACACCCGCAGCACATCGTAACTGCGGGCAACGCATAAATCTCCGGCTCCTCAAGCGTATCTCCACAGCGAGAAGTAATCCTAGGCGACGCGTGTCATCTGTCGCGCCGGACCGCACTTTTCCATCGCTATCCATCAACGTCAACCGACCAACCGGACGTTTACACCGCATGTATCAGCCACTGGGCCTTAATTATAGCGGTTATTGATACGGTGTGAACTTATCCGGCATATAAAGTTGTGTTGGTTTACGACACAGTGCGGGGAAAGGAATCAATCCATCACTAATCCATTGACCCCACAGAATTTTTCTCATTTATCTTGAACAAATAAGACTTATAAATGAATATTTGTTTTTTATATTTGCTACTTGTTAAAATACTCAATATGTTCAACTTACTATATACAAAGTAACATTTTATTAATCTTGTAGAATAGGTATCTACCCAACACAATTAGTATTTATATAGGTACCTAAAGTAATCCGGTCGGTTAACCACTCAAATTAGTGCCGAAAATAAATTCATTTCGTGGTGGAGGCCTAATTTTATGAATATTAAAATACGCTGATTAAGTTTGGGGCAAACACGCCAAGTAGAGCCTAGCAAAGGTCGGACGTTGATGAATAGCGGCTTATAGTCGACCGAGCGTGAAACATCGGGACGCTCTGTAGACGCCAACCTCCCTAAACTCGCCTGTGATGTGTGATAGTAAAATGCTCCGTGTTATGAGAACGAGTTAAAATTTCGTAAAGCCTTTTATCAAAAACATCTATCATCCTAAGTGCAAACTTTTACAATAAATATCAATATCCGCCAGTACGAAGAGAGCCTATACAATTACTAGACAGTTTTACTAAATATGTTTAAAGTTGTTATAAAAAATTTAACTCGTAATTTCATCATAATACTCGTATTTACAAAACATTTACTGTTAAAATCAAGTATTACAAAATTTTATGATAAACGTTTTTTAGGGCCAGCGCAAACAAGGGGCAGTCTTTAGCGCTTTTTTGTCCGTTAAAATAATTTAGATCACCCAGAACTGCAACGCATAACGCACACGATGGATTAAAAGTACCGCGTACAAAAAGTTCTTCAAACAACTACGAACACTGAGAATCCAAACCGCACAAAAGTACGCAGGGATCCTCGAAAGAAGAAAACTTAAGTTCCAAAACGCATCAACACACAGGCGTATTTCATTTCGCGTTGAGCATTTGAGACTGACTTACCTATGCACCATGACTTTGATATCGATCCAAAAATTTTAATGAACGAAGTTCAATAAAGAACTCCGTTATATTACGATACGTCAAGAAAAGAATATCGTGACAGAAATTTGATACCACATATATATATATATATATATATATAGGGATTGACTATAGGGGTGGACCCAGTATTCCCTTTGGAAACGTCATTTCTTCTTTTTAAACTTTCTTTAACAAGAACATTGTAACACGACGTAACCTCAGAATATTTCCTTCCATAGCGTGCGCTGCCCTACACCGCTACCGTGTGCGTAAAGTCCGTGACAAGTGTCGCCAGACATTCTTTCCACGCTTCGCGAAATTTGTACTCCACGGACAAGTTCCTCGTTTGCGCTGACCCCTAAAGGATTCCAAGAACTTATTTAATTCCAATTGCGAAATGTTAGAAGTGCTATCCAAGTTTGATTATGCTGCGAGTTGATGTTCTGTGCACCCCGAATGGAAAACGGTGTGAAGTCGTGTGTATACGTACAGATCGCAACTGCAGTTATTATTACTAAAACAACGGAGGGACTAGTCTAACTAGTCTAGCGCCGACGAAACAAATTTCTGCCAGCATCAGTTGACCCTGTCTCAATTTCTCTGTGATACCTTCCAATCTATGCGAAAATTTAAAATGAAAAAAGATAAAGAAAATTGCCGCCTATTCAGAACACGCAGATTTCTTTAGTACGCTAACAGATCTTGGATGGTGACCAATTTGAAATTTACAGAGGAACATTTTTTTCAAAAATTGAAATCTAATAAAAAAAATCGAGCTTAAACCCAAAGATCGCCAAATTACTTCAATCTAGTATGTATGATGAGAAAACTTTATCTTAACTTGAACTTAGAATTTTCTCTTCAAAACCCTCCGAATACTCAAGATTACGATTGCTTTAGCACAAAGTAGATTTTGTACCTTCATTTCATTGCCTAACTTAGACAAGTTATTCGCGTGAAAGTTTTGAAGAACAATTTCTTTATGTCCAAACAATATTCAAATGGCAAAAGCAATTTTTCATTCAAATTGTAAAATTCTTATAACAACTGCATTTAAAGGGAAGTGATATGTTCATTCAATAAACGTGCATTATACAATAGCCCAAAATTATGATCTCAAAGGAGCTGACATTGGCGTCAAGAAATTAACGAATTAACTACAATACTGTAACCTCTACGTGTGAAGGTAAATTTCTGCAGTGTGTGTCTTTCACTTAACCGTTACAACTCTACTGAGTGAAAATTTCAGACAATATTTCAAAAATTTCGGAAGCCGCCGATTTTTGTCCACAAGCGAAAAAGTATCCATTTGTTAACGAATACCGGTGGTAAGTGCGGTTTGACTGCTACGTACTCTCATTTGTGTCACTATGAATGTTTTTCGTTTAAATAATGACTTTTAATTTTTTTAGCGTAGGTACATCTAGACCTTTGCTTGCCTGACGGAGAACAATCACGAGATTGAAAATCAATTGTTTGCCCAGAGGTTATATGTATAAGGAAACACTGACGCAGAGTATTCCAAACCTCAACAGTACGTGTTATTTTTTTTTTTATTTGTTTGTTATAAAAAAAAGCAAATCGATTTGTGCGCATATAAATAAGAAATGTCAACAATATAAGGATGGAGACTACCCGCGTCTAGCTGTTTGATGGTAGAGCGAAGACGCAAGACGGTGGAACCAGGTTATGTAATTCTGAATCCCAAAATATACATCTATGTACAATGTACATATTACATAAAATTATGATATTATTTTCATACATTCTTATTACATTTTGATTTTTAATACGCTACATAGCTAAATATGTTGCGAATAATAAAGAAAATTCATATACATCTTTAAAAATATGAGTTATCTGTCAACTGCTAACAATTACCACAAAAATATATTACTAAAAAAGGTTATATTCAGGACTTCGAACGAAGCTGCAATACGGTAGCGTTTATCTAACGTCTAGCGGGCAAACTTCCAAAACGTCATCGAGACGGCGCAAAGGGCTACGCCAGCATTGATCTCTCGAGTTCCCAAGCCAAGAAGCCTCTTCGGACAGACTGTGCCAGGTATCTCCAACGTTTTAAGACGTTTATACCTAAAATTATCCCCAGAACTATGCAAAAATGTAATCCAAAAAATATAATATAGTACATATATCTAACACTAAACAATTAGGGTGCAACCAGAATTTCGTAACAAAATACTCAACCGCTTTATTCATAGCAATAAATAAATACAGTTTCTTTAACCAATAATTCTTAATTTGATTGTTATTCTCTTCTTATCATACTTTCTTTTAAATAAGCATGAGTTTGAATCAGAAAAAAAATTGACAACAGTAGATATTCCGATAAAATGAGTTTAGAACACAGATCCTTCGTGCAATTCCCGTCTATGCTACTCCTCAACAACGTTTACTTTACATCATAAATAAAAGATACTATTATATATGACTAGCGATTCGCCCCGGATTCCCACGGATAGTATTTTTTTTAAATAAAATACATCCCATGCTTCTCGCTGACAATGTAGCTTTCAATAGGTGAAAGATTTTTTTTAATTGATTGAGTAGTTTTCTAGTTTAGTCATTACATACAAACAACCAAACTACCTCTTTATAATATTCGTATAGATATAGATTACACAATATACTAGTAGATATGTATAAGTATTTATATGTAATAAGGCATCTGAGGTCCATAAAGATACGAAAAGTTTATGAAATAAGTAAAAATTATCTGCTTGTAAGTAGCTCTTACAAAACATATTTTTACGAGATTTTTTGCATCATATATATGTGTTATTGTTATCAACGTTTTCTCTCTTATAAAATATATAAAAAGTAACAACCGGTGTTATGAAATGCTTATAAACAAGGCTCAAAATAATATTCAAAGTTCCCAGATCTGACCACCCGTGAAATTGTCACAGTTACTCGGATCAAAAACAATTTGTCACTGCGAAAAAGATATCCAACAGTAACACTAGAAGTGAACTAAAACATGAATGTTGAGTAACGTAGTCATCATATCACCTTAAATTGATACGAGTCCACACATTATCCAGTTATATCGATGTTGCCAATCACACAAAAACTGAGTTCAAAAGAACTCCTCCGTAACTCAATTAATCATCTGACAATTCCACGAGTTGGTGAGTGATCGCATCCTATAATCGGATACTGATAAATAATTTTAGGAATTACTGTTGCGTATTATAGTTTCATCAATTTACATTATACAACTGAAAATAAGTATATTTTTATACATTGTACACTATGTACAAACGAAGTTGAATCTGTAATGTATGACTTTCTTTAAGAAGAGACTAAGTAATTCACACTTATTTTTAAGTAAACATAAAACACCTGATATAAAAAATTATGTAATTATACATACATACATACATATCCTCACGCTGTATCCCCAACGGGGTAGTAATTATATCCTTTTAAAAATCGTAAAACGAACGTTGGAAGCCAAGACAAGTTTTGAAAGTGTATTTAGTAAAAAACTACGGACTCGCAATCGGTATAGCAGGGTATAGAAGTAGACAATATAATATGAATATTAAATACATATACCAGGCAGCAGAGACGCAATGTAATGCCGACAAATCTATGGGAAGTCATAAGAGGAAGTCGTGTAAAGGGGAACGAGAAACTGCTTTCATCCTCGTTGCGAATTCTGTGTTGTACGCAAAATAACTATTAGTAATAATTATAATAACTTAAAACTTCTAAGCTCTTAAACTTTTTTAATTTTGTAGCAGACTTTACCTGTTCAATAGTACAGTGACTAGAGCGTAAATTTACCAAGCCGAAATACGCGGGTTCAAATCCTGCAATGTGGTCCGATTTTTCATTTGTTATTTTTTTTGTAAAATAGCGAGAAGAGATTGGTCGCCCAGGTACTAACATTTTAGATGAACATTTTAGAGAAACAAAAGGTTTTTGTTTACTAATTAATACAATATTATCATTATATACATAATTAGTATAAAAATAACTATCAGAATTTATACACTCATAAAATTGTAGTAAAAATTTGTCAGCAATCGGCATTAACTTAGTTCCGTAACAAATAAAATTGATTAAATATGATTTTATTTACGTCATGTTTTTCAGCTCAGTAAGTGTAAAGATGATGCAATAAATGAGCTGTGATAAAGGAAAAGATCAAACACAAAAAAAACTAGAGTTCTGTTTTAGCCTTTTTCTTACGGAATCCTAAAATGGAATGTAAAAAAATATATTAAGCAGAAACAAATATATTAGGATGGATTACATTGGATTATTTAAGAAAAGCAGAGATTATTTTAACTATGAGAGAAATAGAACGAATAAGAAAAAAGTAATGACAAACAGAAGAGTACGGACGAATTTAATCTAGGGCCTAGCCAAGGCTCAAGTTCCCGGGAGGCATGCGGGCGTTAGCGAAATTGCCGGAATACATTAACGGGAAGGGTCGCCGTCGCCCCCTGCCGCCCTATTTCAACCTGCACGGTAAGCTACGGCCTAAGCTCTCTGAATCGCAAATTAGTCCCAATTTTTATCCTTTAATTGTCACACACAAGAGAATGTAACAATTGTGTCGCGTCTGTTCCGAGATGCTGATTGTACAATATACGCTCGCAAGCGTTACGGAAAATGCGTCATAACTCCAAGTAATATCATCGGAGGACGTTAATGAAGTCGTGAAACATAAAATTGTTTATTTACGACGGGATTATTTTACCTTAAACGTCAAGATGGTAAATAATACCAACTTAATGTCTCACAAAGACTTGGCGTTACGTCATATTTAATATGCTTTTGTTGGCTTGTGTTGTCTGCATTCTCAATATGGCTGCGCATTGCACTGATACTTCAAAACGAAGTACCCATATTAAGAAATATATTTTTAGGGATCCCTAGCTCAAAAGGCAAAACGGAAGCACGCGGTCTTCCATTTACCCATCTGCCATAGTCGATTTTCTCAGAATCCACGTGATGTAAATATATGATTTTTTTTAATATGGTACGCTAACAAAAACTAACAAAAAATATATTTTAAAAATATGCGTAATGTAATAAACCATTTCCCTTATCTTCAAAACCAGTAACTCTAAAACTTTCTTTAAAAAAGGAGGGAATATAATGGTTTTTAAAGCTTTCAAAATTTATGAAGGCCCTATAAATTTCTAGAAAATAATTCTATAAACATAATTTCATAAATATAGTACGAAACGCTCTGCATACAAGTTGAACTTTGCACATGACCAAATGCTTTAATTTACATACAACTACTCTCTTCAGACTCATCTATACTAATATTATGAAGAGGTAAACTTTGTTGTATGTAGTGGATAATAGTATGCTGTGGATATAGAAAGCTACATTATCAGCGAGTAACATGGTCTGTATTTTATTTTCAAAAAATTTATACCTGTGCGAAGCCGGGGCGAGTCGCTAGTACTTCTTCTGTACGTGTGTACGTCACTGAGCTCCTAAACAGCTGGAGCGATTTTGATGATTTTTTTGTGTTTCAGTATCCCTGAATAGTTTAGATTCATAATTGGACCCGGTAGATGGCGGTGCAATCGTGTTCTAGGATTTTTTTTATTATTCCAACGTTCGTGCAGGACGTTTGTCGGGTCCGCTAGTGTTAGATATAAATAGACACGAACGACATTGACAAGAAATTATATTCGGAATTGAAATAAAATATAGCTATTAATATGCAAAAATAAATATAACAGAGAAATCAAAGGATATCAAAGATGCTAAAATTAAGTAATAGGCATCATATCAGCCTGTTCCATACTACGAAGTGAGGCGAATAAATTCAAATAAAATGTAGATAGATGTGTGGGTGCTGTTTTCTAACGTAATGGCGGCCAAGCTTATCTGATAATAAATGTGTTTCGTATGTACGGGTGAGTCAGCTTATCTGATTTGCCTTACCGTTGCTGTAGGCGACATGGCGTATGGAATTATTTTTAGTCTATGATGATTTACGTATAATAAATATTATTGATAGTTAGGAAATATGTTAATTTGAAAACAATGAAATTCTAAATTCAAATTCATTCAAATTGTAATAACACGAAGTTTATAGACCTTAATATTCATATACATAATTGTTAATTTTTAAAAACTCATTCCACATGCCAAATATTTATGACTCATACCTAGAGGTCACTCGTTTAGGCACAGTATAACCTTTTCAAGTTCATTCTTTTGACCTTTAAGCTATAGTCTCTCCCGAAGATGGGATATAATAAAAAGCGCCAAGTTACATAAATAATCATACGGAGATGGATCATAAACATAAAACTCACATACACCCATCCCCTTTACGGCCTGACCTGTACTCGACTCGATGTAACGTCCAAATACATTTTCAAACTAACTTTCCTTTTACGAAGGAATGTTAAAAACAGGGCGTATATCCAGAAAAACTTATTTGCGCAGTTTATTTTTTCACAAGTTTCATAAACATAAATAAAATTTTGAAGAAAAACTTAGCAAATAAAATTATTTACTAAAGATAGTGTTTAAAGAACACATAGACACATTAAATAACACACATAGATACATAATATCGTCTCGCTGTATCATAACGGGTTAGTCAGAGGACGAAGCGCCAAGTATCGCGGTCCTTACATGCTTCTTTCGCCTCCTAAAATCTCATCGTTCCCCTCACATAATTTCGCCTAGGTGTGCGAGTGCTTTTGATTTATCCGTCAGCTAACACTTTGGCTATTTGATCTACGTAAGTCAGCAGTGGTTTTCCTTGGCTATAGATTAAATTGAATTCTGATTAAATTAAATTGGATACATTAAATAAGACATTAAAATTAAAATATGTGTCAGCAGATTACAGAAATCGAGTTACAAAATGTAATGTAAAGAAATGTAATACTATGTAATCGTTTCATTTAAAATAGCTAAATTTAGAGATTCAGCATTTGTTCCAATAAGCTCTGTAACCTTCGATAGTACAAAGCCTATGGGACATCTCTATGGGCAGTAATTAAAGCGATCAGCCAAGTTAATGGCACGCAGGGGGTCGCCGTGACGCCATAAACGGCCGTCTCATGCGCGCAATAAATAAATGCCATCCACATACGTGAAAAGACATAACTTCGGGCTTTATTTCTGACATGGCGGTTTCTACTCCATACATATAAAATAGTAATATTCATGGAAGTGTTTAAAAAAAATGGTCAAGTGCGAATGTGTGCAAGTTCGATTAGCGCACAGAGGGTTCCGTTAATTTTAAATATAGAACCTTAAAAATTATGTTACAAATTCTCGCATTCTTGAGACACAACTGAATATTATTGAGTATAATATTATAGCAACACTATATAATTGTGCATTCGGAATGTTTAAATTTGTATAGGTATTTAAATGCAAAGTGTGTGAGGAGAGTGATGAGGTTTGAGGAGGCGCAAGAAGTACATAAGGACCGCGATGATTGGCACTCCATCGTAGCTGACTTTCAATGGTAGGGATACATCGCGAAGATATGTATGTATATATATAGGTATTTATTACATTTTTGTAAATACAATAAAAGTAAGATAAATGCAGCAGAAATGCGATCTTGCAGACGAAATAAGCAATGAACAGATACGCAGTATGTGTTGCACGGCAGTGTTATTGTAAAAACGAAGAAAGGAATGTGGGCATATAGAAAGAATGAACGATGAAAGACTGACAAAGAAAATCCACATAGCGAAATTGACTGGTAGAAGATATCCAAATAAGACCAAGGCTGACTTCAAATAGCCAAAGTGTTAGCTGATGGAAATGTCAAAATTACTCGCATACCTAGGCAAAAATGTGTGAAGAGAATGATGAGATTTGAGGTAGCGAAAGAAGTATGTAAGGATAGCGACGTTTGCGCTCCGCCCTCTCTCACTACTCCGTTAGGGATACAGCGTGACGATATGTATGTATGTAAAAACAATTTTACATTGAACAGTACAAAATTGAAAAACTAGAATAAGAATTTTTTACAACATATGTTAGACAATCAATTACAGTTCAATAGTGAAGTATCAAAAGAATTTGCAGATATTGTGTGATATCGGTAAACTCAATCTCTAACTAATACAAAAGCATTTACTTATTAATCATGCATAACTTCCATATCATAAACAATGAAGTGAAATCTCTTTCAAACCTTGCCCTGTTTAAACAAAATGAACTTTGTGAATGTAGGTACACGATATTGTAATAAATTTTGCGACGGAATCGTCTGCAAGTTTTCGAACAAAGAGTTCCAGAGCGGTTAGCCGCTATCGAATGTTTACTAAAGTGCTTTAGACGTCAACGTTCCATCATAAAGATATTGTGAGAAAACGCCACCGTGAATCACGTCGTGTACCGACAACAGTACATTAAACGCAAGCGCGCGTCAGTAAACAAAAGGACATTAAAATTCTTAACTATGTATGTTGTTCTGTGAGAGATAATACTCTAAGGTGCAAAAGGAGCAATATGTATTAATCTATGTTGGCCTCGATATTTAAAAAAATCTTTTATATCATTACAATACTTTAGTAAAGGAATAACCCACAATAACCACATAACCACGTACAAAATCTTTCCAGCATAGAAAGTGCATTTGGAACAGAAGCGATAACTTTCAAGTTAGACATTAAAGACGGTTTAAAATGAATATTCACAACCTTATTCAGAAACCTTACAGGCGGGCACCTTTTATACATACCGCGTGGTTAAAGGTGACCTATTGACTTTCAATCAATCTTTCACCCACGTTACTGAAAATTTTCCTTAGAATACAATATATCACAATAAAGCCTACGTACTGCGAAGGCCGCAAGGGACCTATGTTGATTTATTTTATGTACTAAATAAAAATCAAAAGTGATGATACATTTTCGAGAAAAGAACTTTATCAATAGTCTAAATATAAAATTTTCAATAAATGCAGTCTGAAAATAACACTGAAATATCCGGCTACCTAATTACCTGACTGTATTACAGTCAAGTGGCACTTAATGTATGTAATTCTGGCGTTCGAAAGGTAAGAGTACGGACGAGCGTGACGCGCCGAGGTTAAATCGGGCCAAACAGCCCACGCCAAACCGCTAATTAGGAAGCGCACGCGCAAAGGCGCTTCAATGCGCACGATGCGCGTGCGTCTGCACACATTCGAACAAAGACAGCACCATGAAACAAAAGGAACCAGTACAGGAACAAAAGAATGACTAACGGAACAAAAGATGCAACCGGGGAACAAAAGCGTAGTCTAGTGGAAACGCAAGCAGTATGGCGTCATTTAGAGGAGACAAAGGGACGTTGTGTAAAATTATGGACTTTTGTTTAGATTATGATGTACCTATGGATAGTATGAAAAGTACAAAAAACCACCTGAACTTCAACATCTCGTTCTGCAAAGTCCGTAATGACATACTCGTACATGATTTACCTACGAAACTCCTACAAAGTTGCCATAGCCAATATTAGAATTCTATGAAGAAACATGACTGAATCTATAGTCTAAAGATAAGTTTCATTGTAATGATACGGGATATTTAAAAAAACACAGTTCCATGAGCTGGACGATTCAGCATTGGCTCGATTTCGTATCACAGCTGGGTGGAACTCTCCGAGTGCCAATTTTACCCTCTTTGTTCCTCCACCTTCGCATTGCTACAAAGGACTAAGGAATTCATTAAGTCCCTTCAGTACATATTTTTTTAGCTGTATCTTCTTTTATGACTTTCTGCCTCGTAAAATTCACTTGCATATTTCACATGAAAGGCTATTAAAGTTTTATTTACGTAATTGAAAGCTTCCAAGACTGCATTTAGTAAGAGTAGAGTCAGCGGTAAACTTACAGCTATAAAGCGACTGTACTTATGTGTACTGTTAGAAATTCTAACGTGGAATTAAAACAAGAAATTAAAAGAAAGATGATCAAAAAATTATAACGAAATAACTTCTTCAAAACTTTAATTAATAATAGGTAGGTATAGGTATTAAAAGTTATTGCGAAAAATAAAGTCTACATCTAATATATAAAATTCTCGTGTCACAGTGTTTGTAACAAAACTCGTAACGAAACGACTTGACCGATTTTTATGAAATTTTGTGTGTATAGGTCAGTAGGTCTGAGAATAGGACGTAAACTATTTTTCATACCCCTAAGTGATAAGGGTGGTCCACCTCAAAAAATTTTTTTATTTTTTGGACAAAATTTTTTATTTTAATTTTTTTATGATTCGGCATTAAAAAATACATACAACCCTATATTTATACATATTTAATATCGGGCAAGACAACGTATGCCGGGTCAGCTAGTAATATTATAAAAAGTATAGTCGTAAATACTTAGCTACTAATCTACTATAATATAACATTAGATAAAACTGTGGATAATTAAGGCGACGCGATGGAAATTTTGACGGCAGGGATCTCAATTTTTCTAAGTGACTACAAAACGTATGAACGTGATATTTAACTTGATTCTACATTTCGTTGACTTTCTTTTGACAGCAGTTACGATACACGATTGGTTAACTTATGTAACACAAAAAAAAATATCAAAGAAACCTCTTTAAAACAGAGATTTACATTTTTAGGAGTAACGGAACAGATTTATGTTCCTAAATTTTCTGTATAGTTTTAATCTAAACATATTCTTAAGAATGACAGTTAGATTTTTTAAAATTAACTAGTTTTTAAAATAGACGAAAATAACTACTTTTCCGTACTTTTCGTAAGCTAACGCGCGCACTTTTGCATAGACCAGAAGGTCTATTTTGGATTAAATCATTGTCTATCAATGCGTCGTCTTAAATTATAATAATAGTTTCGTAAATACCTTATAAATACATGTATCGCGATTTGTAATTTAACAAAACGCTCATACGATATCCTAACATTTTAGTTACATTTAAAAGCTTGCAACTTATTTAAATAGAACGCGATTTGTTACGCACTACAGTTAATAAGTCCGCAAAACTGTGAGGCATTGTGCTAGCAATGTGGCGTGAACGTCACGAAGAATAATGAAGCACAAAGTGAAAATGCCACTGCATTTTATTTGGCGGAAGCACTTAGTTCTATTTTGGTTATACGCGACGCGGGCGATGGGAAAGCTCGGAGCAACGCGCCACGAATATAAACAACTCATCGAAACAGTTAAACTCTTCTCTTTATCGTAATAAACTGGAACACTTATTCAAACACTATTGTAGAATTTCATAAAATATATATCCATTAAGTATTAGGGATACACAGTAAATATATATTTGTATATAAAGCGTTTGTTTCTAAGAACATCTTTAGCGGTTGGGTTTTTAGGGTTATTTTTTAAGATTAAACAGTTTTTATAAATATTCTACTTACATTTGAAGAACTAAACGGGCTTTATAAATACGAATTATACTGGTCTGTGCTTATCGTCTGTGCGTTCAACAAGTTCAAATAAATTATACTAGATGTCGCTTAGTAAAAATTAATAATAACTACAATAGAAAGTACAACAGCGTTTTAATTTTTGATTGTTGTTGTTTCTAAAAATACCTCAAATACCTCAAAGAACGTTTAGCTATGGATTGCGTAGCTAATAAAATATGTTATAAAAATATAAGGGAAATTAATCCTTAGGCATGTATTTAAAAAGGGCACGAAATTTGTCTAGAAATCTAGATTACATACGCGCACGCAATTTGTTTAAATTTTTGACAACAGACGTCATCGATTATAGACTATATACATATATGTGAACCGACGTCTTGATGATGCAAGTGCCCCAACATGGTGCAAATTATTAGCGTTATCCTTTCCTTATAATTTAAACGCAATCTAAGTAGTAATCGACAATAATTGTTTGCCAAAATTATTAATTTCGTTGTCTCGGAAACGATTTCGACACTAAAAAGTCCTCGGAAGCATCCGAAGGTTTCGTCCCGAAATGAACTGTCCAATCATTTCGTTTTGGAAAGGTTTCGGATTTTTGAACTGCGTTTAGACAAAATCATCTGAAAGTTTCCTGTCGGATACGGAAAGTCGAGTTTCCTACGATTGTAAATAACCCCGCTGGTCTTACAAACGGAATCCGTATAATTTCGTCATATCTGTCTGTCCGTATGTCACAGCCGATTTTTTGTCATCTTTACGCGTATTGAGTGGCACAGAGACATTAATTAGTAGGTATCTAATCCAATACCAAAAATACAAAAGCAAAAACTAAGTAATAAATAAAGAAAGTTTATTTAACTTCTATTCTGTCCGAAATTGATACAGAAACCCAAATTAATACATGTCCGACACGTTCTAGGCCGATTTTTACCAAGTAATAGACATATCCATCATTGAGTCGCTTTAGTAAGCTTTCATAGTTACAAATACAGTCGACTTCTCGGCTTCTACTAGGTTTTTTTGCGCAGTAATTCTTTGCTTTCTACGAATGTTGTGGACTTTACTGATTTTTTGCTAAACTTGTAAACTTTCGTAATTTATTTTGTTGGCCAATGTTTCTCTAATAACGCCGTGCGACTTATACGTTTTAAGAAAAATTAAATTATGGCAGACGTAGGCGTCGCCTTACCAATTAATAAATAATGAATTTTGTAGTTATGATTACTTATTTTACATTATACAACTTTTTAAGAGATTGACACTATTGATATGGTTTTCGTCAGTCCAGTTACATCGCTTGAGGGAGCAAAGCGTCGCTATCGTTAGTGCGGACGAGTGCTTTCGAATTTCAATAAATATTGAAGGGGAACATTGTGGACCGAGGGGCAACCGCTTCAAGCTCAAAGATATTGTTTCTGTACCAGCTGACGCTGTAAGTACACTCTGCTTCCACACAATTCAAATACACCCCATTTGAAAAATAAATTAAATGATTGCCCAATTATTGGTTTCCCACAAATTCTACAATAGGCCTTCCACGAATGAACTTTATAAATAGGATATATTGTATATAAAATTTATGTCATGTACAAGTTGTTCGGACGGATTATTTCTGAACACTCATATTACGTCGGCAAAAGTCATGTATGCTGACGCCGTAATTCTGCGGCGGCTTCGCTTATAACATTTTATTATATATCCAGCCAGCACTGCAATTTTGATCGCTTGAGCCGGCGGATGCACTCAATAACATTGTCATAACAATAACATTTTAAACATTAAACAACCTTTGTCCCATAAACTACATCTATCATTTAACATCCGTCATGGTTCAGGACACTACACGAGTGTTATAACTTGTATATATGCATACGTACATATCCTCACGCTGTATCCCTAACGGCGTAATCAGAGAGGACGAAGCGCCAAGCGTCACGGTTCTTACACTTCTTTCGCTTCGTCAAATCTTAAAATTCTCCTCACACACTTTCGCCTAGGTATGCGAGAACTTTTGACATTTCGATCTGCTAACACTCCGGCTATTTGATCTTCATAAGTCAGCCTTGGTCTTCCTTGGCTTCTTTTACCACTCACTTTCGCTCTGTATATTTTCTTCGTCAGTCTTTCATCACTCGTTCTTTCTATATTACCGAACAATTTAAGCATTGATTAACTTGTATATATATATGAATGAAACTAACTAACTTGTATATGTATATATATATATATGAATGAAATATAGATTATTTTGAATTTCGTAATTAATAATATGTGTTTATTAATAATATTGTTCATTTAAAAATTGCCTAAAAAAACCAAGCTAAAATGAACAATGGAAGATCCAGAAGCCATAGTTAAAAAAATTACAAAGATGTAATCACTGAGACCATATTTCGACACCATGAAATTCGAAATTCTAAATAAAAACATGTTTTCAATAACAGCTGTACGAGCTCATACATCACGTCGTATTATACGTGTCTACTTAAGCATTAAATACGTATATTTCGGTAAAATGTATGTAATAAGATCAAATTGGTATACGTAGTATAGTTGAAGACGAAAGCAGGAAATAACTATCGCTATAACCTGGTAATCGGAGTTATGGTCCTTCAGGCACGCAAGAGAAATGTGCACACAAATACCCAGCCGCCTGTGTGACAGGCTAGATTATGTGGGACTTTTACTCACCAAAACACCATGAGCGCTTTGTTGAGGAACTTCGGGATTTTTTATGGAACGCCCCGGAGCCACTCTCCCGCTGTTCTCAAGAATTTGTCGAGGATATTAGAGGACAATAAAAAAGTTTAATATTATAAAAGGATACATTTCTTGAAAGAAATCGAGACTTGGAGGCTGCAGAATATCCAACGCCGACAGTACCTGAGAACAAACAATATCGAATATAAGACAAAAAACATTTTTAAAGGTTTGTCCTAATAAATTCTTAATATAATACTAGTCATGCCTTTTAAGTTCTGTCGTTTCCATATTTCCCGGCAATTTTGAATTTGGAACTGTTCTATATTCGAATGTGTTTAAATTTTGAATCTCAAAACAGTTGAAAGTATTAGGATTAATGCTATTGTTTAGTCACAGCATCGATTGGAATCTGTCAGGTTACGTACGAAAATGAATCTTTCTAAGGAAAATGTTCGTGCAATAATTTTCTACAACTTTAGAAGAGGCCTGACACGGCTTCAGTATTTTGAAGAGCTAACATCTGTGTTCAGTGATGAAGCCTCATGTCTGCGGACTGTCGAACGCTGGTATTTAGAATTCCAGCGTGGACATACTAGTGTTAGTGACAAATCTCGCGAAGGACGCCCAAAATCCGCCTTCACTGAAGATAACATCATTGCTGTGAGACAACTAATTCTCGAAGATCGTCATGTGACGTATCGAGAGATAGAGGCTCTATTAGGCATCTCAGGGACAACCATTCAGAAGATCTTGCATGAAGCGCTTGGTGTGAGAAAGCTAGTTTTCCGTTGGATACCGCATCTGCTTTCCGACGATCACAAGGCGGCCCGCGTCAGATGGTGTAAGAAAACTCTGCAAAGGTTCAACCGAAGAGAGTCAAATCACGTCTACGACATCATCAATGGTGACGAATCTTGGATCTATGCCTACGATCCTGATTCCAAACAACAATCTACAATCTGGGTCTTTCAAGACGAGCCAAAGCCGACTAAAGTTGTTCGTTCTCGAAGCACTTCAAAGAAGATGGTGGCCACGTTTGTTGGAAAAACCGGCCATGTTGCGACTATTGCACTTGAAGATCGTAGAACGGTTAACGCAGAGTGGTATACCACAGTTTGTTTACCACAAGTCATCGCCGAACTTCAAAAATCTAACTCAAAGGCGACGCATCATCCTGCACCACGACAACGCAAGCTCACCACAGCGCTCGTCAAACGATTGAGTATTTGAAGCAGGAAAAAGTAGAAATTCTTGACCATCCTCCATACAGTCCTGACCTAAGCCCTAACGATTCTTTACATTTCCTAAAATTAAGAAAAGTCTTAGTGGTCAAAGGTTCCAGTCCGGTGAAGAAGCAGTCGACGCTTTCAAGTCAGCCATTTTGAACACCCCCACTTTAGAGTGGAATAAATGTTATAATAACTGGTTTGAGCGAATGGAAAAGTGTATTAAGCTACGTGGTGAATACTTTGAAAAACAATCAAAAGTACTATAAGGTTCTAGTTGTTTTTTTCTTCAAACGACAAAACTTAAAAGGCATGCCTCGTATAAACATAGAAAAACACTGGCCATAGTTCATTGCTAAAATAAAATATAGGCCACTATCTTGACAAGCTATCGCAGAGTGAAAAAGAGAAAAGCATAAATTCTTCATTTGACAAGAGAATTGTTTTGCGTTTCCCTTTCTTATACGAGGGAGCATTTTTATCATACGAATACGTGCCCGTCTACGATTGTTGCACTTTCATATTAAAGATTACGTACATTAATTTTATAGATTTACATTGATTAAGTATGCAAAAAATATCTTTTTAGATTTTTCATGTCTGTTTACATTTCGCTTCAGAAGAACAAAAATGACCGTATGACATCGCTTTAACGTTAATTCCTCCTGTATTAGTTTGTATCTTTGTGAATTTACAAAAATTTAAACAGATAACCAATACATGTATTAACGCTGTAGTCAAAGTAATCAGAGAGGATGAGGTGTTCAGTAAAATTTTTACAATCGCAACCAACCAGGTTTAGGTCGAGTTAACGTAAGTCTGCCCGTTATCAGTTCAATCCGGTCAAGATGTCGGTATAAAAAAGTCCTATGGTATTAGCCAAAGTATTAACACGACATTGACTCGGTTAGTTGCAATTGTAAGATGTGTACCTACAAGTCGTGAAAGTGTATTTCTAGAACCGTACCCTGGGGTACAAATCAAAAAAACAAAAATAAATCGGTTATAACTGTTCACATTCACAAAAAATTATTTCGCGGCTCCGTATATACTAAGAGAAGTAGGGAACGCTCCTGTACTTCAGGGTTCCATAAGCACTATGGCTGTGTAGATGTCGCAGGAGCTGACTTGGGTACACCTGTTCCCCAAGATACGATAAAGGCGACGCATTGGAAATTTTGACGGCAGGGATCTCATTTTTTCTAAGTGACTACAAAACGTATGAAAGGGATATTTGGTAACCTGATTCTTCATTTCATTGACTTTATTTTGCCAGTTGCGATAAACGATTGATTAACTTTTGTAGCACAAAAAAATATCAAAGAAACCTCTTTTAAAATAGAGATTTACATTTTTCAGAGTAACGTCACCGATTTGTTTCTGAACTTTCGGTATAGTTTAATCTAAACATATTCCTAAAAATGACAGTCAGGATTTTTAAAATTAATTATAGTTTTTAAAATAAACGAAAATAACTGCTTTTTCGTATTTTTTGTAACGTTTGCATACAGCACGTCTATTTCAGATTAAATTATTGTTTATCAATGCGTCGCCTTAACGTAAGTTTTTTACAGTCGACATTATTTTCAACCGACTTCCAAAAAAGGAGGAGGTTCTCAATTCGGTTGTATGTTTTTTTTTATGTTTGTTACCTCATAACTCCGTCATTTATGAACCGATTTGGAAAATTCTTTTTTTATTCGAAAGGATACACTTCCAGATTGGTCTCATTTAAATTTCACTGGTATTGAAGCTTTGATTTCGAAGATACACCAAATAACGCGACCTGGTTATTTATATTGACGATTCTCTTGTATGTCATTGGTTAACTATCGTTGTCCCCACATGGTATAATGGTAGTATGGTATAATGGTAAAGTAGGGAGAAGATATAAATTGGCTGTGATTTAATAAATACAGTCAGTAGAGTCAGTCTTGTGGCGGACAGAGAATACAGCTGGTGGCTGCCATCTTCGGATTGTAAGAATACTGCTAGGGTGTAATTATGATGCAACCTTTACACTGTTCTTTTATAACTGATTGATATTGATATGATATTATGTTGATGATATTGATAATGGCCATAATGGGCAATAATATCCCATGTTCGATCTGTCCGTATACTTTATTGTGAAAGCTCACGGTTTGTGCTCCTCAATGGAATGGAAGTTAACACATTGCGCTCCAGAATTAGAAAATAAACTAATTGTAGACCTGCTCTAGATATTTATTTAGGCCAAGGTCACTCAAAAAGGGAGAAATAAAAAAACTTTTATAAAAAAATTAAACCGACTTCAAAAAAGAACACTGAAAAGTATGAAATAACTATCCCTTACGGATTGAAACTTAAGTACAAAAATAACTTTATAAAATTGCGATACAAATACCCATATAATTAAATTTGACAGTTATTGAAGTCGGTGCCAAATCAATGTTCGACAACGGAAAGTCTATTAGTTTAGTAGGCTTGGCACCGACTTCAGTAACTGTCAAATTTAATTATATGGGTATTTGTATCGCATTTTTATAAAGTTATTTTTGTACTTAAGTTTCGATCCGTAAGGGATAGTTATTTCATACTTTTCGTGTTCTTTTTTGAAGTCGGTTTAATTTTTTTATAAGTTTTATATAATTATTAATTTCGTGTTTTTTTAAGAATTCATAAGAATATTTTGTTCATATAATAATTTAGAGCATATTTCGGTTAATATTTAGCCGCTCAACTAAATAACTGGCTAGATAATGTTTTATGTTAATTGTCACTTTTTCCTTACTTGTTGTTTTATGCTAATTGATTTTAAAATTATTTTGGTAATTTGTTTTAGATGGCTTATAATTCACATTCGGAACGTACTTTTAGAGTAGAGTGGAGACGATGAAGATCTATATCCAGAAATGGACGTATCCTCATCCTCATCTCGTTGAACCTCATCTTAGAGACTGTTTTTGGCAACGAAATTCGACAGCTGATTTTCAAATAAGTGTTTAAGATGTCATTGGTAAAGAATAGCATCTGATACGCCTACCCTTCAAAATTCAAAAATGGGTTAGATATATTTCATGTCTGAGGTTGAAAGACCGAGAATCTCGAAATCAATGTGCAACCTGCGATACGAAAACGTCCAAACTCTTGGCCTTAGAGATTAAATGAATGAAAAATTAATAACCTACCTTTATTATGCGTCATATTTCAGGATAATTAAAATCATACTAATCAAAACGAATTGGGTAAGTAGATACTAATCATGCATTCCGTGATTAGGGTCGAAATTAGATTACCATAATAAAAGAGTCTCCAAGTATTTATTACGAATGCCCTGAATAAACATTTTTAGTTAAAAATAGAAAAGTGAAAGATCTAAATATAACACACAAAAAAATCGTTACCAGCCAACAACTGACAGATTAAACTAAAAAAATGTTTGGATTATATCATTATAATGTGATAAATTACCGCGGTGTTTGTTGCAATAACTAATTAACGGGAAAAACTATTATTTTGATATTTTTCATTTTATAACAAGTACATATTCAATGAGACTCGATAATCCTCGATACTTTGAGGTTAAAGCTAATAAGAGATTTTGTAAGACTAAATCGTCGTCGTTAATCGCCGTTAGGTATACGGCGTGAAGATATGTATGTATGTATGTAAATCGTCGTTACGGATATCATTTTTGTATAACTTATGAAACTAAAAGTCGGTAAGTACCGACCACTATCAGTTTATTTCCGTTTAATACTTTCTACCATAACTATGTCCTGACGATATTGACATTGGTCGTGTTCAACAACTTTGACTATTAACCTATCTCGTTTCCGATTCTTACTTTTGTGAAAATACTATTAGATACGTCCTCTTACAATCGTGGCATTCGGCAAACCATGACGTGCCTGGCCACTTCGTGAAAGGACATATTTTCATCCAATGGCCCTATATTTCGATCTCGTCCAATCAAAATCGTTCGACGAATTCCCAGTCATAGTTGAGCATATTGTAGCGTTTATTCAAAGTACGAGTATCTCTTTAAGAACAAATAGAAACTTCTAAATCCGTTTTTTTCTACCTGTGGGTAGCAACCCCCAGGGAGGTCGCAGTCACAAGCGAGGTAAAAGTAAAAAGCAAGGGTTATAGGTCATACACTACAATAAGAATATAACAGTTTTAGTGATAAGGGGAGCCTATTTGTTTTCTAATAATATAATTTGTCGCTTCCCACGCCAAAGAATGTCAATATATCACTACCCACAGAGCGCCTGCGACTAACTTGCGCAGTACACTTACTTGATTTCTCGATCAGTATATATTCAATTGAATGAATTAATACGTTGTACGAGAAATACGTCGTCTTTGAAATCACCTGTTTTATTATGGTCCTGGGAGGTCGCCAGAACTTTTTACTCGTTTAGAGGTCGCGTATTCAAGAAGGTTAAAAGACTGCTCTAAATTATGATCAGAAGTCCATTGTTTCTTCGCATTGCGCTGGGCCGTGTGTGACTTGCATAAAACGTTCGTAACTTGTGCTCACACAAAATGCACTTTTCTCGTCAATTACTTTATTACTACAATTTTGTTCAGTATAGTATACAATTTGTGCTGAGCTGACGCAGCCATCTAACTCGCCTGTAAATCAATCAGAAAGCGTGGCGCCACTAGTGACGTGAACGCAACTGTTTAACGTTATGCCCAGATCAGCATTTAGCTTGGAATATCGACAAACGTATTGCCCAGATCAATTGACTCGATTTTCCAATGACTATATAATATGTTTCACGAAATGCCCAGGCAGGCAATGATCGAATCTGCTCAATTTTACGATCGGAGGACGAGAGATACATTACCTACAAACTTAGAATATATCACTGTGTTCAGTTATAAAACGCGTGGTCCATACATGTTAAAATTCATATTTACAGTTCCAACTCACTCTCATATCACTCATCACTCTAGATACATTTCGATAACGTTTTATTTTCATTACAAAACAAAATTACACGTTAAATTTTATAGCCGACGCCTACGTACGTAGAACAAAAAGAGTGTTGAATGCGATTAAATATGGGATAGCTATTTTGGACTAAATAGCGTTAAATTTTTAAAAAATCACAAAATTTTGGTCCAAAATCCCCCACTATCTACTTTTTGTTTCTCATTTCTGGTTTTCATTGCCAATTTAAGTCTCAATGCCAAATTGTTATTCAGTAGGTGTAAAGATGGAGTAATAAATCTGCTGTAATTGATATATATACTGACGTATCAGATGGATTAATATGCAAAGGTTTCCATTTTACGTTTTGCCTCCGGAACTTTAAGAAGAAACTCTCCAGTTGAGAGACTCTCCAGGCTTGTTTCTAGACATTACTTTCTGGCTTTCAAGTAACGGTCATCTCATTCCGAAAAAAATTCTTACAACTGTAATTTATCGCCAGTAATTTATTTATCGGACAATTTATCGTCTGTTAAATTGTTTATTGGTATATTATAATCTCGATTTCATAATAATACATTGTTACTATACAGACTTAGGAAAATAGTTCACTGTATCCATGAGCATTCATTGCTTTATATAAAAACACATAGTTCGTAGGGACTTTTTGGCGGGAACGGGAGAAGTAAGATTGTCATTTTATTTATATTTTCTATTTTTTACATTATTGGGAGCTTTAAAGTACAACAGTGATAGTATATTGTGTTTTAAAGTTCTGCGCAAGTGAAAAGAATGGAGTAGGTCTAAATAAACATGTGTAGTTGAAGTTTTCGCGCTCTTCCAAGAAGTCCTGTAAAACTTCAGTAAAGTCTACTATCACTTTACTGGAGGAGTTTTAACGTTTTATATAACGATTCTACTTATACTATTACAATACTTGACATTGGCAAATGCGCTAATCGCCATGCCATGAAGAAAGAAAAAAAATAGTTCATAGCGGCTAAACAAGTTGCAAACGCTTCGTACAATAGAAACGCTTGCTGGCGTTATTGCTTGTCAAAAATGCCACTTGGCTACGTATACGGCGGTTTTCACACGACTTTGTTTCGTTTGATATTAAGAAAGTTAATAACGTTTGATTTATGCCAATTTAAAATTCGTTGCGATGGATTACGTAGTATTTGTCGTTCTATTCTAGTAGTGTTTACGACTATTGAGCCACTTGTCTAGGCCCCCATGAGACTTGAGGAAGAGAAAGAAGTGTAAGGACCGCGAAGTTTGGCGCCCCGTCCTCTTTGACTACTTCGTAAGGGATGTAGCGTGAAGGTATGTATATATATATAAATAGTTCATACTATGAAACAACGTGTTTCAGCAGTTCATTTATATTCGAGACAATTATTTCTGAGAAAAATACTTGCTGCTTTAGGGAGAATATCCTCTTCAGTATGTTCGAGATAATCAGTCTTGCTTATATTTTTTTTCGTATAGGTACTTTATTTTGTATTAGTACATAATTACAAACTACAGAGAACTTACTAGGGTTGTATTACGAGACAATATGAGTAATTAAATACGCAAGTAATCTAAGAAATACCAACGTTTTCATGTTTGAAGAAACAAAGCATCTTCAGTTCACGGAAGACGCGCTTGGAGGAGACGAGCGACTGGAACACGTTAGGCAGCTTTTTGAGTGCCACACGCCGGCCATCGCGGGGATCCGTTACAGCCCTGCAGACAAAATAAAACAATATTAAACACAAATAAACAATTGACTGAGTAATGTATTACATATTTTTGAATTCATATCTCTATATTTAAGCCATAAAAACGAATCCCCAAAAATGAAAATACAACTTTTGAAGTTGATTTCTGTGTTTGGGCTACCATTTACTATATAACTGTTTCACATTTCAAATGTTCGAACATCAAATAATCTCCGAAAAAAAAGGCTGCGACAGACAGACATCGAGGTAAATTCACAAGTGTTCCTTTTTACTAGTTTTGGAACGAAACACAAAAACACTGTATTTCTAGTACCCATTTAACAGGTTACAAATTACGGTAAAAATTAGGTAGGCACATTTAAATGAAAACAAAATGTAATCAGTAACCATACATCGGAGAGAAGTTCGCTTACTAACATAACAACGAGAAACGATATCGCTATTCTCAATTACAACAAATATTTGAACTTGAGATATCCAAATGTCTTTTTAAACTCCTCGAAATCCTACATAATTAATTGTAGTAACAAAGTAAATATGTATAATAAATTGCAGAACATTCATCATGCATACTAATGCGTGGTCTGAAAGTTAAGAGGCATTTTTATGTTTCTGTAATTCTCAAGTGTTAAAATTTAAATCTTCACTGGCAGTCTTAGTTAATATTAACTACTTTATTTCAAAAGTTAGCAGTACTCCAAGAGGTCTTAAAAATAAAAAAAATTAGTAGCAATGAATTCATCCTTCTCTGTATTGTACGTTCGTTAAAGATGACACAGCTTAATAACATTAATATTCTAATATCGCTTCGGCTCTTTCAATACTTTCGTAGCATATTATCATGACAATGAGGGGATGGAATCCTACCAGTGACATGAATTTACACAGCTCGTGACGTATATTGACAGAAGCTGTAGAATCCAAAGTTCAGAATTAGCATAACAAATGTTATTTAAAGGTGCAAGAGCCAGCGTTTGTAATCGTAACTTAATCTAAGAATAACGAAGCGGACTAGTTCTGTTTACAGATAGGTTTGTAAAGGTATTATGTTTCAACGTGTATGGGATAACGAAGACCCGGGATTAACTAGAGGTCAGCGCTTGCACCACAACCTGATTTGTACGTTGTACGGTAACTAAAATACAAATATGAACGATAAGAGATATACAAGTTTATTTAGAACTAGCAAACCCGGCCCGTTTTACTGGGCGTTAGTTAAAGTTAAAATAAATTAAACAATTTTTATAATTATTTTGATACTGCAAAAAAAAAAAACAAAAAAAAATTCTACTGATCTGATCGCTACCAAACTTTACAGGAAGACCTGCTATGCCAATCTGAAGATTCCCTGAAAATTTCATCGAAATCGTTCCAGCCGTTTCGGAGTCCATAAGGAACATACATCGCCTTTTATATATATAGAGATACCTTTAATAGTATAGCCTTTTATTCTATGAATCACTATGTTATATCTACTGCAAATGTTCATAGATTTTATCAGTTTTGCTTAAAAACTACATGTTAGTATGGTTCGGTGTCTTCAGGTTCTATTCCGTTCCGGCCTCCCTCTTTAGGTGAAGGTCTCCTCTAAACTCTTCCACGACTCTATCCTTGCTTGAACTCCACCAATCCAATGCTTTCCGGTAATTTGTACAATGTCATCAGGCCTGCTGGTATAATGCCTAACCGATTGTCTAACATTCCTTTATACAGCTGGTCGCCGCATCGCGTGGTTTGTACCGTTACCGTCTACCTGTCATCGGTGCAGTGCAATAATATGTCCTCGCCACTTCAATAATACTAGGCTTTGTGGGAGTACGTCTATTATCCTTGTTTTAAGTCTTATTTTATAGCTTATTTTATTTTATAGCTTACATTTTTCTAATACTCCTTTCAATAGCTCTTTGGGTAAGTTAAAATACCCATACAACGTCATATCTATCTTTATTATACTAACATCTACTTTATTATTAAATTAATAGGAGTAATTTTTCATAACTCTGAATAATTCACATATACTTTATCCATATAGTATGTGGTGCTTTATACAATGGGTTTTAAAAGGTTTCGATATCACCGAGTTTATGAAATTTTTGGCGGTGAACTTAAATAACCATAGATGTTAAATCTATACTAATATTATAAAAAGGTAAACTTTGTTTGTATGTAATGGATAAACTCAAAAACTACTTAACCGATTTCAAAAATTCTTTCACCTATAGAAAGCTACATTATCAGCGAGTTAAATGGGCTGTTTTTTTGTTTTCAAAAATATACCTACCCATGCGAACCCATGGTGGGTCGTTAGTAATATGTATATATAACTATCTCCGAGTACTTGTAAATCATGTAGCTGCACAGGCATGGATTAAACAGAGCTTATTAGAGAGAAAACAGCTCTGTAAGGAAGGAAATAATACACGCTTAGTTGTATTCTAGTTCTTGCAGCCTTGGCGACAGTCCTCGGTCAGGCTCAATTGCCTGCAGTTTTAAATCGTGTAGGTATATTTGCAATAGAAACAACACAATAACGTAGTAATGTACTTCTTTGACATCAACAACGTCCCTTTGCGATTAAAATGCGATTGTTATTTTTAACATGTTAACTTGAACTTGATAACGACTCATATAGTCATATAGCACTCGTGTATTTGATATACACGAACGAGCGAAACGAATGTATACAAGTGTGCATTAGAGGAAATAGGATAGATGATAGATGAGGAATGGGATGTACATGTTTACAAGTTTAAGCATTAAGTTAATAATCAGTTAAATATAAGGTACTTAATTCATTTTAATTTACCAATATAATAATATAGTAATAAGTAAAGTGCAAAGTCAAATATAATTAGTGAGTGAAAACGCGTCACTAGTTCTCAAACTTATTTTTAAGCAGATCTAGTGTGAAATCAACTATAAAATAATACGAACAACGAATAATAACTATACGTACTATTTAGATTTGACACCAATATCAATGCGACTTTAAAGTCGAATCACTAAAAATTCAACTTCGGAATAATATTCTACAAAAAAAGTTTATGCAAATATGTTTCCAAAGTTTTATTGACATGTATGCCAGCTGATTATTATACCGCACAGGTAGTAAAAGTTGGCCAAGGGATAGGATACAACCCGACATATCCGATTTTGTTTTGTATTTGTAAACCCAAATAGTGATTGATAGAAATGTGGTTCCATACTCTCTGTTCACCTTGAACGGGAAATGTGATAAAGTTATGTATTTTTCTTAAACAATAATCCAAAGAATTAAAGCAATTACATGACTCCAAACTGACCCCAACTTGTATAGTAGACGCCTTACCACTGTGTAAAGGCCAGCATGTATTTATTCAGTAACGGTTATATTTATTCAGTAGAACCAAAATAAATTATGGCATTTGCTTGGGACTTCCCGCGTATTTCCCTCAGCAACATTTCGTCCAACTTTTCTCAAATGTTAAGAGTTTTAGTAACCTGTATTGCTTATGGCTTCTTTTTTAACCTTTGATTGCAATGAGAAACAGAAACCTAACACTTCTCATATTTCTAACTTCAAAAATGACGAAATTCCAAGATTTAAATGTAAATCCCATAAACGTTTATCCCTTATTTAACCCCCCTAGAAGATGACTTTTGGAAAATCCGTTCTAAGTGCTCACTTACGTTATATTAGAAACTTGTTTAAAATTTCATGCTTCTAGACCCACAAGTTTAAGTTGTATGTTGTCTGACAATCGGTGTTAAGAGTTTTTTTCGGTAGAATGTCCTTGTTTAACAAACGTGACTCATGTACATTAATTTAATAGATACTTCGAAATTCCGGAGATACAAAGATATTTTTTATGTTATTATATGGAAAACATCAAACGAAATATCAATTAGCGATCTACTTAATAAAAGTTATTATACATGACATCAGAAAATAAGACGAGAACGATCTTAAGTCGTTAAATGTTTGAGCTGTTAAAAATTCCACCAGAAACAAATTCTTCTGTGTAATTTTGTACTTTGTAAAACACTAAAAAACTTTATTTATATGATGATTGGCCCAATAGTGCGGTAGGTGATACATTTGCGTTCCAAGCCGAAGGCCCCGAATGCGAATTCGATTTCGACCTCGTCAATTCAAGAAACGAACTTTTAAATTGCCTCATAGTTTAAGTGTTAAGTGATAATCAGTAAGACGGTACAAACCTAATGCTTAGTTTGAAATCACACAATTGATCAGACATTAATTTGTCAAATGATGAGATTTTAATTGTCATTTGACGACATAATTTGCAAATGTCAAAACACGCTTAGCAATAAATAAGTTGTGCGCATTAATTGTAGGCGTATCTAAACGTACCCTAACATTAAAGGGACCGTTAGTTCGCTGCGATTACATTATCGCGACGGAGCGTACGGCGCGATATCATCGAGGGATACCGGCCGGCGGCAGATCAACGACCGACAGGCGGTGCAAGCTACTGCTGCGACGTTCTAAATTATGAGAATGAGGTATATTTTTAATGACATGAATACATTTATGAAAATAAAATTGAAAATGTACACATATAACCAAGCCAAATGAATCACAACATTGTTACCTAACTTTTAATACAATACATATATCTGTTGTCCGCGACTTCGTTGGCGTAGTCTTTTATTTACTAAATTAAATAATTCAGAAACATTCACGAGCGTACGCAGAACAACTGACCAAAGTTTCATCACAATCAGGTATTAGGGTACAATCAGGTATTTAGGAACGCGTAGAGAACAGGCAAAGAAACATTCATTTTTACATACATACATATCTTCACGCTGTATTACAAAGGGATAGTCAGAGAGGAAGGAGCGCCAAGCGTCGCGGTCCTTATATACTACTTCTTTCGCTTCCTCATCTCATTATTCTCCTCACGCATTTTCGCCTAGGAAGTATTCATTTTCATTTATATTCTTTGTACAAAATTATATTATATTTCATTTATTATGACTGGCTCGTTGGCGCAGTGGCATATGCATCTGCTTTCCAAGCTAGGGTCCCGGGTTCGATCCTCGGTCAGGTCAATTTAGGAAACGAAATTTTCTAAATTGGCTTGGAGTCTGGGTGTTACTGGGAACTCCCCCAGAGTTCGTTGTGTGGTACCCATAGTACAAGCTTACTGCTTAGTTTGGGGTCACACAATCTGTGTAATTGTCTGGAGTATTATTATTATTATATTTCTATTTATTAGAGCTAATTTTCTAGTCTACTTGATTCTAAACCCAATACAGAAAATAACTCTGGAGTACTACTTTGCAATTCCATGTGCAACTTAAAGTTATTATTACATACAACATCAATAAAACTGCTCAAAGATGTGTCCGACACGAATTAACTTAAGATTTCGCAGCAATTTTCAGACAATGTCGATGTTTAATGTAATAAATTAATGTTAAATTTAAAAATAAATAACTTACTAAGAAAAAATTAAAGTGACTTCAAAGTAAAAACACTACAAAGTTTTGGGTTAACAATTTACTTCTCTGTCGCTTTTAATGTAAAGATGACTGAATAATCAACTGTTACATACGCACAAACAGAAAATGGTCGGACAGACAGATAGACGTGATGAAACTATAAGGGTCCCGAGTTTGTCATTTTGGTTACGAAACTAAAAAGCCAGAAGATTTATAGATCTCACGCTTTAGCTAGCAGTACTACTGCAGCATGAGGATTGGAGAATTTAAGATTGGAATTGCTGTTTCGTTATTGGAACTGATTTCATGTGTAAGTTTTATGAGAACCGGTTATACGCGTAGTGAAAAATCAGTCGCAACATTTGAAACAAATACATAGAAGTTTAAATTACGAATAACACAGAAAAAAGGACTTTTTAGCGGGAACGCGAAAAAAGGGGGTGTCATTTTAATTAGATTTTCTATTTTTTTACATTTTTGGGAGTTTTGAAGTACAAAAGTGATAGATAGTATTTTGTGTTTTAAAGTTCTGTATAAGTGAAAAGAATGGAGTAGCTGGTCTCAACAAACATGTGTAGCTGAAATTCTCGCGCTCTTCCAAGAAGTAAAGTACTACTATTACTTTACTGAAGGAGTTTTACGATAAGAAGAAGAAACGAATTTACTTCAAACATGATTAATACGAGACATTGGCAAATGTATTCTTAAAAATAATATCGAAGAATTAATTACACAGAATGATTCAACGTATACAATCAACTCAAAGTGAACCTTGATTACAGGTTGTAACATTTATAGCGTTATAATGAGAGTTCAACTTCATTAATTGACCGTCTAAATTACAGCATTTTTGTGCCACGTGATAACAATGTAACAGCTGTTATTAAAATAATTTAAACCCTACTAGTGTAAGTTGCTATGATACACCGTAATAAACCATAATTTTCCGTTTGACGAATCTTTTAGCAGTATTTACGAAAATTCAATTACCGAACTATAAATTTTCTGTTGATGCACATTGATTTGGCACCGATTTCAATAATTGTAACTTGAGTTTTGATTATTTTAAAGGAAAGTTATTTCGTACTTTTCCGTGTTTTTTTTTGAAGGTGCTTTAATTTTTTTATTAAAAAATAATATTATGTAATATATGTAAATGTATCCACAAGTAACTTATATACTACAGTACATACTTACGAGTAAATATAAAATGTATAGTGTCATGCCCTTTAGCCCTTATCTTGTCATGGCATCGGCGGAGCGTAACGGGCGTTCTATACAAAACTAAATTATAAATAATGTAGTTACTCAGGAAAACTAAAAATATCGAAACACTATTACAATATCAATTTCATCATAAATAAATATTTCCGATACCGTGTTTCTATTCAACCTATCCACGTCTAAACTTCATCAATATATTATTTTACAAGTTTTATTTGAAATTACATATTTGAAACAAAAATTGCGCTTCAAGTGATAAAAAATAAAACATGCATGTAATGTAACTCCCATAGTTGTTTCATAACTTCAATATATTTCATGAATAAACCGGTGAAGATTTAGTCCCTAGTCCCTAGTCCCTACCGCACACTAGTAGCTACAGAATGCACATCTAGAGAGACGGTAGCGATCTCATTGGGGGTATTGAGGTGAGCTTTACAGATACTGGGTCTTTATAAAATTTAAAAATGCAAAAAATGTATAAACCTACTTCAATTATTTATTATAATAAACTTTATAGTATGAATAAATATAGATATACTCACAATCTTTTACAGCATTCTCAATATTTTCATATCAAACGGCTTGATAAAGAAAACTGGTTTGAGATACATGTTTTATATGTTAGAGGTACGAGGGCGTGGAAAAATGTTTATCGTGCTAAGTGGGTGGTAAGCAAAAAAATTTGGGAACCTCTGACGTAGAAGCTGAACGTACAGTTCGATTCGAACAATAATAAATATTAAAATATCTAAAACGGGTAATTAACGTGATTATCTTTTATTTTGGCTTGATGTTCAAGAGTAGAGCGTGAAGCGATTGAAATCAAGAAACATAACAATTTTAATCGGGAAAACGGATACAATTTATCGACGATATGGAATTCTGTAATTCAAGTGACAAAACCTCGTTTTCGTATTCGGTTAAACGTGGGGACACTGTGAGTGTTGTGTGTAGGTATCCTGAAAACTATTTGCAAATATCGGGGATAAATGACAAAACTTCTACCTCGAACACGGAGTGAAATTTGCTACGACAGTTTGAGACCACGGCCGATGCAACTCGATCGAAATGTCAATCCAAAATAAAAGGTAATCACGTTAATTTTATGTTTTAGAAATTTTACTATAATGCAACACAAAAGTTTAAAAGTCAATAACGAACATTCTGAACACCCTCATTAACATTAACTTTGCATTATAGAATCACTGGGGGAGTACCTAGTAACAACCGGATCAGAAAACAATCAAAAAAAATTCATTACATAAATTAATCTGGTTGGGAAACGAACCCGGGACCTTTGGCTTGGAAGACAAATAGATGTATTACCACCACGTCAACGAGCCATTAAATATTCCTTCCGTCATAAAATACATTACAATCAACCTGTACCTACCTATAATAATATTTTTATACAGATCGTTCTATAGATATCTTAAAATATTTTTTAGTTCAGGTAGTTTCGCTTTTTAAGCAGTCAGGATTTAAACATTTTCCATTCATTATTTCATTCTTTCATGCGAACATAACGCACGTTATTAGAGACCTTCATTATCCGTTCGTGAACTCGACAATATCCAGTGGGCGACATCTGTGCAGGCGGCAGTCGGAACGCCAGAACTCCGAGCCACTGTAATAGCTGTAATTACGAAACGGGAACGACGCCTTATTAATTCCTACTTATATACCTTGTTACTTCATAATATTAAGTTACTTTTCATTATGTTGCTTATTTTTGGGCTTAACCGAATTGTATTGTAACTTAATTTACTAAAAAAACATTGTAGAAGAGCACACATGGTACCTACATTAAAATTCTCCATACCACATTCCCATAAACTAAAGAAATCTTTGTTCTTATATCCATGTAAAATTTATAATTGACTGTACTGTAATTAGCCTCATGTTATGGTTCTCTCGGTTCGAAACACTATGCAATGGATTTTAAAGTGTTAAAAGATATATTTCAAAAATAAAATGATAAAATCAGTATACACAGAACATTTTGAATCGTATCAATTAATCTGAACATTTAATTATATTTTTTATCTCTGCTCTTCAACATAGGCCTTTATACTTCTATATTTAAATTATGTATTTAATCCTATTATTCCAGTACAGTTGTTTGACCAGTATATTATTAAGGTTTGCTTTGATATGTATCGCTTTATTGAACAACATAATATTCGCTAAATTCGACTGATCGCTCATTGTACAATACATTCCGCACGCCTTTCAACCTACATACAAACCCGTACCTCACGTCCCGGTGCTTCTTTCTTTAGCGAAATATAAAACGGGTAAAGACTACCTCTCAAAGAAAGTCACAATAATTGAATATAACACTCTAGGGCCCGAGCACCCTTGACACTTTTAGTATTGACGATTGTTGATTTAAAAGCTTTTCGGAAACTCGATACGACGAACTATCGTTGTCTCACCCCTAAATTTCTTAAAATCTGTATTACTACCGTATATCATCCTTAATAAAAATGTAACTAAAAAGAGAAACTAAAAACCAAGGTACCTATCTACCGAACCGAAGTGTTGTTTGATCTATACACCAAAAAAACAAACAAGTCAGAAAGGTGCAACTATAACCATACCGAGTAACCAAGAAGGTATTGTTCATACACGGCGCCAACGAAGTGCTTTACGCGTATTCAAACAAACGCTTAAATGTAGGACTCTGTATTCACAGCCACGGAACACCTGCCAGAGTAAACATTACAAAATGAATGGCCATATTTCTAGATAACAGGCTTGAACTCATGCTTTGGACAACAAAGATGCCTACACGTCTGGAGACAATGTGAATAAATTAACATCTTCAAAGTACATATTTATACAGTGGCTGGTGAACTTACTGTTTCATTAACATACTGGAAATGTATCGATGCATCAGCGTCTAATTGATTACAATTATGTTTGCATATAGTCCGGGAGGTAGCGCTATAGTTGAGCGAGTCATTTTATACCGGCTGAAAATCATAACAATAATAGTTTTCCCCTAACACATAACAGCTCCGAACGTCAGCTGCTCCGATAGCGGTGGAGCTAAAGGAGACAGCATGAAAAAGTCATTGGAAAAAAATCTGTTCAGATGATTTTTATACCGAGCAAAAATGCATTAAATTATTGTTTCAATCACATTTAAAAAAAAAATCGTCAGCTGTATTGACGAAGGGGGGTTACATGTCAATCACGTGCATGAACCTCATTGAAAATTTGACAAATAAATTTATTTTATACCTTATGAAATTTATACATATAAATTTTTATACTTTTAAAATAATAAAGAAAATCGTCAGCTGTATTTTTGGCGGGGGTAAGACCGTCAGTCAGGGTGATAAACATTTTGCTCGCTCAATGCCTTTGAGCGTTGCAGTCTCTTTGGAAAATAAACTGACGATCTTTACACCCACAAATAATCAGCTGACGTTGATTTTTTGTTTTTTTAACATTTACTTAGCCAAATTTGAACAATACTAATTCACTTATAATAATCTAAAAAATTCTCACAACTGTAATTAATATCAGTCTAGAGCAACAAGACTATCATAAGACTAGTATACCCCGATATGAGCAGCGCAATAAAAAGAAGATTGAACAAATTGAAACAGAAAACGCAACTAACAAATGAACTTGACTTAACCTGATTAGGAAGATCAACAACAAATATCAGATAAATAACCACCAATCACCAAATATAATAAATCTTTTGGACAGTACACCAGTCTCTAATAGAGTAGGTATTTGAGAATAAGGGTCAATGAACGTTCGTGTCCAAAACGAGATATGATGGTTGCTAAGTTCTATGGTACCGAAGTTTTCCCAATAGCGTGCGGGTGGCGGTGGCGTCGCGGCGCCCGAAACTTTCCTTTCCGCCATGTAATCACGCCCCCACAAGCCATCCCCCTCACTCCTTAAACACGAGTTCCTGTCGACATTTCTTTAAATCTCCTGGCAAAGCAATTACCCACGAGCAAAAGATAGCAAGACTTAGAAGGATAATATGAATCATATTTTACTCGTTAAAGATGTAATATGTACATTGTACTAACTTCCAGAGTATGTATTCAAATAAACATTTCTGTCGCGAATTGCTTCTTCTTACATATGTCCAAATTGACCGAGTTGCAGAGCAATTTTTAAAAAAATTTATAACAGGTACGTTCATATTAAAAAAAATATTGAGCTTTTTTCATAAGACTTAATTTTTTATCAAGTAAATATTAAATAAAAATGAAATGTTATTAGTCGCTAAGATCAAAACATGAGAACGGCTAGACCGATTTCGCAATATTTTTAAAATGTTGATATTATTCCGAGAGGTTTTCATTAAAAGAAAAATTGGAAAAGTTGACCGTAAAATTGAAAAATTTTTATAAAACTGAAAGTGTTTTTTTCTATGGGATTTTAACGATCACAAATTTATTTAAATTTGGACAGGACGTCTGTCGGGCCAGCTAGTATCTACCATACTAATGTTATAAAGAAGTAAACTGATCGTTTGTATGTAATGGATATATCCAAAAACTACTTAACCGATGTCAAAAAATGTTTCAACTGAAGCAACAATATGAGCGAGTAACATGGGTTGTATTTTATTTTCAAAAAATGTCTACCCATGGGAAGCCGGAGCGGGTCGCTAGTTAAGTATGAACTGTAAATAAATAAACTGTAAAACTGTGCAATAAATAATATAAAACAACAGAATATATTATAAAATATCAAAAAATTTTAAAGTATTTATGGGCAACCTGAAACCTCGCCTAATGAGACATAAATTTGAGGAAAATATTTAATATTGCTCAAGTTTATAAAGCTGGCCAAACCTCAGAACCTAGTTTTATATCAGACAGCGGCGACCGCCCGAAGCATTTAGGAGGTAAATCCGCCAGGATTTGCTACCGCCTTCCATCAAAACATACATAATATGAATAGCTAGTTTGATATATATACCGTTTATAATATACATTCAGCAGAAAATTTCGTAGCGGTAAACGAAAATACAGGTTTCTTATCTTTTATTCACGAGAAGTGTACACATACAGCAATCTGTCACCACAATTTCTTTGTAATTTTACACTAAACATGATAGATATATCAAAATTATTATCACGGGACTTTACATAGGAACAAATTTCTTATGTACCTGTATCCAAAATGTAGGTTATCTACAAATAATAAAGGCTTTAGATATAAATTATTGTTAATTTAATTAGATCAATAATATGTAAATAATTATGTATTATAATTAGCGTAAATAATTATGTATTATAAATTTATTTCTTCAAGATCACGTCAACAAAAATAAAACTTTATTTTGTATTTTGTAAATTATAGAAAGTCGTCGTTTAAAATAAAAGTAACATTACGCTCAATTCAATGCGAAGTCGGTAAAAATATAGCAGTACCAGTTCACATTAAATGTGGCTACTAATTTCAGTACAGTCGAGCTCGATTTTTACAGATATTTGAAGAATGCCGTAACTATTCACAACATCCTAATCAGGTCTTTGTGCCTATTATAAAGGAATGGTTTGTGAATCCACAATAAGAACATTACGTTTTTAACTTCGTATGTCTGGGCTACGCGTATTTATAAGCGAGGAGGCATAAAAAATAAAACTTAACGTTGAAATAGACTTCTTTAAATAGAATCTAAGAACGATCTTATGAAAAAAGCTTTATCCGATATACATTTACTTACTAATAATTTGAGATTTTATAAAGTATGAACTTAAAAAAATATTTAAAATTAAGGAAGGTAGGGTGGAACGGGGTAGCGGGGCGAAATGGGACAGTGCTGTTATCGACTGCGTAAGGGTGTAGGTGTCGAGCCAATCGCATCCCGACCTTCAGTAAGTTATTCGCTACTTTCTTACGAGTGTCATTTGTTTGTCGTATTCTACGCGTTTTACTCATTAAAACATGCGTCGTGGAATTTCCTCAAATTTGTAAATATCATAGGTATTGTATTGAGGTAATCATGTTATTTTAAACTCTTATCATAATGCTGGTTTTATATTACATTCGCTATATATTTTTTAGGATATTTACAGTATATTGTGATAACATTATGGACTAGGATGAATTTTTATATTCGCTTTTCACAGTACTATATAACGGGGCAGAATGCGGTAGGGCGGAATGGGATGATACCCGATTCTGCCCTATATATTGTACTTTTGTCATGATTTTATGTGAATCTGTCATTAAGTTAGTTTATTTATTGCTATTACAGATGATGCTCACTACAAGAGAAAAACAAACAGGCGATGCTGGTCATCAGACGACATGCAACGTTTAAACAGCTATACTCGCAATCGAATGAGGGCTAGAACTCTTGCGTGAGGTGCAAAAAATGAGTACATGTGCCAATGTGCCATGTGCTGGTTTTAATAGTAATGACGACGAGTCCATATTGATATGTGAGCATTGTATTCAAAAAAAATAAAAATTTTAATTTGAAATTGCTTACCCCATTCTAACCCGCATGGTGAGGCAGAACGGGAAAAGGAAACTTTTATTTTGATCTGATTTTCTAGTATATTTTTCTGTTTCTTTTTTTTCTAACTTTTTTACTTTTACAATTTACCAAATTGTCCAAATAAAAGAAAATACAATAATGATTGTAATAATCTTGCTAAAAAAGATCGTACCCCGTTCCGCCCCGCTTTCCCCTAACAATATTTTCAGACATCAAAATTTCCTTCCTCAGGCTCTATCCCTAACGCCGTAGTCAGAGAGGATGAAAAGCCAACCATCGCCGTTCAAGCGCATACTTTTTACGCCTCAAATCTGTCTCGGGACATATTTGCATTTTGTAAGTGTTTTTGACATTTCCGTCAGTTAGTACTATTTAATCTTCATAAGTCAGCCTTGATCTTCTTGGCTTCTGATACCACATACTTTCGCTCTGTAGATTTTCTTTGTCGATTTTTCATGACTCACTATTTATGAAACATCTCAGCATTCCTTTCTTCATTTTAACAGTAACACTGTCGTCCAATCTTGTCATACTGCGAATCACTCTCTACTTGGTATCTGAGATCAATTAGCCTTGAATTTTCGTTTATTCTATAGCGTATACTACATTATTTATAGTTCACTGTTTATTTAGATATAATATTTGAATCGAATTTAAAGAATACGTGCACACGTTTAATAATAAATTTCAAGGAAAATATTACGTGTACATCACCAATTCGCTCAATAATAAAATAATAAGCGTAATACACGATACAGCACGAAGGGAGGGGCCAATTTCCCGTGGGCGGTATGATACCACAGTGCAATATTTATTACATACATACAACGTTCACACGCGATCCCACATACCACATGCTTATCTCACGAAAGGAAATTATTAGTTCCATCCACCCGTAATCGTTACAGCAAAAATATGAGCCAACGGAAAATCTGTAATGTCCCTCATTGTTCATGAAATAAATCACGTAGACACATACATATTCATTTATTGAAACCATGTATTTGAAACACGACTTTATACAGACTGCGTTAATCTGAAGATAACTCCAACAAAAAAAACCGACCAAGCGCGTCTCGAACTACTTAGAATGAAGGGTCCCATACTCGGAATGCACAATTATTACCTACATAGCGACGCTAATGACACTGCGAAATGCAAACTTATTTCTACGGTCGCTGAGGGCGTAATAGAAAATACTTCATATCTCAATAACTACAACAAAACACTTTATTTATTCAAACCGATTTTCGTTAAAAATGCTTTTCAAGTTATGGAGTGCCACCCCTACATTTTTTTTTAATTTCACTACACAATTGTACAGTGGTTCATAAAATACACTTACCAAATTCCATCTACATAATGCTAATAGTCTCCGAGTAAATGGCTGTGACATACAGACAAACGGACAAGACGAAATTATAAGGTTTCCGTTTTTCGCCATTTGACTACGAAACGCTAATTAAGTTCTTAAATAATGACGTTCTATTTGAATTTCACCATTAAACTATTGTAGTTGTGTACGCCAAGCAAAAGGTCACATTTAAAATTAATAGAAACAAAAACTAAATAAGATTCTGTGGTTTTGGGAAATAGCACGTCTCGTCCCCTTATCATCCCTGGTAGGCATCGCACGAAGTAACTAAGGGATTCGAAGCTATATTTACTATATAAGGTAGACTTCTTACAGTGACGTGTTATCACACGTAAACCAAACCCATGTATTTGCAAAACACAGACAGTATCAATATTGTATACACTCTATCAATTTAAATGAGGAGCACTGGATGTTGAGCGTGTGTTATAATAATTCCGCGAAAACACTATATATCTAATTACCTACAATTATTTGGTTTTTAATTCAGCAGAAAAGCGCACAAAATTCAGAGACAAATCTTTGGTTTCTCTTGGCCGGGGAATCGTGACTCTCTTGGCCTTCCGTGTCATCTAGTCTGGATATAACTCTGACCACTTAGCGATTTATAGAGGTGTTCATAATACATAATATTATGAATGATTATAAATAAAAAATTAGAATTGTTATTACTTTTGAAATTAAAATGTATTTTAGCAAAACGTATTAAGGTAGCTCAAGTTCTCAAGTCAGTACTAACTTTAACAAAACAAACAACAATTTTAGAGAGAATCACGAACAACGAACTAGACGGAAACGAAAATATAATTTAATAATTAAAATAAAAAGTTTTTAGGGGAATCAATTAGTGCGTCTAAAGAACATCGATTAAATAAACATAAATCTGTATGCTGTAAAAATTCCGCAAAAGGATTTGAAGAGCTATGGAAACAAATCTAACTAGAAAAACAACTAAAAGTGTACGGAAATCTCGTACAGGAAGTGTGTCAATGTCAACGTGTACCTTTTTACAGTTTTTAGTGAATTATTTTGCGTCGCCGACGGCACCTTGCCAATGTCACTAGAACGACAATATGTCACATAAACATGTGGCCCAAATGAGAAAATTCTGTAACATAGGAATATTTACTCCTACAATTTGCTATCTCAGTTACAATCTAAGTCTTTGCTTTAAAATGAAATAATTGTAGACAACGCCCTTCGATGAAATAAGAAGTAAAATATTTACCTCGAAAAGCATGTCCTAAGAGAACTTACACAGAAATTTATATTTCCAATATTAACTAGAAACATAAATACAGAATTACAAAGCAAATGAACTATTTACGTGCGGATGAGTTCAATCCCTTTGCTTGTTGGGCCTGTATCTATTTTAAACGTGCGAGCAATGAGTAACACATATCCCTACTATTACTGGCTATTTATATATAGGTTAAAAAAAGTCAGTCAAAACACTTTCATGGCATCAGAAAGTCGATAGAACACAAATGCTAGGTATCACAAAAATATATATATATATTTACCTAAGAAAGGAACTGGTAATTTTACAGCACTACTATTTACTAATTATAAGGTTTGATAGACATGATCTGAAGCAAATAGCAACGAGAAAAATTACAATTTCATTATGCAAATAAAATAGCTCGGTGAGTCAAAACGAACACGATAAAGAATCTCTCCCCTGGATTATTGTTATAAATATAAATGCCTTCAAACACAAGTGAAACAAAATAAAAATAATAAATAAATATAATCTAAACAACAGTTATAGCCAGTAACCATATATGTATTTCGAAAAATTAGTAAGGTACTGGAACACCAAGATATGTATGATTAGTACCTAATAATAAAAATAGTTGTAACATAACATATCTTCACGCTGTATCCCTAACGGGGTAGTCAAAAAGGACGGAGCGCCAGGAGTCGCGGTCCTTACACACCTCTTTCGCTTCTTCAAATGTCATCATTCTCCTCACACATTTTCGCCTAGGTATGCGAGTGCTTTTAACATTCCCGTCTGCTAACACTCTGGCTATTTGATCTTCATAAGTCAGCCTTGGTCTTCCTTGGCTTCTTTTACCACTCACTTTCGCTCTGTAGATTTTTTTCGTCAGTCTTGCATCACTCATTCTTTCCAAGTGCCCGAACCATCTAAGCATTCCTTTCTTCATTTTTACAATAACACTGTTGTACAACCCTGTCATACTGCGTATCTCATTATTTATCCTGTCCGCAATCGTGACACCATACATATTTCTGAGAGATCGCATCTCCGCAGCATTTATCATACTTTCACTCGATTTCGGGCATATCCAGGCCTCACTACCGTACATCAAAGTTGGCACCAACACTGCATTGTGGATGGCTATTTTAGCAGTGTTAGATATATTCACACTACCCACTAATGCGGACAGAGCACCGTTCACTTTATTGCCAGCTGCTACCCGTCTCTCCACATCCAACTCACATCTTCCTTCCCTCGAAAACGCACTCCCCAGATACACAATTTCATTCACTTATTCTAGACATTTTCCATGCACCCAAATCTCACATTTCGACTGTACCGCTTCCCTTTCAAACACCAGAACCTTAGTTTTGTTCACATTCATTTTCAATCCTTTTACTTCACAATCTTCTTTAATGCACGTGACTAGGTGTCTGCAACTCTGCTTCTGATGGTACGCACAGCATCGTCAGCGTACAATAGGCAGTTCACCACTGTGTCATCACATCTCATACCACTCATATTACCTTTCAATCTGTGGAAGCAACTGTCCAAATACAGCACGAACAGCCAGGCAGACATCACGCAGCCCTGTCTGACACCAGAACAGACTTCAAACCAGGGCGACATGTAACAGTCTATCCTTACACAGGCTCTGTGGTCTCGATATAATGACCTCACAGCCTGCAGTAAGGAGCCCTCCACGCCATATTCAGGCAGAAGACTCCACAATTACAGGCACAGGCACTACTCTATCGAATGCTTTTTCTAGATCCACGAAAGCGCAGAAAACTTTTTGACCTATAGCCAGAAACCTTCCCATGATAACGCGAAGTGAGAAAATCTCTTCCATACAACCCCTACCGTTCCTGATACCACCTTGCACCTCCCACAAATATCTTTCTGAAACGCCTTTTATACGTTCTATCAATACCTTAGTATAGAAAAATAATTTGAAATTTTCCTCGAAGTTGTCCGACATCTTGTTTTCGTCTAAGACCCTACACCTTTCACGCTTCTCTTTCACTAGTGCCTTCGTTTCGGCTTTCTGCAGCTTATACCTGTCTTTCATCAATGTTTCATACCACAGTCATTAGTAGCAAGGTAGTCTCGCCATCTTCTTATACACAGACACTTTCACCTCATCATCCCACCACACATCACGTTTTTTGGCGTTCCCAGTCTTATTCGTTCCACACACTTCTTTCGCAGCCTCAATCAAACTATCCCTAAGGTTCTGCCAACATTCTTCAACATCCTCGCTCATCACTCGTTGTAATTATATTTAATGTATAATATAGAATAAGACAGAAAAAATAAGCTAAATAATTTCTGAATATATATTTCGATAGGATATTTTGCTGATGGCCTTAATGGTAGCAACACCGGATGTCATCGGTCGCGTTTCAAATACATCGTTACTGCATGTGATTGATTACATCTTATCTCATCTTACAATACAGAAATTCTCCGGAAATTTGTCATTATTTATGACAAAAATTGAAAATGTATGTTATTTTAAACTTTCTAGGATAAAATAATTAAAAAACGGTTTTATTTTAATAACTAGTTCATCATGGCAAAACCTACGTGAGACTATCGTAAATAGGTCTGGCGCAGAGCCGCTAAACGCACGGCCTCATTTCGCCGCTACGTGGGGCTTCACGGTTCAAACAAACCGACACATGCACACATACGTATTATAATTATACTTTACATAATATAAATATATATACACATGTACATACTATATCACATACATGATTCCATATACGTGAGAACATTAGTAAGAGATATGAGATCAAGGCGAAGCTTACCGCATGGGCCGTATCGTGTTACTTCAACATAGTGGTTAGTTGAATAGAAATAGGCAACTCCATATCTTCTATTGCCAATTTGATACAATGTTGGTAATGTAAAATAAACGGAAACAATTTATTTGAGTAACTGGGACGCTTATTTCAAATTAACTACCTAATTCAAACATCGTTTTGATAATATCTCCACTGCAGTTCAAACTAATCCTAATATTTTTATCTTTAATGATTTTATGAAAAAGCATTTATTTATACGTAAATATTTACACATAATAAATAAATAAATTATCAAATCATTAAAGGCTATTAATAATTTCATATCGCAAGTACCTACCTAATTATAACGACTACAACAAAATTAGAACGCTTCAGGTTATGTTCAAATATACTATGTATATGTAATATTATTCGTTTGTTAGTAAGCGATCTCTAAAGTTACAACACTGATTATTTCAGTAAGTAGATGCAATAGTGTATTTATTTTGAATAGGAACAAATGTGAGGCGAAGATACTATTTCCATAACTAATTAGTAATGGCGGAAATGTTAATAATTTCTTTCGTCTTTCGAGCCACGAATACTCATAAATAAATAACAATAGGTAATTATATTACAGAGCTACACAGATTATAATAAATCCTTGTCAAGCTCTGCGTGCTGTTGGTCAGAAACGTACAGGAAATTCGATAACACAAGTATGGACACAGCTGTACAACCAATTCGCATTCCCACCTATACTAGCTATTACTGAGTGATGAAGCATAACGTGTTGATAATAATTTAGCACCACTGCCTCTGTGAAGATAATAATATAGACCATGACAATATTATGAAGGTGAAATGTAATTAAGTAAATATATTACAATTATGTATGATTCTGGAAGCGTCAATTTTACAAATATGTGACCTACTGATATTTTATTTAACAAAACGATTATTGATTAAATAATTTAATTAAAAGTCAAGGAAAATAACAAAAATGAACTGTTGTTTGCTAAACCGGAATAAAAACGAGCATAACATAAAAGTATTGAAATACAAAAGTTACGTTTAAGCTAAGTTTAACAAAAAGACTAACTTATTGCTAACTTCCTCGAACGATAACCTTTACCAGCCTTTGTTAAAGGATAACACAAAACTTTGTAAGAGTTTAATTGTAAATTGGCAATAATATTTGCGGAGTTAATATTTTCACTTAAATATTATAAAACAATTATTACTAAAACTATATTACGCTGACATAATATTCATATTGAACAATGTAACATTTATGTATTACAGAGTGGAATGAAATAATTTGACTACAGTAAGCGAAAACAGAGGCGAGCCGCCTCGCGTCATACGGTGACGAAAGCGCCTGAGCACGTCACACGCTCAGCTGATCGCGCTAGCTACATGATTGTTGTAAACAAATCATAGTATCAGCCGCGTACAGCTCCCACGCTAGCGGTGAAGTCGCTAAACCGCAGCGCTGCGGAGTCGGCTCGCATTAATATTTATCAAAGTAAACGCGCGCGTTAACAGCGCGAGATAACGTACTCACAGAGATATTTAATCATCATTGACAGTTGTAATTAAGTAAGATATCAACATATTTCTGCATTATTCAGTAGTCAATAAAAACAACACAAAATTCAAGTAAAACAATATCAACATTGAGAGATGAATTTTATTCGTTGTACACATTTGTTAACTTAATTAGGACGTAATTCACCGCGTGAATGGCATTCTCTAGAGACACGACACCTACCTACACCAGTAAACGAGATTACAGATATTTAACCGGTAGGGCACTGAAACCGGTCAGTGTTGGTTTAATTGGCTGCCAGGAAAAAATAGCGTCATTGAAATCATTAATAACGGGGTCAATTGCGCCCGGCCGACGCCCTCCAAGATACCAACAATCTACTCACCTCTACATCCCGGATTCGGGTCAAACAGCTGTTCTGCATGCGGCAGCAAAGTTCGTGGCTTATGTGGTAGTAACGACGCGACGTCGATAATAATAATATGTCATTCGACCATAAACACGTTATTAGCATTCCCACGCTTCCAATCTTAGACAGCGGCTTCCTCGTATTCTAATAATGAAACCGACCAATCATAGTCAACGTACCTGTACAGTTCACATTGAAGCAGCGTTGTGATTCCCTAAAGCCGCAGGCGGTTTTGTATATTACTAAGTAGGTACCCACCATTACATTATAGAGGTATATATATATACATATAGCCGCAGACATCCATGTTACAATAAAATCTGACTTGTGAATGTTACTTTGAAGCTTTGTCACTCTGGTTCAAAGCGGATTAGTCTTTAAAAAATTAATTTATTTTTACAGTTGTGTCTTATGTAGGTGTGAAAGTTCAGTAGCTTGTTACTGGTTTTAAGCTCAAGTCGATCGTTATCTCTTTTATTTAACACAATATAAAACGGAGTTTTAATAGGAAACTATATAAAGAGATTTATCTAAATCACTATAACGTCAAGGAATGATATTTTTGTAGTATTGTATTTAACTATAAAGTTATAATTACAATTCCTTAGACATTCAATATTAGCTTTTTGTATGTAAATCTCTGAACCCGTTTTTCATTCCTTCTATAGCTTGATTTACAATTTAAAATTTAGTAATTAATTATTTATGAGGAATTAATTTAACAACATAATACCCATGTTTAAAATTATTAGTCAAAAAGCCGTTAATTAATATTTTACATGACTTTGGTATACCATAATGAATCACCACACCTGGTGCTGGTCGTATTATCCACGCTAGGATAATACGATAATAACCTAACTAGGCACCACCTGTGCCTAACAGATTATCCTCAGAAAAAATTAGAAGCAGTGAGTAATCTGACAGGTGCGAGACGAACAATAAAGCACATAGGTCATCGAAATTCTACAAGCAATATCCCATTTTGCGTCAGACAAGAAGTTGCCACCAATTTCACAACAAAGTTTAGGCAAACCGAACGAATAAATTGTGTGGAGAACCCACCGAACGCCTATCCGCAAAATTTCGCAGGCATATTTCATAATCAAAATCATATTTTAGCGACGGTGGGTTCCAACCGAGGCCGAGGAAACGAGACAAGAAGAAATATAGCGGCGAATTCCGTAGCGAAGTATCTGCCATCTCCAGGCTGTCGAGGGTCTGGTAAGGTTTATCTCGCCAGGCATTTTCCTCTGTTTGGAAATTGCGTACACTGCAAACAAAGAAATTTTACTTATAGATAAGAAACCGGAGCGTATCACGCTCATGGACTCCCCTCTTCATTCGCGTGCCAAATTAATACCGTTGACAAACGCCGGACTATTTACATTTGTTCCCCTTTTGCATTATTGTTTTCGTTCTCAACTATAGGTATACCTATGTAGAGAATATAGACGCTCAATACTTGCTATTATTTAAGATGCATTTTACTAATCTACGGATCCTCGAAATCATTATAACGAGTACATAAACACTTAAATTCGGAAGCAACCTTTTGGAACCTAAGGCCCGATTACAATGTATTTTCACAACATCCCACCTACCATATACTCGTTTCATATGAAATTATAATGAGCACATATAACGCGGAGAGAGAATGCTTTAAGTTTGCTAATCCGCACGCTGTTGACCGTCACAGATAGGGCCGTTTTCGACGAGGGTCCAAAGCTGTAGCCGGATGGGTGAATGCTCAAAAGAGGGCTTAGGCCCAGTTACTACAAAGTAATGGAAGCAACTGAATTTCTGGGAGCTTTAAATTCGGGAGAGATATCGAACCGGCAGAAACGACACCGAGACATGCGCACGATCGCCGCAGCTATTCGATAACGTCGCCGTCCGATACTAATATTTCATCATTTGCACACGCAAACGTGCTCGTGCCGCCATTGTGTGTAAATCCGGATAAGCACATCGACCTAAACAGTTTTATTCCAAACGTGCCTTATGGTAATCGATAGCCGTATAAGCACTAGCAATACGTGTAGACGTGGTATAGTGAATGAGTAATAACAATAAACTCAGCCCTTGTCGACTTATGAATCAGTCAACTAAATCTCATGGGTACTATCTAATTCAAAAACTATTCAACTCAAAGGAAGTTTTTCTTAACGTTTTTTCTTTCGGAAATATAAGAGAGGGTGTGGAATTTTGGTCCTTTGAACGACATGAAACCCTTGTATCAATGCCTTTTTTATCAAGGAACGTACGTACGCTTCAGCAGATAACTTTATAAGGAGGTTAAATGTTGTCTTTTTTAATGAAATTATATTATGCTACAATGACTGCTGCGAACTTTAACATTTATCAAGTATTACAGAATTTATTTTTATAACGTAATGAAAGTATCCATCTAAAAAAGAACTTCGAAAACCCAATAACAAGAGCATCTATCCTTTAATCTTTAACGAAGTTATTGTATAGTTGTACAGTAATACCTATGTATTCCACTTTCAAAGTAGAGTCGAATTACCATCAGAACAGCGGTCGTCGACTGCGAAGGGAGCTAAGAGGTGGGGTGGTTGTACACCAACGTGACATTTCACAAACAAGCCACGAAGAGCGAGGCAGGGACGCCGTGAAATTTGCAACCTCGGCGCCAGTCAGCTAGCCGCGCCGCGCGACACCTAATGGGGGAAATCGATGAATAAATTCGGCGATCCTACTTTCAACGTTCATTATCGCAGAAAATTATCTATTTTCACGGCAATTTACATAATCATTATATTGAAGTTATACATTATTTTTATAGGGTTTAACAGAAATTTATAAATACTACGCAGTACGCAACGAATACAACTATATAATTTAACATTTACAAAGAACAATGGTGTCAAATACGATAAGGATTAATAGCATACATATTATGTACATATCTACATGACCAAGACCTAGTAATGAATGACTTAAGGATAAGGACAAACTTTACGTTGAGTTATAATTAAACACAAAAAGTTCAGGGAGCGACCTCCGCTTGTCATGAATAATTTTATTCTACTTTCTTAATATATTATGTCATGTGTCACTTGAAGTACAAGGTTTCAGAATGGAGATTTAACGTATTAAAAAAATCAAACCTTCAGCGGAAATTTAACGAAAAATAAATAATTATAAACTGTCAACTTCCCATTTATCATTCTGTTTTCCATAAAATATCTATTTCTTTTCGCATTCATTTCAACTGATAAAAAGCCAACTAATATATGTGGTAGACAGTTACTTCATTTTATCGTTGTTTTTGCAAATAAAATAAACACCTTACAGCTTCTATTATTCATTATTCTTCTATATTTCATTTCAATCTATACTGAACAAAAAACCGTTCCGATATACTTAAACGTGCACTGCGCTCAAATCGATGCGTATGTAACGGTGCATTGTCACCAAAACCAGCAAAAAGCAAAAACTTGCAGTCCGAATTATGTCCTCAACTACGGGACGTCACGCTTTGCTTCAGAACACAGCCAGTTTATTTTTTGTATGACACCTAGTGCCATTATTCTCTATTTAGCTAGGTTAGTAGGTAAGTTAGTTTAAAACAGTCAAATATAAGGTCAGAGTTTAAGACGCAACGGCTAAATGGGACATTTAAACTAATGTAACAACTGCATATTTATTAATATGTATTCTAAATATTATAAGTTTCTTTAACCGAGATTGTTACATGGCCATAAATGGACGACCAGAGATTTTTGTTGTATAACCAGACACCAGATTTTTTTACCGAACAGTCATGTATGAACTTCCGTTTTGTGACCTAACAGCATCATTTCACTACCGTTGATTTATACTATACGATATACTCGCCGGCCGTTGAATTTATCTAAATTTATTGTGGATAATATATCACACGGCGGACAATGTAATCGTAATTGAAAAATGGATAATCTTTTTGAATATTTGACAATTAACTATTGAGGTTGCAAGACAAGTTACAGTTATATGAAAATTTATTTGTAAAATGTTTTATCTCCTATATTCGTAATATTTAATCGAGTCAAACATGATTAACCTCAATATAAAACATGAAATTGATTTCAACTGCTGTGAGAATAATGGTATAATGCGTAGGTTATTATGAGTCAGTTACTCGAGCGATAACTTTATAAAGTTTAGGTGTTTCGGAGTGACTCAACAAACACTATCTTCGACCCGTGCCTCGGGCGACATGGCACCACTTGGGTATTACATTGCATGGCACAAAATGTATAAAAAAATGGATGAGAAGAGAATGAAAAATATTACTTTCAGAAATCTATCAATTCAAAAAAAAAACACCGGTAATAAAACATTATTCTTACAAAAGCAGACTAAATATAAAAAGATCATGAAGATTGAGAGTAAGGTGAACATAGAGAGAAAATTATCACGGTTGGATTATATTAAAACTGTTAATTGCAGATGATGGTACTAACTATTGGAGTCATTGGTACCATACAATGACACCATGGACAATACGGAACAATGCTTAAGTGCGACCATTGCCCGGTTTTTGTCAAATTCTGATTGTTATTTTTGGACGGAACGTAGCGAACACAAATTTTTACGCATATTTACGTACTTTAAAAAAAATTATAACTAAAACTAACGTGTTATTATTTTTGAAACTAAAGACCATTCATTTGATACCTCACACGATTACCACGATAGAAAAAAACTATTTGAGCCCCCAAACTAACCCCCAAAAGATAAATTTCGACTTTCGAAGTTTACCTCTGTCTTTGGCCCACCGCTTACTACATTTCAGTTGTTTAGTTTCCGGCAAAACGGCAAAAACGGCAAGGCATGAGCTAGTCCCTCTGTATCCAGAATCGCAGAATATTCCTTAGGGTGATGTGCGTATTGCTAAACCTCAGGATATATTGGACGACATTGGTTTGAACGTATTTCTGGTCCACAGTCACACAGATTGCGAGCAGTTGTTACACACCCAATATTTTTTTCAATAGGGAGTTTCCTGAACACGCGATACAATACTTAACATATCTAGCGAATATATTTCATACAACTTTCTTAAGTATGTATATGTCGTCGCATGATCGCAGAATTGGAATAATTAAATGATGCCCCTGAGCATTTCGTAAAACGCCACCAATTCATGAGCTAATGCCCGCCATGTCGTTCAATATAAATCGTTTGCAGACTCGCCCAGTAATAGTTGAGCACATCGATCTGTAGGGTGCTCAAAATATTAGTAAATAAAAATTAAGCGCAATTGTGTGACTTACACAACATTTTTGTAATTTCTGCTCGAAAAATTATTTCATTACGACCATTTTTTGGAACAATTTTAAAATCGTTTTGACGCAGACATCTTGCGTGCACGTAAACCAATAGGAGTATGGAGACAGCGCCACTAGCGGCTTGAAAAAATGTGAATTGGTGGTCAGCCTATCGTCATGTCAAATACATACATACCCTCCAAATGGGAAATTCTCGTTTTTTAAACTCACGTGACCGGGAATCGGATCTGAAACCTCTTGCCTGACCCTGGGCCTTGGTGTCTTAAACATTACGTCACAAAAACCACCAATTGCAAATGTACGTGAGAATTCGTAGATAAAGTAATTGAATTTAGTAAGCCGCGTGGGTGCCAGTCTCGTGAGAATAGTAAACTCTGATACCCTAGGCGACCGTTAGATTTATTGTGAAAATGGAGCGTTGCAAAATCAACGTCGCTGGAGAAGCAGTGTCCGATCTACGCAGATAACTCATCGCTAAGATTGATATTAGAAGTAGCAGACACTTATTACTAGAACGGTTTATTAACAATGCCACCATTGTTATATTGTATATTCACCTAATAATTATATTGTTAAAATCTCATTGTGACATTTGGATTTTAATTACAATATGCGTACGCTACTTAATTAAATATGAATAGTAGATACGACCATGTTAAACCAAAATGTATTAACTAGCTATTAGCCACGACTTTGCCTGAATGAATTAAAAAAAATTGTTTAAACATTTGAAAAATGTTAAAAATTGTTGTTATTTGAAATTGTCGTTGTTTATAATTTCCGGGTTCAATTACATAATTTACTTGTAATTATTATTTAGTTGTGATTAGTGATTACATTATTGTTAATGGAGTTATGCCACAATGTGAGACTAAAGAAAAATAGATTGATATTTGAGTTTAGACATGTTGAAACTGGGTTCGCTGTTGCTGGCTGTATAAAAGTTTAATATAAAAATACATACCTTTTAACGTTGTTTTTTTTTGTTAAATAAACGAAACATTTTGTTAGTTCTCTAAAAAAAAACACGCTGCTGAAGTAATTTTAAAACGATAATTGGTTATGGGCACAGCACGCTTCCGTTGCGCACACCTCATCCTGAGTGAAATCCTAACTCACTGGTTCCCAAACTTATTTTGTCTACTGAGTCGAGAGCTCATGCAGTCGTTGTCTAGCTAAATGTAGCTAGTCCTAGCTAAATGAAATTACAAATCACCCCCCAGGCCTCTACACAACGCCCCCATTTTTTTTCTGGGTCTCTTACCGGCCTCCTTTAGGCCTGCAGCGCCCACAAGGGGGCGTTATCGCCCACTTTGAGAATGGCTGTCCTAACTGAAACTAACAAACAGATAAGAATTCTAAAAATATTTTACTTCAGAACGCCATAAGTTTATCTCAAAAATTTGTTTACTATATTGAATGTACAAATCTCTAAATAGTAAAAACAAAGTCGAAATCCACGTTTGTCTGCGTATTCACTTACGGCTTCTAAACTTCACTATCATTTAGATTTAGAACATTTTACTAAGATCTTTATTTATTTAAAAATAAAACATATTCACATTTATCCTATAGAGATAGAGAAATATTTGTTTACGTAATCAAGTCCCCTTGCAAATGTGGGTGAGTGGCTAGTAGGTAGTAAAAAATAATATATGTATAAGTAGATTTGGCCCACGTTAAATTTTTCTTCGGGATACACAGTAGTCTACATTACACCAATAACCATATAAGCTTAGGAAATCACAGACACTTCAATTTTATTTATATGTGTAGATCATATTTATGCATAATATTTTAATAGATAAAAACGGTTTTTTCATGTGTATCATCATGTTTCTAACTTGTACGATAAATACAAACACACAGAGCTAATGTAAGACAAAAAATGCATTTTTTTCTGTAGATTATTACCAGTTTTACGAGGTGCGGTAACAGCGAGTGCATTCACGAGGAACTAGTTTATATATACCATTCTTTCGCTATACAGGATGTGTATTAAAAGAGATCTTTAGAGTGGATGGCAGATGGGCAGGTGTACCGCGTGCCAGCTGTCACAGTATTCTCTACCCCACGAACGCAGCCTGTTTTTAACCTTACATGCGGGATTATTTTCTTCATCATTAATTTTTTTCATTGACAGCACCTAATTTCCTCATTATATCTTAGTAATATATATAATGTACCAAAGCTTAATTACTGATTCAACCCACAAAGTTAACGATAACTTGATGAATACTAAATAACATTAAAATAACTTCTTCCACCCTAAATAAGACCCAAATCTTTGGCAATCAAATAGTTTGTACTTCGGAAGTTTCGCGATAATATAACTGTGATGTGATTGAATTCTGAAACAAATAACTCTCTCAAAATACATTCAGATATTAAAATTACAATCTATTTAAAAATAATGTTACATAATTTCTTTAGAATCAATAAAAAGCGCCAAAAATTATTACTAGTAAATCAGGTACAAACTCACATAAATTATTTCCAATAATCTTTGCAGTATTGAATGTTGTTATTCCACCTTTAATATCGGGATTGTTTTTACAAGTTACTGCCACTGATTATTTATAATCAATTTATCGATTATAATAATGTAAAAAAGATGAAAGTATTTGAAACGCAGCAAGGAAGTAAGGTCGTTCACGGTGTCATCTACGAGTATCTACGTGACATCGGCCGCTTAAAATTATTCTACATCTCGTATCTTGAGAATAAATCTGACCTAATTCAAAATTTCAGAATTTTGAATTGACATAGTAAACTTAAACATAGCTACTATCCAAATATAGTATGAATGATACGTATGTTGTGTCCGCCCCATTAGTTATCTATCTACATATCGTGAAAATATGTTTGCAAGTATTTGTAAAAAATCCATTTTATTGTTTTAGGTGAATTCATTGTCATCATAACTTGCCAAAACAAAATCTCAAAATTTTGAATCATATTAGTTTCATTCTCAAGGTGCTATTATGTCTATATTAGCACTACAATGAGCAAGAAATTTTGAGGTGTGAATATTAAACAAACAGGTTTTAAATATTGATTACGGTTTATTAAATCACTCTAAAACATATAAAAGATTAAGGTATATATATATATATACACATATAAATCGTATTGTATACATACATATATAAATCATATTGATAGCCAACTTAAAAAGATAATTCAAAGTGCATATAACGCATACATTATTCATGGTGGCTTGCACCGACTATTTCAACTCGATTTAAGGATTTGACATGGTGCAAGCCACCCTTAATATCTCTTGAAAACAAAGCGGAAGGAAGCGAGTGACAGTCGGCATGACGTTCGACAAATACGAGTTCATATAAATAATACAAACAACAGAACCATTTACTAATACAACTTGGAAATATACGACAAGATGTATGGCTTATTGCTGATAATAAGGAAAAACAACATCCTTTTATTCGCAAGGAAAAGAAGCATGGCCATGGATTTAGATTTTTATTTTTCATTAAATAACAACCTAACGGATCAATCGTTACTTTCATTGCCTTCGTCAAAAATATATTTAATATTCCAGTTTATTATGACTTCGATAATGAGTAGTTACTGTAATAATTAAGTAGAAACCCAGTAACTAGAAACCGTAACTGTAATTTTATCTAAATTCTACTTGTCAGCTTTGTTCTTTGGCAGAAACATATTTCGAGATTGACGTGTTCTTCAAGTATTTTCAAAACCAAAGTTCACAATTTCTGTGTATAGGAACAAATGGATGACGTCATAATAGATTGTTAGTCATAGTCAAAACGTGATTATCTAGTTCCCTTTCCAAGAATAAACAGGAGAAATAAATAACAATGACCAAGTTTCTAAGTTAAGACTTCTCGAAATGGTTATAATACCATTTCGAGATAATAAGATATTAATCTTCACCGATAAGGAAAGCTATAATTCAAAAATCACAAATAATATTATGATTTTACTGTTGGTACAGCAAGCTAACTGTACGGTAGGTTCCAGGGCCGAACTTAGGTACCAATTCGCACCATGGTTGCGGCAAAACCATCAATCATCTGGCCCCCCGCCTACGTTGCTCCACCGCCGGTAATATTTTCACGAGACCCCAGCTACGCCGCCTATTTGCCATCGTGAGCAGATGTTCGCTCAGTTTAATTCAAACTTACCACGATTGTAATGCGATCGGACAAATACAATTTCTTTTACACATTAATAAGTGTTGTTGAAGACACAACATGTACACCATTAGTATGGAAAAAATTAAAAACCAAATCAATACCAACAATCAACATATTAGCAAAAGCAAAGAGTATCTGGAAGAATTCACGACAGATGTAGTCTAAAAAGATTACGTTTTATCCTCAAATCTCTGAATACAGACACTTCTAATGTTTAATTCGTAATATTAGTGTTACTATCCAAAGGCCTTACAATTGCAAAACAGAAAACTTGAAGGTTTTCCGTTTTCTCAAGTAGTGTAGAACACTACTACCGAAATATCTATTTCGTTTAAACCGCCCATAAAAATCTTGAAACGAATACGTGTACACATATAAGTATAACTAGTAAATGAAACGCGGACGACTAACCCAAATGACCCAAAAACCTTTACACGTAGTATCGCGATCAGCTGTTTAGGCGACCGAGGCGCGCCTCATTGGCATTTGGCATCACTACCAACGCGTTCGAGTTCCATTTATACCGGTAAAGATCTTAGTAGGTACTTGGACCTCCTGAGCGGTACTAAAATCCTAAATGCCATAAATAACCCATGAAATTGAAAGCTTCCACAGTAATATAAAAAGAAAGAAAAATAAAGGCGCAAGCTGCTTATCTTCCCGCATATGCCACAACCCATAAGTCAGTCAAGGGATAGAACTTGTTATGAGATTAATGGTAGAGGCTATGATCTAACAAACAACCTGTCAATATCTACTTCCGCTTCGCCATCTGTGTTCTCACTTTTCCAATTTTTATTGATTTTTTGCACAAAAATAAAAATGGTTACTGGTTACTTTCTAAAGATATATACAATGTATCATTAGTTATATATTAGAACAATGACTTCAAATCTGCATGTCACCAGCTACGCTACCATTTTGCGTGAGAAATATAATATACTTCATATACTTACTACATATCATAAAATTCACATTTTATTAACATTGTACCTACTAGCCAAATGCAATGATTAGTGATTATAACTGACAAAGAACATACAGTTTATTTTAAAACTTCCTCATCGTACGCACGCAATGAAGTCCCAAGTGTAGTTACAAAGACAATGTAAGCTAATTTTGTAGCGCGCCAGCTTGTAGCAGTTAGCCTATAGTCAGGGTTGCCAGATCCTTGGGCGGAAGTGATTACTGATTACAGACAATACAAACTACTGCATACTGATGGGCAGCAGATTTAGGTCAATTAGCGGTTGATGTTACACACAAACCGTATGTATTAACTGGTAAATCAATTTAATACCATAACCCACAATTGAGCGCTTGCGACCACAGCTAACAGGAGTATGTAAATAGTTCACTGTTAATTAATTTCCTTGTTAAAGAGCTATTTTGCATATAACTATGAATGTGCAAATCAAAAGTAGAACAAAATAATTTTAATATTGAAATATTTCCTACATAAACCACTGAAATTATTGTAATTGTCCTTGAAAAACCATTGCTATATGTACATGTATACATTGCTGTGGGTTTTATAGAAAAGCTATTAAGACCACTAGAACAATCACTAAACGCAAATAATCTTAAAGTTTAAAATATAATTTTTACGTATTTTTATTTTTCTGCTTATGTACCGAACCACCAACCCTACCACATACCATAAATTATCATTATAAACTTCATAGCAACTTTTCTTATAATAACAATACATTCCATTAGCAATGTGAGGATCTGACATCGTTCTTAAAAATAATATATACTCTCTGCTGTCGCTGGTCGCACAGTGACCAAAAGTCGACCATTAATATAAAATAAACGCTTTTTTTAACTCTTTTAACATAAAATCCGCAGACTCAAAAAAGCTTACAGCTCACAAATCACACAAAATTTGCAGCTCGAAACTCATTCAGTCCATCTGTCAGTAATTATTTGTTGGCAACATTTTAAAATTCTTTAGCGACAATCGCTACTCTGTGAGACTGAGTATATTTGACCACAAACTATTATGTATTTGACATTGACAGTATAAACGTAAACAATAAATGCTTTATTATAATCAATGTATTCGTAAGACATATAGTATAATAGCTTTCTGCACTCCTGCTCCATTATATAGACTTTAACTATGCGAAATCTCAGTCCTCCGTGCGGCGCAACAAGCTTAAAAAGGTGTACAAAATTTTCTCTTCACGTATTAGTATACTATAGGTAGTTATTTATTACTCAATTAAGGAGTATAGAAAAAAACAAAGGAAATAAAAATATTCAAACAGTATTTCTAATAATATTTGCAACAAGAAAAAAACTCTACCGATTTGGAATATTACAAACAATGAAACTATTAAATAAATGCAAAAGTTACTTTAATATCTATGAGTAACTTTCGATAGGATACAAAAACGATTTAAATGTAAGTTCTTTAATAAACAAAGTAAGCTTGTTTGGCAACACAATTTCTAAAGTTGTTTTGTTGTGAACTGATTGTGAATACAATCTTTTAGCTATCTATAGCGACATTATTATGTACGAAACTTCACCTGAATCGCTGTTATAATTACAGCCCGTAAACACGTTCCCTTGTTAATTTTGTATTGTACACTTACTTTCGAGTAATAAGTAACGAAAATCTAATTAATACACACATGTAATAAGTCGAATCTGTTACCTCACGATTTCTAAAATATTTGATTTTTTTGAGCAGAAATATTTCTGATTTCTTATGATAAGAAATATCCAAGCCCAAGATGAAGCACGTCGTTCTAGAAAAATATATTAACTCTAGCCATTTACATTAATGAAACAAGATTCAATCTCTGAACTAAATTATGCATGCATAAATGCGTGCCAATCGCGCCGCTCACCTCTCGCCGCTGTAACTCATGGCACGCTCTAGACAACTATTATTCTCTCCGCGGTCGCAGACGCAAAACGCAAGACGTGCGAGCGGTGAGGTTGTGGCCCTCCACTAGACTTTACGACAAATCCATTTTATTTCTTTTATTCTTAATGCTTATGATCAACTTAAATAATAACTGCCCCCTTGACAAGACAAACTAAGAGCCATTCTCACATAGTACCTACGTTAGAATTTGAATAGAAGTTTTGTTTGGTTAATCTTCTAAAATCGCATAGATAGGTACAATTTAAGAATATTCAACTGATTTTAAGAAAATCTATTGATAGGTACATCATTCAAACAAAAACTCGATCGTTCTCCAAAAAGCCGGTTTCATCCCTTAACCATTCCGTTATAAAAAACGTGTTCCGCTTAACAAAGGATAATGCAAACACCAAAAAGGTTTAACTAAAGCTGAATAAGCTTGTGAAAACGGTTTTTTGTAGCAAATGTTCGTATTCAACGAAATTTAAAATTACATAAACCGAAACGTGAAGTAATTGATCAACGCATATCAAAAATGTAAATAATTACACAAATCGTATAGCTGTAAAAAATAAAATTACATTCTAATTTATTGTAAGAAGTACCTAATTTAAGTAAATTTATAAAATGTTATATGTAGTAAGATCACAAGAAATACGAAGCAAACCTTTTCAATTTTAATAAAAAGATATTAATATCACGCAAAAAAAATCTAACGATTACCTTCTACGTATATATACTTCTTATGTCCTGTAAACATGTGAGTTTTCTTCCATTCTCAAATAATAAGTCGCGAGCTTGCAAAGGGCGGGTACAAATTCGATGAATGAGATAGATAGTGTCGGAGGAAATCTACTTACAATTTTAGATACTTGAATCCCTCCGGTAATTTGCATAGAAATTATAAATTCAGCCAACACAAATATTTTGGAAATGAGCAATATTTATCGATAAGTAGGACTGGATTTTGAAATTCATATAGATGCAGTAGAAATTAAATTGTCATTAGTCTATACTCTAGGTTCCCAAACTTATTTTGTCTACTGAGTCGAGAGCTCATGCAGTCGTTGTCTAAGATGCCTCCTAGCTAAATGAAATTACAAATCACCCCCCAGGCCTCTACACAACGCCCCCATTTTTTTTCTGGGTCTCTTACCGCCCCCCTTTAGGCTTGCAGCGCCCACAGGGGGGCGTTATCGCCCACTTTGGGAATGGGAGGTCTATACTAATACTATAAAGAGGTAAATTTTGTTTGGTTGTTTGTAATTAATAAAATCAAAAACTACTCAACCGATTTCAAAAATTCTTTCACCTATAGAAAGCTACATTTATCAGCGAGTAACAATCGAGCTGTATTTTATTTCTAGAAAAAATTCCACCCGTTCGAAGCCGGGGCGGGCCGTTAGTACAATATATATAGTGAATTATGAAGATCACTTCCGTCCTTATAATCCAAAATTCTAATTTTATATACCCGTATTCATGAATTATGAGGACGACGGTGGAACAAACTGAACCGGACGCGCCGATGCGTCATCATTATGGGTTAATTTATTCTAATGCGCCTTTTTCCGCGAAACACAGGGTAACGTACGGCGCTGTTGGGCAAAGGCCTGTTGTGTGCAGCGGGCCTTACAGAGTACCTAAACCGCGTGGCGATACCTGATGCGGTTTCCGGTGGACATTCCAACGTTGGAACTAATGCGAATTACATTGTTAAATATATATAACAATTTTTTTTGTTACAAATTCAGTCACATAGTCAAATATATAACAGAATTTTAGTTACAATTTATAAAGGCAGAATTCTTTATTTTGTTTAGAAACTGACCAAAAGCTATACAAATACGCATTAAGTTAGAATTCGTCTCGATTTTGGACGAAGAAGTTGACTTTAAAAAAAAGGCAGTCCATGTAGAACTGCCGTCAGACATATCGAGGGTTGCGTGTTCAAACCCGTTAAGTACAGAAAAGTGACTTTTGAGTTATTCGATGATGAAAGTTTACGGATAATTAAAATATATTTAAATAAGTAAATTCGTCCTACCACTAATTACTGTAGTAGAAATACATTGTCATCGACATGTATTAATATTATTTCGATGTTTTCTGTGTGTAGTATTTCTGTAAAAAAATAATTTGTGGCATAAGGTGCCGACTTATAGGGTTTTTGCGAAAGGGTAAGACCGATTTTTATTAATTAAAGGTTTTAATAATTATTTCAAACATGGCTACATTATCGATACAATGGCAATTTTGCGAACAAAACTGACGTAATTTTAACTTATATTATGGTAATTATGGAAGTACTTTAGTAATTATTATTACTATTACTTCCGTAATAATAGTTCCATAATTATTATTTAATTTTCTTCTATCTAATACTTCTATAATTATTATTACTACACTATTATTATCATGTGTATTACTATTCATCATCAGTCTCGCTTGCAACATTGCTGTTAAATGTTTTCATATTTTTTATCCAGCCGTGGAGTTCTTCGGGGATGATTTGTTTTTTGCACATGGTCTCCAGGTTCTTCTTCTTAGCTACACTTATAGGCAATTGATTACTATATAAGGACTCTAACTCATCTGGCAATTGCACAGCAACAGATGGTGGGTTTGAATGCCTCGTAGCTCGCGTGCTCGAATTTGTATTAGAAATATTAGTTAATTGTCGAAAATTCTCTGACATGTCATAATTAAAATAAATTTTTAAATCACCTTTTACATACCGCATTTAATCTTCAGCCAGTTAACCGCTTGCTTCATGTCATCTTTATTTTTATTTTTCATAATGATAGCACTTAGCTTTTTTAGGTCCAACATCTCATTATATTTAAACTCTTACTTTGTAACTATCCATCTCTACTTTTTCTTTCTTTCCCTGCTCAGTTTTAAATACTTTTGTTTTTTTATTTCTGGCTTGCTTGAACACATTTTTCCAATCGGAGACACTATTAATTGATGTGGTTTTTTTGGCAGCATTTTCAATAGCAGCATGCATTGAATCTACCTCCATGTGGGTATGTCCACTTTCGAGAAACTTTTGCTGTATAATTTGAAGTTTATCTATTTTCTGAACAGCCCAAAGCAAAAGAGTTGAAATATATTGGTTGCGGTTCTGGCCGCTACATGTGTCAGAGAAAATGCTCACCTCTGTCACGGTTTTTGGCATTTCATGAGATAGGTAGTGCAAGAGACACGTCCCTATCTCACTACTGCCCTTCTTGCCATTTATTTCACTCCAACAGAGGCAGTAAGCATTATTTGGAAGACGCGCTTCGTAAATGGTAAAATTATAAACAACTAATTTTCTCATACAGTATAATATACTTTCCCCTCCACTAGGTATCTGTAAAATCGCTTGTAAATCCATAGTTAACGACATGAATGTATTATCCGTGTTAGAGCGAACTTTATCAGCATCTTTTTCCGCTTGACAGACTGTTTTTCGCTTTATATGCTCTTGGATGCATCTTCTAATTCTTCTTTAGATTCGGCTTTTTCATATTTTTTGCAAAGGTTACAGAGATCTTTCTTAGGCTTGAAAAAGCTTAAATTATAGTCTTTATTAAAAATTTCACGGTATTTAGCTTCTGAAACTGGTTTGTTGTTTGTCTCTTTACACAATATCTCATACAATCGGTACATGTTGAGGACCGACTTCACGTCTGGAGAAAGGTATTTCTTTTTGCTGTTTTTACGACAATAATGAGATTCTACAACAGGAAAGGACTCTATTTGTTCCTTTACAAATTTAACGTCATCTTGTTTTGTTTTATTCGGACGACTTTTCTTGCCACGTTGATCATCTCCTGTATATAGTCCCAATGAATCCACTTTACTAAGAGCATCAGAGATAACATCCATGCTTATACACAACGTACTCATGAAAAACATTTGACATACTTGAATTTTGTCATTGTTTTTTTGGAAAAAACATTTCTTACTGAATGATCGATCCCTTTTATTTGACGTTTTCTGTAGCCTTCGCGTTTTCACAGGCTGTACTTGAATACAAGAAAGAATGAAATTCTTCTTAGCTTTATAATCCAGTTTGTAAAAATGTCGGCAAAATGTGTCTCGTTCTTCTGAAGTGAACTGCTCAGTGCATTTAAATAGGCATTTATCGCATTTGATAGGTTTCGGGACCTTGGCAGGTCGTGTAATATCTTTCGAAACATAAGGTAGCCCTTCAGCTTTTCTGATCTTTTCAATATTTCGCTTCCATTCCTTTGGTTGGGATCTCTTAAGCCGTCTTAATGGCTTAACAGAGATCCAAACTCGGTCTAATAGATTATCTATAATTGACAGAACTATTTCGCCAGGTGAATTATGCTCATATTGTAGCTGATTATTCCGACTTTCCGGAATTATTATATTATTATGATGAAGATTTCTTTGTTTTGGTGTGCTATTGTCTGAATCCGGCACGTAAGTAGTATCTTGATCTGAATAGTCACTGCCAAATAAGCATACTTCATCATCAGAAAACTCTAAAATCTTATCTGGCTCTTTACTGGTAGAAGGTACTAAAACAGAAAAAGAGGACACATTTTAGCTTAACGAAATCATTAACAATTAGACCACTAACAAGTATATGAAATAAGTATTATAAGCTTACATTAATACTAAATAAAAATTTATTAGGTATAATATTATTAAATAGAAGTAATTTGTAACAAATAATTATACTTATGGTAAAACCCAATAAGTCGCTTTCTTCGAAACGCGGGTGTTGCTATTTCTTTCCATCAGCCTCAAATGGAACGAGCTAGCAACAGCCTTCATGAGTTGTGTCAAAATTATCAAGAAAAACGGTAATTTTTGTTAATTTGTTTCATACGTATACACTCTAAGTTCCCAAACTTATTTTGTCTACAGAGTCGAGAGCTCATGCAGTCGTTGTCTAAGATGCCTCCTAGCTAAATGAAATTACAAATCACCCCCCAGGCCTCTACACAACGCCCTCATTTTTTTCTGGGTCTCTTACCGCCTCCCTTTAGGCCTGCAGCGCCCACAAGGGGGCGTTATCGCCCACTTTGGGAATGGATGGTATACACTGTTTCATCTATACCTAAACATTGTCTAACAAACAAACTAAACAAGATAGGTACTTTATGAATCATGAAAAGACATTTACTTACTCATATCCAGTTTGTTATTGCAAGCTAGTTGCACTAATTTTCTACTTCGATCCCCCATCACACACCCTTATTGTTCAGTATTTACACAATAAATAAACAAAACTTGTATTTCTTCGTCAATAAACACGCGCAACCACACCTCGTGTGCGAACAAGTTGGAACTGTTAGCAGACTGCGTGCGAGTCGGGCGGGATGGGGGGCGAGGTCACTAAATCGTACTTATCGGGTTCTTCTCCAAATCATATGTGGATATAAACTTGTTTAGTAATTGCGTGCGAACCCAATAACTAAGTTTTATATGGTAAATTTATTTCTTTTGTTTCAGACAAACAGTATATGTATTTTTAATGTATTTTATCATTTAGTTAATTCTGTGTGAAATGAAAATGACTTAGAAGTAAAATCCAACAACGATATTTGATTTGTTTTAGTTCCTAGTAAAATACGTTTTACTGGTGAATCGTTTTGGATTACTCAACCAGATAAGCCCTAGTACTTGGTATTACATTTTTTGATAAGTTCAGCATAGTAAGAATCATACATTGCTAAATACCATTAAATGTATGTTATTTGATTTTTCCACTAAATATAAAAGAAAATTTAAGTTTTTAATGTACTTATATTATTATTTATTAAAATTAAATTTAAAATATGCACTTATTGGATTATTAACTCAGCAGGTCCAAGTGTTACAATCCGAATTCGAGTTATCTGATAATACCACGAGAAAGAGCGTCAGAAATATACTACATTGGATTCTAAACCCAAAATTATCAATTTTTGTCACTTATCGGGTTTGACCACGCAACCCTCGATATGTGAAAACTTAAAACTATGAAATAAAGTAAAAAAAATTATTTTGTCGTGTTAATATATTATACTATATCTAAATACTTTTTTCAACCTGAAATTTCGATATTATGTGTTTTAAAAATAGAAACTTAAAATTTCTATGGTACATATTATGCCCTAAGCCCTAAAGAAATAAAAGTCAATTTGTATGTTTAGATTTGAATTGCAAAATTTAAGACTTTTTGCAAATTCAATCCAAAATTTCGATAATATAAGCTTATAAACAATAATTTTGCATTAGTAACCACATTTTCGAAATGCAACAAATAATAGATAATAATTTACAGAATTTTTAATTATAAAATCCGTGGCAAAAATATTATCGAATGATCAGAAATTTAGTAAGATAACTCTTAAGCCACTGTGAAACACTCATTGCCTGATGGATAGCAAAAATCAACTATGAAAAAATATGTAACATGTCGGTGATGCATGTTGGTGACGCCAACTCATAAGATTTTACCCATTCAAAAACCGCCCAACGTGCCTCCTATAGAAGTTTTTACTTCAATAAGGGGATGGACCCGTTTATTGAAAATTTAAGTTCTGTGTTCACCATTTTAGCTACCAAATCTAATGCCCGGTTTCAGCAACGCTAAGTTGTCCGTCACATAACTATGTACCACCTAGATTAAAAAGATACCTAAACTGGTTCTTAGATAATATTCTTCACCAATCTAAAGGTTCCCTGGTAACGTTAGACATAATTGTGACGTTTTATTGTTTCCATAGTGACTATTCGTTTCCAAAAGTTTATCGATAAAACAGATATTATTGTTTTACTTCTGAGTTTCTATATAATATAATAAATTATTCTCAAAAATTCTCTCAAATTGTCAAATACAAATACACAAAACTGTGACATAGAGTAGGTAATGGGTTCAAAAATCGAGTTTCTAAATTTAGAGGATCTTTTAACTATATAGGGAGTCCTAACGTTTCGTGAAACACAACTTTATCGTTAGCAGACCCCTATCCTATTTTAGGAGTTCGCTAAATATTACGGGACTTCGGTGAAATCGGGCATAAGAAGCATTAATAAGACTATCAATAACAATACAGAAACATTATCGATACTTTTCTTAACTATTCCGCCTATTATGTCTATACGCAAAGGCTTATTGGCAAGCCAGGGTATGACTTGAACACTAGTTACCATGACATAAACTCTAACTTCGAACAACAACTGAGTCATACGCATTTAATGCTTGAATTCATCATGATTTACGAATCGAAAAAGTCAACGCAACAGATTTTATTCTAAAGGTAATGAAGGTAGTTAAAAATAAATTGCGCAGTTAAAAACGACTCAATAAGCCGTAATTTCTTCATGGACCCAAACGCAGGAAACGTACTTTATTCTCTTCTGTAAGGGCCTTGAAATCGACAAAGCGTTCCGTGAGAATTAATTTACGAGCGGACATTAAAGACAGTTATTAAACAAAGCTAGTCTTTAAAGATGAAGATGTGTGATGGACAACTTTCATGGCGTCACGCGTCATAGTTATTGCTTTTACGAATTAAATATAGGTTGATCGTGGACATTTTGAAAATTTGAGTATAATTTAATTTTAACTTAGGTACGCTGATGATACACATACACACAATCACAATATAATACAATCTTCCCGTTGTATCCCAACGGGGTAGTCAGAGAGGACGGAGGGCCAAACGTCGCGGTGCTTACGTTCTTCTTTCATCTCCTCAAATCTCATCATTCTCCTTACACATTTACACATCTCCTCCTTACAAACCTAGGTATGCGAGTGTTTTTACTGATGATCCCTATCCAAAACAAATTAAAACATGTTCTCAAATATTGAGTTGGGTGTAATCCACGAGGACATACAGGTGGAAACAATATCGATTGCCAATACTGTAAGGAAATGGTAATCCAGACAGCAAACAAATTTTATGACATACTAGTGACCCGTCCCTGCTTCGCTTGGGTTGAATACATAATATATAATCTATGTTCATCAGGAATAATATACTTTTTAAATGGTGTAAGAAATTTTAAAATATGTACAGTGGTTCCGGAGATTACCCTCCACATATAAACAAACTTACAATATCCGCTCTCTCTCTTATTACAATATTAAAGTATATAGTATAGAGTAGTATAGAATAGTAAAGAATTATATATTACGGTACATAGAAGGAACGAGTGATGAATGATTGACGAACAAAATCTTCAGAGTGAAAGTGAAGTGGTAGCAGAAGCTAAAGACCCAAGAAAGACCAAGGTTAACTTACAAAAATCAAATAGCCTGAGTATTAGCTAACAGAAATGTCAAAAGCACTAGCATACCTGGGAGAATGTGTAAAGATAGTGATGAGATTTGAGCAGGTGTATAAAGTATGTAAAGATCGAGATTCTGGCGCTCTGTTCTCCCCGACAGTCCCGTTAGGGATACAGTGTGATAATGTATTATACAATAAACTGTTTGCGAACTATGACAATGACAACCAATGCTGTAAAAATGATAGGAACTTTTATCAAGTGAACAAAATTATCCCATGCTTACGTACTTATACACTTTCTGAACGAATTTCGCAGGATGCCATAGCAACCACTATTTATTATTAAGGAACAATAACCCGAGGCCGCTTTTGTACTTTGATATGCGATCGGAATGCACCTTTGTCAAAGGTCCGTCCCTACTTTGGTGCCTAAATACGTGTCCGTCGGAGATCGTCTGTTTTGTCTACGTATAATTTTAGCCGTGTACCTGTAGCAAACCAGTTTGGAGGCTGCGATCCGTTCGTAGAAGTCCCCGGCAGTCGTCCTTTTATCTCAACCCGTCTGTCACTGATGATCGAGATTACCGTCCGTTCTCACATTTTAAGAGTTATGCCGATGAACTACTAATCGTACCAAATGATTACAGTATAAGTACTTAAACATACTCAGTCTATTCACGATCTCAGCACCCATGCTTCGACATTGACTGTGTATCCAATAAGCAAGTAATTGCACTAACCGGTACACGATTTTTACAAGATTTTTTTTTCAATGTGAATAATGTGCAAATGTGAAATGATTTATGTACAAATTTTTTTTTTCAGTCCAAATAATGCAGAAAATAATACATAGTTAAGTAAGATTAGAATTATTTAATGAATTTTGACGGGTATATTTTTTGCATGCATAGGTACGTACTTATATATATAATACAGAGGAGGTACATATAATATACCTAGATATATATCATATTTTTTGAGTGAATACTCCCAAATTTTATCAATGTCTCAAAAGTAATTACTCACATCCAAATTGAAATAAATATTGCAATTAACTTCTTTTAAAACCTTTAGTGCTTTTAAAATTCAAGTTCAATATAAGCGTAAAAGCAAATGGAGATATGTGCGCAATCACGATGTACGGCAGCTATTCTTCTTTTATTCAATGATTAAATGAAAATACGACGCTGGTAGGTTGGTCCCTGTACTTGGCCTGGGGCCGACATCGATCGCGTGCGGTGAACGCACCCCAAACTCCGAGCACCGCACCCGGCGAGCAACGTACCCTGCCTTGCGAAACCCCTCTCAAATCTAATGATAAAGTATCTTCTGGGGCAATAAAGCTTGATTACACCGCTTTTGAGATACATTTTTTTCTGTCTATAGATTTGTTAGAAGCTTCGTGAATGTTGAGGTCTAAAAATACTTTTCAAAGTGAACATTTTACAACTAAACCCATAAAAGAAAGGTTTTCGAGTAATTTGAAACGAGCAGTGCAGGTATGCGTGTAAAGTTAATGGTCGTGCGACATACAGAGTCCCTGTCCCCGTGGAACTAATGACCACTCGAAACGAGAAAATTACGCCACACAGACGACCGAATAGATGGGCCAAGTCACGAAGTGGTACCTACATACAGTACAATATATAATATTGTATGTAACTCGTAAATGCATTACGTACATAATATTAAATATTTAATTTTTCGTAAATCAAAATATGAGCTTAAAAATCAGATCAGAAAAGCAAGGAAACATACATTGTTATGCTAATAGTTTTAATAAAAATTGTTTCTCGGGTTACCACCTTTTTTGTTGAGCAAATAAAAGATAAGTAAAAAAATAAAGTACAACCTGTGAAAATAAAGCTTTATTTATTGCAACAAAAGAAAGTTTATTAGTTTGGTGGGCTTGGCACCGACTTCAGTAACTGACAAATTTAATTATTTAGGTGCCTTTAGGTGCAATTATTTAGTTATTTTTATTGAACTTGAGTTTTGATTAATAAAGGCTAGTTATTTTGTACTTTTCAGTGTTTTTTTTTTAAGACGGTTCAATTTTTTTTTTAATATAATTTTTCTTCCAGTGAATGATAAATTAAAACCTTATATAGTCAAAATAAATAAAATATTTTCACGTACTTCAATGCTCTCACAAAGTGTAAAGTACGTTCGTCCGAAATAACGTACAAAATAATGTACAATAGTTTATTATAAAGTCCGAGTGATAACCCTAATAGTTTCAGACTTTTTAAATATTTACTGAAACCATTAAAAATAAAAAAGGATATCATAAAAATATAGGTTAATTGTTAAAACTGGTATGTTGAACACTGTACACTACAGGCGTTTAATTTTTGGACAACACTATTTTGTTCATAATAACTGACCCTATCTTTTAATTAAGTTTTTAAGAATAGTCAAATAGCCTATTGCCATATACACACATACTTAACAATTTTAAATTTAAATACATACCAATAAGACTAAAAACTGTATGTTGTTAGTTTGCGAATTTGGAAAATATATTTGACATTTAAAATATGTTTGCATATTGTTACACTCGTTTTTATAAGAAGTCATCGTAACCAAAGGAGCCGTTGCGTAAATTGTATGGTGTTCCCAGGAGGCAAGGCAGCGCCATTTAGGATCACAAAAAGCAAGTCTCGAGCTCAATTTCCAGCTGCGTCGTTCCCGGGAGCGGTGACCTCTACCGCATCTGCCGCGCTTCGCTCGCCTAGTCACAGCATAGCTTCACTTCACATCGCACTAGAGTTAACGACTACATCAGGGCTTTTTATACATGTACAATTGTACATGCCTTTTTCCATATTTTCAATGAAAATTATTATAGCATGAGTAACCAACCCATACATAGCATATTTTAACGACAAAAAATAAACAGGAAATATGCCATGTTTCCAGTCTTAGAAAAGGAACACGTGCAAACCGACAGCCATAATTAAACAAAGCATGATTTGAAATAAGGCATTGATTCGTCATGTCCTATTCGCCATCTACTTAATACTTATTTAACAAATACTAAACACGATTACTCATCAACAATTCTCCTACGTAGTTTGCAAAATTTTGAGCTAGATGCGAACTGTTTAAACCATTTGAACTAAATAAATCTTTGAAGTCTCATTTCTGCATATCGATCAATCACACGCCCTCACCGTGGCCGGGATCGCCGATCGCGGGTCACTCTATTATTAATGATCACTATACTCGCTCTAATACCACAGAGGAGGATGAATTCTGGTTCATAGCGATGCTATGAGTCATTAGATAAAAAGAAGAAACCAACTATTACCTTAGTAAAATGAAATTTTTTTTGTTATAGTACTAGTGGCTGCCCCTAATGGTCAAAAATCCACCGTAAATATATTGTGAAATAAACGCTTTTTCCCTTGACATAAACTCTACTGACTGAAACAGCTCACAGTTCACAAATCACACAATATTCACAGCTGGAAACTCATTCAGTCTGTCAATAGGTAATTATTTGTCGGCAATATTTTAAAATTCTTTGGCGACGATCTCTATCTACTCTGTGCGACTGTTTGACCACAAACTGTCATGTGTTTGACATTATGAACGGAATCAATAGATGTTTTATTTTATACATACATACATATCCTCACGCTGTATCCCCAACAGGGTAGTCTGAGTGGACGGAGCGCCAAGCGATCCTTACATACTTCTTTCGCTTCCTCAAATCTCATCATTCTCCTAACACATTTTCGCGTATGTATGTGAGTGCTTTTAACATTTCAGTTTTACTTTATTTCTCTGTCATAGCGTCATAGCGTTCATCCGATTACAATGAAATGTGGTACGGAGATAGATTAAGCCCCGGGGAAGGCCATATAGGTTACTTTAAAAATAAAAAACGAAGTTGCGGACATCAGTTAATATTTAATATATTTTAGCTTTCTGCACTACTTGTCCATAGAAACTTTATAATAAACATGCATTAAATTATGCCAAATCTCACACTACTCCGTGCGTCCGATATGCTTAAGAGGTACAGAATATTTTCTCTTCACGTATTCATATATAGATAATCTAATAGTCGCTACATATATTATGTATGTAATGAAGTATGTCTAAATCAGTGATTCTCAACCACTGTGCCGCGGCACTTTGTGTGCCGCCAAATTCTTAGTGTTCATTTATTTTAAATCAATTTTAAAATGTATAATTACTTGTAATTAATCCCTTAATAAACGTACTGTTGTTTTTGTAGTACATATTATTTTATTTTACATTCAAAATTATTATCACAAACTATTTTACACAGTGTATTATAGGTAAGTAAAGAACTTTTAAACTTATGTTTTTCTTTGTGTGCCGCTAAATTTTGAAATAGTTAAAAATGTGCCGCGAGAAAAGGAAAAGGTTGAGGATCACTGGTCTAAATGCATTCTGAATCAACTTCTTAGATACGCATAATATACAATAGCTATACATTACATCCAGTAGAACCAGATTTTAACAGCATCCATGTTTCTATTGTGGCGAGCAAACCATCGAGTTGACGCCGAAACTTTATACCCTTCGTAACCAGATAGTGAGCACCAGCCATGGAGATCCGGAACCGATTAGATTCGAGCCGGTTCTAAGGACTAGGATTTAAAATAAAACCCGACAATCTTGTCAGACCTGATTCTTCGGTATGGCGTAATTATAGACCCGAACCGGCGTTCGAGGTGGAAACAATTAAACACCTGCTTCACTATTAAATTATCGCTAGCTAAAAGGGGTAAAATTTCTATAACCTTCCCATAATGAAATGCGGCGCGGCCCTCAATTATTAGCATTCTTGTTTTACTAACGAGAACTAAGTATAACAGAGCTTGATGTTACTCTGTTAATATAAAGACAACTTACTCACTGCCGTGCAGTAAATCACTTTTACTTACCTGAAATAAAAATAAGAATGTTGTAAACTTCTATAATAGCCGAATTTATAAAATATAATACTATAATAGCCGAATATATAAAACATAATACCTGAAATAATAGTACTATAATAGCCGAAATTAAATGAAATATTTTTCATGCTCTTAGATACAGGTACTCAAATCTAAAATATACTGCATAATACTATAATATTTAGAATATAATGCATTATGATATAATAGTAAATTACATACTATACAATGCAATCATATATGATGTATATAATATGATTGCATTGTATAGTATATATTTAAACAAATTAAAACCAAACGCTTAACAAATAACCTAAATTTTTTCAATGCTGTTCTATTTTGGATAATATTAGTGTTATATGTGCATATTTCACAGTTTCGTGTATATAAGAGAAAAGCAGTGTTATTAGAATCCTACGTGTAAAAGCCTGATCAGCGAAAAGTGAAAATTAAGCGAAATATTGGTTAGTTTCGTGTTTCTTTATATTTTAGTAAAAAATGAAAAAAAATACGATATAAGTATATTGTATTAAGTAACTAGTTTTATTATACAATGCATACTATATGATGCATATAATATGATTGCACATGGAAAAAATGAGTGATGAAAGTCCGACGAAGAAAATCTATAGAGCAAAAGTGAGTGGTAAAAGAAGCCAAGGAAGACCAAGGCTGACTTATGAAGATCAAATAGCTAGTGTTAGCTGACGGAAATGTTAAAAGCACACGCATACCTAGGCGAAAATGTGTGAGGAGAATGATGAGATTTGAGGAAGCGAAAGAAGTATGTAGGGACTGCGACGCTTGGCGCTCCGTCCTCTCTGACTACCCTGTTAGGGATACGGCGTGAAGAAATGTATGTATGTATGTATGTATGTATGCATTGTATAGTATTGGGTCCTTACATATGAAATTGGCGTTTTGTACGGGAGGAATATGAAGTCAATTTTTTTTTTTTAAATATATTTAATTAATCAAAGTATGCACCGTTGTTATCTATGCACTTTTGCCATCTCATAGGTAGTTCATTGATCCCTTTACTAAAAAAACCATGGGGGCGAGAATCAATAAACTCTTTGAAGGTGGTTTGGACTGCCGCATCGGAGTTGAATTTTTTTCCTTATAAGAAGTTGCCCAAATACCGGAAAAAATGGTAATCTGATGGAGCAAGGTCCGGGGAGTACGGTGGATGTCGCAGACATTCCAATTGTAGCTCATCTAACTTAGTGGTTGTTTGTTGTGCAGTATGTGGCCTTGCGTTGTCGTGAAGCAGCAGTGGCCTAGAGCGATTGACCAATCTCGGTTGTTTAGCAGCTAGTTCTTCCTTCATGGTTTGCAGTTGCTGACAATAGATATCTACCGTAATCGTTTGGCCAGATTTTAGAAAGCTGTAGTGAACGACACCGGCGCTACTCCACCAAACACTCACAAGTAACTTTTTCTGAGTCAATTTTCGTTTAGGGCAGGATTTGGCTGGGTCTCCAGGGTTCAGCCATTGCGACGAGCGCTTTCGATTATCGTACAGTATCCACTTTTCGTCACAAGTAATGATTCGATTTAAAATCCCTTCATTATTGTGTCGGTTGAGCAAAGTAACAGCAGCAGTCGACGCGTGTTTGCAAGTTTGATTCACTCAATTCATGAAGTACCCATCGTTCAAGTTTTTTTACTTTCCCGATTTGCTTCAAGATGATTAATACAGTTTTGTCACTTACTCCGAAGCCTGTAGCTATCTCTGAAGTGCTTTGTGATGGATCCGCTTCCACAATAGACTTTAATTCTTCATTTTCCACTTTGGTCTCCGGCCGTCCACGGGGTTGGTTCTGAAGGTCGAAATTTCCAGAACGAAAACGTTGAAACCAAAAACGTACCGTGCTTTCTTTTGCGACACCAGCGCCGTACACATCATTAATCCTTCGAGCTGTTTCTGCAGCACTGGTGCCACGGTAGAACTCGTACTCGTAAATATACCGATATTTCATGTTTTCCATTGTGCGGTAATAAGCGACACCAAAGAAAAAAATAATGAGGAAAAAACAAATGAATGACTGTTTTCAAAACTCAAATGTACCAACTAAATGAATTTATAAATTAGAATTTGGAATTCTTAACCAAAGAGGAGATATTTTAGATCAAAGTGGTCAGTACGACAAAACGCTAATTTCATATGTAAGGACCCAATATATAATATACTATTCTGCGAGACTCCTTTTATATTTCGAAATAAAAAGTATACTATGATAGACTGATAGAGCTATCACTACGAACCATCACCATGCTAAACATCAAAATCCAATAGTTTTCATAAGTCAGAAATTTCAAAACTTGCTGTTTTGGCATACATACATACATACATACATACCTTCACGCTGTATCCCTAACGGGGTAGTCAGAGATATATTATATATGTTTTGGCATATTATCCATAAACTCGATAGAGGTAGACCTGTATCGATTTTAACGATAATATATCAACACAATATATTACTTGTATAGCAGTTAGTTTTACGATTATTAGTTCCCTATTCTTGGCAATATTTCATGTGCAAAAACGGTAAGATACAATCTTATAAACCAGTAGACATTGCGTAGATAAGTATTGGACCAATCATCAAGCCATAAGACGCGGCATTAATTTGAAGTCACGAAGCGGGTGCGAATGCAATCACGGGCGGGAAGCTCATTCCAGCTGCATCTCCGGGGGCGAGCATTGGAGGAATTAAATTAAGGATTCCGTACGTACCGACGTGGCGCGACACGAGACGGGGAGCCTATTGCTGCCATCAAAAATACATTGGAATATAATTTTTAATACATTAAATAGAAATAAAATAGGAAGCGGTTAACTTTTGTATTGTTTAGATTTCCTATTTTCCTTCTCAATCATATAGGTAATATTTTACTGGAAAAAAGTATGTGGTTTACAGAACAATGCTCTATACCTACGTACATAGCGTTATCAAAACATTATTGTGTGTTTTAACTTTAGCTCAAAACCAATCACATTGTAAGTATGTATTTCTTTATTACATGTATGCATGTTTGTATCATATAATACATTTGTGAATAAACATTATGTAACTTATTGTTATTACGTAATACATATATGTGTAGGCAGAGGGCATGTTTTTTTACATGAAGCTAATTCAAAAATGATTTTTTAAATTTAAAAAGAAGATTATGATTGATACCATACTAAGCAGACTTTACAAACGACAGAAAAAATTCTCCTTAGTAAATAATACATACGCAGAATTCCACTTTCTAATGCACTGGTTCCCAAACTTATTTTGTCTACTGAGTCGAGAGCTCATGCAGTCGTTGTCTAAGATGCCTCCTAGCTAAATGAATTACAAATCACCCCCCAGGCCTCTACACAACGCCCCCATTTTTTTTCTGGGTCTCTTACCGCCCCCCTTTAGGCCTGCAGCGCCCACAAGGGGGCGTTATCGCCCACTTTGGGAATGGCTGTTCTAATGTACCCAAAATCCATGATGAAAGTAAAAGTGGGTGTGAAACCATTAGAATTAGTTAAGTCCCTCACTTTTCTTGGTTTAACAGTAGATAAATTACAGTGGGCGAACCATATCGAGGCTTCGGCTAGTAAGTTCGGTTCCGTGATATATGCCATTAGACACATTAGGGAATTGACGGATGTGGATACGGCTAGGCTACTATGGCTACTTGGCATATTTCCATAGCCTAATTATCCTAAGGCCTGCTGCAGTGAAGATCAACGGCGCATATTAACTCCGTTTTTAATTTACAAAAAAAAATTTTTATTAAAAAAAATTAAACCGTCTTCAAAAAAAACACTGAAAAGTATAAAATAACTATCCTTTACTAATCAAAACTCAAGTACAATTAAAATAACTTTATAAATACGACACACATACCTATATAATTAAATTTGAAGTTACTGAAATCGGTGCCAAGCCCACCAAACTAATAGACTTTATGTTGTTACACATTGATTTGGCACCGACTTCAATAACTGTCAAATTTAATTATATATCGTCAATATAAATAAAGGTTATAACCAGGTCGTGTTATCTAGTGTATCTTCGAAGTCCAAGCTCCAATATCGGTGAAATTTAAATGGGACCACCTCTGAAGTATTACCTACCAAACGTAAAAAGAATTGTCGAAATCGGTTCGTAAATGACGGAGTTATGAGGTAACAAAGATACAAAAAAAAAAAAACAACATACAGACGAATTGAGAACCTCCTTCTTTTTTTGAAGTCGGTTAAAAAGAATAAGACGTGCCATCTACACTATGAATGCACGACAATCAGTAAGAAATCGTTTTAAAGACATTGATGCACTCACCCTGCCATCCTTATACATCTTTAAAATTATTATGTATACGAGGAAAAATATAGTGAATCTGTTTAAAAATAAATGCTATATTAATGGTATGGAAACCGAAGGCACAAGAAATTGGTTATTCTAAAATTTAAATTACATACGTCGAATGTCTCATTTTTGGGTTCGTTTTTATAATTAAGGTCCTCAGAAAGTAGCTCGATTAACGGAAAATAGATTTACATCTGTTATAAAACGTACATTGATTAAACAATTACACTATAAAATAAACGATTCCGTTGAAGACAAAACAATAGCCTGCAAATAATCTTCTCTGCACATGCTTGCACTGACTTCTGAACATTGCATTTTAATCACAGACAACCTGACCGACAAAATATACAAAAATTATATTGAAAAAAGGAATCCTGACTGAGGTTCTTGTCGGTTCTTCTCAAAGTCCAGGTTTTCTTTTCGAACAAAACTAAAGTAGATTTGACGTTCAAAAACATCTTGTAATTGGGTTTACTTGAATAAATTGATTTGACTTGAATATTTAAATAGAAAAAAATTTGGCTTCCTTTAAAAGTGAAAAAAAGAAAAACATAACTGCATCATACATCATCTATGAAAATTTAATACTTTCAATAAAATACACTTCATATTATTTCAAGAAAATTTTTCTAGTCTGAAATCGAAGCGAAATTGTAATATGTTTTAACTGTGAAACATGGCCGTAAATGTGGGTCAATGGTCTAATGACTATAATTCGGTGGAGCCCCAGTGATGTCATCATGTCATTCCATATTTGAATACAGTAATCTGGAGCTTCCAGTTGCCTAACGGTCTCATGTCATGGGAGGAAATTTAGTTAACAATTAAGTAGGTACTTAAAAACTTTATTGAAATTCTTTGTTGTTCAAATGAATGAATGAAGAAAATAGCAAAGAAATACCTCGCAGGCACTAACCATACGGGCCAGCACAGACGAAGGACAGTCTTTAGTGTACCTACTTTTTGTCCGTTAAGATAGATCACTTAGAACTGCATCGACGGATTAAAAGTACCTCATACAAAAAGTCCCTTAAACAACTGTGGACACCGAGAGACCAGACTGCACAAAAGTGTGCGGGATTCCCCGAAAGAAGAGAACTAAAGTTCCAAACGCACTATGGATTTTAGTCCGCGTTAAGCATTTGGGAGTGACTTACCTATGCATTGACTTTGACTATGATGACTTTAAAACATAGCCTTCGACAATTCCCTTCAATAGCGTGCACCATGTGCGTTGAGTCCGGGACAAGTGACGGCGGATATTTTTTCCACGCTTCGCGCACTTTCTACTCCACAGACAATAACCCCTCGTCTGCGCTGGCCCGAACCTTAACGTTTTTCCATTCTAGAAATTCGACTACGATTTAATAACGATTTATTTTTTAAATATGCTAGTACCAAGTTTTCCTTCTGAACAATAGATGAACCAGAAAGGTCGTATTATGCAATACGCGAATATAATTTGACATTGTATAAACGTTTTCGCAATCTGAAAACGGAAACTTGGGTCACGTCCTCGCATACAAATGTGGTACAAAACAGTCACAAGCATATTCATTATAAAGAAATACTATTTTAAATAAATTAGCAGACTCGAATTTTTTTATTATCGGTCTGTAGTTATTAAAACGAACGAAACTAATGAGGTCCGGTGAACCACTTATCTCATTAAATGGGTACTAGTTTCGTTATACATACTTTAAATAAACGTATGTTTATTAAAAATATCTACTAGAGGTCGCCTGGTGGTCCAAATTCGAAGTATAAATTTGAACTTATAAACTCTTTCTCTACTCTGTGCGACTATTTGGTCCAAGGACAAGGAGTTTACGTATTATGTGATCACAAATTATTATGAGTTTGACATTTACAGTATTTTTGACATTGGCAGTATGGACGTAAAAATATGTTAAATCTCACACTCCTCCGAGCGCACAATATTCTTAAGGCAAGGGTTCCTAAGAGTACTTCTGATAGAGGATGTTTTTCAGAATGTTCTATTCGTAACTCAAAGCGATTTAAAATCTGTGAAAAATATATGTTATTTAACAATATTTCTTATAGTTATTCCGTCCATTTGATACATGGTCTTTTAAATCACTGCATCCAAAAAAATCTTAAACAGTCGCCTAATTTGTAATCTAAATTTCAAATAATTCTAGTTATACTTGGTTGCAGATATTAAAAAATATACCAAAATAATTGTCGATGAATGGGTCATACATTTCGGCGATCATTTGATAATTAAAAATACATTTCTTCAGATCTACAATATCTACCATCGACGCTCGTGCAGTCTACGCGACGTTCTTCACTCTTTTAGACGATTTCTGCGCACGGTAACCCTAACTTCAAAACGGGATCCGAAGTATTCGCTTCATGAATACAACCGCTTCTAAAAATTTTTATTGATAACACTAAAGCTCATTTACATATCTTATTTTTTTCATTTTTGTCCAAATGTGGCGACTATGATATTTATAACATACTAGAGATTGACTAGTTCGCAAATGATTGTCAGTCATCATAATTATTTGTTACTAGCAAACCCGGCCCGTTTCACTGGGTGTTAGTTGAAGTTAAAATAAATTAAACAGTTTTTATTATTATTTTGTAACGGACAAAAAAAAACAAAAAAAATTCTACTGATCCGATCGCTACCAAACTTCACAGGAACACCCGCAAGCCCAATCTGAAGATTCCCTGAAAATTTCATCGAAATCGGTCCAGCCGTTTCGGAGTCCATAAGGAACATACATACATACATTGCCAGGAACATACATACATTGCCTTTTATATATAATATATAAATTAATAAAACAAAAATTTATAGAATTTTTGTCCGATTGTGTGTTTGTATTTGAATAAAAACCACAAAGAATTAAAAGAATAATAAACATATTGATAAGTGGAAAAATTTGTATTTGTAAAAAAAGACTTAAAACTAAAGAATAGAAGATTTATTATTGAATGCACGTCGCAAACAATAATATTCTTCTGTTGTTATTCTGACTTACATTTCGAATGAATCGTGTCACCCACATATTAGAGTGAACTGATTTATGATACTAATTTGATTTAAGAACATAGGCAACCTTCAGGTCACACTACAAATTAAAAACAAAACGCTTGACAAATAATCTGAATTTTTTCAATGCTGTACTATTTTGGATAATATTAATGTTATTTGTGCATCTTTCACCGTTTCGTGTATATAACAGAAAAGCAGTTTAAGAATACTACGTGCAAAAGCAGGATCAGCGAACAGTGGAAATTTAGCGAAATATTGGTTAGTTTCTCGTGTCTTTATATTATAGTAACAAATGAAAAAAAATAGGATATCAGTATATTGTATAAGTAACTCTGGTCTCTATTAGCTCCTAATTTTTTTTCTTTCTTCATGGCATGGCGTACAGATTAGCGCATTTGCCAATTTCACGTATTAATAAGTTTCTCATAAAGTACGTTCGAAGTAAATTCGATTTTACTTCTTATCGTAAATCTCCTCCAGTACAGTATAGGCTAATAGGCTTTAATGAAGTTATAAAGGACTTCTTTGAAGAGCGCGAGAGCTTCAGCTACACATGTTTATTTAGACCTACTTCATTCTTTTCACTTATACAGAACTTTAAAACACAATATACTATCACTTTTGTACTTTAAAACTACCAAAAATGTAAAAAATAGAAAATCTAAATAAAATGATAACTTCACTTCTTCCGTTATCGCCAAAAAGTCTTAGCTCCTTATAATCACGCTAAACCAGTAAAGGGACTTGAGTTTTAACTATACGAAAAAACATCAACGGTTCCACTTTCCGATTACAAAACATGCGAATTGGGATACATGTGCATCAACAGTTATGAACACATTTCCTGCGCATCTCACTTTCTCTAGAGATAATGATCTCTATAAAATAGCAAGTATAACATGCGTGTACCAACATCGTAATACCGTTACGCATTGAAAATTTAGGTGAGCACTCGAATAATCAAATATCTTACTCATTCATTGTCGACTAAAACCAAAGCCGTAATTTCTCATCAAATGGTAAGATTAAGTTATAAAATACATAGCTACAAAAGCGAGTACTTACCAATAACTTAAAGTGGATAGATCTTGCTATCCTACTAATATTATAAATGTGAAAGTTTTCGAGGATGGATACCATGTATGGATTTTTGTTACTCTTTCACGCAAAAACTACTGAACGAATTATGATAAAACTTTACAGTAATATAGCTTATACATCAGAATAACAAATAGGCTACAATTTATATGCCATCGAAGTCGCGGGCAAAAGCTGGTATAAAATAAATTTGTTTATGTGTGTGTATTGAATTAAACATTTGATCCAATTTTAGAATCCTATTGTACAGAATAATAACAAGCACACTTTCCAAAACGTTTTTAACACGTATTTATTTTTATTTTTGCTAAGCTTACCTTTTTAAGGACCCGTAGTTGGTAGTAAGTATATGCTCTTATAAAGTAGAATTAACTAAAAAGTGTACGTTCCCTTATAACTTATCAACTAAAGGATGGAAAAAGTAGTAAATTGGTTATAACTCATTTAGTTATCACATGCAACTATCGGATCAGGTTGTCCGATTTGTCAGCTAAATATTTGAACACTTCATTAAAAACGTGTTTATTATTAAATCAGTTATTGAAGTTATATCGTGCAATATTTATGTGCTTTATTTCAAATAATTAACTTGTGATGTCTTCTGTGGTGTCGTGTCTGTGTGACAAAATTAGAGAGTACTTAATACAAACTATCTATTAACTTAAAGAGCTTAACTTAAAAATATTGTTATATTCATTGCATCTTTTGTATACTTTATAACAAATAATCCATTCAGTTATAACGCTAAAGCTTATTTTCGTCATTGAATTTAGTAGGCACAATATTAAGGTTCATGTAGAAAAAAACGAAAAATATTTATCTAATATCTAGGCAAGTAACTTAAAGCATATTTTTAACAGAACTTAATTTCAATATCTCGACGTAAAACTTGCCAAGAGTGTTGGTCACGGTCGCTCACGCAGGGTTTCGTAGCCATCAATTGAACCTTATGACGGAATATTAAGAGCCGTTTTACCTTGACGAATTTGCTTACTTTCAAAAGAATTATTTTTCAATTTATCAAGAAAGTTTATTCACAGACGTTTTTTAATTGTAACCATTTTAATTAAACCTTAAAAGTATTACTTAAAGGCTGAATTAAGTAAAATTAGGGGTGGCACTTCATACATTTCTTTGGGAAATGAAAAAAATACCAGTGCACATGTAAGCGTGCATGGGGTATCATCTTTGCATAGATCTTCAAAAACGATATCTAGAGGTTTCAAAGTGACTCTTTTATTTAAGTCGATAAATGCGGAGATATGTACTGTTGCAGTATATGTAATAAAAAGTGCGTCATCCTTCCTCTAACTTTATAACTATGGAATGGAAATAAATTTAAAATAGTAGAATCTAAAAAAACTATTGACGAAAATCGGTTTGTTTGATATGTTGCGTAGTTTTTGAGATATGGGGTATTTTCGGTTACACGCTCAGCAACCAAGACTTAACTTTCTTTTTTACAGTGTCTTTAAGAAACGTTATGAAATGCAAACTTATTTTTGCTGCCGATTAAATTAATATTGTGCGTACCGATTATGGAACCCTTCACTGTGCGTAGTCTGACATGCAGTCGGCCGATTTTATTTTTCATACAAAATAGAGCTACTTATATTGTATAGACTCAGGGGTTACTTTGTAGAAATCTATTTCATGTGATGAATTTCTAAAATCCTTAGCTATTGTCCGCTCAAACTCTACGCCAGCAGTCTACACCAACTTTATCATTTGGTTATTATTACGGGCTGATTACATCAGTTTAACTAATAACTAATAAGTCGTTGTCATAATTACGACGACACAAACATTTGGAATTGCAAGCCGTTAAATATAACACAAACACTGCATCTATCGAGCATTAGTTAACGATCGGGAGAATTTCAATGCTTTGACATGGGTTACAATCCGTTACCTCGACACGTATGATGGGTTGATACCGTTGATACTAAACATAGAACTAGGTACAACACGACACAAGCGGTGTTCAGACGTTCATAAATTCGATTAGGAAGTGATTGATGGATACGATCGAAGGACGAGAGGGCGCAGGGGACGCCGTGTGCGGTCCCCGGCTCCTGCGTCACGGGCAAACAATAGAACGCGCCTCAGGGAGGAAGCAGGCAACGTGCGGGCATAGTGGCGCACGTGATCAATACTAGGGGAACGACGAAAAACATTCACAAATGCTATTTAAAAGTATATTATACCTATTACCTACATAACTATTGTTGTCATTACCTACACACACCTACATGTACACAAATTATAATTCTCCCTGTACAGAACAATATTAAGTAACTAAATATAATTGTTTTAAAACTACACTCCAGATTATACGACTATGAACTGTATGTCTACGTATCTACGTAACAAAACTCTGTAACTAACTGACAGAAACCGCACAGTCGAAGCCACTGAAGATGAAAAAATAGAGAGACAAAATAGGGGACAGGAGTGTGTACGAAAATTCGTCATTTATAAGATAAATCCATAAAAATTTACATTTTGGCTTCTCGGTTAGAAATTATTAATGAACTATCTCAGCATTTTTTGTTTATGGGAATGAAATTTTGTATGGGAAACCGTTGCTTTTGTAATTAATACGATATAATTTAAGAATTAGGACTTTTTGAAAAATTATCCACTATGGGGAGCAAAATATGGCAGTCAAATGTTATGAACGTAGATTACAAAAAAAAGTGCCAGCTTGTTAATTTCCTTCTTTTCTGTTCCTTTCTTAATTGCATTTTGCAATGTCCTGGGCGGAAACTAGTTCCGCTATAAAATAAAACTACGAACAAGCAATGTTCGTTTTTTATATATAATAAATTCCGTATTATGCACATTACCTACGCATGATTATATTAATGATATAAATCGACTAATATTCATGACATAACATAATAAACTACTATAATCATGGCTATTCAATAAAATTAATAAAAAAAATAATAACAGTTTACCAGTAAAAATAAAAAATTCAGCAATTTTATACGGTGTATAAACTTTAACTCTACAACGGCTTTACTTAACGAGAAAAACAACAAATTGTTTTCTTTTCGTTACTCTGATTTTTTATTCGTTCAAATCGTTTTGACTAATCAGAGTAACGTTAAAAAACATATGATGCAATAAAATTGTTCTTAAGAATACAGATAATATATTCCAAAAATAACTGAGATCCACTGAAAAAGCGAAAGCACAGTTCTGAGGTCCTCAATGTAACTGAAAACAAAAATGATGGCGTCGAATCCCTATGCGCCCCCGCAGTATTTCGATTCCCCTCTCCTTGCTACCCAACGAAGTTAATTCACGAAAAATGAAAGCTACATATAAGCTAATGAAAGCTAGATATATCTACATTAAAACGAACTAGAGCATATTACTAAAATAATATAACTATATAATAGATCTATAGTCTACTTTAAAATATAGCAACCCAAAGAATAAATGTGCAATTGAGTAAAAATGTTATATATACGCTACAAAATTGTCAGTCAATGCTTTATCAATGCTCAAACGAATAAAATATCAATGTCACAAAGCGGTTTTCATGGTTATGCGGCAAAATGAACACGAGAATGCTACAAAAAGCGCTTTTAATACCAGAACACTTTTTTGTTTTCGAATTTAGACATTGAAGCTGAATGAGAAAAGTGTGAAATGTTTTGCTGAACGATAACGTACACCTTTCGTCCCCATTCGTGCGTCAGTTATTTTGTAAATTCGATAGCATAGAATTTGAAGAACAAGTAACGAGAACATTTCACGTGAGATATTTTGAAAACATGTACAATCAAATCTACGAATCGGAACGCCAAATGTCAATGGCACGTAAAGGACGCGGACGCGCGGGTAACGTACGACGCGAAAATATCTCTACGCAACATAGGTACGATGTTTATTGCGGCAATAAACAAAATTAGGTTGATTGAACCCGGGCGATGTCCAGAGGAAATCCCGTGTCCACCAAACGCTTGCCAACAAACCGATTCCCATATCCTAGACAAAGATTCAGACTTCCAAAAGTCACGAAATGCTACTTCGTAGTCAACTGCGCTATCTGGCAACTCATCAGCAAACAACTATTAAGCGAGTGAGCTATCAATTTACGTCATGGCATCGAAACGAGTTTTAAAATGGGCACTTTGAAAGTTATGCCATTCAAAACGTACACTTCAGTGGAATAGGTGACGTTATTAGGCTCAAAGGTCACAAGTAATTTTGACACTGTAGAAAACAGAACGTGACAAAAGTTATTGCAACACAAGGGTCGAAACACGTGTCTTTTGTATTATCGAAAGCGTTTCAATCAACATCATTGTTTCCAAATCGATTCATTTGAATCAATTTATAAATTGAACAAGGTTTATACTTCATAAAAACTCTGCTGCCAACAGTAATGATAATGATGCTTACATCTGTAATCTGTTTTGCTTTTTATAGGCACCTACTTACAAAGTAACGTTTCTGTTTTTTACGTGAAACATTTATTATTATGTTTAGAAGAACCATATTAAAATGTATGTCAATGCTGTGTACGCTTCTTTTCGTCTATTGTTAGACATTTACTACAAACTTTTAGAAACTTGCTCGATTTTAATAAAAAGGTACTTTTTACCATTATTTCAGTTTATAATATTACATATGATCGCTAATCAAAATGAAAAACTCGTAAAAAAGGTTTTCTTAACGTCCAAATAATATTTAAGTAGTTACGTAGATCGGTACTTCAAATAGATAAACTATCACCAAATTTGACAGAAAATATCTCGCACATTCAACTGACTTCATTTCATGGAATTGCCAAATCAACCGACGAGCGGTTATCGCCGGCAGCGAGCAACGTCCACCGCTGCGTTGTGGAGTGCCGATTACTCGATCAAACACAACAAATTCGATACGCAAACTCAGTACGTTGTACCAATTTAGTCTTGGTTAAAGCCATCGATTAGAAACAGAACAGTGAAGTATACTGTCAGTGTTTGTTTGTTTGTCAGCGGACTTCTAAGCTTTACCACGACGTACCACCATTTGTTACCATTTTACATATATTTGACGTACTGCTAGCACCTTCAATATTAAGGTCAGACACCAGTTGGAGTTTTAATCCGTTGGAGCAACTCTTTCTCACGACATCGGTTGTTATGTGTCGAGAGCGACATCAAGTGGTGGTGTAAAAACTCACGATCGTGTTTAATACCGGAGTAAGTAGGTCAGCTTACCCCATTCCGCGTAGATGTAAGTAAGCAAACCGCTCTTCCATGCCTGTACTCCTGTAGTGAACCCATTTTGGATTTCCTTATCAAAGTAAAACTGACGGTGGGCAATGCGTTCCCGTGGCCTGCTTACTGATAATCAGGCCACTGCCAACTCATGCGTCTACGCGCCTCCGTTATCTCCGCTTCGCACAAATTCGACCCTGGCCTCACGTTTGACTCGTAATTGAGAGTAATTAGCGCGTATTACCTGCTTGTGAAACGCTCAGTAATTAGTAGCAAGTTAAATCGAATTTCAGGTCAAAATTAGACTTGTCGTAAGTACAGAAAAGTAATTAAGTAAGTTCTTAAAACTTTTAAAACTAATTGCACAGCTAGAAACACACACACACATATACATACGTACGTACGTATCTTCACATTGTATCCTTGGCGGGGTAGTCAGCCAGGACGGAGTGCCAAGCATCGTGGTCTGTACATACTTCTTTCGCATTCTTAAATCTCGTCATTCCCTCTCACACTTTCGTTGAGGTATGCGAGTGCTATTGACTTGATTAAGCCTTGGTCTTCCTTGGCTTTGTTACCACTCACTTTTTCTTCGTAGATTTACTTCGTCAATTGTTCGTCACTCATTCTTTCTATGTACTTGAACCATCTCAGCATTATTTTCTTCATTTTTAGGATAATACTATATTCAACCTTATCATACTGCGTATATCTTTGTTGTTTATTTTGTCTGCAAGGGTGACATCGTTCATATTTCTGAGAGCATTTCCACGGCATTTATCATACTTTCACTCGATTTTAGGCATATCCAGGTCTTACAACTGTACAATAAAGTTGATAACAACACCATTGTGGATGGCTATTTTGGCAGATTTAAAATATAGGCATTTACTCTCCACATTCAGCTTACATCTTCCATCCCTCGAAAACGCACTTCCCAGATATACAGTTTCATTCACTGTAAAACTTGTATACATGTATAGTTTACCTAACGTAATTATTAATATCTTTAACATGTATATATAATTCTTATGTGCGTGTGTTTGTCACTGTACTGCTCTTAAACGGTTAGACCAATTTTAATGAATTTTTTTGTGTGAGTTTGAGCTTTGAGTGGGACCCTGAATGGTTTAGATTCACAATTGGACCTGTTAGGTGGAGCTGCAATCGGCTTCTAGAATTTCTTTTATTGCAACGTTCGACCAGGACGATGATTGTAGGGTCCGCTAGTTTATAAAAAAAACTATCATGATTCTGGATAACGTCACTGCAATAAAATAGTCTCACTTCATATGAACGCACCGTGCAAAGTGAAACTCAGCGAAATCAAAACCACCGACGAAAATTTCGTAATTGGAACAGATACAACTAAACCCATTGAGTTTTGTTATGCTTTCTAGACCTAGGTAATTGGGTAGATAGATAGGTAAATGTACTGAAGTTGAACACAATGATTGAACTGCGTTATCAAGCAATTACTTAACTACTAACATTTGAAGTATGTTTTAGCTTTCTACCTGGCGCAAAATACTGATACACGGTAACGTAACGTCAGGTAAAAACATTGTTTATGAGAATGGTGGTAACCTGGGAACATAACACAATGCCTTATTACAATAAGCACCTATGTACTTCTTAGAGAAGGACAACAAATAAATATCATTGACGGTATAAAATAACGTCTGTGACACAAGTGAAGTGAGTTTTAAACCCACATTTAACATCATTCTGAACTCTACACAATTCTGTCTCAACAGAAAGCTAATAAGCTAGACTTGCAGAAAAGATTTTTATCTAGCGAATACCTTTTAAAATTGCATTATACTAAAACGCTTTATTTTTGATGCGGCACACAGCAATTACAAAGAACTTGTAGGGCGGAAACACGGGTGCGACTCGAGGTGTGGTCCCACGCTAGCTCCTCGATCAATCAGCTCGCACCAAGTAATTAATTTACTACTGAAACTACCTAGACTTGATTGAAAGATAGAAACCTAAGTATTTCACGAGCTCCGAATGATCAATTGTTAGAATTGACACGTATTTTCTGTGCACGATTCATCACAAAATGACATCTTATTTCTAGTCGATCTACTACAGAACTTTTTTGAATTGGTATTTTTAAAATACTTAATATCATCAAAACCCCAAAAAAAAATAATAAACTTTTGCCAAGCACTGACAATGCTATTCTTACTTGTTTTTATTTGTAATAGACTATGCTTCGCGGGCGTAAGCAACCATCGATCAGTTACGGCAGGTGACACAACAACACTTCCAGCTAGTGAATCTTACTGTAATGAATGCACAATTTCTAGTCTCACAGATAGCGGCATGTGTTCGTCACGGCTTTCTACTTATAATACACCGTGCGTTACTCGGCCATGCTGACCGTGATCCTATATACAATATATAACAGCCGTGAGCAATGATGAAATGAAGTCATTATGTAGGTAAGATGAACACAGAAAGAGAAAATGTATTGTGTATTATTTAAGCGGTTAGCTTTGCGTTGTGAACAGGTAACGATCGATACAAAAGACTTTGAAGACGTGAAGAGAAAACACATTCAAGAATAAATTAAAAATCTTTCGAAGCAAAAGACAGAAAAATAACTACAATGTGAATGTTTAAAAAGGTATTCTTATTTGCATTCAACGAGCGAGTCTTCATCGAGTGTAGGGAGCAGGGCGGACTCTGGGTTCGGTTTTAGGGCCACGACCGGCGATCGACACGGTCTCAGAATAATCAGACGCGCCTCCCCTAGTCGCGGTCGTTCACACACAATCGACGCGCCAAGCGCCATCAGGGCCCTACCTACGCACGAGTCGACACAAAGCATCCACCCATACCTAACACAACCACCCTCGGTGCACACCACTACTGCACAACTTCAATACTTACGCATCTCCGATGTCAAATCGAACCTTAATAACTATATAGAAGGTCTGACTTGTCCTGACGGAAAAACACGCAAGCGCTGCATCTATCTCTACAGTTCGGCATAGGAGAGATAAGGGTAAAATCAAAATCAGACCAAAGGCAGAGCAATAAGGCACAGAATCGGCTGCATACCAGATGCGACAGACGAGCGCATTGTGCATTAGATTGTTGAAAACATGAATATTGAAAACGACTCTTATGTCGTTCACGCTGGATCGAGTACACGTCGACGATCGCCGCAAAAAGCACGTGTTCAACAGACGATAACTGTATAGATTAGAGGTAGTGAACTACGCTATCACGAAACTAACTTTAACGCACATGTTGTAAACTTTTAGTTGTATTACTTTGTCGGACGTAAGGAAAACCAAAATTATGCTCCAAACTTAAAGATCTCTGCGATAAAACCAATAACTATTAAAAATCTAATAAAAGAGCATTTAAGCCGAACTGGGGCTTTCTCTTGCTTCTTAACGAGCAGCTCGTGTTTAGTGGTTGTAAAAGCGAACGTTCGGAGTATGGTAGTCGTGGAAAAAGTAACAATTGCTTTTACTTATCGGCGAAAAACATTTAGCCACTTAGGTGGCAACTATCAGATGTCGACAATAAGAGTTATAATCTGTGTTTTCTGTACAATGTTGATTGGCCTCAAATTAAATTAACTGTTAGCATTTTGGGTACCACGCAAGGAAATCCATTAGTAAAGTAAATCAATTTGGAATCATATTGGTGTTTTGAATTGATATAATAGAATAGGAAGATATTAATTGTAACGTCAACATTCTATAACTTACTGTACCTAGAATCTCAAGCTTAATCGTCCATTTATATTTTAATGGGAATTGTAATGTAGAGAAGACATAGAAAATAAATAAAACTTTGTTGCCAGTTGACAAAATACTACTGGCCAAATATTGGCTATTATTGTAGAAACAGGCATACCCCTAATTACAAGATGCTTTTTGAGGTATATTATGTTATAATCTTAGATTAAAAAAAATACATAGATAGACCCTCCCATATAAAACGAGTGAAGACAACTAATCGAAAAGGGGTTACAATTAAAATAAAATATTTTGCACAATAAGCTCATTTCACCTTGTAACACATTCTGTTTTACCGAAATTTGGTTAAAAAAAATGCAGAAATATGTATTTAATTGAAAGTAACCTTTATAAACATTTAAGAAAAGCTTCATAATATTTCTCACAATCATATTAAAATCCAAAAATGTGTGCAAAACGACTGGTATCCCTAAAACCAATGTGGGAGTATTACAACACCAATTCCTTTACCCGAAATGAGGGGTAACTTGACAAGATGATTTGTTATTAAACATGTTTAACATTTTATGTTTGAATTAGGAATTTAGAGTTCTATTTACTGTTTCCTGCTGTGTTTACTGTTACATTGCTTTACCTTTTTCTTTCAGACTATTACTAACAAATATGAATTAGGTTGTCATACCAAATATCAGTGTATAATTAGGTAAAGAAAAAACAGTTCATTGCCTTTATCTCCTCTATTTGTCAACAGATTTTCTTTTTTTTTGTTTAGTAGCCATTGACGAGAATTAGTGTTATCAATAAAAAATTTTTGGAGTAAATTAATATATTAATATGTGAAGCCAAAAAATTTGGGACCTCTTTTACACACTCCTCCGTGCGTGCAATGTTGTTAACATTGCGCCACTGGTAACGCCATTACCCATATTAAATATCTCCATACAATGCTTAACTCCATGCCAAGTGGCATCTAATTTGACGCCATTTCTAACAATAAGTATTTGGTTTTACAGAGAGCAAAAAAAAATCGGCTATTTCATATAGATCAGCCTCTAATAACCCTGCTAACCCTGTCCCTACCACAACCATATTAAAGATAATAATATTTTAAAATTAATAATTTTAAGGAACAAAATTATTTCATCTTACATTTTATAAGCGAAGATTTTATGTTATATTCAAGTACATTCAACTGACACAAGTAATGTTGATTGTATTGTGATGTGCGACAATGGGCAGTGTAGTTCCCGCTAAGCAGCCATTCTAGTGGTAAATGCTGACATTTCTTAGACACTATTCACAGCACTCTTTGTTTTGTGGAATTATCAACTCATTTTGAATAAGGGAATATAATTTTTCTGTTATGTATACAAATTAGCATATTATACTATTATAGTTCAGATTCCCTTTCTACGATATTATTAGTACTTGATTTTCACCTTTAGCATACAAAGTAAAATTATATCTTTAGTACAGTCTATCCTATCCAAAACCTACAGAATATACGGTATTTCTTGAGAATAGACGTACATCGCCATTATGGGCTCTGCTTCTGATTATTTTATCTGATTGCAGTATAATTTTACAATCATATTAATCCAGCTCTACACTAAATTCTACTGATCTATCTAATATTACAAGAATGAAACATTGCCCATTTGTTTGGTTTTTCTTTCAAGTAAAAACTATTGAGCCATTCAATCTCAAATGTACAGGGCTGTGCCTGTACCTCTGGCCAAAACATAGGTTATCATTTGTCAGTACTACACAAGCAAAGCCACAGTAAGTATTAAAATAACTAAAATAAAACTAATTTCATAACTGAAAACGTTTTAAGTAAATTAGGAGTAAGAGGGAGATCATAAATTATTAAAATTAAAAGTTTTCATTCATAATTATTAAGAAATTAGCAACTAAAGGTGTATGGTTAGTAACAACAGTCTTACAATAACCCATTACACTGAATGGACTCGTATTGAACTTTGGTCCTATCTATTTACATATAAATTGAAATAAAAGCGGCTGTGAAATAAAGTATGGCAATATTTATAATAACATATACACATTGGATTTTACATTATGAAAAAAATTACATTAAAATTACTTTTAAAATTGTTAAGATTCAATTTAGGGTTATTTAGGGTCAATTTAGGAAATGAACTTTTCTAAATTGGCTTGGAGTCTGAGAGCTCCCCCAAGTTCATTGTGTGATACCCATAGTTTGTTGTGTTTTATCCATAATTCATTGTGTGATACCCATAGTTCATTGTGTGGTACCCATAGCATAGCTTACTGCTTAGTTTGGGGTCATGCACTTTGTGTAATGGTTTGGAGAATCATTATTATTATTATTATTGAAGTTGATACTAAGCCTACCAGAAGAATAAACTTTCTGTTGTTGCACATTAATTTGGCACGGACTCCAATAACTCAAAAATTACATAGGTTATACCATTAAATTTGATAGTTACTGAAGTCAATGCCAAGCCTACCGAACTAATAGACTTTCTGTTGATGCACATTGATTTAGCACGGACTTCAATAACTGTCAATTTATTATAATTATATAGGTATTTGTATCACATTTATTAAGACATTTTTGTACTTGAGTTTTGATCAGTAAAGGATAGTTATTTTGTACTTTTCAGCATTTTTTTTTGAAGTTGGTTAATTTTATTTATTTCTCCCATTTGAGTGACCTTGGCCTAAATAAATATTAAGGATAGATTTACAATTAACTTCTTTTCTAATTCTGGAACATGATGATGACATACAATAGAATCATAAATATAAATAACACTTTTAAACAGTTAGCATTATTTAGTGTATCTTCAAAGTCGAAGCTCCTATACCAATGAAATTGAAATGGGACATATATGGAAGTATGTCCTTTCAAACAAAAAAAGGTTTTTCCAAATCTGTTTATAAATGACAAGTTCTGAAGTAACAAACAAAAAAAATGAACAAATTTACCTCATTTTATTGAAGTCAGTGAAAAAGGAAAACTTTATTATGGAAATTAAGTATTTAATTTTAAATTTGAATACAATTAAAATCAGAAACAGTAAATTCATAGTAGAAACTATTAATTTTGCTACTTTTAAGTGGTTACTGATTGATTATACACCATAATAGTAGAAAGCAAGAAACAAAAAAGCAAGAAAGATTTATTTAAACTTTGAATTATCTCATTCGCCACTTAATAGTATATTTCCCATTGAAAATACAAACATATAGGCCTGTACATATGTTATTTAACACATTTAATTAGACAAACATATTTAATTAGAGACACAAATGAAAAGAGATTATCTGGAGAAGAGGCTTGTAACAGCAGTGAAACTTACATAATGTAATACATAATATCAATGTTACCTTACAATAATACAGGTTGTTACATACAAACAGTAGTATGAACATAACTTAAAATGAACCAACGTCTATAACGTTAATAGTTTTATAATTTATTAGTTATTATGAAAATGAAGTGTTCTGCTTTGTTACATTAACAAGAGAGTGAACAATAGAGACAGCATTGCTTTTTAATTTTTTAGATGTATCAAAAGAGAGAGAAGAAAAGGAAGGACAGTGTTCGGTTTTTGTATTATCATTTAACAGGTAGGTACAGGTACTATGGTAAAAAAATAGTGTAGTTCAGTCCGCGTGGTGTTGCAAAAAATATTACCAGATTCGTAAATGTACATGCATAATATAATATACCAATATTCGATCCACTTGCAAACCCAGGTAAATGGCATTATTTAATACGTCGATAAGCACTTTTGGAAGACAATCCTTCAAAATATTGTATACATAACAGAAAATTATGTACTTTACAAACTTGTGTTTTGTGTGGGTTCATGATGTGTGATGTGTATATAACTATTTAAAGCAATACATAATAAGTAGCCAAAAAACAATCTGTGGACTTACCATACGACACCGAAGGCGCCATAACCTATGGGGCGGTCGGGCTGCACATCCGAGGGGATAGCCGGCGTCTGGTAATAGGGCGCCGCCGCCGCCAGGATGGCGTTTGGCGCGCTCTGCGTACCCTGCATCAGCGACATTGACACACTCATCGAGACGCGAGAGTGCCGCGCGGGGCCGCTTACAGCCGCCATCCAACCGCTCCGCGGCGAACCGTCACCGCAGGCTCATCACACTGCGAATCTAACGATCTAGACACTATGCCTCCTTAATCACCAAGCTTCGCCTCCCGGTCTGCACGCTATGGTATCACCAGTTACTTCTGTATTATTCATGCTCGATCGACTATGGGAATCACTAAACGCACACACGTAAGTCAGAACACTCGATAAAACCTTTTATTTTCTTTTAACTAGTTATAAATTTTATATAGTATATAGTAATTAAATACAAACGATCTTCTTTTTCGATCAGAGTTCAATCTCCTGGACAAAGGATGAGACCGTGATATATAAATTATAACCAAAGTAACACAAACGTCCACACCGTTCGAACATCGAGCGAAACTGGAAGGAAACGCAAGACAGAGATAGAAAACAATAATGGCGACGACGCGATGAAACAGCTGCTTGGCTTGGCTTGGATAGTCGGATTTGCTGGAACTGAACGAGCACTGCGCCGAACAAAGTTATTTTATTTATTTAAATAAACAAATAAAACCAACAAACTTTTAGATATTATTATTGTTTACAGTTAGAATACAGTGAATAATAGTGTGAAGAGCCTAGTACTCGTTGGGCCAACATGGGGCCAACGTCTAAACGGCCCTTAAAAGTATTTTTTGACAAAACATATTATATGAAGCAAAGGTGGCTGGCCAGCCGACTGGTGTCTATTTTTCATCAACTGCTATAACATCGAAAGATTCTGGCGCCAATGTTCCAACAATGTATACACGCGGGCGTTTGGATTTTTCGTAATTAAAATTTACAAACGAATAAAATTAGCTGCGTAGTACTTCTCAGAAAAAGCAATGAAAAGGTAAACTTTTTCATTAGTCTTAAATCCTATTAATGTTATAAATGTGGAAGGAGAATGGCTTGATACCGACTCATACCTCAAGATTAAATAATTTTTTTTTTGTCACCATCTTGCCATTTTGAACGGGGGATATTCTTTAAGACAAAATGAGGTTTAAAAAAGAAGAATTGAAAAATAATTACGTTGTGTGACTTTATTTGTAAAAGGCCTTACGGTACAATCTGACTAGCAATTTGTTGCTGCAATCTTTTGCAAGACAACAAATTGCTGCAACAAGTTCCAACGTGTATAGTGCGGTTGCAAGCAATTTGGGCTCAGTCGCGGCCGTACTGGTCACGGAATAGTACCTATGCAGACTACTTATCTATTCCACCGTTGGTGCCACAAAAATGAACAGCAAAGAATAATCGGTATGGATAAAAATTTTAGAAGTGTACGAAGATTCGCCACATTTACCCAAAAAAGATACTCAAAACCTTTTTTTCTCTCTCTTAGGTGGTTCAATTGATGCAATAACGGCAATTGCAAGACTCGCTTTAGACAACATTGGTTTATTGGTATAAAAGCAATTTGTTGCTGCAATCTGTTGCAAGGCAACAAATTGCATTGTAAGATAAATCGCATGCGACCTGCAACTTGCCTATTTACGATGCAATTAGTTGCCTTGCAACAGATTGCAGCAAAAACTTGTAGTCAGATTGTACCGTGGGTGTTGCCGGTTGCTGCAACTAAACATATAATATCGGATAATTGGAAACAATGTACAACGTATCCGATTATCTAATTTTTATTTGATGTTGTATAGTAACGATTATTTTTTAAAGCAATACTTGACATCGATTACAAAAATGAGCCTATTTTACTGGTGTTAGGTCTAAAGTATGTAGTTACACAAGTACTTTAACACCTATTTAAAAACAGGAACATTTAAATATCTGGCGGAACATGGAGAAGGCCTTTATCTGTTAATGGGTACTAGAATTTAAAAAAATGTGTGTGTATTAAAATGTAAATATTTATTAAGGTAATCTAGAATAAAGGGCTCATTATTATTAAAACATTATTTAACTGTGTATGAATATGAAAGAAAACTTAATTAAAAACTAAATCTCCCCGTACAGGAGTCCCGTGTTCAGCGCAGCAGTAGAACATCAATGGGATGATGATAATGGATTTCTTTAGGATTTAAATAATTTTATCGGTTATTCATGTAAGCGTTCAGTTGAATAGCTCTGAAAACTATTATAAACGAGGTTATTCACAAACGTCGAAAACTCGACTTTCCGATCCGACAGGAAACTTTTCGATGATTTTGTCTAAACGTAATTCACAAATCCGAAACCTTTCCGAAACGACATGATTTGACAGTTCATTTCGGGACGAAACCTTCGGATGCTTCCGACGACTTTTTAGTGTCGAAAACGTTTCCGAGACGAGTAAATTAATAATTTTAGCAAATAATTCTTGTCGGTTACTACTTAGATTTCGTTTAAATCATAAGGAAAGGATAACGCTAATAATTTGTACCGTGTTGAGGCACTGGCATCACCAAGACGTCGGTTCTCATATATGTATATAATGTACAATCGATGACGTTTGTCGTCAAAAATCTAAACAAATTGCGTGCGCGTATGTAATCTAGACTCCTAAACAAATTTCGTGCCCTTTTTAAATACATGCCTAAGTATTAATTTGCCTTATATTTTTATAACATATTTTATTATTATTATTTGGTATTTGAGGTATTTTTAGAAACAACAACAAACACAAATAAAACCGCTATTGTACTTTCTATTGCAGTTATTATTAATTTTTACTAAGCGACGAAGCATAATATTTGAACTTGTTGAACGCGCAGACGATAAGCACAGACAGTATAATTCGTATTTATAAAGCCCGTTTAGTTCTTCGAATGTAAGTAAAATAATTTACAAAAATGTTTAATCTTAAAAAAGACTAAGTAATTTCTTTTTCATAATTATTATTTATGATATTTTACCAAATACATTGTTATTGTCAAAATATCATACGTTTAAACCACACTAATATTTTCTACCAAAACGAATAGAAATGCTATCATTTTGTAACATGGTTCATAAATGCATTTTCTAGTTTGAGGGTTTCATGTTATTTTAAGCAAAAGAGTGCTTCTTTATTTTAAGATAAAACCAGAATAAATAATGCTCTATATGAAAAATCGAAAGTGAGCCAAAAGTTATCTAGAAAAAAAACTAATTAATTTTTAAAAATCCAACTGGCAAATTGAACACTGTGTTAAGATTAATCTACGAAGATCATTTAGAAACATAAATCGGTTCAGTTAGTCTGAAAAATGTAAATCTCTGTTTTGGATGAAGTTTCTTTGATATTTTCTTTTTTGTTACAAAAGTTAACCAATTATTTAACGAAACTGGCAAAATGAAATCAATGAATTGAAGAATCAGGTTACCAAATATCGCTTTCATACATTTTGTAATTACTTTCTGCCGTCAAAATTTCCAATTCATCGCCTTAACGAAGTATCTTTGTTACGTGTGTGTGTGAGTGATTTTGGAATTTTGTTGGAAAATAACTAATAAAAATTCATTTTAGTAGTGATTGGTAAAAAACTTGTACATTCGTCAAAAAGTGAAATTAATGATTATAAATAAATCGAGACGACAGTTGCACGGTTTGACGAATCAAAAAGAGGTGGAGAATGATTGGAAAAGTTATATTAAATATTATATGCATACTGTTAAATATGAAATGTAACGGGAGCACTGGTCACTATGAACACACTATCAATTCTTCATCACAACTATTATGTACTTCACAATTCGACGGCTTTTCAACAACTGAACTCTTACAAGACCAAAATCAGGCTTTTATGCAGCCCCACTACACGCAGGAAATCCATTCTACCCTCGTTCTTGCTACTAAAATGCTACAAAATATCGCACGTAGGTAATTTAAATGATTAAAATTAATGTGGAACTAACACTCGGCCTTTCCTGACAATACAAATTACGTCCTCGTAATAGTTTTTCTTGCATACAATCTCGTACAATATTATAATTTCTATGCCCAAAGAGAGATTTAGAAGATTCGAAACAAAATATTAAATGATTAAAATTAATAAAGGTAACAATATGTTTGTCATAAACTGTTTCGTTGAAACTGGATATGCAACAATCGAAACTGTTAGGATGAAAACTATTGAGAATAAATGTGAGCACACAATGTATAAATAATACAATGAATAAATGTGCCCCACTACACGCAGGAAATCCATTCTACCCTCGTTCTTGCTACTAAAATGCTACAAAATATCACACGTGGGTAATTTATATGATTAAAATTAATGTGGAACTAACAATACATATTATATGGATTTTGACAGATAACGACAGTAAAGTCAAACAATATCAGCGCCTCTAGTGGCGAAGTGTGTCACTACTTAGTTTGGGGTCACACAATCTGTGTAATTGTCTGGAGTATTATTATTAAATTTCTCGCTTAACAGTTAAATCTCTGAGTAGATACTCCTTTTTTGAATGAGTTATGAAGATTATTTGTCTTGTATTATTTATTACTGAGAACGATTTATTTATTTCATTTAATAGAATAATAAATCTTCAAACTTCTAAGATGAATCTATTCGAATATCTTATATTACTCATACCATCCATTTTTGGAAACTCAAATGATCGATTTTTCTTGAAATAGCAACATTGGCAACATTTCCTTCAAATCGGCTCATGCGATAGGTAAGATATTGGTTATCGTGTTATGCTGTAATGACCATTACTAAATAGGTAATCAGCCAACGTGCGAATTGGTTCCGATATTCGGCCTTGTTCCACTACCAGTGACTGGTCCAGCATATGGCCCAATGTGTAGAGGCCTTTTTTTTGTCTCGCAAGAGAAACTTACACACAAGTACCCAGCCCCTGGGGGTTGCAATGGGTTATATGGCGCTTTTACCCATCAAAAACTCGGTGCATTGTCGAAGAGCTCCAGCATCTCTCGTGCTGTACCGACGCATTTCCCGAAAGGGCAGTAACTTAGCCCCCTCTGCGCTTTGGCAGTGCCAAGACAGCGCGGACCACACGCACTATCGTACTACTCGGCATCGCATGGATGGATGACCGGGCACCCACTCTGATAACTCCAAAACCTTTTTAGTTAGATAGATAGTTAGTAAATATGGTAGATAGATGGCGATCTGGGTCTGAATTTCTTGTATCGTCTCGAAACGTATTTGTGGGAATGTGGTAATAGAGCCCCAAGCGAAGCGTGTTTATGAAGCATAAGATAAAACTTAGGGTGGCTTACACCAACTATTTAAACTCGATTTAAAGATTTGAAATCTTCCTTGCACCAACTATTTAAATTGGATTTAAGGACCTGACATCTCGTTAGCACCAACTATTTAATAGTTGGTGCAAAGCGAGATGTCGGATCCTTAAATCAAGCTTCAGTATTTGCTGCAAGCCACCCTTAAATTAAAATTTAAAAAAACCATTGACTCGAAATACCCTCCCACAAGTAAGGGAATAATATATACCTATCAGCCCTTAAAGTTTATGATAATGTGTAATAACGAATAGCAGTAGTAATAGATCCAAGCATCGTCGCGTTGGGGGACCGCTAAGTAAATAAGTAAGAACAGAATGCAACTGAAAATGACTAAGTAGAAAACTTACCGTTTCCCCGATGCGACTATTTATATGACTACTTATAACATAACATATCCTCACGCTGTATCCCTGACGAGGTGGTCAGAGAGGACGGAGCGCCGAGCGTCGCGGTTCTTACATACTACTTTCGCTTCCTCAAATCTCATCATTCTCCTCACACATTTTCGCCTAGGTATGCGAAAGCTTTTGACATTTCCGTCTGCTAACACTCTGGCTATTTGATCTTCATAAGTCAGCCTTGGTCTTCCTTGGCTTCTTTTACCACTCACTTTTGCTCTGTATATTTTCTTCGTCAGTCTTTCACCACTCATTCTTTCTATGTGCCCGAACCATCTAAGCATTCCTTTCTTCATTTTTACAATAACACTGTCGTGCGACCCTGTCATACTGCAAGGGTGACAAGGCTGCAAGACTGCAAGGGTCCGCAAGGGCACACATATTTCTAACCGCACATATTTCTAAGAGATCGCATTTCTACTGCATTTATCATACTTTCACTCGATTTCGGGCATATCCAGACCTCACTACCATACAATAAATTTGGCATCAACACCGCATTGTGGATGGCCATTTTGGCAGTGTTAGATATATTCACACTATCTACTAATGCGGACAGAGCACCATTCACTTTATTGCCAGCTGCTAACCGTCTGTCCACATCCAAATCACATCTTCCATCCCTCGAAAATACTCATCATAAACTTAAAGGACCAATAGGTTATTATTTTCTTACTTTTTAGAGGTTTCCATAAGTACCTACATTAATGAAGAAACCGATAATCTTAATATAATTTCTGTGCAATATTAAGCAAAAGTAACGAACAGAAACGGCGCATAGGTCGAAAAAATGGCGTACAGCTCCATCTAGTAGTTCTATAAGAAATAACAGAATGTGTCCGTTGCTATAGAAACTGCCTTTGTTAAAATTCAAATAATACGCGCGGGTAGCACGAGGGTATACAGCGAAAATCGTATTTCTTTTGCGTGACTTATTGCGTAATATTTGTAAATATTGCTTTCGATGTGCACTCCATATAACTATAAGTAAGTAAACGTATAAAAAGGCTCTGTTTTTTTTATTATTATTATCAAAAGTATTATGTAATTATTATAAATATTTATAGTACATACATACTTCTATCGTCACCTTAATTAGATTGTTACTAAGAGACCTATCGGACCTTGTCAATTATAATCTGGAAATTAAAAAAGCTAGCTGCATATTTTAGGTAGCACTATACTCATCAATAGTCACGATAGTCATTACCGTCATTACTACTTAAATAATGTTGGGTTGATCTGTATTTATTGAGGAAAAACTCTTCTTGACCAAATTTAAGGAAATTTTAATTAAAAAAAAACAATATCAGCAGAAACTGTAGGCTGTCTCTATTGCTATTTATAAGAAATTTTACAGTTTTTAATGCAGTAGTTGGTTTAAATTCGGGTTCGTTTACCCATCAGGAAGAGTCTATCTAGGACAATGTAACGTCCTAGAGTAGAACATTGTAATATATAGGTACTCATTCTCTGTAAAATACATAACGCTGTTTGATGCAAGACATGGACATACGGAGTCAAAACATGGACACTAGCAGTGAAACTGGTCCACAAGGTCAAAGTAGCTCAACGTGCTATGGAATGAACTATTCCCGTAGCACAGTTTCCCGGAGTTTCTCTAATCTAAAGGTTCGAATCAAAAACAAGGTGACCTGGCAGAGAAATAAAAGCTTAAGTGGCATTGAGCTGGCCATATTTATCAAAGAATTGACAACAGTCGGAGTAGACGACTTCTAGAGTTGAGACCGCGTTTGGGCAAACATAATGCTTCATCGCATGGATTCCCACCCAACCTTTTCTGGACCATCCCCTGTTTCCCCCTTCAGAAAAAAAGAATAATAATTTCAACGCCCCTCTAGACCCTAGTCCGTAATAGATAATTTTATACGAAATATTAAAATATTATTGCACCTGTACCTAATTTATCCGTTTGTTATTTATTAAAAATCATAAATCAGATATTAATAAAACGACAAACAAATGTATTACACAATAAAAATGTTTATTACCATTTTTAAAATGTTTGTGCTCATTTTATTATTTCCTCCCTAACTCTCGCTTTGTAACTCAGACTCAGAACTGAAGTCCTCATCAAATTGATTGAACATACGAACATACCTGACGAATATTCTGATATGAATTTTTTTTTTCGCAGGAAACAGACATACAAAGACTTATTATTGTAGTCTTCACAACTTCTATCTGATGAATAATTGTATCACTCACTCAATGTATCTCGCTATATCTCAATGTACCTGGGGAGTGCGTTTTCGAGGTATGGAAGATGTGAATGAAGTAGAGAGAATGGTGCAGTAGCCGGCAATAAAATTAACGGTGATTCGTCCACATTAATATGCAGTGTGAATATATTGTTACAGTTGGACCTTATGCATAAGGAATAAGGTCGATTTTTAATGGAACTAAAAACATAACTTTTAGTGCTTATATCTCGAGACCTAGGCTTTGCAGTTATGACCTAAAAACGCATTGCTAGGTTTAAGGCCTACTATCGAATGGTATAAGTCTAATTAAGAAAGAAGAACCAAGTTGCACCTCGAATATTCCCGAGCGATGACGTGTCATGTACCTATGACTTATGCAAACAGGCGGCGTCGAGAACAATGTCGAATTACCGTTAACGAGCGTAATTAACTAGAAAGTTCCACCCTCGTCTTATCCGACTATAAATAGAGCTCCGTGTCCGCCGCCGAGTCAGTGTTTCTCAACTATCGTTCGAGGCGACATCAAGGCGAATTATGAAGACGACTACAACGACTACTGCGACGATTCGGGAACGTTGTAATTGAGTGAAGCGTGTACCTTCGGAGACTACTACGCGAGTACCTACTTCGAGGGCGACTATGAAGACTAGGGACTGCCGTAATTAAGATCGCGTGTTCTTGACATCTGCTTGTACGAAGGAAAATAAACTCTTTGCATCCTTAACCGGCATCTTATTACCCTCGCTCGTAACAATATTATCTAACTCAACCAAAATTACCATCCAAATGCGGTGTTAGTGCCAACTTTATTGTACGGTAGTAAGGTCTGGATGTGCCCGAAATCGAATGAAAGTAAGATAAATGCCTTAGAAATAAGATCTCTTAAAAAATATGTGCGGTTTCACCCTTGTGGACAATACAAGTAATGAAGGTAATGGAGAGATACGCAGTATGAAAAAAGGAAAGAATGAAAAAAGCAATGCTTAGGGTTTGGTCGCATAGAAATAATGAGTGATGAAATATTGACGAACAGAGCGAAAGTTAGGGTAGCAGAAGCCAAGATGACTTATGAGGATCAAATAGCTAGAATGTTAGCTGACGAAAATGTTATAGGATGCTCTTGCAAACCTAGGCGAAAGTGTGTAAGGAGAATGACGAGATATGGGTAGACGAAAGAAGTATGTAAGACCCGCGATACTTGGCGCTCCGTCCTCACTGACTACTCCGTTAAGGATACAGCGTGAGGATATGCATGTACGTATATCTCACTAATATATATAGAATAAATTAATAATAAGTATGATATAGGAACCATCTTGGACCACGCTTTCACTCTTGGGCACACAGACTGAGTGTCCCTTTAAAAAACAAGAAAAATGTAGGTCTGTAAAAACAAAACGATCCAAATACAGACTATTTTTGGTGCAGAGGATTTTTAAGTTATTAATTTTATTAGTTCACTAACTGTACCCGCGACTTCTTCAGCGCGGAAAATTTTTTCGTGGCTTTCCGAGATTAGATTAGATTATATGTACATGTACTTACATAGTATGTTTAAAGATTATTTTTGAAAAAAAGTCTACGTCTAGCTTACGTCTGTCTCCAGGCGTGTACTATCTCTGTACCAAACATCATAATTGGTTCGGCGATTCAGCGTTTCCCATTCAAAGTTCCATCTCCTTTTTCACCCTTTTCAGGGTAGTTTTTTGATAAAAAAGTGGCCTATGTTCGTTCCCAGGTGTCAAACTATATTCATGCTACATCATAAATATAGTTCATAATCAGTTCAGCGGTTTAGCATTTCCTGTACAAAATTTCGGCCCGTCCCTCCCGTCCCTCTTTTCACAGATTTTTGATAAAAAAAAGGAGCCTATGTATTTTTGATAACTCTATGCGGTACTCTGTGATGGGCGCTACAATAATTGCCCATATTCGCCCAAAATACTACTTTTGTGCGCGAGCCGCAGCGCGTGCGTTTTACATACAAACTGCGTACGCTAGCTTATATGAAGACATCCTACTGTTATGTATTGATTTACCCTACCCTATTAATTTACATATCATGGTTTTCTTTCTTTCAGAGATAAAGTTACATCTAATTTTATCATCGCGATAGTATTTTTCATTAAGTTATTACAAATTATCCTCATTTTAAATACGCCGACATGTATGCATTTGAACAATGTACATTCCATCACCAATTGTTTTAATTTATTTTATACCTAATTACAAAGAATTTGCCAGTAATAATAACAATTATACACGAATACAAAGTAATATTAACAACTCCACAAATCCGTGTGACCTCAATGCAACGAAACGGAGGGGCTCCCAGCAATACCCAGACTCGCAAGTCAATTTAGAAAAGTTCGTTTCCTAGATTGACCCGATCGGGGGTCGAACCCGAGACCCTAGCTTGGAATTAAGTTGCTTTCCTACCGCCCTACGGCTACGGCTTACCGGCTTTTCTACGCTAACGGCCGTTGCCTACCACTATAAATATCTTAAATAAACGTTAATTCGGTGGTGTATATCTGTTTCAAGTGAAGTAATACATACGCTAATAATTAATCCGTCTGAAGTAATGTAATTATATGTAAGGTAATTAATTTAATTTGTAATATTAATGTTATCTGAGATTGATGTATGTAATTTATTTCTTTCCTTTAAATTCTTTAGATTTCTAATAAAAAAATTCAATAATATTAAGGTTTAAAGAAACATTTAAATTGTATATCTCTACCACAGATTAATTAGTTACTAAAAATCTCTACTACATAATTTTTACTTCTTTACAATTTCTTCTCTTGTTTTTTGTTTAAAAATATGTAACGGAGTCAGAGACGGCGCTACTGTTGCTGGGTCGGTCGTAGCCAATCTCACATTCATCCTGCTGTACTTACCAGCGCTTACTGCTGCCATGTTCTGAGGAAGTAGGGCTGCCACTTTTTAAAAAGAGCAGACCCGGAGATTTCGGCAAAATCGCTATTTTCATTCAACAAAACAATTTTTTAAGGTAGATATTATTTATATATTGACCGCGGTAGACCCAAGAGTCCCGAGACCGACATATATTTTATAATTTAAAGTTTTACCACAGATTAATTAGTTTACTACCGTAAAGTTTTACTATGTTTTATTGATTAAGTAGGTATTTGTTTCGATGTTTTCAAGTTTTTTGTTATATTATTAATTATTATTATTTATTGAAATTGAATTGAATTATTAAGTAAGTATGGTGCTCCGTCCTCTCTGACTACCTCGTTGGGGATACAGCGTGAAGATATGTATTTATGTATGTATGTACGTATTCACAAATTTAAATAGAGCTGCTATTGCTGGGACTCCCAGCGCTAGCTGGGAAACTATAGGTCCGATTGACTTGAAATTTAGCATAGTTACTCCTTTCGCTGTATAGACGCTCACTAAGAACGGATTTTAAGTCTTATTCAAAATGACTGACTGCTACCTGTGCAAAATTGGAGCGGTATAATATGTTAAAAATATACAGAATAACAACCACTCCTAAGAATATTTACTTAATATGTCAGTACCATAAAAAAAAATTAAAAAGTATCGATATGAGTAAGTATCGATACTTTATGGATACTCTTATGAGTAGTATGAAAAATCATTTGAATACTACTTATGAGTTTATGTACTACTTAGTAGGTATCAGACATCCCTAGTCAGTGTAACTCGTGTCAGCTCATGACCGACTTTACATATATACATTACTGAAATAATTATGTGCAGTGTTGCACATTAGGTTTGTTTTTATAATAAAATTCCTCAAGAAATTACTCAATGAACGGAAGAGATTTAAACTCGTTATTAAACGCACACTGATTGGAAAAGCATACTAAATAATTAGCGATTTCATTGAAGACATAAAAATACTGGAAATAATGCTCTCTGCACTATTGACTTTATGGACATTGCATTTAAAATAACTATTGTAGAATGATGTTGAAAAAATGATACCTGAGTTTCTTGTCGGTTCTCAGTGTCTAGGTTTTCTTCTCGAACCGAACTAAAGTAGATTTGACGTTCAAAAATACCTTGCATTTGGTTTGAGTACCTTGCAACTTGAATAAATTAATTTGACTGACTTTGAGGTAAAAGTCCAGAAAGTCGGACAACAAAAAACGGACACGTTGTTAGAGCTTCCTCCTCCGTCCATTCTGATCCTTAATCCGAGGTATGGCGAGTAAATAAAAGTCTCAATGTAATAAATATCAATTATTTTATCACAGAGAATCACATTGTGTTATACAACATATTACGTGGCTAGTACAAAATATTCCACATTATATTAATAGTACATACATACTAAGTTATATAAACGTGTAAATTAAACAAATCACAACTACGAATTATTTTTTTCTGCGGGTATAGAAATTGCACCAAAACAACAAAATATAAATCTTATTACGTAAAATAATTTCAATATACGAAGTGATATAAGAAGACTTGTTACAAACTACCAATGTATTTTATTGTAGATTTTAAAAATTACAATAATTACGGATTTAAAGCTAATGACAGATATTTATAATGAATACATTGAAGTACAAAAGACGTAGTTATGATGGATTAAATAACTGCGGAGGTTTGAACTGTACACAAATACAATCTAGTACATTATTGTCTACGTACTCCTAGTTACTTGGACTGAATGTTTTAGAATTCGTTTAGGTATAATATTACGAAGCATAACTAACGTTGTGTTAACCAAAAATCAGAACAATAAGTGACTTCATGTACTGTCAATAAATTATAGTGATGTGGATATTCTACATTAGATCTGCGATCAAAACCATATTGCGAAAAAAACAATTTATACTATTCATAATGTTATATTTAGATAACAACATAAACTGTCTGCAAGACTAAGGTGAAAAAAGGTAATAAAGGACTTTTTGGCGGGAACGGGAGAAGTGAAGTTGACATTTTGTTTACATTTTATATATTTTTAATTTTTGAGTTTTAAAGTACAAAAGTGATAGTATATTGTGTTTTAAAGTTCTGTATAAGTGAAAAGAATGGATTAGGTCTAAATAAACATGTGTAGCTGAAGTTCTCGCGGTCTTCCAAGAAGTCCTTTGTAACTTCAGTAAAGCCTACTATCACTTTACTGGAGGAGTTTTACGATAAGAAAAAACCAATTTACTCGTGATTTTACTGGATTCTACTTATTAATACGTGAAATTGGCAAATGCGCTAAACTGTGCGCCACGCCATGATGAAGAAAAAAAAGGTAATAAAATACAAGTCATGCCCATTTTCAATTTAACTTTCACATTTTACATACTTGCAAATAAAATGCTCTGCAAGGTAAATGATCTTTACTAATGTGCAAGGTAATGAGTATAGTGCATTAATTAACCCAGTACGTTCAGGTCTAACACAGGCGATGATGAAATAAATAAATAATCGACCCAGTCCGTTATGATATAATATTATAATTGTGTTCAAAATGTATTATTGTATATATTATATTTTAAAGCTAAGAAAGATTGATTTTTAAAGCTGTAAAACTGGCTGACTTTTTTGCTTGCAAGAGCATAATACTAAAATGATAAAAAACAAAAGCGAGTCCTAAACAAAGATGTGCAAAATAGTTTATTAAACGAACTTAAATATAAAATGCAAATGCTTAGTTATTTTTTTATTTCAAATACAAATACAAAATGGTTTTGAATAAAATTATTGAAATACAAAATATGTATTTTCAAAATACTTTCTTCAAATAAAATACTTATATCACTGATTTTAACACTAGTTTTGTTCGAAGAGTTCATCTCTCATGTTCCATCTATGTGGCCTCATAATCATTCTACCAAACGAAAATACACCTGCCCCTGCAGTCTCGGCATAGATAGCGATCGCTTTACGGTCGATTTCGGTTGATAAGCCATAACGTTTAATTTTTAACGATTTTTGAAAGTCTCTACATTAAAACTATCGATTATGATTGGAGTCATATCGAATCTGTCAACTTTACGATTGCTGATAATGTTTTTACGACCAAATTTGACAGCTCGTAGTGTTCGTGCTTATCGTTATGGCAAGCGATTTTTTTCGTTATTTTTATCAATCGGTAATTTACGAAAATAATCGCTATGTCGGGACTGCAGCCCCTGGAAGTGTTTCCAGGTCTATTGTAGTACTGGCATTCGCATTAGCACAGAAACAGTTTAACTTGCAATGTTGGCATTATTGTTGGCAACATTTAGGATGGTTGCGTTCTTAAATAAAGTAATTATGAATTTAAGAATGAAAAATACGAAATATGAATTAAAAAAATTAACAAAACCATTTTGCATTTTACAAATACTAAATTTGAAAAAAAGAATTTCAATATAAAATAAAAATAGGTATTTTGCATTTTGTATTTGCATTATAAATAGATGTATATCAAATAAATCACATCTCTGCAAAGCATTTCCATATTTTATGATAAATCGGAAAAAGCAGTACGTACTCCGACAATTGGTAATACACTGCAAGAAATAAGAGATCACTAAAACCACTTCATTCACATTACTCTACAACATAACGTGAGATAATTCGTATGAACAACCATTTGCTTTTTTTTATTTTAAAAAAACAAGCATGTACTTCTAAAATCACTTGTAATGGGTTAGATCCCGACACTGGAAATATAATCTGAATATAAAATCCTGAGTTTTTACTAAAATATTTTAATGTAATAACATCAATATGTTCTTACAATATATGTTTTTGTAAACAAAATTTTACTGCATGCTTTTTTTTTTAATATAATATAAAAGAAAATGTTTTTTTTACGTGAATCATACTTCTTTACAAAGTAACCCTAAAAAAATGTTCCTCGTATTTTTCTTTCTGGGATAAAGTACACTAAATCCATTTATGAATAACACAGATTACACACTTAGTACTAATTGCCAAAGAAAAATTAGCGACTATTACCCGTTGTCCTTGCACAATAGTACCTGCAGCGAGTGGTTAGAATGAGTGTCAATAGTACTCATCTATAATTATTACAAAAGCACACCAAATTCTATACATTAACTAAGCACACAAAAAACTTTCAAAGAACACGTCTTTTCTATAATTTTGAAATAAAATTATTGCACAGATTACTTATTTTGATTGGTAAAATATAAAAATTTATGGTCGTGGGTAGAGCAAGTAGCCATATATATGGTCGTGCAGCTGACTCATTTCTTGATTCGGTGCTGATTAGCTGACCGAGTCTGACCTTTAATAGCCTGAGGATGCTTCGGTGAGAGACGAAACACGTGTCGATTGGTTTTTTTTGGAATTCGAGCAGAAAACAGCTAAAGATTTTAGGAATTTAACACATAAAATATTAGGTAATTCGTACATTTATGGTGAAAAATTTCTGTACCATGCTTGGTACATTAAGTTTTCTTATTTTTCTACAAGTTTTTTCAAATTCTTGTCTCCATTTTTATTTTTCAATATCTGAAATCATTTCCAGACGTAATGAATTTTTCGCCATCAGATTCAGTTAGCTACATCGCGCCGAAATTCACGTATAATTTCATCCAGATTAATTCGGATAATTAATCTGGATGAAATTATACGTGAGGAAACCGTATATAATTTCAAAGTGCAAGAATATTATATACTGGCCAGTGTATCACTCACACACGGTTTTATATACGTAACTATATTATAGCTAATTACATAATTATAATTAAGGATAAAATTGCAAATACATACTTGCAGTATCATAGCACACTCAATAATCACAAAACAATAAATAATTTAATCTTACGGAGATATAATTATATCGGAGTTTCTTCATTGTTCTCAATGAGAAACAAAATAAATAAGTTATAATTATATAATTAAATATTGCCACATTGAAAGAGACTTTATATAAGCTAACCATATATATCATGAACTCATTTTCAATAAATATATAGTTTAATAAGTATAAGGAAATAGAAATGTCTACACTGACAGTGAGTAATATATTAACAATATTAAAACATTGTACACAATTTACACAAACAATAGGTACATTAATTGATAGTTTCATTAGTGAGTGGATAATAAATATCTTTAGTAGTGTGTTCATGATAAAATAAAAGAGTCTGCCTATACAGACTTTAGTATGTTCAGTGACCTAGATCTCTAGAAATCTAAGAAGACAGAGTTAGATATTTGGAAGGATTCAACTTCAACTCTTTATCTTAAATATCTCATACGTAAAAACTCGATTGAAGAAAAAATATCGAGAAAAAAGTTCGTTAAAACCCTGTTTTGCACGTAAATTCAGTTGCACCTCCGAAATTCTATAGAATTTTAAAATAATTATTACTGAAAGGGATAGGTGATTATAATATCCCAAATCTCCCAAACCGGTTTTATATTTGGTAATGCAGTTTTTTGCAAATTACAATTATATGTAAAAACAAATATTACGACTGCGCTAAAATGTGACTAAAAACCACAATTGCGAAAAGCAACCTTATTGCCATAGAGAACGGGGATGAAGAACGAATTCGCTTGCGCTGGATTTCATAGGCGGTCTCTTAAGACGAGATTTATAATTTAAGGTCACAGCAAATGGACCCCGCTTCTTAAAAAAGTAATAGCAAGTAACAAACGTCAGTGGCTGTCACTGCAATGGTATAAGTTATTGGTAGCTTTGGCTAATTTATTAGCGTTAGTACTAGATAAGTTCATTAGTTAAAAATCATGTAACTTCCTTTTTAGAAAATAATATTTCGTCATAATATCTGACTCCTCATAGAACTCATGTTCAAAGGTTCATATCATATTTTCACATAAGTAGGAAATCTTTTCTTAAATATGGTAACACCAATGGTGCAGCTTGATTCTAAGCTTTGTTCTATAGATTCCACATAATGAAGGAGGATACCCACTCATAAACTCCAAGCAAAGTTAACAAGGTTTGTTGCTCAGATTGACTTGGTTGGAGATCAAACCTTGGACCATCATTTTAAAAGACCTTCACACACAACTGAGCCCATTTAAGCCTTACCTTTATTTTATATATAAATATAATGACTGGTCGATTATACACTAAATTCCGGAGTCAAATGCAAACCAATACATAGTCATTGGACTAATAAAATTTGCTTTACCAACCACACTCCAAACTATAATCAGTTTCCATAAGGAAAAAATTGATTCGAATGCTCTCCTACAAGATTCCCTTTGAACTCTTCCCATTCCTGCGATAAAGTTTAAAAAACAGGTCTATGTCCTCTTAAAATATGTTAAAATCACGTATAAAATCAGTTACTAACATGGTTTACACTTTTGTTCAACGTTTACGATCAGTAATATTGATCTCTTTAGCATTACTGATCATATAAGAAAATTATTGGTAGTACTTAAGCGTGGAGATCAACGTACTTGAGACCTACGTTAATAGACGTAAATGTCATATAATGATCATTACTGCTCTGTTAATACAGATTTCCATTAACTTGCGAGTCACTAGTAGTTGATACGACAACCAAGAGTCGTTTCGACTGAACTCCACCTAAATAGAGCTATGAAAACAGACTACGACAACTCAAAGCCGGTGTTACTGTTAACAGCATATCGCAATTTATCGCGTAGTGTGCTTCGTTTCTGATAGTTGGGCAGCTTCAGCAGGTTGAAGCATGTAGAAGATGTCGGGAGGCGATTTAAAGGATCTTTTTTTCTTATCGTGAAAAATCCTCGGATTACACTACCTGTAAACACAAATAAACATTTGTTTAGCTTTATTAAATATTCGCGACCCGCTCCGGCTTTGCACGGGTCGAAATTTTTTTTTAAATTATTATTTTCGAAAAAATTAAAAAGAATTTATTTAAAATAACTTAGTCTATGTTACTCTCTGATTATATAGTTTCTATAAATGAAAGAATTTTTTAAATCGGTTAATTAGTTTTTGGAGTTTATACATACATATCTTTGCGCTGCATCCCCAATGGGGTAGTCAGAGAACGGAGCGCCAAGCGTCGCGGTTCTTACATACTTCTTTCACTTCCCCAAATCTCATCATTCTCCTCACACATTTTCGCCTAGGTATGCGAGAGCTTTTGACATTTCTGTCTGCTAACACTGGCTATTCGATCTTCATAAGTCAGCCTTGGTCTTCCTTGGCTTCTTTTACCACTCACTTTCGCTCTGTAGATTTTCTTCGTGAGTCTTTTATCACTCATTCCTTCTATGTGCCTGAACCATCCAAGCATTCCTTTCTTCATTTTTACAATAACATTGTCGTGCAACCCTGTCATACTGCGTATCTCTTCATTGGTTATCCTAACCGCAAGGGTGACACCGTACATATTTCTAAGAGATCGCATTTCCACTGCATTTATCATACTTTCACTCGATTTCGGGCATATCCAGGCCTCACTATCGTACAATAAAGTTGGCACCAACAGCGCATTGTGGATGGCCATTTTAGCAGTGTTAGATATATTCACACTACCCACTAATGCGGACAGAGCACCGTTTCTTTATTGCCAGCTACTACCCGTCTCTCTACATCCAACTCGCATCTTCCATCCCTCGAAAACGTACTCCTCAGATACACAATTTCATTCACTTATTCTAGACATTTTCTTTTTACACAAATCTCACATTTCGTCTGAACCACTTCCCTTTTAAACACCAGAAGTTCAGTTTTGTTCACATTCATATTCAATCCTTTCACTTCACATTCTTCTTTCATGCACGTGACTAGTGTCTGCAACTCTGCTTCTGATGATGCTATAAGCACAGCATCGTCAGCATACAATTGGCAGTTTACCACTGTGTCATCATATATCATACCACTTATACTACCTTTAAATCTTTGGAGGCAACTGTCCAAATGCAGCACGAAGAGCCAGGCAGACATCAGACGCAGCCCTGTCTGACGGACATGTGACATGTCGCAAGGGCGACATGTCACCTTCTATTCTTACACAGGCTTTGTGACCTAGATATAATGACCTCACAGATTGCAGTAAGGGGCCCCCCACGCCAAATTCAGGCAGAAGACTTCACAATTTTTTCGCACTACTCTACCGAATGCTTTTTCTAGATCCAAGAAAGCGCAGAAAATTTTCTGACCTATAGCCAGTAACTTCTCAACGATAACGCGAAGCGAGAAAATCTGATCCATACAACCCCTACCGTTCTTAAAACCACCTTGCTTCTCCCGCAAATATCTTTCAGAAACGCCTTTCATACGTTCAGTCAATACCTTGCTATAGTCTTAACTTTCTAAGCTGGTGCTATGACTGCGGTGCGTCAGTCCTCTGGAACCTCCCCCTTTTGCAAACAAAGGTTGCACAGTGCACAGAAGGTATCCCAGACTCCAGGACCACCATACTTGATCATCTGAGCAGTCACCTCATAATTTCCCGCAGCCTTTCCACATTTCAAACTTCTTATCCCTTTCTCAATCTTTTTCATACTAATGGCATCCTCCAGTCCCTGACCCGAATTCATTAGAATCGCTCTCAATGTCAGAGACGGAGTCGCCACTATCATACAGTTCTCCATAGTATTCACTCCATCGCTGCAGAACATCTTTTTTATCTGTTAGCAAGTGGTTTTCTTTTGAACGCACTTCATTCATTCTGCAAGGTGCCGGACCACTTCGGTACTTACGTAGTTCTTTCCAAAATAATTTGGAATTTTCATCGAAGTTGTCCGACATCTTGTTTTCGTGTAACACCCTACCCCTTTCACGCTTCTCTTTCACTAGTGCCTTGGTTTCTGCTTTCTGCAACTTATATCTGTCTTTCGTCAAATTCTTCATACCACAGTCATTTTTAGTGGAAAGGTAGTCTCGCCATGCTTTCTTCTTCTTATACTCATACTCTTTCACCTCATCGTCCCACCACACATCACGCTTTTTACCGTACCCATCTTTTTCATTCCACACACTTAGTTCTCAGCCTCTATCATACTATCCCTAAGGTTCTGCCAACATTCTTCAACAATCTCGATCATCACTTTCAATGTATCATCAAGCTTACCGGATACTACGCTTTTACATTAATTCCTGGTGGTCGCGTCTTGCAGTTTCCAGCTTTTGATGCGACAAACCAAAGGTTTAGACACTACGCGACGTCGCCATGCTGCAAATACACCCCTTATTCTGGTTATCACCAGAAAGTGGTCCGTTCCCAAATCGGCTCCTCTATAAGCTCTTGTTACTATAACCTGCTATCCACCAGGAATAAATCAATCATACTTCTCTCACCCTTTCTTTACCATGTCTACTGATGGATCCTTTTGTGCTTAAATATGGTATTAGCTACAAAAAGATCCTCTTCCAAACGCACTCTTAACACAATCCTACCAGCATCATTCACTCTCTTATCTCCATACTTACCTAGGACAGTCTCAAATCCTGTTCGAGCTGTCCCGACCCATCCATTCATGTTTCCACACACAACAATTCTCTCATACTCTTCAACCGTCGCTAGAACTTCTATAACATTCTCCTAAAACTGCTCTAGTTCACCCAAACCGACAGAGGACACTGGGGTGTACACCGTCGAAATAAAAATTCTCGTCAACCTCATCTTGAGCCGCAGCCAGAGCAGTCTGGAATTTACAGATCTATATATCTATATACTCAGTCATACAATTAACTAAACGAGAGGACAGTAACCTTGCATACCCTTGGCATCATCCAAAGTTCAATGAATGTATTTAATATTGGATTTTGGATATACTCATGTAAGAAGTTTATTTATTTACTTATTTTATTATCAACGTTCTATCTGAGTATTTATACCTATAGTGTCACCGGTGTCTTCATCATCGCCTACTTCCACACATCTAATGGAAAACGGCGGTTTAAGATGAGCGAATCCAAGAACTGGAGGTTTAGAGCAAGATGTCACGAACTGAAAAAGAAATTAAAAAAAAAAACATTTTTAAATTAAAATTCTGTTTTTAATTGTGATTGTCGTTTGGAATGTTATTAAGTGCATAACAAACACATGCAATAGACCTATAACATTTTAAGCACTAACAATAATGTACACAATTTATGTATCCATTGAGTTGGTATTTCTGCTAACAGCTCTAGGATCCCTTGAAGCATTTATTGTACACATTTTGATTATTAATGATAATCTACACAGAGTTTATAGAAAACGTGACAGTGACTTTAATGGATGGAAGTTACAGATTTACTTTTATTTACTGGAACGTGTAAAGTTACAGATTTTAAATAGAACATATTTTTTTAATTTGTAATAATTTCATCCGTTATTGAAAGAAATCCTGAAAACCATCTCCAAATATAATGCATCTGCCCTTTACCAATGTTTACAAATTGCTACGATCATGAACTCTAATTTAAAAATACGTTATTTCCACATTATTGTTTCATAAATAAAGATTTATGTGGATTTGTGAAATTAGGTAAAGATTAAAATTAAGGTAAACGGACATAAACTACTTGTCGTGTTGAGGTGAAGCATAATTGAAGTAAATTATGTTTTGACCTGCATCTTTGTTATTATTACATAATACTACATTATTAAAGCGTAATCAAGATGCATTCTCGGTATACTATAGCATGTTTAAGAAGGTGTCCCGTAAACTATCAAATACACATTAATATGGTTATATTAGCTACGAGCTCTACAATGACCGAAAAATGTTTGTCATATCCGAATGTGGGTCTATAGCGCAAATCGCGAGCATGTACGATAAGCTGCTAATGAAGGTCAGAGATGTCAATCTCGTGCAGCATGATAGTAATAATAGCGTTATTTTTTAATTCATAAGAAAAATTAGAATAGTATTAGTTATTAATAATGAATATGGAAAGAATTCTAAGAGGTATAATGCGTTATCGTGTATTAGACCGTGCGACTATGGTAAAACAATTCCAACAAGTTCAAGATAATCCAGTGGTATGTACGGTTTTAGCTAACCTTTCACGAATGAAGATATATTCTATACCTTTGTTTCATTAACACGTAGGTATATTCACAATATTTTATTCTATCAAGTAATTCGGTACGCAATAGATTAAAGTAAAAAGTATATATTATGTATGTACTTGTAGTAAAATAGGAATAGAAAATTACCAATAGGTTATTGATTTTGACAATCAGAATGACAATTTGATTAGCTGTTTTCTTAATTAAAAACGCAAAGCGCTGACAAAGTTGAAGTGGTGCGCGTGCGTAGGTCGGTAACCTTGATGGACACAACCACTATCAAATACTGCGGACTATTAGCACAAAAGGTTTCTGTTGAAACGAAAGTAAATAGTTTAACCTAGAAAGATGAATAATATAGGACTAAACATGTAATAGCAAAAAAGGATAGGATTATGAAAGATGTGAGATAAGAGGAATGAAACCCAGAGAGAGAGAGAGAGAGAGATAAGGGAAACATTATGTAGCGAAAAGAGAGGAAGAACATAAAGATTCACTAAATAAAGTCCTTGACATAGTTGTAAGCCAGGGGAAGCAGAATTTAAAAAAAAACCTTAAGGAACATGGCGCGCTCGCGTTCCGAGAAGTCCCGCTGTAACACGTCCCAGAGCCAGCACACGACGCGGTGCGAGTCGTGGAAGCCGCCGTAGTACTGCGTGTGTCGCCGCAGGTCGCGCAGGTCCAGCGGCACGTTGTCGCCGCTCACCAACCGCTGCAGCTGCATAACCACACATAAACCGCGCATACCAATAACGAGCTCCAATCGATCGCGTTTGTGCATCAACATTTGAGTAGTTGACGACTAGACAAATACAAACACTTCCACATAAACTGAGGTAGGTGCGCCCCACACACCAAATTCTGTACCGTTGTTTGATAATCAAAATAATATTAAATATTAACTGCGTTTATTTGTTATTTTGGTTATAATCACAACGCACATAATGCACTACAATCAAAAAGTATACCGCTAACATAGAGAGTGACAGCTACTCATGAGTTATAACAAAATGGCCGTCGTCTATGGCGGATGCCATAGACTATAAGTTGTTTATGTTAATCCATAAACAACCGTTAAAAGTCCGCCTATGCAGTCGAGTGCAATCAAATTTGTTCATTACGCCCACGCCCTATGGCATTAACGATGAAGTTGATTTTCGCAGATGCAGTTTGATCATAATTTAGCTTGGAAAATCTTAACATTTATTTTTGCACATAATTGTAATTTGCAAGAAAACTACAATACCAATTAAAAAACTGGTTTTGGCAATTTGAGATATTATATTTACCTCTCCATTTTAGTAAAAATCATTTTAAAATTCTGTAGAATTTCGGAGATGCAACTGAATCTTTGTGCAAAACAGCGCTTTTTCCTAATTTTTTTATCAAGATCTTTTTCTCCAATCATGTTTCCACGTTAAAGGAATTCAAAACAAAGAGTTGAAGTTGCATGAATTCAAATATTTAACTCCTCAGTCTTCTTAGATATCGAGATCCAGGTCACGAAACACAAACTTCCCCAAGATACCCTAATTTCGACTTTTACGCATAACGATCACCGCTAGACTTTCGTGCCGCCACCTGTACTTAACCCCAGTGCGTGCGAAACGCAAAAAGTGGTCTTGCAAAAAGTGTTAAGTTTAAATTCGCTGTTACTGTTTTGATTTTTAATTACAGTACGTAAATATTGTTTAGTGTGTGTGTGTGCGCAATATTGTAATATTTTAGTTCGAAGGCCGCGAAAAAATTACTGTTTCTTAGAGTAGGGCATGTCTACTTCAGTTTACATAGAAGTCTTTGGACAAATCTGTTACTTTTCTTTACGAGTCTTCAAGTCAGAGTCGGATACTCAGCAATCCCTTTTTGATTGGAGAAGCCACATTTCGACTAATCTGTTGAATAAACCAATCGTACCAAATAATTGAAGAACGCCAGTATTTAAACTACTGTTGTCAGCTTATAAAGTATAGTCTATTCACCCTGACTCTACTTTCTCTATGTTCTACCACGAAAGTAAATTTTATATCGAGATTAAAGGCAATTCCAAGATAACTCGTAATAATCAGGGATCCTTTACTTAATAAATTAGTCAACATAACAACAATAAAGGTTTATATTTTGAAAATTCATGCTGCTAAATAGCTGAAATATGTCAAAGAATGCCAGAACCTGACTAAAAAGGTCTCTACTTCTCATCAACTGTCAAAAACGTAATTTGGTATGAAATACATACATACATACATATCCTCACGCTGTATCCCTAACGGGGTAGTCAGAGAGGACGGAGCACCAAGCGTCGCGGTTCTTACATACTTCTTTCGCTTCCTCAAATCTCATCATTTTCCTCACACATTTTCGCCTAGGTATGCGAGAGCTTTTGACATTTCCATCCGCTAACACTAGCTATTTGATCTTCATAAGCCTCAGCCTTGGTCTTCCTTGGCTTCTTCTACCACTCACTTTCGCTCTGTATATTTTCTTCGTCAGTATTTGTATGAAATGAACATTGAAAAAGCTATTCCTTATTAATTCCTTTCTATTCAATCGTTTTACAATTTTATTTCATATTAAGCATTCTAAAATTTATTTTTGAAGTTATCAAATTGTATTGGCTGTGACGTAGTTTTTGATATGTAGGGAATGGCCACAGAAAAGATGTGTTGTTCATAGTATGATTTATTTGCGACCGTTTATAAACATTGGTTCATTCATGGTATTACTTACAACATATACATACATTCTGCAGGTGTAATAGATAACAATTATTAACATATAAGTAATATAAATATATATTCAAAGTCCTCGACGTTAACAGAGCATCGAAGCGTAACAAAATTAAACCTCGACGCCATTTTTAGCATTAATTATTTAGGTTCACAGACGGTAAAGAGGAACTAGGCCGGTCGCTAGTCGGTCAAGCAATTGGGCTAGGAATTCGCACAGACAATGAACTAGCGACCGGGCTAGTTTCGATAAGGCTAGGAACTCGTATAGAGTACAGACTAGTAACCGGAATAGGCCGGTCGGTCGCAAGTTCATTCTCTATATGTTCCCAAATCTATCGCTTGACTGACTACTTGCATGGAAAGATAAGCAGATTTTATTTTTCTTTCTCTGTCGAATCAATTTTAAACTGAGACAGATAATATTACAATAGATTTTATCTAACCTCTGGCGTTGAAAACAGTGACAGCCATTCTGGGTTGATGATTGTTCTAAAGCCCTTGATGAAAGCACTTGTTTGGTCTTTTATTTGAGTATGCATACGAAAGTGCGCCATTAGGTGTATGTAGTTTATTCTGGAATTAATAAACATAATCAATGAATTTTTCATGCAAAACAATTTTTTCATTATTTATTTCTCTAACCCCAAATAAAGACACATTAAAAGGGTAAAAATGGATTTTAAATTATGTTCTAATTACATATAATTCAATTTATAATATTAATTTATTTTATAATATTATGACCTCACTGGCAATTGATTTATTAAAAACCATATTTTACTTACGGTTTCTTTTGCTGTGCATTTGTTGTTGTAACTAATGTGTTAGAAAAGCTCATTTCTTAGTAACTTATAATATAGTTATAACTGGCCCGTTGGTGCAGTGGCATATGCATCTGCTTTCCAAGCTAGGGTCCCGGGTTCGATCCCCGGTCATGTCAATTTAGTAAACGAACTTTTCTAAGTTGGCTTGGAGTCTGGGTGTTACTGGGAGCTCCCCCAGACTCCGTTGTGTGGTACCCATAGTACAAGCTTACTGCTTAGTTTGGGGTCACACAATCTGAGTAATTGTCTGGAGTATTATTAATATTATTACAATTATAAATCTACTAGCGACTCGCCCCGGCTTCGCACGGTTGTACAGTGTGTGTGACGTAGGTCGATACAATGTTTAGAACTGTTTTTTCATTAGACATCACAAACAGATTCCGTTTTGCTGCGAGCAATTAATAATTTTAAATCTATGATATCTTCTAAGATATACATTTTAATGATATGCTGTGAAATGCTGTGCTGTTAAATGATTTCTAACGAATTTAATCGGATAGCGATAAATACTTATTGTTTAAAATAGCTTCGTAAATAACCCATTATTTTTTAGTAATATGTAAAAGTTAAAAATGGTTACTGTGGGTTATCCTTAGGAGATAGACTATATACCATCCCAGAGTTTTGTGTAGACATTTTTAAGATATGTAATTCCGTAGTACATTATTTTGATCTATCTCGTAAGGTTTAGCCAGCATTAGCAATGTAAGCCCCCAAAAATACATTTTTACGACATCATTACAAATGTTTGAATTTCCCGGCTTTTCTCTACTATAATATGCATGTATACATATAAACCTTAAGGAAAAAATTATCTAAATGATAGTGAAAACTGTATCAAAATCCGTTGCGTGGTTTAGAAGAAGTTAGCGGAGAAATAGACAGACGAAAACAGTGACTGCTTTGTACAGTGTATTTAGATTAGACAATAGAAGAGATACCCTCATAAAAGAGTGCATTGTAAATATTTAGAGAAAATTGTTGAGATAAATTCCTTACGCTTAGCTAAAACAGAAAGATTACTTAGCATTTTTGTCTGTTTTTCAGATTGCGCTTTCAGTCGAAAGTAAAAACAAAATAAATAAAACTTAAGACCCCCTTACACTTAATAAATTTAAAGATCCCTTGATAGGTTATCTAAATAAACTTATGTTTTAGCTAAAAACTGATTAGAATGCAAGTTGCAATGGTTTAGGACTAGCGTTCACTTTGAATAAGGTAAGATGTCATTATGTTTTCTTCATTGTAATAGGGACAGTTAAAATCATTGATCATTGACCTGTATGAATGTCATTGAAGTAAAAGTATAATGTTAAGGTAATATAGAGTATCCATATCCATACACATTACATATAGAAAACCAAATCCAAAAATTATTTTCCTTACTTGTTTTCATTGGTGACAGGTATCGCCTTTCCACCAGGGACCAGTTCATGTGTGACTATTTCTCCTAATCTTTCTTCATCTACAGAAAATGTGAGCTCTAATGATGATATATCTCCCTGTAAATATGTAAAAATACTATTGATTTATTTTGTATAGCATATATTGACAATTATTTCCAAGTTCTATTTAAATTACATTTTAAACGATTTTCAATAATACTGCTAAACGTTAAAGCAAGAAGGTTGATATTGTTACGAGCTGAGGGTAATAAGATGCCGGTTAAGGGTGCAAAGGGTCTCGGGTAGGTCTCGAGATATAAGCACTAAAAGTTATGTTTCGAGCTCCATTAAAAATCGACCTTATTTCCTTACGCATAAGGTCCAACCGTAACAATATTATTTATCTATATGTGTTTTATGGCTCTTACATATTTGTAATTTGAGAAAATGTGACATTATTAAAGATTATACCAAAACCTATGGATCTAGTACATGATTTCAATTTCAATGTAATTATTGTTATATTGGCAAGTAGATAAGCTGCAATTCACATTCTATAATAATAAAATATACAATAATGCGCCAGACGATACACACCAATCATGTGATCTCAAACTAGGGTATTCCTTGTGCTACGAAGCAGACGATGACTACTAGGGGCGTCTCCCTGTACACCCAAACCCGAGACAATCTGGAAAAGTTCCTAAATTGACCCGACCGGGATCGAACTTGGTACAACGTCTAAACGTTGTCATCTATCGTACTACTAAACCGACTGCGCGTTTTATTTGAAGTGCTATACATGTATTTTAGTATTCCAAGTTAGCCTTAAAAATGGAAATTAAATTTTGAGATTCAAAATTGCTATAGATATAATATCAAAGTGAACTCTAAATTACTCTAATTAAAAAACTGTGATGACTTGGTGAATTTTCTCAGTATTCCTACGACAAAAAATTCATAAAATTCATTTAAATCGTTTATTTTTCACAGTAATTACAAACACATTGGTCAATTGATTATGTTTTATGCAAAAACTAAGCAATCTCGAGATTTGAGATAGAATTAAACATTTCTAATATATATTATGCTAAATGTGTAACCAATCACAATTTCTGCAAAATCTTTATAACATCAAAATTGCAAATTTCCTTGCATAACCTTCCCAACTGATGTCTTTTAAGTACTACGTGTAGTTTTTATTAAGTATGTTACTTTAATTTTTAAATGATATTGAAGATAACACCGAGTATTAAGGATAAAAAATTATATTAAATTGACACTTCGCTTTATTTTCGAATGTAAGTAATACTTCATTGAATCACTTTTAACATGTCAGTTTGTCTGAGACGAGAATAGAATCAGTTAAGGCGACGCATAAACAATAATTTAATCCAAAATAGACCTTCTGGTCTATGCAAAAGTGCGCGCGTTAGCTTACGGACAATACGAAAAAGCAGTTCTTTTCGTTTGTTTTAAACACTATAATTAATTTAAAAAATGTAACTGCCATTTTGAAGAATATATTTAGATTAAAACTATACAGAAAATTTAGAAATATAAATCGGTCCCGTTACTCCTAAAAATGTAAATTTCTGTTGTAAAAGGGGTTTCTTTGATAATTTTTTTCGTGTTACAAAAGTTAACTAATCGTGTACTTATCACAACTGTCAAAATAAAGTCAATGAAATGAAGAATCAGGTTACCATTTATCACTTTCATACGTTTTGTAGTCACTTAGAAAAATTGAGATCCCTACCGTCAAAATTTCCAATGCGTCGCCTTAAATGTGAAAATTGTGAATTTAGCTAGATCAGGTTATTTAGCTAGGTTTGAGTGATTTAGCTAGTATTGGGTGATTTTAGCTAGTATTCAGCAAATTAGCTAGTACATAATAGATGGGTACCTGAAAATGTTTGATATAGGTGAGGCTCCGGTAGAGGTCGCGGTCGAGCGAGGGCAGCTCGTCGATCCAGCTGTACAGCGCCTGCTGCGTCTGGCCCAGCACCTGGCTCAGGAAGAACGACGCGAACGGCACGTCCACCACTATGCCCTGTCCACATTTAGTTTTATATTTCAAAAGGCATTGGCAACTACGCCATCAGCCTAATCACGTAACTGGAAACACACTTTTGTTATAATCACGTTACAGTAATGTTATAATTCATAACAAACGCATCATAAAGCACATGTCTGTTGTAAATTCGTTCCTTCTTCTTACAATTAATTCCCTAACACTACAGTTTTAGTTTTTACTACAGTGTTCCTCGCACCCAGCAAGTATCTGTTAATTAATTCAGCGGATTACTTAAAGACGTCGTTCATAAAATTGTCATCGCCGCATGGCTTCCTTCATGAAATTGCTATAGTCCTAAGGTAAAATTCCACCAAAAAATTTATAGTTATTGCTTATTGGAATAATTCGTTTGGAATATGATCCTACCACATATGTATACACTATGTCAAGAAAGTCAAGATGTAATTACATTTCTAAAAAGTTATCAAAAAAATAATACGATAATTCGCTTTAAGATTTTCCGTCCGTCCCGTCTACTTAATCAGATAAATCAATTTGCATATTTCTGAGCAAATTGATTGGACAAACAAACAGACGGGTTTGAAAGAGTGAGTAATGACTCAGTAAATGTTTATACAAAATGAGTATTTGTTATGAAAGGGTGGTTACCTCATAAACAGCCTTCCCCAGCATTCTACCAATAAACTCGAACAGCTGTAAGTGGTTCTCTTGCACGCACGATGTTGGCGAAGGATACAGTCGCTCCTCGCTCGTCACTCGGAACAGGTTCAGCGACGGATCGAACACGCGTTTTATCGTCTCCTCGAGGAATTCTGTGACGTAATTACATCAATACATATCTTTGCGCTATTTCCCTTTTGGGGAGGAAAAATATTTTAAAAATACCTGTTTTTATACATCAATTATTAAAAAATGATATAAAAAAATAAATTACCTTTGGCTCTTCTACTATGTCTATAACATGAAGGAAGGAGACGCTGTAAGGAGACGGGCTCAGATTGTACAAAAAAGAGGCTCAGCTTTAAAGCGTAGGGGTGTATCGTCTACATGTATGCCAGTTCGATCCTGACAGTCCCGCGTATTACCTTACAAAAAAAAATGTTTTCGGCGAACGTACAATAGAAAAATGAAATGCCGTGTGGTTGGTTACAAGTCCCATTCAGATGGATGTTGTGATACTCTAACAAATATCACATTTCATGTATCAGTACACAATATTACATCGAAAGTATACAATATTACGTAAGTATACAATATTACATCGATATTTCTAGAAAGTTTTCTTGTTCGTGTAGTTTTTACTATTCGTAGACAGATGTCTAATGTCTAATCGCCCCTTAAAACTACATTTTGCACTCAGATATCACTAAGCATATCTAAAAAACCTGCCTGTTTACTCCTGACTTTGGTTAATTGTTTTTAAAAAAGCTACATCGATTCATTTAAACCGAGTGAAGTTGGGAAATAAGAAATACTTGGTAAAACTGACATTATCAGCAGGACCGCACGCAGGAGGTAGACGTATCACATAATACTAACGTATTTTTTTGTTACGGATGATTTGTGTTGGGGAATAGAAGTTACTTGGCAAAACTAACATTATCAGGACCACACTCAGACCTATTTATACTAATATACTCTTTTATAAAGGATAATTAAAGCCAAGGAAGACCAAGGCTGACTTACGAAGATTAAATAGCCAGAGTGTTAGCTGATGGAAATGTGAAAAGCACTCGCATACCTAGGCGAAAATGTATGAGGAGAAAGATGAGATTTGAGGAAGCGAAAATATGTAAGGAACTCGAAGCTTGGCGCTTCATCCTCTCTGACTACCCTGTTAGGAATACAGCATTAAGACATGTTGTTGTATAAAAGTTGTTGTTGTAGAAAAGACTTTTATATGCATTTTATATACTAATTCATTTAATAATAACTATTATTTGATACTGCACTAATATTTTTTATTTTATAACGTAATAAATAACTTTGCCTTACACCCCTGCCTACACAGGTGTCTCAAAAGTTAACGTCAATCGTATTTGACTATAATTTAGTACATTGAATTCTTCCATTGCATGAAAAAACATTTTATTAAATTTGGCCGATTTCTGCTGTCCAGATGTTTTTCTTCAGGTACAATGAAATGCCGCTTACGTAAAACTGAGATGATTTGCATTAAAAAAAAATGGCCAATTTTACTAATGTTTATGTATAACACTTGACCATATAATTTATAATGTCAAAATTGTTTTCACAATAGAGACCAAATTGTCCATAAACCGGTTCGTCTGTATCTCCCCTGGATTCGGATTTCCCCACACTCTATTGCATAAAAAATATGTTAATAAATTTGACCAACTTCTGCTGCCTAGATTTTTTTTCCGCTACGATGAAATGACGATTACGTAAGACTGAGTCGATCTGAATTTAAAAAAAGAAATAGTCAATTTTACTAATTTTTATGTATAACTCACGCTTGACCATAAAATTTATAATGCCAAAATTGTTGTCTCAACAAATGACCGAATGGTTTCTTAGGCAGTACCCTTGTATCTCTTATGGATTCGGATTTCCCCATACTGTCCCAGTTAAAAAAAACACGTATACTAATATCTACATAAATAAAAAGTTTATTCAACGCACGTCAGAGCAACCCGTGCCCGTAAACAGCTAATATATTTTTAAAACTATAGGCATTCATAAAAATATCATCATAACATCCTTTGTTGGTCTCTGGAGCACCGTGTGTACAAACTTTGATGGGAAACGTCTTATGCGGCGGATCAGACAGGCTGTTGACGTGGCTACGTGGCAACGCGTAGCCACGCCAACCACTCACTTATACTGAGGTCGTATACCTATAGCGTATGCAGTGTTGTTATTCACTTCGGATTACACATTTTTTTTTAAATCTGAATGTTTTGGTTTTGATTATGTCATATTTTTTTATTATGTCATATTTATTTCCTTTAATAAACATCCTTTCATGCATATTTGCGATACAAATTAGTTTCGAAGTTTCACATCTGCCAGACGTCCCGCGACGGAATACGATATAATCGCCATAGAAGTAAAAACATATATGATATTCTAATTTTAAAATACAAACGAGTGCGCTTGATGTCGACTAGAGCCGAGTATACCCGATTCAGTGTCACCGACCCGAATCAGTTTCGTTCATTGTTCAAAAGGAGCGCAAGGTGCGCCCTAAAGAAGTTTTTACTTCAATAACTTAACTTTACCACCTGGCCTGGTGAACTGTTATCACCTGGTCTATCACACATTTCCGGATAGACGTTGCGATTTTTGGAACACCTATATAAGTTACTAAAAATCTACACGATTCGTAAACATATTTTGATGAATGAATGATATCTACCTACATACTACCATCTCTAACAGTACATTGTATTATTAGAGATTAAATGTTATACATAAATAAATTATATACAATAATAAATTGACTGATTCGTTTCCCAGAGGCATATGCATCTGCTTTCCAAGCTAGGGTCCCGGGTTTGATGCCGGTCAGGTCAATTTAGGAAACGAATTTTTCTAAATTGACTTGGAGTCTGGGTGTTACTGGGAACTCTCCCAGAGTTAGTTGTGTGGTACTTGTAGTACAAGCTTACTGCTTAGTTTGGGGTCACACAATCTGTGTAGTTGTCTGGAGTATTATTATTATTATATTAAATAAATAAATGGATGATTATTCTCCCTATCGATCAGCGGGTCAGATAAATCGTAAAGCGCACCTTTGAAGACGCCGTCCTGGTCGATGCCGGCCTCGTCCAGCCCCTGCTCGTTGATGAAGCGCACGCGCACCACGCCCTTGAGCGCGCGCGGCGGCAGCGCGCCCAGTTGCCGGTACCCGTCCTCCACGAGGCGCGCGCGCCGCACCGTCACCAGCGTGGAGCGCGCCCCGCCCGCGCCCCCGCCCCCGCCCGCCCCCGCGCCCGCGCCGCACGCGCGCTCCGTCAGCCCCAGCACCACCTACGCACGCCGCAGGCTTACCATCGGACCTCGGACCGACTATCACAATGGGCAGAGCATTTGCCCTAAAAGCGTGGCCTTAGTGTAACAGGCCACACTCGTGCAGCCTATTTCTCACAGTTTTAAGACTAACAATCACACCGCTCGAGACCTGTAGCCTTAAACTTATCTCTCGAGCGGTTAGGATACGCTGTCTTTCTGTCAATTTTATAAAATCGTATGGTTGTACTCCTTCCATGTTCTTAATGCTGCTCGGGAGGGTCTCCTGTATTACACCTCCATTTTGTTAACCAACTTTCAAAATTTTCACTAATGTGCGTGACTAGGGAAGGTCACAGTACACCGATACACAGCTGAACATGACATATTTTTATTTTTGTGAATACTAGTAGCCAAAACAGTTAAGATTTGACGAGTATTTTGCAAATAATCATTTGATGACAGCATGGAGCACTCAACCTATAGAGCAGCAATGTCATTTATTTTGTATGAAAACAAATTACGTCTATGGTAAACACTGTTGCAGTTACTGACGGTCCGATATTTCATCTCTATAGGTCGAGTGCTCTATGGAGGACAGACTCACAAGCCGACATGAACTACGTTGACAGTACGAGGCTGCCATAATTACTATAACTAATGATAAGTGGTAAGAGCGATAAGTTATTATGGCTCTGTCAAATATGTTTCTCGGTCCTAGTCTTGGATCCCCAGGTAGTACAGCTACAGCGGCGACTATAGTGGCCGCATCAACGCAATATTTATTAGTAGTAGATCTATGGCACAGCGCCATTATAGCGGTTATGTTAGAACGTTCTAGAACCTTGGACGTTATTTTTCACGCACCTTGTCGATTTCCTGCTTAGCTTAAACTCACCTATCAAATTTATAGTCGTAACGAGCTAAGAAAATGCTCAGCTAAAGCTTAGCTTATGCGAAACTTTGTCTATGATCAGATTTATAAAAGTTCTATTATAAAAAAGAACTATACTTTTACTTTCATTGAATTAATCATTAGAAATTAATTATACTAATTATTACAAGGAAATAAGAAATTGAAATTAGACAGCGTTTCGCACTGAGAAACGATTTTCTACAATGATTGCATAAAATCATAGACTAAAACGAAACGCGCTGTTGTCAAACGCGGGACGTAGAGTACTATGTGTAACCTTGCTCTTAACTTAATTAACGGACTATAAATTTGATTTTTGTCTAAGTTCAACTTTGCTAGTCTGAGTAAAGGCAAAATACGCTCTATAAATCTCAGCTTTAAGAACTTAGCGCAAAGTCTCATTTGTTTACGCAGACCTAATTGCAAATATAATATTTTGACGGGCTCTTTGCCTTAATCGTTATTATTTGCTACTACATTAAACTACATCATCAACGAAAAAACTGGTATGTAAGATTTGGAATATTTTAATTACCTATCTAATATCCATGGTAATATTATCCATATTCATCTAATATCCATAGTAATTTCTTCTGAAATTTTGTACAATTTGCTGATCTAACTGAATGTATAATATTTGCTAAACAAAGATTTTTTTGATTTCGTTTAATAAATTTTTTTCTCTAATAGTTCCTCCACGTTTTAAAATTTTAAGATAAACGAGTGCAAATTGTACACATATCCAAATAATATCTAACTCTTAGACTCCTTAGGTATTTATACCCAGATCATCGAAAACACCAAAGCTTCTTTATATTGCTGCTTATACAAATTATAACCGGCGAAGCTTGGTATTCCATACAAACAAAGTTTGTAGTAGAGCTTTCTCTTTACATAAAAATAAATATATCAAACATAATGTAATCATGTTAATTCCATACATGATATTAATTCGCGACGTTCATAATTTTTGATATCTTTGCTCTGTGTTGGAACTTTGGGAAATAAGATGGGGAAAGCCTTGATTTTGATACAAATTCTCAGTGTAAAAAAAAATAATTCAAATATCTCATTTATCAATTTCAAGGTTTCAATTATTAATTTTCAACTAATCTAGGTACCTTTTCATCAGCGACAGCTCGCCTGAATAGACGAACTCGTTCTCCATGTGCTATCATGTGAGGAGTTTTTTGTACCAATACCTAGGAAAAACGAAATTATTACCAAAACACATAGTAATGAAATGAATAACAAAAGATATAACAGAAATTAAGTGTGACTGTAAATAGAATACCAATACGATTTTGAGTATTGCATACTTTTGTTCTTGCATCAATATAACAGGGAAGTTGCATCAAAATTATGTCGCGTTCATAATTCTCTAGTAAATTCATAATTTGGTCGAGAGTTGAACTGAGAACTGAGAACAAGAAGATTACTAACAGTTAAAATATCAAGAAAAATTACGTCCATAACAGACCTAGAAAAAGTATTACCAGGTTAAAGAATTAACATTCTCCTGATGTCAACTTCTTCGAGTATCCCTCTTATCATCCTCAGCTAATGCAAAAAAATTAACTATGAAAGTGTATCTTCTATAATTGACTATACAAAATTCTGCTTATTTAAATTTAATTTATATATCTTAATGTATGTGCTTGTGAAAAGTGGTTTGTTGCAAGATTTATTCAAAAATTATACATTTTTTATAAAACATTTTACTTTTGTTTTTACTAAATAAAATAGAAAGTAAATAGTGACGTTTATCATTCAGGCGTTCACAGTTACGTACATTAGCAGTGTAAACACTGAGAAATTATTAATAAAAAAAGAAAAAAACTTTAATAAAGCAGACGTTTGTGACCTTTTTAACATTGATCCACATTAACATCTCTTCACCATGTCCACAGATAGTGAAGTATTTTTTGTGGAAAATACTTGCAGGTCGTGAAAGAAATAAGCAGTGACGTCACGTGACACTGCTTTTTAGTGAATTTTTTAAAAGCTGTAATTTTATTTGTTTTATAAATTATTTGTGCATTTAACTTTATTGTTTTTATTATGTTTATATGAGTAGATCAGCTATTTTTTGTCCCACTGCTGTCCTTGTAGTTAAGACAAAAATTAGTGTAAGAATATAGTTATGTATTCGTTTCATATATAAATATTGTATTTATATCACGCTTGACCAAAAAATTAAAAATGCTACTGTTTTCAAAAAAAATTACCGAATGTTTCCTAAGACAGTTCTCCTGTATCTCCTATGGATTCGGATTTCCCCATACTGTATTGTAAGCAAAAATATTTTATATTTGACCAACTTGTTGTCCAGATTTTTTTCTTCCCATACAAAGAAATTATGCTTTCATGAACCGCGTCTATCCTCAATCCTCATTAAAAAATTAATTTCCAAATTTTACAAATTTTTATGGACACTTCACACTTGACCAAAAAATTTAGCGCGAAAATGTTTTCACGAAAAAGACTGAATGGTTCCTAAGGCAGTTCTCTTGTATTTCCTATGAATTCGGATTTCCCCATACTGTCCCGATTAAAAAAAACAATGTACCTACAGTCAATAATGAGTCACGATTTTTTAGTTTTTTTTTTATAAAAGTGGGGCCAAACAAACATGGATACCCGCTACCTCCCGAGAATCACGGGTGCATTACCGGCTTTTAAGGGAAGGGGGGGGAAGGGAGAGTTGGCCGACCGGCACTCTCACTCACCGAACGAAATACAACAGCAATGGATACTGTTATTTCACGCCGATATTCTGTGAGAGGGTGGTATTTCACCGGGCGAGCTGCCCCAATTCTTGCTGCAATGCAGCATGGCTCTACCAACAAACTTTTTTAAAAAGAATGGATAACAAAAAGAAAATATGTTTTTATGAGTACAGGTAGCGGCACGTAAGTCTAGCGGTGACCGTTATTGCGTAGAAGTCGAAAATAGGGTATATTGGGGGAGTTAGCGTGACGCAGGGCGGGCGTGCGTATCATTTGTAAGCGCTGATTGGCTCTCTAGTCGTATTGTATCTCTGTATACCACACGATACACTGATACGTGCGCGACAGCCCCTTGCCAGAGAATATGTAAAGAGAACGTTGACTCCCGTCTCGCGCGTCACGAATTGCCTACTCTCGGCCGGATACGTAGGGTTGTTGTGTTGGGAGTGTGATGCGGAGAGCATTCGTTTAGTTATACATTTAGTATACAATAATTAAAAAAAATAAAAAAGCAATACACTGATAAGTTTTTATGGTTTCTAAATTTAATTTCTTGTAGTTATGTCGAAGAATGATACCTTTGGACTCGAATAACTACAATTATTTAGGCATCTAAGGATTATAATGAGTTCATTTATACGATTTAGACATTTTCGTATTTGTGACGATGTGAAGAACGAATTAAAGACATACCAAAGTGGTTGCATGTTCGCGTCGCGTGTGACCCCGCAACAATTATCCATATGACGACCTCCGTGGGGTAACGGCTTAGCGCGTCGGAAAGTAAAACGGGGGTTGCGGGTTCGATTCCCGCTCTGAGTCTGGGTGTTTATGTATAATATGTATTTATTTACAAATAAAAAAGCATATAAGTATTATATCAGTTGTCTAGTACCCTTGCACAGCGCTTGTCTAATAACACAAGCGCTGTGCTGCTTACTTTGGAACTAGATGGGTCTGTGTGAAATGTCGAGTATATTATTATTATTATATTGTTAAAAAATATTCACCCAGAATATTGCCCTTGTGTGCGTGCTTATTAGCAAGCACACATAGAAACCGCGTACGCAAATTTTCTATGAAGACATCCTACTGTTATGTTTATACTGTGCTCATGCGCAGCTATCTCCTCCACATTTCGTTCGCCGTGCGTTAGAAAGCATAACGTACGTGTAAATATACTACTCTGTCAAGAAAGTACCGGGAATAATACACGAAATGTTAGTTTTTCATCCAAATTTATTTTATCACCTTCAAAGTATGCTCCTTCAGAAACGATACACTTACGCCAACGAATAATCCAATCATCAAAACATTTTTTAAACGCTTTTTCCGGAATTGAGTTCAGTGCTCGCCGCGAATTCTCCTTTATGTCTTCTACCGAATGAAAACGGGTGCCACAAAGGGATAATTTGAGTTTAGGAAAAAGAAAGAAGTCGGTTAGAGCCATATCTGGTGAATAAGGTGGTTGCTCGATGGTATTTGTTGAGTTTTTGGTCAAAAATTCGTTCACAATGATGGCCTTGTGCGAAGGCGCATTATCGTGGTGCAAAATCCAAGAATTTTCTTTCCACAAATCTGGCCTTTTTCGTCGAATTTGCTCTCTTAAACGCGGCATAACGCCCAAATAATATTCTTTATTTACCGTTTGACCTTCCGGCAAGAATTCCGAGTGCACAACACCGCGATAGTTAAAGAAAATAGTTTACATGACTGACTTTTGATCGACTTTGGCGTGGTTTTTTCGGTTTCGGTTCAGTTGGAAGGCGCCATTCCGAAGCTTGTTGACTAGTTTGCATATCAAACTCGTAAACCCACGTCTCTTAACCAGTAACAATGCGTTTCATGAATGTTGGGTCGGAATTGACTCTTTCTAGCATTTCCTCAGCGACTCTTATGCGATTGTGTTTTTGAAGAAAATTCCGGTCTTTTGGGACTAGCCGAGCGGCAACATGTTTCATAACCAAGTGATTATTTAAAATGGTACGGATCGACTCGTGAGACAAAGGAAGTTCGGCGGCTATCTCTCTCAAACTTGAATGAGCATTTTCAGTCACTATTTCCTTCACTTTTGCGATGTTAACTTCAGTTGCAGACGTTGATGGCCTACCAGAGCGAGGCAAATCTTCCATCACATCTCGACCGCTTTTGAACGCTTTGTACCACTCATAAGCACGTGTTTTTAATAAAGTCAATTCACCGTAAGCCTTCTGTAACATTTTCAGTGACTCCGAACACGAAATTCCATCGGCGATGCAAAATTTAAGACAAACTCTTTGTTCGATGTTTTTGTCCATTATGAAATTCGCAATATACACTAGAATGATATAACTAAAAACAGCACTGTATTTAATCTAAATAACAGATGCAACTCAAACTCCGCGCCAAAATGGAAAACAGTTGTGCCAATCTAACAACAATAAAAAAAAAACAAAAAATTGAATTTGGAACCATAAACATATCATCCATTTCCGATACTTTCTTGACTGAATGTACATGTGCGTAGCGCGTGCGAGAGTGAATGCGCGGCGCATAGTGCGCACCTGGTGCGGCTTCTTGCCCTTGTCGAGCTCGGCCATGAAGTGCGAGTCGCGGATGTCCCGCGCCAGCCAGTGGTTGGGCGGCGCGTAGCCGCGCCGGCAGTCGCGCCGGTACACCACCAGCAGCAGCGTGTGCATCGAGTTGAACAGCTCGTTGCTCTGGATGTTCTTCAGGTCTGGTGGGGTGAACAACGCTCCTGAGTACTATGAATTATACTTGCAATTAATATTCGGTTACTATTCGACCGACCTAAAAACAAGAGTAGGAAGTAATAAAAAATATTATACTAGGTGATGACCACGACTTCCTTCACGTTTTTTTTTTAAATAGCTAATCCTTCCTCAGCATTCAAGATATCTCCATACCAAATCGCAATCGGATGGTATGGCAGCCCATAAAATACAAATAAACAAACATTGTTTTTGATATATTAGACTAGCGACCCGGCTTCCACGGAAGAATTTTTTTGAAAATAAAATAGACCCATGTTGCTCGATTATAATGTAGCTTTCTACAGGTGAAAGAATTTTTGAAATCGATTGAGTAGTTTTTAAGTTCATCCATTAAATACAAACAAACATAATTACCTCTATAATATTAGTAAAGATATAGAAGAAGATAGATTTATCACGTAACTTTTAATAATATGAACATATGTTCATGCTGAACATATATTCTAAGTTGGAGAAAGTACAATTTTTCGCTTATTTATCTAAAAAATCAAAGGAAATGTAACATATTAAATTATTTCTCTAAGACGTTAAAAAAAGGTAACGATTGATATTAAACCTGCCTACTCATTATGTGGTTTAATCATAACTAAATAAAAGCTAACAAAATCAACTAAGTCACTATTACTAACTTATTATCATTACTTGCAAACCAAAATAAAATTGTCACAAAGTTGTTACAATCTGCACAAAATAAAACACTGTCAAGAAATAACGCGATTGGTGATTCGTAGACGCTGTTCAGACCCAATAGTTTGGCTGAATGTTCGGCTATTCGGCCAATTTGTTACAACAGTAGTATGAATACAGCAGAAGCAGAGCAACACTTGCCCATATATGCTGCCCATCTCATGTTACATCACTATTTTTAACAGACTTCATAAAACGGAGGAGGTTCTCAATTCGTAGGATTTTTTTATGTAGATATGTGCACCGATATCGTTGCCATTTGTACATCGATTGAGATGATTCTTGTTTTATTTGAAAGGGTATATCAGAGTAGCCACATAGAAATTTACTTAAGATCTGATGATCGAGTATTGCTAAAACAATCGAACTCCTTAACGTTGACGTATTTAGAAGTTTCCTTTTACTTAATGTTCCGTTCAGAAATTGGAAAATAGTAATAGTACAAACTAGACAAATAAAGCTAGCTAGCTAATTAGCTAGCTTTATTTTACTAAAAATTTATTCTAACGTGATCTTATAGAATATTAAAGTACCAGCATTTATAGAAGTATGTAACAGTACAGTAGTAGTAGATTGTATTGATATTTTAGTTATAGATAGCACCATAGCACTATAAAAAAACAACTCGAAAGACATCGAGAGAAGCACGATCGTTCTGGTACTGTATATATAAACGCTATTTCTAATTTTATGAATCATGGGTCATAAACACAATTATTAAGAGATAATTACCTATACTTCCAAATTATACACATTGCAGAATATAATATTGTGTGTAGTTTACATATAAAATGTAAAGCAATGCAATGGAATAAACAGTATTTTGCAGAATACTAAATTAAACCAAATAGTGTTATCGAATTTAGCAATTAAATAGATAAAAATATTACAATATAAATAAAAATCAATTGCCAGTTTGCCACATGTATGACGGAGCGCCACTTGAGAACGTTTCGACCGAATTGGCTGATTTTTTTTGTTGCATTCATCATTGTCAGGACAAGATTTATATGTAAGGAGATTTTTGGAAAATGCACAGAAAATATCGGAAATATATAAAAATCTCAATTAAAAAAATTTGGTGTATTGTAAACATTCAACATCCCACCTAGGCGAAGCCGGGGCGGGTCGCTAGTACAATATACAATTTTTTAATCTAATCTCAATTTAATTTTAAGATTCTAATTCTCACAAATAATAATTATTATTAAATAATTTGAAATTATTGTTTTTATTTCAAATTGAAATAAAACTTTTTGACCATAAGATATTTTGACGATTTAGTATCGTAAGCGTCTCCCCTGTCTTTTCTTTATTGTATACATCATTTTTATATATTAATTAGATTTTATTTTAGACTGTGAGAATTTAATACTCCATAATAATAATACTCCAGACAATAACACAAATCGTGTGACCCCAAACTAAGCAGTAAACTTGTACTATGGGTACCACACAACGGAGTCTGGGAGAGCTCCCAGTAACACCCAGACTCCAAGCCAATTTAGAAAAGTTCATTTCCTAAATTAACATGACCGGGGAACGAACCCGGGACCCTAGCTTAAAACGCAGATGCTATGCCATTCTAGGGCAAGACTAGTCTTGAATTATAACTTACCAAATAATTGTCCCATTATTGACTTGTAAACAAACATGTTCAAGAACTGTGACATGTTTATAAAGTCTTGTAGTTTGAATGGATTCTGTTGTTCATACATCTCCATGTCATCTAATATACTGAAATTTCAAATAAAAACATCTCATTAATATTGTTACGAGCTGAGGGTAATAAGATGCCGGTTAAGAGTGCACAGAGTTTATTTTCCTTCGTACAAGCAGATGTCAAGAACACGCGAACTTAATTACGGCGGTCCCTAGTCTTCGTAGTCGCCCTCGAAGTAGGTACTCGCGTAGTAGTCACCGAAGGTACACGTTTCACTCAATAACAACATTTCCGAATCGCAGAGTTCTTCTATCCAAGGTGGTCGCAGTAGTCGTCGTAGTGGTCTATGTAATTCGCCTTGATGTCGCCTCGATCGCTAGTTGAGAAACACTGACTCGGCGGCGGACACGGAGCTCTATATATAGTCGGACAAAACGAGGGTGGAACTTTCTAGCTAATTACGCTCGTTAACGGTAATTCGACATTGTTCTCGACGCCGCTTGTTTGCATGAGTCATAGGTACATGGACACGTCATCGCTCGGGAATATTCGAGGTGCAACTTGGTTCTTCTTTCTTAATTTGACTTATACCATTCGATAGTAAGCCTTAAACCTAGCAATGCGTTTTTAGGTCATAATTCGATAAAGCCTAGGTCTCGAGATATAAGCACTAAAAGTTACGTTTCGAGCTCCATTCAAAATCGACCTTATTCCTTAGGCATAAGGTCCAACCGTAACAATATTTTGTGAATGTTTACGTTTTATTTAATTTGATAAATTGTCTTATTGGTTTTTAGTGTCCGACCGAAACTGGTTTTTACGACCGAAACCGAAACCGAAACCGAATTTCGGCAACGGTCTTAGTTTCGGCCGAAACCGAAACCAAAACTTTCTTACAAGGATCATGTTTTGAGGGAAAAATAAAGAAAACGTTATTATAATCAGTCAGTTTTAATTTTTTTCTTTAAATCACATAGCTTTAAAAATGCTTTAAATAATAACTTAAATACTTATTTAGGTTGTTACCTAATATTACAATAGTTATAGGTAGGTACTTAATATTTAAGTAATAAACAAAACAATATAAATCACTTTTATCTTAAAAACAAATTAACTTCTTCTAAACTTAATTCGTCATTTTGTATGACACTTCAACAAAAAACAAAAGCTAAACGACTAAATTATAAACTAATCGTAATATTGCAAAACGCGACGACTAGAAACTGATAATAATTTCAAGTAGGTATCTGTAATTATTTGTTATTTCTTATTAATATTCATAGTTAAACAATCTTATATTATAGGTAAGAAACAATAGTTTATCAACATTTTCGCCTCGCAGATTGCTCCTTCTGTCTGAATAAATTTGTCCAGCAGCACTAAATAATTGTTCACTGGAAACACTCGTCGGTGGAGCTGATAAGAATTTCAGTGCCACCTTTCTCAAAGACAGAAATGGACTAGAATCCCAGTAACAATAAATATCTGCACTTCTCTGTAACCTAGGCTCTGACAAGTATGCTTGAATAGTTAGCTTAATTTGGGTTAAACAATCACTGTTCTCCACACCAGAGGTTTCTATTAAGTTACAAGTAGATTTATCATGGGCGTCCCAAAGCCCTTCTGCTTTTTCGGAAGACGCTATTCTCGATGAACAAGATGGCTGTGGTTCTCCAGAATGACAGTTTTCACTTATTGTATCTCTAACATCGTCCGTGCAAATCCTCAAATGGTTTTCTATTTCCAAAGTGGCAATGTCAACTTCATCAGAATTCAGATATGTACTTTTAAATCTTGGATCCAGTAATGTTGAAGTTATTAAAGCAGGATGTCCTTTGACGTATGCAAATCGTCGATTCATTGATTCATGCAACCGTGTTTTCATGCTTCTCATTATTTCGCTTTCATTTTCGTCTCTAGTTTGCAGCTTTCTATTTAATAGTGATATCAAAGGAATTACAAGGGAAATGCATGCGTTATCGTATGACAGATCAAGTGTAGCTTCATAAAAAAACTTTAGTACCTCAGTAAGATTCTTTATAATTTCCCAGTCCGAAGGCGAAAGAATGTCGATACGACCATGTTCCAAGCTGTATAAATTTATGGCAGTTTTTTGTTCAAACAATCTTGCTAACATGTTGTAAGTACTGTTCCATCTAACTTCAATATCTTGAATTAATGAGTGTACTGGTAATCCACACTGATTTTGGCATTCAGTCAATTTTCTAGAAGCCTGCTCGCTTCGTTTGAAGTGCCCTACTATATGTCTGCAAGTTTTAATGACCTGTTCATGTTCTTCCTCCGAAAACAATGCATCTTTTACTACCAACTGTAATGTGTGTGACATGCAGCCTAAAGATTCAAATTCACCCCGCATAGCGCTGACCATATTTTTTGCATTGTCACGCAAAAGTAGAAATAGTTTATTACCGATATTCCATTTGTCTATCATTTCTCGTAACTTTTCTTCAATATATGATCCGGTGTGGTCATTCTCGAGTACTTGAGCACCTAGTATAACTTTAAGGCGTTTTGGTCCAACAATAAAATGGCCAGTGAGACTTAAGAGTGAGCATGTTTTAGGAGGATTTGTCCATATATCACAAGTTCCACTGATCCACTCACATTTAGTAATCAAATCCTGTACTTTTTTTGTAACTTTTTCGTAAGTTTGTGGCATTAAAGTGGTTCTAAAATATTTTTCTGATTTTAAATTGTACTTTTGGGGACCATGAGGATCTGTAAAATTAAGTCTTTTGAATGCCTCACTATCTACTAAAGAGTATGGAAGCATATCGACAAGTATTAAATCCATGATACTTTTATCAATTCTGCGTGATATTTCATGATGATCTGGCCATTTTGATGATTTTGAAGCCTGCGTCTGCGCGATGTCAGGGATTGTGGTCTGCACCAGTTTGCTACCACTGCCACTGTCAATGGTGCTTACTGAGTTTTGTGAATCATATCGCTTTAATTTGGCTTCAGATTTGTGCTCGTCGATTTCCAACTGACGTTTTAGATATTGCTTATGTTCTGTTTCATGGAGTTTAGATAAGTGTAGCTTCAAACCGGAAATAGTTTGCCTTCTAGGCTCGTAACTTCCTAGTGAATATAATTTATTGCACTGTTTGCACTTAGCTTTAGATGAATCAGATGAATTTTTCTCGAAAAATTGCCAAATGCTGTTTTTTAACGACATTGTCCTTTCATAATCGATGATTTAATACTACAACAAGAGAAAGATTGTCTATTAGGTTTAATCAGTGCTTAATGCATTTTAAATTATTTATTTATATTCGTGGATTATTATGAATAAGGTTTTAAATCGAAAACAGAAATGAAATAATAATTTTATTATACGGATACCTAGGTAGGTACCTATGTAAGTACCTACTCATTTAATTATAAGTGTGTTAATTTACCAAAAAAAACAATTATCTAACTGTACTTGCTACTTGGTTATATTGGTAATAATTATTAAATTGAACGTTGAAAGTCTAAATCCTTAATATTATCACCACTAATGCACTATAGTAAGTACCAAGTACCTAACTAATGTTTGTTTACGTATAGCATTAGCGAATTAGTTAAATTAACCACAAAATGTTTAGACAGTTATGTTAAACTTGATTCTAATATAATCTATTAGTTTGTTATATTAAATTATTTTTCCATGTTTACTATCTACTCTTATACTATATCACACGATAAAACTTACCGAATACAAAACAAATGACACGAAAACTCACATCAAACAAAACGCACTGCAAACACAAACAAGTCACGACATGATTATGGTCTTCGTCGCTTGGATGGACTTTACCGCGCCGAACATGACCGAGCACAGCGCGGGAACTCCCGAATGCAGTTTCGGTTTCGGTCGTAGTTTCGGCAGTTTTGCCGCCGAAACCGAAACTCGTTTTTTTGCCGAAACTCGACCGAAACCGAAACCGAACTTTCGGTCGGACACTATTGGTTTTATAGTAATAAATAGTAACACTGAGTACATAGTTTGTATGCATTTATAATGAATTCTTCGTCCATAACAATTATTATATTATTTACTCAAAAAATATTAGAAATTCTTAATACTGACGTAACATAATGTGTCATGCAGTCCGCAAACAATATAAGCATTTGAAACTCCGGTGCAGACGTCTTCGTGTTTACCGCTAAGAGATCAAGGAATGACTTTAAACCACAGTTAGGACCCAATGTACAAAGGAATTGCCACAGTGAGTATAATATCTCGTCTTGATTGCACAGCCCTGTAAAATACAAAAAAAACATAGAAAAAAGAAAATATTCACAGTAAAAAGTCGAAGTTCAATATAAATGTAATATACGTCACTATTGTTCAATTTTTAAGTGATATTGATAATGCGTTTTGCCTTTTGTTCAATAACAAGTATACCACATGTCTAGCATTATCTAAAATTCCCAACGGAATTGATTTTGATAGATAAAATCATAAGTGACTTATTGATTCGGAATTTAATCTCAATAGTTCAAAACATAAACATAATATACTAGCGTAATAGACGAACACAGTGTGCGACAGTAAATCGGTCCTTATGGCATAAGCTACGTGCAAGAAAGTCAGAAACAAAATGTTCAAAAAACTAGCTTGAAACCTGTTTAGTCTTCATAAGTCTCCTGTCAAAATAAATGTCATTTGTATTCTTTGAATTTTTTTGCAATCATCCTGAATTTTATTGTACAAAATTGATATTAGTATCGTGTTGTGTGTTCAATTGTGACGTAACTTACGATAATAACTCAAACAAAGACAGGTTTCACAGGCAAATACAAACTCGCAGCACTATTTTCATTATTCTTATTGTCAAAATTATTTGGTTGTACATTAATGACATGGAATAAACAGTATATTTTCTGAATTCTTTATTATTTCTGAATTATACATGTAAAATAAAAAGATTTTGTTTCCGTAAATTCCGTGAATTTTTGTGAAGTTCATCGTAGAGATTGAATAAAATTTATCGACAAGTCGGTATTTTCTAATATTTTATTTTTATACAATCTTTGTTATTGTTATTCCAAAGATAGTGAAAACGTAAGTTTTCTCTAAAATCGATCAAAAAGTAGTCAAAAACTAAGTGTTTGGGTTACCAAACACTTAGTTTTTGACTACTTTTTTTGTTGATGAAATTGTTAAATTTCCAGGTTTCCTGCAAATGCAGTTGATAGAGACAAAAGGATACGAACTCTAAATCGCATAACCTGGGAGCCTCGCAAAAATTCAGTGGTGTGTAGCAGACATTTCAAGTATAACTTTGATTCAAAAAAATGACACTTATTTTGACGAAAGGATCTATACCTACGTAATTTGTCCCAGTTGGTATTTGTTTATATTTATCACAGTACATAGTAACGCAATAATATTTCTAATATTATAGCTAATTTGTAATTATTGCTCGCATCACGTAGCTGTTCTTTTTGGTAGATTGGCCATGTGGTAGTGATTGTTGACTGGTGCAACGATGCCCATTTCTTCCAAGTGTGGTCATTATGGCATTTTATACCTTTTAGGGCAGGCCTTCGTCCAACAACATTTAATGTGTACAGGCTATTACAACATGTTAAAAATTATTTTTTGTTACAGATGAATATAAATTCCAAGCGACCTGAGATATCATATGATTACAGAGACATTTCGTCAATGATAATGATGTTGTCTTATACCACAGTCGTCCTAAGAAATGTTGAATTAGTTTTAATATGATTAAATCTACATTGTGTTCATCCTTTGTACAACAATGTTTTATTTGTTACCTATTTTCCTTAATAATTTTCAAAACAGTTGACGCTAGACAACGTAAATATAGCAGAATAACTTAAAAACTAAGTCTGACGTGTAAAATGTACCTGATGACTTTATAACATTGATATCACATTAGTTACTATTTGATAGTGTGGAGTACCAGTTAATTAAGTGCGGTGGCCAGAAATTACTTTATTGCTCAATATAGTACTTGACACACGACCGTGTCTTGTGATATGCTCGATCTACGATCTAAAGAATTTGAAGGAGTTTATGTCCAAAGTCCGTAAAAGAATGTGTAATTTGAATGGACGCTTTTGATTATAGAACACGTGTTTCATTAAGATGCAGTCGCATGTATGTACCGTAAAACTGCAATGTGTGTAAACTTGCAAAAACAGTAAATTTTATTACGCAAATTCCTTAACTTAAGAAAGCTACTTTTCACAATCACGCTAAAATGGAAGTAATGCTAAGTGTTAACTGACGCTATTATATACTATACTATGTTAAACACTTTACGCTAGTATATTAGGTTCATGGCAGTTCATCATCATCATATTGATTTTATGATTGTTTGCAAGCTATCGATATAATGACGATAGTGCCAAAACATCTCTAAAACCACTCACTCATAGACAAATTTTACGCACTCAGGTGCAATTCGATTTCGGTTTCATTTGATAGATCATCTTTGCTCCTCTATTCCGCTAGGTATATTAACTTTATGGTTCAAAACCAATTCAAAGAACTAAAATAACTTTCAATACAAATTAATTGTCTAAGAAAATAAAGACTGGAAACACTTTGTTCTTACGTATTGCAGACTCTGAATGTATGAAACTATATGAGACATTCAATAATAAAAGATTAGCAGAGGCCTTAATTTGTCTTCTATAGAATATGTATGTGTAAAATCATAACGTCAATATGCTTCGCTTTGAAAGTAGATTTCTTCTTAGGTTGACTATTTTGGAATAATATCACAAGGACATAACAGAAATATTAAAATTTCTTTTGTAATTTTATTGGATTTGATTTACGCACGCACAGCGCTCGCATTCATGTGGATCAGACCAACTGGTGGCACCGATTGTGATTAAACATTATAGTAAATTGGGCTAATCTTCAAAATCACCTGTTAATATATCAAGTTTGACTTGTGTCATGGTCTGCAGTGCCGTATGGTACATGGAACAAATCAGCGCTGCCTTAGTACACTCCGGTGAGCCAAGTTTTCTGTAGTTCTTATTAGCATTAGCTCTGTAAATGTGAAAGGTAAATAGTCCTCTGAGCTACTGGATTTCAGTTTTATTTATTTAGGAAATCGTACAGCCTAAAAGCTAAAGAACGTATACGTTTAAATCAAAGCCAATTATAAGATTTTATCTGCAAATATTATAAGATTGTAGTGTAATAAATTGGGGAGCACGTGGAAAATTGGAGGTGTAGATTAAAAACAATAACAATAGACAGATAAAAACAAAATAATAACAAATTAAATAGAGAACATAAACAGAAAAAAATAAGTAAGTCAGTAATTGTAGTATTAGTATCCACTCTACTAGTACACTAGGAGAATAGCAATCCCCACTCATTTTCGCCTTACCTACTTATCCAAATTGTATTTCTAATAACATTTTACATTACACGCAGATTATATTAATAACTTTAAAAGATATTACTTTTGCTAGAATTAAGATAACGTACCCCCCTCTCCCCATTGCCGAAGTAATAATAACGAGATCTTTAGATCTTGCTCTGGTCTAGCAACAAATCCAAGTACTTATATATTTTTATTGGACTTCCATCTCAATACGGACACGTGCGACTAAAGGCTTCGTGGCACTTTACAAATACTTGTACAAACACATTGAATCGCTTTGTATTTTCGAGGGACATGAAGGGGCATGTTATTGCAATTCTTCTCTACATCTAGGCTACCGTATGAGTTAACATTGTCAAATGACAATGATGGGGTCTGTAGTTTCAGTGTGAAAGATTAACAAACATACAAATGGGTATTATGGTCGTAAAACGCGAAATTTTATTGTAATAATTTATTGTTAAAATCTCTAAAAGGTAAACTAACAATAAACTAAATCGTTAAATATGTCTTAAAAAATATATAAACAAAAAAATTACCTATTATTTCTAGTAGCCTCAATAGCTCTCCTAATAATCGCTGCAGGATTGTTACTCTGGACTGGTGTTGACGGCTGCGAGGGCCCGGCTCCCTCTTCTCCAGTGACCCCAGCCTCCACCATCTCTTTCAACGGCATTGCTAACAATTTCTTTAATAGTGGAGCGCCCCATAGTAAAGACAGCTGGATTCTCAAATTGCCCATTGCTGGCGGAAGATACAAATCGAAACTTTGTGAAAACCAGCCCAGTATGGGATGCCAGTTGGAGAGATTGCCTTTCTTTGTAACGACATACTGTGCGCAGGAGTCTAGGAAACGTGTCACTACGAGCTGGCAACAAAAAATGTATTTTTTTAGTTAAAAATAAAAATATTTAACTAACTTCTATTTAAATCGAACTTTCTGTTTTGGTAACAGGTACAGATAGTTATTTTGTGGTGTTTGAGATTTTGAGTATGTAGTTTTTGCATGAAAAAAAAAATGAATATTTCTAACATGATTCGACATATGGGTATACATAGACGAAAAACCATACTACTAGATAAGTAAAAAGACATTTCTTTCAGTTTCGTGTATATTAATGTTTTTCAACTATACTTAATATTTTTTTAGTATCCTTATCATACGGCTACATACATAACTATGTAATACAGGTCTAACTTTCTGTTTTTAAAAACAATGGTAAAAATAAAATAATAATTACCACAAATGTAGGGTAGTAACTATCGAGGAGTGCATGTTCTCTCTCAGAATGTGCTAACTGTATGAGGTTGCCCAGCAGACAGAGAGCATAGTTGCCTTCGAGAGTGTTGAACACAATACGCATATTCTGATCTGTACTCAAGAATTCGAGGCATTTGTCGAATATAGAATATGAACGGAATGCTGATACAGACTGTAAAATAAACAGAATTTAAAATGTATAAAAAATATCTCGTTCTGTTGAAAATATCTGTGTACCTGTGGACAATTTGAATTGTGTTGGTAGCAGTATTAAAAAGATGACCTTAGAGTAAGATGCAATATGGAAGGAAAGGAAAATAGACTACCACAGATAATTCTGTGTTTTATTGTATTATGAAACGATAATAAAACATTATGCATGAACATTTATATAAGTGATTATCTGGAAGAGATTGCTTCAGCGATAGGACTGCCAAAATTATATTTTCCTTAGTGTATTCCTGCTTCTGTGTGTTCTTTATTGGTTCGATAGTGTGTTTAATAGTGTGTATTGTACACATTTTAATAAATAAAATACTCGCATTTTACTGTAATGACAAATCATACGCAAATAATCATAATCTAAGATACAGAATAAAACCAAAGTTCCTGCTTACAATTATCTAAATGCATTTCCAGTCTTTTGTAAGGGTGGTTGATAAGATAGCATTCAAACAGAATAAAGGATATTACACATACATACATATATATTACGTAAATATTCAAATTGCACAAAGTGATTCACTACGTCCAAAACTTGTATTCATAGAATAACTAACTATTAGTCATTTATAATTTAAAGCATTTTACTCATAGCATATGAGGTGGTAATGTAAGAATGATCGTTTCCGAGTTGTAATCTGTGAGTTAATTATAAGAAACTCCTTACTCAGCTTCTTATAGGAGCTGTAGCAATTGCCACATATGTAACATACAAGCAGTTACCCGCCCGCTTCGCTAGGCAAAAAAAAAAGTTAAAAAAATAAGTAGCCCATATCCATCTACAACTAATTACGCGTCGAATGGTCTTGGTCCCATGCCGATCGGTCCAGTAGTTTTCAAGTTTATCGCGGTCAAAGAAAAAAAAACTATATATATATATATCTATATCTATATATTTATTTATATAATATATAGATTAGTTTTTAACTAGCGACCTGACCCTGCTTCGCGCGGGTAGAGATTATTTTGAAAATAAAATACAGTCTATGTTACTCGCTGATAATGTAGCTTTCTATAGGTGAAATAATTTTTGAAATCGGTTGAGTAGTTTTTGAGTTTATCCATTACATACAGACAAACAAAGTTTACCTCAATAATATTAGTATAGATGTCACATAACTGCAGCTATAGGTGCTAAATAATAACTACAAAGTACAGTGTTTTCCACATACATATACTAACTCACAATGTATCCCCAACGGGGTAGTCAGAGATGATGCCCAGCATCGCGGTCTTTACATACTTCTTTCGCTTCCACAAATCTCATTTGTCTCATACACTATCGCCTAGAAGCCTAGATATACGAGTTTTTAGTGCTTTTTACATTTCCGTCAGGTAGCACTACGTCTATTTGATCTTCATAAATTAGCCTTGATCTTCCTTGACTTCTCAATTATTTATTTATTGTTCTTAAGGCATTGGTAACAAGACCATCAGCCTAATGACGAAACTTTTGGAGAAACATTAACTGTCCCTAACACTCCTCCAGTAAAGTGATAGTAGGCTTTACTAAAGTTAAAAAAGGACTTTTTGGAAGAGCGCGAAAACTTCAGCTACACATGTTTATTTAGATCTCCTCCATTCTTTTCACTTACACAGAACTTAAAACACAATATACTATCACTGTTGTACTTTAAAACTCCTAAAAATGTAAAAAATAGAAAATCTAAATAAAATGACAACCTCACTTCTCCCGTTCCCGCCAAAAAGTCCTTGACTTCTGCCATCTCTCACTTTCGCTCTGTAGGTTTTCATCAACCTTTCATCACACATTCTTTATACGTGCCCGAACCATCTACGCATTTCTTTCTTCATTTTCACAATAACAATACAATAAAATCGTAAAACCATAGTTATTTAAAACATACTATAGCAATAAATAATTTACATGTATTTTAAATGAAGGTATTGTTATAACTACTTTCAAAAATTTTACAGCTATTATACAAACAGATAATATATGATATACCATTTTCAGTTTAAGGTTGACAGATCACAGACAGAATGTGCAAGATACTAACCGTAACAATATTTTAATAAATAGAACTAACAGATTGTAAAACAATAATTTGACGACCTCCGTGGCGCAACTGTTTAGCGCGTCGGAAAGTAAACGGGGGTTGCGGGTTCGATTCCCGTCCCGAGTCTGGGTGTTTATGTATAATATGTATTTATTTACAAAAGAAAAAGTATATAAGTAGTATATCAGTTGTCTAGTACCCATAACACAAGCGCTGTGCTGCTTACTTTGGGACTAGATGACGCTGTGTGAAATGTCTGAGTATATTATATATATAAAAATAATAATAATAATGTACTCAGACATTTCACACAGCGCCATCTAGTCCCAAAGTAAGCAGCACAGTGTTTGTGTTATAAGTTATAACTGATATGCTACTTATATACTTTTATTTTGTAAATAAATATATATTATACATAAATACCCAGACTCGGGGCGGGAATCGAACCCGCAACCCCCGTTTACTTTCCGACGCGCTTAGCCGTTGCGCCACGGAGGTCGTCAAGTAAATAAAACTACATAATAAAATAAAAGTTCAAATAATAGTTGTTCGCCCATAATCAGGTCCTCAGGACTCAGGTCCTAATAATAAGCCCCATCCCTTTTATCTTTTGCAGTCTGCACGGGAAGACAAGTACATTAGATTAACTAGACCAACATGGAAGCAATCATACTGACTATTAATAAACTTGTTTTAGAGATATAATTAATACAATACGAGTATAGCATCATAAATACAAATAAATGCTTTAAATATAGTGCAAAAAAATCTTCAACAAATCATTCTAATAACGTTTTATGAAAAATATAAAATATATAACCACCTCGGGCGATATCTGGTGCATGTGATAAACAAGCGCTGGTACTGAAATTATCTGTATAATGTACATTGTAAGTAACTTCTCAGAGAACTGCGCCGACACGAGAGGACGTAGAGAGAGCGTCACTATTGCTGTTAGAGCAATATTTTTCAGACAGACCTTTTCACGGCATAATCCTCGCAGGAGAAGAGACTGTGAACACAACAAAATCATTTATTTGCCTTTGTAGACTACAAATCAAATATTTAGATAATTGAGGAACAAGTTGCGGGAAATTTATTATTTGATTAAAAAATACACATTACATAAAAATTTTTTAAATTTTATTCAGACCTTTTCTTGAAGTAAATTGTAACACTTTAGACTCAATACGAATCCAAAAGAAAAATTGAGTTAAGGATATCTTTAACATAATCCTTATAATTCTTTTGTACATGTCTTTGTCACTGAACTCCTAAACGGCTGGACCGATTTTGATAAAAAATTTTGTATGTGTTTAAGTGGGTCCCTAGATGGACTTACATTCACAATTGGACCCAGTAGGTGGCGCTGCAATCGGATTCTAGGATTTTTTTTTATTTATTTCTGGCACTCCTAAACGGCTTGACCGATTTTGTTGAAACCTTTTGTGTTTGAGTGGGTACCTGGATAGTTTATATCCATAATTGGAAGCGGTAGGTGGCGCTGCAATTGGGTTCTAGGATTTTTTAAATTTCGGACAGCAGAACGCCTGTCAAGTGAGTGGGTCCCTGGATGGTTTAGACTCAGTTGGACCCGGTAGGTGGCGCTGAAATAGGGTTCTAGGTTTTTTTTATTTCGGGCAGGATAACGTCTGTCGAATTTGTGTGTGTTTGAGAAGGTCCTTGGATGGTTCAGATTCATATTTGCACCCGGTAGGTAACGTTGTAATCGGGTTTTAGGATTTTTTTTTAATTTTAGGCGGAATAATGTCTGTCGGGTCCGCTAGTATAAATATAAGACAGAACAAAATTTAAACTTTATTGAAGCTATTAATTCTAATTGTGAAATTTTGTACCAATCAGATCATATTTATCATTTACAAATATTTAAAAGCGAATATTCAATATCTATGCAATTACTATAATATATTATTTTATAAAAAATACGAATGATAATTCGAATTTATAATTATATAACTTCATATCACCATGTTTCAGGTCATCACTCATTTATCAACCCAGCACCTCCAGTTGACGTCTCGCAGTTAACGAGCAGACGCAGGGTGGTCAATGAATTGTCGAAGCGAGCCACTCGCGGGCGGCACGCAGTCAATGCTCGACCGCGCGTAGAAAACTCGCGATCTAAGCGCATCAAAGCAAGTGAATGGTAGGTTGTCGCCGAATAGTCCGAGGCTCGCACATGGATTACTTGTGGAAGAAATGATCCAGTGACAATATGGAGATGGGTATGTAAAATTACAACCTTTAAAATTTGAGGCGAGTCAATACTAGTCAGGTGTGGGATTCGTAAATGAGAGTCGACCTTTATTTATTATCATGAGATTTCTTTTAGAGTATAATATTTACTAAAGTGTTTAGATATCAAACACAGTTTGACATACCTTCAAGGTTAAATAATATCCTTTATGGAAAAGTGATCCCATAACATTAGCGCAAAGTTGAGTCATTCCACCTCTGAGTTTCTCAAAGTTCTTTAATCTAGTTAATGCCCATGTGTTGGGAGCTGTGAAAGCTACTAATGTGTGCAGATGAATAAGGATGCTCTGCATATCCACCGGAGATTCTGGTTTGAGGATCTCAAGATATATGCAGCACTTATACAAGAGATCCTTTATGTGAGATATCCAACGGAGACTAAATAAAAACAATTTTAGATTTCTTTAAATGTATAACATAAAATTTACAAAACTTTTAGGGTTCTCCAGCCAAAATGGCTAAAGTGAAACCAACATAGTGTTGTGTTCAATTTCCGTCTGTTTGTATGTAACGGTCAATCTACACCATCATTTATTTCACCTATAAGGGTCAACATTTGATAATGGGGTCAAGGCATGTCTTCATACATTTATGTAAGTTGTTGTATGAAACACTATAATTACGAATGGCCCAGGGCATATATAATTCGTAATAATATATAGGACATTTAATTTTGTTCAGACAATACATACATATCTTCACGCTGTATCCCTAACGGGGTAGTCAGAGAGGGCGGAGCTTTGTTCAGATGATGTATTAATATTTTCCACAAATGGCAAAGTAATCTGCAAAATGTAATTCCCCTGCTGTATCCCGCCTCTGGCATCGTCTATCAACTAATGCAAAATATTAAAACAGTAAGAATTAAAAAATACACACCATAAATCAAGCACTTTAAAATATTTTTTTTTTAATATTTAGATAATAATTAAATTAAAAAAGCTTCTAATTACGTAACAAAATTTTGACTAAATGTGTGTGCCCGCCTTCTTCGGTAATTGCTCTGTCAATAATTGCGTTCCAATTATATTACAATAATTTTATGAACGAATTCATAAAATTATTGTTAATCAGAATATGTAATCAGATGTTAAACGGTCGACAATTGTGGGATACGTGTTTGGGCAAGTCTGTGAAATCCTTTGCTACAAAATATTTGGTGTTGACAGTGAGCAATATATAAATATTTTGTAATAATTTTGTTTTATATTATTGGCTTTAATGGTATGATTTATTTATATTACTATATAATGTATTTCAAAGAAATATTAACTTATTTCATCAAAATATGTAATTCCCCTGCCACGATTTGTACCAGGGCAATTGCTACTCACCCAAAGAAATTACATTATTATTAATTTATATGAAATATTATTTTTGAAGTCTTTTTGTGTCTATTTTAGTAAATAACAGCATCACTAAATAATTGCATGCTTACTTATTTTACAAAAAAAAATTGTGAACAGAATTTCCAAAATTGTTATCATCTAAAGAAACTTTGACTCGAGCTGTAACTGACGATTTAGTGAAAAAATATAAAGTTCATAGTGAGTTAGGTCATATTACGAAGAAGATATTAGTAAATGTAAGAAAGAGTAATGCTCTTTTGGATCATAGCAGAGAAAGAAGCATAAAAAGTAATTCCCCTGCCGTAGTGTAATTCCTCTTTATACAGTAATTACCCTGGACCTGAAAACTACTTAAATATATAAAAATAATATCTGGCCAGTTTGACTAGTTTGACGAGCACATTTATGTAACAGAAATAAGGTGTAAATAACAAAAGTTCATTGTGAAACTATGTGATACACGGCACCGCCACGGCATGTATGAAAGGAGACCCCATTATCAAATATTGACCCATATAGTAAGCTGAAATGTAGCAAAAAAACCTAAATTAATAAATTAAATTCAGTAACGAGAATCAACAAATTTGGGCCATTTTGAATTCCAATTAATAATTAAATTAAACTTCTAGCTTGTCTGGAATTGCTAAAGAACCCTAAGTTAATGCATGTTGGACATAGTTTAAGCCAATAGTAATTCGCCCAGTTGTGGAAGTTGGTACTATCTAAGCAAGCCGATTCAATATTTTCCAAGTTAGAAAATAACTAACTTTCGTGAGCTTTTTGTGTAAATTGCTATATTTGCATTCAAGCAATTTGTCTGTTTCATTATTTCACATTTATTTACTTGAAATTAAAATAACCCTTAACTTCTGTTAATTAATAATAATTTTTATTTCTTAAAAAAATCTTAAAAATATATTGAGTAATTCGACGTAAAAAAAGGGTTTGTCTTGAGTTATTTGGCACTTACATGTATTAAGAAGTTGTATATTAAACTTTTAATATTTATATAACTTTGTAAAAAAGACCCCATATTACAAAAAATGATTATAATTAGATTTGTAGTAAACATTGTGTATCAGAAACAAATGCAATTCAATTAGGCATATGAAACAGAAAGGTAAAAAAAAAACAAAAAAAAATAAATTAAGGGTTGATTTGATTAATTTCTCCCATTTAGTGTAGTTTTGTGTGAGGAGAATGATGAGATTTGAGGAAGCGAAAGAAGTATGTAAGAACCACGACGCTTGGCGCTCCGTCCTCTCTGATTACCCCGTTAAGGATACAGCGTGAGGATGTGTATGTATGTAGTGTACTTTTTACTTCGATCACAAATAAAGAACTACATTCACAATCTTCTGTAAAATATAAACAAATTATTGTCCGATTTGACATATACATTTTTAATATCGTATAGTATTATCGGTAATATTGTGTTAATCTAAAGTAGACCTTACCGTCAAAGGATAAGGTTGTAAAAACTCGTAAAAGATACTTTCATTACATAGAAACGAAGTTTGCTAAAAATAAAATATTTAAAATTCAATCTTACGCTTCGTGCTTAAAGTATAGTTCATGTAATACATTTGAATGGCTATTTATGTCATTTTGATTTGTTACGTGAACGCGACTACGATAAGACATATACAGATTATAATGCTAGACAAAGAATAAAATGTTGCACGTCAGGTAATAACGTATACAGACGCAATTGAAAATACAGAAAACTTGGGAGTTACGTTACATGCAATTTTTTTTATTTTTTATAAGCGTGTTATTATTTAATTTATCATGATTATCTAGAAATTATAACTTTAACTCTAACTAAAATCATTATTAAGGTTTTGGTTTTAGTTTATTAATTATCTAATATAATGGAAAAACACAGACAAACGAGGTACAACATTTTCGTGTATGTTAGTGTTTACAAAAATCCTTGACTGTAGAGTTAAACAAATAAATATTATATAAATGTAATAAGACACACAAACAAATAAACATAATGAAGAATAAAAATGAATAGTATTGTACGCTATTCACATCTCGTTCTTACTTATTGTGTGCATTTAACTACGAAGTGTAGTAGAAAAGCGGGATTTTTAAACAAGCTTACAAAGCTTGGCTGCAAGCCAGCATGCGAGAGTGAGACCACTGATTAGGTACTGTGATTATGTCTTCACCTCTCAAGAGATAATCAGAGTAATCAGTTGTCTCGTTAGTGTCTGTTGGCTGGCTGTTGCCACTGATTGGTCACGACTTGGGGGGTTAAGAACCTGTTTTTTCTGCTATTTTCGTTTGACAAGTAATTCACAGACATTTCTAAAACCGTTTGATTTTTTTTAAACCTATTCATCATTTATTCTTCACTGAGCATTTCAGTAAGGCGAGCTGGACTTTTGAGCATGTATGGAAAAACATGGAGGAATAGTGGAGGAAAGCTATATTTTTTTTAACTATGAGAAAAATGTTACTACAATCAATTTGCAGTGTTCATAAGTTCATAATTAGGTATAACAAATCCTTTTTTACAATCTTTAATTTTCGGTATCAAAAACGTACTAAAAAAATAGTACCTATAAGATTAAAAATTCGACAGAAACAAAAGTATGACTCGAGTAAATTAAATGTGAATGCAGTAGTATGGTTTTAAACATCTTATTCATGATTTTATACTTAATGGTGATAAGGTCATATCATTTGGAAAATATAATTATGAATTTAATAAAAAAGAGCTATCTGAAACAATGAACACCTCAATAAAATAATATTAATAATTTGCCAAAAACAAGAATCTCCACATTTTTTTTGCATTCTAGATGTGTTGTTTTTACAATTTTTGAAGAAGCAATTTGACATGTTCACTGTTAGCTTTTTCAAATATTACTAAAACAATGTGCACACAAATACTCATTTGAGTGCACATTTGGGTCGGACGTTTTTGGAGTGTTGATTGTGTATCTAGTTTTTTATTTGTGATTGAAGACTTTTTACTAAATTTTTTCAAACAATATAAAAGAATATAAACATTACAATAATCACTTACCTATATTCTTTATTTAAAAACACTCCAACATATGACAACTTTACGGATTCTGAATGAAGGCTTTGTACAATGTATTTGCAGAGCTTTTCAAATCTCTTTCTGTCTCTATCTTGCTTAAACACGAGGAACAGCCTACATGTTACCCGGTACACATCTAATGCTGAAATAAGTTCTATCTGTTGTGTAGATTCATCTTGAGAGGCAGTAGGAGTTTCAGGGAGGAAACTATCAAATTCATTCCTAAAAATTAAGTGAAAACATAGCCTTTTTAGTAAAACATTATACATATTAACTAGCTTTTACCCGCGGCTTCGCTCGCGTTAATGTTGATTTTGTCAACCAATTCTGGGTACTATTTTAACAGGTATGAGAAAAGAGGAAAGTGTTTACCATTTCACTCCCTTCATCAAAAACATTTTTGCAAAATTTCAACCAAATCATACAAAAATTACCCCTCCCGTCACCCCAGCCCCTATAATTTTTTCGCGAGAAAAAGTAGCCTATAACCGTCTCCAGGGTCCCATCTATCCAAAATTCATCATTATCGATTCAGCGGTTTAGGGGTGAAAGTGTATTAAACAAACAAACTCAATTTCGCAATTATAATATTAAAATAAAAAATAATAATAATAAAATAATAATAGGATGTAGTATTTTCTTAGATAAATAAATGATTTTAATATTATTTTATTTAAAGTTTTCATTTAACTCAATGCTTCCATGGAGGTCTGGAAAACAAAAATATATTAGTATTCCAGCTTATTATCTTCTACAAAAATCCTAAAAACAATAAAAATCATCAGCGAAAGGTTTTCAGTTGCTGTATGTTATGTATTAAATTAAAACAATCACTTTTTTAATATCTTTATTCATACGCTTGACATGCACTCCAACTATTTTATAAAATACCCATAACATCTTCCCCATAAAAATAAAAACAAAATAAAATAACCACCACCATTTCCTACCTTTAAAAATAAAAGTAATATAATGTAAAATCTAAGTATACTTAAAAACAATTTTAAAAATCAATTTTCTTTAAAGAGGACATTAACATTTATGTTTAATTCTTTGGCTTTTTTATGGGTTACACGGTTGCCCACCCATTTAGTGACACTACCTTCGTAGCTATCTTCACACTACAACTCTCATCACTGAGTTCGAGGACCGTACCAGGCTCCTTGATATCGCTTGATAAATCAATATGTTCATTTGATTCACATTTTATTAAACGCGGCGATTTTTAGCTAGTAATTTATGATTAAGCATAATAACATTATCGCCAACATTTAATTCTGGTAATTTTATACATTAATTCTTATCATAATATTTTTTTGCTAGTGGACTGTTTATTTAACATCTCTTGATATTGCTGTTCATGATCCATATTTGTTGGTTTTAATAGTTCTGGGTGTACTGGCAGTCTAAAATTTAATAAGAGCAAAAGGCACCTTGCTTACCACACTCACAACCGATTCTACTGACTCGTCCACTACAATATGATATAGGCCTGGAAGACAGTCAAGACCTTGGATGAGATCACTATAATTAATTAAATTTAAATTATGTATTTTTTTAATATTACACATCCTCGCAAAGTGACCATAATTTTGACACACGTAACACCTCAACACCTCACATTGGTCACTGCACAAAATTCCGAAACACAGTTAGGATTACCATAACAATGACATGGAGTATATCTCGCCACCGATTAGCCGGCCGCGACGTTGGGGCCGCCACCATGGTCCTCGCCCCAGCCACGGCTCGAGCGCACGCTCCACCTGTTGCCACCACCTCCTCCATAGCCCTGACCGCCGCGCTGTAGTCACATCTTCTATTTCTTGTAATCAAGGCATCAATGTGAGTTACCGCTGGTATAATAGACCCTGTTGTCAGTTGTGTACTTCCTTCGGACGATACCTCGTCAGGTTCACAGATTCTTACAGCTTTTTGAAGGGTCCAATCTTCTGTCCTAAGTAAGCGATCTCTCACTACTGCATTCCTTACTCCGCTAACTATATGATCATGAATCATTTCTTCTTCTAAGATAGAAAACTCACAATTATTAATCATTAACTTTAAAGTGGTTATATATTGATTTATAAATTCACCCTCATCTTAATTACATGTAAAAAAATTATATCCAGCCAACATTACATTTGGTTTTCACCGAAATACGTGTTGAAGTTTTTAAACAACAGTAAGACGTCATCATGGTCTGTCTTTTTTAAATGAAAACGTCTGATAAACATCGAAACCATCAACTCCTATAAAGTTGATAAGTAAACTGGCCAGTTTACTTATCAACTTCATAGGAGCACCGCAGGTTCTTCCTTGTGACCAGAGGCTTTTATAAATATAATAATATAAAGTGCATCTTCCAACATTTGCATGCTTCAGCACAATTCAGTTGTGGCCTTGCATGTTCCATTTTACTTATAATAGTAGGTAGCAATTCAAACTGCTAACACAATATAAATCACGAATCTATACTTTTCTTCAAATATATTCTTGTATCCCACTGCTGCCACCATATTATGTATTAAATTAATATAATCACTTTTTTAACTTCTTCTTCTTTATTTATATGGCGCCATCGCGATTGCGAAGTTTGTGAAGTTGTCACGTAATAGTGAGAACCGCAAAACAATGATATTAATAATAGGTTTAACATCTTTATCTATATGCTTGACAAGCACTCTATTTTATAAATTACCCACATCACTGTATGTAAACTATGGTTCTGTTTTGTACACCCGTAAGCCCAAATATTTTCTGGACAAATTAGTTTCAATTAATGACTTTGTTGTGCTTTGATACTCTGTACAACCCCAATAGAAAATGGATTCATGCATTATGTAGAATATAAAATGCACACACATTTTAATACAATATTTACGAAATACTAGCTGATCTAAACGAAATAATTAACAAATGCAATTCGTACTTACAATATGAGTTTAATAAATCTCTGTTGCTGGAGCCATCCTCTTATAAGAGCCTGTATTTTAACAGCAGACTGTTCCCTCTTTTTCTCTAATGCCCGTTCTTCTCTTGCAGCCTTAGTTTGCTCCAAGAACGTATCTTTACTTGTCAGAGATTTAGAAAACATTTTAAACTGCTTTATTGCGCTTGTAACTAAATGTGGCTATGTTTTCTCTTTTTTATTAGTTGTCAAGATATGACGATTCCACGATGCATTTTAGGAGGTAATTATCGCGGAAGCAGTAACATTTTTCGTAATCTCGATGGTTGAATAAAAAGGCAATATATTTTATATCATGACTGTAAGCACAAAGTCAATATTTTTCAGAATTTTTAGCTTTTTGTTATATTACTATATATACTTATTTTGACACCGCACCGCACCACAGACTACAATAGGGTCTCTTGCCGTGACACTTGACAGTGACACTTCTTTTTTTTTAGCGTAGATACTACAAGAGGTTCAAAACTATGCCAATCACATTTACATTAGATCATAAAATCTACTGGAAACAATTTGCAAATAATTAAAATAAACGCCCAATCGCTCTATAAATCCTGCCAAAATCTTTGATACCATTGCTAGCCTCGGCAACACTCATAGGTCTTCTAGCTTCGATCACGTAAGCGGATCGTGTCCACAAAGTCCAAATACCTTAGTAGTGATTAATTATACAATAATTAATCATCTAGGTATTTGGACAAAAAAATACTGAACAGTTACACAATAAGTATCCTCTACAAATCAAACCTCGAGTACAATAAAATTAACTTTATCAATACGTTACACATACCTACCTATATAATTTTTGTCAATTACTAAAGTCAGGGCCAAGCCTACCAAACTAATAAATTTTCTGTTGTTGCACATTCATTTGCCACCGACTTCAATAACTGACAAATTTAATTATATAGGTAATGAGTATGTTTATAAAGTTATTTTTATTGTATTTGATTAGTAAAGGATAGTTATTTTGTACTTTTCAGTGTTCTTTTTTTTGAAGGCGATTTACATTTTTTTTCTTAAAACTTTTTTTCTCTCTTTTGAGTTATCGTGGCCTAAATAAATATTTAGGACAGGTGTACAATTAACTTATTTCTAATTCTGGAGCGCAACGATATACAAGAGAATCGTCAATGTAAATAAAGGTTACAATCAGGTAGTGTTATTTGGTGTTATTTGGAGTATCTTCGAAGTCTAAGCACGAATACCTACCGATGAAATTTAAATCAAACCACCTCGGAAGTATACCCTTTCAAACAAATGCAAAAAAAAATTCAAATTCGGTCTACAATTGACGGAGTTATCGGTGAACATACATAAAAAAAACATACAGACGAACATAGAACTTCCTCCTTTTTTTGAAGTCGTAATCATAATCAAGTGGATTAAGATCGGAACTAGATGACAGCCAGTCTTCAGCTCTGATGAAGTCAGAAACGTTCCTTTCCAGTCACACTTGTGCGGATCGAGCTGATGATCCGGTGCTGAGAATTGCTGGAAGGACCATTCTTGGTTATACAACATGGTACTGTTGAGAGGCTTAACTACGTCCTCAAGAATCGGATCTTGATACACTTGGGCCGATGTTTTGATACCTTTTTCACAAAAATATGGCTCAGTCACACCTTGATAGCGAACACCCCACCAAACCATCACTGAAGCCGGATAATGGCATGTTCCCTACTGACTAATTGAGAAGCTTCTCTAGAACTCGTTAATATTCTGCTTATTAAAATATTGCTTGAAAGTAAACATTTTCTGAACTTCTCCCTTTGCGTACCGCCTAAGATGTTGTTTTGATTTTACCACCACCCTATTCATTTTTAAATTATCGGTTAAGTAACGACCAGTGCATTTCTTATAAGCTGCAAGTCTTAAGTCATCTTTTAAAATACGTGACGTGGTTCTGGGTGCTATATTCTTTTCCCTAAATGAAATCTTTTGCTTTCGGATAGTTCTTCGGATTCGTTCCTTCTCTGCTTTGATCGTCTTTTTAGTACGAATACTTCGTGGATGGCCAGATCTTTTTCTGTCACAGACAGAGGACGTTTCATTACACCTATTAATAGCCCGGTATACAAACGTTTGACTAATACCAAGCTGGTGGAAAGTAATTTGTGTAATGCTATATCATATCATATAATGATTTGGCAATCGCACGGCAGCATAATAACATAACAATAATCTACTATTTAAACCACTCCTAATCGACCATTGTGCTAGCAAGCCTAATTTATGCACTACGTATACAAGCAGAAAGCGCTCAGATCGCTAATATTAGGTATATTACTGTGCGATTGCCAAGTCATTATATTTATTATAGAAATAAAGATGTCAAATATTGATACGGTTAGTATAAATGTTGATAAGTAATTGATTAGATAACAATTTATAATAAACTTGTTGAATAGGTGCTTCCATAGACTAACTAAAATAACTGACTTGGTTTTACATAAGATCTCACAACTTTTTGCAGTGGAAGAACTGCGTTGCGAGACTTGGCATTTTTTTACATTTCCTGTTTTTGATGCGATCTAATTTCTTTTTGTAGGTCATCCTCCTTTTTTGTTTCTCGGGTAAAATATCTTGTCCGTCAGCTGTACCTAAAAGCCACTGAGTAAATAATCACTACCACTGAGTAAGTAGTCACTATCACTACGTCTAAAAGCGTAGATAAGTACCGAAAGGTATCTATGCCCTAAAATTTTCCAAACAATATTCAAATAATATCAACTTAATATAATCCAAATAACATTAGAAAATAAATAAGTCTTTCAATTATCAAACCAATAATAGCAATCGAAATTATAAAACAAAAATCGTAAACGCATAGGTAAGTAGCATTTCCGGGCACATCCGAACAGGAAGGAAGCATATTGAATTCGATTTTTCATTTTTTCCTTCCTTTGTAGGCTAAACGCTAAGTAAAATTTAAAATTTGTAGTTTGTGAGACTGCTAGAAGTACCTTAGAATTTTGATGATCGGTGAGTGTGTCAGTGACAAAATTAAGGCAATTTGACCTGCAATAGTTTTTAAACTACAGGTTCAAATTGAATGTCATTTGGAAATATATCTAATTGTATTTTAACCTCTTAGTCACTGAAAATTCAGCCTTCTAGCGTTATCCGGAACGAACTTACAGGGGGGTTACGGTCAAAGTGCCGTGAGTCGCTCCGAGAAAAGTATGGTAACGCTGTGTTCGACTTGGCGGGGGCAATGCCGTGCTCCCAAATAATATGCCTTAGACGTGACTATTAAGGAATGTCACATTTGGTACCCATACTATCCTACTCAGTGTAAAGTTAAATTTGATCTGTAGTAACTTACCTACTGATGTATCAATGGAAAGATTCTCAACGAGAATAAAAAGCAAAAGTGGGAATTAATCACAAAAACTTCCGATATTTAGAAATATTTTCCAAAGTTTACTTAATAATTTTCTAATTTTGGTTATTTTCCAAATGACACACCTCTACCTCTTCATGTAGACTAGGTATAGATATCTACCTGTTAAAAACGGCGCCTGTCTCCCGCAAAGCATCCTCGTGGGTCACGGAGTAATAATGATCATACAACCAATTTAGTATCACCGCTCTATGGGTGGTCAATCATTCTGGGAACTATGGACGCATATCAATTAAATGCACTAGGTCTCTCTATTTAATATTTATCTAATATTCAATCGTTTAAATAATATGTGATTTACATACGTATAGGTACCTACTTATTTAATGCGATTTAGTTTTTAATTTAATTTTTTATTTCATAAGAGCGCGCTAATATCAAACTTTTTTCTAACTTGATCCGCTAATACCGTAATTCTCAGCTTCAATAAGCCGCAGAGCACTTTTCAATTTTTAATACATATAAAACTTCCTTGAGAAATGTAGATCACGACAATGAGAGCTTTATTCAACTAGGTCCAGTGTTCCTCGAGATTATCAGTCATGTATACAGAGAGACTGACGCATGCGAGGGCCTTCGTTTTATTGCTTAGTAAGCATAAAGAGTGTATGACGATGAGTAGTACGGAAGTAGTATCTAAATTATAACCTGTTGTACAACAGGACAATATAAAAAAAAACTCGGCTACGTGCGAGTCGAACTCGTGCACCGAGTGTTCCGTACCAGCACATAATGTATCTGTGTCATGTAATTACCAAAAAATATGTCGAATTCAACAATAAACTTAACTTTGAAGTTTTATGGGACCATTTCACATACTCTCCAACTGCAAATTTAAGTTTGTAATCGCAAAATAATATTTTTTCACGAGATATAACTACTAATGAAAGGTTTTAGGATTTTTCCCTTTACTTTTGCTATAATACATTGCTTCTTGCCAAATTTCATGATTCTAGGTCAACAGGAAGTACCCTATAGGTTTGATTTCCTTGCAAGTGTCAAAATACGCGGCATAAACGACCGTACCTTTTGATTGTGTTGACTTAGAAGTTTGATTTTTTTACAACTCCAAAGGATTACAAATCTGAGTAATTGATATTAATTTCAAATTGAAACCTTCACGCGTTCCTAAGAAAAAGGGTCTTGACAGACAGACGGCCGGACAACAAAGTGATCCTGTAAGGATTCCTTTTTTCCTTTGAGAAATGGATCCATAAAAAGACAAAATTTGAGTTCGTTATCAATCTTACATTTTAATACTTAGCTATTTTCCTGTCTTAAAAAACCGGCTAATCGCAAGTGGGAGTGACGTAGATATTATAACAATATTAGGATGGTATAGTAGGCAAAATGGGACCCCGCTTAGAAGGGGCCCCCGACTCCCCCGACCCGAGAATGCCGTGAGTGCGAGCGCGGGAGGATTCTAACATTTATTTTTATAAAATTTAATATAAAGTAGTTTTATTTTCAATTAATTTAAATTACAATAAAGTACATAACATGTATCAAGGTTTGAATGCCTTTGTAAGAAAACGAAATCGCCAATTTTAGAACGCTTCCGAAACGTAGTTAATCCAATACCTACGCCCTTTAAATAATAAGTTACTAGATTTATATCGAAAAATGCACTCAATATTGTAACAGCCTTTTGTACGTAATTCACCTCGTGATTTACTTATTGAAAAGAAACTACAACTTTGAATTTCTTCTTCTTCTTTACATTGAGAGAGAGCCCCATTCTATGAATTTGCCACGGGCCTCATTGACATAGTTACGCCACTAACCACTAGATAACGATCATAACAATAATTTTCGCATAATGTGTTTAGCTAAAAAATATGTTTACTTTCATTCAGTACGGGATTTTTAGCGCAAACCCGATTCACATTTGGTCAGTTTTTATATTTGTTGTTTTACTTTAGAGTTTACACTATAATCACAGATTAATTAGTTACTAACGTAAACTGTAATTACATCCCGTTTGACGGTTATATGTATCTATGTATTGACATTTTTTGAATACACGCAAACAATAAAATGTTGAAAAAACAAGTTTCCTGTAACTCTCCTAAATTTTTTACTTTTTATTTTATTTATTGTTTATTGGGATATGCATCATAAAACACACATATTTTGTGAACATTTTAACTGGCTACTTATTATGTTACAAAAGATATTTAAAGCCCTTTATTTGTAGGATGGACTGACAAACGCAAGAACGGTATGTCGGTATGACGGCATACGCAGTCTTAGTAATTACAGTTTGCAATCTTTGGATACAGAGTGTTTAAAATTATACATATAATCAAAACATAGTTACCCACGTGGAACGAAAATTAATTTATGCATAATATATGATTTTAAACATATTTTAGAATCCTAGGAAAAACAAGAACGATTACCGAATAGAACCGGCTAAAGAAAAAAATACCTACTTAATTTAGTCGTGCATTAATAAATACCTAAATAAGAAATGCACGGGGATGTTAGGTACTTTGCAGTTAGCAGAAATGCAAGCGGACTGCATAAAAACTTGTATAAATTCACGACCTCGATGGTGCAGTGTTTAGGTGTCGCAGCCAAGCGCGGAAGATTCTGGGTTCGGTGTCCGGTCGGGTCAATTTAGGAAATGAACTTTTCTAAATTGTCTCGGGTCTGGGTGTACTGGGAACGCCCCAGTAGTCGTCGTCTGGTTCTCATGGCACAGGGAATGCCCTAGTTTAAGACCAGATGATTGGTGTGTATTGTCTGACGTATTTATTTATTTATTATTCAAGTGTTATTTTGCGGAAATTCATTCCGCGTGATGAATTCTTGCAATTTTTATCTAATATCCTCCGCCCAAAATTACAAACTCACTAATCGACACGTGTTTCGCTTTTTAACAACGTATCCTCAGGATGTTCTAGAGATCAGACTCGGCCAGTTAACGAGCACTTTTGGGCACGAGCACACTTGAGGGTTGCCAACATTTCTTCGGCTGACTATAGTATTTTTCAGAATAGACTTTGAAAAAATATACCTAGTATTTTATGGAAAGAGTAAAAAATAGGGAAAGACGTATTTGTTACTTAGTTATTTTTATAAAAAATACATTTTTTTGCACTTCTTGTATTTTTTAGAAATTGTCACATGCTTTATCGCATTTAATTTTTAAATGAATGTAGATCAAAAGCTCATTTCAAAACAGAGGTGCGTTCGGTTACACGCACATCGGACATCGCATCAGTCGAAACTCGATAGGTAACCCGTGATTCCTCGGACGTTGCTGGTGTCTATGGGGGGCGGTTGGTCACTCTCCATCAGGTGACCCGCTTGCTTCTTTGCCCCTTCTTTTATAAAAAAAAAGTAATTTAAAGCGCGTTCATTTTAAAAAGTGAGGAATTTGTTTGTTATTACTTTCGGTGTTGCACAATAAAGATTGATCACTGAAATATAGTATTTTTGCTTACCATATATATCTTCAACAATATATAGTACGCAGACCCGAAATATAGCACAATACTATATATTATGGTACGTTTGGTAACCCTACTAGCACCGAATCTAAAAGGGTAACTAGAACGGATTGGGTATTAGTTGCTCAGCGAGTCTGAAAAATATTAATATTTCTGAAATATCCTGGGGATGCTTCGTTAAAAGGCGAAACACGTATTGATTACTGAGTTCGTATTTTTTGGCAGAAAATTGCTAAAAATTATAAGAATTATCACATGCGAAAACTGCTAGCGGATCGGACTGCGTAGTACGTTAGCAGTTATGTCGATTGCATAAAATCTGCATCCAGAGTGCAATTTCAAATTTGGCTTGCAACTTGCAGTCCAAATACAGTATATACTCTAAAAAAAGATTTTAAAAAGTGAATTACAAGTAGGGTTCGACGACTGAAAATGATGTTTAAACCTAACAAGCATTTAAGAATATTTAACTTTCAGCAACTTAGGCACAAACAATTTAAAAAAATGTATGTCAAAACATTATAAAACTCATCAATTTGGATATACATACATACATTAAATATCTTCGCGCTGTATCCCTAACGGGATAGTCAGAGAGGACGGAGCGCAAAGCGTCGCGGTCCTTACATACTATTTTCGATTCCTCAAATATCATCATTCTCCTCACACGTTTTCGCATAGGTATGCCAGTGCTTTTGACATTTCCTTCCACTAACACTCTGGCTATTTGATCTTTATAAGTCTGCCTTTGTCTTCCTTGGCTTCTTTTACCATTCGCTTTCGCTCTGTAGATTTTCTTCGTCAGTCTTTCATGACTCATTCTTTCTATGTGCCCGAACCATCTAAGCATTTCTTTTTTCGTTTTTATAAAACACTATCGTGCAACCCATTCATACTGCGTACCTCTTCATTGCTTATCCTGTCCGCAAGGGTGACACTGAACATATTTCTAAGAGATCGCATTTCTATTTTATTTATCATACTTTCACTCCATTTCGAGCATAACCAGGTCTCACTACCGTACAATAAAGTTGGAACTAACACCACAGTGAGGATGACTATTATGACTGTGTTAGATATATTCACACTGCCTACTAATGCGGACAAAGCATCGTTCACTTTATTGCCAGCTGATACCCGTCTCTCCACATCCAGCTCACATCTTCCATCCTTCGAAAAGGCACTCCCCAGATACACAATTTCGTTCACTTATTCTAGACATTTTCCATGCATCCAAATCTCACATTTCGACTGTACCGCTTCCCTTTCAAACCCCAAAACTTTAATTATGTTCACATTCATATTTAATCCTTTCTCTTCACATTATTCAATTTGGAAATAGTGTACTCGAAACTCGAAAACTCGAAAAAAAAATAATTACAATTATTTAATACCTACCTAAAGAAATAATTACTTTGAGAATAGAATAATATAATTGCGAAGCCCTTAATAAAATTATATTAAAAATACACGTACTACTTACCTATCACGACTACTTTGTTGCCTTATTTACTAACTAAGGACATTAATAAGTAGGTATGTTCGTTTTTACAGACAAGCGTTCGAGACTTTTTGTTAAAAAATGTGCTTTAATGAGCGTATTAGCTTAGCAGTTTGAGGACAAAAGAAACAATAGGAACGTATGGTGTGGTCTTTACCTGGGAAAAGCACCTTAGTCAGGATGACTGATTTAAAGACAAGTACCTATTCAATAATCTTTTATAATACACAAGGGTAGTTGTCGGCTATAGCCTACTTTTTTACAAAATTCTCACACCTGATTACCTATTATCTATTTTTTAACAATGCATGTATGCTTTCACGCAACTCATTAGTAAACTATTTAAAAAACTTCGCAATCTGCCCGTTTCCGGCGATTAAGCTTTAAGGTGATATGAGTAAGCACCTATCTGGTGTGATAATGGGGCAGGAACTCTAAGATATGTGACGTCATGATAAGGCGATAAAACCTCACAATCGCATTGTTAACAGTGCGATGATTTAGTGCATATGGAATTCAAATGTGTACATAAAATATGCGCCTGTCTTATGAATACCTAATAAAATCTTAAATCGCTCATGCGCCTAACCATTCGATTGTCGTGGATATTCCCAAAAACTATGCGACAATATAAACTCAAAATGTAATGTATTGTAATGTAATATCTTACTATGTCACATTTGTATCGAAAAATAAAAGAATGAAAAAATTTGATATTAATCTGACTCGATCTGACCCACCCTCCCTTGTTTCTGAATTAATTGTACTAGAATTTTAAAAATTTTAGGGACTATAAAATCTTAATTAACAGAATACTTATAACGGAAGTCGTATGTTCTGCAGATTTTCAGAGCTTTCAGGTTATTTTACGATTTTATAAATATCGCGCGTAAAATTCCATATGGACTTTTTGGCGGGAACGGTAGAAGTGAGATTGTCATTTTATTTAGATTTTCTATTTTTTACATTTTTGGGAGTTTTAAATTTCAAAAGTGATAATATATCGTGTTTTAGAGTTTTGTGTAAGTGAAAACAATGGAGCAGGTCTAAATAAACACGTGTAGCTGAAGTTGTCGCGCTCTTCCAAGAAGTCCTTTATAATTTCAGTAAAGCTTATTATCACTTTACTGCAGAATGATTTATGATGAGAAGAATAAACGAATTAAAACAATACTCAGACGTGTGCATTGCATTGCCTGACTGTTTAACTCTAGTTTAACTCATCAACGATTCTACTTATTAATACGTGACATTCGCAAATGCGTTAATCTGTGCGCTATGCCATGAAGAAAGAAAAAAAAAACTCCATATATGAGTCAAACTAACATTGGACCTATTTCTTGTAGCTAAAATTACAGTTACCTAACAACTAGCAGTTACTAACGGTTAGACATTTCAATACCACATTGTAGGTATGTTTGCATTGCCTAACTATATAATATGATTAAGATTATATGTAAAAGGCGTTAGAAATAATGCAATGTACAATATTTGTTCATAGTTTCATGTTAATATTTGTCGGTGTTCCATTCAAATTAACAATGGACCTCCATCGATATACGCCTACGCACCGAATTCGAATGTCAATCGTAACAATCCTATTCCTATCCGATCACCTGTCAAAGCGAAGGCGGGCGGAAAGCTTTTGAAAAGCTCTCCAATACAACGAAGGCTTCGTAGTCCAGCGCCATTAGTCGCTTACCGACCAATAAAAGAAAAGAGGCGGGGCCATGCGCATGCGCCGCCTGTATGACCGAAAACATTCAGTATAAACGCAGCTGTCGTTTCGTCGTAACGCAGACCTTGCTTCTCGTAGCCTTTCGTTTGTTTTTAATTAGGAACTTTTGTGAGCGTGTTATAAATTGTTGCTTTTCTAATTTCACTTCATTTTTAGTTAACTGTTTCCAGTTAGATACTTTTGTGAATGTTCTTAGACTAATTTTGTTCTTGAAATGATATTGTGAAGTGACTCTAACGGTAACTGACATTCGCATGTGTGTACATTGAGGATAATTCAAGATGATGATGGATCAAGCGCACTTTGGTGAATATTTACTGAGGCAACAAATGATACACGCAGCTTCTCTTAGTAGTCTACGTAAGTTTTTATGTTTTAAAATTACGTATGCCTTTACTTAACCATAACTGAAATGGGGATTTGTAACACAGACAATTTAAACTCGCATTTTTTATTATGTACTTACTTAATATGATGATTACCACTGCACCTGAATTGCACTACCTATTAAGATACAAATATAACTCTAGCTTAAAAGTACTCACTTAAACTTTGATGTTTATATAACAATGGTTTGAAATAGCAATTAATGTACAATGATATTTATTAGCCATTTGCATAGGTATTGCAATTAAGTACGACTATACTCGCAAAGTGGTTAAAATAATCCACAGCTAGCAGTATGATTAAAAATTTGTTATAATAATTCCTGTAAAAGATGGGAAAACACGGTTATGGAACAAAATTGCCGATTAATTTTATCAAAATTATACTATTTTTTATATATACTGTTAAATGTATATAACCAAGGATTTCTTTACAAGGCGACTTTTGTTACATATATTGATGTCTACGTAATATTGAATAACTACATACAAATTATTAAACGTTAAACAGGATACGACTGTTTTTTCTCATTACTTTTAAGAATTTTTGAACACTAGTTAACAATAATAACATCTGCTTTTAAACTTGTTTATTGCAACCCTCTAAAGAAATAAATAGTTCTAGCTGAAATAAACTACGGGTACGGTTGAAAATTCTAGTGCCTAAAGTATTTCTTTCTCGAAAACGTAATACAGATCTCCTTTCTAGCATTGTTTGGAAATTGAAGAATACACTATTTGTAAATAAACAACTACCTATATGTGATAAATACATTAAAAATAACATCATGATTCTGAAGTAGCTCGTTAAAATCTTTTATATGAAATGTATTGACTGAACTTAATAGAAAATGTTTTCATTTTCGTATTAATGTTCTATTAATATACAATATATTTATTTAGGCACAATTATATACTATTATGTTCGGTATGTTTATATGTTTGCGTCATGTGTAACTTAGTAAATAATGTGCAGTTATTAAAAATATTATTTTGTATCAATCATTTTTTAAAGTAAGGTAGGTTTCACGAAACTTAAAATTCACGATTTATTAAAATGAATAATCAAGCAACTATGCTGTGTGTATTATACCTACTTGTAAATAATAAAATTATTTATGTGAAATAATAAAATTCGTTGTTTATTATTTTATGTTTGCCTTTATGTAATTAATATAAGAATTTCGCTACTTTTTTATTTCTCATGCTTACAGAGGCTAATAAACAACTTGACGGATTTAGATGACTGATTCATTATAATCTTCCAAATGTCCGAAGATATGCAAATTAGTTAGTTGAGTTTTATATCATTTAAATTATAATTCAGTTATCTTACGAACACATTCACAAATAATATCAAATTCTAACATCATAATAATTTAGAAAATTTCTTTTTTTACCTCATTTGTTGTATTCTTGGCAGATACCTGTTTTTATATAATTTTCTTTTACCACTTTCTACATAATATAACGCATATAATCTACAGAAACATACTTTTATAAAATGCAATATTTGTGATATGTTTGCCTGATGTATTTCAAGTCCTACTGAACAGATTCTAATGTAATTTTCTATATTTTATTTCCTTCTTTTACTATATTATACAGGGAGTATTTAGTATCTACTCGAGAAAGCATTAAAAAAAGTGTATTATATGCGACTCTAAGACAAGTACACTATAAATAAAATTTCATAATAAATAATCGATTATAAAGAAGAAATTCCCTGTTTTTATCTCGTATAGAGTATACTTAGTGTAGGTATACTTGTTTGGATAACATTTTCACTTACTATACTCTGTGTTCCTCAAATAACATAACATATAGGCTACATTTTTAATTAAGTGTCAGTAATGTTTTATTATATTTGATGTATTTTTTGTCTAATTTGTCATTATCTACTCGATTATATTTACTGCCGCAACATTACGTGCTGTCACTGAGCGACAATAAAAACTCAACAAATTACTATAAATTATCTAAACAAAACTGCTAATGAATATACGTACCAAAGTTTAGTATATACAGGGGAATATAACCTTTACTACATGTACACATAAGGTTGAACGAATTGTAATATAACCACTTTTAATTTGACTGGTACACGAATGTTGTGTTATTTAATCCTGAGTTTGTTGAGAGGTGAAACATATATCGATAAGTTGTTTATATGTATATGGCAAAATATGAATTAATTTTTTTATTGAAAACAGACGATGACTTTCCGCTAAGTGACGTCTGAAGTCGATAAAATAAAATGAGCGATATGTTAATAAACTATTTATCTGTTAGAAGATATTCAGGTGTACGTAATTTTACATTATTTGATAGATACTATTGTAACAGCGAACGTACTTATTGTAATACCGTTCCGATTGAAGGAATGCTTCGCATGTGTATCCTTTGGTAATCTTTATCATTATCACTACATAATATGTAGTATAAAAGGAAATATTCGGCGCGCCTTTCGCCATGTGTGTCCGTCTGTAAAAAGGCATTAATCTCTATTACATACATACATACATATCTTCACGCCGTATCCCTAACGGGGTAGTCAGAGAGGACGGAGCGCCAAGCGTCGCGGTCCTTACATACTTCTTTCGCTTCCTCAAATTACGTTAAATACAAATCTTGATTACGTTACTACTAAACGGATATCGTTGCAGTTTCTTTGTAATATTTTGAATTTCAGTACGTTTTTATAGAAGCTGAGCATTAAGAATATTAATTAAGCAAAAGCAAACTTTGAGGAAGTTTATTATTTAAGATAATGTGTAGTTTTAAGTTTGTAAATATTAACATATGTATGTACTTTTTGTTAATAAATAACTGTTAACTTGTAAAAATTAAGCAAAATAGCAAAAAATATTGTTATGTCTTATAACCTATTCAGGTGTAAAAACTTAAAACGAAAGTAAATAACCAAAAACGTTATCAGCAGTGTCTAAGATTCTTTCGCGATTAAGATTCAGACTGCACTAAAAACTACAATTTCAAGAAAAAGCAGTAAGCAAATGGAACCATCCAATCATAAGTTAAAAAACTCATGGACTTCATACCAAAAGCAGATTTCCACTCTGCAATAAGTCCGTTTTTGTTGTTATTATTATTATCTCAGCCGTCAGATATCCTGCTTGACTTCTGGACCTCTTCCATAGTACAGAGTTTGTTTATTTAATAGAATCAATTTTGAGATAGTGTTTACTAATCGAGTCTTGCAGTGAATTAGCAATTAGGGAACTCGATCTTGGCCCTTATTTCTAATCCCGGGATTTCGGGATTATACTTAGTCAATCGCGGGATCCCGGGATTATTTCGGCATTGAAGGTTACATATAGAAATAAGAAAATGGTACAGAAATCAGCTCTATAATAAACAAATCAAAATGTAGATAAAAATCGACGTATATAACAGTATACATCTAACTTTGCCAAATTTACTTGCCTGGCATTTTATTAGAAATAACAATTTAATATCAAGCAAGCATTGCCACATGCGCTTTGCTTAGCTAAAATTTTAATTTTAAATACAAGATTTTTTATTACGAGCAAGCGGCACCAAGTAACCCAGTGAGCTTGCTTGCCTATCATTATAATTGAAACCACAGGTTTTGTTATCGCAAAAACGTAATTTAACTGGTATTCAAGCAAACCTCACTTTTCAAGCGTTTCGCTTAACGCAGTTTATGTTGACTTTTTTAAAATGGCGTCAATTGCGAAAGTCTCGGGATCAGGAAAATGTAATCCTGAATATCGGGAAACATTAGCAGTATGACAGGGTTGCACAACAGTGTTATTGTAAAAATGAAGAAAGGAATGCTTAGATGGTTCGGGCACATGGAAAGAATGAGTGATGAAAGACTGACGAAGAAAATATACAGAGCGATAGTGAGTGGTAAAAGAAGCCAAGGAAGACCAAGGCTGACTTATGAAGATCAAATAGCCAGAGTGTTAGCAGACGGAAATGTCAAAAGCAAAACCTAGGCGAAAATGTGTGAGGAGAATGATGAGATTTGAGGAAGCGAAAGAGGTGTGTAAGGACCGCGACTCCTGGCGCTCCGTCCTCTCTGGCTACCCCGTTGGGGATACAGCGTGAAGTTATGTTATGTTATGTTATTAGCAGTAGAAACTCTGGCAACAATTACAAATACAAAATGTTGTGTTTCGGGAAAGTGTTTTTAAGTCTGCAGAGCTGACCTCGTCCTAATTGTACTTATCCTCCTAATGTATAAAATTCTCGTGTCACAGTGTTTGTAACAAAACTCCTCCGAAACGGCTTGACCGATTCTTATGAAATTTTGTGTGTATAGTCAGTAGGTCTGAGAATAGGACGTAAACTATTTTTCATACCCCTAAGTGATAAAGATGGTCCACCCCAAAACTTTTGATTTTATTTTTTTGGACAAAATTTTGTATTTAATTTTTTTATGATTCGGCATTAAAATACATACAACCCATTATTTATATATATTTAATATCGGGCAAAACAACATTTGCGGGGTCAGCTAGTACTTATATAATAATTAATAATAGCGACCTGCCCGGCTTCGCCTTGATGGGATCTATAATATACCTGTACAAAACTTTCCGGACGAAAAATCTCTAAATTTTGATAAAAACCGCATTAAAACATATTGCGTAATTTATTTTTTATTGAGATTTTAAAACAAAAATGCCATCCGAATTTCCGACTTTTTCGGTGGATTTTCCCGAAATTTTCTTTCGTATAAACCTTGTCCTGATAATTACGAGCACAACGAAAAAAAAAATTAGCCAAATCAGTTGAGTCGTTCTCAAGTGAAGATCTTTCATATAATAATATGCGGCAATTGTGATATTTATTTATATACATTTCACGGATGACTCCATGATTCAATTTTTATCTGCATATGTAAAGGAGCGAAAGCTTTTGCTGCTTAAACCAAACTAAAAAAATTAAACAGATAAAATTAGGTGTATATACCCAACGGTGTATCTCAGGTAAAATCTCGGGATCAGGAAAATGTAATCCTCAAAATCGGGAAACAGTAGCAGTAGAAACTCTGGCAACAATTACAAACACGAAATGTTGTGATTCGCGAAAGTGTTTTTAAGTCTGCAGAGCTGGCGTCGTCCTAATTGTACCTATATTATTTATATAATAATGTCATGATCATCACATTAGTGTGATTCATGGCAATATTAAAAAAGTTAGGACTTGAAAAAAAAGTGCTTGAAAATCTTTTCATAATGGAGCCCTCTTCGATTTTGTTTTCGTATTTTGTTTCTTTGTATACCTGAACACTTTTTCTTGATATGAGAACAATATCCTTAACACCAGACTTATTTATAATTTCTTTGAAAAGTCATTATTTCCATAATAGGTAACATTTATTTGTATAGAAAGCTAATTTGTAAACCGAGAGTTCCCACGGTTTGCAACGTTATGACAATAATAATCCTTAGTTAACTTACCCAAACTACATGGCGCCAAACTAAGTACTTTATAAGCTTACATTATGGTATTAATGTTACACAAAGATCTACAACAGTAATAAGTTTAAAGCCTATTTAAAGGAGTTTATTTCCTAAACTTCCCGCCGCAGCTTCGCACGGATAAATAATATTTTTTAAATAAAATGCAGGCCATGTTATTCGCTAATAATGTAACTTTCTATGGACGAAAGAATTTTTAAAATGGATTGAGTAGTTTTGAGTTCATCCATTACAAACAAACAATCAAGTTTATCTCTTTGTAATATTAGTATAGATGGTACATAAATGGTCAAAATCGAATCCAAGACATACTTACATATGCACGTACATTTCGATTACGTTTATACATACGCATGACATAAGTATGTACTTACTGACCTCCGTACCGGCCGAAAAGTGTACAATGAATGATTAATAAGGGTAGGTACTACATTAGGTATGCGCATAACAGACAAAAAAAATTAATGCAAGTTATTAGATGCATAAAGCGGTCGCTTGTCGGTACTTTTGATCTCACAATCTCAATCAGCCTTTAGATAACAACTTAGGAAGCAATATAATATCAGTTAAAACGTCATCAAATCGATATGCGGCATTTTAATGCGGCAATTCTGTCATTTGCATGAATCGGATTCGTATTGAATAATATCAGGATACTGGACAACGTAGTTACCTTAAATTAATGGTATTGGATTTTATTATTAAATTTTATAAATTGTATTGGATTTTATGGTTTATATATCCAATCGTGGAAGGTTCGGAGTTCGATTCTCGGTTGGGTCTATTTGGAAAACGAACTTTTGTAGATTGTCTCTGGTCTGGGTGTATCAGGAGGTGTCCCTAGTAGTCGTCGTTTGGTTCTCATAGCACAGTAAATGCCCCAGTTTGAGGCCAGATGTTTGGTATGCATTGTCTGGCGCATTTATTTATTACCTTTAACCTAACTTTTACCTGTGGATTTGTTCTCGCCAAAGTTGATAACATTTAATCAATCACCTTATTATGATTGCATTTTGTGACATGTTTTCACAAACGTTAACATTATTGAATTTTGCATCAATACTTTGCAAAAATAAATATTCTATGCGAATATTAAAATGATATCAAATTTCAAAATATATTAGAACTAAATTTATAATCAGACAAAGTCGCTTTAGTGTGTCGTAACGAAAATGTCTAAGATGGCAGAACCTTTAGCATCGTCTTGTCTGTTTATGCGTTTGTCTCTGTCGGTATCTATATCACAGTCGATTTATTCTAATACAGTCTGAGCTATATGTTACAGAAATGTAACTTGGTAACCTAAACCTAAATAAATATAAGTGTGGTAGAGCCATGCTGCATTGCAGCATAAATTGGGCCGGCTCGCCCGGGCAATACCACCTTCTCACAGAATATCGGCGTGAAAGAACAACATCTATTGCTGTAGTTTCGTTCGGCGAGTGAGAGAGCCGGTGGCCCACCTTCCCCTTCCCCCTCCTTTCTTTAAAAGCTGGCAATGCACCCGTGTCTCCACGGACGGTCCATGGGCAGCGGTGATCACTTTCCATCAGGTGACTCGGTTGCTTGTTTGACCCCTCTATTTAAAAAAAAAGAATTAAATAAAAAACTAAACATTTAATTATAGATATTCTGGATCCAATTTTTATTTTACTTTTTTAATTTAACTTCTACCTGTTCGAAGTTGTTATGGAATCCCATTTAATATGTGTCCAATATAACTTTAGCAGGCTTTTATTTAATTACTAACTATTTCCGTGACTTCGTTCTCGTGGTCTTTAATTTACTAAATTAAATAACTCGAAAACCTTCGCGAGCGTACGCAGAACAACTCACCGAAGTTTCATCACAATATCAAAATCGTTTAGAAACGCATGGAGCACAAACATACAAACAATCATTCATTATTATATTATATAAGAAGAAGAAGAATAGAAAATATGAGGGTAGCGTACAAGGCCTGTTCGGATCGCCATCAACCTTTTTCTCGCTAATTCTGTTCTGATGTCAAACAGCAGCGCTTGCACTGTTGTGTTCCGATACGAAGGGTACAATGGCCGGCGAAATTTTTGGGCCAAGGAACAGAACATCTCAGTACTAGGGTTGCTGACGCATTTGCAATCTGAATTCTTGGCCTTAATATTGTAATGTCCATGCATGCCTGAAGTCCGTGGCCCATTGGCGTCTGTATCTTACCTCAGGTTGACGCATTGGTCGTCCATCTTCCCTGTGGCATAAACAATAGACCAACTAAAGGCGGAAGCTTATTCGTGTGTGATACTATGTCTACTTATTACATTTAAGTATAATAACATTTGTAATTTCTGTTCAGCAAGTTAAGTCATACCTAGGATTCGTTGAAGCAGAATAACAAATTAAAATGTTTATTATTAAGTACCGTGATATCATGAAATTACTTCAACTGATACACATATTTCAAATAATTTATTTATAAATATCTACTTGTTTTTAAGGTTACATAGTATAAAACATATAGGTATGTAAGAGTCTTATTACCTACATACATACATACTGAGGAATTGCAACGCACGCATTTCAATTTTTTACTATAATAACATAACATAACATATCTTCACGCTGTATCCCCAACGGGGTAGTTAGAGAGGACGGAGCGCCAGGAGTCGCGGTCCTTACACACCTCTTTCGCTTCCTCAAATCTCATCATTCTCTTCACACATTTTCGCCTAGGTATGCGATGTATGTATGTATGAGGTGGGTAGGTTTTACTATAATGATTTTCTTTATAAGGGTTTACTTATCAAAGTTCAAATACTAACTTCTGAAAGTAAAGTCGTGTAATTTTTAACCGATTTTAAACAAGGAGAAGGTATATAAAAATAAATACATAAAACAAGCGTGTGTATGTATTTTTTCATATATGTTCGGACATAACTTCTTTGTTTATGACCTGCTTTCAATGATTCTCATTCCGTTGGTTTGAGTATAGGTCCAAGGCGGTCCCATTTAAATTTCACTGATACTGAAACTTGGGGCTTGGAGATATAGTTTATTTACATTAATGATTATTTTGTATATCGTTACGTTCCAGAATTTTAATAGAAATTAGTTGTAGACCTACCCTGGATTTTTATTTATGCAGAGTTCATTCAAAAGGGAGATATAAAAAAGTTATTAGGAAAAAAAAATCAAAACTCAAGTACAAAAATAACATTCAAATACCTACAATACAATAAAATTTGACAGAACCAAGCAACGACAGAAAGTCTACTAGTTTGGTAGACTTAGCACCGACTTCAGTAACTATTGAATTTATTCGATATTAGTAAATCGAATTTAATTATATAAGTAATATGTAAGAAGTAAGTAAGAGACTGGTCGAGGCTTCGCGAGACCGCTGGGCTGGTAGCTTCTGCCGCCAACGAATCAGTTTGGCTATTCAAAGAGGTAATGCTGCCAGTCTGTTGAACACCTTAAGCAATGACAGCTTTTTAAGTGGCGAGTTTGAGGAAGTCTATTATTTAAGATAATGTGTAGTTTTGTTTGTAAATATTAACGTATGTATGTACTTTTTTGTTATTGATAATTACATAAACATCACAGTAAAGTCAATTATATAGGTTACATTACAAAATAATCCAATTTCGTATAATGAAGTCGTCAACCAGACAAAATATTTTTATTATTTCACAATTTTCTCCAAGTTTCGATTTTCAAAATGATTCTACAAATTCAGTGCGTACGGGGACCCCCGAATGTCTTTTAAGATAATACAAACCTTCTGCGATCTCGTTAGAAAAAGGCACAATTAGCAAAATATTGTGGTTTATATTCTTGTCAACATGAATAGTTTTGCAATAAATTGAAATAGCGTTTTGTTCGTAAACAGAGCACCGCGTCGGCGCCGATGCCGAACCGCCAGTTTGCGACGCCCGTCTCTTGAACGGTGAACTATGGAGACGATTTCACGATATCGGCACTGAAATGATCATCACGAAAGGTGGGAGGTAAGTGTATCATGTAAAAGTTAAATAATATTACGATTTAGCAATTTTGAGGCGCCATCAATTTCAACCGACAACCATTCCGAATTGAATTCTATTGAAAGAAAACTTTACAGCAAAGACAGTATTTCTTTTTTTTTTTCGAAAACCAACACAGGTCGAAATATAGGATATAATTAGGTTCTATAATCCAATACTTAAACTGTTGTATTTCTACTTCTTTCCTTAATACGTTACAGTACTTAAAAAAAGTATGTAGGTATCTATACTTAGAATATCGTGGCGTTGTCACACTTTAAAGAAAAACGAAAAGATTGGAATGAAGACAAGATAACTAAGTTATAAAAAATAAATAATTCCAATAAGAGTAGGCTGTTTTAGCAAAGACAACATAGAACAACTTTATATTGTAACCTATGCCAGAAACATGAGTTTTTTGAGATGAAACAGCTTCGACTAAGGACAAAAAAACTTTAAGGGCATATTAATGGTCGCTTTAGTAGTTTTAAGAGAGAATAGAAGGCAAAAATGTTTGTTCAGTGATTCTTTCTTATTTTTCAACAAAGTTTTTAAAACAAACACCTCACATTTTAATAATCCGTTTCCGTATAATAATATATCTATTCCAGTTTCGTTTGATACAATTTTGAAAATTTTAATTAACGCGAAAAATATAACATTGTTAGTTAGTGAAAATATATGACTGTTTACAAAAAAAGTGTTATTTTTTCTATCGAAAACAAAATGGTCTTCCATATTTGGTCGCTTTCCTCTAGAAGTGGCGACAAGACGTCATTTTGTAACTCTTGAGGCTTTTTTTTATACTAAGGAGAAGACAAAAATCAAACAGACCTCAAAATGGTACGGGACAATGACAGGGCTAATGTCAGCACTTAAAAATGTTTGGAAACCCTGAATACTAAGATGCTGTGCCAATGGTATTGCCGTTTGGCGAGCAAGATGGTATCGACGTGCCAATATGAACTACTTTGGCCAGTCCGCTATTATCTGTATCCCGTTTACATAATAGTGGCACAGAATACAGTAGTACAGAATAATTTGAATCAACTAGAATAGACAAAAAAAAAGATGGCAGTAACGACTGATCTTACACAAGGTTCACAAACTGTTTTATAATATTGGAATAGATACATGGATGGATTTTAGTCATAAACAATAATCTAGATGTTACGATTACTAGCTGATAAAAATACGTATCTAATCAAAAATATATTTATTGCATAGGCAGTGGCTTAACTTAACCGCTGAGACCCGTGGAAAATTCATAACATGGGACCTTCCCACAATGTAAAGAAGCTCATCCAAAGTTACTAAATCTATAAAAGTGTCTACAAGTTTTATGAGTGGTAGAGCCATGCTGCATTGCAGCACAAATAGGGCCGGCTCGCCCGGTGAAATACCTCCCTCTCACAGAATATCGGTTTGATATAACAGCATCTATTGCTGTTGCGTTTTGTTTGGTGAGTGAAAGTGTCGGTGGCGCATCACTCCCTCCCCCTCCTTTCCCTCCTTTCCCTATTTCCTTAAAGGCCGGCAACGCACCGTGATTCTCCGGATGTTGCGGGTATCCATGGGCGGCGGTTCGCCACTCACCATCATGTGACCCGCTTGCTCGTTTGTCCCTCTTTTGTATATAAAAAAAAAGTGGCAAGTTTTTATGACTGTGTTCCGGATGCGTTGTGAAACTGGATGATTTCGTTTTCTTACAAATGCATTGAAACCTTGATACATGTGTTTTTGCTTTAGTAGGTATCTTAAATTAATTGGAAACAAAACTTGACTTTAAATTAAATTTTATAAAAATAAATAAATGTCAGGATTCTCCCGTGCTCACACGACACTGTTACTTCAGTGTGCATAGATGAGTTTGTCAATAAAATATAACTTTTTTACTAAAAACACTTTATTAATAACAAAAAAGTACATACATACGTTAATATTTACAATCTTAAAACTACACATTATCTTAAATAATAGACTTCCTCAAAGTTGCCGTTTAGAACACTGTCATTGCTTAAGGTGCCCAGCAGACTGGCAGCATTACCTCTTTGAATAGCCAAACTGATTCGTTGGCGAAAGAAGCTACTAGCCCGGTGGTCTCTCGAAGCCTCTACCAGTCTCTTACAAATATCTGAAACCAGTTGATGAGCTTCGAGGCCCCAGGGATCCAAGGTTTCGACTGCAAAGGGCGCAAATATGAAATTCTCAGAGAGAGTCACAAATTTCCAACGCAAATAAACTATTACGCACATTTTTTTTTAAAGTTTGTAACTCCCTTAATTCTTAAAATGCCAGGTAAAGATGTAGTAGCAGGTGTGTTCTATAAATTATATCTATTTTTTATTCTAAATTATTCGTTAGTAATTTTGAAATATTATTCATATATATTTTACCAGCCCTTTGAAACATTTACGTTTCACTAATTCTCGCATCAGCAGCTAGACCTTCTAAAATCCATTGCAGGTACATAAATATTAATTATACGATATCGAGTATTTAATTAATACTTAATACTACAAATTAAAATTGAGTTATTTTAATTACCGTGCAAGATGAAATCAAAGATTATTTCGTTTAGATAATATCTAGGGTGAAATTCTTTACCGTCTCGATGACATCGTTTACGTTATAAATGTACAGTTGTCATTGTAAATCGAGTATATTTTTATGTACATTAATAAATTTGTGGAAAGAATGTGTGACGAAAGACTACAGAGCGAAAGTGAGTGGTAGCAGAAGCCAAGGCAGATCAAGGCTGACTTACGATCAAATAACTAGAGTGTTAGCTGATGGAAATGCCAAAAGCACCCGCATATCCAGGCGAAAATGCGTGAGGAGAATGATGAGATTCGAGAAGGCGAAAGAAGCATGTAACAACTGCGAAGCTTGGCGCTCCGTCCTCTCTGGCTACCCTGTTTGGGATACACCGTGAAAATATGTATGTATGTATGTAATATGTATATATGAACAAATCCACGCCATTTCTCATTCGGAGTTGACAGTGCCCAGAAACAGTAAAACCATACCTTTAAGTTAAGGCAAAGCGGATTCATAGTTCGCTATACTTTTATACCACCTTTACCATACTGTTAGCAACACTAAAAGATAATTTATTATGGTGGCAACACAGCCGATGCTCCCTCTCTGTCTCTCTTTCCCAATTTAGTATAATTTATGCAGTAACGTACGCTCTTATATTATAAAATAAATTTTAAAAAATCGATAAAGAAAAGTTTTAATTCAAAATACAACAACAGACATTAGCAATAATAAAGTCTATCATATTCCCTTATATAGTAATAAGCCTTATCTCTTGGTGGACATTCACGGGCAATGCTGAAGACAAATAACTATTATATTGTAAGTTTTTCTTTCACTGTCATATCAGCACGGAGACATTTTTATACATACGTTACATAATATTTCGAATAGTGTTATTTTCATGTCTATAATTTCTGCATTACATTCAACAATCTTAATAACAATAATTTCTGAACACTTTTTTTTATGCTGACTAACGTTGTAATGGTTTTGGTAATTAAATTATATTTCAAAAATATTGGACAAAATTGATGTTCTAAGAATTTAATGTGTATCTCAAATAGATGTTCTTTTTTTGGAGTTCTCATAGTCATTTATATTTTAATTTTTTTTACATAAATAGTATTGAAGAAACATAAAAGTAAATATAACATAGCGAAATAGAAGTATTTCGAAAACTAGGTAATGTTAGTTATTAGGTATAGGTTATTAGGTAGGTAGTTGGGTGCATATTCAAAAAACGAACATCCCAACGCGATTATCTAGTCAATTAAATGATGCAGCTGTCGCAAACCCAAGATCGAATTTAGGAAAACACATTACTCGTCATAAATTTTAAAATAACAACAAAAACTTAACGAAAACCCATTAGGGCTGCCGAATCTGACGCGGGCCTTGTTAACGAATAATTTGGGTGCAGGCCGGACCTCCGTCATAGACAAAACAAACAGCTGCATCACAGGCAATTTGTGCATTTCTCTAAATGGCCGAGCACAAATTATACCTTATTATAAGCTTGTTTGCTTTACGACGAAACCCCCTCAATTAAGTTTTTTCGTGATCGATAATGTAGAGCGAGCAGTGAAGAAATTACACAGTCCGCGCAGTCTCGGCGCCTCTGCCCTTCTTGCGTGAGCAAGACTGTGACCTACCGCGTGACTCCACGCCTGTCGCACCGTCGTAATTATGAACCTATTCATCTCGCGACTCGTCGTTAACGGAATGCAACCGAGGACTTATAAACAATGCGTTCCCGAAGAATCATTGATACATTTCGATCGATAATAAGCCTTGTTACTAATTAAAAAGAAAATGTTTTGTAATTAATGGTGCCTAATTACCACTCGAAGGCTGAGTTACGTCGTGTTGTCAACCATGCGGCGAATTATATTGATTGGCAAAAAGGGGCGCTCACTGTAAACAGCTTGTACCGGCGTGCCAGCACGCTGTCGTACTGTTTTTGCTCTCGTGGATAATTAACCGGGTTCATGTGTGCTCCTGTCATCTCCTTAACACGTTTTTTTCATGCGGCCTCCAGGGCAGCGCGGACCACCAGCGGCCGGCTAACATTCCAGTAATTTACCGCTTTATCCATACGTTTGGTGAATCTCGTTAACTGCTCGCCGTCTAGAGGTCACTTTTGTTTGTTTTACATTAATGATGCCGCGTGAGAGAGGCCGGGGGCGCGCCGGCGCCGGCCCTGGCGCCATACAAACCGAAATGGATCAAAAATATTTCATTTATTTCTCGTATTGAACACTAGTTAGAGCTGCGCCCGCTGCGTGTCCGACGTAATTGAGTTATTCGTCGCGGCTCGCGTTCAATTGTATACGAAGTACCGACGCTTCAAATTAGTCATTGCGGCTGAGGTGTGACTTAATGCTTTTGGTGGTTGTTCAAATAGAAGTTAAAAGCAGTTCTTTATCCTAACTTCAAGGAGTGGGGTTAAGGTTTAGTTAATGTGATGTGCAAACAGTGATATTTGGGCGGTACATTTGTATATGGCTTCAACCTGTATGGTGTTAACACCTGCTGTATCGACGCCATACTGCTTGTTTTACATCTTATGAACTATATAAAGCTGTAAATTATGGTCTTTCCATGTATATATACAGACTATTCTTTTACTTTTTTCACTCGTTTATCATTAACTAATGCTGCTAATGGCATAATAATTACAATACAGTTGCTCTACTGTTTTAAGTTGAATACAAATAAAATAAAAGTTTTAAAAACTGGGACATATCCCATCTGTCCGTGTTCATAGATAATACTTAACCCTCAAATAATCGTCGTTCAAACAAACATTGGTTAGAATAGAGTTGGTTATTTATTTTTTCTCAAAACCGAAATATGACAAATGGGCGAGGCGCGCCGGCGCAGCGCTCGCGTGTCGTCGCGCGGACCTCCCGCCATTTTAAAAACAAACACACAACACAAAAACTCGTTATTTATTCTTGTGTTATACGATGGGAAGGGCGCGCCCGAATTCGCTTGAAAAAATCGTAAGTTATAATTAAAAACATACTCGTATGTCATGATCTTCTTAAAAGGCCAGAACTCTCGTTTAAATTTCAAAACGACTCTATCGTCCAAAGGAAAATCGCGTTGGTCATGTGGCGTGCATTACTCAATCACATATGAATTTTAATCGTTATTATCTACAATGTTTATGATAGAGACGTTGGTAATCACGTCTCCAATCTTTCTTCACGAGTTCATATCGGAACGAGTGTAAGCTCATCCCGGCGCTTGTTTTAACAGAAATGCCGATTAATTGATTCGATCTGTGTCGTAATTAAAATGGGTGATTAGAGCGCGGGGAGCGGCGCCGGCGCCTCAAAGCGTCGCCGCCGACATTCCTTTTGTTTTACCACGGGTCGTTTGTCGCCTGCATGCTGAGAACACTACTCTCCGTCTCTTTTTCACGATTATGATTTTCGACCAGTGTGAGCGGAAGGTGCGCGGGCGCCGACCTCCTGGTGCGCGTCGGCCCCCCGCCGCGCGCCCCGCCCAGCATCCTAGCACTAATAATCAGATTATGACAGCGCTCCGTCTCACAAGTGCACTGTATCGGTCGTCACTCTTCACTGTCTCATGAAAACTTGACAGTAGAATTTCACGTAAGTAGGTACCAAATCGAACACTATTTAGATCAAAGATATTAGCCATCAGCGCTACAATTAACCGCTTTTAAAAGTTTGACATAACATTTCTTTGTTTTAAACTCTGATAGCCGCAGGTGGTATCTGACATTGAAAAATACAATCTCTTGAAATGGGTTATCGTATGAACAACAAATAAAAAAGTGGTATAAGACGTTAAATTGACCGAGAATAATGTTGTTCCAAAACGACACTGAAATTGTCGTAAAGCCGTAATATTTGTAAACGAAATTGTTTGTAACTACAACTTAAGCTAATAGAAAACGTTTAGAGTAATGAAAGCTTAGATGAAATCGTAAAAATTGTAGCGATTGGATAAAAAGCGTAACGTCATTGAATGTAATGGGTAAATCCGGCTCTAAGGACCAATCTCACATACGGAATCCGAAGCACGCGCCGACTGGTCGCCATGACTGAACGATCATATCGCAATATCTCTAGGGAATATCTCATATATTCATGATTTGTACACAACTTTTGTCTCAAACCGCTTTTCATTACAGTTATCGTATAAGATGACTAAATAAAAACTCTTGAACACCGAGCAATGTACGTTGATCAACGGGAAAGATCTGAAATACTTTAAGCGAGGTGAGCGATCAACAGAGTCGCAATGTCATCATCGGCTCCTGCGCTTTTTGTCCCGGGACAGGTTGAAACAATCAACAAATAAAACAATCAAAAAACAATATACTCGGGAATCTTCGTCGAACTGTTCATGAATCGTTTTTTGCCAGACAACAGCGAGCTGATGATAATTTCTCATTAGGTTATAACATTTTTGTCAGTCGAATCGTCGTAAATTCCTCGAATAATTTGGTGAAGAAAGTGGTCGAGTAGATGTTTTGTTTTTATGGCGCCAACGAGCAGCTCGGGTTAGATCGGTATCTGCCGATACAAGCGTTTAACCCATGTTACGTGGAACTCGGGAATTATTCTCACGGAGTCCAACTCGAGCTAACAAATTGTAATGTGACTGAATGAGACAAGTGACATTATTTCTTTGGATATTTTTGTGCCATATAATGAATTAAACACAATTAAGTCAAGTGTAAATTATGTGAATTAATCTCGATAATTCAACAGGTTTCAAGGGATTGGAATGACAACCTTTTTAAATAGAAGACCCAAAAATAAACCAATCCGCTGGTAAATATGACACTTATTTATATGAAATAAGCTGATTAACCGCCCTTTCTATAGAAAACAATACACCGAATGACGATGCTACCTGCCTTGCTATTTTTAGCGAAATTGTTTGGATCGGCTTATTTTAATGAAAATATGTATTCTGTTTACAGGTGGGTAGGTTTATTTAAGTTGCTTCACTTTGAACTACGCGAAGCGGAGGCTTTTTTAATGCCCATTAGTAAAAGTTATTATTATAACTCCTTAAAACCTGTTGAATTTTAGAGATTAAATACACGTATCCGCCTTTTCAATACCTTTAAAAATGTATTCGTCGTTGGGTCGTTTTATCATAGTAAACAGTCACGAAAACACATTTAGGACACCTCAGGCAATCTTATGCATGTATGTGTACTTGCGAGACATGAAAACAAGTCTACCAGCTTCTGTCAATTGACACCAACGCAGTAGGGGATCTGTTCTCTGATCACATCTTGAAACATTGTAGTACTACGTGCTTATATTCCCAGTGCGTGTCTATATATTGCTTCTCTAGAAATGGTCATTACGACTGCGTCTGGGTGAGTCGTCAATCATAAAAGGTCATAAAAACGTGAACACGTACAATGGTAGCTGTGGGTGAAAAAATCTTGTAGGATCTATCACATTTTGTAACGAAACAGAGTGAAGTTGCTTACGCTTCTCATTTAATTTCTCGCCGGAGTTCATGTAACGTAAGAATTGTAATTCGGTCCGTCACTTTTACAAATAAAACTTTTTTTTTTTTTTCACAATAGATCATTTATTAACAAAAAGTACATACATATGTTAATATTTACAAACTTACAACTACACATTATCTTAAATAATAAACTTCCTCAAAGTTGCCGCTTAGAAAGCTGTCATTGCTCAAGGTACCTAAATAAAACTTAAATTTGAAATTTAAAAAACCCCCGACTCAAAAAAATTCTAAAAATAAAAAATAATATGTACGTTGTACATTACTACTACTACCACAGATTAATTAGTTACTGCTACTCCTATTTACATTATAACTTATCACAAACTTTAGGAACCACTCCGTACATTTTTTTTGAGTCGGGGATTTTTAAATTTTAAATTTAATTTATTTCATGCTTTTTAAATACGCGACGTTCGACACTATATGAGATTTTGCCACGCCGAAATCTGCGTATTCTGACAATAATTGACTGCTACATCATCAGACCCTGATCACCATCTTTTATCTATCTATAACCTGTTCGTCGAAACCATTCCAATGAGCAAAAACATGATACCTCTGCTGTAAGTTGCACTTTTCTTATTTGCATGTAAACTACCTCCAATATGCCAACGAGAAATAAAAATGAGATTAATTTATTATTTTAATTTATATTTATTATTATTAAAATAAATATACAAATAATATTTTGTTAAAAAAAAAGTAAAATTAGAGAAATGTTAAAAAAGATTGATTTATTTTATTAAATAAAGTTTTAGTCGAGTTACACATTTTACACTTCAGGTAGATAGTATTTCAATGTGAGTAGTGTTCACAATAACTAATGTATATTATGGTACATACCATAGACAGAGAGTATTCCCTTAGGATAGCTCGATAAGATCTCGTGGGTGCAGTGCACGTCGCATCGTGAACCAACTTTGTAAATGTGGGCACCGTCATCGGCGCCGTGCTGCAACAAATATAGTGTTGCCGCATGTCTCCTTTTCTGTAAATAATTCTTTAAGATATTGTTTAAGTTGACAACAAGTCTTTAAATTACTGAATTTTCTATTACATTTTATCGATATTGAACTTTTAATAGATTGTGAAAATGATTTTACAATACTAATATTAGACCAAGACTTATAATTATTAGATTTTTTTTTCGACAAAACAACACCAAAGAATTTGTAAAAAATTTGTACATGTTCCACATTTAAATGCTCGCTTTTTATATTAGACTGTTAAATTTCTGTAAATTAAAATATAAATTATTGTTATTTCTTTTAAAGTTATTTGAATGATGTGTACTCGAGGTTTTGAGCATCAATTTTCGGATACTTCACTGAACTTTTTAACATCGCTCAACCATTTTTTGGTGTTAAATGTGATATAATTAACGACAGAAAGCATTCAAACAGTTTATCTCCTATGGCATCTATTACACTGTCGTCACATTTCATTGCAATATTAACGAAAGGTATGTTTTATATGGGGCTGATATTTTAATAGCCTTTTAACAAACCACAATGATACATGACATTAAACCGCGGACGTGGGTGACAGAACCACCCGCGCGCCGCTCGTGTCTTCGATACCATCAGCTCCTAACCATCGCGACATCACGATGTATATCTACTCACGGTCCCTTCGCTACCGAAATAAGATAACTCGAATGTCGTCGAAGATAAGCCGTAACTCCCCGAATGGAGGCTGGGTGCAGACGCACGATTCTCTAATAAAAGTTCGTAAAAGTTGTGAACGCTGCCCACTCAGTACTTTCGGAAACAGTTCTTTGTTTACACTTTGAGTGGCTAAGGATTAAACTACAATCGACAATTAATTACAAGTGAAAAGTTATACGTGAATCATTCAACCTACCTATAGAGTGGCAATGTCATTTATTTTGTATGAAAGCAATTTACGTCTGAACACTGTTGCGATTACTGCGTTTTGTTTTAGTTTCATTTTTTGCTATTTTTGCCACACCACCAAATAAAACAATAAGCCATTACATAAATATTTAAATATCTGTCGGAATATACAGAGATGTACACAGGTCCAGTATTAGTTATGTGCTACTTAATGCAAGGGAGAGTTAATATTTGTTAGTGTAAATAAACTGAGCAGTGGTGAATAAGATGGTTCGATATTTCGTCTCTATAGGTTGGGTAGTCCATGAAAGTTATAACTATTGTTAATATTATATAATATTTTTGATACTATTATTTTGAGGGTGTTGCTTGTATTCGTTAATGATTTTGATTATAACAGTTAATCACTAATATTGGCAATAGCTAAAAAGTAACCAGAAAAGTTGTTTATTTCAGTCTACAAAATGGTTTTATGAAGGTAATGAACGTAGTATCTTAAATGTATTATAATGCCGCATGAAGAAGTGTATCCGCGTGATTAAAGCTCGCGTAAATCAATGGCGACGTTTCTTCACAACTAGGTGACATCAAAACAAGCGCAAGTGATTCCGTGGAACATGTAACATCAGTTCAATGTCAACACGCTCAGGAGTGTCGCAACGCCCACTAATTGCGCTGATGACGCGTTCGGCGCGTTTGAACTCTACACATTACAAGCAGCCTTGGCGCGATTCCCGGTATACGCGCCTGGGCAATATGGGTGACGAAAAAGTTACAAGAGTCTGCGACTTAAGAGTAGAATTACACAATTAACTGTACATTTTTACATTGATTTAATACATCGAAATTATGGGATGTCTTGAACTTGAATACCCGCCCACTACGCTGAGCATGTTTTATATGAATAAATAAGCTGATTGACCGCCATTTCTGTAGAAAACAATACACCGAACAATGAATCAGTACCTGTGGTACGAATTTCTAGTGAAATGACACCGATTAGCTTATTTTGTTTTAAATACCTGTGTCCTATTTATACGCTGGCCGGCTGTAAATAGAACACATAGTTGCTTCATCTTCGAAATCGAAGTATTAATTTCATTTGAATTTATAGTATAGTAGTTCTTTACTTGAACCACGCACATAGAATTAATATCAATTAACACACACTGGCTTAATTGTGAATCGGCGCGGGCTCGCGTGCGGCGGCCTCTTTGTCGGCGCAAGTGAACCTCCTGCGTGTGCGCAAATATTCGCAACCGTATCTCTGGTTCTTCGAAAACCTTCCTAAAATACTGGCGCCATTCATATCGATATTTACTCTAAGCGATATTATAATCTAAGTGTGCGGCGTACGGTTCTAACTAGCTATTGCGGTAAAAGACTGTAGAGTTCCAGGGATAGCGGCGGTATCACGGATCACGGTACGACGAGCGAAGATCCTGTGCTTGATGGATTGCGATTGCTTTTCCGCACTTAACTATGTATTTACACTAAGAGATTTTCGCAACATTTAAAATACTCAAACTGTCTATTAAATACATCGTAATTACTAATGATTAACATTATCTTTTTATTATATTGGAAACCTTGAATTTAAACCATTAAATGTTATTACATCGAAATTAATTGTAAAAAGAAAATATGCATTTTGTTATGTTCCAACATTCTTTTGTTTCCAAATTCGATGCTCAATCATAGATGACGGGCAGCGTTATTGAAATTCAACAGCTACTATCTTCACAATCTATAATCTAAGATAAAAATCACACCGTTTTAGGTGATCATCAATTCTTTGTTATATCGCAGCTTTGACAGGATTATAATTAGAAACTGTCCGTCCTCATGGTTTGTCGTTTTTAATGTCGCTAGCCGATCCCATACTGCGCCCGCGCTCGCATTTCATTAGCCGCTAACATCGAATAACCTCTTTTTTTCCGAGTTGGTTAAAAAGCTTGCGTTATAAAACCATGTGATTTATGCCGGGTCGGTGGCTAACGAGCGATCGCCACCGGTCCGACAATTCCTGTCAAATAAAACGAATTTAATTTTCGAGTAATGTTTTGTATTAGGTAAGTTATAACATATTTTTCAAACTATTGCCTTTGTTTTATTTAAACATAAATAAAGAAATTAAATCAAGATTAATGCGTACAGGGTGTCTTCTTATTATATTATTACATTTTTTAAAAGCTTAACTTTCTAAATTTAAAATTATCTGTACGTTGATAAGTTTTTCTTCTGATAAAATCGTTATTACAAAATCGAAAATTGTTTGGATACGACCTTCCCTCCACTCATATTAGATTTGATCTATACTTTATAATTGAGTCAAACTAAATATTATGGTGATTTTTAATACACTTTTGCTTTTATAGATTGTAAGAAAAATATCCTCTAATGAATGCATTTTTAATATTCAATAACAATAAAACTGTAAACAATACAAGTGCATCAGCTATTATCTAAACGATCTGTTGTGGACAGTGGACGGCGTCAAAAGGCGCATAATAGGCTGTAGATGCTCGCGGCAGATAAGCTTTGTCCTGAGTTGCGCGGGCGCAGGCGGTCGTACGAACTGTCAACTAAATTACCGAGCGTTTGTCGGCCCTTCCTCTCGCAATTTACGAGCTTTAGGACGTCGGCGCCGGCGCTTTGTAATGTGCAAAACTAATTCCGCTTTAGTGATAACGATGTGATAACGATTAGTTGGGCATAATTACGATTAGATAATTGTAATTTGTTATAATTACAATCACAGTGTAATGCAACCTGCTTTAGGTTACACTGCGATATTCGAAGAGGTAAATCGAATAAAGTCTATTTGTTTACTTTATTTATAAAGCTTTATATACAGTTTCAATAATACGTTATTGATGATACCTTTTTTTACCGTTTTTTTGCAGAAAAAAGTTTCACACTGATCTAGGAGAGTAATAATAGATTTAGAATGCGTCAGGTGCTCATTTTTCTTGCAGGTCATACATAGATATTTCGTTCAAGACATAGAGCTTATTATAAGGAACTAATAGAGAGGATGGTCTAGCAAAGGATGATAACGATAAAAGCCAAAATAAATACTTGTTACTATAATTAGCTATAAGGTCTGATGTTGTTGCGCCTTAGTGATCGGTCTACCCTAATGCTATTCGCTAAAATAGAATGGAATTGTGTATTGCAGAAATTGTCAAGATAATATTCACATTAGCGTCAAATGTGGTAATATTTTATTATATAATATTTTCGAAGAACTTGCGATTAAAAAAACACTTGAACTTAATTACGTCGATATAAATTAGTTATTATAAAATCAGAATGAATATCGCAAACGGCATGCTTTTGCTACCTTGAAAGCAAAAGGGCGCCGACGAGCGATTAAATATTTCCAATTTCCGCATCGGCGACGGCGGCCGACGCAACCCTGGCTGTAAATTTGGCACAAACGCATAAACATGTCGCAGGTGTATCTCAGCGGGTGTGCATTGTCAGGAAATGTTCAGCATCACACCCCCAGCGTCACCGCGACCGTGATCGTTGATGGACCTACTTAGCTATTAAACTTTCGAACATAACTGACATTAAAATATGTACATACATATTTTATTGTTTGATAATTATTCTGTTTACGAATCTTTGAATCTTTTGCAAAGAGATTATTTTGTGACATCAAAAGGGTCTCGTGACGAAATAAAATACCACATAATCACTAGTTAACTATTTTTATTGTTGTGGATTAAGACTTATTTTTACAGAATTATCTAGTGATAATGCGCACGAGCTGTCTCGACATCTCGTTTTATCGCCTCTCTTCTCCCCTCCTCTCTCCCTCACCGTTCCTTTCCACTCTCTCACACCGCATCTTTCCTATACCACATGTCCAGCTCGCCTTGTCTCGTATCGTCCTGCACTTCATGATATTTCTGTTACAATTTCTTTTTTTTTTATGGCAAAGGGGCAAATGAGCATACGAATCACCTGCTGATGGAAAGTGGTCACCGCCACCCATGGACACCCGCAACGTTTTGCAAACATTTTTATACATTAAATTAAAATACTTAAAAATTATAAAAAAAAAACATTATAGTAGTCTCCTTTTGCCATTTAAACTCTAACAGTAGAGGGAATGCTAGAAGAATAGGATATTCCAGACTATGACGTCACAAATTCGTAGGTCGTTGTTTAGCGCTAAGTGACACCGACAAAACGTATCCCCACTATTTGAGTTAAAGCCCATAACTTTTCCTTTCAATGAATTTTTTCAACATTTCCACACTCCTATTCATGATTAATTAATCTATATTTTAGTTAGTTAAAAAATAGTCTCTACAGGATTTCCTGACGTCTAATCATGTAATTTCTATTGCTGGAATTCTATGGACATAATAGTTCATTCTTTCCGGCGTTTTCATATTAAAAATAAATTTGACTAATGCCCATCATTTAGTTTAAAATGTCGAATTGAAATTATTTTGTATGCAACCGAAGTTACGCAAATTACACCATGGATAGATTCCTTGTTTAGATGTTCCATTGATAACTTTCATTGCTTCGTTTTGTTCTCTGTTGGCATGCAATGTCACAACCGTTCTATTTTCAATATTATTAAGATGACAGGTGACGGAAGATTTTTTTTATAATTAAGAAAATGTAATCTTTTAATGAGGGGTAGTATTGCTAGACTCACACGTAACAACTACCGCGTAAATTGGACACTGGAAAATCCCGAAAAAACCAACTACGGATTAATACTGTTACATAATAAAATCGAATAGGAATAGATTTGACTGGCCCATTGATATGGTGGCGGAGGATTGGCCTTTTAAGGTAGGGCCATGGGTTCAATCCCTAATGCGATCAATTGAGGGAACGAACTTTTCCAAATTGACTTAGGGTGGCTTGCAACATTTAAACTCGATTTAAGGATTTGACATCTCGCTTGCACCAAAGATTTAATAGATGGTGCAAGCGAGAAGCAATTTCCTTAAATCGGGATTAAATTGTTGGTGCAAGTCACCCTTAGAATCTGAATGTTACAGGGAGTTCCTCTAGTTTGTTGTGTGGTACACTTAACACAACTCTAGTGCTTAGTTTGAGGTCACGCAACTTTGTGACAATGTCTGAAGTATTGATATTATTATAAGACATAAACGCAACGAGCAGTATTAAAATAAGTAAGACTTCAGTGACATTTCACTGATGTCTTTTTTGAGATCTCTTACAACGTTAATAATATTCGTAAAAAAAAAGCATAAATTGTGAATATATACAGATACAATAGTTACGTTTCTATCAGATTTTTTATGAAATATAATCATCTCTAACTAAATATTGTTTTTAATTATTTTTTTATTTCTGTGTAACATTCTTTAGATACTAAAATGCGATTAACTGCTGTGTGACTAAAAAAAATGTTTAATTATTTTTATGAATTATGATCGAAATTGTATTTAAAAGTATAAAAGTCAATTTTCAAATTCTTTTTTGTAAAAAATTTTTTTTCTAATAAAATGTTTTCAATTGTACTTTTTATTATTAGACTATTATTTATTATTAGACTATTCTGTTTAATCTATGTGTAGGTACTATCGCATAAATAGCCCATATCGTACCCTAAGAAATGTTTGAGTCGATGTTTCTTGTGCCCGCGCGCCCACCTGCGGCTACCTTCGGCAAAAACCAACCAATAAAATGAAATAAAACTTTTTGTCGCGATCGTTATGATTGAATGTGCAGTCGCTGATTTTAGACAAAGGACGGCAGATAGACGGTCCCCATCAATATGCTAATACGTAATGTTACGACGAGCCCGAGACGATTCCGAGCCTTTTTTGTGGCAAGTCCAAATTGGTTTATTTGTTTTGTTACAAGCGTATTTCTTTAAAGTCGAGTTTGTTTGTATTGCGGAGGCGAACTCGCGGTGCATATGGAGTCGTCGGGGAATGTCACTTTTTGTAAATTCCAAATATGTGTTTTGAAAATATTTAAACATTTTTTGAATGATGTGTTTCATAAAAATTTCATCGTCCTATAACAACGGGATATTTTCCGGTCGGAATTACTTATTTACATATTGTTTCCTGAACCGCCCCTAATGTGTATCTGAGAGCATTGTAATCGGTATTTGCTGATTCATTGACAACATTTCCTTCTTAACAACCCACTTAACTGAAACAACACGATCAGAGCCGCGGGCGTAGCGTAAGATCAATTTGTGTTTGCGCAATAATGTCATTGGGCATGAGTGCGTGTATTTAACTACGATAACTCGGCCTGTTTAACTGTTACATGCTATACAAACGATTTTAAATCTCCGAGTATGATTACGTTCTAGAAATGCAACAGGACAACCTTGGCACTTGTAAACTAATTTATCGCAGATGTTATTGATAGTTTTGTGTGTAGGACTCGCTACGAATTCGCTTTCATTTACATATAAGATATATTGATGATTGGAGACTTCATATATATATTACATTCAACACGTCATCTTCATGTCGTTTTCCTTTCAGAGTAGGCAGAGCATGAAGGCAACGAGGTTACACATTGAGGTTATTTCTAGCAATTAGTATTTGAAATGATAAACAGGATCATATAGTAACAGGTTGCCAATCCATTGTCTATCTATATCATATCTTTTATCCGATTCACTACTAGTGTGGAAAGATAAGCAGGTACATTCTGTATTTTTTTCTGTATCAAACCAACATGAAAGAATCTTTGAATACAAAGGTATTCGATGTAGTGTAGCATATATAAATTCAATATGCACAAGAGCATTATGCATATTGGATATGAAGGTATTCAGGTACACTTCCATATTTAGTAATTAACGCATTTTATTTAACTTTAACAACCACCGAACAAGAAAAATTATATCTTTTGATTAAAACGCTGTCTTGTCATAAATCGTTTAAGTAAATGTATTAAAATCTTGCTGTTACAAACGGTAAGCTGCTGTTCAAAGCGCTAAATGTTTTAGCATTGCCTGCATACAATTTTCCATCACATTGTATATAACGTCGTTCATTAGCAATAAAAAAAGGCTCTATATGAGCGGCGCGGCGTGGTCGTGGTATTAACATGAACCGTGTAAACCGTGTGGTTCACACGGCCCGCTCTCACAGGCCGGGTGAACGATTTGACACTTCCAGGTGTCTGATTTTTTATCCACTCAGACAATGGAGGTGGAGTGTTTACCCAAATCTACATCTGGGCGGACGAAAAAACCGGCCGGACCTCTCGTATGAGCGCTAATGAGCGCGGGTTATACTCTGGGATATACAAGCATTCTTGTATTCCGAGCTCTCGAGGAATTAGAGAGGTTGTTTACAATTCGAGTTACAGCCTGTGTAAATGAAGCGCAGATGCGTCTGGCGGGACAAGGGCGCGATTGTCGTTTAACGACTTCTCCTGTGTAACATTGAACTTGGGTCGTAAAAAAACCCATGAAATTAACAGTAAAGATAATTACTCGAGAGGGATAGGTTAGGGATGCGACGATAACCGAGACATTAAGCGCGTTGATTAACACAAAGACATACCAGAAGCATATAACATTAAATACGTAGATTTACCTATATGTGAAACTGATATATTTTCGAGGGCGGATGCGAAAACGGATATGGCAGTTTCTTTTGGCGTGTTAGCGCCTCTGTGCGGCAATTGGCGAGTTGTTACCGATTTACAACCCACTCTAAAGTTTATTCAACGCGATTTTGGTGGTCCCATTGTGTTCTACTAAGACCCTTCTCACCGACACAGCGAAGCTTCCTAAGCTTACCGCAGTCTCAGGAGGCCTTTTATGGCGTGCCCGGTTTTATTGTCTCCTTATTTCATTTGCATCAGCGTATAAATTGTATCGTTAAGCGAACCACCAAGTTTTGAATCGAAAACGACGTATGAATCAAAATAAAAAGTGTGACAAGACTTTTCGATCAAAGTCTAATCAAATCAAACGAGTTCCGTCGTCCAGTTCATCTAGCTGTAAAAAAACGATTTAGATACGGCGTCTTGTGTCGGCTCCATCGATTTTGCATATTATTTTGCGTGACGATCGTCACCTCTTTGTCGGCGCGCGCGCACTCAAACGAGTCGATAAGTGGGTCCACGGTGATAAGAGCCATCTCGAACGGTAGCCAAGTGAACGGATTTGTCAATGTACAGTCAACAAGAAAGGAGTCGATAATGTATACACGAAGCTATTCAAAACACATATTTATGTTTAAACTGTTCCTACATTTTGTTTGCTCGCTACAGGGACAATTGTAAACATGGTCTCCTCTTACATATCCTCTTCAGACAATGTTAGTTTTACTGACGTTGACAAGAATTTTTTTTCGAATCAAAAACAAGTATCAAAATAATGTATACCTATACCTACAAAAAATGTATACAGACATTTATTGGACCTCTGACCAAGGATTATAATGGACGAAGGCATAATAAGTTGCCGCTCCTATCGCCGTGTGGCAAACGAATTTTCGTGACTCTCTTTCTATCTCATCGAGATTTACCACGAGTAGCGTTAGCTATAGGAAGTATGGCAACCTCGCACTGTCGGTGTAATTCGTCTCGGCTCATGATCGACTTGACGTACACTACTCGACACAGTAGTTGGCAAAATACTCGTAAATCTAAGTGTTTTGGCTACCAGTATTTACAAAAATATGTCATGTTCAGATGTGTATTGTTTTCTGTTACACTCCCACATAAGCAAAAGTCTAGAAACTAGGTCAACAAAAATCGAACGCGCTCTTAGAGCAAAAGCTCCGTCTATTTGGATTCTCGGTCCAAGGCTTTTTAGCGTAGTGGTAGGTAGTTCTTCTGTCTTTCTGTCATTCAAGCCAAAAGTCCCGATTCCTGGTCAGCTACGAGTACATACAAAACGAACACAGATTTTTTAAAATTATCTTAGAGGCTAGGTGTTACTGGATGCTCGTTAGTTCGTTGTGTGGTACCCAGAGTACAATCCAATGCGTTGCTTGTGGTCACACAATTGATGTAATTGTTTGAAGGATTTATATACCTACTACTATTTATATTTCAAATTTTCATTTAATATGAATTAACAAATCAAAATAAGAAATATAAAGGAGCAACAGAATTAGTAACTAAAACTAAAACCTGTTACATTTAAAGCTAATAGATTTCTCTATAAAACTATTTATAACTATAATCATATTATGCATAAAATTAATAATTTACACAGTTTTACTACTTTTAATCATTATCTATTGTGAATTTTAAAGTTAATAGTTAAAATCATTGTTAGTATAACAGCGGAGATTATATTGCAAAAATCGTATTGACACAGAGTTATATTTTAATAGTATAATCTGTTATTTTACCTTGTTTCAATTTTTAATCGTTTGCAATTTATTCTAACGGCTTTATGATTTTTCAAGTTACTGTATTTCTAATGAAGTAGTAACATTTTATTGTAATAGATATCTTTTATAGCGTTAAATAGAATTTTTGTTGCTAATTTTGCCAACTATAAAGTGCTTTTAAATACAACCCAATCAAAATGTTCGTATTCGTATTGAACGTATATTTAGATATCTTTTTATAATACTTTATGATTGATTTAGCGAAAACTCAAAATTAATAATAATTTATTATAAGCAGTCTGTCTGTACCTGCGTGGTGTAAGGCGGTAGCCGGCGTCGTAAACTTTAAATGGAGCTAATTCAGTTTGTTGTTAATTGAGCTCCCGTCGGCTGTTATCTGTGACTGCATTAGTGCGGCCTCCCAGCCGGCCGGGCCGCCGGTCGCTGATAACACCGTGTTATGACGGATTGCCGGACGGATTGTTCCCAAGAATGTGTAGAAGGTGACACAGATCACATGAACCGGAATTAAAATTGCAATTGAACGACAACAAATTTTACGAGTGCATTTATTTTTTAAGAAGGTAAAGAAGTTACCTTACATATTTCATATTAATTTTTGATTAAGGATTTACCGCCTTTTCAAATGATCGAAAATTTAATTCCAAAACGTAGTTTGATTGGTTCTTAGGAAACGTTATTGAACTTGAAATTCCTTTTAGAACGTCGTCCTACCATACATCAGATTATTTTCAGTAGAAATATTTAAGTAGACGGAATAAAACAGAATATAGTATTTGATCAAAAGTCGTTCTTTGTTAAGTGTTGTAGACTTACGATTTCGGTGTACTTTAGAGTTAATTCCTTCAATGTGTATTTAGTAATTAATGCACTCATTTATAACATTACTAGCTTTTACGCGCGGCTTTGTCCATGCTGTGGCAACTGATAACAAAGGGAATAGCATAAAAACCTGCATGAAAAAATATATGTAGGAGGTATGTGCCAACTTTCATAATGATTGGTCAAGCGGTGATGAATTTTAACGATTACGTAAGAAACATCCATTTTTATATATACAGTTATTACTTATTTATAAGTCGAGACAAGGAGGCACTAAAAAAAATACATATTCAAATAAGTATTTGTATAGAATTCTTGAATAAATTCTATTATTTTTGGTTTAGGTATTTTTATTGTCTGCTATGTTTACTTACAGATATTTTGTATATCTAATACTGGTATCCCTATATTGATTTCATTATACCTTAATCTTAACTAAAATTTCTAAGGGTGGACCTCTGTTCACGTGCACCCCGGCGGTCAGCGACTGGATGCGATAACCGTCGGCGCCAGATGTATCTAAGACATTTATGACACTATCGCTTTATGACCGAACAAACGGGTGCCAAAAGCCCTAGTTGGCCGACACTTTTACTCCTATCACGCTTTTATAATAACGATAAAATCCTAAAAGAATTCACTGTGTAGCCATTGTCTAGTCTATGATATCACACGTCTTATGGGAGCTGTAATTTTATTATCACCTTCTTTGTTTCAATGTTCGGTTTGTTTTTGAAGCGATGAAATTATCTTTTATAGTCTTTTTTCGAATGGGCTTTAAGTGAATTACACTTTGTATTATATTTACGATGTTAATTTTAAAAAGTTATTTCATTTAGTTAAAAAAAACACGTTTTTTTTGCTTCTACGTTTTTACTGTGTTCTTAATATGTATTTACTTTTACAATAATTTTCTGAAATTTGCTTTTTTTTATTCGACTTATATAAACTGCCGGGCTTAAAATGTATGTAAGTGCATGAGCTAAAATAAGCAATGATTTCTTACAAAATAAAATATTAATAATTTAATGTCAGTTATATTTTCTTAGGTTCAGTCATACTAAAATTACCTCTATGTTTTTAATTACAACTAAATTGTTTCTATTGGATATTGTGACGTAAATTTGGTGTAGTTTCACGTCCTGAGTATCTATATCTACGCTGTTGTGCAATATGTGGAATTCTTAAAATAAGTGCTTACATAGTAACGTGATGTTGAGATTTTTATATTGAATTATGCCCAATTTCACCAAAGTCCCTAATACTTAGGGATCTCCTTATAAGGGATAGGGGTCCGCTAACGACGATTTTGCGTTTCACGAAACATTAGGAGCCCCTATGTAGATCCCCTTTAGAAATTCGATTTTCGAATACTAATACTACGTGAAAGTTTTGCGTGTTAGTTTTTGACTATATAGAGTATTATTTATTATATTATATATAAACTTAGGCGTAGAATTATAATTTCTGTTTTATCGATACATTTTTGGAAACGAATAATCACTATAGACATATTGAAACGTCACATAACTATGTCTAACATTATTAGAGAACCGTTAGATTGGTGAAAACGAATGTTACTGTGAAGAGGTTTAATGGTCTTTTTAAGCTAGGAGGTACATAGTTATGTGACGACTTAGAAGTGTTGGTGAAATCGGGCATTAGTCTGCCTTAACAAATCCTTCTAGAAAGACTGCCTCAATATATGTAGTTATTTCTAGAAAATTCGAAAAACGTTAAAATATATTACGTCAATATTTTAATGAAATAGTATCAAGAACAGCATATTATTCTATTACTGGAGCTGTATGGGCGTAGAATCCTTGTCTTTCCCCTCAAATGGGGAATCTTACAAAAAAAAAAATAATGGTCGACTTCGTCATTGATTTCGGACAAAACAGAGTAACGTTCGCCTCAATGTAAAAAAAAAATTACTGTAATACAGAGACAGATAGATTTCGTTAGTGCTCCTCGTTTAAAAAATAGCAATTTTCTTTCAGGCGCATGTTTCCGTCGCTCCGTATCTCACTCACTGGCCTCGATCCTCGTGAAGAGTACTGCGTCCTCCTCGAACTGTCATTGGTTGGTCGTCGCCGCTGGCGCTGGGCGGGCGGCGCGTGGGCAGCCGCGGGCGGCGCCGAGCCGCAGTCTCCCAGGCGACTGATGCTCCACCCTGACTCACCTGCACCCGGCCATCACTGGACAGCTAATCCAGTGTCGTTCAGCAAATTGAAACTGACCAATAACACAATGGATGCTCAAGGACACGTGAGTAATTCTATTTATATTTTTCTAGCAACCCTGGCACGCCTATTACCTAACTTGCAGTCAGCATGCGATAGCCAAATATCGCGCGATATCTGCTGTCAAAACGAGAATTTGTGTGATGTAATTTGTGTAATAGCGCTAAACCTACAGTGACAAGTGCATTTTGCGGTCATGGCGCACTAGACATGCAATCGTCATACATGATATCAATTTTTTATTACAATTAGTCACCGGTCGCGCAATAATCGCGTGGCTGTCGCTGTCTGTAAATTTGTAAGTAATAACCCCGCGAGTAGGATATTGTATGTTTGCAACACATCAAATTTTTTTTCATTGAAATTTTCATACAAAAATATTATCCACATTTCCGACTTTTCCGGTGGATTTTCAAAAAAATTTCTTTCATACTAACCTTGTCCTAACAATTATGAACTTAAGAAAAAAAGCAGCCAAATCGGTCGAGCCGTCCTCAAGTGATAATCATACACGCGGAAATTGATTTTTATTTATATATAGGTAAATACGGAGATAACACTTTTCGATTGCAAAAAAAAAACAAATCGATAAAGTTTACATTACCACTATTTTTCTTACAAACTATTTCTGCTTTCTATAACTACAAAATATAAATTTTAATAACTGCACAGCCACATACAGACCAATGACCAAATATACTTATACTCAAACAATTTAACAACCAGACTCGAATTTAAGAAAATATAAAAAGTTGCAGTTGTATTATATTATAATATTTATTACCAGATAAATTGATTTAATTTTCTAGCTCTATATATATCGTTCAAATGGATACATCGTTTCCTCTCGATAGCTATCCAGTTAATATGAATATATCTATTTATTTTAGATTATTTGTAAAAGTTAGAGTTAAGACTGTAATTTAAAATGAAATAAACAATAAACGATTAACAGTTACCTAGAAACCTGTAAACTCTATATTACGTTTAAAACTATCTCAATTTCATTTCGACTGTGGAACATTTCCCGTATTTTTAAAATATAAACAAACGGTTGTCGCAACTTTACGGCTTTTAATTGCTGCAGTAAATAACTGAGAAAGGTCGTAAAATTTTTATCTTTGTTTTATGACATACAACCAAACTTACTAGTTCCAATTACATTATGAAACTAAAAAATTTACCACCCACTGTATATTTTTAAATGTGAGCGAATGAACAGTTTATAAAAAGCGTCCAGATGAAAAGTATTTTTTTTATTATTTCATCTATTTCTTGCTAATTTATTTACTGCTTACGTCCGTTGTAATAATAAATGTTTCTTTTATATTCCTACACATACATAACAATATTAAGAATAAGTATATTTTGCACTAGCCGTGCTTCGTAGTTTCATCTGCATTAAATTTCGTATCTTTCCGGTATAAAAAGTAGTCTATATTACTTTCTAAAAAAATTTCTATCTACCAGTGATAATATTGTCAAAATTGGATTAGCTGTTTTAGAGATTAGCTTGGGCAAACAAACAGACAGAGAGAATCACTTAATAAAAGATTGAGTTTTGGTTACGTGCAAATAACCATATAAGCTTAAGAAAAATCCTTAACTTCGAAATTGCAGATAGACACTTTAGATTTATTTATATGTATAAACATGTATAGGCCATAGGTACAGGTACAGATATATCTAGATTGACAATAACAATAAGTAGATAAATTAGAAGTAGAATTTAAGCTAGCTCTTAGATCTACTATAAAAAAAGGAATATTTCTTTATATGTTTGACCTCTATGCGTTCCTACATCATTCGTTCGATTGTCATGAAACTTCGGTGAATTGTTCTGCGTAGTACTAATATAAACTATATAACATGTAATATAACAGCTACTACTAATATGAAAAAATGTCCTGGATATTATGAAACCAATATTTCATGTTCAAATTATTATTCTTTGTCCAAATACAATGTTTAAGCATATGAGCACATAAGAGATAAACTTCATAATATGCATGCTTATAAATTTTTACGACAACTTTACCAGACTACATTTACTTGTTTATTTCAACTTGTAACTTGTGTACAATTTTATAAACAACTTTTATACATATATCTATACTAATATTATAAGGAGGTAAACTTTGTTTGTCTGTATATAATGGATAAACTTAAAAACTACTTCAAATTCATTCAAGATTTGAAAAACTCTTTCAGCTATAGAAATATACGTTATCAGCAAGTAACAGGCCCGTATTTTTTTTTAAAACTACACGTGCGAAGCCGGGACGAGTCGCTAGTAATAATATTTTAAACTGGAATAGTTATGAAAGCTCTTTTAACAATAGACCTCCTTACTTCGGAGACAGAGAAACGGGTGTTTTATCATTTAATTATTGTATTTGTCACAATTTCATTCTTAATAGTATTGTGAATTTAATATTCTCAAGCCAATTATGCTGTAGAACGCAATACAAGAAACGAGTTCTGATACGACTTTATTTAATGTGCGCTTATTTCAACATTTTGTTTAGCTAACTGCAATAATAGGAATTCAAACACAAACCCTTACTAAGTATTTTTGTTAAATTAGGTTATCAAGATTACAGATACTGTGAATTGTAGCAAACTTAGTGATTTTGTTTCTGCATTGATTTCATACAAAGTCAGTGACAGTGAGTCACTAAGTAAGTTTCGATAAGAATACACTCGCGCTTTAGATAAGGGCTGTGATTTGCGATTGACGTGTGGAATGTGACGATAATTGTTCACGACTATCGACAGACAGGTAACGTTCAAAATGCCTTGTAAACAGTAGATTATATTCCAAGTTGCGAGGTTACACATTAAGGTGATAAAAAGGAAACGTTTTTGTATACTTTTTTGGCATTTTATAGATTTTTATATCTATATCGGTGAGTTGCAGACAAATGTATATACTACCATATTATAAAACTATAATAGAGCCGTGTACGTACATCTATACTCTGTACTAATATCAAGTAATAATAATATTTATTTACGCCATAATATACATAGAGAGGTATAACAATATAAGAAAAATTACAAATGAATATTACATGGCTATTATTAAAATCGCTTGTAACAATCGATATTACTGGTGCTTAAACTGGGAAGCCCTGTATTTTAAGCATCAGTCATCTCCCTCTATCAGTACAATCTTAGCCATAATAATATTACATTAGCTAATTAAAAAAAACACAACCGATATCAAAAATTCTTTCACCTATAGAAAGCTACATTATCAGCGAGTAACATGGCCTGTATTTTATTTTCAAAAACATTTCTACACGTGCCAAGCCGGGGCGGTTCGCTAGTTGTAGACATATTTGAAAGCGTGCTTATAATAGATTTATTCTGTGATTTCAAAACATTGTTAGAATTTTTGTCTGTTTGTGTGTTTGCTTGTCCGAGCTATATTGTAATACTTCTAAATGTATTTTAATTGAGGGATGGATTTTGTTTAATGCCGAAGCTATGTCATTAGGCTATCTTTACGATAAGAGTGGCTACGATGCCACTGAACTTTGGTATAATGCTGAATGGTCTTAATAAAGTAAACGCAGACAATGTTACGGGTCTAAACTAGTTACAACGCAAATTTAAAAAAAATATCATTGGATAATTTATAAGATCTAGTAATCCAGAAATTAAATTTCTTTCGTTACATTTTCCCATAAAGCAGGTAATGCAGGTAAGTCTTCCTGTACCTAGTCTTTGAAGTTTTTCTAATTTCGGTAGTTTCGGATATATCTAAGGAGACGAAATACTCAAGTTTAGTTCGCATACTCATCTTGTCTCTTTTTTAAATCTTCTATGAACATTTTTAAAAGTTATCTCTATACATCACATCATTATCACTATTACACAAGTTTATACATTATGTATTTCTAAGTACATTGACAATGATCCGATAACGGTTTTAATATGGGTTCTTTTTAATCTACGGAACTCAAAAACATTTCATTTTTATAAACCATAACATAGTTATTAACGCAGGTGATGAAACAACCCTTCACTACGATATATTAATTATTTATTGTTATCTGATTCTAAATTGTACTTATTTGTCTACGAATAAAACGCTAAAAGTAAACAAGACAGACGTTAAATCGTGACATCTTACGTCAAACCTACATTCTACCAATGGATACGCCTACTACGTGATTTCCCCTACAGAGCGATTTAAAAGCCATTTATGATTAATTTTGTACTCTATTACATCTGCATAGAATCCAAATTCTAATAACATAGTCACTACATTATTCAACTCGAGAAGATAAAACATCAAAAGCTTATTAACGAAAAGCAATTTAAACACACAGTTGTAAAGTTGAGATTACAATAACAAACATTACTTCATACGCGCCGCAGGAGTCACTTCGTACAAAGACGTCTATAAGTGTTTCGTCACTCGTACAAATACGCTGAAACCAAGGCTTTATATGGAGGCTGTTTAACTGTATGCTGTAGAGCAGTGGACGTATGGTGTTTAGACAGAGCGGTTGACGCCTTGATTAATAACGTTCATGTGTACACACCCTAGGTTTTACATTCACTTTTTGTTTGTAGAAACACTCCTTCACTGTACTGTTTTGTGCTATCATGTTCTTACAATCTCCATATTTTGTACTTTTGCGTTTACTAAGGTCAGCTTACATGGGTGGTAGTAATTAACATACGCAAATGTACTTACTTTTAATATTTTAAAATGAGTTGAATAAGGTTTAATTATACGAATGTTACAACATACTTTCATCTTTCATGCTTTATTTTTAAAGGCGTTGATCTTAAATTTATTAAGACATACTAATATTTATTATAAGTTTTCTAATTTTACCGCTCTCTCCGACTACCCCGTTAGGGATACAGCGTGAAGATATGTATGTATGTATAAGTTTTCTATATAAAAAAAATATATATATATTATCGCTCTATCTAACCGATTTGCTTAATTTTTTTAAATGAGTGATATCGATGCACGGATGCACATTCAACTTGATTTTCGATTTTTGTATTCAACTTAGGTTAGGTTACAATTACTCATTATATAAGAGCGTTATTTTTGAATTGTATTATCAACATAATGCTGCGGAGCAGCACGGGTGTTCTCGTATACCTAGCTTACTATTTAATTGGTATTGGTTAATAGCTTTCTATTGTGTTAACACTGGCATCTTTTCAAACTCTCTCAGATGATAAAAAAAAATAAAAATTTAAAGTAAAGCGAGGCACTCACATTCTATCTATCAAAACAAACATTGTTTACGTTTATGAAAGACATATAACATCATAACATACGTTATTATGATACGACGAGTCTATAAAAAGTTGGCACGCTTCACTGCGTCTCGATCGGCGCAGTGAGCGAAGCGCTATAAGCCGCGGCACCTTTGTGCACCAGCCTTAACAATAGCTTATGCTACCTACTCTCGATAAAAGGATTCGCATGGAAAACCCATGCCTCTTTTGTTGTGCACTTCAGAATTTGCCACCTGTGAAGAAAAAGATGTGTATATTGTTCGTGGTTTTTTTTTTGCTTAATCACTTGCTATATTTTTGTGTGAGAAAATTTGAAGTAGCCTTCAACTAAATGAAAGGTAATTAGTAAGTAAGGATATACAACATTTTTATCTCTTTCTCATTGACAAGTTTAATGGTCTGTATTTATCGAAGTTATCTATTTTGTAAAAGTAATTTATTTGGTTTGTATTCATGAAATAATATTTTAATAGCTTAGTGATGCTTTTTCCCAAAATTAATCAATGTTTTTTTTAATTAACATAATACTATCATGCGAAATATCTATTTAACATAGATTATAAGGTAAATACATACCGGTATCTTTCTATAAACTCTCGGCTGGTTAGATTTACTTGTAGTGTGTGTATATAATATATGTAGGTACGTAAATCTAATTTAATGTTTTTGCTGAACATGGGTATACTCGTAATTATTACAAATGTATTATCCGGACTTGTTGTTTATTACCGTCTCAACAATAATACAATAGCAATATTCATATTAGTGTTGAGATCATGCAGACTTTATTTTAATAAAACATGTTATATACAAAACTCTGAATGATGACTTACTAGCAATTAGCAAATTGATAAATGATTTGCCTTAAAATTAGGTTTTGAGCCCTACGAAACAGTAAGGTTTATAAATTTTTAAGTAAAGTATTTTATATTAGATACTTTTCTAAATAGGTACGTGATATCTACACACATTTTTTAGTTAATCTAAGAATGTTTTAAAATCAGTTTAACGAAATATAATAAATTTTATTCTGAATTTTCTTTGTAAACGTACCATTGTAAGAGGCATAAAACGATGCCTCGATTTATTCATAAAAAAAAGATTTAAAAATTAGACCAAAGTTTAGCAACACATTAAAATTATCATTACGGGCGATCTCAAGTTTCGATCTTTAGGGTAGATTGGGGGTTGATTCCGGGCGAAGAAACACGTGTAGCCGTGACAGTTACCACACACACCACCCTTTTTATCTGGCATCTTGTACCGTCGTGTCGCCTATTCTGTTTAAGGCCTAATAATAATCATACTCAGTAGTTCCACTGTTTTTATATAAATGGTTTTAAGAAGACGACTTTATTAAACTTTTGTGCTTCAAATTTACAATCGCTTTAAAATATAAACTGGCAATAAATTATGTGTAAATAGCTTTAATGAAGTAGTATAAATTGAAACTGTGAAAGTACATACATGTACAAGTACTATAATGTGCTATAACTTACAGAACTGACAATATTACATAGGTTGTTACCGTGGTAACACAAATGAATTTTATGCTATGAAATACAATGTGAGTTGTATTTGCGCCAGAAGCATGATGTAATGTTAATTCTAAAGTATACCTATAAATAGAAAAATATGATGAAATAATTGAAATCTTATTTAAATTTAGTGTGTTACATATTCGGTGATGTAATTTGTTTATACACTCATATAAAACTTCATAAATAAATTTAACAAACGATGAATTTTAAGATTTGAATTGAACGCTCGTTGATGTCTTTTCTATGAGAAATTGTTCCAAATATTTTGCTGCATAAATCTTTGTTATGGAATTATTAACTCGTAAAATCTACAAAGAAAGCTTTTTAGTCAAATACATTAATTTATAAACAATCAAACTAATTTAGTAATATTTACGTATTATATACATTGTACATAATATGTATATAAGTTTCTTAAAATTCATGTTATGCGGTTATAAGTACGTCAAGAACATAAATTTACTTTAGAGCTTGCGACTTATCTGCTAAATACATTAGAATATTTATTATCTGAGTGTTCACCTAAGATGTAACCACTACTAATGTACTAATGGATTCAAATCAGGCCTATGTTCGTTACACTGTTTTAATGTAACTTTCGCGGTCAAAACATCACACTGTGATTAGCAGGTATATAAAGAAGTATTTATGAAATATACGAGTATGTATTTGTAGTAAAGGCTGAATTACATGATTTAGTTTTACGCCTTCCATTCATTGTCGAATAACTGATGGTAGGGAGGCTGAGCTTTCCTCTTCATATCCACAGAGATTCTGAAGTATTCTTTTATAATGTTTGAAACATCTGCGATTGCAATCGTTTTTACGAGTTGGCTCGGGAACTGAGAGAACTCTCTAATTAACAGAAAAGACTACATTTGTAGATTAAACTTAATCTTCAACATATTCCGATCTGAAAATCTTAGTTCAAGAGTAAATATTAAAAATATGATATCTAATTTAAGACACTTCATTCAGGTTGTTCCCAGTGTAACCTAACTGGTGGTAGATTCAAAGCCCTTAATACAAATGTTGGGCCAACGCTCTTAGCCAGTGCGCTGGGCTAGCGTATAAAGCGCTCTTTGGCCTAGTTTCGACTATATACACATTCGGCTAGTGCGCTGGACCTTGCGCTGGACCAAAGTATAAACCGCCCTTTGCATTTAAAAACATTTGGTCACGTAGTTTATAATTGAATGAAAATTGGATGGCAACGACTTTGACGACATCTTCTTAACAGTACCACTTAGACATATTCAAGACAAGAGCGACTAGATATTTTCTAACCAAACTTGTTTAGCATTCGGCTTTCGGATAGCTGGACACCATCGCGAAAGATTATATAAAAATATGTACCTACATATTTGTATACACCTCGGGCCAAGAATTATAATGGGCGGAGCCATAATGAGTTGTCGCTCTTATCGCCTTTGCATCGAACGAATTTTCGTGTTTCTCTATCTCATTGAGAGTAACTACGAGTAAAACAGTTAGCTGTAGTACGTTTAGCACCGTCAAACTATCGGTGTAATTCGCGTCAGCTCATGACCGGCTCGACGTACAAAACATTGCAGTATTGAAAAAATTATTCGCAAAATACTGACAAATTATAAGTGTTTTGGTTACTAGTATTACAAAAATAAAAATATGTCACGTTCATCTGTGTTTTGTTGTACTGTGACCCTTCCCTAGTCACGTATATTAATACAAGTCTACAACGTAGGTCAACAAAAACAGACACGCCCTTAAAGCAAAACTCCGTCCATATGATTGTTGGTCCGAGATATACACCGCGAAATGAAACTGAACAACTTTTAACAGAAAATAAAATTAATTACACTAATTTTTTTTTATCTTTCTTAAATAATGTAACTTCTTACTCAGTCGTGTTGTATGAAAACTTTGAGAAAGTTATCATCTTATCATGCATTTAACTAATTTTACGCGTAATGTTGTTCAGTTTCATAGGTGGAATCATCATTTCTCAGCTCGGAAACCAATCTAAAATTTCACGCGATATAGTATATGAGTTACATACTATCTCTTCCAGTATACGTACATATATTGTACATTATATGTTTAATATACGTGTAATATATGTACCTATATGTATATATATATATATATATATATATATATATATACGTTTAAGTGTACACATTCACATGAATATTACTTTTGCAATGCCCATACCATTTTCCTTCGTATTTAACTTTTCTGTACTCAAAGATTGCTTGAAAGAGATCGCTTTAATGATGACGCCACCGAAATTATATTGTTTTCATTGATTGTATATCTTTTTATAATGTACTTTTACTTGTGCAATAAGAAGTATTGTATTATAGAAATCTCAACAAAGTTACGCAAAAAAAAAAAATAGACAAATGCAAAGAAACGAAATGCATATTATAATCTAACTTCAATCTGCTTTGATTGAAGACATATCCATTTGATGGACGAGCTTCCGAACGCGGCGAAACCTTTATATTGTCTATCCGTCAATCCGTCTGTGTGTCACGTCGCCTCTGTTACGATATGAACACCTTTACTGAATCGGAATTCATTTGATACCTATCTTTGAAAAATGGGGCAATATTGAAATGATACATAAGTTGCTTTTGTGGCTTATAATTAGATATACGTAGATAATAATTAATAACTCGTTTTTTGGCTCATTATTACATTTAAGTGGATAATAACTTGTTTTAATAGTACATTATTAGATTCTATGAAATATATCGTAATATAAACGACTTAAAAACAGTTAATTGATGTTAGTAGTGGAGCCAAATGCCTCAGGTCCGTGAGCTTTGGCAACATACGAGGGAGGCCTATGTCCAACAGTGGACGTCTTCTGGTTGAGATATTGATGAAGAAATAGTAATTAAAACAAAAATGTAGGTATTTATATTCTTACCTCACTGGTATGGTATTCATTCATTGGGTACATTCAAAATAATTCATTTATTGGTATTCATATTAACCTAAAAATTTCCTAGTGATAATAAGAACGTAAATTAATTAATTAATTAACGTAAACGACATTATAATTTTTAAGAAACGTCTGTGCGAAATTTCAAGTTTCTGGAATTAACGTTTCGGTTCATCTTTTTTTATACCTTACCTATACTTTAAGATAAATGAATATTTTCTAACCATATACCACGAATAAACATGAAATTATCACATCAAGTTTCACTACAACGCCGACGTGGGCACTACAGATCAATAATCGACATGCGTAGGCGACAGGCGTCGTGTATCAGCCATAAAGCGGTGTGCTCACTGTAGATATGTCGCAAGAGGGCCGTGGGGAGTCGCAAAGATAACAGTCGCAACTTGCAATTAGCCAATGTCTAGACGAGTTTATCTGCAGATAATATCGCGTACATGTGTTTGCGTAATGGCGCCTTACTTTTGAAATTTCGTTTTAAAAAAAATTATCCCTTTTTAACCGACTTAAAAAAGCGGAGGTTTTCAATTCGACTGTGTGTTTTTTTTATATGTTTGTTACGCGATTACTCCGCCAAATATGAGTTGAATTCGAAGATTCTTTTTTTGTTCGATAGGTCATTTGAAGATAGGACTTCGAAAATACACCAAATAACTCCACCTGGTTATAATCTTTATTTGTATCGATGATTCTCTTGTATATCGTTACGCTCCAGAATCAGAAAGAAGTTAATTGCAGACCTGCCCTAGATATTTATTTAGGCCTAGATCACTCAAAAGGAAGAAATAAAAAATTGTAAAAAAAAATTTAAACCGCCTTCAAAAAAAACACTGAAAAGTACAAAATAACTATCCTTTATTAATCAAAACCCAATTACAATAAAAATAACTTTATAAGTACGATACACATACCTATATAATTAAATTTGTCAGTTACTGAAGTCATGATCTGTTTTCTCATCATCTGTTTTCCAAAACCGTTTCGATTCCTAACTGGGGGCCTAGACAAGTGGCTCAATTCTCGTAAACGCTAGTAGAACAGAATGACAAATACTGCGTGATTTAGCGTAACGAATTTAAAATTGGTTGCTAAACGTTATATAACGTTATAAACGTTATAAACGTTATATAACGTTATAAACGTTATACAGAAAGTTAATAAACTTTCTATAAAATCAAACGAAAAGTAAATTCGTGTGAAAAGCGCCGTATGAAACGTAAGCCAAATGGCGCTTTTGACGTGCAATAACGCCAGTGCCATAGATTTTTAAACATTTGTAGCTTGTGTAGACGCTCTGGTCAGTTTAGAAATCGTACTTTTTTATTAATTTACTTATAAATAATGCCACACACACACTATTGTTTATTCTCTAACTTTATAACTAGCTACTCATACCTACATAACTTCACACTGTATCTCTAACGGGGTAGTCGGCGAGGACGGAGCGAAAGCTTGCGGTCCTTACATGCTTATTTCGTCTCCTCAAATCTCAGCGTTCTCCTCAAATATTTTCGCTAAGTTATACGAGTGCTTTTGATATTTCCGTCAGCTAACTGTCTATTTGATATATGTAAGACAGCCTTCATTGGCTTTTGCTACCACTCGCTTTCGCTATGAACATTTTGTTCTGTGAAAGAATGAGTGATGAAAAATCAAATACTTATGTAAATACATAAGTATTAATTTGAATATAATTTTTCAAAATGTATAAGTATGGTCTGCTGTGGAGTTTGCTAAAAAGTAAACAAATAAAATATAAAAAAGACTGAGGTTTAAAAATCTGGGTGTTATCATTGAACTAGCCAATTGCTTTGTTTGGGGTCACACTTGATGTATTATCCATGTGGATAAATACTGTATATTATTATTTTGCATAAGCAACTATAGAACAACACTCATTTAACCACCTCTCTTAAAATATTAAGTTCATGCAGTAGAGTTTGATCATTATTGTAGTTGCAACGAATAGTGTTTACAAAAAAAGCCGAGTAGGTACCGCGAATATTCGGTGAGATCTCTGACCGAGTACCCAAATATTCAGCTAAGTCATGGGATCGAAATCCTGTTCTGTGGTTGCTACCTACGGGAAAGAAGGAATCTTCTTCCCAGTATTGATAAAATAATATTTTTGCATCACAACTTATCACTTAACACTATTTATAAATCACAAATAAAAACAACAATCCTATCCTTTTTTTTTGTTTAATCACTTAAACATCTTTATTCGTGTAATTAATTTTTTTACACATTATGTACAAATTTAATAATTACAATTAATTTATTTATACATTAAACACAAATTTTATTAAATGTTTATTTTTATATAATCATTCAATTTATTTTTTATAGTCATTCATTTAATTAGGAAAAGTCAAAAAAAAACTGTTGTTTAATTTGATTTTAAAATATCCTGTTTTCAATCGAAATTGTAAAACAAGAAGACGATTACACCGAGTAGGAAATAAAAGACGAATATTTTCTTTCTTTATGGCATGGCGCACAGGTTACCGCATTTGCCAATGTCACGTATTAATAAGTAGAATCCATGTAGAACCACAAGTAAATTAGTTTTTTCTTATCGTAAAACCAGTAAAGTGATAGTAAACTTTACTGAAGTTATAAAGGACTTCTTGGAAAAGCGCGAGAACTTCAGCTACACATGTTTATTTAGATCTACTCCATTATTTTCACTGAAACAGTACTTTAAAACACAATATACTATCACTTTTGTACTTTAAAACTCCTAAAAATGTAAAAAATAGAAAATCTAAATAAAATGACAACCTCACTTCTCCCGTTCCCGCCACAAAATCTAGGCGAATATTTGTCGCAACTCTTTATTAAAACTTTTTTGTTGTAATTACAGTTTCTTTTTGGTGCAGGTTTTTTCTGAACTTATGGTAGATTCGATTTTCAAAAACTTCTTGTAACAAGGTTACCTTAAATTAATTTTTATTTACTTATTTCATAACATTTACTATCTCTATAACTACAATGTTTCATACCACCACCGAATTCTTAACGGGAATCTGCTACTCGTACTAGACCTGAGTTTGTGTTACAGATTACGAGGTCCCTTCCCCCGGCAATAAAATTATTCACACACATTATTTTTTTACTTATAAACATGTTATATGATTTTGATTGATGAATTGTTTTGATTATGACTCTACATCGTCTGTGCCATAAACATACACGAGTGAAGTTGTCATCGTGGAGAGACGTAGTAAGATATTTAAATGAACCATAATTAGGTATCTAGAGATCACTATTACCGCGTCCTTCGCGAATAAACGTTTAGTATTTAAGATGCATTATATAATTTAGACAGCCATAGAAAAATTTTATATGCACATAGCTTATATCAGAAGTAGATGTACCTGGCCGTACATTGCTGTGACTCAGTATATTAGGTACCTATATAAAAGCATGTGTGTATTCGTATACAACGTTGCATTAAAATTTCAAAATAATCTGTGGGATATGATTTTGAACAAACGTTACATTTTTATTTATACATAGAAGATACACACAGTAGTACGTTGGTAGTCAATAGTTTAACGTGTTTTATTCGAGTGGTTTCGTCAACAATAACCGAACCCCTTTCCACTTGAGTTGTAACGTTTTGGCGGCGCCCGCGCAGGTAGCGGTATTCGCGTCAAGTACCTCACATAAGGGTCGCTGTGCACCTAAAACACAACCCAGTGGGACAGACGTCGCCGATCTAATTTTATATAAAAACATGTTTGTTTTATTTCTGTAACAAAGAGCTTTAGACTGTCAAAGGAATAACACTAAAATATGGATTATGTAATATGCATGCACACAGCACCACACCCATATATTAAAATTACGCCATTTTTCGTTCGGGGTGAATAGAGCATTAACAGAGCATCGAAGGGCAACAAAATCACACTTTGACTTTACTTCTAGCCATAAGTATCCGGACTTACAGATGACAAAAACAAACCAGATAATAACAGATTGCTATCCTATCGCCTATATGAATATAAGTTTTTTGTAATAAAACCCTATTCTTTAGTCTTTTACGACCTGCAAGATAAGCAAATAGCACGTTCCATATTCATTTTTGTATTATTTACTAATTAAAAATAGCTGTTGAAGTACCAGTTATCCGCATGCTAGCAATGTTTGTTTCTGAAAACAATTTTTTGTGCTGTAAATCGCTGCGTTATTTTTTAACGTTTTCAGTTGATTCATTTGTACGATTACGATTAAGACATAAAAATTAAATTTGGCAGCAGAAAGCAATAAATCAATGTTCACATATATACCATATACGTAGTTACATATTAGATGAGTATATTCAAGTTGCAGTTTGCAAACTTGCTTCACAATGTATTTACATGTTTTATGTTCATGATAAAATATGTTCTATTGCAAATACGTTTTTATTTTTAATGATAAACTACTCAAATTTCATTTCGGTCGTCATACATATAATCATTGTCTTGATTTTAGAGCGCAATAATATAATAAATTCTAACGTTTATCGCACCGTTGGCACACTGTTCATAGCGTGCATTATGTTTATTATACACATTTCAAGTGTAGAATCCCGGGTTCGACTTTTGGTTAGATGTATTTAAGAAATATGAACTTATCAAAATTGTCTTGGAGTATGAGAGGTCCTCCAGTTCGTTGTGTGATAGATAGGTATAAACCTAGACCTAGTCTAGACCACATAATTTGTGTAATTATCTAGAGCCTACATTCATTAATTTATTTATTAATATCTTTCAACAATTACTTATAGCTTAGTTTGATTTTGTTCCAGATGGTATTGACGTCTATGCACAAATACCGCCCGCGTGTGTTAGTAGTCAGAGCGCGCGACGCGGCCGCCCTAGCGTGGGGGGCGCCTCATGCAGCTTTCTCGTTTCCCGAAACGGAATTCATTGCAGTAACTGCTTATCAGGTTTGTATTAGCTATTTCACTTCATAATATATCTACTACCTGTTATAAATTTTAGTATTTCTACCATATAGAAATTAATAATAATACATATATTTTATTAAACACTATAAATTTACAGTAATTATCGTTATTAGTTAATTATTAAGCTTTATTTTTAAAAGTAACTAGTTCATTTATTTTAAAAATATATTATACTTAACAGATTTATCATTATGTAGAGTTAAAATAGAATGGAAAATTAATAATATCTATAATCTTTACGACATCATAGTTATAGCAGATGAGCCGAAGCCAAATATATAAATTGTATGTAAAAATTAATGTCCAATAGAGAACAATAACCCTTTGTTCTTGAATGTTTGATGTCAGTAATTATAGAAATAAAAAGGTGTAATACTTTAATAGTTTTAAAATGTCGCAGTGAAAAGGCAGTGAGTAATAATGGTTAAAAGCCTCTACTATAACATATCACATTTTCAAATTTGTAATGATATTCTACCTAATCGAACATAAAATCTTTATAGATACCTACATATTAATATAGGTTATTATAGAACACTAATAAAATTCATACAAGACCCATAATCATACACGTCCATTTTTTTTCTGTCTGTTGACTGTCGGTTGGACGAAACATTCCTATCGATCACTAATTGTACCAATTTATTTATTACCTATCTATTTATAACAGAAATTTTTAGACCGGAAAACATCTAGTTGGTAGATAGTGCTTTAGTTAGACAGTATTTATAACACTTAGGTACTCATCTGTTAAAGTCAAAAATCAAATAAAAAACAATCGTAGAGAATCCTGATTTGTATGAATTGATATCACACCTCCGTATTGGTTTCTATGAAGTCATAGTAAATTTCTTAGAAGATGCGATGATTTGCACAGTGTGTTTTTTTCGTTCAATCGAAGGCGCCAAAGCTTTTACGGGCATGCGTAGCGGAACTTGTTAGCTTGCTACACTTGAAAAAAAGTGGCGCAGAGTGCAAGAGGCGGCGACGACTCGATCGGTCATTGTATAAAGTCTCTTAAGAAAACAAAGGCGGCTAATTTCTAGGGTTTTGACTGTTATCATTTAAACGGACCGTGTTCATTGTTCAGTTTTGTTTAACACCGTTCCATATTGTTCTTATTATTCTGAAGTGCGAGCATTTATGCAGTGAAAGTTACAGTTAGATTTTTACAACTTCGAAAAAACACAAGTAGGTAGTTCCTATGGCTGCAATTAGGCTGCTACTTGTTTACTGTTTAGTTTAGGAAAAACGTCGTATAATACTTACCGATAATTAAAGTTCTACCTACACACTAAAGCAGCAATGCCTTATTTGTCCGTATATATTTTTTTCAAGTTCTCATACTAATCTCAATTACTATTTAAATAAATGTCTGTCGGTAATTTACATAATTAAACATGTTCTACAAATATCGGTCAAGTGCAAGCTGTGCAAGTTGCGCAACTAGTGTTCCGCACGCTTATTATCTACTAACTTGCAGTCAGCATGCGACAGCCAAATATCGCGCGATATCTGCTGTCAAAACGAGAATTTGTGTAATGTAGTTTCTATAGTGGCGCTATATCTACCGCGCAAATTGCATTTTACAGTCATAGCGTAATAGACATGCAATCGTCATACATAATATCAATTTTTCATTATAATTAGTCACCGGTCGCACAATGATCGTGTGGCTGTCACTATCTACAAATTTTTAGGTAATAACCCCGCCGTACTGCCTATCGGAAAACAAAGTCCATCTAATGCGTCAGCGTAATCAGCGTCTAATGTAAAGCAATCTTTATAATTTTCATTTAATCTACATTTTATTCATCTTATGATTGTTTTAGATTCTACTGAATGATAGTTATAATTTTATAGATAAAGTTGAGAGTCTGCTATTTGTACGTGTATTTTCGAATAACTTAATAATGAATAACGACTGGCCCGTGGGCGTGGTGGCAGAGCATCTACCTTCCAAACCGCGACTTCGAGTTCGATTTCCGGTCAGATCAATTTAGGAAACGAACTTTTCTATATTGTCTTGGAGTCTGGGTGCTACTAGGAGCTCCCCCACTCCATCGTGTGGTACCCATAGCACTAGCTTAGTGCTTAGTTTTGGATCACATGATTTTTGTGTTTATCTAGACACTATAGACTATCTTCGAACTCTATACTCTAGACCTCTAGAGATTAAAATTGCCTAACTTAAAAAAAGCGAACTCTTTTACTCTACTTTTTTTATTCGTTTAAAATATTTCATTTGATACTCCACAAGATGGCTTTAGAACAAATTATTTTTAACTTTTTAATTTAAAATTAAAATTTGCCTCTGGGCCACCACTTAATTTGGACGAGTATGGACATCGAGGTGATTCTACTAATGTTCCTTTTTCCAATTTAGGAACACTAAAAAGCTGATGTTTCGTTTGAAATCATGGAGAGTTCTTTTCTGAAAGCAGAGTTATATTGGAAAGACGGTGCGGCAACGTGCATGGCTATAATTTCTTGCCCGTTCTTCTCGGTACTTCTTTCCTACCATTTTAAAGTATCTAGTATATAATAGGATTTAGATCGATCAAACTATTTTTGTATTAATTCAAGTGCTAATTGGCTGAGCTCAATTTTATAGTTAACTATATTCTGCCAAAACTAACGCATAAATAAATCGACACGTGCTTCGCTTCTTAATGAAGCATCCTCAGGAAAGTTTTGAGTTTGGACTCATTCGACTAAACCGCTGCCCATCCACACCAAAAAATATTTTTGAGTTCGAGATGTACACATACTCGCACAGATAATTAGTCTGGATCCTATTACAATATATAGTGACCAAAAGATTTGACAATTTTATATTTAAAAAAAAAACTATAATGTACCTACACAATGTTAATGCACACTACGTACATTATGCAATGCATTACTGCTACATACGTAAAATTTGTACGTAGGTATGTAGCAGTAATGCATTGCTAACTTGCCTTTACGCACTTATCCTACATATAAAGCGCTCCCGCTGTTTGTTTTCCAACGCCATAATCTAGCCTTTGGCAGTCAGCGCAGCGTATCGTTTTCTCGAATAATACCCCATCAGTAATTAGGTCGTGCGGCTTCCTTTACCGCTGCGGCATCTTTCATGTTGACTGCAACGAGGCGCGAAACTTTCGTCGCGTCCATTTCAATCGGCGGCTTTGAGGGATTAGCTGCGAATTGTCCGAGTAACGGGAGTAATGCCCGGACAATGGATAGCGGCGTATCATTGCACATTATCCCAAAGCAGACGGACGCCCAACAGCTAAACTTATTGTTGCGAATTACCAATGAATTATAGAGCCCTTTTGTAATGACCGACGTTCTATCCGAAAGCGTAACTAGGTGGCACACTGGTGCAGTTATTATTGCAATGTAACATCACCACCATACAAAAGATATCAACGAAAATTTTAAATATTAAGTAATTTTCCACCGCGTTTTGTAAAATTACTTATTCTAAAATTTGGTCGAAAACGCCAAATAAATAATGTAAATTTGTTCAGTCTATAATTAAACATTTCGAAAAAACTGGCGACGACGCCAATATGTGAAATAGTAGCGCAAAAAGTAAAAGTTGACTGCGAGTTTGTGTTATGACGTCACAGGCGACAGGGCGGGCCGGGGGCGGCGTCTGCTGCACTCGACCACCTCGCTTTTGCTAAGCGACCAACTTTAAAAGTGCACTTCGGCCGACTAATAACAGGCTTTTAGCAATCATTGGTATCCCGGCGGGTATATCTGTTATCTAGTGGTGCCGAGTAAACGGCACCCGTCGGCGCCGCCTTATCGTAACATGTAAACAGTAATTTACAAATGACTTTGCATATCTATGGGACTATTTGCGGTCAGGATTTCGCTAGATAACTGGCATGTTGAAAAAAATTCTGTAGATCGAAAAGCGTAAATACGGTGACGAAGAATTAAAAAAAAAGCGTTTTTAAACGCTTCTGATTTTGCAACATGTTCTTCAAAAACGTCATCGTCACTTACGCATATAGAAAGGAAGTGTTTCTAATATCGAATTTCGCGTCACGGCATGCGCTTCGAGCTTGCTTGCGCCGGCGCCGCATATTGTCGCGCGACTGGCGGGCGACGTTATAGTTACACTACATGCCACGCTAATTGGCCTGTCGCCAACACACCACATGTGCAACAATTATCCCTTACGAGCTATTAGCGACTGTCAGGATGTATGCGGAAACGGATGTTTAAATTGGATTCCCGGGGATGAGATAAGAAAGTTTCCGTATGACGATAATTTTAAAGGATAAGCTATCAACCATTTTTGGAATAGAAAGGCCAAATAACGTTATAATTTAACGATGTCCCAAAAACGTGACCATTTGTCTAAATATAATCAGTGCGCATAGTATTGAACAGTTATAGTAGTCATAAAATTTACATGAATTAATAAACATTAATATTTAAGTCTTTATGCAAATAATCACATAACACTGCAATCAAATATTCCTCATATCCGAAATCATTAAATCTAAAACTTCCTTTTTTTCTTTACAGAATGATCGTATAACGAAGTTAAAGATCGACAACAACCCCTTCGCAAAAGGCTTCCGAGCTTGCGGCCAGTCAAAATGCAAAAGAAAAAACGTCGAAACGACAGAGAATAGCACAGAAGTTAGTACGGCAGAGAGCCCGGAAGCTAAACGCCCTTGTTCCGACGCCGCATCTTCTTGCTCAGACGACGGAAGCTTAAGATCTTCATCGCCACGGTCTCCACCATTGGTAGAGTCGCCCGCACCTTTAATGGCCCCACCTGACAACATCTCCCCTCCTCCCGCTCCATATTACCCCCCAGAATTACCTTACATCAATCCATTGCACATACCAATGCCATTGGGTCTCTGGGCGAGCAGTCCAATCCATGGTTACCCGTGGAGTCCAGCGTTACCCCCTCCTCCACCGAGGATAACATCTCCTAGGCCTGCACCAGCTCCGTGCCGTAAAGTAAAGAGCTTTACCATCAGTGCTCTTCTTGGTGAGGGCTGATTTACATTGCTTAATAAAATATTACAAGAAATACTCAAAATATGTAGGCACATATTTCCTTTTCTCGTGTTTAATGTACATAAGAGTGTATGGGAAAATTTGTTAGATTAGGATATAAGTACATTTAATACCGTAGCATAATTGTCTATACCATCGGTCATAAATAATAAAAAATACTTGTCAGTTTAGTACATACCTAAGACAAAAAAATAATTATATAATTAAATATTTATTTTGCTCTTCGATCACAAATAAAAAACTAGATACACAATCAACGTTCCAAAAATGTCCGAACCAAATGTACGTTCAAATGAGTATTTGAGCGCACTTCTGTTTTAATGGTAGGTATTCTAAAACGCTAACAGCGAACATGTCAGTGCTCCTTCAAAAATTGCGAAAATAACACATCTAGAACGCTAAAAGGAGACGCGAATTCTTTTTTTTCGGTTAATAAATAAATAATATTATTTACGTGTTCATTATTTCATTATAGTAATAAAGTTACATAGCTTTTTTTTATTAAATTCGTAATTATATTATTAAATATTGCCTGACAATATTTGTCTTATCCTTGTCACTTTCACGTAATAAATCATCGTAGCAACATAGCAACGCAAATAGATTATTTGAATTATATTTTATGCCGAGACGTAAGATTGCATTTTAAATATTTTATTTAACTCTTAATTTAAGAATCGTTTACAAACGTTTATAACCTTATGATTTGACAGTAAGGTCTACTTTAGATTAACACAATATTGCCGATAATACTTTACGATATTAAAAATATATACGTCAATTCGGAGAATAATTTGTTTAAATTTTATAGGAGATTGTGAATCTAGTTCTTTATTCGTGATCGAAGATTTTGCTTCAAATTAAGGTAATAATAAATTGTATGTATATATTACCACTTTCTATATCGACTGTAAAACGACGCGGCAAGCAAAATGCAATATTTTATAGTTACTTTAAAATTGTACATACATAGATAATTAAGTAAGAAATAAGTGATTAAAATAAAACTGTTAGGTACAAAGTAAAAGCATGCGTGATCAAAAAATTCTTTAGGTACTATTCCTATATTTTTTCTCTATTATCACTGTGTTTCAAATCTGTAGCATTATTCAAACGAATAATTTAACTTATTGTTTCTTCAATTATGACGCCCCTCAAACGTCTTGCGTTACACCTCACACATACCTAATTACTTTTTATATTAGCGGTTAGATCTTTATGTGATAACAGTGCCTTACGCATTTCTATTTTTAGTATGTTTAATTATAGTTTTCAATTTAAACTTCTATTTTCAAATATTTTATAACTTTTATTGTACAATTTTATTTGATGTTCTAAAATAGTTTATGTACATACATTTTGTAAATACAGAAAATATAATGTTTTATTTTCAGAATTTTTATTATTTTTTACAATCCCTACCCTACGTTGTTTTTACAAATAAAACGACAGGCAATGAATAATATATCAATGATTTGATATTTAAAGCAATCATAGCGTAACAAATGTGCTTCACATGACAAAAAACTAAATATAAATCTATCTTGTACTACCCCCAATTCCCTCGACAAACTTGAAATATTTTTGGCATACCTAGTACATATTTACTACATCTAGCTTTAACGATGTTTAGTGAAATTAGCAGTTAATTTTGTTAGCTATTATCAATATTCTCGATTAACCATTCTAATCATAATCGTTAACAAATAGCAACACTGTTTTTTGAAAGTGTTGCTACTTTCATAATAACGTGGTATTTTTGAATCTCAGAAAACAAGTCAGTTGAGAAATTCACGAGTTAGCGAAAGCACGTCTTTTAATTATATCTCCTCATCCTACGTTTCCATCCAAGTCAACATCCTAGAAGAACGAATAGTTTATCACTTTGAACACCCTCTTGCTATCTAAACGAAAACTAAAAACCCGATGTGATGCTCTGAAGCCCACATACAGGAAGTGGAGCTTGATTCCATGTGCGTCTCTCTTTATGGGAGGTTGTTGGTAGCGCCTGGTGCGAAAAGTCAGAACAATAAACAAGTGTTTACCTATGATAAAATCTTATTCATACTTATTATTAGCTAAGTACAGATTAATTAAATAAAAAGGACAAGCAGTCAACGTTTTCAACCGGAAAATCTAGTATATAATGCACATTATATGAATTATATTAAATTACCTGTTCTCACACAACAGTCATCACATGAGGATATTACAACCGAAAATTTTAAATGCAGATATAAATGCAACAGTTTGTATTTATTTTATTCAGTGTAACATTATGATGGTGCTAATTCTTGAAATTACATGTAATACATTATACACATACATTGACATTTTTGATCTACTAAAACATTGAATAAATTAATTTGATTTGAATTAAATTAGTACTAACAGTATATAATAGAAAAGAGACTAGGAAGTGAAATGTATCAGAATGACTTAAACAGAAATCATATGAAGTTAACCTTTAATCACTGACTTCGAAACCTCTCAGTATTAATAATCATACCAAATATTCTCCCACATGACACTACCATAGTTTCTAGCTGTCAGATGAAAAGATGAATTTCCAAATTAAATTTAACATTATACAAGTCATATGTGTGCCTTGGTAAGTTTGTATATCCTAATTAACTTAATAATTAAAAATAATCCCATATTTATGTTCATGTAAATTATAAACTATGTTGGTCAAAGGTTAACAAGAAAATAAAATCAGTTAATTAAAACATTTTAGAGTAATGTCACAATTTAGACAGTACAAATACACCAAATTCCAGATCAGAAATTCCGAATACTTATTACTACATTTTTATAATGTCACCTTAAATAAAATGTGTTCATAAAAAAAAATATTCCATTTTCTGATAGATTTTTAAAATGCAAGAATTAAACCTTGTAAAGAAATATTATAGATTGACATTTTTCTTAGGTAAAACATTCAAAACATGTAAAATTTATGATTATTCATTTCTGTAATACAATTTGACTGAAAGCTGTTTCTAACCAGCTACAAGATTTTGGAGTTCGGAACTAAGCTCTGCTGCATCAATATTGACCTTTTCTTTTGTTGTTGGAGCACTAGACTCCCGGTTGCAAGCTTTTTTGTGTACAAACCAGTGAAGACGCTGACATTCTCTATCACAGTACTGAACCGACTTACACTTAGAACATTTCTTAGCAGGTTTCTCTTCACCGCATGTGCTACAGTAAGGTACAGCATCTACAAACCCTCTTTGGCCATTAATGGTACAGTTTATCACTGATAAAGCAGGAGGCGGGTCTTTACTCGTCAATGATGACACCATCTGGTGAAAAGTAGTGCATTCTCTATAAGGAAACTCTCGCACACAATCCTTAAGGAATGTGTCCATTAGGTCTAAAGAAACACCATCTCTACCAGGCTTCAAAAGTTTTTTTGAGAATATTTCAACAATGTCATGTTTCTTTTCCTCTTTTTCTGAACCTGGTTTCTGTTTGTCTCTAATATTATTAATTTCTCTTATAATATAAGACAGGTAATGATATTTAAATGCCATTACCTCATTGGTATCACTTCCTCGTGTCATCTCCTTCTTACATAGCATTTCTAGAACTTTGCTCACTTTGGTAGCATTTTCTAGTAAAACTGGGGTATGCTGTAAATTGAGACCCAAACGCACAGGATGGATGTTAACACCCAACACTAATTTATGAAGAGGATCAACCAAGAATGATGGCAAATGAGGTTCTGTTTGTTGTCCTTGTGGCATAGAATAGTAAGCAATTTCGCTTCGCGGTACAAAATTATTAATGGTCGCAACAGTATGATGGTTACCGACAAATGCAGCCATTTGGGAAGCGGTGCGACCAACGGAGTTTGTGGCCGAAGGCTTGGCACCAGCATCTAACAGCAATTTACACACTTCAGAATTGCCTGACAGAGCACCAAAATGCAATGCAGTGTAGTTGTACTCATGTTTTCCAGAGTTTACGTCTGCGCCCTGTAACGCACGACACAATTAGTTACAAACAATAAATTTCCTCCACAATAGAAGGTTAAAAAACAATAAAAATCTTACTCTATCGAGAAGTAGTTGCACCATGTCCTTGTTGCCTTTATAAGCGGCATGTTGAAGCGCCGTCATGCCATTTTCATCGTAAAAGTCCACGCTACCTTTATGCTGAGCCAAGATATTCTTGAACTCGTCCAAATCACCTTTGGCAATGTTATCGAAAATTGTTTTATCCGCAGTAACTTTTTCTTCGGTTTTTCCTTCCATATCGATTTCGTTTTAATCGAAACTTACAATTAGTATTAGTAGAAAGATCTAAGGAAAATTAATGCTCAAACAATGTGAAACGAGTGTCAACTCAATGGCGTAAGTCAAGTGTCAAACTTACTGTGACATTGACTTTAATACGATCTGTCCGGAAAGCTATAATTTTTAGTCGCAGTCGTAGTGATTACACCATCAGCAGCAGTATGTGTACCATAAACATAATATACTAGCGTTATAGACAAACACAGTGTGCGACAGCACATTGGACTTTATGGAAAAAGCTACGAGCAAGAATGAATCAGAAACAAAATGTACGTAGAACGTACAGACTTGTAGAACCAGCTTGAAACCTGTTGTCTCAGGAATTGATTTTGATAGATAAAGTCATCAGTGACTTATTGATTCGGAATTTAATCTCAATAGTTCAAAACATATATATAATATACTAGCGTAATAGACGAACACAGTGTGCAACAGCAAATCGGCCCTTATGGCTAAAACTACGTGCAAGAAAGTTAGAAACAAAATGTTCCAAAAAACCAGCTTGAAACCTGTGTTTAGTCTCCGTTAGTCTTCTGTCAAAATAAATGTCATTGTATTTTGTGAATTTTTTCGCAATCATCCTGAATTTTATTGTAAAATCAACAAAATTGATATCGGTATTCTGATCTGTGTTCTATTGTGATGTAACTTACGATAATAACTCAAACAAAGACACGTTTCACAGGCAAATACAAACTCGCAGTACTATTTTCATTATTCTTATTTTCATTGTTTTTATTGTCAAAATTACTTAGTTCTACATTAAATGACATGGAATAAACAGTAAATATACTGAATTCTTTATTATTTCTGAATTATATGTGTAAAATAAAAAGATTTTGTGTACGTGAATTCCATGAATTTTTCCGAAGTTCATCGTAGAGATTGAATAAAAATGTATCAGAAAGTCGATATTTTCTAATATTTTATTTTTGTACAATCTTTGTTCATGTTATTCCAAAGATAGTAAAAACGTAAAAGTTTTCTCTAAAACTATTTTAAATACACAGAGAAAAGATAGTCAAAAAATACGTGTTTGTCGATAACTTCCAGGTCATCTGCAAATGCAGTTGTTAGAGACAAATGGTTACGAATTCTAAATCGAATAACCTGGGAGCACAAAAATGCAATGGTATGCAGCAGACATTTCAAGTATAACTGTTTCATCTAAAGAAATCACAGACGTATTTTGAAGAAAGAATCTATACCTACAGAATATGTCCCAGTTGGTATTTGTTTATATCGCAGCCAAAATCTTCATGATTAAATCTACTTTGTGTTTATCCCTTGTACAACATCGTTTTATTTATTACCTATTTTTCATGATAATTTTCAAAACAACTGACGCAAAGTAACGTAAATATGGCAGAATAACTTAAAAACTAAGCCTTACGTGTACAATGTATCTGATGACTTTATAACATTGATAGCACAGGTTAGTTACTACTTGATAGTGTGAAGCATCAGATAATTAAGTGCGATAGATAGAGTAAAACTGCATTGTGTATAAACTTGTAGAGTAAAAACAGTAAAAATTTTTTACATAAATTTCTTAACTACTTAAGAAAGCTACTTTTCACAATCACCCTGAAAGGAAACTAACGCTTAGTGACGCTATTATATGCTATACTATGTTAATTACTTACACTAGTATATTGATTTATGGCTGTTCATCATCATCATCATCATATTGATTTTATGATTGTTTGCAAGCTATCGATAAAATGTCGATAGTGCCAAAACAACTCTAAAAACACTCATAGACAAAATTTACGCACTCGGGTGCTATTCGATTCCGGTATCATTTGATAACTTATTTTTGTTCCTCTATTCCGCTAGGTATACTAACTTTATGATGTGTACCTATTTGTTATGTTTCCTATAAAATAAAATCAATTCAAATTTGGTACGAATTTGAACTGTATATTATTAACATGTGCAAAGATGAAGATAAAATTTTGAACCGTTTTTAAGTACAAGTATACATAGCCCGCACGAAGGAGCGTGATATTTGTCACAGTTAAAGTTTGTAATATGGAGACGGAGTGCTATAGCGGTAACTTGATTATTCTGCACGGAAATAAATAAAAACGTGAAAAGTATGCAGTGATCCGGCACTTTATTTTTCGAGCCTAGTACCAAAAATGTTGGTCAGAAGTTCAAGCGAAAGTGGCGAGGAGCGAAAGAGACAGAGATACTTAAAATTATTACCATTACAAACAGTGGAGTGCATCCCATATAGACACAGAGACACTGCCTACGCTGACAATTTAAATGAAAGTTATTTCGATATCTACCATTTATATTTCATAGACAATTTAAAATTTAACAACAATTGTTTGAAAACAGCGCCATCTAACACCTCCATTCTTCTATCCTTCATATTTTTTCATTGCTGTATTTTATTTCTAACAATCATGCCATCTATCGATTTAAAAAACCCGTGGTACAACACTTCCGTGGAGGCACGTCGGTCCGGCGTCTACAATTCAGGCACATATGTTTACATTTCAACTATCAGCCATGCAATTCTATAAATACTCGAATCGCCCAAGCGAGACTCGGTTGTCAATTCACCCCACTTCGCATTCGAACTCACTTGGCCTTCGAATGGAATTCTCTATACCAAACATTTAAGAACGAAATGGTCTTGGATGCGAGTTTGTCGGGGATTTCTTTAAGAGCAAACATCTCAGTCTATATTTCTTCTGTATATAGTATATTTTAACATCTTCAAAGATAATTACGTAATTTGTTTTATTTAGATTGTTATATTTAGCGAAACGTCAAACAATTCATTTAAGATAGTACGACTCGCCGCCGCACTTATCGAGGCGGCGCTAGTACCTCTGTTGACTTTAGAAAATACCAGTTTACAGTTGACAATCTCACCGCGGATTCAGAAGTGAATTCGACTAATTTGCGTTAGAGAATTGCACTGCAGTACACGAAATAATCTTTCAAATGTGTGCTATTGTATACTCGGAATTTAAGTTTATGTGCGTGTTTTGCAGACATTGACTACATCAACGACATTATAGAGCTAAATGCATTCATTTAGCTCTATAATAAGCAAAAACGAGTTATTTGAATATTCAAATAACTCTTTTGCTTTGTTTATGGTTGATTTATACTATTTATACTTGAATCAATGAATTAAAATAAAACTCCATATTTGTTTTCTTCGTGCAAGTGATTTGTTGTTCTATGAGATAGTTACAAAAATTATATTCTTCTTACAATTCATATTTGTAGTATCAGTTTATAATAGATAATTTCAGTTGTATTTTAAAGAATGGAATGTTTTACCCGTGATAATGAAGAATGTTCACTAATTTTGAATTTTAACTCTCCGTATTCTCTATTGAAAACAAAAAATATGTGTGGAAAAAATTATTTCGATATATCAAGTAGTTGCTGAGAAATTGAATTTCAAAAACAAGTGCGCAACAAATCAGCAGGATAGCCACTTACAGTAGAGGTATGCCTATGAAGACTGCTGCCCGCTGAAAATAAAGACCTCCAAAAGAGAAGTATTGTGGTGGAACTCTAAGCTAGGGAAGCTTAGAGCAAAGACACGCAAATTATTTAATAAGGCTAAAAGGACTCGCGAATAGCAGGCCTATAGTGAAGCCTTAACTGCTTCCTTCTACAACGTAGAAATTAGGAAGGCAAAGAAAGCTTCATGGAGGAGGCTCTGTGAGGAAATTAATAATATGCCTCAAGGAGCAAGACTCCATAGAGTGCTCTCTAAATCCAAGCCTAATCAAATTAGGCTGCTTAAAAAGCCAGTCGGTTCATTCACAACCTGTGAAAGTGAAACTTTAGAGTTGTTGGCAACGACCCACTTTCCTGTCGCAATCCGTAAAAGAGCGGATTCTGCACCACAGACCGCCCTGCATAGCCCTCAAAAGGAGGATTAAGGTAGGCGATGAACTCTTTCAAACCACATAAGACTTGCGGAGAGGATGGTGTACGTCCCATACACCTACAAATCTTCAGAGCTAGTTATGCCTGGGGGTACATACCTGATTCATGGTCTACAGTTAAGGTAATATTTATACCTAAAGCGGGGAAAAGGGACTATGGACTACCAAAGTCCTTTAGGCCCATTAGCCTTAGCTCATTTCTGTTAAAGACCATGGAAAAGGTTTTAGACAGATTTATTAGGGATGGGCCATTGGTTACAACACCTATTCGTCATACTCAACATGCCTATAGTAGAGGTAAATCTACAGTAACTGCTCTGCTCAGACTCATTGACAGAGAAGAAAAGGCAGTTGAAGATGAAGAAGTAGCGCTTTGTGCCTTCTTAGACATAGAGGGAGCTTTCGATAAAACCCCCTTCAGTACATTAGTTAGGGGTCTCGAATCCAAAATGGTTGACACTACGACTACTAGATGGGTACGCTCGATGCTCTCTAATAGAGGAGCCAAACTAGCCCTCTGTCAAATTGTCTTGACGTTTTCCACAATGAGGGGATGTCCTCAAGGTGGCGTTTTATCACCCCTTCTATGGACCCTCGCTGTGGACCAGCTCTTGCATGAAATGGCTGACCTTAGAATTGACACTCAGGGATATGCAGATGACCTGGTAGTTATAGTCCGAGGTTTCAGCCTAACCACTATTTCTTGTGTTATGCAACGAGGCCTCGACACTATTATCACTGAATGGTGTAGAGAGAACGAGTTATCGATTAATGCTGATAAAACAGTAATTTTGCCGTTCTTACGAGTATTGGAAGAATATTCCGGGCCAGGAGCATTCCAAAGCCCTAAAAAAGCCATATAATCGCAAGGTGGCTTCTAGTGTCATGGCAATGAGCCGAAGCAACTTATACTTCATAGCACTTTAAATTCGTGATAAGTTTCAATATGAATATTTGTAGTAATATATACAAGCGTCGTCACGTCGGAGGACCGCTACTGGAGGATATATTTTTTTTTTACTTTTTAGAGATTTTTTGAGTTGGGGCTTTTCAAATTTGTAATTTAAGTTTTATTTCATGCTTTTTAAACAGGCTGCGATCGACTCTATTCCCACATTCACATAAATAATTTCCGAAACAATACACGAAATTGGGCACGAGATTTTGCCTCGCCGAAATCTGCGTATTCTGGCAATAGTTGTCTGCTCCATCACCAAATCCTGATCACCATCTATCTATTCATTTAGAATCTACTAGCGAATTTTTGAATTCGGTTGAATAGTTTTTGAGTTTGTCCATTATAAACAAACAGTCGAATTTTTTCTCTTTATAATAATAATATATATTCATTCAGACCATTCCAATAAACCCAAACACGATACCTCTTCTGTAACTTGGTGAGGACTTAGGTATCCTGCTGATACCAAATAATACTGTAGCATAAGTTAAGGTTACCATGTTATATCATTGAATGTTATATCATATAATATCATTGAAGTCACATAATGCTAAATTTCGAACCGAGCAACTTCTTTGAACTGCTCCTGCAGTTCGATTACTTAATTTATTTAATACACTTAATTGAATTTAGTAATTGAATACATTATTAAAGTACGAACGTAACAACAGAATAATGCACGGAAACAGCAAATACAACCTATATATAATAGCACAAAAGACCTACCCTATTACCACTGAGCGCGGATCGTGAGCAGTGTTGGAAAATGACGTCACGCTCGAAACGCGCGCCTGCTAGCGGGGCTCGCTATTCACGGGAACTTTAAACGTCTGTAAAATCATAACTACTTGGTATTTTTGAATGAAACAAAAACTAGTGTATTTCTATACACGTATGCTCTACTGTGATAAAGTTTCAAACGATTTTGCATACCTATTAATATTCTCCATTGTGTTGGCAGTAGAGATGGGTAGGTCCGGCTTTTTTAAGAGCATGGGTCCGGAAGTCAACACAGCTCTGTGGATACGGGTCCCGATTTCGTGTCCACCGAATTTAGTACCAACTCCCAAACCGGAGTTATGGAGTGTGCGAAGCTGCATCTGAAAAACTGATGTAGTACAAAAAAATATCGTTCAAACTCCTTAAAGTTCCGTGTTTGCTACTATTTACCAACTTCTTCTGTGCGCGATCTGTCCCTGACGAGTTCCATTCCGCTCCGCTGGAAAATATTGCTATTCCCAAGGATACGTGTCCGATTTTCGTTTGGATGTACATCCAACAGTACCACTAGGAATACGGGTCCGCGGACACGTATCCATCCGGACCTACCCATCTCTAGTTTAGTTGACAGTGTGTATTTATAAAAACTAAAACAAGCCGCGTTTTAAAATTTTTCATATAGTGAAAAATTGCAAACTATACTTAAAGGCAGGTGGGTCTCAGAGTTGCATTTATATCAAAAGTCAGATAATGTGACTCGAAGTTTTAATTCTAAATGTTATGAAACATTTAACTGGCTGACGGGCTGTCCACATCACGAACCATTACGAAAAATTAAAGTAACGGTAACGTTCTCGTCAGTACTGCTGTATTTAGTAAGTATAATTAAATATTAAAAATATTATTTTTTTATGTATACCTATTTGTTATTTTGACTGCCTACCCTGTTGAAAAACCCTGTGCACGCCGCTGTTACAAAGTTCTTACATTATTTCTCATATTTGCAACAAGTACGAAAAGCAATGTATACTAAATGTTAAGCATTACAAATACATTAAATTAAATTAAACATTAATTGTTTACGTTTAAATCGTGCCAATGTCAAACACACATACCAGTTTGTAGTCAAACATATATCATATATGTAACCTTCAAACTCTTCTTGGGTAAAACAGTCGCTCAGATTTGCTCACACTCAGATTATAGACTTCGGACGAAGAAAAATGGATGGAGCCATAATAATTTGCCGCTCTTACCACTGTGTGTCGAACGAATGTTCGTGTCTCTTTTTATCATCTCATTGAGCGGAACCACGAGTGAAACAGCTACAATGACTAAGGAAACTAGTCATTGGTTAGCTATCAGTAAGTATGGCAAATTCGCACTGTCAGTGTAATTCATGTCAGATTATGAGTCGGTCATGAAATAATTATTTGTAAAATTATAAAATGGTCGTAATTGTTATTTGGCTACTAATATTCACAAAAATCAAAATATGACATGTTCAGCTGCGTATCGTTGTACGATTCCTCTTCCTTCCTCAATCACGCACATTAGTAAAAATCTAGAAACTCGGTCAACAAAAAAGGATAATTTAAGGGCACGTTCTTAGAGCAAATGCTCCGTCCATTGTGATACTTAGTCCGAAGTAATGATGCCAAAAAAAAATTATTGAACGTAAACATAGTATACTAGCGTAATAGATGAACAAAGTGTGCGACACAAATCGGTCCTTATGGCAAAAGTTACGTGCAGTGAAAGAGTCGGAAACGAAATCTTCGTATAACCAGTTTGGAACCTATTTAGTCTCCGTTAGTCTCCTGTCAAACTAAGTCATTCGTATTTTGTGAATTTTTTCACAATCGTCCTAAATTTTATTGCAAAAACAACAAAAATAGTATCGATATCGTGTTCTGTGTTAAGTTGTGATCTAGCTTACAACCACGCTTTCAACAATAGTCCAAACAAAGATACGTTTCACAGGTAAATACAAAATACGCAGTACCATTTTCATTTCTCTTATTTTCATTGTATTTCTTGTCAAAATTACTTGATTATACTTTAGTAACACGTAATGAATCATCTATTTTCTTATTTCTATATTGTTTCTGAATAACATGTGTAAAACTTAGATTAAAAAAAATAGATAGTGCACCAGAACCGAAAAATGAAACATTTGTAAGTCAGTGAATACACTTACTTGTCACGTCATTTTAACAACGGCGGTCACACAATTCGCATGATTTTCGTGCAATTTGTATATGTTATATTTACGCCCAATATGTCAGATTCTAGTTCAGAAGCATACAAAATAGATTAAAGAGCGCAAATAAAACCAATGGAGTAACAAATCACACCTTATGCATCATTCTAAATTATTATTTTACAAAATAAAACTAAATATAAAACTATAGACAAGAATTTGTTCCGTGATGCCATATTTGAATTTTTTTACCCAGTTTCACATTTTATTTGTTATAGTATGTAAATATAATTTATGCATTAATAACAGGTATTTCCAGATAATGAACGAGTTGAAAATGTGACACAGGTGAATAAATAGAGTAGAAATTCGTAAGGCAGAATGAAGACTCACAATGTATTTTTAAAATGTTTGAAAATGATAAACTTAATAAAAAATATAATTAATAAATAATTTCATTCAATAATATTCAGTTCATATTTAAAAAAACGTATAGGTATCGCTCGAAAGGAGAACTTCGAAACGAAACTTTTTTTCGGCTATTAAACTGTATAATTCATTTATAATTAAATTTCATGTGATAAATTCCCAAAATCTTTAGCTATTTTCCACTCTAACTCCAAAAAGCACCAATTGACACGTGTTTCGCCTCTCAACGCAGCATCCTCAGGATATACCTGAGATAGGATTCGGTCAGCTAACCAGCACCGAATCAACAAATGAAACAGCTGCACGACTATTTAAACCAGTTGCCCCCCTACTCACACCAAAAAATGAGTGACCAATCACAGCTTACACTTTATAACTCTGCTTCTGGTGGTGCTATAAGCACAGCATCGTCAGCGTACAGTAGGCAGTTTACCTCTCATACTACCTTTCAATCTCTGGAGGCAACTGTCCAAATACAGCACGAACAGCCAGGCAGACATCACGCAGGCCTGTCTGACACCAGAACAGACTTCAAACTAGGGCGACATGTCGCCGTCTATCCTTACACAAGCTCTGTGGTCTCGATATAATGACCTCACAGCCTGCAGTAAGGAGCCCTCCACGCTATATTCAGGCAGAAGACGCCATACTTTCTTTCGCACTGCTCTGTCGAATGCTTTCTCTAAATCCACGAAAGCGCAGATAACTTTCTGACATATAACCAGACGATAACCACGATAACGCGAAGCAAGAAAACCAGAACCATACAACCCCTACCGTTCCTAAAACCTTGCGCCTCCCACAAATATCTTTCTGAAAAGCCTTTCATACGTTCAATCAATACCTTAGTATAGACTTTACTTTCTAATCTGACCACGTTGATGGCCCTATAGCACGCACAGTCTAAATAGGAATATTTCCCTTTATATAGAGGTACTATTACAGCGGTGCGCCAGTCCTCTGGAATCTCCCCCTTCTGCCAACAAAGGTGCACAGAAGATATCCCAGACCCTAGGACCACCATACTCGATCATCTCAGCAGTCACCTCATCAATTCCCGCAGCCTTTCCACATTTCAAACTTATTTTCACTTTCTCAATCTCTTTCATACTAAAGGCATTCTCTAGTCCCTGACCCGAGTTCATTAGAATCGCTCTCAGCATCAGAGACAGAGTCGCCACTATCATACAGTTCTCCATAGTATTCACTCCATCGCTGCAGAACATCTTTTTTATTTATAAGCAGGTTGTTTTCTTTCGAACGCACTTTATCCATTCTGCAAGATGTCGGACCTTTCGGTACTTACGTACTTCTTTCCAAAATAATATGAAATTTTCCTCGAAGTTGTCCGACATCTTGTTTTCGTCTAACACCCTACACCTTTCACGCTTCTCATTCACTAGTGCTTTCGTTACTGCATTCTGCAGCTTATATCTGTCATTCATCAATTTTTTCATACCACAGTCATTAGTAGCAAGGTAGTCCCGCCATGCTTTCTTCTTCTTATACATAGACACTTTCACCTCATCATCCCACCACACATCACGCTTTTCCTATATTTTACATAATATGTATTTTACAATATAAATTATAACGGAACAAGCTTTACTTATATTTTTAGCTTTCTTTATTTTTTAATAGTGCGAAATAATAGTCACTATTAATGGGTAAGTACTCTGAGGTGGGGTTGTCTAAGAAATCTTGAAAAAGAAATCGAATAAAAATCCTGATGTACAGTAAGTATAAACAATTTATTCTAAACGATCAATAGTCATAATGGCTGATATGACTAGTGATGTGTGACATTAACATCAATAAATATGAGATACAACATTCGTTTTACATTAATAACACAGCTATAACATCAAACATTTTGAATAATTTGCCACTAATCTTAATAACATCCCAATGGGTATTCATGTAAGCGATCAACGAAACAGTCTGAGCCTTTATTCTAATACATGAGATAATATAGAGAATACAGACAAGTAGATTCCTAATCATAACAAGATAATATGATAGTATATATGTAGGTAAGTTTTGAATATATCGCGCTTTGCGAACACAAGGCCTAGAGACTACATCTACACCCTACACATTGAAATTTAAGCGTAGCGTGTGGAGCGTATCAATCATTTCTTATTGTAATGGAAGATTCCTTGATGTTCATCGTTCCTTATTAACATCGTTAAACAAAAAAATACCTTTGTACAATTCATCAGTCCGCATTGCCCAGCACGGAGTGACGAATAGTAACTTTAAAAAAAATGGAGCACGTAATTTTAAATCATGAATCTAATCACAACATTCAGAGATAGGTTAAAATATTATTCATGTTATTAAGTACTTAGAACAACTTATTGTGAATACTTTATATATCAATGATTAGCATGCATAATTATGTTACTAAGTAACTACACATATTATGTCCCTTAAATAGCTACAAGTGTGGGTATATGAACTGTTATATTTAATTACACCAATTATTTATTATCTACTGTTTCTATTATCTACACAGCATTTCAGTTTTCCTTAAATTAATTTTTATATTGAATAATATTTTCATTTTATTATTATTCTTACCAATTTTTGGTGGTATGTAGGTAATATATATTTTTGATAGCCAGTATCTTGAATTAAGACCTAATCCTTATTAATTAATACTCAATGTTTCATTAGACTAGTTATTAATAAATAAAATTTGAAATATATCAAACACGTATCTAACAGAAAATTAATGCGATTACACGGCGATTACTCTTTATTTTGGCTTGACATTAGATAAAGTATATTTTATAAGTTAAAACAACAATTAAAAAGTTGACAGGTAATTTAAAATAAAGTTGTGTTATAATCGTTGCAAAAAAGCTTTACTGTAAATTTTTTTTTAAATTATTCACCATGTAGACGGGTCCATGTATCTTATTATAAGTTAATATATTATTATGATTAGTTAATTTAAATAATTTGCCAAATGGCAGACAATCTAGTTCTAAAATATTAATGCATCGTTACACGTTCCATTCCTCGATTTACAATTCACATATTTAAATATCTAGATACTATCTAAAAGTATTATGTATTCCTACCAGCCTATCGAAATATATTATTAGTTACCTACTTGAATTCTCAACCAACAGAACAAGTTAACCGAAAAAATTACTTATTTAGGAAGTGTTTTTTCATAAAAATGTATACAAAATCATAATAAATATAAGAAAACAATAATGTGTAGACATTATACTGTAAATTGTTCCTGCTTCAACCTTATTGCCCTATAGTTAAGAGCTCAACATCGAAACACTACTTCTAAGCACATTGACGGTTTGCTGAATTATTTAGTTGTACAGTGTTTACCACAAGCACTTAATTTCAATCATGACTCTATACAAGCAATATGAACACATTCCTACCTATAAATCACAGCGACACCTTATCTTCAATCAGCAAAATAATGATGGAATCAAGAACTTGTGATATGCGCATAAAAATGCAAAAACTTTTCTTATTTAACATTCACTATTAAGATGAAAACACACTGGGTAACAATCTATACAATTTAAATTTAACATACCCAAAAACATTCCTTTACCGTAATCTTTAACAGTTAATGATACACAGTGTGGTCTCACCTTTAATTGTTATTACAAAAAACGTATTCTTACAAACATTTCGAAGTGTTTTCCTCCGTGAAATACTTCATAAATATAAATCATGCACTATTTTTATATACACTGGTTATAAACCATAGAATAGACAAATATCTAATTTCTACACTTAACACGTTATTACGAATGCATGATAATATAATTATGTATGCATGATAATATTACGAATGCATGATAAATATTGCATACTTTCAATATAGTATATATATTATATATATACGTAAGAAGTAAGTAACTCCTTATAATATCAAAATGAGTACTTATGATAAGTACACTCATTAAACCGTAAGTATAAACTAGAATTTAAACTTGGAAGTGGTTATTGTAATGTAACCCGTTTGCAATTAGATAGTAAAGATTAAAAATATTAGTTACGGTTAAATATAACATGTACTTATATTCATACATTGAAATGTATATATTGTTAAATCGTTACTAAACGCTCGATAAATGCTAACCATAAGATTATGAAACACTAATTTATTATTTGAATGTAACTTACAACTAGTATTATTAACCGATATTTTTAACCTTTATATCAGAGTACTGAGCTCTGACGTAACTACACATGACCTATACCATTTTTCTAGAATGTAAATCTGAAATGTCTAGAACAATATGAGTCATTTGATGGTCATTTGAAACATATGATACAAGATACTTACGTTAGTGACCACATATACCAGATATCAAAGAGAATTAGGCGCGTGTTTTTACCTGCTCACCTACTGAACGAACGGATTTTTTATTAGGTACGTTCATCATGCAGTGGAAGGGTTGCAACTACATATACTTCTTGTAATAAATTTATAATATTTCATAATTGCCTATATGTCGCAAGACATCATAAGATCTATGTTATTCAAGCCAAATAAGATTTACTCTCTCAAAAATTAGTTACGCCAATAATAGACCTGTGTAGTTCGTGATTGATTCGGTTATTGACTGTATAATCATTTACTCATTTATTTTATTAGGAATTTTAAAGTCTTAGTCAAATCAATTTGTTTGAGTAAATCCAATCGCAAGGTGTTTTTAACGTCAAAACTGTCTTCGGTTCGAAAAGAACCTGCACACTGAGAAGAACCGATTAGATACTCACTCAGGTATGCCTGTGTTAGTTAATTTAAAAATGTTGATGATTGTATTCACAATTACACGAACGAATCGGTCATCGATTCAAGGTGTGATTCAACAGACTAGATCTTGGTACTAGTCGACATCGAATTGATTGCGTATGTCGGGTAATGTGAAAAAGAATGTAATTTAAAAAAGTTTACAAGACAAAGACATGTTGCACTTAAAACTTGTACAATAAAATTGTAATTGCAGCATAATTATAATAAAAACTTTCAAAGAAGTTTGTAATCGGAAAAGATGAGTAAATGCAATGTGAGATCGATTGTACACAATCGATCGATCTTTGATATTAACAATAAAAATGTGAACTGTACTTATCTGTGTAACAATGAACGAATAATTGGATGATTTAACCGAATCTATTTTCACATATTATATGAGCGACCGTTCTTTTTTAAATATTAAAAACGAACGATAGGCTGCTCATATAATTTACCGTTGAACCGTGTTTATCGCCAAGATTTTGCCGTCCACGGTACAATAGGGAAACAAAATGTAAATACAGTTGTATGAAGACGCTTATAAATTTCCGTCGACGATAACGTCCACGGCATGACGTATTGTGTCGTGGAAAAAGCGTTCTTTTCTGCGACACAATAGGGAAGCCTTTTGCTTACCTATTGTATCGTAGACGGCAAAATCGTGACGTAAAAACCTTCAACGATAAATTATAGAAGCGGCCGACACAGGCCTAGCCAGTACTACTCGAAACGGGCGAGGCCCGCGAAGACGTCTACACGTAGTAGACGTCGAAGGAGAGCTGTGCTCAGACGAGCGCGGGGGCGGATGCGGGCGCGAAGGGGGGCGCGGCGGTGGGCGTGGTCGGCGTGTGCGCGGCGGACGACAGCCGCACGCCGCCGCTCTCCGACACGACCATGCCGTTGGCGTTGTGGCCCGCGCTGCTGGCCTCTGAGTCCGCGTACGGGGTTGTCAGGATTTGAAGTCGCTACGGAATGTTTATGTCCCATAAAGAAGGAGAAAATGTAAGAAGTGTAGTTCCTTAATAATCAAATCAGTCTTGGTTTGGGTTTTTATCTTGATTTTGTCTTAGGTAGGTAAATAAAATCATTATCAGCATCTAGGTGTGATATCGTTAAGGTTTGAAGAATCAACGACAAGGATATAAATAACAAAATGTAGAAACTGTAGTTCCTTTATAATGCCTTCGATCAGTGTTGATTTGAATTTTAGTCTTAATTTTTTTGCGGAATAAAGCTATTGTCAGGATCTTGGTCTTACATTTCTACATAATCAAAATCGTCTTGGATTGTTAAAGTCTTGATCTTGCACTTGTACAAGATCAAAACCATGACTCCTATACCAAAACTGATTTAGGAAGACAGTAAAGTTATTATTTCCATTATAGATGCGGTCCTTGCACAGGTACTTCTTGAGCTTCCTCAAATCTCGTTATTTTTCTCACACACTTTTCGCCTAGATATACGAGTTCTTTTGACATTTCCGTCTATTATAAATATACTTAGTGATTATAAAGTTTAAAAAATATGAAGAACAAATAGCCAATGAAAAACAAATAGCCTGTATGTAGAAACCTAAAAAAAATAAGAGTACAAGATATACATAGATATATATCTAAGTACTTATAACCCGTTGTATTGTTTATGGACCTCAGTGAAAAATGGTTCCGCTACTGTCGGATCACAAACAATCGGATATTCTTTCTTTTCCTGATCGACAATGAAGCGGATCTCACGACCGCACATCAGTCTATTAACAATTCAATAGCTTAAGTACCATTTTACATCAGTCACCATAATTATACACTTAGGTAGTTAGATTAATTAATATCACAAAAACTAATTTAAAGCATTAAACCGCTTTCAAAAGATAACACTGAAAAGTACAAAATAACTATCCTTTACTAATCAAAACTCAAGAACAATAAAAATAACTTTATAAATACGATACACAAACCTATATAATTAAATTTGTCAGTTATTGAATTGGGTGCCAAGGTTGCCAAGCCTACCAAACTAATAAACTTTCTGTTGTTGCGCATTGATTTGGCACCGACTCTAATAACTGTAAAATTTAATTATAATTATGTAGATATGTGTATCGTGTTTATACAGTTATTTTTATTGTACTTGAGTTTTGATTAGAAATGGATAGTTTGTACTTTTCAGTGTTTTCTTTTGAAGGCGGTTTAATATTTTCTCTGAATTTTTTTTTGATTTCTCCCTTTTGAGCGATCTTAGCTAAATAAATATCTAGAGCAGGTCTACAATTAACTTCTTTCTAACTCTGGAGCGCAACGACATACAAGAAAATCAACAATATAAATAAAGGCCAAAACCAGGTTATGTTATTTCGTGTTATTTGGTGTATCTTCGCAGTCCAAGCTCCAATACCGATGAAATTTAATGGGACCTCAAACAAAATTTCGAAATCTGTTCAAAGTTGACGAAGTTATCGGTGAACATACTTGCATATAAAAAACATACATACAAACGAACATAGAACCTCCTCCTTTTTTTGAAGTCGGTTAAAAAGTAAGAGGTTCTCAATTCAACACATAAAAGTTAAAGAGGTAAATTTGAGTATTTAAGCAAGAAACATTTAAGAAAACAAAATATTTATGGCACGAAAGCTAAATTTATATTGTAGTTAAACAATCAATACCTCCAAGAAACTGCCCTTCGTCGTCATAATCTTGTACAGCGCCACAGCTGGAATGCACATTACACTTGATCCTGCTATTGTCCAGCCAATAGCATTCGCCCACATCGGGTATACGTATCCTTCGTACTGTAGAGGTTCGTAATCCATTAATCCGTAAGCCGTAATGAAGAGAAGAAAAGCTGGAGCAGCGAACCGCCAGCACACACGCCAGTAAAGGCCGGGTCGGAATCCAATCATGTCACGGATATCTTCGCAAAATCTCTCTGTGCCTAATTTAGGACGGACACAAAGCACATTCTTAATTCTTAAAATTGTTAATTTAAACTAATAATTGTTATTTCCCATTCGGGGTAGACAGAGAAATATGGGTCAAAAAATTACACCTTGATGCAGCTTCTAACATAGTAGGTATTTATTCCAGAATGGTGTGAAATTATGTGTTCAACATATTTAATTGCCATTGTTGAATGCTTGAAAAAGTATATTATCTCCACTTGTCATTTCATTTTATTGAGAGATATCATAGAATTTTTTTAGGGTTCTGCAGCCAAAATAGCGGAAACGAAACTCTGGTAGTTGTCTATAGACATGTGTATTGTCGGAGTACTTCGGGGAGTAAATTGAATCACTTCATTCATATTCACTCGAGGATTATACTCCCCCTATTGACTCTTTGAGTCCTTTAACTCACCTACTACTTACAATCCTGGCACGCTCGTCGTATGTACCACGAAGATGAGGAGGAGAATCAATAACTCCTCAGAGTCGATAATAATTCGGAGGAATCACTAAGGGTTTCAAAATCGTGTGCAATTACGGATCATTTGAGTCACTAAATCTGGAGTTACCCATGCCCAGTTTCCTCTTGTCAGTCAGTCCATACATCACAGCTGATATATTCCGTCACTTTTATATCTATACTGAGTTGAAATTTGTAAATTGGTTACTCAAATCCAGAGATGGAAAACTAATAATAAAAAACAAACAAAATTTCTTTTATTCTTTTTTAATTTATCCTCTACTTTGTCTGATATTGCCGGAAGCCGTTAACACTTGTTCGACAACTCATAAAAAACTTTTATATTTAATTATTTAATATTTCCTTGAATTACGTTATTCCGCAGGCTCTTATCACTGCTGGCGTCCCTGCAGTCTCAGAGCCTTTCGGTATTGCACGCAGCGACGCCGACGGTGGGACCCGAAGCCCATCGACTGGTTTCTGATATTTGTAAGAGATTGGTCGAGGCTTCGGGAGACTGTCGGGCTGACAGCAACGAATCAGTATGGCTATTCAAAGAGGTAATGCTTCCAGTCTGCTGGGCACCCTAAGCAATGACAACTTTCTAAGCGGCAACTTTGAGGAAGTCTATTATTGAAGCTGTTTAGTTTTAAGTTTACAAATATTAAGGTTGTAAGATATTATTTTGTTATATGATACAATATTTGAAAATATCTTCTACACATCTACAGATAAATAACAACAATTTCAGTATCAACGGCGAAAAACGCGACTTGTTCTATTATAAATCTTTCAAAACATACAGACTAATTAAAAGTTTCCAATTCTTTATTATGTATTAAATACACATATACGTACCATAAATCCAAGAAACAGCAATTGCTTCGAAAAACACGGCGATCAAAATGGAATATCCTGCGGCGTATCGATCCAAAAGTTGGAAGAAATAAAAGCCTCCTTTAGTGCATGATGCCAATCCAACAAAGAAATACAAAGTGAAGAGGCACGCCACGAATATTTCACGATGTCGACCGATGGGCGGGAACTCATCACTCAGAGCCGTAATTATCGCTTCTGAACCACCAAACTGAAAAACAAACAATATAAGTGATATTGACGATTTTTTACATTTAATATTTAATTATCTTACAAAACATTAGACCAGTGATTCTCAACCACTGTGCCGCGGCACTTTTGTGTGCCGCCAAATTTTAAAAATGTATTTATATTAAAAATTACAATGCTTTTTTTATTACGTGCCTACTGTTGTTTTTGTAGTACATATAATTTTATTTAACATTGAAAATTATTATCATAATCTATTTTACACAGTGTATTATAGGTACCTGACTACCCCGTTGGGGATACAGCGTGAAGTTATGTTATGTTATGTTATTATAGGTAAGTAAACAACTTTTAAACATCTTTTTCTTTGTATGCCGCCAAATTTTGAAATCGTTAAAAGAGTGCCGCGACAAAAAAAAGGTGGATAGTCACTGCTACAAACAAATGCTACTTTGCATACAATTTGTGCTGTATTTATAACACTAAAAACAGTAAAAGTTTGACTTTTACATAAAAAGTCCTACTTATACATAAAAAGTCCTACTTTTACATAAAAAGTAAAACTTTCACACGTACAGTGACATTTTTAGTTTAAACAAATTACTACAGTCATTAATTTTAAGTATTTGTTTAGATATCGATTACAGTCTCATAAAATTGGAACGGCCATATTGAAAAATCAAGTTTTTTTTAATACCACTTTTATTTTCAATGTGCGCTTTGCTGGTACGATTTATATGTCTGTTTGAAATATGTACCATACTTACAGAACTGTCCAAACCAAGTGTAAGCAGCATCATAAAGAATATCAAAGCCCAAAACGTAGATCCTGGCATAGTCGCTATAGCTGCTGGGTAGACCACGAAGACTAGTCCAGGGCCTTCGGTAGCCACGTCTTGCACATCTCTGCCGGAAGCATGAGCCATATAACCGAGGACACTGAAGATTACGAAGCCAGCCACGAAAGAAGTACCAGAGTTAATTACGCTAGTTAGGAGAGCATCTCTGGAAATTTCGAATACAACATATTAGATATTATTTAATAAAAACCTTCATCAGTCATTGCGCAATTAATGTTCCGTATGTGGTTATTGTTACTGCTACTAATCGCCAACAGTATAACCAATTTTGTTGTAAATCTTTCTCGTTTCGTAAAAAATACTGCCAGTCGTGACACAAAGTTCATCGCAGAGATTTAGATTTTTATAAAAAATTTATCTAATACAACGGCTTTTCTGATAATTTTCCATAAAAGTAAGTTCACCTTAGTTTTAATGATTATTATTTTTCTTAAATTTTTTTGAACGATGCTCATTGAATGGTAGACGGCAGTCTAACGGTAAACGACGGTAAAAATAAACTCAAAGTGATGTGTCATAAATAACCATTATTAAATGATGTAAAGATCATTCATTTGATGCCACGATTAACCCAAAATAAATTTGTTTATTAACTTGCCCTCAAAACCAACCTCCAAAAGTCAAAACTCAACTTTTGAACGTTACATCTTTCTTTGGGTCGCAATTATAACTGTTCCAAATATATTCGTCAACTAGTCTCCGAGAAAAGCGCCTGTGACAGACAAACAGACAGACATGCAAATAAAGAGGCAAATGGACAGACGGACTGACACCGAGCTGATTTTGTAAGTACTCCTTTTTCTCCAATTTTGAAACAAACCCCTAAATAATAAAACACGGATATACTATTTCAAGTTACTCACTTGTAAACATTGTTGTGATATTTATTATATGAAGCATAAGCTAAAAGAACTCCAAAACCAGGCCCGAGAGAAAAGAAAACTTGAGTTGCCGCATCCACCCATACCTTAAACCGCAATGCATAATAATAAGTACAAGTTGTAATACGTGACAAATATTTCTTATTAATGGAGTCATAGCACCTGTGGTTGGGTAATAGCTTCGAAATTTGGGTTTAGATAGTATTGAATTCCATTAGCAGAGCCGGGAAGAGTAATTCCACGCACCAGAAGTATTAGAAGAACAGCGTAAGGAAATAAAGCCGTAAACCAAACAACCTGAAACGTTATACAAATTAAATTCAGTGTACAAAAACAAATATGGACATATATAATAAGGAGCTTATGTTGTATCTGGTGATGCATCAGTGTATACGAATTAAAGAATAAAATCATATTCATATCAATGCATCGATGCATCTATCGAAGGTCTTAAAAGGGACTTAAAAATTAGACGTACAGTGATCAAAAACTAGAAAAAAAAATTTAAATAAAGCATGCTCAAACTACATATGTATGTATGTTCACTTAACAAATTAAGATTCAAATACAAAACATTTTCATTTTCGATTGCGTGTTGGTATTAATTGGTAAATTGGTAAATATTAATATCAACGTACTTTGCCAGATGTGCTGATGCCTTTCCAAAGAGAAAAATAACAAATCACGTAGACAGCAAAGAGACACAAAGCCATGTCCCATTTGATAGCGCCCAAATCATGTAGGCCCTCGCTTCCCTGAAGTTCTAAAATCGCTCTGCTAAAAATTACAAGTAATTTTAAGTTAGTTAAGCAACATGGAATCTAATAAGATTATTGACCTAAAATGATAGAGATAGCACCATTTCTATACGAATCTATCATTTTACTTTACCAAACGTTGATTCCACTATTGGAATTAATAAAACTTAAAATAATTAGGCTTAAATTGTTATTGTGTTTCACGTAAATCATAACAGAAATTGTAGAAGGTTTTGTAAATAAATAGGTACATATAGGTACTATAGGTAAGTTGTTCTAGAAATTTTTCGCTAAAATAAATTTTATAATAGCTCTATTCAGTTCTACCACATATCAAAAAATAACTGCCGGCAAAATTTGATTTATTTCGAGTTACCCATAATTTTGTTTTTTTAACTCTCTTGTATCTTTTATATAGGAATTATATTATAGGTTCCTAATGGCACTTAGAAGCTTATTCGATACCCCGTCATACTTTCACACAAAATATACAAAAAAAAAAATTATAGAAATCGCAGCAAACTACAAGTAGCTAATAAAGGGTAGAGATACTACTACTAGATACGCCCCGGCTTCGCCCCGGTGGGATTTTGAATGTTTGCAACATGCCAAATTTTTTTTATTGAGATTTTCATACACAAGTTCCATCTCAATTTCCCACTTTTTCCGTGGATTTTCCAAAAAAGTTCTTTCATACGAACCTCGTTCTGGCAATTACTAACAGAAAAAAAAGAAATCAACCAAATCGGTCGAGTTATTCTCAAGTGATGCTCCGTCATACATACATGTGGCTTATGATATGAGCATGAGTATGAGTAGAGCTATTAACAGAGCCAGTTTGGCTAAAGGTTTGTGAAACAGCCTGTATACAGGGTTAATTTAAAAATACTTATAAACTCTTAGTATTTTGTTCTTAACATTATTCCCAATATGACTGGCCCGTTGCGTTGGTGCAGTGGCATATGCATCTGCTTTCCAAGCTAGGGTCCCGGGTTCGATCCCCGGTCAGGTCAATTTAGGAGACGAACTTTTCTAAATTGGCTTGGAGTCTGGGTGTTACTGGGAACTCCCCAGAGTTCGTTGTGTGGTACCCATAGTACAAGCTTACTGCTTAGTTTGGGGTCACACACTGTGTAATTATCTGGAGTTTTATTATATTATTATTATATTAATAGCTTTTGTTCTTTTAAACATTTTAACTTACTTTTAAACATTTATAACTTTTCCTTTCATTCAAAAAGAAATATACGTTAAATGTTTCTGAAAATGGCACCTGCACTGTACCATTGGAATTACGTACAGAGTAATTACGTTTCAGATAGTAAAACAAAACTTAAGAAATATTTTTTGAGGAACGTATTGAGTTTCGAAAAAAGTCGTAGAACAAAAGTTGTTAGATATTATAACAGGAATTTTGCACTAAGAGGTATTAGTATTTGTCAATTAACCCTGTATATAGTATGTAGGTACGTGTAGTATCCATTTACTTATACTATAAAATTAATTTACCAAATCAATTTCTTGTTACATAAACAATTTTAGTCACCAGTAATCATTACGTCAATAAATGTATTAAAGATTATTATTATGCAGGACAAACCCCGCGCTCAAACAGTAATAAATTCTTATGGTGGATTATTCAATAATGATAAATATGATCCACTTACATAACATGAATTAAGAGCAAATATTTCTATTAAAATATCGTTATTAGTTACTTGAAGTATTCCGATGCAGCTGAAGTAAACGGCGTTGTTGGTGCCGGGGCAGTAGAAGAATCATTGTGACGTAAACGACTTCGATTAGAATTAGGATTTTGTTCCCAAATGGCTTCAAACTGAAATACATAATAATATAAATCAAATTCTATCGAATTTTACACTTATGTTATTTAACTAGCCTTTGCGACTTAGTCTTCTTTATTACGTAGGTACTTACATAGCACATTTAGTCAGTTTGTCGTCGATTACAACGAATTGCAATTCGAAACAATTCGAAAAAAAATTTTCAAAGTTGTTCGAGTTCGAGCCAAATCCGCGCAGATCGCATTTAGGACTTTTTCCCGTTATTATACGTATTCAAACGACGGTTTTAAAGATGTATCTAAATGATGGTTTTGAACTTTTTACCTTTAAGCTTTCGTGGAAGCGACTTCATGGACAAAAGGTACAATTTGGAACCATCTGTTAGCTCATAACAGTCCTACTATACTAAAACGAATAATTATGTGTCACTCACGGGTCGGCAAGCAGGCGTATTCCACTCGTTGTCACAATTAGTCCAGGGGAGCATGGTGGTGAAGGAAGCGAAGAAGAAACGAAGGGCCCACGCGATTATCACATTATAGTAGAAGTCCACGTAGAAAGCTATTAAAACAACGGCGTATCCGATACCTTAGAAAATAAACCATCTATTTATTCATTCTCATATTTAGTAAATATTGTAGTCTTTTGTTTAATAAAAATATTTTAATTGATAATTGTATGGTTGTATACAAAATCCACCCTACCTTTGAAAAAAACAAAAACTTATAATTTTTTCTACGATTAGTTAATGAAAATATTAAGATAATTTATTACGTAAATGTTGTTTTATTATGTAATACCATATCCAATGCGAAAATTATTCATATCAGTAATACAACCGTAACGATGTGTAGCGGTTAAATTATTGTCGAAAACATGTACATTTATTCTGTCTAGACCGATTAGACCAAAAATCTTTCTTTATAAAAAATGTCTTCACTCAGAACGCATTTCCCACTACTTTTCCAGTCCATTACCAATTTTATTTCCCTTCAAAAATCATATCGGCGGAGCCACTCAGCTCGCGACGTGACAATCGGGTGAAATGAAATCACCGGGCATAAGCCGAAGTCACAAATCTGAGAAGCTTTTGAGCCGGCCGCGTATGGGGCGAGCACTTAAGGGGAGCCGTGGAAATGGTGTCAATTATGGGAGTTAAGTGCGACTGAGAGCCGCGAGTCGACGCCGCCGCCATCTGCGACACAGTTGAACCATTGTATAATATCACGTCTATGGCTACTACCCACTTGTTGTATGCAAAATATTAGAAAGGTGTTTTAGTATGCTTCTCTACATGTTGAATAACATTTAAAATTAACATGACTCGATTATACAGAAAATTTTCCTACAAGTCCATAAGTATATTAAGTTACCTGTGAGTAATACCGGTCTAACTAAATGAACAAACGACGATCTCTAAATTGTTTTGAAGTCTGGGCATGAGTATATTTAGCCTTTTCTTGAACACACATTTCTCACTAAATAGTTTAAAAGCATAAACTTTATCGTCAAAAAAGACTATGGAGGGCCGAAGAGGGCAATTGGGACCAGCTAACTTCCCCTCTCCCCTCCCCATACATACTTCTATGAGTCTGGGTGTTACTGGGTGCTACCACTACCCTTGAGAGATACTCACAGTACAAGCCTATAATGCTTAACTCCAACGAATTCTAACTCACACAAATGATTTCATAGTCCAGAGTATTTACTTATTTATAGCGACTGTGTTGTTCTTAGGTGATCAACAAGATAGAACTGAAGTCCAACAAAAAAGAAACTATTGATTTACTCATATTAGAATGGATTGGCTAAATAACTATGTCTTTACGATCTATTTCAAAGATAGGTAATTATAAGGTTAATTATAAATAAAACCGTGAAAATATATTCGAAATAGAATTAAAAATTCGTTATTCGCTATTAAACGTTAGTAGTGAGAACAGAGTGCGGATCACTTTCCTTCAGGTGACACGCTTGCTCGTTTGCCCCCTCTGATACAAAAAAGTAATTAAAAAAAAAAGTTTTTGCGACTTTGTGACGCTACAGCTATGTACACTGAAAAAATACTTTAGTTAAATTCCGAGGGTTGATCTGTTGTTTCGTAAAACCAACCAAATTTCACTAAAGTATTAATTATTTTTACAACATCATGAAATGTTCGATTTACAAAATAAAAAATGATTGAAGTTACACGTTCTAACCTAATAAAATTTACAAAATTTTATGTTAAATGTACCAAAAAGTTTAGTTTAAGAATATGTTGGTGGTGTGCATCGGACTTACTTTAGTTAAAATTACTTAACAAATTTGTTAATTATACGAAACAGTTTTGGAAATATTTTAACATTTTAAGTTTAGTGAAATCAACAATTTCCGTGTTCCTCCGAAATTAACCTGCGAGTTTAGTAAAAATTTGTAAAACCGACTAAAATATTTTTTAGTGTAACGCTATCTCCCTCTAGCTCATGCCCGCCCTGTTCCCATTACTGAAGTTTAAAACCCAAAAACTCAGTTTCTGTCAATGTATGTCTGTTCCCATTACTAAAGATTAAAACCCAAAAACTCAGTTTCTGTCAATGAATGTCAATTAATTTTTTCTCAATCGTATTCAAAATGTTTAATTATTTTAACACGATGTATAAAATATCCAACATTAAAATTAGTCGTCTAACATCTGCTTAAAAAGTATCCGACTAACTAAGAAAGATACAGAAGGCCACTAATATACTTTGGTAAAGTAAAGTGCGTTATCTATTATAACTAAACATGAAAGCTTGACACTACAATATCTATATGTAGGTGTGTAAGTACATATATAGTAGTACCGTGTGTCCGAACCAAAGTATGGGCTATAATTCAAGATCGCTAAGACATTCAGCGCTCCACTTCTCGGCTCCATTTCGATGACATTAGTTGTGTTACGTGACTGGCTCAGTGCTCATAAATCTTTAAAACCTTGCAATAATATACTAGTGATTGGTCCCAGCTTCCCGCGGATATTTAAAATAAATTATAGCCTTTTTCATAATTAAAATATTTTATTCAGAAGTAGCGTAACTTTTTATTAGTTAAAGAATTTTTAGTAGCTGTTCAATAGTACCAGACATTACTCCATTAAATACATTTGACCTCTTTTTAATACATTTTTTAATATATTTATTTGTGATCACATTATCCTCTTTTTACGCAAAGGTTATATACAGACAGAGCAACGCTACGAGACACTTACATATGTATTAACTCGAAAATTATATAATAACCATAAACATCATGAGGTTCCTATGAGGATTGTCTAGACAAGCGTAAATATACAGAAGTTAAAAATTTTACAAGGCGCGTCCAAAGACATGGGCTAAATTGTAATTAATATAACTTACAAGGCTCTATTAAGAATGAGACTATGTTAAAAAGTCAATACATAATTATAAACAGAAAAACAAACAAACAGTGAAATCAAAAAATAATGAGTTCAACCTTCAATTTGAGTACCTGTCATAAATAAAAATGTAGATAAAGGAGTGGAAAGTATACGACATTTTGGTCTAAGCATTTGAATTCTAGCAACATTATGTTCTTATCTGAAGCAATCTGTTGATTGTTGTTTAACAAAATATAAGCTAAGATGATAAATGTTGTATATAATCCCTTAGCAGTCTACTCTACGTTTAAAGAAACATAAACTTTCTGGAAATCATATAAAAACATTGAATTTTAAAATCACGGAGAGGCTGCTATTACCTTTAAAGAGTGGTACAAGCCTTCCCCAGCAGGTGATGGCGCCCTTCCGATGGAATTGTCCCAACGCTAATTCCATGTAGAACAGTGGGATACCGCCCACCACCAACATAATGCAGTATGGCACCAAGAATGCACCTACGAAATAAGTAAACAAATTAAACTCGTTTACTGAACACGATAAATAAATACTCCAGGTAATCACAAGAATCATGTGACCCCGAAATGAGCACTAGGCTTGTACAACGTATACTACACAATAAATTGGGGAAACTCCTAGTAACATCCAGACTCCAATCAAAATAATAGTACTTTTCCTAAATTGACCTGACCAGGAATCGAACCCGGAGCCCCGGTTAGGAAGATTACTGCCACAAGTAGCACATAAGGTTGCCGAATACTTGATGGTTCTTGACTTTTAAATTTCCAAGTCAATGATGAAGCAAGTTCGTATCAGTTAATAATTAAAAACTGCTATGTCGGATATGATATCAAAGTTTACAACAATATTGCTACAATCTTGTAATTTTTATTAGGTATCAACTATTTGAGATGAGAAGGAGAATGACGAGATTTGAGGAAGCGAAAGAAGTATGTAAGGACCGTGACGCTTGACGCTCCGTCCTCTCTGACTACCCCGTTAGGGATACAACGTGAAGATATGTATGTATGTATCAACTATTTGTTAATGTTTTGATACCTACTTTTGTGTATTACCACATAATTGCCTTCTTGTAATGAGTGTAGGAGTGTGACAGAGTATCGTACCTAAATAACTCTAGCACAAAACACTCAAACACTAAAACTAAGGAGTACAGTTCGAACTTGCTGCAAGTGCATATAATTGCACTGCAAACTTGGGGCATGCATTGTTCAACTTTAAATTGTTGTCTGGGACCATACCTCCACACCGACGGACCAGTCCGTACACGTAACTGTTCCCATTTTACAAAGGACTATACGCCTAGATATATTATAAAAACAAATCCGCATCGCGGCAAACTTAACAAGCCATCCCGCCTTTAAGAATGATGTAGACCCCACAACGCATTTCTTTTTCTCTATTTAGGTAAATAAATTAGGTATTTTTAGAGATAGAGGTAGTAAAAAATAGTCTTCACATCGCGTGCTTCAAATGTGAACCAACTAAAATAAGCCAACCTGCCGATAAGACACACGTTTACGTCAAACGAGCAGGTTCGCCATTTCACTAGAAAGCAGCGCACAAGCACCTCCACCTCAATATTCGCCATATTGCAAAAAAAAATGGCGGTCGACAGGCTAGTTTGATGTAAAAGTGGTTATTTATTTTTAAAAGTAGTTATTTTTACAGGTGGACAGGCTTATATTATCGAGTTGTCTTTTAAAGTACGTGACACAGAGTGTAGTTAACAGAATAATAAGCGGGTAGTTAGTATATCTGCACAGATTAATTAGTTTACTACCGTAAATATCTGTATATTATGTATTCTAAACAAGAATTATTCACTAATCTTATTTCAAAGTATAATTTTTCTAATCATTTTTTATTATAAAAGACACATTTTTAACTCTGTAAGTACTATTCTCCTAGGATTCAAATGCTTTGAAATTATAACTCAATATAAAATGAAGTCTTATTTGTTTCATTCAAATTGAACCAATAATCTTCTTAACATAAAAAATTCTCAGTCGATTTCCCCTGGTGAGTTCTGTTACTGTACCCTGGGCAATAATTTCATATTGAAGAGAATAAGGGCGACGCAAATTGTGCGGTAATTGCCCTTTTAAGATACGAAGCGCTTACTTTGACTACGCTTTTATGAATTTGGCGAAGTACCGACTTGTCTATTATGAAAGTAAGAACGGCAATCACGAGTAAAATATCGAAGCGAATTTCGTGTAACTAATTAGTGGCATATAATATATATCTTATAGAAAAGTGGTAATGCAACTACTTACCTACATGAGATTTGAGAAAGCGAAAGAAGTATGCAAGAACCGCGACGCTTGGCTTTCTGTCCTCTCTGACTACATCGTTAGGTATACAGCGTGAAGATATGAAACTACTTAAAAAAATAATAGGAGCACTAAAATGTTCTACCATTCGATATAAATATAATACCTCAAATACAACCAAGAAATGAAGCAACTATAAGTCGATTTGGTATGGGTGACTACCATACGTTATAGAAAATGAGGAGAGGAACCAAACCAAGCTGAACCCCAAGTTCAAGGGCCGAAGTTTGCACTGCACGAACTTATCTATTTAATAATAATGTCTAGCCTTATAACAGTGATTGCAATGATTTCTCGAGGCTATCCACTACGTCAAAACCCGATGACAATGAGAAGGTATCCGCTAAGTTTCACCACAGCACAAGTAAGCAAACAGTATTCTATATCGACAGTGTACTAGAGATAATTACCTACGGTCGCTCGGTTCGTAAACACGCAATAGGGCTACCGACTTGGACTGAATGTTTTTCTTGGGTTACGTATTTGATAATAGGTACTACAATTAAATTGTTATATTATCTTTTCATTTCATATTATTGCAAATTTAATAAGTTTTTATTTATATAATTCTACTAGTATTTTATTTCTAGTTTCAAAAGTTTGTGAGTTAGTATGGTGGAAATGGACAAAAAAAATGCATTTTGTGTGCAGTATAATTAAAAATCAGCAATAAATTAACTAGATTATTATGATAATATATTTCCTACAAATTACCAACAGAGAAATATTTCCGGTTTCGATATTCAAACATCCATACACTGAACATTATGCTCGCAAACTTGATCGACATAGTATTTCGTCCGTAAATGCGCGGGACCGTCTCACACCGTCCGACGACAACCGCGGCGCACTCACGACTGTTGTATGCCGAGAAATGCTGAGATTTTGAGGCGTGTCGTTTGGGAGTATTTGTATGAAGATACAATACTGTATACTTACTTGTTCCACTGTTCCGTCAACAGCCACATATTATATAAAAAATATACACTCTCAGTCCATACACATCTTCTGCACTAATCTACATACAGTTTGTTTCGTTTGTTCCCTTGTTTAAGAGTATCAAAGCGTTGATATTGTATGTATTTACTATACCATACCCAATAGTATAAAGAGGTAAACTTTGTTTGTGTGTATGTAATGGATAAACTCAAAAACTACTCAACCGACTTAAAAAATTCTTTCACCTATAGAAAGCTACATTACCAGCGAGTAACATGAGCTGTATTTTATTTTCAAAAAATTTTTACCCGTGCGAAGCCGGGGCAGGTCGCTAGTCTATCTATATACATAAAAGGCGATGTTTGTATGTATGTTCCTTATGGACTCCGAAACGGCTGGACCGATTTCGGTGAAATTTTCAGGGAATCTTTAGATTGACCTAGCGGGTGATCCTGTAAAGTTTGGTAGCGATCATATCAGTAGAATTTTTTTTTGTTTTTACGCCCAGTGGAACTAACGCCCAGTGAAACTATCGCCCAGTGTAACGGGCCGGGTTTTCGTCGGCGACGGCGCTGCTATGTTACCTAATCATCCATCAGTCATTATTACTAAAGAAGATATCTTGCAAAGAGACAGAGTGTTTGGTAAACAGAAAGAGATAGTGTCTAGTTAAGAAAAAGCTGTTTTTCAACCAAAAACCGCTACGGGAACTGCTATTGGAAGAAACAGTAAAACAATCGGATTTTCTTTCTTTTCCTGATCGACAATGAAGCGGATCTCACGATCGCACATCAGTCTATTAACAATTCAATAGCTTAAGTACCATCTTACATCAGTCACCATAATTATACACTTAGGTAGTTAGATTAATTAATATCACAAAAACTAATTTAAAGCATTAAACCGCCTTCAAAAAAAAAACACTGAAAAGTACAAAATAACTGTCCTTTACTAATCAAAACTCAAGTACAATTAAAATAACTTTTTAAATACGATACACATACCTATTAAACTAATTAATCTGTGCCTATATAATTAAATTTGACAGTTACTGAAGTCGGTGCCAAGCCTATCAAACTAATAGACTTTCTGTTGTTGCACATTGATTTGGCACCGACTTCAATAAACTGTCAAATTTAGTTATATAAATATATGTATCGTATTTAAAAATTATTTTAATTCTACTTGAGTTTTGATTAGTAAAGGATAGTAGTTATTTTGTACTTTTCTGTTTTTTTTTCTGAAGACAGTTAATTTTTTAAATTACTTTTTTATTTCTTCATTTTTTTGATTTCAGTTGTAATTGAAACTAATTACTAAATCATTTTTTTATTATGTTGCCACCTAACGATTACACGATTAATTTTTTAAATTGCTTACCCACTTTTTGAAATTTTCATCAAGATTGTTTAGCTAGAGCCTAACGGCATGCAAACATTGAAAGAAAAACAACACACATAATGACATACACTGTTAAGCCAACGACACGTTTTCCTAGTGACCGATACACACAACTCTCTATCTCAAAAAGTTCTGAACCGATTTTGATGAAACTTGCAGTATTCCCTAAATTGGACTATACCTAGTTCAACTAAAAAGAATTTTCAATCCGACTTGTAGTTTTTGAGATATGCGCGGACAAACATACAAACATTTGTATGTATATACAAACAAATATACATACATTCACTTATGTTTGGCACACATTTTTAGAAGCTGGTATAGACTAACATATACAAAAACTCTGCAATTCTGAAAATATTACATACATATGGGTCGAATTGATACCTCCTTTTTTTTTGAAGTCGATAAAAATGAATAAATTTTACTCTAACGAAGACCTTAAAATTCTGCATTCAAGGTATAAATTAAGTAAAGGCCAACGAGTATAAACCTAAGTGTACAAATGAACGCAATTGCTAAACGAGAGACTTCCTTCTAAAGCATTAAAATTGGAACAAATCCAGTCTAATAAGTTGAAGAAACAGCTCAAAAAGGATGCCATCAGTAGGGATGCCAACCATACTACACGTATGAAATATATTACTTTTTGTGTTACATATTTTTATAAAAATTCATAGATACATACTTTCAATTAGTCCAAAGTCTTTTTATTTGAATTATAATCATAACTGATATAACAGCGACATTAATTTTAATTTTTGAGCGATTACTAGTTAGCCTAATACCTTGTTTTTCAAAATGTAGCTTGCGACCCCTAGGGTGTTCGCAGTCTTGCTCGGAGGTTCGCTGGCGAAAGCTAGTTAAAAGTAAAAAACAAGGGTTGTAGATCATACACTACAATAAAAATACAACAGTTCTAGTGAGAACTACGTCTGCTTATTACCTAATAATTTGTCACTTTCCGCGGCGAAGAATATTTATTATCACTGCTCACAGAGCGCCTGTGACGAAGTTGCACAGTGCACTTACTTTATTCATCATTCAGTGTAGTCTCAATCAAATTAAAATTAAATACGTCGTCTTTGAAATCACTAGTTTTATTACGATCCTGGGGGGCTCGCCAGAACTTATTTACTTTTAGAGAGGTCGTGCATTCAAGAAATTGAAAAACACTGTCTAATATAAAAATACTTATTCTGAGTCGTTTACCGAATACAAAACAATACTCCGTATCTCAAAAACTACACAGTATTACTTATTCAAATCAATTTTCTTTATAAGTGCTTTTTACGTTCTAGAACCTTAAATTTTTTCATTTCCTACCCACAGTTGAAAAGTGACTATATGTCACCAACTATTTAAGACTTAAATTGAAAAGTCGCTTTGCAACCTCCAGTATGTCATTTCCGAATACCAGACTAAAGATACCCTACAAGTTTACGAATTTTTTTTATTCCTCAGTTACATATAATGGAGTGCTACCCTTAATTTTTTTTTTCAAATATTTTCTTAGCACCAATGCACAGCAGACATTACACCTACCTACCAAATTTCGTTTATGTAGTGCCAACAGTCAGTAAAATGACTGTGACATACGAACAGACACACGGTCAGACGGACAGGACGAAATTATAGGTATAAAGATTACTTATACGGAACCCTAAAAGTATTTTTGGATATATCATAATCATAAAATATCCGGGAAAAGGTCAAATCGATTTATCGATATCAATCGATCGATTATCGATCGACATAGGATCGGTCGATTTCAAATAATACCCAATTTACCCCTTCTTTAAATCTTCTATGAATTTTTTAAAATGTCAACTAGCGCAACTTATTAAAGATGTATTAACGCTATATGCTCGATTTCAAAGCATGTCACGCAGTTCGGAGAAAATCGCGGACGGATAAATAAGCGATCCAACAGGGGTTCTGTTATTCTCATGAGGTGCAAAACCCTAAAAACGAATGTTTTAAGCATGATATGCGTACCATATAATATATCATTCATACGTAAAAATCGCCCTAAAAGTTTGACACAATTTCGATTATGTATCTGATATCTGGTAGTACAAAATTTGATAATCTGTTTCATGACTATTCGGGTATTCTAATGCTAATAAGAGATTTTAACATACATTGTAAAATTTATAGGTGTAAAATGTACATACATACGTTAATATTTACAAAGTTAAAACTACACATTATCTTAAATAATAGACTTCTGCAAAGTTGCCGCTTAGATAGCTGTCATTGCTTAAGGTACCTAGCAGACTGGCAGCATTGCCTCTTTGAATAGCCAAACTGATTCGTTGGCGGAAGAAGCTACCAGCCCGGCGGTCTCCCGAAGCCTCGACCAGTCTCTTACAAATATCAGGAACCAGTCGATGGGCTTCATTTAGTTTTTTGATTTTGTTTTTATATCATGTAAGCGTCGGTTAATCAGTCATACATATATACATACATATATTCACGCTGTATCCCTAACGGAGTAGCCAGAGAGAACGGAGCGCCAAACTTCGCGGTCCTTACAACTTCTTTCGCCACTTCGAATCGCATCATTCTCCTCACGCATTTTCTTATAATATTGTTATAATATTCGTTATCACGACACGAAATATGTACAGCATATTATATACGTCATCAATTATAGTAATGAAAATTTCAAAGTTAATTACAACAAAACTCTATTATAGAAATAATCGATATTAGAAGTACTGTTAAAATGTAGAGTACTTTCAGCGTATAGAATAATACAAAGGGTCACCAATGCTCTAACATTCCGAATGGGGGCGGTGATAGCCGGGATTTACTTTATTGCGCGATGCAACAGGTCGCGGATAAAAGGGATCGAAGGAATGTAGTAGAATCTTACGAAGAAAAGTTTCGGTCGGAGTGCAGAAAGGTGGTGGAGATATTCGATTCGCTTTAACTTTATATCCAACTAGTTGTGTCCGGTCACGCGTTGCTGTGTATCAGTAGTATTTACATTATTTTTCGTGATTTATGGTCTTGAGTTCATATCAAAATTCCATAGAAAAAGCACTTTCAGTTTTTCTCCAATTTTCCAATTTTCTGGACATCTTTTCCAATTTTTCTTCCCATAAAAACCTAATTCGGACTATTGCGAAGATTTTAAAACAAGAAATAACACAATTGGTCCAGAGGTTCTTAACTGATGCCAACGAACAGCATTTCATTTTTATTTATATATATCATAGATTGCGCAAACTAAGGTGGTTACTGTTAATAGAATTCCTTTCGTCAGTTTTCGTTCTTACAGAAAAGCGTAAGTGATTCCCGACTAAATCCGAACTTGCTGACCGCATGAAGAATTCATATTGAACTTTATTTGCAAGAGCAATTAGGAGAGTATCGCTTGCTTGGATTAATAACTATGATTGATAGAACATTATGGCGCACGCTGCGCGGATGGCCGCGAATTTGCCGCGAAATCAATCAATCAATAACAGCATAAGATTTGAACGCGAATAATGCTCACATTTGTCATTGGTAGATTGAAATTTCCCGAGCCACTAAAATTTATCTATTGCAAGTATGTACATCGGGGCGACTTTTAATTTAAGTATTACTGTACTTACATGACGTCACGCCATTTGCCATTTGATATGATCAGAACAAAATCACACCTTGACGCTTTTTCTAGCAATATACGGGCCTACAAATGGTAAACCGAGATTAGCCATCGTCTACTTTCTCGTAATAAATACTCTCCCTTCAGCGACTTCCATGACTTGCGAAGATAAGCAGTCGGAAAATTCGGTTTTTAACATGAAGTACAATGGAAGCATGTACGTCGGTACAAGTACATGCATATAGTATGTCTAGTACATATTATGTTGATACAACATTCCTTCTTGTAGACTATGGCTAAACCGATTTTGGCAGACATCAATATATTAATATCGGTGTCTTAATGAAAATTTGACTAAGAAATAGAGGTAAACTGAAGGTACCTATATCAACCGAATTAAAAAAAACTTAATTACGAGAATAAATAGTTAAATATGAAAAGGATTCACTGAATTCACCGTTGAAATCAGAGGTCAATTTATTAATTTTTGTTTCATGGTATACATTAAAAATTTTCAATTAGAATAAATACTCTATTGTGTTTGTAACGTGTGTATTGTTGATTATTGTTCACATACATATATATCTTCGTACTTTATCATTACAGAAGTGGACAAAGGGGATGGAGCGCTAAGTATCGCGGTCATTACACGCCTTTTTCATTTCTCAAACATCTCTTGACATATTTTCACCGAGGAATGTGAGTGCTTTTAACATTCTCAAGTTAGCTTTTTTATTTTTCACTCTGACAAAAACGTTAATTGTAAATTCCCAAACTAAGCCCTAAGCTCATACCTGTTTTCGCTAATAATTTTTAAGTTTTAGGTAATCTCCAAGTTGAACGTTTAGAGGAGACTATACCTTAGATTGTAGGACCTTTTACTAAAAGACAGTTCAGGGTTGGTTAGTCCAAACGGGCATCTATGAAAGCTACACAAGTATTTGGTGGAGTATGTACAAACCGCCAGAAAAAATACTAATGATAATTCATTTTCAAAATTGAGCAGGCTGGAAATCTAGCCCTTAGGGAGATTGAGCAATGTTGGAAATATGCTTGATAGATCGAATGCCCAATGTTGTAGTCCGAAAACAGACAGGCGTGACTGATATGAGATATCGCTCAAAGAATTGTGACACTTAATTCTTACGGGAAGGTGGGCGGGTGTCTCGTAGAGGGGATGGACGATAGCGTCGTGAGCTACTGGAGTGGTCTGAGAACAGGATGACAAAAAATAAATCAGTCAAATCCGTCGTGCCGTTCTCAAGTAATTCTCCGTTATACATGCGGCAATTTTTTTTATGTAGATTTCTAATCGATTATTTATTTATAGTAGCACAATTCATTTCTAATAAACCTTTCATTTATGTACTTATCTGTAAGATTTTAATAATCGATATCAATTACATTGAAGTCGTCTTTGGCCTCAAACCGAAGCAGGCGAATAATAGAATCGCCCGCCGGCCGGCTACTCCCCAAGGAGAACCCGGATGATTGGGTATTATGAGATTTGCAACGGTACGTATTAAATCATCGAAAACCTTTCACAATATTGAAACTGAACGGAACTTTATCGAAATTGTATTGCTCTACAACGGAAACGCTGTTAATAACTCGTGGATGACAAGTGAAGTTATGTACAATACATTAATATTGCATTTCAACTGAAAATCCCCCTGAAGAAAAGAATATTATCCCATAGTTAACGACATTTCCCTTTCAGGGTGGATGCAGCACAAAAGCGCAAAAGAAACAGTTGAAGTCCCTTTGAGAAACAAATTTTTGGCTTTAGGGTTAGTTGAGGCGTAGTTTTACATTCCCCGTTGCAATGTTGGGTCCAGTATGTAATTTTGGAAATAAGGGAAGGAATGATTAAAAAAATTGGAATACGCAATTTATCCCTACTCTTCCACGTATATTTTATAATGTTAATTAATGCAACGTAATATGTAGATATGTCGGATATCAAGTTATGCCACTATATCCAATTTAAAATTTGTACGTTACATAGTTTGGGACGTACGAGTGAATTCATAAGGGTGCCGTTTTTTCTTTTAATGAAGATCAGAATACCTACAACCTACATATCACGCCATTTATACCTGTACGTTAAAAAAACATTAGAGGGCGCGCGCTTGTTTTAGACGATATAAATGGCAAATAATAAAATGGCCAGAAAATAAAAGCGAATAAACAAAATTTTTTATTCTTTTACTAGATTTTTCTAATGTTCATAAAAAATCAATAATTAAAAAAATATATGAAACTATTCCCATTTCGAAGTACTAAACAAAAACAAAGTCAACCGCGGTATAATAAAGAAGTCTATCTAGAAAATTTAATCTAATTGTGTTTTCTTCTTATCAGAATGTAATAAAGCAACAATAACCAATTCTAAGCGGCAACTTTGAATAAGTCTTTTATTTAAGATAATACTTTTATGTTTGTAAATCTATGAGAGATAAAAAAAAAACAAATATTGTTTCGAAGACGGAAGCCTGGGAATTATTGTAGCTATACATATCTTTTCAAAAGCCTCTTTTGATGGTACTTTTCATTACAAATCTCTTGCTTGCAGATTTGACTGGCGACCGATCTTATTTTTTCGGACAATAATTTCTCAGTACATAAATTCTCTGTAATAATTTCTCAAACAAAAATATCTCATTGTAATAATTTCTCATAGCAATAATTTCTTATGTATAAAATTTCTCCAGCTATAATTTCTTATTTTCATATTCAATAGATTTAAGTGCCGCGGCAGCGGCCGGCGAAGCGCCAGAACAGAACCCGCCTTATAATAACACTCTTTCTGGGTAGGTTAGGTTAGGTAAGTATGTGAGAATATATTATTACTCTGAGAAACATTTGTACTGAGTAATAATTGAATGAAATTGTGTACCTGGGGAGTGCGTTTTCGAGGGATGGAAGATGTGAGTTGGATGTGGAGAGACGGGTAGCAGCTGGCAATAAAGTGAACGGTGCTCTGTCCGCATTAGTGGGTAGTGTGAATATAAAATGGCCATCCACAATGCGGTGTTGGTGCCAACTTTGTTGTACGGTAGTGAGGCCTGGATATGCCCAGAATCGAGTGAAAGTATGTTAAATGCTGTGGAGATGCGGTCTCTCAGAAATATGTGCGGTGTCACGCTTGCTGACAGGATAAGCAATGATGAGATACGCAGTATGACAGGGTTGCACAACAGTGTTATTGTAAAAATGAAGAAAGGAATGCTTAGATGGTTCGGGCACATGGAAAGAATGAGTGATGAAAGACTGACGAAGAAAATATACAGAGCGAAAGTGAGTGGTGAAAGAAGCCAAGGAAGACCAAGGCTGACTTATGAAGATCAAATAGCCAGAGTGTTAGCAGACGGAAATGTCAAAAGCACCCGCATACCTAGGCGAAAATGTGTGAGGAGAATGATGAGATTTGAGGAAGCGAAAGAGGTGTGTAAGGTCGCGACTCCTGGCGCTCCGTCCTCTCTGACTACCCCGATGGGGATACAGCGTGAAGTTATGTTATGTTATGTTAATAATTGAAATTTTTGCCTGAAAAATACTTTTTGTGAAAATAAGACGCGGAGCCGATTTGACTTTAAAACAAATAATGTTTATTTGAGTGCATTACTTTGAATTTGAATCAATCACATATTTATTATAAACTAACTATGGATAGCAACATCGTTGTTAATTATGACTGTGGTCAGCTAAGTGCCACTCAAATATAGGTTGTACGGGTTAACGGCGAGCGCACGGGGACATTCCCATACGTCATGCTGTGATGGATCGTTAGGGTTGCATGATGAAGTACTCGCCAATCAATTTGTGGACGAAATCTCAACGATATTTTGTTTTTAGCCGATTTTGCTTAATAATTGGAGTCGATATATTTCGCCTTATATTATCTTAATCACAAACAGTGATTTCTGATTAGAAATTGTGCCTTTCCATAACTTATATGGACGGGGTGACTAAGAAATTTCAAACAACATTCAACGTTCAAGCTTAGGTTTTTTGGCGTTGATCAATTCACGGTGTTCATGGCACATGTGTCAGACGTTAACGAAATACAATAACGGAAGGTTCTGCAAATCACAGCTTATGTCACAAATCTACTCTGAGTAGGTATGCCTCTAAGCTCTAACCAAACCTGTATGAATTAAATAATTTCACCAAACAATACCAATTATGTGACCTCAACACAAAGACATACTTGAAACCTTGAAAGGCGATATCGCCTTTCATAAGTCACGAATAGTTAGACTGAGAGAAATATATCGCATCTTTAAAACTGATCTAACTCAAAATTTTGAGATTTTGTTTCGGCAAGTTACGACAATGAATTTACCTAAAATAATAAAATAGATTTTTCACAAACACATACATAAATATTCTCACGACATGTATCTAATGGGGTGGACATATAGGTAAATTCATACTGTAACTGGATAGTAGGTATTTTTAAGTTAATTCGAAATTCTGAAATTTTGAATTAGGTCAGTTTCATTCTAAAGGTGTGATATGACGTAAACCCGTAATAGAAAGGGATGAAAGTACATATATTTTGTCTCTATCGGTATGTTCAATGCTCTAAGACTAATAAGCTGTTGCATTTGACAGAACTATGAAAAAACAAATCTTTGTTCGTTAGTACTTTTAGATTTTTAATTATTTTTGAACTTTACAAGTGAAAAATTACTATAAAAATTTTTGTAAATATATATGAGATAGACTCTTTTGGGCGTGATGGTAGAATGCAGTATTTTAGGGTTCAAAGTCCGGTTTGAAATCCATGAACGCAATATCTATTAGCAGTAAATCTATGCACAACAAACGGAACGACAGAGTAAAATAACACATAAAATAATATTTAGATGTGCTCGTTTCCTAAATCGATATCTCCGGGAATCGGTCCCAGAACCATTGGTTGGGAAAATAAATACATTAAACAACGTATAAATGGACCAGTCCCATGCACCGATCTTCAAAAAGTATGTTATTTCGTTTCTTATACATACTTATTGAATTTTCGTCATAATAATTCACAGTGAATTTACTGATTATAATAAAAAAAAATATAAAAAAATATATCCGGTAGGTTGTATTAGCATAAATAAACATTAGTGCGTACGGCACTAATGTTTGTGTAATGCTAGTCCACCTATTAAAGCTTAAAATTAATTACACTCGAGCTCTAAAGAGAGCGCTTCATAAAGAGACACTAAATAAATTTCAAAGCCAATCTTCCTTCATGTACGAAGACGAGATCGCATTTCAACAGTTGCCGAGAATTGCTGTTTAATTAGATCACGGGCGCGATCAGGCCACTACGTCGAGATGACCTCCCCTCTCCATTAGCTTATTACTCTCTCCACATTATTGTGTTACTAATTTTCCTGCGCATCGAGGAGTTAACTAAGTTCCAACGGCGTCGTGTAAAGGGCGCGTTTTGATCGTCAATTACTGACTCTCGGACGGCAAAGGGTGAGAAGTCGCTCAAAGCAAAGACCAGGATACAATTAAGCGTGTGGGTGAAACTTTGTTTTCCTGATTCAGAGTACTTATTTTAGCAGAACGTAGACATAGGTACCTTAAACAAAATAACATAGAGTTTCTTAAATATAATAGGCGCGTATCTCAAAAAGTCACGTTACTACTAAAAAGAATAACAATATAAGAACAACGTGAATGGCTGGTACAAATTTAAGTTTCTCCGCCATTCACTAATTAAAAAAATATATTTAATCAAATAGGAATTTTGACAATTTGTTTTATATCTTTTATTATTTATTTTTACATTCATTTAGTCTTTTTAGAAATTCTGTTATTTAACTATTACCAATATGTCCGAAAGCAACAGTGAAAATGGAAATGATAAAGAAATTACAGTAATATATAAAGTGATGGACGAACAAAGTTCGAGCGAAGAGCCACCGATGAGTGAGTGGTCGTCATTCGAGTTAGTTTTGCCAGAAGAAAATATGAAGAAACTTTTGACATCTCAAGGTCTATATTCTCCTGGTAGCGGAGAAATGTGCACCAAATACATAGGTATGTCTGACAGCGACATCTTTGGGCACCCGTATTATAAATATCCTGCCATCTTAGACCCTGGTATTAAAGAAGCTTTACTTTCACCTGAAAAGCCTATTATTTATCCTGACGATGGCCAAAAACTGTATTTGGCGCTTTGCTCTGAAATGAAGCTTTGTCCAATAAGCATGTTTTATAAAAATTTGCTGTCGGAGGAAATAAACTTGAATTATTACGGGATTTGTCCTCAAGGAATTTATCCAATCGCTATGGCTCTACAATTTAATAAATATGTTCATCGCCTAGATCTCACAGAAAATTTTCTAAACGATGATGCTTGCTATCATTTAGGACACATGTTAGCCTCAAATTTTGCTTTAAGCGAATTGAATTTAACGGGGTGTCGCATAGGAACGTCTGGTATGTTACAATTGGGCCAAAATTTGTTTATAAATCGTAGCTTAACGACATTGAACTTAGCAAGAAATAATATAGGTGATGACGGTGGAATTTATCTTGCGAATTTTATATTCGACGGTGCTATGGTTCCACGATTGAATTTAAGTAACAATAAATTAGGTCGAATCGCTGCTCTTGCACTGGAAGAGGTCCTGGATTTTAAAAATAACTTAACGCATTTGGATCTCTCATGGAATAATTTATTTAATGCACCGTCAATGGTAAAGCTGATTAATCGACTTGCAGAGAGTGAGGTATTAGAAGAATTAAACTTATCTTGGAATTCTTTAGAGGGTGATCGTATCGCAGATGCTATCAAGAACTTAATTTTAGTCCCTACATTGGTTATTCTAGATTTGAGTAACAACAGATTTCAAGATAAAGCTATACAACAGATTACTAACAATCTTATTATGGCCAAGAAATTAAAAACGTTGGATCTGTCTTCTAATCCTCTAAGTCCAGCGGATGCTTTGTACGTATTACAAAGAATGTTAAAGCCACGAGTTAAATTACAGAATCTGTTTCTTAGAAACGTTTGCGTAAATAAACAGTTCATTACTACCCTCGAGATAGTAAAAAGAATGAAATCTCGAGCGAATTTCAAAATTGTGTTTGGTACTGTACTACAAAATTACGTACTAGAAGATGTGGACGCAAAAAAACTGATACTCGAGAGAGCCAATTATCTCGGGAATTTCAGTAAAAAACACAAAACAGATATTCCGTTGTACTTTTTAAGGTTGTGCAAAGAATTGGGACCCACACCTGTTCCTATAAAAACGCTTATGGATCGCGTGGCGACCGACAGTGTGCCTCTGGATGAAGATTTACTGACGGAGATGACGTATGTATTTCCAGGACCAAAATCCGGAAAAACTCGTTCAGTGAATTTACAGCAACTAACCGAATATGTTCATCGTTTGTGGCCAGACAAAAAGCTACCCCCGACTCCACCGCCGGAACCAGAACCTGAACCCATATCTGAACAAAAGCCCACAAAAGGTAAAGGAAAGCCCAAAGGAAAAGGCAAAAAATGATAAAGTGTTTTAAGATTTATTCTTGAAAAAATGTTTTTAATGGAACGTTTACAATAATTGTTGTTATCTTATATTTAATGTTATATTTTGATAATTATATATACTTATTTGTGGTATTTTATTTGTCGTAAATTATTCAGTTTTTACGTTATTTAATTCATATAATACGCTCCATATGGTTACTGTTATCGTTATACTTCTTCGCTAAAAAATCGAATATCCGACAACCTTTCTCTTTCATAACAACTGACATGTCGAATCCGTTAAGACAAAGAGCCAGAAATCAGACAAGCAAATCTCATTAGAAGCAGTTCCGGAGTGCCGAGAAAATGTCTCGTCCGGCATTCGCCGCGAGCAACCCATTTCCGCTATCATACACACACCTCGTACTGGACTTTTCATTAAATTATACTCTGCATAAGAAATTCATGTCAAAATATTTCACCCACGTAAACTAACAATGCAAAGCACTTTACGAAAACAATTGTACTGTACTTATTAAGATAAACTCTCCAGAAACTCAGTCGGATATTATTTTTTTACATCATTTTACACTCAAATTCTTCAAATTCGAAAGTAATTTTGATCAGTAATGATATCAATACTGTGCCACCACCAAATACCTTTGACAGACAAGAACCGTTGCGGAAGCAAAGACCATATTATAAAATTACTATAGGCCGATATGTCGTATTAACAAGATGTTAACTGACATTAACGATGATACATTTGAAAGTCGTCAATTGGCAAAATATTAGAGATCGAAAAATACGTTATATTTTAACTTCAACCTTGATATAGTATTAATATATTTATACAATATTATACTATTTACCTCAGATTATATTACAAACAATATTATTATAATAACTACTACGCACGGCTTCATTCACGTGGAATAAAAGGAAAACAAGCCTATATGCTTCTCCGAGGCTTAATCTATCTTCGTTCGAAATTTCATGAAACTCGATCAAGCCGTTTAAGAGGAGAAGAATTACAAACACACGCACATCGTAATTTTATTTAAAAGATTAACGCTCTAGCTCCTATTCTGCTAATTTTTATTTTATTGCCAATTTTTATTTTACGTTACTAATAATATTTGCAAATAATATTTGCTAATAGATAATAATAATCAGTAATATTTGCTAATCTTTATTTTGTGAAATTGTGATTACTCTGACGTCTTTAATTTACATTTAATGTTATAAAGAGAGAGTGCGAATTTTGCGAGTTTGTGTGTACGTGTCATGGAATCACTACCTTACCAATACCTACCAAATTTATATACCTATTTGAAAAAATGTTACACCATTTGAAAGATACATTATTCCAGACTTTATGAACATAGGCTATAATATATTACGTATTAGCATATTACGCTAATACATGCAGTGGCAGACCAACGGGACGGGGCGGCCTGTTCCGGGCCTCGGCTTCCAGTCCTGGGAGGGACTCAAAATGTCGACAAGTTCTTTTGATCAAATCCTAAACAACGTTAAAAAATATGCTCAGTAAGAGGCAGGCACCTAAATAAGAGGCAGTTTCGAGTTGAAGGCCCTGTAGATACAAATGAGTACAGCCTATACCGGTGATTTATAATTTATAAATTATAATTTTAATTTATAAATTTATAAATTATAATTTTAATTTATAAATTATAAATTTACATTACATTTATAAATTATAATTTTAATCTATAAATTATAAATACTAACTAATGCTATTCTTTCTAAAATCTATTCAGTTTTCGTTCAGTTTCAATGTCACTTATACATTATACTTTGTAATTTTTCTACTTTACTCGGTCCTTTACAAAAGGTTATGGTTATAGTTGAGGTTTATACCCACCTAAGTACTATCTAGTACTATACTACCTAGTAATAACTATTTGATCTTCCGAATAATTAAAAAATTCAACTTGATTTAAAAAGGTACCTTACTGTTTTTACTAACTGTGGACAATAAGATCAAAACACTCCAGCCATCTAGACATTTTAACCTGACAATACATAGCTGTATACTTATAGAAAATTAACGACACGCTCCGGCTTCACACGGCTAAAAAATTTTTTTAAATAAAATACAACCCATGTTACTGGCTGATAATATATTTCTATAGGTGGAAGAATTTTCGAAATCGATTGAGTAGTTTTTGAATATATCTATTACATACAAACAAAGCTTACCTCTTTATAATATTAAGTACAGATAGATAAAAACTATCTACTATATTGTCTGTTGCTCATTCGTATTTTATAATATCTTCCTCGACCATATCTGTGTTTTATTTATGTAGATGTAAGTCATCATCATCAGCCTATATAAGGCTCACTGTGGGATGCAATCCTCCTCTCATGTAAGTCTCAGTATAAATATAAAATACATTATACAGAGAAATTTATTTTTCAATCAATATTATTTATTAATTTTTTGCGAAACATAAGTCTACTTTAATAAGTTTTTGCTAAAAATTCCTTTTTCAATACAAACTTTTTTGTTGACTGTACTTCTTTTTTGTTGACAGTACTACTATAATGGAGTAACCATCGAGACCACAGATATGTCAAACAGAGATCAAGACAAACCAAACGAGCCTAAACACGATGAGTTTATCATGTGCAGTTAAGGAATTCCTATGACCACGATACCTCAACTCTAGCTCGAAGATACTTTAACATTACATTGTCACCGACTTAACATAAATATGCAAAATTTCAATGAAATTGGTTGAGAAGAACTGGTTTAAATTTCACTAGCAAGAAATTGAAATCTTTCAAGTATACACGAGAAGTACCTTTCATTAGTAAGCTAGGTGTAAGTTCAACGCTCTTGAGTGTGAGTACTTACTACGCAGACTAAGGTGGAGCTCTCAAGAATGGAGAATGCAGTAGTTAACCGCTATTATATGTCAAGGACTCTACAAAGCTGCATGCAATCAACCAAACGTAGGATTCTCTAGAAATCCCCTAATGAATTCACAGACGAAGCTATGTAAGTGTTATATTTTTTGTTTATTGAATAAAAATTGCAGAGATAAAAACTTATCTGAAACTTCATTCCCAAGATATCTTATTTAGTAATGTTTTATTGACAAAAAGTATTACAAAAAACATCTATGAAGCTTTTCCTCCTGAACTAGGAAATCTTAAACATTATTTCATAAGATAATGTCTTCCTCAGATCGACATATCTTTGTAAGTTTAACAAATTCGACATAAATACACTATAAAATTCAAAACATTAGTAAAATTTAAAAGAATTAAACATGGTACAGTGGTGGTTACATAAAGGCACCTTCTACTTAGCTGCATACAACTTTATAACAAGAAGGTAACATAAGTTTCTACTTTGATTACTATTAATCGTAATATACAATAAACACTAAAACCATATTATTCAAATGAAGACATAAAGATTTGAATTTAGCAAAAGTTGTGACCTTATTCGATTTTTAAATAAGTCGCAAACTTTTTAATGTACTTGCTGCTGACCATCTAAAAGATAGTTTATGTTTCACGTTCTTAATTAAAAATTAAAATTCAAAATATCAGCCCTCTTATTTTTTCCATTTTGCCGGGAATTATCAAGAAATGCGTAAAGCAAAAATTAACATAACTTTATCTCAAAATTAATATCATTTTCTGAAGCACGTTACAATGACTACTGCTTACGAGGAAGCGTAGGACGTCTATTAATGACGTCTATGTTTTTTTTGATAGAAGATTTTCGAATAGTTAAAAAAAAACTTAACACCGAACTTTAAGGCGATCGCTTCGTTACACTTCGCGACTACCATAGACTTCTAACCTAACCGCCAGAAGTCGTTAATGAAGGGTAGAAAAGATTTTTTTTGGAATTCAATTAATACCGAAAACACCAGCTATAGTTAACAATATCTGTTGTTAAGTTAGTGTCAAAACAGGAAGCAGTAGTTATTAATAACGCTTAGCTTATATTGGAAAAAAACAAAAGTTGCGATTCCTCTACAAGGAAAATCATTCTGAATTTTTATGAGAAATACAGGAAAATTGCGAATCACTAGTGTAGCAGTAAAGATATGGACATTAATCCTATCAAGCATTTCAAGAACTTTGATACCACAGAAAATGTATCTAGGAAACCGAGACTTAGAAAAACAACCCCACGAGAAAACACAAGAACGATATAATTAGCCAAAAAAGAACCGTTCAACGATCAGAGCTTATTCGTTTGGAAGTATTCGGTGCCGGGGGTCGAGAAGTGTATCGGCAAGAACGATTAGAAACCAGATGTGAGGCAAATTTATTTGGAAAAATTCTAAGGTGCTACTTTTAAAGATAATAAATATCAAAACCAATAATATGATCAATGCAGCTTACTCTATGGTCTAAGTTAGTTTTACTCGCGTTAGGATTGTAGCAGATCCTCAATACAATGCATTTTGTATAAAAGCTATAGAATGATAGTTAACGAGGTCTTCAGAGCATTTCACGGCTCGACGCTACAACTACACAAAAGTAAAATCAGTTAATAATATAGTTTTTTTTACAGTACACAAAATTAAAGAAGATTATAAAGCTTATATATCTATTTATTATTATAAAATAGTAAGCTGCGAAACTGTAGAAAAAATCAGTTCTTATACCTACTATTTTTAGAAATTCAATCATTTTGGTAGTAGTCGATAATATCAAAGTAAAAGTGAATTAAAAATTGTCTAGTAACCCAAAACTTAATGCAAGGAACCTATGAAATAAATAAATAATCACGTATAACCAATTTTGAATAACCTAAGGAAGTAAAAACAGACGTAATAGTTTGCATAAAAAAACACGTATAGACAAAATCCCCGGCAACAGTTATATGAAAGGTACACAACTCAATGTAGCCAATTTTTTATAAATATTTGCAATTGAGAGATCCCATTTTTCTCAATATACAAATACCAACACACATGTACTTATAGTAGGTAAGTATGTCATAATTCACAGATTTATTATTATCTATTATTGTAATGCTCACCTCCGCCATTCTTGTAGCAGAGGTACGGGAAACGCCACACGTTGGCCAAGTCGACTGCGAATCCGATGACTGATAGTAAAAAGTCGACCTTTTTGCCCCATGTCTCACGTTCGACGCCGCCCGGCGTCGGCGTCTTCACCGCCATTCTAATGCACGAGTACACGGACCCGCACCACCCTAGGAAGACGATACATTTTAGGATATTTATAGCTCGCTAAAATGTTCATTTCAAAATTCAATATTTCATTATCATTAAATCTTATAAACTCTTATAGCCAGTGTGTCAGCAGACAGAAATGTGAAAAGAACTCTCAAACGAAAGTGTGTAAGGAGAATGAGGAGGATTGAGAAGGCGAAAGAAGGCGAAAGAAGTAGGTATGTAAGGACCGCGATGCTTGGCGCTCCCCTCTCTCTAACTACCATGTTAAGGATGCAGCGCGAGGATATGTATGTAATTATGAATGTATTATAAACTCTTTTTTGCAAATTCGTGACATGTATCTAATCTAACTCAGAATTTAATTTCACGTCTTCCCTGTTATTTATAAATGAAATACTGCATAAGGCTTTTGTTAATACACACTCTACTGTCTACTTAGGCAGTGGTTTCTAAACTTTTAAGACCATGGAACACTCAATAAATCTCATTTAATTTATGGAACCCTATAGCGAACTATAATAATAAAAAATACATACCGCAAAAATCATTTATTACAAATATTTGGAATAAAGATTAATGAGATGAATGAAGTTCACTGCTTCCTTTAGAAACTATTAACAGGTCTAAAATCGTGTATTTTTATTGTGTAGGACCTCCTATAGAATAAAAATGGTTCAATGTTTGTCAATATGCATGCTTAGACCAAGTTTCGAGCAAAAAATAATGGCGCCACAAATGACGGTAACCAAAAAATTCCAACAATTTAACGACCAATGTAACATTCGCGGAACCTTAGTGTCTTGTATATGGAATCTCTGTACCTACTAAGGACTCCTTTTTTCATCCATTCAACGTTACAAATTAATATTCCGGTCATCTCAGTTGCATCTCAGATGCACCACAGAATACTTTTATACCAGATTTTTTTTGACCCGGCAGAAAATTTCAAAACTCAGCCACCTGCGAGGAGACTGAGTTATGTAGAACTTTTCCCCACTAAAACTCCTGCGGTGCTCATCGCTCAGGGGCTTCAGTAACTCTAGCAGAACATAGCTCCCTTAACGCTGTGCTGAAACACGTGTCAGTGAGACTAAGCGGTTCTCTTCAGCACTCTCGCAGTGTTACTGCAGAGTAGTTCAGAGTAGACTACCCTCTAACGCTGTCTTCGGAGTCGCCTGAAGTAGACGATCGGAGCCTTTGCACTGACGAACCACGATTCCAAAGGGCCCTCTTTAATCGCATTTAACAACTGGCAGGGAAGATCGTAGCTCTGTTCTTCCGCTCCTAGGCTACAGCGATGTTATGTATTTACTAAAAGTTTTTCATATATTTTCATGTTTAAACTTTCTGCTGTTGTCTGCGTCAGTTCGTTGCATGTTAAGTTAATGTTTTTGTTCTACGTATTATCACATACTACCTATGAATTTCCAAAAAGTTCACTCTCATTTTCTCATCAAAATTTCAACAAAGAACTACGAACACTTAACCCTTAATCCGCGGCGTGTTGTAATTAACGTGCCAAAAATAATCACGTGCTCTCGTGGCCTCTCCATTAAAGCCGCCTCATATAATGAAGTGACAAATGTTACGCGCCGATGACAGAGGGCCCCTCTCGTACTGCCCGTCGGATTTTAGGGTTGACATTGGGCATTTGTATTTAATTTATTCAATGATCTGCAGTCGTCTTTATTTCTACTAATTTAACTGAAATTACCTGACACATATTTTTTGCAGTTTGACATATTTAATAAGAAATTTATTGTTTCTTTAAGAGGACATAAGTACCTACGAAAGTATTTACGTACAAACTAAAAGGGAATTGAAGATATGTCTAACGTACCCGTTAGTTAATATGGTACTTTGGATTAAAATTGCCGAACAAACATTTTGAATTTGTTTCTTACTTAGAAACCAAATTAAAATTTCGTTAGAACTATTTCTTCCTTGTATTTCATAGATTAAATGGTTGGTTAAATGGATTAAACGTTGATATATTAAATGATAGTGTTTATTTGTATCGATTTAAAAATTCGATTAAAAGATAGTGCCAACCCTAAATTAAGCTTTTGATTTCTCTCGCTCTGGTAGCATGAGGTAGTGGAGAGGCTGTCATGTCCAGTGGTATATGATTTCGACGAAAAATCTTGACGTCATCGAGATAACACTACTACAGACTATTATATTGACCACTATAACAAATTGAATTTATCGACCGAACTAGATTTGATAAAGAATCCACCTACCTGCCTGCAAAGTGCATTCGCATTAAAGCACATAATTTATGTCAGTATATTTTAGTTTTTATAAGGTTTTTGATATAACCTATTATTGAATAAATTACTTAAATAAATCTATCATTACTATAGCCGTGTTAGATGGCAATTTGGTAGGTAACTACAAGGTCGATATTTTTTTTGGTCGAAATTGATAAAACGGAAAGTTCATTTAGCATTTTTCTTATAAAATATGAGATATTGCGGAAAGTTAGAAATACACGGAAAAAGACCTAAAAAGGTGTAAATATAGAATTTTGTTTTTGGAAGTAACAGCGAATAAGCATTACCTATTACTTTCTCTTACAAAGTACACAGAAATTGTTGATCAAAACCATAAACTTTTTATAAAAGAAGTCTGTGATCAAAACAACTATAAATTAGGAATTTAACTTCTGATTCTGATTATCTGCGATATTGATATATTTATATCGATATATATATGAATATATTACATATTATTTGTTACAAATAAAATGTTTAAAAAAACACCTGGTTTTTGCTGATTAATGCTATCTATGAAAACCGTATAAAAAATTAAAATTATTAACAATAATACGAACAAAATTTATGATTTATACAATACAGAGACACGGCTCAGTTACTGTTATACGAGTATGAACAGATTGTCAGGGGGACGTATTACCAAACTGCTCTTATTACCTACTTAGTTCACGCACTATCATAACTAAATAAAAAATATCCTTATTAGTAAAAGATTTCCAAATGTTCACCAATCTTAGTTTTATGTTTTTTATAATACTTTATCTAAAATCAGTTAATTAAAAAAATGTTATAAGGGTGCTATTTAAGAAATGTTTGTGGTTAAAACTATATGATATATTAAAACATAATGGCCATCGGACATGATGGCCATTATATTTTTCTGAAGATTAAAAATACATTAAAAACATTACTACTTATTTGTAGAAATTGTAGTAAAATAACTGATACGAGGTAGATTCTTAAAAAAAACAAACATTTATCAAATAAATGAAAATCGTGAAACTTTTGCTGAAATTATTTTTTCAAATTCAGTCTGGCAAAAGGTTTCAGATATTCTTTTAAATATTTATTATACATCAAAAATCTTGTCTTCAAACCTGACTGCACTGAGGTAATATTATATGTTTAGTATTGGGTCCTTACATATGAAATTGGCGTTTTGTACGGGAGGAATATAAAGTCAATTTTTTTTTGTAAAATATATTTAATTTATCAAAGTATGCACCGTTGTTATCTATGCACTTTTGCCGTCTCATAGGTAGTTCATTGATCCCTTTACTAAAAAAGACCATGGGGGCGAGAATCAATAAACTCTTTGAAGGCGGTTTGGACTGCCGCATCGGAGTTCAATTTTTTCCTTGTAAGAAGTTGTCCAAATTCCGGAAAAAATGGTAATCTGTTGGAGCAAGGTCCGGGGAGTACGATGGATGTCGCAGACATTCCAATTGTAGCTCATCTAACTTAGTGGTTGTTTGTTGTGCAGTGTGTGGTTGTGCAGTGTGTGGTCTTGCGTTGTCGTGAAGCAGCAGTGGCCTAGAGCGATTGACCAATCTCAGTTGTTTAGCAGCTAGTTCTTCCTTCATGGTTTGCAGTTGCTGACAATAGATATCTGCCGTAATCGTTTGGCCAGATTTTAGAAAGCTGTAGTGAACGACACCGGCGCTAGTCCACCAAACACTCACAAGTCACTTTTTCTGAGTCAATTTTCGTTTAGGGCAGGATTTGGCTGGGTCTCCAAGGTTCAGGCATTGCGACGAGCGCTTCCGATTGTCGTACAGTATCCACTTTTTATTACAAGTAATGATTCGATTTAAAATCCCTTCATTATTGTGTCGGTTGAGCAAAGTAACACAGCAGTCGACACGTGTTTGCAAGTTGGATTCACTCAATTAATGAGGTCCCCATCGTCCAAGTTTTTTTACTTTCCCGGTTTGCTTCAAGTGGATTAATACAGTTTTGTCACTTACCCCGAAGCCTGCAGCTATCTCTGAAGTGCTTTGTGATGGATCCGCTTCCACAATAGCCTTTAATTCTTCATTTTCCACTTTGGTCTCCGGCCGTCCACGGGGTTGGTTCTGAAGGTCGAAATTTCCAGAACGAAAACGTTGAAACCAAAAACGTACCGTGCTTTCTTTTGCGACACCAGCGCCGTAAACATCATTAATCCTTCGAGCTGTTTCTGCAGCACTGGTGCCACGGTAGAACTCGTACTCGTAAATATACCGATATTTCATGTTTTCCATTGTGTGGTAATAAGCGACGCCAAAGAAAAAAATAATGAGGAAAAAAACAAATGAATGACTGTTTTCAAAACTCAAATGTACCAGCTAAATGAATTTATAAATTTAAATTTGGAATTCTTAACCAAAGAGGAGATATTTCAGATCAAAGTGGTCAGTACGACAAAACGCTAATTTCATATGTAAGGACCCAATATATTGTTGCACTAAATACAAAATTGTTTTATTAAAGCATGAGAGTAAGTTTAGAACTCGGACGTAGTGAGGACTCCACAAACATTAGTGAGTAAACACACTTAGTGGGTGCCTATTCTCTTTTCATTCAACTACTTTTACTATGGTAAAGGTAGGTATTTTAGTAATAAATGAAAATAAATCTTTTAACAATTTTACACATTTTAATGAAGCACATTATCAAGAATGTTTAGATGGTTAGGGCACTTGGAAATAATGAGTGATGAAAGACTGACGAAGAAAATCTACAGACCTAAAGTGAGTGGAGTGGTAAAAGAAGCCCAGGAAGACCAAGGCTGACTTATGAAGATCAAATAGCCAGAGTGTTAGCAGACAGAAATGTCAAAAGCACTCGCATACCTAGGCGAAAACGTGTGAGGAGAATGATGAGATTTGAGGAAGCGAAAGAGGTGTCTAAGGACCGCGACTCCTGGCGCTCCGTCCACTCTGACTACCCCGTTAGGGATACAGCGTGAATATATGTTATGTTGTTAAATTATCATAAAATTTTGATATGCTGTTAAATATCTCTCCTTCCATTGTAGCAGTAGAAGACCTAGAAATAATAACCTTATTCGTTATATTTTCAAGAGTTACAACGCCACTATTACTGGACGTTTCCATTAGAATTCCATCGTAAGCAAAAAATGTAAAAATATTCTTTTTTCTTCATAGCATGGTGCACAGATTAGCGCATTTGCCAATGTCACGTATGAACATGAAGCACGTTAGAAGTTTTTCTTCTTATCGTAAAATTCCTCCAGTAACGATAATAGGCTTTACTGAAATTATAAAGGATTTGTTGGAAGAGCGCGAGAACTTCAGCTACACATGTTTATTTAGAATTTAGACCTAAGTACTTTATTCTTTCCACTTATACTTTAAAACGAACTTTAAAACACAATATAGTATCACTTTTGTACTTCAAAACAGCCAGAAATGTAAAAAATAGAAAATCTAAATAAAAAGACAACCTCACTTCTTCCGTTCTCGCCAAAGTCTCAAAAAATATTCTTAAATTCTTATTTTTATTTGATTACGTACAGCGTACAGGTATCTAATTTTTTTTTAAATTGTGTTAGGTGCCATTTCGTTTTTTAAATGTTCTTCGACGGATCCATGTATTTTGTACACATGAAGCATATCACTTAAGTAACCTTTTCGTTTTCGATCGATCGTTTTTTTAGCTCATTAGCTGATAACATTAACAAAAATTTAAACACTGCTGTTCAGTTTGATCAAAACTATTCGGGTTTTTTGGCGGGATTTTATGCGGGAGCGGTTGGGTGTTTATTTTAATTATTGTTTCTAGTGGATTTTGTGATGTACAATTGGCGTAGTTTTCCGTCCCACAGTGTCTGCGCTATTGCGCATTATATGGAATTGTTGAAATAAGTGCTTATTTAATAGTGTAATATTGAATTTTTTTAGTAGCTTAGGCCGACTCAACGCAGAAAGACTGTCTCAATATATTTGTTGCCAGAAACTACAAGGAACAATTAAAATGCATTACGTCGACATTTTAATGAAATAATACGAATAATTTGTCTATTTATCTAACTACATCAAAATGTAGCCTAACATGAAACCAGAACCCAGGGACGCAACCTTGACGTGACGTCATTGTGTTTATACTGTGCACATAAAAAGAAAATGGTGCGTGTTAATTTAATTTAACAAATAATATTGTGTAAAACAATTAATTAGTTGGGCATTTCTTTTCGTGTGCTCTGTATTGTACGAGAGTGACGACGCGTCATCGGGTTAGGTCTCATGAGTAATAAAAAGTTCTATCTTATCTAAAAACTATCAAAAAGGCTACATGTCTTTACTTAAATCTTGAGTAAAAAAAATCGTGTTCCCATGCAAATATAATTTTTTTGTAAGCGATTATCGGTTTTTCCATGAACTTTAAGACAATAAGTAATTATAATTTTAGTGTTATTGTAAGACTATCGCAACTATATCCGTTTTTGTTACCGCATTCCATTATAAAAAAAGTGTGCCATATTTATTCATCTTGATATTCTCTATTGAAATGAAACATGAATGTGTATATCGTAAAAGAAAAGTTTACTCACGTGCGGTTAGGCGGGCGCAGTACTCGCGCCATGTCCGCGCGGTGCGCTGCCGGGGCCGAAGTGAATGTTGGCGCGCGTAGACATGGGCGTATAATGACGAACTACCACGCCTCCCAGATATTACCATTTTCCATTGGTATAAGGATCTTAGTTGGACTTTTTTCTTAGTTATTTCAGCTATAGCAATTTATTGACTTATTTTTTTTATGAAATATTCTATTTTATCGTTATTAACCGCATGCTGTCTGACCATGAATAAGTCCTTCCTTCATTTATAGTCCTGTCCGAAGAATTCGAGTAACATTGTCATTAAATTGTGTTCATAAAACTTGGATCTAATCATATTTTTCATTAGTCTACCCTAATGTTTTCATAAGCACTTAGGTAAGCAGGTACTTGTCTTACATTCAACTGTTATTTAGACTAAATTTATAATGTCTTTATGTAGAAGAATTTTTTCCTATACACCGCGCCGGGCCCATTGATTATGCGTGTGTACAAAGCGAACAGCAAGTAGTTATGCATGCTAATAGTGGGTTACCAGCCGCAATCAATTATCATTAAATCAAACCGAATAAAAAGGACCTCGTGCGAGATATGTCTAGGTCGCTACCACCATCTTTGCTTGCGCTGTTGCGTTCCGGTATGGAGAGTAAGACAGCTTGTGCTGGTACAAGAGACAATAAATAATTTAATCCTCAGGATTGCCAATGCATACGTAATTTCTTAGGCTTGACATTGTAAATATACATGCATGGGTTTCGGTCCACTTTCCATCAGCCACGCAATTCTGTGGAAACTCGAATCGCCGAGACTCACTCAACAGTTCGCCGCACTTATTCGAACTCACTTGGCCTTTAAATGGAATTATCTAATCCAAACATACTAGGAGCGAAGTGAGTGCCTTGGTTGCAAGTTTGTTAGGGATTGCTTTAAGAGTCAGTCGATATTTCGTTTTAGTGTCTTTTAACTTCTGAAATAATAACGGTAAATAAAACTGTTTTTTTTAGATTTGTTTAGGTTAGATTGTAATATTTACTGAACAATGTAGGTACTATTTAGCCAGAATGTTAGCCGACGGAAATGTTGAAAGCTCATACCTAGGCGAAAATTTGTGACGAGAATGATGAGATTTGAGGAAGGGAAAGAAGTATGTAAGGGCCGCGACGCTTGGCGCTCCGTCCTCTCTGACTACCCCTTTGGGGATATATCGTGAAGATAGGTATGTAAGTATGTATTTAGTGAAACGTGAAAAACTTCATTTACGATAGTACGACTCGCCGCCGCACAGAGATACTAGCGTCACTAACGCTAGTTTCACTGTCGACTTCAGAGTATAGTTTACAGTTCACAATCTCACCACGGATTCAGAAGTGAATGCGACTTTAAAATCACTCTGCAGGTGCTGTTTGCTATTGCAAGTTCTGTCTTATGATTATGAGTTTTAAAATACTTTATATTAAGAGATATAGGTATGCTACAGATGTAACACGAGTGTGTTGGTATATATTTGTAAAAACATATTTACGAAAAGTAAGCTGTTAAGCGCAACCATAGTCATATTGGTCTATAACATAACTTTAATCATTTCCCTTTTCCTTTATGCACCCACGACAAAATCACATTTTAACATTACTTTTAGCGATAGATATTTGGAGTTTTGGACTTACAGAGGTCAAAATGAAATCAGATAGTTACGGGCAGGAGGTCTAATGGCCACTTTTATAATTTTACGTTGAACAATTTTATCGTCACGATTTTATCGTCGACGATACAATAGGGATGCAAAACATATGCAGTTGTATGAAGACGCTTTTAAATTTCCGTCGACGATAACGTCGACGTCAAGACGTTATCGCCGACGGAAAAAGTGACTTTTACACTACACGGTATATTATAAACCGGGCCATTGTCGTCAACTTCCTTACAAATAATGAAATCTGTCTCCTTCAATGACCTACACGGTAAAAGTGGAGTGGCAGCAAAAGAGAATTCAATCAAGTACTTCAATACAATAATATTGTTATTATTTTTATAAATTAAAAAAATAAAATAATATTTTAGTTGACAACAGAACCCAAAACTTTTTTATTTTTAATGACAGAAGAGACGACAGAACAGCAAACAATTTTTTTTAGAAAAAAACAACAGTTTATACCATATGCATAATTGTTATAAATTTTTCGTTGGCACATTGCGCTGAAACAATAAGATATACAATGGAATCATTTTGTTTTACATAACATACAGAAATCAATATCTGGTCACACTTTTCTGATCACGTCTTTTTAGTGCGTAAGTTTACCTAAGTATAAGTATTATGATAAAATGCTACTTATTCACCGTAGTATCACAGTTAATATTAACTTCTATTGTAGCAATGTAACGATGTAATATTCCTTATAATACGAAGTATACATCTGTATTATTACAAAAGTATGAAGAGATATAACCGAAAATTACGACGCAATAATCAATTAGGCGAGGGCGGGCGGGCCACCCTCTGTCGGTGGGCGGCGCCTATGTCACCACGCCCATTAAAAGATTCCTCCCACTTCACAGCAATTACAATCAAGACATCAATCAAGATACATCTAGAATTCTCACAAATCTTCCTAAAAGTTGACGTAAGTTGATACTAGACAAGTAGGTACTACGCGCGCCTAATGTAAATCACTATATCACGGATGATAGGTATACCTATCTTAAAATATAATAAACCATAATATTAGTGCCTACATCTAAAACATTTGAGAGTAACCTTTACAACAAAACAGCTTTAATTAATTTACTTCCACTGCATTGTTTGAAAATTACTACTAGGTTTAACATTTCATAAAAATCATTAATAAACCCTATTCATTTGATTGACTATGAGAACGCATCTAGGAACACACCTAATGAAAAAAAAAGGTGATTAAAAAAATCAAGAAACCCAGCTGTAAAAACATAATAGGTATTATAAAATTTATAAATGTCATGTTCACTACTTACTACCTCTTTTTATACCTCAAGGAGAAAAATCTAAGAGGCTTTCAAAAATTCATGCTATTAAATCTTAACATGCAATCGGAGGCTACACCAGCTAGCTAATTCATAAAGTGACTAAAATACTCGTAGCCTCCGACAGCATGTTAAGATTTCATAGCATGAATCTTTGAAAACCTACGTAGATTTTTCTGCTAGGCACTCCTTGAGTTATAAAAATTAGTAATAACTAGTATGTATGAATTTTAAAAATGTTATTTTAAACTCGTCTTGTTAACATCATTCTTAACATCTTCTTTCTATTTCCTTTTACAATTTTTACAGCCGAGTTTTTTGATTTTTTAATTAACTTTTTTTATTTTCAAACTTTTACACATCGAGAAAATATTTCAACAATACTATCACACTGTATAGTAAATATTTTTCTTGTTTCTAGAAACAGAATTATGTCTTAATCGTGATTGACTTTTAGCCACAAAAAGTCGTATTTTAATTAATGCCAGAATAATCTAGTAAATGAATTTTAATAGACGATAGGTTGGTACATATATTTATTTATGAATAATACAATTTATTACTTTAAAGGTAACTAATAAGTATACGTTTTTGCTACTGTGTAAACATACATTATTTAAGGAGTATGATAATATAGTCTGTCCCATAAAGAAATAGCTGTATAGAAGCTAAAAATAGTAGTATAGTGAGAACTAAGCCTGGTTATATTTACATTCGGTTTGATAACAGTAACTGTATAATCTTTAGTCGTTATTAAAAACCAGGTTAACTCCACAATAGATACAAGGTGTTACGAACAATATCTATCTGTTAACTTTACTAGAGAAATTCACAATGCCTACAAACGAGTTTTTCACACCAAATAAAAAAGTTTGTGAAAAGTAATGGAATTGTAGCTAACGGTCCAAAATATTCTGGTACACTACTACCAGAATATTCAAGAAGGTTGACAAATAAGTTAGCTTTCGTATATATTACAATATATTCTAGTCAGATTAACTGAATCCTGGTTAACTAAACTAGAATTTTTTCTTCGTGTAGTTTTCAGAATAAATAAAGATCTTTATTTTTAAAATATATAGCCTGCGACAATCCTTGGATTGATACCAATACAACGATACCCTGCACTTCAAAATCCGTCAAACTATTTAGCCTGCAAGAGGTCACAAAGAAACAAACATACATACATACATTCGAAAAACATTACCCTCTTTCATGAGCAGTCGGGTAATAAACATCATGTTCATTTTTATTAAATGGAATTTACGTACATAATAATCAGCCCACGAAGTATCTGGGTAGTACAAATACTTCATTTTACCCATATAATTTTACCCTAAGAGCGCGTTCAGTGGAAATTATAGGCAGCCGCTGCTGGTTTACCGGCTCTTATCGGAACTGATGATATCGTAGCACAATATTTACCAGCTTACGATACCAAGCAGGAAAATCGTTTGTTTGGAAATATTATATTTTTGGATGAATAAATAGCTGTTAATTAATTAATAACAATTTTTATTATAACGAAGTGTGCAGCACCGTACAAAACAGGCACCAGCCAGAGAAAGAAAAGTGAGGGTAAAGTTTTTCCTACAGGAAAAACAATTGTGTTATTAACAGAATAAATACATATAAATGCCTCCAGGTATAACAGCAAGCATGTACCTACTTATCTATTTTCGAAGCATAATCGACTGTCTTTGGGTCACCTGCACTTAAACAAGATACAATAACCGTTGTAACAGGCAGATAAAACAGACACCGAGCTATTATCTACAAGTTAGTGTTCTTTTGAACTCTAAAAATCGATGAAATGTGAGTTTCTATTAGTCTCTTAGTGAAATATTCCTGGCAACATACCTAACAACTTTTCATCCACGACTTTTTTCAAAACTCAATACGTTCCTAAAAAAATATTTGTTGTTTTGTTGTACTGTCTGAAACGTAATTACTCTGTATGTATTTCCAATGGTGCAGTGCAAGCGCACCGGGCCTCAGCGCTGCGCTGCGCGTGTGCCGCTTTAGCGACTGGGTAGAGTAGGTGCTATTTTCAGAAACATTTAATGTATATTTATTTTTGGTTGAAAGAAAAAACATAAATTTTTGAGTCGTTAAACAAAAATTATTGGGGATAATGTTTAGTACAAAATACTAAGAGGTTACGAGTATTTTTAAATTAAACCTGTATACATTCTCTGAAAATTTTAAAAGAATATGGGTAAGTACCTATTTTTTTTTAATTCTAAGGCAGTTAATAATAACATATTTGAAGATGGGAAGAGACGGACAAGACAAATACTCTAATTTGCCCTTTTCAACCGACTTCCAAAAAAGGAGGAGGTTCTCAATTCGGTTGTGTTTTTTTTTTATATTTGTTACCTCATAACTCCGTCATTTATGAACCGATATAATAAATTCAGTCAGTAGAGTCAGTCTTGTGGCGGACAGAGAATATGGCTGGTGGCTGTCTTCTTCGGATTGTAAGAATACTGCTAAGGTGTAATTATGATGCAACCCATTTACACTGTTCTTTTATAGCTGATTGATATTGATATGATATAATATTGATGATATTGATAATGGCCATAATGGGCAATAATATCTCATGTTCGATCTGTTCGCATCTTTTATTGTGAAAGCCCACGGTTTATGCTCTTCAATAGAATGGAAGTTAACACATTGCGCTCCAGAATTAGAAAATAAACTAATTGTAGACCTGCCCTAGATATTTATTTAGGCCAAGGTCACTCAAAAGGGCAAAACAATTTTTTTTTATAAAAAAATTAACCGACCGATTTCAGCAACTGTCAAATTTCATTATATGGGTATTTGTATCGTATTTACAAAGTTATTTTTGTACTTAAGTTTTGATTAGTAAAGAATAGTTATTTCCTACTTTTCAGTGTTCTTTTTTGAAGTCGGCTTAATTTTTTTATAAAAATTTTTTTTATTCTCATATAGAAAAAAAAGTCGATATTTTAAAATTTTGTGGATCATAAAGTGATTGTCGATACGTCGATATGTCACAAAGTTCCTAAGAAAATCGACTGGGATAAACGGACGTACCTATTTTCCTTTTAGCAGATGCATGCATCAATATGAATTCAACATGGAAATCATGCATGTGAGTTCAGCATGTGAAAGTATTAACTTATTTATAGCAGTGGCTCCCAACCGGTGGTCCACGCACCACCATGAGTCCGTGAGAACCAAATTATGGTCCGCAAAAAAAATTATTAATCCCATAATAAAGAAATGTTTAGTTACAAAACCAGAAATTGATTGGAAGCAAGCGATGATACTCGCGTAGCTTTGAACAAAAATATTAGTCTCAGAATTTCCCAAACTTGTAAACAGAATGCAAACATGCAAACTCAAAAATCACATTGACTTTAAATTAAAGTTTCACTTTTATAAAAATAGATTTCATTATTTTTCTAATTTGCATAAAAACTGAACTATTTTCAAATTCCAGGAATTTTTATTCTGAATTTCGGGGGAATTTCCTGCACCGAACAAGAAAAGTATTTAATGGTCCCTCGTTAAAGAAAGGGTGTGAACTACTGATTTATAGTAATTATTGTACCTATCCAAGTATATTTTAAAATACAAACTGCAGAAAATATAAAAATGTATGTACTAGCTATTGATTTTACTGAAAAATATTTTTTTTAAATCTACTACTGGAACTTGGTATCGAAAATTTATATAAAAATATTCTTTCGATATGATTTAAATTCTATATGGTGTTTAATCAAATAAAGACAACGGAAAAAAGCAGCCAAGTGCGTGTTGGGCCATGCGTAATGTTCTATAGTTATCCGTCATAATATGCGCACTTAGAAGGGGGTTTTTGTTACTACGACCATAATATATCGAGTTCGCAGTTCAACTACTATTCTATAGTTTTCATCGTAAAATATTTATTTTTTACATTTTAAGTACAATAACATTATAAAGTTAGTTTTAACTTATTCGCTAAATACGCCGTCTATTTCTACGGATTATTTACGAAATTCTGTCTGTATCGTCAAATAAGTATATTGTCGCGCTGCCAAAACTTTAAACCTTATATTATATTATAATATATATATATATATATATATAATCTAAACCTTAGTCGTAAAAAGTATTTGAAGGACGAAATAAACGTATGCAGTTGAAATTTTCGTGTTCTTCCGAGAAATCCTATTTAACTATAGTGACATTATTTTGTATTTTTAAATAAAAAGAAGTCGTCCTATGAAACAATGACAAAAGAAAAAGGACGATTTAACTAAAATAAATCAATTTAATTATTTCTATAAGTTATTTTTTAACAAATTAATACTGAATAACTCCTCCTCTGTCGTTCAAACATATGCCGAAATCCTCCTGTGTATGCTAAAGATCCAAGTTATCCAGTAACTCTTGCGGTAGCCTGCATGTCCCATTCTTGAATGGCGGCTTCTTCTCTGACACGGTCTGTGGGGGTGGCTGGCGATTTTAAACAGCTCTGCGTCAAAGAATATGTAGAAAAGAAGCTTGACTCCCGCCTCGTGCGTATATAACGGAATTGTCTACTCTCGGCCGTAAGGTTGTTTCGTTGTGTGAGATGCGGAGAGCATCTCGTTTAGTTAAGCATTTTAGTACACAATACTGAAAAACAATGCATACAGATAAGTTTTTCAGTTTGTTAAATTTAATTTCTTGTAGTTATCTTAAAGAATGTATAACTCTGGATTCGAATAACTAAAATTATTTGGGCATCCAAGAACATTATAATATGTTCTTTTAAGCGATTTGGACATTTTTGTATTTGTGACTATGTGAAGAACGAATTAAAGACAAATGGAAGCGATCTCATGTTTGCGTCACGTGCGACCCCGACTGGAGCTACAATAATTTCCCATATTCGCCCAAAATATTGCCTTATTTGTGTGCGTGCCAAGACGTGTGCGAATTAGCGCGTACAGATAGGTACAAACCGCGCAATTATTCGAACTATCTCAGTATTCTATGTATACGAAATTACGTGAGCACCGTAAAGGAGGTGGAGTAGTCCTTTATGTTCACGAAAATATACAATTCACACCGATTCGTGTGCATACTATCAACTTTGAAACTCAACTCGATGTGCAGGCGATTTATCATCGACAAACACGAAGCGGTGTCCGTAATTTGTTCTAATTCTAAACGGTCTGACAATTTCGTCGATAACGGCCGTTTTATACAAAATTGGCGTCATGGAGCCTTGATATGGAATCAAAGGCGTTCTAGCTCTATTTATTATTCCACCCCAAAATGACACTGATTTGCCGCCTTCTTGAACGGTTCCATTAGCAGTATTTTATCTTTCCGAGTCCTCTCAGAGTCTCAGGCTTTCTCCAGACACGAAGACGTCGACGTCATTGCTCGTAATCCAAACTGGTGTAAGCAATTTCGAATGGTTTGAGTACTGCAAACACGTCCAATTGCGGCTTGCAAATGTGATCTGATTTGAGTGGCGTTGACTATTGGACTTCATTTTTATATGAAAAAACAAGAGAGGTTTTACGATTTTTTTGTTTTAATTACATTTTGAAGAGAACTAATGCTTTAAAAAAAAATTTTTTTTCAGCATAAAAAATAAGTGAATGCAAACTGTTTTTAATGTGTGTAAATGCATATATCTAATTTAACAATTTATATTTCCCCGTTTTCGACTTAAGCCGGTCACTAACGATTAATAGTACCTATGTAAGTACGTAAGTAGTCGTTGCGCCGCCGCCGGTTTCGCGCGACTGGCTCTAGTATTCGACCAATTAATTAACTGCTTCTTTCAATTCAAAATGAAATAATAGTGGTTGTGGTTTGATTTATAATTTGTCAAACTTTTACGTGGACCAACTTTAATCTTCTAGCCCTAATTACAGTAGAATACAAAAGATAGATATAATAGAGACTAATAACTGTTACAAATTAAGTTTAGAGCTGGCATCCGTGCACACAAATTATGCCTGAAAGTGCATAAAAATTAGTGACGAGATCGAAATTGCACGACAAGTTTCGAGGTGTTTTGTGAGTCGTACTTACGCAAAAGTAAATTCGTAGCTTTGTTAAAACCCCAAAAAACATTTACAGACTTAATTTTTCATTAATTATTCGATTCATATTTAAATTTCGAGGTCGTCGGGTACCATAATATTTCTTTGGTAATTCTTGTTTTCGGCCGGTTGGTCAGATTACTAGCACAAGCAACAGAAAGTAACTTTTACTTCAGCCAATATCGCGCGATATCTGCTGTCTAAACGAGAATTTGAATAATGTAATTTGTATAGTAGCGCTAAATCAACCGCGAATAGTGCATTTTATGGTCATAGAATAATAGATACGTAATCGCCATACAAGATACAAATTTTTTATTACAATTAGTCACCGTTCGCGTAGTGATTAGTTGGCTCTCCTTAGCGCCTCTTACCCTAGCTTCAACATTTAGGGTATGATGTCATCTTAATCTGGAGATCTGTTTTTTATTTGACTCAGCGCTGGCTGTAGTATCTCTTCTACAGTCACGTCAGGAATTTCCTCAGAACCGACATTAGTATACCGATATTAGTATTAGTAGGCCTGCATCTCTCGCTCTGCGATCCAGAAAGTGGTACTTTTCTCTTGTACAGTGTCTCGTAAAAAAATTTCTCCACTTGTACTCTCTATTCGTGATAATATCACCTTTTTCGTCGAATAACTGGAACATCGCCTTTATATGATTCCGCACGTAGTACTCGTTTACTAGTGTTCATTTCGATTGCCTTTGAAATTCTGTCTTCGTGATATTGCTGCAAATCCTCTTTCAGCTTTTGGCGAATATCATTAAGCAAAGCCCTGTATTCCGGAGAATCGATCTGATTATCCAGTCTCATTTGACGGTTCTCTACGAGTTTAAATGTCATCTGTTAAATTCTTGTGCTTGAAATTTATATCGGTAGGTGGCAATTCAATGCTTCGATCATTATTTTTGTTAGTTGCTAATGATTCCAGATGATTTTCGATGTATGAATTGTATTCCTCGGTATTCGGTCTAATAATAATAAGAAATAAAGTATAATGAATAAATAGCTATTATTAATCAGCATTTTGTATTAGGTGCATGTTGCCGTTCATAAACATTAGAAACAACTCCACGACAGCTCTAGCGTTCCTGCTCACACTCACGCAATGCCTAGCATAACAGTTTTAAATGCATCACATTGGCACACGCACTGCGCATAATATATCTTTCACCATTCGACTCGCCGGATGTACGAGTATAGTATGTGATAGTGGGCTTTACTGAAGTTATAAAGGACTTCTTGGAAGAGCGCGAGATTTTCAGCTACATATGTTTATTTAGACCTACTCCATTCTTTTCACTTTTAAAGAACTTTAAAATACAATATACTATCACTTTTATACTTTAAAACTCCCAAAAATGTAAAAAATTGAAAATCTAAAAAAAATTTCAACCTCACCTCCCGTTTCCGCCAAAAAGTCGACATACATAATGACTTATTCTTTCCACTAGCAATAAATTTTTTTGCATATGACCACACAAATAGTGGATTGGTTCAAGACGCCAAGTAATAATTTTACGACAACCAATGAGATATCACCAGACACATAGTGCAAAAATGTCGTCGGTATTTGTCATCTTGTAATCTATCGCCTTTTAATTTCGCTTTATTTCTAAACGCAGGACCTTTAATTAAAATATATTTTCAAAATAATCTCATCGTTTGTGAGTGTTCTGAATAAAACTACAATCAGGTAATAATTTTATTATATTCGAGTATGTAATTACTTTCTCTTCCTGTACTGACAGCTGTTTCTTGCCTCGTATGTTTTTTGTATTTGTAAATAAAAACAAAGTGGTATTTTGTTCTAATATGGAAAGTTGTTGATGTAATCATTATATTTTTAGATACTTAATCGGTATATTTCCTTTGGTCTCTGATTTCTACGCATTACATCTAGATGTTTATCTAAATAAGAAACGTCTACGTAGGTACTAGTTTTTTTGTTACTGTACTATGCCAGCGCTACACCTACTTTTGTAGTATTTCAATGTTACTGTTGTATTTATTTATTCAGAAATGGCAGATGAAATGGACCCATGCGAGTGCCTCTGGAACAATGAGCTGGCTATGCGACGGCTGCTCTCGTTGGTAAGTTTTTATAATGTCCTTGTATCTGTTTGCTGTAATTTCTAATAATATTGCAATTATAGTATTTATGGATATAATGTTTGACATTTTTTATATTGTAAATAATCATTACAAAATAGAAAATGTTAGTTATATATATTTTACTTTTCCAAATATACCGTTTAAAATGACAAATTAATATCTTTGTAAAAGTTGTATGGAATATAAATTTCATTATTAAAATATTCGAATATTTGATAACAAAAAATTACAAACTGGCAGTAACACAAATATAATTTGTTACAGTACAAGTGTTCATACATCGGTGTTATCAGTTTATGCCAATTAATTCAGAATTTTAAATGGCTGCAATAGTTTTATGTGTGTACATTGTACAATGTTTCCTTTATTGATATCATTTTGTACTAAGTTAGTTTTAACTATATTTTTTCTTATCTTTATGCTTCTAAAATCAAACTGGGAACTAGTTCCAATCTGTTTGTTTATCTGCCTGTCACTTCGGCTGTAAAGTGATGACCTTAAAATAAAATAAATATTTCTGAAACAATATTTTGAATGAAAGTGAAAAATGGTTGTTATGTAATTCTCCTACAAAGCAACAAAAAAGTCCAAAACATGTATTGTTGATCTTTGCTTATGAGTTAATCATTAACTTTCAATCATTTACTTACACCATTTACAGCATACATACATACATATATATATATACACCATCCCTTCAACTTTTAAGCTATAAAAAAACTGTAGCTATCTGTAATATTTTCAATTCAATAGAAAATAGGTTTTGAAATAGTTTCGAAAGTGAGCACAGTTTTTAGCTGAAACAGTACTGCAACGAAATAAAGTGAACAACTATCAAATACTCTTGGCCAAGTTTTACTCGCTTCTCTGTCATTGGGGCTACAAAATCCCTAATTTATTATACTTATACAATCAGTTTAACAGGATGTATACAAAGTGTAATATAATTAAACTGAAACCAGAAACTACTTTGTATTATTAACTAGATCCATTTCAAGTTCCTTAATATAGGTTTATTATATTTTTAACAATTTAAAGAAACTAAAATTGATCTGTGGTTACACAAGTTAGTACAAATGAAAATAAAACTTTCGCAATGAACGATTAAACTTAATTTTTTTGTGTCAGTAGACTTACACAAAGTTACACATACAAATTGTATCGCATAGGGATACATACTTTTAGCAAACTCTTGATTTTCCTTTCATTATGTAATGAGACTCATAATTTACAAAATAACTAAGATAAAATAACCGACTTTATAATAAATAAATGTTTGATTAATTCGATATTTATAAACAGTTATTTGTGTATAGGAATTAATTCTGTTACACCTTGCATAAATCAACAGATAAGAAGTGCTACAAAGGACATTGAAATTGTATACCTTGCATGAACTGAATAAAAATTATAAAAATATAATGAACAAAAACTGTCATTGTTATAAACAACAATGATTATCTTTGTTTTTTAAAATATTCATAGTTTAAAGACCTTATTGTCACTGAAGTTTTAACACATTTACATACTTCTGTTTAAAACCTCTGGTTATTTGTAGGATAAAGAAGGAAGTTTAATTCGCCCATTGTGAATTATGCCACAGTATTTTTAGGGTTTAGTAGCCGAATGGCAAAAAATGGAACCCTTATAAATTCGTTCTGTCTGTCTGATTGTCCATATGTCACAATCATTTTACTCTATTGGCACTAAAATTGATGACATTTGGAAGGGAGCAGTATTGTATGAACCGCTATACAACATATAGTCAAATTTAATGAAATATTACTACATTTATGTAACTTGACGGATGAGCAAAAATCATTAGAGCACATAAGCGTGTGAAGTACATTGTGATATAGTAGTTTCAAAGCATATTTAAAGTGACTTTTTTTATTTAAATCAATAATTAAAAATGTTTAATGTTCAGAAATAATATATGGCCTATTAAGATCAACCTATACTTTTAAAGTTAATAAAATAAACGCAATACTCGCCTTTATCATAGAGATAGTATAATTACATACACCCTGTCATATAATAAACCCTACTGACCCTAATCTTTCAAATATAAATCTGCGTACAATCAGAAAAGTACAAGATAATTATCCTTTAATAATTAAAACTAAAGTACAAAAATAACTTCATGTACATATACATACATATCCTCACGCTGTATCCGCAACGGGGTAGTCAGAGAGGATGGAGCGCCAAGCGTCACGGTCTTTACGTACTTCTTTCGCTTCCTCAATTCTCATCATTCTCCTCACACATTTTCGCCTAGGTATGCAAGTGCTTTTCTGCGTCAGTCTTTCATCACTCATTCTCTCCATGTGCCCGAACCATCTTAGCATTCCTTTCTTCATTTTTTCAATAACACTGTCGTGCAACCCTGTCATACTGCATATCTCTTCATTGCTTATTTTGTCTGCATGGTTGACACCGCACATATTTCTTAGAGATCGCATTTCAACTTCATTTATCTTACTTTCACTCCATTTCGGGCATATCCAGGGTTCACTACCATACACATACCTACACACATATACACACTGCCTACTAATCGGATAGAGCACCGTTCACTTTATTGCCAGCTGCTACCCGTGCTGCCTGCACCCGTAAGTACACGAAACTATGAAATATTAACAAATAACACTATCAGTAACAAAATCCTTAAATCAAGTTAAGTAGTTGGTTTTTACATACTTCTTTCGCTTCCTCAAATCTCATCACTCTCCTCACACATTTTCGCCAAAAGAAGCCAAGGAAGACCAAGGCTGACTTATGAAGATCAAATAACTTCATGTAACATAGCATATCTTCACGCTGTATCCCCAACGGGGTAGTCAGAGAGGACGGAGCGCAAGGAGTCGCGGTCCTTACACACCTCTTTCGCTTCCTCAAATCTCATGTACTTATTTATATACATTTGACAGGTACTGAAGTTGGTGCCAATACTACTGAACTTTCTGATACTGTTTATTGACTTGACACCAACTTCAGTGACTATCAAATTTAATTATATTTGTATAATATTTTTTAATGTTATTTTTGTACATGAAAATTTAAGTAATGGATAATTGTTTTGCACTTTTCAATATTTTTATTTTGAAGTAGATTTAGTTTTTTTCTTAAAAAGTTATATATTTTTCCCTTTTGAGGGGCTTTGTCCGAAATAAATATCTTGGTAGAACTATATAGTACTGTTAATGTGGTTACTGGGTAACTTTTTGCTAATTCTGGAACAGATTGTAACAAATCATCAAATTATATAAACCACTGAGTTGGTGATCTTCAAAGTCTAAGGTCCAATACCACCAACTTGGAGCTATGAACCCAACGCAAAAAGAATCTGAAATTAGTTCATAAACAAAGTTGTTCCCACACATGTATAAAAATAAATAAATTTATTATAAACATATAAATTGAGATTTTCTTCCTTTTTTTGTTGTCGGTTACTAAATAAGTAAAATATTCCAATCTTATCTTCCAGTGTTATGTGGAGGATTTTATTATTGTATGTAACAGCTTCGTCAAGGCCAGTCTTACTGCACGGACAGCGAATGCCTAGAAGAACTACCTGGGCTTCCACAAGCAGAATCAGCAGGCAACAGTTTTCTGATGATGTTCTTGATGATGGCTTTCGCAGTCGCAATGTACATGATGAGGCCTCGTCGCAATCGGATCCAGGATGTTGCTAAACCAACCAGCAATTCACAGGTACAACAAAATTATATTTTACGACGATCAGTAATGTCATGGATTACTATTAATCTGTAATAAATACACAATTTCACGCCATTTCCCTACTCAAAGCAAAAACTGACTTAAGACCATAGGTGGGCACAGTTAATCCAAAAGTTAACTTCGGTAATCGTTAATTCGTTAATTAAAAAGTTAACTTCGATAATCGTTAAAGCATTAAATTATCGAAAATTTAACGCAAGTTAACCGTTAAAAGTTAACCATCCAAAACTAATATTGCTTTTGGGCTGGAATACTTAGGTATATAAGACAAGACTATGTGGGTACCATTAGCTATTGTCAATATTCGTGATTAACTGTTACAATCATAATTGCTACTTAATAGTAATATACTATTTTTGAATGTCAAAAAATTAGTCACGAGAAATATTCGAGCTAGCGATATGCGTATGTTAATTATATCTCAATATATCCTACGTTTCTATCCATGTCGACATCCTAAAAGAACGAATAGCTTGTGAAGGCCAGTGTTAGCGCGGGGTCTCCACTCCACAGTCTTTATCGCCCATTGACCGCAATCCATACTGGCAATGCGCCCTGCCCATCTCCACTTCCGACGCTCAATCTCCTCTCTACCACGTCTCTAATTTTCGTCTACTGCCTGATCTACTCATTCCTTTTATGGATGTATGAGCGTTATTCCAAGCATCATAGCTCTATCGTCCTCTGTGTAACTCGAATTTTCTTAGCAGATCTTTCGGTGAGCGTTGCTGTCTCCATTCCATACGAGAAAACTGGCAGGATACACCGATAAATGCTTTTGTTTAGGTGTTGGGGAATCTTTTTTGATCGGAGGATCGAGCTGTTGGCTCCAAAGGCCGGCCATGCCTGTACGATACGTCTTTCGGTTTCAGCCACTTGGTCTTCCATGCCAAGGGTAATTTTATGGCCCAAGTTTATTGGTATATTGGTCGACGACACCGACAAGCAGCCGGTGATTTTTCGCTCTGGGATGTTTGTCATGATCTTAGTTTATGACTTATTCATTTTCAATCTTATTTTGGCTGACTGACTGCTGGTCGTCGATCATAGTGAGCATATCCTCAACGCTATCCGCGACCAGTGCGATATCGTCCGCAAACCGCAAGTCATTAAGTCTTTCAATCGATAATAATACCTTTGTCACTCCAATCGAGTCCTTCGAAGATGTTCTCGAGGGCAGCATTGAACAATTTTGGCGAAATCGTGTCGCCTTGGCGCACGCCTCGCTCCAATTTGAACAGCTCTGTAATCTTATGTAGACTAATTGATAATGTCCCATGCTGCTATAGACGTTGCATAATCTGAATGTTCCTTTCGTCAACTATGCAGTCTACTACAGCCCTCTCATCTGCCCAAGCCCCACCGAGTCAAACACCCTCTCATAGTCAACGAAGGTGATGTTGATTGGCTTTCGGTATTCATGGCAATTTCAATTAGTGTCTTCAACATTTGCAGGTGGTTATTTGTGCCGCATCCAGATCGGAAACCGGCCTGCTCTTTCAGCCGGTAAACGTCGAGTTTATCCGCTAGCTTATTTAGGACAACTTTGTTGAATAATTTATAAATATGGGACAAGAGACTAATAGGGCGATAGTTATGCAGCTTTCGAATGTCCCCGTTCTTGTGGGGCAGATTTATCACTGCATTGCGCTAAACCTCGGCTACCTTGGCGGTTTAATATGCAGTTTGTAAACACCAGTGCTAAACTCTTCATAGCGACTCTAACCCTAGCTTTAACTATCGGCACGCTTAATACGTAACTTGCAGACAGCATGCGACAGCCAATATCGCGCGATATTTGCTGTCTTAGCGAGAATTTGTGTAATGCAATTTGTATAGTGGCGCTAAATCAACCGCGAAAAGTGCATTTTATGGTCATAGAATAATAGGTACGCAATCGTCATATATGACACCAATTTTTTATTACAATTAGTCACCGTTTGCGTAGTGATCGCTTGGCTGTCGCTGTCTGCAAATTTTTAGGTAATAACCCCGCGGGTATGATGTCATCTTGGTCTGGAGATCTTGTTATTTATTTGACACAGCGCTAGCTGTATCTCTTCTACAAACACGTCAGGAATTTCCTTAGAACCGACATTAATAACAGGTGGCCTGCACCTCTTGCTCTGCGATTTAGAGAATAGTACTTTACTTATGTACAGTGTCTCGTGAAAATTTTTCGCTACTTATAACAGATGCTCTCTATTCGTGATAATATTGCCTTTTTCGTCGAATAACTGGAAAATCGCCTTTCTACCATTATATAATTCCGCACGCAGTACTCGTTTGCTGGTTTTCATTTCGAATGCCTTTGAAATTCTATCTTCCTGGTTGCTGCAAATCTTTTCAGCTTTTGGCGAATATCATTAAGTACATACATACATACATATCTTCACGCTGTATCCCCAACGGGGCAGTCAGAGAGGACGGAGCGCCAAGCTTCGCGGTCCCAACATAGCTCCTTCGCCTCCTCAAAAATCTCATCACTCCCCCCACACATTTTCGCCTAGATATCCAATATGTACAATTGTACATACATACATATCCCCACGCTGTATCCCTAACAGGGTAGTCAGAGTGGACGGAGCGCCAAGCGTCGCGGTTCTTACATGCTTCTAGAGACCGGTATTCCGAAGTATCGGTCTGATTATCCAGCCTCATCTGATGGCGTTTCTTTACGAGTTTAGGTGTGTCATGTGTTAATTTCTTGTATATAATAAATTATATATAATTAATTTATATCGGCAGGTGTCACTCTATTCAATGCTTCGATCATTACTTTTGTTAGGTGCTAATTTAGGTCGTCCATTGGCAGAGATCTCATAAATACAAAATCTTGCAGATGATTTTCAACATATGAGTTGTATTCCTCGGGAATCGGTCTGATATATAAGGAATAAAGTCGTACGAATAAATAGCTATATTGATCATAATTTAGCATTTGATCATGTTGCCCTTCATAAACATTCTCAACAACTCCAGTGTTCTTGCTCACACCTATGCAATGCCTAGCATAAATAACAATTTTAAATGGATCACTCGTACGCGCACTTCGCATATATATCTTTGACCATTCGACTCGCCAAAACTACGAGTGTGGCATGGCGCATAATTCAAACAAAAAAATAACATGTCAATAAACAACCAATGTAACGGACTAAAGTTAACAGAAGTTAACAAGAGTGTTAAAATTGTTTGAAGTTAACTTAAAAGTTAATCCGTTAAGCAAATTGCTAACTTCGATAATTAACGATTAACGGATTACCGAGTTAATGCCCACCTTTGCTAAGACTGATTGTACCAGGGTTTCTCCAATTGTACATTTACCTCTGGACGCGCATTTCACGTAATAGCGACAAAAATACAATCAATCATCGTGAATTCTGTAGGAGTAAATGGAAATATAAGGTTGAGGAACCTGTATATATAAACACCAATTTTTCACCATCAAATTTGGGTTTTGTCAAATATTTTCAATCAATATTTATTTTATGCTATATTGTCATTAGGCATCCTAATAGAAAAGAAACATCGAATAAATTATGCAACTGTAATTTGCTGCATCAAACTGATTACGCTCTTTTTGTGAAACTTATTTATACTTTTATTTTAATTACCTTTCAATCTAAAATCAATTCTGTGGAACTCAATTTTCAAATAATTTTGAATGTTGAATATTAAATTAATATTCCACCGTTAATCCACTATTATATTAAACAAGAAATTATTGCTTTTTCGAAAACGACTAGCCATTTTGATTAAATTTACAGTATAGGATTTTAGGGGGGCAAGAAATCGATCTAGCTAGGTCTCAATTCTCGGAAAAATCTCCATCTAATGAATTTAATGTTAAAGGGATTCGAAGATTTTGGCATACTTTTCAGCTGCCATTTTGTTTTTTTTTTCAAAATGGCGGCGCATGATAAAACCTAAATATATCGACTGGAGACACTTTTACAAACAAAAAAACACTAAGGTCCCTATGTCTTAAAACGTCGCGTTACAGAGTTATTTGCAGGAAAAGATCGATTTGCGAGAACATTTTAGTGAATATTTTTTCATGGTTATTGCCATGAAAAATTACTCACTAAAATGTTTCTACTCATTTTATGATGCTGGTAATAGCTAGACTGATTTATCCTTATTAGGTATTAGTTAAAATACTGTCTATTTTTACTATTTATAAAGATTTTTAGTCTATTTTTCGAACACAGGAAGGCGTAATGATAAATATGTATCTAGTTTTACAACCAGCAACCTTTGTTTGATTTCGCACATATTGTTTTCATGTGTAGGCAATGTGTAATATGGACGAAAAATTTGCATAATATGTGTGATAAGATAACATGACATAAAATTTAATACGAGATTTGAACAAAATTATATTTAATTTTTCTTTGGTGTTGTAGCTTTATAAGATAGCGAGTAGCAATTCTGCTACCGTTGAAATATTTTTCAAAGTAGTTCCTGTGAATAAATAATGTAAATTAATCACATTAATATTATTTATTACATACGAATTATATGACGTGGCGATTTTGTTAGAATTTTGGTGAGTTTTCTTTTTGTCTACCCTACTGAAAATGTCTGTGCACGTCACTGAAGAGACCACCGTCTAACCACCAGCCGCTTTCTTGGATAATATTTTATCCGATGATGATGATGAAGATAAACGAAACTGTATTTTAATGTTTTATATAAGTAATGCTTTAATACGTATATAAACTTTAATTAGGTAACTGTGTTAGATTTAGTTGCACAACCGTCAGCTGTATATATTTTTACATAAGAATAATCTACAGTTTTGGTGGAGTAGTAGTTTACGTGACTTGCTTCCCTTATGAGGCATTTTGTAACAATAAATGATGAATTTGTAATAGTGATTAATATTTCAAACATTTTAGTCCTATTTCAAAGACGAGAACGACTAATCAGTGTTGGAGATACTTACAGAGGATATTTGCGAACTTTCTAAATATAGTAAGTACTGTAGGTAACCTCCGTACAGTAATACAGTAAATTAAATTCAGTTTCAGTAGGTACCTATATAAAAGACGCGATGTCATACTGTCCACTTTTGTTTGTTTGCTTATGGGCACATGATGGTGCTAGTTTATTTCCATAATATTAAAGTAAAAATAATTGGTTTTTGTTTTTAAAAGTACACCATGATAATATATTGACATCCCAAAATGTTTATACTGTTTACTAATACAACATTATCCTTCTTTTGGACTCCGCCGCAGTCGGGTAAATATACTAATACTTATGTTAAAAGTTTAATCAGCAATTCGCATACATTATACTGAGTAGAAACATTTAACGAATAATTTTTTCATAGTTATCGAAGTTCTCAAACATCGATCTTTTCCTGCAAATAACTCTGTAACATGACATTTTAGTACATAGCGACCTTAGTCATTTTTTGTTTGTTTAGATGTCTTTAATCGATATAGGTTTCATCGTGCGCCGCCATTTTGAAAAATAAGAAAATGGCGACCGGGCGGTATGCCAGGCTCGGAACAAAAATCTTCGAACCCCTTTCATGGACTTCCTTTATTTTAAGATACTACGTTATTTAAAAGAGTAGTATTATACAACCAAACAGCTCTACTAACGATTTCGATGAAATTTACAATATTATAAAAGTTACTGTGGTCAAAAATTGATCTAACTAGGATTTAATTCTGAGAAAATTCGTTATCTCTATGTTTTCACACACTTAAACTTCTAAACTCTTGAGTCTTCTGATTTCACAACAGAATACCTTCTCTGTAGTAGTTGCTAGAGCGTAGATCTATCAAGCTCAAATACGCGGGTTCAAATATTGCAATGTGGTCAGACTTTTTAGTTTTTTTTTTTTTGTAAGACACCCGAGTAAAGCTCGGTCGCCCAAGTACTGGATATTAAATTAGTGAAGTTAGCAATCTGAAGGTACAGTCTGCGTAATGAAATACAATTAGACTTTAAACACTGTGCTGATGAATTATAATGAATAGAATTCGATACTGATTGTATTCAGTATAATAACTATTAATGCTAAGTAACTAATCGATTTTCAATGTTAGTGACAAATATGACGATTTTAATGAGAATTACATATTAAATAAGTAAATATAGATAATAATTTGCACAAATATTGACTTTAGACTCATTGAATATCATTTGGTTGTGATAAAAAAATTAATTTAATTTTTATGACTTGTTTTCAATTGTAGTAACTTTTAAGTTGTTGCTGACTTGAATATATTAGAATAATTTCTAAACAAACATTTATTACTTGTGGTAATGGTAATTTACTTTGACAATAGCGATTGGTCTGACTATTAACGACTAATCTATCTATCTATATATAAAAGGCGATGTATGTATGTTCCTTATGGACTCCGAAACGGCTGGACCGATTTCGATGAAATTTTCAGGGAATCTTCAGATTGGCCTAGCGGGTGATCCTGTAAAGTTTGGTAGCGATCGGATCAGTAGAATTTTTTTTTCGCAGTATCAATATCATTATAAACACTGTTTCATTTATTTTTACTTCAACTAACGCCCAGTGAAACGGGCCGGGTTTGCTAGTGAGCTCATAAATGATTTTCTTCATCTGTTAGAATTTTATTAGTTGTATTATAATCGTTCATTGATCTCGTTGTAAGCAAAGAAGGAAGACGAATGGAATAGAAAGGCCGACGGGTTCGCTCTGAATGTAACCATCGACTTATATACACAGTTCAACCAAATAGAATACTTTAGTTGAGAGTGCAGCAATGGTATAGAATAGTATACACAATGACATGGGTAATTCCCTTTGTTTATTTACATTACGTTTAATCGCTTTGAAGGTCAAAGAAAACCTTTACTGGTAAAGCGGCAATTTCTTTATAGATCGTTGCTTGCTTCACACTCCTTGGCCATTAATTTCAAAAACACTTGCAATTAGATACAGTTGGACCAGTTAACTGTATAGTTTAAAGTTTACACATTAAGTAGTGCACTGGTCAAACTGTGCACTTGCTATTCTCATATTTGGCCTTGCTCTCGCTCTCGTTGCCGGTGGAAGAAAATTTTAGACATTAGAATTGAACTTTCATTTTGCATCGAAATCAAATTCACTTTCATAGCAATAATATAAATTTCTTTTCTAGGACCGCGATGGAGCTCCGCCGACACCTCCAAGAATTTAATAAACAGAAATACTATCATGGGCTCGCGATAATTCTAATTACAATAATAATTTTATGGAACATAAGGTGTAACTAAATTAGGCGATTAAAGATTGGTACTATTAACATCTTGTAATAACAATTCTGCAACTGCAAAGTATATCTATTATATTCATATTAATTAAATCGTTGTACCCACTGATTTCGATTGGCGCCTAATTTATGTACACTTCCGCGCAGATAATAAAGAGGGGATTACGTAGATTACAACTGTATACAGTTGTTTATATGGGGATGCGACTCGTTCAGCATGCATAGATCACTAAAAGGTGTTTCAAACGTATGGAAATTACTTTATTGAGTAATTATATTTAGGAATCGTTACGATGTTTTGAAAATGTCTAAGATCGTAATGGTTAATCTATTGATTTATAAATGTTGGTAACAAATTAATGTTGCCGAGTATGAAGTGAAGTATGATCATTCCACATTTAAAAATGCATGAAGGTTTATGATCTTGGATGTTTGTCAAAGCTATTTTAATATTATGAAATAATCTATAAAATGGCTACAGAAAGACAAGTTTCTTTAATGTTCATTCGGTGCTATCCGTTTTCATATTATGTCAAATAATAAAAACATCTAGATAGTGGTTCGCTTAAGTATTAATAATCATTTAATACATCATTCCTCAATATCTTTAACACCATAAATCGAGTCGCATAATAATGTGCAATTTCCTCTCGAATCAAAAATTGATTGAAATCAATAATGATTAAGTTTGTAGATATGTAAGAAAAGGGAATTACGTTATATCGACAGTTTTGTTTTGGAACGGATTTGCTGTGATCTTGAAAGTTTAAAATAATATTTATGTATTAATTTTAACTTATGTTATAGAAAAAATGCACTTTTTGTTTTGATTGAGCTACTCTCGTGTTATTCCACTAGTTTTAGTTTCTTCCATTAATTTGGGTTGGGTTAATTTTGTCATTTAGATTAATAATTATCTGTATTCTCATAATCAAACAACACCAATCGAGATTTTATTGATGTGTAAAGAAATAAAATTATTACTAAATGATTTGTTTTGTTTTGCACAACCTGGCCTGATATACTGTGTAGACCTAGAAAAATCAGTTATTATTTATTAAATCAAATCCTTATATAGTTAAAATGATAACTATTGCATTGATACTATCTATATGTACGTTTTTACATTAACTTTCATTTATTAGTATGCACCGTATAAAAATACTTGCCATACTCTTTAGCATTTGCTTTTTATGCTATCAAAATTATTAAAATATAATGTACAAAACACGCCACGGACACTGCTATTAAAATTTTTAAAATGTTAGCACCTTATAAGGTGAATGGCGTCAATCACGAATCTTGAATTTTGTCAACTTCATTTTTTACTTTTTTTAATAGAATATTCATTTGCTTATACTTCCCAGTAGAGTTGGGAAGATTCTCAAAGTTAATGACGTCACAAATGTCTTTAGCGAAGTTTTCGTCACTCGGTAATTTCACGTATGAAGATACAATGTTCATAACAGGAGCACCATAGAGAGTTGATTTAACGCGTCCTTTTCTACAGGATGATTTAGACGTGTCCGAGTCACTATCGCTGGTTTCTTGAACACTAGTTGCCTTAGGAGAAATTAATTTACTATTTACATCTAACTGACTAGTTATGGGTGAGTTAGGAGTTTCAGAAAAATTTTGATTATTTTGTATCTCTACAACCATGTCCTCAGATTTCTGATTTTGCTCTCTACTCCTTACTGTCATAACGTCACTAGAATCACTTATTTTATTATCCTCTCTATCATTATTTTCGTCTGTATTTTTATCGACATTAATATCTTTAATTTCCTTATTAGTTACCATATTTTCAGGATCTTCAATTAAGGCGGTTAATAATTGTCGTTTCTTTTCTTCCAGGTCATCCAGTGATGGACTGACACTCCGAGAATTTAATTTCTGAAAATATTTTAAAACAAATTATTGTAATTCAACATCCTTACTTATTCCACCTATTAATTGTTCTTAACTATAAACAGATGTAAAAGTAAAATTAATTTCAATATTTGCTTAAGACCTGAAACCAGAATTGTATTTAAGTACAAATACCAATATTTATTACTTACCAAGCAATGAAAACTAAAAATATGCATACTTATTCCATGATAATCCCTACATTTTTCTAGAAACTCCATCAAATTTCGGTTTAGTAGTTGCATTTACAGTTTCAACATAATTGTGTATTTGATGATGGTGATTGAGTTGTGAATTGCTTTTTTATAAATTCACCCACAGATGATATCAGTTATTATTACACTTACATATTCATCAATAACAATGAAATCCGACTCTGGCACCGGTATGTCTTTCACTTGCGTCACCTCAATAATTTCAATGTCATCAGCTGTATCGTCTGCTGAACTTGCTGTTGAGTCCATTACAATTAGGGTATCCGAGACTTGGGAAGTGGTTTCCTCTATACTGTCTTGTGTGGCTTGAGTCAATGGTATTTCTAATGTAGATTGCGTTTCGGGCTGTGTTAAACTCTCATCACACGTAGTGGTTGTTTGTATCAGTGTGTCTTCTGGGGGCGGACTGTCTGGAGGTGGAGGCGGCGGAGGAGGAGCCTCGTCTGGAAGTGGGGGCACTGATGGAAATTCTATCTCTGTAAAGTGGAAATGGAATTTTTATGTCAAATTAATAATTATATGCATAAACTCTATCCCCTCCATTTATCTTGGGGGCTTTTCATCATATGATGAGAAGCCCCCAAGATAAATGGAGCAAAATCCTGACAGAATGGTAAACGAAATAGAGGTCGACAACGCAAAAGGTGGGAAGACGAACTTAAGCTAACCGCAGGTCCAAACTGGAGAAGTCACAAAAGACAGAAACCAATGGAAATCGTTAGAGGAGGCGTTTGACAAGAGGCACACTGAGCTCCGAGATATATTATAAATAACAAAATAAAATAAAAATAAAATAGAAAAGAAAGGAGCTTCAGGATAAAAGGGCTATTGAAATTGAACTCTATCCCCATTATTCATTCATAACACTGTTAATCATATGAATTAGTCACTTGTGATAACTTTATTATCTTTATTACAGACATACATTCACGTTGTAACCCTACGGACGCAGTCAGAGGGGATGGAGCGCTAAGCTTCGCTTTCGGTCCTTACATTCTTACATTCTTTCGCCTCCTCGAATCTCATCATCTCCTCACGCATTTTCGCCTAGGTATTTCGGTTTAATCGTTTTAGTTTCTTCCATTAATTTGGGTTGGGTTAATTTTGTCATTTAGAATAATAATTATCTGTTTAGAATGTATAAAAAGCCCTTTTGACATTTCCGTCAGCTAACACTGGCTATTTGATTTTGGAAGTCAGCCTTGGTCTTTCTTGGCTTCTACTACCACCCACTTTCGCTCTGTAGATTTTCTTCGTCAGTCTTTCATCGCTCATTATTTCCGAACCAGCCATGCATTCCTTTCTTCATTTTTACAATAACACTGATGATGCATCCTGTAATCCTCTTCATTCCTTATTATGTCCGCAGGGAGACACCGCACATATTTCTATATAATTTTACAATAACTAGAATGAGGATAAAGCAGATTATACAAAAGCAATCAGAATTATTAACTCACGCCACGAGCGCTCAAATAGCTGTCGTCTTACTTATATAACAAGAACTAGTACTTATACATTTTTACTATATTACTGCTGACATCTTTTCTATTAGCAGGCAACATAATATAGTACATGTTTCTGCAATGCAACCAATGATATTATAATACAAAAGAGGTAGATAGGTAACCTTAGTACTAATCCAAGTAAAATACTGTCCCGGTTATAACGTTACAAAGTGAGACAAATATACATTGCACTGCGTCGCTATGCAATGTAAAACGTAATTGCATTTCAAACTAACAAATCACATAGCTCTGTAAATTATTGTGATTGGTCAATTTCAATTTCTTACTACATTTTAAGCGAATCCGTGACTAATTCATAGAATATTAGTAATTAATTCCACAAAACAGACATTTAAAAAAAAATTATTGATACATAATGGGATTAGACAGTAAAAAATGATATTTGCTTTTTTTCGAATTTCGTTTTTCTTGAATCAAGTACATGAGAACATATTTATTTAAAAATATCGCCAACATTTCTTAATTATAAATTTGAAAATGATGAATTATATATTATTGGTTTTAATAAATGTAAACGATGATTAAAACTGGGTGGCTGCGTCATCACATGATCGTGTATATTATAAAAAAGTTTGGATTATTAAAAGATTTTAGAATTTTGAATGCGAAATAGGCATTGCATGACATTGTTGGTTCTGTAACATTACTTTTCATATTCTTTGACCAAGTCCGGGTTGGCTAAATAGCAAAGTTTTGAGGGTGCCACTTTTCTAGTGCATGTAACCTATCTAAGTCTTTTGTATTATAACATCATTGAATGCAACAATTCTACAGCGACATCTGGACATCTGTCCTGACAATTATGAACCAAAGAATAGTTTTCTTGGTTGATTTTGTCACCTGTGTTTTCGTAAGGGCATGTTTGTGTAGGGGAACTATTATAAATACTATGGAGTTCATTTTAATACAGAAAGATAATAAGTTGATAGAGTTAGAGTGAGTACATTGTGATCACCTATCTTTTTAATTTTTCAATAATTCAAATACTTATCATACTCATAATACAATAATTAATTCATAAATTTGAATATGAGTTCACAATAATATTCAATCTAAACCTTCACTGGGGAAAAAGCATGTTAATTAAAATGCACTAACCGTCATCACTGCCCAGCTCCATTTCAGCATGGCCCTTTTGTAAAACATCCTCTTTATTTGTTGATGGGAAAAATGTAAGTTTCTTTCGCTTGTATGCCTTCATAGCATTTGGAGCTAACATTTGAAGCATGGCGAGTTTGCTGTCATGAGCAGACATAGGCGGAAGACCATAGAGAAGTGCTTCCTGAAGATGAATATAACCATATATGTATTAAACTGTTAGAATAAATAACTAAGCTCGAACTACAGATGTCACAATGAATTGACAGACTAACATCCAGATTTCAAACTACTTTGCAGAAGTTGATTTTCTAAATTAACCTAGCCGGATCAAACCTAAAACATTCAGCTTAGAAGACAGACATATTAATCTGCACATAAATGAAACAATCAAATGAATAGTTCAAAGACAAGACCATAGAGAAGTACTTCCTGAAGATGAATAAAAGCATATATGTATTAAACTGTTACAATAAATAACTAAGCTCGATCTACAGATGTCACAATGAATTGACAGATTAACATCCAGACTTAAGACTAGTTTACAGAAGTTGATTTTGTAAATTAACTTAGCCGGATCAAACCTAAAACATTCAGTTTAGAAGACAGACATATCAATCTGCACATAGCGAAACAATAAAATGAATAGTTCAAAGACAAAGTTGAATCATACATATTTTTGAATGTCTATCAAAGGATGGAAGCCATGAGAAAATAACCCGTTTGATTTTCATCAAATATTTGTGTGTGCATGTGTGGACATATAGCTTTTTTAAATAATGGCAAATATTTGAAGAGATTTTTTGAAGATTTTTAAAATATTTGAAGAGATTTTTTGAAAATTTGAAGAGATGACTTGCTCGCAAAAGGCTGTGTGTGTTTCTAGCATACCATAGTATGCTAGAAACAGAGATTTTGAACATTATCTTAAATAGGTTTGATAACGATTCTTCAGATGCCAATGAATATTAATTTATTTTCACATAAACAACTTATATTATGAAATTGAAATTGTATTTACCTAAATTGTAACCTACCAAACTGAAAACTGTGATGGGCCATTTTTTCTGGTTGTTTTTACTAATACAAGTGATAAGATTAAATTATTGGAATAATCTTAAAATGACAAAAGTACATACTCACAAAGGAAATAGTTTCATTAATATTTTTAATCAAGAGCTAAATTACAAGTACCTCTTTGTACCTAGAGCTGGCAGGCACATTGAATCCAGGAAAATCAAGTATTTTTTTGATGTCAAACTTATCTTTGGAACCTGGTTCACAAACCTCCCCTTCCTCTTCTTCAGGATCCATTATGGCATTACCCTAAAATAAAATAGTCCAAACATACTGTATAGTTAACATATATGTTGGGATAAAAACATGAACGTTTTTATCCCGACATGTATTTACACTAGAAGTTAACAAATACACTAATGAACACTAAAAGAAATTAAATATATATAATTTTTGAAATTGATTGCAAAAATTTAATTAAACATTTTTGTAAATGTAGAAATTTTTTGGAATGTCTTTCACGTACATGCAAACATTATTATTAATGTTTTTTTGTATATTAAAGCCATCCTGTTTTTCATTATAACTTATTTTTATCTTATGTGAATTTTAGAAACCTAACCCCTTATAAATTCCTATATTGTAAATAACCATTTTTGAGACAATTTCAGAAGGCACTAAGATCATAGAGATTAATATTTCTATGATAATATTGACCAGGTATGGGTCATTGAGCTATAGGCATAACTGTAGGCGACATTATATGGTTGGTAGAAAAATGTAAAAACATTTATTTTTTTCTTAAAATCATGTTATAAAGAAGTACACATTTATCATCAACAACATCAGTCACTATCATTGGCAAAGTATGTATGACTGGCTCTTCTGCTGCATTATGATATCTGTATGACTAAGATCGATTTTGAAAACTTCATATACTTAATAAAATTTGAGTTCCTTATAAAATATACACTAAATCTCTACCATGAGAGATGCTACAGCTGAATGCTGATAATATAAAAACCACAAAGAATAAAATCGTAAAGAATAAAATGCTGTTTTGTTATTAGAAATATATTTACAGTTGAATCAAACATGGTGATGCCCGAGTGTGATATCCTGGCTTCCTCCAGCCACCCAGGCGGATAGCCCAGCATTCTCATCCTGTATATATACAAAGGTATTTCATTTCTTTTCAAGCCTAATGCATGCCGAAGTTTTCCTGATATCCTGCCAGGTGTTAAATGTCCATATTTTTGTTCATCTTCTACATGATAACGTCTAAAAACAAATTTATACATTATATACAAAACAACAAATAAATATGAAGTGCATTTCCCTGATATGTTGGTAATATTTTTTATATTATTATAATATTTTATATTGGTAACATTGGTATAAGATATATATGAGAAAGGATGCACAATCTATGGGCAGACAATGCCTATAATCTATCTACAAAAAAAGAATATTCCATAGTAATAACACAGATTAATTAGTTTACTAACATAAAGTAATATCTTTTTCAGTAGTCAAAAACTAAATTATTCCCTTTGCTTCAACCTTTTATACTTTTACCTGCAAATGTATATGCATACATAAGTACATATCCTCTCCCTGTATCCCTAACAGAGAAGTCAGATATAATATAGTATACATGAATACATATATACATACATACACACAAACATACATTGTCTTGTGACCCTCATATATATAACATATAGTAGATACCCATATGTACATGCACAAGTGGAACTCCACAAGTCGAACTCGTGGTTTCTCGGCTTCATTTGTGTTCTTCGGGCACATTCAGCTTTAGAGCTCCGCCGACTGCGATTCAAGACTGGACACTGAGAGGCCCTACATTTACTTGCAAAATAAAATGTCTGTTGTTCTAATAAAATATACATAATAAAGTGTCTTCACGACATCTGTCTTTCGCTGTATAGGATATTAAATGTTGATACCCCATAAGTACACACATCAAAAAAGTCTAAGCAACATGTACGATTTTGAACTTTTGAACGATTTTTACTATTGTAATATATATATATTTTTTTTATAAATAATAACTAAGCATTTTTTGACGCATTAGTGACTTAAAGCAACAAAATCCTTCATTCAATTGTTCATTTAATCACAGTAATTAACAATATGTATATCTAACATACGTAGTATAAAATAAAGTTAAACGAAATTAAACTTTTCACGTTTTACAAAATTAAATAACGACATTTTTTTAATTATTTGATAATTCAATACAAAGTGTGACCGCCTCTGTTGTTTAAAACTTGTCGACAGCGATTTTTAATTGAATTTATAAGATTGTTTATCTGATCCTCCGGCAATCGGTACCAATGGAATTTTAACAAGTCTTTCAGTTGTTGTGATGTCGATACTCCGTCCAGGTTCTCTAGAACACGTCTCTGGAGCATGTCCCATGCAAGCTTGATGGGATTGAGGTCTGGCGATTGTGCAGGCCACGGCAATACCCGGATGTTTTCCATTGCCAAGTACTCTCTGGTCCACCCAGCTGTGTGCGAACGTGCAGTGTCATGCATCAGCGTGAAATCTGAGCCAAGACTTTGTGCAAATGGGTGAACATAAGGCCCGAGGACATCTTCCACGTAACTTTCAGCGTTCATATTGCCATCTACAAAAACGAGCTCAGTTCGTCTGTTCTTCATAATACCCGCCCATACCCGCCCATACACTTCCTGGACGAATCTCAGCCGGTCAGCATTTCTGGGACGACGATACACTGATACACTCTTACCCTTCTCGTATCAGGCCTAAATCCAAACCAGTCTCGGTTTGGATTTAGGCCATTACAAAATAAAATTTTATCCCATTGCTCCTGGGTCCATGTCAAGTGTTCCCTACGCCATTCGTGTCGACGGGCGCGATGCCCATGGCGTATAGGTTGGCACCTAATTGGGCTTCATGCTCGTAGAGCGTATTCATGAAGCCTATTTCTCACGATTTGCTGGCTAACAACAACACTGCTTGAGAATTGTAGCCTATCTCCCGGGCGGTCAATATCGGCTGACGTCTTACAGTCGTTTGTATGTATCGGTCCTGTTCAGGAGTTGTACTCCTTCCACCTCCTGGGTGCTGCTCGGCAGGATCTCCTGTATTAACGTAACGCTGCCAAAGACGACAAATCATGCTCCTATTGACACCAAAATGCCGAGACACCTGGGACTAATTTCTTCCCGCTTGTAGCATTCATACAGCTCTCTGTATTTCATCAGCATTCAAATGGCGTCGCTCCATAACATAAAAAATGACTTGCCACTCAATTTTTTCCAAAAACTGTATATCTCAAAATGATAAAAGTGCGATAAATACCAAATTTATCAAGGGAAAACACATAAAATCAGGAAAAATAATTAGCTTTTATTTTAATGAAAACAAAACACAACTGAAAAGGTTCTGTTTTTAAAATCAGCCAGTGTATGTTTCGGAGAACAAAAAAGTTTGTATACCAATCTATTTTTCTAAGAAAAAAATAAAGTATCAATTAATAAAACATGCAGTTTCTATAAAAGACTTTTTAGACTTTTTTGATGTGTGTGTAATCAATTTATATTTTTTTAAATATTTATCTTTCTAGCTTCCCAAAGTCTTTTTCAAACAAATTGTTGGCAAGAATTACCTACAACTCCGAAAATAAGATTGATGCGATAGCATATTGATTTTTAAACTATGGTACAAACTAAATTCTTTTATGAACTACATGCAACAAGTACCAGTTTTAATCCAATTTTCAGTCACCAGATTAAAAACATTACTTCAGGTTGGCAGTCTTACTATGGCCTATTTCTTTGACTACCTATGTTGTTACTTTGATAAAAAAAAATACGAACCCAACTTTAAAAGAAGCCATATTTTTCCTGTTTTCTGCAATTCTGACATTGTTCCTTGGCCGTGTACAGTCTCTTAATGGATGGTCACCATTACAATTGAAGCAGATTGGTCCCTTACGCATGGGCAAGTTGGAAGATTCTTGTGTTGACGTATTTGAAATTAATTCTGATTTCTATAAGTGTAAAATTATTAAATAAATAAAGAAACATAATATAAATTTCATTGATCTTGTTCTTTGTAAGTTGTTACAGGATCGGAGGCAACAGCTCGAATTTGAACACTCCTGAAGGTGCTTCTTTTAGAAATGAAACACAGCATATCTGATAGAATATAGCTAACAATATATGAAATATACTTTATTTTTATACAAGTCTAACAAAAATAAGTACTAGGAACTTTATTCTCATATCATCAAGAGTATTAAGTTTCAAAGGTATAACAATATAAAAAACAAACCTAAAAAAATTCTTATAACATTTAGGTTGACTTTAACTCGATTTAAGAAACTGACATCTCGCTTGCACCGATAATCAAATAGTTGGTGCAAGCGAGATGTCAATACCCTAAATCTAGTTTAAATAGTTCATGCTACCCTTAATATTAAAAAATAAAACCATTTTTTTCTTCAAACCATAACTTTAAAAATAATAGCCTATTTTGGGTACTAATTGAACTTGACTGAAAAGCAAAATATGTAGTTAATGTCTTGCACAAAATACCATTTCTACAACTAGAAATACAGCCTCCTTATTTGTACTAATCGGAATATCCCATATGCACTGTACAACAGCTACATTTTTAATTGAAGTTGAACGGAGCATCCATGCACAACAAAATTAAACTTGACTTATCAATGGTAAACCAAGGCCAGGCTGACAAGCCTGCAGGTAATTCATTTCCCATAACACTCTTATTATGTACCCATATTACAATCGACTCACAATCTATATAGAAAGATAACCTGGAACTACCTATATTTTTCTTTCTCTCTCAGACCAGTATGGAAGAACTACAACTACATTTATATTTGATATAATTTTGGAAGCTTCATCACTTAAACAAATAAATAATACTGTTAATACCTGACTATAATTAGGTATTTCTATAGGCTCTTTATCACAGGGAGCAGTGTCAACAAAGAACAAGCTATCATCAACGTCTTCATCTTTTGAATCATCTATATTCAAGTCATCGGGCCAAATGTCTAATTCCAAATCAGTCTCATTGTCCGATGTAATTAAAGTATCTTCTTCATGTAAATTTATTAAATCCAACATAAATTTCTTAATTTTTTTCTTGTATGCACTAGCTAGCCTTTTATCTCTAAACCGAACTGAAATTATAGGTGTTTTATTCTCGCATCCGACTACACCCAAGTCACTATTGGCGGGAGAATCAACCACTATGTCCTCGTTGAAAATAAGAGTATTAGGGCAATCGTTACTCTGTCTCTTACTAGTATCCACATCAGTTTCTATTGATTTCTGGCTATCGACAGTTATAAGAGTTGTACTGCTTTCCAATGGTACCATATCAGTCGACATTTTCCCTCCATTCTGCTCTTTTGTATCAGGAGACATCATTTCACAAGTTACGCCTTCAGAACTGTGAATTACTTCCACAGAACTGCTTTCACTAATTGTTTTTCTCCTTTTAGAATTATTTGCGATTTTTGTGTCTAAACAAGTAATTTTTGGTTCTTTACAATCATCATCACTACTGATTTCGATATCGTCATTATCTAATTCGTAAATAATATCACTGACACCACACGCCTTTCTTTTCGCCATTATAGTTTCATGTTTAATATATTACGATATAACTCATAAAAACTTTGTTTTAATTTAAATAATACAAGTTGTAAAATTACGATCAAAATTCACAAACGACAAATACGATATATACCATAGATTCCTTGACCGTGTTTTTTCTCTTTTTTTTTTTCTTTCTTCATGACATGGCGCACAGATTAGTGCATTGTCACGTATTGTAATAATGTAGAATCGTTATATAAAACGTTAAAACTTCTCCAGTAAAGTGATAGTAGACTTTACTGAAGTTTTACAGGACTTCTTGGAAGAGCGCGAAAACTTCAGCTACACTTGTTTATTTAGATCTCCTCCATTCTTTTCACTTACACAGAACTTTAGAACACAATATACTATCACTATTGTACTTTAAAACTCTTAAAAATGTAAGAAATAGAAAATCTAAATAAAAAGACAACCTCACTTCTTCCGTTCCCGCCAAAGTCTTTTTCTGTCTTCACGGCATGGCGCACAGATTAGCGCATTTACCAATGTCACATATTAATCATGTTCGAAGTAAATTCGTTTCTTCTTCTTATCGTAAAACTTCTTCAGTAACGTGATAGTAGACTTTACTGAAATTATAAAGGACTTCTTGGAAGAACGCGAGAACTTCAGCTACACATGTTTATTTTAACCTACTCCATTCTTTTCACATAAACAGAACTTTAAAACACAAAATGCTATCACTTTTGTACTGTGAAATTCCGAAAAATGTAAAAAATAGGAAATCCAATTAAAATGAAAACCTCACTTCTCGCGTTCCCGCCAAAAAGTCACAGACACAAATTCACAGACACAAAATTGTTCAGTTGTCAGTTTAGTTTAACCGAATTAGTCGAATTCACTTCTGAATCCGCGGTGAGATTGTCAACTGTGGACTGGTATTCTCTAGTCGACAGCGATATTAGCGCCGCCTCGATGGGTGCGGCTGCGAGTCATACCATCGTCAATGAATTTTTTGACGTTTCGCTAAATATGGCAATCTAATCTAAAAAAAACGTTTTATTTAACGTAATTATCTCGGAGAAGTTAAAATACACTAAGACGAAATATCGACTGAGATGTTTACTCTTATAGCAATCCCCGATAAACTCACATCATAGATCACTTTACTTCGCTCCTAGAATGTTTGATTTAGAGAATTTCATTTCAAGGTCAAGTGAGTTCGAATGCGAAGTTGGGTGAATTGTCGAGCGAGTCTCGCTTTGGGTGATTCGAGTTTTTACAGAATTGCTTGGCAGTATCCTTTGTATATTTAGTACGCCTGTACGTAGTACATACTATTAGTCTAGTCAATGAACGTTTTCCCGTGTAATTTTGCCAAACAGCACCGATTTGCAGAAAAATTTGGATATAGGTTCTACTTACAGTCTACTTCAAAGTTAACCCTGTGCCGGGGTTGCTTTTATTCCGGGGGTGGATGCCACCCCTTCTCGAAGGTGAAAAATGTCTTATTAAAAATAAGTACAGGAATGGATAGTAGATTGACTAATTTTAAGCAAAAAGAACGCTAGGTTTATGGTGTATGTAGACTCAATACCAACGGAGTAATATCTTGTTGCAGATTGGTTCAATTGGTACAAAAGCCAAAATCCAAAATTTTAACGTGAAATAATCAAAGAAAGATGCGTTTTTAAAAAAAAAACTCGTAAGACCTTTTTCAGTGCTAGAATTATTTTTGTTTTTATAAAACATAACATAACATAACTTCACGCTGTATCCCCAACGGGGTAGTCAGAGAGGACGGAGCGCCAGGAGTCGCGGTCCTTACACACCTCTTTCGCTTCCTCAAATCTCATCATTCTCCTCACACATTTTCGCCTAGGTATGCGAGTGCTTTTGACATTTCCGTCTGCTAACACTCTGGCTATTTGATCTTCATAAGTCAGCCTTGGTCTTCCTTGGCTTCTTTTACCACTCACTTTCGCTCTGTATATTTTCTTCGTCAGTCTTTCCTCACTCATTCTTTCCATGTGCCCGAACCATCTAAGCATTCCTTTCTTCATTTTTACAATAACACTGTTGTGCGACCCTGTCATACTGTGTATCTCATCATTGCTTATCCTGTCAGCAAGCGTGACACCGCACATATTTCTGAGAGACCGCATCTCCACAGCATTTAACATACTTTCACTCGATTTTGGGCATATCCAGGCCTCACTACCGTACAACAAAGTTGGTACCAACACCGCATTGTGGATGGCCATTTTAGCAGTGTTAGATATATTCACACTACCCACTAATGCGGACAGAGCACCGTTCACTTTATTGCCAGCTGCTACCCGTCTCTCCACATCCAACTCACATCTTCCATCCCTCGAAAACGCACTCCCCAGGTACACAATTTCATTCACCTGTTCTAGACATTTTCCATTTACACAAATCACACATTTCGTTTGTACCGCTTCTCTTTCAAACACCAGAACCTTAGTTTTGTTCACATTCATTTTCAATCCTTTTACTTCACAATCTTCTTTCATGCACGTGACTAGTGTCTGCAACTCTGCTTCTGATGGTGCTATTAGCACAGCATCGTCAGCGTACAATAGGCAGTTTACCACTGTGTCACCACATCCCATACCACTCATATTACCTTTCAATCTCTGGAGGCAACTGTCCAAATACAGCACGAATAGCCAGGCAGACATCACGCAGCCCTGTCTGACACCAGAACAGACTTCAAACCAGGGCGACATGTCCCCGTCTATCCTTACACAGGCTCTGTGGTCTCTATATAATGACCTCACAGCCTGCAGTAAGGAGCCCTCCACGCCATATTCAGGCAGAAGACTCCACAATTTCTTCCGCACTACTCTATCGAATGCTTTCTCTAGATCCACGAAAGCGCAGAAAACTTTCCGACCTAAAGCCAGAAACCTTCCCACGATAACGCGGAGCGAGAAAATCTGATCCATACAACCCCTACCGTTCCTGAATCCACCTTGCGCCTCCCACAAATATCTTTCTGAAACGCCTTTCATACGTTCAGTCAATACTTTAGTATAGACTTTACTCGCTAAGCTGACCAAGCTGATGGCCCTATAGCACGCACAGTCTAGGTAGGAACCTTTCCCTTTATATAGAGGTACTATGACTGCCGTGCGCCAATCCTCTGGAACCTCCCCCTTCTGCCAACAAAGGTTGCAGAGTGCACAGAAGGCATCCCAGACCCTAGGACCACCATACTTGATACAATTGGTACAAAAGCCAAAATCCAAAATTTTAACGTGAAATAATCAAAGAAAGATGCGTTTTTAAAAAAAAAACTCGTAAAACCTTTTTCAGTGCTAGAATTATTTTTGTTTTTATAAAACATAACATAACATAACTTCACGCTGTATCCCCAACGGGGTAGTCAGAGAGGACGGAGCGCCAGGAGTCGCGGTCCTTACACACCTCTTTCGCTTCCTCAAATCTCATCATTCTCCTCACACATTTTCGCCTAGGTATGCGAGTGCTTTTGACATTTCCGTCTGCTAACACTCTGGCTATTTGATCTTCATAAGTCAGCCTTGGTCTTCCTTGGCTTCTTTTACCACTCACTTTCGCTCTGTATATTTTCTTCGTCAGTCTTTCCTCACTCATTCTTTCCATGTGCCCGAACCATCTAAGCATTCCTTTCTTCATTTTTACAATAACACTGTTGTGCGACCCTGTCATACTGCGTATCTCATCATTGCTTATCCTGTCAGCAAGCGTGACACCGCACATATTTCTGAGAGACCGCATCTCCACAGCATTTAACATACTTTCACTCGATTTTGGGCATATCCAGGCCTCACTACCGTACAACAAAGTTGGTACCAACACCGCATTGTGGATGGCCATTTTAGCAGTGTTAGATATATTCACACTACCCACTAATGCGGACAGAGCACCGTTCACTTTATTGCCAGCTGCTACCCGTCTCTCCACATCCAACTCACATCTTCCATCCCTCGAAAACGCACTCCCCAGGTACACAATTTCATTCACCTGTTCTAGACATTTTCCATTTACACAAATCACACATCTCGTTTGTACCGCTTCTCTTTCAAACACCAGAACCTTAGTTTTGTTCACATTCATTTTTAATCCTTTTACTTCACAATCTTCTTTCATGCACGTGACTAGTGTCTGCAACTCTGCTTCTGATGGTGCTATTAGCACAGCATCGTCAGCGTACAATAGGCAGTTTACCACTGTGTCACCACATCCCATACCACTCATATTACCTTTCAATCTCTGGAGGCAACTGTCCAAATACAGCACGAATAGCCAGGCAGACATCACGCAGCCCTGTCTGACACCAGAACAGACTTCAAACCAGGGCGACATGTGCCCGTCTATCCTTACACAGGCTCTGTGGTCTCTATATAATGACCTCACAGCCTGCAGTAAGGAGCCCTCCACGCCATATTCAGGCAGAAGACTCCACAATTTCTTCCGCACTACTCTATCGAATGCTTTCTCTAGATCCACGAAAGCGCAGAAAACTTTCCGACCTAAAGCCAGAAACCTTCCCACGATAACGCGGAGCGAGAAAATCTGATCCATACAACCCCTACCGTTCCTGAATCCACCTTGCGCCTCCCACAAATATCTTTCTGAAACGCCTTTCATACGTTCAGTCAATACTTTAGTATAGACTTTACTCGCTAAGCTGACCAAGCTGATGGCCCTATAGCACGCACAGTCTAGGTAGGAACCTTTCCCTTTATATAGAGGTACTATGACTGCCGTGCGCCAGTCCTCTGGAACCTCCCCCTTCTGCCAACAAAGGTTGTAGAGTGCACAGAAGGCATCCCAGACCCTAGGACCACCATACTTGATCATCTCAGCAGTCACCTCATCATTTCCCGCAGCCTTTCCACATTTCAAACTTCTTATCACTTTCTCAATCTCTTTCATACTAATGGCATCCTCCAGTCTCTGGCCCGAGTGTGGCAATTCATTAGAATCGCTCTCAGTATCAGAGACGGAGTCGCCACTCTCATACAGTTCTCCAAAGTATTCACTCCATCGCTGCAAAACATCCTTTTTATTTGTAAGCAGTTTGTTTTCTTTCGAACGCACTTTATTCATTCTGCAAGGTGCCGGACCACTTCGGTACTTACGTACTTCTTTCCAAAATATTGTTTTTATAAATATCCCTAATATCAAAACTAAGCGAGTTATGACGAAAATAAAGTTGGTCCCTATTTTTTCAGCGACAAAAAAATGGGAAAAGCTCCCCGTAATTACCACCCCAAATTGAGAATAATCGTTACCACTTTATAATTAACTTTTTTAATGTACTTGTAATATGCTCTAGAAAAACCGGTTTAAAGTACTTAGTTTTGAAAAAATTTGAGCTCTAAGTAAAAAGAGCATTTTTGTAATTTTGAAAAATATTGTCTTTTCTTCAAAATAACACTCAAAAACTATTAATAATACGCAAAATTTTGTAGAATACAAAATTGTAGGTTTGCTTTTTTGAAAATTTTCCTTTTTATTTATTTCTGTAAGGTAAAAATTGAGTAAGATATGGCCGTGTAAAGTTTATACTAAAGTAAATACTAACTTGTTCAAGCCCTTTCAGCTCAAACCCTTTCAAAAATAAGAGCTTAAATAAAATTTAATTTATATGTGCTTATAGCTCTTGAAAAAACCTACAACATGGTTTTTTTAAGAACTTGATACCTTATCAACTAAGCGAGTTATGGGTAAAAAAACTAATCACATGTTTTTGCTGATATCAGAACACGTACATTGAAATAATCAAAAACCCTAGTTACGGTTATGTGATTTTTAGAACATTAATCATATATCACCCGACTACCCACGACTACGACCGCAGCAATTATTAAAAACAAAATATTTGAAAAAATAGTGTAATATCTTAAAATTCAATAGCAGTAGTACCTAAAAGTAATAATTTACATGTGAATACACAGTGACAGTGTTATTTAATGTATTTGAGGCCTACATACAATATATATTAAATATGATAAAGTGAAACGTTAAACTCAAAAATCAAGAAAAAGTGACAGAAAACACAATAAAGCTATTAAAATACTTTGTTAAAACGCAAAACAAATATCGATCTTGTGTAAGTGTACAGTTGATTTGTGAATATTTTTGCATTATACAGTTAACAAAAAGTCGTTAACTATTTTAGAAAATCTCAATTAACAAAACACAATTATTACACCATCTAGTATTGAACAATTTCAAAGAAAATCTACCGACGTCTAAGTAATACTTGTAATTATTCATAATTATTATATGTACAAATTTCATTGTTATTCATTTTACTATACTTATTATTATTTTTTTTTAAAAAGAGAAAGCAATGTCGATGTCGTACACTAAAAAGCGTAATAGACTGCTTAGCGCCAAATCGGTAGTTTGTGCATGTTGTACAAAGATAACTAAGCCCGATGAGTGTTTGCAATGCTGCTCATGTATGGAAATTTATGAACGAACATGTGCATTTATATCTGAAAGACGATTTTATAATGTGACCAAAGAAAGTAAACAGACGTGGAAATGTCGTTCCTGTGTTCCGAAAAAATTAAAAAAGCAGAACAATATTATTAAAAGCAACACCAGCACTCCTAAGGGGCTTCGATCACCATATTCTTTAGAACCCGAAATCCAACTCAATAATACGCCAACTGAAAATGAACATGTTAAGCATGCCACTATAATATGCAGCCTGCAGAAAAAGAAGAGTAAGAATGACACAGTGGTATCGAGTTATGATAATGGCAATTTATTAACGTCTGATTCTTTCATGAGACGAAGCCTTCCTGATCTTTCTACCCGTAACAACGAGGACATTGGCGAACTTAATCAAACAATCAAAGAACTAGAAACAAAATTAGCAAGTGCTAATAAGGAAATTGATAATCTTATACTAGAAAAACTTACATTTGAACGTAAAATATCTGAATAAGAAAACAGAATTACTCAATTAATACGTATATGTTCAAGCACACCAAAGAAACAATTAACAGGAAAGACACTAATGATATCGTATAAAGACGAAACTAAGAGTGAAAAGAAAAAAAAAGTAAGTAATGAGCCAATGAAATCGTTTAATAGTAAAGAAACACCAAAACACTTGCCAAAAAATAACATAAGTAAATTAACAACTCAGAAACATCTACATGAATCCAAAAAAATTTGGATATTTGGAACGCAACAATGTGTTGGTTTGGCAACTGCCCTGTTGAAATCTAGACAAAATACTAGTTACAAAAAGTATTCTATTGTAGCAATGACAAAGCCTTATGCAACTGCTGAAGAAACATTAAGAGGAGTACGATCTTCCAAATTTGGACTAAAAGACAAAGTAATACTTTGTGTTGGTGAAAATGACTGTATCCCCTTAAAAGTGCAACTCGAACTAGGCAACATACTAAAAAATTTAAATGGGCGCAACACATTAGTGTTGAGTGTAATAAAAAATAGTTTACTTAATGAAAAAATGTTAAATAATGACATTAAGCAATTATGTGAGAATGTGTTCGACTGCTTACAAATAAAAAGGATGTTCTGCAGCGATGGAGTGAATACTATGGAGAACTGTATGAGAGTGGCGACTCCATCTCTGATACTGAGAGCGATTGTAATGAATTGCCACACTCGGGCCAGGGACTGGAGGATGCCATTAGTATGAAAGAGATTGAGAAAGTGATAAGAAGTTTGAAATGTGGAAAGGCTGCGGGAATTGATGAGGTGACTGCTGAGATGATCAAGTATGGTGGTCCTAGGGTCTGGGATGCCTTCTGTGCACTCTGCAACCTTTGTTGGCAGAAGGGGGAGGTTCCAGAGGATTGGCGCACGGCAGTCATAGTACCTCTATATAAAGGGAAAGGTTCCTACCTAGACTGTGCGTGCTATAGGGCCATCAGCTTGGTCAGCTTAGCGAGTAAAGTCTATACTAAAGTATTGACTGAACGTATGAAAGGCGTTTCAGAAAGATATTTGTGGGAGGCGCAAGGTGGATTCAGGAACGGTAGGGGTTGTATGGATCAGATTTTCTCGCTTCACATTATCGTGGGAAGGTTTCTGGCTTTAGGTCGGAAAGTTTTCTGCGCTTTCGTGGATCTAGAAAAAGCATTCGATAGAGTAGTGCGGAAGAAGTTGTGGAGTCTTTTGTCTGAATATGGCGTGGAGGGCTCCTTACTGCAGGCTGTGAGGTCATTATATCGAGACCACAGAGCCTGTGTAAGGATAGACGGGGACATGTCGCCCTGGTTTGAAGTCTGTTCTGGTGTCAGACAGGGCTGCGTGATGTCTGCCTGGCTATTCGTGCTGTATTTGGACAGTTGCCTCCAGAGATTGAAAGGTAATATGAGTGGTATGGGATGTGGTGACACAGTGGTAAACTGCCTATTGTACGCTGACGATGCTGTGCTAATAGCACCATCAGAAGCAGAGTTGCAGACACTAGTCACGTGCATGAAAGAAGATTGTGAAGTAAAAGGATTGAAAATGAATGTGAACAAAACTAAGGTTCTGGTGTTTGAAAGAGAAGCGGTACAAACGAAATGTGTGATTTGTGTAAATGGAAAATGTCTAGAACAGGTGAATGAAATTGTGTACCTGGGGAGTGCGTTTTCGAGGGATGGAAGATGTGAGTTGGATGTGGAGAGACGGGTAGCAGCTGGCAATAAAGTGAACGGTGCTCTGTCCGCATTAGTGGGTAGTTTGAATATATCTAACACTGCTAAAATGGCCAACCACAATGCGGTGTTGGTGCCAACTTTGTTGTACGGTAGTGAGGCCTGGATATGCCCAAAATCGAGTGAAAGTATGTTAAATGCTGTGGAGATGCTGTCTCTCAGAAATATGTGCGGTGTCACGCTTGCTGACAGGATAAGCAATGATGAGATACACAGTATGACAGGGTTGCACAACAGTATTATTGTAAAAATGAAGAAAGGAATGCTTAGATGGTTCGGGCACATGGAAAAAATGAGTGATGAAAGACTGACGAAGAAAATATACAGAGCGAAAGTGAGTGGTAAAAGAAGCCAAGGAAGACCAAGGCTGACTTATGAAGATCAAATAGCCAGAGTGTTGGCAGACGGAAATGTCAAAAGCACTCGCATACCTATGCGAAAATGTGTGAGGAGAATGATGAGATTTGAGGAAGCGAAAGAGGTGTGTAAGGACCGCGACTCCTGGCGCTCCGTCCTCTCTGACTACCCCGTTGGGGATACAGCGTGAAGTTATGTTATGTTATGTTGTGTTCGACTGCCATTTCATAGTTTGACTTTGGAAGATCATCATTTCATTTAGATGACATTTGCAAAAAAATCAATTTCGTTATAGACAGCATAGACTACGATGATGAATTTTTGATTTTTAACGATCATAATAAAGGTTTCAAGAGAAAAGCGTTCCTCAGAGAACAAGCATTGCCCTCAAATAATAATCACATCAATGAATTGAAGTATAAAATAGGAACGATTCCTTATTATTTTGCCTCGAAATTTTCTAGTTCCACAAATAAAGTTATGCAACAAAAAACTATATTAGATTATTTTTAGTAATTAAAAAAAAGCGCCAAAATTTCTGAAATAAATGATATTGTTAAGCAGGACTGTATTTTTCGTCCCGGATAGTGATAGAAAGATATGTATATTACATCAAAATATTGCGGGTGCTCTTAGCAAACAAGATAATTTACAAATTACTATACAAAATCTAAAAAGAGCAAACACCCACATTGATATATTATGCTTAAGCGAAACATTCCTTAAAGCAGGAGAAGAATGTAATTTAAATATCGAAGAATATCGCCTAGCAGATTCTTATTCTAGAACAAAACAAAGGCGTGGGGGTGTATGCATATTCTGCAAAAATGAAATAGAATATAAAAATATTACTTTCCTAAAAGATATAACTACTGAATTTTTCTTTGAAGCATGTGGCATAGAAATTCCAAAGTATAATTGTATAGACATATACAATTATACTTATTATTATATAGAATCCCTAATAAAGAACCAGTAATTTTTCTTCACAAATTGGAAATACTTATGCTTAAACTGCGAAACAAAAGAAAGACAAACATTGTCTTGTGCGGAGATTACAACATAAATTTACTCAAACACAGTGACACAGTAGATAAATATACTCGAATAGTAAGGAATTATAATTATATTATTCATTAATGAACCTACGAGACAACACTTGTTTAGATCAAATTTTAAGTAATATATCTGTTGCGAAAGGGTATGTACTACCTCTGGGATTATCAGATCATGAGACTGCACAGATTCTTGTTACCATAGACAGACAGAAAGTATCTCTTTCACAGTTTGTGTATATTTGGAAAAGAGATTTTAATACCGATAACATGAGAAAGTTCCAAAAATGTCTAAAATAACTAACTTGGTCTGAAATCTATGTACAATCGAATGCCAATTCGGCGTTTAACAAATTCATTGAATTGTTTCTTCTATTTTATGAACTGTGTTTTCCTATGAATAGATTGAAAATTAATAGTAAGCCCAAACATTCGTTATGGATTACTAAACGTATAAAAATCGCTTCTGCAGTAAAACGTCGTTTAAGATTTACTTATTACAAAAAAAAATCAGAAGAAAATAAAACTCACTATTTTGAATATAACAAAATATTTAAAAAAATGTGTAGCTACTGCTCAAAAGATTATTAATGAAGCATATATACATAGAGCTAAAAATATATCGAAAGCTACATGGAAAGTCATAAATGATCATGTAAAATCAAACAAAATGACGAAAAGTATAAACCAGATTTTATACAATAATGACATTATAAATGATCCCCATGACATTGCTAATATTTTTAATGAATATTTTATAAATTTGACACATAGTAATAACACAAATCAATTTTCTGACCATACTATGACACTTAATAATATTGAACGAAATCATTCAAATATGTTTTTATATCCTACTGATCCGAGAGAAATTTCAAAAATTATTCATTCTCTTAGAAATACTTCATCTGTAGGTTATGACAATATCCCAACAAAAATAATTAAGCTAGCTGACATGTATATCTCGCCCGTATTGGCGCATATAATAAATTTATCCTTTTAAGAGGGCATGTTCCCGGACAGATTGAAAGTAAGTGATAAAGCCAGTTTATAAAAAAGGCAATAGAGAAGACATACGAAATTTTAGACCTATCGCTTTAGTACCTATTTTTTCTAAAGTCATTGAGAAAGCGATGTATTGTAGACTGAATTCGTTTATTGGAAAGTTTAATATTCTTTCTCCTGAACAATACGGATTTCAGAAAGGGAAATCGACGACATTAGCTGCCTTCAAACTAATAAATACTACAATAGAGTTCGTTAATAACAGGAAAAATGTTGCTGCAATATTTTTTGATATGAATAGAGCTTTTGACTTTGTCTCACACAAAGTACTTTTACAGAAATGTGAAGCTTATGGTATTCGAGGGAATGCATATTGCTGGTTGGATAGTTATTTGTGCAATAGACAACAATATGTGGAAATCACCTCTACAAACTTTAAACAAGAATATACTCCTATTAAATCTGGAAGGAGATATAATGAAGTAGGAGTGCCCCAGGGGAGTATTTTAGGTCCTCTCCTTTTTCTATTATATATCAATGACTTCCCTAATATCACTAAATATAAATGTGTACTCTACGCTGATGATATATCTGTAGTCATACCGATTATCGAAGAAAATTATAATAGATGTATTAACGAAACAATAAACCATGAAGTAGCATGGTTAAAATGTAACAATTTAACTGTAAATATTAACAAAAGCAAATATATTCAATTTCTAAATAGGGGCGGCAAAAAGAAGGATCTGAAAGTGATATATAATGATATAACATTGACTGAAGCAGACGAAATCAAGTTTCTTGGTATAACATTAGATGACAAATGTTCCTGGAAATCACATGTGAATAATATATGCAATAAGATAAACAGATTTGCCTATGCCCTGTGGAGACTGACCAAAGTAACTAATAAAAAAACTGCGTTAAAAGCCTATCAGGGATATGTGGGCTCGAATCTGCGTTATGGTATAGTGTTGTGGGGTAACTGTGTTATATTGAGCAGACTTTTAATAGCACAAAAACAGTGCATAAGAGCCATGTGTAAAGTAAATCCTTGGACGACTTGTAAGCCTTTATTTCGAGAACTGAAATTACTGACTGTTCCTTGCTTGTATATTTATGAGATTTGTAATTTTGTAAAAAGTCATCCAAACTCATTTAAAACGAAAATGGCAAACTGTAGGCCTAATAATAGATATCCCAAAAGACTGATACTTCCCAGCATAAAAATCGATATCTATAATAAAAACTGTCCAATAATGCTAATTCGTATACACAATCATTTACCGGAGAATATTAAGCATCTAACTTACAACAAATTTAGAGTAGCTCTACACAAATGGCTAATTGATAGATGTTTTTATTCTGTCCAGGAGTACTTGAATTCTTAAATTGACTTATATATGTGTGTTTTTTTCTTTATGATAATATACCCATTATGAACAATTTTGCATGCCAGAAATGGTGAATGTGTGTACAAAAATAAATATCATGTAACAATCACATATTTATGCAAATAAATTATTTGAATTTGAATTTAATTATTTGTTTCTTGCAATAAAAAAAAATTTCGTAATAAAAATATAAAAATGAAAATTCATATAAGAATAAAAAAATATATTTTCTATTTTTGGTTGCAAATTTTAATTAGTAGGGGTTGTTTTTATAAGGGTTGAAACTTATAAATAAATGATGAAAAATTAAAACAGTAAAGAAATCTTAATTTAATATCATTATATGATTAAATCATTGCAAGTTGCCAAATAACATTTTTCAACATTATTTTTTAATTTTTACTGTCATAAGGGGTGGTTTTTAAGGGATGTAAATGTTCAATTCATCATAATTTATCCCTCAGTGTCAATTGATGTTTATTTAATTGATTTTAAGAAGATTTCGATTACAAGCTTGAATCTACAATTTTATAATTATTTATTAAAAAATAGTAAGCAACCAACGGCGCCGGTTCACATTTGAACTGGACGGTAAGTAGAACCGAAATCCAAATTTCTGAATTGCTATTTGAATATTTTGAATACTGTTAATTATGAAATGTAACGGGAGGACTGATCACTATGAATACGTTATCAATTCTTCATCACAACTATTATGTACTTGACTAATCTACGGCTTCTAAACAACTGAACTCTTACAAGACCAAAATCAAGCTTTTATGTAGCCCCACTACACGCAGGAAATCCATTCTACCCTCGTTCTTGTTATTAAAATGTCACAAAATATCACACGTGGGTACTTTGTGTGATTAAAATTAATGTGGAACTAACAATACATTATACTGAGTAAAAACATTTAATGAATAATTTATTCATAGTTATTGAAGTTCTCAAACATCGATATTTTTCAGCAAATAATTTTGTAACATGACGTTTTAGGACATAACGACCTTCGTAATTTTTTGTTTATTTAGGTGTCGATCGATATATACATATATATATAGGCTTTATTGTGCCCCGCCATTTTGAAAAAAAAAAGAAAATGGTGACCGAGCGGTATGTCAGCCTCGGAAAGAAATCTTCAGACGTTTATCAACGATCCCCTGTGTTTTAAAAATTTTAAGACGCTATAAAATAATTATTACCAATAAAAAAAATGTAAGCAATGACTTTAAATAATGGATTTTACTATGAAAAATAACATCTTCTGTAAACTAAAATAATAATAAATAAACTTCACAAGCTGTCATCCTGACAATGCCGATACATCCGGCGCAGTCCTAGGGCGCAGTGAATGATGTTCTTGTCAAGTTCTCTTCTTAATTCCTTGGAATAACTACAACTTTACGGAAATTCATCTACTGGTTTATATAAGATTGTTATAATCATAGAGCACTCAACCTATAGAGATGAAATATCAGACCATTTTATTCACCACTGCTCAGCCGTGCGATTAGTCGAATTCACTTCTGAATCCGCTACACATGTTTATTTTAACCTACTCCATTCATTTCACTTAAACAGAACTTTAAAACACAAAATGCTATCACTTTTGTACTTTGAAATTCCGAAAAATGTAAAAAATAGGAAATCCAATTAAAATGAAAACCTCACTTCTCGCGTTCCCGCCAAAAAGTCACAGACACAAATTCACAGACACAAAATTGTTCAGTTGTCAGTTTAGTTTAACCGAATTAGTCGAATTCACTTCTGAATCCGCGGTGAGATTGTCAACTGTGGACTGGTATTCTCTAGTCGACAGCGATATTAGCGCCGCCTCGATGGGTGCGGCTGCGAGTCATACCATCGTCAATGAATTTTTTGACGTTTCGCTAAATATGGCAATCTAATCTAAAAAAAACGTTTTATTTAACGTAATTATCTCGGAGAAGTTAAAATACACTAAGACGAAATATCGACTGAGATGTTTACTCTTATAGCAATCCCCGATAAACTCACATCATAGATCACTTTACTTCGCTCCTAGAATGTTTGATTTAGAGAATTTCATTTCAAGGTCAAGTGAGTTCGAATGCGACGTGGGGTGAATTGTCGAGCGAGTCTCGCTTGGGTGATTCGAGTTTTTACAGAATTGCATGGCAGTTTATTTACACTTACAAGAAGTATCAACTCTCTCTCACATTAAGCAGTACATAACCAAAACTGGACATATGTTTAAATATCAAGGAAAATTCCAAATTATTTTGGAAAGAAGTACGTAAGTACCCAAGTGTCAAAGTCAAAGCCAAAGTCAAATCAATTTATTCAAGTAAACCCAATGACTAAGGTTCCTTAGTCATTGAGTAAACCCAATTACAAGGTATTTTTGAACGTCAAGTCTACTTTAGTTCGGTTCAAAGAGAAGAGAAAAGAAAACCTGAACACTGAGAAGAACCGACAAAAAACTCAGCCAGGTATCATTTTTTCAACATCATTTTACAAAAGGTTTAATATTCAGAAAGCCAGTAAATGCATGTGTGCAGAGAAGATGATTTCCAGACTATTGTTTTACATTTCGTATTCATGAAAGTGTATTCGTTCAATTTTTTCTTATGTTTTAGACTATTTTCGTTTCTGGTGTATGTACTTATAGAATCCCAGCGCTATCGTGTTTCGCAACCGCTCTTAGTCTTACGCATTTTGAACTTTTTATTTTAGTGTTTACTAGGAGTGATTAGTGTGTACAGTTAGTATAAATACATAAATCTGTAGTGTATATTAACGTAGTATAGGAATTTATGCATTAATACTTTTTTTTAGCATGTTTTTACTGTAATGTTAACTTTAATGTAGTGTAACGGACCAAGATGACGTCACTGTCACCGTATCTGCCTAGCTGACATCACATCCTGCCTGCCACATCTGTTGTCGCCGAGGCGTGGGAGAAGCGACTTCAGCAAGTCTATATAAGCCAATGCGTGCTAAGATATGGATGACTTGGGGGAGCGCCCTCCGCGCTTCGCCGCTACGCGTCCGGCTCGCTACGACGGCCTGTAGGGTCAAGTGGCGGTGGAGGGTAGTTTTAGCCGGTTCGAGCCCGGCACTACCCGGTCATGGCCGATATTCTCTCGGGAGGCGTCAGAGGTGGTTGGGTGCTCGTGCGGAATTTCTACCCTTCCGATAAACAAAAAAAAAAAGATATGCATGATTATATTGGGTCCTTACATATGAAATTGGCGTTTTGTACGGGAGGAATATAAAGTCAATTTTTTTTTTGTAAAATATATTTAATTAATCAAAGTATGCACCGTTGTTATCTATGCACTTTTGCCATCTCATAGGTAGTTCATTGATCCCTTTACTAAAAAAACTATGGGGGCAAGAATCAATAAACTCTTTGAAGGCGGTTTGGACTGCCGCATCGGAGTTGAATTTTTTTCCTTGTAAGAAGTTGTCCAAATTCCGTAATCTGTTGGAGCAAGGTCTGGGGAGTACAGTGGATGTCGCAGACATTCCAATGGTAGCTCATCTAACTTAGTGGTTGTTTGTTGTGCAGTGTGTGGTCTTGCGTTGTCGTGAAGCAGCAGTGGCCTAGAGCGATTGACCAATCTCGGTTGTTTAGCAGCTAGTTCTTCCTTCATGATTTGCAGTGGCTGACAATAGATATCTGCCGTAATCATTTGGCCAGATTTTAGAAAGCTGTAGTGAACGACACCGGCGCTAGTCCACCAAACACTCGCAAGTCACTTTTTCTGAGTCAATTTTCGTTTAGGGCAGGATTTGGCTGGGTCTCCAGGGTTCAGCCATTGCGACGAGCGCTTCCGATTATCGTACAGTATCCACTTTTCATCACAAGTAATGATTCGATTTAAAATCCCTTCATTATTGTGTCGGTTGAGCAAAGTAACACAGCAGTCGACGCGTGTTTGCAAGTTCGATTCACTCAATTCATGAGGTACCCATCGTTCAAGTTTTTTTGCTTTCCCGATTTGCTTCAAGTGGATTAATACAGTTTTGTCACTTACCCCGAAGCCTGCAGCTATCTCTGAAGTGCTTTGTGATGGATCCGCTTCCACAATAGCCTTTAATTCTTCATTTTCCACTTTGGTCTCCGGCCGTCCACGGGGTTGGTTCTGAAGGTCGAAATTTCCAGAACGAAAACGTTGAAACCAAAAACGTACCGTGCTTTCTTTTGCGACACCAGCGCCGTACACATCATTTATCCTTCGAGCTGTTTTTGCAGCACTGGTGCCACGGTAGAACTCGTACTCGTAAATATACCGATATTTCATGTTTTCCATTGTGCGGTAATAAGCGACGCCAAAGAAAAAAATAATGAGGAAAAAACAAATGAATGACTGTTTTCAAAACTCAAATGTACCAGCAGCAAAGAATTTGGAATTCTTAACCAAAGAGGAGATATTTGAGATCAAAGTGGTCAGTACGACAAAACGCTAATTTCATATGTAAGGACCCAATATATCATTCTGTGGGTTTAGCTGTTGATTGTTCGTCGTCGGCTATTCGTGACAACGTGTTATAGTTTGTAATTTGTTATTAATTATTGAGAAATAAAATGTTAAAGTGAATATATGAGTGTGTGTTCTTAATTACCGCAACAGTAGACTGCATCTAAAGTTTTGGTTATACTTTCAATAATAACTTTTGAATTAGTTTCTTAACTTCTTAATTGGTTGTTTTGCTTACTGATTGTCTATTGGTATTACGTGAATAAAAATATATTAACAGATTTTCATTTATTTTTATTAATAATGTACAATTAATTGGGGCTGGGTACATACCAAATATCGATAACGATGTCGAATAATTAGGTGGACATTAATAATTTTTTTTTGGTAGGTTGGTATACTTAATAAGTTTTTTTTGTGGTGTTAATTTGCGGTCTAACATGACTAGCAGAAATTGTATTCCTAGGTGCCGTCTCTTAGAACCAAGTAGTCTGTGAATTTTCTCTATGCTTTGGTGATACTGTTTGGCATGTGTTACTTTGTACCAAAGAGAATTTAGACAACCTAACATCAATGTAACACTAAGTAATACTACCTACTCATTTTTAGCTTATTGTTTGTTCTTGTTGACTAATAAAAATGTCCATTTTAGCTAAGAAAACATTTCATATCAACGGTAAATTGTTTATTACAAAATGCTATGATACTCAACTGCTCCTTATTTTTAGTAGAAAACTGAGTATAGTGCCGTCGCTGTTTGGTAAGGATTTACTAACCAAAATAACAATACAATCTTTATTTTTAAATTAATAATAACAATTTTACAAAACAGATGGACAACAAGATCCTGCACCAAAGTTTTTCTCAAATAATGTTCAGTCATTGTTAAAGAGATTGACTCGTGTTGATTTTAATAAGGTATTCCGCAAAAGAACTAGCAGCAATTTACCAGTATTAAAAACTCCAACATACAAGTTCATGACCGATGAGGAGCTTAATATTGAAATGTCTAAAGCAAATAAAAAGGCTAACAAATTACTGCAGATGCCTCCTGTTGTGAAGGTATAGTAGTATCTTATGAGGTTACCATTTTCTTTGACATTTGAACGTACCGATATTGGAACTGGGCGGAAGGATCATTTATGCGTTTGTGCATTTTTTATGATTTTTGGACACTAATTTACACTTGTCAAACCTGTCTATAATTTTTACTGGCTCAATTACTATGACAGGCAAGCAATTTCTTGTAGTTTCATGTCGTGTCGTTGTCGTGAAACGACAATCACGCCAGAGCTGAATACAGATTCACTGATCTGTGCAGTAACTTGTACAACCATTTATGCAGAATAAATAAAATTCAAATAGCTATCAGCTTTTTGTTCAGAGAAGTTCAAAGAATTAATCACAAAAATCATATGGTTTACTGATGTACTATTGCAGAAAAGGAGTGTTTAGCAGGTTGGCCGTCACTTTAAATAGGCTGTATTAAAGAATCACGAGATAACATGACTATTGCAAATTGTAATTGCAAACTATGAGATGGCAGCTCAAATTTTGAAATTCAAATTTGTATTAATTTCAAGGTCCAACTTTGAACAGGTGTTTCCTAATGTATGCAAAAACAAAGAAATTAGGCTACTTTCATAATTATTTTTAAGTCATGCATGACATAACTAAAAATAGTATGAAATTAAAGAAATGAAATTTGGTTAATTTCTGATCATTTATTTAAATATCACAAAAATAAAAATGAGGGTACAACTGGTTAGAAACTGCTCTTGATAGTACATAGTGTAAGAGTCGAAGCTCATAGAAGCGAACCTCTTATTTTAAACAAATACCTAATGAGAAAATAAATGCTTGCACTCTATCAAATGCGCAAAACATTCAAATCCCGAAAAGGTTAATACTTTTTCATTTGCGGCAGCAGAACGTCCAATGTGTTTTTACATATTCATTGAATTTATATCACAGACATCCTGCTTCCTAGATCTAACTGAAGCTTCAGAAACATGTTAATTTTGCATAGCAATACACGTCAAATATTCAATAAACAGAATGTTAGATAGATAGAATTCTTTGTTGCACACATTGTAAAAAAAATCATATATAGACTGGTGTTACTATGCGGAAATTCATTTCATGTGATAACTTCCTGAAATCTTTAGCTGTTTTCCACTCAAACTCCAAAAACCACCAATCTACACGTGTTTTGCCTGTCAATGAAGCATCCTCAGGATGTTCCAGAGATCAGACTCGGTCAGCTAACCAGCACCTAATCAACAAATGTATTAATTGCCCTAGCCAAGACCAGAGAGTGACTGACCAATCACAACTCACCATTAATGACCCCGCCTACCTAATTCCGATGGATCAGTATTATGATGAATTGAATTCCATGGTGTTGGAGGAACCAGGCATTGGTTATCCTTGCAGTGTGTTTTCTACTGTTATCGTGCACATAGAACACCATGGGCATTTCATGCTGTGGATACACAACTCGCAAAGTAGGCAGCATACTCTCCTCCAACATGTTGACATAATTGGTACATTTGCTCAAGGGGGTAGCTCAATGAGTTCTCCCATTCCATCAAAGGTCATCCAGCCCCACAGGTTACACGAGATATGGCCCGAGTCACTATTACATATATGTAATGTTTTTTTCTTGACAGCGTGTATGGTTATACCGTCATAGATTCAGTCGACCGTGATCACTTGATTTCAATCTTTTTTCATCCGAAAAAATTGTAGATGTGGTCTTTTACAATCAAAATTCAAATATTGCAAAATTAACATTAACACGTGCAATTTTTTGAGCTTCCTTTAGATCTATTTTGTAAGCAGGATATCTGTGGTGTAAATTCAGTGAATGTATATGATTTCTTAGTCTTAGTATGCACATCGTAACGCTCCACAAAATGTCTAGTTGGTATAAACCCATCTATTTCGTAAGCTCGTAACATTTCCAAGCTTGTTTATTCGATAACGCCACAAAACAGAGAGAGTACAGAAGTAAATCTCATGTATGTACTTAATTTTTTATACCTGCTCTCAGGCGTAGCGTAAGGGTTGTCAAAAGTATAATGCAGAAATTTTTATTAATTCTATGTATAATATTATAAATATGATGTAATTTTTTTAATAGAAGTAGAATGTAGTATACATGGTTTTGTTTAACTTACTACATTCATATTTATTAATTATTGGTATGAAACTAGTACTATAATAATAATAGCCTTTATTCAGATCAACTTAACCTAAACAAAGTATGGAAAGTACAAGTATACAAACTAAATGTAAAAACTAAATATAAAAATTTTTCTTATATGTTACTAAAGTAACAAGTTTTTATTTTCTGAAGATCTGTTTGCCAATTGGCAAAGGCCTCCTCCAACCTTTTCCATTTTGATCTATCTTGACCCACTCTGTTCCACATCGCACCTGCCACTTCTCTAATGTCATCATCCCATCTTTTCTGCGGTCTGCCTCTTTTCCTTTTTATGTCCGTGCTCTCGAATCGCATTGTTTAGGTCGAGGTAGAATGTGTTTATTGTTCCTAAATTCGCTTGTTCAGTAGGCAAATATATTTGTATAATTGTCCAAGGATCATCATATCCGGGAAATTTCAGATTCAATATCGCGATACGCTCTGAGACCCACGAATCCTTCTACGTATGTTGTTATATGATTTTTAACAATAAATCCAACTCCATAGAGGCCCGGGGTCTCACCTATATGGTAAAATATGTAGTCCGGATATGATATGATATTTTCGCCCATTCTTCTCACTTCGCTATGGCCAAATATGTCCCATTTTATGTCGTCTAATGCATACATTATTCAACAAGATTTTCTTCATTTTTCAGGGTAAATATAACATGGTAATAAAACCGCGTCACATCAAAAGCAAAAAATTTTGAAACTAGTACTAACTTCATTCAAAATAGATTTATGGGGTATGCTGGGACCACTACATAAGAAGAAATACGCGGTACCTGTCATGACGTCTTACAAAATTCACTGGTACTTTTATTTCTGAAACAATTGGTAGTTTAAAAAATGTGCATTCACTGTTTAAAGTGGGTTTCAAACATCCACTAACTGAGCAGTTATAATACGTTTTCTTTCTTTGGTCCATTTGGTCCATCCTCGATAATCGCGCTCAGACTGTTCCGAGACGATTTGAGATGTCGTGTCCGTGCACGATGTCTATGTGTGTGTTGCTTGAGCGCACTTTGTATGGAGATTTACTTCTGTTACTATCTCTGTTTTGTGATAACGCCGCAATGCAACGATTTCCTTGACGACGGTCTACCACGTCGCCTTCTTGCGCATACCTTCTGACCCTTAAGCTTACTGTATTTCGCTAAAAAAATAAAGTAAATCTATATATATAAAAGGCGATGTATGTATGTATGTTCCTTATGAACTCCGAAACGGCTGGACCGATTTCGATGAAATTTTCAGGGAATCTTTAGACTGGCCTAGCGGGTGTTCCTGTAAAGTTTGGTAGCGATCGGATCAGTAGATTTTTTTTTTTGTTTTTTTTTTTGCAGTATTAAAATAATTATAAAAACTGTTTAATTTATTTTAACTTCAATCTATCTTCTATCTATCTATATAAAAGGCGATGTATGTATGTATGTTCCTTATGGACTCCGAAACAGCTTGTCATATTTCGATGTTTTCAGGGAATATTCAGATTGGCCTAGCGGGTGTTCCTGTAAAGTTTGGTAGCGATCGGATCAGTAAAATTTTTTTTTTTTGCTGTATCAAAATATTTATAAAAACTGTTTAATTTATTTTAACTTCAACTAACGCCCAGTGAAACGGGCGGGTTTGCTAGTAGTTTATAAAACTGAACAATGCGTTCATAGCTTAGTGACATTATTATGAGCCTACCCGATGTGAATAATTCTTTCGATGTGGCACTAATACTTCGCCCCTGTTGGTGCAGAGTAATAATTCTGTAACGGTCCTCAGTAGAAATTGCAGGAGGCATTTTCCAAATAAAACAAATAAATTAAAAAAAAATTCTTTAAATATTTACTAAGACATATGATTGACATGTGGTACTTTTTTGTGTCGCGGTTTCCTTTCAAGAGAATATAATACGGTAAAGCGGTTTCCTTGGTTCCTCTACCTCTACCTATTTAATTCTAAAATTTGCATTAAAAACCTTTCAATTTTAGTATTGAATTTTAAGTCCTTGATGTGTAAAAGTCGAATGTGTGTCGGTAGGTCGGTGCGAACGATTTATAAGTGTATGGTTCCGTATATTGGGATTTTGAGTATTTTTGAATGAAAAACTTTAAATAACTTATTATTAACTTCAGTTTATTATTAAGTAGCTACCGCCCGCGACTTCGTCCGCATGAACTACTCAAGTTTCCCCTGGGAATCACTTACTTGCTCACGGTGAAAGGATGTGAAAGAAGAACAAACAAACGTTCGAATTTGTAATATATAATTAGAATTAGTTTTGATCTAGTTCATGAAAAACAATAATTCGAATTGACTATTTAAAATGTTCTCTGATTTTTTTGAGTAGTTGAACAATAACTCTTAGTTGCTTACGGAATGGACTTCTTTCTTCCCATTGCAAGAATAATAGGATACACCCACTACCATCAGTTTATTGTGACGCTGTATTAGTTTTATTTATTATCGAGTCATAAATCGATACTAAATGACATAATCCGTCATGAAATAATCGTCATAAAATATGTAAGTTGGCTATCGGTATCCCGACCATCTAGTAAATTTTTCTTAGTATTTGTCTATTCCATCCAATGAACTTAAAACAATTAACACAAATTATGAACAGTGACTTGAAAATTTTTATTCGCGACCTACGACCAAATCATAGGGTTCCAAGTTTGACTACGCGTCCATAAAATGCAGTTAATTTTTATTTACTGTTGTTTGGCACATGTCGCTCTTCGATTCGCGTCATTCGTGTTAGTTCGAAGATTATATATAATATGGGATACCAACCGGTAATACGAAGATTACCGATTAGTATCCCCTACGTTTATCTTTCAATTTTGAATTTAGAAATGACAAAGACATCAATACAAACTTCAATTTGCTGACTTTGTCGAGTCGATAAAACAGTCTATTATACGGCAAATTCAAAGATTTTTTTAAACTGCTAAACATTCACTTTCCGCGATAGTTCCTGCGCAGTAGACACAATTTTAAAGGTGTGGGAAATGGACGAACCAATCAGCTACATCCTTTTTGTGAAAGGGGGTATAAAACCGCCAGGGTTCCAAAACTGTTGACTGTTATATTGCAGATGTAATAATTACGGATTACGTTTATTTTATCTTCCATACAAAAATAAAAACATTTATTTAATACGAAAAAATTTACAACCCTATCATTACGCCATATTCCCATAGGTTTTGCGTTTCCCACGTTTGCTAGCAACGAAAAAATGCTGATATTAGGGTTGCCTCACCTTTATGTTTTTTTAACTTTGAGGTGTTACACTAGAACTATTGACTTTTGGCAAAGTTATAGAACGCAAGTTTTCCGTTGTCAGGAGTACTTTTTGTATTTACTCATCCTTTCGGAATAACCTTGTATAAATATAAATACATTATTTATAAAATTGATTTTTAATTTTCAGATACACCAACCTATTAATGATGTTTTAGCAAGAGATCCAGCTGTGATCGGATATGACACATCAAAATATATATTCACTGATATTTCCTTTGGTGTCCCTAATGAGCAGAGGATTATCATTGAAAGGTATCATCATTTAATAAAGTAGTAGAAGTCAAAAAACTTAACTAATTGTCTATCACAATCCTTAGGGATCATCCAATACTGTACTTAAATATAGTAAAAGAAAAGCCTACATACATTTTTCTTTATCACTTGTCAGTGGTGTTACCATCAGGGACAAGATGAATCTCTTCCCATGCAAAAGCCTCAATGGCTTATCTCTAAATATTGAATACCCAGTGAACTTGCTTGTTGAATCCAATTAGTATCCTATTCATTTAACGAAATCTTTTGAACGTCTAACCCTTATATTTTAATGCTGTCTACGCCTTAAAAGGGGAAAGAGGAGCCTGACCGCTCAAAGCACCAGATGTTTAGCAGTGCCAAATAGTCCAATCGAAATAGATATTTAACTTTGTAAAAATTCACATAGAGCTGAAAATCGATATAAATTTTAAATACACAATTACAAATAACATGTCACAGTCCTCACCGATCCTTAATTGGCTATAAAGTTCAAGGTGAAAAATATAGATTTTTCGCATTTTTCCCTCAATTGGTAAGTGTTATCGTAAAAATAGCTTAGACGAAGTTGTAGATAATATGATTCTCTAGAAATATTGTTCTTATACTTTTTCCTATGAATCACCATTCCATACACAGCATCCAGTGTGTTACTTTAAAAAAATCTTCAATGTGTATTAAATTATATAATAATGTAGAAGTTTACATTTTATGTTTCATGATTGTGGAACTCAATGTGAACTAAATATTTACAGAAATCTTGATGGCACTCTTCAAAGTTGTGATCACGATATCAGGAAAAGATTAAATCAGGTATGAAATTATCTGTAAATAGAAACTGTAAAATATTTTTAATAGTGTTTCTAAACAAATTCAATTTTTAAGGTTTACTTCCCAGCACAGGGTCGAAAAATCAATGAGCCTTTAATGTTTACCGATGAAGACAATTTCAACAGCTTATTAGAGAGAGAGAAATATGAGTTTATATTGGATAGAGCTTGCATTCAATATGAGCCTGATGAGCCGCGTTACCAGAAAATAACTAGCATTACATATCAACATGTTGATTTAAACACAAAATTTGATTTACTTAGGTGAGTATTTCAAATTAAATAATCTATCACTTTAATTTCCTTACTATTTTTGATTAGCTCACTTGATCTAGATCACTGTAGGTAGTGATTATTATTAAATATATATACATAATTTTTATATAGGTAATGAAATTATTTTTCTTATCATAATCATGTTTTTTGTTTTTAATTATTAATATGATATTTCAATTTACACCATCGATCGTACCCGTCTATTGAACTACATGCTAGCACAGATTAATTAGTTATTAACGTATGCTAGTAACAAACAATAAAGGGAAGGATAGAAATATTCAGCTTTACTAAATCTTCCTTATAAGAAAATTAATTTTTTTGCCTATGCCTTATATATTATAATAGGGATATGATTTTTTGTTATAAATGTTGTAATTCGTGCTCTTGCGGCTCAGCTATGAGAAATAGGTAATTAATCTACATAGGACGCGAACTTCTCGATAAAATACCACAATAAGACAAAGATAATGTGCCACCACAGAGAGCTCTATCTGGTAGTCTGAACGATGAACAATTATTGGGTAGGTGGTTGGAAATTTGATAATCAAACTCCGTCGGAGAAATGCTAACGCACCAGACGCCGTAGTCTATCAGACTGCCAGCATCGGCCTCGACGTTCCGTTAGCGCGCATGCCTTCCAAACCGGAAAGCGCGCTTTGCCTTAGGTTACTGATACACATGCTCATTGACCCTTATGTTACTACTCAGAATTTCGGTCAGTAGTTACTGGCCGGGGTACCCGGAAAAGTTCATAAATAATTTTTTTTTCATTACTATTGTAATAAGTGAGAAATATGGATGATGCTAGATTCGAAACTTCTCTGCATGTATAGATCCACGGAAAAGCTCATTATCGATGAACAATCATTCGCATTTAAAGGAAGAACACGATTTACACAGTACATAGTATCAGCCCGCTAAATACAGATGGCACACTGAAACGAAATAAAAAATACATTCTATGACATGAAACTAAAACTTAAGCAATTCATCTATTGTTTGGATTTCATGTTGTCGTAATGATATATATGTTCATATATGCAAAAAAAAATCTATAATACTCTTTGTCTATGCATCATAATAATGTGACTTAAAAAAAACTAAATTTGTTGGTAGGTAAATATAGTGTAAGATGGACGAATAGGTGGCCGCTTGCTTTTGTTTATCACATCATTGAAGATTTATAAAATTAGCTATAGAGAGTCGTTGTTGGTTGGTGTAATATCTGACATGTATTACACCAACCCCTTTTTTTGAGCATACTCGAAATAAGCATGCTCATTAGTAGCAATGTTTCGACATGTATTACACCAACCCCTTTTTTTGAGCATACTCGAAATAAGCATGCTCATTAGTAGCAATGTTTCGACATATGCTACTACGTACTACAATTGCTCAATAATGGCATGCTTTCATGCTAGTAATGAGCATGTGTGTCAGTACCTTTAGTATAGTCAAATAAGTGCCTTTTATTATTGGGTCCTTACCTTCGATCACATATAACTAGATACACAATCAACGCTCCAAAAATGTCCGAACCAAATGTGCGCTAAATGAGTATTTAAGCGCACTTCTGTTTTAGTGGTATTCGAAAACGATAACAGCGAACATGTCAAAGTGCTCCTTCAAAAATTGCAAAAATAACACATCTAGAACGCTAAAAAAAGACGCGAGTTCTTATTTTCGGTTATAAATAAATAATGTTATTTACGTGTTCATTATTTCATTATAGTAATAATGTTACATAGCTCTTTTTTATTAAATTCGTAATCATATTTTGAAATATTGCCTGACAATATTTGTCTTATCCTTGTCACTTTCACGTAACAAATCAACGTAGCAACATAGCAACGCAAATAGATTATTTGAATTATATTTTATGCACGAGACGTAAGATTGCATTTTAAATATTTTATTTGACAAACTTCGTTTCAATGTCATGCAAGAATCGTTTACGAGCGTTTATAACCTTATGGTTTGACAGTAAGGTCTACTTTAGATTAACACAATATTGCCGATAATACTTTACGTTATTAAAAATATATACGTCAATTCGGACAATAATTTGTTTAAATTTTATAGGAGATTGTGAATCTTGTTATATGTGATCGAAGGTCCTTACATATGAAATTAGCGTTTTGTCGTACTGACCACTTTGATCTGAAATATCTCCTCTTTAGTTAAGAATTCCAAATTCTTTGCTGCTGGTACATTTGAGTTTTGAAAACAGTCATTCATTTGTTTTTTTCCTCATTATTTTTTTCTTTGGCGTCGCTTATTACCACACAATGGAAAACATGAAATATCGGTATATTTACGAGTACGAGTTCTACCGTGGCACCAGTGCTGCAGAAACAGCTCGAAGGATTAATGATGTTTACGGCGCTGGTGTCGCAAAAGAAAGCACGGTACGTTTTTGGTTTCAACGTTTTCGTTCTGGAAATTTCGACCTTCAGAACCAACCCCGTGGACGGCCGGAGACCAAAGTGGAAAATGAAGAATTAAAGGCTATTGTGGAAGCGGATCCATCACAAAGCACTTCAGAGATAGCTGCAGGCTTCGGGGTTTGTGACAAAACTGTATTAATCCACTTGAAGCAAATCGGGAAAATAAAAAAACTTGAACGATGGGTACCTCATGAATTGAGTGAATCGAACTTGCAAACACGCGTCGACTGCTGTGTTACTTTGCTCAACCCACACAATAATGAAGGGATTTTAAATCGAATCATTACTTGTGATGAAAAGTGGATACTGTACGATAATCGGAAGCGCTCGTCGCAATGGCTGAACCCTGGAGACCCAGCCAAATCCTGCCCTAAACGAAAATTGACTCAGAAAAAGTGACTTGTGAGTGTGGACTAGCGCCGGTGTCGTTCACTACAGCTTTCTAAAATCTGGCCAAACGATTACGGCAGATATCTATTGTCAGCAACTGCAAACCATGGAGGAGGAACTAGCTGCTAAACAACCGAGATTGGTCAATCGCTCTAGGCCACTGCTGCTTCACGACAACGCAAGACCACACACTGCCCAACAAACAACCACTAAGTTAGATGAGCTACAATTGGAATGTCTGCGACATCCACCGTCCTCCCCGGACCTTGCTCCAACAGATTACCATTTTTTCCGGAATTTGGACAACTTCTTACAAGGAAAAAAAATCAACTCCGATGCGGCAGTCCAAACCGGCTTCAAAGAGTTTATTGATTCTCGCCCCCATAGTTTTTTTAGTAAAGAGATCAATGAACTACCTATGAGATGGCAAAAGTGCATAGATAACAACGGTGCATACTTTGATAAATTAAATATATACACACCGGCACAATTAGCGGAACAGAAAAAAAAGTGAGACTATGAGATAATAACATAACATAACATAACTTCACGCTGTATCCCCAACGGGGTAGTCAGAGAGGACGGAGCGCCAGGAGTCGCGGTCCTTACACTACTATGAGATAATAACGCATATATTTGACGAAAATGTAATTAGACACAAAATAACAAATTGATTAACATCTTTTAACAACGACTTTGAAAAGTCTTCGTTATTTTTTATTGAAAAATAAAGAAATTTGAAATAAGTGAAATTTTTAGATGATTATGAACCATCACAAAAAATAAAAAAAAGTAAGCATTAAATGATTTAACAATAAAATTAAAGCAAAATTAATAACGAGTGTTTCCCCCTCTTGCTCTGATTACGGTTTCCATTCGTCTGGGCATGCTACAGATTATGTTATCGATGATTTCTTGAGGCAACCGCTCCCACTCCTCAAGTAATGCGTTTCCAAGTTCATTCAGGTTGTTGGGGGGTGGCATTCTGGATTTAACCCTTCTTTTTAGCAAGTCCCAGACATGCTCTATCGGATTCATATCGGGGGAATTTGCTGGCCACTGCATCACCGGTATACCTACGTGGCTCAGATATGCCTGTACCGATTGTGCACTATGAGCACGAGCATTATCTTGCATTAGAATAAAGTCGTCACCAATAAATGGGGCAAATGGTACAACATGTTCTTCTAAAATGTCTCTGATGTATCGATCTGCTGTCATGGTCCCTCCTGTGACTATCACTAACTCCGTGCGAGCTCCCAAACATATCCCTCCCCAAACCATAATCGAGCCGCCACCATAAGCCACTGTGTGTTCAAAATTAGACTGTATGTGGCGTTCTCCTTTGCGTCTCCATATTCGCTGTCTCCCATCGATCTGTTTTAAAAGAACTCTGCACTCATCAGTAAAGAGAACCTGCTGCCATTCGTTCAAATCCCAATGACGATGTTCTCGCGCATAGCTTAATCGGTTTACGCGGTGACGTCTCTCAAGTTTTGGGCCTTTGGCAGGTATATACGACCCTAAACCAACTTCTTCAAATCTCCTGCGAACTGTACGCTCACTTACTCGTACTCCTCGAACGTCTTCCAGTTCATTTCGAGCTTGTACAGCCGTTAATCGCGTATTCCTACGAACTCCAAGTTGTAAAAAACTGTCATCTCGCCTCGATGTACATCTTTTTCTACCTTGACCCCTCCTCCTCACAAGAGAATTAGACGATCTGTACCGCTGGATGCTGCGATGAATCGTTGATACTGGTCGACGAAGCCTTGAGGCAATCGATCTGTAGGTATGGCCATTTCTTCTCATTTCATCAGCCCTAATGATTTCCAGTGATGTTAAGTCAGGCATAATAAAGAGCTTTTAATAAACAAAATTGCCTATAGAATAACAAATTTATAAAAAACCATTAAGTGCAATATTTCAAAAAAATTACAATTACGTAGTTATTACTCGAACAAGTTGACAAAACGTATTGTTCGGGAAAATAAAACAAATGAATGAAAAAAGTGTATGTCATCTAATTTTCTATTTTCAAATTTGACAATAAATTAAAAAAATATCATAACTGGCCAGTTCCTCAAGTAAAAGATTTTAAAATCCTGCTTTTTTTGTGTTCCGCTAATTGTGCCGGTGTGTATATTTTACAAAAAAAGAATTGACTATATTCCTCCTGTACAAAACGCCAATTTCATATGTAAGGACCCGATATTTCCACCGACATACATTATAGATTTTTAATTCAAGATCATGTCTCTAGATCAACAAGACATTTCGGGCCTCTCGTATTTTATCTTACGTGGCATCAGAGTATGGACAACTTGATGTTAGAATTGCTGCAAACAGGAATCGTCAGAGAAGCTGTTCTGTTAATAGCTCTACGGCAAGCTCTACTTGAAGATGTTACCAATGCTGATATTTCACAAAATTTGATACAAGAGGCAAGTATTCTAAAATAGATTACGTGTTATTAGTATTTGTTTCTTCTACTATTTTGTCTCTATTCATTTAAAAGTGGTACGAAGGTTTCACGATTTTTGCTTTTAAAGAGACTGGGCTGGTGGAATAGCACCACAAAAGTGTTTTACTAATTGATTTTCAATCAATTAAGTATTTGTAATTGAACATTGGTAGATTCTTATTGGAAAATCATAACGTTTTTAATTTTTATCATTAAACCTACTTTTCTTAATGTGAATCAACCCAGCTATCGAGAATAGTCTGTTCGATGGAACAGAATAGGGATCGACAAATATTTATGTCCAATGTTCTTGAAGTTATTCTAATCTTTTATCTCCTTTCTTCATTATACTCTTCCTTTGGCTACCTACGAACTAACATCTCTAGTCTCTATCTCTGTCTTCTCTAATCTCTAAATAGTACAAAGCAAAGTCGCTGTTTTCGTCTGTCTGTTTCTCCGCTAACTTCTAAACCACGCAACGGATTTTGATACGCTTTTCACTATCATTTAGAGATTTTTCTTCGGAAGATTTATATGTATAATACGTGCATATTATAGTAGAGAAAAACCGAGATCAATGATTTGTAATGATGTCGTAAAAACATATTTTAGGGGGCTTATATTGCTAATGTAAAGGCTAAACCTTACGAGATAGATCAAAATAATGTACTACGGAATTACATATCTTAAAAAGGTCTACAGAAAAGTCCGCGATAGTATATATAGTCTATCTCCTAAGGATAACCCACAGTGAACATTTTTATCTTTTACATATTGCTAAAAAATAATGGTTTATTTTCGAAGCTATTTTAAACAATAAGTATTAATCATTATACAATTAAATACGTTAGATACGTCGTTGCGCATTTAACGTTGATCAAAATTGTCCTTTGCAGCATATTAAAATGAATATCTTTCGCTCGCAGCGAAACGGAATCTATTTGTGTTGTCTAATGAAAAGCAGGTATAAACATTGTACTATATAAAGACATTCTATAGTTATACGACCTACGTCACACACTGTACAACCGTGCGAAGCCGAGGGGTGTCGCTAGTTTATCATAAAAGTATCTATCGTAATGAATAATTTAATGTAAATGGATACTACGACAACGAATATTGTACCACAAATATTATATATTATAGGTACCGCATTATTTAAAAATTGTGTGTATTTTGAGTGTTTTTCTGTAGTTTGTATTTTTGGGTACAATAAAGTGTATAATAAATAAATATCATATACAATATTCGCCGATACACGATTATCGCATTCGTATTTCTTTTTATCATTAATTACCTATTTACAGGAAAAATAAAACGAGTCTTATAATTTTAGGTCTTAATAATAGGTCTTATAATTTTCCAGAAATTAAATAGAGAAATTTACCATTTTATACATGTTATTTCAATACTTATCATACGGAACCCTCAGTGCGCGAGTCGAGCTCTCAATCGACTTTTTTTTTTCGGAAATTTGTGTTCGAAAACTATGTTTTATGTAGGTTTTATGAATGAAACGTTGCCAATTACTTTCTGCTATATTTGATTTCAAATTTCAATGTCACAGGTTACTAACCTAGAAATCCTAACATTCAAATTCCAGATCCTCGCAACACCAGTTCAGCTCACAAAGCCCGAGTATCTTACAGAAGAAGACATACAGTTAGACAACAAATGTGTTAGTTGCATCGAAAAGTACATTATTAGCAATTCATCAATGAAAAGTCAACAAGAACTCGCCCTCCAAGGTTTCAGGGAACATTATCAACAGATGGTGGATCTGAGTAGAGGCTTGAAGAAAGCACATGGGAATGCTTAAAATGATATTTTTGTATATTCTAGTAAATATATAAATAGTTAAGGAATTGGTGTTTTTTTTACCAAAATGAAACTGTCCGCAATTTCGTCTCATAAAAAAAAACCAAAAACAAATATGACAAAAAAGGTAAAGCTTTTTTTTTTTAAATACTGTTATGTCATTGTCAGTTACATTCTCTTCGACTGTCAGTGATAATATTTATTTTACTACATTCTACTATATATATTTTTTATAATAATTATGTATTGGAGGAAATAGTCACAGAAGAAAATTTAAATAATTATGCCTTTTTATCACAGGCCGAGGAATTTCACTCCTCTTTTAATAGCAGCTGAGAAAAAATCAATTAAGAATGACTTGCATCATGCAATATTTACGTCTAGATTTGACAGATTTGTTGGGGATTGGAAAAACGATAAAAAAGAAGGTAAATTAGCAAGTTACATACTTATAATTCCTCCTCTGGTGACACTGCGGCTGCCGACGGCTTCACTTTTAGAGAAACCTCGCAAAAACTTAACTAGTTAAAAAATCTATGTTGGTACCAATGATTTATAATACAAAAGAGGTAGATAGCTTACATGCACTCGAAAAGTAGCACCCCAAAACTTTCCTAATTAGCCAACCCGGACTTGGTCAAAGAATATGAAAAACAATGTTACAGAACCAACAATGTCATGCAATGCCTATTGCGCATTCAAAACTTAAAACCTTTTAATAATCCAAACGTTTTTTGTAATATACACGATCATGTGATGACGCAGCCACCCAGTTTTAATCATCGTTTATTAAAAGCAATAATATATAATTCATCATTTTCAAATTTATAATTAAAAAATGTTGGCGATCTTTTTAAATAAATATGTTCTCATGTACATGATTCAAGAAAAACGAAATTCGAAAAAAAGCAAACATCATTTTTTATTGTCTAATCCCATTAGGTATCAATCATATTTTTTTTAAATGTTTGTTCTGTGGCATTAATTATTAATATTCTATGAATTAGTCACGGATTCGCTTAAAATGTAGTAAGAAATTGAAATTGACCAATCACAATGATTTAGAGAGCTATGTGATTTGTTAGTTTGAAATGCAATTATGTTTTACATTGCATAGCAACGCAGTGCAATGTATATTTATCTCAATTTGTAACGTTGTAACTGGGACAATATTTTACTTGGATTAGTACTAAGGTAACCTATCTACCTCTTTTGTATTATAATATCATTGGTTGGTACAAGTGAGTTGAACCGTTTAGCAGGATCTGGGTCACTGCGACCATAACCAAGCTAGTAATTCTATCGGTATAGTTGGCCGACTTCGTGTTTATCTTATTATACCTACCTAGTAGCAGCACCGCCTTAGGCAAATGACTTGAATAGCGCCCCTTGAAACAAAAAATTCGCTGCAAAATAAAACAACTACTAAAACAGTAATGCTGTTTTTGAAGAAATAATTCAATTAATCAACTTTATAAAGATTAGCTAGTCCAAAGACAGAATTATCTGTCGTCCAGAAATGTATCGCGCAGGGGTCAATTTCTTTTTTCTTAATTTGCTAACATGGGTGGGCCGGCTCTGCCGACTAGTAAAATACTTTTTTTAGAAATTAAAAAGTTATATAATTGAGATATTCGCATTTGCTGTCACTATTTTTGTAATATTAGATTTACAAAAATTAGATATTTAGTAACTAACTAACCATAGATTTAGTACAAATCTATAGTTTTTGCTATGCTACGTGACACGATAACTGCGTTCTACAAGTAGATATCCAAACATTATATAACAGACCAAATACGAGTCTAACTCGCTCGCCAATGGTACGAGTACGACCATACTTTACCAAAAACATTATTTTCTTTCATTCTGTTAGAGATCCTTCGCGCGAGTACGACTCATACTTGGCCAGTTTTTATTATTTGTTGTTTTTAGACTGCACTATAATCGCATGTTTGACGCTTGTGTGTATTACCATTGTAAGGGTAGAGAAAAACAAAAAACCTTGTAATATTTTTTTTTGTATCGGGACCTACTTTAATTTCTTATTTCTTACTTTTTATTTTTCTTACTGTATCCTCCGGCATACGGCATAATAACATACTTCTGTGATTCAAATGGCTATTACACAAAAAATACACAGCCCTTTAAAAGTAGAATAGCAGGATATACTGAAGGACGGACAGCCGGCGTTCTAGGCTCAGTAATAGGGTCCCGTTAGCCACCTTTGGTTACGGAACTCTCTTTCAACACCTGCAAGTGGTACCTACTCAATACCTACATATACGATTCTTTTTCTAAATGACTACTTTGATGTCGACACTTTTACAGGCAAAGGACTGTTCTTAACTATTAGAGGAAAATTGTATGAAGGAGACTGGTATAACGGATTTAGGTATTTCCTTTTTATTTTATAAACTAATTATTAAGATTTAATATTTAAAGAGCGTTATTGTATTATTAATTTTTACTTTCATTTACATTAATGGCTACCTACCTATTGCTCTGACTACCCCGTTAGTGATACAGCGTGAAGATATATATATATATAGTATATAATATGTATTTACATTATTTAATAAACCCCTTTATCCTGAATATAATATCAAGTATATTGTTATGTTGCAATGTGTTTCTGTCTCTCTCTCTATAAGCGTGTCTCTTGGCACAGATCATGGCACAGGCTAACGTGAGAAGTAGAACAGATGTATGAACCATATGATGTCAGGTATTTTGCACTAACAGGTTATTAGCATTTCTCCATTAACCCTATAATGTACATACATAAAGAAATCACCAGCTCAATAGATGCATTTTCATGAGTATTATCTACACTTTTGTATTGTATAACAACTATTCACTTCGCAGACACGGTTTCGGTACTTTAAGTTTTCGTCTGCCAAACGGCACATTTAGCCTCGAATATCGCGGTGATTGGGTTCGTGGGAAACCTGAAGGCATGGGCTGGCGATACTATCAAAATGGAGATATTTACTTTGGATTCTGGAAGAGGGGCTGCAGGCATGGATACGGCAAGATGTGGTATGCCAATGGTACCATATACGTCGGATATTGGAACATGAACGAGAAAGAGGGGTTAGGAATGTTTGTCCAAGGTTAGTTCTACGTTCTAGACATGTACAATGTATATAAGTACTTACATATTCCTACATACATATATTTCGATTAAAATACTTTATTAAACTACTTACTATTTTAAATATATCCAAAATGTACCTACTACACCTAAATGTTTGGTTGTTTGATAGCGACGGTTAATATCGGAATCTCGGTACGCCCACGATTTCGCTATCCAAAAGGCTTTACCTCTTTATACGTGTACAGCCAAAAGTCCCTTCGTATATCAACTTATATCTTCGCTCGTTTAATTTACAATATAAAGGCCTACTTTCCAATAACAACTTTAAATATCGTCAAGCAAAGACTGGTCACAGTACTAATAGTTTTCAGATACAAATACGTTTAAATAGTGTTACGAATTTTTTTTTCTTTCTTCATGGCATAGCGAACAGATTAGTGCATTTGCCAATGTCACGTAGTAGAGTAAGAATAGGTATTACCGGTCACTTAAGGAGAAATAAACACAAATCAAATAATAAATATTTATTTATTAGTCTTTTTGCTGATTAAACTTTCATTAATGTAACAAAATCACAACAATTGAAATCAATAAGTAAGACAAGTGTGCGTCGGCGCGGGGTAAGGTCGCGGCACCTGTTTTGTACGTGTGCCTGTGCGGGAATGCAGTAATATGGGAGATATCGTAATGACTTCTATTATCTCCTGACCGGTATTACCCTATTAATAAGTAGAACCGCTGAGTTAAATAGGCAATACAATCCACGCGTCACAGTATTGTTATAATTCATGACAAATACATGAAGCACGTTCGAAGTCAGTTCCTTTTTTCTTCTTATCGTAATATTCTTCCAGTAAAGTGATAGTAGGCTTTACTGAAGTTATAAAGGATTTCTCGGAAGAGCGCGAGAACTTCAGCTACACGTATATATTTAGACCTACTCCATTCTTTTCACTTATATAGAATTTAAAACAACATAGTATCACTTTTGTATTTTAAAACTCCCAAAAACGTAAAAAATAGAAATCTAAATAAAATGACAACCTCGCTTCTCACGTTCCCGCCAAAAAGTCCCGTTACGAACTTTACAGAAAATGGAAATCGCTACGAAGGTCACTGGGAGAACAGCAAGAAGAACGGTCTAGGTCGGTTCTACCACTTGCACACAGGTCAGTTGCAAGAAGGCTGCTGGGTCGATGACATTTGTGTAAAATCCAAGATGTCCGACATCATCATTCGTCAGTTCTGCGACCTACCCACTGAGTACCCTATACCTCCGGTAAATGCACATTATTTCTAATCCAATCAAATAGGGACCGAAATCGAAGGCGATAAGCATTTTTAGAGTTTCACTGTTCTATTACATAATTTACATAGATCTATTGTGACTCAAATTAATTGACCCATTTAGTAATTGACAAAACATGTAGCGTTCGTGTTACAAAGTCTAGTGGGTCACATCTCGTCCTTTGTAAGAGACTCCCGGCACTGTTGATGGTCTTCTCCAACATAACCAGTTCAAGGAGAATAAGGTCATAGTATCGACGTAGTATCTTATATTCACCAAAAGTACAAGTTTTGGATGTTACGGAGATGATAAAGGTAAAGTTACGAGAGAATAAGATACCGGTATGCTGTTACTAAAGCAGTTTGTCCAGTTAGTTTGTCTGGCGGCAGATTTATCTTCAGATTGATGGTCTATAGCTATGGGTAGCCCTGTGGCCCCTGTAGTGGCAAGATGGAATGCACTAGAATCCCTTCTCTAGAATAAAATACTGGAGAAGGTACATGGACAATAGATTTTGTATACTCGAGGGCGATGAGATGGAGATACCAAAATGGTTACAACTTCTGAATATCGTCTACAAAAACACATCATGGAAGACATACGAAAGGATAGAATTTTGACGATCCTGGATGTAAAAATAACAGCAATCGGTGTTGGCACGTTTAGCCATACGCACTACGGCTAAGTGATTATTATCTATTATTATCTACACCCAATCTCAAACTATCATTCTCGCCATCTCAATCCGGTTGTGTCCTCAGTGACTTCACTCATTGATCGCGCGGTTGCTCTTTATAATATCTGAAATCGGAACTGGCTCATGTACAAGGAGTGCGCTACGCAGAAATTGATTTACGGTGGCTGTCGCACGCCCTCAACACAGGAGGAAACATGGTCCTGATAACAGCAAGCAGCATAGATATTTAGGTACTATATCTCAAATGACTAAATTTTCAATAAAAACAGTTCACTTCTTTAAAAAAAATCGTATTAGTAGGCCGTGTGAATTGGCAATATTGCCATCCACAATGCGGTGTTGGTGCCAACTTTATTGTACGATAATGAGGCCTGGATATGTCCAAAATCGAATGAAAGCAAAATAAATGCAGTAGAAATATGTGCGGGGTCACCCTTGCGGACAGGATAAGCAGTGAAAAGATACGCCGTATGACAGGGTTGCACGACTGTGTTATTGTAAAAATGAAGAAAGGAATGCTTAGATGGTTCGGGCACTAAAAAGAATGAGTGATGATGATAACAGACTGACGTAGAAAATCTACAGAGCAAAAGGGAGTGGTAAAAGAAGTCAAGGAAGACTAAGGATGACTTACGAAGATCAAATAGCCAGAGTGTTAGCAGACGGAATTGTAAAAAGTACTCGCATACTTAGGCGAAAATGTGTGACGAGAATGATGAGATTTGAGTAAGTGAAAGACGGACCACGAAGCTTGGCACTCCGTCTTCTCTGACTATCCCGTTAGGAATACAGTGTGAGGATATGTATGTATGTGAAGAAAATCATACAACATCTGCATTCAGGTAAGTCGAGATTCTCAGATATTGCGCGATCGTAATATGTATTCAAGCCCTTAAAATTTTCTGACGGCTAGATAGAAGACTATATACTTACTCCATATTTTCACTAAATTATGCCATTACTTTTAAAATTCTTTTAAGATTTTTATAATATTTGTCTTACCATCTAAGTATTCTTTTTATATGCCTATTACATACACATACATATTTATCAGTAATTTAGAAATTAAAGAGATCCACGTCCTCCAAATTAATTAAAGGTTCTTAATTCCTATTTACGATCCTGCAAGAATAATGAGGTTTCCTGTCCGTCGCAGTACGTTGAAGAGGGCTCGACAGCTTGTTTCTTTGTCTACCAACAAGGGCTTCGGTCGAAAGTACCTACCTTAGCAATTTTTAATTGCAATGTAAGAGCATTTTCTAATTATAAATTCATAGCTATACAAACAAATACATATATGAAGGCTGCTATTTATGTATCCGGAACTAGCCAGTTACAGAACAATTTATAAAAGTAATTATAACATTTAAAAATGGAACTCTTTGGCTGAAGAATACAATTTGTTTCATGTAGCTGTCATTGTTTATCCTTTGTGGCGTCATTTTGAAAATTGCGAATCTTTATCACCATGGATTTAAGTCGTGAAAATTTTCGTGCTATAATTTATTACGATTTTCGGCGAGGGCTAACTCAAAAACAGTGCATCGATCAACTCACTTCGACTTATGGGGACGAAGCACCATCGAAAACTACTGAGTATCACTGCTTTAGTGAGTTTAATCGTGGGCGGTCTGTGCTCACGGACGAAGTTAAAGAAGGTCGCCCTAAATCGGTTGTTGTACCTCAAAATATTGATGCTGTGCGGGAACTAATAATGCAAGATCGTCATGTTACATATCGCGAGATAGAGGCGTCTCTGGGTATAAGTATGACGAGTATTATAAAATATTACACGAACATTTAGCTGTAAAAAAAATTTGTTCACGTTGGATTCCGCACAACTTGGGAATTGACCAAAAACGGGCTTGTGTCGATTGGTGTGAAAAAATGTTACAAAAGTATAATCAGGGTGCGTCAAAAGCTGTCTATAATATCTACACAGGTGATGAATCTTGGATATATGCGTATGATCCTGAAAGTAAACAACAATCAACGGTTTGCGAGTTCCAAGATGAGCCGAACTCAACAAAAGTCATTCGTTCAAAAAGCACTGAAGCAAATGGTCGCTTGTTTTTTTGGTATAAATAGACATGTAGCTACAGTGTCACTAGAGGATCGTAAAACGGTTAATTCTGAATGGTACACGACCATTTGTTTGCCAGAAGTCTTTGAAGAAATAAGAAAGAACAACCGACAACGCAGAATCCTTCTTCATCATGACAATGCTAGCTGCCACACATCGGCCGAAACAACTCGGTATTTGGAAGATCAAAAGATCGAATTAACGGGTCATCCGCCGTACAGACTTGGCCCCCAACGACTTCTATTTATTCCCAACCGTGAAGAATAAATTATGTGGTCAACGTTTTTCGAGCCGTGAAGAGGCTGTTGATGCGTTCAAACTGCACGTTTTGAAGATACCTCAATCCGAATGGAAAAAGTGTTACGAAAATTGGTTCCGACGCATGCAAAAGTGCATCAATCATCATGGTGAATATTTTGAAAAGCAATAAAACTATAATAAATGCTATATGTTTGTTTCACTTTGTTATTCCGGATACATAAATAGCAGCCCTCGTACATTCGTATTCGAAGGTTCAATACAATTAGAATAATTCAATTTCTTTCTTCGTGCTTCGAAATATTGAAAACTATTAGGCATTCAATAAATAATATATACCTTGAGATATGGACGTTTTGTCTGATGTGATTGGAATAAGTATACAAAGAAATAAAATTTTCGCTCGTGTTACGTGGCATATAAAAAAAAAAGATTGCGTCATGTTTCTGTGTGTTACAGCCACTCGTAATGACTGGCAGATAGTTGCCCTGTGTAGGGAATTTACGTGACATCCAAACGTTGTACTATGACGTCACAGTACTTAATAATTTAAATATCTCTATAAATATTTCAGTTAAGTATCGAAACAATTTTAAGACGAACTCATTTTCTCAATTTGTTTACAATTTAACGGAAAAATTAGATAGAAATCACTGAAGCTTAGGTCGGAATCTGATTTAATATTACTTTTTAATTGCAGGAGCAATTACAAAACTCGAGGGTATTACTAGAAGAAAGCGAATTCTGGCTACAGCAGAAGATAGGTGAAATAGACAAACAATTGCAACAATGTATAGACCAAATGTCGTAAATTTATTTAAAGTACCAGATCATTAAAATATTCCATTAAATTTTTAACCAAAAAATCTTATGCTAAATATATTGATGCTTTTAATACAATACAATGTCATTATTATATCACAAGTACTTAATAGTTAAGTAACACTTTACAGTCAATTATTGCCTTCGTTTTTATAAAAAAAAAATGAATATACTGTCATTAGATTTTTACAATTTATTATTTATTGTAATTTACTCATTACTTTATCATTATTTTAATCATAAAATCATCATTATTTCTAACATAAACATTATGAGCAATCAAACATATAATATGTAACTTGTGAATAAAATCCTTAAATATCCATATCCAAACGTCAACAAAAGTACTTCAGTCTTGTTTTTCACTTTCATCTTTGGAAGCCAATTAAATGAATCTAGTTGCAAATTCGACATGATAGTTCTTATTATAGTAAATGTAAATTCTTAAGTAATAGGTATATATTCAGGGCCTGATTTACTATATAGGCTAAATAAACTGTAGTTCAGGATGAAAGGCTTTGGTGGACAGGGCGAGCGAAAAATAAATATTCAAAGGAAAAATGTTTGGAAATTGATACTTACTATATGGATAGCGATTGTGAGAATTCTCCCGCCCCTACTAAAGGTTTCCGCCTTCGTCCCATTGTCCGTCTCAAGCTAACGTCAGAGGAAATAAGACAAGAGAGGAGCAACTATATGACAAATAAAAGATCACATTACTGTGCTAAAATTCGTTCGCGTAACATTCGAAATTTATAACATTTTTATAATAAGATACCATAGACAAAAAATAACAGCATCTGAGTAATATGTCGCTTCACCAAGAACGTCATATTTAAAACATAAATGTTCAATTTAATTTTACAAAAGTCTGGTCAAAATTTCGAAAATCTTGTGACAGAGTTAAAAACTGCACGTGCAAACTAGAAACTACGTGAGTACAGTGAAGCTGAAGACATAGTCATGATACGTAATCATGTAGTAATTGGAATGGCATACAAAACTGTACAAGAACGCCTATTACATGAGTCAACAGAACCCACAGCAGCACAAATTAAACACATGCAATCCATTGAAAAGGAAAGTAACATAGACGTAGTGTCAACAAAAGAAGTAGCAAACACAAAAGTAATAAATCTGCACATGGCGTGGTCTGCATTCTCATCTCGTTCACAATCGCCTAGCGTATAATCTAGATTGCTTCCACTATGGTCGAAAGGGTCATTTTAGAAAGATGTGCAGACAAAGAAATTCTAAATACAAAACGAGCGATGAAATAACTGAACACAAAGATTAGACGTTCAAAGTCTAAGCATATTTTCTCGGAAAAGTAACATTCCGAAAGTGCTAATGAGAAAATTATTGAAATTGACGACAATAACATTTTCAGTTACACAGGCGCAGTCTAATATCGGTCCACTACCGGTGAAGATCTACAAATAACCTAAGGGTACATTACAAAATACAAGTATCTTATTGGTAGCCTATGGTGGACAGCAAATCAAACCACTACGGGTTGTCAACCTGTCATTCAAATATAAGGAAGAAGAATTTGGGAATAAAGTTTTACATTTTTGATGTAAATGTACAATCCTTGATGGGGTTTCAGACAATTAAAAATCATACAATGCGTTGATTCACTGACAACCAAAATACATTCGTTTGTATAAACGTACACGCTTGTTGTACTCATGCTGTATCCCTAACAGGGTAGTCAGAGAGGACGGTGTTTGTTTTTATTTATATTTATTTGAAGAGCTTGATAATATTCGAAGATCAGAGAATTAAAAAGGATGCCATACCAAGTGTTCAATGAGTCAGACGTGTGCCACTAGATGTGCAAGCAAGCTAAAAAGAAAATACTGGACAAAATGGGAGCAAAGGGTGTATATCATTGCAAAAATTGGGAGAACAACAGACTGGTTAAACTCATTAGCGGCAGCTACGAAGAAAAATGGAGATTTATAACTGTATAGTATAGACCCAACAGTATTAAACTTGGTAATTCTTCGAGAATATTTGCCTATCCCGACAGCAGTGGCGATAGCTTCCAAAGTCAGGAACGGAGAATTATATTAGACAAGAAAGATGAGCCTTTATAAGGAGATTGATGATGAGAGTTCTGACCTCACTACATTCAACACCCTTTCGACGATATAAATTGAGATAACTGCTTTGGAAGTTTACCAGAAGATGAACTAAGAGCTCTTCGGTGAACTGCTAGGTGTTGCTATCTACTGTGATGATATTATCATAAATGTTGAGACTAGTCTAGAACATAATACTAAAACTAATGTTCTTAACATATAAAAAAATTTGATGTTAAATTTAATAAAAATATAGTAAGGTATAAACAAAAATCGAAAAAAAAATTTAGGTGAAATATTTTCAACCGAAGGCGTTGCTGTAACCGAATTCGAAAACCCAGAGAATAAGACCAGAGATTATTGAGTATGGCTATTTCTCTAAAAACCTTATATGTAGAAAATTACAGCACCTCGGTGTGAACTAACATTTCAGTGTACCTTAAAAAAATTAATTTCTGAAGCCCCAGTACTACAATATTTTAAGCAAAGATGGACTGGGAGTCTGTCTCTTATAGGAAGGTTATATATATAATGTTTATATATGTTATATTATATAATGTTTCGCATCACGAAGATTTCCGAAATAAATTATTCTTATATAGAAAGAGTTGGTAGCTATAGCTTTCGATGTAAAGAAATTCGATTACTTTAATCGAGATTTATAGTGCAAATGATCGCAAGCTCTTAATTCTTAATGTAACACCAAGATTACAGAAGTCAGAGGTTATTATTTAAACTGCTATCTAATTATGACTTGAATGTAGGTCCATTACCACACAGTTGTATATTGTCGATTTTTCGTCTAGCGATTATCTAAATAACAATAACATCAATTGTCCTGCTAGATATATTCAAAAATGGTTTTAAAATTTTCTAAAGTATGTAAGATGAGGGCAACACTCATCTATGATCATAGGTTAATTGGTATCTTTTGTATACTTTTAGTTAACTGTGACATCAACTATGATTGATAGTAATAAATCAGTTGAAGACGTTTATTGCTTTTTTATCAAACTGTAAATGCGTCTTTGATTTGACTGTAAAAATTATAGTTCCTTTTATAACTGTTTTTTTTACTTTTAAGGTTGTGTTTTATAAACCTTATTTATTTGATGGCAAAACTTCATCTGTTAAAAAACAAGTTTTTTTTTGGCAAAGATGACAAAAACTTAGCCTAATTAGCCTAAAGAGTATATCAGTCCCAAGAACATCGAAGAGATTCAAATTGATGTCATATCTAAGATCGGTTGTGAAGACTTACGCTAATTAGCTAAGGGAATTCTAAAACATTTATTGTGCTACCTGCAAGCTGGCACTTATAAGTACAACTTAATAACTCAAGTACCTTAAGTACCTCATTTTATAAATATATTTGTATAATTTTATAAACGTAAAACACTTACAGTTAATAGATATAATTGTACATCGATATTTACACCACCCGACTTTGATCGAGTAGCGTAAGATTGTTCATTCTGGCATCAGTGTCCCCCATTTCTATTTGTTCTTTGAGCAATTCCAATTCTTTTATTCCCGTTACAGTTACTTCGTACTTATGTGTCGCTAATGACATATAAAAGTGTATAGCAAACGCTAGGAACACTATCATGACAGGGATAAGTACAACACAGGCTGACCATGCTGCTGTCTCGCTGAGATCATAAAATTTCACCCAACATAATATAGCTATCTCTACCAAAAACAATATGAGACCCAAGAGAGTAGAAAATGCCCATGCAACTTCGATATACCAATGCAGCCTCTCATGAGGAGATTCGTGCACCAATGATATACTATGGAGATTACCCACTGCCTCAATATTGGGCAATATGCAGGTGCTTATCATCAGGGCTAGCATGTGCACTGCTACTAGAAGTGTTGTACACACGGTGAAGGCCACTAACATGGAGGAAGGCACTTTTGTTGACTCCGGAGGGTTAAGTTGCACTTCTACCATAGCAACCTGTAATCAATGACATATCCATCATATAAAAAGTGTTTGTTTGACAGTTTACATTATTTTAAGTTACACTTCTACCATAGAAATCTGTAATGATATGATATCACTTAAGATACATTTACAATATGCGTAAATGCATATACATATCTTTTAAGATATGTGTGATATTAACAATTACCTAAAAAAACACATACGAGAGTTCTGTAGATCCATACAATGTTTATAAAGTGATATCTTTGTTTGCCTTTAAACTGTGTCGCATGGTTTCTGAAAAAAGACAGACAAAGCATAAGCCATCTTAAAGGATTATGTTTTTCCTTTTAAATATAATACTGAGTCCTAATAAATGATACATACATACATATCTTCACACTGTATCCCAAACGGGGTAGTCGGAGAGGACGGAGCGCCAAGCTTCGCAGTCCTTATATACTTCTTTCGCTTCCTCAAATCTCATCATTTTCTTCACACATTTTCGCCTAGGTATGCGAGCGCTTTTGACATTTCCGTCAGCTAAAAATCTGGCTGTTTGATATTCGTAAGTCAGCCTTGGTCTTCCTTAGCTTCTTTTACCACTACTAGTAAATGATGAATTACTGTATTATCATCATTACTGTACACATTATTATTATATTATCATCATTTGAAAGCTCATTATTTCCATGGGAATTACTTAGGGTTCATATGAATATCTTATATTATTTTTATTTTCTTTTATTGTGTTCTTTTTTTTTCTATTTTGTTATATCTTTTTTATTTGTATGTATGTTCAGTGTTATATTACCCGCAACTTACTTCGCTTAGTCTCTTATTTACATACATATCTTCACGCTGTATTCCTAACTGGGTAGTCGGAGGACGGAGCGCCAAGCGTCGCGGGCCTTACATACCTTTTTCGCTTTCTAAATCACATCATTCTCCTCACACATTTTTGCCTAGGTATGCGAGTGCTTTTGACATTTCCGTCTGCTAACACTGGCTATTTGATCTTCATAAGTCAGCCTTTGTCTTCCTTGGCATCTTTTACCTCTTTATTTATTGTATAAAAATTAAGTATTCATAGTAACCAAAGTTTCATCACAATTTGATGAATGCTTAGAAATTCATGGAAGACAAACATACTAAGAAACATTCATTTTCACTTAGATGTATGTATTTGGTTTATAGTTTTTTTTATACATTTTACTTATAATGTTAAAGATTGTATTTTACCATTGCAAATCCTGAGAGTAGTGCAGATGTTTTGCTAGAAGCCTTGAGTTTAGCTCTACTTAGTTGTAACTTCCTCCACGACAAATAGGCTGGTGTGTGCAGTCCATCAGCTGATTGAATAGGCGCCTCACCGGACATGACGCACTTGTGCTAGAAAAAGAATAAATTCATATAAATTTCCTATTCCATGTGTATGTTAGTATTTAGAAACGCTCATCATCAAAGTTCTAGATTTAGAGACATGCAGGTTTTTGCTCTGTTTAAAGAACCTTTGAATTTGGTTTGAAAAACAAATAAAATGAATGAAAAAATAAATGAACATATTAATCTTCCCCCATCATTTCATATTATTCTATTTACGAATAAAAATAAAACTTAATTAAAATACAATCTAGCCTTTTGTTTAATAGTAGGTTTGTGATTTCAGCTATTGAAGCTGTATTAAGTAAATCTAAATTAATATATATTTCGAAGGTCCGTTAAATTGAGATGTTTACTAAATGAATTATAGATATTAAACAGCAGTAAAGCTGGTTTCAAGCTACAATTTATTGAAAGATAACATAAGGATTGTTCATGAATGTTATAAAAAAAAACAATGAAAAATATCATGTAATACAAATATAATATAACCAATGACAACCAATGAACTCCTACACAAATAGGTATTAAATAGCTAATCAATTTATGCAGGAAACATGAAATGATAAATATTATGATGCATATACATACATATATATGCCCAATAGAAAAATTAACAATTCAATAATCAGCAAAGATGTTGGCATGTTTTGAAGATTTTCTATATAACAAAAATATTCATTAAAAAATAACAATAAACACAAATAGGTTTAAGTACTTATATTTTTAACTGAAATTTTTGCAGTTTTTATTTACACTATTCTTTGTGTAAAACATGCCAAATGCTTTGTAAGTAAATACTTTTGAACATGTACACTTATACATTTGTACATGTATATGAGTATTATGTTACTACTATGATTCCTTTAAACTTATTCCAATATTTAATTACTTAAAAAGTGGAAGAGAATGCATTGCACCACAAAATCTGATAACCCAAAAATTGGTACCTTTTAAAATTTATTTTTAAATATATTGTAATTGGTTGTATAAAAAATTTGATAAAATGACAAAATTTAAAAACTCAGTCAATTTCACAATAATGTCACGATACTTATTGTAAGATATAATTACTTATAAGTGCTTAAGATGGGTTACCATATTTTTTTTATTGGTAACAATTTCTACTATAAAATACGTATATTTTCATTCTTCTACTAAGCTGCACACATAGTGAAGATACAACAATGAAAGTATTCCATGATACAGCATACCGAAGCACCGTCTCCCATTTTATTATAGTAGTCAACTCACTGGTTAGAAAGGAACACGTATGAGTCAGCTGCCTCGGTGTACAACAAAACCAAATTTAAAGGTTTTGTAAACCTGTTACAAACTTCACTAAAGAAAAAAAAGAAAAATGAAATAAATATATGTGGACAACAGTAGGATTCTATTATTCTTTTTCTTAATAAATAAAAACCACAAATTGCGAGATATAGGTACGAAAATTGCAGACAACATTCGCCCATTAAACAGTAAAAATATGAATAAGTAGTACAGTTCAATCTGTTATAAGTATAAGCTGAATATGTTCTAACTAAAACACTACATAATAATGTTTTGACAAATATGAATAAATAAAGCTGCACACAGTAAATTATATATTACCACAGATTTGATCAATGTACCTTACTAAGTTTAGGACACCAGTTGTTCGAGCACCAGTGACTGCTAGGAGCTACGCAACGGTAATAATTATTTCCAGCTGTACTGGCTGACCAAACCGACATACCTATAATAAACAATTTACCAACAAAAACCTTCAACTCTGGTCACAATCAGTAGGTAGGTACGAAAGTTTAGATTCATTCCATGCAACAGTACGCGTATAATTGTAATGAAATTACTTAAGGTTGAAGTACATGCACTGATATAGAATTAGAAATAATGATTCTCTGAATGAGACTATTAGAATTCAGCAATAAAGTTGACTATGTGGTAGACTATATGCTAAGAGAACTTATAACACAGATGACAGTTTTTAATTTGACATGATTTGCGAGTTGATTGATTGTCATTATTTATTTTTATTTATATTTCTTAAGACGTTGGTAAAAAAACCATCAGCCTAATGACGAAACTTCTGGAGAAACATTAACTGTCCCTAACACTCCTCCAGTAAAGTGATAGTAGGCTTTACTGTAGTTAAAAAAGGACTTCTTGGAAGAGCGCGAAAATTTTAGCTACACAAGTTTATTTAAATCTCCTCCATTCTTTTCACTTACACAGAACTTCAAAACACAATATACTATCACTGTTGTACTTTAAAACTCCTAAAAATATAATAAATAGATAATCTAAATAAAATGACAACCTCACTTACCCCGTTGCCGCCAAAAAGTCGATCGATTGTCATCTCTGTGTGTTGTCATCTAACTTGTAAAGGTTGTCAACTTGTCAATAAACAACGCCTGTCACTTCCTACTAGTGTTGTTCGTGATGTTACGCTGGTTCAAGATTTGATCTTTTTCCATGATTTGATTCTTTCTCACTCCAAAAAGAATGGCAGTTCCAGGGTCGTTTTAATTATAGTGTGTGTAAGAGAAAGTATATACATTTCATGAAGCACATACAATGGTTTATTTTCAGTCGATTAGCTTTTTTTATAAAGCGGCACAAGCAGAAAAATAATAAAAAAGATTGTTACTTCTGCAGCAAATAAAGCAATATCAAATCACCAAACCAGTTCAAAGGTAATGAAGTTGCCATGCTCTGTATTTTAATACACAATTACAATAGTGGTTTGTTCATTTAAATATTAACAACAATATATTTTACTGCGTTAAAAACGAAGGGAGATGATAGGAAAGTCATAGTCACGTTATTGATACCGATGTATTGTTATATTATTGCACTAAAAATAATAATGTATTACCTTTATTATGTAAAAAAAAGTAAACAATGATACGTTTTTCGAGGATGTCCTGGCAACATTATAACCTAATGTCATGCTTTCATGTGTCATTTGGCTGTCAGCTGTCACTCATGTATTGTTTTTGTGCATGTTTTTGCAAATTGCAATCAATTGGAATGACATAGCAGTCCGTGACAATCAAAATAGCCACGCGCGTGAACAAAAGCATTGTACGCGTCAAATGCTTTTGCATCTAGAGGGGCCATGTACAAGGGCGTCAACAGCTTATGACTAAGGGGGGGGTCAATGGGGCAATATTATGCAGGATAAAAAATATGAACGCCGAGAGCATGAAGCGTTACACTTTGGAAGTCTTTGCCTCGATGACGATTGTAATAAGAACGGTTCTAATATCAATGTATAAAACTTCACAAGCTCTCGACAGCACAATAACTAAATCAAACTTTTAAACAAAGTAATAATTATTTATTTTAACAAAAATAATATTTAATTAAAACATAACCTGCGGGGATTTTTTGCAAAACTTTCAACCACTTTTATTATAGCTCTGTGTACACTCATCATGGCCAGACCATTAAGGCGATCTTCTGCCATGGTGCTTCTTAGCCATGTTTTTAGTCTTCAGAGGCTGCTAAAGGATCGCTCTACTGTACAGGTCGTGCATGGTAAAGCGATCAAAATTCTCAATGCTTTTTCCGTTTCGGGAAAGAAGGAATTTGTTTCTTTTAGGACATCAACAACTGTTGGATTTGTTAGATTAAGCCTATCGTGCCACAATTGCTGCCAAAGTTCGATTTCATTCTTTATGTTCGGTAAATCATAAAACTGGGCAATAGATTCACAAGTTTGTTTCAGATTTTCAGTTGTCATCTTTTGCATCTGCGCCGGGTGTAACTTAGATAATGCGAATGATGGCGTGTTTTCTTCAGCAAAACGTACTTCAAGGGAGGTGATAATTGAATCCAAGTATGGTATTACTAAAGATCTCTTCCAGTATTCTGAAGGGCTTTCTGCTGGATGATTGCTTCTATGACGTTGTTTCTCCGTAATACGCGGCATTGATGTAATGTCCTCCTCCAGTCCGACTTTCTCCGCAACAGCAGTAGCTTCCTTTATAATTTCGTCTGTCACTTTTTCCGGATTTTTACGGTGGTTTTTAATTAAAAGTAAAATCCATTTGACGTGTTCCGAGGCTTTGACCACGTTCAAAGCTACAGAATGGAGTACGTTGACAACGGGTTCCATCAAAGCCGAATATTTGGCTACACCATCATAATCCTGAGAATGAAAGAAATTCTGTAAGTAGCCGCATGCAGTTGGAAGGCACTTTTCCGAGTTGCACTATTTCCTTCCTGAGATAATGTTTGTAAGGCTTCCAGAATTACTGGAAGATTTTCTTTAAAAACTCTGATGGTTTTGTGTTTCTCACTCCATCTTGTCTCGCAAAGTCTGGAAATATTAGGTATCAACTTCCTCCTCAAAACTGATTCCCGAAAAAAGTTTATAGTATCTTTAGTGGTTCCCATGGCATTTCTAATTTCAGGAAGTGAATTTAGATCATTGATAACTAGATTCAGTTTGTGGGACGAGCAATGAAAGTAGAGGGCTTTGGTGTACTTTTTGCGTAAGATCGCTTGTACCCCTCCGTCTTTTCCTGACATCGTTGAACAACCATTAAAACCAAAACCAACGCATTTATTTATATTCAGATCTTCTTTTGTCAAAAACTCATCTATGCTATGTGCAATCGATTTCGCATCCAAATCTTTTAGTTCAATGAATCCGACAAACATTTCTTGGACTTCCTGTGTTTCTACATCAGAATATCGCATCCCAATCGATAGTTGTTCAGTGCCAGAAATATCAGCTGTTTCGTCTGCTAGCACACTATATGCTGCTGCTTCTTTCACTTTTTTCATAATATCAGCCTTAATAACGCTTCCACAAATACCAATAATTTCATTTTGAATATCCACTGAACGGTAGCTTGCATTCTTTTTCCCTTGCTCAATGTGTTTCTTTAAAATCAAATCTTCCGCGTCAATTCGCAGCCTGTATAAATCCTCGAGAATACCTTCACCATAATGTTTACTTCTCAGTGCTAAGTCGTGTGACCCGCAAAACGTAATGCAGGAAATAATAGATTTTATAATTTTGCGATTTTCTTCAATAATTCCCTGGGAATATTTGTTCAGTTGCAAATCGACAGGCATACCTTCGAGAAAAGATTTAGCAGTTTTCAATGCCTCCTTATGAAAGTGGGTTTCAATGTGCTTTTTGCATCTTTGAACTTACAAAAGGCCCTTATATTAAATGATCCCAATATGCCTCTAAATGAATTTGGATTTGGTGGGAACAACGTACAATATTTACAAAATGTTCCTTTTTGGCGCCTGGAATATACCAACCATGGAGAGTATGTTTCCAACCAAGAATAATTAAATTTTCTCTTTAAATGTTTTGCATCTTTCGCAAAGTTATCAAGTTTTCAATCAATTCCTTCTTCTTTTCGGTTGATAACATGTGTGCCCGTCCAACATATCACCCGATATCATTTTCATTGCAGTCATCCATCAATGAATCAGGATTTGGCGCCAGATATCTAGAGGAACTTGGTCTAGGTAGTTCCTGCGGCTGAATATAACCTGTTGTGGTTGTGGTGACCGATGAAGACACATGCGATATTGTCGTTACTTTGTCCTGTTCATCGCTGTCGCTACTTGATCCATCAGTTTTTTTTCGTTTGAAACTTCCTGCAAAACAAAACGCTTTGATAAAACTTTATGTAATTAATTAAATGTTTACGGGAGAGCAGTTTTGGAGAGAAACAGTATAAGGTACCTCCGGTAATAGCGCAGTACGAGCCTTACCGTAGTCGCATATGATATGTAACATCTGACATCTCGCCTTGGTAATAAGCAACATTAACAATATATCCTGAAAAAAATGATACCCATCTGACAACTCTATCACCGCGCGCACTCATTGGTAAAATTAAATAGCGCGTGCATTCCCAGCTTCCTGTTACACACTTCCGTTACTTTTTACGAAATCACTCCCACAAATTGCAGGAGAGCGAGAATAAAGACGTTACACATCAAAAGAAAAACGTAATGAAGCTGTCATTATGCTTGTTACATTTAAGAAAGAAAAGGAAGATAATAGTTTCAAGTCTCATTTTTTGAGCGATCTGAGTTTCATTGTGAGTATGATGAACTTCCAATTAATGGAAAGAAAAGTATGAAATGGTATCTGTACACTGTGTATTCTACGTATACCTATGTACCGTATGTGAAAAGACACCAAACATATTTTCTATCTTCTTCGTTACATTCGACAAATATTTTAATAATACTAACTAATACTAATAATACACAGTATATAGGTATACTGTGTATTAGATAAGTGGGGACTGATCTCAATAAGAGTTTAAAAAGTAAATTTTCGTGCATGCTCCCAAAAACTTTTCAGGAATTTGAAACTAAGCACGATCAACAAAAATGCATCTTAATCGGAACAATTTTGTGCCAGCTAAACCAAATTCAATATTAAAAAAATGTATAAGTGTAATATATACAATATTAAAAAAAAAAATAATAATAACTGAAAAAAATACCTATGATCTCCAAATAATTTAATCTAATAGATTTCAATCATTTCATCACAATTGCAATCATTATGAAGAAGCTCAAGATGTGATCATTTTAATTGTTACATTGATATTTTTAGTTAATGTATCAGATGTAATCATACCTTCTTATTGACACGACGCTCTGTCCTCTCTGATTACCCTGTTAGGAATACAGCGTGAAGATATGTAAGTATATATGTATGCTATTGTACATAATCGATGTAGATACAATATCTATCAAAGCCGTTACATCAACTGCCTCGATAAAGCGATACAAAATATTGCATCTCTCACATTGCCTCACATCTCAAATCTTTTACACATTACTATAACATTACACAGATAAGAGATGCAACACGCTTGCCAGAAAAATAAAAAGAATATCTCCGATCCTCCAAATATTTGTCGAATATGACGAAGAAAATAGAAAATATGTTTGGTGTCTTTTCACATACATATTTCATGCAGTATTCCCGACTTAGAGAGGATGGAGCACTAAGCATTGCGGTCTTCGCATATTTCTTTCGCTTACTCAAATCTTATCATTCTTCTTGGTTCTTGCACAAATTTTCCTCGATATGCGAGCGCTTTTAACATTTCCGTCAGCTAGCACTCTAGCTATTTGATTTTCATAAGTCAGCCGCGGTGTGGTCCGTGGTCTTCCTTGGCTTTTGCTACCATTCACTTTAACTCGATATATTCTCTTCGTATTTATTTTACTTTTACTTCATTTCGGGTAATATCTAGGCGTCGCTATCGTACAATAAAGTTGGCACCAATACTGCATTGTAGACCGTAATTTTGGCGGATTTAGATACGTTCACACTGTCTACTAATGCGGACAAAATTGGGACAAAGCGACACCATGCCTGTACCGCTGCACCCTGAGGCTGCACCGTTAACTTTATTGACAGCTGCTACCTGTTAGTAATCAAATAAACAATTTCGTTTACTTGTTTTAGACATTTTCCTTTTATTTATAATTTACTATTCATCTGTACATCTTCTTTTTCGAATTGGCTTTAAATATGTATTTTGTCATCGGGAAGTGATGGTAATGACCACAGTAATGACGAATAAGACATTTCACTTTTAATCAATTCACTTTTAGAGAAAGTTAAACTAGCTAATTTTAGAACGCTCTCAGAAATAGGGGCTACCTCTAAGAACTACTAACATCTGTGGGGTACTTAAATCAAATGTTTTTGTTGAGTTGACAGTGGACTTTTGGCGGAAATGAGAGAAGTGAGAATTTTATTTAGATTTTCTATTTTTTACATTTTTGGAGTTTTAAAGTACAAAAGTGACAATATATTGTGTTCTATAATTCTGTATAAGTGAAAAGAATGGAATAGGTCTAAATAAACATGCGTAGCTGAAGTTCTCGCGCTCTTCCAAGAAATCCTTCAGTAAAGCCTACTATCACATTACTGGAGGAATTTTAGGATAAGAAGAAAAAACGAATTTACTTCGACCACGTTTCATGTCGATTTTACTTATTAATATGTGACATTGGCAAATGAGCTGACGCCATTCCATAACTTTTTTTTTCTTCGTAGAAAAAAGAACATTTTCCACGTTTGTAACCCCGGCACCACACTTTTGCAGAGTCGACGTGAGTCGAGGTGAGCGCCAATGTGGTAGCTGCGCTCGTGTACACTTGTGTTCGCTCGACTTGGCTCACATCGACTTCCCGCCGCTCCGCTCCGTGTCGGTATGTGGTGTACTAGTCAAAGGACGCGAGTGGCCAACACGAGCGCGCCTACTACACTCGCGATTGTCAGCAAATTGTCAGTGTGAATTTTTACTTAAAGATACATGCATGTTACTAATTTAATTAAATATGGATGATAATTCTGCGAATGCGTAAATACGATGCGTAGGTCCTTAAATAAATAGTAAAATGAAAAGTTGCAAATTGATCAAGGGGAGCTAGCTACGAAATAATTATTAACTTTATTAAGCACTTAATAATTATTATTCTTTATCAAAACCAGAGACAAACTACCCTAGAGACATGAAATGTGTACGAATTTCTAAACAAACTATTCTGTCAAGGTTAGAGAATTGAGACGTAAGCGGGCGGCACGGTACGTCACGTACTCGACGAAAAAGTGATGTACTCGTAGATATTATATATATCGTTAAGTACAAGACGACTGTTACTACCACACCACTTTACAGTGCAATTTGGCATTGTTTACGTATTTTATTCTATATTTTTTTAAAACGATTAGACACAGGTCACGGATCTGCTTCCTGGTTAATACTAAAGGAGCGCGCGTTTGTGTTTGAACTTATATGAGCATTTGTGCTAATCGATAGCAGAAAACGGTGCCTCTTCATTTCCTGTCTTTAGGCTAGTTTGTCTGTGATCAAACCTCAAGTGAAAAAGTGATTTCACAAAAAATACGATGCAAACGCCTGTAAGTACATATAATTTTTGACAGGTATTGACGTCGGTGCCAAGTCTACCAAATTTAGTATCTAGGCTTTATGTTGTTGTTTATTGGTTTAGTACAGACTTCAATAATTGTCGAAATTAACTTTATGGGTTTACGCTAGTAACTAATTAATCTGTGAAATGGATATTACAATTGCTCTATAATAATGAAGTTATTTTCGTACTTGTGTTTTAATTAATGTTGGATAGGTAATTATTGTGTAATTTAGTAGTGTTTTTATTTTGAAGTCGGTTAAATTTTTTTTGTGAAACAGTCCTATGTTTATTTTACTCTTTTAAGTGGCCTTGTCCTATAAAAAATATTTAGGGTAGGTCTACAACTAATTACCTAATTCTTGAACGAAATATTAAATAAAAGTATCATCGAAATGTATAACTCGTTGAGGATTTCTCGTTTAAGCACTATTCTATAATCGGATCTTAACTAAAATTTTTATGTGGCGACCCTGGACGTACTTCCTTTTAAATAGAAAAATAATCATTAAAATTAGTACACAAACGGCGTACCAATCGGCGAACATAAATATATACTTAATAAAAAGAACACGAACTTTGAATATAGAGCCTTCCCCATTTTCTTTTTTTCCAGGGTTTTACGTATCTTTACAACGTAATACATGCGAACTTATTTAAAACAGGTGAGAGTGCACAAAGCTGTTACCATAATTCATCGACCGTCAACTGCGAAGTCTAGACAACGACTGAGTAAAGTGAGTGTGGGGACTTTTTGGCGGGAACGGGAGAAGTGAGGTTGTCATTTTATTTAGATTTTCTATTTTTTACATTTTTAGGAGTTTTAAAGTACAACAGTGATAGTATATTGTGTTTTAAATTTCCGTGTAAGTGGAAGGAATGGAGTAGATCTAAATAAACATGTGTAGCTGAAGTTCTTGCGCTCTTTCAAGAAGTCCTTTGAAACTTCAGTAAAGCTTACTATCACTTTACTGGAGGGGTTTTACTACAGGAAAAAACGAATTTACTTGTGATTCTACTTATTGATACGTGACATTGGCAAATGCGCTGGTCTACGCGCCATGCTATGAAGAAAGAAAGAAAAAAGAAGCGAGTGTGTTGACGGTCAACTCTCGTTAACACTTGCCTCGGTAACGCTCGCTCGAGCGCCTCGCCGAGTGACTCGTTTAGAGTCTGGAGCCACCATTAAAGACTGCTGTACACTGCTGATTATCGTTCAAGAATTTTTTTTTGTCAAATAGGTTCTACTTATTTTGAGGGCCGTTCAATAAGTAGCGTTTTAATTAGCTTTTTAGTTTACGAAATTAGTTTTTAATGACATCTCAAATAAATAAGGTGATCTCAAATATTTGAGTAGCGTTTTTATATTCAGCCGTTAGTTTGTTTCTTTTACATAAAAAAAACCTTTGTAAAAAATATTTGACATTACGTGACGTCCCATCTACACGTTGACATTAAATTGTTTTATTAACAGATTATCTGTTCTTCACGAACTAATATTTACAGCAATATATTATTAAACCCAATTTATGAGAATTAAAAGTCATTTAGAGGCAAAACTTTCTCTTCAATTAGTTGTTTAACCGTTACAACTTACAACTACGAGTAGATAAATACGTTCTACGGCAATTTGTAAACAGAAAAAAAACCGCTCGACGAAGATAGGGACAGGAGTAAAAGAGATAGAATGCTATTATTTTGCGTGTTCACTTTTGTAACGGTATTGCCTCCGTACGGCAGTGTCCATAGAAGTCCAACAAATGCGAGAATGATAAGCAACTGACAAGTGGACGATCTTGAATAGTGGATAATGTAGGTCGGTTACAGTAGTTAGTTTGTTTTGGTGTATTGTTGTATATTTGTTGTGAATTAACACGAAGAGATTATAACATAACGCGTTCTCAGTGATATTCGTGACTGGATGCTGGTTACTTTGGTTGTAATACAAACAGTTGGACTTGTGGTTTAGTGGGTTTCTTATTTGAGACTGCGTCAGGATGGCTGAATCTGCGGGCGCGGCAAGCACCAACCCGAATGCAGAGATAGTACGTGGCCAGGTCTTCGAAGTGGGTCCGAGATACGTGAATCTACAGTACATTGGTGAAGGAGCTTATGGCATGGTTGTGTAAGTACCTACCTGTTTGTTGTAATTTGTGACATTAAAGTGCATTAGAAGGTTGTAATGAGTTTAGTTAATGAACTATATTACGAAGAGCTAGCTTTTATTGCTGAATAATCCACATTTATTACCACAACACAATAAAATGATTTCTTGGTTTTGAAACTGAATAGTGCAATTACCATATAAATGACTGTCCTAGAAAAAGTACATACACAGCAGATTTCTTAAACAAATAATCCTAACTAGGTATATATGTACTTTTGTTGTCATCTATTCTAATAAGTAAATATAATTTAGGTTATATTGACAGATGTTATTGTGATAAAACCTTCAACTTCGTTTTTCTCTAATTAGAGTTAATAGTATATTAATGTAAAAGTAATTAAAAAATACTGTCTTTATATTTTTAGTTATACAATACCTTAATTTTGATTGAACTTGTTTAATTTAATGTCTAAAGAGTATGTAAAGTAGTAAAGTAGTTTTCTAATGAGTAAGAAAAAATAAGTCGCTTTATGACTGATTCTAATAAAAAAGATTGAATTATGAAATAAAATTGAATATAGATATTCACTCGCTTATCATGAAATCTTTGGTAAGCTTGTATATGAACTTAAAATTGGGTAGGTAGTTGTTATACAACACAAGTATTCACTAAGTTGGATTTCGCATAATTCATTGAAATGGATGGTTAAAGTTAGTGTAGACAAAAATTGCTTAATGGCTTTATTAACTGAAATCCATGTTGCATTTTTAAAATTGATCTAAGTAAGGGATTTATGATAATAAAAATGCTGTAAAGTTTTTATACACCAATGAAATAACTAGAGGGTGATGAGATTTGAGGATGCGAAAGAAGTATGTGAGAACCACTAAGCTTGGCGCTCCGTCCTCTCTGACTACCCCATTAGGGATACAGTGTGAAGATATGTATATAATATGTATGTATGTATTAAAATTCTTTATGTGTAATCAAGATAATACATAAGTCACTTTTGTGTAAGTGATCTGATAAAGCAAGTTGGATAAGATAATAATAAACATGTGCAAAAAAGGTGTGGTTAAATATTAGGTAGTGACAAAAAGTTTGCAACATTTGTGGTTATATAATTATTGCAATATTGTTGCCATAATTATTCTTATGTCTCATTAATATTATTACTAACAATATGGAATACTACTGGAATAATACTACAATATGGCATTACTAACAATAATGGGCAAACAGGAAAATAATTAACTAATGAAGTGTATTATGTACTTACATATTTTTTATTTTCTTGCCTATGTATTAAGTACTTTATAGAATAACTATATTAACTTTTATTGTCAAACCTAAAGTCAGCAAATAAAAAAAAAGGAAAAAAAAGGAATTGGTATGTATGTGGGTAGGTATTAATAATGTTATTTAAAGCTAACTCACTTATATTCAAATTATTTTATTATTATGTATTACCACAGATTAATTAGTTTACTACATTTTACTTATTACCTTTTTAAATTGACAATTGGATATGTTTAAAAGCATTATAAAATTGTTAAAAATAATGATGAAACCAGTATTAGTCACTAAAAAATCTGTACCTTAAAATGAAATGTGAATACAAATATATTTAGCTTCACAACAATGTTAATCACATCAGTTAGCCAGCTGTGGCAATGTTTTAATATTTCAAAAACAATAAGGGAGATAAAATTAGTTATTAGCATGTTAATGGGGCGATATTTAGTAAGAGTAGTGTGGTAGAGCCATGGGTATCGCACAGAAAATTGGTGCGAAATAATAGCATCTATTGCTGTTGTGTTCCGTTCAGTGAGTGAGAGTCCCGGTGGCCAACTCCCCCCTCCCCATCCTAACCTAAAGGCCTGCGACACACCTGTGATTCCCTGGACGTTGCAGGCGTCCATGGGTGACAGTGATCACTTTCCATCAGGTGACTCATCTGCTCATTTGCCCTTTCTTTTATATAAAAACAAGAGTATTACTGTAGCCTTTGAATGAAGAATTTGTTAAGTAGTTGTGTACAGTGTAGTCGGATAGAGGGAGTCTGAGATAATAATTTGTAACTGCTACCATGTCCTGTCAGGCAGAAGTAGCCTAATGCAGTCATAATTAGTATAACTTTAACTGCAGCCGCAAATGGTGATTTCCTGTAGTGTTAGTAAAATCAGTAATAAGTTCAGTGAACTTGAAAATACATATAAAATGTAGTCTCATTATTATTTCTTTTTATAGCCTATAATAGGTTATAAAAATAAATTTGTACAATGTATAATTTTTTTTTGACAACCTAGATGGCGCAGTGACAACCTAGAGGGCGCAGTGGTTTAAACGTTAATCCAAGCGCGGAGGGTTCCGGGTTCGATTCCCGGTCGGGTCGATTTAGAAAATGAACTTTTCTAGATTGTCTCGGGTCTGGGTGTACTGGGAGACGCCCCTAGTAGTCGTCGTCTGGTTCTCATAGCACAGCGAATACCCTAGTTTGAGATCAGATGATTGGTGTGTATAGTCATTATATAATAAATATAATAGTTGTGTACTTAGATACAAATTCACACATATTTTTTTCCAGTATAATTTCTAACTGAATTCAGTGCAAGAATTATAATTTTAAACTTTACTATTAGTTAACGGTTAAAAGTAACTTTGTTGTGAAGGCTATTATTTTTAAATACATTTTATAGTTTGAATTATTTATCTTTGGCTCAAATATTTTCCATATTCTCCTACTCTCAGGCAACAAGGATCAAACATACTAATCCCTGCACCAACAGGCGAGTTCACTTTGATAAGAATACAAAATATTACATATCATAATAGATATAAGTTTACTATATTTCTAATTTTATATTATAAATAGATATTATTATGCAATGCCATACTTAATTTGATTATGTTTGTGGCGTTGTAGTCACATTAACCTATAGTTCTTATCATTCATATGGATATACTGTAAGATTGCCATTATTATACTCTTTATCAAGCAGTGATCAAGAGAAATTGTTATTAAATCTCATTGATAGTAACAAACTGTATGATTTTAAAAATGGAGTTAGTGATAATGCATCTTTATCTATTAATATACATAGATAAAAACGATATTCCATTGACTCCACTATATTCCTGACTCGTGAACAAGTCTGCAAATTTAAATGGTATGTAGGTTCCTATGTATTCACAAAGACGGTACTTGCTTAATATCTCACGGGAAAGGAAAATCAGACATTTCGACGGGTGAAGCTGCAACTTCATGTTATAGTTGTAGTTATAATACTTAGGAGCTAGTTTTTACTTGCAACTTTGCTTGCCCGATACTGGCATGTGCTAATCTATGTTTATTTATTTGATTTATACGTAGATTGTGGTTAGTATTAAGAACGTGAGACTTAATAGTGAACCCTGGAGATTTGTAAAATTTTAACACACATCAATGAGTTTTTTTTACTTAGGTGTAAAGTGTGATCAGTGAGAGAAAGAGAATCAACATGGAAGTACAGTGAATACTGTTCATGTGGAATCTAAAATAAACTTAAAAGAATATTTAAATATAGCACTTGATAAGGTATAATGATTGTAAAAATGTTTAACTTAAGTGTTGGACAAAAGCTTATTGCATGTACGCTGAGCGCGACTGCATCTGAAGTCTGAATTGCGAATCGTCGCCTAAAGCAATGTTCGCGTCTGAAAGCGGAAGCATATCGCACAGTCAGTAAGTAGTTAGAATCCAGCCGCCAACCAACCAACGACCGAGCATGAGAATGCAGATGGTTGCCACGAGTCACCCGTGCTGCAACCTAAGCATCCAGTGCAGCCGCACGACCTTACGCGCGAAGAGCGATGGCTGTAGCCGGCTGAAATATGCAGTGAAATAAGAGCGATAGCATACACATAATAATAAATAACATTTATAAATAACATTTAAATAAAATAAGATGCTAAATATAGTAAAACTAAATAAACACATGAAATTGACACAATCTAAGGCGCAAATCGTACAATAAAATTGTGTTGCTTCCGTGAGATAAAAAAATTAATAGAAAATACTTAAAAGTTGAATTAGCAGATATTAAGAGATATTAATGAAGGAATAGCTTTTGGTAAAGTTGGACGTCCTGTGTTACTGGTTTGATTGGGTGCAACCAGGGCGATCAAGTGCGGCTGGATGCAACCAACGCAATCGCCTTCGATATTTTGGAAGCGGCAGCACCGAACGCAACCGGCCGCCATGCGACGACTAGCAATAACAAGATGGTTACATAGGTAACGAGGGCGAGGACCGAGAATTAGGACAAGAGCAGATTTGAGATAATAAAAAAAACAGACGGAATTTAAATTCATGGATAATAAATTTTAATGTAATACACGTACAATTTTGTCGTAATTAATGTACTGCGCCGCCCTGTTCTATAAGACTTTTAAATTGGAACATTTATTAGAAATTGGGTTGGAATGGATGTCTGTATTAGATTGATGATTTTTGTTATGTCGAATGCGATTAGAACATTTGTGTGTGTGTGGCAAGGTTTTTTTTTGTTAGGATAGGTTGTGAATTTCTGATTAGTGCATGAAGAGTGAGTAGTCTGTTCGACAAGTTCAAAATGGTGTTAATCCTTGGATAAAGGTACTAAAAATTTGTGCGATTGCTCATTGGATTCGGTATGACATCTAGAAAAATGTATTTGAAGGATTTTACAGCACGAAAAATTTCAAAAGTTATTAACAAATTAAGATGAAAACAGAAGGTGTTTTGTTTTTCGCCTATAATTCAAAACTTATTATTATATAAGAAATTCAAAAACAAAATTCTTAAAGAGGAGAACATTTCCTAAAAAAGAGTCACTTCTCGGAACTAGACTAGAGAGTGGTTTTAATTTTGACTGGAATTTAACCCTAATGCGTCCGAACTGTAATCGAGAAAGGCAATGAAGTAGAGGAGATTAATTGTCAACGTGGATAGAGAATATGTAGAAAAGAAGGCAGACTTCGGCCTCATACATAACGGATTTGCATACTCTCGGCCGGATACGTAGGGTTGTTTCGTTGGATGTGAGATGCGGAGAACATCTCGTTTAGTTATACATTTAGTACATAACCATGAAAAACAATGCATACAGATGAGTTTTTCATATTTGTTAAATTTAATTTCTTTTAGTATGTTGAAGAATGATAACTCTGGATTCGAATAACTAAAATTATTGAGACATTTAAAGGCATTATAATACGTTCGTTTAAGCGATTTATACATTTTTTAATTGTGACGATATGAAGAACGAATTTAAACACAAACAGAAGTGGTCGTATGTTTGCGTCGCGTGCGATCCCGACTGGCGCTACAATAATTACCCATATTCGCCCAAAATATTGCCGTTGTGTGCGTGCCAGGACACATGCGTATTAGCGGGTACACATACAAATCGCGCACGCTGGATTTCTATGAAGACATCCTACTGTTATGTTTATATTGTGACGTGGATGCTTTGTTAGTCCACGTCGAGCCACCCGAGTGTAATGGTAATGGTGATACTGAATTAGGGTTTTCGATTTCTCGACATATTTTATTTATCGAGTTTCAAGAATTCTCGACAGACTTTTAAATAAATAATCAAATGAAAAATCGAAAAATAAAATTCCCCATGCCATTTATGTCAGTTAATATTTTGAATGAAACAAAATTTCGAAAAATAAACGAGAAATATATATTACTGATAATGATATTATAATTTCGAATTCGAATTCAAATCAACCAAAAATCCAATTTGGAATGTTTAAATATAGGGAATTTCTTTTATCGCCATTTTATTTAGTACGGAAATTTGAGGTTGTGACTGTTTGAAAGTAAGCGAGAGTAGAGTACCTACTATCCCTCGCCGTGGTTCCCCGCTTTCACATAGTACTGCGCACTGGCATTAGGGAAAAGAAAGGCATGCTTCTTGTTAAAATTTAAAAATTTTTTTGTGAAGTTTAAAAATTGTGTAATTATTTGTTATTGTTTTGAATTTGCGTACATTTCTTAGTTTTATTGGACTCGATAAATCTCGAGCGAAAACCCTACTTTGAATACGGAGTTATAGAGATTGGGGTTACGATTTTTCCAAGGTGGCAAAATATGTTGTCGACGCTATCAGTAATATCGTTTTGGCTAAATAACAACATTGGTAAAAAATAAGCTTGGAAGTCAATAGAAATACCCTTGAGTATAACCAAACATAATCTTTTAATGGGCTCGGCTCGCAGGTTACATTAGTTGCTCAATCCGATTAACAGTTTCGGTCAGTTGCTCAGAGTCAATTCGACCTTGAGTTTGTTGGAGTGAACAGGACGAATTCATGCAGGCGTCTTAGAAAAGAAAGGCGTTATTATGGTATGGTAACTCGTGGTCGTGATCAGCTAGTTATTCCCAAATTTAAGTCACTAAAGTCAAATGGTTCCTTTTTGGGCAACTGTTTTAGTTTTTATAATAAAACTAGCAAACCCGGCCCGTTTCACTGGGCGTTAGTTGAAGTTAAAACGAAACAGTTTTTATAATTATTTTGATACTGCAAAAAAAAAATCTACTGATCCAATCGCTACCAAACTTTACAGGAACACCCGGTAGGCCATTCTGAAGATTCCCTGAAAATTTCATCGAAATCGGTCCAGCCGTTTCGGAGTCCATAAGGAACGTACATACATACATCGCCTTTTATATATATAGATTCTTCAAAAAATTACTGAATTAACAGAAAATAGATTTAAACTTGTTACTAAACGCACACCGAATGGAAAAACATACTACAAAATTAGCGTTTTCATTGAAGAAAAAACAATAGTCTGGAAATAATCTCTGCACATGCATTTACTGACTTATGAATATTAATATAATAATAAGAATACTCCAGACAATTACACAAATCGTGTGACCCCAAACGAAGCAGTAAGCTTGTACTATGGGTATCACACAACGAACTCTGGGGAGCTCCCAGTAACACTCGGACTCCAACCCAATTTAGAAAAGTTTGTTTCCTAAATTGAACTGGTCGGGGATCGAACCCGGGACCCTAGCTTGGAAAATAAATATAATTTACCTTCTAAGCTAGGGTCCAAGGTAAGTTAGCAAATTTTAAATAACTATTGTAGAATGATGTTGAAAAAATTATACTTAACTTATTTTCTTATCGGTTCTTTTCAGTGTCCATGTTTTCTTTTTGAACCGAACTAAAGTACATAGATGTGACGTTCATAAATACCTTGCAATTGGGTTTACTTGAATAAGTTAATTTGACTTTGAATAGCAGTCTTAAAAGAGATGTTTAAGTGGAAAGCGCCGAGGGCTTTTTGTAACTTTTGAGATTGGAATCTATAAGGGACACTATAACAGTATGTTTAGGCTATTTCCTGGAGTAGTACTGTCGGAGAAGTAGTCTGAGCATTCAAGTAGGATACGTGGGTAATCGTGGGTTAAGTATAGGCGGAGCCAGCTTGCGAATCTCTTGTTAATAGAGGTCGGGTAAGAAAGTAGACTACTTGAGATTCAATAGTAACCTCCCGAATGGTCATATCTTTAAAACACTTTGAATCATTGCGGTGAATATACATCAGTAACAACGTCACAATGCTGTTGATTTGAAGTGATGACATGCTTAATTGTATTAACAATTTTCATTTTTTTTAACCCAAGTAGAACTTTTCCCCTCGTCGAGAATATTTACAATGGACTTCAAGTACGGAGTTAGACGAGCCTTAAAGTCATAGGATAATAGTTTCAGAATCAGTTGTTGTAGAGGTATGGAAACCGTCAATAATTTCAGGTAGGTAGGTACTTTGTCATGAAAGCACTGAGAAGCTTTCGTCATATTTACGAATAAAAAGTAAAGAGTATTACAGAGTAAGAAAAGGATAGTCAATAAGATTGTAATTGCAAGAGTGCAGATAACTTTCACAAGATACCCACAAGCTGAAGTTCTATGGGAACGTAAAGTTTAAATGTATTATCGTGAGCAAGTCCAGAAAAACACCTCAGGAATAAGCAACATGGGATGAAGGTTACTATGTTCATATTCATATCTTTATACCCCACAATCACCGGACCCATGAAGCATGTTGGTAGGTAAAGAGACACAGTGCAACGGGTGCAGTCCAAACACAACGCGGGTGCGCTGGGTGCGGCCTGATGAGAGTTCAGCCGGCTGCAACGGACACTCTGTGTATCGAATGCCGCAAAGCGAAGCGGACGGGGGTACGACTGACGGATACAACCAAGGCGTGCAGCTGGGCTGGAGAGTGAGTTGGACATCTCTACTATAGGACGAGTCAGATACCATTTGTATTTAAAGTGTAAGATTGATGGGTACTCTTTGTGAATTCTGTACCTAGCTTTCGCGTCAAAGTACTAACGGACACAAATAGCAAACAGATATTTTGTTTTTATATCAGTAATAAGTATCAGTATGAATAGCAATCCCTTATATTAAGGACATATGTTTCAGGTACAAGTATCGATGTTTTCCGTTACCGGAATCATAAATTGCAAATATTTTTTCGGTTATTGAATGCGGATACGTGGACATACGTCGAATGTGATATTTCTATCAAGTGAGATAAGCCGGGCATCCATCACACTGTTATTCCGGTCACGTCTGAGACGGTCCTCAGCAATCATCTTCAAATTATGAATTCCAGTGTTTATGCGTCTGAAATAATAGCATCCTTTTATTATATTAACTGTTCTACTTATCTGCCCCATTATTTATGTAGAGACAGCACTCTTTATTCGTCACTGTTGATACACGATACTTCTTCGAAATAAATGTTATTCAAATGACAGTAGGGATCATTCATCAAAATTCGAGTATTGGCAGATAGTGTAAATGGATAAAAAAGCTCTTGCAGTATTATCCTTAATTAAAATAAAACAGAAAATTCGGGAAGTATTCTTAAGAGAGAATTTTAACCTTATATTTGCGTGATTTCGCTCTCATTTGGAATTCGTTAAAGAAAGTATTTCGCAGTATACGTACATAAAATTATTGATCTAATGAAACTCATTCTTTCTATTAGGTAAGTAGATTCTACGATGTATATTTCTAAAACTTACATTTTAAATCCCTACGAACAGCTTCCTTCATACAGTTATTATGATATCTATATGTTGTAAGTTATAAAAAGTTGTTTAAGTTTTGCAACCCTCGTCCGTCCAATCTGTTAAACCTTTTTTATATATCATACATATACATATTATAATGTTTGAATCGCAACGTATTGTCGCGAAAGATTTTTAATGTGTAAGGTGTAGTATAAAATATATACAGTATAAACTTTTGTTGAAGTTTTGAGTTGTTTCGAATTCTTCCTATGATCGTCCCTATTTGCCACTTTTTTTTCTCGGCACAAACCGCAACTACTGATTAATCTCATGCTATCAAGCTTAATGTATAAAGTTACATTACTTTTCTCCCAAACTTCGACACAACATCAGAAACCATTAATTAATCACGGGTAATTTTTTCTAACAGTTACTTTATCGTGTTACAGTGTTTTCGTTGGCGCTATTTGTAACGTTATTATTTATTAATATATGTACATACTTATCTATTTAGAGTTACATTTACTTGTTTTATTTCTGTATTGTCACTACTGTGTTTTCTATTTAAAAGCGCATCGGTATAAATAGAAAATCTCACTCGGCTGGAATCTTTCAGAGTATGTTCCTGGCGTCTTAAACGTCAGGTAAATCCGTTCCTTTATGCTGGCTGTGTGGCGAGCTTCTCGTCTCGTCGCACAACGTTTTTCCACAACACTGCGTCCCCTCCCTCGACCTGCACTATAAGCTCGCATGGTACCAAGCGGTGCATAAACTTTATTATCGCCACATCGTTGCCTTCTACGTGTGAAGACATTAACTTTAGTGCCGTACGCAGTGTTTTCTAGTACGATGGTCCACATGTGTTCTCTCACTATTTTAGAGTAAACAAAATGTTCAAATCGATGTAATGGAAGCGCTACTGTAGTAGTTCAAACTTGGTACTTGTATTAATATAAGTTCTGTATAATATGTTTTAAAAGTTTAAACGAATTTAAATACACCTAGTTCACTTTCGCGTTAAATCGATGAATTTTACTTTTCAATCTATTCTAATATTATGAAGAGGTAAACTTTGTTTGTTTGTTTGTAGTGGATAAACTCAAAAACTACTCAACCGATTTCAAAACTTATTTCACCTGTAGTAAGCTACATTATTAGCGAGTAACATGGGATGTATTTTATTAAAAAAAATATTCTACCCGTGCGAAGTCGGATCGGGTCGCTAGATTCTAAGTTGATAACGTGGACGTTAAGATATAATTATTATTTTTCGTACGTACATTCGAAAAACTGAACAGCCATGCAATTCTGTAAAAATTCGAATCACCCAAAGCGAGACTCGCTCGACAATTCATCCCACTTCGCATTCGAACTCACTTGACCTTCAAATGGAATTCTCTAAACCGAACATTCTAGGAGCGAAGTGAAGTGATCTTAGATGCGAGTTTGTCGGGGATTGCTTTAAGAGTAAACATCTCAGTCGATACTTCATCTTAGAGTATTTTAACTTCTTCTGAAATAATTACATTAAATAAAACTCGTTTATTTAGATTGGATTGTTATATTTAGCGAAACTTCATAAAATTCATTTACGATAGTACAACTCGCCGCCGCCACTCATCGAGGCGGCGCTAGTATCTCTGTCGTCTGTCTGTCAGAAGCGAATTTGACTAATTTGCGTTATGGAATCGCACTACAGGCGTCGATCGGACTCGCGCACCGAGTCTCCAACAGATATGTTCCAACCAACACAGTATGTAGTTATGGTGTTTACCAAAAATATTGTTTTCTTTCATTCGACTTACAAATGACTTGTTTATTATATTATTTATTATTTTACTTATGAGTTTGCACAACTAGCACTATAATCACTCGAAGTTTGATGCTTGTTCTGTGAAACCTTGCTTCTTGTCAGATTTCATGATTCTAGGGCAATGAGATAATATCAAGATATGTGTGCTGTGCCGTGCCCCGTGACCGTATCTTTAGATCGCGTTTACTTAGACGCTTGAATTTTTTTATATTCCCAACTTCCCCAAAGGACCGCGGGCTAATTACATATTTGATATTAATTTCAACCTTATATATCTGTACTTTCTGTACCCGTTCTTGAGATACTTGGGTCTTGGCTGGTCGAACAGACAGATACACGGACGACTAAATAATTCTATAAGGGTTCCTTTTTTTCCTTTTGTGGTAAGGAACCTGTTCACGATTTCGAAAGTATTTCGGACAAAGCTATCACAATCTGATTATGTAATTATTCAACTTAAAATGGTCACCAAGTGTTGCTTTAAAGTGGAGCCCACTGAGTAATTTATATTTTTTTTAAATAATGGATAATTTATTTTCGAAGTATTTTTTTATGAGCACAGGTTTAGTCGTGTACACAGAAGTTTATTCACACGTTAAGTAAGTTTTTGTATCCTTGTTTAAAAGACTAAAATGTCATTAAGGATGGGTAACCGCAGGGACTGCCGGTGAGGGCAACACGGTGTCACGCTAGGGTAAACGCGGCCAATCAAGGTCGACAAGTGAGGTGAAGCGGGTGAGCAGGTAATAGGTCAAACGGCTTTTAAATGCGATACTCATAAGTATATTTTATATTAAGTATTAGGTATTAAGAACAACCTCTGCCTTTGCTTGCATAGACTTTTTTTACGGGGATTGGATTTGGATAAGGCGAACCGTTTAAGGCACTGGTTCCCAAACTTATTTTGTCTACTGAGTCGAGAGCTCATGCAGTCGTTGTCTAAGATGCCTCCTAGTTAAATGAAATTACAAATCACCCCCCAGGCCTCTACACAACGCCCCCATTTTTTTTCTGGGTCTCTTACCGCCCCCCTTTAGGCCTGCAGCGCCCACAAGGGGACGTAATCGCCCAATTTGGGAATGGCTGGTTTAAGGTAACAACCTACATTGATATAAAACTTTGGTTTAAACATTATTCATTGTAATAAAGAAACAATAGATAATACATACATACATATGAACACACACACATACACACACAAGACATACGCACGCGCACACACACACACACACATACATACATACACACATACATATTTTCACGCTGTATCCCCAACGATGTAGTCGGAGAGTACGGAGCGCCAAGCGTCGCGGCTCTTACTTCTTTCGCTTCCTCAAATCTCATCATTCTCCTCACACATTTTCGCCAAGGTATGCATAACAATAGATAATAATATGTAATATTCAATAATTACAACACATTACTTATTTACGCTAAACCTAATAGTTGAATGAGCAAGTGTTACGGTGTTACATAACGAATTTTGTTTATATTGCATGATTACGCCCAGAGATCCATTAAAGATCATGCTATTTTTTTTTTAATAATATCATAATAATCAATAAAGCTAGCACGATTTTTAAAATGGATACATTATTAGCGTTATTGGATATTGGGGTCATTAACTTTAATGGACTTTCTTACAAGTGGACGTTATACCAATATTTTTGGCGTCCCTTCATATAAACTTTAAATTTGCGTGATGCTTCCTACGTTCGTCACAGAATATCAAAAACCATACAGAACCTCACCATCATGCAAAACGTTACACAAAAACGTCAATAATATGGAATTTACGTAACATGGCTATAAGTTGCATGGTCACTGATCACTTTTCGACAGCTAACTTCAATTTTACACATACATACATATCTTCACGCTGTATCCCTAACAAGGTAGTCAGAAAGGACGGAGCGCCAGGAGTCGCGGTCCTTACATAGCTCTTTCGCTTCCTCGTATCTCATCATTCTCCTCACACATTTTCGCCTAGGTATACAAGTGCTTTTGACATTTCCGTCTGCTAACACTCTGGATATTTGATCTTCATAAGTCAGCCTTGGTCTTCCTTGGCTTCTTTTACCACTCACTTTCGCTCTATAAATTTTCTTCGTCAGTCTTTCATCACTCATTCTTTCTAAGTGGCCGAACCATCTAAGCATTCTTTTCTTCATTTTTACAATAACAGTGTTGTACAATCCTGTCATACTGCGTATCTCTTCATTGTTTATCCTGTCCGCAAGTGACACCACACATATTTCTGAGAGATCGCATCTCCACTGCATTTATCATACTTTCACTCGATTTCGGGCATATCCAGGCCTCACTACCGTACAATAAAGTTGGCACCAACACCGCATTGTGGATGGCCATTTTAGCAATATGATATAAATATCGATATTACGAGTAATATTTCTAACTTCAAATTTTAATACACATATTTATTCGTTTTCTATAGTTGGATGCAACAATAGATATTACAATAGATTCAAAATATGTTAAATGATTTTTGACAAACAAATCGCAAAAAAGCAATCGAAACCATTATAAAGTAATTAAAATACAAATGTAATAAGTATGTAACTATATTGTATGTACACAGTGAGTTTAGAGGCTTGGTAATAAAATGTCTTATGTAATATGTATTGTTTAAACTTAATTCCTGAAAATACTATTCTTAGTTATGTAAAACAATTTTTTATGTGTAAGAGTAATCGTTGGTAACATACGTCTTTAATCTACTTTTGTGTTACCGACGTGAAATAATGGTTTCGAAGGAATCTTGCTTGACCTTCTTGTTTATGATAGTTCAGGGATTCCTATTTTTAGACAGGAAAAATGATCATACGCGTACTTCGTGTCGTGTTAGAGGCGATCTCAGCCGTTGGTCCATGAAGTATCCTGTTTCCTCATCCATTCTTCATACAGTTTCGTTTGTCATCGCGGTTACTAATTACAATATAACTACGTAGTCGCGTCCGACCTTCGTTTACGCTACCTAAGCGGCCTCTGTATTGTGATAGTTTCAATTAGCCTTAATTAAAGTAATCGTGACATGTCCATGGTGCGTTCACCTCTTTAGTGACGTCAAATACCCTCTATAGGACCGCTGACTGCTTGTTGTTAAGCTCGTGAAAGCCCTGCCTCGTCGTCAATGACGTGTCCCTTTTGTTCTGGCTGTAATTGACGCCAGCCTGAATCCCAACGAGCCAGGAGGGTAGCTAAGCTATTTATATTACTACCTTAACATTATAAATTATCTATTTCAATTCAACCTATAATAGTTATAAGTTACTACATTGTTATGTTTACATCTATGTTAGGTAATGGAAAGTTGAATACTCTCGACTGGTATAAATATCGGTAATAATATGTTTAACGATTCGTAGTCAGCCGGTTCATGTTTAACTGAATGCGGTGTTATTTTTTTCTTAACTTTTTCGAGTACCTAGGTGTTGTTTCCTTTTGGAATTACACTGATATATGAATTGCGTCTTACTCATTATTGTGACATTTCTATTCAAAATATTTGCAATGATTGCGAACATTATACTAAGTCGTTTTATTTAATATGCGTTTGCACATCATGAGTCATGCACGTCATACGCAATCATAATAAAGCAAATCTGTTGCGTCTGTTACGTCATCAACTGTCGAGCGTATCTTAGAATTTTGTTTTTAGGGTTCCGTATCTCCTTTTCTTTAGAAGATTATTTCGTTGTCCGTGTGTCCGTCTCTCCAACCAGTCAGGACTCAAGTATCTCAGGAACGGGTAGAGGTATCAATTTATTTCAAACCCTGAGGTCTATGATCCGGTGGAGGGTTGAAAAAAAATTCAAGTTTCTAAGTCAACGCAATCAAAAGATACGGTCATTTGTATACTCAAACGAAAACCTGTGGGGTAGTTCCCGTTGACTCAGAATCATGAAATTTAGCAAGAAGTCAGATATCACAGCACAATAAAAGGGAAAAATCCAAAAATTGCTAATTCGTAATTTTTTTATATCACACGTTTTACCATTGCGATCATAAATTTGCAGTTAGAGAAGAACGTGTCTTTCAATTGCAAAGTTAAGTATGTTTTTAAATCATTGCATGGTGGTGCGGAACTCTCGGTGAGCGAGTCCGATTCGCCGCTTGGTCAGTTTTTTTTCACAAAGTATAAAATATACCTTAGGATGTACAACTACGTGCCTCGAAGTACGATTGGCTTCCATTGCATTGTTTATGAACAATAGCCTTCTGTTTACGGCCTAGGGGCGCTCTGAGAACGGCTCTTCTATTTTTATATATACAGAATTGGTATATTAAAGAATATTGCTACCTTAACGTAAGTGGGTAGGTATATTAAAGAAATAGCTGTTGCTCGCGCTTATTTCGTCTCTATCGGTATGCCAATGCATGGAATTAATATACTACAGTAACTGGAAGGTTTACTACAAAAATCATGACAAATGAAAATGAACAATGACAAACACATAAGACTGGACTGTTTTCAAAGTAATCATACCTAAAAAAGAAAACGATCGAAGAGAGACATTTTTATAAACTTTTAAACTTTCGCGTTGCAGCGTTGCGTTATAAAATATCTAAAGCGGGAAATTAACGCAATTATCTTTCATTTTGGCTTGACGTTTCGAGCGAGTTGCATTGGCCGTGGTCTCAAGCAAACTGTCTTTGCTTCAGTTTGCTTGAGACCACGGCCACGGCAAAATAAAAGGTAAGAGACTTTAATTTCTGTGTGTCGCTTTCACACTGTTGCCGCGTCAAAAATTTGGTCTGTACTAAGTAGTGAAAGCTCACAAGGAATCTACAGTAATACATGCCTTCTTTTATAAAGCTCTTACAATTATTAATTAATGAATTATTCGCCGGGCTGGCAGCTTATACCGCCACCAAATCAGCTTGGCTATTCAAAGCGGTAATGCTGCTAGTGTGGTGGGCACCCTAAGCAATGACAACTTTCTAAGCGGCAACTTGGAGGAAGTCTCTTATTTAAGAGAATGGTTAGTTTTAAGTTTGTAAATATCAACGTTAGGATATGCATGCCTTCTTTTAAATGTGATAGATGCAAGTCTGATACTACATTTTATATAATGGACTAACGTAAAAAAAAGTATAATATGCGAATTACAGTAATTTAATAATAATATGGACAAGATTTTATTGTTAATCATAAAAGTAGACGTTTGCAATTTAAGATTGGTAACACTGATAAAGCAATATGGCTGGCACAGTGGCGGTACCTTCAAACAAACCCAAAAGCCCGGCTTGCCCTACTAAAATGCTGTCAGGATCGAGAATGAAAAAAATATAGTTAACTAGTGATTATATATGTGCTGTTACCCGATACGTTGAATTATTATCTGTCGCTAAGAGTTTTTTTAAGCTTTTCGATTGTTAACTGGTGTTTTCTGAAAATGTTAATAATTACAGTGCTGTGAGTGCAATAAAGAATCTTACCCAGGTTGTGGGTTATCCTACCAGAGCTAAATTTTTCTGCGCTTTCAATTAGTGGGGTGACCACAATCATTCAATAGAAAAAAACCTATCTGACAAATTATATTTTAAAACTGCCCACAAATGCCGAGATAAGAAATAAATCGATTGAGGTGATTCCTGGGAAACTGAGTAATAGCTCAGTTAAGTAAAAAAAATGAAACAGCGAATTGAAAGTACCCTACTTTTTAAATTTATTCTTAAGAGATTCGTTCGTTCGTACAATACAACGTGGTTACTCTTCTTGCGAAAGGGGAAAGGGACGTGCGAAGTTTTAAAACCTCTCTTTTGGCTCGCTTGTTTGGCAACAGACAACCTTCCAGTTACTCGTTTATTAATTCCATGGGTCAATGGTTTAAGACTATTAAACTGTTGCATTTGACAGACCCATGAACAAAAGAAATCTTTGTTCGTTAATACTTTTAAGGGTTTTAAATATTTTTGAACTTTAGAAGTGAAAAATGAACATTAAATTTTTTGTAAATATGTGAGATAGAGACTTCTGTGCGTGATAATAGAATGCATCACTGATTTACCACAAATAGATATATAGCCTTTCACACCTTAAGAATTGTTGGACTGAAAGAAATATATGGCGTAAGCCTGTAATGGAAAGGGATGGGAATACACGTATTTCGTCTCTATCGGTATGCTCAATATTTTAAGACTTATGATGTTGCATTTGACAGTCCTATGACACGAAACAAATCTTTGTTCGTTAGTACCTACTTTTAAGTTTTTTAATTATTTTTGAACTTTATCAGTGAAAAATTAATATATACATTTTTGTAAATGTGTGTGAGATAGAGATTGTTTTGGGCGTGATGGTAGAATGCAATATTTTAGGCTGCAAAAGCCGGTTTGACAAATACGGGTTGTCAAAGCGAGAAAGACCTTTTTTTTTGTTACACAGGAGAAATCTGCACACAGATACCCAGACCGCTGGGAAAGAGACTGGGTTATGTGGGGCTTTTACCCACCAAAACTCCTGCGGTGGTCGTCCTAGGCGCTCTATCGAAGGGCTCCGGGAACTCCTTCGGAACGCGCCGGAGCCCCTCTCACGCTGTGCCGAAGCACTTTTCGAGGGGCAACTACAGAGGCCCCCGGCACCCTCTCATTGCCACGACAACGCGAACCACACGCACTGTCGTCCGCCTCGGGATCGCATGGACAGACAACCGGAGCTCCCACTCCGATTGGCCGCGACCTGGGGCTGCAGTCCCAACATAGCGATTATTTTCGTAAACTACCGATCGATAAAAATAACGAAAAAAATCGCTTGCCATAACGATAAGCACGAACACTTTGCGAGCTGTCGAATTTGATCGTAAAAACATTATCAGCAATCGTACAGTTGACAGATTCGATATGATTCCAATCATAATCGATAGTTTTAATGTAGAGACTTGCAAAAATCGTTAAAAATTACTCGTTATGACTTATCAACCGAAATCGGTCGTAAAGCGATCGCTATCTATGTCGAGACTGCAGGGGGCTGGAAGGCCCCTTTAATCGCCTCTTACGACAGGCGGGGAACACGGTAACCTTATTCTTTGGCCCGGGCTACAGGACTAAAGCGAGAAAGACCTAGTGGCCACATCAAAACAATACCTATTAGTAATAAATCTATGATGATTTATAATACTGAATATACCTCCATAATTGGTTAATGTTATATAGAGGTACACATAATTGTATGTTAGATATGTATGTATCGATATATTGTGTACATATGTACATACACAGTATGTATCGGTGTTTTGCATGACACTATTTTATAACTAGAAAATTAAGAATATTATTTATAATATTTAGATTATTTTACACAACTAGAACATTTTCCTTCAAACTTAATCTCAATGTTCATAATCCTCTTCTGTCATTGGGCTACACTTAACTGTAACTAAGCTGTAACTGTTCAAAATGTTCATCTGTTTACGTCAAAAAATAGACTGAGAAAAACGATCGTGATAGCGTCGGTGACAGCCAGACAAATCGTACCAACCGTCTGCGTCATATTTATAGGCGAGCCGGCTCATTTTGGTTACTTCACTTTCCAAGTACACGACACAGAGTCGTATGTTTTTATTGTGCCTATGCGACCTACTTTTGCACTAACCTCAGTTTCATAAATGGGATCGGCGAATCGATAGATGCGAGAGTTGTGAAAGAAGGGAGAATTTGAGATTGACAACCTATTACTTCCCATGTCCAAATCGTAGTAACCTGTCGTACTATTTAATCTGATGTATTACCTTATAGATACCTTATATCCTACTGTCTAATTAAATATAATCTTGCGATGTTGAGAACTTAAATACATACATATTAAACATCACTGTATGACACACAGTAGCCGAATTGCCCGTTTTAGTCGAAAAAAGTCGGATTCCTATTTATCTGATTAACACTATCGGTCATTGAAGGTACTAGTGACCTCAGAAATTGATTTATTATCCTGGAGTAATGACGTATTACTTAATGAGGTCAGTATAGTATAAATCGTGCTGCATAGGAAATATTATGAGCATTTCGCATTAAGCATTTTGGACGCTTACGAGTTTTATTAATTTCTATACTTTCCATAATATATTTTTCACAAAAAATATTTAATATAGTGTTAGCTACGTTAAAATGAAATAGTAAGTTAGATACTTATAGCATTGGAACACCCCAAACTTTACTTACATTATCGATTAATAATTAATTAATTTGTATTCGAACACTTCTTGCTGCAGTCGTGAAGGTAAAAAGCAATAGAGTGAGCGGAGCGCTCGAGTTTTGACTTATATAATCTCGAGCGGTAGTGGGGAACAAGCCGTCAGTCGTTCTTTTCTATGACGTCGCAAACACCGTCGCGTCGTCGTCACCGTCGCTTTGCTAGAGGGCCTGGCGCCCTCTAGCAAAGCCCTTGTTCCCCTTTATGTTTATTCGTCGGTGTTGCTAACAATAGGTATTTTTATTATCTTTGAAAATTAAAATCGTATGTTCCTTAACTGTTCTAGAAAATCTGAATTTGTATACACTTTTTTGTCGAACAATTTATAGTTCAATGAAAACCCTAATGTGTCCTCGTTCGAATCTTAAACTAAATCGATTACGTACAAGCTTGCGATATTTTTTTATTTTTTTTCTGAAAATACGTATTTACCTTTTGGAATTCTTCGAAGTTTGGTGTTCTGTATCTAAACTCGATTGAAGTGAAAGAATATTTCAGCATATTTTGGCCATATTCAACTTACAAAGAGCATAAGTTGCAATAGTGAAAGGAATAAAATAAAAAATGAATTTGGTTTTTCTCAATATTGAAAAAAAAATAGAAATCTGCAGGCTCTCTTGAGAGAAGTAAATTTTAAATTTCATTATGTTTTTTGTGAAGCCATTTATTGAATATCTATCACTTTATCATTTTAATTATTTTTGCACGAGTTTTATTTTATTTTGTTTCCATTTCAGATTTTTGTATCATGTTATATCCTGTATTTCATTTCTACCATGTATTCCTGGTATTTCATTTCTACCATGTATTCCTGGTATTTCATGCCAGTGAGTGTGTAAAAAATTTATGTCATGCTACTGAAGTAATAAAGCACAAAGCAGTCATAAACGTCTTTTTCTTTATTGTACTTATTAGGTTCCTTCCAAAACGCTTATTACTCAGTAATGTACATACATCATTTGCATAGGTATGTTATTATCAATAATGAGGTAAGAATTCATAAAATATACCTCATTACGTAATAATGTAGATTAAACCATTTAAAAAGATAATATGATTATTTTCGTCTAAAATAGGCAAATCTATCATCGTCCGATCGTAGAATTGGGCAGGTCATGATGAGCTCGGACATTTCACGAATCGCCGTTATTTCATGAAATTACCTAATTACTTATTGTCAAGCGGTCGTATCCATGATGTGCCCAATGAAAAGTCAGGTAAATAGACATGAACAATACATAAATGCTTCAGGATATCGTAATCAGATAGGCATAATGTAAAAGAGTTGACACCGCTAACGGCGCTATCTCCACTTTCTCTTCGTTTTACATGAACGCAACATGGCTGAGTCAACGCAAATTGAGTATCGTGTCCAAAAAAATGCAATGCAATACTGAAGTAATTGACCCGAAAGGTGTCCTTCAGTCAAGCTTTGAGCAATACAAGTTACAAGAACTTTACACAAGTAACATATCTTCATGCTGTATCCCTAACGGGGTAGTCAGAGAGGACGGAGCGTCAAGCGTCGCGACCCTTACATACTTCTTTCGCTTCCTCAAATCTCATCATTCTCCTCACACATTTTCGCCTAGGTATGAGAGTGCTTTTGACATTTCCATCGCTATTTGATCTTCATAAGTCAGCCTTGGTCTTCCGTGGCTTCTTTTACCACTCACTTTCGCTCTATAGATTTTCTTCGTCAGTCTTTCATCACTCATTCTTTCCATGTGCCCGAACCATCTTAACATTCAGTTGTAACTAATGCTTTGGACACCCTAAAGAATTGATGTGATCAGCTATGGTTGGGTGAATAATTAAAGAATTTGTATTAAACAATGTAACGGGTATTACTTGGCCATTTTATTAATGGGTGATGTTTTACAAAATGACCAAGCCATAATATTTTTGGCGGTAGACGTAGATTCGAGTAACACTGTAGCTGTTAAATACAATATTTTAAAATTTAATTTTTAGTATCTTAAGCTAATTATCAGTGATTATTTGAGTTTCTTCATTGCGTTTTTATATGTATATAATATAACATATGTTCACATTATAACTTAATGCTGTTATAATATATTTGTAACCAATATCCTGTCGGTGACTTACATCAGATCAATTTTATAATTACCTCTGATGAAATTGAATCATGTCAACCTATACTCAAATAGCTGAAGCGCAGAAGGCCTTAAAAGCTACACTGACTCAAAGGTTGGCTGAATTAGAGACACAATTAAACGTCATTTCTCCGCATAGTCGGAACTCAAACAGTTGACTAAAGATTTTCAAGATTTTTAACATCAAACATGAAATATAATGAACCTCATAATGCAACATTTGAATGGTCTAAAACAAGCACTTGATGCGTCGGAGATGCGATATCGTAGAAAGTTTGTTTTGATCAATGGTGTTGAAGAAGTTGAAAAAGAGGATACTCCTACTTTGGTCATTGCCCTATTTCAAAAACATTTGCAAATGTCTCCTCCCATTAAGGTTTGTCGCAGGCTGGGAGATTTTAGTGAGGGCAGGAGCCGGCCTATTATCGTAAAATTTTCCAATTATGTTGATAAAACTACTATCTGGAGGAATAAATCCAAGTTTTAAGGTACATCCGTTAGTCGTACATGAATTTTTGACACATTCAAGGCAATCTTTGTATAGTTCTGCACGAAAACATTTTCGGTAATGTTTGGACGGTAGAAGGTAAAATATACATCAAGCTTCCTAGTGGTAATCGCCATAGAATTGTATCACTACCTAACTTTAAAAGACTTATCTCCGAGCACAGTAAAGGCATGAAAAACGCACCTTAAGAAAGATTTCTTGACTAATGTCGCCGCCAGTTAAGATGGATTATAATCCGCGGGCGAAACTGATGATATGGTATTTGAATAGAAGACTAAGGTTTTAAGTTTTTTTTTTTATATCAGTTTTATTTGTAATGTTTTTCTTTGTTCATGCTTTTGCTAGATATTCCGGATGCTATAATTTTAGGAACCATTGGCACAGAAAGTAAATCAAGTTTTTTCTGAGAATGCTTTTATATGGGTATAATACTTAATGTTTAGTTTCATTGTTTGAGGTATCTTCCTACATATGTATATGTATTCTGCCCCAAAAAGAAAATTATTGGACAATTGAATTAATCTTAGCAAGTTGGCAATTATTCAAAGTGAATTTGCAAGAAATGTATGTTTATTGGCTATTTTAGATTGTTATCAAATTATCAATGATTTATACTCACAATCTAATGCTCTTCAGCTTGAGTATAGTTTAAGTTCTTACCCTGTTCTGTCTATATCGTTTCGTTATCGTGATATCGTTTATCTGTGGCCTCTACAGCATATTCTTATACACAAGTAACTGATTATTTAATAGAATACTCCTTATACACACATACACATCCTCACGCTGTTTCCCTAACGCGGTAGTCAGAGAGGATGGAGCGCCTAGCGTCGCGGTCCTTAGATACTTCTATCGCTTCCACGAATCTCATCATTCTCCTCATACATTTTCGCCTAGGTACGCGAGTGCTTTTGACACTTCCGTCGGCTAACACTCTAGCTATTTGATCTTCATAAGTCAGCCTTGGGCTTCTTTTACCACTCCTTATATTACCTATAAAACCTATATTTTATCTATGATTAAATATTTTAAAGCAAAAACGAACTTTTAATGATGTAAGAACTTTATATAGGTCCGACACGGTCTAGGTCCAGTTTTCAAGCTGTTTAAAGGACATAAAATTACCACTTGCTGCTGTCATTTAGTATTAAGTCTTAATTATACAGATACCTAGTTTCGCTATGCTTTTGTATTTTGCCTTGATTTTCTGTATAGTTTCGTCCTAATATTATTTGTTATTTTGTTACTGTTTTTTCTGCATATGTTACGTGTAAACTTTATATTCTATACTTCTATACACATCACTCTCATCGAAAGTTCACAACATAAGTTGAATCAAAGGAATATGTTTTCAAATTGTAATATACTATCTAGTTATTATACTAACTTATCACAGTCTACATTTTGAACTTAGTATTTTAGTTTATGTCTTGTTATGTGAATAGCAAGCATACAAGTATTGTATTATATTGGCTCGGAAACTATATACATATTATATATTTTTTAACGTCATTGTTTGGATATAGCAAGGTAAAATACGTACTAATCTCTGTGGTATTAATAATGTTTTAAACTATAATAGGTAATGTAGGTAGTTTGTTACATTGAATTGTCGTAATCTCCTCTTTTTTTTCCTTTTTTTGTGTACATAAATGTCATTCAGTTTAGAAAACTAGAAAAGGCATCACAGGCAAGAGATATTCTTTGGATACATCCAAAATGTAATATGTACAAATGCACTTTATCGGTAAACTAGCAAACCCGGCCGGTTTCACTGGGCGTTAGTTGAAGTTAAAATAAATTAAACAGTTTTTATAATTATTTTGATACTGCAAAAAAAAATCTACTGATCCGATCGCTACCAAACTTTACAGAAACACCCGCTAGGCCAATCTGAAGATTCCCTGAAAATTTCATCGAAATCACATACATCGCCTTTTATATATATAGATAGATGGGTTACAAGATACATAGTCTTGATAAATTTAAAAGTATGGGAAATCGATCTTTAATTCATAGATTTAGTCATTTTGTACTTTGGTATATACCTAATCTGTGACTAACATAGAATATGCTAGCATTCTTTTTGTAGTTAAATTCATTGTTACTTTATGTGAACATTCTTTAACAGTCATCAGGCGGGTTATATGTAATTTATTATTGTAGATCTGAAAATTATAGTCTCGTTTATTTATTCAAGTTCTAGTGATTTAAATAGTATATTTTGATTTAGTTATTGTATTGATAAAATAAAGCTTAGGTTGATTGGTAGAGAATGCCATTAGGCATTAAGTCCGCCTGTTGTATACATTATGTATAATGAAGATTAAATAAAAAATGATTTTTTTACTATGTACGGTGACATGGTACATACACATACATGACTTCATGGTATATCCAATGTCGGGTGAAGAACAAGTATCAAGGCGCACCACACCTTGGGACTTCTGGCAATCAGTAGTATTTAGGTTTATTTTTTTTCTGAGAAGAGAAACAATCCCAACGGATACTCAGCCGTACTCTACGTCGACTGAGTAGCGTTGAAATAGAACCAACTAAAAATTCACCTCTTGGTTCTTAGCCCTAGTAACTTTATTAACGTCATGTCGCGTCGGAACGAGCGCTGAAGGCGCTCTGCCAGATAGTCTACAGCCTGAGTGTTCGTTCCTCCAGCCAAGAGATACGTCGTATGGAGGACGGACTTCGGCTCAGGGCCGGTCACCAAAGGAATCCGCATGCACCTGCGTGCTTATTAGTTTTCTATTCGGAGCTATGGGCCGGACCTAGAGAGGTCCGGGCCGGCAGAAGGCCGATTCGTGTGCCTAGTGTTTATTTCGCAATCTACAATGTGGCTTAAAGTCTGAGTGTGTGCGTGTAGTAACGACGTGATCGAACTTCTAAGTGTGCATGGTACGTCCACGCCTCCGCCGGTGGGGGCGGAGTGTTAGATTTTTAGTTAATAAAGCGAAAGCGCCTGTACGATATACAAAAAATATTTATAGGTCTTAACCCTGGTCAACTTACGGCATGCATTTTTCGGTATAGCTTATTAGAAAGTGTACTAATTGATGTTTCAGCCACAGTTAAAACCATTTTAGACACCGGTCGTATAATAACATTACTATATTTAATATACATTTAATATACCTATGATGACGCAATTCCTAAAATATAGAAATTTATTATAGGTACATGAAAATAGTATTTAATTTAAATCTTGATATTTTAATGCTCCATAATGAATAAATAATTTTATGTAGATTTTATAGTTAAATAGATTTGTAAGATAAGTGTTTTTACGCATTTATTAATAAATAAGACTTTAGTCTAAGGTACAAACTTAGTTTATTACGATCAGTGTAAGTACGAAACGCGAAAAGCATGTAATTATACAGGGTGGTACAACTGGGACTCGACAAGGGTCTGATACGGGTAACCTAAGTATATACCTATGTCTGAACATGAACCTACTCGAAATTATGTTAATTTTCGTATTATAATTTCGAAAGTCGTTATTTAATTAGTAGAATTAAGATATTATTCCGTCGTATGAAAAAAACTTTGTTATTGTATGCGGTGTAATTTATATAAAACGTTAGCTGTTTGAGAAAAAAAATTATAATTATACTAACATATCATTTTTAAAGCTATGATTCCATAAACAAATGTAAAAAAGCGAATTTCTTAAACAACACATGGAGTACTGCATGTCATTAAAACCACACCAAAACGTCTTGGCACTCCGTGGTTTTCAAGTTTATTGATAATTCTCTGTTAAAAAATTTACTATTGTATATTATACGCATATAATAATTAGGTGCGTTCGCTTTTCATATGTCTTCAATCAGTGACGTGCACAGATATTTTCAGTAGGTAGACAAAAAGAAAACTCACCAAAATCGCCACTTATAACTCGTATGTAATAATATTTTTTTTAAGATATATGTTTTATGAAGGTAATGTTTTCGAATAAGTTAAATTAATCGTTTAACTTCATCATGACTAACAACATTATAACTACCTATGTGTTAAAATTCAAAAAGTTGACAATTTCTTTTTCTGGTGCTGTTATTGGCTAGAGACGCCGTCTCTTTATGAACTTGTGTGCGTATTTTGAGCTAAGTAAACATTCACAACCACTACAGATGCACGCATGTAATTATACGAAACACACTGTTAGAAAAGATTTGAATGTGTGGAAATTGTCCTCAATCGAACGGTTACCGTGACGCTTTTTTGTTTTTTGAAAACATGTTTTTGGTTGCGATATATTTTTTTTGCTTTATTTCATTAGTAAATTGTCAGGGTAGATAGTGTCTATTTGTCTCTATGGAATGCACCCCACTGTTTTCAATAAGTAATAGGTAAACAGTGTTTACTTATTGTAGGTATACATTACTGTACCGTCGTCGGTGTCATGATGATGCGACATTCTTGTTTCGTTTATCAAAATATTCCGAATTTAAAATTAATATTTTGTGTATTTAAGTGCAAGCTCCCAAAAAAAGTTTCTTGCGTAGGCTCCGCCCAGCGCACTCCGCCACCCGAACGCGACATATATGGAATATTAATTCATATAATAAAATATCCTATGGCCAGTATTTGGTAAACTGTATTGTCTTCCTGTTAGCCGCAATTATATGTAACTTATTCAAATAATTTAGGAGAAATATTTAAAAATCTCTCAAAAAGGCATCACATTACAATAACAAATGTATCGGACATAAATACATAAATTACGTTATGGTTTTAGGCAGTCGATAGAAAAATGTATAAAGAAATATATATTATATACATTTCACATTCATTAAACGTGTGCCCGCCTCAGCAAACTTTTTTTAAAATCGCTGAAAATTTTGTCAGCTGGGTCTTATCGCCAAAGTGAATTGAAATTAACTTTGAAAAATTAAATGAAACGTACTGCCGTCACCACCTGTCTTCCCGGAAATGAAGAAAAATTTCTTCACAACTTGTTAATACTTATAAATAACATGAAATACTTAATAGAACCATTTCATTCGTACTTCAAACAACAAACCCTTTCTAAGTCGTTTAAAATGGCTTTGCAACATCGTTCCCTTAATTATAGCTTAATCCGAATTTAGAATAAATTGTCTTAATTTCTTACTAAAATTAGATTACGTTTCCAGAAATTGCGAACCACGTAATTTATGACCTGTAATTTAGATCCCGTACAGCCTCTATTACATAATTTGTTTTAAATTTTTTAAATCAAAAGCTTTTGCGGCTTGTCAGTTATCTGGGAAAACAGTTAAAGTTTATTTACAAGGAGATTTTCTTGATATTCATAGATGTCATAAATTGGACTATCGCGTGGATAGGAAATTGGCGATCAGAGGTGCGGCGGACGAGGACGAGTAGGTATAATGGCCTATTACGGGTTCAGCACCCTTGTCGAGTCGATTTTTTTATGACGTCATTACGGTCTATAGCTAATGCTATTTTTCATTTAACTTACAAAATCTTAAAGTCGTCAAAATCTAAGATGCCCGTTTCGACAGCTAGTTTTGACAATAGAATGTAACTTATTATATTATATAATACATATATAATAAATAAATAATTATTAACTGTTTGGGTTGAACGAATTTTTTTTGCGAGTTAAATAACATGAGATCATATTTTAAGAATTTTTTTAACGTAAATTTCAAAGTAAAATGTAATTTCAAATTGTTATAAAACATCTCAAAAACAGTCTCAGTTCTCAGTTTTTTTTTAAACACCTGTAGTGTTTCATGACATCCGTTTTATTCTGATCCAGCCACGCCCATTTTAAAGGTATCTAAATCATCACGCCATCTTGTTTGTGGTTTACGTGCTTCCGGATGTAATGGTTTCTGATAAATTTTGCGGCTGAGTCACACGGATTGTAAGATGCAGTGCTTGTAGCAAATAGGACTTGTAATGTTTCCAAATATTAAATTCTACGTGTACAATACGTGCGTGCAGTAAGTAGAAAGATTTTGTTTCAGAATATTGTTATTACGTGTGGAGTGCGTGTACTCGTAGCAAGCAGGACTTGTAATGTTTTAAAACGTAAATAGATGTTCAGGGCGTGCAGCAAGCAGGACTATTCGTTTCAAAATCCATATTACATTTTCTGTAGGTGCAGTGCATGTAGCAAACAGGACTACGTAGGACAACACTGTACAGTAAGCAAAGGGATAAATATTTTGAAATAGAAATGTGTCGTAATATGTAATGTAATATGCAGAGGGATTTGTACATCCATACATACATGTCTTCACGCTGTATCCCTAACAGGGTAGTGAGGACACGGCGCCAAGCATCGCACTCTTTACATACTTCTTTCGCTTCCTCAAATCTCATCATTCTCCTCACACATTTTCGCCTAGGTATGCGAGTGCGTTTGACATTTCCGTCAAAGATAATGTAATGTAACGTTTGTAATGTTTCGAAAAATTATGTTACAGAGTTCAATTAAAAAATTGTAATTAATTGTGTTTAAAATATATTTATTTCACCTTCTATATTGCGATGAAAAGTTTTCCTTATAAAGTCCTTTTTTATATTTACGAAACAGTTCCTTTTTTTGCAATTTCATCACACACGTCACTAATTCCTGTTTTACGTTCTATGCGGGGTATCTCTGCCTTTGTACTCAGTAAAATATTATGTTCACGTGTAAAGATTTATGCATGAAATTATCATCGATCACGCACGGTGCGGTACCTTCCTTGTTATTTTAATGCAATATTTTTAAAAAATCCCGTAAATTAAAACATGGTATTCAATGTTTTCTTTTTCAAAATTGCTCGTAAGACATTTGTGAATGTAGATTATCGTCAATCAAGGTAGTTATTGTTTATACGTAGGTATGACACGACTACATTGTGGGTCTAAGAAAATATTTTAAACTAAATTTTATGTCCACTTGTAACAAAGTACCTACACGGAAAAATAGCGCAGTAAAGGTTACAACGAATTCGTTTTGTTGCTACGTGTATGGTTAGCTAATAAATAGTTAGTTACTCAGTGCTAGGAGCTAAGAGTTAGTCGTATTTCACCATTAAAGTAACGAGAATAAGTAAAATAGACGCGCGGTGGACAGTGGACATCGTACGGTCTTCACCATAATATAGCTTATTGTATAGACTCAGGTGGGTGTTACTTTGCAGAAATCCATATCATATGATGAATTCCTAAAATCAGCTATTTACCGCTCAAGCTCCAAAAACCACCAATCGACACGTCTTTCGCCTCTCAACGAAGCATCCTCAGGACATACCAGAGATAGGATTCGGTTAGCTAACCAGCACCGAATCGGATTCGGAATATCCTGGTATATCCTGAGGATGCTTCGTTGAGAGGCGAAACACGCGTCGATTGGTGGTTTTTGGAGTTTGAGCGGAAAATAGCTAAAGATTTAAGGAAATTATCTCATAATATAGCTTATTTCTTTTATTTAATACTAAAGTTATGTTCCTCGAAAACATGTTTTATTAACTTTGAATGTTATTTCTGCGAATTCATTTCCCGTTAATTCTATTTTTAAAATAAATATTTAATTAGTAACGTTTTTCTATATCATTATGATATCAAGAAAAATTTTCCTATTTACCTATTTATTAGATATTGTTGTATTGTTTTCAACGCGGCATTGTAGAGGTATAAAATAATCAGCAAGTATAACCAATTGTACCATTTATTTCTCACTAATCTGAAGTCTTAGCTTATTGTGTAACTTAATTGAGAGTGATTTAGCTTCACAGTTAAATGCCAAATCTTTGAAATTTACAAGTTACTAAATAGTTGGATGGTATTTTTATACTCATGCTTATTCCATACAAGTTCTATAAAAAACAGAATTTCTTCTTAATCAACATCAATTAATCGGTTTTCAATGTATAAACTACGAGTAACATTTAAAAAATTGGATATCTAGTCGGCATCCATTAATTATGTGAGCTCAAAATGTGGGAGGAGTCCGTTTGACTGAAAATCTCACCAAATCTCATTTAAGAGAAGAGTAATGAAAATCCATCTCACGTCAACTTTTTAATTCAGAGAATATGAGATACTGTGATATTTACACAGATAACTTTTTGTAATATTGTCTATACCTGGGATTAGTCTCTGTCTCTTGTCTGATGTGGAAATTTTTCTTCTTTTTCCCATACACTAAGTCCTTAACACCGTAGAAAAGTAATATTCAGCTTTTGAAATTAAAAAGGCTTGTATTTTATAAACAAACATTTATTAATGAATATTATCAACCAATATTTTTGAACAGAACACGTTTTAAAAAATAACTTTAGAAATTCTATTTTTAAAGTTATCTTTAACAATTTACGGCGCCTAAGCAAAAACCTAATGCTTAGTCTTTATTCGTTGGCCATAGTTCACTTTTTTATAAAATGAATCCACCAAAATACATACGTTGTAATTGCAAAATATAACTTTTTAAAATATGCCTATGACTATCTAGGTGGATTTGTACAGTCTTAAAACTACTGAAATTAATATATATATAAAAAGAAATGTTTTATTACGAACTGTTTTCTTTTCAAATCTTATTTTTACTGGGCTATAGTGATCAAATAGACTGGCTCGTTGGCTCAGGTGGGAACTGCATCTGCCTCCAAGCCGAGGGTTCCGGATCAATTCTATGTCAATTCAGGAAATGTTTTTATTTTAATATCTGCTTTATTTATCTATAGCCTATTAATAACTATAATGTTTGCTCCTGATATTTTATAATAATATAGTAAATATTTCTTTTGTAAATAAACTATAAGTACTTATTTTTTAAGTATTTACATAAAATAAAAATTGAATAGTATTGGATCGTACACCTAAACCTAGTTCTCTATATATATAACGTATATAGTATACATAATGTGATGACATATTTCATATCTTTTTTTCTCATCCAAACCAACATGGAAGAAAATATTTTTACTGTTAATTGTGTTATTTTTTTAATTAAAGAGATTAAAATTCGAAATTAGAATGTTAAGAAAAAAAGAAATTAAAACAATGTTCAAATACGATTTAGAGTATATATAAATAAACTTCAAAGTAATAAGAAAATTAGGTTGACATCTCGGCAGGTATTCGTAATATATTGGAGGCCAAATGTTTCTCGTTGGTTTCCAGCGGCAATAAAATTTTCTTTGAAGGAAAATATAAATGCGTAATATTTTGCTGGTAAAATGCGAAAATATAAAATAAGGTTTGTCTTTTTGTGTATTTTATTATTCGTTTCAAAATATAATTTTTATGTAGACGGAAATTAGGTGTTATTGAATTAATTGCTCTTAATAAAGAATAAAGGAGAAATAAATGGTAATTCAAATTTCTTTATACTGATAAAGGTTTTATTGAAAAAAATTAATAAAATTTTATTAAAAAGAATTAAACCGCCTTCAAAAAAAACACTGAAAAGTATAAAATAACTATCCTTTACTAATCAAAACTCAAGTACAATTAAAATAACTTTATAAATACGATACACATACCTATAATTAAATTTGACAGTTACTGAAGTCGGTGCCAAGCCCACCAAACTAATAGACTTTATGTTGTTGCACATTGATTTGGCACCGACTTCAATAACTGACAAATTTAATTATACAGGTATGTGTATCGTATTTATAAAGTTATTTTAATTGTACTTGAGTTTTGATTAGTAAAGGATAGTTATTTTATACTTTTCAGTGTTTTTTTTGAAGGCGGTTTAATTTTTTTTAATAAATTTTTTTATTTCTCCCTTTTGAGTAGTCTTGACCTAAATAAATATTTAGAGCAGGTCTGCAATTAACTTCATTCTAATTCCGGAGCGCAACGATATACAAGAGAATCGTCAATATAGATAAAAGTTATAACCAGGTCGTGTTATCTAGTGTATCTTCTAAGTCCAAGCTCCAATATCGGTGAAATTTAAATGGGACCACATCTGAAATATTACCTACCAAACGAAAAAAGTATTTTCGAAATCGGTTCATAAATGACGGAGTTATGGGGTAGCAACCATACAAAAAAAAACACAGACGAATTGAGAACCTTCTACTTTTTTGAAGTCGGTTAATATTTCATACTGTCTTTAGTAAAGTTAATTTTAACAAGATTTCCATGTTTAAATTTTCATATAGTCTGTTTTATAAAAATAAGGTATTCATATCAGGTCAATATTATTCAAATACCTTTCGAAATTACTTGAAATAAAAAACAAACGAAAATATTTCTACTACTTTTGTAGTATTCCGTACTTCATGTTAAAACAAGAGCAAATATTAATTGCTTGTAATTTTTAATGATTTAAATACACGGAAAAGGATTATAAGAACGTTTAGAAAGTAGGTAGAAGCAAAAATGTTATTTAAGACTTACATAACATTTTTACTCCTACCTAATAACTAACAGTAACGAAACAAAACCTGATATTCGATACTTTATAACGAAGTTCAAACAAATTGGTTCTAAAACATAACAGTATTAACTTGTTATCTGAGAAGCAACAATATTGTAAAATAATATTCTTTTTTCTTACGTTATCTTTACGCAAAATATCGCGCTCCTTACTCTGCTCTGTTTCGAACCATCTCAAACTCATCTCTAGTCTCGATACACGTTAACGCCGAGCTACCTATGCAAATCCTTTGTTCTTACTTTGTTCTCATCAGATATTATACTCGAGTTATTTTCATAAGTCAGCCTTCGTCTTTATCGGTGTTACTGCGCGCCAAATCTTTGTAAGTTCTTCACTCGTCTTTTTTGGCTAGAACCATTCAAACAAAAGAAATACATTACACGCATTTTCAATAGAAAAGCTGTAAATAATAAAACGTTTATTTTATTAACCTTTAATGTAACGTTTTATTAGAAGTAAAACTCAAAAGTTGATATTTAATCATGAACCATAACAAATTGAAGGTAGTTTTGTTTGGTAATGCAAGAGAAAACTAAACACAGGATTCCTGGTAGCGAACCGGGTGATATGGGCTTTTTATCCGCTATAACTTCTGCATATATTACCTCGTTAGGGATACAGCGTGAAGATATATATGTATAACTTCTGCGATGGTACATTATTCTAAAACTCCCAGGTTAGCTTTTCTATAATAAATAATTATTCAATTGGCTATTCGACTCACCTGTGATCGTGTCCGTCTTCCGTCGCGACTGCTCACGGGCTATTTAATTGCCTATTATCTGTCACTACTGTTACTAATTTCAATTTCCAAATGTGTGTCACGGCAAATCCATAAGGGATTTCTCGAGACAAAAAAAAATCTAAAATAGTCTGCTAAATTGTAACTCTATGTACCGAAGATTTTGGTTATGGCTATTTTTACTGGTTTAACTTGTTCCTTCATTTCTGTCGTGGAAAATGTGAGAAATATTTTAGTTGAGATAAATATTTACTTGTAGCAGCTCTATAATAAAAATAGCGCCATGATATTGAGTACCTGGGAGACTAGGGAGTCTATTAAACAGTGCAATTTGCATTGACATTTTTTTGACAGTTTTCACTAAGGCTTGAACAAACAAACACAAACAGATAAAAATTCTAAAAATGTTTGTTTTACTACTAACTAATAAGCAAGTGAGCAACGACAAGTGAGTCAATGATTGGCGAACTACTCGTTCTCCCGTACCCATCTCTAGTTATGTCATAAATGTCATATAACATTTCTTTACATTCTGGCTAAAAATAAAAAAAAATAGAGCATACGTGGTGTCTATTAAGCTTTCTCTTTTATTCTTATGTTTCTTTCTAATTACACTTACGTAAATACTTATTTGTTTTTTTGTGTGTCAATGTTCTAGTTCAGCTTATTTCGTGTAAAATATGATTTATTTTTCAAGTAGGAGAAGAACAGTACCGAAGTAATAAAAAAAATCAGGGTTTACAAAATGAAACAATTAAATTTCTGTGATAAATCTGTTCTAAGCCGATTAAGGTTCGAGTTTCACAGCGTCCCTAAATTTAAATTACTAAATTGGATAAGATGTAATTCTGTAAGTCTAACTTAGCACGAAAACGGATATTTATGTAACTCGGTGAATATAAAAATTAATAAATTATACTTCGTACTGTTCTAATGGCGTAATGTGACTTATACAACAATAAACCAATAAAATATAATATGGTTTCGAGGCCAGAAAGACATTATCATTCATGTAATATACAGCTCAAAGTAATAAAAACAAAACCTTTTTAAAATATTTATTATCGAGAATATTAAATTTATAACAATCACTGAGAGAGTTAGAGAACAAAATCGCGCTGTATAATATCGCGCTAAAACGTTGACGTCGAATAGTTTTTGAACATAGTGATGTGTCATTAGTCATTAGCGTGTCAACACTAGTGTTGTTCCGAGTTGGTTGATCTCTCCCGTCTAACAATAATCTAATGTACATAATATGTATAAACCTAACATAACATCATATTTTACAATATTTGCCTTTTATCCCATTTGAGGTGGACAGAGGATCAAGCCGAATACAATGAACCTTGATCATTTTTTGGCAGTATTATTTGGGATAACAAACAGTAATGCGATTCGTTCGAGATTGAACAATGCGGTTCGTTATAGACGCAGTTACAATTTGTATTAATATAAAACATATTATTACGGTAATTTTAGGCAGTTGGCTCGTTATATATTTATCATGCTCTCTTAGACCAATATTGAATGGATTTCAGGTCAATTAATACCTACTAGTGGTCGCCCATTAGTTGAAATTCAACCATTAAAATAAAACTAACGCTTTTTTCCCTTGACATACACTACACAGACTCGAAACAGCTCAAATCACACAAAATTGACAACTCAAAACTCATTCAATAAATCTTTCAGCAATTATTTGTTGGCAACCTTTTAAAATTTTTTGTCAAGAATTTCTGTGAAACTGTTTGACCAGAAACTATTATGTATTTGACATTGACAGTATAATAACTGTTACTATTTTGACATTGGCAGTATAAACGTGAATAACGAATGTTTTGTACATATTACTTATATTTAAAATTTTAACTTTGTGCACTTCTCCATATAAACTTGCCTAATCTCACACTATTACGAGCGTGCAACATTCTTAACATAGAGGTACAAAATTTTCTGCTCACGTATGAATTAAGACATTTATTTTTGGATGTAATTTTTTTTATTAGTTAATCAAAAATTACTTCTAAATGATATACATTTATTTTTCTTTATTTGCCTGTATACATGAAATCGTGTCTTCACGTTACCTTTTCGCACCATGATGAGTGACTCTCATATCCAAACTTTTAAAATATTTTTTTATTCATTGTGAAGCTTAAGTGGATTTTGAACCCTAAAACATTTTTTGAAATGAAAATAGGCAACGCCATTTTTGAGACTTGTCTACATGTCGCATGATTCCAGGGCAACTCTAGTTTTCTATATTCGTTTGATTCGACCAAGAACTTAATTTGTTAATCTACGCGAAATGCATTATTTATGTTTAAATCATTCCTTTTAGTTGCAAATTGTAATAGTTGCGGTGTTACGATTTGTGCCTTTATTTATTGTACAAATCGTAACACCGCAAATATTATTCAAATTTTAAACAATTTTACATGAGCTTCTCTGACATGAGTAACGAAACCGGCCAACTGTGTAGCAATACAGACAAGTTAAATTAGAAAAAAAATTGAGCATTGGGCCCAAAATACCCATTATTTCATTTTTTGATTCTCATTTCTGGTTTAGGTTACTACGTTATACTAACTACGTTATATTAATTACGTTATACTAATTACGTTATACTAACTTACGTGTTGATCTTTGTGCCAAATAGCTCAATAGGTGTGAACCTATAAATTAAGAGTAAATCGATTGTGTCATACCGATTGATAGATGGATGAACGAGCAGGCACGATGTTACTTACATCATGCTAAATGTTTTTTAAATATGTAAATGTAAAATTTTATCACTAAACTTATTTCCCCATTCCCTCCCTCCCTCAACTCTCATCACCGGCGGTGCCAGCAAAAGATTCGATTCCGGCTATCCTCCGAGGTATAACCATACTGTCCTATTGTGCTACATCGCCATACTTTCTTAGATTTCTTAGATCTATGAAGCCCGAAGAAACTCTGTCCCAGCCTTGTCACCTCTTCATCTCAGACCAATGATAGAGAGGACCTACCTAATCGAAAGGACCCCAACGGGATCCTAGGTCCGGGGAGACGAGTGAAGGCCTCTGGAAAGAGGTGATGGCCTCGGAGCGGTTTCACCGCCGTCGCTATTGCGGCTGCGATAAGGACCTCGAAGCAATGGTCTCTGGCTTCATTCTACCTCCGACTTCCTAAGGGACAATACCAGAAAATGAAGAAATATGTCTATTACCTTTTCATTCAAGCTCCGGCTTTATCTTTGGAGCATGCGGCAGATTATCGAAAAATACATAAATCTTTTTCGATATTGTTGCATCTGTCTGCATTGCCTGTATCTGTATCTGTAAATCTTGCATCTTGCATGTATCTGCAAAGTACCCGGAAAATAAGGAGTAATTGAAACCGTAATCAATTTTAGCTAACGAAAAAAACGTTGGTATCATTTTTATAAGGTAGCAAAGTCAATTTTACGTTTTTCTCAGAAATCAATTTATTAAGACTATGAAAAAGTAACAAGAATAAAATGATCTCGTGAAAAACATGTTATCTGCCGACTGTTTTATACCTCCTCTAAGCGAAGTCCTAATGTACTTTACTTTCCTATTATTTTCATTTGAATCCCAAGAGGTTAGGACAATGTGGAAAGGAAATTTTGCCTGGATTGCTTTTTACGTTTCACTAAGTTTCCAATACGTTAGCAACAAAACGAAGTTAGGTCTCGTAATGATGTTAAGGTGTAACACGTACCCTTATAAACTGTAATTTATATTTCAAGAGCTATTTTCAACGCTTTAGTTATCCAATAAAGAGCATGTTATACTTGTCAGTAATATTTTTTTTATTATGAACGAAAAAGTTTTTCGTTTTATAAAAGACTAGCTGTACCCGCGACTTCGTTTGCACGCAAAATTTTTCGTGGCTTTCCGGGTTACTTTAGATTACATGTGCGTATGTACAAAAAATTTTTTTGAAAAAAGCTTACGTCTAGCCTACTACGTCCGACTCCGTGCACATACTATCTCTGTGCCAAATTTCATCGTAATTAGGTCAGTGGTTTAGCATTTCCCATTCAGTTTCGTCCCCCTTTTCACTGCTTTAGGGGTAGGTTTTTGATAAAAAAGTACCCTCAGTCCGTTCCCATGTGTCAAACAATCTCCATGCCATAAAACAATTAGTTCAGCGGTTTAGCATTTCCCATATAAGGTTTCATTCCATTAGGGGTAGATTTAAAAAAAAAAGTTGCCTATGTTTATTGATAAAAAATGTCTATCATCTTCTGATTCTTGAGTCAGAGCAGTGCCAAACATCAAACTCCTAATATGCTTCTTAGATAATGAAATAGGGAATGAAAGTATGTATAAGATATTTCTTACGCTATTATAGTTTATAATCGGTTTATTAGTCGTAAAATAATTTAAGAGAGGTTATATTATTCTGTGACATTAGTAAATTAGTTCGTAACTTGTAAAAACTGGTGAAACTTCCCCGCAAATTGCCCAATTAATGTTACGTGGTGTCAGTTGTAACCATTTTAGTCTGTGGTTTGTCAAGTTTGTCGTGGACCTTCGTTTAGACGCGCAAAGCAAAGTTGTATGTGTATGTATCTAATTTAATGCAATCCTAATAATTTTCTTTCATTATACACCTTATTCTTAATTATCATGATTTTATTTTAAATTTTTCTATGTGATAGTTTGGGAGGTAAGGTGGGAGTTTGGACATGTATTTTCAAAAATCTATTAATGAGCAACCCAAAGTGTGTTATTTATTAATACGGGAAGCGAACACTTTGGTTCCCTTTTTAAGAAAATTGCGCGGACGGAGGAGTGTGAAATTTGGTATACTTAAAGTTTATATGGAGAAGGACTGGAGAAAGCTAAAACTTTTATGTAATATGTGTTACAAATAAGTACATTAAATTAAATAAAACGTACCGTTCATTGTTTACGTTCATCTCAAAAAGACTGTCAATGTCAAACTCATAATAGTTTTTGAGCGCATGTAGTAACCTCCTCGGATCAAACAGTCACACAGCAGATTGTCGCCAAAGAGTTTATAAGTTTATATTTATATTTAACCACCGGGCAAGCTCTAGTATTTATGAATTCGTAGTTTAAAGAGCCTAGCTATCATTTAATACCCTAAGCAATGACCTACAAAATATTTGTTTTTTAACTTTCTATTGAAGTCCTTAAAACTAAAGTAATTTTTTAAATTAGAGTTTAACTTTGAGCTATCACTTTCTATATAACTATTCCAAATATTAGTTGTTTACGTCCAATAATTCCAAGCAAAATGACGGAGACAGACGGGGAGACAGACTTCCGGACACCGAAGCGATTCTAAACATATAAGTGTTCCCTTATTTAAATTTGGAACGGGACACTAAAACATCTATATATTTTGTAACGCATTACAATTGTAGATATAATCAGTGATGGCCAAAATTGGTCTCGGTCATGAGTCATGACCTCATGCCCAATTTAAAGATAACTGTTTACTGCATTTTAAAAGTAAAAATAAACTCGATAGAAATCGATTAAACGTTAACAAAACATCGCATTCGTCATTCATCGGACGAGATGAGAAAATACGATCCAAGTTTTGAAGTTTATTTATCAATATTCAATATCGGTGAATTCTTAAAAGCTACCGTATTACGTTTTGTAACATTTCCTGTTAAATTTAAATAAAAACACCTTCCTTAATTTTGTGTGAAGTTCGATTAACGTTCAGAATTCAGTTTGATGTAATTAAATTACTCAGTTAAATAACAAAAGTTTTTATGTCAACATTAATTAATTTCCTAATAAATGATTATTAGCCATTTATAATTATTAAAATAAAATAATTATTCGTAATATAATATGTACACGTTAAACATAAAAAAAATGTAAGTATCATTTTGTAAAATTATAATAGTTTTCTTTATATGTATGTAGGTTTTCATTTTCCTAATTTTCATTATTATTTATATGGTTTTAAATTTAAAAAACATCGTGAAATAGTCTATTAATATCTTGGATAGTATCATTAATCACTTTTGTTATTTCAAACATTGTGATTTGAGATCAAATCATTTTCGTATGATTCCTATCTTCAACCTAATATTAATCTGACGCTTCATTTCACGTCAATAGTGAGCATCAATTTTATTAACTTCATTTCACAGAAATGAAAGAATCAAAATTCATAATTAAGTTAAGAACTTTCTGGAGATCTAATATGTCTCAAGTGTCAAGAATTTTTAATTATCTTTATTACCATTTCAATTATCTTCACCACCTTTTTGTTTGCCTATAGTTAAAAGACGTGTTTGTTTTTCGTCTATTTTTCAGTAACTGACTGCTCAGTAAGTATTGCTATAATGAATTTAACAAAATTACACGACTATATTATTTTATGATAAAGTTATTACAATCATCATAAACTTACATAAATATAATCATACATTTCATTCCGTTAGGGATACAGCGTGAAAATATATGTATGTATAAATTTTCATGAAATTCATGGAAAAGTAATACCTAACTTCGCACTTTCTTTGATGTGTTAATTAATACGGTTGCACGTGTGCGATGTATGCAAATTATATAGACCACTAAAGCGTTTAACTAAATGAGATTAAATTTGAAAGACCGCAATAAATTACGTATACTCATGAGACAATATGACGTTTTGAGGTTACTCTTGATAGATAGAATGAAAGTATGGAGAACAATACTGATTTTATTCCAGATCAAACCCAGAATAAGCAATAATAAAATAATAATACATACATTTACATGTCCTCACGCTGTATCTCTAAGGGGGTAGTCAGAAAGAATGGGGTGCCAAGTATGCGGTCCTTACATATTTCTTTCGCCTCCTCAAATCTCATCGTTCTTCTCATACAGTTTTGCCTTGGTATGCGAGTGCTTTTGCTTTTTCTTTTTACAATCTATATATTTATTAAATTATTAGTTAATTTATTATATTAAACGTGAAGAGAAACACTTTGTACCCCTTTTCAAGCGTTATACGCACACGACTCCTCCGAGATTTGGCATAGTAAAGTTTATACAGAAGGAGAGCAGAGAGGTAAAATTTATATGTAACTTGTGTTTCAAATACATTTAATAAAATAAAGCATTGTTCATGTTCATACTGCCAAGGTTAAACAATTAACGCTTATATTGTCAATGTCACACATAATAGTAAATTAATAAATAGTCGCACAGAGTAGAGATTGACACCAAAAAGTTTTAAAACGTTGCCGCCTACAAATAATTAAGTACCCAATGTAATATGCGCATTTTTTTTCATTTATGGTGGCACTTCACATGGCTATTTGTGTTCGCTATTGGGTGTTTGTTGTATTTGGAAAAATATATGACGTACTTGCAAACATGCAAATATAGGCAAATACGACCTTCCATACATGGCAGCCAAATAACAAACACACAAACATTTGGCAGCAGAAGGAAATGTGTTCACCAAAACTATGGACGTGTTTAACTTGCAGCGGGATTTTATTATTTAAATGCATGTAACTATTACATGCAGTGCGTGAAAAAATACAAAGTAGTGAAAAGACCATGGAGAGCAAGGCGCTGGTGGATGCTGACTATGCATAAAAATTTGCATTTTCAATATTTGTTCTAGTTCGCGCTCACAACACAGACACAAAATACTACACGCTCATACAGATCCACGGCGTGTGCGCTTCTGAATAGGGCCATTGTGTAGACGGTTTATTTGCGTATTTGTCTATTTGACTCCTTTGATGTGCGTCGAGAAACCGACAAGCGCACGGTAACGCGTATTTGGTATTGGCCATATTTGTCAAATAGGCAAATAAGGCCAATACTTTGTCAAATATACTGTCCACACGTGGTAATTGTTGGCCAAATATGCTAAATACGCAAATACAAATAGCCAAGTGAAGTGCCACCTTTACATGTAGATGTTTCTTAAGTGTTATGGATACATAAGTATTTAGTGTTTGTTAATTAAAAAATGCGTTGGTGTGTGAACTAAATAAATAAAATGAAATAAATTACTGACAGTTTGACTGAATGAGTTTCGTGCTGAGAATTTTCTGTGATTTGTGAGCTGTAAGTTTTTTCGAGTTGAGAAAACTCCGTTTATTTTATATTTATGGGCGAATTTGGACTAAAATTTTGGATTAAAATCTTGACAGTTAAAAAGATAAATCTAGATTAGAATTCCATTCCATTTATACGTTCCATTGAGAAACACAAATAATGTCGACGAGTTGGGTAATAACTTTACATGCATAATATAATTATGCGTATCATAGGCAGCGACGTAATTTCATAATAGAATAGAGCACGATGCTTATAATTTCATTAGTAATGTGTTTAAGATCGTTTGCATCGGTCACAAATTTGGTTGATTTGATTTGATTTTATGGTATAAAATTATTCATTATATATATTATTTTTTTTAATACAAATTAAATAATTATTATATTTATATATACTTTATTCAGAAAATGAAATTTTGTATTTCATATTGCAGATACATCAACAATATCATTTTATTTATTATTGGTTAACAATAAAAATAAATAGCAAATTATTGTATTGATTTTAATACAAAACTAGTTAGATCTATTTTGATCGCTTGATGTCTACTGTTCTCTAATAATGTTTAAAATTGTATTATGCAACCTTCGTAACTAAAAACCCTTGATGAAAATATATTGTCGTGATTACTAATGATTTTCCTCGTTGTTTCCAGGTAAGTAACCAGGCAGTATCGACTAACGAGGAACTGGTAAAACATCGATTCTATTCTGTCTCCTTCTAAATATTTTATTTTCCTTAGAAGAAAATCTTCTGGCTCATTTGTGCCACAACAAGATTATTCCATTTTTGTCGCCAACGTAATCCACTTCGGTTCGTATTGTTTTATATTGACATTTTAGCAAGATGTTATTAATAAGACAAATATTATGTTTGTGACTTCGCGAAATATAATAGACCAAGAGCTCGTGAACCTTCTGGGTAAAGGTCTTTCTGTAAGGCTGGAAATTTTTATTGGCCTGGTAGGATTCAGCCCTGCTGATTCAACATAAGGGTTGATAATTATCAACCCTTATGTTTGTGAGTGTAAAATAAATTAAAAAACTTGTCTTTGTGAATTTGAAAATTTAATATGTCTAGTTCATTAAATGTATAACATATTTAATAAAAAAATTTCGATGAGCAATATTAATTGACTTGTGAATCGAAAGATATAGTATATAGTAAAGGCGATAAAATACATTTTGCTTTAGGTAATTGTTTATATACTTCATTTTGATTTTAATTTTTACTTAATGTCAGTCGTATCATTGCGTTTTCGTTATCTTTTTTCATTCGCTCTCCCGAAGTATCTTTCCCCTCGCCTGTCAAGGACCTGCTGACGAGAATTGCTTATCATCATAATCGTTTTTTCTATTTCGATTCCTCAAGAATATACCTACATATATACATTTCGAATTTCCAGAACGAACCAAGTTTATTTTAACTCTTAACAAAGTTTATTTTATCCCCTTTACGGCGCACTATTCAGTTTACTTGTCTTGGACTTTTCTTCACCGAAATTGCCGATAAATTTTTTTTGACGTTTTACAATGAGTGAACAAAACATAAAAATTTATAGCCTTAAAGAAAGATCATTACCCAAAAGGTTCACGAGCTCTCCAACTATAATGTTGTGCCGGTGTGTACACAGTGAATGTGAACGAATCTTAGCGAATTTACGTTTACCTCAAAAGTACTTTGACTTAATTACTCATACTCTTCTTTCTTTGTTTAAATAGAAGACATTTTATTTAAACAAACCGATTATTTATTAGTCTAATTATGGTAGGTACATATCTTCTATCTATACTACTATATAAATCTCTTGCGTCTGTCTGTAATTTCAGATTTTTTGTCAAATTTTGCGATAGATCGTCGTTTTATTACTTATTGATTTCAATTCTACCATTTTAAAAATTTTTGTCTGTCTGTCTGTATGTCCTTTTATAACTAAAGAACGGCTTGACTGATCTTAATGGCAATCGGTACGTCGTAAGAACACGTGATTGCGCTCATGATAGGCTACTTATTTTTTAGAAAATCTACCCCTAAAGAGGTGAAAAGGGGGATGAAACTTTGTATGGGAAATGGTAAACCCCTGAACCGATTATAATGAAATTTAGCACTGAGATAGTTTGACATCAGAAAACGGACATAGGCTACTTTTTTTTTATCAAAAACTTACCCTTAGGGGTTGGAAAAGTGGGATGACACTTTGTATGGGAAACGCTAAATCTTGGTAATGATAAAATTTGGTGAGATGGTAAGACTTTTTTTATTAAAAATACCTAGGCTAATTTTTATCAAGAATCTGTGAAAAGGGGGACGGGAGGGAGGGGACGAAATTTTGTACGGGAAATGCTAAACCGCTGAACTGATTACGATATAGCATGGATATAGTTCGACAACTGGGAACGGACACTGGCTACTTTTTTATCGAAAAACTACCCCTAAGGGGTGAAAAGCGGGGTGAAACTGAATAGGAAATGCTGAATCGCCGAAGCAATTATGATGTTTGGTACAGAGATAGTATGTTCTCGGAGATAGACGCAGGCTAAACGTAGACTTTTTAAAAACAAATCTTTAAACATATTATGCACATGTATATATAATCTAACCTAATCCGGGAAAGCCACGAAAAATTTTCCGCGCATACGAAGTCGCGGGTACAGCTAGTCTTTTCATCAAATGTTTACTCGTTAAAAATGAAGGAAGACAAAAAATGCTAATAATAATTTAAAGACGGCGAGAGGCTGACATTACGTCACGTCACTTTTTATTTTTCTTTACAATATTAGGTTTTTATTTATACTTGTATAACCATATTAAGTATAAAAACAGAACATAGTTTCAGTTTTGGTCGTTTGGCATTGCTGCCGAAACAGAAACCAAACCGAAACTCCAATTTTGTGGCGAAAATTGCTAGAATCGAAACTCGAAAGTTCGCTCAGACGCTATTTTTAACCTAAATTTTGTATTTTACTATTTTTAATGTACAGTGTATGAAATAGTCTTATTATTATTAGTCATACTGCGGATCGGGCCTTTAAAGAAAATTGCTGACTAAATGAAATAATGAATTATACGTAACTACTTGAAAAGCAAAGCCTATCTCGCCATTATTACCACTTGCTATGATATTAGTGTTTATGTATATCGCTACAGTATCCTTAAAAGCTTCTTGATAGCTGCCAAATTGACGTCCATAACGGATGACGCAATGTTATAATCGATCCCAAACCAAAATCGAATGCAAATCATACGTTTGTAATCTTGTAAATCTGTAAGCCGCGTAATTCAATTAATTTGTTTCATATTGAAAATAAGCGTTATCAAGTTATCAAGGAAAGATTTTGCAAATTTTTTAACCATGACATGATTTAGATGCATTTTATTTTATTTTAAACGTGAATATGAATGTGGCCTGTACCCGCATCAATACTATTACGATGTTAATAATCGACTGGTTCATTTTCTTTACCTACAATTTTTCAATTATATGTATAGGTATCTCTATTTTGTGCTTTGTCTAATGACTAATGATGTATCTACCATAACTCTGAAAATTATATATTTTCTATTATTTATTGAAAGTTGCTTGTCTATTGAAGCTTAGAAGCTAAAGTCATCGTATCGTTAAAACTAATTGCAAACGATGTAAAGAGGTCTGATCATTTATTTTAAATATAAATGTGATAGCTTTGTTTGAATAATATCATGAAATAAAAATGTAGAATACTCGACCGCTACTTTTACATCAAGTTACAAATACCTTTTTAGCAAGCCCTTACAGTAGTTTGTGTGTAAGCGATTTTATATTATCTACATAATACTGCATATGAACACGATATATAAAGACAAGAAAAATTTGCCAGACGACATGTACTGAACGTTACTTCTTAGTTCTATTTGTCTACGGCTTTCCTGAATAAACAATGAACTTATTAAGTATACATCTGTGTAACGACAATATTCTTTAACTAAATTTGCGCTTGGTTATGTATACTATTTGTATTTATAAACTACATGGGCCCGGCTACGCATTGCTGTGGTTCAGTAGGTATTTTATTATTATTCGTGTTATAAGTCTCGAGTTCATACAATAATCACATAGAAAAAAATACTTTCAGTTCTCCCGAATTTCCCAATTTTTCAGAAAACTTTTTTTCATTCCATGAAAACCTTACTCGGACTAACAAATAAAAATTTGCCGTAACTATTTCTATTTATACAAGTAATTTCGGGCTTTATATATTTTCTGAAGTTTTTAGAATTTTAGGATCAAGTATCGAAATCTGTGAGGTAATTGGAATTATCGAGTCGAATTCGAGTATCCAATTTGCTGTCTGCATATTTCTATAAATACTAGCATACCCGACAGACAAAAAAAAATCCTAGAACTCGATCGCAGCGCCACCTACCGCATCCAATTGCGAGTCTAAACCACTCGGTCCCACTTAAACACACAAAAAGTTTCACCAAAATCGGTCGAGCTATTTTCGAGTTTTTTCGTGACGAACGCTCACGAACTGATTTTTATGATCTACAAACTGATGCCCGCGACTTCGCGTTTTTTATTTTTAACTGACTTCCAAAAAAGGAGGAGGTTCTCAATTCGGTTGTATTTTTTTTAAATGTTTGTTACTAAATATCTCCGTCATTTATGAATTGATTTAAAAAAAACTTTTTTTAACTGAAAAGATACGCTTCCAGATTGGTCCTATTGAAATTTAACTGATATTGGAGCTTTGGTTTCGAATATACACCAAATAACGCGACCTGGTTATTAATATTGATACCTTTATTTATATTGATGACTCTCTTGTGTGTCATTTTTGTTAACTATTGTTATCCCCACATGGTATAATATAAATTACCTGCCATATAATAAATTCAGTCTGTAGATTCAGTCTTATGGCGGACAAAGAATGTGACTGTTGGCTGTCGTCTTTGGATTGTAAGAATACTGTTAGGGTGTAATTATGATGTAACCTTTACACTGTTCTTTTATAACTGATTGATATTGATAATAGGTAATAATATCCCATGTTCGATCTGTTCGCATCTTTTATTGTGAAAACCCAGGAAAACCCACGGTTTGTGCTCTCCAATAGAATCGAAGTTAACACATTGCGCTTCAGGATTAGAAAAGAAATTATTTGTAGACTTGCCCTAGATATTTATTTAGTCCAAAGTAACTCAAAAGGGAGGAATAAAGAAAATTAAAAAAAAAATGAAACCAACTTCAAATAACAACACTGAAAAGAATGAAATAACTATCCCTTACAGATCGAAACTTAAGTACAAAAATAACTTTATAAAAATACGATACAAATACCCATATAATTAAATTAGTTAGTTATTGAAATCGGTGCCAAATCAAGGTGCAACAACAGAAAGTCTAAACACATACATACATACATATCTTCACGCTGTATCCTTAACGGGGTGGGGTAGTCAGAGAGGACAGAGCGCCAAGCGTCGCTATCCTTACATACTTCTTTCGCTTCCCCAAATGTCATCATTCTCCTCACACATTTTCGCCTAGGTATGCGAGTGCTTTTGATATTTCCGTCGGCTAACACTAACTTAAGTCTAAACATACGAGGCATGCCTTTTAAGTTTTGTCGTTTGAAGAAAAAAACACAACTAGAACCTTATAGTACTTTTTATTGTTTTTCAAAGTATTCACCACGTAGCTTAATACACTTTTCCATTCGCTCAAACCAGTTATTATAACATTTATTCCACTCTAAAGTGGGGGTGTTCAAAATGGCTGACTTAAAAGCGTCGACTGCTTCTTCACCGGACTGACCACGAAAACTTTTCTTAATTTTAGGAAATGTAAAGAAATCGTTAGGGCTTAGGTCAGGACCGTATGGAGGATGGTCAAGAAATTCTGCTTTTTCCTGCTTCAAATACTCAATCGTTTGACGAGCGCTGTGTGAGCTTGCGTTGTCGTGGTGCAGGATGATGCGTCGCTTTGTTAGATTTTCGAAGTTCGGCGATGACTTTTGGTAAACAAACTGTGGTATACCACTCTGCGTTAACCGTTCTACGATCTTCAAGTGCAATAGTCGCAACATGGCCGGTTTTTCCAACGAACGTGGCCACCATCTTCTTTGAAGTGCTTCGAGAACGAACAACTTTAGTCGGCTTTGGCTCGTCTTGAAAGACCCAGATTGTAGATTGTTGTTTGGAATCAGGATCGTAGGCATAGATCCAAGATTCGTCACCATTGATGATGTCGTAGACGTGATTTGACTCTCCTCGGTTGAACCTTTGCAGAGTTTTCTTACACCATCTGACGCGGGCTACCTTGTGATCGTCGGAAAGCAGATGCGGTATCCAACGGCAAACTAGCTTTCTCACACCAAGCGCTTCATGCAAGATTTTCTGAATGGTTGTCCCTGAGATGCCTAATAGAGCCTCTATCTCTCGATACGTCACATGACGATCTTCGAGAATTAGTTGTCTCACAGCAATGATGTTATCTTCAGCGAAGGCGGATTTTGGGCGTCCTTCGCGAGATTTGTCACTAAATCTAGTATGTCCACGCTGGAATTCTAAATACCAGCGTTCGACAGTCCGCAGACATGGGGCTTCATCACTGAACACAGATGTTAGCTCTTCAAAACACTGAAGCCGTGTCAGGCCTCTTCTAAAGTTGTAGAAAATTATTGCACGAACATTTTCCTTAGAAAGATTCATTTTCGTACGTAACCTGACAGATTCCAATCGACGCTGTGACTAAACAATAGCATTAATCCTAATACTTTCAACTGTTTTGAAATTCAAAATTTAAACACATTCGAATATAGAACAGTTCCAAATTTAAAATTGCCGGGAAATATGGAAACGACAGAACTTAAAAGGCATGCCTAGTAGTATGTAATATGTAGGTAAACATTGTCACTGATAAATTGTACATAATTATAGATTGTTATTATCTGTGGTTTGTAAATATGTACATTATGTAATATTAGTGTCAATATTTTGTGAGGAGCGGCCAGAATAATAAAGTGTAATATGAACGCACTATCATATATATAAATAAACTATGAAAAAGAATTACCTACTTGGGAATCTCGCGGTGAATCTGTAGTGTGTTTTATTTATATTTTAGTTATTTCAGTGGTGTATTTTCAGTTTATAATTGAATAAATCTATATAATAAAGGAAGATGTTCTGACTGACTGACTCATCATCACCCAGCCTAAACTATTGGAGCTAGAACCCTGAAATATGGACAGTAGCTTCATTTGTGATGTAATGGCGAGATAAGAAGGGATTTTCCGATAATATGAAAATTTTGTATGAAGAAATAAATCTTTATTGCAGTGAAATTTAGAACAAATACTCTTGAATAAATATAATGAAGCACCTTTATCGGCATTTATCCCAATACTTTAAAGGTAAAATAGGATTACGGAACCTAGGACCGAGAATATGTATATAGTAAAATAGGATTACGGAACCTAGGACCGAGAATATGTATATATAAAAAAAGATTCACTCTCGCTTCATGCTTAACGGAATTGGCTACTCTCGGCCGGATACATAGGGTTGTTGTGTTGGGAGTGTGATGCGGAGAGTATCTCGTTAAGTTATATATTTAGTATATAACTAGCTTTTGCCCGCGACTTTGTTCACGTGAAGCTCAAAGACACCTAATATCATAATAAATTATAACCTATATGTTATTCTGATGTATAAGTTAATTACTCTAAAGTTTCATTAAAATCCATTTAGTAGTTTTTGCGTGAAAGAGTAACAAACATCCATACAGGATACCCTCCCAAACTTTCGCGTTTATAATATTAAGTAGGTTATAGTAAGATAATGGGATAATAAATAAAATAAAAATACAATACCCACGGATGTTTTTTATGTTTTTAAATTTCATTTCTTGTAGTTATGTTGAAGAATGATAACTCTGGATTAGAATAATTACAATTATTAAGGCATCTAAGGACATTGTAATACGTTCGTTTATGTGATTTAGATAATTTCGTATTTGCAAAGATGTGAAGAACGAATTAAAGACAAATGAAAGTGGTTGCATATTCGTGTGCAGGTCGCGTCGCGTGCGACCTCGCAATGATTATCCATATTCACCCAGAATATTGCCGTTGTGTGCGTGCCACGGCGCGTGCATATTAGCACGCACACACAAACCGCATACGCTAATTTTCTATGGAGACATCCTACTGTTATGTTAATACTGTGCCTAGGAACATGAAACTTGGACAGTAATTTCCTTTTATTACTATTTTCCAAAAATCAACCTCCAGGAGGGTGAAAAGAAGTAGCAACTTGCAAAGTTTGTATGGGGAAAAAGTCTTTTTCTATGGAGGTTAGACGACACACGTACGTTTAAAATTCACGCGAACGAAGTCGCGGGTAACAGCAAGTAATAATATACTACATTAATAAATAATTCGTTAAATAAAATAAGTCCACAATTTGTCATGAACTCTTGACGTAATTTTGTAAGTTTGAATTTTATTATGTGCATAATAAAAAAGTATCGACATCGAGTTATTTATATTTCCCAATTTTGGTTATTTTATCTAAAAACGACGTTCTTTATAAACGACAAGCAAATTGACAATGCGTAGTGCTAAAAGCGTTGGCGGCGGCGCTGCCAGTGTGCGTAAACCAATTACTAATAATGTGTTTGGTTTGAGAAAATACGAAGAGTTTTTAACTGGAAATTAAGGTACTTCATGCATTTTATATTACGTTGAATTTTTCTATATCACATTTTATAATCTGTGACCATTTACGTAATCACCTTCAAAGAAACCAAGGTTTGAGGTTAACACTCTTAATCACATTCATATATGTACAAACTCGACACTTGATCGGCACCGTTTCTCGAGTGGTTGGGATTTATGTAGACTTTTCACACATATACACTCATTTAACAAAACAGTATTTGAACCAGGGCATATCACTTACAAAGATGTCCATATACAGACGCATACGCAGTGATATATGATATACACAGTATGACAGGATTGCACGACAGCGTACGACAGCGTTATAGTAAAAATGAAGACAAGAATGCTTAGATGGTTCCAGCACATGGAAAGAATGAGCGATGAAAGACTGACGAAGAAAATCTACAGAGCGAAAGTGAGTGGTGGTGGTGGAAGTAATGAATACCAAGCCTGACTTACGAAGATCAAATAGCCAGTTTTAGGTGACGGAAATGTCAAAATCACCCGCATACCTACGCGCAAAAAGCGTGAGGAGAATGATGAGATTCGATAGGCCAAAGATGTATGTAAGGACCATGAAGCTTGGCGCTCCGCCCTTCTGGGCCTATACCGCGGGGTTATTACCTAAAAATTTGCAAACAACGACAACCACGCGATCACTGCGCGACCGGTGGCTAATTGTAATAAAAAACTGGTATCATGTATGACGATCGGGTATCTATAATTGTATAACCGTATAATGCACTTTTTGCGGTAGACTTAGCGCCATTATACAAATTACATTACACAAATTCTCATTATGACAGCAGATATCGTGCAATATTGGCTATCGCATGCTGATTCCAAGTTACGTAATAAGCGTTCCGTTAGGGATATACAGTTAAAAGTGAGCTACTCGGTCGCCGTCCACTCGCTCACAACGCGCCGATTGTGAGTGGATCGCTCGCGCGTCGCCCGCGAGTGGTTTACGTGATATTGTATAGACTCAGATGTTACTTTGTGGAAATCCATTTCATGTGATGAATTCCTGAAATCAGCTATTTTCCATTCAAACTTCATAAACCACCAATCGACACGTGTTTCGCCTCTCAACAAACCATCCTCAGGATATTCCAGAGATCAGACTCGGTTATCAGCTAATCATCACCTGCTGCTTAGCTGACCAAGTCTGATCTCGAAACACGTGTCGATTAGTGGTTTTTGGAATTTGAGCGGATAATAGCTTAAGATTTTAGGAATTCATCACATGGTTTATGTGAGGCTTCGTAACAAATTGTCGACAATTCGTTGTACGTGAAGCGTCACCTCGTCTTGTTACAACAAGTATCTAGTAAGCGCGCGGTGAATCGACGGTAAATCTATGGCGGTCGGCTGTCGGTATGGTAACCTTGTCTTAAATCTATATCCGTATAATAGTGTTATATCCGTATAATAGTTCAGCATTTTTATTTGTTACTACGATATCACTCTCCGCTCTTGTCAAACTGTCTTACAAATAACAATCAATTCACCTCCAGCGTTAACTCATCCCTTAGTATTGGGTCCTTACATATGAAATTAGCGTTTTGTCGTACTGACCACTTTGATCTGAAATATCTCCTCTTTGGTTAAGAATTCCAAATTCAAATTTATAAATTCATTTAGCTGGTACATTTGAGTTTTGAAAACAGTCATTCATTTGTTTTTTCCTCATTATTTTTTTCTTTGGCGTCGCTTATTACCGCACAATGGAAAACATGAAATATCGGTATATTTACGAGTACGAGTTCCACCGTGGCACCAGTGCTGCAGAAACAGCTCGAAGGATTAATAATGTGTACGGCGCTGGTGTCGCAAAAGAAAGCACGGTACGATTTTGGTTTCAACGTTTTCTTTCTGGAAATTTCGACCTTCAGAACCAACCTCGTGGACGGCCGGAGACCAAAGTGGAAAATGAAGAATTAAAGGCTATTGTGGAAGCGGATCCATCACAAAGCACTTCAGAGATAGCTGCAGGCTTCGGGGTTTGTGACAAAACTGTATTAATCCACTTGAAGCAAATCGGGAAAATAAAAAAACTTGAACGATGGGTACCTCATGAATTGAGTGAATCGAACTTGCAAACACGCGTCGACTGCTGTGTTATTTTGCTCAACCGACACAATAATGAAGGGATTTTAAATCGAATCATTACTTGTGATGAAATGTGGATACTGTACGATAATCGGAAGCGCTCGTCGCAATGGCTGAACCCTGGAGACCCAACCAAATCCTGCCCTAAACGAAAATTGACTCAGAAAAAGTGACTTGTGAGTGTTTGGTGGACTAGCGCCGGTGTCGTTCACTACAGCTTTCTAAAATCTGGCCAAACGATTACGGCAGATATCTATTGTCAGCAACTGCAAACCATGAAGGAAGAACTAGCTGCTAAACAACCGAGATTGGTCAATCGCTCTAGGCCACTGCTGCTTCACGACAACGCAAGACCACACACTGCACAACAAACAACTACTAAGTTAGATGAGCTACAATTGGAATGTCTGCGACATCCACCGTCCTCCCCGGACCTTGCTCCAACAGATTACCATTTTTTCTGGAATTTGGACAACTTCTTACAAGGAAAAAAATTCAACTCCGATGCGGCAGTCCAAACCGCCTTCAAAGAGTTTATTGATTCTCGTCCCCATGGTTTTTTTTAGTAAAGGGATCAATGAACTACCTATGAGATGGCAAAAGTGCATAGATAACAACGGTGCATACTTTGATTAATTAAATATATTTTACAAAAAAAAATTGACTTTATATTCCTCCCGTACAAAACGCCAATTTCATATGTAAGGACCCAATATAATAACAATCTGAGGAATACTCATTGTCCTTTTTGTACCCCAATAGTTAGTTATTTAACTGCGTATTTATAACATTTTGTCAGTAAGACAATTTATCGTGTTTTCATATGAGCTACTTATATGTATTTTATTTAATAAGAAAAAGATAAAAATCGTGATAACCATTGAACAGTAGTAAAAACCTATGAAATGGAACAATGTTTAGCGTGAATACAATAACAGTATAATGTGTATAAAATTGTCGTTATTTATTGCCATACGAAATTCAATTACGTACGTGTGACAGTAACCCTTTGGGAGCGGTAAATATATTATACGTCCGAGCGTATGATTTATAGGTTGTATTATTCCTTGCACAGGTCCGCCTTCGACAATGTGAACAAGACGAAAGTCGCGATAAAGAAAATATCGCCGTTTGAACACCAGACCTACTGCCAGAGGACGCTACGAGAAATTAAAATCCTTACGCGGTTTAAGCACGAAAATGTAAGAACTCTTTTTATATTTAATCCAATATTAGAATGTCTTGTCCGAATTCACCAGCCTTACTGAATAGCATTTCAAATACATAACCTCATTTTTATTCTAACATTGTCGTTCGTGGAAGTTATAACCGTAAAAAGTTGGAATTTTATTTCTTTGTAATTTTATGAGTAGGGGAAAGAATTCGGTTAAAATATCATTACATTTATATTTTCCAGCTACTTGTATAAGTACTTACAAGATTATTCTTGAGATGTATCTAATTGATTAATCATTGCGATAAAATATGTTGAAATAATAATGAATTTATTGCTTTCCTATAGATACAATAATGTTAAACGTATAAAACTTTTCACTGACAATATAATAAATTTTGTAGTTTAGGTTAAAACATAAAAATCGTAGACGTTGCTACAAGCAGCTACAAGCAGCTACAAGTAATTAATGAAACGTTGTTGTTATTGTTTCCGTGTAGTTTTGGTTTTACAAATAATTTACTGTATTTTATATACTTACGTTATATTCTAATAAAAATTCAAATGGCATTAAAAAACCTGCGTTGAAAGGCAAATATGTATGTAGATACTGGTTGTTGAATATGAACGATTATTCAAATTTTTCACCTTTATTTACATTTTTTTCTATAAGTACTTGTTAAAGCCATGTAACTTTTTGTTAAAACTTGAAATAAAATATACATTTATTTTTTATTAATATCAATTTGGTCTTGCAAATTATGGAACAATTTGATAAATACAATTTCTTACAGATCATTGACATTCGGGATATTTTAAGAGCAGAAACCATCGAACAAATGAAGGACGTTTATATCGTACAATGCTTAATGGAAACGGATCTTTACAAATTGTTAAAAACACAGGTAATATTCCGTATTTCCAAAAAAAGGTCGCATGCTTTATAAAGTTTTCATTGCATTTATTTTTTGCAGAAATTAAGTAACGATCACATCTGTTACTTTTTGTATCAAATTTTGCGAGGACTCAAATATATTCATTCTGCGAACGTCTTGCACAGGGACTTGAAACCCTCCAACTTACTACTCAACACCACCTGTGATTTGAAGGTAAAAAACATTATGTACACTTGGTAATATTTCAGTAGACAACATTTTCTTCTCACAAAGAATAATTAATCATACGAGGGCTAAAACGCCGAAACAAAAGTTTTGAAGCTGTTAATCTTCACTTAAATTAGTATGGATTAATCGCTCACTTGCGTCGAGAGATGGTTAATAATATAATAAGAGGAAAGGTTAAAACACAAAGGAGTGTTTGTTTTATTCACGTTACTGTTGCTGAATAAAGAATTGACGAGAACTTATCCTGTGTCCCATCTATATGTAATTTTCGAAGAAAAGCGACGTTTCATTCAGATTCTTCAAATTAAATGGGGAAAGTATTAAAAAAATATGAATTTAAAAGCGTATAAAAATTTGTAACTCAACTGAGAATGAGATTTTCTAATATTATGTTATAACTTAAGCAGTATTAATTTGTCTTTACGAAAAATCCAACAATTTTCTGTTGGTGGTGATTAATAAAAAACTCAAAAATTAGCTGCAAAAAGTAGCCAATTATAACAGAAAGGCGTATTTAAATTTTAGGAAAACAACAACAATTATAAGATAGCGAGCGGTACACAAATATGTGGACCAATAAACAAATATTAAATGATTTATCAGTTACAACGTTTTTACGGGATCGAGCAAAGCGAGCTTGGAAGCTTTGATATTGGGATATATGTTCTGCATTATTTAATAAAAGGTTATCTATGTTTTTTAATAAATTCTTCTCAATAGATATGCGACTTCGGTTTGGCTAGAGTGGCAGACCCTGATCATGACCACACGGGCTTTCTCACGGAATATGTGGCAACCCGTTGGTATCGCGCTCCGGAGATCATGCTCAACTCTAAGGTGAATTAAATAAATAAACAATCAACCTTTTGATCTACATTTTTCCTATAAAGAAAGCTGTCTACTGTCATATTCATTAGTAGAAAACATAATAGTAGCTGTCTAAATATCGCATGATATGTCGTGAAATTATATCAATTACGTGGACGCTTAATACATTTTTTTGATAAAAGCCGGCCCTCATCAGCTTAGGAAACGAACACTTCTAAATTGTCTTTAAATGAGGGTGAAATTTTCCCCCAGTTCGTTGTACAGCACTTGAGGTACAACCGTACTACTTAGTTTTAGGCCTTCAAAATTATTATTGCGTTTATGTAGACTTATAAATGGTTAAACACTCAATCATACGTTATTTTGATTAAAACTTTTCTTAATATTCCAAGACGCCTTAATACAACTTTTCCAGATACCTAGGTTCAATTTAAAACTTAGCCTTATTGTAAATTATTTTCTTGTGTCTTAGAACAAGGCTAATTTTGATTTTTTTAAAACTAATGTTTTATCTACTATTCGTAGGGCTACACCAAATCCATAGACATTTGGTCTGTGGGTTGCATCCTCGCAGAGATGTTGTCCAATCGGCCCATCTTCCCTGGAAAACACTACTTAGATCAGTTAAATCACATCCTCGGAGTGCTTGGTTCACCAAGCCAAGAGGATTTGGACTGCATCATAAATGAAAAGGTATATTGATTATTGATATATTGATAAAATTAGTACGTGCGGATCTGTAATATAAAGAAAAAGAAATTGTGCATGCTTCATGTTCCATTTTTTTCCATAAATCGGAGTCATACACCATCTTTTTTTACCCTACGCGAAGGAGGGTTATGTTTTTCGCGTGTATGTATGTGAGTATGTTTGTATGTCCATTTCTTTGGCATGCTCTATAGCCTAAACGGCTTGACGGATTTTAACATATGAGGTGTCATTAGATTTGGCATTAGTCAATTTATTTGTGGGAGTGACATAGGGTATAAAATTTCAATATGGCGCCCGAGAAAAAGAAAGTAGAGGGGGAAAAGTATAACAATATGGATATCAATTGAAAGGTAATTAATAGCCCATTCCAAATATAAAATAACTAATAAAAATTGTAAAATGCAGTCGGGTTTTTTTTTTTAATAATTTAGTCTCGTTCCAATTATTTTTTATGTTCGAGTACTTATTAACACGTATATAAGTAAGCTCTAGAAAAGGGCAATGAATGTGTGGATGACGCTACTCGCCTTGGCAAACTTCGTCCAGTACTAGTTCGAACACTTCGCCGAGAATACACGAGAGGGGTGAAAAGGCCTGTGCGCAGCAGTAAGTCCTGTGCAGGTCGTACATGTGTATATATATCCTATTTTTTTCATTTTCGTCCTTAATGTAAACAAATCTGGTGACTATGACATTTATAATATAACTAGAGATGGGCTAGTTGGCAAATGAGTGATTCAATTGTGATACTTATTAGTTATTAGTAAAACAAACTTATTTTTGTCCGTTTGTGCTTCCATAAAAACCACCAGAAATTAAAAGAATAATAAACGTCATGATAAATGTAAAAATTTGTATTTATAAAAAACATTCAAAAATGAAGAAATGAAGATTATTATTGTTTGCGCATCGCAAACAATAATATTCTTCTGTTATTAGTTTGTCTTACATTTCTAACGAATCGTGTCACACATATTTATTATTAGAGTGAACTGGTTTATAATAGGTACTTATTTGATCTAGGAACATGGCAACCTTTAGGTAACACTACAAATTAAAAACAAAACGTTTGACAAATAACCTCGATTTTTTCAATACTGTACTATATTGGATAATATTAGTGTAACATGTGAATATTTCATAGTTTCGTGGATACATATAACAGAAAAGCTGTTATTAGAGTGCTACGTCACTACGTGTATTACGTCGGACCAGTTAACGGTTAAAGTTTCTTGTCTGTTTACATTATATTAAAAAATGAAAGAAATAGGATATATGTGGGTTGTGGATGTGTGCCTACAGGCGCGCGGCTACTTGGAGTCGCTGCCGTTCAAGCCGCGCGTGCCGTGGGTGGAGTTGTTCCCGGGCGCGGACGCGCGCGCGCTCGACCTGCTCCATCGCATGCTCACCTTCAACCCGCACAAACGCATCACGGTGGAGAAGGCGCTCGCGCACCCCTACCTCGAGCAGTACTACGACCCCAACGACGAGGTACCTCACACCGCTTACCGCTCACCACACACGATACACTGCTCGCAGTACACGACACACCGCACAAGACACATCATGCACGACACACCGCACACGACAAGCCACGCAAAAGACTCGATTCATTGCACTCGACACACCGCCCACAGTACATGACACTTCGAACACTGACACATAGCACATGACACTCCACGCACGACACATCGCTGTAGTAAATATGTATTTGTCTAATTCTTATCTGTTAATATAAATTATAATGTATGTATAATAATCTTTACCTTGTCTAGTATTGTGTTAAATTTCCGTTTACTTCGTCACTCATTGTTTTACTATAGGCTTATAACTGTTTATTCTCTTTGTAATTCTAAAATCTGTATTATTATTCTGTTTATTAATGTACCTTTATATCAAATTATTCGTGTAATGCTTTTTATTTTATTGTGTACTAAATTATGTGTTTAGACCCTTTATATTTGACATGTTTACTTTTTATAGTATTATGCCAAAATTATAAAATTTTAAAATAAGTTTGTATAATAACTTAACATAAAATAAGTCTGTATAATAACAATTCTTCACCGCACATGACACGCCGCGCACGACGCACTGCGTACGACACGCCGCTCACACTACACGATACATCGCACACGACACATAGCACATGACACGCCACGCAAGATGCATTGCAGACAATACATCGGCATACGACATGACACACTATACACAGCACAACGCACACGTCACATCAAAAAATGAAGCAAACCGAATAGCTAAGAGACTGCATACCTGGTGAGCATGCTCAATACTAAAATCAACGATTACAATATGTTAACACTATTGTGTTAATTATTATATTTTAATCGATGTGTGGTGTTACCTTTAGTGTGCATAAAGCCGGCAATATTCGATAAATCAGCGTTTATGCTGATATTTGTGCATATCTCTGTCCTGACTGTGTGTTTGAAAATATTACCTGATGATGCTTTTAACATCGCCGCGTTATCATATACATACATGGGTTATCTTTTAATAATGATTTCGCATTCAACTAGTAACATTATATCATGTTTTCCACAAATTCCACTGAATAATAATATTTCTGAGTACTTGTGTGACCAAATATTTCTTGCACATAGGTACTTAAAACCTTTGGTTATTGTTATCTATGTTATAAAATATTATTTTAAGCATTTTCAGGAAAAACATCGTAACGGAAATTTTGTGCTTTTTGTTTTGTATTTTTATACATATATAAAAGATACAGGTGAAGATATGTATCTTCACCTGTATCTTCCAAAGGGGTAGTCGGTTTGTGTTTAAATGTTTTTAAATAATTCCGAAAGATTGAAAAATAGTTTTGATACTTTTGACTAGTGATGTGCCAGATATCCGTATCCGTGTCCGCTGATATCCGATAGGAAAAAGATCTGTATTCGCATCCGTATCCGTTACTTTTTAGCGGATCTTGAACGGATCTTTTATATTAATGAATTTCATTAAATTGAATTTTAAAAATAGATAATGAAGTACAATAACTTCAAATTACTTTTTATTTCTTAAAATTACAGTTTTGGCACTTTTTATTGCAAAAAGCAAACAAACAATTATGATTAACATTATAATAGTAAATTACCTCACTACGTTTAGAATAGGATTAGTATAATTGTATTCAAACGAACTAACTAAGTAGGTAAGTTGAGGTCCGTATCCGTATTCGCGGATCAAGACCTAGTAATCTGTATCCGTGTTCATATTTGCGGATATATATTTTTAACAATCCAGCACGTCTACTATTACATCATTTGTGATCATTTTTACCGACTGTATGGCGCAGGTTTCATTTTTAATACGGAGAAGACACGTAAATTTCACTTGATGTTAATTGGACTGAAATCCATGCTCATATCAAGGCCAAGAAAACACTTCAGATTGCAAATGAGTTGTCAACCCTGAGGACGAAAATGGTGTTTATGACTCAAGAGGCATTATGGCACAAGTGCCATAAATTTTTCTGATCTTACTGTCCACACCGGAACAACATTTATATAACGATTAAGATATAATTTGATGTACGATTGACCCAGAAACTGCACCCAGAAACAGATAAAATAGATTTAGAAAAAATAATATTTTCGGACTCTCTTTCCGCCTCTCATATACATATAATAGTACACTCAATAGACTAATAAATAGTACACTCAACAATTTTTTTTTCCATCTACCCCATTGAGCTCATAAAAACTTAAAATGTAACAAAAAATTATATTTGGACTTTTTGATTCTAACCCTTCAGTATTTGTTTTCGAATTCGTTATAAACCGTTAACCTGTTTAATTTCATAACTATCGATGCAATAAATCTGCGAAAATTACTAAATATGGAAATTATAACGAACATTGTAGCAAAAGTAGGTGCTAAACAATTTAGAAATAAATTCTTTTTTGAAACGTTACATGAAACGAGAATGTTACGGGGAAATAGCTCATTGCAACAGAAAAAATTTAATCTCTTCGTGCTGTAGCGTAGTTATGGGAGAGGGAGTATCTCTGTACCTGCCTTATGAAAAGTTGAAGAATCGATCATGTAGTGAGAATGAAATTAACCTCTCGCAGAGAGTGCCGCATACCAGGGATGTTATGGAGCTCAGGGGTGGAAAATGGTCAGTAAAGTCAGTAGAAGTCAGTTTTTTTGACCAAGGTCAGTAAATGTCAGTTTCTTCTCGAAAAATACTCAGTAAATTCAGTATGTTGAAAAAATATCAGGGGCCATCTTCCATAAGTAGTGTGATTTCTGTAGATTGAGGTAACAAAAATGTGTTTTTGTTGCATCTATCACCATCACCAGTTCTGTTTATTTATTGTTAAGATTTTCAAACCCATCGATTCTGTAGCTCTTTGTATTTACGGGCTGTAGTAGGCAAAAAAATAACATCTTCTGGTGCGAATGCAGTTCACTTTCATTTACCCACCTCCCAAAGCTAATTTATCTAATTTGAGTTATTGAGTACACGGATATGCGATCCGGGATCGAATCGATGTTATCCTTCTCAACGAAGCATCTCCAGGAAGGTTTACAGTTAAGTCCAGGTTCGGCCAATTACCTCTAATCAAATTACAAATAAATCAAATGAACTACTTACAAACATTTTTATGCAGGACTATTCATACATATGTGGATTTGTTTCGTTCGTGATTGATTCGCTTATTCGATTGTAATCATTTCAAAGTATTCACGATTGTATTCACAACTGAACGTACGTATCGTTCATCGATTCAATCATTTGACAGGCTGGATCGGAACAAGTTGATATTTAATTGATTGTGTATGCGGTGTATATATGGTGTATAAATGGTGTAGTTTATACAAGTTTACAAGGTGAAGTCACACGTACATTGTGCAGATGCACATCGATGACGATGAGTAGTGGTGTAAATGAAATGTGAGTTCCACCGAAGGACTTCTTAATTTTTCTTTTCTTGTTGTTGCTCAGTCGATTGCTGTTGTCGAAGTGGCTTGCGTTTTTTTTTGAGAAGGGAAAATATCCCCACGGACACTCAGCCGGACTCTACGTAGAGTAGTATCGGACTCGAACCGACTAAAAAAAAACTCCTCTCTGTTGTTAGCCGTAGTGGCTTTTACAGCGCCACCGGTCGCGTTGGGACGAGCGCTAAAGGCGTCCTGCCAGACGATCGACCGTCTGAGGGTTCCTTCAGCCGAGGGATACCTCGTATGCAGGGCGGACCTCGGGCTTAAGGCGTCGCCAGGGGAGTTTTCCGCCCCTGCGTGCATTTTAACGGGCTTCCTATTCGGGCCGGGCCTCTAGCGGATTCGGCCGGCAAAACTGCTCAAGGCCAATTTGTGTGCCCAGTGTTCTGCGCGGCAGTTTACAATGTGGCTTAAGGCCTACGTCTGCGTGTAGTACGACGTGATCGAGCTTCTAAACGTGCGACCCTACGACTGTCGCGGGCGACGTCCTCGCCTCCGCCGATGAAGTAGAGTTGGGCAGCACACTCTTTAAAAATGAGTATCGTGCGAGGGCCTCTTTTTGCAAACGTGCTAGCACATTTGTGGAGGCTGGAGAGGTGGGGAGGTGCCTGTTGAGTGTTAAATGCACGATGCACGTTGTACGTACTGTGCAAGTGTGCTGTGCATGAAGCGACGAGCCGAAAGAGGAAGATTTATACGCTCCCTCGCTCGTACTCAATAAGTACGAAAGAAATTTTTGAAAATTATTCATCAATAATTAGCAGCAAATGTACGCGTTTTTCTTTGAAATGCCACCAAGTCAGTGCTAACGAAACGAAACGACCAAAAATGTGAATTTTTTAAACCTTCAGTTACATATATTTATGCAGACTGCAATTTTTTACACTTGCATAGAAATTTAACGAACAAAATACTATTACTTTTGTACTATAATACTCCCGAAATGCAAAAGATGTAAAATCTAAATGAAATTAAACTGCGCTTATTCCCACCAAAAATAACCCTAGATACTACATAATGCACCAAATAATCAATCTCTATGTGGATCAATCGCTCAACTCGCGCTTCACGACACGACATTGCGCCTCGCGTAATCTGTGCTGTATGTGGTCTCGCGTGGCGCGTGCCGCCTCGCCTCGCGCGGCCGGTTCGATTTCAAATGTGCTAGTGTGCTACTGTGCTACCACACTTTTATGAAACGAGGCACTCCCTCTTTTTCAAAACTGTGCTGGCATAATTGTGCTTACTCGTATGCTGCTTACCCAACGCTACGATGAAGGCGGTGCGGTTGTAATGTGTAAGTGGGCATGTTTGAGTTTGAACGTGTAATGTCATCGTCGCTGTTGCCTAACATGTCTAGGCCTTCGATAGCGTTTGCGGACGCGGAGCTCAGGGGTGTACGATGACGCCCTGACTACTAGGGGGTTCGGCTGTAAAGAGGAACGGTGAAAGAAGCGTCGGGACGCCTCTTTTAGATATTGAGTTATTGTGGACAATTCTAAGTGGGGCACCGGTGACCCTGCGCATCGGTTTTGATTACTTGAAGGGAGTTGATATGAGGGGGCGCAGCGTGAGCGAATACTACGCTGGCGTACGTCACGATACGCCTGCCGCACGTCTTGCATAATGTTACTTCGTGTCTGAGGTACATTTTGTTCTTTGCACAAATGAGCATGTTGAGATGGCCAAGGACGAACGCGGCGCGATCGCGGACCGTGACGGCAGATCATGGCACTGTCAAGGGTGACTCCTAGGTATTTGACTTTCCTAGTCCAGGGGATATCCTTACCGAAAAGTGTAATCGTGCGGAGTGTTAGTGCGGCGGGCGCGGCTGGTCGTTGTGCCCCTCGAGAAATCACGGCGCGCTTTTCTAGGAGTTTCTCCAAACTCCGAGAAAAGCGCGCCTCGATTCTCCAAAGGCGGAACCATTCACCTAGGCTCGTGACCGCGACTTGGAGGAGTTAAGACACTGAGGCGACTACGGTCTGTGTAAAGTGCGGTATCGTCCGCGAATAGGGCGAGCTCTACACCGAGGGATTTGGGGACGTCGTTCGTGTAGAGCGAGTAGAGAGTGAGCGATAAAATGGAGCCCTGTGAGACGCCTGCCTTGATAAGGCGGAGACAGCAGAGCATCCCTTCGACTCTATAGCGGAAGGAGCGGTCCGACAAAAAGTTCCGTACTATGCGCATGAGATCGTCCGGCACGCCGAGCCGACGCAGCTTGCCAGACTTTGTCGAACCCTTTCGCTTCATCAAAGAAGAGGGCCCTCATATCTATGTAGCGACGGGCGGTTAAGGCCTCCAAGATGTGCTCCGTGAGGCGGTGCACTTGTTGTATGCACTAGTGTTTAGCTCGAAAGCCAAATTACTCGACTATGATGAGACCGGAAGTGTTTAAGTGGGCTTTGAGACGGGCCAGAAGGCGCCATTAGTGGCTTGTGTCGGACAGCAGTCCCGTATTTATTCGCCGATTTCAATAAACGGGAAGTGGTAGCAGAATTTTTGAACCAATTAGGCGCGATAGAACGGTATCTGCCAATTACGTTCGTATAGATTAGTTAGTTCGTTTAGACTCTAGGTTCCCAAACTTATTTTGTCTACTGAGTCGAGAGCTCATGCAGTCGTTGTCTAAGATGCCTCCTAGCTAAATGAAATTACAGATCACCCCCCCCCAGGCCTCTACACAACGCCCCCATTTTTTTTCTGGGTCTCTTACCGCACCCCTTTAGGCCTGCAGCGCCCACAGGGGGGCGTTATCGCCCACTTTGGGAATGGGTAGTTTAGACCCATTACGGTAGCAATACCTTAAAGATAAGCCATCCGATACTTTTCACTTTGATTACATAAAATTTATTTGTTTCTTATGTGAAAATGAGTATATAATATTTGTTTACAAAAAATTAAATATAAAACTATAAATTGCTGCTCAAACTTAATAAAATACCTATCCGGAACATACATATTTTACTATCTCAAAACATAAAATTACAAATGCAACAGAATCATTAAACAATTTCAAAAAATATCGAAATCGTGAAAGATCGGATTACTCATTAAATCATCCGATCCTATATTTCAATGCAAAATATATTTCGTATCTGTGTACAATGAATGAAATGGATCATTTGAACGAATCTTTTTTCACATCAATGAATTTGAACGTTTGACACAGGTCTACATTTGGTCTATATACATATCTTAGCGATGTATCCTTAACGGGGTAGTCACAAAGGATGGATAGTCAAGCGTCGCGGTCTTTATATACATAATTCTCTCGTTTTTTCAAATTTCATCATTCTTCTCGCATACGGTCGCCGAGGTGTTTTTGACATTTCCATCTGCTAACACTGACTATTTGACATTCGTAAATCGTCAGCCTTCATCTTCCTTGACTTTCGCTGCTACACATTTTTACTCTGTACTTATAGAAATATATTTTAAAAAATGTACTGGAGTATAAAAGCTTGCAACTAATAATTCTTTTTGAAACTGACTGTATCCAAACCTTCCAGAAGATGTTTCGTCAAGAAACGAAATATGTGCTGATAATATGTAACTTATGAACTATCATAAATAATGTATGAACATACTTCGTGGAGTTAACTTTGACTTATGAACAAACGTGTATAAATATTGTAACAGGTGGTATCTTTGTGCTCTCTTTTAAATATATTATATCGCAAATTTTGCCGTAAGTTTGGTTTATCTTGAGAGAACTTTATTGAAATATAATATCAAATGCTTATACGAGGGCTGCTATTTATGTATCCGGAATAACAAAGTGAAACAAACATATAGCATTTATTATAGTTTTATTGCTTTTCAAAATATTCACCATAATGATCGATACACTTTTGCATGCATTGGAACCAATTTTCGTAGCACTTTTTCCATTCGGATTGAGGTATCACCAAAACGTGCATTTTGAACGCATCAACAGCCTCTTCACGGCTCGAAAAACGTTGCCCACGTAATTTATTCTTCACGGTTGGGAATAAATAGAAGTCGTTGTTGCCCAAGTCGGGGCTGTACGGCGGATGACCCGTTAATTCGATCTTTTGATCTTCCAAATACAGAGTTGTTTCGGCCGATGTGTGGCAGCTAGCATTGTCATGATGAAGAAGGATTCTGCGTTGTCGGTTGTTCTTTCTTATTTCTTCAAATACTTCTGGCAAACAAATGGTCGTGTACCATTCAGAATTAACCGTTTTACGATCCTTTAGTGGCACTGTAGCTACATGTCCATTTATACCAAAAAAAAAACAAGCGATCATTTGCTTCAAAGTGCTTTTTGAACGAATGACTTTGTTGAGTTCGGCTCATCTTGGAACACCCAAACCGTTGATTGCTGTTTAGTTTCAGGATCATACGCATATATCCAAGATTCATCATCTGTGTAGATATTATAGACAGCTTTTGACGCACCCTGATTATACTTTTGTAACATTTTTTCACACCAATCGACACGAGCCCGTTTTTGGTCAATCTCAAGTTGTGCGGAATCTAACGTGAACAAATTTTTTTTACAGCTGAATGTTCGTGTCATATTTAATATATACTCGTCATACTTATCACCGTCATAATTATGTCCAGAGACGCCTCTATCTCGCAATATGTTACATGACGATCTTGCATTGTTAGTTTCCGCACAGCATCAATATTTTGAGGTACAACAACCGATTTAGGGAGACCTTCTTTAACTTCGTCCGTGAGCATAGACCGCCCACGATTAAACTCACTAAAGCAGTGATACACAGTAGTTTTCGATGGTGCTTCGTCCTCAAAAGCCGAAGTGAGTTGATCGATGCACTGTTTTTGAGTTAGCCTTTGCCGAAAATCGTAATAAATCATAGCACGAAAATGTTCACGACTTAAATCCATGGTGATAAAGACTCGCAATTTTCAAAATGACGCCACAAAGGATAAACAAATGACAGCTACATGAAACAAATTGTATTCTTCAGCCAAAGAGTTCCATTTTTAAATGTTATAATTACTTTTTTCATATTGTTCTGTAACTGGCCAGTTCCGGATACTTAAATAGCAGCCCTCGTAGCTTCTTCTAAGCCATGAAAAAATAACCAAAAGTAAACGGGATCCCAGGCAAACTATTACGCTGTCCAGTTTACTTAGAATATTGAATGTAAACAGTTTGGTTGTTTTTAGGATAATGTCCAAAATAACCTGAAGCTGTTGCCACAGAACTTTGAAAGTATAACGCTAATATTCATATATTTTTACTTTGAATTTTTGGGGGACTCTTGTGATAACACTGGAGTATGTTAACAACCTCCAAGCCAGCCGGTAAATGTCCGTTCTTTATTTATTTCAGACGTTTTCGATCATATGCCAGTTGATATTATCATATATACACCACAATGACATAATAATCTTCATTATATTCGTTGAGTGAAATTATGATAATTAATAATGAAGCAATGATGAAGTCACAAATTATTACAGTAAATAAAATCGTAAATGGATGTAAATTGTTTATTAAGCAAAGTGAGAAATATAATCACCAATACCTAGTAGGTAATTAATAACGTACAAATAATTTATTAATGCTATAACATCATTGGTTATTGGAATTAAATAGTGATGTCTGTTAATATTCACATCATTTGTTAATATCTGGGTCAAGATTCACGGAATCGTCTTGGTGTCTAAACATTGACCGGAGTTTGTTTTAAATAAAAAAAGTATGTTTGTACTCATGTACGCAAGTTGTTTGACGTTTTTAAGCAAAACTGGCTACATATAAAAAAACAAAAGTGGCTACATATAAAAAAAAATAAAACTGACTGCTTAGAATAAAAAAAAATAAGACTTTGGCGGGAACGGGAGAAGTGAGGTTGTCATTTTATTTAGATTTTCTATTTTTTACATTTTTAGGAGTTTTAAAGTACAATAGTGATAGTATATTGTGTTTTAAAGTTCTGTGTAAGTAACAAGAATGGAGGTGATCTAAATAAACATGTGTAGCTGAACTATTCACGCTCTTCCAAGAAGTCTTTATAACTTCAGTAAAGCCTACTATCACTTTACTGGAGGAGTTTTACGCTAAGAAAAAACTGATTTACTTGTGATTCTACACTATGGATTCTACTTATTAATACGTGACATTGGCAAATACGCTAAACTGTGCGCCATGCCTTAAAGGAAGAAGAAGAAAAGAAAAAGGGCGGGAAACTTCGTTTCCCTCTTTGACTCATATTTACTTGATCAATGGCTAAATGCAATCTGCGAAGCCAAAACAAAGAGAAAAAAAAAAGTTTGGAAAAAGTAATAAATTTTGTGTTACATCGGCGCGCGTAACTTCTTCACTCGCTAAAAAATACACCCTGATGTTTTAGTAACATAAAAAAAAATAAAAAATTGTTCCTACACCTTACTGGACTTATACCATCAAAATTGGTAATTGTTGACATAAATTGGTATATTTCAACATTAACTAATATCGGTCATTCACAGTAACATACAAGTACACATTTATTTCCTTAATCCACTAGCACCAGTTTGCGGGAAAACATCCAACCTCATATCGTGATATTTGCGTTTAATACTTTCCCAGGTGGTAGTATCCTGAGCGGGAGTTCGTCTCAACCACTAACATCATCTTACTGTCACCAAACAGTACTGTTTGGTAACAGTAAGATGCGAAGACACTAACTCTGTTGCGTTCGAGTGTGGTACGACAGCCAGTGAAATGTTGGCACAAGAGGCATTTTATTTTAGTCTTTTAGTTTTAGTGAGGAGTATTTTAGTCCTCAGTGTGGCCAACGTATTTGCAATCTGAAGTGCTTTCTTACCCTCGTCATTGTGTGTCCATGAGCCACAATCCACTTACCATCAAATGGATTGTTTTCTCTGCATATCAAAAAATTATGAAACTAATATTTAAGGTCGTTTTTCTTTACAGCCGGTGGCGGAAGAACCATTTAGATTCGAAATGGAGCTGGATGACCTTCCAAAAGAGACGCTCAAGAAGTACATCTTCGAAGAGACATTACTGTTTAAACAGCTTAACGAGATCGCGTAGACGCGGAGCCCCGCCCGCTTCCGCTAAAACCCCTGACCATAGCCTGGCGGCACCTCGCTTGGACAAGGTCGGGCCTACGTGCAAGCTTCTTGCTATTTACGATTTATAAACTCAATAGACAGTAAACAAGTCTCCCCAGCGCCTTTATCTAATCCTTCGATGACATTGATATGTTATCAGTGAATAAAAGTAATTCTATCAGCTTGTGATTCATACGATCACACGAGGAAAACAGGAAGCGTGCACGCGATGCAACTAAATCAATTTTTAAGTGGACAATGCGGAAAGAACGGTTCGAGTTGTTCGCTTTACCAAAGTTAGATAACGTTCTGACCGACCCCAGTTATTCATCTTGTAATGTAACATTCGTTAAGTATTCTACAGTTTTAATGTTGGTATTCTACTGTAAGATGTAATTTAACAAAAGGAATTAGGCTGAGTTTTGTTCGTAGACAACATAACTTGGATTTTCAATAATCCGAATGAAGTTTAATTTCTTGACTTCTGCCGATTACATGAATCGTTAAGTACACTAGTGAGTAATTACACGTGCTATTGACGGGCAATCAACATGGCAAGAGCTATTATCGTGAGGCGGCACACAGTGCCGTGAATACATAATATTATTAAAAAAGTACTGCCAAAGAAATCGGCTTTCATAAGACTAGGAGATGTAAACGCTGTTTCTTACTCCACCATACTGTGTTACTTTATCGTAACTTATGGTCATAAATGGTAAGTATACCGTCATAAATCATGACGTTGCTTTAACGTGACGTCAGCGGCTATTGTTAACCGCGTAAAATTACAATATGTATTATTATTACGAATTATACTTATAATTGAAAAGTAATCAGTAAACATTAAAAAAATTGAAGACAATAAACTAGATCTTCTAATCGATAATATTACAATGTTTTGTTATGAATCCGATAAATCGATAAATTAATATAAGATTTTAGAACTGACCGCATTGTATACTAAACTACCGATAAACTGGCGGTAAATAAAGTAAAAATATTTTTTTTAACTCCCGACGCAATATGAGGGTGTTATAGGTTTGAAACTAGTCTGTCGGTCTGTTTGTTGCATCGTAGCTACAAAATGATGAATGGATTTATAACCTGATTTTTTTGTTTAAAAGTCGCAGCTGTCAAGAATTTTCTTAGTTACCTATGTTTGGTGTTAATAGATCCATTTTTACGATATTCATCTTCGAATTTTATATGTGAAAGAATCTTAGGCATTTCGTGAATAAAAACGTCAAGTTTGATAACAGTAGGTTTAATGATGACCAGCATGAAGTATTATTAAAAATAGGTAGCTTTTTGAACTGAAAAGCTTCAGAGAAAAATTGCATTCATAAATTTATATTTTACTATTATATTATTTGCTCTTTAACAGAGAACAGTGAAATATAATTATTTACTTTTATTTGCTTTTTAAGGATTACTGTTAATTATTTTTTGTATTGGGTATTTTTAAATTTTAATTTAACATATTTATTATACACTTATTGTCTTTGCTTAATATCCAATTACATCCGACGTTAACGACCTTTCTTACCATTTCTGACCGAAGATAATTGGTAATTTACCATTTCTGACCGTCAGATTAGTCAGGTGGTGTACCTCACGGTCAGTTTACATCTCTAATTAAGACCGATTTCATTTCTACCTCCAATGGTTCAAATATTTAAGTTTGTTCTACTAAACGTACACTAGTTTTTGCTAATAACTATGCTTGCTTTCAATTTTGATTCTGTTAATTGTCGTAAAAAATAAATTATTGACAGTAATTATCACTTAAGAATTTAAAGATAAATTTTGACTGGGTCATGAAATGTAGGGGTATCAAACAGTATAATATCGAAACGTAGAAATCTTATAGGAAAATAGATAGGACTTTTCTGAAATTTATAAACGTTATATTAATGGAACAGTTTCTAAATTGAATTAGGTAACCTAAAGTTAGGGGAGGCTATCGCACAGATATTCTACAGTATTACCTACAATGAATAGAAAACAAACACGAACGAGATATCTCAGAAGCTCAGGACAAAGCAAACATTTATCTAAATGAAACATGTAAAATGAGCAATTTATTGACGCCCAGTTTTTAAAAATCAAATATGATATGGGAGACATTTTAACCTTAAATAGATATGGCCGAAGCTAAGTTTAATGGAGAAAGTTTATGTAAATATTTTTACATTTCGAATTAATGTATTTTGAAGTGTCACAGAGTAATAATGTTTACGAGCACTACTACTTTATTCATTAATTCTAATGTGATTTAATTACTATACGAAACTAAATTTACATATGAGGTTACGGGAGGTCTTTGTTGGAAAACTTGTTCGTTCAGTGATTTCTCTAATAATTGTCGTCTTCCTATTATTGCATGTTAGCGCACAATACTATAATAATAGAATAGAGTTATTCTTCATATCAAATATATTAAAAGTTATTTAGAATGTTTGGAAGTTAAGTTAGTGATCGTGCGTTTAATATTGTTGTCAAGTTTTCCAATGAAAGACCCTGAGTAAACGGACAGTGAAATTGAGGAGTTCGTGTACGTACGGGTCTAATCTGTTGTTAACTTATTAATGTCTATACGATGTTGTTAAAGTATCTAAGTCCACGTTTCCAATGTCATATCTGTCTACACTCCATCGGAGACCGTGGTCTGTTTCTACTAAGACTTGACTAAAGTTACTTGTTGAAAGTATTTAGGATGGATTAGCGGATAAATACGTCATTTAGTAATAGCAAAACTATTGAGAATATGAAATTCGTTACGTTAAGCTCAAAGTTCTAACTTTTGAACGGTATCGAGTTCTGCTTGAGCCGCAATGTTACGTATTATAGTTAAATGTATAACTGAAGTCATCGCTTCACAGTCATATCGACGTTGCGTATTTATAATAATGTTGACTCATTAATCTACATTTTTCGTCTACGTGAAAATTATCAACTCTCATCTCATGATCATTAACATAAGCTTTTTGAAATGTTATTTCATCTAAAAAGCCTGTTTGTCAGTTATAAGCCATTTTCTTATTGTTTTTACGTGCTTTTGTAATTTAAATTGTATTTTTAGGAATAAATCGTTCATTGTACTAATAAAAAGACAATCAAATTAATATACAGTTGGATTTGTAGTAATTTTACATCGAATAAGTGGAAATCGTCTCTTCATTGGCTGCGATAAACTTGTTAAATATTTGTATTATTTTTTAATTAAATAAACGTGTTGTATGGAACTGCTAAGATTCTTTCCCTATTAGTTTTGTAATTGTAAGATGAGAATTTTTTAAATAAACCTAAAACAGTGACACTAGACTTCATCATGTATTTATTGTTAAATAAAATATGAGTGTTGCCATATTTTCTTAAGTCATTATGTACAAATTGGATATTATAGGATCATTTATTGTCTGTCAACAGTTGAATATTACGAAAATAAAATCGAAATATATGTTTTGTTTCATTTTTAATATTCCTATAGTCTTTTATAACGACAACGTTGTGTATTGTGAGATTAAAAGATTGTTAGAGTTTAATTGATAAGATGATGATGATGATGATGAAATTATTCTAAATGCTAACGGGGTTATTTGGCAAAAACTGGTCCGCTAAATGGTCTCTGATTGTGGCAGTCTGCTTCCTGTTACCTGTGCCTAATATGAAATGATATTTCGTTCCTTTCATGCTGATCAAAGAGAATAAGAAGGTAAAACATAATATGTGCCAATTGCTTACTTTTGAATTTATGTAGATCGTAAGAGGGCTTATTTGTATCCATTTAATGACACTTAACCACCCAATGTCTAAGGATTATTGCTAAAAATAGCATTTGTTGTGACTTAATACTCTGTTCACCCCGAAATAGTTTGAAAATGTCTAGAGTAGTATGTAGATATACCTATGTAAAATTATTACCCACGGATAGTTTCCATTATTAAAAAAAATAAGTTAATATGTTACTTATATTATTAATTATAATCCTCTATTATATTAAACGAGCAATATTTATATACAGGTTAATTTAAAAATACTAATAACGTCTAAGTGCAAAATTCCTGTCATTATACCTAACAACTTTTGTTGTACGTCTGAAACGTAATTATTCTGTACGTATTTCTAATGGTACAGTGCAAGCGCACCGGGCCTCAGCGTGCGCACATGTGCGTGTTCCGGGTAGAGTAGGTACCATTTTCAGAAACATTTATGTATTTTATTTTTGTATGAAAGAAAAAACTTGTGAATTTTTAAAAGTCGTAGAAATAAACTTATTGGGGATAATGTTTAGTACAAAAGACTAAGAGGTTATTAGTATTTTTAAATTAACCCTGTATATTTGATATCGCTTTCTCGAAAACGGCTCTAGGGATTTCGATTAAATGACAATGCCCAAATTCTGTTACACTGGTCCCAGAGTAACCATTCTATTAATAAAAATATTTTAATTTCTTATGATTTTCTCTGTGGTTTATAACTCCCTTAAGCTAGCGCAAGTAATAATCAAAATAAAAAGTATTTTTAGTAACTATACATTCATTATAGCTGAACAAGGCTGTAGACATTGACGTTTCTGTACTTTATATTACGTAATGTGCAGATTTATAATAAAAAATGACCGTATCTTAGAATTTAATAGCGCTTTTCTAAACTATTACTGAAAAACTCTAAACTCTCCTTTTCTCGCGATTGAAATAACTGACAAGAAAATAGCAAATCAACGACGCTGTCCGAGTTTGACTTATGAATTATGACAGACCGCCACACCTAACGACATTGGCATTTCGGATTTTTATTATGACACATCACCATCTACATACTAGACCTGAGTCAATCGTTCATTTTCAAAGATTCGATCGTTCAAGTATTGATTTGAAAAAAGATTCGGTCAAATGATCCAATCAATCATTGATCCCTTGATTGTATACAGATACAATCATGATGTATTTGTATTTTTGATTGAAATGAAAGATCGAACAATTGTGTGAGTTATCTGATCTTTTACGATTACGATATTTTTTATAGTTATAATTATAATTTAGACGCATTCATATTATTATTATTGTATGTGTTTTAAAAAACAATGTGTAATTTTTTTGAATTTCACTTTTTATCACACTAAACGGCATAAACAATCTATTTAATATTGACAAGTACCGAGATCGAATCGGTTAAATGATCGAATCGATGAACGATACGTTCATTCAAATGTGATTGTAATCATCAATACTTTGAAATGATTGCAATCAAATGATCGAATCAATCACGACCGACACAGATCTACTACATACATATTTGCTTGTGTAAGAACGTGTGAACTTGTTTTTCTGGCGATTTTATTAGATTGTATGTAAATAACAACCCCTGCTGTGTTTGTGGGTGCTTTGTTTGTCTGTATGGTTACTAATGACTGTATTCTACTTGACTTCTGTAGTGGTTTTGGAAAATCTCGCGATGTGCGTGCTATTTTTTGGTAGGCGCTTTTAATTTTTTTCGTAATATCTTTAAATTCGCTAGCTATCTTCTCGCTTTTATTACTATTTAGTTAGTTACTATTTCGAAGTGCTCTTAATAGCCCATACAATAAAATAAATATTAATACCGGGCATGCAAATTTGTGGATGGGGTTCCATAGTTTTTGGGCATTGTCATTTACATTATAGGGGATGAGGGGGCGACAAATCGATCTAGCTAGGTCTCAATTCTGGGAACAATCCTTTTCTCCGTCTTTCACACACTTAAAACTTCTAAACTTTAATTTTGCAGCAGAATTAACTTCTTAATTGCACAATGGCTAGAGAGCGTAGGTTTACCACGCCGAAATGCGCGTGTTCGAATCCTGCAATGTGGCCAAATCTGTTTTTTTAATAAGTTGAAATAATATGGTCTAAGTTCAGTTTACAACAAGTATCTATTAAAAACATATATCACTTTAATAATGTACTTACAATAAGGAAATAAAATGAAAAATAATGATAAAAGCGTAGACGTCATAACTTCAGACAGCCTGTCCCGTACTACGAAGTGAGTCAAATAATATCAGATAAAATATAAATGTATGCGTGCTGTATTCTAACGAAATGGCGACCGATCACCTTATCTGATAATAAATGTGTGTCGTATGTATAAGTGAGTTGGGTTATCTGATTTTCTGATATAGCTCACCGTTACGGCCCGGACAAGGCGTCTGGCTTTGTACTTATTTATATAGTCTATGGCTAAAAGTCGTGGAGAACAGCTATTCTTTATAATCCTGAACAATGAATTTAATGTCAAATTTCATGGACTTCCTTTATTTTAAGATACTGTTATTTAAAAGAGTAGTATTGTACAAGCAATATTTGCATATTTATAATCGCGTTCTCGAAAACGGCTCTAACGATTTCGATGAAATTTACAATATAGAGCTTTACGGTGGTCAAAAATTGATCTAGCTAGGGTCCAATTCTGAGAAAATTCGTGTTTTCACACACTCATAACTTCTAAACTAAACTCTTCTGATCTTACAACAGTTTACCTTGTCAGTAGTACAGTGGTTAGAGCGTAGATCTACCAAGCTGAAATGTGGTCAGAGTTTTTTTTTTGTTATCTTTTTTGTAAGACACCGAGTAAAGCTCGGTCACCCAGGTACTTATTAATTATAAGACAACTTTACGACGAACACCTACTGTTCAGTTACGACGATTTTTATGTCCTAAGCATTTTCATGAAATTGCTTCTAATAAAGAGAATAAATACATATTTATTTCTATATCTGATGGAGATTGCACTTACACATTCAATTTGTCGTCTATATTCAATGCATCAGTCTGATTAAACTGACGTCAGATTGATCGCATATTGCGTTGGTTGACGAAGTGAAGGTTTGATTGTCATAATATTGTCATCAATCAGATCAGTCACAAGATCAAGGGATTAATTGACGCCATATTGAATGTCTCCTCCGTATATGGAGTATGGAGCCTGTTTCTCCCTTCAGATATCACTAGGTCCTCACTTTATCAACATAAGTATAAAAGGCTTCCCTATGTCCCTACTAAAATGTATTGTAGCAATAAAGAACATATTACGTACAGTCACTTTTACATTTTATTTCTCGATAACTAATGAATCACAGACTGTTGTAATAAATAGCAAATGAATGCAAAATAGTGGATAGTGAAGAATGCTGCTGAAAAATTATGTAGAATTATCCAGATCTTGGCAGGCATCGGCTTATAAAGACTCGTTGACGTCACTTCTGCCACGGCTTGACTGCACTAGGTGTGGCAGGATGTGACGTCAGTTAGGCCGACCCGGCGAAAGTAGTGACACCTCGCTCCCTTCAATAGGCTAGTTTGACGTCACTTCTTTTTACGGCTAAGCGGCAAGTATGAAAATTATATCGGATAGTCTGGCTGGGTGACGGGGCTGGCTAGCCCGGCGAAGCTGGCCAGCTCGGCTTGGCCGGCGAGGCAATATGGCGCCCGGCTTCGTGACAAATGTGAAATATTTGTTTTTTGTTATACTCCGACTCAAAGTATTTCATATTTACGAACGTATGTCTGAGATATTCAAAAAACTTACTAAAGAAATGTATGTCGAATTATTGGAATCACGTGGAAATAAAATAGGAGGCGATGCTTTCACTATGGCGGCTTTGTTGCAAGAGAGACAGAGTAGGAAACTTAGTGTTACAAATGTTGCCATATGTAAAACTAACTTAATAATATATAATATTTGTTGTATTTCTACAACCCCCCTCAACAAATATTTTCCTACAAATTTAAACTATTTTTCTTTAAACTAAATTATTCTTTTACACAAATCAAAAACTAAACTTTCTTAACACTTTTCTAACAACACTGTCCTATGTTTCTCAAACAATATCTTACCCAGGGGTTTGGTTAACAAATCAGCTATATTATCCTCAGTTCTAATGTATTCTAACAAAATATAATTGTCTTTTATTTTATCAATAATGAAGTGATATTTAATATCCAAATGTTTAAGTCTTTTGTTAATCTCATTGTTGCATGCTAATTTAATTACTGACTGATTATCCTCAAATATTTTTATCACCTCATCATTAAAAATACCAAAGTCAATTAATACATTTCTCAACCAACATGCTTCTGTTATTGCTAAAGTTAACGATACATATTCAGACTCTGTGGATGACAACGATACACAAGACTGGTTTTTACAATACCAAGAAACTAAACAATCATTTATTTTAAACAAAAAACCACTTGTTGATTTCCTATCAGTGTTATCACCTGCCCAGTCTGAATCAACAAAACCTATAATACCAGAGTTATCACTACTGTACACTAAATTAAGATTTAAACTCTTTTCAAACACTTATATAATAATTCACTAGAACAATGCTGAAATCTACTTAAAAAACTCACTGATACACATAAATCTGGTCTGGTGCCGCATACTGCGTACATTAAGCTACCTATTAACTGTCTACACTTTTTTCAGTTTCTGGACTTTCAGATTTATCTCTTTTAAGCAAATCAAAATTAAAATTCTGGTTAATGGGTGTGTTAATAGTTTTACAATTTAACATGCCAAACTTTTTTAAAACCTTTAACAAATAATTTTTCTGTGATATTATTGTTTTATTTTCTTTCTGTTCTATATCAATCCCTAAATAACTCTTAGCTAACCCCATATCTTTCATTTTAAGGTTCTTTTGCAATTGCTAACTCTAAATGTCGGTAATTTAGCTACTGGAGAGTATACTTCTAAATCTGTATCATTTTGTTCAAAACCACGAGCTACTAATCGCGCTTTATATAACTTTTCATTACCTATATTTTTTTATTTTAAACACCCATTTACTTGATACTACATTAGTCCCTTCAGGTATTTCATTAACTTCTGACCATGCGTTATTAATTCTTAAACTCTCTAATTCTGTATCGATAGCTTTTTGCCACTGTTCTTTATCTTCACTTTTCATAGCCTCGTCATAGCTTAAAGGTTCTATATTCAAAGCTACAAAATTTGATTCATATTCATCCATCCATGTAGGTCTTTTTCTTGTCCTTTTTTCTCTCTTTGATGTTTTTTCCTGCTCACATTTTTCTGTTGAAACTATCTCTATTTGTTCGTCTTCTTTTTTACTTACCTCTTTCTGTATCTGTACCTCTATGTCAATGTCTTCATTTTCTTGCATTTCTATTTCTTCTTCTTCCTCGTAGAAACTATGTACATTTTCACCATAGTCTTCTTCTTCACTGTCATCATTTATTTCTTCTTCTGCATTACTATCATAATTTATTTCTTCGTTTACATTAAAGTAATTTTCTCTTTGTTTGTTTGTATCTCGTTTTTTATTATCTGTATTTTCTTTTATAAATATTACATCCCTTTTAATAAGAACATCATTTTTAGCTGGAAAATATATCCTAAAACCCTTTGTGTTTTCTCCGTAACCTACAAAATAACCTATATCTGACTTACTGTCCCATTTTTTACGATTTTGTTCTGGAATATGCACTGCAACTTTTGAACCAAATACTTTTAAATTATTTATGTTGTATAAATTTTTATTTAACCATAATCCGTAAGGTGTTACATTTTTGAGTCTACTTTTACCAGTTCTATTTATTATAAATACTGCTGTATTAACCGCTTCTGACCATAAGTTTTTGGGTAAATTAGTTCCTAATAAAATAGTTCTTGCACACTCTGTTACTGTACATATTTCATGTTCTATACATCCGTTCTGCTCCGGTGTATATGCCACACTTGTTTGATGAACAATACCCATAGAATCAAAAAGAGACTTTACCTGCTTATTCACAAATTCTAATCCACAATCTGATTCCCATGCCGAGATTATATGTTGGTATGGTGTTGGGAGCGCTGAAGTAATTTTTGTTATTGCCATACTATCGCTTATGGGTGCACCTAGAGTTTTCATTGTGTTCATAAATTCTTCCATTCTTCCGAGGAATGCTGACATAGTTTCTCCTTTATTGTATTGAATGGCGAAAAACTTTTGCTGTATTAAGTGTAATGATAATTCTCCTTTCTGTTCGAATATGGTATGCAACTTATTCCATATTTGGTTACTTGATTCGCAACTGACTATGTGTCCTATAACTTTCTCAGATAGTCTAGTGACTAAAATTCCTTGCGCTTTTGCGTCTTTGCTTTTCCAAAGCTTCTGTTCCTTGGCCGTGTCTGATATTGGATATTTGTTTACACCTGTTATTATATCATAAAACTCCGCTGCCTTTAGAATAACTGATATTTTGAACTTCCATGTGTTCCAGTTTTTAATACCTTCGAGAACTATTTGGTTGTTCGACCCGATTGCTGCATCGCACCACGCCTCCATTTTGTGTAGCTCGCTGTTGTACTTTACCGTACTACTGTATGCCGTTTTTTCTTTGTTGTTTTACCACAACTTATTGCTTTACAGCAATTAATACTATTTCCACTTTCCAGACAAGTTTTTTTGGATCTTTACACGTGCCTGGGCCCATAACCTATTGGAATCACGTGGAAATAAAATAGGAGGCGATGCTTTCACTATGGCGGCTTTATTGCAAGAGAGACAGAGTAGGAAACTTAGTGTTACAAATGTTGCCATATGTAAAACCAACTTAATAATATATAATATTTGTTGTATTTCTACACGAATATATAAATAGATGGGTGTTTCTTTATTCCAGGTAATTCTTTACTTCCAGGTCATTCCCCTTTCACAGAAATAAGTCATATTTGAATAAAGAGTACTGTATGATAGAATGGCGACGAACAATCTGCTGGGCATAATTTTTTTATCCATACGCCTTGCCATTAAACAATATTTTACTAATGAATCAGAAGTAAAAGTTTAAAAAAGCGATAAACATATCTACCGACTTATTTTGATGGCTTTACTTTTGAAGTACACAACAAGCGACTCTTACCTTTTTATTATCTATTATATGCGATGAATAATAAATAATTTAATAATAAAATTACAAATCCCGACACAAAAATTTAGACCAATTTCCACCAAACAGCAAGAACATTCTCGAATACCTTTGCCACTCTCAAAAAAACACCTTTGCCGTTTCAAAAACAAACAAGTAGGATTTTTCGTTAAAGAGTTACTATGCCTCAGGTAGTTTTTAAAACCTACAATATTTCTTATCTTTTTTACCCAACTATCTATATGTATTTATCTATATCTATCTACACTATGCTACCATATATAAATCTGTAGCGTCTGTCCGTCAGTACAATTTTACTGTAAAATTTTGTGATAAATAGGCGTTTTATGATTCACCGACTTCGATTCTACCGTTTTTAAAATTTTTGTCTGTCTGTAGGCTGTGACGTAGGCTAGACGTAGGGTTCTTTACAAGAACAACGTTTATACATATGTACATGAAACATGATTATACATATCTACATGTTTATACATATCTACATGTAACCTCACCTAATCAGTATATACATTCAGTCAAGAAAGTATCGGGAATGGATGATTTGTTTATTAAAATTCAATTATTTTTTTTTGTTGTTGTTAGATTGGCACAACTGTTTTCCATTTTGGCGCGGAGTTTGAGTTGCATTTGTTACTTAGATTAAAAACAGTGCTGTTTTTAGTTATATCATTCTAGTGTATATTGCGAATTTCATAATGGACAAAAACATCGAACAAAGAGTTCGAGTCTTAAATTTTACATCGCCAATGGAATTTCGTGTTCGGAGTCACTGAAAATGTTACAGAAGGCTTACGGTGAATCGACTGTATCAAAACACGTGCTTATGAGTGGTACAAAGCGTTCAAAAGCGGTCGAGATGTGATGGAAGATTTACCTCGCTCTGGTAGGTCATCAACGTCTGCAACTGAAGTTAACATCGCAAAAGTGAAGGAAATAGTGACTGAAAATGCTCAATCAAGTTTGAGAGAGATAGCCGCCGAACTTTCTGTGTCTCACGAGTCGATCCGTACCATTTTAAATAATCACTTGCGTATGAAACATGTTGCCGCTCGGCTAGTCCCAAAAGACCTTTCAAAAGAATTTTCTGAAAGAAGAAGTGTCGCTGAGAACTTGCTAGAACGAGTCAATTCCAACCCACATTCATGAAACGCATTGTTACTGGTGACGAGACGTGGGTTTACGAGTTTGACATGCAAACTAGTCAACAAGCTTCGAAGTGGCGCCTTCCAATTGAACCGAAACCGAAAAAACCACGCCAAAGTCGATCAAAAGTCAGTCATGTTAACGGTTTTCTTTAACTGTCGCGGTGTTGTGCACTCGGAATTCTTGCCGGAAGGTCAAACGGTAAATAAAGAATATTATTTGGGCGTTATGCGGCGTTTAAGAGAGCAAATTCCACGAAAAAGGCCAGATTTGTGGAAAGAAAATTCTTGGATTTTGCACCACCATAATGCACCTTCACACAAGGCCATCATTGTGAACGAATTTTTGACCAAAAACTCAACAAATACCATCGACCAACCACCTTATTCACCAGATATGGCTCTAGCCGACTTCTTTCTTTTTCCTAAACTCAAATTATCCCTTTGTGGCACCCGTTTTCATTCGGTAGAAGACATAAAGGAGAATTCGCGGCGAGCACTGAACTCAATTCCGGAAAAAGCGTTTAAAAAATGTTGTGATGATTGGATTATTCGTTGGCGTAAGTGTATCGTTTCTGAAGGAGCATACTTTGAAAGTGATAAAATAAATTTGGATGAATAACTAACATTTCGTATATTATTGATCTTTTCAAGGTACTTTCTTGACAGAGTAGTATATATGTATGGTTTTTCCTTCGTCGTAGTATGTTTTTGATGTCCTAAATATTTTTAAAAGCTGTCTTAGCATAATGATCATTTAATAGATACTAGACTCAGGACCCATCCCTGACGGAGAAAAAAAGTACTTACCAAATGTTTTTCATTTTACGTACAAACACTGAACCATAAATTCAGTTTCGTATTTCTCTTTAGTGACTTCGAATCCATAAGTTAAATACTTCGTAATGGAAAAAGTTCACATTAATCTCGTGGTAGAGACAGGGGGAGTGAACAAACGTTATAAACTTTTATTAGTCTAAGCTAAAACATTTGCTGAGTAAACACTAGTTAGACATTAACTTTTCACTATTTGCTTTGTGTAAGTAGTCAGGTATATCACTTCGAAAAACGCGTTCGAATTGTCTAACAAAACTATCTGCACAATGTAGACAGTTCCTACCTAACTATATTATTTTGCCCTTTCTATTTACATTTGACTAAATATTTCTGTTTACTTACAAAAAATGAAGACATCGATTAGGGTATAACTGAAAAAAAAAATTCCAACCTTCTAAATGCTCTTGAATGGTATAAATATATAATATACTTATACTACTATAATATAAATCTGTTTAACAATTTTACTGTCAAATTTTGTGCCTGACTTCGATTCTACAATTTTTAAAATTCTTGTGTCTGTTGTCTGTCGACAAAAAAAAAGTAGCCTATCTTTTACGCAATCACATTTTATTACTAATACCAATTTAGATTAAGATTGGTCAAGCCATTCTTGATTCCTGATTTATAAAAGGACACATAGACGGACAAAAATTTTAAAAATGGTAGAATCTAAGACAGTGAGTTACAAAATAACTATTTATCACAAAATATGACAGTAATACTCGTATGTAGGTACATGTAATCTAATAATAAATAAATCCGGGAAAGCTACGAAAAACTTTTCACACAGACAAAGACGCAGGTACAGCTAGTTTTTAAATATAACGAAAATGATTTTTTCTTTGTCCTTCAATCACGTGAAAACGACTGAACGTATCGGTATGGAACTATGACCATTTCACGCGGAAACGTTTGTAGAGGGTTTAAGGCTATTTGTTTATTTTATTCCACACAGACTTTTTACCATTTTTCAAACAAAAATCTACTATTAAGTACAACGGCGAAGCTAGGTTCTAAATAAGCCCTGTATCAATATTTGTAGGGGCCTTTTTTACTCTTTTAAAATGAACGTAATATTTTTTTATAAAACGAACAAAACGCATTACCGAACAAAATAAGTAGACTTATTTATATTATTACTAGCCGTCCCTCGCCCGCTTCGCGTGGCGTAATATACTCGCGCAAGACAAATATAAAATTTTATATCTAGCCTTTATTTTTATTATGATCGACAATTTATTTTTTTATTATGCATTTCTACAGGTCCGAAATTTGACAAATCAATGCTAACTACGTATATATAGATAAGTAAAAATCAAATCTTTTTAAACGGTTTTAATCATTTTGAATCCTTTTTTCTAACCAGAGGTACTTTGACTTAGATTTCTTCTATTAAATAATTTTAAATGAACAATGTTTAGATAAAAAAGTAATAATTAAAGCTTCTCTCATTCCCTAAGCATGACTATTCCTGGTGGATGCTAATTACTGTTCTTGGCATCCACCAGTGCTCCGAGTCGAAAGAATGTACTTACATGAGCTTACTCGCTTTAGCAAACAGCTAATGTAAGCTCATGTAAATTCATTTTTTCAACTCAGTGGTGTAGTCTACGTTCGCTACATAGTATTTATTAATATAATCAAAAATAGAAAATTAAATACTTAAAACTTCTTTATATACAATGTTTTTCGTTTTTCCAATTGACTGAAGAATTACCACGCTCTCAGGTGAACTTACTCTTGAACATGCGACATATAGTTGACCATGAGAGAAACAGTCATTTCTTAAATCAATACCAGCCATCTTTAAACTCTGCCCTTGTGCCTTATTAATCGTCATAGCATAACAAACTTTGACAGGAAATTGCAGACGTTTAAATTCGAAGTGGTAATCTGATGGAATTAGAGGAATTCTTGGAATGAATACTGTTTCTCCTTCATATTTTCCGGTGAAAATCAAGGCTTTAATGACATTTTTGTGTAAGACCTTAACTTGAAGCCTGGTACCATTACATAATTTTGGCGGATTTAAATTACGGAGCAACATTATTGGAGTGCCAATCTTGAGAAGAACATGAGAAGGTATCCCTGGTGAATTGAGAGTATGTAAGAACTCCACAGTAGTGGACAGCCTCTTCATCTTCCATTACTGTGTCCACCGAATGATATGTTACTTGCTCAATTGGCAGTTTCTCCAGCAAAATGTTGTTAATGTAATTGGCTTGTTCATTTGTTGGTGTGAGAATGGCTTTCCTTTAACCATGAACTGCAATTGTCGCCAACTTTGTCAATATTCGGGTATATTTTGTCAGTCAAGGCGATTAAATCTGGGACAGTCAATACAGGACACCTTTATTCTTCCGTCTTCTTCCGGAATCTTGCTATCACCTATATCAATTAGTAATTTTGAAAACTCCTCTGCTTTTGAGTTTGGCTGGAGATGGACACGCATATTGATAGTCAAAGATAGAATTTTGACCAAAGGCCATAAAATTGATGACTTGATACATGCTTTAACTTCATCTGCACGTGTTCCTCGTGGCACAACAGGCAAAGTTTGTCTAAAGTCACCAGCCAAGAGAACATTTACTCCACCCATAATTCGGTCGCAACCTCTAATATCTTGGAGTGTTCTATTTAAAACTTCAATACTTTTTTTATGAGCCATAGTGCATTCATCCCAGATAATTATTTTTGCTTCTCGTAGCACATGAGCCATATCACTCTGTTTAGAGATGTTACAAAGTGGAGACTCAGAATAACCTAAATTGAGAGGTAATTTAAACGCAGACTGAGCTGTTTTACCTCCGTCTATCAAAGTCGCAGCAATTCCAGAAGAAGCAACCGGTACAGCGATATTCTTTTCACTCCTGATTTTAGCGAGCAGTAAATTTATTAAAAACGTTTTTCCAGTACCACTTGGAGCATCTAGAAAATATAACTGCCCAGAATCAGAAATAATCGAATTTAAAATTTCATTGTAAACTTTTTTCTGTTCTAGATTTAATTTAGGAACATTTTCTGCTACAACATTAGTCATATAGGTGGTGTCGTAAGCCAATTCACTAAGATATTGACGATTAGTGATAATACATCCTTTATCTCGTGATGGAGAGTGGAGACCGAACTGAAGAAGAGTTTTTCCCGACATTGAGATAACAATATCTTCAAGTAGTATGAGACATTTGTTGTAAAACTTCTAGCATCAGCTCAACATTTCCACGGTCTCGTTCTACCTCTTTTCTAATATCTTCCGAAAAATAGTAGCGATACTTCTCCTATAATTTTGGTGGATCTCCAACATGACAAAAAACTAATATAATGGCAAACAACTCACGCATCTTATAAGGAGAATCAGAAATGCAAGCTTCTTCTAGAGTGCGATACCAATTAGCATCATCTTCGAGAAGACCAAGCGCTCTACATGCTGCTTGAAATGTTGGATGAATTACTTCATTAACATTTTTTAAAGTAGAAAATGATGTAGGACCTCGAATCTCATGTTAAAGAAGACGAAGGTGATAACATTCAGTATTTCCGGGATGCACGGTATAAACTCTACCTAAAATTTGATCTTTCTTGACTCCTAAATAACTTTGAACATCTTTACCTTTTTTACTTCTTTCGAAGCGGTTATTTTTCCATACGTAATAAGCTGGAACTTCAACGAACAAAAGAGTTATTGCAAAGTCATCAACTTGGCAAAGCTCAAAAAAGCCATTAGGGTAGTTTTTGGAGGATTAAGTACTTTATCAATCACATCTTTTTTTTGTAAAATAAATTCTTTGACCGTTTTTAAGATGTACAGCAAGATGCATCACTGAAGGAAGCCTGTCATGGATGGGAAAACGAAATATTCGCCAGACTGCTTCAGAGCTACTGATGTAACGTCCCGCCTGGTACTTCATCACGTCATCCATATCTTTAATAGTAAATGCTGCTTGGTCAGATCCTTTATTTACATACTTACAGATGTATTTTATGGATTTTACAGAGTTACAACTCTCTACATTAATATGAGTCCCGAATGTATGGGACAGTACGGGATTGTACGGCACTATCCATCGGTTGTCGATTTCAACTCCGCTGAGGTTAAACGTTTGTCCACCGTCTGCTGGAGATCGTCTACGATACTTAGGATATCCGTCTTCTCCTGTTTGAGTATCTTTTAAAAATACCTTGGGGTATTTTTTTGTACACTTTCCATCAACCATACATGGTGAATTTGAATTGAAAGATCCACATGGACCGTGAACCATGGTTGTCTTGATAATTTGATTAAGGTCTGGATTTAGTTTTGGATCAGGTAACTCAGCGCAGATAATTTGGTCTGGACTCTGGTCTTATTTTTTCTTTTAACCACAATAAAATATGAACATGAGGGAGTCTACGTTTCCACCATTCTATTGTGTACATGTGACATCTTGTGTCACCAAAGATACGACTCGCAGTAAGAAGTTTCATCATATGTTTTACTTTGACATTGAAAACCCTCGCTATGATGTCATGTCTATCATGAGACTGTTGACCTTCACTTAAAAGCTCTGTTATTTCCGGCCACTTAGGATTGCAGGTGAATGTGATGAATAAATCTGGCCGCCCACAATGACGAACATATGTCATTGCATCCTGAATTCGCTCATGCATATAACGGGGTCCTCCAGTGAAAGAAGAAGGCAACACAACCATTTTTCCCATCGTTGATAATTCTTCATCATTTTTTGATAAAGCATCTTTTAAGTGAACGTATTCCTCACACCTCAATGTTTTTTGGTTATTACGAATCCAGTTAAGTCTTTCAGTTTCAATTTTGGCATACATGTCAACTAAAAATTGATTTAAAAGATTGCGGAACCGCAATAAATAGCACACTTCATTCTCACGCTCCGTAATCCGAAAGCTGTAAAATTCTGAAGCAGATACTGTCTTATCAAGAGGTAATTTATTCATTTCGTCACGTTTAGGTACATTAATATGATAACCATCTTCTCCATAACAGAAGATTAAAGGATATTGTAAAGCATCATATGATCGGTGTATTTCACTGATTCGCATTAATTTATTATCTCTACTGTGAAGAATAATATCTCTCTTTTCAAAATATTGTCCGACAATAAGAACTGCAACTTCTTTTGCCTGAGGAGCATTGAAACGGCCTTTATGTTCTCGAGTCGGTTTTCTATCAGCATTAATGATTACTTTAAAGTCTTTTTGGTCCTTAGGAATTGTATCTACTGCAGCCAGCAAAATCCTGAATATATTTGTTATGCTCATGAAGCAATACCTGCAGTTGATGAACTAATTCTGGATAAACGCCAGACTAAATTCCACAATGTATGTCTTTTTCGAGATTTTCATCACCAACAAAGTATATTTGAAGGAAAGAAGGCTTCTTGTTAGGTTCAGGTATCAAGCTACCTATTTGGTGATAAACTTGTCCTTGAACTTTGAAAGTTGGCATAAAATTTCTTTCTCTTACCTCTTTGGCTCCAAAAGATGTCATTTGGAAGCATCCATTATACTTACGGACATTCTTCAGAAAATGTTCTGACAGTGTATCCTGATGACTCGATAGACTGTGTAAAGGTTCAGGATAAGGGCCAAGTTTAGGAAGTTGGACTTTACCATTATTGCAGCACATTCCTTGAGTCTCATCCTTCCATTTCAGCGCACGACACCAAGGGCAAGGTAAACGTGGGCCGAGATTCACAATTTTGTCATTATAATAATTTATTTTACTATTGTACTTAAAACCGGACAAATGTTTAGAACACCAGGACAATAATTTTGTTTTAGGATGACTTTTTGCGTATTTTCTAACAGCCTCTCTATTCACTTCTCTATGACACTTCGCATATTCTGAAGCACCTTTTCTCTGTTGTTTGGTTCTAATCGCGCCGGAAAATCTTTTTCTCCGTTTTGTTCCTCTTTGTGATTGTATTAATGTTTCAGTTACGGAAATAGACTCTTCACAACTCGATAGAACCGTATCAGAATTTAATTGAGAGAGAGGTAATTTGTTATACCGTCAGTTTCCGATACATGACCGGCATTAAGATTGTTTGGTGGTTGAGCAACATCGATATTTATGGGTTCAAATAGTGGAACTAAAACGTCACAATGACCGTCATTATAGTGTCCAGTAAACCTGAGTCTTTTGATTCCATTTAATGCTCCGCCAAACTTAGCTATGAGATAGCCATCTTGATAAATTTGAAACTCGAACGAAAACACATCTGCCGCGGCTTTAACTTCACAAAGAGATCCTTTTGTAAAAGACTTCGACATGTCATCAAAGTACGACTGTTTAGTATCGTATGGTTTGCCAGATGCTTGCTGAGTGAAACATTCAAACCTCTGCCAGTTGTTGGATACATGATGCACGATCTGTCTTCTAACGTAGGTACTTTTTGATATAAATAGCACATTTTAAATTAAAATGTAAAAAGTGGTCGTTATTATACCAGAATAAGCCCTGATAGTGGTAGAGGTCCTGAGTGGCTGTTCAATAGCGGGAGGTGTAATTTTGGAGGTATACTCTCTATTCTTTGGTTGCACGACTTATTTATTTCAGTTATTTATATCTTTATATTATCTTATTTATTATTTTATTATTATTTTATATTATTTTGTTTATTTATTTTTGCTATAGTACATGGTCATCAGTTTATTATAAATTAGTATTTATTTATTTATTCTATAGTACCATCACATTTAGGCGCGACAGAATATCAGTATTGCTCTCTCTGTAAATTGAGAGGCATTGGAACTGAGTCGTTGCCTTTTCACTGCCGCAGCATAGCGTTATGTTGATGTGTAACTTTGTTGCCATGGGCTGTGCGTTGTCGTTGTGAGTAGTGAATAAATGATTTCTTTCTTTCTTTCTTTCATATAGTACCATACAATAAATATGATATTGAAGAAAAAAGACATGCACCATCGCCGGGAATAGATACACTTTTTAGAGGAATATCAGATTCCATTGAATCGAATAATTATTTTTAAACGCAAATGAACAAATTTTTTTTCACGCTTGGGTAATAGAAATTATTATTATATATATTATAGATAAGATAAGTTCAAGTCTATGAAAATACTGAAGTTATATAAAAATAATAATTACAAATTACAATCAAATTTATTTACAAATTTTAACCTCTGATTTTAATAATTTAAATAAAACTTAATACATTAACAAATTAAAAAATTAATATTATTTACAATTATATTTACAAAAAACAGCTGTCTGGTTGGGTTATTATTTTGACACAATTAAAAAATTATCAAAATAAATGTCGTTTGTTTTTAAGATAAGTTCAAAGTTCAAATTTTATAAAAATATGAATATAAATAATTTAAATTTGGAACAGCTTATAATAAATGGAGACACTGCCTTTGGATCTCAAATTTAAATGAACAAAATTTATTATTGTAGGAGCTGTATATTGAAAGATACATATATTTTAAATTTTTAACGCCCCCGCACAACCGTCTCAGGGTGGAATGTCATAAAATTCTGTCTTAATAAATTGTTTCACAGTTGTAAGAGCTATAAATTAAAAGATACATGCCTATATGAGCTATAGTTTAAAAAAACGTGATTTTTTTTTCAATTAACGCCCCCGCAACCCCCTTTGCGAGTGGAATATCGTAAAATCCGTTCTTAGCTGACCTTTACTCGCCGAAAGGAATATCCCTACCAAATTTCAAGTCTCTAGGTCTTATGGTTTCAGAGAAATCGTGATGAGTGTGTTTAAAATCGGGATCTCCTATATATGTATATAACAAGAAGAAGATAAGTATGAGCGCTCCGACCTCTCTGACTACCTCGTTAGGGATACAGCGTGAGGATATGTATGTATACAGGGTTAACTTAAAAATACTAATAACCTCTGAGTGCAAAATTCCTATCATCATACCTAACAACTTTTGTTCTACGGTTATTTTCAAAACTTAATACGTTCGTCAAAAAATATTTGTTAAGTTTAGTTGTACTGTCTGAAACGTAATTACTCTGTATTCGTATTCCAACGGTACAGTGTAAGCGCACCGCGCCGCGCTGCGCGTGTGCCGCTTTAGCGATTGGGTAGAGTAGGTGCCATTTTCAGAAACATTTAATGTATTTTTATTTTTGTATGACAAAAAAATTTATGAATTTTTAAAAGTCGTAGAGCAAAAGTTATTGGGGATAAAGATTAGTACAAAATACTAAAAGGTTATTAGTATTTTTAAATTAACCCTGTATAAGTATAAGACACCTACTACTAACCAATTACATAGGTTGTATGTATAATAAAACTTATTTAATTTAATATTAATTATGTATAATAAAACTTTAAAACTACGACTCTAGTATCCATGTTACTCAAATGGGTACTATTTGCAAATAGACGTATTTTTGCTTACACACGGGGCTCCTGGTCTTCAGTGTGCCCGTATCATTGATACGGCTGATACGACGGTAGCTACGCTCCTGATCAGGTACAAAATTTTCATTTATGCTCAACAACGCTCAGGCGTATAACGGCTAGTATTTTGATAAAAATAGTCTGGTAAGATGTAGGTATCTTCTGACGCTCGTACGGAGTTAGTGAAGCTCGAAGGACACCTATAGGCGGATTGCGAGAGATATCTTTCAGGAACATCTCGTACTTCTCGAGGATTTCATTGGAAACGATAGTAATTTTTGTTAATACAAGACAAGCTCCTCACATTACTCGTTACGTAAATTGTATCTACTTACCCGAGGTTGGTGTGCAAAATATAAACTGGCTATCACGTAGTCCGGATATGAACTCCATAGAACCATGTTTCGAACTTGCTGAAGAAAGAGTTGTAGAGCCAGTGTTCAACCTACATAGACTACTCCAGTCATCTACTAAAATTGCTGTATGTATCTCGAAGTCTGAAGAAAGCATTGGCTGAGCTGCTTACACCCGCAACGATACCGCTCATGATACCGAAATTGAGTGTCTCTGAACATGCCAAGTGTCTTGGTCTTATGCATGAACAGTTATTGTAGAGTTTTGCCAACGACGAATGATAGACCGATGGGGTGAATGAAAGAAAGATCATCGGGCGCGGCCTGTACCGTTTCGGAATTATTTTTACATAAGCAACCTTCCATTGCTTTGAGAATTGCGGAAGGATCTGTTGTAGATGTTGGTTAACAGGCCAAGACTTGCTAAGAGAAAGCAATACCTAGGCGGCCCAAAAGTGGTCAAGGCTTGTGGCACGACTGGCTATAATGACTGATACTGTTCAAGCATTCTAATACTTCTGAGGAGTTAAGTAGTAGATTCTTAGGGTTAGGAGAGCGCTTAGTGATAAAAATCGAATTCGTCTTGGAGAAAAGTGTCGAAACAGTAGAGTCAAAACGCGATAGAAATGGTTGAGGAGACAGTTCCCTGCGTTGGAAGCGCTAATACTGAATCTGTTGCCAACCTTAAAGGCGGAAAGAACAAAAACTTCTATTAAACCGACGTAGACCCGCCCTAAGAAACGACTATGCAGTCCTAAAACTAAAACATTGACAATATCACGCCGTCGATCACAAATATATAACAAGATACACAATCAGCGTTCCAAAAACGTCCGAACCAAATGTGCGCTGAAATGAGAATTTTAGCGCACTCAGTCTTAGTAGTAATTTGTGAACACTAAAGGAAACATGACAAAGTGCTCCTTCAAAAATTGTAAAAATGACACGTCTAAAACGTTAAAAAGATGGAGTTTCTTATTTTCGGTAAGTAATTAGGATTATTTTATTTACGTGTTCATTATTTCGTTATAATAATAACGTTATATAGCTCTTTTTTATTAAATTCATAATAATACAATAATATTCTTACATTCAAATTCAAAATAATTTTATTCAATTAGGCTACTTCTAGCATTTTTAAATCGTCACTACTGCCGAGTTCAATGGCTGCTTCTGCTGAGAAGAACCGGCAAGAAACTCAACAGTTGCTCTTTTCAAAACTCAGTTCACAATCAACAATTTATAGTTTCTGATATAAACGGATACATATAGATTACAATTAAAATAATTATTAAATGTCCAGCTGAGCGACAGATATTAGTTCCAGGCATCTTTGTCATCTAAATAATCTGTAACACAGTAATATGCTTTTTTAATCAATGTGGTTTTAACATGACTCTTAAATTTATCGAATGGAAGACTCAGAATAGCATCTGGAATTTTATTATAGAAACGTATACTATAACCCATAAATGAATTTGCCACTTTCACTAGGCGAAAAACGGAAGTCGCAAGCTTATTCTTATTTCTAGTGTTAATATTATGCAAGTCACAGTTTTTCTTATACATATGTCTATTTTTAAATACAAACATTATATTATCAAAAATATATTGAGATGCGACAGTTAATATGTCTATTTCTTTGAACAGATCTTTAAGGGAATCTCTGGCTTTTAAATTATAAATGTATCTTATGGCCATTTTCGGTAGCACGAAAATTATATCAATGTCAGCAGCATTACCCCAGAGAAGAATACCATAAGACATAACACTATGAAAATAACTGAAATAAACTAATCGCGCGGTATTTACATCGGTAACAGATCTAATTTTTCTAATCGCGAAAGCTGCAGAGCTGAGTGTCCCCTAACGTTATACCTAAAAATTTGGTTGATTCAATTAACTCCACTCCATTATCAATTACAATATTGGTTGGCAAAATTCTGACATTAGGTAGAGCGAATTTAATACATTTAGTTTTCTGAGCATTTAATACAAGATTATTAGCTGTAAACCAATACTACTATTCACTACTGTGTACTATTCACATCATCATAATTGCTTTTGGACCTATCAACGCGAAAAATCAGCGAGGTGTCATCTACAAATAGTACAATATCACAAGCATTTTTAATATAAAAAGGCAAGTCATTTATATGTATCAAAAACAGTAACGGTCCTAGAATTGATCCTTGGGGAACGCCCATTTGGACAAGTGACCCAGACGATTTAACTCCGTTGACATCAATTTTCTGAATTCTGTTACTTAAATATGACGTGATAAGATCTAGCAATTTATTTTTTATTCCGTAATGATTCAACTTACGTATGAGGGTTCCGTGATCAACGCAGTCAAAGTCAGCCTTGGATAAGTCACAGAACACACCAATAGCATTCTGTGAATTCTCCCAAGCATTATATATGTTTCATTAACGCAATACTTGCATCTATAGTAGATCTACCCCTCATAAAACCATACTGTTCACTATGAAAAAGTTTATTTGTATCAAAATGTGAAAGCAATTGTCTGTACATAATTTTTTCAAAAACTTTACTAAGTGCCAGTAGCAACGAAATTGGTCGATAATTATTGGGATCATCTTTACTACCTGATTTGGGTAACGGTATTACTCTACTGTATTTCATTAAATTTGGAAAAGACCCTGTATCTATGCAACTATTAAATACCATCGTGAGAGTGGGAGCTATTACTTCTATAATATTATTAATCATCTGTACTAATATTCCCCATAAATCACCTGATTTTTTTTATTAAGAGTTCTGAAATTGTCGATAATATCGCAGGAAGTTATAGATCTGAAATTAAATACAGATATAGCGCAACATTCCGGAACGTAACTACCTAATATTTCTATGGATTTAATATTTGAAGAACGCAAGGAAGCTGTTGTGGTAATTGGCATAATAGTAAAGAAGCTCTCGAAATATCGCGCTACCTCATAACTTGTCCTAATGGTATGATCATTAACTTTTAATTGTATTTGATTAGCCTGTGACTTGTTATTACCTAACTCATTATTAATAATGTTCCACGTGGTTTTTATCTTATTGTCTGCCTGAATTATTTTATTCCTTAAATATATAATTTTTGCAGAAGTGCATACCTTTTTAAACACTTTAGAATATTTTTTTACATAAGCTATAAAATCTATATTCCTATTATATTTGCTCATTTCATACAACTCATATAATCTACGACGACTCTGGTGTATACCTATTGTGGCCCAGTCACTGAACCTCATACGTTTCCCATTTCTAACTTCAATAGTTTTCAGTTCAAACGCGTTGCTGAACTCCGTTTCGAATATAGTAAAAAGATTGTTATATATGGAATCTGGGTCGTTGTCCTGTGACTTACATATAGAGGGAATGTAAGATGTTACTTTACTTTTAAATTTCCCAATCCCACTAGTAGTGATTGACCAACATGTAATTTTGGATTTTTGAGGCTCAACTTTATTAGTATATGTGATTAACTGGCCAAAATGATCAGAAGCGAAGTTACATATAATTTTCTTGTTTACTGGTATACAATTACAAAAAACGTTATCAATGCATGTGGCGGATTCACCTTCCACTCGAGTAGGTTCATAAAACAAATAATCTAAGCTAAATGATTTGAATAAATTAATAAATTTTGTACTTGTTGTGGTATTTTTTAATAAGTCGATATTGAAATCACCACAAACAATAATTTCCTTCTGATTAATACATAGTTTTTTTAGTACATCTTCCATGACTGATTCAAAAACGGAGAAATCACTGCTAGGGGGGCTATATACACATACTATTATATATCCTTCAAGCTCTACGCAGGACAACTCGATAGTGCGTTCAACAGAAAAGTCCACAATATCTTTGCGTTCCTTACTTTTGAATTTTTTGTGTATTAAAATTAAAGAACCTCCACGAATGGCCGCCTCTCTAAGGAACGCACTAGATAATAAATAATTGTCGATATTGAATTGTAGTTGATGTCTTAGTATCCAATGTTCTGTTAGACATATGACATCGATATTAAAATCATTTAAAAATAATTCAATTTCTAATAATTTGCTGGTCATGCCTTGTATATTCTGATGTACAATGCATAATCGAGAGGCTTTGACCGTTGTCTTTGTGCTTAGTTTAAATGTGGTACATAATTATTGGTATAATTACTTCGATCACAAATAAAAAACTAGATACACAATCAACGCTCCAAAAATGTCCGAAATGAGTATTTCAGCGCACTTCTATTTTAATGGTATTCGAAAACGCTAACAGAGAACATGTCAAAGTACTCCCCTAAAAATTGCAAAAATAACACATCTGGAACGCCAGTTCTTATTTTCGTTTAATAAATAAACAATATTATTTACGTGTTCATTATTTCATTATAAATAGTAATAACGTTACATAGCTCTTTTTTATTAAATTCGTAATCATATTTTTAAATATTGCCTGACAATATTTGTCTTATCCTTGTCACTTTCACGTAACAAATCAACGTAGCAACATAGCAACGCAAATAGATTATTTGAATTATATTTTATGCACGAGACGTAAGATTGCATTTTAAATATTTTATTTAACAAACTTCGTTTCAATGTCCTGCAAGAATCGTTTACGAACGTTTATAGCCTTATGGTTTGACAATAAGATCTACTTTAGATTAACACAATATTGCCGATAATACTTTATGATATTAAAAATATATACGTCAATTCGGACAATAATTTGTTTAAATTTTATAGGAGATTGTGAATCTAGTTCTTTATTTGTGATCGAAGTATAATTACAATTAATTATAGGCGACATGTCAGAATTTACATTAGATAATGTTTTATTTGTACCATTTTTAACTGTTTCATGGTGTAAATGTATATTATAAGCTACCGAGGTAGCTAGCTGTCTTTTATATGTAAATGGCAAATACATTGTATTATGTGTCAACTTAATTCTAGGTATAAATAAATTAGCATCTAGATAAAATATTGCGTCACTATGACGATATGTCAAGTTATACATATGTATATTTAAATTATATATATGCTTGTCATTGTTATAATTTTCCGAGTACGGAAATGCAAATAAAATAAATTTACATCTTGTCCTATTGCTAATTTCTAATAATTTGTCAATGTAACTAGTAATGTCTTTTTTACTTACAGAACTATCTCCAGATAATATGGCCACTGTACTATTACAATCAATGATCTTATCATCTATCTTATTAATTAACAAATTAAAGGAGGCACCTGGAATACATGTGTTGTGTGTTTTATCCAAAACCTTGACCTAATTTGTCTGAATATATATGTGTGTGGTGCATTGTCAAGAATAGGTGATGTTACTGTTTGTGTGGATGTTTGGGCTTGTAGTGCAGGTGTGTGGATGACTTGTGAGCATCGGCATGATTTGTTTTGTGTAGGTGAATTAAAGTGGGCACACATGTCAACAAGTTCATTTGCCGCTAATATATGCTCATTAATTTGCTTTTGGGCACCCTGATATCTTTCACTAATGTCTTTTAAGGATCTTTCCAGTGTGAGAATTTGAGACTGTAGAAGTTGTGTGTCTGTTTCATATAAATATTTACTTTGCTTCAGTTTATCATTACAACTATTAATAGTTTTTAACAATGAAATGCGTTCTTTTCTAAGTTTACAAAATTCTTTAACATCAATATTGTTTTTGATACATTGCTTCAATTTCTTAATACGTTTATTTATTTTAATGTATTTTTTTAATTTTTTATGGCTGTTCATTTGCTTTTTATGAGACACATTCACATCACATAAACCAAATGCTTTTGAAACATCCATATTGTGCTTCAAGTCACAATCCATCAGCTCATTGTAAAGACTCCGGTTACTGTTGTGTAATTCAGAGTCCCCACAACTCTCCAATTCTTGAGATGACTTCCGGGCTTCATTTTGTATTTCACACAAACTATGCTCTAACTCATTAATGCGACTGAGAGCTCTTTCGTGGACATCACTGCATTGCCTAAACAAACAAACAGTATCCTGAAGTTGGTCCCGCTCCTCCAGTAACTCGGTGTATTGGGAGTGCAGGCCCGCTAGTTCCCTTTTCAGTTCCGTGTTGGTGTGAACTATCTTTCTGATTTCCTCCTCACTTTCTTCCTGTTCTAGCAGTAACTGGTTGCACTGGTCCTTGGTAGATTTTAATTCTTGGCGCACTCGCTGTAGTTTCATCTCTGTGTCCTTTGCAGTTGCTTTGCGGGTGAGCATCATGAATGAGATGAGGATGGCAGTTCAGAATCTTTTAGAAGCTTTTACAACCTTTATATGCATTGACAGTAAAGTTTACTTTAAATTAACACAATATTGAGATAATACTATACGATATTAGAAATGAATATGTCAATTCAGACAATAATTTGTTCCAATTTTATAAAGGATTGTGAATCTAGTTATATATTTGTGATCGAAGTATCACGCACACAAACAAACAATATTTACGAAACTATAAAGCAATATACCTACACATATGAATATATCAAGAGTAAAGAGACAGTAATTTAAGCTTGTTATGTCATTACAATGTGACAGATAAAAATGTGTATGTGTAGGAATCATAAAGTAAATCACCTTTTTTTTAATTTAAATAAATAAATTAAAAAAAAAGTAAAATCCGACTGCGAAAAACCACGAAACAAGTTTAAGAGCATTGTAACTGAGTTTCTTGTCGGTTCTTCTTAGTGTCCAAGTTTTCTATTTGAACCGAACTAAAGTAGATTTGACGTTCAAAAATACCTTGTAATTGCGATTACTTGAATAAATTGATTTGACTTTGACTTTACACCAACTGCGATGCACCTAGCTGTAACATTTACTGGCCTTCTTATGTTTTAGGTTTAGGTAATTCAGGTTTTTGTAACATGTCGTATAAGATATAATTTAATTTGTAGTACTTAGTTACATATATATTTATCTATTTATTAAAAATCTTAATAAAATGTAATAAACAAAATTGACAAAAGTTAGTTGTTTCGTTCTTATTTTGTTAACTCAGTACTTAGACGCCTTTATTATAGGATACATGTGTGTAGGATTAATATTGTGGCTGAGATCTGTCAGCTCTACATATTTTGATGTAAACTCAAGAGATGGGTTCTTGTGAATTCAACTGTGAGCAATAAAATAGCTTGTGAGCGTAATTGTGAAACACACTGTAGGATAGATCAAAGAGCAAGAGAAACCTCTAGAACTACAAGTTGGTGTGTTCGGAATAAATAACCACTCATAACTCATCTAGATGAGATACAAACTTCAAAGAAATCCGTCGGTCAGCTACGTCTAATTTCTACAACATATGAAACTAAATATCACAAATATTGGTTTATGTATCAGGTCCGCAGCCAAGAACATAGGGCTGAGTACAGTAAGTTGCCCTTTATTTTCCCACTTCCGGTAAGTTATAAAGCTTTCTACAGTTGAATTTTTTAAAATGCGAATTCGTTACATTAATTTACCTACCGCCTACTAGGTTATACTGCACCTGAGTGCAGTACACCTACATTTTTTATTCTTGATGTTATTCTCTGAGCCTCTCTTTTCTCTCTAGCAACTAATATCATTATCAAAATTGTGGCTGAGTATAAACTAAATGAATTGCTTCAAACAGAATATAAATGGAGGAATATATGTAAAGAAAAAAGAGGAAAAGATAGAAAGGAAGATAAAATATATAACTACTCTGCGTTTCAGTACGAGGAGATGAAATAAATAAGACCGAGGTGGAGATAAAGAAAACAAAAATCTGTAAATAAAGTCTGATTTTACGCCAGAGGGGTGGTTGGAGAGGATAAAAAAAAGTATCGTTAAAGTCATAGCTTATTAGAGCCACCCGGCTCCAATAAGCTATGACTTGATAAGTGATTACAATCCATGTAAAGAATACTAAACTGCGCGAAGCAAGGCGGTGCTGGTCGGGTGCCGGGTGGGTCTAATGAGCTATGACCTTTAATTTAATCGCTCATGTACCGGTCGAGCTACTGTCATGCCATATTATCCAAGTCAATTTGCCACCACTAGCAACAAGCACCCCAGTTCCTCCGCAAAGCTATACTTTTATGTACCTTTAACTGACGCAGATTTTGTTATGTACATATGTAAATGTACTACTTTTGCAAAATTAATGAATTACCTGTTGTGTAGATTTCTAGTCAATGGAAGTTACACAATTATTATTAGAATCGGTACATTTATAAGAGTGACCCTACACATCCAGAATATAGTATCTACTGTTATTTTAATTTTGCTTTCTGTGTTCAAAGCCTTAAAAATACCTAAACAGCGAAAATAAGCATTAATTTACTCAGTGGCGGACTAACATAGGGGTGGAAGGGGCGGCCTGCCCTGGGCCTCTGGTCACGGGGGGCCTTCAAATGTCGACAAATTCTTTTATGAAATCCTAAGCAAGCTTAAAAAACCTAGGTATAAGAGGCAGTTTGAAGTTGGAGGCCTCGCAGTTAAAAATAAGTACAGCCTATTGGTACTGATAATATAAATAATATTCATATAAAAAAGTTGAGTTTCCATGTATAACGTGCGTCTACGCTAGGCTCTGGCAAATAATTATAATTGACTTACATGAGACGAGGCCTATGCTTAATAGTGGGACGTATATATAAGCTGATGATGATGATGATGATTTACATACACATGAATAGAATATGGATAAAGAAAATAAAATACGAATCTACAATAGCAGGTACTAAGGTAGTTTTTATTGTATGTAAGTATGTAGCTATTACACATGTTTTCGTGCCTTCTTCATTCACTCCTCAATCCTCAACTTCAGTGAAATAGAGTTGAAAAAATAAAAGGCTTACATTTTTTACTTTTTACCGCACAGCGTACATTTTAATTTTTGAATGTACTGTTTGACTGTACTGAATGTAATGTTGAAGTACGTACGTATATTTCGAAAAACTGAGTTATCATCATTATCGTTAGCCAGCTTTATTTTATTCTAATGAAAGTACTTATTATTTCATATATGTCTTAAAGTAACTGAAAAAAAAATTATAGTTTAAAAAAAATAAAAAACACGCTTTAATGGCAAACCGAACTAAAAAGTACAAAATAATTTTTAAGTATCAAGAGCTTGTGTTACAGCAATAGAAAATTCCAACAATCAATTACGACTAATTAATTTGGAATAAGATTAAAATAAAAATTAAATTATTCATAAAATAATTCAATTATAGTAAAAAAAAAAAGCGTGGGGTGCTTGATATTGTCAAAATATAGTAAATTGCATCATCATTATCAACTTATATACGTCCCACTACTAGGCATAGGCCTCGTCTCTTGTAAGTCAATTATAATTATTTGCCAGAGCCTAGCGTAGACGCACGTTATACATGGAAACTCAATTTTCTATATCAATATTATTTATTGATTTTATTTTTTTCAATTTTTAATACAAAGTTTATTATTATTTTTGAAGTTGACAGTAATACTAAAATAAGAGTCACCATCGAAACAAATCAAACGAGCTCAAACGCAATGGGTTCGTCGTGTGTTTTTATAGAATTCCTAGGCCACCTTTTGTCTCCATGGTAGATACCTTAATTCAAGCTCGATAGTATCTTGAAATTGCAGTGTCAACGACTTTACGTAAGTGCAAAATTTCAGCAAAATTGATTGAGAGGAACTGGTATAAATTTCACTAGCAATATTTGAACTAAACATACACATTCGTATATACATACAAATGTGAACTGAATAAAAAGCTTGCAAAAACACATCCACTTCTAAAAGCAGGGGCACAATTCTTTGCCGGGGGTCCCATTCAGTTTTGCCGCCCCGGACCTCTGAAGGGCTTAGTCCTTCACTGAATTTACTACTGAACACATAACATGTACGTACAACGTACAATAAATAGAACTCGTTTCTTTGAAGTCTGATTAAAAAAATAAATAAGTATAAAAGAAATGTAATCCGTATATATGGTACATACGTATATCCGTAAAGTTTGTACCTCTATTTCAGAACGTATTTTCGAGTTATTTTTACAAAATATTCTTACACGAAATATTTTGACAATATTTGTGAAGCTAATCTTCCACGTTGGTCTGAGAGAGAACCAAGAGAACGGATAATTTTAAATGTGGCAGCTGCTTATTAGGAATTGCAATCCCACAAAGCAGGATCCGGCAAGCCGCAGGATTGTGCATATTTTAAGGCTTGCGGATTTCTGAAACTAATGTGATTTATGATTAATCACCATCAATTTTATATTTATGAATTTCTGATTTATATTATGATAACGAGTAATACTAATTACCTCGGGCACACAAATATGTAAATATAACCGACGTTTCGAATTACCAATTTAGTTCAATTAATAAGTAATTTGAGTAATTTAAATAAATATAGTCATAGTAGTAATAAAAGTCGTTTTTTCTCATAATTTGTTAACCGAAATACCTTATCTTGTTGATTTTATAATAAAAGATTAATGGATGGTTTAATAGATGATACATAACTAAACTCTTGATTTATTGAATGTTATGCAATTCTAAAAACGTATATGAGATCCCGTGGGATCCCGCAGAATTATACCACCGATGCTGCGAATACTTTGCGGGATTGAAAATATTGCGGGATTCGCTTTATCTTTCTCCGCAGATCGTAAAAGTCAATTAAGCGATAGGGTTCGTCAGAAGGAATTGTATATCTTACAACCATGGGCTAGCAGCGACTGTTCTATAAATAAAATTGGTAGCGATGAAGTCTTGTCATTTGTTGATCATAAAAGTTGGATAGAATTCATCTAGGTAAAAAAAAATACTTCTTTTTAACCGACTTCAAAAAAAGAAGTAGGTTCTAATTCGTCTGTATGTTGTTTTTTTTTTGTATGTTTGTTACCTTATAACTCCGTCATTTATGAACCGATTTCGAAAATTCTTTTTACGTTTGGTAGGTAATACTTCAGAGGTGGTCTCATTTAAATTTCACCGATATTGGAGCTTGAATTTTGAAAATACACTAGATAACACGACCTCGTTATAACCTTTACTTATATTGACGATTCTCTTGTATATCGTTGCGCTCCGCAATTAGAATGAAGTTAATTGCAGACCGGCCCTAGATATTTATTTAAGTTAAGACCACTCAAAAGGGAGAAATAAAAATTTTTTATTAAAAAAAATAAACCGCCTTCAAAAAAAACACTGAAAAGTATAAAATAACTATCCTTTACTAATCAAAACTCAAGTACAATTAAAATAACTTTATAAATACGATACACATACCTATATAGTTAAATTTGAAAGTTACTGAAATCGGTGCCAAGTCCACCAAACTAATAGACTTTATGTCGTTGCACATTGATTTGGCACCGATTTCAATAACTGTCAAATTTAACTATATAGGTATGTGTATCGTATTTATAAAGTTATTTTAATTGTACTTGAGTTTTGATTAGTAAAGGATAGTTATTTTATACTTTTCAGTGTTTTTTTTGAAGGCGGTTTATTTTTTTTAATAAAAAATTTTTATTTCTCCCTTTTGAGTGGTCTTAAATTAAATAAATATCTAGGGCAGGTGCCGGTGCCAAGTCCACCAAACTAATAGACTTTATGTCGTTGCACATTGATTTGGCACCGATTTCAATAACTGTCAAATTTAACTATATAGGTATGTGTATCGTATTTATAAAGTTATTTTAATTGTACTTGAGTTTTGATTAGTAAAGGATAGTTATTTTATACTTTTCAGTGTTTTTTTGAAGGCGGTTTATTTTTTTTTAATAAAAAAATTTTTTCTACTACTCAGCCAGGTATAAATTTTTCAACATCATGTTTTTATTTTTTTCAACATCATAATTATAGCTAGCTGAGTTTCTTGTCGGTTCTTCTCAGTGTCCAGGTTTTCTTTTCTCTTCTCTTTGAACCGAATCATAGTAGAGTTGACGTTCAAAAATACCTTGTAATGGGTTTACTTGAATAAATTGATTTGACTTTGACTTTACTACTACTCCAGCATCTTTATTGCGTTTTGAAAGCACATTGTGACATGGTACTACTGGTAGTGACATTATGTAACTAACAACGACACATGCAGGGTTCACCAAAATATACAAGAGACTAAACTGCGACTGGGTACTCGTAGTGTATGGTCGATGTCAGATTTGTTCAGTGATTTGTACGGCGCGGCTCATATAGTGAATACTGGGCTTTATACAAATCACGTCATAATTTTTTTATTTTATTGAGAAACAAAGCTATTTTTTTAACTTTCCTTTTTTGTGATCTACGTATGTAGGTACTATGCTTTTTAACAGGACTATTCTATTCTCGATTCTATCTTAATATATTTTTTTGTTGGTTTACGTGGGCGAAAAATCGATTTAGCAAGATCTCAATTCTGGTAAATTTCGTTTTCTCCATGATTTCACATATTTTAAATCTTCTAAACTCTAAATTATTTTAATTTTGCAATAGTTTATTATTTAAATAGCACAGTGGTTAGAGGTTAGAGCGTAGGTCTACCACGCCAAGTGCAACGTTCGAATCTTGCAATGTGATCAGACTTCTTTTATTTTTTTTATACACAATCGACGAGCAGAAGTCGGTCGTCCAGGTACTAAATTTAATAAACAATGTAGCTAACTAAAATCTGTGTATTAAAAGCAGATGCTTTTTAAAAACTAAGCTATAACAAAAAAATAGGAACAATACAAAACAACAAAATTACCCACAGTATAAAAGTGGCTGAAATAATTTTTAAGAAAGATGTAGTAATTATTAGAGATGGGTCGAATGTGGTTTGAACCGAATACGAACTTCGGCCGAACATTCGGTGAAAATAAAAAATTCGGCCTAAATTCGACCGCACTTCGGTTCAATTTCGCCGCGCTTTCTTGATGTCGTAACTTGTTACGCACTTTCTTCAATTATTGCTAGATGTACCCCGCCCACACACCGCGCTCTCCCGCGTGGCCAGAGCCGACAGATCATTAGCAAATACGTCATCGGCGTGTCGCGTACGATTGTTTACATTAGACAAATTAATTATTTTTAAGTGAATATTGGAATTAACGAGATTTAAATTAATAAGTTTTGTTATTTGCTTGTTGCAAAGATGAGTGGAAGGAAAAATTGAAGTGTTTTGATATTTTATACAGAAACTGACGAGCAAAATAAAGTGAAATGTATCATATGTGGTTCGCTGATATTGTGGTGGTAGTGGCCGTTTAGCGTCTACTTCTGCACTAACTAACCACATTCGTGTGAAGCATAATCGTGAATATACACAATTAAAACATCCTGTTCGTTCGCCAAATCCTTAAATTAAATTAAGAAGAACTAATTTAATTTAATTTGTTATCGCATACGAGTTAAGGTTTATATGTTCCTAACTAAAATAAATGGCCATGAGTATATAAGAGACTTAATTTTATTTTTCTGTTATGACAGACATGCTTTCTATTCATTTCAGTCAAAATAGTGCAAGTAGGAATTTTTTTTCTAGTGCCGAAAGTTCGGCATTTAAATCGAATTTCGGCCGAATGCCGATATTCAGCTCAAGCTGCCGAAATTCGGTTGAACCGAATGTAAAACGAATTTCGGCCCATCCCTGGTAATTATGTTTATTTCATTTTATTTTAGAAATATATGTAGTTTGAAGGCATAATTTATTCAGGGTACACTTAAACCCTATCCGTCATGCAATCTATCCAATAAAATCTCGAAATCTATGCAAATAAAGTCGTGGGCACAGCTTGTGTGTTATAAGATCACGTTACATAATGCTAAGTAATAATTTATGTTGAATAATCAAACCCCGTTAGAATCACTCGCGCAATGTTCCGCCACAGCGCAGCGCTTGTCGATTAAATATTTGTGCAATCCGTATCTCACAAGCTACGGCTACGACGTAGCTCCTGTAGCTTCGTAGCATGCTTACTACAGAGACAGACCGCAGACGTATTACATAAAACTAATCGTTATTTATGTATGTACATTATACATAAATATGACATACGTATGTAAGAGCGTTGTACGTAGCCTGTGCTTGACGCTTTGTTCGCATGAAGTTTAGAATCAAATATGTTAAATACATTAGACTTTTACATGACGAAAACCGTAAGACGATGTTTGAATTAATTGAGTATGGAGATGAGAAATAAACTTGTTTTCTAATAGATCTCAAACATTTCCTCGTAAAAAATTCTCAAAAATATGCTAATGAATATTTCAAAAGAAATAATTTGAATACCACGGATAACATATTTTTCTCAAAAATAATCTTTGGAATAAATGATTCATAATATAGAATTTATTAGTAATTTGGGCGATTGTTTAAGCATCCATTCAGATTTATATTATACTATATTTAATAGAAATTTTTGTTGTTATATTAAATAGATATTTTTATTAGAAAATTATTCATTAAAATGTCTGGACATATTTTTTGTGTCTACTGTGTGTGTATGCATGAATGTTTATTTTGTCTTTTTTTGTGTAAAATTTGTCGTAGAAGTAACGCAAATACCGAAAATACTTTTAGGTATATGCTTCTCAGAAATCCATATTACTGGTACGACTTATACATGCGCAAATCTATACATGCATAATGTATATGTAAAAATTATAAAAATACTGGCGCACAAAATTTCCGCAACAAAATGATGTTAAATAAAAATATAAATGTTAGTAGAATATCTGTTATGCTTAAGAAATAATAAAAGTATACTTCTTGTATGTTGTAATAGAATTTTCAGAAATAAATTTATTCTTTTTAACCGGCTTAAAAAAAGGTGCCAAATTAATGTGCAACGACAGAAATTCTACTAGATTGGTAGGCCTGGCATCGACTATCGTAACTTTCAAGTTTAATTATATAGGTATTTGACAGTACATATAAAGTTATTTTTGTACTTAAGTTTTGATTAGTAATGGTAAAAGTATATCGTACTTTTTAGTGCTTCTTTTAAATTGTTTTTTTTTCTTCTTAAAATTTTTACCATAAATTTATTTATTTACCTAATACTTAACAGCTTGCTAATGAGAATCATGGCATACGAGAACTATATAATTATGTATGAAAATGTGAAGTTCTCGAAATTTATGCGTTTTTTAATCCGTAACAATTACATAGTATATAATACATACAATTATATATACAGTATACATAATTTAAAAAAATACAAAATCGAACCTTACTTGATGCATTCTAATGCTGGTTTGATTTTAATTATTTGATCTGAGTTTCTGACAAGTACTAGTACAAACAATATAGTAATGTAGACCAGTCATCTGGTTCTTAGTCCAGAAAGATCTGACTTTTTTCAGTTTTAGCCGGCAAACAGTATTCGCCACTAACAGGTAACTTCTTACAGAAAGAATCGTAGCTAGATGTATAGATATTCTTTTCAACACAAGTTTTTCTCAAATTCAAAATGACTTTGTAATGAGGATTATCTGAATGTTTTATTTTTAATTCAAGTTCCGATTAATTTGAGGAATTAGGGTTTTTAATTTTATAGCACAATCTCCGCTAATTTATAGAACGTTAAACATGTCTGTTTAAGGAGAATAATTAAACAAGATTAGTGGAGAATATTCCACCCTTACTTTGTAATGTTAATCAGAAACTCTTTATGCATGGAGGCAGAATATTTATGGAGATTGGCTCCTATATATTTAATGAAGAGTTTCCTTCTGTTATTGAATTTTTCAATTTTGATAACACCTATTTGAAACTAATAAACACTATCATTATTATGAGTATCACGCTATTTTTCTTTCAGTGTTGACAGGGCATAACAACGCGACAGAATCACACCTTTTCACCACTTTTTAGAACAAGGAAATGAGTATTGAAGTTTAATTATGAGTGACATGAGGCTATTAAAGCCTCAAAGGCTATTAATATGCTAATGTGAGACCTTGCCTCTTACCAAATTTCATGATTCTAGGTCAACGGTACTGTACGGTACGGTAGGGTACTGACCCTGTAGATTTTGATAAATGGGCCCGTGAGTATAGAAATATGCGATATAAAACTTTTGATTTCGTTGACTTAAGAGCTTGAATTTTTAACACTTAGTTTAGTATTTGATATTCATTTCGATATCTTACCTTTATCCGTTCGTGAGAAAAAGAGCAACAGACAGGCAAGACGGACGGACGGACGGAAAATAAAATGATCCTAAAAGGGTTCCATTTTTTTATGAGGAATGGAACCTTAAACGATTCAGAAATTACACTAGAAAAGTTACAAAAAAAATTTTTTGCAACGTTGAAATGTGATATTATTCTTTTTGGAATTATTTTACGACTCACTTCCATACTACAGCGATATTTCACATTTTTTACGTAATTTATTCTTTTTTATGATACTGTTTGGACATGTTTTACGTATCTGGTTTTGCTACTTTCCAGGTTACTATAGTAGCGGCACGCCTTGATGGCCGTTTTGACGTTTGTCCGCTCATGAAGTTTCGTATAAATTAATAACTACGTTTGAAGGAATAAATTGCTGTTCTTTATTGTCAATAGCGACATGCAGTCAGTCATAAAATTTCAGGACACGAAATTAATTTATCACGCGTGTAAATGTATTTCTATACTATATATATTAAGGTCTATCTATATAATATGGTCCCGCTAACAAATTCGTTCACGTTTTTACTAACAAAAAAACAGTGCTATTTTACAGAATCCTTAACGGACTAACACCCAGTTGCAGAAAGCTTTCCTTATATACTACTTTAGTTAATGAATCATTATCGCTAATTATTCATTAGATTTAAAGACATTACATAAAGCTTTTGACAATACATTAAAAGGTACTTTAACTAAAGGCAACATTAAAAAATGTTGCCAAAAAACTAAATTTCATTAAAAATTCTAACCTCAAACTGTCAAATTGATTAACCTTTAGCGCTAATGACGTTTTGTGCAACGTAAAAATAAGTTTGAAGTTCTGATTTGACATTTCGTTATTTAAACTCAAAGGAGCATTAAAATGACAACCAAATGCTGTTTTGTGGAACGTTTTAATGATTCATAAGTGTTTAAAGTAGTTTTAAAAATTAAAGGAGCGTTTCTGCAACTGGGTGTAAGTCAATTATATAAATTAATTATACTATTATTATTACAATCCTATCCTACTAATTATACTAATATTATAAGTGTGAAAGTTTGTGAGGATGTATGGATGTTTGTTTCTCTTTCACGCAAAAACTACTCAACGTATTTTATCGAAACTTTACAATAATATAGCTCATACATCAGAATAAAACATATGCTATAATTTATAAAGATATAATGTGTCTTTGAACTTCACGCGATCATAGTCACGGGCAACAGTTAGTTCTATTATACATATAAGTTATAAGATTATAATTATTAGTGTACTTATTTACCAGACAACACGACATTTATGTTTTTCGAAATTCGAAATTTTAAAAAATGAAATCTAATACGGTTGTGACAATATAGATGATCGCTGGCCAGCACAACTACTACCTCCGGCAAACTCGCGTCAATGCTCAATGCAAAACGAAGCAGTTTCGGCTTGACGTTGCTTCGAAAATGACAAACTGTAAATGCACTGCGATTGTGAAATAATTTTGATGGTTTTGGATTTCGGATATTGATACTGCATTAGTGTTGACTCTTGCTCGTTAATTTGGACTCTGTTTACGCGTATTGTTGTGGATTTCATCGATATGGCCGAACGTACGCAGAGAACTGTTTAAACAGTCAGACACGAGAATTTGTTATACGACTTTGTAACTATTTCGAACATGAGTCTCTAAATGGATAGCGAATTTTACCTATAACGTCAGTGGTTGAACGCGTAGCTGATGCGCTTAATATTGGACAATGAACTGTTAGACGAATAACCAAAGAAAAATATGGCAAGACTAACACAGAAGAAAATAAGCTTCACATAACAAAAAAGAGAAAACGATCAAAACCATTCGTAGTCGTCGATAGCTTTGATGCGGATACCATCCGAAGACACATGTATGGCTACTATTTACGGAAGGAGAATCCAACGAGAAAAAAAGTTAATGCAATCACTGAAGGAAGCTGGATTATACTCCGGTGGGGAAAATTCGTTAACGAAGATTTGAAGAATATTGGATTTTGAAATAAACAGTGTAACAAACGTAAAATATCGATGGAAAGATTCGATATCGTGATGGCAAGGTATATTTTTTTACGGCAAGTGAAAGAAATTGAAAATTGGCAAGATGTTGTGTTTTTGAATGAAACATGGCTTAATGCTAACCATACTGTAAGCCGTTCTCGGACCGATGATACTGCAGCATCTACGTCCAAAGTTCCTTTTGGAAATGAATCGCGGCTTATAATTTGTTACGCCGGAACCATCAACGGGTTTATCGAAGGTTCTCTCATGGCTTTTGCGCCAAAAACCACTGGAGACTATCATGAAGAAATGAATGGAGAAAAGTTAACTGAATGGTTTACCTCAATGTTGTATAGCCTCTCTGAACCATCTATTATAATTATGAACAATGCCCTATACCACTCGATGCAAATTGATAAGCCCCTGCCTAATCCCAAAAGAAAGTTGACATCGTCGCATGGCTTCAAAAAAATGGCGTAGATGCAAATATAAATATCTTAAAAGCAGAATTAGTATGTCTTTTAAAAGAAAACAAACAAGCTTTAGAATATGGGCACAAAGTTATACGATTACCATTGTAAATACAATGCAATTGAGTTGATGTGGACCCAAATTAAGTGATATGCTGCAAGACGCAAAAAAGAACCCCCATCTACCACAACAAAAATGCTAAAAATGTTAGAAGAAGCCTGTGAACATGTAACTAAAAGAGACTGGGAAAAGGTTGTGAATAGAACTGTTAAATGAATAAGGGAAGATTATGAAAAAGATTTGAAAATAGATAATATTTTAGAAAATGAACTTATAATTAAAGTAGATGATAGCAGCGATGACAGTGAAAATAGCAGCATGTACAAATCTGTTAAATATGGCCTTTTGTGGCACCTTTTTTTGTCTCTTTCCGTATGAATTTGTTTCTTGTGTGCAAATAAACTATGTATATTCATTTTCATTCCAATATGTAGTCCATTCAAATATATTAAGCAAACATTTATACTTTCGTTTTATTAAAACTTTTTATTCAGCTACTACTTGCAAAACTAGTTATAAATCCAACACTTATAGATGCGACTCGCATTTAATCATATTTTTTTCGATAATAAATTGATTTCACGTCACTATTGTAATGTGTCAAAACTATACTAAACAAGCGTGCGCTTGAATTTAAACTCATAGGATTTGCGCACACGCAGGACAGACAACAACGCTTTTCTATTACAAGTCTCATGACGTAGGTTATGTGTGGTTGATATGGTCTACATTACTTCTCCTTTTCTGTCGCAACCCCTCCAACCGATGAAACGATCTCGCAGCTTCATGTCGAGATACTCTTCACACACAATGTTAGGCCGCTCGCTTATTACCTAACTAGCAGTCTGCTGTCAAAACGAGAATTTGTATGATTAATGTCATTTGTATAGTGACGCTATATTTACCGCGAAGTGTATTTTACGGTCATGGCGCAATAGACACACAATCATCGTATATCATATCGATTTTTTATTACAATTAATCACTGATCGCGCAATGATTGCATGGTTATCGCTATGTGATAATTTTTAGGTAATAACTCCGCTGGTCTTTGTTTCGCTTTGTTAAATTTATATTTTTTGGCGAACGCACAAGTTTTTACCAGAAAATGAGTACCTAATTTGCACACCAATACTTTATATTTCGCTTTGTCCAAATCAGTAGGAATAACTAATACCTCGTGATTTGATCAGTATTCTCCACCAACACAGTCAATAACAAAGCTCGTGAGGGGTCAGATCGTCCATGGCTTCATTAATATTAAATTAGCTGTGCAATACTGACTGCAATGACATTTAAAAATGCTCTACTTCTGTACACGATGGTCAAAGTTGACTATTGGACAGTTGAACATCAAAGTTGATTAATTGTTGCCGACCATTTCACTTCCTCTTAATACTATTGTGTTGTTTACGAAATTATTTGTCCTCATCACCAAAATTTTTGCAAATTTTTTACAATGTAAACTTTTATTAAAAGTGACCTATTTCAATGGCACATAATGTATAATATCACCTAAGCGAAATAAAAAGTGAATGCACTGTAATTATTTTTCCACCTTATGACCGTAGCATAACATTGATTATAAAATTAATTTAAAGTCTCTTTTTTTGAAAACCTCCGTTTTTTGAAGTCGGTTAAAAATACCAGACAGCTTGTCGACAGATCAGACGTTGTTCAACTGCGAACACGGCAGGTCGTTCTATTCTGAACTGTCTTCGTCACCAGCTTTGTCTAACCTTGTTATTGGATAAATAATTGTTTATCAATATGTACAGGTTTGTTTGTTTGCTTTTATTCTCTCACACCAGTTATTATTATTCTTACTAGGTATAATTAATATATAATAATGCAATGATCCCTATTAATAGTATATTGTTGTTGTTATTATAATAATATAAGTAATATAATTAGATAATTGGATTGGAATGCATTTATTGAGTCGTTGCGTTGATTACAATACGATTCTTAACTAGTCTTTTTTTGCTTTCATTCTCTCACATATGATCTATAACTTTGTTAGTAGTGTGCTAGAGCACCCCCTTTTCCGAGGTCTAGATTCCCCCAAAGCTAGTAGGTACTAGATTTCCTGGCATACTAGTCTCTCACATAACTGAATGTGACATAGTTATAAGCAGTAATTAATCTAAAATAGAGCTTCCGCGCCCGTAAATTCTCCATACATACATGCACGGGCTTATGAAAAAAACAGTTATATTAAAAACTATTATTACATTTAAAAAATCCAACTGTCGTGTCGTTTTGAAGAGTGCTTAGATTAATCTACACAGTAAGTAAATTTAGAAGCATAAATCGGTTCCATTAATCTGAAAAATGTAAATCTGTTCTAAATGGGGTTTCTTTGATATTTTTTTTGTAGTAAAGTTACAGTCTGGCAAAATGAAGTCAATGAAACAAAGAATCAGGTTACCATATATCGCTATGACACGTGTTGTAATCACTTAAAAAAATTGAGATCCCTACCGTCAAATTTTCTAATTCGTCGTCTTGAAATCTGTAGCTTTTTGCGAATTAGAATTAGGATTAATAATTAGGATTAGGAAAGAAAACTGGGTAATCCAATGATACAGTTTCTAAGATAATTTATAAATTCGTTAATTACATTAATCTATCCGAAAACCCAACCAGAACACTCTGAAGCAAGATGCTTCATCATAGTCTATGAGAGCTCACATTAAAATTCTGATATACATAAATTCATTTAGATCTTCGAGTGCTTGTTAAATTATTCCTTAATATTCATGAATATGCGAAGTCATCAGTACGTCAGAAGCATAAAACTAAATGCAAATGGGCTATTGAACCGTCAATAAACTCTAATTGTAAATTACGGCAGAGACATACGCAGTATATTTGGGAAAGGGATGAAACTAACTTCGGTCCCATGAGATCCAATTTTATACAAAGGAGGGCAACACGTGTTATCTGAGCACATTGGTTAAATAGCTTAAGAAATAGATGTTCTGAAATCACTTGAAGGTCATGCAGCGGTTCGTGTTTCTATCACTAACTTATAGCGTAAGAAACAATATGAAGGAATGTGCAGCACTCCTTTTTTTTTGGTTACGCTGGAGATATCTGCACACAGATACTCAGACCGCTGGGGAAGAGATTGGATTATGTGGGGGTTTTACCTACCAAAACTCCTGCGGTGGTCGTCCTCGGCGCTCTGTTGAAGGGCTCCGGAAACTCCTACGGAACGCGCCGGAGCCCCTCTCGCGCTGTGCCGAAGCACTTCTCGAGGTGCAACTACAGAGCCCCCCGGCACCCTCGCATTGTCACGACAACGCGAACCACACGCACTGTCGTCCCCCTCGGGATCGCATGGACAGACGACCGGAGGCCCCACTCCGATCCGACCTGAAAAGCAGCACCCCCAGCCGTCACTACAGTAAACTAAGAATAGGCATACAAAACTTCAATAGCATCGCCGGTAGAGGAACTGGTCTCCCCTGCTGGAGTTTTTCACTCGAATCTTCAATTGGTTTGGTCGAAAGGTTATTTTAATTATCTGAAATAAATTTATATATCCATTTAAAATAGTAAATGAGCTAGATGCCATTAAAAGCATTGAATTTAATAAACACAACGATTAACATCGTTATCGTTTCAATATGTTATCAGTTCAACAAAAATATATTTAAACTAGCGACCCGTCCCGGCTACGCACGGCTAGAAATTTTTTTGAAAATAAAATACAGCCTATGTTACTCGCTGTTAATGTAGCTTTCTACCGGTGAAAAAATTTTTGAAATCGGTTGAGTAGTTTTTGAGTTTATCAATTACATACAAACAAAGCTTAATTTTGTAATAACTAAAAGCATTAAATAAATTACGGATCATTAATTTTTTTTATATTATCACAGTACAAGTATTACATTATTACTTGATAGCTAATTCTGTCACTCACCCCAATATATGCCATATTGAATACTCCGAAAAATATAATGACGGTGTTCGCGCCAATTTAACGAGTAAAGACGAAGATGCCCGAACGTCATTGTACTTTTTTAATGCATGAAATTTAATCGTACCTTTGTTTTATAGACTTATAATATAACACTCAAACCGTGCGCACGCATTTTCCTTACATTCATTTTCCTGGTATTCCTACTTAAAGTCTAGTGAATACAATTTCGTATATAATATTTTGTGCAAGCAAAATAGAAGTACTAAGTATAAGTAACTTTCATTCGTGTCCGTGTGAGACAGACGCCATTATATAATTATAGCTTATAAACGAATTGGAGCTATACAATTTAATAATTTATTTATATGGTTTATACTATAACTCCTATTTTTCAAATACAATTTCCGCTGGCTCTGTAATCTGTATGAAACCGGTTTTGTTCTAGTTTATAATATAAATGGATAAATAAGTTGTGGAGATAAGCATCGACGACTTTTACAACGGCTACTTCAAGGAAGTCTATTATTTCAGATAAGTATTAATTTGTAAATATTCTTCAAGTCATATACAGTATGCGACACTTGCATAACCTCACCCCAAATCTATAAATGATGTTACATAAAAAAAACAAATGGTATCATTTGTATAAAATGATTTATATGAAATAAAAAACTTAAAGATAGTTTAATTTTCTTTCTGGAACAATGTATATATATGCAATTTACAAAAAAATGGTGTTGTAAGTAAGACAATAGGATAACCTCAAGTACAAAATAGCAATTTAAAAAATTACCAACAACTTATCACGTTATTAATATTTAGTATGACCTCTCTTTTCAAATATGACACTAAATATTCTTTGCGGTATTGAATCATAGAGGTTTGTAACTAAATTTAAGGGAATATTATTCCAACACGTTAAGACGGCGTTTTTCAGCGCGCACACTCACACCGGCCGAGTGCAATAACTGTCAGATACAGCGAGAAGCACTTGCTATAGTTTTTGGTGTAAAAAAGTTCTTTTCATACTTATATGGAAGAAAATTCATTTTACAGACCGATCACCAACCGTTAATCTCTATAATCGGTACTAAGAAAGATTTACCTCACACGGCCGCAAGGAGAATAATTCGCTGGGTAATTTTATTATCCTGTTACGATTATGAGTTCGAATATGTTAAATCGTATCTAAACAAAGCAGACGCGTGGTCTAAATTCCCTTTAAATAATATGACTAGGTTTAGGGAAGATAACGTATTTATACAATTTATAGAGAACAATTTTCCGGTCGATTAAGATGAAGTTCGTCAATACTCACTTTTAGACAAACGTATCGCAATTATATGAGGCTATGTTAATGATAGGACGACCAATGAGGTACCGTGATTAGACCTGTTGAAAAACGGACTATGTGAAAGTGTCTCGAATCGATTACTAAATAAAGCAGAAGCGAAGGGAGGCACGGAGTGCCACTAGAGAGGGAGATCAATTGTGGGTTAGGGATTACAGAAAAGACAATAAATGGCTTAGCGGGGTAATAATTAGTTGAAAAGGTAGTAACGTCTAGGAAGTGCACATTGAGGAGGGGGGTACGTGGATACGTCATTCAGATCAATTGCGTCGGCATACGACGACAGGATCAAGGGAAGAACGTGATGCAGTGACCGGGCGTAGTCATAGTAAGGTCGTTAGCGTCGAAACGAATTCGGCTTCGATAAATAAAAAAAAATACATTTCAACCAAAAGTCTCAAAGCGAGCAGTTCTTGATGACTATTATAAAAACCTTAGTAGCAATGAAGGGCCCTCTGTTACTGAAGCTAAGCACCAACGTAAATGTTATGGCATACACATTAATTGATTATTATGATATGTTAATTATAGAATTAAACGTATACTGTAAGACTATTTTTGTAATTAATATACCTAAATACTAAGTAAATAAACTAAACTTTGTGGCATACCAACTTATTACATGTAGTTAGGATAATGAGATGTAGGTATCTTTGTAACAATATTATTATATTATATCATTAAGGTGAGGGTATATTTATGCATAATGTTCAGTACGTAATAAAACTGTTGTACGCACGGCCGTGTTTCATTTAGACATATACCTACAAATCTGTCTCAGTTTATAATATATTTTACATAGCATAGCATTTTCTGTTTTTCGAAACATAATAATAATACACAAAATCAGATGAGGTTAAGCAAGTGTCGCGTACTGTATAAGTATACAGATTTATAATTATTATAACAAAGTTATTTCAAATAATTGCAGAAAACGTTAATTTTAAATTTGAAATTAAATTTTTTAATTTAATTATAAATCAATTTTACCAATAAAAGTAAAATAATTCTACCAACACTCCCAATTTCCCAACACTCTAGACAACGACCTCAGTCCTGTGTTCACGTGATCTTATACTACCATAAGTACTATACTACACTTACACTATGGGTATCACACAACGACCTCGGGGATCCCCCAGTAATACCCAGAATACAAGACAATTTAAAAAAGTTAAAGGCTCAAGAGAATCTGAAATTGTCAGGTATTAACAATCTTATGCCTCTACCGAAACCGAACAATTGTTTAAGAGAAATTTAGTATACGCAAAGTTATAGCCTCAAGCCGTTATATTATAAAGAACGTTGTGGTAATAACAAAATTTAAAACTCAATTTCAAATTGCTTCGAGCAACATCCTGATCTCTAAATCTGATCACGTAATAAGGAGCAGACATGCCGAAAGAGGAATAAAAACTCTCACATGTATAAAATTCTCGGAGCGGGCGTACCAAACTTTATAGTCATATTATCAATCTTTGTATTATTTATTTTCTCAGAAATTCTCAAAGATACCGACTGATTTGAAGGAAAAAAATTTTTAGAGCTCTGTAGCCCAAAGGACGGAACCTTCACAATTGGCTATTGGCACTATATACTCGTAGATGAAATTTGGAAGTTATTCCTGTGTATTCGTTGAATCACCATACAATGGTAAAGTTAAATTCAACAAGAAAAAAATTAGGAGTGACATACATGCAACTGAGATATGAAAAAAAAATTCCAGCGCATTTAAGCGTATGGTGTATCTTTAAAATAGGTCTTCGAATATGACGTAATGGTTTTAGTGACTTTTTTATTTAAGTCCATGGTTGATGATTTATGTGCTTTTAAAATCTTAAAAAGTGCGTCCCTCCTTCTAAGGTCCTTCTTACATTGCGATACTCATAAGTTACGATACTTCCGTTTTGTACTAATGGAATGCTTGTTCGCAACACGAGGTTCGTACATTACGCTACTGACTACTGAAAATTGAGAAAATTTCGTCATTTCAAGCACACTGCTAGAAAAAAGACGTTTTTAATTATGTCATGTGATTCCAGTGAGAAAGAAGCATTTGCATTCTTTCTTTTTTATAGAGACAGAAGACGTCTACGGGAAAAAATAATACACTGGACTCATCCTTACATTGATAGAAATGTAAATTGTAGAGCTCGGTCTCTTTTTTGTATGCAGAATGGTATTAGTAATGTAAACATAAGAATAATATCCTCAGACATTTCACACAGCGCCATCTAGTCCCAAAGTAAGCAGCACAGCGCTTGTGTTACGGGTACTAAACAACTGATATACTACTTATATACTTTTCTTTTGTAAATGAATACATATTATAAATAAATAACGTAAATAACAATAATAATATTCTAAATTTTATAAACATGAATTCTCCTCCGCCATTTTCACGAGATTCGTAAGAGATGCGACTTGCAAGCGACTGACACGACGAGTATCGCGAGACTAATCGCTGACGCATTAGATACCGGTAGCGAAGTGTGCGAATCACCATTCAAATATATATTATGAGATACTCGATGGCGACTCAACGTCGAGACTCGTGTAGGATACTAGTCGTCTATAAGTATCGTAATGTTAGAAGGGCCTAACTTTTCCAGTATGAAATCTAATTTAAAAACACGATTGCGTCTGAATGGTTTCTCATTTAATGTGCAGAAATTCGTCGTTGAAAGTCTTTGGGAATTGATTAAACAGACTCAGCTCTGATATCTGAAATATCTATGTGTGTGAATGTGGGAGTCCGTAGTAAAGAAAAACAAAAACCCTTTCTATCTGTATAAACATCTGTACTGATAATTTGTTGTAATCACACTAAAATTATTTATTAGCATATGTAGTTAACACCTTCCACATTACAAAAGAAGTCATATTATATTATAAACCAATTCGTACGTCGACCAGCAAAAATAACGATGTGTTTTAATGTGCCCACGTTACATATCGTCTGCCGCCCTGTTATACTGTTACATTTTCCAATACATTTCCCGAATTGACGGCTCGGCGTGCACTCCGACACATTTCATATGTCAGTAACTTTGAAAGTAAATGAAAGATTTAGCGTTGTACCCATCGACCTACGTTGTACCCATAAAATATTGTGAGCGGAATAAATAAATTCATTTGATTTTACATACTATTTTACAGAAAACCTTGTTTACTTAGCTTTTTATTCCAACTTGGAAATATACCTGCATGTTTGATTTATGAAACATATTAAGGCGACGCATTGATAAACAATAATTTAATCTAAAATAGACCTGTTCTATGCAAACGTGCGCGTGCTAGCTTACGAAAAATACGAAAATACAGTTATTTTCGTTTCGTTATTTTGAGGAATATGTTTAAAGTAAATTATACAGAAAATTTAGAAATATAAATCGGTGTCGTTGCTCTGAAAAATGTAAATCTCTGTTTTAAAAAACGTTTCTTTGATTATTTTTGTGTGTTACAAAAGTTAACCAACCGTGTATCGCAACTGTTAAAATGAATCAATGAAATGAAGAATCAGGATACCAAATATCACTGTTTTTGTAGTCACTTAAAATTGAGATCTCTGGCGTCAAAATTTCCAATGCGTCGCCTTAACGTGCCAGAACCATGTCTGTACATAGAAAATATTTCTGACAACATGATTAGAAAACAAACATTCTTATAATTTTTGTAGGTTTGTTGGTTTGTTCCAACTTCGCGGAAAAACTACTAAATGAATTTCAGTTCAGATTGCTCTGTTCAAAAGCTTTGGGTTACAGTACATTCAGTTAGAATACGTTATTTTTTTGATAAGTATGTATGTATTGCTATTGAATTCTCATAGTAGGGTCGCAGGTAGTAAAAAAAATATACATTTTTCAATTAAATTATACATTTTCTTACAAAAACTTCAACACGTATTAAAACAATCACTTCAAAACTTTACTTAAAATTCATATATCATACATCAAAAATTATAATAATATGTAAAATATTAAATTTCATTTTACTTTGCTGTCGAGTTTTTTTTTATTTGACTGCGCAGCTTTGATCAATTCTTCGTGTTTAATTAATAATTCTTTAATGTTAGTTCAACGTTGAAAAATATTAAAAAATATACAAGGTTCACTTCGAACTGATGGTACAAGCAGTTCGAAGTGAACTTTGTATTTTTTTTTTGTTGTCTCATTCTACCTTATGAAAAAAGGACAAAACGCGATTCTCCTATCCTTATTCTCTTAAACTGTACAGCTTTATATTACGTACCATTTCATCATAAAGCTTTTGAATAAAAAAAATTGTCCACTACTTTGTAAAAAAAAAAATAGTGAAAAAAACGGAATGTCCGCTCAAATAGTGAACACCTGGCAACCATATCTAATGGTATAAAACTACCATACTCTGAATTAAACATTCTTTCAGTACCTAGGTAATCGATATAGACGATGCTGCAAACAGAGGCTAGTTTAAAATAAAAACCAGCCAAGCACGTGTAGATCACGTACAATGAAGAGTTCCGTAGGCGGCATGAACGTTCACGGCTAAAATTGAAATATCTTGGCGAAGTCATTCGAGTAAATGTACACGATATAAAACTACAGGTGCAAATATACGAGCGAAAAACTGCAGCCAAGTGAGTCTGACCGAGGACTATCGCCGGGCTGCAAGCACCAGGATTACAACTAAGTGTGCATTAATTCCTTCCTTACAGAGTTGTATTCTCTCTTCGCAGCTCTGTTTAATCCATGCCTGTGCAGCTACGTACAAGTGCTCGGAGATAGTTTTATATTATTACTAGCTGTACTTGCGACTTCGTCCGCGTGGAAAATTTTTCCGTGACTTTTCTGGATTATCCAGGTTAACCTAGAACCCGGGATACCCATATAGTTGGAAGTCTTGAAAAAAAAGTTATTTTATATCGCAGCGCATCCGCCATATTGGATTTATGATGATGTCACATATATAGAAACCTTTCCCTGTATATTCTATTTCACTTGAAACTCGTATTGTTGGTGTTGAACAAAAAAGTTATTTCCTATTATGGTACATCCGCCATATTGGAATTATGATGACGTTACATATACAGAAACCTCCTGTGTATTCCATTTAATTTGATACCCATATTGTTGCGAGGTCTTGAAAAAAGTTATTTCCTATGACGGAGCACCTACCACATTGGATTTATGATGACGTTACATTAACAGAAAACTTCCCCTGCGTATTCAATTTCATTTGATACCCATATTGTTGATGTGTAACGAAAGAGGTATTTCCTATTATGAAGCATCTGCTATATAGGATTAATGATGACGTCACATATACAGAAACCGTCCCTTGCGTATTCCATTTCATTGGATACCCATATTGTTGATGTTGAACAAAAACATTATTTCCTATTGTGGAACATCCGCTATATTGGATTTATGATGACGTCACATATACAGAAACCTTCCCCTGCATATTCCATTTCATTTGATACACATATTGTTGGGGTCTTGAAAAAAGTTACTTCCTATCGCGGAGCATCCGCCATATTGAATTATGATGACGTCAAATATAAAAAAGCCACATGGCATTTATCGAAAAAAAGAGGTGGTCTACATTAGTTTTCGGGCACATATTACCTCTGTACCAAAGAAGAATGGCAGTTCCAGGGTCCTTTTAATTATAGAGTGCCTGTAAGAGAAACTATACATTTTATAAAGCTGATACAATGGTTCATTTTCAATCGATTAGTTTTTTTGTATAAAGCGGCACAAGCAGAAAAATAATAAAAAATATCATGTTACATCTGCAGTAAATGAAGCAATATCAAAACGCAAAACCAGTGCAAAGCTAATGAAGTTACCATACTCTGTATTTTAGTACACAATTATAATAGTGGTTTGTTTATTCAAATATTAACAACAATATGTTTTATTACATTAAAAACGAAGGTAGAAGATAGGGAAGTCATAGTAACGTTATTGATACTGATTCATTGTTATATTACTAAAAATAAAAATGTATTTTATTTAATACGTAAACGAAAGTAAATAATCATAAGTTATTCGAGAATGTCCTGGCAACATTATAACCCAATTTCTTGCTATCATGTGTGATTTAGCTATTAGCTGTCACCCGTGTTTTGTTGTTGTTTATTGTTATTGCAAATTGCAATGAATTGGAATGACATACTAGTCTGTGGTAACCGAAGTAGGAGACTTTGTATCTCAATGTGTAATTGTGATTCAATTGTAATTTCTTTCAAGTTAAGTCTGCTTGACATATTGCATTGACTTAAAAATCATAATACGACTATAATAATGAATACGAGACTTCATGGTACACTGTCATTCTATTTACAGTTAGTACGTCATTAACATTGCTGCGATATGGCTGCGATACGGTTGTACGCCGCAGGCGCTAAACTTGTGAGTTATGTCTTAAGTAGATTGATCCTATTTTATTTATTACAATTTACAATACTTATATTGAATTGAATTATACATTGCTGAATAATTTTAAACCATTTTGTTACTCAATGTTGTATTCTTTTTTATAATCATTTTATTAATTGACATGTATACCCATGGTTGTTTAGCTAAGTTTTTCAGCGAAACTCCATTTTGAAAAAATATCTTGTAATTACATTTAATTTTGTTATTACTTAGTTGTATATTTTTAAGATATTTTTATTAACAAACACGAACTCTATCTGCGACCCTGAAACTGCATGGGTTTCTGCCAATCTTCTTTTATCATAATCGGTTCAGCGGTTTAACATTTTCTATATGAATTTCATTCCCCATTTCACCCCTTTAAAGGTAGATTTTTGACAAAAAAGTAGTCTATGTCTGTCTCCTGGTGTCAAGCTATCTCCATGAGCCGTGACAACAGACAGACTTTCGCATTCATAATATTACTATGGATTTAACACCTATGGTTTTTTAAGTTCACCGCCAAAAATACGGTCCACTTATTTAAACTCAGGATATCGAAACCTTTTAAAACCAGCATTGTATAACGTCAAAATAGACATTCGATGTTACAACAATTCGCATAGAACTGAAAATTGGTACGAATGTTGAGAACACCACTATAAATGAAATGTGAGAAGTCCCCGTTGATCCCACATTAGCAAAAAAGATTATTCAAGGTCAAAGTTCGCTAATATGGGTTTTTTGCATTTTTCAGCCAAACGGTAAGTTTTATCATAAAAATAGGTCAGACAAAAATTGTAGATGTACAATTGCTACGGCTCTCTCAGTCCGGCAGAGTTAGGTGTGGGTTGAGTAATAGAAGATGTTTATTATTACTATCACCTGGAGAGTGGTGTACCTAATTTGTTTAAGGGCGCCTAGTGCACCTCTGCAATTGACATCTAATGGAATATTTATAGAACGTTAAATAATTATACACAAGAAAAACAATACACGAAGAAACAACATTTATTTCTTAAGTCTAAGTCTCATTGGTGGACATCTACCTAGCGAGTCGATAAGATTTATTAATTTTATACAAGTGTATGACGTTTATGTCAACTATAGTTTTATTATTATTCATTAGTACTAATTAATATATGAATTTGAGACCTAATATTACATTAATTTAGAGCTTATTCTATCAGAAAACAAAGGCTACATATTTAGAGTTTATCGATATGTTTATAGAACGTATCTTTACATCTTCACTCCTAAGTATAGATAATCTAGACCAACGGTACATTTGTCATCGAAGCCGTGTGTCGTTCTAGGATGTTGTAGAAAGTTCTATTTACAAACGAATTATTAAAAGTAATATATCTCAAGTAGGTCTAAATAATTCGTAGATTGTAATTTTTACTTTATTATTTCTCAATAATCAACGATTAATTATATTTATCAACAAGTTTGTTCATGCTGATAGGCTGCGGTCAATGTTTCAAACGTAGTTTAAAAAAGTTAAACTGCTCTACGTTGTCAATGTCCGTCTGTCACAGTGAATGTTGTTTGTAAACATTTAAGTTAAACAAGGAATGATTTATTTTTCAAGCTAAAAGAAGTTAAATGTTAATTTATACTTTAAGTAATTATGGGTTTCTATTAGTATTATTAGATATTGGTGTCCACGTAGGTGGAGACTCAATATGACTGCTACACAATTACCTACAAAAACTGTACTTATACTGTTTTTTTCTAAGAATCACCATTTCTGAGATAAAATGTTTTGTTTATATACACAGAAACTCTCGTGAAACCGTACTATTGACCATGAAATATCCCGCAAATGTTAAAATGTGCCAGTATTTGGTTGATTTTTTCAAATTTTTACTGACTCGCAACCCGATTTTTATAATTTTACTATGCTTCATCAAATCAGGAAATACACCCTGATAATGCCTTTATTAAATATATTTACTAAAGGCGGTGTTACTATTGGCATTATAGTCAGTACATGAAGTCTCCAGAAATCTTCATTTTTCTTTTTTTTAGGGTCCAGTGATGTATATAGGCGGCGTACTCGTGCATATTATGGAGATCACAACTTTTTCAACTCGTTGAATCGTTATGGTACATCTCACACATGGTGATTCTTAGAAAACAAAGTGTAAGAACAATTTTTATAGATAATTGCATGATCTACAATTTTTGTCTGACTTATTTTTATGACTTATGATAAAACTTACCGTTTAGCTAAAAAATGCAAAAAACCCATATTTGAGAACTTCGATTTTGAATAAATTTTTTTACATATGTGCGATCGATGGGGACTTTCCACATTTCATTAATAATGGTGTTCTCAACATTCGTGTCAATTTTCAGTTCTATACGAATTATCGTAAGCTAACCCCTATTTTTTTTGACCAGACTAATATGAATATTTCGGCGTACTAATAACTCAATATCAGCTTACCGATACCACAAATGAATTAGTTACTACCGTAAACTGATACCTCGGCACTCACTCAAAGCACTCGCATACCTAGACGAGTGTGTAAGAAGAATGACGAGATTTGAGAAGGTGATATAGGTATGTAAGCACTATGGGCTTCTTTGATTCAGTTTTCCTAGAATGGGACCAATAAAGTGTTTTCCAAAAACATCTACAATTCTGTTTTTGTACCCTGTCGTAACATATACTACCTACGGCTGTCTTCGTCATAACGATTGATAAAAAACGAGCAATTCGGAGACCTGTCACAGACATGAAGAGGGACATATGGACGAAGTAAATACCAAAACTAAGGATTTCTAATTGGTCACAAAACTCAAACAATATTAAATAATGAAGAAAGCGAAATATCGTGAAGAGTTATTTTGCAGAACGTATTTCCAAGTTACAATTTATACACAAATATTGTGTTCCATCTTCTATCATCTTGCTCCTCAAATTGAAAATGAATATTGATGATATTTCTCGTTGGCTCATTTGCTTTTAATTACTGAAGAAGTAATGAAATTTTAATGAGACAACATTTCAATTATATTTCTGAGAAAATATCATCTTTAACGAAAACTGTAAGCGCCGACTTGGGATACGGAACACTCCGTTGGCCGATTAGCGTACTTTTGTTAACGAATTTTTTTAACGGTTTTATTTCTATCGGTTTTAATCTAATTTTTGGACATCTATGTCTACAACTTTTTCGTCAACCATGCAAGTTCAAGTATGTCTGAAAGCACCGAATCCCTTGTTATAATTATTTACTTATTAAGAAGTAACAGCCTGATTTGACTTCGCTTGGGTATTGTATTTACAGATCAATGAGTACCAAAAATATTCCATGAGAGCAGCTGGTAGGAAACTTCATCAAATTTTCAATTCTTATAAATGAGTAACTGTACCCGCGACTTCGTCCACTTGGAAAATATTTCCGTGACCTCTCCGGGTTACCGAGATTACCCAAGATATTCATATTGTTGGTGTTGAACAAAAAAGGTATTCCCTTTTATGGAACATTCGCCATATTGGATTTATGATGACGTAATACATAAAAAATACATAAAAACAGATGCATAAAGAACGTTTTTTCATCGTTTTTTGAATAAAAAGTAATCTACATTTGTTTTCGGCTACATCTGTATCACATTTGGTTCAGCGGCTTAGTATTTCCCCTATAAAGTTTCATCCCCCTTTTCACCTCTTTAAGGGTAGATTTTTGAAAAAAAAAGAGGTCTTGTTTTTTAATAGAAAAGGTTTATCTGTGTACTAAATTCGATCTTAATCGGTTCAGCGGTTTACCATTTCCCCTATAAAGTTTCATCCCCTTTTTCATCTCTTTAGGGGTAGATTTTCGATAAAAAAGATGTCTATGTTTTTTAACAGAAAAGTTGTATCTCTGTATCAAATTTCATCTTAGTCGGTTCAGCGGTTTAAAATTTCCCATACATAGTTTCGTCCCCCTTTTCACCCCTTTTCCTAAAATCTACTCCTGTAGATTTTTGAAAAAAAAAAACAGTAGCCTATGTCCGTCTCTTAGTGTTAAACTATCTCCGTGCCAAATTTCATCAAAATCGGTCCGGCGGTTTAGCGATGAAAGCCAAGCAGACAGACAGACAGACAGACAGACGGACGGACAGACGGACGGACAGACGGACGGACGGACGGAAAACTATTTTATATTGTTTTTTATCTAGCCGTATGTACACAATTCGTAATCAGTAATTTATTACACAAAATTTAATTATTTATGTACCTAATTTTATATTTAGGTAAATAATTCAATAAATAATAATTTGATATTACAGTGAATGGGAACAATTTAGTAAGAATCAAAATAGTGTAGTATAATAAAAAAACTTTTTTATATATTATTTAATAAAATTTCAATCTATTGTATTATTAGATACTATTATGAAAAAAATAACTCGAAATTATATTAGTCTTACCATATTACAAAAGAAACTAATTACGTGCTTGCTTCCAACAAACAAGCATTAAACTTTGACAATGAGATATGCCTCCCTCGTTTCGGGAAATGAGTATAATTAGCCATGGTGAGAATATGTTCAAGTTTACGTCATGATGTCATTTAAGTTATAAATACGTGAGAAACAAGCACATGTTATGTATATGTCAGGTCTTAAATATTCATGTTCTTGTTATTATAGTAGATTTTAATCCTCTTGGGAGTACTCGTATGAAGAAACATTTAGAAATACCGCTGGAAACGAACGAATGCTGTCAGAGTTGAATACATAATATACATCTTTACCCCATTTTCCTTAGAGTAACAAAAACACTATGAAAAGTATCCATAATGTTCGTATGCGAACACGTAGACGGCAACACTTTTTGCTACATGGCAGAATAGGCGATGCCTATGGTTTTTTTCATTATGATGCCACACTCTTAAGTAATTGTCATTCCATTATAATTTACAATTAGGTACTTTTATGGTAAGTACGATAATTACGTTATTTATTAGTATAATTGTGAAAGTGAAATACAGACCTAATACCATACCATAAATACCATGTGCAGTTTCGTTAATTTAACCAGCGCACGCACAGATACTTATTATATTATATATATTAAAATATGTAAAAATATATTTAAAAAACCACGAATAACTTAAAAGTGACAATTCATAATTATAATCAAAGGAAATAAATGAAAAGCAATCTAATGAAGTCAACCTTCATTAGAAAGCTAAGGAGAATCTTCCAAACAATAGATTGTTGTTTACGGAAAGGTGAATCAAAAGATAGGCTACGAGGATCTGTTTACTTATACATTATCATAGGTAAATATCAAGTTAGATATTTTATTACAACACTTGAGCTAGAGCAAATAACCACCGTACATAAAACGCAATGATTAAAATTTGAGCTAATTTTAAAATACCTACTAATTTATAAACTTCTAGAATGTAAAATTTATTATTAGGCATATATAAAAAACTTATCATTAATTATATTCTAAAATCTTTTCCAATTAATATCTACATTACATTGTATTCATTGAAACTTTCGAAATTACCAAGCACCGGTCGTCATAGTATGTCTTAAAAATATGTGAAGGAAGTATAATTGTTCGTGTAGAATCGTTAAGTATAAATGCCATAATGCCTCACATGAGAGTAGATGGCAACATTTATTTCACCGATATTAGTTCCAATTCCATTTATTCTATTGTTTCCCTTGTGTGCTACATGCTACCTATATTACAAGAATTCGTATGCTTCAATTGCTTAATATTTATATGTTTCAACTAGCTGTACCCGCGACTTCGTCTGCGCGGAAAATTTTGTCGTGGCTTTCCCGGATTAGATTACATTATATGTACATGTTGTAACGTAACACTATTTTGTAGGAACGGTGTTTTGAATTCGTGATTGCGAATAAAATTTTTAAGCAAAATAAAATATATTTTCCAAAAATAATTAATTTATTATCCTTAAAATATTGTCTATAACTAATTAATAACAACATTAAAACAAAATTATATTATTTACAAACATATAATATAAAAAATCGATATACAGACAGATTCTGAATTTATTAATAAAAGTTATTTCGAACAATAGACGCACGGTAGTCACACCGCGATGCGTTCGTAACATTCATTCTTGAAGAGAACGAATAACATTAATTCTGCTAAAATTGTTTTTTTTTTTACTCACCAGCGCTCACTCGTCTTAGTTGTTCTAAGTACAAATATTAAAAGAAAAACTATTCAGCTATTATAATACGAGTATACCTAATATTTGTAATTTTCTCCAACGAACTATCGTTTTGGAGACAATCTTTCTAAATTTATAATAGCGTAAAATTCTAAATAATACAATATAATTGCGAATCGAGTGTGATCCCGTACCGGGTAAGTTGTTGCAATGTGCATACCTACTTTTCACTATATTAATAATCGTTGTTTGGCTTCATACATTGTAGGTTTGTTTTTTTAGTATCTTCATGTTTATTGCTGTTTGATTTGAAACTTAAACGCTAAATAAATGTATCTAGATTATATATAGAACTAGTTCATTCCGAATATCTCATATTTTTAAATTATTTAAATCACACTGGTTGCAAACCGTCATTTTGTTTTCACATCATTTTAAACTTGTATAGTATCATTCATTGTTTATTCTTACATAACGCTTTGTATCTACTGCTGTAAATTACTGCTAATTTTTATTATCTGGACTGCCGCATCACCCAGTTTGCTTCGTTGCTAATTGTAAACCTACCCCCTTGTATATATGATAATCGGCTATGGCAGTCCAGAACGAAGAAAGTACTTATTATAACTCGATCCACGCACGTTCCAGGAACTCCGTTGGGATTGGACTCTGTCCCTTCTACTTACATCGCAAACACCAACATGTATTACCAACCAACAAGCAACCACAATCTACCTACAGCGCGGCTGTACGGGTTGCAACATCCGGCCAGACCCAGACTAAGAGGACAAGGGGAGTACGGTGTCGCGAAAGGACGGTGACCGCAGTAGATCTAAACTCATCGCTAGCCTGATCCACGGCCCGCTTATTTTAATTTCTAAATTGGAGGGGTGCGATTATGCAATGCTGGTTCTTTAATAAATGCTTCGATATCTCGAGATAATAAGTGGACTGTATTTTTGCGATGAACTTATAAAACCATAGCTGCTTAATAGATATATAAAAACTGTTTCCGAGCACTTGTAAATCACGTACAGCTGCACAGGCATGGAAACAGAACTGCAAAGGGCTAATATTTAGGATGGAAAAACAGTTCTGTAAGGATGGAAGTAATGCACACTTACCTATTCGTAATCCGGTGCTTGCAGCCTTTGTGATCCAGTCCCCGGTCAGGCTCAATTGCCTACAGTTCCATATAATATATAATTTGCTTGAGAAAACACAAAAACAACACACAACGTAGTCACTTGCGATTAAAACAAACAGTTTACACAAATAATAAAGTCAGGAAGCATGTGTTGTCGTTGCTAGCGGCGCGGTAGTTACACGAGTTAACTCGATGAGTTAAAGTTCAAGATTGGGGCAGATCACATATAGCACTCGCGTATTATAATATATGCACGGACAGTGTGCATTGTAGGAAAGGGATAGATACGGAATGGGAAGTACAGTACCGATTTACAAGTGCATTACGTGTCGAATATAAAATGATTCACTTTTAAATCCACCATAAATTATGACTAATTCTTCTTAAATAAATGTAACTAATTTTTGTCTTGACTTAATTTTTTTTTTTTAATTGAATTTTTTTAACTTAATTTTCTTAATGAACTTATTTTGCTCCCTCAAGCTCCCCTAAGGAGCTGGAGGTGACAATGTGCATAGTACGCTTAAAGATTGTTTTTGAAAAAAGTCTATGTCTAGCCTACGTCTGTTACCGGGCACATACTATCTGTATCTCTGTACCAAACGTCATAATTGGTTCGGCGATTCAGCACTTCCCATTCAAAGTTTCATCCCCCTTTTCGCCCCATTAGGGGTAGTTTTTTGATAAAAAAGTAGCCTGTGTCCGTTTCCAGGTGTCCAACTATATCCATGCTATACATCATAATCAGTTCAGCAGTTTAGCATTTCCCGTACAAAGTTTCGTTCCCCTCCCTCTCGTCCCCCCTTTTCACAGATTTTTGATAAAAAAGTAGCCTATGTTTTTTTGATAAAAAAAGTCTTATCACCGCACCAAATTGTATCATTACCAAGTTTTAGCGTTTCTCATGCAAAGTTTCATCCCCATTTTCACACTCTTAGGAGATTTTTTATAAAAAGTAGCCTATGTCCGTTCTCTGATGTCAAGCTATCTTCTTGCCAAATGACATCATAATCGGTTCAGAGGTTTATTATTTCCCGTACAAAGTTTCGTACCCCTTCCTTCCGTCTCCCATTTCAGAGATTTTTGACAAAAAAGTAGTGTAATGTATTTTTGATAAATAATGTTTTATCACCGCACTAAATTTTAACATTACCTAGATTTGGCGTTCCCCATACAAAGTTTCATCCTCGCTTTTCACCCTCTTAAGAGTAGATTTTTTATAAAAAGTATCATCGCCCTTTTCATCTTAGGGATAGATTTGTGATAAAAAAAATTGTCCATGTCCGTTTTCTGATGTCGAACTATCTTCTTGCCAAATTTCATCATAATCGGTTCAGCGGTTTACCATTTCCTATACAAAGTGTCATCCCCTTTTTAAACTCTTTAGAGGTAGATTTTCTAAAAAAATAAGTAGCCTATCATGAGGGCAATTACATGTATCTACTATGTACCGATTTTCTTCAAGATCGGTCGAGCCGTTCATCAGTTATAAAAGGACATACGGACAGACAATTAATTCAACAATGTATCACAAAATTGGACAGTAAAATTATAATTACAGACAGACGCTAGAGATTTATATAGTAGAATAGATGTGCATAGTACGTTTAAAGATTGTTTTTGAAACAGTCTACGTCTAGCATACGTCTGTCTCCGGGAACATATTATCTCTGTACCTAACATCGAAATTGCTTAGGCGGTTCAGCATTTCTCATTCAAAATTTCATCCCCCTTTTCACCCCTTTAAGGGTAGTTAACCTATGTGCGTTCCCAGGTGTCAAACTATATCCATACATACATTCATATCTTCACGCTGTATCCCTAACGGGGTAGTCAGAGAGGACGGAGCGCCAAGTGTCGCGGTCCTTACATACTTCTTTCGCTTCCTCAAATCTAATCATTGTCCTCACACATTTTCGCCTAGATATGCGAGTGCTTTTAACATTTTCGTCGGCTAACACTCTGACTATTCCATTTTCATAAGTCAGCCTTGGTCTTCCTAGGCTTTTTTTTACCATTTACTTTCGCTCTGTAGATTTTCTTCGTCGGTCTTTCATCACTCATTCTTTCTATGTGCTCGGACCACCAAGCCTTGCTTTCTACATTTTTACAATAACACTAACTATAACTCATAATAACAATATCCATGTTCCATGCTACATCATAATCAGTTCAGCGGTTTAACATTTTCCGTACTAAGTTTTGTCCCCCCTCCCCCCATCCCCCTTTTTACAGATTTTTGATAAAGAAAGTAGCCTATGTATTTTTGATAAAAAAAAGTCTTATCACCGCACTTTTCACCACCAAGATTTAGCGTTTCCCATACAAAGTTTCATCGCCCTTTTCATCTTAGGGATAGATTTGTAATAAAAAAAATTGTCCATGTCCGTTCTGTGATGTCAAACTATCTCTCTGCCAAATTTCATCTTAATCGGTTCAGCGGTTTACCATTTCCCATACAAAATTTTATCCCTCTTTTTACCCCTTTAGGAGTTTTTTCTAATTTTCTAAAAAAAAGTAGCCTATCATGAGCCTAATCACATGTTCTTACTACGTACCGATTTTCATCAAGATCAGTCAAGCCGTTCTTTAGTTATAAAAGGACATACAGACACACAGACAAAAATTTTAAAAATGGTAGAATCGAAATCAGTGAGTCATAACACGACTATCTATCGCAAAATTTGTCAAAAAAACTGAAATTACAGACAGATGCAAGAGATTTATATAGTAGTATAGATTTAGGATATTTGTACGAATAACGTAATGTATTTGTACTAGCTGTACCCGGGACTTCGTCAGCGCGGAAATTTTCGTGGTTTTCCCGGATTAGATTAGATTATAATATGTATAGTATGTTTAAAGATTCTTTTTGAAAAAAGTCTACGTCTAGCTTACGTCTGTCTCCGGGCACATACTATCTCTGTACCAAACATCATAATTGGTTCGGCGGTTTAGCATTTCCCATTCAAAGTTTCATCCCCCTTTTATCCCTTAGGGATAGTTTTTTGATAAAAAAGTAGCCTGTGGCCGTTCCCAGATGTCCAACTATATCCATGCTCCATTATAATCAGTTCAGCGGTTTAGCATTAAAAAATAAGTAGCCTATCATGAGCGCAATCACATGGTCGTGCTACGTACCGACTTTCGTCAATATCAGTCAAACTCGTCTTCAGCTATAAAAGGACATACAGCCAGAGATAAAAATTTTAAAAATGGTAGAATCGAAGTCAATTAGTCACAAAACGACTATTTATCACAAGTTCGACAAAATAATTGAAATTACAGACAGACACAAAGGATTTATATAGTAGTATAGATATTGTAGTACATATTACTAAATGTACCCGCGACTTCGTTTGCGCGGAAAAGTTTTCGTGGCTTTTCCGGATTAGGTTAGATTATTTGTACATGTAAGTACCTATATATATTTATAAAGATTGTTTTTGAAAAAGAGCCTACGTTTAGCCTACATCTACATCTTTCATAGTAAACTGGAGATTATATTTTTATCTAGACTTTCATTAATAATAACAGTTCTACTAAAATTGGCGCTATTATTGGCATTATATTGGTAAGAGAATGAATAAACAATGAATGAATGGATAATCCCCACAAATCTTTATTTTCCTTATTATTCTGTTGTTTAAAAATTCTATCTACTTCTAGCAAAGATATATGCCTAAACTGAAAATCGGAAAAAGCTTTTTTTATATTTTATTTACCAAAAGTCCTCTATTACACGTGCAGGTTACTATAGTTGTTTCTATCGAAATGTTCGAAAGTTAATTAATAAGAATATTGGTTAAATCGCTTTTATGAGAAACAATTTCGATATTGTTTTTAATAATGTGACTGATGTAGTTATATTGTGATCACAATCAAAGGTAGATTGAAAATGAAAGTATCGCAAATGGTTTCAATGGAATATATTGTTTAATCGTGCCAACCCTTACATTCCGAAAATGTGCTCCGTTCTCCTTTTTAGATGAGAAAATATTGCGATATCGACCCAATAAGGTTTAGAACGTGACAGTCAGTTTTTAGTATCAAGCCATAACAAAACAAAACTTTTGGTATGGTATTACTTTATAGGTAAGATACTGCAGATAATTGAATAAATTGTATGACTTCATGTTGTACTAGCCTTGTCATGTCACTTTGGTGCCCATTACAGGTTTTTATTGTAATCTTAAAAGAAAAAACGCACCCCTTTGAGATGACTCATGCGGCCGCGTGTCTATCGATTGTTTATCGATGAAATCGATTATGATTAACGGACGTTCAATCATAATCGATTTTCTCAAAAACTACATGTGTACATCAAAACCTACATATACAAACTTGAAATTTTCAACAATAATACATCTTATTATTGGATATTCGAACTCGACTTAACCACCCTCTCACAGATTATCGATGTGAAATAACAGTATATATTGCTGTTGTGTTTCGTTCGGTGAGTGAGAGTACCGGTAGCATATTTCTCCCGTCCCCTTCTCTTGGCATGGCAGCAGTTTTAAATTTGAAATTACCTCAGGGGGTACCGATACATCTGTGTAGGAGACTCCCCTCTGAGCGTCCGTGCTCAGGCTGCCCTGCGTGTACTGGAGAGGGCAAAAATCCGCTCGAAAAACATTGTGCCAGAGGCAGGAGAAAGGTAAAACATTCGGCACCCCTCCTACGCTTCGTGTAGATTTTTGCGACGTCAGGGGCATCCATTCCAATCTAAATGCCGTACACCATCAACTTGAGACTGAAAAGCCAGCCTTACTTTTCCTTACCAAGACGCAGATATCCCCTCCTTCTGACATCTACTTGCGCTACATTCATTTGTTCCACGCGCCGGTGTTTGTGCTTATGTCAGGAAGGACATGTGTCACATGGCAATCTAGGCAGGGACCTTTCCATCCTATGACTACGCGTAGATTGCGGTGACCACCCTCGCGTCTATGCGTGCATGTATAGTTCTCACGGCGATAATACCGGTACTCACCAACTACTCCAGTGCGTCCAAACAGCGATAGATTCGCTCTTCCGACTGATCTCTTTTGTCGAAATTGTGGTTTTGGGTGACTTTAATGCTCACCCCACGCGGATTCCAGGTACGGATTACCGTTCACCCTCCTTACTGGATCTCTTGTTGACCTCGCACCCCGACGGCTATCAAGTCTATGTTGATGCACCGCTAGACTCTTCAGACCATTGTCTGATTCAGAGCACCGTGGCTCTCACTAGAATTTTGAGATTACAACCTGCGGTTAGTCGTCGGGTCTGGCATTATAGGTCAGCGGACTGGGACGGAATGCGGAATTTCTTTGCATTTTACCCATGGTGTCGAGTTTACTTCTCGCTCGATGACCCTGATGTCTCCGTGATGTGTATGTGTACCTTCTAAGTTTGTAACATATATGTATACATTGTAACGTGAGAGTCAGTAATAAACTAGCTTAGCAACGGATAGTACATTGGCGACGAGGGCACAAACTACCCACTTTATTATTATTTTTTTGTTTCTTGTCACGTTTAATATTTATTTGTTTACCGAGTATAAAATGTCGAAAGTTGTCGGAAATATAAATATGTTTGACCACAACAATCAAGAGTGGCAAATATTTTACAGTCGACTACAGCAATATATTAAACTAAATGATGTCAAGCCAGAGTATAGAAGTGCATTGTTGTTGACTCATTTGTCGGACGAAACATACCGTCTTGCGGGGAACCTGGTACATCCCAAAATATTGGAGAATATCACGTTCGAGGAGCTAGTTGAAGTACTAAGCAAACATTTCACACCGAAAAGATGCATGTTTGCGGATAGAGAAAAATTCTACGAGGCCAGAAGGTCCGTTGGTGACAGTATCGAGGAATGGGCAGTCCGAGCGCGAGCACTGTCTGTGCATTGCGATTTTGGCAACGCGCTGGATACATTGCTGCGGGATCGGTTTGTGTTAGGACTGAGTGCAAGTCCTGAACGAGATCGTTTGTTCGAACTGGATGCGAGTACGCTTACGTTCGCCAGGGCATTGGAGGTGGCTCAGCAGGCGGCTAGCGCAAGACAGGCGCGCACCAACGTTGTTGATGCAGAAACTGCGATTAAGTCAGAATCGATGGCGATGTACAAGGTGAGCGCGTCGGAGCCGGGTGGTGCAAAGGCGAAAGTGTATAACTGTGTAGTGTGCGGGCTTAAGAATCACGATGCTAATAAATGTCGTTATAAGCATTATCGTTGTCAGATCTGTGGTGTAAAGGGTCATCTTAAAAAAGTATGTACAGCCAAGAAAGGAAACAGTTCCACAGAATGCTAACGAAACTGGATGTGCTAACTGTAAAGAGTGTGAAGTGTTTAATCTGAGGTATGTTAATTATTCACCTATTTTAATTAATGTTAGTGTTAATAACAAAAAGTTGCAAATGGAATTGGACTCTGGGTCAGGAACTACCGTCATTTCTGAAAAATTATATAACGAAAATTTTTGTAATTTACATCTATACAAATGTGATCTAAAAATGTGTTTGTACAACGGTCATAAAATTTCGCCTCTGGTTTTTTTTATCACTAAGATTTCATATTTAAATCAATGCGAAGATTTTAAAATTTATGTTATAAAGGATGGGGGACCACCCCTATTGGGGCGCGATTTTATGGTCAAATTCAAGATACATTTTGTAACTGTAAACAATATATCCGAAAAGTGTCCGAGTGAGGTGCCTCAGTTGTTACTTGAATATTCAGATTTATTTTCATCTGATTTAGGTAAATTCAATAAGTTTGGGGTCGAATTACAATTAAAAAAGGGGTAGAAGCAAAATGGTTTAAACCGCGCCCTGTACCCTTTCCTCTAAAAGATAGGGTAGACGAAGAAATAGATAGGCTCGTAAACTTAGGTATACTGGTGCCGGTGAAATTTTCTAAGTACGCTACACCGATAGTGCCGGTTTTAAAGGAAAACGGAAAAGTGAAAATAGCCGGTGATTTTTCATTAACGCTTAATAAAGATTTATACATTGATAGATATCCTATGCCGCGAATAGAGGAAGTGTTTGCAAAATTGGGGGGCGGTGAACATTATACTAAAATTGATTTCAGTAATGCGTATAATCAGTTTGTTCTGTCTGAGTCATCACAAGAGCTTACTACAATAAGTACTACTAAAGGGCTGTTTAAATATACGCGTTTAGTTTACGGATAAGCTAACGCGCCGGCTATTTTCCAACGTACGATGGAAACGCTTTTGTCAGGAATCGAGGGGGTTAGCTGTTGGTTAGATGACGTGTGTGTGACGGGACCTACGAAGGAAATACATTTAGAAAGGTTACGAAAAGTATTAAACAGAATAAAGAATGCGGGATTAAAATTGCAAAAAGAAAAGGTTGTTTTATTTCAAGATAATGTTACATACCTCGGTTATGTAATATCAAAATCGGGCTTGAAAGCGTATACAAAAAAGGTCGAAGCCATTTTAAAAGCACCACGGCCTTCTAATATTTTAGAAGTCAAACGATTTTTAGGGGTCATAAATTATTATCGTACGTTTATACCTAACGCATCTGCAAAACTAAGTCCATTGCACGAATTGTTGAAAGCAGAAGCTCAGTGGCAGTGGGGGCCTCGACAGGAATGTGCCTTTAATAGTGTAAAAAAGGAGTCATGTTCAGACCGTGTATTGGCACATTTCGATCGCGATGCGCAATTAATACTAAGCGTAGACGCACAGTACAAGTAAGCATACAGTATTCTATCTTCATACAAACGCTCTCAAACGACGCGCTCAAAATCTCGACATTTCTCGGCATACGACAGTCGCGAATGCGCCGCGGTTGTCGTTTGACGGTATGAGACGCTCCCGCGCATTTACTGACTAAATATTATGTCAATCAAGTTTACGAGAATAATGTTCAGTGTATGGATGTTTGAATACATCTATATCGAAACCGGAAATATTTCTCTGTTGGTAATTTGTAGGAAATATCAAAATCATAATGATCTAGTTAATTTATTGCTGATTTTTAATTATACTGCACACGAAATACATTTTTTTGTCCATTTCCGCCATACTAACTCACAAACTTTTGAAACTAGATATAAAATACTAGTAAAATTATATAAATAAAAATGTATTAAATTTGCAATAATATAAAATGAAAAGATAATATGACAATTTAATATAGTACCTATTATCAAATACGTAACCCAAGAAAAACATTCAGTCCAAGTGAGTAGCCCTATTGCGTGTTTACGTACCGAGCGACCGTAGGTAATTATCTCTAGGACACTGCCGAGATAGAATACTGTATGCTTACTTGTACTGTGGTAGACGCAAGCCCGGCCGGGCTGGGGGCCGTACTGGCGCAGCGAGAGACGGCGTTCAACGTCCACTGGCTTTCGCCTCCCGGTCGCTGTCAGTCAGTGAAAAAATTATAGTCAGATACAGAAAGAAGCAACAGCGATAATATTTGGCGTAAAACATTTTCATCAATATCTGTATGGTAGGCAGGAAGCTTTTGTTCTAAAAACAGACCACAGGCCATTATTGTCTATTTTTAGTAAGAAGTCAGGTATTTCAGTTATGGCTGCATCACGATTACAAAGGTATGCAATTATATTATCAGCATATAATTATATTGTGCAGTATGTAGACGGTAATAGTAATACGGTGGCGGATTATTTTTCGCGGGCTCCGTTGCCGAATACGGACATTAATAATGAACAAAATGAAAATGATGTGCTACTTTTAAATTTTATGAATGCCAGCATTGCTCCAGTAACATTTCCAAAACTAAGAGAAGTTACTGCTAGCGACAAAACTTTACAAACCGTCGTGAAATATATGAAGTATGGATGGCCGCGTAAAATTAAATGCACTTCGATATTGCCATATTTTAACTGTAAAACAGATTTAGAAGTAAATGATGGATGTCTATTCCGCGGACACCGGGTACCGATGATTGATGATGATACCGATGATTTTCAGGGATCAAATGTTACAAGAACTACATTCAGGACATTTTGGTGTAGTTAAGACAAAAAACATTGCTCGTAGCAGAATGTGGTGGCCGTCGATAGATAAACAAATAGAGCAATATATAGGTTCGTGTGTCGCATGCGCCGGCGTGGGGAGCGCCCCGCCGCGCGCCGCGCCCGCGCCCTGGCCGCTCCCGCCGGGGCCGTGGCAGAGGCTACACATTGACTACTTGATAATCGGCCAGAGAACATATTTAGATGTTATAGATGCCTTCAGTAAGTGTATCATCCCTCCAGTAACGGCCAACCTGAAAACTCGGTGAGAACATGTAAAAAAATGCTAAAATGTATTATCAGTGAGAACATATCTACAAAAATATTAGATGAAAAATTATTGAACTATTTATTTGAATATCGTAACACCAAACATTGTTCCACAGGCATGACCCCAGCTAAACTTATGTTTGGGCGCGAGTTAAGGTCAAGGTTAGACTTAATTTTACCAGGTCAGTTTTCACGGAATGGCGAAAATATTTTAAAACCTAGTAGACAATTTGAAATAGGTGATGCTGTTTGGCTCAGATGGTACGTAGCCAGAAAACAGATTTGGACGTTAAGGACAATTAAAAAAATATTAGGTAAAAGATTGTTTATTGTACATGTTAATAATTATAATGTTTTGTGCAAACGGCATGTAGACCAATTAATGATATACAAGGGTGTAAACGATGCTGGAGGGAAGGATAACAGCGAGGCCTATAGTGATCGTTCATCATTTCCGATACGAGCGTCATCACCGCTGCCGTCATCAATGTCGTCGCCACAGATCCGTGCGTCTTCCTCCTCGGCAATTATAAACGAAACCGAGCATAACAAGTCTAATGAAAGCGGCAATACGAATCAAAACCAAGTCGCGGAGGAGGAGGACGCGAATGTCGCGGCGGCCGGGGGCGGGGGCGGTGTGGTGGTTCACGATAAGGAAGTGGGCGCGGAGACCGTGCGATGCGCTGTTAATAATAATAACGCTGACAAACAAAATGTTAATAATGGCAAATGTACGAGTGTATCGCTCGGTCCTCGACAGCTTAGACCCAGAACTAGGAAGGTAGATTGCAAACATTGTTTTTAATTTGTTGATTATTGTTTTATTGTCATCAGGTTCACAAATTGATGTGGGAGAAGTGATGTGTATGTGTACCTTCTAAGTTTGTAACGTATATGTATACATTGTAACGTGAGAGTCAGTAATAAACTAGCTTAGCAACGGATAGTACATTAACTCCAACTCCGTCGCTGATGTCATACTGCAGAAAATGGTACTTTTCATTCTGTGGTTCCCATTGGTGGCGGACCTCACCCTTGGTTTGATCGCTCTTGCAAATTGGCGTCCCGTCAGGAGCGTGGTCGCTACGAGGCCTGGGCTAAGGTGATAGCCTCTAAGGAACCAAACACCAGCGCGTTCAGAAAGGAGTACTACTATGCCGCCACGTCCTTTAAGAAAGACATTGACAAAGTGCAGTCAAAATAGGCAAAATTGCCGAGGGACTAATTCGTCTTCCTTCGGGGACACGCGGATTTTGGTCTTTCGGCAAAACTGTCCTTAGGAATTTTTATCAGCCGTCTCTTTCACCATTGCACAAGACCGATCACATCCTGGCTCACACTGCAAAGGAGAAAGCCAATCTTCTGAGCACTCTCTTTGCATAAAACTCGACACTGGATGACGAGGGAAATTCACCACCAACCGTATCGCATTGTGCGAGCTCTATGCCAAACGTTCGGTTCCTACAGCGATCGCTCTGATCCGTCCAACTACAGGCTCATTGTCATTACCTCTTTACTCTCCAAAGAAATGGGATCTATTACCAAGTGCCAGCTCCTCGGGTACCTAGAAGAGCATCAGCTGATTAGTGATCACTAGTACGGTTTCCGCCGTGGTCGCTCGGCTGATCTTTTGGTCTATCATACGCATCGCTGGGCTGTGGCAGTCGAGAGTAAAGGGGAGGCCCTGACTGTAAGTCTGGACATAGCGAAAGCCTTTGATAGGGTATGGTACGGGGCTCTACTATCCAAAATTCCATATTACGGGCTTCCCGAGAAGATATGCACGTGGGTTGCCAGCTTAGCAGGCGTAGCATAAAAGTCGTAGTAGACAGTTTATGCTCTGTTCTCAGTGCTCTGTAAAGCCCGTGAATGCCGGTGTTCCGCAGGGGTGTGTGCTTCCTTCTACTCTTTTTCTTCTGCATATCAATGACATGCTTAATAACAATTGCGGCATTCATTGCTGTGCGGATGACAGTACTGGGGATGCATTTTATACCGGACGTGTTAATTTCTCTTTGGAAAACGTTATTGAGATCCGGAATAAACTTGTGACTGATATTGAGAACATGTTAAGTCATGTCTCAAGTTGGGGCCGACTAAACTTTGTTCAATTTAACCTCTCTAAGACACAAGTTTGCACGTTAACCGCAAAAAGACATCCTTTCTCATCTCTTTTCATCCCTTGTTTCATTTCTGGAAAGGAGCACCCCAGTATCAACTCCTTCCTTTTGACCGTATACAATGTAGAGCGATTCGGGTTATCGGTGATCCGGTACTCTATGATCGGCTCGACTCTCTGGCCCTGGGAGGGACATTGCGTCCCTAAACATATTTTATCGCATCTATCGTGGAGAATGTTCTGAGGAATTGTTCGGAGTACTGCCCGCCGCTGAATTCCATTACCGTACGTCACGCAATCGACTGTCTTTCCATGCCCACAACTTTGATGGATGGTGGTCTACAACTGTGCGTTTCTTACGACATTTTCTTCCACGTACGGCAATTTTGTGGAACCAACTTATAGCGGCGGTTTTCCCGGACCGTTACGACTTAGGGACCTTTAAGAAACGAGCCTACTCTGTCCTTAAAGGCCGGCAACGCACCCGTGATTCCCTGGACGTTGCGGGTGTCCATGGGCGGCGATGATCACTTTCCATCAGGTGACTCGCTTGTTCGTTTGCCTCCTCTGACATAAAAAAAAGTCTTTATCTGTGAAACTACGTGATCTAGAACTATAAAAAGAAAAGAGATTAAATATAAAACCTTACCAGAATTTTACAGGGCTAACATAACGAATGTCTTATGTCTTACTGACTTCCAGAGATTAATCGTAAAAATTTATCATTTCATAAATACTGAAGTTGGTGCCAAATCAGTGCGCAACAACAGAAATTATATTAGTTTCGTAGGCTTGGCACCGACATCAGTAACTGTCAAATTTAATTATATAGGTATTTGTATCGTATTTGTAGTTATTTTTATACTTGAATTTTGATTAGTAACGGATAGTTGTTTTGTACTTTTCAGTGTTTTTCTTAAGAAGGCGGTTTAATTTTTTTCTTAATTTTTTTTAATAAACGTAATGTATACCGGTACAACGACGAAATGTGTGATATCCTAAAAAAGGTAAATCTATAAAGACAAACTTATAATCTTATTATACAACTAGCTGTACCTGCGTCCGCGTGGAAAATTTTCCGTGACTTTTCCGGGTTAGTGTTTCCTTTCACTCCTTTATGGGTAGATTTTTCATAAAAAGTAGCCTGTCTCTTTCTTTAAAAAAGTCTATCACTGTCCTAAACATCGTTATCGGTCCACCGATTTAGCATTTCCCATACAAAATTTTACCTCCCTTTCCATCTCATTAGGGATAGATTTTTAATTAAAAAGCCCCTTTTCGCAAAAAGCATTTGTTCGTCGACTGGTTTCAAACTATCTCCATTTAAATTTCATCAAAATTGGTCAGGCGGTTTAGCCGTAAAAACATAACAGACATACAGACATACTTTTGCATGAATAATACTCATTAGTATGATAGTGGATATGGATAGTGTGGATCTAATACCTATAACCGGGAGCAGCTTCAAAAATGTCACCCATATTATTTTACTAAAGGAATAACGTCCTCTTTTTTTGATTTGAAAATCAACTTCATTTTCATAATCTACACCCCGAGAAACCTTAACACCCATATCAATTTCTTGATAAAGTAATGTCCGCCATCTCCGACTTGAAAATAGACGTCATTTTTATAATCAGTACTCCAACTTCACATGTACAGAAACCTCCCCCGCGTATTCCCTTTCATTCGATACTTTACCTTGTTGTTGTCGACCAAAAAAATTATTTCCTATTACGGAGCATCCGCCATATTGGATATATGATGGCGTCACACAAACAACATAACATTTCTGGAAATCAGAATAGCCTACAATGTTTTCGGGTACATACTATCTCTGTACCAAATTTCATCATAATCGGTTCAGCGGTATATCATTTCCCTTATAAAGCTTCATTCCCTTTTTCATTCCTTTAAGGGTTTTAGATTTATGATAAAAGAGCAGTCTGTTTTTTAATAAAAAAGTATATTTTTTCCAAATTTCATCATAATCGGTTCAGCGCAGCGGTTTAGCATTTCCCATACAAAGTTTCATCCAGACAGACAGACAGAAAAACTTTCGCATTTATAACATTAGTATGGACATAGATAATTTTTATTTATTTTGATTCAGACAAAACATAACGCCGCGCCGCGCCGTCTCAGTGCGAAAAAAGCACATCCTCCCGACGACGTGTTGCACTATGAAGTTTCTAAGAATATTTTTTTATCTTTTCATTGAATGGGTCAATTTCGATAAAGTGAACACTATATGTTACACAAATAAAAGGTTCATATTCTTCAGAAATTAGATTTTGATTTCAATAAGTCTTTTCGTGATGCGCTTACAGACGAAGAAAGTCTACGATTTTATTATATATATAGATAAGATAAGATTTATAGAAGATAGATAAATATAGATATAGTTAAAACAGTTGCCTTATTCCATTATTTTAATATCGTTAAAAGTGTACCTCTTGTACCTGTTATGTATGTATAACTTTAGTAATTATTATAAAGTTGTAATTTTGTGTAAAACATATTTCGCGCATTTATGAAACTAATGTACAAGTGTACTAAGGCTTATACTAAGAGCCACGTCTGAGAAGGGTTCACACGAGCCTGTTCGTTTTCACACTCCCTATTGACAATTCCAATCCAAGCTTACTATCGCAATACGAAATGTCGGACGTTAAGCATCGGGTTTCCAGGGTATTAGGACGATTAATGATGTTTGACAGGGCGACATAATGACTATTTTAGTAGGTAGTAGCTGTACACATAATAAAAGAATTATTCGGGTCGCGAGTACATTGGCATCCACTTTGTTAATTTGTTTTGTGACATACTTTCATTTACATGGGTATTGTATCAGTGTTAATAATCTACATTCATTAACCGTTTTTTGTAACGCAGGGAAATCTACAGAATATATCTTCCTCCCTAAGTCAGAGACCGTGTTGTATGACTTATGTGAAACTGTTACCTACTAAGACCCTACTTTGATCATCCTTGTTGCATAAGAGGAGAGCTCCGATGTCTTTAAAAATAAAATTATGTGATCAGGGCCGTAATATTATAGCGCAGGCCTGAAAATTGTATGTATAGAACGCCATACAAAATTTAAAACATGAGCTTCTGGATCTAAAAAAAACATTTGAATTAATTTTGAAATGAATAATTATGAAATTAAAGAAATATTTAGATAATTCTCTTATTAATTAATTATTATATTTAAAAAGCTTATTTATTTGCCCCGAAGCCCATCGACTAGTTTCTGATCTGACTGGTTCTGTAAGAGACTGGTCGACGCTTCGGGAGACCGCCGGGCTGGCAGCTTCTTCCGCCTACGAATCGGTTTGGATCGGCAATGCTGCCAGTCTGCTGGGTACCTTAAGCAATGGCAACTTTGAGGAAGTCTATTGTATAAGATAATGTGTAGTTTTAAGTTTGTAAATATTAACGTATGTATGTACTTTTTTGTTACTAATAAACATAAATAGTAAAAGCTTGATATTAAAGAAAAATACTATTCAGCAACTTGTCACTGTCTAATCTAGAAATAAAACCTACAGGAATACAAGGAATAGAGAGAAAACATTATTTTGATAACTACATTGATATCAATGAACTGAACTTATGACCTCCTAGTGTCATAAGAAAAATAATTTAAATATTGAAATAGAGACAAAATTTTTAAATTAGTGTCTTGCATTTCTATTTGTACATGTATGTATAAATTGTAAATTTAAAATTTATACATACATACATATTTTCACGCCGTATCCCTAACGGGGTAGACAGAGAATTTATAATAAAATTAAAATTTATAGTATCACATAATCGCGTCACATAGCTTCTTTTGGATGTACTTACATAGTACATAGATTAAGACTTATGTGACGTGTACTATAATTATGTGACGTCTGATAACCCTGCTCCAGTGAAACACACCGATACTCCTAGCATTGTGCAGATGCGTCTTACGGGGACGATTTGCTACACCCCACAGTACTTTCGTTGTGCTACGCCAGCGGAGCACCATCCATCCACTTCATCGTAGCACAGCAATAGTTACAGAGATACGTGTGAGTGTGACGCAGAGAAATCTTCAACAGACACCAGACCAGATTATGAAGTAGATCAGATTTCCCTCAAAAACCCGCGGTGATCACCACACATACAGGAATGCTGACATATTCCGAATCACGTCGTGATCACCAATTTACCAGTGCCTATTTACTGATTCACTAATTTGCTATCGTCATTTTGTTAGTATATTAATGCATTATTCGCTTATTGGTAATACATATCGAGAAAGAAATAAAAGACCGAAAGCTAGAAAATCTCTATAATTACTTACAGTCGTTTACTTTAAATTCTTATGTGAAAGCCTGACGCCTTTTCGACTACCTAGTACCGACGGCGAGATGTCGAGGGATGACTGGTGCGCGAGGTCCGGTCCAGAACTGCTGCATGCCACCAATCGTTCTACATTGTATCTCCACTGTGTGTTTCTATAAGTCTAATGAAAGCCATTCTACATAAAGCTTATACAAAAATTAATGAAGCATCAACGCGTGGCTACGCGTAAATTGTTACGCTTTATTGAGGTTTGTTCCCGGAATCTAATATTCCTATATCGCTAAATATGTATAATGTGCTAAGTATTAATATTAATAAAAAAAGAATACATTCAAATTAGCTAAAATGTTTTATGTTTAATTTCATATAATAAATTTAGAGGTGATAAAAATATCTATCATTTAATAAGTGCTTTACGTATTTTAATGTTTAGCTAGTTCATCGTGTTCCCATAGTGATGCGTCCAACAATGAACATCCTCCTATTGTGATAACACAAAAGCTACCTACGTAAGAGCGCTTCGCTTCAATTCGTTAGGAATTATTTATTTTTACACGCCTGTATTTTTATTTTTCTTGCAGTTTATTGTTACAGCTTCTGTAGGCTGGAAAGTGGAAAGAAAGTCAATAAATTTTGGCAGAGGGTTATTTATCCATCAATAAATTTAAATTGTGAGAAAGTTAGATAAACAACAATTTTGTATTAAATGATGATGTATTTAGTTATAACTTATCTTATAATGCATACTTCTTAACGTCGTATCCACAACGGGGTAGTAAGAGAGGATAGCGCGCTAAGCGCTATAATTAGTTGCATGAAAATTAAGAATGATTTTAGAAGTACCATACGTCCATTCATTGAATTAGGTAAGACTTTACGTGCTAGTAGGTGCTAGTAATAGAATATGGTAATTTTCAGAAGTCAACATTTTACGAGGTCAATCAACTTTGCACGGTATATTGGATAAATTATCCCTTAGCGGCCTTTATCCGTCTTTATGCGAAGGTCGAAGGACATAAAATGTTAGTCTCGCGTATCACTAATGATTCGGTTCAACGACTATCACTATAATTTATCAGATTTGACCTTATCTTAGGCCGCTCATACATCCAAGAATTTTTTATTTGTTTCTTGTTACTTTGAGTTATATTTCATATTCATCAACATATATACCTATTACATATTGTGTTTTTTTTTCAATATTATTTTATCTAATATATTTAGTTATGGATAATATCAGTCAAGTCTAATCTTTTCCACTTGTTGGACTCAAGTAATGGATTCTTCTTAGTCTTCGCCGATGAAATTTTGGGTAATATGTAGCATAACACCTTCACCTTTTGGCACATTAATGCTCAGAGTATTCCTGCGCATCATTCAGAACTTTTGGTAATATTTGAGAATACTCCGGTTCATGCGTGTTTAGTGAGTGAAACTTTCTTGAAACCAACATTGCCGTCTACTTCTTTTGCTTTGGCGGGATACGTGGTTATTAGAAACGATCGGACTGAGAAGGGTGGAGGAGGAGTAGCGATTTATATTCGCGCGGATTTAAAGTACAAGGTTGTCTCGCAATCTCCAGGCTCTTATTCTCAAGCCCTAGAATATCTCTTTCTGGAGGTCTACCTTAACACTATCCCGGTGCTGTTTGGTGTAGCATACGCTCCTCCCACAGTGATCTATTTTGATAAACTAGAAGAACTAATGGAATCTTTTACACCTAACTTGTAGTGATAATGGGGGCTATTACTACGTGCCTCATCAGAGAACGCGACGATGTTAGGTCGATTAGATTAAGGTCTGTCACGGAATCAGTGGGAATTTTATTGTTACAAATGGACCCAACTTTTCACATAAACGACGTGTATTCGGAGATCGATCTTTTAATGGTGTCTAAACCTTACCACTTCAGTTAATTTGCTGCATCTGGTTTTCTAACCCTTCCCGGATTCCCTGAAAAATCACTTTTCATCATTTCGTGGTTCACATCTTATTTAAATGGACGAAATCAACGCATTAAATTCGATAACCATTTCACCAACTGATCACAGCAGTTGCCATTACCATCTGCCGGGGTCTCCCGGGGTGGGATGTTGTCATCTTTATTATTTTCTGTGTTCATTAATACTTTAACCCATGTTATTGAGCATAACAAGTACCATCTGTATGCTAACGACTTGCAGCTATACATAACTTCAAAAAATTTTAAGAAAGATATCACTAGATCACTGGAAAGTATTAGACTCTGGACAGAACGGTACGGGCTGCTAGTAAATCCTGCGAAAACGCAAATTATGTTGGTCGGTAGCTCCGGTAACCTCTCATTGGTCGACACGCTCACCATGTCACCCGTGACATTTAATAACTTACTTCCATATTGCAAGTTGGTGAAAAATCTAGGGTCGCACATTGCACATGATCTGTCTTGGACTCCTCAAGTTAGTCAAAAGATTTTTTCGTCCTTTCATTCCCTTAAGCGACTGCAAAATTTCTCGCCTTTGCCCACTAAAATCAATTTGGTTAACTCTGTGCTACTGCCCATCATTAATTATGCTGACGTTTGCTATACTGATATCACTGAAGTGCTTCTCAACAAACTCGAACGATTACTCAACATGTGTATATGCTTCGTTTTTGCAATACGGAGTTATGACCATGTGTCACTACCGAGCTCAGCTGAAATGGCTTATTATGGAATTACATACGTAATGGACGAAATTTATACGTACTCACTATGTTATACAACATAATACACAACATTTGGTCTCCAGAATACTTTAGTGAGCGCTTTGAGTTTAAACAGTTACTGAGAAGTGCACCCCGTGCGCAATATAATAAATTTTTATCTATCCCTGAATATCGCTCGGATAGTAATAATATGCCCATTCTTTTACTTGTACAGCAACACAACTGGAACAGTTTACCGGTTGAGATTAGGGGGCTCCGTCAGTTGATACCTTCAAATCCCGTGTGTTCGAACACTTTTTACTCAAACAGTTAGATTGACTGATATGTTTATTAATGTTTTTTTATGTATTTTTATATTTTATGTATGCATGTATATATTAATGCATATATGAATGTGTATGTAAATTCATATCTAATACGTTGTAGTTTTTATGTAGTGTAATATTGTGTATAGTATTTTAATATATTTTAGTGCCACTACCCTTTGCTTGCTCTCAACTACTAAAGGTTAGTTGGCAGAATATGCTATATAGCATTAAGCTCTCCTTTGTACATATGTTTAGTGCAATAAAGTATGAATAAATAAATAAATAAATAAAAGAACCGAGGTGGCATCGACTAAAAAATGCGACTCCTAATTTTTTTTTCCAAAAGCGCGCTCATAAAAAGGCTCGAGGCAACATCGAGGAGTGTCGGGCGTGCCGTTGGTATGCCGGATTTATATTATCAGTTTGTCCCTTTTTTCAATGGATATAACAAAAGACATATTTATAATATAGAGTAGACACATAATTGCAAATAAAAACTGTCACAGGCGTGCAATACATCTACACACGAGTACATGCTACATGATACCCTTTGGTGAATAGCCGACAACTCAAGTAGATGCGACACTATTTCCATGTAAACCTACATATTTTCATTATGTTGTTAAGTTGCGTTTGAAATATTGTCCTTACAGAACAAAGAGAAATTAACATTTACTCACCTATGTAATACACATCAAGATTCGTTTATTTGCATAAAGTGGCGAAATTTCATTTCACAAAAATACTGTTCAAACTTGTAATTTTAATAGTTATTTCGTGTTACATAGTATTCTACTTCATTCAAATATCTAAAACAAAAAAATACAATGTAGCTAGCTAGTATTTGCACTAGAAGTTATTTTACTGTTGGTGGGTTATTTCAAGTGTTCAAAGCTTTTGATGATCTGTGCAAATGAATGGACTGGTATAGAGTACCTATCACCTCCTAGTAGGTCTACTATCACTTATTGCAGTGACATTATTAGAAAAAATTTAAAGTACTTGTTGTCAAAAAATAGACAATGTAGCTCCCCCTGCTTTACACGATATTTACGAATCTTAGCGGTCCTGCAGTTGCTAGTGCCATCGAATGTAATAGAGATAAGTAATATTTCGTGATCATACGACCTAGATGGCGCAGTGGTTTAGACATTAACCCAAGCGCGGAAGGTTCCGGGTTCGATTCCCGGTCGGGTCAAATTAGAAAATGAACTTTTCTAGATTGTCTTGGGTCTGGGTGTACTGAGAGACGCCCTCAGTAGTCGTCGTCTGGTTCTCATAGCACAGGGAATACCCTAGTTTGAGATCAGATGATTGGTGTGTATCGTCTGGCGTATTATTATTATTAATATACGTTCCGCGTGTTCGTGCAGAAAGTCAAAAATCTGTGCAGAAACTAAGATAATGCATGAAAAAAGCTGTTATTATCATGCGTTCAGCGTGTTCGTGCATCGTTCGTGCAGAAAGACAGAAATCTGTGCAGAAACTATAATAATGCATGAAAAAAGCTAATATTGTTATTATACGTTCCGCGTGTTCGTGCATAGTTCGTGCAGAAAGTCAGAAATCTGTACAGAAACTATGATAATGAATGAAAAAAGATCCGACATGGCTCCGACGCGCGACTGGAGTTTACTTCATAAGAGAACAGAGCGGCTAGACAAGTGGCCAACGCTTCGTACAATCGAAACGCTTGCTGGCGTTATCGCTCGTCAAAAGTGTCGCTTGGCTACGTTTTATACGGCGGTTCCTACAAGACGTTATGTTTCGTTTGATAGATAAGAAAGTTAATAACGTTTGACTACTAATTGAAAACTGGTTACGCTAGATCACGTGGTATTTGTCATCCTATTCTACTAGCGTTTACAACAATTGAGTCACTTGTCTATGCCCCCTGTTCAGTATATGAGATGCGCGAATATGTTGCGATTTCATTTTTCGCGAGTTATTTATGCAAAGGGATGTCAATTAATGACAATGGTTGAGTTTCATGATGTTACGCGTGCATAACAACCTATTTCATCATATAAAATCATGGACTAACTTAAAATAGGCATTATAATATGTTTTTTTGCAATTCGATAGAAAAAATAACGTCGAAGCAAATACATTCATAAGTTAGACGTTCAAATTCATTAGATACCTATTAAAGTATTAAATAAAACATTGTAGCGACCCTCGCTTACACGTGCCCAGAGCGTACGTGGTCAACGCGGTACACAGTTTCAAACTCAGCCGGGTTTTTCCCTTCTCTATATTTTCTCTAATACTGCTCTCTGTGACGTAATTTTAGTGAACATTAAGTAAGAAGTATATACTATAGGAAGGAGACGGCAACTCATTTCTAATGTCTTATTTTTTATTAAATATATATAATTTAACTAATACATAAACCAACCACCATATTATCAAACCTTGTTATGCTAATTCGTAGTCTCCAGAATAATTAATTATGCGCTCCCGGACTGCTGTAAACCTTGAACATCATACAAGTATCTGCCAAGTGAATTTAATTCACATATAAGTTGTTCAGTGTATTATCTAACTCCTTTGTGCTGCTACATCGAGTACCTGTCAATTTTCTCCAATTGATACAAATAGCTTCATATCCGATGATAGCGGCTTAATAATTTCTATACATCCTTTATCATTAGTTTATTTAATGCTAAACTATTTTTGATTCAAATGATCTGACATGGTGGCTTAATGATTTCTATCCATCCTTCATCTTTAATTTATTTAATGCCAAACTATTTTTGATTTAAATGGTCTGACATCACGAATTAGATGGGTTTCAGGTAATCATGTAAAATTACAAGACTACAACATGCTGTTGTGATCAAATAAGACATTCTCTTCGAAGAACGACTCGTCATCCAGTCATTATCTCCATTCAGTTATGTTTTCATTATAAGTTCTCCAAAAAATAATCCCTCTAATATCGATATCCACTATCAGTAATATCTTTCGTTTTTATAGCTCTGCATGTAATATATGTTTAGTCGAAGTGCTTGTTTCTACCCGAGATCGTGACCGATATCTTTGAAGAGGAGTATAAAACTACCCAAATTTTATATATGTACCTACGAAACCTGCTAAGTATTTTTTTTTGTGGTAGTCCCACATGCAATTTCATACTGAAGTTTATTTTGATCTGTGTGCAGTGTATGGAGTACCTGTTCTGTAATATTATTGGCCAGACTTAAATCCTCGGTCAATATCCCATGGATAGTTGTATGAACAATATTAAGTTGGGTGTAAATATCATTAGCACTCTCCCTGCGTGACTGACGCAGTGCTTCTTCGATTTTGCTTTTTGCTCTGAGTCGACAATATTCGTCGAAGTGCTCGTGGCTCATTTTCAGTTGTGGCTCTATGTAGATCTCAATCCAACGTTGAACGGTTTTACAGTTGAATGGCCTACGACCAATGCATTTCACTAACAAATCATATGTAACTCCTCATGAGTGATTTTTAATTTTCACAGATCATATGTATCTTTCTTTATACATTACTCTGCGTTGGATCTGCGTTAATATGTTTCTCTGTTGCCATCATTATTTATGATAGCTATCCTTTGTCTTCAGAGCGACAAGTACGTAAGTGCATGAATAAAGTCTATTGGCTACTTTAACCAACGTATATATAAACTACATTTAACGTACTATTAGGCACGGGCAAAGTCAACGCTATCTATGTAGTACTAAATTGAGTGTTCGATACAATCACTATGTTCCACTCAACTGAGGCTCCGGAGACGAACAAATGAGTTCTGGATTGAATATTTAAAATTTTGTTGCTGAAATAAGTAAGCGGTTCATCAAATTTCAAAGACAAAGTTTACAGACATCTAAATTATTGATGAAGTTTTTCATCATGTTTTCTGAGCTCGCTCATATTAATGAATTGCGTTCAGGATCAGGATGAAACCAAAAGCATCGATTACGGTAATTAGATTGTCGTTATGGACGTCAACAGCGGTTACGTAATAAAATCACAAGTGTGACATCTTCGAAATCCATTGTCACTAATATCTATATGTTGAACAGTCTATTGAAAGCTGTGGCACTCATCAACTCTTGCTACAACTTTTTTTATTATTATTATTATTTTATTTGTTGCTATATCAGCGCAGCGCCTAAAGCGTAGGTGTTGTAGACCCGAATGAACCGATAATAATCAATCAGATTAATTAGACAATGTTATGTATAATATAAAATTATACGTTATGTTTAATATAAAATAAACTGGTAGAGAATGCCACTTGGCATTAAGTCCGCCATTTGTACATTTTTGTGCAATGAAGTTTAAATAAATAAATAGATAAAATTCATAAAGTAAAATTATCATAATAAGCCAAATATAAACTCAATTCTGTCTAAAAATTCAGGATCACGAAAATGTTTTATATTTACTTAGCAATGAAGCGTAGAACAAGAAAAAATAAATTTGGATTTCACTGCTAACTTATTTTCGTTATTATTTTTTTAACAGCCATGCGAATATTCTATTTCTAAACCTAAACATATTACCATGTTCCAAGTGACATTCTTGTTTTAATTTAACAGAATAATGTTTTTCGCATTGGCCATTTCCAAGATAATGCTCACTCTATTCTCCACATCTATAGGTCTATACTTTTGATGAAGTTCATTCCACGAGTCTCGGCAGGACTTTTTAGCGGGAACGGGAGAAGTTGTTGACATTTTATTTAGATTTTTTATTTTTTACGTTTTTGGGAAATCGCAATACTAAGAAGTTGGAACTTGGAGTTTAGTTAAGAAGTCGTTACTTGCCAGCTTCAACACTGAATTAAAACGATTATACCTTTAACCCCACAATTTAAGTTGGCAGCATAAGGACCACGATAAGGACTGAAAAGTCGAAACTTGCAAAGCAAGAGAGTCTTTGCTTGATATTTTAAAAACTAAATCAAAATGAACCAACACTTAAATCCCGTGGTTTAAGTAGGCAGTACCCTTGTACCTTGCAGCATCTTGAAATTTAATGAGAAAGTCTTTGCTTGATATATATATCTTTATTGTACACACGTTGTTGGAGATTTACGTCATGTACAGACATTTTAGTTTTATGTGCCTTACAATATTTACAGTGTGCGTTTTGTTTGTCTCATTATTGCTGTTGGTGTTTCGACAGGCGTTCTGGTTATATTATTGTATATGGTTGTAATTATGTGGGTAAATAATAAGTTTTTTTTTTAATTATATTTTTGTATTGAGAAATAAACGGCTTGTCTACGTGTGATATCTGACTGGGTCTAAGTTCCCGTACATGGTCTTCATCGAACCGGACTTGAAGAAATATAATAATTAACTAGAAATACGGAGTGATTGTGGTGATAAGGCCCTTGCTTGGTGCAGTGACCTTGAGAAACCACTTAGAACAACTATCGTCTATTCAAAACGAAGAATCCTAGGTTTGGAGTTTTAGGACTACTAAGTGCTACGTTGGACCAAGGAAACACTAGTTATGGCAGAGTTCATATAATTCATTATTAACATAGAGTGTTAAGCATCAAACATATTAAATAAATTCACCCATCGCTCTATATCAGGTATAATAATTGTGGTCAATAGACAACAAATCAAGGTTGGTACCTACCCATAAACTGTATGTATAGCTGTATAGTTTTAGATATTATATGATTTTATAGGTAAAATATTCATTTACATTGTGTCTTAAATCAATTAGTACTTAATAACAGTACAGCAACTTTATTTGTTGCATTAATTATTGTATATTACACATGTAATGTTATTGGTCATAGTATCACATTTGCCTATTTAATTAATTGTTCATATAATATATTGTGTTTTAAATTGATTCGTACTTAAATGCAGTACAGTAACTTTGTTACATCAATAATTTAATATTACACAAGTAAGGGTAATTATGATACCACCGAACGCGCCAAACTACATTTTTTTTGTATTGGCCTACATATTTGATTTGTATTTAAGAATTCAAAGTTGTTTTGCATATTGTAATCTTAATAACAACAATTCTGGTACACATCATCATTTTATAATCGTAACTCTAAGAAAGAAACATTGTCGATAGCCGTTATAATTATTAAATAATTGATTTATTTGTTTAATAAGCAGATTCATTTGTAGGTAATTGATTAATTATTGTTGTGAACAGTACTAAACGTTGTAAAATTATATAACTTCAGGTGACTTGCACTTGCCTCCTAAAATGGAAAGCGAACAGTTAAGAAGGTTAAAAAAGAAACGAAGCAGTTACAAAGGTCAACTAACATTATTTTAAAATTACGTGCTCACCTTAAAGGATACAAAGTTAAGTACACGTCAGTCAATGGAATTGCAATTACGTATAAATAAATTAGAATCTGTTCTTAAAGAGTTCGACTTAGTTCAATTAGATATAGAATGTACTACAGAGGATGATCAGTCGGAAATGAATGAAAGAGATATGGTAGAATCGAAATACTACACTTTAGTTACGGAAGCTTGGCAACTGTTATCACATTCAGATGATGACGGTGAATGCAAGTCCAGCCGCACTGGTTCTCGCCGTCAGCTGGTCAAGTCCCACTATTCAGTTACCTACATTTAATGGCTCTTACGACAAGTGGTTAGAGTTCCATGACACCTTTTCCAGTCTTATTCACGACAACGATAAAATTGACGAAATAAATAAATTTCATTATTTACGCTCGTCGTTGGAAGGGTCTGCTGCAATAGTGATCCAGTCCTTTGAATTTTGTGCTCGAAATTACAGCTTAGCGTGGCAGCTTCTGTGTGAAAGGTTCGATAACAAACGACTGTTAATACAGAATCATGTTTCTTCTCTTTTTAACCTTGAACCTGTCACAAAGGAGACTTCCATTTCCGTGAAGCGTATGATCGACGAGGTCAATAAAAATCTTCGAGCATTGAGTTCATTAGGCGAACCCGTCACTTCGTGGGACATGCTGCTTGTTTACATTATTGCCCAAAAATCGGATACCACAACGTATAGAGAGTGGGAAGAGCGAAAAGGTAGTTTCGATAAGTCTAAGTCAATTTCCTTTCATCAATTTATCGATTTTTTGCGAAATCGGGCTGACTTGTTAGAATTAGCACGTAGTAATAACAAACGTAGTAGTCATTCAAATCACCCGAACTCTAAAAATAACACTAAACTTAAGGCTATGGTCACTGTGCAGAAAAATAATTCCACTATTTCTTGCCCTAAGTGTAACGGTGAACATTATCTAAACACTTGTCCACATTTCTTGGCACTAAGTATCGATGAACGATTATTATTACTTCCCAGTTTTAAAGTTTGTTATAATTGTTTTCGTAATGGGCATTATTCTAATCATTGTAAGAAAACAGGCTGCAAAATCTGCAAGCGAAAACACCATACACTCATTCATAGCTCGAGCATAAAACATGTTGAAAGTAAGTCAACCAAGCGCACAGCTAACACCACGGTCAAGGTCGAGTTTCCTATTAGAAATGACGACGTAATGTTATCAGCAAATGTCATTGCGCGCGCGCATAAGTGCAATTCGAGTGACGTCCTGCTGTCGACTGCTTTCCGAAGTCTCCGATGCATATAATAATGAACATGTAATTCGCGCACTGCTAGATTCTGGGAGTTCATCGAGTTTAATGACGGAAAGTTTGTTTAAAATTCTTAATTTACATAGTTCAAATATAAATAAAACTTTACAAGGTATAAACCATGCTATGTCTACAATTAATAAAATGTGCTATATTCGTATTAGATCGTTAAATAATAGCTACACAAATAAAGTGCAATGTTTCGTTTTACCTGTTATAACAGATAATGTTCCCGCCAGGCAGATCGAGTTATGCAACTTAAATATTCCCACAGACATATCGCTCGCTGATCCTAATTTCTATATGCCCGCCGAGATAGATATGATCATTGGAGCTGATTTATTCTGGAGTCTGTTGGAACCAGAAAAAATAATATTAGGGGACGGTAAACCAACACTATGTTCGACTAGACTTGGTTGGTTGGTTTGTGGCCCAATTATACGTGGATTTGTATCGAACCCGTTGATTCCAGTTAAATGTAATTTCGCCAAATTCGATTCTCAGCAATCTGTTCTATGCACCTGTTGCGATGATGTACAAAACCAACTTGCGCGTTTTTGGCAATTAGAAGAAATTAGTCATCAGTCATCCACTTATTCTTAAGAAGAGAATTTGTGTGAAATTCATTTTGTTGAAAACACAACTCGACTACCCAATGGACGTTTCAGTGTACGAATACCACTGAAGGAATCTCCTGAAGTGCTGGGTGATTCTTTACAGCGAGCTAAACGCTGTCTTTTTGCACTTGAGCGCCGCAATAAGAATCAGCCCTCATTTAATAATATGTATAAGAACTTCATGTCTGAATATGTCTAATTGGGTCACATGTCTGAGTGTGATGTTAGCGTTAGCGACGTTAATAAGGGCTATTTTATACCACATCACGGTATTTTACGCGAAAGTAGTTTAACTACTAAGCTGCGCGTTGTTTTTAATGCAAGCGCTCCGACTACCTCTGGTGTGTCTTTAAATAATATACAGATGGTGGGACCTACTGTTCAGGATGATTTATTGTCCATTCTCATTAGGTTTAGGTTCCACAGGTACATTCTCTCTGCAGATGTGGAGAAAATGTATAGGCAGGTGTCAGTACATCAAGCGGACAGGCATTTGCAGAAAATTCTTTGGCGTGATGGTGCGTTTAATGATATCAAGATATATCAATTAAACACCGTCACGTATGGTACAGCTAGTGCGCCGTTCCTCGCCACTTGTTGTTTAAAACAAATAGGGCTTGACCATAGTAACCCGCTAGTCGCCGATGTTATTTTACACGACTTTTATGTTGACGACCTTTTGACCGGAGTTAGCGAGTACTCGGACGCCTGTTTGTTACGCGAGGAAGTTACCAAAGCTCTAGATTCAGCTTGCATGCCGTTGAGGAAATGGAGGTCTAACAAAACCACCTTAGTTGCAGAAAATCTGTCTGAAGCGACTATCGATTTGGATATCGGCACGACCGAAACAAATAAGACCCTTGGGGTCAATTGGAACACACAATCCGATAACCTTTGTTTTCACATTACCATTCCATCAAGGCTCGGTAATACAAAGCGTGATATGCTTGCGGTCATATCCCGCATATTTGACCCTCTAGGATTATTAGCGCCTTGTGTTATTTTGGTAAAAATAATGTTACAACGGCTGTGGCGCCTAAAGCTAACATGGGACGAACAACTGCCCAATGATGTGGGCAATGCTTGGTTAAATATAATTAAAAAACTTCCAAGTTTGAACGATTTGCAAATCCCTCGCCGTGTTGTTTGTAATTCCTACATGTCACTACAACTACATATATTTTCTGACGCTTCTGAGAAAGCTTACGGAGCTTGCGTATATGCTCGTACTGTAGATGAATGTAGAAATGTTTCCGTACATTTGTTAATAGCTAAAAGTCGAGTTGCGCCCTTAAAGACCATAACTATACCGAGGTTTGAGCTGTGCGCTGCTCTAACAGCAGCTCGCTTATACAAAAGGGTCAGTTCATCAGTTCGTTTTCGGATTGATAGTGTTATCTTTTGGACTGACTCAACGATTGTGCTTGGTTGGTTGAAAATGCAACCAAATAAATTAACTACTTTCGTACGCAATCGTGTCTCGAACATCTTAGAAGACACTAATTAGTATGAATGGAGACATATTCCAACAGCCGATAATCCTGCCGATTTAATATCACGTGGTGTTGACTTGTGGTGGTATGGCCCAGCCTTTTTACAACAAGATACAGCATATTGGCCTTCCACTCCAAGTACTGCACAAAACCTGCCTGAAGTAAAAACTGAAGTATCAGTTCATTCCTGTCTTACTGTTGTAAATGAAAAAGTAATCGATTTTAGTAGATTTTCAAATCTTATGCGCCTTCAGCGAGCTGTAGCCTACATGTTACGTTTTATTAATTCTATTAAGAAGCACCACAGCAGTGTTGCTTATTTAACTAATGAAGAATTACAAGCGTCTCCTAACTTTATTATTATTCAGTCTCAAAAGGAATCCTTTCCCGAGTACAATTTGCTCGTTAATAACAAACCATTACCCTGTAAAAGTCCTCTTTTAAAATTTAATGTATTTTTAGATGATAATAAGATAATGCGTGTCAGTGGCCGTTTAGTAAATACATTTTATTCCTTTGATAAAAAGCATCCAATCATTATACAGTCCACTCACTATTTTACTAAACTATTATTTAGGTACGAACACAAAAGATTGATACATGCTGGACCACAGCTGTTGCTTTCGACTATACGAGAGACCTACTGGCCAATTGGTGGTCGCAATTTTACACATGTTACAGGCAGTGTGTCCTACGTAAGCGTATCAAAGGGAACACAATTTCTCCACAGATGGGAAATCTCCCTAAGGATCGCCTTTCATCTGCAGCATTTCCTTTTCAAAATGTAGGCGTGGATTATGCTGGCCCCTTGTCTTCCATTTCCCGTCAGGGTCATGGATCTAGAGTGGTTAAAGTTTATGTTGTCATCTTCGTGTGCTTCACCACCAAAGCAATACATTTGGAATTGGTGGGTGATTTGACCAGTAGTAACTATTTGCATGCATTGCGTAGATTTATATCTCGTAGGAGAAAACCCCATAACATTTACTCTGACAACGGGACGTCATTTGTGGAGGCTACAATGAATTATCGAAATTTTTAAAGAGTAATTGTGATTCCATTTCCGAGACTGTGGCTAACGATGGTGTAACTTTCCATTTCATACCTGCTTACTCTCCGCATTTCGGTGGTCTTTGGGAGGCAGGTGTAAAATCAACCAAATACCATTTAGTTAGAGTGTTGGGACATTGTAATTTTACGTATGAAGAGCTTAACAATGCATTGATACAGATAGAAGGCATATTGAACTCTCGTCCGCTTACACCATTGTCATCAAATCCTGAAGACCTCACGCCGCTCACTCCTGGTCATTTTTTGATCGGAAGACCTATTTCGTCGTTACCCGTAAAGGATCTTCGTGACTACTCTTTGAGCAACTTGACACGACACCAAAGGATCGAGCAAGTCCGTCAGCACTTTTGGGCAAGATGGAGCAAGGAGTATGTTTCTGAACTCCAACAGCGCGTGAAGTGGAAGACTAACACGGACTCGCTGCGCCTGAATAGTCTAGTTGTCATTAAGGAGGACGGCTATCCCCCGTTGAAGTGGAGATTGGGACGGATCATCGCATTGCATTCAGGACATGACGGCATCAGTAGGGTTGCTGACATCAAAACCGCAGTTGGTGTCATTCGGCGTCCTTTCACAAAAATATGTCCGCTATTGAATGATGACGATTCCTGTTGAAAGGCAAGCTTTCAACGGCCGGGGGTATGTTGGAGATTTACATCATGTACAGACATTTTAGTTTTATGTGCCTTACAATATTTACAGTGTGCGTTTTGTTTGTCTCATTATTGCTGTTGTGTTTCGACAGGCGTTCTGGTTATATTATTGTATATGGTTGTAACTATGTGGGTAAATAATACGTTTTTTTTTTATTATATTTTTGTATTGAGAAATAAACGGCTTGTCTACGTGTGAACCACATTGAAGTTTAAATTAAATTATCAAAGTTCCCGTACACACGTGTTATATTAAATATTACAAAGAAATAAAGTACAAAGGCGAGCTTATCTCTGCAAGAGATATCTTCCAGCCAACCTCACAAAACGTTAGACAGTATGTGACGAAGATAAGTAATGTACAAAAGCGTGTTAATAATTAGTCATATTTGCACAAATTTGTATTCATACATATTCATATAAATAATAGCTAAATGGCTTATAAATACATACATAATATTATGTGAACGCAAAAATATACAATATACACATAGATACACATTTAGATATACGCGCAAACTACGCATTAACGTATACATACCATACATCCATAAATGCGACAATTTATGGCATTGTATCAGATTAATAATACTCTTTTAGTCGTTTCTTGAAAGATGACACTGTAAGACAGTTGCGAACATTAGAAGGCAGTTTATTCCACAGTAACGCACCTTGTGCGGTGAAGGAGTTATAAAAGAAGTTGGTGTTGGAGACAGGATATTTGTAAAGTTTTCTTGATATTTTCAACATTAAAATAAAATAAACAAACCCTTAAAACGAGCGTATACAAATACAGCCCATGACACTCCTAGTATAAAGACCAATCCAACTACACTCCAAATGTCAAAATAAAAAAAACCGTTTAGGCTACATGGGTGGTAAACAAATAGACATACATATATACAATATACATACATATACTCAAAAATATAACTCTCTTTTGTGCCTCCAGATAAAAAGTTATTAGCAATAAAGTATTGATAAAAAGAACTGTGTAGAGAAGATAGATATAGAATTAGAGAGATCCAATTTATTAAAATAATAAAAGGTATACTATACACAAAGTCACTATTTTCATGTAGGCACATACATGTACCATTTTTTTCCTGTTCTACCTTTTTTATGAGCGTAGAGATTTAATCAGAAGAATAAAATGTAGAACCGGCAAGTTAGAAATTTGGAAATATGTTTTTGGAAGAATGGAATAGAATTTTTAAGAAAGAAAGGAGAAGAAAAAACTGTTAGAGAGAAGGACGACGATGTTTTTTGGGGATGAACTAAGGGGTGAAGAATAATTTTTTTAAGAAAAATATGATGAATACCAAGTCCAAATTAAATCCAAAAAGAATAGTAAGGATAATGTAACAAGAGCTAACACTTCAGAGCGCTTCGAAGTAATTGACGAAAACGAATGAATTTAATAATGAAGCCTGAGACTTTATTTGAATACCTAAATAAACAGTTGATTATTCAAATATTAAAAAAACGTATTAACAATTTATTTTTCCACCTTGCTTAGACACGATTGATAGTCAATTCAGAGTATTTTATGAAACGAGCAAAGAACCACAAGAAACTTGCCTTAGTGAGAAAATATCACTCACCAGTAAAATTTGAGTGTTTAGGATGATAATATCTAGCATAAGTCAGTTGATAAAGGTTTTTTATGTTATTTTAACATTAATTATAGATTAAAAGTAACCACATAAATTAACATACACCACACCATCACTCAGTTTTTTCACATTCTTCTATTCTCTTAAAAAAGTAATCTGTTTTTTTTTTAACATTAAACTTTGTTGTTATGTTTTTGATTTCAAGCACAATATTTCATAAAACAATTTCCAAATTCTAATTAAAATTATCCATTCTCTTTTTGTGGCATCCGGATGAGAATGGTATAAATATCTACAAATGTTCATTTATTATTGTTTCCATAGAAACCCGACACAATAGCCCTACATAAACATCAAAACAGAGAATTCCGAATATAGAAGCCGTATTATATCATGAGAATTTTCCCGTCATCGTGTGTGAGACATTATGTAGGTAGTGACATCATTCCTCCGACATTCCCATACATCCACGCAAACTTTGAAATTGATTAATCTATAAATAGTAGGAAGAGAAATGGAAGACATTACTGTTTCAGGCTCTAACGCCATGGATACACAGATAAGATAAATCCATAACATTGTTCTGAATATAAATTATATTTGAGTAGGTATTAAACTGTGATAGGTAAAATGCAACTTTTCTATCATTGAATAACTCAGCTACGGTAACGTTTATAATAAAATAGATAAACAAATATATGCTGAAGAAATTAAAAAAATACCGGATATGCCCGAAATGAAATTAAAGTAAGATAAATGCAGTAGAAATGCGATCTCACAAAAATATTTGCGGTGTCACTTTTGAGGACAAAATAAGTAATGAAGACGCGTATGACAGGATTGCACGACAGTGTTATTGTAACAATGAACAAAGGAATGCTTAGGTGGTTCGGGCGCATAGAAAGAAAAAGTGTTAAAATCTACAGATCGAAAGTGAGTGGTAGCAGAAGCCAAGGAAGACCAAGGCCGACTTATGAAGATCAAATAGCTAGAGTGTTAGCTGACAGAAATATCAAAAGCACACGCATACCCAAGCGAAAATATATGAGGAGAATGATGAGATTCGCGGAAGCGAAAGAAGTATGTAAGGACCGCGAAGTTCGGCGCTCCATCCCCTTTGACTACCCTGTTAGGAGTATAGCGTGATGTATGTATGCATGTATGTAAATAAATAAATAAAATTAAAAAGATATATTATATTGTCGATAAACTATGTTAACATACTTACTGTGTGTAGCACTGGACAGATATGTACTGTGTATAGCCTTTGGTTCAATATGTAATGACAAATTTATCCCGAACAATATTGTGAAAACTTATAAGTAATTTCCTATTGTGATAGAATCATTAAAACCAAGAACTGTAACCAATGAGAAATCTTGATGTACATATGTATCTTTCATAAATAATATATCAAGAAGATATATCAAGATTTGTCATTGGTCCTTACATACGAGTACTTCTGACTCAAATGATTAAGAAGTACTCGTATGTAAGGACAGCGATACTTGGACTAGCGCTGCGTCCTCTTTGACTACCCCGTTAGGGATACAGCGTGAGGATATGTATACATGTATTAATAATATGTTAAAACTATTTTAACATCAAAGATCATGAACGTTTTCGTAGAGGTCTCCGAAGACTATATTCGAAACACGAGGAGTTTTTGATAGTATCCTAAAAAGTTGGGGAAGTTTTTTTGTGTCTGTCGAAGTGACTTCGCTAGTTGGCTGCAAACCGTAATGCTGGCCCAAATATTCACTGGCACGCAAGATCGAAACTTCAAGTAGGTATTAAAAATAAAATACCTCATATACTGCAGCAGGGTGGTCTCGTACTGATTTTGTAATGGCAATTGTCGTTATAACTTGCTGCTCTGTAGATACTACTTATAAGACGTTATCCAACGGCCTTAGTGTAACTAATAAAAGATGTAAAGTTAGTACTTAATAGAATTTCGATAAATGTACATAAATTACTTTCAATCGACCCCATAAACGCTCATTTGTTGCCATTTTCAGCGCACTCTACAAATGAAAGTAGGAAGGGTATATTTACTTAATCCCTTTCGTCGTGGAAATTAAAGAACTGAATGAAAGTGGCAAATAACTCGTATGCTGTAACTTATTTAAAAAACTCCGTCGACCCTTTCGTTTTCACTTCCATTTCTCTCAGTTATTATAGGTAATCAGTTCACAAATCTAAAGCGAAAAAGTGTATATACATGTTCTTATAAAAACTCAAATACCAACTAAATATGTGTTAGAAAGATATTTTTTTAACATTGGATTTAACATTCTTTAATATCAATTTTCATTAAAACCTACAATGTGATTTTATTGACGATTATCCGCAATCCGCAATTGGCTTTTTAATTTTCCAAGTACATAAAATGAATACTTGTTAGGTAAAAAACAATTAACTCTGCAATGTGCATTAAGCTAAAAAACAAAGGAAAAGCTCCAAATGGATATCAATTGGGAGCTATTCGTTCTATTTAAAATCCCGCAGTAATCCTACCGCCAACGCCGCCATTGTTCTATTAGGTATGGAAAGTGAGATTTATGTCTATATATATTTTTACATATTCTGTAATCTACAACATGAAACAATGTTATATTAATTAGTAAATAGGGAGCGAATAGTGAATACTTAGTGGTGACATTTGTTTTTATTGGCCAGTGGTTATGTGTTCGCCGCTCTCGAGAGTTTATCAACTTTTCCCTGACATTTTAGAATGTAGTTTTGTCGTGAATGTTATTTACTCGATGTGTATCTCCCAAACTCTAGGGAAATACGCCTTGCTTGCCGCCCGAAGATGAGTAACTTCGTCTTTGTTGTTGTAATTGTTTGGGAGTGAATCAAAATCTGTTACTGTTGATTTTGCTGCACTAAGAGTGTGCTGGAAACACCAATGTTGACTTTATTCCAGGCTAGGCCTATTTTCTTCCTTTGATTGATAGTGTTTCGTGGGGGCTGGGTCTTGGTCAGAAATTTTATGTGTATCTATGGTCCCGGAGTCGACATCGGATCGTAGCGGAGTCCAGGCCAGGTCCATTTTTCTCCAATAGAATGTTTTACGAACTTATTATTACAACGATATTACAGTATTTTAATTTTATTTCTTAAATTATTTTCTTTTCAGTCTGGCGGCTGTTACAGCCGGTAGCGTCCTTTATATTTTTTTGTTAATAAAATTTTTGCTTTTGAACGAACCTCAAGTGACCTTGTAACCCCGCGTCTATTCGGCATGTCTATGAGAGAATGTAGTTACACGTACAATCGTTGTTGTGGGCTCGAATATAGTTCATTTAGTTACAACATGAAATTCGTTGAAATAAGTTTAGTTTTTAACCCATACTTGTTTAATTATTTACTAACTAATATATTTGTTTCATAGGATTGCTCATTTTATGAAAAATAACAACGTTACAAAGGTGTTGTTAAAATCATAAACCTCCTGTTTGCTTCGCCGTAGTCAAGTAAAAACAATTATTGCTTTCGATGAAAATAAGTGTTGCAAAAAAATACAGCCTACAAAAATTAAGATTAGACATGTCCATAATTAATTTTTGAAATACTTGAATCTAAGCTAATCATGGCACCTATTAAGATTCACTCAAACTCACCCAATATATCTACGTAAAATAAGAAACCTGAATTTTTAAATGTTATAGAGAAGGAGACAATGTCCTCAAAATATTTCAAAAATTGTTACTAGAACCGCGCAAAAGCGAATACGTCAATTAAAAATTCTGGAACTGAATATTTAAGGCGTTCACCTTGAGCTGTTTTATCCTCCAGAAGGGCCACATAAAGTCACGTGATTTACTTCTAGAAGTTACTACGCCGATTGAACTGACATATATCTAGAAAGTTTGAGCAACACGTCTCCAGAAAATTCGTGTAGTCCAGGGGTTCCCAAACTTATTTTGTCTACTGCCCACTTTGAGTCATGCAGTCGTTGTCTAAGATGCCTCCTAACTAAATGAAATTACAAATCACCCCCCAGGCCTCTACACAACGCCCCCTTTTTTTATGGGTCTCTTACCGCCCCCCTTTAGCCCTGCACCGCCCACAAGGGGGCGTTATCGCCCACTTTGGGAAAGGCTGGTGTAGTCCAAATGCGAGCCACACAACATACGATATCAACATGCTAAACGTGAAACGTGCAACATAACTTCAAGTCACTTTTCATTCGGAATGGACAGAACATCAAGGTGCAACGAAATCACTCCTAATCCTCACTTCTAGGTTCTAGCAACAAGTATTTAGACTTATTATATATGTTTGTATGAATAAATGAGAAGTTGATTAAGTTCGCAATAGCAGCACTAGAAATTCAATTAAACTGTTTTGCAAATACTACTCGGAGGCAAGTTAAATAAGTTCATGAGCGCCTTGAAAACGAACGGCGACCGCTTACGTAGGTACATACCTATATAGTAGATATTTAATTAAAATACAGTAAATATAGCCTTCTATTCATTTACATTAGTATTATGAAGAAATAACGACTATTTACTTGGTGAGTATTATACATGTTCCTTACTACATTGAGTCCTTGACTATTATCTTTTATTAACCTGACAATACTGATAATTTAGTTACATCTATATCTGTGTACGTGTACCTTTTTCTTAATAATATATTTATTCACTATTATATTGAACGAGCAATATTTGTATACAGTGCTTTTTTTAACTGAGACAGTATGGGTAAATCCGAATCCATCAGAGATACAGGGAAACTGCCTTAGGAACCATTTAATCTGTTTTTATAACAACAATTTTGGCATTATCTATTTTATGGTCAAGTGTGAGATGTCCATAAAAATTAGCAAAATTGGTAATTTTTTTTTTAATGCGGACCGACTCAGTTTCATGTAAGCATACTTTCATTGTACAGAAGGAAAAAATCTGGACACCAGAACTTTGTGAAATTTAATAAAATAGTTTTTCATCAAATACAGTAACGGGAAATCTGAATCCACAGGAGATATAAAGAAACAGTTTTAGGGATCATTCGGTCCCTTTTGTAAAAAAAATTTTAGCGTTATAAATTTTTTGATCTAGCTTATTTATAAAAATTTGTAAAATTAATTATTTCTTTTTTTAATAAACATCGACTCAGTTTCACCTAAGCGTCATTTTATTGTATCGGACGAAAAAAATCTGGACAGTAGAAGTTGGTCAAATTTTATGTAAAATTTTTTCATACAACGGAAGAATCTAATGTACTAAATCATAGTGGTCTTACGTGGGAACAATTCTTTCAAAGTGTTCCATAACTGAATTTTTGTGTCATATGTCTTATACAAAATTCAAATGTAGAATACTGTTTTAGCACACAAAAGTTTTTGTCACTTTGAATGAATTATTTCCGAGTAAATCGACTGTAATTTAGTACATTAAATAAATGAATATTCTTCTATTACGTGAAATTTTTTTTATTAAATTTGACCAACATCTTCTGCTCGAACTTTTTTAGTCCAATGCGATGAAATGACGCTTATGTGAAACTGAGTCGATCTGAATTAAGAAAAAGAAGTAGTAAATTATACTCATTTTTATGAACTACTCACGCTTGACTAAAAAAATGATAATGATAAAATTGTTTTTATAAAAGGGACCGAATAGTACTTAAGACGGTTCATCCATATATCCTACAGATTCGGATTTTCCCATACTGTATGGGATAAAAAAATATTTTATTAAATTTGACCAACTTTTGCTGTCCAGATTTTCTTCCTCCAATACGGTGAAATAACTAAATACTTCGAACTGCTTATGCTTACGTCGAACTGAGTCGATCCGCATTAAAAAAAACGCCATCTCACGCTTGACCAAAAATCGATAATGCCAAAATTGTTATCACAAAAAAAGACAAAATCATTTCTAAGGCAATACCCCTGTATCTTTCATAAATTCGGATTTCCCCATACTTGTATATATGGCATACTTGTATATATACGAGATATGGCTTTCTCGAAAACGGCTTTAGAGTTTTCGATAAAATTTACAATATAGGGAGGCAAGAAATCGATCTAGCTAGGTCTCAATTCTGGGAAAAATTGTTTTCTTCGTCTTTCACACGGTTAAAACTTCAAAACTTTAAACTCCTAAACTTTTTTAATTTTGCAGCAGAGTTTACCTTCTCAATAGCACAATGGCTACAGCGTAGGTCTACCGAAGTGCGCGGGTTCGAATCGTGCAATGCGGTCAGACCTGTAGAAATAATAAAGTATGTTCAGTTCAGATAAAAAGATACTCTGTGGCTACACGTTACAGTGCCAATCCACAACACAGACCAACACCACATCACAGATCACAAACGCTACGCTCTATGAGCTAGGGCTTGCGTTCCAGAACAATAATATTATAACATAACAAGACCTTTCTTTGTTTTTTTTAATAAGTTGAAATAATATGTCTAAGTTCAGTTTGCAACAAGTACCTATTAAAAACACATATCACTTTAATCATGGACTTATAATAAGAAAATAAAATGAAAAATAATGATAAAAGAATAGACTTCACAACTTCAGATAGCCTGTCCCGTACTACAAAGTGAGTCAAATTCCATCAGATAAAATATAGATGCGTGGGTGGGTGCTGTTTTCTAACGAAATAGTGACCGATCAGCTTATCTGATAATAAATGTGTGTCGTATGTACAGTTGAGTGAGGTTATCTGATTTCGCTCACCGTTGCTGCTCAGTCGCGGCGTCTGGCTTTGGAGGTATTTATAAAGTCTATGGCTAAAAGTCATTGAGAAAAATCTATTATTTATTTTCCTGAACAATAGGTTTAACATTAAATTTCATGGACTTACTTTATTTTAAGATATTACGATATTTAAAAGAGTAGTAGGTATTGTACAAGCAATATTTGTATATTTATAATGGCATTCTCGAAAACGGCTCAAACGATTTCGATGGAATTTACAATAAAGAGCTTTACGGTGGTCAAAAGTCGATTTAGCAAGGGTCAAATTCTGAGAGGCATCGATTTTTCTATGTTTTCACACACTTAAAATTCCTAAACTCTAAATTCTTCCGATTTCATAACAGTTTACCTTCTCAGTAGTGCAGTGGCTAAAGCGTAGATATACCACGCTGAAATATGTGAGTTCGATTTCTACAATGTGGTCAGACTTTTTTTTTGTTATTTTTTTGTTAGACACCGAGTAAAGTTCGGTTGCCTAGGCATACCTAATGAGAAAAAAAAACAAATGAAGAACAAAAAATAATATAATTTCTTTTATACTTGTTGAGAAGGTATCTTACGCTATACCTACGAACAATCAGATACAATCCTAATAGTTGTAAGTTGTAACTATTATAGAATTATAAAAAAACGGGATAGTATTTTTATCGCGCGAGTTGAAAATTTATAGAATTCAAAAATAAATTAATAGTAGGTCATAATGTCATCAATTTTTGAATAAATTAAGTGTTTCGTTCTAAAAATGATTTTGTTAATTTAGACGAAATGATAAACTTAATAGAAAACCTAAATAATCAGTTAAATAAATTACAGTAGATAGTTCATATTTAAAAAAAAGAAATTACCGTTCAAATAAAGGAGAACTTCGGAAGAAACTTCATTTTCGGCTATTTAAATTCTACACATTTTATTTCTAATATAATACAGTGATTTTGTAAATTATGTTCGATAAAGTACCTATCTGAATATTTTTCTCTGCGCATGTTTTTTTCTGAATTAATACTTCAGTCGAAGTGTCGACTTTTCATGGTCAAAATCAATGATGTTATAATACAAAAGAGATAGATAGGTTACACAGCGCCGGATCTACGATTTTTTCGAACCGGGGCAAAAACTTGATAGTGGCGTCCCCTCCCTTCAGTGTTTAAGAAAAACTGTTAAAACTCACAAATACAAAAGTTCGCTTTTCAAACATATTATTATATACATTCAATTACTTGATAAAAACCTATCAGATTGTAGGAAAAGAGGCTTCACTCGTTCAATATTTCAAGGATTTGGCGCCCCCATGAAACTGCCGCCCGGGGCAAGTACCCCCGGTTGCCCCCCCTTAGATCCGGGGCTGAGGTTACGTTAGTACTAATTTCATACTAACAAAGCTCTCTAAATCATTGTGATTGGTCAATTTCAATTACTTACTACATTTTAAGCGAATCCGTGACTAATTCATAGAATATTAATAAAATTAATGCCACAGAACAGAACAGACATTTCAAAAAAATATGATTGATATCTAATGGGATTAGACAGTAAAAAATGATGTTTGCTTTTTTTCGAATTTCTTTTTTTTTGAATCATGTACATGAGAACATATTTATTTAAAAAGATCGCTAAAATTTTTTAATTAAAAATTTGAAAATGATGAAAATGAAAGAACTACTTTCATATAACCTGGATATTATTTTTTATTATGCATTTACTATGAAAGAAAAACGTAACAATTATTATTTCTAATTACCTTCAAATAAATTTAATTCATTTCTTTTACCTTTTTGATATTTTTTTCCATTTTGGGTTATTTTTATGCATAGAATGAAGTCGGACATTGAATTGTATTTTTATATTATTACTTTTAATAAATGTAAACGATGATTAAAACTGGGTGGCTGCGTCATCACATGATCGTGTATATTATAAAAAACATTTGGATTATTAAATCGAATCGAATCGAATCATTAAAAACATCAATCTAAGTGACTTTAATAGTGATTTATACAGTATTAACTGGGAGTCTATACTCAATTTGTCCTCAGTAGATTGTATGGTCCACACATTCAATGGCTTCCTCTTGTCTCTGTTTGACAAGCATGCGCCTTTGAAAACTTATAAAACAAAAAATTATTCATCAGTGCCTTGGATTACGGATAATATAAAATTCATGATTGATCTCCGTAATTCTGCTTTACAAAGATACCGAGATACAAAACGGGACAGTCACAAAAAATATTATAATGACTTAAAAAAGTTGGTCCATAATAGTATATATTACGAAAAGCGTGCATATTATAACCATTTAATCAATTCAAAACACGACGACCCAAAGATATTTTGGAAGAATGTGAAAGAAAAAATCATGCCTTTAGTAACCCAAATGATATTAATAACCATTTTCTGGATGTACCGGGTTCTACTACAGTAGCTATATCACAACTGTCTTACTTTGAACACCATGGACTTGAAGGCAATAAGCTAATACTAAAGCCTGTTGATAAGAGTGACACTAGCAAATATATTCTGACTATTACATCCAATGCTTGTGGTGTGGATGGCATAACACGAGAGATGGTTCTTTTAACAATGCCGCGTACTCTTCCGATTATAACAGCTATAATTAACAAATCTATATCTACTGGTGTTGTACCTACGTGTGGAAGACTGCAGTCGTTTCTCCATTGCCTAAAGTGGACAATCCCACGGAACTTAAAGAGCTAAGACCTATAAGCATCATACCATTCTTGTCTAAAGTACTGGAAAAAGCAGTTTATGTTCAACTGAGCAAATTCGTAGAAGACAAAGGGATCTTACCAGATAGTCAGTCCGGTTTCCGCAAGGGCAGGGACACAGTAACGGCGCTTTTGGACGTTACAGACAATATATTGACTGAGCAGGATTGTGGTAGAGCTACTATTCTAGCACTACTTGACTTCTCTCGTGCCTTCGACAGTTTAAATACTTCCCTCTTGATTTCAAAGCTATCATATTACGGATTAGACCGCAGTACTTTGTCCTGGTTTAATAGCTATTTAACAGACCGTCAGCAATCAGTAAAACTCGAGAAAGAGAGCGGTTTGGTCCTTAGATCGGACATTAGAACCGTCAATCGTGGCGTACCGCAGGGAACGCTGCTCGGTCCTTTGCTGTTTGTTATTTATGCAGCAGATCTGTCCAGTCATATTCTTCACTGTAGGTCTCACTTTTATGCCGACGACGTCCAAATTTATATCTCAGTGCCACGTAATAGTGTTGCCGATGCATTGCTTAAGATAAATAATGATCTGGAGCGTGTGTCACAATGGTCTTTGAACAATGCCTTGGTATTAAATCCCTTGAAGTCGAAATATATTGTTCTTGGCTCCAAGCAACAAATCGCACGTGTGTTGGGCTTATGTCCCGTCATTACTGTTTCAGGACATGTTATTGACAGGGTGAATGAGACTCGGAACCTTGGAATTATCTTTGACAGTGAGTTGCGATTTGAGGCACATATCTTACAACTGGTTAAAAATTGCTTTTACCGACTCAAAATATTATATAATATAAGGAATTTACTTACTGAGACAGCGCGGGTTACCCTATGTGAGTCTCTTGTTTTGTCGGTTTTGAATTACGGTGACCTTGTGTACGGCCCGCGTTTGTACTCTAGAACTCAGCGTCTCATACAACGAGTGCAGAATGCTTGTTGTCGGTATTGTTACAACATTCCACCCCGCACTCATATAACACCATATCTAAACAAAACCTCCACACTTAATACGGCGTTCCGAAGGCATCAGCACCTCGCTGGTTTGGTATTTGACGTAATTAAATATAGGACACCCGAATATTTGTACAAGAAGGTGCAATTCTCTCCATTCCACAGCAGATATAATGTGAGACCATCACGACCATTACTAGCTGCACATCTTCATAAAACTGTTGCTTTCAAGGGTAGTTTTCGCTACCAAGCAACAAAATGCTGGAACAACATCCCGCCCCCGTTAAGACTTCTTCAGTCAAAATTCATTATTAAGAAAAAAACTTAAAGAATATTTACTAGACCAACAACAATCTGGAGTTCCAGCCAGCTCTTTGACAGCAGCAGCTTCAATATCATAGTGAGATAAATCTATTAATTTCAATTTTATTTATTAATTTTATGTGAAATAATTTTGGTATACAGTTTAAACCAATCAAATTTGAGTTTGTATAGATAGTGCAATTTATTGTTGTTAATACCTTTTATTTTATCATTATTTCATATCTTCATCTTCATTATTCTGATTATATCTGGAATGGACATTACATTGTCTGGACACTATACAGTGTTACTTTTTTGTGCAACCGCACACAAAACAAACACGACATGAAGCACACTGAACACACACGTAGCAAATATTTATATTACCTTTTTGCTTTCCTTTTTCTTTTTAGCTCGCAAATGCTCCTAGGCTATAGCAGAATAACAGAGTTTTGCTCTTGTTAGAGTAATGTTATACTCTGAGCTATGACCTTTTGCAGTGATGCAACACACCTGGACTTTTGCTTATACTTAATCACCTGTCCATGGTCCATGCATTTCATCATGCATGGGACATGCATTGATATTTATGTCGTTGTAACATTGTTTGTGTATCTTTAGCTACTTTTAAGATTGTTACTACTATTATTATTATTTTTTATTCTGTACTTTGTTTTAATAATGTTTATGTCTGTAAAGGTACCTACCTTGTGTGTTGTAGTCCTGTAATAAACTGTTTATCTATCTATCTATCTAAAAGATTTTAGAATTTTGAATGCGTGACATTGTTGGTTCTGTAACATTACTATTCATATTCTTTGACCAAGTCCGGTTTGGCTAATTAGCAAAGTTTTGGGGTGCCACTTTTCGAGTGCATGTAACCTATCTACCTCTTTTGTATTATAACATCATTGATCAATTGTATCTTATAATCATAATACGACATTTCGAATAATCAAGTCTTAATGCTTACTTAATGATTGGTTTTAATTTTACTATAAGTGTAGGTACAGATTTTTATGTATTTTTGCGAACAATGTGGAGCTTATTCACAGATATTTTTTCAAATATATATAATATAAAACAATAGTTTTTCAATAGCCAAAGTTTTTTTTACCATTTTTTAATCCATTTTGCCATTAATCATCCAAATGTTAAAGCATTTAGCTTTACAGATCTAAACCCTATTTCCCAACCTCTGCCTCACTCCCTCAACTATTACCTGGATATACCTGGCCTTAAGCAAGATGTTGATTTCAGTCGATATTCGGTACAGAAGACTAATTCTGGGATCCAATCGCACTTAAATATTATTTATCAATATATCGATGTAGACATCTTTACCTGCTATAATTCCTGTGATGCCAGGAGTTAAATGACATCATATATTCAAATAAGCCGTTTTAATGGCCTTTTACGGCACGAAGTGCGGTATGGTGTGGTTACTACCTTGCTGTTGAATACGTGTATACGTTTTGGGCGCTTTTATAAGTTACCATTGAACGATTTTATCGTCACGATTTTACCGTCCTCGATACAATAAGTAAGCAAAATGATTTTCTATTGTGTCATGGAAAAAGACGCTTTTTCCGTCGACGATAACGTCATGCCGTGGACGTTATCGTCGACAGAAATATCGTCGTGAGTTCGTATGTATTATACCTACTATAAGAATAATAATAAATAAGTAGTATTACTTATTATTCCTACTCGTATGTAACTATTACTTCAATATTATTTTCTTTGAACTTAGGTAGTATTTATAATATCCGTAAAGAATAGATAATATTTTGAAATAACACAATAAAATTATTTAGTAAAAATCGGAATATTTAATAGTCCCAGAAACTGTTATCAATCTCATAACCAGAGAATATGTAAAAAAGAAGGCCGACCGCCACCTCACGTGCAACGGAATTAGCTACTCTCGGCCGGATATGTAGGGATGTCGTGTTGGGTGTGAGATGCGGAGACCATCTCGTTTAGTTATACATTTAGTATATAATAATAAAAAACAATACACATGTATACGTTTTTCACGTTGATAAATCTGGATTCGAATAACTAAACTTATTTAAGCATCTAAGAACATACATTCAGTCAAGAAAGTATCGGGAATGGATGATTTGTTTATGGTTCCAAATTCAACTTTTTGTTTTTTTTGTTGCTGTTAGTTTAACAACTGTTTTCCATTTTGGCGCGGAGTTTGAGTTGCATCTGTTATTTAGATCAAATACAGTGCCGTTTTTAGTTATATCATTCTAGTGTGTATTGCAAATTTTATAATGGACAAAAACATCGAACAAAGAGTTTGTCTTAATTTTTGCATCGCCAATGGAATTTCGTGTTCGGAGTCACTGAAAATGTTACAGAAGGCTTACGGTGAATCGACTTTATCAAAACACGTGCTTATGAGTGGTACAAAGCGTTCAAAAGCGGTCGAGATGTGATGGAAGATTTGCCTCGCTCTGGTAGGCCATCAACGTCTGTAACTGAAGTTAACATGGCAAAAGTGAAGGAAATAGTGATTGAAAATCCTCATTCAAGTTTGAGAGAGATAGCCGCCGAACTTTCTGTGTCTCACGAGTTGATCCGTACCATTTTAAATAATCACTTGGGTATGAAACATGTTGCCACTCGGCTAGTCCCAAAACACCTGAATTTTCTTCAAAAACACAATCGCATAAGAGTCACTGAGGACATGCTAGAACGAGTCAATTCCGACCCAACATTCATGAAACGCATTGTTACTGGTGACGAGACGTGGGTTTACAAGTTGGACATGCAAACTAGTCAACAAGCTTCGGAGTGGCGCCTTCCAACTGAACCGAAACCGAAAAAACCACGCCAAAGTCGATTAAAAGGCAAAGTCATGTTGACTGTTTTCTTTAACTATCGCGGTGTTGTGCAGTCGGAATTCTTGCCGGAAGGTCAAACGAATATTATTTGGGCGTTATGCGGCGTTTAAAAGAGCAAATTCGACGAAAGAGGCCAGATTTGTGGAAAGAAAATTCTTGGATTTTGCACCACGATAATGCGCCTTCGCACAAGGCCATCATTGTGAACGAATTTTTTACCAAAAACTCAACAAATGTCATCGAGCAACCACCTTTTTCACCAGATATGGCTCCAGCCGACTTCTTTCTTTTTCCTAAACTCAAATTATCACTTCGTGGCAACCGTTTTCATTCGGTAGAAGACATAAAGGAGAATTCGCGGCGAGGACTAAACTCAATTCCGGAAAAAGCGTTTAAAAAATGTTTTGATGATTGGATTATTCGTTGGCGTAAGTGTATCGTTTCTGAAATAGCATACTTTAAAGGTGATAAAATAAATTTGGATGAATAACTAAAATTTCGTGTGTTATTGATCTTTTCCCGGTATTTTCTTGACAGAGTAGTACTACGTTCGTTTATGTGATTTAGTCATATTCGTATTTGCGGCGATGTGAAGAACGAATTAAAAACAAACGGAAGCTGTCGCATGTTTGCGTCGCGTGCAACCCCGACTGGCGCTACGATAATTACCCATATTCACCCAAAATATTGCCGCTGTATGCGTGCCACGGCATGTGCATATTAGCGTGCGCCTATACAAATCGCATACGCTAGCTTTCTTTGAAGACATCCTGCTGTTGTGTATACTGTGACATAACCTATGGTCCAATCTACAACGGTAAAAATATGGTAATACCTCAGAATTCCATCAACACGCATCGATTTGCGTGAAATTTTGGAATTAAGTTCTACTAACTCTTCACTTCAAAATCTACCCTGTGCTAATATGTGCAAATAATCTTAAGAGGTGAAAACTACCCCTTGCCAAAATTAAATAAAATAAAAGTTGAAGCATTTAGAAAGTTAAACAACATATTTATGGTTTGAATAAAACTTGCTTGAGGCTTTAGGATAATGTTTATGATTTTTTAACCCTTAATCGATGTATTTCATCCTTTAAAAACCACCACGTTTATGATAAAATTAAAAAGAAAACAATTATAGTACTTTATTTTTCTTAATCTATATTAAATGGGTATCTTTTTATCGTGTTGAATTCAAATATTTTTTTATCCCATATTTTCAACCCTTACAAATCATCTCTTATTATGAAAAATTTTAAAAAATTCATTTACGGTCTTATTTATAGAATGTAATATATTATTTATATAAAATTGATTTCTTTTTGTCGTATTGAACTTATAAATAATTATTTTTCAAATTTTCATCTCTTAAAAACTACCCCTCATGTGGAAAAAATCTTGAGATTATGGAAATGTGGAAAATTAGAAAGGAATATTTTAATATAATTTTTTTCATGTATTTAATGTACAGTATTCTATGTTACATATTAATGTATAATGCTCCAGATAATTGAGAGCAGGAAAAAATATGAACATGTAGAACTATAAGTTTAGAGAAAGTGTTTTTTTTTCTGGATTTACAATGGCGAACCTAACCTAAAAAATTCACGAAAAATAAAAAACCGCTAATAAAACTAAAATTTGAGCTTGTATCCAAAAAAGTCGAATTAGAAAGTTGTAGGTGATAAAATTATCTTTCGATTAATGTCCTACGCAATATCGATTTTTGGCTTATACATGGAGAAAAATGCAATAAGTCGCGTTTTTTCGTTTAATAATAACTTGTCTAAACTAAGAAACTTATTACTTGGTGAAAATGCTAGTTTTAGCTATTGAAAACTAGTTTTTTTTGGCGTGAAATTTTGAAAACTGTTAAAGGAAATTTTATTTTTACGAAAAACAGCGTTTTCGTAAAGCTATTCGTGTACAGCTCTGCGACATCGTACAACGTTTTTTCGGAGCTCTATGTCTTTATTAAGAGTTATATTGTCATAAGCAATTGTTCTAAATATGATTTTTAAAACTTCAAGTACAACAAATTGCACCACAAAAATGTAAAAATTTGGAGGTTAGGTCTTTTCGCTGTAATTTTTTTCAATTCAACATTTATCGAAACCAAACTACTATTTAATGAAAGTGTATATTTTTTAAGAAAATTTTAATTTTGCGAAAAAAAGTGTTTTCGTAAAACTGTTCGTGTACAGCTCTCCAACATCGTACAGTATTTTCTTTCGCTTCCCCAAATCTCTTCATTCTCTTCACACATTTTCGACATTTACGTCGGCTAACACCTAGCATTTGATCTTCATAAATCAGCCTTAATCTTCCTTGGCTTCTTTTACCATTCATTTTTGCTCCGTAGATTTTCTTCGTCAATTTTTCATCATTCATTCTTTCTATATGCCATCTAAGCATTCCTTTGTTCATTTTTACAATAACATTGTCGTGCAATCCTGTCATACTACGTATCTCTTCATTGCTTATTTTGTCCGTAAGGGTAACACCGCACATATTCGTAAGAGATCGCATTCAAAGCATTTATCTTACTTTCACTCGATTTCGGTCATATCCAGTCCTCACTACTGTACAATAAAGTTGGAACCAACACCGCGTTGTGTATGGCCATTTTGACTGAGTTAGATATATTCACACTGCCTACTAATGCCGACAGAGCACTGTTCACTTTATTGCCGGCTGCTACATGTCTCTCCACATCCGACTCATATCTTCCATCCTTCGAAAACACACTCCCCAGATATACAATTTCGTTCATTTTTCTAGACTTTTCCATTTACCCATATTTCACACTTTGCCTATACATCTTCCCTTTCAAATCTTAGTTTTGTTCACATTCATATTCAATCCTTTTACTTCACAGTCTTTTTTCATGCACGTTACTAGTGTCTGCAACTCCCCTTCTGATGATGCTATAAGCAGAGCATCGTCAGCGTACAAAAGACAGTTTACCATTGTCACATCACATATCATACCACTCATACCAACTGTCCAAATAGAGCACGAATAGTCAGGCACATATCACGCCGCCCTGTTTGACGTGACGTGACGATGTATTCCAGACCCTAGGACCACCACACTTGATGATCTCATCATTTCTCTCAGCCTTTCCACATTTCAGACTTCTTATCGCTTTTTCAGTCTCCTTCATACTAATGACTTCCTCTAGTTCCTGTCCCGAAGGTGGCGACTCGTTAGGTTCGCTCTCAGTGTCAGAGACAGAGTCCCTACTTTCATTCAGTTCTCTATAATAAGCACTCCATCGCTGCAGAACATCTTTTTTGTCTGTTAGCAGATGATGTTCTTTCACTTGACCCACTTTATTCATTCTGCGAGGTGTTGAACCACTACGGTACTTACGTATTCCTTTCCAGAATAATTTGGATTTTTTCTCGAAGTTGTCCGACATTTTGTTGTCGTCTAACACCCTACTCCTTTAATGCTTCTCTCTCATTAATGTCTTCGTTTCTGCTTTCTGCAGCTTATATCTCTCTTTCATCAAATCCTTCATACTACAGGTATTTTTGTCAGCAAGGTAGTCTCGCCATGCTTTCTTCTGCTTGTATACAAACCCTTTCACCTCGCCATCCCACCACACATCACGCTTTTACCATTCCCAATCATATTTGTTCCACACACTTCTTTCGTAGCCTCGATCATATTATCTCTAAGGTTATGACAACATTCTTCAACATCCTTTATAGAGTATAGAGTTATAAAGAACTAATTGGAAGAATGCGAAAACTTCAGTTGCACGTATTTTTTATTTAACACACAATATACTACTTTTGTACTTTAAACTCCTAAAAACGCAAAAATAGAAAATTTAAATAAACTAACATCATCTTACCCTTTCCCGCCAAAAAGCCCAACAAACCTCTTATTCTAGTTACGATTAGAAAGAGGTCCGATTATAATACAATATTAAATCGCAATCGTAAATAAGCAATATCATAATAATACTGGAATACCTTTAAATGTACGTCGTACATAACTCTTTTAAATTCATTATACACAGCGACAGCACAATCTTGCAAAGTAGTTTATAGAACCTACTGCCTTAATTTCAGTTTTGTTACAGGGACAGAATAATATTATCAGAATACTAGCTCCCGAGGAAGTAATTAGAAGACAAAGAAAAACAGTTTAATATTATGCCAGCTGTTTATCTTCCCATATAAGTCACAAAAGTCGACCGAAAACTTTTGTATAGGTATTAAAATAGCAGCCTGTCACCTAGATCCACTTTTCCAACTAACTACAAGCCCACATACTTATTACTGTAGATAACGTAAAGACATTGTTTTGTTACGTTTTGATGCTCTGTTTTTCCTGAAAGGGGAGGGTGCGAAGATACATATATATGTACTATAACCAACGCAGATATTTAATAGGTACTTATTACATAAATCTTCTTTTTATTGACCCAAATAACAATAAAATCTGGGATCTCTTATACCGTTATTCTTATACCATATTTATTTATTTATTTTTACGGAAGACTGACAGCTATACCATAATATTAACGATAATAAAAAAAAAATATATAACAAAAACTGCGAGCCAATTATGGTCTTCACTGATAAAAACAGTATATTAAACTGAAGTATAGTATGCTACGCTAAAGTTCAAATATATTTAAAAAAATTACAAATAATACATACATTACGTGAATAGTCCGACTATTGAAAGAAGTATCAACATATTACCAACACTTACCATACACTCTGTCAAAAAAGTCATTACTGAGCATCCTTCTTGCCGAGGAAACATTCGCAATAAAAAGATCTAAATCGAATGTCCTTACCAAATCGTTGAAATTATTACCCGCTCGCAGCAGAAAAGAATTCATACGGTAGTTAGTAGAAGCACTCGGTATGCAAAGTAGTGAATTGCATCTGATATATTCACTGGAAACCCTTAAACTAATTTTCTCTTTAAATTCCGGGCAGTCCATTGAACCATTTGCTATGTTAAGTATATCTTTTTCAAATTACAACATTAATTAGGATCACAGTACAATTTTACGAATCATATCGTTGCATATTATAACATATACTTTTGAAGGAAAGTGCCTACTTATTATTATAATATGTTAATTTCTTCGCGTTAACCTAGCTTACGTCCAAGGTAAATGGTACTTTGGCAACAAATTAATAGCCATTTTCTAATTTACCCAAGTTACCCGAGCAGGGAATCGAGATCACGTTTCTACAAACTTATCCATACTAAGTTCTCATTACGTAAGGTACGTAACCCAGAAGGTTGAGAGATAGGCATCACTACACAAAACCCAATATATTATTACTCTTTATATGTTTTATGTAAGTATTCTATTCGTTACAAAATTTAGAGGTTTAGAGAGAGGAGGTACACTCAGTTACGTCCATTATAGTATTTGTACAAAAAGATGCTAAAGTTTTATTGGAGCTTATACTATGCTTATATTATGGTATAGTCGTCTATCTCATGTAACCAGAGGATACATTATTTTCCTCTTCATAATGTATTTCATACTCATTTTTAAACACAAATAAACAAGAAGTTCATTAATGTTCTCTAAATTTACAAAACGCAACTGAGTGTACTGTATAACTTTGTCTGTACATCCACTTGTATTTGAGTTGAAGTAAAACCATGTTCTGAAAGTTATTAGTGTGGATAGAAATATTTTCGTGTATACTAAGAATGTACATTGGTACTTTTAAAAAATGTCGCCATGTTGCGTGATAGCGTTACGAATAAATAAACAGTCGCTTACACAGAAAAATTATATTCTCCATTTCGAGAATTGCATTTTTCTGTGTAAGCGACTTTTAAGTAAGTGTTATCGATGAATGACGTCGCAGTCCTAACTACAAAGCTAGTGCTCAGATAAGATAACAATAAACGTTTAGTTATACATTACACTACAAACAAATCAAAACAATAATGATCATAGAAGTAGGAAGTTCGATAATTACTCCAATCAATCTACAGAAATGCTCCAGAAAATTGAGGGCAGGAAAAAAATATATAATCGTGTAGAAGTGTAGAATATAATATTGTATGAGTGTATTTCCGAGTTATTTCCAAGTGTTAGAAAGAGACAGAAATGATGGTCTAGTGATCAAAGGTTACTCGAGGACATATAATTTATCTTCAACTGCCTCTTCAGAGTACAGTATCCAACTAGATTCAAAGATAATTCTTAGCGGCAGCCAAGTTCGAACTGTCGCGAGACGTACGTAAACTTCATGCCAAACGTCACTGTCAGGTTGATTCATTTATTTTATACAGAATTTTATTTTTCATAGCAAAATCTAATATTTTAAATGATTCCTCATTTTTTTTATAGATGCTAAGCATATTTTATAGCGCCTATAACTTTTTTAAAGATAATATATTTTAATGAAGGATTAACATTTAATTGTATGACGTTATAACTTTATACAGCAATTAATAGCAATTTTGTCTACGTTTTCACCAATTTAGAAAACAGTTTAAATGCATTCCTTTTATAAATACGATACAAATATCTACATAATTTAACATAACAGTTAATGAAGTCGGTGCCAAATCAATGTGCAACAACGGAAAGTCTATTACTTTGATAGGCTTGGCAAATATGTGTAAGTAACGCGAATAACAATTTAAATCTGGTATTGTCGGAATTTTCGGCGGAAGATAGCTAAAAATATGAACAAATTGATCCCTTTCTCAGATGAGAAAGTAACTTAGATAAGTTACACCTTCCTGAATGAAAAGCTTTTTGCATAAATTAATAACTCCCTTTGATTCTAAAAACTTATTACACAATATTAATTTAATTGAAACCCTTAAGAGAACAAATGAAACGAAAATCCAATGTAAATAATTCATTATTATCGTTCATTATCTTCATTTTACTGCAAAACTAGCCTTTTCATAATAATTGTTTATATAATATATTTTTTACGTGCCCATTTCCCATCACTTTTGGTTTTGCAATTCCAAAATAAATTATTTTGTCATGTGTTCGTGTTTACTGTTGAAAATGACTATTCACGAGAGTGGTATTAAAATATCGTTAGACCTTATCCTTAACCGCCTCTGGGTCTGGAAGTTATTTCCATTTGACAAAAAATACACAAGAGACATATTATACATGTATACTCAGTATACGGTACAAAAAGAAAATAGGAAAACAATTCTGAATTTCGTTTGATTTCTGTTCGGCTTCGGTTTTGTTTCTCATTGTCAATTTGCTCTAAATCTCTCTTCAAAGCTCTTATCAATTGCGATATGTTGTTGGTATACGAATGGATTTTTAGTGATTGTTTATCGAAAAAGTAGTACATATTGATAGGTTCAATGCCGAATCAGAGATGCTTTTAAATTATTGCGTGATGTCTATTTAATGAAGAATAAGAGATTAGTGTAAGTAAAGAAAGAAATATTCAAGTTTTATTTTATTTTGTTAGGGAGATTTCCAGATATTTAATTACTATAATTTTACCGCCATAATATATTTTTATAGGTATAAAATCAAATATCTAACAAACATTGAAAATAACGACAACAACAAAAAAATTGCCTCAAACACGTAGCGTGTCCAGTAGCGTGTTCTATTGGCGTATTCGCATTTATCGATACGCTACGCTCACATCCGTTAGACGTGAATACGGACGTAATTACATTTTTTATGTCTATGCTGGTACGTGCTGGACACGATACGTGTATGTAGATATAAATGCTCTACAATTAAATTATACTACATGTACAATATTTAAAGATTATTATAATTGTTATTTAGATATCCAATAATACTTTTTAGGATTAGGACATTTTATAAAATACATGATTTTTTAAAATCTCTGAGACAGGATTTTCATTGTATTTTTCCTGAAGATTTTTTTTAAATTCCAGTAGTCTCGACGATGATGGCGGGGATGATCAAGTCGAGTTTGAGTACCCAGTTCGCCTGTTCTTTAATTGTCCTATGGCTAAAATGTTAATTAACATAACATATTTCAAGTTTAATATCACACAGTTGCCTAGAGCATCGTTTGCGATGGAAGGACGAACGCTTGAGGGATTTCGTTTTACATTTTCACGTGCGGAACCTTAAAAACGTGAAAATTTCAAACCTTATAAATAAATAAATTACTATATTTATTCCAAAGATACTTCCAAATGGGAGAGGCTTATTTAAAAATAAGCCTGTTCTGATTGCAAATGCTCCGACATTGTATACGTACATCATCCTTGACCTAAATATTAGCCCCATTTCTGTGCCTTCCGCGCCTACTATTGCAACAGTCGCACACTTCATTGTTTACGACCGACTTACTTTCGAGTTCATTTTGTTCAAAACTTCTTGAAATGTATAGGAATTGTTCACTCATTTTTAATTGAAAGGTCACTCGGTCAATTTTTATGTGCTCCAAGCACATTAGGATACAGACGATGACGTTGATTTTTGTAGTAAATAATCAAACTTTACGAAAATATTAATTTAATTATATTATTTTTCGGTGATAAACAGGTATTATAACAACTGGTATGCATGTTTTCATTTAATATAAAATACATATATTTGTATTTATTAAGTATGAAACATGTACATATGTAAATGTAATACATATTTGTATCATGAATGGAAAATAAAACCTCGTCTCGCAAATTAGAGATTATTTTATTTGTCAATATTTTTATTTGTTTTACATATTTTCATTTTTAATAGGATTGCGTAAAACAAACAAAAGAGATATTTTTTAGTGATCAAAAATTTAACTTAGCCACCATTTAAAATTACAAAGATATGTGTACCTTTCGTATATGCCTAGATATGGACTTTTGGTACACTAACAGAATCTCAATTTCGAATGATGAGTTGCATAAGATATATCTGCCGTTTACCTATTATATTTATATTGGAAATTATCAATATGAGTTAACATAGAAAAATATTTCATTGTGTTAATCGGGTGATACTATGCTTACTTATTTAACGGGTTATAAAATACAGACCATTGAATATCATTTAATTCTTTGTATTTTTATATCTCAACAATTGCAGAATTTCGTCGAAATCATTTTATTTTGGTTATCATTATGAAGGATTTCTACGAAAGCGTTTTGATCCAATAGTAAATTTTGAGCTGTCTCTGACTAGGTCAAGATCATTTACGTCACGGGACGCCATGATGCATCCCCCAACCTTCCGATGTTTACTTTTCTCTGAGGCTTTGTTCAGGGGAATAGCTATCGATCCCCTTAAGCACTCTGTAATTGTCCGTAGTATAGAACGATATATAGTGTTAACCACTAGTAGGCATATAAAAACCCCAATAATAAGTAATAATTAAAAATTTTGTCATTTAGAGTGTAATAGCATCATCCATAAGTAATTTATACAACCATTCATATAAGGATGCCCTCATGCTCCTATTGTTATTGCTATGTATCTATTTTTGTGAGCCCTCATAAAGCTGCGATATTTTGAGTTTGAAAAGTTATAACTTAAATATTTGTCCGTGTTGGATATTTTGTCTTACAGAATTACGTGATAGGAAGTCTGCCTTATTTTTCTGTACAAAGAGACATTCAGAAGAATATGTAAATATTGATTCAAAAGCTTCTGATAATGGTGCTGAATTTTTTTCGATTACAATTTGGTTTCATGTTAAGATCGCTAAATTTTGTTTTTTTTTTAATTGATATAACCAATTCCAGTTTAGGATGTCCCGAGCAACGCTATGTTTTTTAACTTCTATAATGACGTGTTTTTCAAGTATTGTACCATATATGTCTGAAAACTTATTCACCGCCTATAGTGAATTCGATCGAAAATTCGCTATTATTCCTTCTAAATAATGTCTTATGTTTTTGTTATTTTTGGATAAAATGACAGATTTAATGTATAAATACATATAAAATATCAGGTATTGAAAATATTACATGCACAAAACATATACATCATATATATCACACTAATTTCTGTTCGATAACAACAAACAAAGCATCAAGGCCCTGCAAAATTATAACTATATATTGGGTCCTTACATATGAAATTGGCGTTTTGTACGGGAGGAACATAAAGTCAATTCTTTTTTGTAAAATATATTTAATTAATCAAAGTATGCACCGTTGTTATCTATGCACTTTTGCCATCTCATAGGTAGTTCATTGATCTCTTTACTAAAAAACCATGGGGGCGAGAATCAATAAACTCTATGAAGGCGGTTTGGACTGCAGCATCGGAGTTGAATTTTTTTCCTTGTAAGAAGTTGTCCAAATTCCGGAAAAAATGGTAATCTGTTGGAGCAAGGTCCGGGGAGTACAGTGGATGTCGCAGACATTCCAATTGTAGCTCATCTAACTTAGTGGTTGTTTGTTGTGCAGTGTGTGGTCTTGCGTTGTCGTGAAGCAGCAGTGGCCTAGAGCGATTGACCAACCTCGGTTGTTTAGCAACTAGTTCTTCCTTCATGGTTTTCAGTTGCTGACAATAGATATCTGCCGTAATCGTTTGGCCAGATTTTAGAAAGCTGTAGTGAACGACACCGGCGCTAGTCCACCAAACACTCACAAGTAACTTTTTCTGAGTCAATTTTTGTTTAGGGCAGGATTTGGCTGGGTCTCCAGGGTTCAGCCATTGCGACGAGCGCTTCCGATTATCGTACAGTATCCACTTTTCATCACAAGTAATGATTCGATTTAAAATCCTTTCATTATTGTGTCGGTTGAGCAAAGTAACACAGCAGTCGACGCGTGTTTGCAAGTTCGATTCACTCAATTCATGAGGTACCCATCGTTCAAGTTTTTTTACTTTCCCGATTTGCTTCAAGTGGATTAATACAGTTTTGTCACTTACCCCGAAGCCTGCAGCTATCTCTGAAGTGCTTTGTGATGGATCCGCTTCCACAATAGCCTTTAATTCTTCATTTTCCACTTTGGTCTCCGACCGTCCACCAGGTTGGTTCTGAAGGTCGAAATTTCCAGAACGAAAACGTTAAAACCAAAAACGTACCGTGCTTTCTTTTGCGACACCAGCGCCGTACACATCATTAATCCTTCGAGCTGTTTCTGGAGCACTGGTGCCACGGTAGAACTCGTACTCGTAAATATACCGATATTTCATGTTTTCCATTGTGCGGTAATAAGCGACGCCAAAGACAAAAATAATGAGGAAAAAAACAAATGAATGACTGTTTTCAAAACTCAAATGTACCAGCTAAATGAATTTATAAATTTGAATTTGGAATTCTTAACCAAAGAGGAGATATTTCAGATCAAAGTGGTCAGTACGACAAAACGCTAATTTCATATGTAAGGACCCAATATTTGGACTTATAGATGAAACCGCGAAAACGCAATGAAGTGACCCATCAGGTATCACCAAATACCTTTTTAATAAGCAATCGGTCAACTATCTACAATTGCGAATTACACGAGAAAATATAAAGCTGACATATTTGATTATTTCTCTTTCTTCCTCCATATAAAACATTTATCGGTTTAAATCTCTATCTATAATAATAATATTCGTATGTAATAATAGCATGCCTATAATAATAATAGTAAGCTTCAGTGTATATACCTATCGGAATTAAACAATGATTGTGCGACTTTTTTATTTATTTAATTTCACTCAAGCATGCCGAGGTATTGGTAATGAATATATTTTCTAATATATACTTAATACCATAATGTTTGTCAAGTAAAAGATAAATTTGAAATAATATATAAAAATAATGCAGACCACCCGCGGTTATTTTGATTTTGATTTTTAATTTTGCGTTGACAGTTCATGTGTCAATGTCAAATTTCAAGTCAGTTGGTGAAAATATGACGAATTAAAAAAAATAAGAAAGACGGATAGACACAACACCAGTCTCAAAGCAGCGTTGTGTTGATCATTATCTCTCGATATCGTCAACGCCTTCTACTCGCTTCGCTGTAGCTCTAGCTTGGTTATGAAAACCTAAAAATTATAAATTAATAAAATCGCTGCCTAATAATCGTAGATTCCTCTATTATTTAATATTATTATTACATATATTATCAAAAATTATTATTTGAAATAACCTGTACACCTAACGTAATTAACGCATCGCTATTAGTTTCTTTGCTGCATGATACAACTGCGAGAACGAGAAGACTCGAATTTCGTAGGTAATTCAGAACAGCCACATCCATTGGCGGATTTCATACTTATAAAGTTGGTCCTGACAACACAGAAGTTATGGCCTTAGATAAGTTACATGTGGTGAGACAAGCCACGACCCGCCAAAGTAGTTTTGGGTAGAATTCGCCTCAGTGACGATAAGGAGTTTTATGTAGAAGTCACTAATGTAACGCCGGTCTCTTAAAAGATAAATATCAATGACATAAAAAGTACCTAATATTTACATAACTAGCCAAGCAAGCAGTCTCGCGGAATTAGTGTACTACGGTACAAAATTGTGAGTAGTTACCAACCGCAAAATAAATAATAATATCTGTTTTAATAATACTCCAGACCAGCGGTTCCTAAACTTTTAAGGCCATAGAACACTCAATAAATTTCTTGTGGAATCCCATATTAAACTATAACAACTAAAAGATGCTCACTGCAATTTAAAATAAGAATAAAAATAGTTTTTTTTTTAAATATTTGAAACAAAGCTCGGACAAGAAACATATTGGACGGAGCCTTATTAAGTTGTCGCTCTTACCACCGTGCGTTAAATGAAGTTTCCTGTCTCTTTCTATCTTAAAAAGAATAATAATGCGCCAGAAGATACACACCAATCATATGTTCTCAAACTAGGGTATTCCCTGTGCTATGAGAACCAGACGACGATTACTGGGGGCGTCTCCCAATACACCCAGACCCGAGACAATCTAGAAAAGTTCATTTTCTACTTTGACCCGACCGGACATCGAACCTGGAACCTTCCGCGCTTGAGTTAACGTCTAAACCACTAATGAGCGTAACCACGAGTAAAATAGTTAGCTATAGTAAGTATGAGAACCTCGCACTGTCAATATATTTCAGCTTATGTCGGACATCAAATAATTATTTGCAAAATAATAATAACAATACTCCAGACAATTACATAGATTGCGTGATCCCAAATTATGCAGTAAGCTTGTACTATGGGTACCACGCAACGAACTCTGGGGAGTTCCCAGTAACACCCAGACTCCGAACCAATTTAGAAAAGTTCGTTTCCTAAATTGACCTGACCAGGGATTGAACCCAGGACCCTAGAAGTGTTTTGGCAACTAGTATTCACAAAAATAAAAATATGTAATGTTCAGCTGTGTATCGTTGTACTGTGAACTTCCCTAGTTACGAACATTAGTAAAAATCTAGAAACTCGGTCAAGAAAGAAAGGACACTTTAAGGTCACGCTTTTAGAGCAAATGCTCCTTCTATTGTGACACTTGGTCCGAGAAATAAAGATCAATGTGATGAATCAAATTATGTCACTGCTTCCTATCAAAATTATTAATAAGTCTGAAATAGCATTTTTATTGTAATGTACCTGTTACAGAATGAAAGTGATTCAGGATTGTCAATATGTATCAAGTTCCATGCTAGAAATAATGTTGCTACAACTGACGGTGGCCAAAATATTCCAACACTTTAACGACCAATGTCGAGAAACCCCAGAGTCTTTCACACGGAACTCTTGGGTTCCGCGGAAACCACTTTAGAAGTCGCTGCTCCAGGCAATGACACACATTGTGTGATCTCAAACTGAGTACTATACTTGTACTATGGGGACCACGGAACGAACTGGGTGAACTCCCAGGAGCACGTAGACTGCAAGTCAAGTAAAGTTAGTTTCCTAAATTAACCTGACCGGGGATCGAACCGGAGGTCCCGACTCGAAAGGCACTGCCACTCCGCCACTCTAACAGTGTGCCATTGGGTCAGTTTTTGTTAATAATAATGGTTTTTTTATATCCAAGAGAACAAATGACCAAATATTTCAGAAGATGGAAGGTAGGTAAGTAGACTGTGGGCCGACGCCCGTGGATTTTTACGGTATCAAGTGTTAGTATTGCCAATATTCGTGATTAACTGTAATGAATTACGATCATAATAATAATTAATCATTATCGTTAACGGATGACGACACTATTTTTTTGAGTGTGTTGCTACTTAATTATTATATATACCTGGGCGACCAAACTTTACTCGGTGTCTCACAAGAAAATAACAAAAAGAAGTCTGACCACATTGCAGGATTCGGACCCGCGTATTTCAGCGTGATAGATCTACGCTCTGGCCATTGTGCTATTGAGAATGTAAACTCTGCTGCAAAATTAAAAAGTATAGAAGTTTAGAGTTTAGAAGTTTTAAATGTGTGAAAGATGGAGAAAACGATTTTTCCCGAAATTGAGACCTAGCTAGATCGATTTCTCGCCACCCTCAAGCCCTATATTGTAAATTTCAACGAAATCGCTAGAGCCGTTTTCGAGAAAGCGAAATAAAATATATATAATATGATATATACAAATATTACTCGTTTAATATAATAGTGGATATATTCGTGATTATGCGAGTTGGTATTTTTGAATGCCAAAAAATAGTTTTAGAAATTCTACCCATTATTTATCTCACTCTTCATACTGGACCACAGCAGTGCAAGTACTTACATAGCGTTCGAAGTGATAAATTTAAGTGATAATTTTAAAGTTTAATACCCCATGTGACGACCACAAGAAAACTTTTTATAACTTTTTTTAAGCTCTCAAAACCAATTCTCAAAAGCTAAAAATCGGCTTTGAAAGTTAATGTATGTCTTTGAGACCCTATTTACAATAATTATTCAACTGTTTGTGTTAAACAGTCTCTAGGAAATGGAATTTGACAGACAAGCGAACGCCGAGGTGATTCCATAAGTCTTCCTTTTTAACAATTTTAGGACAGATCACTGAAAACGACAAAATATTAACTTAACAGATGAAAAATTAGTAATAAGATTGGAATTTCTGTAATAATGTCTATACATACTTATTTAAAACAAATAAGGGATACTGTATTATCTTTAGAACACAAAACTGAGTTGGTAACATCACTGAAGCAGTTAAAACGGTCGAAATATCAATTAAAACTTTAGAAATTTCCAACTTTCAACAAATTAGTAGATATCTCAAACATTGCGTATTCTTAGAATTAATTTCTATTTATTAATTCTTGGGTAGTAATTTAGAATATTGTTCAATCTTTGTTAATAAAACAAATGTAATAATAATGTAAAAAACGTAATATTTTCACTTTGTTGACGAAATAAAAATATTTTTTAGGTTCCAAAGGCAAAGTATCAAAAACGGAACCAGTTTCGTCATGTCTGTCTGTCTGTCAGTAGGTCAAAAGCGATTTATTCCGTCACCTTTACACCTATTGAGCTGAAAGCTATGCAGTCGTAATTGGTTTTAACTCAAAACCAAAACTGTAAACAAAAAAATATTATGCAGATTTTAAGCCTATTTTCTCTAAATTTTATTTTAAACTATGCTGTTGCCTGCGACTTCGTTCGCGTAGTCTTTTATTTACTAAATTCAATAATTCAGAAACCTTCACGGACGTGTGTCATCACGACCATCAACTCTCTTCAGAATCAGATGAATGGATAAGGAACGTATAGAGGACAAACATACAAATAAACATTCATTGTTATTTATTTATGAAATTCTACTTTGACCGAAATTGATACAAAACTTAGGTTAATGGATAACCGATACGCTCATGACCAATTTTTTAAATCTTTCATTCGAACAATGACAGTCAGAGAATGATAAATGGTCGGTTAGATTTTTCGTATTACGCATACTACATGTCTACATGAAATATGTACACGTATTATGTAATCTATCATGTGAAGGTTTTATAATTCACACATTTCTGTGGCAATTATGTTAGAGGGATTACACACGACTTTTTCACAAGCCGATCGTAAACGTACTAAAACGCGCTACGACCGCGAACAACTGCAATCTACAACACAAAAAATGTCTAGTCGTGTATGTTCGACGCTCACATAATAGGTTATCGTACCATATAATATAATTTCAAACGTTTGTAAAGTTAATATATATATAATATTATTTGAAAACGGGAAAAATAAATATTCTCTGAAATTTTTGAAATTCTAAGTTCAGTAAAATCCGAGATAAAAAAAATAAAGAAATTCCCCTATGGTGCTGAAATATTGCTATACCTTTCATGTTTGTATATGTTAGCGGCCAAACCCAGTTTCAAGCCAAACTAGTTTGTCCTAAGCCAAACTGTTTCATTCTAAGTGTGTCAGGATATACTAGTTTAGCCCAGAATAATCTAATTTGGCCTAAATACTTTAAGCTTAACCAGTTCGGCCTAGGACGAACTCATTGATTCGTTGCAAGTAACAAAATAAAGGCGTTGGAACCCGTTAACGCGAAAATTCCTCTCCCACGCCCCAGCGAGAAAACATGTACGTTTTTTCTTTTTGTTCCTCTGTTTATAGCACCTTTGAGAGGCGTAACATGGCAGATACATTTATTGGTGTCGGTCGCTGCCGCGGCACGCTCGCTTTGCTTGCTCGGCTCGCACGTTGTGGTTAACATACTAATCTTTTTTTCTTTTAAACTTCACAAAATGCTTTATCCCGGTTCTGCCTGGGGGTGGCAGGGGGGTATGTGGGACTCCACGGCTGTAAGTGCAATGCCGGGCTATCCACTAAAACCCGACGGTGTTCTTCGAGACCCTTTGTACCGGGGCAACGGAGGCGCTTTCGCATGCGTCCGCGACTCCGGCAGACAACGGCCAGCGCTAAACCGCCGCCCTCGTCTCGTTTGAGGGCGGGGGAGGGCAGAACTCCCACCCAAATTGCAGTTCAGCACACTTCGTGGGCCTGGAGACACCTAACCTAACTTACCAGAACAGTGCAATGTTCTAATAGAGCTGATTCTGTTCGGTCGCTTCGCCGGCCACTGCCGCGACATGCTTACTTCACTCGCTCGCGCGTTGTAGTCAACCTGCTAACCTAACCTAACCTACCCAAAAATTTTTGAAACATATATCACGCATTTCAAAAATTCTATGTTCAAATAAGGTGAAGAATATATATTTGCTACTGAAGAATCAGTTCGGCCTAGGCTAAACCAGTTAAGCCTAAAGTATTTGGCCCAAATTAGATTGTCATGGGCTAAACTAGTAAATATATCCTGACTAAACTAGTATATCCTGACACACTTAGGGTGAACCGGTTTGGCCTAGGGCAAACTAGTTTTGCCTGAAATCGGGTTTGGCCGGTAACATATCTACTTCGCATAATGTCTAGGAAAACCAATTGTGACAGACAGATATATGCGTGAGTCATCTTTCAACAGTTCCATCCATGTTTTTTGTTGAGATATAGAACCCTAAAACCGCGCGTCTACCTACACTGTTGCTCTTAAAACGCGTAATCACTGTGTAAAAAAGTTATCGTGTATACACGTCCTCTAACCACTGCGTTTGTATTGTAAAATTAACTTTGATTAATGTAGTAAGTAATCGCTATAGCAACAATTAAGCGTGCGGTTCTTTGTATAGATAAATGGAATACAATGTAATTTAATATATCTAACTGGCGTAACGTAACGCAACATAACGTAATGTAATGTATAAAATACGTTATCAGTCTACTATTTTCTAGAGCAGAGTTTGATAACAATTTTAAATAGGTCATCGATTTTATTGATGTAAGGATATATAGTTACCTAAACTGAAGCGACTTTTGATGGATTATTTGATAGAAATTTTGTAACATTGTCGCAGTTTAAATATTGCAGAAATTTAAGGAGTACTTACTAGACCTGTGTCAATCGTTCATTTTCAAAGATTCGATCGTTCAAGTGTTGATTTGAAAAAAGATTCGTTCAAATGATCCATTCAATTATTATTGATTGTATACATATACGATCATGATTGTATTTTTGATCGAAATTAAATTACGAACGTTTTTATATGTAATCTAATCTTTTACATTTTCGATATTTTTTATAGTTTTTATTATAATTTTTCCGCATTTATAATTTTATTGTTTGTTTTAAAAAATAATGTGTAATTTTTTTGAATTTCACTTGTTTATGCCGTTTAATGTGAAATGGCATAAACAACCGATTAAATATCGAAAAGTACCGAGATCGAATCGGTCAAATGATCGAACTGATGAACGATATGTTCGTTCAAATATGATTGCAATCATTACTACTTTAAAATGATTGCAGTCAAATGATCGAATCAATCACGGCCGACACAGGACTAGTACTTACTAGAGAAGTTCTAGGTATACATCAGTTTCAGTAATTTGTGCCGCGAATCGGAGATATCGTCAAAGTGGATTTGGTAAAAATTTAATATGAATTTATTATTATCAGTCACGCATTAAGAGTTCAATATTATTCACACTTCTTACAATAAATTTCGAGTCTTAGAACCTCCGCATTCCAATATCTTTCCATAGTTTAAATTATTATTATTCGAATGAAGATTCTAAATTACCAAGCTTTATCTATGGTATAATAATAGTATGAAGAGAAAAAAATAGATTGTTTGTTTGTAATGAATAAACTCAAAAACTACTCAACCGATTACAAAAATTCTTTCACCTATGGAAAGCTAATTCTTATCAGCGAGTAACATGGGCTATATACATATATTTTTTTAATTTTCACTTGGGAAGCCCGGGTGAGTCTCTAGTATTGGATAGTTTAAAAAAATCCTAACCTAACCTAATCAAATCCAAAGTATTTTCAATTACTTTACATTGCAAATATTTTCAACCCTATTACGTGTTTTAGAATAATGTAAGACTACAACATCGTTAAAGTAAGGAGATTACATTAAAAGTAGTGATGGGACAAACCTCGAGGGTCAAACAGTCGCCGCTAATGGCAACTTAAAGCATTATTACTTGCTAGCATATAGTAGATGTGCGTGAAACTGTGCGTCAATATTATTACTCATGAAATTGAAAATGTTCATGACTCAGCGACGTATAATTCACAAATATAATTATCGTTGGCTTAGTATAAGTAGTAATTATCAAAGAAGAACACGAATTTCCCCTGTTTTTTATTGTTTTGAAATGGAAAGGCTATTTAAAAACATATTTGTTCTAGTTATATTTTTTTGCTGAGTATATTTAAGATGACCCGAGAAAGAGAAATATAGAATTTACCTTATCTTTACCGCAGGTTGGGTAAGTCAGACAAAGAATAAAATTCTATGGGTAGGTTATATGTAAGATAAAAAAAAAGAATAATACTTCGATATATGTAGAACGTGAAACAAATTATTAAATTTCTATTGATTAAAAATGGGACATAATAGCACATTTATTTCGTCGTTTCTATAGAGTAAAAACGTAATTAATCGTCGTTCATCAATTAGTTTAAAATGTGAAATTGATATTGAATATTAATCAATGACAGTTTCACAATTAATCATTTCATGTAGGCCAGCCATACTCAACCTTTTTTTTCTAGGGCCACGTATTCATATGATGTATTTCAAGTGGGCCACAAGATCAAGATTAAATATTAAAAAAATAAATTCAATTATACTAAAAAAGGAGTTAATGAGATTGTTGAAATTGTGTACACTTTTTAACGATCTTTTCAATTTTTGCATACTTCATTCTTAAGTACGAAATTCATTGAGATAAGTTGGTAAGTTGTTATAGGTTACTGGGCCATTTCCGAGTGGTGTGGGTGACCCGCCACAGGGGGTGGACCAACAGGCGCTTATAGCTCCCATTAAGTGGAGCCTTAGCCTGCCATCCCAAGACCGCAGTGCGTAGACTTCATGTCTACACCCTTCTCGAGGTGACCCTGTTTCCACTGAACACTGCGGATCTAGACTGGAGAGTCGATAAACACTCCTGAGGGTGGTGCTTCGGCGGCGCCTTCAGTACCGGGTCGGGGCCGATGAGGCTGCAGTGCCGAAAGGGCCTGGCCCGGACCGGGGGGGGGATGTCCCCATTTATGGGGACAAGTTGTGTTCCCCGTCCTCTGCGTGAGGGCGGGGGTCAGGTGTCGGGGTCACTTGCCCCTCTTTCAGGAAGGGTATTGTGACCCCGGAGGTGGAAAGAAGGAAAACTTTTAAAAACCCGTGAGGATACACGTAAAAATCTGAGGTGGAGAGAAGGAAAACTCGAAATGAAACCCGTGAGAAAACACGTTAAAACCAGAGGTGGAGAGAAGGAAAACTCGAAATGAAACCCGTGAGACAACACGTTAAAATCAAAGGTGGGAAGAAGGAAAACTTGTAAAAACCCGTGAGTAAACACGTAAAAATCAGGTGGGCGTGCTGACGCCCCTGCCGTGGTGTAGGCGGGGTGCGGAAGCCGCCACTTCGGAGGCCTGGGGTGTCCTTCGGGGGAAGGCGCCTCATTAATGGCCTCGGGATGGTGCGCGCGGTTGTTCCCACGCGCCTCCCAGGAGAGCGGGCAGGTAAAACTGCCCGCAAACGGAGGAGGGCCCGGCTCAGGCTGGGCATAGCCGCCGGGGTCGCGGCAGAATGCCAACGCGCTCCCGTTGCCCCGGCATCAAGGCTCTCGAGGAACACCGTCAGGTTTTAGTGGGTAGACTCGGCCTAGCACCCTAATGTCGAGGAGTCCCACATACCCCCCTGCTACCCCCCTACGGCAGGACGGGATGCATAAAGCATTTCCTGACGCAAAAAAAAAAAAAAAAAGAAGGTTACTGGGCCATTTAATAAATCTCGGTGGACTACAAGAGGCCCGGGACCGCAGGTTGAGTATAGCTGATGTAGGAGATGGTCTAAGCCGGGGCCGAGTGGTGTGGGTGACCCGCCACAGGGGGTGGACCAACAGGCGCTTATAGCTCCCATTAAGTGGAGCCTTAGCCTGCCATCCCAAGACCGCAGTGCGTAGACTTCATGTCTACATCCTTCTCGAGGTGACCCTGTTTCTACTGAACACTGCGGATCTAGACTGGAGAGTCGATAAACACTCCTGAGGGTGGTGCTTCGGCGGCGCCCTAAGTACCGAGTCGGGGCCGATGAGGCTGCAGTGCCGAAAGGGCCTGGCCCGGACCGGGGGGGGGATGTCCCCATTTATGGGGACAAGTTGTGTTCCCCGTCCTCTGCGTGAGGGCGGGGGTCAGGCGTCGGGGTCACTTGCCCCTCTTCCAGGAAGGGTATTGTGACCCCGGAGGTGGAAAGAAGGAAAACTTTTAAAAACCCGTGAGGATACACGTAAAAATCTGAGGTGGAGAGAAGGAAAACTCGAAATGAAACCCGTGAGAAAACACGTTAAAACCAGAGGTGGAGAGAAGGAAAACTTGAAATGAAACCCGTGAGACAACACGTTAAAATCAAAGGTGGGAAGAAGGAAAACTTGTAAAAACCCGTGAGTAAACACGTAAAAATCAGGTGGGCGTGCTGACGCCCCTACCGTGGTGTAGGCGGGGTGCGGAAGCCGCCACTTCAGAGGCCTGGGGTGTCCTTCGGGGGAAGGCGCCTCACCGATGGCCTCGGGATGGTGCGCGCGGTTGTTCCCGCGCGCCTCCCAGGAGAGCGGGCAGGTAAAACTGCCCGCAAACGGAGGAAGGCCCGGCTCAGGCTGGGCATAGCCGCCGGGGCCGCGGCAGAATGCCAACGCGCTCCCGTTGCCCCGGCATCAAGGCTCTCGAGGAACACCGTCAGGTTTTAGTGGGTAGACTCGGCCTAGCACCCTAATGTCGAGGAGTCCCACATACCCCCCTGCCACCCCCCTACGGCAGGACGGGATGCATAAAGCATTTCCTGACGCAAAAAAAAAAAAAAAAAAAAAAAAAAGGAGATGGTCTAAGCCGCGCGCCTCCCAGCAGAGCGGGCAGGTAAAACTGCCCGCAAACGGAGGAGGGCCCGGCTCAGGCTGGGCATAGCCGCCGGGGTCGCGGCAGAATGCCAACGCGCTCCCGTTACCCCGGCATCAAACATACCCCCCTGCCACCCCCCTACGGCAGGACGGGATGCATAAAGCATTTCCTGACGCAAAAAAAAAAAAAAAAAAAAAAAAAAAGGAGATGGTGTAACAATCTCTACCTGGTTCTGCTTTATCATCTGTAAGCCCAAATATTTATACCTAGATCATAGTTTTTCATTTATTTCTATCTAAGCACATAGGTACTTACTGATAAAAATAATAGATTTATTTCCAAAATAAAATTCAAATTATAAAAATTAAAGAGAAAGAAACGAACATGCACATATGTATCAACAAATTATTATTCATAAAAATAAATAGTTATATACATTATAAAAATTATGCATTTATACAAATGTGGAAGTAGTTGAGAATTGAATTAGAAAGGTTTCTTTTCCTTCCATACTACATATTGTGTACAAAGTGTACATATTATACGAGCAGTACCTGGTTGACTGAGCTTTACTCGGTGTCTTATAAAAAAATAACAAAAAAAGTCTGACCACAAAGCAGGATTCGAACCCGCGAAATTCAGCGTGGTAGATATGTGCTTTAACCATTGTTCTATTAATAAAGTAAATTCTGTTGTGAAATTAGAAGAGATTTTAGAAGTTTTAAGTGTGTAAAAACGTAGAAAAATCGAATTTTCTCAGAATTGAGACGTAAATCCATATATTTTAAATTATATCGAAATCGTTAGAGCCATTTTCGAGAAAGCGATATCAAATATGTATGTATGTACAAATATTGTTCGTTTAATATAATAGTGGATATGCGAAAACTATGTATAAAAGTAAAGCATATGAAAACATAATAGAGATACAAACATTGTATACAAGAAGAGTTTCCGTAATATAATTTCCCCCAAAATAATATCTTGTAGGTACATACGTTAGCAATTACTGTGCTGTTTTATACAACACGTAATGGAAAATGTAGAACTATGTTTCATATTACAAAACTTATATACATATTCTCAAGCACAAGAAGAGAACTCCAGTTATATAACTACAAGTATTAATTAGGGTTATATAGATACAATACATGCCTATACCTATTGTAATGTATTCAAATGACAGAAAAACAATGAGAAACTGCTAGGAACAAGAAAATACATAAGCAAGACATTTTTTGGAATGAATAATTAAAAAAATAAAATATAGCTGCTCCCTTGTGAGATAGAATATATAATGAACACCAAATTATTTGGTTTTTGGGAATTTTCGATGAGAACTAATTTCTTTTCTTGAGACTTAATTTACCCTTTAAAATTAAAATAAAAAGATTATTTATCATATGACATTTGAGAATTTCTGAAGCTGACCATACATAAGAGATAAACAGACACATCATTACGTCATGTCTCTATAAAGATGAGCGGAACTTCTGAAAAACATACAAATATACATAAATATCTTCACGCCGTATCCTTAACGGGATAGTCAGAGAGGACGAGAGCTAAGCGTCGCGGCCCTTATATACTTCTTTCGCTTCCTTAAATCTCATCATTCTCCTCACACATTTTCGTCTAGGTATACAAGTGCTTTTGACATTTTCGTATTTTTTATGTAAGTCAATAACATATTGCCCCCCTCCTCCTTATAAATTTTCAACTTTCAACAAAGGACATGAGCTTAAGGAGGAGTGTTAGAGCACAGATGTAATAACGTCATGTAAGTTGAAAACTGGCTGCTGAAATTTGAATGTAGAGAGTGACAGGTAAAAGAATGTGTGTTGTTCGTTTGTTTTAATCACGTCAAGTCATCATCTCATCTGCGTGTCATCTTTGATATTAATAATTTTATCTTTATAATTATTTACTAGTGTTTAATATTAAACGCTCAGCTGCAATGTTCATAATTGAGTTTTTTCTACTGTGCGTACAAACTCTATAAACATCATCCTATAGTATCAACAACAATCTCCGAGTTATTGAGCGCGAGATAATCAGGAAGTTGTTTTTGAGCCCTTTGACCTCGAGTATCTCGCAATGTCGACACGTTAGAAGGGCATTGATGATGCGTTTGATGCGTTCGTCACGTTTTTTAGAACACCATTTCGATGATGAAAGAAAATATCCTATAGAATTCTATTGGCCGAGAAATTTTTAAAAAATTCGACCTAATAGACGGCAAACAATTTTTTCTACTATCTTGAGTAAAAAGTTTCAATTCATACTCGAAATTACTTTCGAAAATCGAAGTTTCCGGACCCCGGTGCGAAATGAATCACAGGTCAGTACGTAATATTGTATGAAATTTCATTTCGTACTCGGTTAGGTTTTCTTTTTTAAGCTTGTCCAGACACTCAAATTTATTTCACAGCCCCGTAGTTGGCAGAATAATACTGGCCAGTTATTGGCGCCGGCCCACAGAGCGACGGCGCGTTGTCGGAATGATACTGACTACTTCGCGCCGCGCCGCGAGGCTAAACACTTGGCGGGAATACATGGCAAACATGGCGAATTTTTCTGAAAGTGAATCTGATGATGAATCAATGTATCATAATTTCAGGTAGTAGAAAAAATATCATTCGTGCCGAGTACCAAAAGTCTTTCTTACTCTCCGAATGAAAGCTGTCGACGTTCGCTTTCGGCTCGCGTTGAAACTGGTTTCCTTCCTCGCATAAGAAAAAACATCTTTTGTACTCAGTATGAAATATACTATGTTTACGTCTAGTAGTTAACTAAATTATTTATTTGAAAAATAGAAAACAGTTCAAATATTTTGTACGAAATTTTCCACTTTTCTCGTACACTTGCATACGGACTATGATAACACATTCCCAAATTTAAGAATTTACCTTCCAAAATACGTAGGTACCTATCTACTTACTGCCTTATTATCTTTTCATTAAACACCGTTTTTAGAAAAGGCGTTATAAAGTCACAAAATTATGTAGGTACTTAAATACGATATCCATAGGTCGCTGGTTCAAATCCGGCTCGAAGGACCATGAACAAGTCCCAAAAAATCCCACGCAATATTGATTTTATTTCAAACCAATATTTTGTGGGATTTTTTGGGACTTGTTCAGAGTTATTTGTGATTATATAACATCAAATTCAATATTCAACTATAAATAAACCACTTTTCAATCCGACTACAAAGAGTACAAAGAAAATTTATAAAGGTTCCTTGAGATAAAACATTGACGCGACCACGCGACATTTCATTCTTTATTTGACAATGCAGTGATAAATGCTTTGCCGCCTAAGTTGTGAAAAATATCTAATATAATATACCGCAGAAATACTATTATTTCTGCAGTTTCTGTTATCCAGTAAATGTTATGTCTCTAGCTGGTTTTGACACGGTACAGGTATGGCATAATACAGAAGCCATATAATATAATACAGTATTTTAATAAATAATACATTAAAATGATGAAATGGTACAATTACAAAATGTAGTAAGCAAAAAGGGCACAATATTAATGCCGAATTGAGATTACTCTAAAGTGATGACGTGTGGCCATATACGAGTAGCTGTGTGTTCGCACATAGCACAGTACAAGTCGCATAGCTACAATTTCGTAAAGCTACTATTCATAATATAGTCACGAATTCATGATCACGATACTTTACCATCCGGCTCCCCTTCCTTGTCCCCGATATCGCCTGTATATTATTACTTTAAGCGAACAATTTCTCGTGTATACATAAATATTAATATTTCTCGAAAACGACTCTAACAATATGGATAAAACTTTGTAGTATTTAGATAATGTTTCATTTCCAAGTCTATCTAGAATTGGTGTTATTGTTATTGGTGTTAAAAATTGCGAGAAACCTCGTTTTCACACAATTTTTTCCCGCAATAACTCTATCGCCATTTCGTAGAATATTGTGGTACCAATGGCCTGAATTATTCATGCATTGATGCTACTCGACAACAAACATAATAAAAAATCACCGAGAGAAGCTCGGTCGCCCAAGTACTTGAAATGTATACGTATTTATTTGCAATAATACAATAGAGATCTAGCATCAAAATTATAATGACATGTTATATCGTATATAATTTAAAAAGCTGAAGCTGAATAAAGATGTACGAATTAATAAAAAATGAAAAAAGAGATACTAAAATTGGTAAGGTTGGTTGGTAAAAAAGGTAAAAAACCATACTAAGGTTGCTGTGAACGTGATGAATTATTTTTTGCGGAAAATACTCTCGCGCTATGAGCGGAATACACAGTTACGTGATTTTTCTTTTTGTGGGATTATTGAAGTCATAATTTAATTTGTGTTTTTTAAATTATTTGTGCATATTTCAACTTATTTATTTTTAGTACACAAAAAAAATAGGTAAATGCACTATTGTGCTTCCGTCGCTTAAAATGTGAGAGTAACGCGATTTCGCGTTCGCGACTCTCATTCCTACATTTAAGGAGAGTTTGGTATCTCAATAATTCCTACATCACGTGTTGCAAATGTCAAGTGGCCTCCTGTATCTATGCAAAAAGTCGGTACGTCCCAAAACCCTTAGATTGAACGAAATATAATGATATTGTACATTACAGCATTGCCACATTAGTATTACATGTACCAGTAATTATTGGTAGATAGAGCTTTAATTAACACAGTTAGGACATACATATGTGGCTAATGATTGTATTACTTACGAGTAATATAGAGAATAGACATTAATAATATACCTAATAATTATCAAGATGTAGAATAGTAAGATAGAACAATGAACAATAACATTATAATTAATAAGCATGGTGCCCTTCTGATCGTGGGCTAGCAGAAATACCTGAGACAAAAGTTACTTATATGGAAACTATTTGTAACAGAGTTTTTACTGGCTATATTAAAATTTTACTAAAAAGATAAGTAAAAAAAAATTTTTTTTTAAATAGTGCATATTTTTTTTAAACACATCAAGACGGATATTCTATTTGTATTTTTTTATAAACTTATATTTGGGCCTTCGATCACAAATATATAACAATCAGCGTTCCAAAAAGTCCAAACCAAATGTGCGCTGAAATGAGAATTTTAGCGCACTCAGTCTTAGTAGTAATTTGTGAACACTAAAGGAAACATGACAAAGTGCTCCTTCAAAATTTGTAAAAATAACACGTCTAGAACGTTAAAAAAAGATGGCGTTTCTTATTTTCAGTAATTAATTAAGATTATTTTATTTACGTGTTCATTATTTCGTTATAATAATAACGTTATATAGCTTTTTTTTATGAAATTCATAATAATATTTTTCAAATGACAGCTACATAACACATTAATTATACGATAGTGAATAAGACACTGAGAACCATACTACCGCATTCTTATTTCATTTATTCGGATTATACTTTTATCTCTGTTTTAAAATTATAGAATGGAGTTTTATTCTTACACATTTATTTTTTTTAATATATTTTTGGTGCTGAAATTTCAATTATGACTGGTAGAATAGGATTTGCTGCTAATTATAAATTTTAATGTAATTTATGTAATTATGTATTCTTTTATAAACACTGCAAGTTATTGCAATATTTTTCTCGAAAATATAAAAAAATATATAGCTTTCCTCGGGATCCTATTCGATGTAAAAAATACTTCTATAGTAAGTAGCACGCCAAAAATGCGATGAATAGTTCATACTAAATGAACGAAGCGTAGTTTACTCTGATCACTTTTTAGAATGTGACGAATATATCACAGCGAAAGCTACATAATATTACGCATTTACTTAAACCGCACTGCATTTCTATTTGACAGTAAGTTATTATTTGTATTGTGGCGTTGTTAGAAGATTAACGTTGCCACTAAATCGTTTGAAACTAGGATTTTAGATCCTTTGATTGTTTTTCATCAAAATTAAGATTTCTAGTCATGATATATTTCTCTGACTACCCCGTTAGGGATACGCCGTGATGATATGTATGTATATATTAAATTTTTTTGACTTTGACTTTAACTCTTCCATACATATAATATAAATAATATAAAAACATAGCTTTGTAGCATCTTTTTTTTTACAAACTTAAAACTATGTAAGTATTATATCTGGCACAAGCTTACTGCACACTCCGGAACAGTGTACAATTTATAAAAAAAATATAAGACTCATGTCATCCAATAGTATAAGTAAGTATTAATATAAGTAATCCTACTCCAAGTTTAGATTTTTACGCTAATTCCAAAAATTCTAATAATATCGCGCCCCCTTCTTTACTACAAAATATAGCTTTGGATGATTTAACTTTAAATGATCAGAATAGGAAAACAATTTTGTGATTGAATGAAATTATTGAAGAACCAATTTTAGTAAAGTACGAGACACGCCATTTTATTTTCACTGCATTCATATCAGCGATAATTATATGTTTTGTAGTCTTTAGAATATATAAGACTATTTGTAATTGCAATTGTAAGAATACATTTAATATTCCATTTGTAAAGCCGATTCCTGTTGATGATGACGCCAATAACACCAGATGTGAAAACTCACCACTACCCAGGTTGAGAGCGATCGCATAAATATAATATAATTCCTGGACTTCGGTTTTACCCCGAACTTTAGTTTTCCGCGGGGGGCTGTTATACCCCATTGATGTATGAAAAGAGCTGACCATGCATTCATGTATTAGTCTGATGTGCCAGCATATCAGAAAGGATGGACGAGTCTACGGACTGAATAGTCAATCCGGGATAAACCTCAGCACGGGTCGGTACTATCTAAATCTTACTATTTCTATTCCTTAGTTTATTATCTTTCTATTTCTATTTATATCTACAAATCCACAAATTATAATTTTCTATTGTAAGAAAATACATCTTTTTTAAAAAATCTAATCATCGAACTATTTACTTCGTTTTTGTCGGAAGAGCTGGAGCACAAGAAATCCGATCCCTTCCTGTCGTGGTGCATGCAATACTTTTGGGGCTTGGAAAGTTGTAACATATGAAACTAAATTAATTAAAGGAAACTATATTCGTGAGTCCTGAGCAGTTGCACATCTGATGCTCATCATCTGTTGTGGTACAATTATACACTACATTGTGTGGCATGTCACAAAGATTTTCATAAAATATAAGTCCTGCTTACTGTGCGCATTACCCTGCAACCGTTTGTGCCCTACGTCTGCTACGTCTGCACATGTATTTAGTGATATTCAACCATAAAAAACAACAAACTTATCGCAGCACGATACGGCCTACGGATATCTTAATAAAACCGTATGCGAACTTTAGAAAATGACTTAGAATAATAATTAACGGATAATAACTCTTAGAAACCCATTAACCGCAGAAAACTGAAGCAATTACTTGCATATGTAAATGACTCCCTTTGTTTGGCTAACGCTTATCAATCACATCTCCCATGAAGTAGAAAAACTGACAGTGTATGCAGTGAAGTGATGTCATAAGACATTGGAAAATCATACTCTTAAGCGTTATTATTCTAAGTGGATAGGCATGTTTTTTTAATGTAAATCATGATCACGAGTCTAATGCCCGATTTCACCAACGCTGAGTCGTTACATAACTATGTACCACCGAAGGAAAAAGGAGCCTGTTGAGTCAATGTACTGTTATTGTCAAATGGATGTGTGGCTGCCCGGCGCTTCCGTATTCAAATAAGCGCGGGTATAACAAAAAGTACAATTATACGCCGCGCGCGGCGCCACCTTCGATCGTAAAAAATCCAAAAAGGAAAAAGCGCCATTATTCGCGTCCTGTGTTTAAAAAGAACGTTATCTGCTGTGTACTGTGCTGTAAATTGAAAAATATACATAATAGACTGTTTTGTGCTAATCTAAAATATAAGGAGACTATTTATATATCTGTATTTGTCACTAATTATCCTATAGCGGAGACGTCTAGGTAAGTGCATGTCTTTTTTGTCAATAACAGGACAGGTGTATATGTACGAAAGCATTCAAATAATTTCGTCTTTTCATACAGTTCACTATAGAAATATTCTATATCGAACAGAGCCCTAAACCGGTTCTTTGGCAATATTCATTTTCGCCAATGTAACGGTTCCCTAGTAATTGCCAGACATAGTTATGTGACGTTTTATTGTTCCCACAGTGACTATGCGTTTCCAAAAGTTTATCGATAAAAGAGATATTATTGTTTTACTTTTAAGTTTCTTTATAATGTATTAAATTATCCTCCACATAATCAAAAATAACACACAACTGTCACATAGTGTTATGGGTCGAAAATCAAATATAAATAAATAAATAAAATAAATTTGATTCAAAATTTAGGGGATCTTTTAACTACATAGAGGCTAACCTAACTTAACGTTTCGTGAAATGCAAAATCATCGTTAGCATAGCCATATCTCTTTTTAGGGGTTTGCTAAGTATTAGGGGACTATATATAGCTCTTACATTGTATTGAATCTTTCCGCATTCTGTGTTAACGCGGTATCAGCCGTATCAATGATACGGGGCTGTCGAACTACAGGGGCTACAACGCGACAGCAACTTATGTAAATAAAAATTTGTTTATTAGCAAAAAATATTTCTATAACTCTGATCCTAGGATTATTGTTTTTAAGGATTATAATACATATTGAGCTTTGCTACTTTGCAGTACGGGCCGGCCGGCCGGCCGATTGGGCCGGCTCGCTCGGTGAAATATCACCACCCGTGGTGGTGGGAGAGAGCGATTTCACTGTGGTGTCACAGAATATCGGCGTGAAATATCGACATCTATTGCTGTTATGTGTCATTCAGTGAGTGAGTGCTGGTGGCCCACCTCCCTCTGCTCTCCCTGCTTTCCTTAAAGGCCTGCTGCGCACCTGGAATTCCCAGGACGTTGCGGGTGTCCATAGGTGGCGGTGATCACTTTCCATCGGGTGACTCGCCTGCTCGTTGACCCCTTTTACATAAAAAAACCTTTATAATTGTAAAGTAGCATCTTACATCTATTTATAAATTAATGTACTTACTTATTTTGTTACTGCGATTATTTTTTATTTTATAATTTTAGAAAGTTATCCTTCTTTAGAGTCCCTGGCAAATATACAGGATACAGGGCCCATTCAGGCCTAGCTAGTAGCTATGCCACTGCTTATTGTATATAGTAATCAAAAGCAACAAGTAAACGCTGACTGGCGAGATGAAGGTAAGTAAAACTGTTACTTAGTAGATACACAGAATCTTGATGGCCATATATTTAGGTTTATACGATACATAATCCTGTCCCTAAGGGTGAATGTTTCATTGTTGGAGTGGCAACCAGCCCTTGTCATTTCTCGACTCTCGACGCAAAGGGTATATTATTATTATAATAAGTCAATGTAAGTCATGTACATACATTATAGTTCTAATATCTCGTCAACTTTCGTTTTTTTCTTTTAATATTTTTTTCAGATGCTATTACAATAATATAATAAATATTACAGATATTGTATTATTTAAAATTGTATTTTTCTATAAGGCAAATTAAGCGTTATTTTTAATCAATGTTTGAAAAGTAATGTCCAATGTACTTGTTGTAAAGCATGTTATGAATATGGTACTTTTCTCAACTGTCATTAACGCTAAAGTTTTGTTGTTTATTGTTTAGTCTTTAATGACTACAAGAACAATAGATTCATCAGATATTGTTTATCACTCTGCCTCCTTTATGAGTCTCGTAATTTCGAAATTAGAAAGTAAAATCTCTGTATTTGTAAAGTTAAATGTACTTGTTTGTGTTAAAATGATTAATAATGTTATATGTATCAGCCGATTTTGATATTTTTTGCGTAAGCCTGTATGGCTTAAGCATGAGTATGCAGAGTACATCGACTGCATGTAGTATAAGAAATGTTGTCAAGCTATATGAGTTTGGCTACATACTTGCGGCTTGGAGTGCTCGGGCAACCAGGCAGCTAAACCGCCACTATAAGCAGTCTAGCTTAGCTCGCGGCTATAGCAGTCAGTTTTCGGCAGCCAGCCGGCCTTCGTGCCTACTAGGCACTGCCTAGCTTTGGTCCAGATAGTTGCAAATTCTAAACTACGTTTAGCCTTATATTTTCAAAATATTGTAGTTAACTAGCGATCCATAATGATAGCGAATTTTTTTTTAAATATTGAAATACAGCTTATGTTACCAAGCGTCGCGGTTCTTACATACTTCTTTCGCCTCTTCATAATATGAAATATAGATATGCATAACATCCCCTACAATAATTCAACACTCGAAAACCCCATCTAACACCATTTTGTAATTTTAAATAATACCTGGCGAAGCAGAGAAACCAACAAACAAACAAATATTCTAAAAGTAGCTCTTTACTTCGAACTCAGCGAAATTCAAAAAGCCTATTTTAGCATTTTTTCAATGTAGATAGGTACCTACAAACAACACTTCATAGCTATTAGTTAAATAAAAATATTTTATTATTATATCAGTAAGTTACATCATTATGTGACACAAAACGAATATTATATCATAATAAACGAGCACAAATATCATACACTATTCCCATCTGCACATTTGTTTTACCTGTTAAATAAAAACATATACGAAGTTGACACGGGTAGCCTGTCTCATTCCTCGCCGCATGAATTTGTTAAACCTTACTTATTTTATGGTCGGCTGTAATTTTGATACCAGAACAAGAACAAAAAATCGAAAGTAAAAAATATTGAAAAACAGCTAGTATTTTTATTATTATTTTACGTACTTTTTATTAGCCTTACTTGTATGTCTGTACCTATCTATGTAACGGCACATTTCGAATTTATTTTGACCCACTTCCAGACATTGAATAATTAGAAATTTTGGACACGTATTATGAACCGATGACAATATAATAATTTAACTTTACTTTACTTGTTCTTAAATTTAATTAAATTCTTTGACCGACTCCGTTTTCGACCCCCAAAATTTACCCCTAATTGAAACTCGGGTTTTTTCCATTACATTATGAACATTCTAGAAATATACCAAACAACTAATACTTCTGTCATATAGTTTTAAAAAGAAAAAAAAGAAACGTCTTTAATTCTCGATATGGTCTTTTTGGCGGGAACAAGAGAAGTGAGGTTGTCATAACATAACATAACATAACATAACATAACTTCACGCTGTATCCCCAACGGGGTAGTCAGAGAGGACGGAGCGCCAGGAGTCGCGGTCCTTACACACCTCTTTCGCTTCCTCAAATCTCATCATTCTCCTCACACATTTTCGCCTAGGTATGCGAGTGCTTTTGACATTTCCGTCTGCTAACACTCTGGCTATTTAATCTTCATAAGTCAGCCTTGGTCTTCCTTGGCTTCTTTTACCACTCACTTTTGCTCTGTATATTTTCTTCGTCAGTCTTTCATTACTCATTCTTTCCATGTGCCCGAACCATCTAAGCATTCCTTTCTTCAGTTTTACAATAACACTGTTGTGCAACCCTGTCATACTGCGTATCTCATCATTGCTTATCCTGTCCGCAAGCGTGACACCGCACATATTTCTGAGAGACCGCATCTCCACAGCATTTATCATACTTTCACTCGATTTCGGGCATATCCAGGCCTCACTGCCGTACAACAAAGTTGGCACCAACACCGCATTGTGGATGGCCATTGTGTTTTGTGTTGTGAGGTTGTCATTTTATTTAGATTTTCTATTTTTTATATTTTTAGGAGTTTTAAAGTACAACAGTGATAGTATATTGTGTTTTAAAGTTCCGTGTAAGTGAAAAGAATAGAGTAGATCTAAATAAACATGTGTAGCTGAAGTTCTCGCGATCTTCCAAGAAGTCCTTTATAACTTCAGTAAAGCTTACTATCACTTTACGGGAGGAGTTTTAAAATAAGAAAAAACTAATTAACTTGTGATTCTACTAATTAATACGTGACATTGGCAAATGCACTAATCTACGCGCCATTGTATGAAGAAAGAATTCTCGATATAATCTTCTTACCATAGCGGTTAATAAACAAACTTTAGGTATACATAAAGCGTATATAAACAGCATTTTATGGCAACCGTATCGCATACATACATCCATGTATGCGATACGGTTGCCATAAAATGCGGTATTGAGTCACCTACATACAACCAAAATATGTGATATAACACTTTAGCACAAATGTGGATAAATATGATCTTACCTTTGTAGAACTTGTGAGGGTGCGTATCAGTTAACTCGATCTTCACTATATAGGAACCGTGCGGTAACTATTCCTTAAAGCTTTCCTATGTACTTCATGAATATTCTAAGCATACAGCCGAAAAGAAATACCTCTTCATTATTCGATTTTTATTATTAAAATGAGACATAATGTTATGAATTACAATGGATGTTCGGCGAAAGATTTTCACAGAGACAATTATTTAAATATGTGTAAATGTGTGTTTCTGTTTCTGTTATATTACCCATCGCATGTTATACAAAAATGTTCATATTATTTTAAACTAAAAGTTCGTTACGTAATACGTATGTATGTACGTACATTAGTAATAATATAGGCACTGTAATTATTATAATGAAAATTGATAATAATACGTCTTATTTTTATATTTATGCTATATGTATGTTATGTACTACAGCTGTCATACGATAAAATGAGGGAGTACGCAGTACCAGTCCCTGACACTAACGATAAACTGTATCCTATAGAGATATGAACCGTATAGTGCTGAAGTCCCTCACATAAGAAAAGTTATCATCGGCATAAAACAAATATTAGGGAAAACGACATATTTAAAACAGTGCGTTAATATGTAGTGTGTTCTCATTGCAAAAAAATTTAAATGTGTTTGATCAAGATATTGATTAACATACATCAGCGTGTCTCAATTCAATATTCAGCATGTATCAAATTAATATTAATTTTCAGATAACGGAAGTTACGCTAAACCCCTGAACGGCCGACCCAAAGAACCTGATTTAGAAGGCAAAGAAGATCCGTAGCCAAAAGCCGTAATTGGAAGAAACGGAACCGTTATAGTTTCATCAAGTCCGTCGGTCTGTTAGTACTGAATTATGTCCACCTAACTGAGCTCGAATTCGGTGGAGACATAAGTAGATACTAGGTAAACATAAATCAGAAATAGGAAACAAAAAAATAAGTAACAGGTATTTGGACCAGCTTTGTTTTTCATTTTCTGTAAGTTAATTTATTACATTAAACTTTTAAACATAACATAACATAACATAACTTCACGCTGTATCCCCAACGGGGTAGTCAGAGAGGACGGAGCGCCAGGAGTCGCGGTCCTTACACAGCTCTTTCGCTTCCTCAAATCTCATCATTCTCCTCACACATTTTCGCCTAGGTATGCGAGTGCTTTTGCTTAAACTTTTACTTTTTCTGAAATACGAAACTTTAGGTTAATGCGTAGCCGACACGCTCTAATCGTTTTTTAAATATCAATACATCATATTAACTCTAACATAAGTATTTTTTTCCATAAAAGGGTATCAAACAATTGTCTAAGATAGCATACTTTCTTGTCGTTAAACATCAATAGAAATATTTTTTTATGAAATAAATTTCAAAATAGTTATACCGTTGAATTACCGCGAAATACCTGTTTTTTCAACTTCTACAAATGACAAAATATCTGTAATCTCTAACTTCAAATTATACTTAATAAAAAATAGTGTTGCTATTCATTAAACAAAATATCGAGATATTGAAATAATAAAAAGCGTGTTCGACTACATAAGTATTTCAATAAAGAATATTCGCATTGCCTATTTTTTATTATATTACCTATTGAATATACCGTCTTTCCCTCAGGGAATGTGGAGCATGAGCCGGTCCAATAGGGGCTCCGGAATGCCGAAATCCATGCCCCTTTATTTTTCATTAAATTAAATCAATTTAATTCACAATGCATTTACAAATCGCATGTTCTATTCGTGAATAACTATTCACATCAATTATATAAAGCTAACTATAATAATAAAAAAAAAACAAAAGTAAATTTTGATGTTATTATTCATTGATTTTTATTGACCTTTATTTGGCTTTCTGAAAGGATCCCCCAACGCAGTGTGCCCAACGACTCCGACATGGCCTAAGACGGCCCTGTGAATATGGTAAATTTCAAGATAAAATTCCAGTAGGTAACCGCGGAAAACCGCGGACATTGAAATCACTATGATTGAAATTCTCAAAGGGGATCCAAATTTCATTGACGATAAAAATCTTGAAGAAATACTATCGAAAGTGAATAACAAACATTTACGAAGTTTTTTGTTGTTGAACCGTTGATTCTCGCTCACGCTTTTATCTAAAGCCTAGATTCTCATCCTAAGTTACACTTCACCCTTGGGGGGTCGTGTTTGTTATTAAAGGGGGTCGCAGTCTGTTAAACAAAATAACACCTATATACTGTATACCTATGTATATATATAAGATTCGTTTATTTTAATAAATGAATCTTTTGTATTGTATCTTTGGCAATATTTAATTTTATAACACTGTAGTGTAGTGTTATATAAGTGTTATATAATTCACCTAAATGCGTTTTCATGCTCACCAACAGGCAGTCAATAACTGAATTTTATAAATTCGCATTTTTGCTAATATAATCAGAACTTGCAGTAAATGCATCAAAATTTCGTTTTTCGAGGCAGATAATTTAAATACTAAGCTTCTTGATAATGGCATTGATTTTATTTGTCATAAGTAAAATGTTTTTGTTACGACCTTGTAAACTCGTATTTAAGTCATTCAAATGTAAAAATATGTCACTCAAGTAAGCCAACAATAATCAGTACACACCGCATAGCATTTATTCCAGTCCAAGTTTTCCTTTTGTGTTGCTTCAATGAATACGTTAAAAAGTCCTTCGCCAAATGTTCGACCAGGAATTGATTTGCAAAAAAGTATATTTTCTTTAATAGACTCCTCGCATTCATATCGGACAAAACATAAAAATTGCGCCAAGTTCGACACGTCTGTTGACTCGTCAAACCGAATGGCAAAAATTCACTTAATTTAACATTTTCAATTATTTGGTTGTGAATATCGATGGCCATTTCATAATACGTCTCGATATTGTATCATTTGAAAGGAGTACAGTTTTTATTTTTTTAGCTTCTTCCGGACTTATCATAATATTGACCGTATTAGTGGTAGCGGGTAAAAAAGCAAAATTTTTAATTTAGCTTTTTTTTTATTTTACATCTACATCTACATCCCACTAACTTAAAAATGTCAAAATTTTTTCTAATAAGCCCTCACAGCCCTCAAGCGCCGACTGCCCTGGCTACTGCAGCGCCCCCTGGTGGTCTACAGCCGTAAAACATGTTTAAGAACCTTCTCTGAAATGATACCTTCTATAGCTTAGAGTGGTAGAGCCATGCTGCATCGCAGCACGAATTGGGCCAGCTCGCCCGGCAAAATACCACCCTCTCACAGAATATCGATGTGAAATAACAGTATCTATTGCTGTTGTGTTTCGTTCGGTGAGTGAGAGTTCCGGTAGCCATTTCCCCCTCCCCTTCTGTTGGTATGGCAGCGGTCTTAAATTTGAAATTACCCCAGGGGGGTACCGACGCATACCGTGTAGGAGAATCCCCCCCCGAGCGTCTACGCCCAGGCTGCCCTGCATGTTCTGGAGAGGGCAAAAATCTGTTCGAGAAACCTTGTGCCAGAGGCGGGAGAAAGCTAAACTTTTCGGCAACCCTTCTTACGCTTCGCGTGGACTTTTGCAACGTCAGGGGCATCCATTCAAACCTAAATGCCGTCCACCATCATCTTGAGACGGAAAAGCCGGCCTTTTCCTTACCCAGACGCAGATATCCCCTCCTTCTGACATATCCTACTTGCGCTACACGGGCTACAATCTAGAACATTCATTTGTTCCACGCGCCGGTGTTTGTGCTTATGTCACACTTATACATGTCCGTCGCCTCGGCAATCTTGAAGTCATGGACCTTTCCATCCTATGGCTACGCGTAGATTGCGGTGACCACCCTCGCGTCTATGCGTGCCTGTATAGGTCCCACAGCGGTAACACCGGTACTGACCAACTATTCCAGTGCGTCCAAACGGCGACAGATTCTCTCTTCTGACAGATCCCCTTTGAAGTTATGGTTTTGGGTGACTTTAATGCTCACCACATCGAATGGCTCGGGTCAAGTACAACTGACCATGCGGGAAGGTCAGTCCCAGACTTCGCTTTGGCCTATGGTTTATCCCAACTGGTCACCGCGCCCACGCGGATTCCAGATATGGATGACCATTCACCCTCCTTACTGGATCTCCTGTTGACCTCGTACCCCGACGGCTATCAAGTCCATGTTGATACACCGCTAGACTCTTTAGACTATTGTCTAATTCTTTTTTTTCCATTGTCTAATTCGGAGCACCATGCCTCTCACTAGAACTGAGATCGCAACTTGCGGCTAGTCGTCGTGTCTGGCATTACATTGTCTAATTCGGAGCACCATGTCTCTCACTGTCAGCCGTCTCTTCCATCATTGCATAAGACCGATGACTCCCTGGCCAACACTGCAAAGGAGAAAGCCAATCTTCTGAGTACTCTCTTTGCATCAAACTCGACACTGGATGACGGGAGAAATTTACCCCCAACGATACCGCATTGTGCGAGCTCTATGCCAAACGTTCGGTTCCTACAGAGTTCAGTTCGTAAGGCTCATTTTTTCCTCTATATTCACAAGTCGAGTGGGCCAGACGGGATCCCCCCAATTTTGCTAAGGATGTGTGCTCCGGAGTTGACACTGGTTCTAATGCGCCTTTTCCGGCTCTCTTACACCACTAGCGTTGTCCCGAGTTCTTCGAAGACGGCCCTTGTGCACCCAATTCCCAAAAAGGGCGATCGCTCTGATCCGTGTAACTACAGGCCCATTGCCATTACCTCTTTTCTCTCCAAAGTAATGGAATCCATTATCAACTGTCAGGTCCTCGGGTACCTAGAGGAGCACCAGCTCATTAGTGATCGCCAGTACGATTTCCGCCGTGGTCGCTCAGCTGGTGGTCTTTTAGTCTACCTTAAGCATCGCTGGGCGGAGGCAGTCGAGAGTAAAGGGGCGGCTCTGGCTGTAAATCTGAACATAGCGAAAGCCTTTGATAGGGTATGGCACGGGGCTTTACTTTCCAAGCTTCCATCTTACTCGCTTCCCGAGAAGTTATGCACGTGGGTTGCCAACTTCCTCTCTGGGCGTAGTATGAAAGTCGTAGTCGGTTTGTGCTCTGACTTGAAGCCCGTGAACGCTGTTGTTCCGCAGGAGTGTGTGCTTTCCTACTCTTTTTTTTCTGCATATCGATGGCAGTACTGGGGATACACTTTATACCGGACGTGCCAATTTCTCTTTGGAAATCGTTATTGAGAAACGGAACAAACTTGTGTCTAATATTGAGAACATGTTGTCATATACATTTTTTTTAACTTTCGCGTTCCATTATAGAATATATGTAAAACGGGAAATTTAACGCAATTACCTTTTTATTCTGGCTTGACGTTTCGAACGAGTTGGGCCGTGGTCCCAAGCAAACTGTAGCAGCAAGTTTTACTCCGTGTCTAAGGTAGATGTTTTGACATCTACCCCCAATATTTGTAAATAGTTTTCGGGATACCTACCCATAACACTCACAGTGTCTACGCGTTTAACCGAAGCGAAACACGAGGTTTTGTTCCTTGAATCACAGGATTCTACATCGTCGATAAATTGTACCCGTTTTCCCGATTAAAATTTTTATGTCTCTTGATTTCAATCGCTTTACGCACTACTCTTGGATAAAAGTGGCGATCAGTAGAAAGGACTTGTGGGCGATGAAACTCAATCCAATGATTGGTATCTGATTGCAGCAGATGTTCCGCTATCGCTGACTTGGTTGTTTGCCGGTTTTTCACCGCTGTAATATTGCAAAAAGGGTTAAAGAACATATTACAGCGGCGAAGAACCGGCAAACAACCAAGTCAGCGATAGCGGAACATCTACTCCAATCAGACCACGGCCGGCTTGAGACCACGGCCGATGCAATTTGGTGGAAACGACAAGCCAGAATAAAAAGTTAAATTTCCCGTTTTAGATATATGTTGTCATGTCTCAAGTTGGGGCCGGCTAAACTTAGTCCAATTCAACCCATCTAAAACGCAAGTTTGCACGTTAACCGCAAAAAGACGTCACTTCGTCATATCCCTCAGTTTTGAAGGTACTCCCCTTGATGTCGAGCCGACTATTGGCGTCGATTTCTCGAACGACGTTCAGTTTCGCGTTCATCTGGAGGGTAAAGCTAAATTAGCTTCGATAAAGCTGGGTGTGCTCGGTAGAGTGGGACAGTATTTCACCTTGACTCATCGCTTACAACTTTACAAGGCTTACAACTTTACAGGTTAGGCCTCACATGGAATACTGTTCCCATCTGTAGGCTGGAGCGCCCCAGTATCAACTCCTTCCTCTTGACCGTATACAATGTAGAGCGGTGCGGGTTATCGGCGATCCGGTACTCTCTGATGGGCTCTTCTCTCTGGCCCTGAGGAGGGACATTGCGTCCCTAAGCATATTTTACCGGATCTATCATGGGGAATGTTCTGAGAAATTTTTCAGAGTACTGCCTGCTGCTGAATTCCATTACTATACGTCACGCAATCGACTGTCGTCCTTCCATCCCCAGCACCTTGATGGATGGCGATCTACAACTGTGCGTTTTTTACGAAATTTTCTACCACAATTTTGTAGAACCAACTTATAGCGGCGGTATTCCCGAACCGTTACGACTTAGGGACCTTCAAGAAACGAGCTTACTCTTTCCTTAAAGGCCGGGAACGCACCCTTTATACCCTGGACGTTGCGGGTGTCGATGGGCGGCGGTGATTACTTTCCATCAGGTCACACGCTTGCTAGTTTGCCCCCTCTGATATAAAAAAAATTGCATCAAAATTGATCCTAATTTTATATTTTACTAGCTCTACCCGCGACTTCGTTTGCGCGAAAAATTTTTGCGTAGCTTTCCTGGATTAGGTTAGATTATATATGTAAATGTACATAGTTTGTTTAAAGATTGTTTTTGAAAAAAGTCTACGTCTAGCCCTCGTCTGTCTCCGGGCCATACTATCTTTGTGCCAAACATCATAATTAGTTCGGCGGTTCAGCATTTCTTTCAAACTTTCATCCCCTTAAGGGTAGTTTTTTGATAAAAAGTAGTCTATGTCCGTTCTCAGGTATTAGGTAACTATATGCATGCTATATCATAATCAGTTCAGCGGTTTAGGTTCAGCGGCAAAGTTTCGTCCCCCTCCTTCCCGTCCCCTTTTCACAGATTTTTGTTAAAAAAAAGTAATAATAATAAATATACTCAGACAATTCACACAGCGCCATCTAGTCCCAAAGTTAGCAGCACAGCGCTTGTGTTATGGGTACTAGACAACTGATATACTACTTACATACTTTTCTTTTTTTTTGTAAATAAATACATATTATACATAAACACCCAGACTCGGGGTGGGAATCGAACCCGCAACCCCCGTTTACTTTCCGACGCACTTAGCCGTAGCGCCACGGAGGTCGTCAAAGTAACTTTCATCAAAGTTTCATCCCCCTTTTCACCCCTTTAGGAGTAAATTTTCTAAAAAATAAGTAACCGATTTTCATCTAGATCGGTCAAGCCGTTCTTCAGTTATAAAAGGACAGACAAAAATTTATGTTAAAAAATGGTAGAATCGAAGTCAGTGAGTCATAAAATGACTATCTGTCACAAAATTTGACAGTAAAATTATAATTACAGGCAGACGCTAGAGATTTATATGCAGTATAGACTAGCTGTACCCGCGACTTCGTCTGCGCGAAAACTTTTTTCGTGGCTTTCACGGTTTAGGTTAAATTATATGTATGTACATGTACATAGTTGTTTAAAGATTCTTTTTGAACAAAGTCTACGTCTGCCTCCGGGCACATACTATATCTTCTTGCCAAATTTCATTGTAATCAGTTTAGCGGTTTACCATTTCCCATACAAAATTTCATCCTCCTTTTCACCCCTTTAAGGACATATTTTCTAAAAAATTAATAGCCTACCATGAGCGCAATCATATGTTTCAACTACGTACCGATTTTCGTCAAGATCGGTCGAGCTGTTAGCTGTCAGTTATAAAAGGACATACAGACAGACAGACAGACTAAAATTTTAGAAATGGTAGAATAGAAGTCAATGAGTCATAAAATGACTACGTATCACAAAAATTATACACTAAAATTATAATTACAGACAGACGCTATAGATTTATAAGTACCTCGTATAGATAGATATTCTTGATTCTAGAATTAAAAGAATATTTTTTTTCTTGATCTAAGTAATCTATGTTTCTCAAATCAACAATATATTCTAAAAGTAAGATAATATTTATATAAACAATATTCATATTTTTCTTAGTGTCTCAATACGAAACATATTATTAAAAGGGAAAACAAACTTAATCTTCTTCTTCTTAACCACGTAAGACAACAGTACAACATGCTTCAACACAGCACTAGGACTTCGGTACGTTGTGTATAGGACACCTCGAAGTACTTCGCATTCTTCGCTGTTGGAGCCTTAGTGAGTAAAAGTTCCACAACCTATTCTCACCCCAGGGAGCTACATACATTTTGAAGGTTTCTCCTGCATTAAATACCAAGAAAAATACGAACCTTTGTTATAATTCCGCATAGCATAGTCAATCAAGGCTGCATTTAAATTTTAATATCCATAAGAGCATTAATCTTTTCTAATGAACGTCTATCAAAGTTGGCCGTCATAATCAGAGCCTGCGACCGCATCAATCATTGTAACTACACAGTAATTAAATTTCCCTTTAAGTCAGCTTAACTTCAGTTTATAACGTTTTAACGAAATACGCTCGTTTTTAGAAGTAGCGTGCAATGAGGAAGCAAATTCCAGTGATTTCGACTTCTGATTTCTGTTTAATATTTAAAACTGTTTCCATAATTGACTTATTACTTAATTATGTACATACAACTTCACACCATTTCCCATTTGGGGCTGACAGAGCATTAATGCGACACTGAAAATTTTGACGGCAGGGATCTCCATTTTTCTCAGTGACTACAAAACGTATAACAGTATTGATATCCTGATTCTTCATTTCATTGACTTCATTTTAACAGTTGCGATACACGGTTGGTTAACTTTTGTAACACAAAAAATAATATCAAAGAAACCTCTTTTAAAACAGAGATTTACATTTTTCGGAGCAACGGGACCGATTTATATTTCTAAATTTTCTCTATAGTTTACTGTAAACATATTCCTCAAAATGTAAATTGGATTTTTTAAAATTAGTTATAGTTTTCAAAATAAACGAAAATAACTGTTTGTATTTTTCGTAAGCTAGCAAGCGCTCGTTAGCATAGAACAGAAGGTGTTTTATATTAAATTATTGTTTATCAAGGCGTCGCCTAAAGTATGACAACTGGTCATTCTTAGTGATAAGTATTTCGGCTTTAAGTGATAAAGTAGTACCTGATAGCGATAGGTTAGCAGCACATCGCCTATGTAATAAACTTAGATAGGCCTTAATCAACAGAAATACCACATTTTGTATTTTCCTTTTATTTCTCTAATAGACCAGCATGAAAGTTACTTACTGCACAAATACAAATATGCAGATAGCACCTATAACATGTGATATATTATGTAGAGATGAAACTATGTGGATGTTGTAAGTATGTATATGTAAAAATATTTAGTAACGTATATGAACAACAAAAACCAGTATTAGTGATGTAAGTACATTACTCTCAGGAGAATAGAGTTTAGATAAATATCAGTGGTTTAGACAAAATTAGGATAGGATATTTCTGAAGTTAAAAAGCAATGCGGTCGGTTACCTTCTATATCTAAATGAATGATCTCTACTATATTAGGTATATGTACCTCGCGAGTGTCTCTTGATGAGCGCGGACTTTGTGCCGTCAGTCCCGGCTATTGACATAGCAGTAATTATTAAAGTGACTGCAGATTTGCTAGTCTACAGTCCAGTCTACGGAAACAGATATAGACTGCGGTCCGTTGGGGCACTTTTTTGGAGCGAAAAAGAACCCTAAATTGGAACGTATATCACTTGTATTACGTGTTGGAGTTTGTGAATTATTCTGGCAAAAATAATGATAAATAAATAGCTACTTATAAAGGCAAAGATATTTCGGCGAAATCTATATTTGGTATTCTACAAACCGTTAATTTAGGATTCTATTATTTGTAAATGTCTTGGAAACTGTAAATAAATGATTTCGTTCGAGAACATTTTAGACGTTTAATTTATCCAATTTATCCAAGTATTGAATTTTAAGTTTATTTAGGTTAATCTTGTTTTTCTTACGATATTACCCGTTATACCTATTCATCGTTCCCTGTGATGAATTGTTTTGCTAATTATAACTTTGAAGTTTTTGTTATCGTGAGACTAAACTAAGCTCAGAGACCTTGATTTTATTCACTAAAAGCTATGATTCAAAGAATAGTCTGGCATGATGTCATGGTAATTGTGGCCCGCCTTCTTAAAGTATGATTTAAAATTATAAAGGTGAATTTGAAATACATAGTTCAAAGTTATTGAAACCAGTACGTATACGGTCTCTCGCAATATAGCTACATTAATCTTGTACTATAATTAATATTTTATTAAACGAAATATATAATATTATAGATACACAGCATCCACTAGTGAAACACTAAATGGCATCTAAAAAGTATTTTCATTTATTTAATATTTATTAATTATTTATTTTTATTCAAATCATTTAAAATTATTCACTTGGTAAAAGTCTGTGAGTAAACAGTCTGTAGGCTAAGGTAAAGTGTCGAAGGCCAAATTTCGACTGGACGGCTTCCACTTAAAAATTTAACTAAGTAATGTTTTCGGTACCACCCTGTATATCTCGGAGATCTCAATGTTGCGCAGACATAGGTTTGAAGGTTGTAAATATTAAGTTATTCAATTTTTGGAACGTCATCCAAAAACCAGTGATCTTTGAGATATCAAACTATAGGTAAATACACCAACACCTACAGCGCTCGAACTCATAACACCGAACTTAAGAATTTACATAATTATGAATTTACGATATTACTATTTTACAAATAAAGCACATGTTTAATGTGAGCAACAGATTTTTTTGGCGCTCTCTACATGTCTAACGATTCGTCACCACCAGAACTAAAACCTGTGTATCACATCGAACTCGACTTATCCTGTCATCTTAGTGTGCTACAAGCCGAGATCAGGTGTACTATAGATTCCCTAAAAGATTACAAAACACCAGGTGAAGACAACATCGTTCAAACACTATTCGACAATGTATTGAGATCCGGTTCTACTCCAGAGCAGTGGTCCAACTCAACTATAATACTCTTACACAAAAAAGGCGACCGAAGTATCTTAACAACTATCGTCCTATCAGTCTGATGTCTAATATTTATAAGCTATTTTCTAAATTGATTCTCAATAGGATAACAGAACCTTTGGAAGATAATCAGCCGAGTGAGCAAGCAGGTTTCCGTAAGAACTATATTCAACTCTGGATCATATACAAGTAGTGACTCAGGCAATAGAGAAAACCAAGGAATATAATAAAACGCTTTATATGCTTTATAAAAAGCTTTATACTTTAAGAAGGCGTTTGATTCATTGTATCACAATTCAATTTGGGAAACGCTATAAGAGCAAGGTGTCGACACGAAATACATAATTGTGCTACTAGTAATTTACAAGAAGGCCTGCGCCAAAATTAGGCAGGAAAGAGGTGGTGGAAGGTTTTCTATAAGAAGAGATGTTCGGCATGGAGATCTAATGCCGCCAAAAATATTTACAGCAGTTCTAGAAAGTGTCTTCAAGAAACTTAATTAGATTAAAAGGAGAGTCAATTGAAAGTATTTAAATCACCTCCGGTTTGCGGATGACATAGTAATTTTTGCAGAAAACCAGGCAACCATGCTACATGAACTGACAGAAGAGAGTAAAAAAGTGGACTTGTCTATTAATTTCACTAAAACTAAAATAATAACAAACACGAAAGTAAAGAATCCTATAACGGTTGAAGGACAAAATGTAGCGATTGTAAGTGAATATATTTACTTGAGTCAGACGGTTTGTTTCGAAAACCACACTGGGAAAGAAATTCAGGGAAGAATCGCTACAGCATGGAGAAAATACTGGGGATTAAAGGAAATAATAAAAAGCAAATCTATCAACATTAATATCAAGATAAAGCTCTTCGAAGTAGCGATCCTGCCGTGTTTAACGTGTGGTAGTCAAAGTTGGTCACTAAGAAAATGTGAAGAATGGAAGCTAACCATATGCCAACGTAAGATGGAGAGGAGTATGTTGGGTATCGGTCTATCGCAACGAATAAGCAACGATGTGGTTAGGAAATTGACTAAATTAACAGATGTTGTGATAAGAGTCATGATGCTGAAATGGAACTGGGTCGGCCATGTATGTCGTATGAGTGATGATAGATCGACAAAAAAAATAATAGAATGGATCCCGCGAGATGGAATAAGATCAAGAGGACGCCAAAGAAAAAGATGGGCTGACGTATTTATACATAGACTGGGATCACATTAGATGGCTAAAACTAGAGACAAAAAGTTCTGGAAAGAAATGGTCCCCCATTGGCCTACGCCAAAGAGGCGACTACTACAATTTTAAAATAGTACTTAAATTAATTTAATAAATATTCTTGGTATTGAGATAATAATAGTGTAATAATAATATCAAATAATAAATAATCATTATAAAAATCAGCAGTAATAATAATAAAAGTAAAAATATTAATAATAATTTCAGAAAGCTTTAGTGGAACCGACGTATACTGGAAATTATGGTATTGTATACATATCACATATTAATATGTGCTATTATAGTATTTATATTGTTAGTATTATTATGTAATTTCAGTGTTGATGTTTCGATGCTATATAATGAATTATAATGTATAATTGTGTAGTAGAATAATAGTCTTTTTTATTTATTTTATTTTATTTATAATGTGAGCAAGCAAAAACATAAAAATCGAGAGTTGACTCTTATTCAAAAACTTACAAATAATTTCAACCTAAAATACAAGGAGAAATTTTCTTCATCTTCGCTATCTAGGTACATTGAGTACCAAGCAAAAGCTGTCCACAGGTTACAACTATAAACTATAAAGGCAACAAAATCTATAATTAATTTTGCGAACTTTCCGTTGAAATTAGTTTTTAATTGAAAGTAGGTCTCCTAAATCTTTACTGAAGGCTAGTAGACGTCTAAATCGCTGGTGAAAGCTTTCATTAGCATAAAACTGCAGGACGTAAGTGTATTCAGCACCTTCATAAAACCAGCTCGTGTCCAAGTGTGGCAGAATTGTAGTAATGGATACCCTAATGCGACATGAAATATTCTTGTAAAAGGAAACAATAAAATTGTTATTACCCTATATAGAACGTAATGGACAATTTTATTATTCATTTAGCTGGTGCTATCATTATACTAACTGTACCAAAAGTATTCGAAACTTCTTTTTAATAAGAAATAAACATATAAATTATGAATAGTTGTTTAGTACACATTAGTTACGTTATATTTGAATTTCAAAGTAACGCACTTAATAAAATAATATTTATATGTATTTATATTACATTACTTAGATCTTATCAGCTGCTTCAGGAATATAAACAAAGATCGGTTGTTTCAGAGAAAAAACGACAAGGATCTTACGTACGAAGTCAAATGAGAGATGGCTGAGGGACGACAGGAGGATAGATAAACATAATAAAGGACGGAGCCAAGCCACTGTTTTGTACTTTTTCTTTGAGATCATGACGTCTAAAAGAGTAAAATAGATTAATTCGGATTTTTTTGAAAGTTTGCGTAAACGTAACAAGCTCCAGCACATAAGCTACAACACAACATATCATTGTACAAACAAGCCACTTGTGTGTTCGTAAAGTCTAAAATCTGGGATTTTTTTATTTTCTAAAATATTGTTACACTTGCGTTTCTCGTTTGGGATTAATGATTGAATTTGCAAAAATTCCAAAAACCTTGAACGTGTAAGTTATAAACAACACTTGTTTGCTGCTACATAAGTAAGTTACGTAAGTTAATTATCATAGACTGCGTTAAATTGTAAAAAAAGATGTGTTTTCCCAGAAAATTCAGAGGGTGTATTTTTTTAGATACTGAAAAAAAGAACAAAAACAATCACATGTAGAAAAATGCGAATAAAATATGTGATTCGTCTTGCTGTCACGAGCGACAAAATTATTTAGGTAGGTAAAAAATATTTAGGTATAAAAAAATCAAAAGTTCAAACTATAAAACTTCTTCAAATTAACAAAAAACCCGAACGCAATACAGTAAATAAAAAGGTATATATGTAAAAACGACTCATTGAATCCATCACCGATGTCGGAGACACATTATATTTACTCATGTCACTTGCCCATCTATCTACTATTCATGAATTATGACCTCTAACTCCATTTATTACGAAAAGTATTGTACTTCTTTATTATTAGTGCTGTTGAGTTTTTCATTTGTGTTAATATTTCGTTTCATAACGTGACAATAATAACTAGAGCTATACATTGTAATAAAAGTTATTTTTGCCTATAATTTATTTTGTTGCCTAGTAGGTATATCGTACACACACAAATAGATATAAATGCACTGTAATTTTATATTACACATTAGCGAAATAGTCTCACACTTCGTAGCATCTATTTTTTTTTTAATTAAAAAAAAAACTTTAGCCTATTAAACTAATAGACTTTCCGTTGTCGAACATTGATTTGGCACCGACTTCAATAACTGTCAAATTTAATTATATGAGTATTTATATAGTATTTTTATAAAGTTATTTTTGTACTTTAGTTTGGGTCTGTAAGGGATAGTTATTTCATACTTTTCAGTGTTCTTTTTTGAAGTCGGTTTAATTTTTTTATAAAAGTTTTTTTATTTCACCCTTTTGGTGACCTTGGCCTAAATTAATATCTAGAGCAGATCTACAATTAGTTTATTTTCTAATTCTGGAGCGCAATGTGTTAACTTCCATTCTATTGAGGAGTACAAACCGTGAGCTTTCACAATAAAGGATGCGAACAGATCGAACATGGGATATTATTGCCCATTATGGCCATTATCAATATCATGAATATAATATCATATCAATATCAATCAGTTATGAAAGAACAGTGTAAAGGTTGCATCATAATTACACCCTAGCAGCATTCTTACAATCCGAAGACGACAGCCACCAGCCGTATTCTCTGTCTGCCACAAGACTGACTCTACTGACTGAATTTATTATTTCACAGCCAATTTATATCTTCTCCCTACTTTACCATTATACCATATTACCACAATACCATATGGGGACAACGATAGTTAACAAATGACATACAAGAGAATCGTCAATATAAATAACCAGGTCGCGTTATTTGGTGTAACTTCGAAACCAAAGCTTCAATACCAGTTAAATTTCAATGGGACCAATCTGGAAGTGTATCCTTTCGAATAAAAAAAGAATTTTTCAAATCAGTTCATAAATGACGGAGTTATGAGGTAACAAACATGAAAAAAAAACATACAACCGAATTGAAAACCTCCTCCTTTTTTGGAAGTCGGTTGAAAATTGCTCAAACTTTTTACTTACTTTTTAAACCTTTTCCACTATTTTGAACTTGATTGATCATATTCGTGTCTGTATAAGTAACACACAACCTAGCATTGATTTTTAAATACCATAAATGGAAGATTTGTATCAACTACTATTTCTTTTGGAATAATTACACATACACACATATCTTCACGCCATATCCCTCCTAATGGGGTAGTCAAAGAGGACGGAGCCCCAAGCGTTACGGTTCTTACATACCTACTTATTTCGTTTCTTCAAATCTAATAATTCTAAATATTTAAAAAAAAATTTAAAAAGAACAATAAGTATTAAAATAAATATTTAAAAAAAAATTATATAGACTATAAACAAATAGTCACATCCCTAATTACCCCGATAGGGACACAGCGTGAAGATATATGTGTATGTATAAATAAATACCTACATAAGACTTACAGTCAAATTGTGTTATTTAGGTAATTAAAACCTTTTTCATTGAAATCATTTTCAAAGTCATCTAATCTAATATCAATTAAGCCTTATAAATTCTACATCACAGTATCGAAAAGTTATTCTTCTACGAATGGTTAACAAAAGATCAAATGCTACATAATATTTCACATTCTATTTAACATTCTCTGTAACATATACCTACTGTACTAGATGCCTTTTATGGAGATAATTGAACATTCCCACAATATTCTACTTACATAAAAATACAGAAATACACGAATTGGTAAACGTCGTTCCGTTATGAAAATAATTTTATATATAATAAATAACATACAATCTGGCACCGTTTTGTAAATTGTAAACATAATTTTATATATTTAACCCATAGAAGTAGCAACTATATACTGACATCTTTCTACTTCTATGATTAGTACTAGCTGATGCATTTTTCGTTTTTAAAATAGTCTATGGCCTTTCTCAGGATTCAAGCTACCTCCGTACCAAATGTCATCGCAATCGGATGAACAGTATGGCGGCCCATAAAATACGACAAACAAACAAACAAATATTGATTTTTATGTGTTAGATTGACTCCATATGCACCCTTAATGTGAAATGGCGTGACGTTACGTTTATAAATGTATAATAATTATCATACTTACATACATATGCTCACGCTGTAACCCTAACGGGGTATATATAGAAAGGAGCGCCAAGTGTCACGGTCCTTAGATTTTTATTTCGTTTCCTAATGACTCATTTTCCTCGCGAGGAGTACTAGTGCTTTCGGCATTTCCATCAGCTAACACTTTAGATATATGATCTTCATACAGTCTCGGGCTTCCTCAGCTTTTACTCCCACACACTCGTTCTATAGATTTTCTTCGTCAGTTTACTTTACTCATTCTTTCTAAGTAACCGAACTAAGTGGCATTCCTTTCTTGATAATTATACTTTCATCCAAATGTAACATACATTCAGTCAAGAAAGTATCGGGAATGGATGATTTGTTTATGGTTCCAAATTAAATTTTTTGTTTTTTTTGTTGTTGTTAGATTGGCACAACTGTTTTCCATTTTGGCGCGAAGTTTGAGTTGCATCTGTTATTTAGATCAAATACAGTGCTGTTTTTAATTATATCATTCTAGTGTATATTGCGAATTTCATAATGGGCAAAAATATCGAACAAAGGGTTTGTCTTAAATTTTGCATCGCCAATGGAATTTCGTGTTCGGAGTCACTGAAAATGTTACAGAAGGCTTACGGTGAATCAACTTTATCAAAAACACGTGCTTATGAGTGGTACTACAAAGCGTTCAAAAGCGGTCGAGATGTGATGGAAGATTTGCCTCGCTCTGGTAGGCCATCAACGTCTGCAACTGAAGTTAACATCGCAAAAGTGAAGGAAATAGTGACTGAAAATTCTCATTCAAGTTTGAGAGAGATAGCCGCCGAACTTTCTGTGTCTCACGAGTCGATCCGTACCTATTTAAATAATCACTTGGGTATGAAATATGTTGCCACTCGGCTAGTCCCGAAAGACCTGAATTTTCTTCAAAAACACAATCGCATAAGAGTCACATAGACTGTTTGCCTAGTGGTTTGCTCGCTTATCTTCTCCGTAGTATAAGAATGGGTTGACGTTTTATTCTAAAATAGACGTAAATTTTAATGTCCGAAACCATAGTCTGAGCTTGCAACAAAAATCACATAACGAACTAATAAGACCTACTCGTTTGTCTTCTCCGTATTTCTAAAAAAAGAAACCAAGAAGTAGCCCTTTTTAGTTAATTAAATTGTAATTAAGTGAGGTTTATTGTAACTTGTTATTCAACATTGCGTGTAACTTTATTCATTTACGTCGGCTCCTAACACCTCTCATGACATCAACTTCACATTTGTGTAATTTTCATCAAAACTTTGTCGTTCATTAAATTTTTACACTCCATTTATTGTGGGTTGTGATGTAATACACGCATAATAATACCACAGATTAAATAATTTACTACCGTAAAATAATACGTAGGTTTCAACATAGGCGGTGAAACAGGCATACCACAAGGCTATATCTCTAGATACCACATTGGTTGCTTGGAAACGCTCAAAAAAATGTTTAAGTACTAAAAATGGTAGACTCGCTTCTCACCTTATTCCATGGGCGTAAGAGTGACACGTCCATGCGTTATTCAGTGTTATTTGAAACACTACGCGTCATTGAGTTTGTCAATAATAAATCATTACGTCAGTTTGTGCTGTGAAATTGTGTCGTAAATATGCTAAAAAAATCTTATAAGAACTCAAAGACATCTTTCCATCGGTAAGTCATAAAATTTGTTCATATTTTTTAAGAAAAACGATTAGGTACTTATTTTCTTATTTTTAATGTCAGTTGAATTAGCCTGGTGATATCACTTTTTCGAATAGGAAAATTGCTATAACTGTGGGTAATATTGGTTTTAGGTGTAAATCAAATATTATTACTGTAATTTTATTACATAATGCTCTGGTTAGGTTTTTTCGATCGCCCTGTCTCTAGTTTGACTAATCGACAGAATGGAACAATATTTTATTTATTTATTAGACTGTCGTAATAATTATGATTTCTAGTCGCCGTTTATCAGATCAATATCAGAGAAACTATAATCTGCTAAAAAATAAAAACTTTGCCAAGTACTAATTTCACAAATTATTAATTTTTTTAGATTCCCTATTGATCTTGTACTAACTAACAACTAAGAGCTGGATAAGTGTCATACGACAAATAAGAGGTGAAGAATAATGGATACTCACAAAACTTCTGTTGTGTACACTTTAATGCTAGTGAAATTTATGATGCAAATAGGGGTTTAACTTTACATACCTATATAATTAAATTTGACAGTTATTGAAGTCGGTGCCAAATCAATGTGCAACAACATAAAGTCTATTAGTTTGGTGGGCTTGGCACAGACTTCAGTAACTGTCAAATTTAATTATATAGGTATGTGTATCCTATTTATAAAGTTATTTTAATTGTACTTTAGTTTCGATTAGTAAAGGATAGTTATTTTATACTTTTCAGTGTTTTTTTTGAAGGAGGTTTAATTTTTTTTAATAAAAATTTTTTCACAACGTTCCATCTAGACAAGTAATCTATATCCAATTTATTCGTTGACTGAATTGTAGACACGTACTTTGTTTAAAATGGAACTACGTACCTACTTAAAATGAAAATATGAAATAAAAAACATATTAATTTATTTTTATTCTGTATTTGACCAATAATGCATTTCGAATTTTACATTTCATATACGTAGTAATTTTACATTCTCGTTGTTTCATATGAAGTAGTCTGATGTGTACGTTAATAGAACAATAAATCAATCTTTTAATAATAATCATGAAAAAGTATTTATTAAGTAAGTTTAATCTTCTGAAACCAATAAAATAAAACCGACTCCAACTGAGACTACTTTTAATATGTTAATGCACAACTTTTTCATTTCGATTTAATCAACACAAAAATAAGATCTGCTGTTATATATTTGTGATCGAAGATCTGCTGTTATGTAAAATCTTAAGGGTCGGCACTCCTTAATCGCGCAGAACGAGGTTTGGCATTCCGACTTTAAATGATAGTAAATATGTAGATTTCTAAACAAAATAAATACCACTCGCTGCTCTGTGAAATGGAGCAAAACATAAATAAAAAAAATTACAATAATATTTTAGTGACAACAGAAAAAGTCATGTATTTCACGCAAAACTAGAATAGCATTGTCGCGTTTCGAATACTGTGATTTAATAAGAGCCATAAAAACAACAAAACATATATTAAATTCATAGTAAAATATCAAACACCAACGTAATTAAATCTGTTTTCCAATACAATTTGCAGTTTTTTCGGAATAGGTAAATATATACCACGTTTTTACCCACGATTTTTTCATACAAATTAGTATGGGCACGCAACCGCCGGACGTCTTCCTATGCTATCGTGAACGCTAGGCTCCTTCCTTTTATCACCCGCGGGCTGCGAATGTGAAAGCTTGCATCTCTTCCTTTTGAAAATTCCGCGATATCTGTTTGTGTACAAAATTAATATGCATATAGCTATTTTGTAAGCAACTGTACACCTGCATGGTCTCCCCGTTACTATAGCTTGCCAGCTCTCATCCAACTTGCACGGAAGGCACAAATTTAAAAAATGTTTGTAATTTTCATTCTTTAATTGACTCATGTGTCAACATAACAAAAGGACATAAGCTCCGAGCTCTTGCTCCTTTAACTTATGTAAATCTAGTTTTTTTTATATGACTTCTAAAACGTTTTTTTCCGGTAATAAATCAGTAAGTATGGCTGCGTATGTAGACGAACATTTCACATAATATAATCAATATAACTTGCTATTAGATTTACGATCATCACTCAAAAGCTTTTTCACTGTAGTGGTACTACTGGTTTTAGTAGGTAGTTCCTACGAAAAGTAACAATATGATCAAAAACGTTCCAACCATTACAAACAAGATAGGAAGCCTATAACGTGCCTAGCGGTGATGTTAACTTTGAATGAGGTTTATTGATAAGCATGAGCTACTCAGGATATTGGGTTTCTTTAGTGCCACCCTGGAGAGAAATACAGATCAAATTTTTATCAGGGCGCCTTCACTGTATTACTACAATCGATTTCAGTTGTGAAATAAATACACACTTTATTACAACCTTCACCAATTTATTAAAAAAATATCCCTTAATATAAATCTCATGAGTTCACTGAACGAAATCTTAACTGTTATTTATAAAAATTATAAATGAGATTTTACACAACAAAAAAAATACATTTATATCGGAAATCACAAAATGAACGTTACAACCATTAATAGGTGTAACTTCAGCTTCTTAATATAATGTATAATTAAAACATTTAGATGAACTACAATAACAAAATATAAGGTTAGTTATGTATATTTATTCCTGAATGTTAATAATTTTTATATATGCTTGTACATTACCATCTAAGGAGATAACCATGTATATATATAGCCAGTCGAGTTGTCCCACCAATGGTCCATAAGAATATCCACAGTGTTCACTAAACCCTTAGTGACTGCACAATTAAATTAGGTCTTCCGCAAGCCGAGTTGTCCCTCCAATGGTCTCAAAGAATTCCCATGAAGTTCACTATACTCGTAACTCACAAATAAATCTCAAAGAAAAGAGACTAAATATGTATTGAAGTAATCCAACCTCATACTGCAATGCACAAACGATCCGAGAAGGTAATCCAACTGATCATGTATATTTAAAGAAAATATCCAACTAAATGTGGAATACACCGTCATTCCACGTCATTCCACGGTGTTTATGAGATTAAGAAGATAACATTAGTCCACTGTGTTAATGGAACTATGAGTACACCATTAATTAGTACATGGTGTTTATTGAATTAAGCATGGAAATAAAATATACCATTAATCCGCTAATCCACGGTATTTATGTAAGTAAGATATGGCATTTAGCCTGGAATTTAAACATGGAACTAAGCACGTAATTAAACATGGAATTGAACTTGGAATTTAGCCTGGGACCCTGTAACAAAATTCCTAGGGTTAATATACTAGACTAGGCAAGGAAAATCCTTTTAAAAGAGTTGTAGTTTTACAACTTCCACTTTCTACTTATCATGAGGTCTATCATGGGATTTCAAAATATTAGAAATAATAAAGAAACTTAAGAAACTTCTTAAAACCACTATAACCATCTTAACTACATAGGCATATATATTTTGCACACATATTTCCCTTTTTATCGGCCACTTAACCACCACCAAAAGTGGATGGCTCCTTCCATGATTGATACTACACCTCGACAAAATTTGTACCCTCTAACGTCATTATAATGTTACTGAAAACTACTCAGATTTCAGTCTGAGGTTTCTGACATAAGAAAGAGACAGGAAGTCTCTGAAAAGAGATCGACCAATAGGAAGTGTCTGAAAATTTCAGTGACAACATCAAAATGTCAGATTGACAGTTCCACAATAGAATTAGAATGATCTAGATAAAAGTAGCCACTGAAAAACAAACCGGAAGCAATGCCCATTTGCTCGAACCTTCCATTCTACTTGATTTGTGAAACAGATTTATATAGCAACACTCGTCTCTCTTTTATCGAATACAATCGATTATTAGGAATTACTCGTATTTAAATTTTTACAACTTAATATATTTATCTCATCGTCAAAATTCAATTCAATTCATTTAATCACATAATAAGCTTACAGCGGTTGCCAAATCAAAATGAGAAAGCAAACATGGATAAATTATATTAATACCGAATAAATTATTATCACCTAAAATTGTTTTATTTTTTTTATAACAAATCTATATTTTATACAAAAATACAAAAGAAAATCGATTATCGATTTATTACCACGATAATTATTACTATCGAAGTGTCCAAACATTCAAGGTAATTACTGAACGAAACGTATGTAAATGTAGATTTTAACGAAAGTAACAACGAATATTACAATGAAAACAACTAAATAATTAAAAGTTTACTATATTACGTTCAGGGGGGTTATTCACAAACGTCGGAAACTTTCCGTGGCGGAAAGGCCAATCATCGAAAAGCATAATTTTAATCCGAGGGCTTGGATTTGTAAATACGATTATATGTAATGTGATCTACATATAATATAAACATAATGCGATTTCCGATTTGTGAATCGCGTATAGACAAAATCATCGAAAAGTTTCCTGTCGGATACGGAAAGTCGAGTTTCCGACGTTTGTGAATAACGCGCCTGGTTTAAATATATATACACTTAAATTGCAATATTTATTGATTTTCCTTGAGAAGAAATGAAATAGTACAAGGTACTCGATTGCGAACAAATTTCCGAACGCGTTACCTATTAATCATTGTATCGCAGACAATTGTCATCTGTCACACACTAACCTCAACAATATTATTGTGGAATACAACAGTCTGTCGCAACTTCATACAAAAAAAAATGATGTACGGAACAGAGGTATTTTTTTGTGTTTTATCTCTGATCAAGTATGTTTTCTAATGCATTGTCCAGATTAAAGAGACTTATGCCTATATTTGTCTTTGATAGTGTCATCTGTCACGACACAATTTATTTGCTTCAACAGCGTAAATGTTTTATTGCCCAATTTATTACAAAATTAATTATTTTTAGCAATATTTGGGTAATTATAACTTCTGACAGAACTTTGCAATATTTAGTGCGTATTTACAGGTAAACAAACATGAAGTACAGAAAATAAAATGTGATTGGAAATCAAAAGAAATGACGGCATTTTAAAATTTTTTATGGCGAGTTATTCTCTGGATGAAGCTCGGTGAGTAGTGTTAACTAATTCATCAGCCCCAATGCTTACTATCGGGATAAAATCTCACAATTTTAGTTTTGAGTATAACTTTCGTTCATTAAAAATAGTGTGGTAATGGTACATTTATGAATGTCGATATCGATGTTTTTATTATTTAGATGTAAAAAATCTGTGAAAAACACAAAACGAGGACATAGTGTAAAATACCAATCAAAAAACTCCACAAATTAAAATTTGTACACGAAGAGTATTTTATTGACAAAAATGTAAAGAGAAAAAAAAAAGAGATTAACTGCTACTTTCGGATGACAAACTGTTAAGATTTTCCTAATACTTTTTGAGGGAAGCTTTCTGAATTTGTATTTTAAGTGTGCCTATTTTAAAATGTTGAAAATATGACCTGACTGAGTTTCTTATCGGTTTTTTTTAGGTGTGCAGGTTTTTTTCGACTTGTAGTTATATTTGACGTTAAAAACACCTTGCAGTTGTGTTTACTTGAATAAATTGATGTTATTTTGACTTTAAAGAACTTCCTAAAACTTATTAATTAAATATTTTCTAATAGTTCTTTATGTTTACAGTTTTAAGGAAAAAACCTGTAGCAAAAAAAACGAAAGTGAAAGTCGACCGTTAGTCCTCAAAAGAAGAAACTGGTCAGGAACCCATCAAAGTGGCAGGGAGAAGAAGAAAGATTTCTAGAGTAAAGGAGAATACTCTACCAGGCGTAGCGTTACATATGCTTGCATGTACACCGCCACGAATTTATGAAATAAATATTTCATTTCATACATATTTTTATTGAATAGACATCACAAACTGGTGTCACTTTTTTTGTTTAGGTGGTGCTTAAACAAAACCAGTGTTTAGATTGTTTTCACCAATTTCTAGTACCGCATGTCGTGCTAATTATAATCGATATCGATAGATTTGAATGTAAGGCGATACGTCTCTATTTTGTTCTTTATGTTGGTATGGCTGATTGTTTTATAGTCGTCAGATTGTCTATTTTGGGTACCTTTTTTTGACATTTGGAGTCTATTTAGCTCTATGGAAGTCCCGACTCTTATTACGTAGTAATATTACATTCTCTTTGGAATGCAAATAAAATTTGTGATCGAGTCTAATTTGTATGTAATTAAACCGTAAGTATACATTCATTCAAGAAAGTATCGGGAATGGATGATTTGTTTATGGTTCCAAATTCATTTTTTTGTTTTTTTTTGTTGTTAGATTGGTACAACTGTTTTCCATTTTGGCGCGGAGTTTGAGTCGCATGTTATTTACATTAAATACAGTGCTGTTTTTAGTTATATTATTCTAGTGTATATTGCGAATTTCATAATGGACAGAAACATCGAACAAAGAGTTTGTATTAAATTTTGCATCGCCTATGGAATTTCGTGTTCAGAGTCACTGAAAATGTTACAGAAGGCTTACGGTGAATCGACTTTATCAAAAACACGTGCTTATGAGTGGTACAAAGCGTTCAAAAGCCGTCGAGATGTGATGGAAGATTTGCCTCGCTCTGGTAGGCCATCAACATCTATCTGCAACTGAAGTTAACATCGCAAAAGTGACGGAAATAGTAACTGAAAATGCTCATTCAAGTTTGAGAGAAAAGCCGCCGAACTTTCTGTGTCTCACGAGTCGATCCGTACCATTTTAAATAATCACTTGGGTATGAAACATGTTGCCGCTCAGCTAGTCCCAAAAGACCTGAATTTTCTTCAAAACAATCGCATAAGAGTCGCTGAGGACATGCTAGAACGAGTCAATTCCGACCCAACATTCATGAAACGCATTTTTACTGGTGACGAGACGTGGGTTTACGAGTTTGACATGCAAACTAGTTAACAAGCTTCGGAGTGGCGCCTTCCAACTGAACCGAAACCGAAAAAACCACGCCAAAGTCGATCAAAAGTCAAAGTCATGTTGACTGTTTTCTTTAACTATCGCGGTGTTGTGCACTCGGAATTCTTGCCGTAAGGTCAAACGGTAAATAAAGAATATTATTTGGGCGTTATGCGACGTTTAAGAGAGCAAGTTCGACGAAAAAGGCCAGATTTATGGAAAGAAAATTCTTGGATTTTGTACCACTATAACGTGCCTTCGCACAAAGCCATCATTGTGAACGAATTTTTGACCAAAAACTCAACAAATACCATCGAGCAACCACCTTATTGACCAGATATGGCCCCAGCCGACTTCTTTCTTTTTCCTAAACTCAAATTACCACTTCGTGGCACCCGTTTTCATTCGGCAGAAGACATAAAGGAGAATTCGCGGCGAGCACTGAACTCAATTGCTGAAAAAGCGTTTAAAAAATGTTTTGATGATTGGATTATTCGTTGGCGTAAGTGTATCGTTTCGGAAGGAGCATACTTTGAAGGTGATAAAATAAATTTGGATGGATAACTAACATTTCGTGTATTATTGATCTTTTCCCAGTACTTTCTTGACAGAGTAGTATATCTAAAAAAAATATGTTACAAGCCTTTGCTTTTGATTATTTATTGGTGTACTCCTCAAGAATTGATTTTCATATATTATAGCCCGCGGTACGAAAATTATATAGAAAATAAAATCAAGCTTTAACAAAAAGTAAAGGATGATGTTGTACGTCAGTTTCAATTCCAAGACGACGAATATTACTTTTTTGAATAAATCGATATGGGTGTCATATCCTAGGTTGCTCGGGGTGCTGATAACGTGAATGACGTTCATTTTCAAATCCAAGATGGCGAATATTACTTTTTTGGGTAAATCGATATGTGTCATATTCTAGGTTTCTTGGGGTGCTGATTACGAAAATTATGTTTATTTTCAAATCCAAGATGGCGAATATTACTTTTTTGGATAAAACTACATGGATATCATATTCTAGGTTTCTCGGGGTGCTGATTACAAAAATGACGTTTATTTTCAAATCTAAGGTGGCGAATATTACTTTTTTTGATAAATCGATATGGGTGTCAAATTCTAGGTATTTCGGGGTGCTGATTACAAAACTGACTTTCATTTTCAAGTCCAAAATGGCGAATATTACGTTTTTGGATAAATCGTAATCGGTAGGTATCAAATTCTAGGTATTTCAGGGTGCTGATTACGAAAATGACGTTCATTTTCAAATCCAAGGTGACGAATGTTACTTTTTTAGATAATCTGACATGGGGTGTCATATTCTAGGTTTCCGGAGGTGCTGATTACAAAAATGATGTTCATTTCCAAATCCAAGATGGCGCATATTACTTTTCTGGATAAATCGATATAAGTATTCAAGTTTCTAGCGGTGCAGATTACGAAAATGACATTACTTTTCAAATCCAAGACGGCGAATATTACTTTTTTTAATAAATCGATATAGGGGTCATATTCTACGTTTCTCGGGGTGCTGATTGCAAAAATTATGTTTATTTTCAAATTCAAGGTGCTGAATATTATTTTTTTGGATAAATCAACATGGGCATCACATTCTAGGTTTCTCGGGGTGCTGATTGCGAAAATGACGTTCATTTTCAATTCCTAGATTATGGAATATCACATTTTTGAAATAAATCGATATGGGTGTTATTTTCAACGTTGCTTACGGTACGGATTACAAAAATGACGTCCATTTTGAATTCCAAGATGGCGAACCTTAATTTTTTGCATAAATCGATATGGGTGTTAAGTTCTAGGTACCTCGTGGTGCTGATTACGAAAATGACGTCCATTTGGAAATCCATGATGGCGGACCTTTATTTTTTGCATATGGGACATTGTATTAAAAAATGAAAGCCATTTTTGTAATCAGAACCCCGAGAAACTTAGAATATGAAACCCATATCAACTTATCTAGAAAAGTAGTATTCGCCGTCTTAGATTTGAAAAAGACTATCATTTTCGTAATCAGCACCCCGAGAAATCTTGGATATGACACCCATATCGATTTATGCAAAAAATTAAGGTTCGCCATCTTGGAATTCAAAATGGACGTCATTTTTGTAATCCGTACCGTAAGCAACGTTGAAAATAACACCCATATCGATTTATTTCAAAAATGTGATATTCCATAATCTAGGAATTGAAAATGAACGTCATTTTCGCAATCAGCACCCCGAGAAACCTAGAATGTGACACCCATATTACTTTATTCAAAAAAGTAATAAACGCCATCTTGGTTACAAAAAAGAAACGTGACTTTCGTAATCAGCGCCCCGAGAAACTTAGAATATGACACGCATGTCGATTTATCCAAAAAAAAAAATTTTTTCTTGTTGTATTTGAAAATGAACGTCATTTTCGTAGTCAGCACTTCAAGAAACCTAGAAAATTACACCCATATCGATTTATCCAAAAAAGTAATATTCGCCAACATGGATTTGAAAATGAATGTCATTTTCGTAATCATAACCGCGATAAACCTATAATAATAATACGTGTCAATTTACTCAAAAAAATAACAACACTGCATAGGCTATAGTATATAGGCTATAGGTGTACGACCTCAGTATAAGCACGTGGCGGGCGATGCGTGACGTCAGCGTCACCACGCCAACAGCCGGTCTGATACCCCGCAAAAGATGTTTCACCTCAAAAACAAAGAAGTTCATACTGTACTGAAATTTTAACGCATTATAATATTCCATATTATTGGGTCCTTACATATGAAATTGGCGTTTTGTACGGGAGGAATATAAAGTCAATATTTTTTTGTAAAATATATTTAATTAATCAAAGTATGCACCGTTGTTATCTATGCACTTTTGCCATCACATAGGTAGTTCATTGATCCTTTTACTAAAAAAAACCATGAGGGCGAGAATCAATAAACTCTTTGAAGGCGGTTTAGACTGCCGCATCGGAGTTGAATTTTTTTCCTTGTAAGAAGTTGTCCAAATTCCGGAAAAAATAGTAATCTGTTGGAGCAAGGTCTGGGGAGTACGGTGGATGTCGCAGACATTCCAATTGTAGCTCATCTAACTTAGTGGTTGTTTGTTGTGCAGTGTGTGGTCTTGCGTTGTCGTGAAGCAGCAGTGGCCTAGAGCGATTGACCAATCTCGGTTGTTTAGCAGCGAGTTCTTCCTTCATGGTTTGCAGTTGCTGACAATAGATATCTGCCGTAATCGTTTGGCCAGATTTTAGAAAGCTGTAGTAAACGACACCGGCGCTAGTCCACCAAACACTCACAAGTAACTTTTTCTGAGTCAATTTTCGTTTAGGGCAGGATTTGGCTGGGTCTCCAGGGTTCAGCCATTGCGACGAGCGCTTCCGATTATCGTACAGTATCCACTTTTCATCACAAGTAATGATTCGATTTAAAATCCCTTCATTATTGTGTCGGTTGAGCAAAGTAACACAGCAGTCGACGCGTGTTTGCAAGTTCGATTCACTCAATTCATGAGGTACCCATCGTTCAAGTTTTTTTACTTTCCCGATTTGTTTCAAGTGGATTAATACAGTTTTGTCACTTACCCCGAAGCCTGCAGCTATCTCTGAAGTGCTTTGTGATGGATCCGCTTCCACAATAGCCTTTAATTCTTCATTTTCCACTTTGGTCTCCGGCCGTCCACGGGGTTGGTTCTGAAGGTCGAAATTTCCAGAACGAAAACGTTGAAACCAAAAACGTACTGTGCTTTCTTTTGCGACACCAGCGCCGTGCACATCATTATCCTTCGAGCTGTTTCTGCAGCACTGGTGCCACGGTAGAACTCGTACTCGTAAATATACCGATATTTCATGTTTTCCATTGTAGGGTAATAAGCGACGCCAATGAAAAAATAATGAGGAAAAAAACAAATGAATGACTGTTTTCAAAACTCAAATGTACCAGCTAAATGAATTTATAAATTTGAATTTGGAATTCTTAACCAGAGAGGAGATATTTCAGATCAAAGTGGTCAGTACGACAAAACGCTAATTTCATATGTAAGGACCCAATATATTGTATATAGGCAGTCCTGCCATGTATGAAAACCGCCTGGCGTAAAACTCGCTGTTATGTAATATTTTTAATGGAATAGTAATAAATGTAATAATTACTGTTTAATAACTTTAAACTTCTAACTAGCGAAATATGTTTACAAAATTATAAAATTGTAATTGGAGAATTGTTATTGATGGAATCGAAAATGATTATGACAGGAATAATGACTTGCGTGACGTCATGTATGACTTTAAGCCCGATTTCACCAATGACCCCTAATACTTAGCGAACCCCTAAAATCGAAACTACTATGAAAATTTCATCTTTAGCATATCCCTATCCGGTTTTAGGGATTCGCTAAATATTAGGGGACTTTGATGAAATCGAGCATTATTCTCATTATAGTAAAAAGTAGTGAATATACGTGACGTCATTCAAAAACAAAAAGGAAAAAATATTGGTAATACAAAATCCAGTAGGATTGAAAGTTTCTTGTTTTTTTCCAAAGTACAGTTTAACGTCACTGAAAGAGATATCTATTAGCTCGGATCTGATTTTTTTTTCTCTTGATTTATTCATATACCTTTGAGTAAAATAGCTATAGCAGATGAACAGGACAAAGTTATCTATGCGTTTGTTACTATTTGGCTACAGAACTCTTACAACAAAATAAAATTATAATTTTTTTGTATCTTTATTTCATTATAATTAGTGCAGACGTACGTCCTACTACATTTAAATTCGTCTAAAGCTTGATTATGATTATAATGTGTCATATCTAAAATTCTAAATACATAATGCTGAGACACGAGTCCGCTTCTATGGTTCCACTGTGTGGAACTATCTATGGGTGCGTATGTGGTCTGAGACTGTATGCATATGCATTCTTTTGATTACGGGCTGTGGAGACCCTTAACTCGTCCAGAAGATGAAGCACTTTCAGTTGTCCATAAGACAAGTTTACCATAAGACAAGTTTACCATTTTTTAAGGGTATATTTTTTCATATTATATCATAAGCTAGAACATTGTTTCTTAACCATTTTTATGTCACGACCCACGAAAAAGCCAAAAAGTTAAGTATAGTCTTGCGACCCCCTTATTGTAATTACAATTTTATAGTGCGACTCACTATAAAATTGTAATTATAATAATACTAGCTTTTGCCCGCGACTTCGTTCGCGTATAAACTATAGCCTATGTATCATTCTGATGTATAAGCTGTATTACTGTAAAGTTTCATCAAAATACGTTTAGTAGTTTTTGCGTGAAAGAGTAACAAACATCCATACATCCATCCTTACAAACTTTCGCATTTATAATACTAGTTAGGAGTAGGATATACAATACAATAGGGATGAATTGAATTGCCTGGCGTAAGAGCATAACTTGTTCCTAAGACAGTTTCCTTGTATCTCGTATTGATTCGATTCTCACCATACCGTCCCGGTTAAAAAAACACTGTATAGTCGTAGACTTTTTAATTTGCAAAATTAAAAAATATGTGTGTAGCATAAAGTTAGTATATACTGGAGTATAGACGTAAAACGCATGCGAGTGAGAATGTAATCTTTTATGATAGTGCCATGAGTAGGGAAGGGACAGCGAACGGGACGCTATTGTAACCCATTTTGAATGACAGGTCATCACAAGTCGTCACACTGTGGATATCGCTGTTGGCTTATTTTGTTATTTTGTGTTATTCCTGTTTTATTTCAAAGAAACACTGTATTTTTCAATAATGGTTACGTGTTCTGTATGTCATTGTGATATTACATAACGCAATAATCAAGAAAATCATACATTTCATAAGTGACAATGACAAATCAAAAATCGTATCATCAATCAAATATGTTCGTCTGTACGCCAGTGCATACTAAGTTTATGGCATTTAGTTACCGCAATTTTGTATTCAAAGCGTCGCTCCAAGGGATCTATTACATTTTTAATACAACATAAATTTTTAAAACCTCAGGCATAACGTTGTATAAAGCTACAAAGCTTTTATTCATAATTGAAAACGCTACAACTTATTTTCCACACACAATTATTATACCTACATAAAGCAAAAATCTGAATAATCTGATCGTTTCAAAAGATTATATATATGAAATGAGTAGGGGTAGAAGAACTAACTGGTTTCCGTCTAATTCCCCTAAAAATATCGCTGATCCAAAGGATGACTCAAAATCTTAACAATGACCAGTAATATGATGAACAAAATTTAAAAATAAATTGATTCCTCAAATATTTATTGAAATATCTCTACATCATTCGATTGCCATCTATATCCTGCCTACATTAATATTTATTCAACACTAGTGACCCGGCCCGCCTTCGTACGAGCAGAAATTTTTTTGAAAATAAAATACTATTACTCGCTGATAATGTAGCTTTCTATAAGTGAAAGAATTTTTGAAATCGGTTAAGTAGTTTTTGAGTTTATCCATTTAACCTCAAAGAAAACTTTATACATTTAACACAAACAAACAAAGTTTTCCTCTTTATAATATAAGTATAGATGTAGAAAAAAAATCATTTTGAGATAATCACTGAACCTTAAACTACGAGAATATTGTCCAAATTACTAAAGACTTATCAACCGTTGGTTGTCGACGGAATCCGACTGTACTTCACAAATTTCAAAAGCCTGAAGCGAATTTTTTTGCTATATTAGGTATTCCTATAACTTCGCTATTTGTGTGTTTTTATGACATACATTGTAATGTCAAAGCCAAAATTTTAAACGAATATAGCGTAGCTCGTTCTCCTGACTACTTGTACTACCAAAGATTACTAGACAATGATGTTATTTTTTTTGTATTATAACATCATTGCTACTGATATGAATTTCACGACAAAGATGTGAACTTGATCAGTGTGCGTCGATGTGTTCCATTGGAGGTCCCTGGATCTCTCTATCATACGTCGAGAACGACCATCACGGAAAAAGTTTTTAAGGGTAAAATTTCTAAACAATTGTAACCCAGTGTTCCCAAATACTTGCCAACCTCTAGGTTTCTCTCGAGTTATCAAAAAAATTACTCGCATTATTAATTTTCATTCCAAAAAATAGGTACATACACGTACACATTGATTTCCACCCATTACATTTCTATACAATTGTGCGAAAAGTACCTACATATTATGGCTATGCCTGAAACTTTTAATGCGACTAATTACATTTCCATCTGAAAATCTCACAAAGATACCGCGAGTTCGAAACTCAGCATAGAAATAACATGATAAACTTCTACTCGGTTAAAACTTACTTTTAAATGGTTTATGTGAAAATAAATAATTGTGTAATTGTTATATCACAACGAATTATAAATTAAACTAAAAGAACGTTACTTGCAATACATACTCGTGTTATATTTTTATTATATATATACACAAATTAGTGTAATAACATTTCCTCACGCTGTATCCGTAAGGGAAAGAAGTCAGAAAGGACGGCGCGCCAAGTATCGCGGTCTTCACATACTTCTTTCGCCTCCTCAATCCTCATCATTCTTCTTACACACTTTCGCCTAGGTCTGCGAGTGCTTTTAACATTTTTGTCAGCTAACACCCTGGCTATTGGACCTTAATATTTCTGGGCTTCTGCTACCACTTACTTACGCTCTGCAGATTTTCTTCGTCAATATATCATCTCTTATTATTTCTATGTGCCCGAACCATTTAAACATTCCTTTCTTCATTTTTACGAAATCATACGGCCTACCTTTTCATTGCTTACGTTATGTGTAAGGATGACTACGCACATATTTCTAAGAGATCGCATTTCTACTGCATTTATCTTACTTTCACCTGACTTACGGCATATCCATGCCTCACCACCGTACAATAAAGTTGGCATCTCATTGTGGACAAATGCCTAGGTGTATGTATCAAAAATGCATTGTACTTCCTTGCATTATACACCTTCATTCCATTATACACCTTAATCACAGAAATAATTATATTATTATAATAATACAATATAATAACGAAATAATAATAATATTGTTAATACTTACATAAATAATAATTTCTTATATCATAATGAAATAATAGTAATACCTATTGTTATTACTTACATAATTAATAATGTTACAACATTATTATAAATATATTTCTCGTTTTAACCCCTCCCGAGAGGTATTAACTTATCTTAACACGCAGGTCGTAAAAGTCGGCCAAAAGGAGGGACTGGTCGAGGCCTTATTATAACAATTAATGTTGACGGTAAGCTAACGTTCTGTCACTATATTATGTTCTTGCACTATATGCATGATCTGTGAGCTCAAATATCATCTGCCAAAGGTGATGTGTAAGGTTTAACTTTGATGTTCAAACAGAATAGTAAATGATGTGAGATTACGTATGTACGTTATATAAATATGTATTATTAGGTCTACTCATCATGTTGTTTCGTTCGTTGAGCGAGAGTGCCAGTGGCCTATCTCCCCCTCCCCTCCTGCCCTTAAAGGCTGCCGACGCACCCGTGACTCTCCAGACGTTGCGGGTGTCCATGTGCGGCGGTGATCACTTTCCATCAGGTGGCTCACTTGCCCCCTGTTTTATAAAAAAAACCAAGGTACGTAATTTAATATCTTCGGGGTTGCAGCCTTTCGAAATGCGGGCCCTAGTTAGCTCAGGACTTACACCCATGCAACTCCGAGGAGGATGACCATGAAACAAGGACGACTATTATATTCTAATAAAGGTCCTATATTCTAACTAAAGCTCGCTGGAATTGAACTCTTGTAAATTAATTTACTTTTTTTTGTTCTGCGATATAAATTTTAGCTATGTAATAAAAAATAAAATATGAATGAGACTTAATTTTAAGATTAAATTACATGTAGAAATCGATTAGTACATATTGTCTATTTGTCATTATTATCTCAGTTTTCTAAGATATTTAAGTATCATGTGCTACGTAATAATTTGAAAAATCTAGATTTTATGTTGTTATAAATTGTTTTAATTAATTTTCGCTTTCCAGAAGTGACGTTTGCTTACTCTCCGGAGGGGATGATGCCGGGGACTTCGGGGTGAGACGTCCTTCTCAATTCGCCGTCGACCTTAATTACAAAATGTTTTTGCTGGTAAACTGACAAAACAGTTTTAAAGTAAGATCCAATTTGCGGCATATCAATGAAGTTAACAAATTATTCATACCAAGTGAATCAAGTGATATTTCCTTATTTTAAAATAATTTTAAAATTGAATTAATAAACTAACGAATGGAGTGTAGATATTCGTCGGATCAATTTACAAAAAATTACAAATAAATAATGTGAAACAACCGATGAATGGGAATCACAGCTGAAGTTAGAGACCTTGAGCAAATAGCCCAGTAAAGTTACGACATTGTTATAGGTATAATATGATGAAATGCAAAAATTCTATAACAGCTACTTTATTAATTTAATTGAAAGTTCAAATTATTTAGTTATTACTAAATACACAATAAACTACTAAATACACACAAATAAATATTAAATACAGATCCATCTTGACTGATCCGTTGGCGCAGTGGTATAGCATCTGCTTTCCAAGCTAGGGTTCGATCCCCGGTCAGGTCAATTTAAGAAACGAACTTTTCTAAATTAGCTTGGAGTCTGGGTGTTACTGGGAACTCCCCCAGAGTTCATTGTGTGGTACCCATAATGCAAGCTTACTGCTTAGTTTGGAGTCACACAATCGGTGTAATTGTCTGGAGTATTATTATTATCTAAAAAATACATGGAAATATTAAAAATGAAATAAATAAGAGTAATTTAATTCTTATAGCCACTTTCATGAAGTGTTTGATTCAGGTATAAATTTTACGTGGTGGTATCAATAGGATAGACGAATAGGTAATGAACTGTTTGCTTGACCTACCTGGGTACGGCAGGTACTGCGCATTTGAAAAAGGTGCAAAAATTTTGTGCCAAAAAAAGTATTTGGTTCATAAGCCAACAAGTACTTTTCGCTAGTTAGTTTAGAATAAAAAAATAAATAAGGCGGACATTTTTGGAGAGGTTAACATTGAACCAAAATAACCCAAAATTGAATTTTTAAAAAATATATAATAATAATAATACTCAGACATTTCACACAGCGCCATCTAGTCCCAAAGTAAGCTGCATAGCGCTTGTGTTATGGGTACTAGACAACTGATATACTACTTACATACTTTTCTTTTGTAAATATATACATATTATACATAAACACCCAGACTCGGGACGGGAATCGAACCCGCAACTCCCGTTTTACTTTCCGACGCGCTAAACCGTTGCGCCACGGAGGTCGTCAAAAAAAAGAAATGTTTGGTTCAAGCTGAACTTTTAATAACGTCTTAATTATATGGTATATATATAAAAACATCTGCAAAAAGTCCTACACTTTTTCCGGGGTTTAATAATTGAAAAACTTCAAAATAAATGTTGCACGGGCTAGAGAGAGATACGCTACGGGTAAGTAGTACATAGGAATGGGAGCGACGATCACCGGTGCAGTCACGACAATGAGTCACGATCACTTTCTGCGCTCTCATTGGCTATTGATTACGTGATCTTGTTACCAACTTCACAACTCGAAGTGAGTTAGCATTTATGCGCTTTGCTATTGTGATTGTGACCACGTTTTTTTAAATTTTGTTCAGTTTACGTGTAATTTTGCATAATTAATAAAATTCGAATAAAATTATTTTGAATATACGGTACTTTTTAATACAAACAATCATCCGATGAGCAGCAAAATGCTACACAGATTAATGCATTTTCTGAAACCACTATATAAAAATCTGAAATTACTATAAAAATTCAAAGTAACGCGTTAGGCATACCTTTTTGACTTCGTTAATTTAAATAATCGTAGTTTATATTTTTAATTATATTGCTGATTTATACATATATTTCCCAAATGTAAGCCTTCCTAACCTTTTTTTACCAGATTTAATATTTTACCATGGGCTACTGTGTCCCGAGGATAAATTAATGTGTAACTCGATGGTGCCACTTTGTAGTCTGATTCTCGTCTAACACTGAGTAATGATCGCCCTACTTACGCTTTTGTCCCAACGCTACTCTTCGTAATCTAGCGATAGCTACATACATATAGATATCATAGGTCTACAAGTACGCTTATGTGTACGTTATCGCCAAAACATATGCCTATATGCACACAACACACACACACACATACATTGCATTTCTATATTTGAATGAGCTAATTGTCTTTTTGGAAGTTAATTTATATTTTCTTATGAAATCTCTTTATGGCCCTGTAGTATGTACAATAAAATAATGTTTAACCCTCTGAGACTTGTTTAATAACAATAAATAAACGAATGTGAAAAGCACTCGTGTACCTAGGCGAAAATGTGTAAGGAGAGTGATGAGATGCGGTGATGAGATTTGAGGAGGCAAAAGAATTATGTAAATACCGTGAAGCATGGCGCTCCGTCCTCTCTGACTACCCCGTTAGGGATGGTGGATAGAGATAGGGATAGGTATGTAAATATACAGAAACAAAAGCAACTTAATTTAATTATCCATATTTATGTGGTGTCATAAATAAATTAAAAGAAAACATATCAGATATCAGTAATAAGTACAATCTAGTTCAAAAAGAATGTAATAAAGTTAGTCTTATATCAAAACAAATAGAGAGTGACATATCATTGTGTAAAAGTACGCAAATAAATACATCAATATCACCTCAACTTTCTAGGTTGAGTACACAAATTGGAAATGGAAAACAAACTGACTGTAATAATACTAAAAATAATATTGTAATATTTTCTGATAGACTGGGAGTGGATTTGGGCAGTCTAATTAACAGTGTCAATCAGTCAGTCACTAATTATTGTTTCCCAGAGGCACCGATTTCACAAATACTTAAATTAATTTTAAATAAAAAGTTTGCTATAAATACCACCTTAGTACTTCTATTGGGAAATTCATCAAATGTATCGAAACAGCAATTAGCTGATAGTTTGAATTCTTTGGCTAGTGTAAACAATGTAAACAAAATTATAGTATGTGCTTTCCCCTATTCGTCATGGTTGCCAAAGAATTGTAATAATTATATTCAAAATGAGTAGGGTGACAATATGTCATAGTGACAAATTAATATATTTTGACACCAATAGGTATATTGGTAACATTTTACATAAATTTAGACTGACAAAAAGTACTTTGTACTTGCCTAAAAAGACGAAACACAAACTCGCTACATCAGTAGCCACATGTATTAACTCGGTTATAGGGACTATGACTAAGAACTTAGGGACGAAGCAAATTTTAGTAATACTAATATTATTATTGATAAAAATTATTTAAATTAAATAATCAGACAATGGAGAAACTTCATAATAATTTCATTACGTTTGTACATCAAAATATCAATTGTTTCTCTGGCAAAATATTAGATGTTGAATTATTCATAGAACATTATAATATAGACATCTTGTGCCTCACCGAGACGTGGTTGAAGGCAGATAAAATGTCTTTTAATACAAATAATTTTAATGTGGCCAGTGTGTTCAATAGAATGCCGACAGATGGCAGTGGTAGCATGATTTTGTGTAAAAATTATCTTAAAGTCAAGAACCGCAGACATAGTTGCTCGTTCTATTGAACGTATATGTGAAATGTCGTGTGCCGAGACGAATCAGCACATAGTTTTATGTGTTTACCGACCTCCTTCGTCTGATTTTTGTCAATTTTTAATTTCTGTAGAGGAGTCTCACAAGACTTAGCAAATGTAAGAGGTCAATAATAGCGTGTGGTGACTTCAATGTAGACATACTGAATAATTCGAAGAAAGGAGATATATGTTGCTTTCACTCTTTCTCTCATTTAATTTAGTGCATATTTTGAATGAACCGACCAGGGTCACATACCATTCCCCGACATGTATAGATAACATTTTTATGAGTAAGTGTGAAACTATGGAAAATACTATTGTTACTGGTATCCGCTCTGATCATAAAGCGCAGTTAATTAAAATAGAGGACATGAAACATAAATCAGAATAAATATTTGAATTTAGGCTATTAGGAGAGTGTACGCTAAAAAACTTTACACATGATGTAGCAAAATTTGCACACTGCTTCTTTGGTAGATGATCCAATATCATGTATGAATTATTAGTCAAAAATTTATCTGAAATATTTAATAAGAACTGTCCAAAGAAAAAGAAAGTAGTTATTAATAACAAGTTACGTTTCGCGGATTGGGCGACGAAGGGCATAAGAAAAAGTAGGGACAGGCTTAATGAGTTATATGATGAGAAATCTTACACGGTAGATGAAAGTTTTCATAAGTATGTCCGCACTTACTCAAAAATATTGAAGAGGGTATCAATACACGCCAAAGCAATCTATATTGCGAATAAAAACAGAAAATCAGGTATCGCAGTAAAAGCTACACGGAACACCCTTAAGAAAGAAGTTGGGGGTAAACAGAATAAAAAAAACAAAAATATTTCCATACAAATTGATAATAAAATTGTTACAAATAAAATTGAGGTTGCTAATGTTTTTGAAAATTATTTTTCAAAAGTACCCATAGAAATTACTAGTGGTTGAGGATCGTTTTCGCATACAGCAGAGATGTTTTTGAGTAAAATATTTGAATAGTTTCCTAGATTTCAATTTAGGTACACATCTGCACATGAGATAGAAAGGACTTTCGGGAAATTAAATAAAAAGAAAAGTGAGGAATTATAGAACTATCAATTAATGTAATAACTAATGTAATACCTTTATTATCGCCAAGTTTGGTAGATATATTTAATAAATGTGTCGATAAAGGTGTATTTCCCAATTTAATGAAACAGTAAAATTATTCCACTATTTAAATCGGGCTGTATGTTAAATCCAACCAATTATCGCCCGGTGTCAATATTGCCAGCGTTGAGTAAAATATTCGAAAAAATAATACTCAAACAAATGCTGGCACATTTTAACATTCACGGGGTATTTCATGGTCAACAATACGGTTTGACGAGAGGGCGGTCAACAACTCATTCGGGAGTAAGGCTTGGGAGGGGTCCCAAGATGCTATTGGTGTTTTTTGTGTTTTTCTTTCCAAAGCTTTTGATTTTGTTCGTCATGAAACTTTAATTTGCAAGTTTAAATACTACGGAATAGGTGGTAACGCTCTCGATCTCGTGATCTCGTATTTGTCTGACCGGAAGCTAAAAGTGAGTGTTAATGGGGTTTTGTCTGTTGGTTCAAAGTTAAAAATGGGCATTCCTCAAGGATCAATTTTGGTACCTTTCCTGTTTTTGGTTTATATTAACGATTTCCCATTTATACTTAATGACTTATGCGATGCTGATGATACCTAATTGTCATTTAAACCAAACAGAAAAGATCTATAATTACTTGGGTAAACAGGATCCTAACAGATGTCTCGAAATGGTTCGCTGCCAATAATTTACTACTGAATGCACAACAAACCAAATGTACTAAATTTTTCCTTTCTGATGTACCCAGAATCCATGATAAAATAGAATTGGGTAGGAAACAATTAGAATTAATTAAGTCAGCCAGTTTTCTTGGTTTAACAGTAGATAACAAGTTACAGTGGGCGGACCATATAGGGACATTGGCTAGTAAGCTCGGTTCCGCGGTATATGCAATTAGACGCATTAGGCAAATGACGGATGTGGATACGGCAAGGATACTTTGCATATTTTCACAGTCTAATGTCCTGCGGCCTTCTGCTGTGAGGATCAGCGGCGCATATTAACACCATTTTTATTTTACAAAAAAGAGCAATACGTGCCATCTACAGTAGGAATGCTGAGAATCACTTAAAGATCGTTTTAAAGATATTAATGTCCTCACCTTGCCCTCCTTATACATCTTTGAAATTATTATGTATACGAGGAAAAATATAGATCTGTTTAAAAAGAAAGGCGATATTAATGGTATGGAAACCCGAGGTCGTGATAAATTGGTTATTCCAAAATTTAAGTTAGATAAGTCAAATGTTTCATTTTTGGGTAACTGCATTCGTTTTTATAACAAAGTTCCTCAGGAATATACTCAATTAACAGAGAATAAATTTAGATTGGTTATAAAACGTACATTGATTAGACAATCATAGTATAAAATATACGACATTCAAAAATACCTTGTAATTGGGTTTACTTGAATAAAATGATTTGACTTTGACTTTATTTTCCATTTCGTCTACATTGGATAAGTGATACGTAGGTATACATATTAAAGAGCATTTACTCTAAAGTTTATTTGATTATTTGTAAATAGATTATATTAGAATCCTTCTAAAAGGTCATCATATTATATTTGATTTTATTTCCAAAGCAATAGAAAATAAAAGCTAATTTTCAATAAAAAATTCCTTCGTTTTCTCAAACTGGTAGATAACACTCAATATCTTCCTCCGCTGTTTAGAAATACATTCAATACATATGTCATGTCATGACAATTATTTTAGCGGAAGTTTGAGTAATGGATAAATCTAATTATTTATTCACCGATGTGGTGTCATATTTCACATATTTATCTGTAGCGTAGTAATTGTATTACTTTTCACCCACAACGCAACAGGTTTTGGATTTCAGTCCCAATTTAGAAACGAAATAATTATAGAAAAATATCTTAGAAATCCAAAAGTTATTGCCCTAAGAGACATTGATACACTAAAGAAAAGATTGATTTCAAGTGGGTGTTCACTTTCTTGCGATCCCGTTAAAGTAAACAAAGTTATAAAAAGAACTGAGAATTGAATAAAATTCTTTATTTACGTATACTTACGTACGTACATACGTAATATAGTCCTACTAAAAATTAAGCATATATATCTAAATACATATAGTCCAGTACATTCGCTTTAAACACCTGTGTAAATTACTTAAATACCATCACTTGTTTTAGATAGTAAGTACATAATATCTCTATCAAAAAGTCATTCAAATTATATCACGCTTAGTAAGTGTGGATACAGGGAGTAATAAGAGGTCGACCTCTTTTTAATGAGACAGCATAGCTTTTCTCAAATAATCTTTCAGAGATATGCTATTTAAAAATCCGACGATACCAAAACACTAAATAAATTATAAACAAGTAAAAATTGTTCCGCAAAATACGCAACATGGCCCTAAAGCACAGAGTTCTAACGATTAATGATTCTTCCTAAATTAGAAGCTATTGTCTCAAAATGTCGTTTAACAAGCAACGTTCGAGGCTTTACGGAATTCCAAAGCGAAGAAATTCAACGGACAATCTAAATGACCGACATAGCTCACAGAAACGGCACTACAGAATACTAATATACCAGCGTATAAACGGCACACTGTAATTTTTTTTCTTCATGACATGGCGCACAGTTTAGCGCATTTCCAATGTCACATTTTGTTTATAAGTAAAATCGTTATTGTAAAACTCCTCCAGTAAAGTGATACTGGAGACTAGACTTTATTGATGTTTTATAGGACTTTTTGGAAGAGCGCGAGAACTTCAGCTACTAATGTTTTTACTCGTACTTTCACGACTTGTACACATCTTACAATATTTATTCACGGGTCTATGTCGCGTTTATACTAAGTTTAATTACCGTTTTTATCCCGACGTTTCGACCGGATTGCACCGATCGTGGTCACGGGCAGACTGCTGAGGATGATTGTCATCTTCGTAGTGTGCGGTTTCTTGCAACTACCCACCCCACACTCATTCAACGCATTTTTTAATTTTTGTTATTGTCACTGTCGGTACTTCGACATACTACACTAACTTCAGCTACTCATGTTTATTTAGACCTACTCTATTCTTTTCACTTACATAGAACTTTAAAACACAATATACTATCACTTTTGTACTTTAAAACTCCCAAAAATGTAAAAAATAGAAATTCTAAATAAAATGACAACCTCACTTCTCCTATTCCCGCCAAAAAGTCATACTAATATTTGTTAGCAACACCGACGAATAAACATAAAGGGGAACACTGGCGCCCTCTAGCAGAGCGCGACGGTGTTCGCGACGTCATAGAAAAGAACGACTGACGGCTTGTTCCCCACTACCGCTCGAAATTATATAAGTCAAAACTCGAGCGCTCCCCTCTAGGGAAGGCGATTCTCTCGAAAAAAGATCGATCTTCGAATCGATTCGAATCGAAATATGAAAAATCGATTCACAGAAAAATTGAAATCTAAAAAATCGAACTCTCGAAAATCGATTTTTTCTCGACTTACTATATAAGTTCGTATTTCTGACATATATGAATGCAATTATAGAAAACTGGAAAGACGCTAAAATAGTCAATCTAATCATTTTTAATGAATTAAACAATTACAACTGTATTTAAATGTTACATGTATAATAATAATATAATAATAATAATAATAAATCCATTTATTTCTCCCAAAGCTTACAAACATTTTAAATAAAAAATGTTACAGTTCTTTAAGGCTAGTAATAAGCTAGTTAGGGAGACTGGTGCCTAAACTAGGATTATTTCCTGTATGATAGGACACCAGGCTCCACCCCTGTAATTACGTTCACAACAGTTGCCTTAGTCTTTAATCTTAATTTATTGGGTTTAGTTTAAAGAGCACTATCTTTAAGCCAATTCAGACAATGAAAATTCAGTAGCGATGTTCAACAATGATACTTGAAGTTTAAATCTAAACCAAATTAATGCAAGAAAATAATAACTACAGATAAACATTGACTTACTTGAAGTACATAAGAATCTTGTCCAAGTTAGAGTGAGTGTGTGTGTGATTGAGTGAGTGAATGTTCAAGTGAGCGAGTGAGTGTTTGAGTGTGTGAGTGTGTGTGTGAGTGGTGAGTGAGTGAGTGCGTGTGTGAGTAGGAGGGCGAGTATGTATGAGTGAGTGTACGCATTAGGATATTAATATAATTGTTATTCACCGTATAATTTACCTAATAATGAGGAATAGAGCTTCAGTCTGTTCATAATTTAGCTTCAATAGCCAGTCAGAGATAATTTTTTTACATGTAGTTTGCGCATGTCGATACATTTCTAGGTTTTTATTCAGTCTATTGTATAAGAATGGACCTAGAAAGCACATAAATCTTGTTGCAAACTCAGTACGATACCTCATAGTAGGGCAAACATCATAATTACGTCTATTAGTATTGTTAGCATTACGATCATAATGAAGACAGGCGTGTTGTTTCAGTATTATAGATTGGATGAAAAGCTGGCGTATGGTTAATACATTAGAAAGTTTATATAGCTCAGAAGTAGGAAATAGAAAGGGCAACATAAAACATACCTTTAGGACAGATCGTTGTGCTCGCTCAAGTTTAATAAGCCAGGATTTAGTAGCTCCGCCCCATGATAATATGCTATAGCTTTGGATAGATTGGCATAAGGCCAAGTAAACTTGTCGCATGGTCTTATTGTCAGCAACATTCCTCAAAATTTTGAATACGCACATCAATTTCCGTGTCCTAGCCGTGACGTTATTTATGTGTTCGTGAAAATTTAGTTTGTAATCTATTTGAACGCCAAGATACTTTGTACTGTTTGTTTGTTGTAGGCTTGGACAGTTGCAAGTGATGGAAGTTAACGAATTGCATGTGTGAGCAATAATTGGAGAGGGCAAGATTGGCGGTTGACCATATATAGTGAACGTGATATACTTAGTTTTATCAGAATTTAGAGTCAATTGGTTATTTTGAAGCCACGTGGTTACTTTGTTGAATCCTTCCTGAGCAAACTTTTGCGTGTCATGCCAATTGTCTGCTGAGAACAGTAAGGCGGTGTCGTCAGCAAACGCTATAATTTTACCATTTGTGAGATTAAGATCACATAAATCATTAATGTAAGCTAAAAAAAGTGTAGGGCCTAAGACACTACCCTGCGGAACACCATAAATGATATTTTCATCTTCACTAACACAGTCCCCCACTCTTACGCACTGTGTTCGATCATTCAGGTAGCTTTTGAATAGTTTAAGTTGCGTACCACGAACTCCTAGAGCTTCCAATTTTCGAGTTAATCTGGGTATAGAGACCGTGTCGAACGCCTTTGCTAAGTCAAGAAAGATCGCGACACATTTTTTACCCCGATCCATGGCTCTCACCACATAATCTGTAAGGCTATGTACCGCATCTGTTGTTCAACATTGTGTTCTAAAACCGAATTGGTTAGGAGACAGAAGCCGGTTCGTTTCAAGAAAAGAATTTAGTCTACTGTTGATGATGCGTTCAAGTATTTTAGACATAGATGGGAGTATCGATATTGGGCGATAGTTGTTTACGCAGTCTCTAGTCCCACTTTTGTGTATTGGTATTATAATAGACTTTTTGAATGATTTGGGGAAGACACCAGATGTGAGGGCTAGGTTACATACATATGTTAAAGGGGGCACAATAATGTCAGAAAACTGCTTTAGAATTTTTGGCGAGATATTGTCCCATCCCATTGCGTCACTCTTCAAGGATTTGATTAAGTACGTTACTTCCTTCTCATCAGTTGTGAGCAATACCAGGGACTGACAAGATTGTGATGGGTAATTGTCATTAGTTATTAAGTGCATGTTTTTCTCTGCAATATTCTTGCCAACGTTTGAAAAGAAAATATTAATGTTATTGACTGCTTCATGCGGTGTTTTGTACGCAGAAATAAGTTCATCAGAGGAAGTTCTATTTGTGTTCCTATTAGCTATAGAGTTTATAGTTCTCCAAAGATTTTTATTATTTGATTTTGCTTGATTTAGGATTGTTCTGTTATATTCATCTTTAACCTTTTTTAGTAATTTGTTACAGAAGTTTCTGTATCGCTTATATTCTATCTTTTTTATTACATTGTTAATGTCCTTTTTTAATTTTTTATGTAAGTTATCTCTGTGTCGCATACACCGCAGTAGTCCTGGCGTGATCCAGGGCTTAATTATTCTTTTGCGTTTTGAAAGAGTAATATATCTTGTATTGGATGTAATAGAGTTTGTTACATGTTGTAATAGATAGTTTAATGCTACGTTCGCATCACTGAGGGTATATATTTGTTTAAAATCCATTTTAGCTAGATCTTTCGCCAACCCTTCATAGTTAGTCTTAGTAATAGTTGTAGTAGAATATTCAATTGTTTTATGAAATTTTAGATACAGGATTACCGTGTCATGGTCAGTTACTGAAGTTTGGGCTACATATGTATATGCCTGTAGGATGGTTTTTACCATCACATGATCTAAGCAGCTGTTGAGCCGTGTGGGTAAATAATGGGCAGGTAGTAGACCATGAAATGCAAGAAGATTAAGATACTCAATCGCGTCGTTGCTCAGGTCTGGACCTTTAATATTTATGTTTAGGTCTCCTGTTAGTATTACATTTTTGAACTTTTTTAAATTCGCTAAAATATTATTTAATGACTCTATAAATCCACTTTTTTTGTAACCGGGCGGTCTGTAGATAGCTACCACTGCAAAGTCAAATTTAATTTTTATGATAAGGCAATTACCATCTACTATGTTTGGTTCTTCAACTGCTATTGAGATTTTTGAATTGGCATATACTGCTACCCCTTCATTTTGTGTTAAGTTATTAGATGTTGTATGAAGACAGTATCCATTCAAGATAGGCTTAGATACTGAATCACGCAAACGACATTCTGTAAGTATAATAAAATCCCAAATCACTTTCGTCCTTTCCAGCATAACTTGTACGTCGGTTATGTTAGACAGGGTTCTAATATTTTGATTTAGTATTTTTAAGTATAACTTGGGATCTTCAATTAGGGTGTTGCAACTATCGATATCACAGAAATGTGATTTAGATATCTCCATTAAATCAACATCATTTGAAATATTTTGTATGGAATCGAATTTTATAAATAGAGGGAACAATGTCATTATTAAACAGAGTGCTAACCTCATGATAAAGGTACAATCCGCTATGTGTATTATTGTATGTATATGATAGAATTGTTATTAGTGTCAATAAGATCATATTAAGGTAACCAAAGTAGTTATGTATAATAATGAACAGAGAAAACCAATAGGAACAGACATTCACGACTAATAGTATGGTGTAAGTATATAATTTGCAATATTTTGTGTTCATAATATAAACAAGAATTTTGTGTGGGTATGTTTGTAAGATTAAAAAATGTGTATTTGCGTACTTAGTGTTATTGTAATTGTGTATTAATATGTGGGTAATTAACAGTTTCCATCTACAAAGGATGGTTCGTCTATAGTAAGTCGCATAAAATATTTGTAAATGTGGGTATTTGTATTTGTAATATAAAGTATATTTGTAAATTGTTAAGTTAGAATTGTAGTAACTATTTAAAGTTATGATATACTTAAGTTCACTCGCGTACGGTCTTATCACCATTATGAAAATATTACAACATGCATGGTAAGAACTACGTGTTAAAATTAATGTGCATACACACAACACTGTTTTTCTGAATATTTGGTATGAACTAATAATCAGTCAGTCTTTGTTTATTAGCTTGTTGAGATCAGCTTCACTATTAATTCGTAATAGTGGTTCGTTAGCGGCTTTTCGAAGGTAGACTATTCCTCTTGATGTCCAACAGTAAGCATACGCATTATTTCTGGAAAACTCACGCGAATTATAAAAAAGTTTTTGAGTTTTGAGTGTAAGAGTTTCAGACACAAATATAGGTTTTTTTGGTCCCGGAATTCTAATGTGTTCTGTGTTTAATTTTTCCTCTCTCAATCTGTCTTTGTTAAATTTCTTTATAGCTGAAATAATAGTCTCTTTTTTCATAACGCTTACGAAATCAACCATAATAGGTTTTGTAGTATCTTTTTCAGTATATATGCGATATATATCCTTAATATCGTGCTCCTGTAAATCGATATTGACCGTAGCGGCTAAGTTTTTAACTACATTAATAAGTTCGGCCTTTTTTTCAGGGTATTGCGATTTTTTAGGTACATTCCGAATTTCAAGGCCGAATTTCAATGTATAAGAACCTCTACTTAAGATAAAAAAAATGTATAACATTTAAGTTAAAAAATTATAAAATTCACAGTTCTCACATTCAACTCATTCTAAACAGTTTATATTTCTTATCATAAAATAAAATAATCGAATCTCGATTTTCAAGGGTAAAGTATCGATTCACGGAATCGGTTCACTACAAAATATCGATTAAAAATCGATTTATTTCGTCGAAATAATCGATTCTTCGATTAATCAATCTCAGATCGCCATTCCTACTCCCCTCACTCTATTGCTTTTTACCTTCACGACTGCAGCACGAAGTGTTCGAATACAAATTAATTAATTATGAATTGATATTAAATATGAATATTAATCGATAATTTAAGTAAAGTTTGGGGTGTTCCTTTGCAGAAGTATCTAACTTACTATTTAATTTTATCGTAGCTAACATATTATAACGAGGTAAACTTTATTCCTTTGTATGTAATGGATAGTCAAAAACTACTCAATCGATTTCAAAAATCCTTTCACCTATGGAAAGCTACAATATTAGAGAGTAATACGGGCTGACTTTTATTTTCAAAAAAATTTCTGCGATACAAGCCGGGGAGGGTCGCTAGTTTGTTATATTGTGACAAATAACAGTCCGAATGGAGGTATGTACGGAAAAGGTGTCGTACGGAGTATCCTACAGCCAATGGATCAATTACGTCAACCTTAAAAACGTTATAGATGGTAGTTTCCTGGGGACAGCCCAGAGTTGAAGAATGGGTGTGGTGGTGAACCTTAGGGAAAGCCTCTATCCAGCAGGAGGAGAATATATAGGTAGATATAGAATATATAGGTAGATATAGTCATGGTAACAGTTGAAGAGGTAAGCATAGAATTAATGTTGAAAGAGAACTTATATCCTGAACTTAAAATCTATTATATTTTCTACTACCTATTTTTTTTTAATTTATCTTTGTATGGTTGTTACATATGTGTATTATTTATATGTATAACATTTATATTATATAATATGTATGTAGAGTGTATTTATATGATTGTGCATAGTATATGTATTTTTTATTATTATTTGTTTTATGATTATATGTATATTTTTAATGTACATATTCATGTCAATATCAGTTTTGCACCGCCTATACCGTAAATGTATTCCGATGTCTAGCATTCTTCTACCCAAAGGTTGCCTGGAAGAGATCACTTTAGCGATAAGGTCGTCCAAATTGTTATTTAGTTTATTCCTATATTCGTAATATAAGTACTTCTACTGGTGCAACAAAAAGTATTGTATTGTATTGTATTACATTGCATTATTGTATTATATCCTTATTTAATATTGCAAATATTGAATACTTGTATATGGGCTTACAAATGGTTTAACGGAATTAAATACCGGCCAGTTGCTTGTACTCCACCTGTACAGCTCCTTGTAAGAAGCTATAGGACTCGTTACAAGGTTGCAAGGCTAAAAGCTTGCTGCACGAGTTGTAAAAGTCAACCAAGACATAATATATAAGGTCTTAATCGGGTTTTACAACCCGCACATAAACATAAGCAAGTGACATCTACTCTGACTGACTGACAGACAACGCACGGTCTAAACCTTCTCTGAACCACGATAGAAACATGAAATTTAAAAGATATGTTTTAAATTTCATGTTTCATCTTATTCAATAAAGAGGTGCACTAAAGTGGTTTTCGTAAATTTGACCCGCTAGGAATAAAATAGGGGCCACGATTTTGTACAATAATAATTCGTCATTTTTTGACATAAATCCATGAATATCGATATTTATTTGCCTTTCCGATTAAAAATTAAGACAAAAGAGTCTCAGAATTTTTGGAAAATCCTTTACTGGTGTGAATAGGTGACATTATGTGGAAATTTTATTGTTTTAGTAATTAGAACGACGTGTTTTAAAGTTTTTAAACAATCGTCCGCCAAGGGGAGCAAACGGCCAAAATAGTGGATGGCAGTTTGTTTGGGAGTTCGAAAGAGAATACCACAAACGTAAATTATAAACATGTGTTAAGATAAGATAACCTGTGCTCAGTGGTTTAGACGTTGCATCCAAGCGCGGAAGGTTTCGGGTTTGATTTCCGGTCGGGTCAATTTAGGAAACGAACTTTTCTGGATTGTCTCGGGTCTGTGTGTACTTTTTTTTTCTCGTTCCCCTAACATCTAGTCAAGGCCCGTATTGCTATTGTTTTTATTAACGTTTCTTAATTCTATCTAATGCTTTATTCTTTCTTACTCTATTATTTCTTACTCTATTATTTCTGTTCCTTAATTTAGTTACATTTATCCTAGTATACATCTTGTTAAACATATTTAGTTTAGCGCATAAATTTCTCTTAACTTCCTACTGTCATACTATCTACTAAATCTGCTACATCAACTTATCCGTATTATTTGTACCTCTACGTTATACAATAACTACACCTAGAGGGCTTATTCTAGTGTAGACATTTGTCCTTAATTACGCAAAACTAATCTATCTTACTTCTAATGGATTGTTACTATATCTAATGTATATACAATTTTGCCATTATACTACAACTTACTATCTAATGTTTATTTCCCTATTTATATAACTTTACCACTTACTTACCTATTTATATAACTTATCTACTACTACATCTTATTTTAATTACCTATATACTATATAGGTATATATACAATCCCAATAATATCATATTTGCTACTACTAACAGTTTTTGCTAATGGTCTGTATGTACTGGAGGCATCTGGGAGATACTCCCAGTAGTAGTCGTCTGGTTCTCAGCACAGGGAATGCCCTAGTTTGTGATCGGATGATTGGTATGTATTGTCTGGCGCGATATTTATTATTATCTTATTCTTTATTATTATTATTTATTTATACTTCTCTTTATGTTTTTAATTTCAATTCATTTCAAGAATTACGCGGACGAATTCGCGAGGCAAAAGTTAGTGTTCTATAATGTTATTCTATATCCGATCACCAGACTGGACCAAATTGTAGTAATTAGATATTTATTATTGAAGCAATTCCTCATAACTGAAGTATGATTGAAGCCTGTGGCCGCCTGTCTCCAAGCGACAGTTCCGACACCTTAGTATACCTACGCTTAACCTATCACAGACCAGTGATGAGCCGGATATCCGTATCCGTGTCCGCAGATATCCGAGTGGAAATTAGATCTGTATTCGTATTCGTTACTTTTTAGCAATCTTGAACAGATCTTCTACATTAATGAGTTTCGTTATACAGAATTTTAAAAACAGATGACAATAATATAATAATAATAATAATACTCCAGACAATTACACAGATTGTGTGACCCCAAACTAAGCAGTAAGCTTGTATTATGGGTACCACACAACGAACTCTGGGGGAGTTCCCAGTAACACTCAGACTCCAAGCTAATTCAGAAAATTCCTAAATTGACCTGACCGGGGCTCGAACCCGAGACCCTAAGCTTGGAAATCAGATGCATGTGCCACTGCGCCAACGGGCCAGTCATGCAACAATGAAATATAATAACTTCGAATTGCTTTTTATTTCTTAAAATTACAGTTTTGGCACTTTTTATTGCAAAAATCAAACAATTGTAATAAACATTATAATAGTGCTACCTCACTATGTTTACACGAAATAGGATTAATTTAATTCTATTACGAACAAACAAACGAAGTACGAAAGTTGAGGTCCGTATCCGTATTCGCTAATCTAGTCACTAATAATCCGAATCTGTGGTCGTATCCGCGGATATACATCTTTAACAATCCGGCACATCTAACAATGGCCCATCTCATTCTTTCTCGGTACACGTACAGAGTAATAGATAAATCAACATCCTTACTTAATACTCTTTTCATTTATGATTTCAAACGTTTTTATTATTCCAATATTTATGTTACTTGTTGTACGTGTATACCTATTTCAATATATTTTATATTATCTAAAGGCGTATATTTATTTTGTTATAATTACTTTGTTTTCGTAACCTTTGATGTGTTGTCTGAAACACGTTAACTTCAGTAAGCTTCGTTGACACTTTGCTCTTATGTTATTTACGCTTATTACTATCTATATTATTTAATTTAATTAGTGTGCCTGAATAATCTGTCTAATGGCGTAATAGAAACTGAAACATAAACAATATGCTGTAGGTATTAGTAGGTTGCATAGCGCCGGCTTATGTTGTATTAATTAAGCTAACTTAAGCTCTTATATAATTGTATATATTAATTGTATTGTACTAATATAATTGTATCGTACTAATGATGACTAAATGTGATTCATTTTATCCGCTTATCTATTACGTCAAAGTCTAAATACTGTCAAACAAATGATAATCATTGTATTACGATACTAGCGACTCGCCTCGCCTTCGCACGAGATTTTTTTTGAAAATGAAATACAACCTAGGTTACGCTTTAATAATGTAGCTTTCTATAAGTGAAAGAATTTTTGAAATCGGTTAAGTAGTTTTTGAGTTTATCCATTACAAACAAACAATCAAACTTTTCCTCTTTGTAATATTAGTATAGAAGTATAAAGAATTGAATTGCGGGCGCAGAGGAGTGTGAGACTTGACACGGTTCTTCACACACAGTTCTTGACACAGAAGAAGCACTTCTTCTCCATATGCTAAAGCTAAAATTTGTATGTAATGTGTGTTACAAATACATTAAATTAAATTAAATCAAACAGTGGCACAGAGTAGAGATTGTTGCCAAAGAGTTTATAAGTTCATAATTTTATTTATGACCTAATTTCGACCACGGGGTGACCTAGTGTTAATTATAATGTATGGAGAAATATATATTTTTATACATTATATGTACAAGTAAATAAGTACATAACTTCACCTATTAGAATAAGCGTCTGAGACTATCCGGTTTCCAGTTGAAATGTGTCATAATTTCAGTTCGTTACTTATATTTTTTCCTGATGACGACATGGACCATTATTATCTTTTCCAAGTAGAAAAATAAAAAGAAACTAAAAGCAATCCCATTACGTAAATTACCTTCTTACATTAATATCTCAGTGTTTTAAAAATTGAAAGCTGTCTGAATATTGTCGACTGTACTTAATTAAGAACCTTACCAACCTTACTCATCGAAATGTATATGTCGGAAAAGACACGGGGCAACTCGCGCTTTTGCAACTCAGCCATGAGAAATAGGTACCTACCTAATCTTACAAGAGGCGAACTACTCCATAAAATACAACATTAAGACAAAGTTAATGTGCAAACGACAGAAAACTCTTTGTAACAATTATTACGTAGGTAATTGGAAATTTAATAATGGCAAACGATCCGTCAGAGAAATGGTATCGCACCGGCCACCGTAGTCTAACAGACTCAGCGCCGGCCCCGACGTTCCGTTAGCGCGTCATAGGAAGTCGCGCTTTGCCATGGTATAGTCAAATGAGTGCCTTTTATTATTTCCACCGACGACGTATATATACTTGGGCGTCAAAAAACAGACGGTAATATAGAAAAATCTTTACACAAAATACATACCTACTATTAATTTAGTTTATTTTAAATTTATTATGATCATACACTTTTTTAGACTCACGGTTTGTATCCATTATAGCAATAAATTAACGGGTCATTACCACCATATTAAAAATTTTGAGTTTCCTATTTCGATGCTGTTGCAAGCACCATGTTCACGGGTTTACTGGTGAGACTGCGGGTGGATATTCGAGAGCACATATTTCAGTCTACCCCCATTCTGGCTCGTAGTTGTTATATTTCACCATCCCTATCGGAACTCACTCAATAATCCCCTCGACAGTACACACTCAATATATCGTCACGATTTTTAGTAATCGCCTGTCCTATTGTCCTTAAGCCTATCACTGGATTCCACATATTGGACATTCAAACCCGTCCCCACGATTGAAGCTCTTGTTCCGAGAGATTTCAATGCTTCTTTGACCATTATGGGTATGTAACGACGTTCTGTCGACAATATTTGTGGCTTGTGAAATTCGATCCAGTGATTAGAACCTGCCTCCAGTATATGTTCTGCAATAGCGGACTTCTGCACGTCATTATTCTTCACCACTGCTATGTGCTCCTTGACACGAAATTAAATAGAACGCTTGGTTTGTCCGTAGTAAGCACGCCCGCAACTAAAAATACGAATAAATACATTTTTTAATTATCTACCGCTAAGTATTTAAGTCTTGAACATTACTAAAAATATTTAGGAAAGTTAGTTTTCTAAATTTACTTGCATGACTGCGTGTCTGAATATTCGTGATCCATGATTAGCGATGTCGTAGGTCTGGTATTTGACAAACATGTCCAGATGTTTGAGCTTGTTTTCGGTACTTGCGAGGATCTTTTAACATCCGGCATTTGTACACATCGGTACATTACTTTGAAATATGATGAGCGACCGTTTGCGATACGTGCTCGATAGCGAACACTTATCTCGGAATGTCTCGCGAAAATTTTACTAAAAAAATATACGAAATATCCTCAGGAAATATTTCATTTTATTATTGTCCAGAATTTTCCGTGGAACTTTTTTATCTAATAATCTTTACACATGTGACCTTCTATTAAGAATGCATTCCAGCTAAGGCATGCAATTATCGAAATGTTCCGATAATCGATAAAAAAAAATTATAATTTTTTTCCCGATAAAAACCGATAATTACCGGTTTTCATAATATTTTACAAAAAGTTATTTTTTCACATGTAAGTTAACTATACAATTACCTAAAATTAACCACAATATTAAAAATTAAACAATTTTTTTGTAGGACGAGATATATTTATTTATTCAAAGTAATTACCCCTCGTTGTCTATACATTTTTGCCATCTAATCAAAAGTTAATTTAAATCTTTGCGATAGAACTCTGGGGAACTGGAATCCACAAACTGTGGAAGAGGATTTGGTACTGCTTCCTGGGAAGAAAATATTTTCCGTACAAAATATTGTCCAAATCGCGGAAAAATGGTAGTCGGTTGGGGAGTATGGAGGATGGATGACAGATGGTTTCTAACTGCAGGTTCTGTAGTGTTAAAACTGCTTCTCGAGGAGTGTGAGGTCTTGCGTTATCATGGAGCAATAATGGTGAAGATCAATTGACGAGTCGGGGCTGTTTTGCTGCGAGTATCGCCATCGTTGTTCAGAGTTCTGCACAGTAGATATTTGCTGTTATTGCTTGACCGGATCGGGGGAAGCTGTAGTGATTTACACCATGAAGTGACCACCGAACAGTTGAACAGGTGAACCATCACCTTTCTATGGGTAAGCTTCGCTTTAAGGCGTTGGTGTGGCGTTTGACCCGGAGTTAGCCATTACACTGTTTGCTCGCGATTATCCTAAAAAATCCAATTTTCGTCACACGTCGCAATTCGGTCCAAAACCCTTTCATTTCTGTACCGGCTTAACAAGTTCAAAGCAGGCAAGCATCAACGCGCGCTGCTCACTGCAGATCAGTGAAATCATGAGGCACCCATTTTACAAGGTTTTTAATTTTACCGATTGGCTGCAAATGGGTCAATATTGTGAGTATCTTAACGTCAAACGATGCCGCTGATTCCTTGGTAGGTTGATACGGATCGGCTTCCACCATAACCCTTATTCAACGCTGTTTACCTTAGTGGCTGGTCTTCCTCGTGGTTCATTTCTTCAAATCGAAGTTTCCACTACTAAAGTGGTTAAACCAAAAACGCACAGTGCGTTCGTTAGCCGTATCTTCTCCCAATACAGCATTGATGTAACGAGCTAGTTTCTGCTACGTTAGTCCCACGTCGGAACTCGTATTCGAAAATTACTCTGGTTTTCGCTGTATCCATCTTCACGTTAAAAGTTGAACGTAAAAACAATTGAAAGTCCGAACAGTCAAATGTCATGATTTAAAAAAAATTAAAATGTTATAGTTTTCGTGTAAAAAAAGTTAGTCTGAAATCTGACACTACGCAGGTTTAATTTTAATTCAAAGTGGACAGTGCGTTAAAACGGCAATTTCATACTTTAATCCCTATTACATACTGAAAAATAAATATTTTAATATTTAAAAAATATAGTATTTTTTTAAATTAACGATTGTATTTCTGTATTAAATTAAATACAAAATATTGAAATCAACATTTTGGAATTATTGTAATCATTAGTTATTTTCTTATACATACATTTTATATTTATATTGGGTCCTTACATATGAAATTAGCGTTTTGTCGTACTGACCACTTTGATCTGAAATATCTCTTCTTTGGTTAAGAATTCCAAATTCAAATTTATAAATCCATTTAGCTGGTACATTTGAGTTTTGAAAACAGTCATTCATTTGTTTTTTTACTCATTATTACTCATTATCAATATCGGTATATTTAAGAGTACGAGTTCTACCGTGGCACCAGTGCTGCAGAAACGGCTCGAAGGATTAATGATGTGTACAGCACTATTGTCGCAAAAGTAAGCACGATACGTTTTTGGTTTCAACGTTTTCGTTCTGGAACCTTTCGACCTTCAGAACCAACCCCGTGGACGGCCGGAGACCAAAGTGGAAAATGAAGAATTAAAGGCTATTGTAGAAGCGGATCCATCACAAAGCACTTCAGAGATAGCTGCAGGCTTCGGGGTAAGTGACAAAACTGTATTAATCCACTTGAAGCAAATCGGGAAAGTAAAAAAACTTGAACGATGGGTACCTCATGAATTGAGTGAATCGAACTTGCAAACACGCGTCGACTGCTGCGTTACTTTGCTCAACCGACACAGTAATGAAGGGATTTTAAATCGAATCATTACTTGTGATGAAAAGTGGATACTGTACGATAATCGGAAGCGCTCGTCGCAATGGCTGAACCCTGGAGACCCAGCCAAATCCTGCCCTAAACGAAAATTGACTCAGAAAAAGTTACTTGTGAGTGTTTGGTGGACTAGCGCCGGTGTTGTTCACTACAGCTTTCTAAAATCTGGTCAAACGATTACGGTAGATATCTATTGTCAGCAACTGCAAACCATGAAGGAAGAACTAGCTGCTAAACAACCGAGATTGGTCAATCGCTCTAGGCCACTGCTGCTTCACGACAACGCAAGACCACACACTGCACAACAAACAACCACTAAGTTAGATGAGCTACAATTGGAATGTCTGCGACATCCACCGTACTCCCCGGACCTTGTTCCAACAGATTACCATTTTTTCCGGAATTTGGACAACTTCTTACAAGGAAAAAAATTCAACTCCGATGCGGCAGTCTAAACCGCCTTCAAAGAGTTTATTGATTCTCGCGCTCATGGTTTTTTTAGTAAAAGGATCAATGAACTACCTATGAGATGGCAAAAGTGCATAGATAACAACGGTGCATACTTTGATTAATTAAATATATTTTACAAAAAAAAAATTGACTTTATATTCCTCCCGTACAAAACGCCAATTTCATATGTAAGGACCCAATATAATATCGTGATCACAAGGTACCACCATTGGGTAGTTTTAATTTTATCTAATTTTATTTTAACATAAAAACAATTTACTGAAATAAAAGTACATAAAAATATGTAAAAACTTAGATTTATAGAAAAATAAAATAGAATTTGATACACAAATAATACGAACTATTTACACATTACCTACGCAATGTTATTTTTTCAGTTTTTAGGTTAGTCTTTTTTAACACTTCCCGAATAATCGGTTTTATTTCGGAATCAGCTCTAATGATTGGGAAATAATTCCAATATGATTTTATATTTTTTTATCGAATACCGATATTTATCGATTTTTCTTTCGATATTTATCGTTTTTCAAAATGGACCGATTATCGATAAATAACCGATTATCAATTATCGGTTTGCATGCCCTAATTCCAGCTATACAATTCACATCAATTGGCAAAAAATCTAAGCACATACCTGTATTTGAAGTACGGTCAATGAATATGTAGAAAAGAAGGCCGACTCTCGCTATGCCTAACGAAATTACTCTCGGCCGGATACGTACAGAGTTTTTTCTTTTCTTGCGTTTCAGGGTGCGATATGCGGATAGCGTCTAGTTTAATTACACATTAGTACATAATAATAAAAAGCGATGCACACGGAGAAGTTATTCGTGTTTGTTAAATTTAATTTCTAGTAGTTATGTGGAAGAATGATAACTCTGCATTCGAACGATTAAAATTATTTAGGCAACTAAAAGCATTATAATACGTTAGTTTATGCGAGTTAGACATTTTCGTATTTGCAACGATGCATGTGCGTCGTATTAAAGACAAGCGGAAGCGGTCGCGTGTTTGCGTCGCGTGCGACCCCGATTGGCGCTACAATAGTTACCCATATTCACCCAAAATATTGCCGTTGTGTGCGTACCACGGCGCGTGCATATTAGCGCGCACACATGCAAACTACGTACGCCAACTTTCTATGAAAACATCCTACTGTTATATTTATAGTGTGGTATGGTACTCAATACGGTACCTGTAAAGCAAGGATACAATAAGGAGGCCATTGCAATGACGATACTTATCGTAATTTATCATGATTGTATTTATTATTTGATTTATTATTAAATATTAATTTATTACGTACAGTTATTACACAAATGCGCCAGATAATTCTTGGAACTTGTTTGCATTCTTGAATTTTGTAGGCACAGCCTAAATCGCATGGTACGAGTATGTGTCATTAGAGTACACTTTAACTTGACTAAATTATTTTACTTTGCTTAGAAATCACGTGGTTAGGTCTTTTAATTTAAATATCTTCACGATTCTTATCACGTACATCGTATCGTTATTACAAAATATCTTAATTTATTAAGATATTTATTAAGATATCTTAATTTATTATGATATTTTGCAATGACACATATTCTCTGGCAATGCAGTTTCGTAATCGTTACATCCCATGATCCCAAAAATACAGTTATCGATTATGCCATCAAATATACAGTTATCGGTTATGAGGTACATACCTTCACGCTGTATCCCTAACGGGGTAGTCAGAGAGGACGGAGCGCCAAGCGTCGCGGTCCTTACATACTTCTTTCGCTTTCTCAAATGTCATTATTCTCCTCACATATTTTCGCCTAAACATACTTCCTCAAAGTGCAAAAATTGGTATTTAAACAAAGAGTATCACGATTTATTTTATTTAACTAATTAAAGGAAGCACGAGGGCAGTAACCGCCTAAACTATTATAGCCAGCTGCGTTCGCCGATGATTTATTACATTTCATCATCCTACAATATTATCAGAATATCCGCTAGGAACCATTAGTGAGGTTCCATTCCTTTACGTAAATGAAACTTTAATAATATGGAAACAACTATTATTAACAAGGAACCCTTTGCTAGGAAATATGAATATAATTATTTTAATTATTTGCATATTATTTTTCAGTGTAACTTCTCATTTACTTTAAATATTATATTTATATTAACGCAATACCTATCTAAAGTAAACTTGTTATGTTCTTGAAACCTTGTAAACATATATCATTTCATAACGTATTTATTATTATAAAAAATAAGTAATCTCATATTTTTATAGAATATACTGTTGCCTCCCAACTTCGGATTTCGCGACTCCGCTTAATTTATTTCCATTCTAAATTTTATCAAAGCGGTCAAGCCGTTTTGGAATAGAATCTTTAAATGACAATAACTTTTTTCACTATCATCCGATTTCAATTAACAAAGCCTAAATGTTGATCTAAGCTTAGTCTAATCTACTTGTGAAAACCGCAAGAAAATCCGTTAAGTAGTTTCTGAGATTAGCGTGTACATACAGACAGACGAAAATTAAAAAAAAATGTTTTTTTGTGTTCTGTTACTCTTTTTATATCACTCATACTCATTTTTTGATCAATTTATTCAACGTAAAGACACAGTTTTTACTGCTTTATTATATGTATCGATGTATACGCTGTAATATCATACCGATAGACATACGTGTTGGAACTGTAAAAGATCGTATTCCTAGATTGTTTGCCGAAACCCTTAAAATTTAACAAAAGATACGAAAAAATGTATTAAAATTATCGATAGTAAGTACCACTGATATTATGCAGAATATCCGTATATATCCGTATCTCATGAATCTCCAGGATTGCCTAAACACTCATTTTCCCCTTACCCATTCTTATACTCACATCCATGGAGATAGGCGATATGATCATGAATATTATTTACAGTGAGTAATAGGGAATTAAACAATTAATTGTAATATACACTAACATTATATACTAACATTGTTATGCCCACAAATGGTTCACGAGGACGTATTTTAACCTGTTTCATGCTGAGTGGCGTCCCCACGCGGGTCTCATTGGACATTCATTGCGGGTCGTCGGGCACACAAAACACATTTGACTTGGTAATTCATGCTACATTCAAAACTCAATGTAATCGTATGCTGCAACCGCTTTTGTTTCATGTAATATTTCATAGGGATGAAAGAGTAATCCCTTTTTAAATAATTAGAGGACAAGTGATTTCATAAACAACGTATTTTTTTGTATATATATATATATATATACATATATACGTATATATACAATTATACAAATTGTATACAATAGCCCTAACGATCTACACTCTATCCCCACATTCACGCAAATACTTTCCGGAACGATACATGAAATTGCGACACGAGATCTTGCCTCGCCGAAATCTGAGCATTCTGACAATAGTTGTTTGATCCATCATCAGACCCTGAACAGCATCTATCTATCTATCTATAACTTATTCATAGAGATCATTTCAATGAGCTTAATCATGATACCTCTACTGTAAGTGGCGAGGAGTTGCATATCCCGCTGACTTCAGATGATGCTGCAGCATCTAGTCAAGGTTACTACGTTATTGTGACATTATTGAAGTCACAGTATACTAAATTTCGCATCGATTAGACAAATATAAAATGCTCGCGGCCCTTTAAAAACTAAAAAAGAGCTGATATTCTTCAAAGGGCTGAACTGATTTTGATAAAACATGTCTAAGAATCACCGCTAGAGAACCTGCTTTCAAACAAAAAAGACCACATCATAATCGGTCCATTCGTTTAGGAGCTACGATGCCACAGACAGACACACAGACACGTGAAACTTATAACATCCCTTCTTTTGCGTCGGGGATTAAAAATACCTAATATGACAAATAATAATCAAATATATACTGTAAATAGGTATGTATAACGAATAATATTTAATTAGGGTTTTATACGCTGCCATATCGTTCATCGGATTGCGATAAAAATTGGGAATAGTGATAGCTTGAATCCAGAGGAAATACATAGGCTATTTTAAAAATAGAAGTCGCGGGCATTAGCTGGTACAATAAATAGATTAAAGTGATTATGAAAATATAAACTTTAATTAAAGTTAGAAATGTTAAAATTAATTTTATGATCAATAAATGTTGCTTCGGTAAAAATTAACTCGATTCTATACATTTTGAGGTCTCGAAACCCTGAGATTTTCCAGAACTGTGATCCTGCGATGTATCCCAAGACTAAGAATGTCAAAACTTCGCAAACCCTAATACAGATGGATTTTAATAATTGGAGAACATAATAATCGATCGATATATTTTGGCTTTGACAATACGACACTCTATGTTAGCAACAGACTCCACTTCATTTGTGATTAATTTTATTGATTAATGAGCCAGATGGCGCCCGCAGTTAGATACCAATGTACAGCAACAGTCTCACAAAATATTGCTTCGTTACCACAGTATCCGTTTCCAATTTAACTTGGTAAAATAAACTCCGTTGTTATTGTGTAGATGTGTTGAAATATTAATTTCGCGTATATACTCTCACTTATCTTTTCAAAATAGAATCCTTACTCAAATCTGCTGTCTTCATTTACTTACATAATTACGAAAATGGAATGTTCCTAGATCGAGCCATATTTCGATAACACGGTCATTAAGTAACAATAATTTGAACTTGATATAGAAATCTTATTGGATAATACAGATAGAATAGAGTTGATCGCAGTTATAAAGATCAACATTCTGTATAATAAACCAAAAGTCAATTTAATGTTCTGATTACAATCAACGTATTTTTTAAATTATAAATAAATAAGTCCCTAATTAGAATTCATTGAAAGCACAACAACGAACGCTTAAAAATACAAGTAACTTGTTTATACTTAATATCAAATTATTAATATTCGAACCACGTTCTCTACATAAAATTATTATATTTTTGCATTATAAAATTCGAACAATCAGTTTCAGATAAAATAACTGTACCAATCTATACCAATGTAGTAGGTAAGTACTAATAATTGCTCATATAACTTTAATGGCACGGAAATCTGTAGTGATTTAAAACAAAATCGTGTCTGATACACTGAATATATTTTTCTCTAATATATAACTAGAGAGGCTCTTTTTAGGCTTGTCTAAATTCATTTTTAGAATTGTTAGGGTCCCAATATAAAATTTCAGCCTCAATATTTTTGTAATCGAAAAGTAATCAATTGATTGACTTGAAAGACATAACGGTTCATTTCGGATACGCGGTTAAAGTATATTTCTACATCGAAACGAAATTAAAGACTTTATGAAGGTATGAATATATTTTTATTACATCTGTTTTAAATTTACACCCTCGTATTTTCTCACAATTTATACAAAAGCAAATTAAACATATAAAACGTAAAATTATGCACGTAAGTTCATCTATAATCAAATTATGAATTATCTTACTCACATATCAACAATTGATCGCCACTTCACTGGTTTTCTTACACGTGTATCTGCTCTGCTTCCAAAATCCGACTGCGCCTTCGACTCGTTGAAATAAAATACCAAGTGGTTGCGCCGGGTAATTACCATTATAAAAATGAAAATACCACCTAGCAACACTGTGTACCTGTCTTCTATTAAAATGTCGCATATAATATATTTGATTATAAGAATATATTTGATTATTAAAATATCGTAGCAGGCAACAGAATCTCTCCTTTTCGAGTGCTATAAATATAAGATTAGGTAACAGGCCCCTTTAGTCCTAAATACCACATTACATTAGGCAACAGGCCCCTTTCGTCCTGAATACCACACTAATTTAGGCAACAGGCCCCTTTCGTCCTGAATACCACATTAATTTGGCAACAGGCCCCTTTCGTCCTGAATACCACATTAATTTAGGCAACAGGCCCCTTTCGTCCTGAATACCACATTAATTTGGCAACAGGCCCCTGTTGTCCTGAAACCATACAAATTTAGGCAACAGGCCCTTTTTCGTCCTGAATGCCATTTTAGCTTTATGATTTATAATCAAATACATTTATTTTTTTTAATAATAACATCACAATATAATTCATGTAGATATACTTCATGTAATGAAATTATCACATTATATAATCATCATACATTATAATGTCGCATATTAATCTATACAATCACTTATCAAAATTAATATTTAACAATTTATTACAACAACAATTTATGTTCACTCTATAAGTATTATACATATTTTGGAATCATGATTAAAATTAATTCATAATGCAAACATGTATTTTATATAAACAATATCAATCAATATTGTTTATACAAATTTATTATAATACAAATTATATAATAATAATACAAATTATTAATAATTTCATAATATAGGCACACTTATCTTTGTAATAAATATAACATTTTCAACCTTAACACAATATTTGATTATTAGAATGATAATAACCATTTTCTACTTTTATTTTATTAAAAACACAATGAAACAGTTTATAAAATAACATTTTAATACACAAATTATTTATCACTGTCTTCGCTAGAAGATTGATTATGTGGTGTATTAAAATTCAGCCAAGGCTTTATTTTATCTATAGCTACTGCGGAATACTTCTTGCTTTTTCGCGTTAAAGGGGTATCTTCTACTTGACAACGATCAAAGTCGAATATTTTAGTTATCCTATATGGCCTCTGATATTTTGGTACTAACTTTTTACTAAGACCAGTAGCGGGAATTTGTTTTTCAGTACGTACTAATTGGCCAACAACGTATTTCGGAGGGGCGAATCTTTTTTTATCATGGCTTGTTTTTGGTTGTTTTGGTAAGTTTTCACATACGTGTTTATATCCTGCCTAATTTCACTTAAACTTTGTTCTGGTTTGTCGGTGACGTCATCATTTAGCTCACTAATTATTTTCCCTTCACTAGGACCTGTTAACCTTGTCCCGAACAAGGCTTCACTTGGAGTACGCCCGATTCCTTTATTAAAAGTGTTGTTTATTCCCCACTGTATATCAGGAAGTTGATCGTCCCACTTATTCTCAGGTTATTTCAGATTATGTTAGGTCAGATTATATTATTCTCAGGTTAATGGTTAATTATGGTTTTATTATAGCGTTCCACCTATCCATTGGATCTAGGGGTAGCTACCGCGTTTAAGACATGCTTGATTCCCTTTTTTAACATAAATTTCTTAAAAACAATGCTAGTAAATGACGTGCCGCGATCTGATATTATTCTCCGAGGAACTCCAAATATGCCAAAGTATTCATTAAAAATTTTTACTGTTGTGTGAGATTTCGTATTTCTGATTGGTTTTAGGTAAATGTATCGCGTGTAAGCGTCTATCAAAACAAGAATTTACATGTGACCGCGACTACTGCGTATAAAAGGCCCTACATGATCAACGTGTAACGTATCAAACGGAACTTTTCTATTGGATGTAGAAATCCTGGCCGTTTACCCCCTGATGAGTTTGAATAAGTGCATTCTAAACAAGATCTAACATACTTTTTTATGAAAGTGCGCATTTTTGGAAACCAATAAGTAGCTTTAATCTTTTCTAATGTCTTGTCGAGGGCGAAATGTCCGATGTCATCATGATTTTGTTTGACAACTTGCCAACGAACTCCTTTAGGCACGACGCACCTATCTCCCTCTGTCGTTACACGAAATAATTTACCATTTTTAAGTTTATAATTTATTTTAATATCAGTTATACTGTCTAGTTCTGGGTCTTTAAGAATGCTTATAATTCTTTGTATTTCTGAGTCTGCACTCTGCACCATAGTCAGCCAACAAGGGTCAGAAATATCAATAGTAACTACGTTACATCCATATGTAGGGGCCTCTCCGACTGGGTTTCGACTAAGAGCGTCGACATGGAGCATAGAACTCCCTGACCGATACTCTATATTAAAGTTATATTCCTGCATTAGCTCCCACTATCTAGCTACTCGGGGAATCATGTCTCGTTTCTGGAAGGTTGCACGCAAGGAATTGCGTCAGTTACTACCTTAAAATTGACCCCGATCAAATAAACTCTGAATCGTTGCAGAGATGATACAACTGCAAGAGTTTCAAGATCGTATGAAGAGTAATTTTGTTCCTCAGGACTGGTTTGTCTGCTAATATAAGATACGGGTTTTAAGATACCATCTTTGGATTTCTGGAGTAAAATCCCGCCTATGCCTATCTTGCGTCGGTGTGTACTTCTAATTCGAATTGGGGATTATAAAGGGTTAATATGGGTCTCTGTACTAAAGCATTTTTCAGAATTTTAAATGAATTGTCTTGCTCCTTATCCCAAATCTGTTTAGAGTCCTTCTTTAACAGCATCGTTAATGGTTTTGCTATTATAGAAAACCCTTTCACGAACCTACGGAAAAAGCTAGCCAATCCCAAGAATTGTCTAACATTGTGCTGATTTTGAGGTACTGGAAAATATTCAACAGCTTCTATCTTCTTTGATCCGGGACGTATACCCTCTACCGACACTTCAAATCCGAGATAGTCAACAGTCCGACCGAAGAAAAAACATTTGGATAATTTTAAAGTTAAGTAAAGACCCGCATCTAAAAACATCTTCAGAACCGACTCCAACCTTGCCATACATTCATTAACGGTTTTCGCTGGAATAATAATATCGTCCAAGTAAACTAAAACCTCTTTATACCGGGCAGATCCTAACACTTGGTGCATAATCCGCTGAAAAGTTGCAGGAGTATTTGCAAGTCCAAATGGCATCCGGTTAAATTCAAAATGCCCATCGGGAGTTACAAACGCAGTTTTATACTTATCTGTTTCACGGATAGAAGCTGATAATATCCCGATGCAAGGTCTAAGGTTGTATAAAATTGATTACCCGCCAATACTTTTCTTTAATAGTTATTTTATTTAATGCCCGATAATCAATGCACAATCTAAATTCGCCGGTCTTTTTTCTTACTAAGACTATTGGACTCGCGTATGCAGATGTTGAGGGTCGTATAATATTATTAACTAATAGTTCCGTAATCATTTCTCGATCCGTTTCTCTTTCTTTAATCGACAGTCTGTATGGTCTATAAACTACTGGCTCATTATCATTAAGTTCTATATTCATTTGTCCGACAGTTGTACTGCCCAATTCTTGCAAATTAAAAGCGAAACATTTCCTGTATTTATTTAGTATTGCAAAAGTTTCCATTTGTCATCACTCTTCAGTCCATCATCTTTCTTAACATTGCATTCATTAATAACACTATTATTCTGTGCATTGTCAGAGGTCCTAATATTCATTACGAGTGAATCATGGGCGACCTCCTCGTGAGCTATCCTACCCCGAGCTACCAGCGAACCTCTTTTAAAGTTTAGTGTATAATCTGCGGAGACGTTTAATACTATTTTTCATACCCCTTTATTATGAAAACGGAAAATGCCAGACAACAGTATATTGGACACCATTAAGAAAGCGAATACTGTCATTTACAAGAACGTCGCCCTCATATTGAGGCTTTTTTTTAATTTATTTTATTGCACACAAAAACAAATTACATATAATTGAAATTGGAAGCAGTAATCTACAAAAAGCAATGCTTATCTCTTTAAGAGATCTCTACCAGTACACCTCCTTAATAAGAAAATGTATGACGGTAGTGTGTGCTCATTAAAAAAATAATAATATATATTATGCATAATGTTATGTACATACATATGCCCATATATACACATAAACATACATACAAATTCAATACATCTCTAAAAATATAACATATATACTGTAAACAATATATAAACATATAGGCATATGATATGTGTAATGCATATGATATGTGTAATGCATATTATGTAATGTAAAAAAAAATATATACATGTATACAACATAACCAAACCTAACAAAAATATTATAAATATAGAAAACATGATAATATATCAGGTACATATTAAATACAATAAATCGGTATTATGCAAAAGACAGATAATGCAATTTCAAGTGTCTTTTGAAAGATGCTAGCGTTAGACAATTCCGTATAGATGTGGGCAGAGAATTCCAGAGTTTGACAGCTTTACAAGAAAAGGAACTATTATAAGCAGCAGTGTTGTGAATAGGAGTTTTCAAAAGGGTACAAGTACTGTTTCTGAGATTGTGATCCTTGGAAAAAAGAGAATGAAAACGATCACGAAGATATGAAGGGTAGGAAGGATTACGAAGAATATTAAACAAAAGTGTAAGGATATGAGAGTCCCTGCGCAAACAGATAGGGAGCCATTTTAACTGTTTGCGGAAAGTGGAAACATGGTCGTATTTACGTAGTCCGAATATAAACCGAATACAAAGGTTTTGAAGGCGCTCGAGTTTATCCAACAGCTCCTCAGTGATGTCCAAGAAACAAACATCAGCGTAATCCATCAAAGGAGAAAATCTTGAAGGCGTCTCATAGAATGACTAGCATAATTTATTCGTTTAGAAATTTCATTAATATGGGCCGACAAATAACAGCCCTAGATTTCTAGCCGTACTAACATAAGGAATAGGAAATCCGTTATAAACCACAGAAGGTACGTCTGAATCTTCCAGTAATCGCAGCCAGTATCTATTACCTATTAACATAGCTTGTGATTTAGTAGGATTAACGAGTAACCCATGAAAATGAGCCCACTGGTGGATGTTTAACAAATCATTATTCAATGACGAAACCGCTGATTGTAAATTTTCAAAATTAAAAAACCGATATATTTGTAGATCGTCAGCGTAAAGGTGAAATTTAGAAGAAATAATAAAGAGATACGAGAGATAAATATAGAGAAAAGCAAAGGGGAGAGGACACCACCCTGAGGTACACCAGCAGTAAGCTTACACCATTTAGAACGTAAGTTATCGTCAGCACGGATGCACTGTTGTTTGCCTTTTAAGTAGGAATCAAACCATTTAACTGTACTGGAAGGAACATTTAAAGATAATAGAATATTTAATAAAATGTCAAAATCCACTGTATTAAATGCATTGCTGAAGTCCAATAGACAGAGTATAGTAAGTTGTTTATTGTCCATTGCTGACCGAATATCCTCAGTGACATTCAATAATGCGGTGACAGTACTGTGTCCCTTCCTGAAACCCGATTGTAAAGGAGTAAAGAGAGAAGTCTGTACTGTTACTACTTTATAAAACTATGGTACATTCTATTATAACCTATGGATTAAGCACGTATGGGAGAACGTTTGATAGTTACACTAATGAAATATATAAATTACAAAAGCGTTTTGTGAAGTTATTGGTGCCGTCGACTGTAAAACTTAAATATCAAAATGACATCGATCTTTTGTTTAGTTACTGTAAGATTTTGCCTATGCCTAAGCAATTTCAATATTCTTTATTAAAATTGTATAATAATAATAAGAGCAGATCACTATCCATACTAAATGTCAATAATACAAAATTAACACGTAGTACAGCTGCACATAAATATCATGTACCCAGGCACTGTAATTTTTATGGTACAAGAGTGGCTAATTATATGGTCAGTAAACTACTAAATGACTTGCCTTCTAATATACGGAAATTATTTTATACTAAAAAATTTACTGCTATGATCAAAACATACTTCTTTTCTAAAAAAAAAACATCCTGTAACTGAGAGTTGCATCTGTGTTGATTTTGTGTTAAAACCGGTTTTATTTCTTGCTGAGTACTCGTTGCACACCTATGTCTCTTGGTATTAGATTGTGTTAGTTTTCATTGGTGGTACGACATCGCGCGTGGTAATCAATCCCAGCAACATTGTAAATCTACCCACATAAACTACCTTGGAAATAGATATAATAATATCTTGTTTATACGCGTGCGGTCGTACGTGCCTTTGAGGAATATGTATGTTAACCAGATTTGGTACATATAAACCCTACCGGGTTTAAAGTGCCCGTGAATTTTTTCTGATGTAACTATTGTGTTCTTTACTATAAATAAATTAAAAAAAAAAAAAAAAAAAAAAAATTACTGGTCATGAAATCACATAACTGCACATAAACAACTTTTTCTAATATTTTAGAAAGGGTAGAAAGAATAGAAATGGGACGAAAATGAGAGAAAGTAGAGGGATTATTACATTTGGGAAGAGGAATAACATAAGCTTTTTTCCAAGCCACAGGGTAAAAACCAGTTTCCAAAGAAAAATTAAACATGTGTACTAAAATGCCTATCAGTTCATCCAATAACAGCCGAATCATTTGAATAGAAATGTCATCGCCTATGGCTTTTGAAGAGATATCATTGATATACTTAACAATCTCCTCAGCACTGACTGACCTGAAACTAAATGTAATGCATTCAGGTTTAGGTAGGCTATGCAAATCCGCTATAGTTTGAGTCTTGGTCGAAGTATCCATAGTTAAAGGAGGCTGTGAGAAATGGTTATTGAGGGCATCTAGATCAACACCATCATATGATAATGACTGACACTTTCCAATATCAAGAGATTTGAGAAACTTCCAGACCTGTGCAGAGTTATAATTGAGACTTTCGATTGAATCATGAATATAGCGTCTTTTAGCATCTCTGCACATTCTATTACAAGCATTACGTAACTTTTTATAATGAGCAAAATTTGATCTTCTAAATTTACATTGATTTCCTAAATTTACACTTAGCTTTGTCACGTTTGGACATGTATTCACGAATCGATGAGTTCAGCCAGGGAGCAGGAAGATATCTGACTCTAACACGCCTGGAAGGGGCATGTTTATCATATAGTGAAAGTAATAAATCATAAAACCGCGTGACCTTGTCATCGATGTTATTGCTATTAAAAACAGATGACTAGACCCCTGCAAGAAAATCAGACCTAAGCGCCTCCAAAACGATTCCCTTAAAATTTCGCAAGGTAAGATATTCCGGCTTTCTCTTTGGTGGTCGAAGTTTATACGACAGGAAAACGAGATCATGGTAAGAAAAAGGAGCTTCAAGTTGACCATGAACAGTGACTTTAGAGGAACCAGAAACTATCATGAGGTCAAGCAAAGAAGGAGAACAATTAGGGGCATGATGAGTTGCAGATAATGGAAGAATATGTAGGTTATTGGAAGAGACAAGAGATTGAAGTTTACTAGAACGACTATCGTTTTTTATGAGACATGTGTTAAAGTCGCCAAAAATCAATGTGTGATCATATATGGGACAAAGGTCTTGAAGTAAGGAATCTAAAGAGACAAAGTAATTATTATGTAGAGATGGACTATAATAAACTCCAATAAGCAATTTAGCATGATTACAAAGTACTTCTAAAAAGAGATATTCCGATAAGCAATCCGGTTCGTTATTAGAAATGTTGACATCTTTATATGAAATGTTGTCACGTAGATAAATAGCAACTCCACCACAGCCTCTAGAGGTTCGATCATTACGTATAAGTTTGAATCCAGGAAGACCGTACAAAGAAGAAGAAAGGGAAGACTTGAGAAAGGTTTCGGAGATCAAAACACCATCCACTCCACTGCCGCTAAATACTGTCAGAAGATCAGAATAATGTGCAGGAATACTCTGTGCATTAATGTGAACCAAATTCAGATTACCATTCAAAGTTTGGAATACACTACTTAGCTTATCCTGCAAGGGTACTGTAACAATAGAATCATTGCTAGCATCAAGTGATGAAGAACATGAAAAAAAACTATCATCGAAGTCAAAAACACTATCCATATCTTTTACAAATACATGTACAATAAAGAATTAAAATAAAATAATGTTACTAAAAATAAGATGCTAAAATATAAATAATAACAAATAAATATTATGGTATGTAATATATATAATACCCAATAATAATTGTGTGTAAATATATATATACATATATGCATGTAGCCCAACAATGAATAATACTAAATACAATTCAACTAAGATCGCACTAACAATACTCATTCATTCAAAACATAACAACAACAATAATAAAAATAAATAAGCATAACGTAACATGTAACAATCCGAAATTAAAAGTTACAAAATAAAAAATATGCTTAAAACAAAAATAATTTGCAACAAAAATATAAAATCTATAAGCAGAAAAGGCGCTATGGTTAGCGTACACAATATTAAAAGCTTTTTATAAACAGAAAACGAAAACAATTATAATATAACTAGCTGTACCTGCGACTTCGTCCGCGTGGAAAAATGTTCCTTAACCTCTTTAGGTTACTGAGGTTACCCGAGGTAATATTGTTGGTGTTAAAAAAAAGTTATTCTCTATAATGGAACATCTGCCACATTAGATTTATGATGACGTCACATATATAAAAACCTGCGTATTCCATTTCATTTGATACCCATATTGTTGGTAATGAACAAAAAAATTATTTCCATAGGGAACATCCGCCATATTGGATTTATGATGACGTCACATGTACAGAAACGTTCCCCTGTGTATTTCATTTCATTTGATACCTATATTGTTGGTGTCGAACGAAAAACTTATTTCCTATTATGGAACATCCACCATATTGGACTTATGATGACGTCACATGTCCGGGAATTTTCCCCTGCGTATTCCATTTCATTTGATACCCATATTGTGGGTGTTGAACGAAAAAGTTATTTCCTATTATGGAACATCCGCCATATTGGATTTATGATAGCGTCACATATACAAAAACCTTCCTCTGCATATTCCACTTCATTTGACACCCATATTGTTGGTATTGAACAATACTCCGAGAAACCTAGAACATGACACCCATGTAGATCTATCAAAAAAAAAAAATATTCGCCATCTTAGATTACAAAATGAACGTCATTTTCGTAATCAGCACCGTGAGGTACTTAGAATTTGACAGCCATATCGATTTATCCAAAAAAGTAATATTCGCCATTTTGGATTTGAAAATAAAAGTCATTTTCGTAATCAGCACCCCGAAAAACCTAGAATTTGATACCCATATCGACTTATCCAAAAAAAGTAATATTCGCCATCTTTCAATGGAGGGTAGTTGAGCGCTTGACGAGTAAACATCGCGTTAACGTTGCTCTCAATAAATAATTCAAATCTGTGTAAAAAAAGACTTATTTGCTTTTGAAACTTATATCAAAAGAAAGTTGTTGCTATTAGCTATCCGACTGTGCTATTCGTTTTTAAAATAAGTGTTTGTGGTGTCTGTGAGCATTGTTTCAGTTTGTGATAAATTTCTTAACGGCTAACAGTGCAGGTACATTCGAACCGTGTCTCACGACCTTGCGCCCAGCTGACGGCCGCGCCGCCGCTGCCCGTGTCGTCAACGAATCAGCTGTTCGCATCGCTAATGATCACATTGGCGTATATTGACGACTGACTATCAACCACTACTACATTATATCTATCCGCGCGAGCATCTGCCTATTGTATTTAGTCGCAATATTTATACTACGCTTACATAAAATGCCTAACACGAAAATTCCTAGCGGTATGGTATGTGCGGGATGCCATAATGACATCACGGATAGGGAGTATTTGTGCTGTTATCTATGCAAAGATGTGTACGAGAGAAAATGCACAAATATTTCGGAAACGCGATTTTATAGCACAATGAAAAAGGAGCACAAGGAGAACTGGCAATGTGATTTATGTAGAAGTAAGAAACCAAAAACGGGTAATTTAAATACACCAGTACGCTTAGGAAGTGAAAACGTAGCGGTGCGGAGAGGGGGTTCCGCTCATACTCCGACTTACACAGAGCAGGAGTCTATTGATGAGACGTCAATTAATGTAAACCCGTCGGACCTCCAAACCCTCATCACCGAGATGCGTCTGTTTAGGGAAGAAATGCGTGCCGTCCGTGTGCAGATGGCGAGTCTGACTGCCGCCGTTTCGGAGGTGATGACCAGGGTCGACGCCTGCGATGGACGAGTGGACGAGCTGATTGTGCGCATGAACACCATGGAGCGTCGACTAGAAGAACAAATGGTTACTCCCCCTAACGACAGTACAATGGCTGCTACAATCGCCCAACTCAAGTGTGATCTGAATGATCGCGACCAAGATCTATTGCTAAATGACCTGGAGCTGTCAGGTATACCTGAGCAGAAAGGGGAAGCGATTTCACATATCCTCATGACTCTGTCCAACAAGCTGTGTGTCACTCTCACAGAACAGGACATAGTGAGCGCTACGCGTATTGGGCGGGTGCAGGAACCGGTGGAAGGTGGAACCCCAGCGCGGCCCCGTCTCATTGTGGTCCGACTGACGCGTCGCGCGGTGCGGGACCGGCTGCTGCAGGCAGCACGCGTGCGCCGTGGAGCCACCACCGAGGGTACTGGTCTGCCGGGTGCGCCACGACGGTTCTATGTAAACGAGAGGCTGACGCGTACGAACCGACAGCTATTTCAAAAAGACGCTGCCGGCAGATCGGGCTGGCGGTACGTGTGGACCAGAGAGGGTCGTGTGTACGCGCGCCATCACCAGGGTAAAGATGCACCTCGAGTCCGTGTACGTACTGAGGCTGATCTTCAGGTTTTTGGGCAAGGCTCTGTTTAATCACGATATCTTTTAATGTTCTTTTTGCTTTTATTTTGCTTATATGTATATGCGAATTTGTTTATTTCTATGCGATGTTAATTGTTATGTTGTACTATATACTAGAATCACGTTACATAATACATAAAAGATCTTTTATATGCTGTTATTGCATACTTTGCTATTGTTCCGTTTTTTATCAATATATCCGTGTCTCAATGTTCCTATTATTGGTGCAATATTTCAGTGTATTCTATGTCATGTATTATTATTTTCACGAGCCTGGGAGTGCTGTGGCGTTGCTTTTTAAGACGGGTATAATAAAACACATCATACACATACACACTACACACTTACTTAGATTTATAGTTGAAATGTTATTACTTGCAGAACTACTTATGGAACCGCATTATTTTTATAAGTATTAGTTAATTTCCCTCTATTATAATATACTATGGATGCGCTTATGTTTGTTAGATTGTGGATGTTATTTAATTGTTTTTGATGGATAACACAACGAAATTTCTGAAGTTAGCACTTTATAACGCGGGTTCACTGTGCACTGGGCACGACGACTTTCTGATCGCGATGAACCGATTCGACGCGGATATCGTAGCCATCAATGAGAGCTGGCTGCGAAGCGGCCAGGAGGCACGTGCTCCCGCTGTTCCCGGGTACAAGCTGCGGTCCGCGCCTCGGCCGCTGCACATGCGTAGCGGTCGAGGTGGCGGTGTAGCCTTCTATGTAAAAAACTGTGTACGCGCACGTACCGTTAAGCACCCTCAAGCTGACATAGAACAAATGTGGATAACTTTTAATGTTGATGGGTTACGTATAATCGTTGGCACGGCTTATCGACCTGAGTGGATAAATATAGATTTATTCCTTGATGCGCTTACTCAGTCTGTTTCCTACTTCTCAAACTATAACTACTTGATTTTAATGGGTGATTTTAATATCAATCTCTTAGACTCACATAATATTAAGTGCATTAAAATGAATCAATTTTTTGCCTTGAGCAAGTACTAAATCAGCCTACTCATTTTTCTACTTACAATGAAACACTTATTGATGTCATCTGTACCAACGCCCGTGTTCGACACATATCTGTCAACAATATAACGGGTTCACTCGGCCATGCTATGGTGAACGTCACACTAAATATAAAGAAAGTCAAACCACCTAGGAGATGGATCACCCATAGAAACATTAGGGATATAAACCTTAGTAGATTTACAGATGATTTAGGCAAATTAAATTGGGAATCAATACTTAGTCTTTCCACCGTTGACTGTATGGTCGGCGAATTCAACAAGTTGATTTTGTCCCTTTTTGATCGACATGCGCCTACAAAAACTTTTAAGACAAAGAGCAATCCGCCCCTGCCCTGGATTACTGACATTATATTTTTGATAGAGCTTCGTAATTCCGCATTGGATAGGTATCGGCGTACCAAGTTAGATAGTCATAAGAAATATTATAAAGACTTTAAAAAATTTGTGCGTAATAGTATATATTATGAGAAACGTGCATACTATAATTATCTCATTAATACGAAACATGATGATCCGAAGGTGTTTTGGAAAAACTTGAAAGAAAAAATTCTACTCAACGACAAAAAGAAGGATTCTCTGCCAGCGCAGTTTAATGACACTAATAGCATTAATAAGCATTTTCTTAACGTACCGGGTCCAACTACAGTGCCTATATCTCAATTATCGTTTTTTGAACATCATCGTATACTGGATGGGGAATTTATTCTAAAATCTGTTGACGAAACTGATGTGTCTAAATGCTTGTTGGCTATTACGTCAAATGCTTGTGGTGTGGATGGTATTACTCGAGACATGATACTTCTAACTCTGCCTCGTACTCTTGCAATTATAACTGCCATAATAAATAAGTCGATATGTACGGGCATTGTGCCCGCGCTGTGGAAAGCTGCAGTGGTGACACCTTTACCCAAAGTAAATAATCCCACAGATTTTAAAGAGTTGAGGCCAATAAGTATTCTGCCTTTTCTAAGCAAAGTACTTGAAAAAGTAGTTCATACCCAACTGAGTAAATATGTAGAGGATCGAGGCATTTTACCTAATAATCGGGCATCAGTCCGGATTCCGTAACGGCAGAGGCACTGTCACTGCACTCTTGGATGTTGCGGATAATATTTTGACAGAACAGGACTCTGGTAAACCTACAATACTAGCGCTACTCGATTTCTCACGTGCTTTTGATAGTCTAAATACTTCACTTTTTCTTTCAAAGCTCTATTACTATGGTATAAGTCGTCAAAGTATTGCCTGGTTTGACAGCTATCTGATAGATCGAGAGCAATCAGTTAAACTTGAGAAAGAAGACGGTTCTATTCTTATGTCGGACTATGAAACTGCCAATCGTGGCGTGCCGCAGGGAAGCCTTCTGGGTCCCCTACTATTTGTCATATATGCTGCAGATCTCACAAAGGAAATTCTGCACTGCAATAATCATTTTTATGCTGACGACGTGCAAATTTACATTTCTGTGCCTCATAATGGGATCAGCGACGCTGTGACAAAAATCAACGCGCATTTAGAACGCATTTCACGTTGGTCATTAAACAATGCCTTAGTGTTGAATGCCTTGAAATCGAAATAAATGGTTCTGCGATCAAAAAAATTAATCACACGTATTTTGGATTCAAATCCTGTTATCACAATTTCAGGTCACAATATCGATCAAGTGGATGAAGCCAAGAACCTTGGCATTGTTTTTGACAGTGAATTGCGTTTTGAAACTCACATACTACAGTTGGTTCGGAATTGTTTCTACCGCCTAAAAATTCTATACAACATTCGAAATCTGCTCACTGAAGAGGTGCGGACCACTTTATGTGAGTCATTAGTATTATCCGTGCTTAATTATGGTGATCTTGTATATGGTCCTCGCCTATATGCTAAAACGCAACGTCTTATTCAACGAGTGCAAATGTTGTCGTTTTTGCTACAAAATACCTCCTCGCACTCACATAACACCATATCTGAATACTGCTTCCACTTTAAATATGGCGTACCGAAGACACCAACATCTTGCGGGTTTGGTGTTTGATGTGATGAAATTCCGGTTAAGAAACCGGAATACTTATACGCAAAGTTTAGTTTTTCTCGATTCCATAACCGATACGTAACAAGACCCTCACGATTTCTTTTATCAGTGCATCCTCATAAAACAGTAGCATTTAAGGGCAGTTTTCGCTACCAAGCTACGCGCTGCTGGAACAACATTCCTCCACCCCTTAGGCTCCTTAATTCCAGCTTTACTTTCAGAAAGAATTTTAAAGCTTTTCTCCTTGAGCAACAAAAAAATGGAGTATCTGTTAGTTTCATAGCAGCAGCGACTTTCATATCCTAATTTAATTTATTAACTGTGATATAAATTGCTTTATTTCAATTGTTGTAAAATGTTAAATAAAGTCAATTATTTTCTCATCATTTATTTTAATTTAATTTTATACTTTAATTTAATTATATATATATTACAATAGTAATGAACGTAGATAAGTGACTTTGCATTCTAGTAATTATTATCGTTGGACAAATTGAATTTAATCAAATTTTGTGCGTTTCCGTTTTGTTATTATTTAACGTCTCTTTTAAATAAAATTGTAGTGATATTATATTATCATATTATTACATTACATTATATTATATTTATTATATTCGCACACATTCTCACACATACACTTACTCGCCATTCTATTCCACACTTTTGCTCGCGTAAGCCCCTGGGGTATAGCAGAATATCAGAGTTTTGCTCCATACTTGGAGTAATGCTATACTCTGAGCTATGGCCCATTTGCAACGCTGCAGCGCCCTTAGGTACATGTTGCATAGTTTTGTCTTTGCTCCTAATCTATGTCTGTATCATTGTCTTCTGTATTTTGTTCAACTGTTATGTTCCCTTAATCACGCACGTTATGTGTGTGATAGTAACTATGTACATATGTGCTTTGTCTGTAAAATGTACCTCTATTCTGTTGCAGTGTTGCAAATAAAGATTTTATCTATCGATCTATCTAATTAGCACCCCGAGAAACCTCGAATATGATACCTATGTCGATTTATCCAAAAAAATAATAATCGCCATCTTGGATTCGAGAATAAACATAATTTTCGTAATCAGCACCCCGAGAAACCTAGAATTTGATACCTGTATCGATTTAAAATCGAAAATGAATATCATAACATTCGCCATATTGGATTTATGGTGACGTCACATATGTATCTACCTTCCCCTGCGTATTCTATTTCATTTGATACCCATATTGTTAGCGTTTAGCATTATAAAGTTCCCCTATAAAGTTTCATCCCCTTTTTCACCCCTTTAAGGGTAGATTTTTGATAAAAAAGAAAACTATTTTATTTTTAATAGAAAATACATCTTAATCGGTTCAGCGGTTAAAAATTTCCCATACAAACTTTCATCCCCCTTTTCACCCCTTTAGGGGTAGATTTCTGAAAAATAAAGTAACCAATGTTCATTCCCTGGTGTCAAACTATCTCCATGTCTAATTTTATCGGAATCGGTCCGGCGGTTTAGCCATAAAAATCAAGCAGACAGACAGGCAGACAAACAGAGACTCGCATTTATAACATTAGTATCCCCTATAAAGTTTCATCCCCCTTTTCACTCCTTTAAGGGTAGATTTAAAAAAAAAAAGAAATCTGTTTTTTAACAGAAAAGGTTTTATCTATGTATTAAATTTCGTCTTAATCGGTTCAGCGGTTTAGCATTTCCCCTATAAAGTTTCATCCCCCTTTTCACCCCTTTAGGGGTAGATTTTTGATAAAAAAAGAAAACTATTTTTTTTTAATAGAAAAGGTGTATCTCTGTACCAAATTACATCTTAATCGGTTCAGCCGTTAAAAATTTCCCATACAAAGTTTCATCCCCCTTTTCACCCCTTTAGGGGTAGATTTAAAAAAAATAAAGTAGTCTATGTTCACCCCCTGGTGTCAAACTTTCTCCATGCCAAATTTTATCAAAATCTGTCTGGCGGTTTAGCTGTGAAAACGGAACAGACAGACAGACAGACAGAGAGACTTTCGCATTTATAATATTAGTATGGATTAAACAGCAAAAAAGCATAATGAAACATGTTTCTTGGTCCGAGGTAACAGACCAAAGTTATTTATGCGAAATTAGGATGTTCAGTTTATGCCATTGCCCAACCTCTATATGACATAGTTGTCAAAACATAGTGTCAAAGTCGCTGTGACAGTGACAGAGCAAAGCGTATTTATATAAAAATAATAGGGTAAATTTTTTCTTTATAAAGGATACAAATAAAAGCATTCCAAAGGTACCTGCACAGTAATTATAGTAAACACAAAATCAGCTACACTATTTAATATCCCTACGCCGATTGCCAGTTCTGGATGCCGATGACGCTGGCACAGCAGTATTTCCCCCTTGTGTCGAACCTTTCTCTAGTGTTTGTTTTGATGCAACTGTACCTTGAGATGGAATACGCTCCACGAGGCTATGCAAATCCAACATTCGTTCGATCTTGTGTCGCGTTTTATCAGGCAACGATATGACTATTCTGCCTTCCTCGGTCCAACAGCTATTAATGCCGAAATGCTTTCTCGCAGCTACGAATACATCGTGACGGGGCTTTGTTAGAAACTCAGAGATCGTTAAACCAGTACCCTTCAACATTGTCTTCGACTTCCACACCTGACACCTGTCTTCAAACTTACGAAATCGAATCAATATGGGCCTTGTCTTATCTCTTCTGATACCCAAACGATGACAAGCCGAAAAGCAATTGGCCGAGATGTCACTAAGGCCCAATTTTTAAACAGCAAAGTAACGATATTAATCACATTATCATCAGAAGTTTCTGCGGACCCATGTAGTAATAACACCTTCCTTCTTGAAATAGTTTCGTGGCGATCAAGAGCAAACGAAAGAAGCTCCAACTGAGATTTAAATGCTGACAGTGTCGTCAAAACAAAAGATTTAAACTCCATAAATTCATCTGCTAAGGTCCTTACGTCAGGTGTCTTGCGAACCGATGATGATGTCTCCCGAAGTTCAGCTTCATACTGTCCCATCCTCGAGTTGAACATTTGAGCCAATTCGTCCAGGTTAGCACTGAGTGTGTGATAGAGATCCATCATGGAAATGTTGAGAAGTGATAATGGTGGAAAAGCAATTTACTTACTATTTAAAAACAGGTAGGAATATTGTGAATGTTGTTGTCTACAATAGCTTAAGGGTTGAGCTTTAATAATAAATAAATTAAAACATTTATAAATAACTATTACTATGTTTAAAATAAATAAAACACAGGGATAACTTTTCTTAGGTGTTCACTTTAAGTCTACCCTCCTTTTTTTCCTCTGGCTCTGTATATACTTCGATTACATTCGGCCCCGAGACAGATATGTCATTCTTAATAAATAATTTAATTTTGCTGCTAGTTTCGTCATTGGTGGGTAGTTGAGATATTTCTAATATATCACTAGTTTTACGAATAACTATATGAGGTTGTTCGGTAAAAGATTGGCCTATCAATAGTGGTACATGCATAGCATTATTGGGGACAATAAAGAGATAGATTTCGGCTGTCGCGTCATCTATTTTGACCTTAACTTTTATTTTACCCATTGCTTCGACGCTAGAGTTTCCAAAACCTCTAAGTATTGGTAAGCCATCAACATTAAAATAACTACCAATATTTCGAAATTCAGAACAACGTATCATAGAGCATTCGCTGCCCATATCTATAAAAGCTTTAAAGGCAATACCATTAACGAATGCTATCTTATGAAATTTATCAGAGAGGTTATTTTCAATTATTTGTCCTGCCATAGTTCCAGACGAATTTAGCTCCAGAGTATTCACTACCGAATTTAAATTTTCCACGCGCATAATCATTTTTTCAGTGTGTACATTTTTAGAATAGCACTGCTCCGTGTCATGACCGATTTTCGAACATTTACTACACTTCTTAAGAGGCTGCGTGCACTGAGAAAGAGTATGACCTTCTTGTTTACAGTTATAACATCTAAGGAATTTATTGGGGAACCGTGCTTGTGTTTCAGGATCCTTAGTCAGTTGACCTCGATGCGCCTTTCGTTCAGAGTGCTGTTTTACGTGTCTTACATTTCTTAAATAAGCTAATAATTTATTAGGGTCATCATATTGTGCGGCTTCCGCACCTAATCTAACCGATCTATCATCAACACCATGCAAAATGCATTCCACAGCTCTTTTACCAGTTATAATCTATTTAGCAAGGCTATTTTATCGTAGTAATAATCTTCCAGCGAATCTCCGAAACGAGCGCGCTTAGCGAGCATATCACTAAGCATTTGTCCATAATTTTCCTCAGATGGAAATGCAGCTAATAATTTAGCCTGCCATTCTTCCCATGAAAAGAGACCAGAGGAAAGTCCTTCATACCACCGTTGTGCCACACCTTTTAACTTTGATAGTGCAAAATGAATAATTTGTCTTTCATTCCATTTGTATATAGTTGCACATTCCTTGACCTTATGTAACCACATGGACATGGTCTGTTCTCTTTTCGATGGATCGAATTCAGATACAGTATTATTATGTTCAGAACCAAATCTGTCAGAAGTGCTATTCTGACTGAAAGATTTTAACGCTTCTATCAGCTGAATCAGATTATTAGGTTGTGTTGACTCTTTTGACTCACCGCTCTGGTTGCACCGTCGTTCTGGTGGAGACCGTAGAGGAGACCGTAGTTCTCGACCTCGAAGAGACGTAGTCCGCGGCGGGGACTTCACCGAGCGGGGATACTGGCGGTGCTGGCTCTCGAAACGCCTATGAGTCTTGCTACGTGATCTGGTTCGGGTTCGAGAATACCTTCTGCTCGATCTACGTTGGCTTGAACGACGATTCCGGGTTCGTTAACTGGATGCCACACTTGATCTTGATCTGCTACGGGAGCGACAGCGTAGATTCATATCACGGGGACTCTTACGTCGGAATGTTGTCCGTCCGTAAGTGCGGTGACGAGTTCGACTCCTGCGCTGATGTGATGAAGTTGATGAAAGCGGTACTTCCAACTCTTGAAATAACGGGAGTAAAGGACTCCCGGTTTGATGACTTTCGCCATCCAAGTCCATAGTTCTGTAATAGACAATGCGACAAAGGAATCTCTTTTGATTACCCACATAGAAATTTTGTTAATAGGCGTCGTTAAAGTTAGGGTGTAATTATCATTAGTTTATTTTGTTAATGTTAAGGCTAGTTGAGAAAAAAAATTACAGTAATAATCGTAGATTCATTCCACTTCTGAAATGTTAAAGTATATTTCTACACCGAAACGAAATTAAAGACTTTATGAAGGTAGGAATATATTTTTATTACACCTCTGTTTTAAATTTACACCCTCGTATTTTCTCACAATTTATACAAAAGCAAATTAAACATATAAAACGTAAAATTATGCACGTAAGTTCATCTATAATCAAATTATGAATTATCTTACTCACATATCAACAATTGATCGCCACTTCACTGGTTTTCTTACACGTGTATCGTGCTCTACTTCCAAAATCCGACTGCGCCTTCGACTCGTTGAAATAAAATACCAAGTGCTTGCGCCGGGTAGTTACCATTATAAAAATGAAAATACCACCTAGCAACACTGTGTACCTGTCTTCTATTAAAATGTCGCTAACACGAGTGTATTTTATATACCTATCTATCTATATAGTAAATAACAATGTAAATGTTGGTTTATTCAACGCGCGCCACAGCCATAGGATATACCTACTTACCCATAGAATTACACTATCTTTATGTTAAGAGTAGTTAGCGCCGTAAAACTTTGAAAGTCTAATTCAAACCTTAACAGGTTGTTAGACATTTTAAATGTAATCTACCTAGACGAAGTCAAGGAAATTATAAAATGTTTCCAAACGCATCCCTTAAAATATTAAGTACATTTATACATATACTCTAACAAAGTATTCTCCTTAAGGACACATCATCACGTTACGAACTCCATTTAATACAGTTTGCCATTAGGACTGTACATTTTATGTAATTACTTTAAAAGCATTTTACATAATTTTGAATTAGTATGTATATTTTTTGTAGTACTCTTTTAAATGCCAACACTGTTTACGTTGTAAAAACTTTCTTCTTGCCATGTGAAACTTTTTAACTTTATGCTAATATGAAATAAATAATTTAAATTATGTTTCCTTAGTATAATATTAATGACCTCAGACGAAATAATAAAGGAGGACATAATGTCCTGAACAACATCAACAAATACTTAATTTGTGAACAACACCAAATAACGCAGTGATCAATGACCATTGAGTCAGTTTTTTTGACATATTATCGTTTGCATATGGTACGTAGAACAGTGTTGTCAAATTGATTCCTAGTATCTACCCCAGTTATTATAAAAATAACGTTACCGTTTTTTTCATTTTTACATTAACACCATTAGTAACTAATTTATACAAAAGCAAATTTTTAAAAGAACTTTTCATAAATTATGTTGGTAATGCAGTGAAAAGTCGAAAAGGTACACAGACTTCCTGTAATCACACCTACATGTGTAATAAAAAACAACGTACCAGTGTCTCTTTCACAAAAATAAAAATTCATATAATGCTTTCTTTTTTTCCCCAGTGTTGGCATAACGTCATCTCTCATCACACATCAACAAAACGCAACCGTGGCAACCATGACTCAAAACAACTTTAAGTGACAAAATGGCATCCTCGATCTGAGTTACGACGTGTTTTTTTGAATATTTGTTGTTTTAACTTTTTGATAAAAAACTTGTCAATACGATGGTTAAGTGCTGTGCCTTGATGTGTGATAGTGTCACATACAAAAATATACCAGGAATAACTCCTTCGGTAAGTGAATTGCTAATCTAGAGTTCTTACTATAAAGTATTTGTGTTTTAATTCGTTTTCTTTTCAAATAGCTTCTACATTGAAATAATTTTACAAATTGTGTACTATGACTTTTAGTATTACAAACCACGACTTAGTTTGGGGAGGATATTTTATAATTACGAGCTGACTATTTGTAATTACGAATATTTTTTGACATTTCTGGTGCTAGACAAATTTACAGAGGCTGAACTCAGAGTGATTTCCACAAATATATTTTATTCTGTCCTGTAGTCCACAACCATGAAACAGCGTCGTACACTATAAAATATAAAAGCTTGTACTTATATTTTTCAATTTCCTGAAGACTCACAGGTTAAAAATGCTATTAAGCTATTTACGATAAGTCTATATTCCTATCTCAGTATTGGGTATTGTATTTAATTTCTAATTTCTCGTCAGAATAAAGACCACATATTTTTATCACCTGAAAGGACGTATTTAAATCCAAAAATGAAAAGGACTGCCACATCTACACATGATTTTTAGAGTTTAGAAAATGCTCCATTAAATTTCAATGCACTAAACTGTCCTGTAAGTTCCATAGTATATTACAAACAATTTAAATTTTAATAAGGTAACCAGAGACCATCTCGGTTTGCTTTTGATACGAAAAAAAGAAGTTGAATATCTAAGGCTGCATTTTTCGCTGGCTAAGCAGAGCAACGTTTATTACTTGAATTAGTATATAAGGTAGTTGTCCTGCTTGTAATAAATAAAAAATAAATTCCGCTTTGAGCTTCAAATTAATTTCATTTTTCTCTACAAAAGAAAATTACTAAACAATCAGTTATCCTGTTAAAAGAGAAGGGATCCACAACTTATACATTGATTAACCCAGATGATTGTTCATAAAATCGCACTGGATTTGCCATTTCACTGCTAAGTTCCATATTCTCCATTTCATACCTTAAACTTAAATTCTCTCATTTTTGTATTTTATTTATGTATGGGTACTTCTAATGTACAGTCAACGGCACATCAAGTGTAACAACCTTGCACTATATGTTATCAGAATAGGAACTTTATTTTTATAAAAACGCTATGGTTGATGTACTGTTGCCTGTACATAATATGTCAGTATTATATTATGTGAGCTACTTTCTCCAAGTTTTTATATTTTGAATTTCTTTTCTTATTTTTCATTATACACATAATACATTATTAATTTTTTCAGCACCCCGAAGATATTCTTGGGCCATCGAATAGAAATTGCATTGCACCACCTCCAAACTAATATATAAATAGACCATGAGAATATTACAAATTATATAACAAGCCATCTTCAATTCTTAACAATTACCTTACATAAATCCGTTTTTGCCCAATAATCATAGAATTTATAACATGTTCTAATGGCAACACTTGTTGGGGTTTTATGTTCCAGTCTCGGTCCGAGTTCCAAGCAACCAATCCAAGCTTTATACCCTCTCAACTACACAATTCGGCATCTTCACGGTAAAACAATGAATTTTATAATTACGTCACGCGTCTTTAATGAACTAGCTCAGCCATGGCATAGTTTAACCGCATGCATTTTGCTTTGTACGTGTATAGCTGGGCATACTTTTATCGTCCTCACTGTGTTGCTCGTGATGGTACGTCTTTCTTTTGTACAAACAAACCAACGACCAGAGACATAATATGAGGCGGTTATTCAGTCATAGATTTCAGTACTTGCTGTACAGTTTTCACTTGACACAAACCGCAATTTAAAAAAGATGTATTGCATTTTAAAAACTGACATTACTTTTTTCTACATTTTCTTTTTAATTTTTAACGTATGTATATGATAAGGACCATAAAGTTAGTATACCTTGCGGAATAGAGGAACAAAGATAAGTTATCAAATGAAACCGGAATCGAATTGCACCTGAGTGTGTAAAATTTGTCTATGAGTGAGTGTTTTTAGAGATGTTTTGGCACTATCGGCATTATATCGATAGCTTGCAAACAATCATAAAATCAATATGATGACGATGATGAACAGCCATGAACCTAATATACCAGCGCAAATTAATTAACATAGTACAACATACACTCTGTCAAGAAAGTATCGGGAAAATTTATTTTACCACCTTCAAAGTATACTCCTTCAGAAACGATACACTTACGCCAACGAATAATCCAATCATCAAAACATTTTTTAAACGCTTTTTCAGCAATTGAGTTCAGTGCTCGCCGCGAATTCTCCTTTATGTCTTCTACCGAATGAAAACGGGTGCCACGAAGTGGTAATTTGAGTTTTGGAAAAAGAAAGAAGTCGGCTGGAGCCATATCTGGTCAATAAGGTGGTTGTTCGATGGTATTTGTTGAGTTTTTGGTCAAAAATTCGTTCACAATGATGGCTTTGTGCGAAGGCACGTTATAGTGGTACAAAATCCAAGAATTTTCTTTCCATAAATCTGGCCTTTTTCGTCGAACTTGCTCTCTTAAACGCCGCATAACGCCCAAGTAATATTCTTTATTTACCGTTTCACCTTACGGCAAGAATTCCGAGTGCACAACACCGCGATAGTTAAAGAAAACAGTCAACATGACTTTGACTTTTGATCGAATTTGGCGTGGTTTTTTCGGTTTCGGTTCAGTTGGAAGCCGCCACTCGGAAGCTTGTTAACTAGTTTGCATATCAAACTCGTAAACCCACGTCTCGTCACCAGTAACAATGCGTTTCATGAATGTTTGATCGGAATTGACTCGTTCTAGCATGTCCTCAGCGACTCTTATGCGATTGAGTTTTTGGAGAAAATTCAGGTCTTTTGGGACTAGCCGAGCGGCAACATGTTTCATACCCAAGTGATTATTTAAAATGGTACAGATCGACTCGTGAGACACAGACAGTTCGGCGGCTATCTCTCTCAAACTTGAATGAGGATTTTCAGTCACTATTTCCTTCACTTTTGCGATGTTAACTTCAGTTGCAAACGTTGATGGCCTACCAGAGCGAGGCAAATCTTCCATCACATCTCGACCGCTTTTGAAAGCTTTGTACCACTCATGAGCACGTGTTTTTGATAAAGTCGATTCACCGTAAGCCTTCTATAACATTTTCAGTGACTCTGAACACGAAATTCCATTGGCGATGCAAAATTTAAGACAAACTTTTGTTCGATGTTTTTGTCCATTATGAAATTCGCAATACACACTAGAATGATATAACTAAAAACAGCACTGTATTTAATCTAAATAACATAACTCAAACTCCGCGCCAAAATGGGAAACAGTTGTGCCAATCTAACAACAACAACAACAAAAAAATTGAATTTGGACCCATAAACAAATCATCCATTCCCGATACTTTCTTGACAGAATGAATATTAAAGTCACTTAGTACTACTTTCATTTTAGCGTAATAGTCGGATGGGAACACACATTTCGTCTCTATCGGTATGCTCAATGTTTAAAAACTTGACAGACATAAGAACCAAACAAATCTTCGTTCGTCAATACTTTTAAGTTTTTTTTATTTATTTTTGAACTTTACAAGTAAAAAATTAAAGTAAAAAGTTTTGAAAATATGTGAGAGAGAGACTCTTTTAGTTGTGATGGTAGAATACAGTATTTTAGGCTATAAAGGCCAGTTCGACAAATATAGACTGTCAAAGCAAGCAAGACTACAGTGGTCACATCACATCAACGCCATATCTATTAATAGAGATCTGTGCAGCGACCACGTTGTATAAATATTTTCTATTTTAATTGGCTAGTTGCAATAGGTAACTTATTAAACTTATTAACGTTAGGAACTTTTGGGAACGTTAGGTGCTCATACTGGACATTGCAGGAACATTGTAAGAACAATAGACTTCGCTTTTATATAAGTAGTTCACTAGATAATTTATTCAACGTTACATAGTGAATGGCTCGTGACAGTGACAAAGGCGTAATTCCGCAACGAGCTCGTCTTACGGTGCGTCGACCCTTTTTCGACCTCTATTACTCATCGTAGAGGCGTTATAAATTCCTTTGCTCTAGTAGAGGCACTTTGTCACTTGCGTTTTCCCGATACAGACATCGTGCACACGAAACACAAGCTGTCGTGTATTTCAAATATACTTCCAACAAAACATAGTAGTGATGCGTATTCATATAAAAACATTTCGATAGTTATGAGGTACTTTCATGGAGCGTTCTACTTATGCTATGCACTCTATGAGTGACAATTTCATTTATTTTGTATGAAATCAATTTACGTCCAAACACTTACGGTTACTGCGTTCTATTTTGTAGTTTGATTTTTTGCTGTTTTTGCCACACCACCGAATAGAATAATAAACCATTATATATAATATTTAAATATCTGTCGGAATATACAGAGATAAACACACATGTCCAGTATTGGTTATGTACTGCTTAATGCGAGCGAGAGTTGATATTTGTTAGTGTAAATAAACTGAGCAGTGGTGAATAAGTTGGTCAGATATTTCGTCTCTAGAGATTGAATGCTCCATGGATACCTTTGGGACAGACTTTCCCATGTCGTAAAATACGTCCGAATATTTTCTTTATAAACGTAGATGATTGTATAATAAGCATTTCGCTTTTCCAATTTTGAAATAGAATACTAAAAAAGACATGGCATGATGGCAACATCATTCACAACATTTTCTATTCGGGGTGGATAAAATATCAAGGTGAAACAAAATCACCTTGATTACCAATAATACATTTTTTTATTACAAATGGCGAAGCGGGTCATATAGAAATATCAAAGTTAAATCCATGTATCCCAAGTAAACCCAATTGCAGATGTTTCTGAATGTATGTATTTTCCAAACCATCGGTATGGAAAAAAACCTGCACTGAAACCGACACCAAACTCCATCAATTATGATTTTTCCAACATCCTTTTACAATAATATGGTATAGTGTATCTGTAGTAACGAGATGCTAGGCCATTCCAAGACTCATTCACACCGATAAATGTATTTAAAGCATTCGATGTGAATTGAGCCTTATGATAAATCTTTGAATTTTGTGCGAGTGTGGGAATGATTTTGAAAAAGAAGTTTTTATTTAGGTACAGAATCCAAACATTTATTACATATATACTTAATCAATTAACAGTAATAATAAATAATAACAAACATATAATTGTTGCTATTGTCAATATTCATGATTAACTGTTAACAGTTAGTCATAATAGCTAACGGATGGCATCACTATTATTTTGAAGGTGTTGCTGCTTAATAATGATATGACGGTATTTCTGAATGTCAAAAAATAACTCCGTCGAGAAATACACGAACTAGCGGAAGCACGACTTTTAATTATGTCTCTATTTATATATCCTACGTTTCCATCCATGTCGACATCCTAGAAAAGCTTTCATAATAAATGAAACTAAAACAAAATTTGACTATTTTTTTTTTAATGAAAACCGCAGCATATGTTATATTCGCCTACAAAATATACGCCAAAATAACAGAAAATATACCAGAACAAAAAAAAAGTAGTACCCTGGATTACTCTCTGAAAACTCCTCTACCTGCCAATGATAGTCCCATCAAAATCAGTTTGGTCGTTTCGAAGATTAGTCCGAGGTAGACGAACAAAAATATTGTTGTGTTTGGACTATGGTTATGTACAAATAAAAATGCCTTTATTTCGAAATCACAAACAGGTACTTCAATTTTATTTAAATGTACACTGTATAGTTTATAAATTATATTTAATAGCATTATTTCAATACGTAGATAGTACACCCATAGTAAAATACTCAGGTGTCATTCGAAACATTAATAAAATAACTATTGTTAAGAGATTATAAAATCAAGTGTTATTTTGCAGAAATCCATCGAACACCTCAGATATGTACATCCATATGACACTTACGTATTCATAAGAGTACGTAATACTACGTACGTAGGTACGTAAGATATGTAAGTACCAGTAAGTAAAAATATACTTATTTAAATTAAACATAAGTAATACTTAATAAGATTACATTCAATATTTAGTAAATCCGAGACGTAACAATAAGTTTTTCAATGCTTATTTATCTCTTTTTTCGTTCACGATTCATGAATGTTGCTGGGGAATCTTTGTAATTTATCGACATTCATGCGTAAAAATGCTAGATATTACCAAATGTGTTTTCTCGCAGATTTTCTTAAATTCCTACCCACTGCGATTTTGTTGTCGCTATTATGTAATTAGTGGTTCATAAATGTCATCGCCTTAACCATAAACACTACATAATAACGGCTAGGAGTTTTCTATTAGTTTGTACCCAAACTGCCGGATGTACTATAAAGCGAAAATTTTTTATGTCTGAAGCAATTTACAACAGACTTCGGACAGTTCTGACGTAGTTCATGTTACAGTCCTGTAACCTGGACCCGAGAATAGTGCCAGATTTCACCAAAGTTCCCTATTACTTAGCGAACTTCTAAAAAGGATAGGAGTCCGCTAACGATGATTTTTGGTTCGCTCAGTATTAGGGGACTTTGGTGAAATCGGGCATAAGCTTCCTTCATGGGCCTCAGACTACGATGTTTGCCGCCTTTGCGACTAAAGGGGCCTCCTTCGGGGTCGCGGACGATTGGAGCGAGAGAACGACTCCGATCTAGCAAGGAGGACCACAGCGCGTGTGGTCCGCGCTGTCGTGTATTTTGAATATACAGAAGGCTAGAATGCTTCGAAACAACGCCAGCGGCTCCGGTGTGTTCCGTATAAACAATCCCGAAGCTCTTTGATAACACACTGAAAACAACGACTGCAGGAGTTGTGTAAAAGCCCGACATACCCAGTCCTACCCTCAAAAGGTTAGGAACTTGTGTGTGTCTTTAATCAACTTCAATACTACTGGATATGCATACCAACTATTGGATATGCATACCAACGTAATATAGTAGCAGCAGTAATCGTATGGAAAGACATAATTATTAAAAATTAATGTTTATGACGTTTATGCTAAAAATATAAAAAAAGTTTAGAACTGTCAAGAGTGCAGACAAAATAAATGAAGAAAAACTGACGAAGAGTTACTGAGTAAATTGTGTAATACGGCAGGCTATCTGGGGCTATAAAATCCCTAACAAAAACACATGGAACAGGTCTAACAGAAGCCAGAATTTGAGAAAAAAATAACTTTACCACACCTGATCGAGAAATACCTTAGTACTTTTTAAAAATGAGGCAGAGTATACATATATAGCGTGTCGTACAAATATACGGACAGAAAAATTATATGAAAATCCATTGTTACTGTGCTGTTTTTTTTTTAATTTTGGATATTATCAGTATTGTATTATCAAAAGATAAAAAGTTTTTATCTCTAAGTTCGCAAAATCGTACTGGCCACTTACTTTTTCTGAACATTAATCATAAATTCAGAAAAAGAAAAGGGATACATTTAACGACACTTCAAAATTGGTTAAAATATAGACAAAATTGCTATGAATTGCTAATAAAAAATATAATGCCTTACAATAAAATGCTACTCCTTCATTAAATAGACATAAGCTTTAAAATATTTAGACGCTGTAAAATAATTATTGCCAATAAAAAAAATAAACAATCATTTAAAATAATAGATTGTGCTATGAAAAATAACATTTTCTGTAAACTAAATAAATAATCTTGAAGCTGTCATCCCGACAATGCCGACACATGGAGTTGGTGTATTGCGCGACGTCTCTTCCTAACTATTGGAAATAACTGGGAAATACACCTACTAGTACTTATAAGATTGCTACATATACATAAACCAACAGCAAAATATGAAAAGAGATGGAAGGATATAGAGATGTTTCAAGGTGAAATTTCTCGACATCAACTATCTCCTTAGAGTGCGGACTCCTGTATCCTGTTTCAATACTGTTCTTAGATTAAGAAATACACCTACTAGTATATATAACATTGTTATATATAGATATACCAACAGCAAAAGATGAAAAGAGATGGAGGATTATAAAGATGTTTCGAGATTAAATTTCTCAACTTCGTTCAAATTCAATCAATCAATCTCTTTAGAGTGCGGACTCTTCAATACTACTCTATGTAATAAAGCGGATTTCGATCTGTGGTAAAAATTGTGGTAATAAGATCTGACCTAACCTAAGCAAACAAGTGTTATAAATACATACATCAAAAAAGTCTAAGCAACACGCATCATTTACAGAAACCGCATGTTTTATTAATTTATACTTTATTTTTTTCCTAGAAAAGGAGATTGGTATACAATCTTTTTTGTTCTCGGAAACATAATATACTGGCTGATTTTAAAAATAGAATCTTTTCGGTTGTTTTGTTTCCATTCAAATAAAAGCTAATTGTTTTTTCCCGATCTCATGTGTTTTCGTTGCTTGATAAATTTGGTATTCATCGCATATTTATCATTTTGAAATATACAGTTTTTGAAAAAATTGAGTGGTGAGTAATTTTTTATGTTATGACGCGACGCCATTTGACTGCTGATGAAATGCAAAGAGCTGTAGGAATGCTACAAGCGGGAAGAAATCAGTCCCAGGTGTCTCGGCATTTTGGTGTCAATAGGAGCGTGATTTGTCGTCTTTGGCAGCGCTACGTTAATACAGGGGATCCTGCTGAGCAGCACCCAGGAGGTGGAAGGAGTACAACTGCTCGACAGGACCGATACATACAACTGACTGCAAGACGTCAGCCGATGTTAACCGCCCGGGTGATAGATTTAAAGCTACAATTCTCAAGCGGTGTTGTTGTTAGCCACCAAACCGTGAGAAATAGGCTGCATGAATAAAGCCTACGAGCACGACGCCCAATTAGGTGCCCACCTATACGCCATGGGAATCGCGCCCGTCAAAACGAATGGTGAAGGGAACACTTGACATGGACTCAGGAACAATGGAATAAAATTTTATTTTGTGATGAATCCCGGTTTGGATTTAGGCCTGATACGAGAAGGGTAAGAATGTATCGTCGTCCCGAAAATGCTGAACGGCTGAGATTCGTCCAGGAAATGCACCCTTACAGTGGCTCCACAGTGATGGTATGGGCGGGTATTATGAAGAACAGACGAACTGAGCTCGTTTTTGTAGATGGCAATATGAACGCTGAAAGTTACGTTGAAGATGTCCTCGGGCCTTATGTTCACCCATTTGCACAAAGTTTTGGCTCAGATTTCACGCTGATGCATGACAATGCGCATTCGCACACAGCTCGGTGGACCAGAGAGTACTTGGCAATGGAAAACATACGGGTATTGCCGTGGCCTGCACAATCGCCAGACCTCAATCCCATCGAGAACGCATGGGGCATGCTCCAGAGACGTGTTCTAAAAAACCTGGACAGAGTGTCGACAACCCAACAACTGAAAGACTTGTTGAAATTCCATTGGGACCGATTGCCGCAGGATCAGATAAACAATCTTATAAATTCAATGAAAAATCGCTGCCGACAAGTTTTGAACAACAGAGGCGGTCACACTTTGTATTGAATTACCAAATAATTAAAAAAATGACGTTATTTAATTTTATAAAACATGAAAAGTTTAATTTCGTTTTAACTTTATTTTATACTACGTATGTTACGGTACACATATTGTTAATTACTGTGATTAAATTAACAATTGAATGAAGGATTTTGTTGCTTTAGTCACTAATGCGTCAAAAAATGCTTAGTTATTATTTATAAAAGAAATATAAATGTATTACAATAGTAAAAGTCGTTCAAAAGTTCAAAATCGTACATGTTGCTTAGACTTTTTGTTGTGTGTATATAATCGTGTTTGTATAAAGTTACAAAAAAATTTGCAATATTTTACCCAATGTGAAACAATCTAAACCTTAGCCTGCATTTGTCCTCACGATTTCCTCCCAAGCATTTATTATCACTATTACACCACATTCAAGTTTCAGTGATTGAAGTTGTAACCAAAATTTTATTGTGAAAACTGTTAATTTTGAAGTTTACCATTTTTTTATAGCAAAGATCATTAATTTTAAAGAAAATCTGATTTATATCAAAAGTAGCAAATTTATTGAGAAAACTGTCAATTTTAAATATTGAGATTTGTAGATAAGATTACTAATTCTATAGCTCTATTATACATATCCCAAAAGGAAATAATAAAGAAACAAATGAAAATCGCGCCTCACGATTTGCTGTCTTTTCGTTCTGAATTTTCTGTATTTGTGAGGTACAATTATCCTTTAGTACAAAAATAATTTCATAGATACAATACATATACCTACTGTATTTAATTAAATTCGACAATAAACAGCGTCAGAACGACTTTAGTAACTGTCAAATATAATTATATAGGTAGGTATTCGTATCGCATTGAAATTATTTTTGTACATAAGTGTAATCATTTTACAAGCTTTTATTTAACTTGCCCTGTTAGTATGAAATATAGATCAAATCTTACAACTGAATTTTGAAACAGGTATCTCCACCCGATTGAGCTGAAATTTTGCATACACGTTTAGTTTGGATGACAATGCATGGTAAGCTAAGTGACATCATTCTCAATCCAACATGGCGGACTCCCAAAGAAGGTGGACCAGTTATTTTTAATGTTTTTTATGCACTCCCATGATATGGGTAACAAATGAAAGGGTTTGCTGAGAAGAATACGAAAACAAAATGACGTCCCACTAAATTCGATATGGTGGAGGCACCAAGGTTTCACACAAAATTTTCTTATCTACCATCATGATATGGATATCAAATGAAAGAGTTTGCTGAGAAGAATATGAGAAATAAAATGACGTCACAATAAATTAAGTATGGCAGATGGTTACACTGAAGCAACACAAATGCTGTCTAAGAAAACAAGTAATCGACGATATTCAGCTGCTAGTTCTTCTATAGCGGCATAAAGGGGTTTGAAGTTAACAAAATCTGTACAACAGCACATTAAAAATTTTTCGCATCTTAAACTCTCTAGAACTCAGCAAAGAGTTCTAACATAGGTATAACGTACCTACTCCCTTATACAGTTTTTATACAGCTTTTCCGATCGTATTACGCTTATGACTTTAGAAGAGATTCAATTACGGTTTAAGCTGGATGTTAGCGGTACCGAATAATTTTGTAAAGCTCAAAACTGTACAATTTCGTTTCAAGAGTATGAACTGCGTAATGGATTACTATTATGCTCTACTAACACTGTAGCAGTTCAAGGGTACATTTTGCGAAACTTAGTACAGCTGGCTTTGGTTTGGCTGTTTTGTTACGTACAGAATTTCAACCATCTCTGTTCAAAAGACAATCCTCACCCGACGCTTTGTAATGAAGCGGGTTCCGTATCCTCAACTACGAGAAATGAATCAACTTTACGAAAGCAATAGAGTCAAATTGAGCCGGACGATTACTTTACCTCTCATACCTCATTAAATCATCATAATATAATAATGAAAATTTATTTCTTTAATTAAATTCATATATGTACGAAAATAAAATAAAATTTCACTTGCACTAATATAATATATTAGTGCAAGTCAGTCAGTTTACCAGTCACTTGCAGACCTGGGCTGTAAAATTTGTGACCCAAATTATACTTATAAATTCTATATAAATGTTTATACAGCATTACTGTAACTTTCTTCAGCAGCTTACAGAGAAGAAATAGCCTATTATTCAGCTCTTTTACAGCTTCTTTATATTACTTGGGATTGTATACATATATAAAGAAAATAGTTATATTTAGACATTACGAAAGATGTCGCGTGACATACAAAGTGAACCCAACCCACCAAGACGAACCAAGCCGTCTGCAAATACGACACACATTTACATCAACCGCCATTTTGTTAGAAAACAGCATCGATACAATTGCTTGATTCCCTCTTATAGAACAAAATGACGGTTGATCGGCGGGGTTATTACCTAAAAACTTGCTGACAGCGACAGCCACGCGATCACTACGCGACCGGTGACTAATTGCATAAAAAAAATGATATCATGAATGACATTGCTTATCTATTATACTTTGGCCGTAAAATGCACTTTTCGCAGTAGATTTAGCACCGCTATACAAATTACATTACACAAATTCTTCGTTTTGACAACAGATATCGCGCGATATTGGCTGTCGCATGCTGTCTGCAAGTTACGTAATAAGCGTGCGGTTTACTGGGTGTAGGTAGATATTTGTTGTATTTAAAGGCAGATCAGCTTATTTTGATTGCACTGGTATATTAAGATACTACAATACACCAGCTAAACAAAACTTATTAATAATTTTATTATACTAGAAATATTTAGCAAAACTTAGTACTAATGTGCACTATAGAATAGTTATCCTTTTAATGCTCTGATTAAGATTCTAATAACATAAACCCCATAAAAAGTCGAAATTGTAACAGCCTGTATGCTATCCAATAAGGGATGAAGGACAGTTAGATTATTTCGATAACTCACGAATCACGATTGACGTAGACCATTCGGGATGACTGTAGCGTGAATTCGTAGCTCTACGAATATGTTGAGAGCAGCATAGAGCACTAATGACTAATAAATGACTACGACGTTATGCTACAGTCACAGAAAGATCACAAAAAGATAGAACGATATATTTAAAAAAAAATTAAATCGACCAAAGTAAAAATATAATAATTAAAAGACATTTTTAAAAACTAACTTTTATTCAATATTTCAGTTGTAATTTTAATACTTTGTAACGTGCAGAAAATTTATTTAGTTTAATTCTTCTGTACGTATGTACCTATGTTACCGAACTCCTCTTAAAGGTCTGGACGATTTTGATGATTTTTTGTGGGTGTTTGACTGGGTCCCGGGATAATTTAGATTCACAATAGGACCCGCTAAGTGGCGCTGCAATCGGGTTCTAGGAAATTTTATTTTTTATTTTTAACCCCCGAATAGCAGGTACCGTTTGGACAAGACGTCTGTGGGGTCCGCTAGTATCCTTAGTATAACAGATACAGTTTAAAATAAAATTAACTCTTAAAAAATACTTTATAAAATGGTAATACTAATTTGTGTCGTTATTTCCAAATGATTTTATTTAACTTGAAGGTAAAGTGTAAACCTAAATAACGCACGAAAAAGTCAGTAACCTTGTTCTTGGCACGGTGGAACTCAGAAATGGAGCCGAAACTGTTATCTGCTGGTAAGCCGCCGACATATACTATTCTATATACTTTGTACATAGTATATATTTATACATATTAATACATATAATATTGTAGTTTAGACTTTTTAAATTGAATCGCTTGGTAAGTAACATGATTACATGATAAAAACGTTGTATTGTTATATATTAATTTCTACACTACAGTTTTAGATACATGGAAAAATTATTTATGAATTCCAAGACGGCACGCTATAACATTTTTGGCTCTCTATTTGACTCGGCTCAGCATGTCATAAAATCTAGCTTCAAATTACAGCACTTAGTAATAACAAAGTGCACGTATACCTAGTTGTTATATAACAAATGGAAATATTGGACAAAAATCGATAAGATTCTAATTTCAGTGAGTGTTTACGCTTATTTGCATAACATGGTTTGTAGTAGGTACTCTGTTTAATTATTCATAATAAGAAACTTCCAGACCAATTTAGAACCACTTTGAAGTAGTTAAGATATAGAACAAACCAAACTTCGAAGCGAGGTTATGAATAGTATCATATCAATGATAATGACAAATCAGTATCCAAGAAATGAATCTGGGAGCATAAACTTAGTATATACCAATGATGTTATAATACAAAAGACGTAGATGGGTTACATTAGTACTAATCCGAGTAAAATATTGTCCCGGTTACAACGTAACAAAGTGAGACAAATATACCTACATTGCACTGCGTCGCTATGCAATGTAAAACTTAATTGCATTTCAAACTAACAAAGCTCCATAAATCATTGTGATTAGTCAATTTAAATTTCTTACTACATTTTAAGCGAATCCGTGACTAATTCATAGAATATTAATAATTAATGCCACAGAACAGACATTTAAAAAAAATATGATCTTAATTAAGTATCTTTTATTTTCAGCTATTTGATCTTTGTAATTCAGTCTTACATATTACATTAGAAATATGCATAAAGCAACAGAATTAGTAATTCAAACTATAACCTACATTGAAAATTTAATATTATATCGGTGCACACTGTTGCTTTAGGGCAACCATTCCCAAAGTGGGCGATAACGCCCCCTTGTGAGCGCTGCAGGCCTAAAGGGGGGCGGTAAGAGACCCAGAAAAAAAATGGGGGCGTTGTGTAGAGGCCTGGGGGTGATTTGTAATTTCATTTAGCTAGGAGGCATCTTAGACAACGACTGCATGAGCTCTCGACTCAGTAGACAAAATAAGTTTGGGAACCAGTGCTTTAGGGCATAAATTTAAGGGCACTTCAAAATTGATAAAAATATTGACATAATTACTGTTTATTATTATTGAAAACTATAATGCACATCGATGAAATGTTTTTCCTTCATTTATGACACATTACTTTAAAAAAATTATGAATGTTATAAAATAATCATAATCAATAGAAAAACATAGTAATATGTAGTTTAAAATATTAGATTTTGTTTTAGAGAAAACATTATCCATAAAATAAATGAATAATCGTGAGAAACTGTCTAGCTGTCATTGTGACAATGACGTAGTCTGTTACAAGGTTTACGAGCGCCCCACGACAGATCAAACTTAGCTGCCGCTGATAGAATTTGTTTTTCGATAGAAGAATTTCGAACAATTAAAATAATAATCTAACCATAAAGCTATGAATAGAATAGAATAGAATATCAGTGGAATATTATACCTATCTACAATTACAGCAGCCAAATTTTGTCGCGCAAGACACTGGTTAAGATTGAAATTCTATTGTGAAAACCGTTAATTTTAAAGATTACCGACTTTACGGATAAATTTATTGCAGAAATTATTAATTTTGAAGTATATTGATTCAAATAAGAAATAAAAAATTTATAGCGAAAACTATTACTTTTAAATATGATAAATTATAGACTGAATTACTAAATCTGTTGCTTATTTATGTATTATTGTAATGTATAGTGCAGTCACCTTAGGGGTTTGACCTCGGAATGAAACGGACTAAGCTGAATATTTGTATGAGCCTTTATTTTGGCATTCTAAATGTTGTCTCAAAAGTCTCATACGGTCACATGTGAGTGTCCTTAGATATTCAAGGTCAAAAGTCGCGAAAATCAATTTTTTTGGAAATATCTCCTTTCCTTTGCCTCAAAATCGTATTTGCATTTATCATAAAAGTTTTAAAGTATAAAATTTTCTACAAATTTTGTCTTAAACAATTTTTTATACTTTTATTTTTGAGATAGAGCGCAAAGTGTGTGTCGGTCATAATACGGTTTTTTAACTTCATTACTCGTTAAATATTAGTTAATTAACTATTTAATACATAATATTTATAAATATTACTTGTAAATCAAATAGTCATTGTATTACTTACCTTTATCATACAAATTGTGAAGTAATTACGTTAATCGACTGGTTTCTGATATTTGTTAGAGATTTGTCGAGGACTCGGGAGACCGCCGGGCTGACAGTTTCCTCCGTTCTTTTTGCGACCTTTGGCCTTGAATATCTAAGAACGCTCACACGTGACCTTATGAGACTTTTCAGACTGCATTTAGAATGCCAATATAAAGATTTATACAAATACCTAGCGTATTCCGATTCATTCCAAAGTTAACACCTTTTTTTAGCTTAAGTGACTGTACTAATGCCTTTATATTATTATTGTTCCACTATTCCTTACCCACCACAAAAATAACGATATTATACTTATTTAATACTTCATTAAAAATACACTATCTTGAAGAAATATATTAAAAATAAAATAATAAGCTATAAGAAATATTGAAACAGTATTAAAATTATAATTGATTTTGTAAGTATCATTAAAAATTAAAATAAAAAACCATACTACATAATTTTTGCATCATAATTTCTTGTCGTCCCAACAATAACTTTTGTATGCTGTTTTTATCGATAAGAAATTTAAAACCATTTATTATAAAGATTTCATTTTTAGATAGTTTACCATTGTAAACATAATACATTATTGTGGAAACCATAATTTTTATATGGCTTATAATAAAAGTTATAAATAATAATCTTATAGCTTAAACTATTAACTATAACTATATTAAATTGTAGTTTGAAACACTGACTCCGTTGCTGAATGAAATATTTCCCTTTCATATTGTTTCATATAGATTATAATTATTTTAAAGTGTCATTATAATTTTTTGTGTTAGCTGACTGAAATATGAAAATCACCCGCATACTTAGGCGAAATGCGTAAGGAAAATAATGAGATGAAAATAATTGAAATGAGACAGAAGTAATAAGTAAGGACTGCGATGATGGACACTCTACCCTCTCTGACCACCCCGTTAGGGACACAGCGTGAGGTTATATTTATTCAAGTTAGTGTATGTATCATGAATTGGAAATATCGTATCTCCTGTAGTTTAATCTTTGTAAATACCAGGCAATTAGAATTTGGCGCTATTTTTTCAAAGCTTTTTATTTTTTCTACATGGGTTCCGTATAATAATCAAAATATGATACAATGGTTTGCTTGATATGGAACTTCGTTCACTAGACCAGAAGATGTTTACCAGGAACGACCTTTACAGTTTACGAAGAACAAAATAAACAATGCAAATAAGTAATTGAACTCTCTTTGCTCAGCAACATCAATTAGGCATCCAAGTTACATTGCAGGATACTTTGTGACATTTTTAAATTTCACTTTCATATCAATCAAACGCATCAATATCGAATTTCGGAAGACAATAGTTTTCATTTCATTTCGGTTAAAATATTTATCGTATCTTATTAGCTTACGATAGAAATACCGTTGTTGTAGTTGTTTTCTTGCATGTGAGTAGAGTAGTGAATAGTGAATACGTACCAAACGCACCAACGCAGCCATTTTTCGACAGGCGAGGTTGTGCGTAAAAGACAAAGGACGACACTTTGAACCTCTCCTCTAATTTTGAATTACTTAGAAATGTACCTACCGTTTTTGGTGTAGGTGGTTTGTCTATTTTTGTAGTGACTTAAAACTTTCCTTCATTGATTTTCGAAAGTAATCAATAATACAAAGCAATTATCTTCTTTTTTACATATCCCTTACTTTACTGTTTTAAAATCAATAAATTCATTTCGCATTAAAATTATTTGAAAACGGGACCCTAATAGTATTATGGAGGGTTCGATATTCCGGCCTCTCAACAGCAAATTACACAATTGCAAAATTGCACAACCCACAGAGCACAGCTAAATTGCATGCTCTCCTGGTATTTGGCTTCCTAAATTAATTTTAAGGGTTCCGTACTTTTGCATGATTTTTAATAAGTATTGTTCATTTAGTTTCGAATCGTAATTACCCGGATAATCACATTTTCAAAATAGTACTACAAAGTAATGTTGATTTTATACATTATTTATTTCTAATATTTACTTATGATTTCTTACACCGGCACAATTAGCGGAACACAAAAAAAGCAGGATTTTAAAATCTTTTACTTGAGGAACTGGCCAGTTATGATATTTTTTTAATTTATTGTCAAATTTGAAAATAGAAAATTAGATGACATACACTTTTTTCATTCATTTGTTTTATTTTCCCGAACAATACGTTTTGTCAACTTGTTCGAGTAATAACTACGTAATTGTAATTTTTTTGAAAAATTGCACTTAATGGTTTTTTATAAATTTGTTATTCTATAGGCAATTTTGTTTATTAAAAGCTCTTTATTATGCCTGACTTAACATCACTGGAAATCATTAGGGCTGATGAAATGAGAAGAAATGGCCATACCTACAGATCGATTGCCTCAAGGCTTCGTCGACCAGTATCAACGATTCATCGCAGCATCCAGCGGTACAGATCGTCTAATTCTCTTGTGAGGAGGTGGGGTCAAGGTAGAAAAAGATGTACATCGAGGCGAGATGACAGTTTTTTACAACTTGGAGTTCGTAGGAATACGCGATTAACGGCTGTACAAGCTCGAAATGAACTGGAAGACGTTCGAGGAGTACGAGTAAGTGAGCGTACAGTTCGCAGGAGATTTGAAGAAGTTGGTTTAGGGTCGTATATACCTGCCAAAGGCCCAAAACTTGAGAGACGTCACCGCGTAAACCGATTAAGCTATGCGCGAGAACATCGTCATTGGGATTTGAACGAATGGCAGCAGGTTCTCTTTACTGATGAGTGCAGAGTTCTTTTAAAACAGATCGATGGGTGACAGCGAATATGGAGACGCAAAGGAGAACGCCACATACAGTCTAATTTTGAACACACAGTGGCTTATGGTGGCGGCTCGATTATGGTTTGGGGAGGGATATGTTTGGGAGCTCGCACGGAGTTAGTGATAGTCACAGGAGGGACCATGACAGCAGATCGATACATCAGAGACATTTTAGAAGAACATGTTGTACCATTTGCCCCATTTATTGGTGACGACTTTATTCTAATGCAAGATAATGCTCGTGCTCATAGTGCACAATCGGTACAGGCATATCTGAGCCACGTAGGTATACCGGTGATGCAGTGGCCAGCAAATTCCCCCGATATGAATCCGATAGAGCATGTCTGGGACTTGCTAAAAAGAAGGGTTAAATCCAGAATGCCACCCCCCAACAATCTGAATGAACTTGGAAACGCATTACTTGAGGAGTGGGAGCGGTTGCCTCAAGAAATCATCGATAACATAATCTGTAGCATGCCCAGACGAATGGAAACCGTAATCAGAGCAAGAGGGGGAAACACTCGTTATTAATTTTGCTTTAATTTTATTGTTAAATCATTTAATGCTTACTTTTTTTTATTTTTTGTGATGGTTCATAATCATCTAAAAATTTCACTTATTTCAAATTTCTTTATTTTTCAATAAAAAATAACGAAGACTTTTCAAAGTCGTTGTTAAAAGATGTTAATCAATTTGTTATTTTGTGTCTAATTACATTTTCGTCAAATATATGCGTTATTATCTCATAGTCTCACTTTTTTTTCTGTTCCGCTAATTGTGCCGGTGTGTATATAATACTTAGTCCAAGTTGCAACTATTCTCTGGGCCTATATTAATTTACATTGATAGTACTTTTAGGTGCCTATACTTAGTTTATTATTTATTTTAGATGTCGATGATGGCGATGGAAAAAAGAAACTTTCTGGTGCACAAAGTCGAAAAAGAAAGCTGGAGAAGGAAGTGTCTCTGAAAAAGAATACATGTTCTATTATAAAGTTTTTTGTTCGACCCGGTCCATCCTCGGACGAACACCTGGAGACAGAGACATATGAAAACCCTGATTATTCTACAGCAGAACTCGTCCCTTCAACGTCGCCGCCGCCGCCGCCGCTGCTGTCTTTGTCGTCGGTAGTCGAAGAGACGAAGAACCTCCTAGTGCCGAAGCGTCCCCGGAGAATATACTTCGAGAAAATGTAATGAATGATCTCGCGTTATGGCCACAGGTGTTATCCGATAAACAGAGAATATTTTTGATGGAGCGTGGGCCAGTACAGGTAAAAGTGGGTTCATATCCTTCGAATAGTACAAAAAGATCTTTTTCAAATGCTTATTATACTAAAAAGATGTTAAATAATGAAACCGTTTTAAGAAACTGGCTGGTTTACTCTAAGTCAACTGATTCTGTTTATTGTTTTTACTGTAAACTTTTTCATGCTGATGCGACTCCTTTTAATGGTGAAATAGGTTACAAAGATTGGCAGCATTTGTCTACTGCTATAGAACGTCATGAAAAGAGCTTAGGGCACCTATCATGTCTTAAGAAACAAATTACGTTGAAAACTGTTATTTTAAAAGAAAAGTCGGTAGATCTCTTGCACCAAAATGAAATTGATCGGAAAAAAAACGTTGGGTTGCAGTACTCGAACGAATAATCAACATAATTCATTTTTTAGCAAGGCAATGTCTAGCTTTTCGGGGAAGATCTCAAAAAAATTACGATTCCGATAATGGTAATTTTTTAAAGCTGGTTGAATATACCTCTAATTTTGATAATGTGCTTGCGGAGCACATTGCTCTTATTCAAAAATCTGAGTCACGCCTAACTCATTATCTTGGCCATAACATTCAGAATGAAATAATACAATTATTAGGAGAAAGAATAAAAAAAGCTATTGTTTTGGAATTGACACAATCCAAATATTTTTCCATTATTTTAGATTGCACTTCAGATATTGCACACGAAGAACAAATATCGGTTGTCGTACGGTACGTTCTTTTAAATGCAAGCAACAACAAGGCTGAAGTAAAAGAACACTTTCTGGGTTTTTTCCTATTACAGACACTACTGGCCTGGGCTTAACTCAATTTTTGTTAGATTGTTTCATCTAACAAAAATTGAACGAAATTGACATACAAGATATGCGTGGTCAAGGTTACGATAATGGTGCAAACATGAAAGGGAAAAATATAGGTCTACAAAAACGAATTTTAGATTTAAACCCGCGCGCATTTTACGTACCTTGTGCGGCACACAGCCTAAATTTGGTGGTGAATGACGCTACTAAAAGTTCATTAGAAATTGTCAATTTCTTTTCAGTTGTGCAGGAAATTTATGTTTTTTTTTCTGCGTCAACAGCACGTTGGCAAATACTTGCTAAAGAAGTGCCATCTTTAAGTCTAAAACCACTCTCAAATACTCGATGGGAGAGCAGGGTTGAAGCAGTAAAAGCTCTACGTTTTGAACTGGGAAAAGTGTATGATGCCTTGTTTACCATATATTCCGATAGGAGCAAAGATGCCGAGTCAAGAAATATGGCAAATTCATTACTAACAAAAATTAAGTCGTTTAACTTCATCTGCTCTCTGCTTATTTGGTTTGAAATTTTAAGCAAGATAAATATAGTTAGCAAGGCACTTCAAAAGTCAGACGTTGTATTGTCAGAAGCGGTGAAAATGATTGATAATGCAAAAATAAGTTTGTCTGAATTCCGCAATGAGTCTGCTTTTGAGGAGCTCCTTAACAGCGCGAAAACTGTAGCGGAAGAAGTCGAGGCAATAGCAGAATTTCCCACACCTGCACGCCCTCGCGCTCGTAAAAGGTTTTTTAATTATGAGGCGGAGGATGAACCGATAACAGACCCGAAAACACAGTTCAAAGTAAATTTTTACTACTATTTGTTAGACACCGCAATTACTAAGTTCGACGAACGGTTCGAACTTTTGAATGAAAATAATGTAATTTTTTCATTTCTTCAAAAATTGAAACACTGGAAAGATTTGGACTCAGATACAAAAAAAACACATTGTTCTAATTTAGAAAATAAACTTAGCCATGCTGGTTCTTCAGATGTGGAAAAGTTCGAGCTCTATAACGAAATCGAATTATTACCGATGTTTATTGATGATTCCACTACGCCGTTGGATATTTTAAATTACTTGTTTACGAATAAATTAATTTCAGTGTTCCCAAATCTGTCCACAGCACTGAGGATATACCTGACACTTCCAGTCACGGTCGCACATAGCGAAAGGTCATTTTCTAAACTAAAAATTATTAAAAACTATCTTAGATCAACATTGTCGCAAAGTAGACTGACAAATTTAGCGTTAATAAGTATTGAACATGAAATCAAAATTGAAGTTAGTGACATTGTTAAAGATTTCGCTAACGCAAAAGCACGAAAAGTAACTTTTTTGTAAATACATTTGTGTGTGTGTACTGTGTATATATTTGTGTGTACGAGCGTCCTGTAATGTAACTATATTAGTTTTTAAATTAAATATGTTTGGAAGAACTACAAAGTTGTGATTTTTTATTCTTGATGTAACCCCTTCCATCCAAAAAAATCCATCGGCTGCATTGTGAGTCATCAAACTTTCAGTATGTATTTCACATTATTAACTATGTACCTTTAGCGATAGGTTAGTGCGCGTTATAATTGCAAGCAATAGGTAGGTATGTATAGCAGGCCGCGGCGTGACGTTGCCAAGCATCACAGATTGCGAGAGCTACTAGACACGCATCTGTACAATATTTCAACGCCTATTATTTATTAAGTAGCTTTTATTTATTGTATTCGCGCGATAAAATACCTAAACAGTAGATACATATGTACTTTGTAACGGGCGCGAGCCACTTGCCGTCGGAACGTAGCAGAACAATATTTCAACACGTATTTTTATTAAGTAGCTTTTATTTATTTATTAAGTAACACATATCTGTACAGTGTAACCACACCTATTATTTATTAAGTAGGTTTTGCACATACATATCTTCACGCTGTATCCCTAACGGGGTGATCAGAGGGGCCGGAGCGCCAAGCTTTTGATTCTTACATACTTCTTTCGCTTCTTCTAATCTCATCATTCTCCTCACACATTTTCCCTTAGGTATGCGCATACCTAGGCGAAGTATCTTTTATTTTTTTTTGTTTGTTAAGTAACGTGCGATTTAATTGCTTACAGTAGGCCTAAATGTAGCGGCCGCGAGCCGTTTGCCGACGGCACATTGCATTTAACAATACATATAGCTATCCCTATCTAGCTGTGGGCGTGGTCCGCTGGTAGCCTGGTAGATGCCTAGCAAAGGAGGTAGTTAGCTGGTAATTCACTACTCCCTGGGGTTGTATATGGGTCATGAACTCAAAATAGTGATGCCGGCAGTTTAGTCGATATTTTCATTTATCATTAAATTATTTAAATTTTATCAAAATAAAAATATCCTCTCATCCTCAAGTAACCTCATAGGTGGACTCTCTACTTGACATGCTACAATACCTTTCAGGGATTTGGTGGACTCGTGTAACACCTTGTATATGTATATACAAATAGCATTTTTTTGCTATTTCTACCAATTTGAAAGGCTTTCAAATGTACCATAACTTTCGGTATTTACGCAAAATGGCAACGATACCACTACAACTAATCCTTACAACAAGCGGGACTTCCGACAAAGAGCGAAGTTTGTTAGGCATTGTTTCAAAAATCCAATTATTATTAAATGATTTCATATATCTACAAGTATATTATTATACAAACATATTATATATTTAGAACATTATCAACGGCCGGTAATAAAACTGTTTAAAATCAAAGTTGAAAAAAAAATTTATAACAATTTATTTTTTTGTATTTGACAACTAAATTTCACAAATCGTAATTTTTTGAAGCTTATAAAAATTGCCGCTAGGCGGCGATTCATGCACGCGCTGTTTTATCACAGTACAAGTAAGCATACAGTATGCGATCTCGGCAGTGTCCTAGAGATAATTACCTACGGTCGTTTGGTACGTAAACGCGCAATAGGGCTACCGACTTGGACTGAATCTTTTTCTTGGGTTACTTATTTGATAATAGGTACTATATTAAATTGTCATATTATCTTTTCATTTTATATTATTGCAAATTTAATACGTTTTTATTTATATAATTTTACTAGTATTTTATATCTAGTTTCAAAAGTTTGTGAGTTAGTATGGTGGAAATGGACAAAAAAAATGCTTTTTTATGTGCAGTATAATTAAAAATCAGCAATAAATTAACTAGATCATTATGATAATATATTTCCTACAAATTAGCAACAGAGAAATATTTCTGGTTTCGATATAGATGTATTCAAACATCCATACACTGAACATTGTGCTCGTAAACTTGATTGACATAATATTTAGTCAATAAATGCGCAGGAGCGTCTCATACCGTCCGACGACAACCGCGGCGCGCTCGCGACTGTCGTATGTCGAGATATGTCGAGATTTCGAGCGCGTTGTTTGGGAGCGTTTGTATGAAGGTAGCATACTGTATGCTTACTTGTACTGTGGTTTTATTGTAGAGTATCGCGTAGCGGACTTCGTTGCGAAAAGCATTAGGCCACACCCCCTCAGCTCGATTCTGGCGCGATGCTCAAGGTCTTTGAGGACTACACATGCCTTAATTGCATTTCAAACTAACAAATCACATAGCTCTCTAAATCATTGTGATTGGTCAATTTCTTACTACATTTTACGAGAATCCGTGACGAATGCCACAGAACAGACATTAAAAAAAATTATGATTGATACCTAATGAGAAAAAATTATGTATGCTTTTTTTCGAATTTCGTTTTTCTTGAATTATGTACATGAGAACAGATTTATTTAAAAAGATCTCCAACATTTTTAATCATAAATGTGAAAATTATGATAATGAAACAACTACTTTCATATAAAATGGATATTATTTTTGATTATGCATTTACTATGAAAGAAAAATGTAGCAATTATTATTTCTAATTACCTTCAAATAAATTTAATTCATTTCTCTTCCCTTTTTAATATTTTTTTCCATTTTGGGTTATTTTTTGCATAGAATGAAGTCGGACATTGAATTTTATTTTTATATTATTACTTTTAATATATGTAAACGACGATTAAAACTGGATGACTGCGTCATCACATGATCGTGTATATTATAAAAAACGTTTGGATTATTAAAGGATTTTAGAATTTTGAAAGCGCAATAGGCATTGCATGACATTGTTGGTACTGTAACATTACTTTTCATATTCTTTGACCAAGTCCGGGTTGGCTAATTAGCAAAGTTTTGAGGTGCCACTTTTCGAGTGCATATAACTCATCTACCTCTATCGTAAATATAACATCATTGGTACAAACTGGCGTATAGAGGAACGTAGAACTCGTTGAGGCGTGACGATTTTTAATTGGTCAATGTCAACTATGAAATGAATGGTTCCACGTTACCATTATTGAAAAATACAGTTCTTCTTTGAAATAAAACAGGAATAAACAATAATTAAATAAGTCAACATCGTTCTGTTATAACCAATTACTCAAGGCAATTTTGCTGATCATAGCAACGCCGCGTAAATACGCCACGCGGTAGCCGACGATATAAAAGACTTCCCACACGACCGCGAGTGAATCCATCAAATTAATTCCATAGAGTCAGTCAGTCAGCAAGTACATCAAATTAATTACCTAGTGTCAGTCACTCAGTGAGTCCATCCAATTGATTCCAGTACTACATCAAGCATTTAGCCCATTTAATTCAGAACCGATCTCAAGCACCCATTGAGGCACCCATTTCTTAAAAGAATAAATTGGTGGTCGAAATAAAAGTCTTTTTTTAAAAAGTCTACCAGACCCTGCCTCCTAACAGCTCTGGTGTCAGAAGTGGGACGCCATTGGGCTGAACCGTTTCTTGGTTACGTGGCATCCTTGAACCCAGGCCGCTCCAGTAGACTCTGATCGACGGTAAGTCTCCGCTTCTGTGTGTGAGCCCGCATCAGTAAAGAACATCTTCCGATCGACGGTAAGCCTCCGCTCCTGCGCGTGAGCCCGCATCAATCAAAAAACAGACCTCGGTCAACGATAAGTCTCCGCCCTTAAGCGCGTGAGCCCGCACTGTAAGGGATCCGCTGTAAGGGATATAGGGGCTGCATCAACATAAGCTCCTGCCTTCGCGCCTGAGCCCTTGGCACGAAGGAAATACTCACCGGGATCTTCACCACACCAGTGCGTGTAACGTGGTAGTGTCTAAGTGCAGTTATCATCAGTGCACCATTGTGATTAATGTATGAAATCAATTAAAATGTACCTGATGCTTCTACTGCAAGTTATACTATTATTTTTTTCTATACCATATACCTTTTTACTATATCTCTATATCTTAATTTTGTGTTTTACAATTCTTACTAATTCTACGACATTTATTTCTCTGTATTCCTTTTTCTAGATATTTTCTATATTTTTGTATAACACAAAATCATGAAGGGTGAACAGTCTGTTGGGAAAATCACTTCTGCTGAAAAGGTCTCGCTGAACGTCTTGACAAAATTTATAAAACCTTATAATGGTGACCGAGAATCACTGGCAGCTTTCCTAACAACCTGCGAAAATGCCATATTACTAGCGACTGACGACCAAAGAAATATTTTATGTAAATTCATTACATCGCAATTAGAGGGCAAAGCACAAATAGCTTGTAGTCTTACAACATTCGAAGATTGGACGAACTCAAAACATTCTTAAAAATTAAAACAAATTTCGGAGAGAAAAAGCACTTTTCTCATCTATTGCTAGATCTTCAAAATTGTAGGCAACTAAGCACAGAATCAGTAACGCAGTATTCTTTGAAGATAGAATCTTGTCTAACTAGACTTTTATCCGACGTACAGAATACTTGTAAAGATGAGTCTGAACTTCTAGGTAAAATAGCTGCCATGGAAGACTTGGCACTTAATGCTTTTATTATGGGTTTAAATTCTAAGTTTGGATTTATATTTAGGTGTCGCAACCCAGCCACACTGAACGAAGCTATTAATCACGCCATCGAGGAAGGAAAAATATACAATTTAAATATAATGAAAGGTGCATCAAAATCTTGTTCGGTCTACAAAAACACAGGTCATCTGTCTAATGAATGTTACAAAAATAATTCTAAATCTTTTAGGAACTATCACATGTCCAGTTCTCCTTAAGCCACCAATCCGCGCTCTCAAAAACCTTCTCATAGTTTTTCTACGCCGCGTTACAGTAACAATAATTCTAATGTCTGTGCATATTGTAAAAATCTAGGTCATAATATTAATCAATGTATTAAAAGAAAATACAAAAATCAACGCCGTTTCAATATCATGCAATCTAATACACCGAGTGCTAACCGTGATTCGCTACTATCAAGTACAAATGCACCGGTTGCGAAAAAGGTTCACGTGCGTAGCTTTGAAAATGCTGAGAATTTAAACTGAAACCGATTTCGGTTTCGTGTCTGCCGAAATCGAATATTCCAATCAATTTAAACGACACGAGAAAATTTATTAAATCATATATTAATTATCCTAGATCTTATAATAAAAACTCTGAATCTTATATTAATTCTTATTATCATACTATATCTCGTGATAATACTAAGTCATACTATTTCTTACAAAAATGCTAATTCTTATAATAATATCAATTCTCGTGCTATTTCTCATAAAAATACTAGATCTTGTAACGATTATAATACTAAGTCTTGTATCAATTCTAAAAATAATACTATTTCTGTATTAAATTTAAGTTTTACGTCAATAATATCAGAACCTTATGGAAAAAACGACTGTGAAAAACTGAAAGTTGTATCAAAATCCAATTTACTCTCATATGAAGTAAATACTCTGTGCAATAAAATAGCTTTACCATACATTTATATCATATAAACCTTTGAAATTCCTAATAGATACGGGTGCTAGTGTATATGTATTAAAACAGTCGAGTCTAGTAAAAAGACCTCAATTATCAAATCATAAAACTTATAGGAATAAACAAAACAAAGTCATATTGCGAAACAGCGTTGTTTCATTCATTAATTCATTGTATTTACTATATAATTGTGTCATGTACTGTGTTGTGCCATTGAATTAAATATTATTATTATTATTAAACACTGGGCACGTTGCAATTACGTTTTACCTTAGTAAGTGAAATACTAGAATACAAGTTTCACGTCGTGAGTGACGATGTTGATATAAAGTATGACGGAATTATAGATAGCGATTTTCTGAGCTATTTTAAAACAAATATTGATTATAACACTAGTTCATTATTTTTAAAAGATTTTTCTATACCTTTACATTTTAAGCAACCTACTTATATTATACCGGCTCGTTCAGTCTATTATTGAATGCGCAGTCTCAAATGATCTTAAAGAATTTATTCATCTCAAAGAATCTGTTATATTAGACCATCGGGTCAAAGATGGTGTATATTTAGCGAATTGCATAGTTAGCCTAAAGCCGCATAATAGAGTAAATGTATCCGTCTTGAATGCCACTGATTCTGACGTAATAATAAAAGATTTTAAGGTAAATTTGCTTCCAATTGATTATACCTGCTTAGATAAACTATTTAAAAATAGCACTGATCATGAAAAAATACATACTCTCTCTTCAAAATGATCTGACCGTTACAACCAAGTGTTAAATTCAGTTAGACACTCTCACTTGAATATTGAGGAAAGAAAAGCTTTAAGATTGTTACTCCCAATATACGGACATATTTTATCTTGAAAGAGATCATCTCAATTATACTAATGCATTAGAACATTCTATAAACACAGGTGACTCTCCTCCTATTCACCTAAAAAGTTACAGGTTTCCTGAATGCCACAAAGATGAAGTCGAAACTCAGATAAAGAAAATGCTTAATCAAAATATAATTAAGCCTTCAATTTCTCCATAGAGTGCTCCTGTATGGGTTCCTCCAGCAAACGTAAATGGCGAACCGTTATTGATTATAGACGCTTAAATGACGTAACAGTTACCGAAATATATCCATTGCTTTTGATAACAGTATACTAAATCAGTTGGCCATTCCAAATATTTCAGCACATTAGATTTAGCCAGTCGATTTCATTAAATAAATTTAAATCCTGCGGACGCAGCAAAAACGGGATTCACTATAACTACTAATAGTAGCGTTTCAGGACACTACGAATTTACTAGAATGCCTTTCGGCTTAAAAAATGCGCCTGCCACGTTCCAACGTCTTATGAACACCATACTTTCTGGACTTCAAGGCTTACATTGCTATATTTATTTAGATGACTGTATCCTCAATTCACATGATTTAACTTCTCATATCCAAAAATTAAAATTAGTCTTTGATCGACTCAGAAAATTGAATTTAAAACTGCAACCAGACAAATGCGAATTCCTCCGCCGCGAAGTTACTTATTTAGGTCACATTATCACTGATAAAGGTGTTTCACCGAACCCCGAGAAGGTTAAGGCCGTTACTACTTTTCCTACTCCCAAAAATCTAAAAGAAATAAAATCTTTTCTAGGCTTAGTCGGATATTATCGCCGTTTTATTGAGAACTTTTCTAAAATTACTAAAGCTCTTACATCACTTTTAAAAAAGGACGCCCTGTCTCCTTGTATTTTGATTACTCTATGCCGCATTGCGAATTCTGATTTTACTGACCCTTTTTCTAAATTATCTTATACCAAAATTTATAATATGATTTCTTATGTATTTCACAACACTAATATGAAAATTAATATATTGATAAGAATCAATTAATCTATCCTACGCTTATCGAAGTCCCTAACATTCTTAAGGAGAATCATGACTACCCTATAGCGGGTCACCCTGGTATCAAAAGGATGTATAATAGATTAAAATCTTGTTATTTTTGGAAAAGTATGCGCTCAGATATTGAAAGATATGTAAAAGCTTGCAATCTCTGTCCAATAAACAAACCTTTGCGAACCTCAAATAAAGCTCCAATGGTCATAACATCGACAAATACTAAACTTTTCGAAAGATTAGCTCTCGGTATAGTTGGTCCATTGCCTGAAGCTGATTTACAAAATTTTAGATTTATTCTAACACTGCAAGACGACTTGACCAAGTTTTTATGTGTTTACCCCATGATAACTATTATAGTAGCGACGAAGTTGCAAAAAGTCTTGTTCATTTTATATCATTTTTTGGCATACCGAAGACAGTTCTAAGTGATCTCGGTACATGCTTTACTTCAGAATTATTTAAACAATAATGGATATTTTTAAAATAAAACCTTTATATGCTACTCCATACCATCCACAAACAAATGGCGCATTAGAACGCAGCCATGCCACATTAAAAGAAAATTTAAAATCATTCATCAACGAAAATCAAAACGATTGGTATTGATATTGTTATTTAGCGACAGCTGTTTTATCTTATAATACCACTCCTCATTGTACCACTCAGTACACACCTTACGAATTACCATACGGATATAAACCTACGATTCCTAATTCTCTTTATCAAATAAACGACAATCTTACTTACCAAGAATAAATTAGAGCTTTACTATATCGCATGAAATTCAGTAGAGAAAAAGCCTTAGAACATATAATAAAAAGCAAAGAATCATCAAAATCGTAATACGACGTCTCTAGTAAAATAAATTCTTATAAAACAGGTGGCATGGTAGACTTCGCAAAGCCTTATCGCCTATCTGGAAAGGGCCGTATAAAATAGTTAAAGTTAACGGAAAAAATAATGTCACGCTCTTAATCAATCGGAAAAATGTTAAATATCACACTAATGAGATCAAACTTGCTCGTTCCTAAATCTACCTTTATTTCTTTCCAGACATATTTTCTACTAATATCACGCTGACTCCCGCGTCATACCCGTGATCTTTTCATGCCCGTAATACATAGTCCGTGAATATATTTTGACCCAGTAACGACAATTCATTATTATAACGATTATTAGGAAGTTGTTACTTATATAGACGTAGTATTCGTGAACCCACATCTAGATAATATACAGTCTTTGTTAAGTAAAACCGCTGATTTGTGCACAAGAGTTCATTCCGAACAATTAGTCAACTGTCATACATTCTAAGCCCTATTGCAATAACATTAGAGTTCAATTTTATCAAATACTATTCAATATATTATTTCTGACGAAAAACTTAATAGATTTAGTTACGATTATAAACATAATAGAAAGTTCTTTACTATTTCTATCTTACTTAACTCTATTATAAATTCAATTCTATTTTTCTTTGAAATTATTCTCTGAATTATGGAACCATAGTAATTCCGTAAGTAAAAACCTAGATTTCCCTGTCTCATTAAATCTAGATATTATTCATACTATTTCTAATATAATACATACTATAATTGATGTATCGAGTTTGACATCGTATTATTATAATAAAAAAATTGTAATGAAAAAAATTAAACCGCCTTCAAAAAAAACACTGAAAAGTATAAAATAACTATCGTTTACTAATCAAAACTCAAGTACATTTAAAATAACTTTATAAATACGATACACATACCTATATAATTTAATTTGACAGTTACTGAAGTCGGTGCCAAGCCCACCAAACTAATAGACTTTATGTTGTTGCACATTGATTTGGCACCGACTTCAATAACTGACAAATTTAATTATACAGGTATGTGTATCGTATTTATATAGTTATTTTAATTGTACTTGAGTTTTGATTAGTAAAGGATAGTTATTTTATACTTTTCAGTGTTTTTTTTGAAGGCGGTTTAATTTTTTTCATTAAAATTTTTTATTTCTCCCTTTTGAGTGGTCTTGATCTAAATAAATATCTAGAGCAGGTCTGCAATTAACTTATTCTAATTCCGGGGCGCAACGATATACAAGAGAATCGTCAATATAGATAAAGGTTATAACCGGTCCTGTTATCTAGTGTATCTACGAAGTCCAAGCTCCAATATCGGTGAAATTTAAATGAGACCACCTCTGAAGTATTACCTACCTACAAAAATAATTTTCGAAATCGGTTCATAAATGACGGAGTTATGAGGTCACAAACATACAAAAAAAAAACATACAGACGAATTGAGAACATCCTTCTTTTTTTGAAGTCGGTTAAAAAAAAAATTATCTTAAAAATTCCTCTCATTTCATCTTTAAAGATTATTGTATATAAAAATATTCCTTTGCCAACTCCTCATGACTTAATCAAACCTGAGTCTTTCGCCCTAATTCATCCTTCGCATAATTTCTTAGCAATTACTTAAAATAAGTTAAGCTATAGTCTACTAGAAAATTTATATAATTGTTATATTATAAATATTAATTATTCCATATGCCCTCTAGTGTCGATATTCTCTTCCATAAATAACCCTTGTTGTGAAACAATACTATTAACCGAAGTTATACTATCTCTACCTCTAGAATGTAAAGCCAAGCTTTTACATGGTCAGATTGCTGTATGGCATAAATTAAATAATAACAGATGGATTTATGTACAATCTCAGAATTGCAAATTAACGGTTAAATGTAACAATATCTTAAAAGATTATTCGATCTCTGGTACTGGTATTCTAAATTTAACTGAAAACTGTATAGGATATTCAAAAACAATACAACTTTCACCTACAACCTCTAATACTATTACGATTAAAAATCAATTACATATAGACTTCAATATTACAGAAAACGATTGTTGTACTAAGAGTACTTTTAACAAGTCTGCAAAATATTTATCTCCATTGCTATTAACTAACATAGATTTAAATTCTCTGAAATATTCTTACGATAATTTGAATAATCTTGAAGAAGAACTCAATAAAGTCCAACAAGAGTCTCACATCATAAAATATGGTGTATATTACTCTACTATTACTTACATTCTAATTATCTTTTTAGTTTTGTTTATTGTTTATAAAATCATAAAATGTATTTATAAAACTAAGGAATCATCTCACTGCATCGAAATATTTAACCAATGTAATACGAGAAGGAATATACGACGAGTCTAAAATTAAAAACTCGATCGAATTAACTGAAATCTCATCAAGTTCGGATGATCAAAAATCTGTAAAATCATTGCCCGTGTTACCTCCGCGTACAACATCAAGAAGATGTGTTTTTAATTATTCTGTTAATAGAAATATTTCAAATAATTAATTATTATGTAAAAATTTGTAATTAATTATTATTCGATAAATAAAATTGCATAATAGTCAATATAAATGGTAATACCTATTGTTAAATCATTTTACTTATGAAATAAATAAATAAATTCTAGAAATTACTTTACTATTTATTTTTATAATATTATTTTCACTGTATTTTACTCTGTATTTTTATTTTGTGTTTTTACTCTGTATTTTTGAATTATTTACTCTGTATCTTTGTACTAATTACTCTGTATCCAAGTGCCTCAGTCTCTGCTTGTCTTGCTATTTCTTTTTTCTCTCGGACTCTGCTTCATCTCTTTTAGATAAAGCTCCCTCTAAAAGAGGGAGTTGTTATGACCAATTACTCAAGGTGATTTTGCTGAGCAAAGCAACGCCGCGTAAATACGCCACGCGGTAGCCGACGATATAAAAGGCGACTTCCCGCACGACCGCTAGTGAGTCCATCAAATTAATTCCATAGAGTCAGTCACTCAGCAAGTACATCAAATTAATTACATAGTGTCAGTCACTCAGTGAGTCCATCCAATTGATTCCAGTACTACATCAAGCATTTAGCCCATTTAATTCAGAACTGATCTCAAGCAGGCATTGAGGCAACAATTACTTAAAAGAATAAATTGGTGGTCGAAATAAGTGTTTTTTTTTTTTTAAAAAGTCTACCAGACGGCCTCCTAACAGTTCTCCACAGGGTGACGACTTGTGAAGTTGTGACGACCTGTCATTCAAAAAGGGTTACAATAGCATCTTGTTTGCTGTCCCTTTCCTTCTCGTGCCACTATCATAAAAGATTTCATTCTCGCTCGCGCTCTTTGTACGCCTATACGCCAGTAAGTTTATGGCTGTGAGTAATGATGGGTCATTGAAATTTTTCAAGAAAAATTCTTGAAATTTTTCAGGAATTTATCATATTTTTCAATTATTTTTCCGATATTTTTCTATTTTTGAATATTTTCCCAAACTTTTCCCAAATTTTTCTTCAAATTTTTCTGTTCTGAAAATTTTCTTCTAAATTGAAAATTGTCTATTCCTGTTATTTCAACAGAACTACCAGCGTTATAAAAAAATCATCTGGCAGTAACTATTTCCATTATTTCTATACTGTCACTTACTGGACGTGATTTCTCGATTATGTATCTCCTATGTATTAACGTTTTATTGTATTTCAGTTTTCCTACGAACACTGCTATTTATTTCAGATCTGCTGAGATCAGCGTTGCCAGACGTCATTATTTTGGCGGGACGTCCCGATTTTTAGTCCAAAATTAAATGTCTCGTGCAAGACAGACTCAGTTCCGCTTTTCAGTTTCCGCTCAGCTGAATTATTTATCGAATTCAATGTAGAGCTAGTGCAGTTCTTGTACAGTAGTTGAGTTCTTCAACTATATTAAAGAAACTTTAAAATAAGTTAAATCCTCAGAGAAATATAAATAAGTACCTAATCAGTAACTCCGTAAGTAACACAGACAGTTACTGTTATTAGTACAGTAACGTATTTATTTTTAGATTTTTTAAATGTTTATTAGCCATTGGCTATCTATTTTATCATTGAAAACTTAATTTGAAACTGAAATAGAAGAATAAGTAATAAAAATACTCAGTATTTACATTTTTTTATTATGTCTCACTTTCGACGTAATAACCGCATTTTTTACTCAAAAGATTTCAAAATTTCGCTTCGTCCGAAAAAACATCTAGCAACACTGGCTAAAATGCACTTAAAAATGCCGATTACTTCGAAAGAAACAACACCTATTTTGCAACGCGAACGCTTAAAATGAGTAATTTTTAACCCTCAACGCAAAAAGAGTGATGTTATAAATTTTATGGGTATATTCTGTGTTAAAGCACTCGCACACCTAAGCAAAAATGTGTGAGGACTATGATGAGATTTGAGGAGGCAAAAGAAGTAACGAGTGCGACGCTTAGCGCTCCATCCCCTCTGACTACCCCGTTAGGGATACAGCGTGAGATGTACAGTAGCGGCGTTAGGGTAGGGCGCGATTGGGCGACCGCACAGATTAGAAGGGGCGCCGCAGGCGCCCTTTTATATCCGCCTGTTCATTGAGCGAGTCTTACTTACTAGTAAATTCCCTAAATCTAGCTACACGTTGATAATTATCTAAAGAATGACACAGGGCGACATTTCTCTAATTCCAATTTTTTTTTGTTTTGTATTGTCCCATTTTGTTTTGTCTAGATTGATGCACATTACACTTTATTTAGCTGAAAACAATATGGCGTTCAGAGGTACTTCAGACAAACTATGTACGCCACATAACGGAAAGTTCTTGGGCTTAGTAAAATTACTAGCCAAATTTGATCCAGTTATGCAGGAGTATTTTCGATTAGATATGAAGGGTGATGTTTTAGACCTCTACTGCGGAAATGACATTCAAAATGAATTGATAGAGCTGATGGGTGAAAAAGTGAAGTCAGAAATCATATATCACGCGCAAAGAAATCAAAATATTATGCAAAGAAATCAAAATATTATTCAGTTATAGCTGACTGCACCCTGGACATTAGTCGTGTAGAACAACTTTCATTGACTCACGATTTGTTGACTTATCAGATGACTTTTAAATGTGACGATAAAATATTAATAAAAGAGCATTTCATAGAATTTATTAAGTAATCACTACGATTTATAACTGACAATGAGTCGGCTAGTGTAAGACGGTCTGAAGTTATTATTAATAAACACTGACTGGAATTGAACAATTGTAGAGGTCAGGGTTACGACAACGGGGCGAATATGAAAGGAAAAAATATTGGGGTTCAAAGAATTCTGGACGTAAATCCCTTAGCCATTTACTTATGTACCGTGTGGCTGTCATAGCTACAATCTTGTGCTATGCGATGCCGCTAAGTCGTTCGTAAAATCAGTCACTTTGTTCGGGGTACTTCAGAGGTTGTTCACGTTGTTTTCAGCTTCTGTTCATCGATAGAAAATTCTAATCGATTACTTGGGATTATATACTATAAAAAAGCTGAGTTCATTATCAAATTAGTGCCATTCATGACGCTTTAATTACTTTGGCTATTGAAACTTAGAAAACTGATATTCAAGTCTCTCATGAGACTACTACTCTAGCCGAACAGTTGAAAGATTTCAGCTTCTTAATTTCATTGGTTGTTTGGTATGATATACTTTTTAAAATAAATGTCGTCAATAAATCTCTACAATCAATATACATGGATCTCGATAAATGCACAGAAATGTTGAAAAAATGCTGCGTTTTCTTGGAAGAATATAGAAATACAGGCTTCAGAAGCGGCATTTTAACTGCAAAGAAGTTGGCTGAAGAACTAGAAATTGACCCTGTGTTTAGAGATATAATAAGAATTCGACGTCTTAAACGCCAATCTGGTGAAACTGCTCGCGATGAGCCTATAACTTCTCCAGAAAAAAAATTTGAAGTTGAATTTTTCAACTGTCTTTTGGACACTACCATAAATTCATTTAATCAAAGATTTCAACAGTTAAATGAATACTCGGAATCTTAGTCTTTTTTGTACAATATGAAAAAGATTCCGAAAAAACCAGACCTCAAACTCTGTAGTGATCTCCAATTGAAATTAACTGTAGACTCTAAATCAGATATAGATGGTTGTATGTCGTGCGATGAACTCATAAGTCTAAAATCTTTTTTGCCTGATCAGAATGTGGTTACTCCTGTTTTTATTTTAAATTTTATCAAAGTTCGCAACTTACAAGAACTGTATCCAAATGTATGGATGGCATTGCGAATACTGATCATTATACCTGTAACTGTGTCTAGTGGGGAAAGGAGTTTTTCTAAGCTTAGCTGATAAAAACCTATCTACGATCGACAATATCTCAATTTATATTGACAAAATGAAATTGCGAAAAACATAGACTTTGATGTTTCAATAACAGTTTGCCGACAGAAAGCATGAAAAGTAAAATTTTATTAATCTTTTTAATAAATGGTTATTTCATTATATTCTTTGCCTTTTTCCATATGGGTTTCAATGGCAGGCACTGTGTATGTGTGTATCTGTGTTACACAGATACACACATTAAACTTACTTAAAGACAGTAAAAACAGAAAACGTAAATAAAGTAAAAACAGAAAACAAACTACAAGTGATGAATCGATGAAGTACGTATGAAATTTAAATACAAGTAAACGTCAGGGGACCGACGCGACGATGCTTAGATATGTTGCTACTACTATTTATATTACAACTTATCATAAACTTAAAAGGTCAATAGGTACATATTATAAACTTTTTAAACTTTTGAACGGGGACAAGCGTATGCCATATCAAAAAATATAGAACAGTCTTTGCGGGTCGCCAATTTAGCATAATATCTACAAAATTATATAATAACATTAATAAAACCCTAAGTATATATAATCTTAACAAAAAGCAGGTTAAAAATAAATTAACACAATGGCTGGATAATTTATCTCACTATGAAATCGATAATCTAATTAATACACTATAAGGTTAAACTCAATTAAAGCATTTAAACCAACATGCTTACACACACACATACACACACATGAACACACACACACACGCATACACTTAGATACACTCATATACACACGCACGGACGCACGCGCACTCACTCATTCACCTACTCACATTCAACTTGTACATGTTTATACGAATGTAATTCACAAACGCAAAATACAATTCATTAATAATGGCTGCTCTCTTTGTATTACATGCTATGGAGACATTTCTTTTTATTTTTATTTTTGTGCATTGTATCTGTGAGGAATCACTGGCTCCGATAGCACAGGTTCCTAGTTTCGGAGTCAGGGGTCCAAATCTATATTACTTCTGTCATCAAATATACACTCTGGATGTAGTACTAAGCTGTAGATTTAAGTGAATTGTTGGGTATGCAAATAAACGTTATTATTATTATTATATTATTATTTCGCGTTGCATTATAAAATATCTAAAAACACGGAAAATTAACGCAACTACCTTGTATTTTCGCTTGACGTTTCGGCCGAGTTGCATCGGCCGTGGTCTCAAGACCACTGTATATAAACTATTACTATTATTTTTTACTTTTTGAGGTTTTCTTTTGAGTCAGGATTTTCTAAGGTTTAACAAAATGTATGCTTTCGTTTCGTCGACAAGAGTATTTTCGGTCCATGATCTAGGCAGAATTTTAGCAAAAAGTAGTTCTTATTACCCCGTGCCGTAGGTAATGGGGGTCGATGCTTATCTTTTTTTAAATGATAATATTTTCTTTTCGTGTTGATTTTTTAAATTATTGAGTATGGTCATCTAAAGTTAATTAATTAAAGTATCGATTAGGCCAAAATTTACATTAAAATATTGTTATAACAAATATATATTTGAGTTTTTCCTTATGCGGCACCTATTCTCCTCACCTAGTAACATTAGGAAAGTTATCCTTTACATATAATTTTTAAGCCGTAAAATGTGAAAAAATTAACATGAAATACAATAAGCATAAAATAACCTTTCCAAATATCGATGTTCCAAAGCGTAATAGGAAAGTATAAAAAACTGATCTTAAAATTAATTACACACGCATAAAACACCGGCGATTCAAACATATATATATAAGAAATAACACCCTAAGTAGAATTATGTTTAATAAGTAATAAAATTCATGTTGGAAACGTTTAATAAACATTAACAATCAAGTAATAACTACGAAAATATTCGACAAAATTAATTAGGTATGTCATGAAATAGGTAGGTAAATAAATATGTAGATTTAAATCGTCCTAGATGTAAATACATAATGTTTAAAAATACATCATCATGTTTAAAAATAAGCAGTAATTTAACAATAATAAACTTAGATGATAGATGGTAAAAGTTTAGTAGTTGAATCTAGTTCAGCGAAACTGTATCAATGATGTTTTATAATTTTATGTCATAACTTTTGAATAATGAACTTTGAGATTAAAACAAAGGTTTAAATCGAGCTTTTATAGTTAGCTACTAAAAGTTTGTTAGAATAATTAGTCTTGCGATTCTGAGAGAACTCATTATCATTTGATTAAAATAATAACTATATAGTGGTTAGTGCATCTACCTTCGAAGAACGAACGAAGAGTTCAGGTTTTGATTCCAGTCAGGCCATTTACGTTAAGAATGTTTGTAATTATTGGAGGCTCCCCGATTCGTTTTTATTTCATTTTACTCAACTTTTTTACAAATTGCTTTTTTTTTATATATTCGAACTGATACCCACGATAATACCTGGTTTACACGTCATAAATCCCAGTAAACAGCTCAGTAAGTAAATAGTCTTAATAATTATTTCACAGAACTGCCCCCTTATTCACAACGCTTCGAAAACTTTCCGTGGCGGAAAGGGCCGATCGTCGGAAAGCATACATTCAATCCGACGGATTGGAAAATGCTATTCACAAACTATCGGAATCTCATCGGAAAGGACTTTACGAATCCGAAAGAAAATGCATTTATGAACCATGTTACAAAATGGTAGAAATCGTTTTCGTTTTGGTAGAAAATATTAGTGTGGTTTAAACGTATAGCATTTTGACAATCACAATGTATTTGGTAAAATATCATTTTAAACAGACAGAGAAACTTAAACTTAAACAAAGAAATTACTTAGTCTTTTTTAAGATTAAAACATTTTTGTAAATTATTTACATTCGAAGAACTAAACGGGTTTTATAAATACGAATTATACTGTCTGTGCTTATCGTCTGTGCGTTCAACAAGTTCAAATAAGACTTTTTGGCGGGAACGGGAGAAGTGAGGTTGTCATTTTATTTAGATTTTCTATTTTTTACATTTTTAAGAGTTTTAAAGTACAACAGTGATAGTATATTGTGTTTTAAAGTTATGTGTAAGTGATAAGAATGGAGGAGATCTAAATAAACGTGTAGCTGAAGTTTTCGCGCTCTTCCAAGAAGTCCTTTATAACTTCAGTAAAGCCTACTATCACTTTACTGGAGGAGTTTTACGATAAGAAAGAACTAATTTACTTGTGATTCTACATGGATTCTGTGTCTGTATACTAGTTTGTGTTAACGCGTGACATTGGCAAATGCGCTAATTATCTACTGAATTGTTTTCTCGCTTTACTTGACGTTGGCAATGTACTCACGTACGGTGCCATTTAAAAAAAATATAAAAAAAAAAATTCAGATAAATTAAATTAAATGTCACTCAGTAAAAATTAATAATAACTACAATAGAAAGTACAATAGCGTTTTTATTTTTGATTGTTGTTGTTTCTAAAAATATCTCAAATACCTCAAACAATGTTTAGCTATTGATTGCGTAACTAATAAAATATGTTCTAAAAATATAAGACACATTAATCCTTAGGCATGTATTTAAAAAGGGCACAAAATTTGTCTAGAATACACATATTACATTAATTTACTCGTCTCGGAAACGTTTTCGATACTAAAAAGTCGTCGGAAGCATCCGAATGTTTCGTCCCGAAATGAACTGTCAAATCATGTCGTTTCGGAAAGGTTTCGGATTTGTGAATTGCGTTTAGACAAAATCATCGAAAAGTTTCCTGTCGGATACGGAAAGTCGAGTTTCCGACGTTTGTGAATAACCCGCTGTACTAGCTCTAATAAGAATAATGATAGTAATATTTTTTTCAAAGTCAAAGTCAAATCAATTTATTCAAGTAAACCCAATCATAAGGTATTTTTGAACGTCAAACCTACTTTAGTTCGGTTCAAAGAGAAGAGAAAAGAAAACCTGGACACTGAGAAGAACCGACAAGAAACTCAGTCAGGTATAATTTTTTCAACATCCTTTTACAAAAGGTTTATTAAAATACAATATTCAGAGAGCCAGTAAATGCATGTGCAGAGAAAATCATTTCCAGACTATTGTTTTATCTTCAACGAAATCGTTTATTTTATAGTATGATTGTCTTATCAATGTACGTTTTATAACTAATCTAAATGTTTTTATGTTAATTGAGTGACTTCTTGAGGAACTTTATTATAAAAACGAACGCAGTTACCCAAAAATGAAACATTTGACTTATGTAATTTAAATTTTGGAACAACCAATTCATCACGACCTCGGGTTTCCATACCACCAATATCGCCTTTTTTTGTAAATCGATCTATATTTTTCCTCGTATACATAATAATTTCAAAGATGTATAAGGACGGAAAGGTCAGTACATCAATGTCTTTAAAACGATCTCTTAGTGATTCTCGTGCATTCATACTGTAAATAGCACGTATCGCTCTTTTTTGTCAAATAAAAATCGAGTTAATATGCGCCGCTGATCCCCACAGCAAAAGGCCATAGGACATTAGGCTATGAGAATGATTTTGAAAAGATCATTTCTTTAAAAGATGTAGGTATCTTCTTGTTCCCTGCAACTTGTGATAAAATAATAACTAAAGCAATAAAACGTTTAAATAATCTGCTTCTCACCACCAAGAACACCAAGATTTTTAAGACTTGCTCGGCGATAATCACCCCTATTCTTAGTCCATCACGTAAATTTGACATTTCTTCAGGGTAAATTCCCTGAGAGAAAAAAATTAACTGTAGTGACATCTATGCATAAGAAAGATAAAAGAAAAAATGTATAATAATCAATAGCTCAAATCTGCTATACAAAATCTTTGATTTTCGCATAGTAATATATTTTCTATTTGACCAAACAAAATGTAACATATTAAAAAAAATTGATTTATAAAATAATCTACAACTGGCTACCTACATTTTTACTTATTAACTGGCATACTGAATACATATACAATAGGGCACTGACATGTAGGTATAAATTAGCACTGGACAGTGGACAGGCTTTACGAAACAAATGACAGCTAATTTAGTGTGCCAATTTCAAGCACCACTTGCGAAATGCGAAGTTCTCCAGGACTAATTTTAATATGGCTATGAACTAATTTTGACGTGTAATGCATATGGCTATTTTAGTTCCATGTACTCTCGTATATGTCGACCATATGTCGACAACGCCAAAATGGCATAAATCAAATAGGCACAAATATAACTTGACAACCCCCAGTCCAGCGTGGTATATACATGGGACTTTTTGGCGGGAACGGGAGGTGAGGTTTTTTTTTCTTTATTCATGGCATGGCGCACAGATTAGCGCATTTGCCAATGTCACGTATTAATAAGTAGAATCGTTATCGTTAAACTCCTCCAGTAAAGTGAAAGTAGACTTTACTGAAGTTTTATAGGACTTCTTGGAAGAGCGCGAGAACTTCAGCTACACATGTTTATTTAGACCTACTCCATTTTTTCACTTACACAGAACTTTAAAACACAATATACTATCACTTTTGTACTTTAAAACTCCCAAAAATGTAAAAAATAGAAAATGTAAATAAAATGACAACCTCACTTCTCCCGTTCCCGCCAAAAAATCCAAGTGAGGTTGTCATTTTATTTAAATTTTCTATTTTTTTTTACATTTTTGGGAGTTTTAAGTACAACAGTGATAGTATATTTGTTTTTAGTTCTGTATGAATATAAAGAATAGAGAAAGTCTAAATAAACATGTACAGTTGAAGTTCTCGCGCTCTGCCAAGAAGTCCTTTATAACTTCAGTAAAGGCTATTATTACTTTACTGGAGGAGTTTTACGATAAGAAAAAACTAATTTACTTGTGATTCTACTTACTAATACGTGACATTGGCAAATGCGCTAAACTGTGCGCCATGTCATAAAAAAAAACGGTTGGACCTCATGCTTAAGGAATAAAGTCGATTTTTAATGGAACTAGAAACGTAACTTTTAGTGCTTATATCTCGAGGCCTAGGCTTTGCTAGGTTTAAGGTCTACTATCGAATGGTATAACTAAAATTAAGAAAGAAGAACAATGTTGCACCTCGAAAATTCCCGAGCGATGACGTGTCGAATGTCGAATTATTGTTAGCGAGCGTAATTAACTAGAAAGTTCCACCCTCTTTATTTCTATGCGTTATTATTACTACCATTCGGGTTTACTCTAGAAGTTTCCACCCTCATTTTTGTCGGACTATAAATAGAGCTCCGTGTCCGTCGCAGAGTCAGTGTTTCTCAACTATCGATCGAAGTGATACATCGAGGCGACATCAAGGCGAATTACATAGACCACTACGACGACTACTGCGTTTAGGTAATCTGATTTTATACGAAACAAATATGAGATCATGGTAGGAGAAGGAAGAAGTAAGTTGACCGTGAGAAGAAAATTAATCTAAAGAACGTCTAACTATAAGATCGAGAAGGGAAGGTGAAGAGTTGGGTGAATGGTGAGTCGCCGATGACGCAGGATATGCAGATTGAATGACGAGAGCAGAGATATAAGAGATTTTGAACGAGGGTAATTTTTAATAAGACATGTATTGAAATCACCAAGAAGTAGAAAGCCGTCATAAATGGGACAAAAATTAGAAAAGTTTTCTAAAGTAGAGAAATAATTAATATGAACAGAGGCATTATAAAATACACCCAGAAGCATTTTGGAATGGTGAAGGACGATTTTGATAAAAATAAACTCTGCTGATTTGGAATAGGAATTAGCAGATGAACGGATGACCTTAAAAAATATATCAGCACATAAATAGATTTACACTACACCGCCGCCACCTTTATCAGTTCAGTCATAACGAATGAGCTTGAACCCTGGTAAAGAGTAGTGTTAAAGGAAGTGAAGGTTTCCGATGACGCGCTAACGGAACGTCGGGGCCGGCGCTGAGTCTGTTAGACTACGGCGGCCGGTGCGATAGCATTTCTCTGACGGATCGTTTGCCATTATTAAATTTCCACTTACCTACGTAATAATTGTTACAAAGAGTTTTCTGTCGTTTGCACATTAACTTTGTCTTAATGTTGTATTTTATGGAGTAGTTTGCCTCTTGTAAGATTAGGTACCTATTTATACATACTGTGTAAATAAAATATTTAAAATCCATTTTACATCCTTTTAACCTTTTTAGGGATTGAACTTGTAATAACCCTTTCTACATCGTATAAGAATCTCATGTGTAATTTGTCTGTCAGCCATCTTTTCCTTTTATACATATAAGAAAATTAGATACATTTCACTATGGCGTTGTTTTGATGACGAAAAAAAATTATTTTTTTTCACAAGCTAGGTATTTCTTCTACAATGTTTGCAATAATTCTTGATTAAAAGTACTAAAGGGCTAACAAAAAAAACAAAGGAAGGTCTGACCGCATTACAGGATCCGAACCCGCGATTTCGGCGTGGTAGACCTACGTTCTAGCCATTGTGCTATAGAGAAGGTAAACTGCTGCAAAAACAAAAAAGTTTCGAAGTTTTAGCTAGGTCGATTTTTTACCCTCCTCAAACTATATATTGTAAATTTCATCGAAATCGCTAGAGCCGTTTTCAAGAAAGCGATATCAAATATATATAATATACAAGGTATTACAAAAGTCCCCCTAATCCGTGAAAGGTATTTCTTATAAGCATGTCAAGTAGAGAGTCCACCTCTCAGATTACAAGTCCTGTGATATTTTAATTTTGATAAAACTTAAATAATTTTAACGATAAATGAAAATATCGACTAAACTGACAGCATCACTATTTTGAGTTCATGACCCATATACAATCCCACGGAGTAGTAAATTACCTGCTAACTACCTCATTCGCTAGGCTACTAGGAGACTACGCCCACAGCTGTTAGATAGTTGTGTAGATAAGTATCTATTGTTAAATGCTATGTGCCGTTGGCACGCGCCTCTCACCCGCAACATAGTACACGTATACCTATCTTTAGCAATTAAATCGCGCGTTACTTAGTAGATAATAAAAAATAAAAGCTACTTCGTGTAGGTATGCACATACCTAAGCAAAAATATGTGAGGCGAATGATGAGATTAGAAGAAGCGAAAGAAGTATGTAAGAACCGCAAAGCCTGGCGCTCCGTCCTCTCTGACTACCTCGTTAGGGATACAGCGTGAAGAAATGTATGTGCAAAAGCTACTGAATAAATAATAGGTGCTGAAATACTGTACAGATATGCGTGACCGTTAACTCTCGCAAGCTGTGCTACGTCCCGAAGGCACGTGGCTCGCGCCTGCTACATAGTACATAAACATACCTACTGTTAACAATAAAATCGCGCGTTACTCAATAAATAAAATAAATAAAGATTACTTGATATTATAATAGGTGGTGAAATACTGTACAGATATGCGTGTATGCGTAAGAAAAGTAGGTACGTTCAGTGCGGCGCGAGCGTTGTTTTGTTGACGAAACAAATTATTTCTTTTCACAAGCTAGGTGTTTCTTCTACAATGTTCGCTATAATTTTTAATTGAAGGTACTTAAAGAGCTAACAAAAATATTTCAGATATTCTTTGCAGTTTAAAATTTAGCGGGGGACATGCTTTGCTGAATTTTATATTTCCAAGTATTTCATTGAAATTTTTGAATACGATCTTCACGGTACTTATATAATTTTATAACTGGCATGTTGAAATTGCAAAAAAAGAAATGTAATCTTTATAAAATAATGCCTGTGTCAAAAGTATGCGTTCGCACGAGAGCTAAAAAAAGCCTTGTGTAAAAAGTAAAAAGCGGCGGTGGCATATTTTGTTTAACCGCTTCGATCCTCAATGTTCATATGAGCCTTGTTAAAAAAATCACTTGTCTTAATATTTTGCTAGAGGCGGATGCACGATTTATATAGCTGAAATTCCCGCATTAACTATTTATATATCCATCCATGTTTTTTAACTTTTATTATAAGTCCATGATAAGTGCGAAGTGATTTTATGACTTCCATGATAAGTGCGATCGCGCACGGAAAGTCAGAAAGTCTATCTAAATCGTTAAAAACAGCTCACGCTAAAGAGTTGAAAAGGATCCTGTGCGAACTACATTAAAACCTAACATTGATATTATTATTGATAACGATTATTTTCAAACTGTTAAAAAGTCATGAATGAATCAATAAAGTAGTACATACATGCATATCTTCACGCCGTATCCCTAACGGGGTAATCAGAGACGACGGAGCAATAAAGTAGTAATTTCTATAATTATGCAGGCAGGTAGGTAATAAAAAAATCGGCCAAGTGCGTGTCGGACTACGCAGTAAAGGATTGCGTAGTTGGAATGCACAATATTCATTTAATTGCCAGCAAATTTAAGTTTGTATTTCATAGCATTTCTCAATAATACTGTAAGAAACAAAATATTTTTGCGGTCGTTGAACGTTTAATCGAAAATTGTATTGAAACTAATTTTCGTAGAAAGTGCTTTTTAAGATCTACTCTCTCAAATTTTTTTCAGAATTTTCCACTCCATCCATAATTGAAGTTTGAGAGAAAGGGCACACTTTTAGGGTTCCGCAGCTAAATGGTAAAAAACGGAACCGTTATAATTTCATTTGGAAAATTGATTTGAATAAGGATATACAAACATACATATCTTCACACGTATCCCTAACGGGGTAGTCAGAGAGGGCGGAGCGCCAAGCGTCCCATTCCTTACATACTTCTTTCGCTTCCTCGAATCTCATCATTCTCCTTGAATTGAATTGAATAAGAATGTATCGTGCAGTTTTTGAGATAGGGGGTATTCTCGGTTATGCGCTCAGTAACTGCAGAAATAACTTTGTCTTATAGTTCACTGTGAAACGTTATTAAATGGAAATTCGTTTTTACGGGAGATTAAATTAATATTGCGCATCCCGTCTGGAACCCTTCCCTGCGCGTGGTCCGACACGCACTTAGCCGGTCTTACTATTTTAGAAGTGCGAATATCAGGAACTATTGACTTAGATAAGTCACTTCGAAACCACTATGTCATTGAACACCTATCTGAATATAAATCACACGCTAAGTGTGCTGGGATCTTTTTTTCATACTTCAGTTACATTTTCAAGATTTCGCTACAGCATTGTATAGCGGTTTGTGAAATATACCTATCTTCCAAATTCTATCTATGTAGTGCCAATTATAGTCTCCGAGTAAAATGACTGAGATACGGACAGAATGAAATTATAAGGGTTTCGTTTTTTGCCATTTGGCTATGGAACCCTAAAAAAAGGAATCTGACCAACTATCGAAAATCAAAACTATCGAGGTGTTAATGTTTAATGTAGATTACAAACAATTAGGAGAAGTGTTGCGCAGGAACTAAATTCAAAAACCCCGAAAGCATCGTTGGATAAAGTCCAAGTTTTTAGGCTTTGATTATATGATGTCGTTTGCTTTGTTTGCGAACCTATTGTTTAGATCTGTTAATTTAGATCATAAAAAAATAATTTCCGAAAATAGCGTTATCGCATATTTTTTTACGAAAATATTTCTCAAAAGATTTGAATTGTCTTCCAAAATAATTGCAAAAAACCCCAATCTAGCAACGCTGTTTGACATGTAAAAAGGATAACAGGTCTATAACCTACCAAATAAAGAAGTTAGTGGTTTGATTTAATCCTTGATATTGAAGAACATCATCGTTTTTTGTAATGTAATGGCCCTCTGTCGCGAAATAGAATTGTTTTGACATATCTATATATCCCTTTTAGTTTTTAACTTTACCGAATTGAAAAGTCAGTGCGCTTTAGGCATCATCATGTAATTAGAGCATTATCCTAATTTTGTTGTATTATGAGGCCATCTGTCGTTGAGTAGAATAAAACACTTGCGTTGATACTCTCTAAACATTTTAACATAAATATAAAAGGTATTACTAGATGCCACTGACATTAAAATTTAATAAAAGGTTTTTCATTTTTATAATTGAAATTAACACATAAAATGTGCGTAAATCTAAAAGTATTCATTTGTAAATACCAATACAAACTACATTTTTGGATACATTTGCAATTACAAAAGAATTACTTTATGTTCACATTCTACCGATACTGGTAGTGACATCTTTCATTGTTCTTAGTGTACCGTGAAATCTAATGTATGTCTAAGAAACTAAGAAAGTTGTATTATTTTATAAATAAATTAAAAATAATTTTGTAATTATGAAGTATGGATTCCAGCACTGGCTTTTTTCTAAACAACACTGGTCCAGGTTCATCCCAGCATAGCGACTAGAGATTAATTTGGCGATAGCATGTTCATTTTTAATAGGTATGTCAAATTTCATGGTCAAATAACAACAGGGTTTGACAGGTATCTCTTTAACATAATAAATGGAGTTCAAAATGTTTTGAGCACAAAACACCGCCAGAATTGGGCTGCCGGTTTGTTCTATGTAGCCTTTCTTATGTAGTTCTTTAACCAAAAAATTTGAAGACTCATCCTTTAGAAACCCGACATTAACAAGGTATACATCAAAATCAAAAGATAGTTGCAAAAAATAGACAGTTGCTAAACCTTAGGTACCTGTCCGTTAATATTTAATTTTATTACGAGACTCAGTTTTCTCTGAATTCGGCCCTCTTTAAGGTACAAGTACTAATAATGTCAAAATTGGTTAGGTACTTGTTACGAAAATATAAAAAACCTATAAAAAAACCTTATACAATATAGGGAAACTTTAATTTTAATAGTTTGCAACATATTTAAGTGTCAGAGCCAGCTAACTGAATGCAGTAATCAAACAATTTGCAACATCAGATTTACTTACCGATGGAACGTGATTTTCCGGGCTTTTCTGTATGAGGCGTTGCAACTATTGGGGGTACAACACTTTTGTATCATTTTTTGCACTTTAAATAACCAAAATAATGTTTATACACCAAGAAATATTTAATCATCGAACATGTGACGTACTACACAAGTAAACAGACGCCATACTCCGCTTATTTTGACTTAAGCGGAAGATGGCGGCTGCCACGGTCTAGGAATTGTCTATGTGTGCCATTGTGTTGCAACAAATGAAAGAAAAGGATAAAGATATACAATTTTAAACTACAATGAAAATGACAGTGTTATTACTTACACGGTATCTATGTGTGAGTGAATTATGTTTGATCTGCTTCCATTTATAAATCTGTGACATATACCAACAGCAAAAGATGAAAAGAGATAGAAAGATTGTAGTAGTCATATTGAGTCTCCACCTACATGAAGACCAATATCTAATAATACTAATAGAAACACATAATTACTTAAAGTATAAATTAACATTTAACTTCTTTTAGCTTGAAAAATAAATCATTCCTTGTTTAACTTAAATGTTTACAAACAACATTCACTGTGACAGACGGACATTGACAACGTAGAGCTATATTATATGTATTATCTATGACGTAGAGCAGTTTAACTTTTTTAAACTACGTTTGAAGCATTGACCGTAGCTTATCATCAGGAACAAACTTGTTGATAAATATAATATCTTTGATTATTGAGGAATAATAAAGTAAAAATAACAATCTACGAATTATCTAGACCTACTTTAGTAATATTAATTTTAATAATTCGTTTGTAAATAGAATTCTACAAAATTCTATAACGACACACGGCTTCGATGACAAATGTACCTTTAGTCTAGATTAACTATACTTAGGAGTGTGGATAGACTAAATATGTAGCCTTTGTTTTCTGATAGAATAAGCTCTAAATTGAGGTAATATTAGGTCTCAAATTCATAAGTTAATTAGTACTAATGAATAATAATAAAACTATAGTTGTCATAAACGTCATACACTTGTATAAAATTAATTAAGCTTATCGACTCGCTAGGTAGATGTAATTTTGGATAGGGTTTATCGACCATTCGACTGCCTCTTCCCTAGTTGTTCCAGGAGTGGGAGCCTAGGTGACCTTCGTCGTGGGGGTATATAAAGCGTTTCATATCTAGCAGCCTTCTTAATTGAGGGAGCGCCCTCCGCGCTTCCCCACTACGCGTCCGGATCGCTACGACGGCCTGTAAGGTCAAGTGGCGGTGGAGGGTAGTTTTAGCCGGTTCGAGCCCGGCACTACCCGGTCGCGCCCGACGTTCTCTCGTGAGGCGTCGGAGGCGGTTGGCTGCTCGTGCGGAGTTTCTTCCCTTCCGATAAACAAAAAAAAGCAGCCATCTTTTTCTTTTCTCTCTGCTTGAGGGACGAGCTGCCTCAACCTTGTAGAAACAGTTAGGCCACATGTAGCTTAGTATAGCTTTGTGTGGGAGTAGCACTCCAATTAGAGATAGTATCTTAATTAATTAAGTAATGTTAGTGTAGTTTAGGTAATCTCATGGTGGATCCCATAAATTCTAGGGACACCTAACAAAACCAGGTGGTCCTCCTGTCCCGGTATTAGATGAATATTTAGAAATAGTATTAAAAACTATTAAATCTCAACTAAAGCTTTGATATCCAATGAGTACCTAGAATGGTTGGGTACTCAACTCTCTGTGTCTATCAAGAAGTATAATTCAAGTAGATGATCTTCGCTCTGGGTGGAAGAACGAGTGGCCAGGTCATAGTTTCTTTCTAAAGGGAACATCTCTGAGGACCGGGGCACTTGGGTACTATATCGCGTGGCCAGGTCGTAGTTCTGATAAAGAGGAATCCCTGAGGACCGGGGCATGTGGGTGCTATACTTCCAGTTGACGGCCTACAAAGGGGAAGACTGAGGAGTAGGTGCAGTTGGTAGATGACCACCTCTTTCTTTTGATTTATCGGTGATAAAACTGATAACACTTCTCTACTTGTAATTAATAAATGATTCTCTGTTAGATATTAGCTACACGTACAATTATTGTGTATCTAATATATTTTCTCTCTAAATTGAAATAATTTAACTGGTGTATAAAATGTACTTGGGTTTATGTAGCGGTACTACTGAGAATTTTAAATGCAGTACATAAACTATGTAATGGTGTCTAAACCTTTATAACTAAGTATAATTCTCTTTAGTTTAATTAGATAACATAAATAAATTACGCTGTTGTAACTATGACAAGTAATATCTGAGCTCAATACTTGTAAACCTTTAATATTATTAATTACTCTGTAAATTTATTAATATCTAAGTGCTGTTAGATAATAGAGGTTCTTATTTAATATAAACAATAATAAACTAGGTACTATTGTATTATAATAACATTTAATCTTTATAAATTGTTAATAACTTTTGTATTAAAATATAGTGAAATCATTGCATCCACCAAAGAGACTTAGACTTAAGAAATAAATGTTGTTTCTTCGTGTATTGTTTTCCTTGTGTATAATTAATTAACTCTTCCATAAATATCCCATTAGATGTCGATTGCAGAGGTGTACAAGGCGCCCTTAAACAAATTAGGTACACCACTCTCCAGGTGATAGTAATATCACAGATTAATTAGTTTACTACCGTAAACAGATGGTCAGTGGCATAGAGACAAACTGTCCCACATTAAAACTGGCTACGCAACTGGCTAGAAAGTTTACATTTAAATTGAACTAGATGGCGGCATACTCTGAATACATTTGATACTGGTCACAGCTATGACTTTTTTCTGTCCTCTTCACAATAGATGTCTTTAGTCATTACATATTTCTATTACACGAAAGATGGCGATAATAATGAGGCGGTCAAGTAGATTAGTCGCAAACAATAATTCAAAGTGACAAAAACTGTTGTGTGCTACGTAAGGGTTCCATGTTTGAATTTCGAGTATAACGCATCGACACGAATTCTACTATGGAACACTTTAAATTAATTCTTCTAAAGTGTTCCACATTTGAATTTCATGTAGGACGTATCGACATGAAATTCAGTTATGGAACACTTTAAATGAATTCTTCCCGAGTAAGTCGATTATGATTTAGTACATTAGCTTCTTCTATTGCATGAAAAAATTATTTATTCAATTTGACTAACTTCTGTTATCCACATTTTTTCTTCCCATGCAACGAATTATGCTTAAATAAAACTGAGGCGATGTGCATTAAAAGAAAAATTGCCAATTGTACTCCAATTTTTATGGACATCTCGCACTTGCCTAAAAAGTTGCATAATGTCAATCGAGTGAGAAATCGAGTGAAAGTAAGATAAATGCAGTAGAAATGCGATCTCTTAGAAATATGTGCAGTGTCACTCTTGCGGACAAAATAAGCAATGAAGAGATACGCAGTATGACAGGGTTGCACGACAATGTTATTGTAAAAATATAAAAGAAAGGAATGCTAAGATGGTTCGGGCACATGGAAAGAATGAGTGATGAGACTGACGAAGAAAATCTATAGAGCAAAAGTGAGTGGTAAAAGAAGCCAAGGAAGACCAAGGCTGACTTATGAAGATCAAATAGCTAGAGTGTTAGCCGATGGAAGTGTCAAAAGCACTCGCATACCTAGCTAAAATGTGTGAGGAGAATGATGAGATTCGAGGAAGCGAAAGAAGTATGTAAGGACCGTGACGCTTGGCGCTCCGTCCTCTCTGACTACCCCGTTAGGGATGCAGCGCGAAGATATGTATATGTCGGTGGAAATAATAAAAGGCACTCATTTGACTATACTATGGCAAAGCGCGTCTTCCGATGACGCGCTAACGGAACGTCGGGGCCGGCGCTGAGAGTCTGTTAGACTACGGCGGCCGGTGCGATAGCATTTCTCCGACGGATCGTTTGCCATTATTAAATTTCCAATTACCTACGTAATAATTGTTACAAAGAGTTTTCTGTCGTTAGCACATTCACTTTGTCTTAAGTGTTGTATTTTATGGAGTAGTACGCCTCTTGTAAGATTAGGTACCTATTTCTCATGGCTGAGTTGCAAAAGCGCGAGTTGCCTCGTGTCTTTTCCGACATATATAAGTAATATAATATATGCGTATTTTATTTTTTTCGTCTAGAGCAGAGCCAAACGTTCTAGTCCCGAGCGTATTTAAAATAATTATTTCTTTTTCTCTCTGGCGCGTGACTACTCACGTCGTCGTTATCAGCCACTAAATTTTTTCAAACATTATTTTCGTTTGACCTCTTTGATCGCGGAACCAGTACGGAATAATATTCGTGTTCCTTATTCAAACTCATTTCTGCTTCTATGAAAGTTTATTATGGAGACTTTTTGGCGGGAACGGGAGAAGTGAGGTTGTCATTTTATTTAAATTTTCTATTTTTTACATTTTTAGGAGTTTTAAAGTACAACAGTGATAGTATATTGTGTTGTATAAGTTCTGTGTAAGTAACAAGAATGGAGGAGATCTAAATAAACATCTGTAGCTGAAGTATTCGCGCTCTTCCAAGAAGTACTTTATAACTTCAGTAAAGCCTACTATCACTTTACTGGAGGAGTTTTACGATAAGAAAAAACTAATTTACTTGTGATTCTACACTATGGATTACTATTAATATGTGACATTGGCAAATACGCTAAACTGTGCGCCATGCCATAAAGGAAGAAAAAGAAAAGAAAAAGGGCGGAAAACTTCGTTTCCCTAACTTTCGACTCATATTTACTTGGTCAATGGTTAAATGCAATCTGCGAAGCCAAAACAAAGAGAAAAAAAAAGTTTATTATGTGAAAACACCTATTTCGAACTCATTTATCGAAGATCCAATCATTACGTAACGAATAGATGGAATAAACGGTAAATATTAGTCGTGAAATATCATAGATAAATAGTTCGTTAGGTAGTTTTTTTATTTAGGTGCTTTCAGCACACCCTGATGTATTTCTTATTTCGTTTGTAATTTTACTGAATTAAAATATTTTGATTAAGTTATTTACTCTATAGTGCGCTACTCTATAGTGTGCTTCCTCTGTATCTTTGCGGCAGGAATAAATATTAATTGGTTTTTAAGTTTAAAGGCTATTATTTCAATAAACATAAAAACGAAATATTTTATGTAAAGAAGAATTATTTTTAAATAACGTTATTATTTTTTAAAATCGATTTGATACCCCTTTTCACCCCTTTAGGGGTTGATATCTTACAATCTGCTAAATACATGTTTCATTGTATACTCGAATGAATATGCTATTTTTTTTGTTTCCATATTCTTTGACACTCCTTTTCACCCCGTTATGAGTTGATTTATCAAAATTTGCTAAATCCATGTTTCGTAATTTTTTTAATAGATTTTAACTTGATTTTATACAGAAAGTGTGTTTTTTATTTTTATAGTACTTAGTTTGACACCCCTTATCATCCCTTCGGAGGTTGATTTTTAAAAATCGACCAAATGCATATTCAATTATTTATTTATAGTTTCTGCATACTTTCAAAGTTTTACCACAGATTAATTAGTTTACTAGCGTAAAGTTTTACTTTGTTACACGTTTTTAACTTTTTTCATAAAAATGAAACCTGTTCAGAGGTTTTTCTAAATTGAAAAAATACACGTCCAAGTAATTATTGAATATTATAATATGGGTACACAAAGTTTTGGGTTCAGAATTTGGATTTAAATTATTTTATATACATCTGTGTAAATAAAATATTTAAAATCCATTTTACATCCTTTTAACCTTTTTAGGGATTGAACTTGTAATAACCCTTTCTACATCGTATAAGAATCTCATGTGTAATTTGTCTGTCAGCCATCTTTTCCTTTTATACATATAAGAAAATTAGATACATTTCACTATGGCGTTGTTTTGTTGACGAAAAAAAATTATTTTTTTTCACAAGCTAGGTGTTTCTTCTACAATGTTTGCAATAATTCTTGATTAAAAGTACTAAAGGGCTAACAAAAAAAACAAAGGAAGGTCTGACCGCATTGCAGGATCCGAACTCGCGATTTCGGCGTGGTAGACCTACATTCTAGCCATTGTGCTATAGAGAAGGTAAACTGCTGCAAAAACAAAAAAGTTTCGAAGTTTTAGCTAGGTCGATTTTTTACCCTCCTCAAACTATATATTGTAAATTTCATCGAAATCGCTAGAGCCGTTTTCAAGAAAGCGATATCAAATATATATAATATACAAGGTATTACAAAAGTCCCCCTAATCCGTGAAAGGTATTTCTTATAAGCATGTCAAGTAGAGAGTCCACCTCTCAGATTACAAGTCCTGTGATATTTTAATTTTGATAAAACTTAAATAATTTTAACGATAAATGAAAATATCGACTAAACTGACAGCATCACTATTTTGAGTTCATGACCCATATACAATCCCACGGAGTAGTAAATTACCTGCTAACTACCTCATTCGCTAGGCTACTAGGAGACTACGCCCACAGCTGTTAGATAGTTGTGTAGATAAGTATCTATTGTTAAATGCTATGTGCCGTTGGCACGCGCCTCTCACCCGCAACATAGTACACGTATACCTATCTTTAGCAATTAAATCGCGCGTTACTTAGTAGATAATAAAAAATAAAAGCTACTTCGTCTAGGTATGCACATACCTAAGCAAAAATGTGTGAGGCGAATGATGAGATTAGAAGAAGCGAAAGAAGTATGTAAGAACCGCAAAGCCTGGCGCTCCGTCCTCTCTGACTACCTCGTTAGGGATACAGCGTGAAGAAATGTATGTGCAAAAGCTACTTAATAAATAATAGGTGCTGAAATACTGTACAGATATGCGTGACCGTTAACTCTCGCAAGCTGTGCTACGTCCCGAAGGCACGTGGCTCGCGCCTGCTACATAGTACATAAACATACCTACTGTTAACAATTATTTCGCGCGTTACTCAATAAATAAAATAAATAAAGATTACTTGATATTATAATAGGTGGTGAAATACTGTACAGATATGCGTGTATGCGTAAGAAAAGTAGGTACGTTCAGTGCGGCGCGAGCGTTGTTTTGTTGTCGAAACAAATTATTTCTTTTCACAAGCTAGGTATTTCTTCTACAATGTTCGCTATAATTTTTAATTGAAGGTACTTAAAGAGCTAACAAAAATATTTCAGATATTCTTTGCAGTTTAAAATTTAGCGGGGGACATGCTTTGCTGAATTTTATATTTCCAAGTATTTCATTGAAATTTTTGAATACGATCTTCACGGTACTTATATAATTTTATAACTGGCATGTTGAAATTGCAAAAAAAGAAATGTAATCTTTATAAAATAATGCCTGTGTCAAAAGTATGAGTTCGCACGAGAGCTAAAAAAAGCCTTGAGTAGAAAGTAAAAAGCGTCGGTAGCATATTTTGTTTAACCGCTTCGATCCTCAATGTTCATATGAGCCTTGTTAAAAAAATCACTTGTCTTAATATTTTGCTAGAGGCGGATGCACGATTTATATAGCTGAAATTCCCGCATTAGCTATTTATATATCCATCCATGTTTTTTAACTTTTATTATAAGTCCATGATAAGTGCGAAGTGATTTTATGACTTCCATGATAAGTGCGATCGCGCACGGAAAGTCAGAAAGTCTATCTAAATCGTTAAAAACAGCTCACGCTAAAGAGTTGAAAAGGATCCTGTGCGAACTACATTAAAACCTAACATTGATATTATTATTGATAACGATTATTTTCAAACTGTTAAAAAGTCATGAATGAATCAATAAAGTAGTACATACATGCATATCTTCACGCCGTATCCCTAACGGGGTAATCAGAGACGACGGAGCAATAAAGTAGTAATTTCTATAATTATGCAGGCAGGTAGGTAATAAAAAAATCGGCCAAGTGCGTGTCGGACTACGCAGTAAAGGATTGCGTAGTTGGAATGCACAATATTCATTTAATTGCCAGCAAATTTAAGTTTGTATTTCATAGCATTTCTCAATAATACTGTAAGAAACAAAATATTTTTGCGGTCGTTGAACGTTTAATCGAAAATTGTATTGAAACTAATTTTCGTAGAAAGTGCTTTTTAAGATCTACTCTCTCAAATTTTTTTCAGAATTTTCCACTCCATCCATAATTGAAGTATGAGAGAAAGGGCACACTTTTAGGGTTCCGTAGCTAAATGGTAAAAAACGGAACCGTTATAATTTCATTTGGAAAATTGATTTGAATAAGGATATACATACATACATATCTTCACACCGTATCCCTAACGGGGTAGTCAGAGAGGGCGGAGCGCCAAGCGTCCCATTCCTTACATACTTCTTTCGCTTCCTCGAATCTCATCATTCTCCTTGAATTGAATTGAATAAGAATGTATCGTGCAGTTTTTGAGATATGGGGTATTCTCGGTTATGCGCTCAGTAACTGCAGAAATAACTTTGTCTTATAGTTCACTGTGAAACGTTATTAAATGGAAATTCGTTTTTACGGGAGATTAAATTAATATTGCGCATCCCGTCTGGAACCCTTCCCTGCGCGTGGTCCGACACGCACTTAGCCGGTCTTACTATTTTAGAAGTGCGAATATCAGGAACTATTGACTTAGATAAGTCACTTCGAAACCACTATGTCATTGAACACCTATCTGAATATAAATCACACGCTAAGTGTGCTGGGATCTTTTTTTCATACTTCAGTTACATTTTCAAGATTTCGCTACAGCATTGTATAGCGGTTTGTGAAATATACCTATCTTCCAAATTCTATCTATGTAGTGCCAATTATAGTCTCCGAGTAAAATGACTGAGATACGGACAGAATGAAATTATAAGGGTTTCGTTTTTTGCCATTTGGCTATGGAACCCTAAAAAAAGGAATCTGACCAACTATCGAAAATCAAAACTATCGAGGTGTTAATGTTTAATGTAGATTACAAACAATTAGGAGAAGTGTTGCGCAGGAACTAAATTCAAAAACCCCGAAAGCATCGTTGGATAAAGTCCAAGTTTTTAGGCTTTGATTATATGATGTCGTTTGCTTTGTTTGCGAACCTATTGTTTAGATCTGTTAATTTAGATCATAAAAAAATAATTTCCGAAAATAGCGTTATCGCATATTTTTTTACGAAAATATTTCTCAAAAGATTTGAATTGTCTTCCAAAATAATTGCAAAAAACCCCAATCTAGCAACGCTGTTTGACATGTAAAAAGGATAACAGGTCTATAACCTACCAAATAAAGAAGTTAGTGGTTTGATTTAATCCTTGATATTGAAGAACATCATCGTTTTTTGTAATGTAATGGCCCTCTGTCGCGAAATAGAATTGTTTTGACATATCTATATATCCCTTTTAGTTTTTAACTTTACCGAATTGAAAAGTCAGTGCGCTTTAGGCATCATCATGTAATTAGAGCATTATCCTAATTTTGTTGTATTATGAGGCCATCTGTCGTTGAGTAGAATAAAACACTTGCGTTGATACTCTCTAAACATTTTAACATAAATATAAAAGGTATTACTAGATGCCACTGACATTAAAATTTAATAAAAGGTTTTTCATTTTTATAATTGAAATTAACACATAAAATGTGCGTAAATCTAAAAGTATTCAGTTGTAAATACCAATACAAACTACATTTTTGGATACATTTGCAATTACAAAAGAATTACTTTATGTTCACATTCTACCGGTACTGGTAGTGACATCTTTCATTGTTCTTAGTATACCGTGAAATCTAATGTATGTCGCTGATACCACATGGTAATATTATACATCTTCTATTACTCAACCCACACCTCACTCTGCCGGCCTGAGCGACCCCGTCACAAGATATAGAGATGTTTCAAGATTAACTCGACTTCAACTGAGGAGGGTCTTTACAATAGGGGATATTTACATTTTATATTTTTTTTCAACTGAGTATGGGATCTTGTTCTCTATGCTAAAATACACAATCTCGTAAACTTAATCTGAAACAAAAAGTGATAAATTCCCAGTTAATGGGATCTACAATAGCGTGTACGTTTCAAAAGAGGATATTTCCAAAAAAAAATCCTTCAAGGAAAATTCCAAATTATTTTGGAAAGAAGTACGTAAGTACCCAAGTGTCAAAGTCAAAGCCAAATCAATTTATTCAAGTAAACCTAATGATTAAGGTACCTTAGTCATTGAGTAAACCCATTTACAAGGTATTTTTGAACGTCAAATCTACTTTAGTTCGGTTCAAAGAGAAGAGAAAAGAAAACCTGTACACTGAGAAGAACCGACAAGAAACTCAGCCAGGTATCATTTTTTCAACATCATTTTACAAAAGATTTATTAAAATACAATATTCAGAGAGCCAGTAAATGTATGTGCAGAGAAGATCATTTCCATACTATTGTTTTATCTTCAATGAAGTTGTTTATTTTATAGTACGATTGTCTAGTCAATGTACGTTTTATAACTAATCTAAATCTGTTTTCTGTCAATTGAGTGACTTGTTGCCGAACTTTGTTATAAAAACGAATGCAGTTACCCAAAAATAAAACATTTAAATGTAATTTAAATTTTGGAATAACCAATTTATCACGACCTCGGGTTTCCATACCATTGCCTTTATTTAGTGTTGATATTAATTTAACGTTATATGTCCAACAATGTGCTGCATCCTAGTGTAATAAAATGGTAAATAATGTAATTAAACATTTAGAATATAATTCATTAATTATTTATTGAATGGTGTTACCATACAATGGGATTAACTAACCAGTGAAACAAGTTTATGTACTAAAAGATAAAGAAATAATTTAGTATGTTTATGTACATATGTCAAAAATTATATCCTACTATGTATGTGTTCAAAATCCATATAATTACAAGGACTAATCCTTGGTTAATCTAAGATCATGTATATTATGTAGTTTCTACACTAAGCCCTCTCTCTTTTTCCATTCATTCTTTAGTGATGCCTTTTTCTTTTTCTTATACTCTGCTCTTTTAAATTTCTTGTCTTCTAGTCTCTTCTTCTGCGCAGCAACACTGTCATCCCCATTTATCATTTCATCTAATTTTGCTATCAACATTTCTCGTGCCATTTTTCTATTTTCATCTTGACATCTGCTGATGTGACACTTGACTACTGTGCCTGAAATGACACATAATAAATAGACATAAATTCTCAACAATTAGAATATCTCTATCTGAAATATCTATACCACATAGAAATTAAATAGCGCAAAATCTTATATACCTCAACTAATTTTTAATTATGCAATTTGTTTTAACAAATTATTTATTTTACTTCAAAAATGAAGCTATTTGTGTTTGTAATTTTAGTTTCCCTTACGATAGAGTCATGTAGAACCGTGCGACTGGGAATACACATCAGATATCAACTACTTGTAATTTATCAATACACAACATAATTTATTAATAAACTTCGTGAAGATTTAACTCCTTTGCCCTTATCCTATGTGATACTGACATACCAAACTCTTCATAAAAATATTTGCACCCTAAACTAACATTGTCAGTACACCGCGCTAACATTCTTATAATTTCGGTATACTGGACATTTGTAAATGTAAAACACTAATATTATCTGATACAGTAGAGCAGGGGTTCCCAAACTTATTTTGTCTACTGCCCACTTTGAGAATAAATTATTTTTTTGCGCCCCCATTTTTTCACCTACTGAAAAACCACTATAACTTCAAATTAAATTAATTAATTATTGTGAGCTATATTAGCGGAGATTAAACATTAATTCCAAACGAGACTTTTACTATAACCCGCAAGAGTTAACTTGAAACCTGAGCGCAGTAGGTAATACACAACGGCGCTCAGGTCTCAAGTTAACTCTTACGGGCTACACCTGCCAATGAGAATGATTATTGAAACGCAACTTTATAGTATTCAAACAGAGTATCTTTTATTTAAAATAAAACAAATATAATCGATCCTTATATAAAAACTAATGTGAAGGATGAATCTGATGCTGTTTAATAAGTTTGTTGATATCAGGTTCCAATTTACTCAAGAACAGTCGCAAGTCGCCACGTTTGGTAACATGCAAACGATTTCTCTTTTTAGTAAGCAGTGTTGCAACAGCACTAAATCCACGTTCACACAAATATGACGATGGGAATGCTATCAAGAATCGCTGAACGATTGACCACAATGACCAGGGTACAATTGCGGGATCGGTTTTTGTAGCCAAAATTCTTGGTAACCATTTTTGAACTTGATTTTTATTTCCTCGTTTGTTGTCAATTCTATAAGTTCTTCTTCCAGCTGAGGTGACATTGCTGTGTTGACATTTGAAAACGGATCCAACACCCAGTCTGGTATTTCCAAGTTCAAAATGTCCTGGTATCGTTCGGTGAAGTCAATGTGGAGGTTTTCCAAATGTTGGCAGTAGCCAAACAATTCGTCGTTACTGCATGATACTGATAAATTCGGAAAATTGTGAAACTCACGTCTGCCCATATTCTTTTTGTGTAGAAGCAGTTTGGCTGCGAAAGCAGCAATGACGTTTTTTGTTTTAATTAAATTTAGTTCATCGCCTTGCAGTTGGAGATTCATGTCGTTGAACAATTTATACAGGTCTGTCATGTAAGCTATATCATTCTTTGATGTAATGAGCTTGTTGTGCAATTCTGTATCTTTAGTTTCCAAGAACTCTATAACAGAGTCAAACAGGTTGTAAAATCGAGTCAGACAATTGCCTCTTGATAGCCAACGAACTTCAGTATGAAACAACAAACGGTTGAAATCCTCGTCATTAGTAACACAAAGCTGATGAAATAATCTCTCATTCAAAGAGCTGTTGCGGATTTTATTGACTGCTTTGATGACATATTGCAGTGATTGAAATAGTCATTCACTTAAGTTTCTAGCAACCAAATGTTGTCTATGAATAACGCAATGTACAGCAAGGACATCTGGAATTTTATTTTTTAAGTACGCTATGAAGCCTTTATGGCACCCTGTCACAGCCGGAGCGCCATCCGTAGCAACTGATATAATATTTTTCAAGGGAATCTCTTTCTCATCACAAAACTTTTCCAATGTATTGAATATGGTTTCGCCTTTTGTATCGGTCTCTAAATTTCTAGCAAAGAATAGTTCTTCACATATTTTCTCATCTTTAATAAACCTCACGTAAGACAGCAACAATGCTTCATTAGTTGGTAAAGTGGACTCATCGAGCTGAATTTAGAATTGACTTGTCCTTAGGTGATCACACAATGATCCTTTAATGTTTTCAGCCATTTCATCAATTCGTCTTTGCACAGAATTATTACTCAAAGGAATTTTTCGGATAATATCTGCGGCTGGTTTATGAAGCACAGTAGTTATTACTTCCTTTATTGCTGGCAAAATTAACTCTTCTCCGATGTTATGTGGTTTGCCTTTTTGAGCAATTAACAAAGAGATATTGTACGAAGCTCGAAGTCCGTCGTCATCTTGCTTAGTAGCCGCCGAAAATAGTTTTGCTACACTTGGCTGAGTATTATGCTTCTTCTCTAGGTCTTGAAAATATGCTACATTCTTGTCTTTCTTATCTGGATGCATTTTATACAAATGATCTTGCAGTCTTGAAGGCTTCATTGCTTCATTCGAAAATGTTTTTAGACATAGAAGACACAAAGGCGACGATGGGTTTGTCGGATTTTCAATGAATCCGAATTTAATATATTCCGCACAGTATTGCAGTCTCTTCTTTTTTACTTCCGACATTGTTTTGTTTTGAGAAATACGTAAGTAAGTGTTGAACTTAAGTACTGCTCATCTATTGCGCGCGAAACCGCAAATGAAAATAAAATAAATATTATGTTGTTTATATAGGATTGCATAAGCAGCACGCACCGACAGGAATAAAACAAACATGCATAAACTCGTTTATCTCATTCGACGCTCAATCGTACTCAACAAGTCAGAACAAGTATTCTATGAACCAGCCGATTGATACAGGAATGCACAATTCGGGTTATTTAACAAAAACTTGTTAAAACATGATTGCCCGCGGTCTATTATCTACGAAAATTACCTATCTGGGAGTACTAATAACTATATTAAAATGCGAAAGTGTGTCTGTTGCCTTTTTATTTGTTTGTTTGTGTCTACTTTCATTTCGAAACGGAACGACCGATTGACATGATTTTTATTTTGTATATTCAATAAAACAGGACAGATATATGAACTACGCGGAGAGAAATATCGAACCGAGTTTGAGCAATCTTTTAATAATATTAGTTGATGTTCACAAGTTGTAGTTGAGAGACGAGAGCTCATGCAGTCGTTGTCTAAGATGCCTCCTAGCTAAATGAAATTACAAATTACCCCCCAGGCCTCTACACAGCGCCCCCATTTTTTTTCTGGGTCTCTTACCCCCCCCCCGCTTTAGGCCTGCAGCGCCCACAAGGGGGCGTTATCGCCCACTTTGGGAAAGGCTGCAGTAGAGTATTGAAAAAAGTGAGGTTATTTGTCAAAAGTTTTGTTTTTAATTTGTCATGTTACCTAATGGTCGCCTATGTTCCTAAAACAATATCATAAATCACTTCACTCTAAAATATAGATGACAAGATTCATTGGAAATATAAGACAGAATAATAACAGAAGAATATTATTGATATCAATGTGGAAACAATAATAATCTCATTCTTTATTTTTAAGTGTTTTTTGAAAATACAAATTTTTACATTTATCATGACAATTATTATTCTTTTCATTCTTGGTTGTTTTTATTGAAGCACAAACACAAATGGACATAAATTCTAAAAATATTTGTTTAACTAATAAATATGACAACTAAGTCAATCATATAAACTAGCGCATCTCTAGTTATGTTATAAATGTCATAGTCGCCAAATCTGTTTCCATTATGGACAAAAATGAAAACATAGGATATTGACATTGTGTCTGACTTTTCTTTTTCTTCTGTCTAGCCAGTTAGTTATACGCCTAATACCCGCTGTGCAACAAAGAGTCCGCAACAATGAGGTATCAGATTTATTGATGTCAATAGAACATTTTTATAATTCAGTTTTGAATAAATGATTTTGAATTTGAATGAAGAATGTATTTATTTATTTTAATTTTAATGCAGTCTACACTATGATGACTGGTCTTTTGTACCAAATGCTGCAAATAATGATCCATAGAATTGGTTAGCAAATAACTTAAAGGTAATGTTAGTAACAAAAAACTATTAATTAATCATTATTATAATATTATTAACATTAAATACACAGTTCATATATTTGCTGATTAATTTCTCATGTGAATGTACACAGCTTTGAGGAGGCCCACCCAGTGATTAATAATGGATCCCTCCCATCTATCAGAAATTATCTTCAGAATCCTGTTGGGTCCGCCCCGCATCCTCACCATCATAGGGTTCACTTTTTTGCGCATCATTGCAGAAAAATTGTCTATGCGGGCTTCGGCAAACGTCCCTGAAGCACTACAGAAATGGGGCAGCCCCAACAAGATCTTGAAAATGTTATTATACTGAACACGGCGGGCATTCTAAGCCAACTGAGTATATGAGGTCCAGAGGCTGCTGGTGCAGAAAGACTAGCAGTACGCCTTAAATAGTGTTATGTTTACATTTTTAGTACACCGAGCAAACCTCCGAGCCAACATACTCCCCGCACCGCCAACGCCCTACATTCAGACTCTATATCAGTCATCCTTAAGATGTTCATCCACAATGTGCCCAAAGTATTTAAATTCAGTGACTCTCCCTAGAGTCACACCATTCAGCTCAATTGGAGGCATATGACCTGAGGTCAAGTTTAGCTGCATAGTTCTCACACACCTGTAACAGCTTCATCAAAGCGCTCATAAATAGCTCATAACTATTTATAATATAATGTAATATTTCTAAAATCAACTAATGTCAATACATTAATTGAATTTAGAAATGAATAAATATTTTTTGAAAAATATAAAAAAAACAATAATGAAATTGTGGGATCATACAATTTAGGTTTAAAGAATCTTTATTTCTCATAAGAAAATTTTACATTTCACTTAAATGAGAAACTTATAAATATAAACATAAAGCAAAATTAATTATACATCGAAAGCGTAGTTAAATTAAATTATTTACATCACCGTAACACAATCTGTATTTATTCTAAAACAAAAATATTTGAAGGTACTTTAAAATTAATCCACTTGCAGTCAACCACAGTAACAAACAATGACACGATAGAAAGTACACAAACACCAATAAATGGAAGCGACAAAAATTCCTTTAAACATCAGAGTTTACAATGTGATATTTTAAAAGTTTTTTAAAGGAGTACATACTCTCGGCCTCCTTTATTTCTTTTGGAAGTTTATTATATAGCTGTGCACCTTGGTACGTAATATTACTTTTCCCATAATTTGTTCGCGGCGGGCGTAGTACTATATTGTCAGAATTCCTTAGCATTCGTGCCTGGATATCTTTCTTCTTAATTAATGTTATGTTACTATGTATATCTTTAAACAATATCTTACGTATTAATAGGCAGCTATAGTATGTATAGGTTTGTGGAATGCTCATCAGTTTTGTTTGTTTGTATATTTTGATTGTAGGTGTTAGATAATCGTAATTAAATAACACTTTAACAAGTTTATTTTGAGCGACTTGTATCGTTTGTATGTTCGTTTTTGTTGCTGAACCCCAAATTTCAACGAGATAGTCTATATGTGGCTTAACAAGCGAGTTATATATTAAATATCGTACACTTCGCGGAAGACAGCGAACAATACCACGCAAAGCACCGGTCAAAGATGTCAACTTTGATTTAATTTTTTCTATGTGGTCTTTCCAGCCAAGAGAGCTATCAAGAACAAGTCCCAAGTATTTTTCTTTATTCGTCCGTTCGATCACTTGGTTATCTATTTTTAATGGGTCAAAATCCTGAACCTTCTTATTTTTGGCTGCAAATATGACATAATGTGTTTTTTTAATATTGACTGTTAAAAGATTAGATTGTAACCAAATATTAAGTAAGTCGAGGTCATTTTGCGCTTCGTTAATAATTGCATTAATTGCATCTCCAAAGTAGAATAAGCAAGTATCATCAGCATACAAAGATATATCCCCCTTTAAATTTAAGGTGCTAATATTGTTAATGTAAATTAAAAACAAAAGAGGCCCCAAGATGGAACCTTGAGGGATGCCATATGTGATTAATTTTGAGCTACTTTGCCGATTACCAATTTTGACAACTTGATACCTATCAGAGAGATAGGATACAAACATTTTATGTGCATTACCAGCTAAGCCAACTTCCTTAAGTTTGTTTAATAATATTTTGTGACTAACTGTATCAAATGCCTTTTTTAAGTCCACAAAAACACCGAGACCGATCAATCCTTTGTCAATGTTATTTTTTAATTTTGTTACAAGGTCAGTTGTTGCAGATAGTGTATTTGATTTGGGTCTAAATCCGTATTGTTTAGCATATAGAAAGTTAATCGAATCAAGGTATCGTGCAAGGCGATTATACAGAATTTTTTCAAACATTTTTGATAACACCGGTAGTACTGAGATAGGACGATAGTTACTCGGATCCGATTTGGCACCTGACTTGTAAATGGGAGTAACCTTGGCTACTTTTAAACTACCCGGAAATGTACCCAACTGTAAGCACCCATTAATGCAGTGCGTTAACTCATCAATCATTAGATTTTTTAAACATTTAATAGATTTGGTGTTTATTCCATCTAAACCGGAACTACTGTTGTTGTCTAAATTATTTATTATTTTTATTAATTCATCTTTAGTTGTAGGTTCAAATTTAGACAGGTTATCCTTAACGTAGGCGGCCGAACTAGCCATACAATGATAACTTGTGTAAATAAAATGTATGATCCCAAACTAAGCACTGTGCTTGTAGTATGGTTACTACACGATGAACTGGAGCAACTTGTAGACACCCAGACTCCAAACCAATTTAGAAAAGTTTGTTTCCTTAATATAACCCAAGACCCCGGTTTGGAGTGCGGATGTACTGCTACCATGTCAACACATCAGTCAAATTCTAGAAATGTTCATTTTGGAAGGGGAGAAGCCTTCACAAGGCTTTTTCATTCCAATCATTTTGTAAAAATATCTTTAATGTAATGGACAAAAGTGTGTTATTATTTTCTAATCTATATAAATAAAAATGAATGTTTCTTTGTATTTTTGTCCTTCCATTCCTAAACCATTCAACTGATTGTGATGACACTTAGGTGAGTTGTTCTGCTAAGATTTAAGAATTATTGAATTTAGTAAATAAAAGGCTACACGAACAAAGTCGCCAGCAAGTTAGTATATAAAACAGTAACATACTCTAACCACATTAGAAAAGTTGATTTCAGATTTGAACTTGGCATAATTTGCTTAACAACCAAATGTATGCATGCATTGATAAGCTGTTATTGCAAATACTCTTTTCTTCTTTTATAATCATAGTATGTACCTGATGGAACATGTGTAAGGACAACACAATTTGCACTTTTATTAACTGCTTGCCCTCCAGGCCCTCCACCTCTTATGAACTGTTCAGTCAGTTCATTGTCTTTTATCTTGGGAAGTTTAGAGTAGTCAATGGTGTGTTTAAAAGCCACACTTGTATAGAATGATGGCAAAAAACGTAGGGAACTGACAGACCTAAACATATTACACTACTGAACCACGTCGCAACAACGCTTCTCCTTTCTGTAAAAAGAGTAATGTTTTTTTTTACAATTGTCAGGAAAATAAAAAAATACATGTATAAATATTATGTAGATTTTGGCAATTGCTTTCTATCCACAAAGATGATAATATCAGGTTTAAGGAATTTGTATAAACGACGAGATAGCAACATCCTGGATGATTAAGCTTCGGAAACAAGATCTGCAGCCCAAACATTAACTGCAAAAATGGTGTTAACATACTGCTCTAACAATACATCTATGGCTCAAGCCTACCCCAATGGCAGATGACGTTATGTATAGGTTATGTCATTTTTATTATTTTGTAAACATAAGTACTCACTTCATAAGCAAATTTTATATCATCAGGGCTATTTAACGCTTTATTGCGTTTAAATTCTGCTGAAATTTTCCTTCTAAAATACACTGGATCTGTGTAATTAAGAGTTTTCGAGTATTGAATTAAATTTCTGTATAACCTAAGAACATCCGTTTTAGTAACAGGCATTATTTTACTTTTACAGTGGAATGACTTCTTTTACTTGGCTATTACTCACTGAATATTAATAATTAGACTTGGCCGCTTTATACAAAACATTGATGAAAAACGATGGAAATAAGCGATGCCGGCATACGTCATAAATAATACAAAATACATATATGCTTAACAAATGCATAAGTACGTTGCCGAAATAATGAAATAAGGTTGAAGTATTATAACCTTAAAACTATCTATCTATATTTCTAAGGCATTGGTAACAAGACCATCAGCCTAATGACGTACCTTCTAGAGCAGCCATTCCCAAAGTGGGCGATAACGCCCCCCTGTGGGCGCTGCAGCCCTAAAGGGGGGCGGCAAGAGACCCAGAAAAAAAATGGGGGCGTTGTGTAGAGGCCTGGGGGGTGATTTGTAATTTCATTTAGCTAGGAGGCATCTTAGACAACGACTGCATGACTCAAAGTGGGCAGTAGACAAAATAAGTTTGGGAACCTAGATTCTAGAGAATCATCTCACTACAACTACTATTCTACCACAGAGTACTTTAGTACTTATACACTATATTTAGTACAATACCATAAGGACTTTTTGGCGGGAACGGAAGAAGTCAGGTTGTCATTTTATATAGATTTTCTATTTTTTACAGTTTTAGGAGTTTTAAAGTACAACAGTGATAGTATATTGTGTTTCAAAGCTCTGTGTAAGTAAAAAAAATGGAGGAGATCTAAATAAACATGTGTAGCTGAAGTTTTTGCGCTCTTCCAAGAAGTCCTTTTTTAACCACAGTAAAGCCTACTATCACTTTACTGGAGGAGTGTTAGGGACAGTTAATAATTCTCCGGAAGTTACGTCATTAGGCTAATGGTCTTGTTACCAATGCCTTAAGAAATATAAATAAATAAATAAAGTATAAACCATTATCAATGACCAAGGAAACTAAATAATATATGGATTACTCTATGGTATATACTATTCTACTACTGTCTATTAGCAGTTATCACGGAGCACCGAAGGACTTTTTGGCGGGAACGGGAGAACTGAGGTTGTCATTTTATTTAGATTTTCTATTTTTTACATTTTTAGGAGTTTTAAAGTACAACATTGTGTTTTAAAGTTCTGTGTAAGTGAAAAGAATGGAGGAGATCTAAATAAATATGTGTAGCTGAAGTTTTCGCGCTCTTTGAAGAAGTCCTCTTTTAACTTCAGTAAAGCCTACTATCAGTTTACTGGAGGAGCGTTAGGGACAGTTATTATTTCTCCAGAAGTTTCAGTCATTAGGCTGATGGTCTTGTTACCAATGCCTTAAGAAATATAAATAAATAAAAAAAATAGCACAATGCAACTTTTTATACTACCACGTCACAGACTTTTAAATGGAAGCAGACTATACCTATCGGTTCAAAATGCGTGGCAAATTTAACACTAACAAATATTACTCACCCACATACAGAACTCAGAGCCGCATTAAGGAGTGAGTATCTATATTGTGTATTATCTTAGAGCGGGACTATTTGGGACACTAAATTATATTTTTCATGTGATAAAATAAGGATAAAATAAAGATAATGTGAAGTTTTAAGTGTGTAAATATTAACGTATGTATGTACTTTTTGTTAATGTAAATAAGGATAAAATTATTGATAGACTAGTATTAGAGATTATTACTTTATTATATTCCTTCTTTTTGTAGATTGTTTTTGTCACACGAAGGATATAATTTGGAGTGTTCCCAATGGCTCGACGATTCAATATTATGATTGTTCGTTCGATTCATGAGGCCTGACGGCTGTGCGCCGCTGGTCTTGGGCCGCATGTACATTGTGATGACCTTGCTTGCGGTTCGATTTATGTGGGTACATGAAGTTTAATGACATAAACGATATATTTTTAAAAGTCGGGAAGTTGATAATCAGGCAAGTGAAAGTTTTGAATTTAGACTTTTTAGCGCGAACAAAAGAAGCGTGATTGGCATTTTATTCCAAATTCAGATTTGCTATTTTTTGTGCTTTTGAGAGTTTTAAGTGCAAAAATTATAGTATATTGTAAGTTAAAGTTGTGTGCGAGTGAGAGGAGTTGGAGGAATTTCGTTTAACAGTCCTTTGTAACTCCAGTAAAGCCTATTTACCATTGCTTTACTGTAAGTGTTAGAGACTTGGTTATGAGAAAATAGAACAAGTTTTATATCAGACGAGTTGGCATTTTATTCAAAATTCAGATTTGCTATTTTTTGTGCTTTTGGGAGTTTTAAGTGCAAAAATTATAGTATATTGTACGTTAAAGTTGTGTACGAGTGAGAGGAGTTGGAGGAATTTCGTTTAACAGTCCTTTGTAACTCCAGTAAAGCCTACTTACCATTGCTTTACTGTAAGTGTTAGAGACTTGGTTATGAGAAAATAGAACAAGTTTTATATCAGACGAGTGTTATAGTTTACTATTTTTCTAAGGAGATAAGCGTCAGTGAATGTTTTATAAAATTATTAAATAACTTCATCGCTATGCTTTGTTCTTTGATTATTATTTTCTCTAAACTACGCATAAATTTCAAAAATTAAAAGAAATCGGGAGATAGTCGATGGGTGATCGATCACATTGAGAATAAAAACTAAAATAGCTTACACAATAAAACAAAAACAATGTTTTCAGTCTTTTATTTATTAATCGGATTGTTTTCTTATTACATTATCTATGAACTCATTATAGATGTGCATCAAACACATCATTTCACTGTTTTTCAATGTGTGCCAGAAGTAACTAGCGCAGAATGTCAGATATGCTAAGGATTACCATTACAAGTAAGCGCAGGTATTATTTGTCATTATTCGCCTCGAGATATCCATATTTGTTTTCACCATTTTTACATGTGAACACACAATTTATGCATAATAAAGTCCATCTTCGATTATTATTGAAGCAAGAAAGTTGTATTATTTTATAAATAAATTAAAAATAATGTTGTAATATTATGAAGTATGGATTCCAGCACGGGCTTTTTTCTAAACAGCACTGGTCCAGGTTTAGCCCAGCATAGCGACTAGAGATTAATTTGGCGATAGCATGTTCATTTTTAATAGGTATGTTAAATTTCATGGTCAAACAACAACAGGGTTTTACGGGTATCTCTTTTACATAATAAATGGGGTTCAAAATATTTTGAACACAAAACTGCCAGAATTGGTCTGCCAGTTTGTTCTATGTAGCCTTTCTTATGTATTTCCTTTATGTAGTTCTTTAACCAAAAAATTTAAAAATTTTCATCCTTTAGAAACCCGAAATTAACAAGGTATACATCAAAATCAAAAGATAGTTGCAAAAAATAGATAGTTGCTTAACCTTAGGTACCTGTCCGTTAATATTTAATTTTATTACGAGACTCAGTTTTCTCTGAATTCGGCCCTCTTTAAGGTACAAGTACTAATAATGTCAAAATTGGTTAGGTACTTGTTACGAAAATATAAAAAACCTATAAAAAAACCTTAAACAATATAAGGAAACTTTAATTTTAATAGTTTGCAACATATTTAAGTGTCGGAGCCAAGAAATACAAAAATATCAGCTAACTGAATGCAGTAATCAAACAATTTGCAACATCAGATTTACTTACTGATGGAACGTGATTTTCGGGGCTTTTCTGTATGAGGCGTTGCAACTATTGGGGGTACGACACTTTTGTACCATTTTTGCACTTTAAATAACCAAAATAATGTTTATACACCAAGAAATATTTAATCATCGAACATGTGACGTACTACACAAGTAAACAGACGCCATACTCCGCTTATTTTGACTTAAGCGGAAGATGGCGGCTGCCACGCTTTCTGAATTGTCTATGTGTTCCATTGTGTTGCAGCAAATGAAAGAAAAGGATAAAGATGTACAATTTTAAACTACAATGAAAGTGACAGTGTTATTACTTACACGGTATCTATGTGTGAGTGACTTATGTTTGATCTGCTTCCATTTATAAATCTGTGTACCACGTAAACTAATTAATCTGTGCTAATTTAGTATTCTCTTTTTTCTTAGTCATTGAGTATTCTGTGGTGCTAATACTGCTTACTAGGGAAGGCGATTCTCTCGAAAAAATATCGTTCTTCGAATCGATTCGAATTGAATTATGAAAAATCGATTCGTAGAAATATCGAAGTCTAAGTGGATCTCTTGGAAGACCCTAAAATAATCAATCTAATCTTTTGTAATGAATTAAACAATTACAACTATATTTAAATGTTACATGTATAAGACTTAAGATAATTTTTTTTTATAATATTTAAGTTAAAAAATTATAAAATTCACAGTTCCCACATTTTTATATTTCAGTTTTATATTTCTTATCATAAAAAAAATAATTTAATCTCGATTTTCAAGGGTAAAGTATCGATTTACGGAATCAATTCACTACAAAATATCGATTAAAAATCGATTTATTTGGTCGAAATAATCGTTTTTGATTAATCGATCTCAGATCGCCATCCCTACTGCTTACTACTGTTTTGTTTTACGGCCCTTTTTTTTCTTTTGAAAAGAAAAATATAATATACTATCGAGAATCTTTTTTAATTTATTGTAATTATTATTATTCTTAACCGACGTTTCGATCAGACGCTGAAATGAATGAAAATGTAGAGGAAGTGTTTATGAACATTCACGTAATCAATATTGAAGTAATATCTGAAATCCAGAAGGAAATAGTACCCTATGACAATATTTCATTGGTGTTTCTGCTTTACAATAACCCCAATACAGCGTTAGAACGTCTCATTGTTTATCAACGAATTGCTGAAGATGAAGAAGCTATGAACATGAATTTACTGTGCGATTGGGCTCAACATGCGCAAACGCGACATACTTGGAGGTATGAATTTTTAGAAGCGCTGGCAGTTTGTCAGTTGTATGGCATAATTAGAAAATTAGGCTTCAATGTTAAAAGTGTTAAAGAGCACTTTAAACCTGATGAAATATATATCAGTACATATTTGCATCCAATGAAAAAAGCGCTTTACAAACTTTGTGAAAATATCACTTCTAAAAACCTCATAAAATTGCAAAGAACCCTAGAGACATATAACATTGGTATCAGGAAATATGAAACATTTGAACTGAGTTTATTAGAACTTATGTGTCAAAAATTTATATCTGTTAATCTGTCAAGTAGTGGTAATTATCCAGAAAATGAATATAATATTGAAAATTTAACAAATATTATTAGAAATATACCAGGTTTGAAACATTTCTCGGTCAGTTTATTAGAATTACAAAACAGATTGAATGGTAAATCAATATTAAATCAACATGATATAGAAAGGACTACAACAGAACAGGCCATAGCTATGGACAAGGAGAAAAATAATAATTATGACAAAATGTTCCTACATGACCTTCAGGATGCAATGAACTTATTGGATGAAATGGACATAAGAGATATTGAAAATATAAAGTCTGACAAGAACATATTTAATAAAAATGATATATTTGAAATAAAAAACCCTAAAAGAATTGGTGTATGTTATGTAATAAACATGGAAAACTTTTATCTCTCAAAAGACAACATTGATTCAGATGTAACTCTGTTGGAAGATAGAGTTGGTTCAACTAGAGACAAGAAGTTCTTAGAACAGACAATGAAAGACCTCAACTTTGAAGTAATATGTCATGACAACTTAGATCACAAACAAATGCTACAATATCTCAGTGACATAATTAAATACAGGGTTCAATATGATGACAGTATATTCATGTTGTGTATTTTATCCCATGGAGTGAAAGACCATGTATTTGCTGCTGACTGTATTAAGATAAATGTATATGACAATATACAAAAATTATTGGATTCAGATGAAATGCCAAAACATTTTCATGAAATGCCCAAAATTTTTATTATACAGGCTTGTCAAGTTGTTGATGATCCACAACATAGACTTGTAGCTGATGCACCAACATTTAACAATAGTCACCTTAAGAAATCTGAATTCCTTATATATTGGGCTACAGCACCTGAATTAGAAGCTTTTAGAGATGAAAAAAAGGGGTCTATCTTCATTCAGTTCTTGTGTTGCATTATTCGCAAGTATGGTAAACATGAACATATTAATGACATATTTACTCGAGTAAACGCTTGCGTCAAACGCATCAGTCAAAAGTTAAAATGTAACCAAGTGGCAACATTCAACAACACATTAACTAAAAATTTATATTTGCATATACCTAATGGAAAAGTGTGATAAGGAAAATGTTATTGTTGTTTATGTATATATTATATACTAGCGGTCGGCAACCTTTTGGCAGGCAAGGGCCACATAGTGGCAAAATGAGGTAAGAAACCGCACTTGTTCATAATTTTGATAATAGGTATCTATCTCTATCCTATCAGACAGATACTATATATTATTATACATAGATATAGGTGATATTAAAAATGCAAAAACACTGTATAAAATTTTATTAATAGGTATGTAGAATTATGTCAACAAGAAAGGAGCAATTAATGATAAAGAAATGAGGAAACGTATTAAAAAACTTAAATGAGAACTTCAAAGTACATACATGCACTTATACAAAATTCATTGTAATGTTTGAGGCTGTATTTGAGTGGCTATTTGTTGTAGGTTAGCTTTCATTTAAATTCGTCAAAATCAGATGGCAAGCTACCATAAAATTTAACATAATTATTTATTTAGATATATATCACAATAAGACTCAGTTACAAAAGTTGCAGGCCGCATGCGATGCGCGGGCCGTGCGTTGCCGACCGATGTATTATACTATATGTACTATATTATACTGTTAATTGAATGTGAATTACAATATAGCAATGTATATTGTAATTCAGATTGTACAGATTGCATCACAAATTTGAACTCTGAGTGACATTGCTAGAATCTAAAATTATAGTTATTGCTATAATTTTACCTATACCTAAGATTTGAAGCATCTAGTCATGGAGTGTGAATGTGTGATGCATAACAATTTGTAATGATTAAATTGTAACATATCTCATCATTACTTCTATGTATATGTATTGTATGGATATAAAAGTGAACTATTTGGAAATATCAATACATACTACTGTTAGAATTCATCATATTATGTGCTAACTGTAACAAATATTATCATGCATGAGTAACAAGTGTAAAAATTCCAAGCACATCTATTTTTATACATATACAATTATAAGAGATATTCAAATATTTAGAATAATTTACATCATAAATAATATATATATCATCTATAATGAATATATTATTTTTATCTACATCTCAGAATGTTTAGTTTTGTATGTATAGGTTAGGTATCTAATATACAGTCTAGCCATGAATACTGTAATAATAGAAAAAAACATTGCATTCGAATTTGGAACCTGTCATTCTCATGAATATTCATGTTTTCTTAAGACTTGTGTGTGAACGGGAGATTTTTTACATTTTTGAGGATTTTTAAGTACACAAGTGATAGTATACTGTGTTTTAAAGTTCTGTATAAGTGAAAAGAATGGAGTAGGTCTAAATAAATATGTGTAGCTGAAATGCTCGCGCTCTTCCAAGAAGTTCTTAATAACTTCAGTAAAGCCTACTATCACCTTACTGGAGGAGCTTTACGATAGAAAAAACGAATTATAACAATACTGTGACATGAGCATTAAATTGCCTGTTTAACTCGTCAGCGATTCTACTTATTAATATGTGACATTTGCAAATGCACTAATCTGTGCGCCATGCCATGAAGTAAAAAGTGTCTTCTCATTTTTGAAAATCCATCCTGCTTGGTATTAGTCGAATGTTTGTGTACCGGTCTATTGATTGGTATAATGAAACATCTGTTTGTGACGGAAAAAGATCTGGTCGTCCACGTAGTATTCGTACTATAAAGGCAATCAAAGCAGTGAAGGAAAAAATCCGATAAAATCGTGTCCAAAAGCAAAAGATTTTATTTAAATTTAAGATTTTAAGCAGAACCAAAGATCGCAGACTCGCAGCTTATAAGAGATGCACTGATCATTACTTAACCGATAATTAAAAAATGAATAGGGTGGTAAAATCTAAACAACTTCTTAGGCAGTATACAAAGGGCCTCCCTTTGTCATAGAAAAAAATATTTACTGAAGAGAAAATTTTTATTATTGAGCAACATTTTGATAAGAGTGACCAAGTTTATGCTCAAAGTTCTAAATAAGTTTCTCAGATAGTCAGTAGGATACAACGTGAGTATTATCCGGATTCGGTGATGGTTTGGTGGGGTGTTAGCTATCAGAGTGACTGAACCGTATTTTTGTGAAAAAGTTATCAAAACATCGGACCAGGTGTATCAAGATACGATTTTTGAGAAGATAGTTCAGCCTCTTAACAACACCATGTTCCATAACCAAGAATTGTCCTTTCAGCAAGACTCGGCACCAGGTCATAAAGCTCGATCCACACAAGCAAGGGTGGAAAGGAATGTTTAAGACTTCATTAGACTGAAACTGATGGCACTGATGACAGGCAGTCTTTAGACTGCCCGAATCAAGCAAGTGCGGGGCCCGTAGCAAATTCTATCAAGGGGCCTGTGATTTGCTATGGGTTCTTAAGTATAAAGTGATAAAAAAATCAATACTCAATATGTTTATTTGCCATCTATAGGTTACAATTTTGTTGGTGTTTAATAATACAATACATCACTATATAGGCCCTCTTGGACGCTGACAAGTACAAAAAGCCAGCGATGAGTTGCCCTGGCAATTTAGAATAATTTTGATAAGAAACTGACAATTTAAAACTGACCATAAAACAATTATAAATCTTTCTTAGTACATATTTCAAAATCTATATTTATTACAAAGGTATATTATATTTTTAGGAATAGTTAATGCTATATTTTATCAATGGTGCACTTTTAATTTAAAAGTACGCAGAGGCCCCGCGGCGGGCCCCCCTTTTGCGTGGGGCCCGTAGCAATTGCTATTCCTGCTACCGTGGTTAATCAGGCACTGCCCGTCATCTAGTCCCGATTTTATTCCATTTAATTATGATTTATGGTCTCTTTTAGAGAGTATGGTAGGTTCCAAACTCCATGATAATTTGGAGTCCCTAAAACATTCCTAACGTTGAGTTTTCCCATGGAGGAAGTATGTGTTTTAATCGATAAATGGCCACATTTAAAAGATTGTACTAAGCCTAATGGAGATCAATTTGAATGAGCTTCATATCTTTAAAATGCTATTATATTCATGTATAAAGTAGCTCAAACTGCAGTAATAAACGTTTTATGTAGGTAATAGAAAAAAAAACTGTTTTTGTAACAATATTTATGGCAAGACTAGGTATAAGCAATAAGGTAAATAAATCTTTACTTCATATATTTTATTAGATTTATAGATAACTATAATAAAAATTAAAAAACAGACATAAACAAAAACAAACCACTTTCCCATTTACAACATGGATATGGCAGAAATACCACTGCGAAACTGGTTACTACATTTATATAAGAACTTAAGATGACAGGGAGTCTTAACATTTTGTTTGTAGTTATATTATTTAAGCATAATCATATTTTATATGCAGATCACTAAACGCATTCATGAAGGTCAGGTAATTTTGTAATGTACACATGTCAAAATCTCACACAGCACAGGATAGTATGCTGCAATCTAATCGTTAATCGATCATATTGAACTTGAATGTAGAATATTCGAGAACAGAGAGCAGTGTACATAGCCATAATTTTAAGTATATTAAACTAATACAGGTGCTATACAAAATAGGCTTATTTAAGGCTGACTGATACTGATTTTACAAGAATAAAAAATATTACACAAAAGTATATTGTTTTATTTTCAAAAATCATTATTCCGTTATGTTAATATTCAGATATAATAGTGTATCTGTTTATTATGTTAATAAAAATTAACATAAAGAATGGTATGTATTATATTTTACAAATTTCTCTGTAATTATTTTACACAATACATATTAAAATGTATCATGTTATACTTTCTATATTTATTGCAACATCTGTTTTTGTAAAATCCATTACTGCCGCTTCTAATTGTCTCCTTTCGTCGTTTGTCTTAAACCTTGACCACATAGAATCTAAATATGCCCTCTGATGCTTTTGTATATACTGAAAACAATGTTTCAAAGTGGCACCAACATGTAAAGTTCTGAGCTTAACATCCAACTTACCAATTTTAGTCACAAATGGTAAACTACTATTAACAAATCTATGAGGTCCATGTCTAGCTCTTAGGATTGCTATTCTTGTATACTCATTACAATATTTTGTCAGGAAACCCGTTCTAACTGCCGCAACACCGAAGTCACCAAATAAATGTTGAATTTTAGCCATGATGGTATCATGAAATATTTTCGATTTTAAACTGAGAGGTTTATTGTCGGGAACAATAGGTGAAATTATTTCAACCGTAATATATCTGAAACAACATTTTCGCCGTGTTTATACAAAATATTCAAATACAAAAACAACAAGCAACTTTTCAATTAAATACTAAATAGTATTTTCACCTGTTCTTAAAGCGCACCATTCTGATCAATTAAATCAATCCAGCTTTCACAAAGTATTTGCAAACACAATGTAAAATTCGAAATTAATATTTAAAGGATTGAATATGCCCTTCAGGATTAGTAACAAGACCATCAGCCTAATGACGAAGGAAAACATTAACAGTCCCTAAAACTCTTCCAGTAAACAAGTAGTGTTACTAGGCCTTACTGTAGTTAAAAAAAAACTTCTCGGAAGAGCGCGAAAACTTCAGCTACACATGTTTATTTAGATCTCCATTCTTTTCACTTACACAGAACTTTAGAACACAATGTACTGTCACTGTTGTACTTTAAAACTCCTAAAAATGTAAAAAATAGAATATCTAAATAAAATGTCAACCTCACTTCTCTCATTCCCGCCAAAAAGTGCCACATCAAATGATCAAACGGATCAAACCAAACTCAAACGTACTTTTTTTTTTAGGTACAGATTATTTGCTTTTAGGAAAAAGGCAATGACTAAGGAAACTAAACGACATGGCATGTTGATCTATAGCAACATTTAGTTATATATATATTTTAACGCATAACATTCAAACGTAGCGTTGTCTCTTTTTGACTTACGGCCTCTTGTGTGTGTAAGAGAAAACAACAGTACCTTTCTCAAAGAGTAATTTTTTTATGTGATATCATTGTAATGTCAAAACGTGCCGGTCCGCCATTTATTGCGACACGCTGACAAGTACACGAAGTGTCAAAACATATCGATGGATTTAATATTTTTTAATGTTTGTGATTTTGTGCTGGATATTGGGATTATTTTGTTAAAAGAGAAGCTAGTATAAGGCCACAATAATTTCCAAGTGTAGTGTGTTAGAATGTGGCTCGAGGAAAAGCAATAATCAACGAAATCTACAATTGCACTGGTACGTAACAGAAATTCATTAATTTAGTCTGATGTCGTATATATTTCCATCGGAATTACTGTGTTTCTTAGTTTACTGTATTATAGTCATGTATATTTTTAGTTATTAGCCGTTTTTATTCATATAATATAGTAAATCACTTCATATCATTTTTGTTGTTATTGCAGTTAGGGCTGTTCATGTACCTATATTAAAAAAATATCAAAAAGTACAGGTATCATGTTTAAAATGTCGTAATTATCTCGTTTCAGATTACCATCATGTATTATTAGAGAAAAAGAGTGGCTTGACATAATTGGAAAAGAAAATTGAACCCATATGATGTATCCATGATATATATTATGTTATTGCATTTCGAAGAAACTTCTTTCGATAGAACATTAAGAAAATAATTTTATGTATGAAGCATTGCCCTCGCAAAGGTTATTCAGAATCAGAGAAAATATTTAGAGTGGTAATTAATTACTTTTTAATTTCTTGACCATGTAAATCCTCTATTGTGAAAAAGTAACAGGAAAATATTAATTGTTTACAGAATGTGGCTGAATTTTTATTTGATGTTTCCGGGAGAGAAAAATCTCATAGTTCTAAATATCTGCTTCTGAATGATGTAAATCAAAACCACGGCGAGTTATTTTTGCGACCAATAAGAACTTGTAGTGGTTTTACTAATAATCCAGATGCAGTACAATTTAAAGAATCTTTTAAAAAACTTGAACTTGAAAAAACTTTTAAAAAAGGTGTCGGAAACTATTTCATTATTTTCTTGACGTACAAAAAAACGACAGCGACATGATGAGTACGATGACTGCTTAAATTCAGATCTCAGTATTCAAAAGTTTCATTCAGAGATTATTTAATAAAAATTATGCTATTTAGTTATCTATATTTATTTATATTGTGAATATGTTATTAAAATTTTTATGTACTTAATATAAATATTATTTTACAAACAATAATGTCAACAAACAGTTCTATTAAACCCAGTAAAAATATGTTACTATAGGTACATTAGATATGACTAGTCAGACATTGGTCACCCTTGTAGTCCCTAGCAATTTACTATCTTAACTTTTAAAATATTTATTCAAAAGGCCGGTATATTGTGGATTTTCTACGCTAGATAATATTATAATATTTTAATTTACAACGAAAAGAAATAAAATTTGTTTGTTTGTATATACGGGGTAACCTCTGGAAGTACTTAACTGAATTTGAGAATTCTTCGAATAATAGAAGTCCACAGTGTTCTATTCCTAATTGAAATATTATTCTCAATTACTGTGTGATAAGACCACTAATTTTTAGTAAAATTAATTATTCTAATATTTAGTTTATCAAAGTGCTACAGTACGCCATGGCTATAGATTTGGTTGGTCCGTATGTATGTTTCTCATAGCACTTATTTTAATTTCACCATCACCTCTAGAGAAGTAACGTTATGCATGTAAAGAAAAGAAAAGCATTAAAAGGACTGTGCTATTCTTTAACTACTTTGACCTATGTTCATTGATCTTCAACATTTAAGAAAGCGCTTCATAAAAATATGGGTTTCTTTTAAAAAGCAATTTTATATCTGTAATAATCATGGACGTACTATTAAGTATTACAAATAGAAGTACCTAAGTAATTTGTTTGTATGTAGGGTTCATTTAAATGGAACAAAAATGATCGAAGGACAGAAAGGGGCTATCCTTGAAGGCGCCTGTTGCTATCATTGCTAATAACACCTTAAAAATGCCTTAAGCGCTGATCCTAATTATATGCCGATAGCATCGAACTACGCTGACTGCTGTTTTCAGTTTGAACAATACGTCAGTACTTTTGTACAGATCTATGACACAAAAAAAAACCCTCCCTTTTTCTGAAGATATCATACAAAATGATTTTTATTTCAATACTGATGCGGAAACAATACTTATTTCAACAACTGACCACGACATCTACATAGTATATTTGGGACATCACTAATCGGCAGCCATTGTTTGCGACAGTTGAAGTTTAGGTGGCACGATTATTTTGTACTTGTTTCATGTCCTTTAGTTTCCTTAGTCATTGGAAAAAGGCAAAGGTCATTCGATCACACAGAACACATTTTTTGTGTTGTTAGTTTTTTTTTAATACGGTTCTCCCTTAGGACGGAAGGTAAAGGGTTCTTTCTGTGCCCATATTACCGATATCTTCAGTAGTCAATAGATAAATTCTCACATTATTTCTTTACGTTATCGTAATGCATTCTAATGTCTTGTAGTTTCTCGCGACAAATATGTTGAGATAGTCTTTCTAGTAGGTTTTAAAGTACAAAAGTGATAGTATATTGTGTTTTAAAGTTCTGTTTCAGTGTAAAGAATAGAGAAAGTCTAAATAAATATGTATTGTTGAAGTTCTCGCGCCCTGCCAAGAAGTCCTTTATAACTTCAGTAAACCCTACTATCAATTTACTGGAGGAGTTTTAAGACAAGAACAAACGAAAACTACTTATTATTACGTGACATTGGCAAATGTGCGCCATGTCACGAAAAAAGAAGAAAAAAGTAATAGTAAGTATGTCTGTCTGTGGTAAGTAGTAAAAGGGACTATTCACGTTAAAACGGTCGCAAGGACTGTCAATCGAACCGTTGCAATGCCAGTTCTATTACCACACATACCTTGCGACTGGGTCGTACAGATTGTCCTGCAGAAATATATCACAGTTGCCAGATGCTTTTAGTGTGAAGTGGGATGCTCTTGCTTAGATATATCAATATGAATATTATAAGTAAAAAAACAAAAGCTGCACTTACTGTAAAATTATTAGAGTGCATGAATGAAAGAAAAAAGAAATGTAGTAGTCAAAAAAATGGTTGCTCAGAAGAAATATGTATACCTACTTACATGAGCTTGCTCGATGAATTAGTGACAAGAACGAAGAAGAAAAAAGAATTAGCTTGGTCGCACAGGCCGTCTCAAACATCAACACTCACATTACGACCGGTGTGATCGTGTCGCAAGGTTTGATGACTATTTCAACTGACTTGCGACATGACCTTGGTCGTACTGTCCGCTTTACGACTGATACATACACGATCGAACTTGTCGCATACGACAAAAGTCCGTGAGACGGTCCGTACAACCGTTGCAATGTGAATGGCCCCTTTTGGGATGCAAAGGTCACAAATAATTTTTGGCGGGATTTTATGGGGAGCGGTTGGGCATTTATTTTAATTATTTGCAAATTGTTACTAGCGGATATCGCGATGTAAAATTGGCGCAGTTTTGCGTCCCAGTGTCTACACTGTTGTGCATTATTGTGGAATTGTTGAAAAGTATTAGGTAATTTAGTAACATGACGTTGAGTCTTTTATAGCCGCCTAGTCCGCCTCAGTCGAATGTACTGGAAAGACTACCTCAATATATTTGTCGCCAGAAACTCCCAAGAGACATTAAAATGTATTACGTCGATGTTTTAATGAAATAATATGAAGAGTTTATCTATTTGTTACTGATCACGTGGTCGTATGGACTAAGATGCTCCTTACCTTCCCTCCTATGGGAGAATCCTACTCACACACACACCCACACACGCCACCGTCACAGTATTCATAATAAAGTTAAAAGTGCCGGAGTATCGATATATATCATATCGATATTTTTTTAAATATCGATATTGATATTTCGAAAAAATAATATCGATATTTCGATATATCCGTAAGATTTCATCATCAATTTGAACGTTTCATTAAATGTTGAAATAAAATGTATCTAGTATCAATTGCATATTAAAATAATATTGTGCAGTGTTTACAAACTGTATTTCAAAATTTTCATATTTAATTTATTACGTATTTTGCAATAAAATTGTGTGTAGTAACTAATGTCCTACTCATAGATTAAAAAAATATCGTATTTGATACGTTTTGGATACTTGATATTTCACATCGATACATCGAATTACAATATATCGTCTGATAATATCGATATATCAAAAAGGAAATATCGATATTTCTATACATCGATATTTTTCACCGTCCTCAATTGTTAATTTGTTCGTGTATAAACTGTATATTAGACCTTTCAGTTTGTTGGAACAACTTTCCTAGAGATGGCGATCTGAGATCGATTAATGGAAAAATTGATTGATCGATCTCGAGTAGAGAATCGATTTAGTGAATTGATTGCGGACACCCAAAAATTGAGTTTCCATTATATTTGTATTGGTAAGAACGCAACTATAAAATAATGAGCTAGCGAGGAATTGTTTAATAAATTATACATACATAATATCGAAGTTTATCAAACACTACTGTCACCTTAGCGCTCTCGGGCCCACATTTAGCGCTTTTTTGAATCGTCAAGATTCAAATATTCCAAATATATCCGTATAGTGTCCACACATGGCCAGCTCATTAGAATGGATTGGATAAATGATCATGTGTTGTGATTTTTGGAGTTATCCAAATCCTTCTTTGCTTTTTGTGTATGCATGACACCAAATGCATCCTTGTATTTTACACATTACTTGCAAACTCCAACACGTCCATAGCTAGGTGCGTCTACAAAGTGAACTCAGCACTCTCGCAATAATATTCGCAAGTATTTGACATAATACATTGCCGTTTGCATCCACGTGTGGATGGCGTGTTCGTGATGCTTAGGATTTCACACAAATATTTAGTCAAACATGGCGATACAGGAACAGTATATATGTTCTGTGACACGAACACGAACAGCCATGAGAAGTGCCACTTTTATAATTCATGACAAGCAAGTGAAGAACGTTCGAAACATCCCTTTTTTCTTATCGTAAAAACTCACTAAAAATTCCTCCAGTAAAGTGATGCTTTACTGAAGTTTTAAAGGACCTTTTGGAAGAGCGCGAGAACTTCAGTTACACATGTTTAATTAGACCACCTCCATTCTTTTCACCAATACAGAATTTTAAAACAATACACTCTCATCGTTTTTGTACTATAGAACTTCAAAAATGTAAAAAATAGAAAATCCAAATAAAATGGCAACCTCATTTCTCCCGTTCCCGCCAAAAAGTCCTCGGAAAAAATCAAAATCGCGAAGTAGCGAACTAACGAACTTTAGCAATTATTATCCTTGATTAATACAATTACTATAGGTCACAGAGAAAATTATATTTAAATAGGTGTCTGTTTACACACTGAGTAAGTAATAACTACGTGTTTACAGAATCAAATACATAATATTATTAAGTAATAAAATCACAAATAAAATAAAGCGTGTAAAATACTTAGAATCTAAGGTAAAATATTAGTTGTAATTGTAAGTGTAAATGTAATTGCTACGTACTGGTAAACTTCATTCGCTCAGGGTTATCCGGTTATCTATTGTAGTTATCTAACTAAAATGCAAAACATGTTCAATTTATTATTGACTATCTCCAATGTCAAAGCAGTTACAGTAGTTATCATAACATTAAGTATCATAATATTGTCGCTAAGACATTTAGACATATAACTATAACAGAGTTAAAATTATTTTATTTAAAGTGAGGTAAAAAATAGGTAATTGCTTGTATGTATAACTATAATATAATTATTGTGAATATAAAATCAACATTTATTTTTTATGTTACTGTTCATTGTTTTGCATTTGTCATTTTGCATACTTACTATAAACCTACTTAGAACATTAACAAAATATTAATTTTAACTTTTAGTTCTAGTTTCAATGGATAAAGAAATCTACTTCATTGGTGTTGATGTAGGATCTGGTAGTGTTCGAGCTGCTCTTTTAAATCAAAATGGACATGTTTTGAAGACGTCGGTTCAAGAACTCAGAACTTGGAAACCTAAAGTTGACTTTTATGAACAATCATCGAATAATATTTGGGATTGTTGTGTTTATGTTATTAGGGTATGTATATGATTTAAATTACTATTGGCTTTTACATGTAGCTATATTTGTCTGCAATTGGCAAATGATAGCTTCTTTTGACTGAGGTTTGGCCAATGTGTTATCCCTTAAAGGGCTTACTCATGGTGCAATCTGACTATAAATCTGTTGCAAGGCAATTAATTGCATCGTAAATAGGCAGGTTGCAGGTCTGCAGGTCAGGTCTCATGCAACTTTTTAACAATGCAATTTGTTGCCTTGCAACAGATTGCAGCAAGAAATTGCTAGTCAGATTGCACCGTGTGTAAGACCTAGTACAGGTTGATTGTGATAGAGCAGAAAACTAATTTAATTGTATTCCTACTGAACATAGAAAGAATTGTTGTTGAATAAAGAAATAACTTCTGCATTGAGCAAGGCTATAAACACATTATAGTATGAGAGTGAGCTGCATAGTTTATACGTTCATCCCATTATTCGATGAGATATGATGAACATAAATACATACATTTATAGTTGTAATATATGACTTGGTGATTAAATAAAAATTGCCCGATATTAATTTATCTAGATTAAATCTAAATTAATTTAGTAATTTCTTTCACCATAGTATCATTCAAAGTATAAGTACCTATTGTATAATGTGTAAGAAAAGTATGGATGGTCCTCGAATCAACCATATTTTTATCGTGGTTTTATCACACTTTCATAATATTAAAAGTTACCACTTATCAAACATTGTATTCTTATTGTATTTTTTTTAGAATGTTGTTGAGAATATTAAGTCATCCAATATAAAGGGAATAGGCTTTGATGCCACCTGCTCATTAGTAGTTTTAGATAAGAATGGAAATCCTATTGCAGTCAGCAATTCTAATAATGATGATCAAAATGTTATAATGTGGATGGATCATCGAGCTCAAAGTGAAGCTGATTTCATAAATAAAACAAATCATGAGATACTGAAATATGTTGGAGGGAAAGTAAGCTTGGAAATGGAGATGCCAAAGTTGCTTTGGCTTAAAAGAAACTTTCCTAATAAATGGTCAGAATTTGGTTACTTCTTTGACCTTCCAGACTTCCTGACTTGGAAAGCTACTGGTTCACAAAGCAGGTCTTTATGTTCTTTAGTATGTAAATGGAATTATGAATGTTCTATTGATGGAAAAAAAGGTTGGAACATGAACTATCTTCGTGATATTGGGTTGGAAGATTTAGCAAAGAATAATTTTGAAAAAATTGGTAATAAGGTATTAATGCCTGGTGAACGATGTGGTGGTTTGACTACTGAAATAGCTAATGAACTCAACTTACAACCTAACACACCAGTGGCTACTTCAATTATTGATGCACATGCTGGTGGTCTAGGTATGATTGGCACCGATGGTGGAAATATTGTTAAAAACATGTCAAGTCGTCTTGCACTAATTTGTGGTACCTCTACATGTCATATGGCTGTGAATCACAAACCAATATGGGTCCAAGGAGTGTGGGGTCCTTATTTTAGTGCTATGGTCCCTGATATGTGGTTGAATGAAGCAGGTCAGAGTGCATCTGGAATGTTATTGGATTATGTAATATCAAGTCATCCAGCAGGTATTGAGCTCTTAAAGAAGTATAGCACTGGAGAGTAAGTATAAATTAGTATTTTGGGCAATATTTGTATTGCAAAAAAGTTTTCATTACAGTTCTAGTAGTGCCTTATCCTGATCGATTTAAAGGATAAGATGCCAAGCTTAGCAAGCAACCAACCCCCAGAGCCGCAATTATTTGTTCAAATTTTTAAGACCTGTTAATGGGGTTTGCAGATGGCAAAGCAGAGTCAAATACAAGTTAATGCCTATGCCTATATCAGTTGTATACAATATAATTTTGAGCTTCTTTTATGGCCTGTGGAAGAAGATAAGCAAAAAAGATAAGGATGTATATATTTTTTTATCTCTAACCAGTGCAGTGTGTGAAAACATATTTTAATTTTTTTTATAAAATATGTATCTGGCACCTATATTTATTTTGATAGAGTTCGCATACAACTAAGAGAGCAGCTTTCAAATATGGCAAAAAAGCAAGGCCTCTTGGATGTCAGTTTGTTAACAAAGGATTTCCATGTCTGGCCAGACTTTCATGGGAATCGATCACCATTAGCAGACCCTTCTATGAAGGGTATGATAGTGGGACTTTCTATAAACAGCAGTGAACAGAACTTGGCTTTACTTTATCTTGCCACATTACAAGGATTATCAGTAAGAAAACCATTTGCAAAAATATTATTGTCTGTGTTTGTTAATGTATAAGAATTAATTCATAAATTTTTACTTTTCAGTATGGTACTAGACATATTATTGATGCCTTAGTATTGGCGGGCTATGAACCTTTTAAATCTTTACTTATATGTGGAGGTATATCAAAAGATCCACTATTCGTCCAAATCCAAGCTGATGCTGTGGGTCTCCCGACACTCAAACCTCACGAAACAGACTCTGTATTAGTTGGCTCTGCTATTTTAGGGGCTTGCGCTTCTCAGTACTTCAATAATGTACAAGATGCAATTGAACAAATGGGAGGAACTGCTGAAGTTATACAACCTAACGTTAATACTAAAGTTTTTCACGATAAAAAATATAGAGTATTCTTAAGAATGTGTCAGGATTAATTAAAATATAAGACTATCATGCTTTGATTATTTACATCATGATTTGATAATTGTATTCTTACGTGGTCAATTGCCAGTTTTATTTTTACATATTTGTATAGAACAAAAGTATTTGTTAAATAATTATCATTTTAAGAATTATGTATTTTAATCATTTTTGTAATAAGAGGCTTCAAATGAAGGTTGTGGTTATACTTATTGTGAATAGAAGGCTACGCTTTAATGACGCTTTATATGAACTAAGTACGTTAAATATGAACTAAGTACCTACGTTAGATAACCTCAAAAATGCTTTTTTTTCTTCATGGCATAGCCAATGACTAAGGAAACTAAACTACATGAATGAACTGAAATGAACAATGAACGTGCTGCCTAAAGGTGACGTTAGACTTTCGGCTCGCGTTTAAACGCTATTTAGAAAATCGAGGAAAAATCTAAAGATTGCTAGAAAAATAGTGAATTGCAATTTTTATTATATTTTTTTAGTACAATAGCAATATCTCATTATTTAGTTAGCCTATTCGGACAAGTACGCCATAAAGAGTTCGTTCCAAAACTAAATGTAAAGTATGCAATTTACTATCAAACACAATTGAAATGTATATTATTAACAAAGTAATGATAAAAAAATCCCATCCAATAATTTATTCTTCACTAAAAAAAAATATACCTACTTACAAAAAGCTTTTAGCGCAATTATTTTTATTTTGTTGAAAACGTTTGTAGTTGAAAATGTCTTCGAGTTGTGATGTATGAATATACTTTGAATGTCACCCACGTCACGGGTCAAAGCGCTGTCAAAAATTCAAAATCAAAACTATGGAGGGTCTCCACAACCTGCCGAAACTCCATATAGAAAAACAGGTTGTATGAAATGTGTGCTAACTTTAATGGCCAATACAATCTCTGTCTTATTCGATCCCATACAAACGTCTCTTTCTCATTCTGTCGATTTATAATTATCTTTGTCATTCTTTTCTGTCAGTTTATTAGCACTCTGTGATCTGTGTTAATTTCACACGTCTGCAGTCATTGATATTTAAAACTTTTTTCAAATATACGTATATAATTATTGGATGTACAACTGAAAAGTGTAATAGTGTTCCGTGGTGTTGTATTAAGAAGAATGCATTACAAAACCTGGGAAATATGTGGTTTAAGAGATGGCCGGACTAAGGATAAAAAACGTTTGTTTATGGCGAAATTACCCTTAGATGAAGACAGGTTAGTACATATTCTTTCTTTTTATGATATGTGTTGTCCCAATACCTTCTTATATGCCATTTATTTTAAGCCTTTCGTAAAATCTTGTTTTATAACCAAGTGCAATAGTGCGGTTTATTATCGATGCTTACGTATATCGATATATTGGGTCCTTACATATGAAATTAGCGTTTTGTCGTACTGACCACTTTGATCTGAAATATCTCCTCTTTGGTTAAGAATTCCAAATTCAAATTTATAAATTCATTTAGCTGGTACATTTGAGTTTTGAAAACAGTCATTCATTTGTTTTTTTCCTCATTATTTTTTTCTTTGGCGTCGCATATTACCGCACAATGGAAAACATGAAATATCGGTATATTTACGAGTACGAGTTCTACCGTGGCACCAGTGCTGCAGAAACAGCTCGAAGGATTAATGATGTGTACGGCGCTGGTGTCGCAAAAGAATGCACGGTACGTTTTTGGTTTCAACGTTTTCGTTCTGGAAATTTCGACCTTCAGAACCAACCCCGTGGACGGCCGGAGACCAAAGTGGAAAATGAAGAATTCAAGGCTATTGTGGAAGCGGATCCATCACAAAGCACTTCAGAGATAGCTGCAGGCTTCGGGGTAAGTGACAAAACTGTATTAATCCACTTGAAACAAATCGGGAAAAATTTGAACGATGGGTACCTCATGAATTGAGTGAATCGAACTTGCAAACACGCGTCGACTGCTGTGTTACTTTGCTCAACCGACACAGTAATGAAGGGATTTTAACTCGAATCATTACTTGTGATGAAAAGTGGATACTGTACGATAATCGGAAGCGCTCGTCGCAATGGCTGAACCCTGGAGACCTAGCCAAATCCTGCCCTAAACGAAAGTTGACTCAGAAAAAGTGACTTGTGAGTGTTTGGTGGACTAGCGCCGGTGTCGTTCACTACAGCTTTCTAAAATCTGGCCAAACGATTACGGCAGATATCTATTGTCAGCAACTGCAAACCATGAAGGAAGAACTAGCTGTTAAACAACCGAGATTGGTCAATCGCTCTAGGCCACTGCTGCTTCACGACAACGCAAGACCACACACTGCACAACAAACAACCACTAAGTTAGATGAGCTACAATTGGAATGTCTGCGACATCCACCGTACTGCCCGGACTTTGCTCCAACAGATTACCATTTTTTCCGGAATTTGGACAACTTCTTACAAGAAAAAAAATTCAACTCCGATGCGGCAGTCCAAACCGCATTCAAAAGAGTTTATTGGTTCTCGCCCCCATAGTTTTTTTAGTAAAGGGATCAATTAACTACCTATGAGATGGCAAAAGTGCATAGATAACAACGGTGCATACTTTGATTAATTAAATATATTTTACAAAAAAAAAATTGACTTTATATTCCTCCCGTACAAAACGCCAATTTCATATGTAAGGACCCAATACATTTTTAATTTTCAATATGTGAAGTCGTAATTGACGTAAAGAACACTTTGATATTATGTCGAAATATTCTTTACGTCAGTACATTTATGGCGTAATCGTAATCATTTTTTAAATAAAATATCACTTTAATGAGTTCAGTGTTTTAGGCTTGAAAGTAGAACAAACAAAATCTATGTTACCTTTTTAATATTAGGATTCTACTAAAATATCTTGTACCTCTTATTATTATTCACGGTATATATTTCTTTTGTTTACAGAATCCATCTTTACCTTCATGTTATAAATTAAACTTTAAAACGAAAACCATGGCAGAGGAGAAATTACTACGAAAATCTGTGTCACAATGAAGTAAAAATTACACTTGCATTTCATATTGGTGTATTTTTTTTTAATTTAATTATACAATCGTATACTTTTTAGCAGATTAGATTACTTTAAAACTATTGTCACGTCTCATTCGTGCGCACCGCCCAGTATGAGTTACAATCTTAACCGCCCAAGCCTTTACCTAATTTTTACATTCTCATTCTCATTGAAATGATAAAATTTTAATCTAAAATTCTTTCTACAGTCTGTATTCTATTGAATCGTTAGTTTTTTTTGAAGGTAATGTTTCATTGCCTATGTTCACAAGTTAACTGATCACTGAACAAAGTCACAAATTACATAACCTAATAGAAACTAACAAATGTGTGCATGTGAACTACTAATTGGAAACTAGTTATACCAACTTATAAATGTTTAGATTAAACTTAATTCCTGAGCTCCTCCTAAGACTCCATTAATCATCACTCCATCAACTACATTTTTCCTCATAAATAAATCTAAATAAGTCTCATATGAAACCACATAATTTTAGTACCTACTAATATCTAGAGGATTTAGTAGTACCTACTAATGTGTAGTTTAGTTTCGGTTCAGTTGTATTTATTTTTTCAATATTTGAGGATGCTTACACGTCTTAAAATTGGGTCTGTAATCGTTTCTGTTCTTGGAAAGAATCTTGGATATAAGGTAATTAATTGCATTAAAACATTTTTTTTAAATATGTTGCTGACATATCTCTCTGTTATTATTTTGTGTCAGTTCAATCTGTCAGTAGTCAGTAGTAATATATGCTCAATGTTTCGCAAAGTGCATTGTTGCTAGCACCTTGCTCAGGAATTTGGGCATGATCTAGATATAGACAGTTAGCCTATTGAAACATATTTTTACGTTTAGTGTTGATTATCATTGTTTAGGAGACAGCCATATGTTTGTATAAAGCTCTCAAAAATAACTTATTTCAGAAAGAAGCCAGAATTATATTTTTCATTACCATATTTTAATACTAGTCATTGTGCGGGCTAATAACAAGTTTCTAAAGAACTTGAAAAATTGATTATTTATCTATCTAATTCTCCAACATTGTTATTATATATACTTACATCAAGCTTCTGAGCTAACATTTTAAAATACAGAACTTTTTAGTTGGTCTTGTGTTAAATGATGGTAAATACTTTATATATACATACAGAAACCTCTTTTTAACTTTTCAGATCGCAGACCTGATAGAAACAGAATTTCTTACGCTCAAAGAACACTTTAGACACAGGGAACCTAACATGCACTCCTTCTGTCAACACCAATATTTAATGCCTTTTCATTTTGGTGTCAACCAGCTATCTAGGGAGGAATTAATAAAATTAATTAACAAACTGGAAGTTGTATCTCAAGTTGTACACTCTTCACATGAGATGGTACTTTTTAGAATATGCATCAGGTCTCGCCATTAATCTAGTAGAACATTATAAACATGTATTTTTTGCGAGACAAAGTATGTCTTGGGCTAAGGTTTATATTATGTCTGGTTAGGTTGAGAACTTCTACCATAATGTGCGATACGAGCATGCTGCAGCAGCGGCTGGAGAAGCACCATATCAAAATCTGCTACATAAGAACACTTTCTCTTTAATAATGCTTTGTTAGGTTATTAATTTTACTTAGGCGGTGAACAATCTAAAGCACTTCCTATGACTTGGAATGAGATATGGGTATGGTCGACTCCGCATTGTTGATTGCTGTGCGTATGTCATGACCATTGTAAGGTTCTGGCTAGGTTCACTATTAAGAAATCATAAAAGCACTGACATATTTACTGAATTGGATTATGGTTAGAATATATTGAAAATGAAATAGAATAAAACAAACATAAAAAAAGTATTGATAAGTTGTTTTATTTTCACAAATCAAGTCTCAAGCCATCAATCTGGTAGAATTTATTATACATTATTGTTTGCGAGACAACGTACTACTTGGAATGATTATTAATCATTGGATATTATTGTAATTGTATTTGTGCACTCCGCACTGTTGGTTGCTGTGCTCATGTGATGACTGATGACCAATGTGTGGTATTTAGGTTGGGCTCGGTATCAAGAAAACATAAGAAGCACCAGCATCTTTACTGGATGGAATTCTAATTAGAGAGTATAGCGAGAATGAATAATAAAATGTTAAAAAATTATTGATGTTTGTTTTATTTTACAAGTCTGACATCTATATTAACTTTGTACTGTAATTGCACAATTGCACAGATCAAAACATCAACAACCGGTCTCTAGTTTTGCTTAACTTTTATGACTTATTCCTCCTAAATGTTAAATGGTAGTCAGAGAGAACACCCATTTTCGCGTAGGTATGCGAGTGCTTTTGAGATTTCCGTCTGCTAACACGTGCTATTTGATCTTCAAGGCTGACTGCCTTGGTCTTGTCTTCTTCTAGCACTCCCTTTCGCTCTCTATATTTTCTTAGTCTTTCATCACTCATTCTTTCTGTGCCCGAATCACCTAAATGTTATGGTTATTTTTTTATCACTATTCATATTAACCAAAATTGATAAAATAAAACACTATCTTTGATGTGCTGACGTAAAATCTCTACAATTCACACTAGAACTGAATATATAAAAACGCGCGCTCGTTTATAATTTAGCTTAACTTTGACCTATTTCTAAACGGGTTTATTTTTAAATTAAGTGTTTATACTTTATCCATATTATTTTCCAAGATTAATAAAATAGAACATCGAATGTGTTGTAAGTAGACCTGTAATATAACAAAGAGTACTATTAATTAACTATTAAAAGTGGAAAACATCAAATATGTCATTGACGCCATCTTATTTAGGTAAGGTGTTGCCTATGATATGTGTATAAGTGTATATAATACTTTTGTACGAAAGAACTAGGCTAATATATATCGAAACCATAATTAAAACACTTTTATTTAATATTAAAGTTTCTAAAATGTAAGTGTACAAAGTGCGAGCCGGGGCTCCATACATTCGTGAAACGTCTCCTTTTGATTGTTGATTGACGATTAATGATGTTCCAAATATCCAGTATTGCCATCTAATTCAAAAAGAGAGCCAGAACACATCGGACAAAAAGCTAAAAAAGCCAAATTTTTTTATTAATTTTAATCAATGAAATTATAATAATTTGACAAAATGGCACATTTTAACATAATTTTGATGAGTGTAGGTATAAAATTCACATCAATCATCGTCATCGGGACTTTCATTAATTAAATTCACCAATTGCTCTCTACTTTTACTTGGTTCTGCTTCATCACCAGGCTTCGGGTTTCCGTATGTTTCCATAGTAGCAATTTTTTTTAGAATGTCCTTCGAAATTTGGTAATTGTGGCAGCATTTTTTTAATCGTCGTAGTCCTGATCTGCAGGCTTACTCTTGAATTTAATACAATTACAATATTCAACTCAATTCAATTCCAATGTACAAATATTTCGTACTCTTGAAACTCAATTAATTACCATTGGATTAGAATTGGCATTGTATTGGAACTGGATAACGAAACACTCGTTACTAATGAAGTTCTTTTTTTTGTTTCTTTATGGCATGGCGCACAGATTAGCGTATTTGCCAATGTCACGTATTATTAATAAGTAGAATTAATGATTAAACGAACTTATCTGTATGTGAAGTTCTATCATAATTATATGAAGTGCTTCGTCCGAAGAGATTAGCATATTAACCACATGTAGTAACGCATATCGCGTCGCCATCTACACTATATTTTAGATAAATTGTAGCGGTGTTTATTTATTTTTTGACAACGCACCCCCTCCCAGGTAACCAGCGTCAGCGCTGCTCTGCAAGCTCATTTAGTTCAGGGCTTCATTCAAATATTTTACGATAGTTATAGGGTTGTCCACAGGCAAGGGTGGGCGAGTTGCTAATCTCTTCGGACGAAGCACTTCATATAATTATGATAGAACTTCACATACAGGTAAGTTCGTTTAATCATTAATTATATTCGTGCTTTGTCCTCGAGATTAGCATATTAACCACATGTAGACTTTTAGAGCACAATCGTAAAATATATGAACGTTAAGATATTTGTTTATATAACAAAGATAATCATGATTCATGATTAATATGTTATTTATTTATTTACATAATCGATATCAGTATATGTTTTATTACCTATTGTTCCGAACAACATAATAATACGTAGGTATGTATTATTTAGTTGTTTGTTACGATCTTTCGCGCAAGAACAATCATAAATTTTAGTTTTTATTTAAGCGATTCACTCAGCAACAAGTTAATACTATTTTGCAAATAGTCCTAGTACAGATTAAAATGATTTCCATACAAATACAACATACAATGCGGTAACACACTTCCTCTCTTTTTAATAGAATATACCTATTTTTAATATACCTATGTATATTTTTCATTTATATGAGTTTTTAAAGAAAGGAGACCAACTGACTTTATGGTGTAATTTTTCCAGTTGGGGAAAAATTATTTCGACATTATTGTATAGTAAAAATTTCTCGAACAGCTAATATAGGCAAAGCATGTAGAAACTATATTGCTTGATCCTTTTGATCTTGATCTATGATTATTGTTTTACCTTAACTTTTAAGATCATAGAATGGAAACGAACAGGGCTAAAGTCTGTTCAAACTAGTTATCGTCAAGACAGTTACAATAGTAAGAAGATGTATAAACAAAAATAAACTATAGGAAATACCTATTGTATTCATTTTTATTATAAATTAAGGGCGCCTTTGTGCGGTATTATGAATCGAAAACATTCAAGTGATGACATTCAAACCATTGCCAGAGTTCTATTTTCAGTGTTTGTAAGTACGTAATCAGTTCGTTTGTATTTATTTAATACCACTTGTACGATTAATGTATACATATACTCGTAGTGCGGAACTATTCGTTGTAAAAAAATGTGAATGTCAATGTTCTGCTTTAATTCTCAGCCCAATAGTAGTTTCGTGAGCACAGACCATGCCCCCCGTTGTTGAGGTAATTGACAACATTATTAGCATTGCTCAGAAATCAACAGGATAATCAGCAATTTAAAGTGCAATAAAACATAATAGTTTTTTTTTTTTACATTTTGCACTTAAAATCATATACTTAATTGCTATGTAATCAGCAATAACAGCGTTTAAAATTGTATGTGATGCGTATTTTTATTAATTGATTGATCGATGCATATTTTAAGTATATTTCTGTATCGGATGCACTGACTAATCAGTGATATGATTTAAGTACATACATTTTATGTACAATCATTTAATAATAATTTAAAGCCTGACCGCTTGTTCGTAACTATTTTATTATAGATTGTCTGATTTAATTAATATATGGAATACTAAGATCAAATAGTAAATATAAAATTTACAAGGTTTAGTGTTCCACTGTAAACTTAACTAAGTAAATGCGTAATCTAGAAAGTAGAATATATGCATTAATGTTAATACTCGTAATATGCAGCTTTTTATCCTAAAGTGCAGTAAAGGAATCTTGACATCTTGATATCTAAAAAAAATTTATAAAATTATTTTAAAATCAAGATTAATCTAGTTTTCGAAAATATTGGTATACATAAATAATATCTATGTAAAACCCATTTTAGGCATCCAGGTCTATATCCTGATATAGTTACTCATTGGTAAAATTCAAATGGATTAAATCTTTAAATTTAAATTTTAAATTGTTTGCTTTATTTCAAAATGTAACACTTATGTATGTGTTTTTTGAAAACATAATAAGTTGAGAAACTAACCATCGATAAAGAGATATTGTAATCATTCAAGTATATTCTTAGACATATCTTAGGTATAGCTATACAACAGAATCATTAACTAATAAATCATTAAAGATTTAGTTTGTTAGCTAATTATTTGCTGCTGTGATGACGTTAATGACGGCAAGAATACGGTTTCCAAGATGACGGCTTCTAAGAATGGGTCTGCGAACATCCATCTCATTGTCGCCGTCGTAGGCGCAGGTTCTTTTGTCCTGCAAACTCGCACTCACCCTACGCGGCGGAAGTTGGCTTTTTTAATGTAATTATTATTATTTTATTAGATGTATTAGATTTGATTTAGATGGAGGAAACATATTTCAGGTCTGCTAGATTTTCTATAAATAGTTTTATTTAAACAAAGTTTTGCGCTTGGCATAGCTCTTATTGAAAAGTAGTTAAATCAAGTTAGATATTTCTACTTTATATATTACATTGTTTAGCTACGTCTGAAAGTGCAACCTTAATTTCAGTATCAATAATGAAAGCTGAAGTAACCGGGTGTTCTTTTGTAAGACCCACAGACAGAACTTGATATAGCAAAACCTTTTTGAAAAGACAAATCCACCAACACTTATTATCTCTCCCAAAATTAGTAACGTACGTATGGGATTCTAAATTCATGAATTCAGTTTACTGTATACGTAATTGCCTCTGACCACCCCGCCAGGGATACAGCGCGAGGATATATATGTATGTATGCATTTATCTCCCGATATATAAGCACAATACCCAAGTAACACAAAACAGCTGCTCTAGGGCTTTGGAGCCTATTCTATTATTCCCTAAGGTGCTAGATGTAAGCGACAGAGCATGCTCTACAGACTTAGTGCAGCAGCTTTAGCACCATTTTAGGCACACTTTTATGCAGCTCTCAGTTCGATTTCAACTGCATAACGGTGTCAAAAAGTGCCACAACAGCTGCATCTAATGATTAACTCCCTACTACAGTTGTTGTGCCACTTCATCTGGAATGAGTTTGAACGAGTGAATGAACTAAACACGTTAAATTTTCTTTACATTTTGTTAAATCTTTTTTTCGTTACAAAAATGTCAGTGAAGAGCTATATGATCGCCATATTTTATAAATTAATATACACTGTTAATGTTTATGTACTTGATAATATTTTATATTCAAGCTGCTTAAAACGCAGTCAAGTTTACTGTGCACAAAGATGAATTTACTTGTGTAACTTTAAAGCGCTTTCAAAATTACATCAAAATATTAAAAAAATATGTAACAATTTTATGTGATATTCAAATTAAATATTTTCTTTTACTTTTTTACGTACTATAAGCTTTACTATCTACAAAACGCCATTGGTGTATTCGTTAATTAAAAGAAATGTTAGTAAAAGTCGTCTAATTTTGCTTAAAAATCATCGAATAACCTTTAAATTTTGTAAGTAAATAAATACTTTGCTAAAATAATCATGGCGTCTGTGGAAACAGCTTTAACTCTCAGTTTCAGCTCCAATACTTCTCCTATATAGGTGGAAGCGTTAATTTGTACTCTTTTAAAGCTTTAAGTGAATTTTATTTATCTAATGCAGTTTAGATGCTCAAAAGAGTTTATTATGTTTGATTTATTGTGTTTAATGAAACTAAAAATTATTGTATTTAAATAATATTGTTTTAATAAATATCTGCATCACTTATACACTTAAAGGGAGTGGCCTAATTATATTGTACTACTTGAGGTAACTTCTACTTCTTTTTTAAAGGTTAATGTGGTCTTTTGTAACATTGTGTTTGATTTTACAACTAGTAGTTTGATTTTACAACAAGTCGGCATAAAAGTATGTAATTACTTCTGATAAGAAACTTTTAGAGCATAAATAGTAACTATTCTTACTCTTATACAGCTGCATTAAACGCTCTGTAATTAACTCTTTTACATGTAGGTGTGCAGCTTGTAATAGCGGCAATAGAAGCCCGTATACAGCTCAAAGTTCCAATATACGTTTTGTAACTCTCATTTAAAGCTATAAGCGGCTATAAAGCTATATACAGTAATTTTTGCAGTTAGAGACAACTGCAGAAGCAGTTATACAACTTCAAGCACTTTTTTGAACTCTTACACGGCTATTATACAACCTAAAGTTACAAAACTAGCTGCTATTTCCACCAATGTGTTAGTTGGGTAATTTGCTTTCATGTCTACATAATTATGACGTAATGTTCAGAAATTCTGGATCCTTAAATGCTATCCTCGGCGTAGTCATACCATACCATCTAAGGTTTCATGGCTGTCTGTCAATAGGAGACACCTCCGAATCAGTGATTGCTTTTTAGCTATGCACATCTCATGTGCGTCGAAAAAGACGTCGAAGTTAGAGACAGTCCTGAATGCCCAATCTAATTGCGTCTTATTCGAATTGTTCTGTATGTACTGGCTACACACATACGTCATATTATGTTGTTGTACGTAATTGTACAAAATAACAACTGCCCGCCAAGTTGTAGACTTGTACTGTGCATTGTAGTTACACGTACATTATTACGCAATATGTCAAAGTAAGCGACAGTCCCAAATGTACTGCAAGCAAAGCTTGTAGTTACACGTACATTAGTACGCAATATGTCAAAGTAAGAGACAGTCCCAAATGTACTGCCCGCAAACTTGTAGTTACACGTACATTAGTCTGCAATATGTTAAAGTAAGAGACAGTCACAAATGTACTACCCGCAAACTTGTAGTTACACGTACATTAGTACACAATATGTCAAAGTAAGAGACAGTCCCAAATGTACTGCCCGCAAACTTGTAGTTACACGTACATTAGTACGCAATATGTCAAAGTAAGAGACAGTCCCATATGTACTGCCCGCAAACTTGTAGTTACACGTACATTAGTACGCAATATGTCAAAGTAAGAGACAGTCCCAAATGTACTGCCCGCAAACTTGTAGTTACACGTACATTAGTGTGCAATATGTCAAAGTAAGAGACTCCCAAATGTACTGCCCGCAAACTTGTAGTTACACGTACATTAGTGCGCAATATGTCAAAGTAAGAGACAGTCCCAAATGTACTGCCCGCAAACTTGTAGTTACACGTACATTAGTGTGCAATATGTCAAAGTAAGAGACTCCCAAATGTACTGCCCGCAAACTTGTAGTTACACGTACATTAGTGCGCAATATGTCAAAGTAAGAGACAGTCCCAAATGTACTGCCCGCAAAGTTGTAGTTACACATACATAAGTGTACAATATGTCAAAGTAAGAGACAGTCCCAAATGTACTGCCCGCAAACTTGAAGTTACACGTACATTAGTGTGCAATATGTCAAAGTAAGAGACAGTCCCATATGTACTGCCCGCAAACTTGTAGTTACACGTACATTAGTGTGCAATATGTCAACGTAAGAGACAGTCCCAAATGTACTGCCCGCAAACTTGTAGTTACACGTACATTAGTACACAATATGTCAAAGTAAGAGACAGTCCCAAATGTACTGCCCGCAAACTTGTAGTTACACGTACATTAGTACGCAATATGTCAAAGTAAGAGACAGTCCCAAATGTACTGCTCGCAAACTTGTAGTTACACGTACATTAGTACGCAATATGTCAAAGTAAGAGACAGTCCCAAATGTACTGCCCGCAAACTTGTAGTTACACGTACATTAGTGTGCAATATGTCAAAGTAAGAGACTCCCAAATGTACTGCCCGCAAACTTGTAGTTACACGTACATTAGTGCGCAATATGTCAAAGTAAGACACAGTCCCAAATGTACTGCCCGCAAACTTGTAGTTACACATACATTAGTGTACAATATGTCAAAGTAAGAGACAGTCCCAAATGTACTGCCCGCAAACTTGAAGTTACACGTACATTAGTGTGCAATATGTCAAAGTAAGAGACAGTCCCATATGTACTGCCCGCAAACTTGTAGTTACACGTACATTAGTGTGCAATATGTCAACGTAAGAGACAGTCCCAAATGTACTGCCCGCAAACTTGTAGTTACACGTACATTAGTACACAATATGTCAAAGTAAGAGACAGTCCCAAATGTACTGCCCGCAAACTTGTAGTTACACGTACATTAGTACGCAATATGTCAAAGTAAGAGACAGTCCCAAATGTACTGCTCGCAAACTTGTAGTTACACGTACATTAGTACGCAATATGTCAAAGTAAGAGACAGTCCCAAATGTACTGCCCGCAAACTTGTAGTTACACGTACATTAGTGTGCAATATGTCAAAGTAAGAGACTCCCAAATGTACTGCCCGCAAACTTGTAGTTTCACGTACATTAGTGCGCAATATGTCAAAGTAAGAGACAGTCCCAAATGTACTGCCCGCAAACTTGTAGTTACACATACATTAGTGTACAATATGTCAAAGTAAGAGACAGTCCCAAATGTACTGCCCGCAAACTTGAAGTTACACGTACATTAGTGTGCAATATGTCAAAGTAAGAGACAGTCCCATATGTACTGCCCGCAAACTTGTAGTTACACGTACATTAGTGTGCAATATGTCAAAGTAAGAGACAGTCCCAAATGTACTGCCCGCAAACTTGTAGTTACACGTACATTAGTGCGCAATATGTCAAAGAAAGAGACAGTCCCAAATGTACTGCCCGCAAAATTGTAGTTACACGTATATTAGTGTGCAATATGACAAAGTAAGAGACAGTCCCAAATGTACTGCCCGCAAACTTGTAGTCACACGTACATTAGTACGCATTATGTCAAAGTAAGAGACAGTCCTAAATGTACTGTCGGCATATATGTTATTTACATCGTAAAGAACAGTCTTGCCCCTGCAGTCTCGACGTAGATAGCGATCGCTTTACGACCGATTTCAGTCATAACGATTAATTTTTAACGATTTTTGCAAGTCTCTGCATTAAAACAGACTATCGATTGTGATTGGAATCATATCGAATCTAACTGTCAACTTTACGATGGCTGATAATGTTTTTACGATCAAACTTGACAGCTAAAGTTTTAGTGGTTATCGTTATATCAAGCGATTTTTTTATTTTTTTTTATTATTTTTATCAATCGGTATCGGATTTTATCGGAAAATAATTGGTATGTCGGGACTGCAGCCCCTGATATAGTATTGTTCGTCATAATACGCAATACGCATTTCGAAGTAATCATAGAATATTATATTAAAAATCTATTAATACTGTAATTTAGTAAAATACAGAAAGAGAGTGGATTGTTTTAATACTATAAAACACATTTGGATATTTAGTGGGTATTTGTTAATATACAAGGTTTTAACTTCATGGATGCAACTACCCACGAAATTGTTTATAAACCGTAATATTATTATTTTGATATGTTATATTTGTTAATTATTCATAGATTATAATCAAAATTAAGTAAAGACAATCCCGAGTGTAGTCCGCTAACTTCTAGTTACGTACTTACGCAATATAATAAGGTAAGAGACAGTCCCAAGTGTACTGTCCGCAAACCTCTAATTACGTAACACCGTAAAAAATAATACCAAAAACTGCACTTCTTAGTAAACGTGTAATTACGTTTATTATAAGCAATACAGCAAGAGATAGTGACAGTCCGAAATGTACTGCACTCAGACATATTATCGTAAAGATACAATCCCTTTTAGTATTAAAGATATTATTCATTTGTAGGTATCATCTAAACGTCTTATCAACAACAGATCTCTTTGTTTATAAAAACACGAGTTGAACACTTGATATAGTCGTCAAGACCATTTCACGGTATAGGTATGGTTATTCTATCTCGAGACAGTTATTCTGTCCGAAAAATATAAAATACCACTACAGTGAAATAATATTACAGGAATAAAAATTACCTTGCATGAACATGAAGTATCGCCGTCTTCTGTCCTATTGTTACACTTTTGCCTACTATGTTTTAATTTTATAATACTATTACTTTTATAATAATTGTAATCGTTATTAAACAAATTTCGTTTTTGCATTTTCATTATTTTGTTTTGCAATGAAACCAAACAATGAGTGAAATGGCGGAGCACTAAAATGCGAATGAGCTTGCAGAGCAGCGCTGACGCTGGTTACCTGGGAGGGGGTGCGTTGTCAAAAATAAATAAACACCGGTACAATTTATCTAAAATATAGTGTAGATGGCGACACGATATGCGTTAGTACATGCATAGATAAAGTACATGTGGTTAATATACTAATCTCGAGGACGAAGCACGAATATAATCACAAGTAAATTAGTTTTTTCTTATCGTAGAACTACAATAATGTGATAGTAGGCTTTACTTAAGTTAAAATAGATTTCTTGGAAACGCGTGAGAACTTCAGCTAGTACATATGTTTATTTAGACCTACTCCATTCTTTTCACTCACACAGAACTTTAAAACACAATACAGGCAGTCCTCGACTTACGTCGTTTCAAGTTACGTCGAACAATGTTTTGACACTATTCCTCAAGCATACGTCATTTGTTTCGATTTCCGGCATAGGAGAATTCACTTGTCTTGTTGAAATTTTTGAAGAAAATGATCCTAATTTTGAGAGAAGTTTCAACGTTAATAACAAAATTTGTGCAGACTATCAGTGTTACCAAGATCTGTATGATAGCAAGAAGAAAGAAGCGAAACAATCTAGAATTGATAGTTTCTTTAAGCCAAAAGTTTAATTTATTATTTTTCATTACCTAATTTGATTACATATTAAAGTTTTATAATTATTATTAAAATTAATAACACACAAATACCAAAAATAACTAGCAATTTCATAAGTGCATATATAATTATTTTAAGAACTTACTTTTGATAATAAAGTATGTATATCCTTTGTTATAAATGCAGTTTTTTTAATTTCGAGTCCGTGTGGATCCTAACCCTTAGTTTTACATGTAAACATATGAAAAAATATGTTTCGACTTACGTCGTTTCGATTTACATCGCGTATTTCGAGAACCTAACATGCCGTAAGTACGAGGACTGCCTGTATACCATCGCTGTTGTACTTAATTTTTTTTTAAATTTTTTAAATGGCACGGTACGTGAGTACATTGCCAACGTCAAGTAAAGCAAGAAAACAATTCAGTAGACGATTAGCGCATTTACCAAGGTCACAGATTAACACAAACTAGTATACAGTCACAGAATAAGTAGAATCCATGTAGAATCACAAAGTAAATTAGTTCTTTCTTATAGTAAAACTCCTTAGTGATAGTAGGCTTTACTGAAGTTATAAAGGACTTCTTTGGAAGAACGCGAAAACTTCAGCTACACATGTTTACTTAGATCTCCTCCGTTCTTGTCATTTACACAGAACTTCAAAATACTATATACCAAAAAGTCCTGTTGTACTTTATAACTCATAAAATTGTAAAAAATTGAAAATCTAAATGAAATGACAACCTCACCTCGTAATTTTTGTTGGTTTATAATAGATTACAAAAGATATATAATAAATACATAAATAATTAATTCAATGCAATTAAAACCGTGCGCGTGAGATTGATAAGGAAGTTAAGTTAGTAAGCTTTGTTCGGGCCCCCGCGTCTTTTGCTCTTTTTCGTAGACCTGAATTGCCCCGAAGATTCGCGAATTGCAACAATGACTTTTTAGTGACTACCACTAATGTCATTGCGATGTTGGTGCTAAACAAATGGATGGCGCCAAAAGTATTTTATTCGTTAAAAGGCTGTTTAACTTGATTTCATGGACTTTACGAGACTGTTATATGTGCTAAAGATATACGGACCTTTACACGAGGCCAATTACTGAGACAATACACTGAGCTAGTTCATTATTGGCATCGTGCAAATAAAGGCAGTTCACTGCATTGAACTATCCTCAAGCCATTGATCAAGCCACTCCATTGAAATTGAATTTCAAAATTGTTCTATTTAAATGGCTTAATATTTTGACTCAGTAGACAGTCTCAACATTTGGCTTCATGGAAAAAGGTCCATTAAGAAATTGTGAAATCATAGTGGATTGCAGTGTATCAGGCACTTACGCCCCATTTACATTGTGAAGGACAGTGGCGAGTGGCATGTGCATGTACTGTGGCGAGTGGCGAATGCCAGGACAGTGACAATTTACACTTCGGCAAGTCAAATGACATTATTTTTTCGAAATGGACGAGCAACACCGAAAAATGTGCAGTTTCACGCAAAATTCTTTACATTGCAATGGAGCAAAGAGAAAATATAACGTTATGTTCTTCTTCCCTTATACATGAAAATTAATGTATACCATTTAGACGTATTTTGTTTACAATGTCGTTTAAAACAGCGCACGCGGACCGTCCTGTTGCCGGTCACTTACATACTGTACTAAATTTGACCGTTTACACTACGCTAAGTGGCGAGTAAAGAGCCCTGTGCGGGAAAAGCGCGCGCGAAGGGTGTCACCATGGACGTTTCACTCTACGTCCTTGGGCGTCACTTACTCAAAAAATAGAAAGCAATTCTGTTTGTATCAACTTGCAAGGCAGCTTGCAAGCCAAGTTGACTTGCCACTATCTGATCGGTTTACATCACTGTACTTACATACTTTACTCATCTACTTCATTAAACACTTGACCAATGTAAATTGGGTATTATAGCTCGGATGGGACATTATCTTTGGACGGGATCCGAGAGTTCGCCTGGGGACCACTCGAATGCCAGTAACCCAGTCTGCGCCAACAATAAATTGAATGAAAAACAGATATTTACTACACGATCAGAAATGAAAAATCTTGCCTACAACTTGTGGCGTATATACTAATATGATACTCATCGTCGCCATTGGTGGCCTATTGCGGTAGCAGTAACCAGCGCCGGTTTTAGCAATTCCGGCGCTCTGGGCGAGATTTCTAGGACTCTACCCTCGAATTCACACAAAAAAAAGACAAAATCAAAAAAACAAACGTTTATTTCAATGATTTTTTTTTTAAGTAACGGAGGCACTTTTGGCGCTCCTTTATGTCTGGCGCACACTGCCCCGATGCCGCTACTGGCAGTAACTATTTATTTGTTTTACACTGTACGATAAAACTTAGAGAGGGCAGGAAGCTGATTTTATTTCGTGAATGGTTGCGTATAAAGCTCATTAAAACCTTATTAAACGAAACTATGAAAATCAATTTAAAATGACAATAATAATTTAATATTCATTTCATTTTATTTCATTTTTAAAATTTTAACTGTTTTTTAACTGCACTCATGCACTGAACTCTAGCAACATTTACAACTTTTTCGTTTGTAGGCTTTTTAATATGGTATAGTTTTATAATTTATAATTATCCATGAAAATATTTATATATCACAATGTTAACATCCTTATTGTGTATTTTATATTTAAATTTCTCTAATAAACAGTTTTATTAGGAGAAAAACTAATTTATATATTGTCAATATTGACAAGCAGGTATGTAAGTAAGCCAGCCAAACTTAGGAGTACTTTTTTACAACCATTTTATATGTTTATGTCTGAAATTTAATTTGGTTGGATTATTAGATCAATAGCTTGTAGAAACTTAAACATCATTTTTCCTATTTCATGTTTCACAATATTGTAATGTTTTAATATTTTCAGATCAAGATGTCTAAACGTGCAGCAGACGAGGGTAGCAATGGCAGCAACCAGCCGCCGATAAAAAAAGTCCATTTTGAACCTCACCTTATTGGACCAGTGTCCACCCTTGAGGAAATGGACATAAAAGTCCTTCAATTTCAAAACAAAAAGTTGGCTCAGGTAGTATTTTGATTTGTTTTGAAACTACAATGTATTGGTCTGGCTAACTTAAATCAGGTGTTTTTATATGTATTCTAGTACCTTAATGTTTTGTCATGTTAATAGAGGAAACGTAAGTGGCAAATATCTCAAGATATTACTTTGAAATTAAACGATATATAATATAATTATACTTATATTTTCTGATTTATTAAAAATTTCTCATTAATTCCTAGAACTATAAAGTTCTAGGAATTAATGAGAATTCCTAGAATTAATTCCTAGAACTATAAAGTTCTACGAATTAATGAGAAATTTTAGAAATTAGTCTGAAAATGTTAGAAAATTGTTGAAAATATTATCTAAATGTATTTCATCAAGTATGTCTTTTTTCGGGTAACAAGTTTCTGTTTTTAATACAAAGTTCCCCAAGAAGTTATTCCATTAACAGATAAGAAATTCATAGTTGTTACTAATAATGCACTGATTAAAAAGCATTATATATAAAAATCAAAGAAAAATATATAAAATATTTTATAAAAGATCTAAATGTATTCTGGAAATTATCCTCTTTGTACTTGTGTATTCATTGGCCTTTGAAAAAGATTACAATTGACTGCTTTGTAATATGATGTCGAAAAATGATATCCGACTTTTATATTCTTAGTGATTCCTTGGTTAGATGATGATGAATAACAGATAATATATTAAACATTAGAAATTATTTGCGATTGGATTTACTTTAATAAATAATATCAAGTATCAAAAGTTGAATTCAGAAACTTCTCGGGATTATTTTATAATTTATTATGTTAATTATTTTTTAAATCGTAGCGAATCGAACAACGCCACAGATGTGAAGCTGAATTACGTGCAAGGATAGAACAACTAGAAAAGCGTCAGACGCAAGATGATGCAGTGTTGTGTGTTGTGAACCGTTATTGGAACTTATTAAACGAAGATATAAGGGTATTGTTGCAGAGATTTGATGCAGAAACTGCTGATGAATCAGAGAACAAAAGTAATTATAACCTTTAAACTTGGAAATCATTTGTTTCTAAACTAATTTACCTATTGTAATTTAGATAATATACATATTTTACTTATCTCTTTACTACATCTAGAAGTTATTTAGACAATACACAAATGGGTTTAAAAAGTAAGTTCAATCTACAGTGAAGTACGAGCCCCCTAAATCTTCACAATTTCAATGACATAATATGAGTTTGTACGGTTTTAAAATAAATTAAAATTGAAGTTTATTTCTATACAAATAACATGCCATTTGCCATTCGGGGTGAACAGAACATCAAGGTTCAATAAAAACAAACCCTGAGTTATTGTAAAGATGATAATAATGGCTGTTTTGAATAATGAACAAGAGCATTGTGTTATTTTGGAATAACTGTTATTGTAAACTGTTGTCTGTTATCTTCTTATATTGCTGTTTTGCAAAACGATAATGAATCAAATACATTACAATACTAGTTAATAATTTCTCATCACTAGCTGTCATACTCAAAAATTAAAATGGACTTTACTTCAAAGGTAAACAGTATGATATCGTAAATTAAAATGCATGACAGTAAAATAATCTACAATATGACAAGATATGTATATTAAAGGGAACTTTATTTCTTTCATTTTGTCCAGTTTTAAAGTAAATTCAAAGCGAAGTTTATTTCTATACAAATAACATGCCATTTGCCATTCGGGGTGAACAGAACATCAAAGTTCAATAAAAACAAACCCTGAGTTATTGTAAAGATGGTAATAATGGCTGTTTTCAATAATGAACAACAGTGTGTGTTATTTTGAAATAACTGTTATTGCAAACTGTTGTCTGTTATTTTGTTATATTGCTGTTTTGCAAAACAATAATGAACGAAATACATGACAATAAGTACTAGTTAATAATTTCTCATTACTAGCTGTCATACTCAAAAATTAAAATGGACTATACTTCAAAGGTAAACAGTATGATATCGTAAATTGAAATTAAAAAAAAAAATCTACAAGATGACAAGATATGTATATAAAAGGGAACTTTATTTCTTTCAATGAATGATTAAAATCCTAAAATTAGCAAGTAATTTATGAATCTAGAGGTGGTATGTGCATAGGGCTATCTCTTACACACATATTACTGACAATCTATTACATACTCACTCTTGCTCTTCTGTGACATTAACAATTGACAAGTAACAAAGCACAACAGCTTGCTGCTCAATAATAGTTTATAATGAACTACACAACTAGTGATGTGCCGGATCGTTAAAAATGTATATCCGCGGATACGAATCCGAATACGGATATTTGATGTCAAGATCCGCGGATACGGATACATATACGGATCTTAACTTTCTTACTCGATCGGTGTCGGTGTCGTAAAAGATCCGCCAAAAAAGTAACGGATACGGATCCGGATCTTTCTTCTCCCTCGGATATCCGCGGATACGGATACAGATATCCGGCAAATCACTATCGATCCAGCACATTGAGTCGTGTAACATGACTCGACAACAGTTTATAAAGATAACAGGATAATAGTGTTAAACAATTCATTATTCATTACATCAAAATAATGCATTGTATTATCTGCTGTTGTAATAATGGCCATATTTAGTATTAGTAGTCAGTAGTTAGGTCTGCAAATCAATTCAGAGCTATTTATTGTCAGGTTGTTAGCCCATCGTCCACACCTTTTCCTTGTAACAAACTGGAACTACTTAGTTTTCTGACAGCTGTCAAACATATAACGTTAGACAAAACTTTAGCAGAGATTTCAAGTGTTCCCTTCTCTTTGTTAAATGAAATTAAGAAACGGGAAAAAACTTCAACAGATCCACATAATGCTATTATTGCTTTATATTTTAAAATAATAATATTTTTTAACAATTTTTTATCTGTTCTCCAAAGTATAAAATATTAAAATAACTAGAGGTCGCCCTATAGTCGAAATTCGACTGTAAATATAAACTTATAAAGTCTTTAGCGACAATTTACTCTGCGAGCGATTCTCATATCACTGGAAAAATAAGCTCATTTCGAGAATTTTTCTTTTTCCATCAGATCATGTGATAGGAAAAGATACGGAATAAATTTGAATTACAACCTACAAATTTGCTAGAGACGTTTAAATCTGTAAAATAGTTAAAAAATTATTCACATTATGTTTTCGTTTTGAGTTAATTACTAAATAATTGTAGCGAAATTTTGTTTGCCTTTTTTATTATTCCATTTCATCAATAGCAACCATTTGTTTTTCAAAATTTTGTGTAATATTGCACGCATTTCCTTGAAACGGGATCTAAAGTGTGATATGAGAAACACTTCTGTGCGATTGTTTGAACTAAGGAAGGTACATTACATGTAAACACAAACTATTATGAGTTTGACATTGATAGTATTTTTGACATTGGCAACATCAACATAAACAATGAATGTTTTATTTAATTTAATGTACTTATTTGTAACATATTACATACAATTTTTAGCTTTCTCTGTCCTTCTCCATATAAACTTTAAGTGTACCAAATTTCACACTCCTCCATCCGCGCAATTATCTTAAAAAGGGAACCAAAGTTTTCTCTTCACATATATATAGAATATAGATATATTTAATAATTTTAATGTCATCATGAATTTATTATGCATTTAATGCATTATTATTAAAATGAAATTTTCATAGATGAGAATGAAGCTACCACGTCATTCCTGATGCAATTGTCGACATGGGATAAGGAAGAATTGGACGCACAATTAGCTAATAGGGTACAAGTTAGTAAACGTGCTGTGGCCAAAGTACTGCAGGCATTTGACAGGCTACAACAACGAAATGATAAGATATGGCGAGCTATTAAAGGTGAATCTGGGGAGGGTAAGTATGAAAGTTATTACTGGAAAAAATTATATTAAATCAAGGTTTAATAATCAAATAGTTTGACAATATGCTATAGTTTCCGACTAAAAGGTTGACTTAAATTTTAGTTAAATAATTTTTTTAGTTTTGGCATGAACTCCGCTGTAATTGCTTCTGAAAATGAATGTATTAATACAAATATAACAATAATTTTTCTTGTTAAAAATTCATTAATTTAAAAGTTGAGGTTTATCTTTATTAACGTTAGGTTTAACATTTTCATTAGAAGGTACCCCAGCACCATCTCTGGATGAAGTAGTTCGTGCAACAAATGAAGAAATAACTGCTGAAAATCGTCGCTTACAAGCATTATCCACAACACTCCATGAGAGTCACCATGCAATGACCCTGCGCGTGGCGCAATTGCAAGACGCTGTAAACAGTCGTGACACGGAGAATGCAGAACTCAAGAACCAGATTGATGATTTACAATATGAATTGTTGAAGGTAGGTCTACAATTTACTGTGTTTGTGATTGTCTATTGAAGTGTGCACACATTTTTTACCCCTATTATCTACCTGTGAGATGAGTCTACAGATGTATCAATGAACATCGATGTTATTTGTTTTCCTATTTCATAATTTTCCTTGGTCGTCTTCATATTATCCTCTGTTTGGTTTGTATTAAGAGGAAAGAAGATTAATAGTATAAATATAAGAAATAGTTACATTGTGTGACATTAAAGTAAGCACTGGGCTTTTGCTGTGGGCGTCACCCAAAGAATTGAGAGAGAACTGTCATATTTAGACTCCAAGGCAATTTAGAAAAAATCGTTTCCTTATTTGGTTGGGAATCTGAGACTCAGCTTGGAACATAGATGCATTAATCACCATGTTAATGGACCAGTCCAATATAGAGGTTGTCATTCATTTACCAAATTAACCAGAATCACCTTTCTTTGAGAGTTTGGGATTTGTTCGTCCATTCAACTCTGTCATCACTGGAGTGTTTTGCTTTCAAGCTAGCCGTGAGTGATTTATGTGGGGTTTGGTAACAAATTTTCGACAATTTGTTCGCCGTGCAGAGTTCAGTCGTTGATCTCGATGCTTTAATTCGCCGCCTATTAGACACTAAGGGACGAGCCTCTATCACACAATATAATATCACAATCACATACAGAACACGTAACCATTATTGAAAAATACAGTACTTCTTTGAAATAAAACAGGAATAACACAAAATAATAAAATCAGTCAACAGCATTCTCCACACCGTGACGATTTATGATGATATGTCATTTAAAAAGGGTTACAATAGCGTCTCGTTTGCTGTCCCTTTCCTACTCGTGGCACTATCATAAAAGATAACATTTTCACTCTCTCTTTGTACGTCTATACGCCAGTATATTTTATTTATTTATTTATGGCACACAAAACAAGTTGCAGTCACAAAAAAAGTTGCACATTAAGAAGCATTACAAACTAGACCGTAACTCTAAATATGCATGCTCATACCGTTTGTTTAAAAAGAAAACATGGCGAGGGTTAGTAGTGTTTAGATACTTAAGTTACACAATACAAAAACTAATAATAAAATAAAATTTGTTTTCATATTTATATAATCATAATATATATATACTAAGTTTGAGGTAACAACCATCGAAATGTCGCAGGTCCGTTCACGTAACGACAAGCTGGAGAACCACTTAGCAGAGGCGATCGAGAAGTTGAAGAGCTACCACCAATCGGGCGCGAGCAGCTCGAGCGGCGCGGGCGCGAGCGCGGCGGGCGCGGCGAGCGCGGCGGGCGCGGGCGCCGCGGTGCACTCGGCCGCCGCCGCCGCCAAGCTGGAGGACGTGGCGGCCGAGCTGGAGGAGCAGCGCGAGCTGGCCAACAACCGGCTGGCCGAGCTGGACCGGCTGCACCGCCAGCACCGCGACACGCTCAAGGAGGTCGAGAAGCTCAAAATGGACGTACGTATTGCCAATTACGGTTAAGAGTATGCAGACTGCAATGTTTGGTGATATGGATCTCTATATCTAAAAGTAAGAAGCAGTGGCATAGCTGGTCCTAAATGGACCCCGTATCAATATTTGTTGGGGGGCCCTTTTTACCTGACAGCGACAATGCCTTAGAGAATGGTAATTTTTTTAAATTATAAAATGAACAAAAATATTCGCAATAACAAAATAAATATATATTTATAAGTAAATTTGAAATACTACTGTACAATTACATAGGTATGTATTATGAAACTTAAAAACAATGGTCCTAGGGGCCTAGGAATAGGGGGAAAATAAACGAATTTTTTCGTACACGCGTCGCCGTCGGGCCCTGGTAGCTCGGGGACCCCGTATCTCGTATAATACAGTTGATATGGCAGTAGCTATGTACACTAAAAGTTAGATATTTGTACACATACTTTAACTTTGTTATCTTAAAACAAGCAGCCCGTCCTGGCTTCGCCCAGGTCGAATACATAATATATAGCCTATGTCCATCTGTAATAATGTACCTTTCAAATGGTGAAAGAATTATCAAATTGGTCCAATGATTCTGAAGATTTCCATATAAACAATAATATAACAAACGTACATAATCCACTCTCTGTCTCTCTGTTTATAATATTAGCACAGATTAATTAGTTTACTAACGTAAAATATTAGTATAGATTCTCAGATGTGAATTCATTCGTGATTGAAAAAAGGTCTCGATTAAAAACAATCCAGAAAAATCCATTTTATTAAAATTGTTTTTACTGAAACGGTATAAAGTAATTATAATGTTCCAAATCTCTCAAACCAGTTTTTTAATTGATGATGTAGTTTTCTTGCGAATTACTTCTCCACGCTAAAATATGATCAAACCGCAACTGCGAAAATCAGCCTTATTGCTGTTGCAATTAGGGCTTGCAATCCAGCACCAATTTCACTGGATCCGACCGGATTCCCATCGATCCGACCGAATACGGTCGGATCCGATCTCGATCTCTTCAAGTCTTGCACGCATGTTTTGAAAAACTCGTTTACAGAGCGCCTGAGAACTCATGCTGATATGGCTCGAATATTTTTTTAGTTTCGTGATAGTGCTCGCATTTGTCGTGTAAAAGACGAATTTTAGATATCCCCATGTGGAAAAATCGCACAGGCTCAAATCTGGTGACCTGAGTGGCCACGGTATGGTGCCGCAGCGGTATATATTTTTTCTGAAAATAACTCACATTACGTTTAAAGGCACATTGGCTTTATAAGCTGTTACGTCGTCCTGCTGGAACCATATATTTCGGTTGATGTAGTGACTGTTCTGTGATTCCAGTCTTTTATCGTCACAATATATCTGTCCGAATTTACTGTCGCGGTTTGGTTGTCCAAACTGTGACCGTAAATTGATTGGTTTTAAAAAAAAGGAATCCAACAGTCGCAGATGCAGACATTGCACACCAGACTGTAATCTTAGGCTTATGCATTGCTCATGATACATTTGTCTAAGGTTGCTAATATCCCAATTACAATAATTCTGCTTGTTCACATACCTCCAATGTGAAAGTAATCGACTAGTTTAGTATCGATTGTTAAATCTACGGCATGCTTTAAATAGCATAAACTCACTCGAAATGTAAATCTCGAAGGTAAAAGCACTATACCCTCCTCTCTACTGTTCCAGGCTACTAAACAATCAAAAATAAAAAAAATGAAATTTCTTAACAAGGCAAGTGAGGAGCGGAAGGACGTTGTTAAGAGCCCGAGTGCTGCGAATTAAAAGTTTGAAATCTGCCACTGGACACCCTGTTTATAAAAGATTATCAAACGAATGTATTTGATATGTTCGTTTTAGAATATTTAAACTAGTACCCTGCAATGCAATACGTACAAACAAGTACAAACTTTCAATTTAAAATGTTAGGTCATCGCTATATAAAAAGAAGTCATGTAATGAAGAAAAATCAGAATTATGGATTGTTACACAATTGATTTCTAACTTCTAAGTCTAATTGTCCATTTTATTAATATTAAACACAATATTAATCTATCAATTGAAGAATAACAATGTCTATTTACTTACATTTAACAACGCGAGATTTTTTTTAAATCGGTTTCATGTAATTTTTTCAAGTTAACGGATCCGGAATAAAACCGGAATTTGGTTTCCGGATCCGGTAGACATCTAATGATGCTGGATCCGCCGGTGTACCGGATCCACGGGGTTATTACCTCAAAATTTGCAGACAGCGACAGCCACGTGATCACTGCGCGACCGGTGATTAATTGTAATAAAAAATTAGTATCATATATGACGATTGCGTATCTATTATTCTATGACCGTAAAATGCACTTTTCGCAGTAGACTTAGCGCCACTATACAAATTAAATTACACAAATTCTCGTTTTGACAGCAGATATCGCGCGATATTGGCTGTCGCATGCTGTTTGCAAGTTACGTCATAAGCGCGCCGGATAGATACATGTCTGCGGGCCCATTGTCCCTTGTACTCAAATCAGACATGTACCATAGTTTAATGTATTGTATGTATGTAAATCATATTTTTTTCGGCGCTACCTATCTTTATTGACAAAACAGAATTATTAGTGTTTTCTACCTAATACGGCTAAACTGGTACCTTCATAGTTTATGTCTGTTTGTGTGTATGTCAGTCAATTTTTTCCATCATCTTTACAACTACTGAGCTGAAAGGAACTTGAGACATATACTGATAACTCAAAACCAGACATGACAAAAAAGTAATCATACTGTGGATACTTTTTTAATTTTTCTTACCGAATTTCCATTTCTTCACAATTGCTGTGTAACCTTGAGTTACTGTGTGGTTAACATGCTCTATGGACCGGTTTTTATATTCCAACAATTTACTACAGATTCGTCAGCTACCTGAGTCAGTGATAGTGGAAACAACTGAATACAAATGTCTCCAGAGTCAGTTCTCTGTGTTGTATAATGAGTCTATGCAAATGAAGACAGCTCTTGATGAAACAAGATTACAACTTCAAAACGCTAAAAATCTGCATATGAGGCAGATTGAGATGATGGAAGTAAGTGAATGTTTCAATCATATTGTTGAATAAGATATCTTCCAATTCTATGTAAATAATTATATAAATATGTGTATTTTTCTATTTAAGGGCTAACTGTATATTTTTTTTGCTGGGACTTGTTTAAATTCCAATTATTATTGCTTTATTGGCCATACACTATGATGCAAAGATTGAAAGTTTGAAACCTATTTAAAGCTATATACATTTTTTCATTAGGGTTACGATTTCATTATTAATTTACAGCAGTAGCAAAAGGAACCCTGAATATATTTGTTGGGTATATTGTTTTAATTTTTTTTTACTTTTGAATGTCCTTGACATAGAGGTGTTATACATGCCTTTTAATATTTCAGAGTGAGGAACTAGCCCGACAAAAGGCATTGCGGGCTGAGATGATACAGTTGGAAGATGTTTTAGGTCAATTAAGGAAGGAATATGAGATGCTTCGTATAGAATTTGAACAGAATCTAGCAGCAAATGAACAGACTGGCCCTATTAACAGAGAGATGAGACATTTGATCACGTCATTGCAGAATCATAACCAGCAGTTGAAGGGTGAAGTGCACAGATACAAAAGGAAATACAAAGACTCTGGTCAAGAATTAAACAAAGTAAGAGAGGTTATAGAAATTCATAATTATATGCTCACTTCCCTTATAAGAGAAATACGCCGAGTCTGGCATTTGTAAGAGTTATTCCATCTATTAATGAGACATAAAATACATATGCTATATACTCTGGAAAAAAAATTGTATTTATCAAAAATTAATTTAAATTAACAATGAGTTATAATTTTGTATTGTCATTGACAAATGACGCATTGATGAACAGGTTCGTAAGGAGTTGGAAGAGGCTTCAGCACGCGGTGGCGCGGCGTCTGGTGGTGAACAGCCAGACGACAAGCCACTCGCCGTCAAGAAGGAGGAGCCAGACCCTGAGGTATGTACACCGGGGACAGTACACTCACACACATTTTTACGAACCAACCCTAAAAAGAGTCCCTTTTATGAGATCATACAATTAATTTACGTTATACACAGACCAGAGGGCCTAGACAAGCGGCTTAATTATCGTAAACGCTAGTAGAATAGAAATGACACACCACGTGACCTAGCATGAATTTGAAATTGGTAGTCAAACGTTATTAACTTTCTATTAAACCAAACGATAAGTAAAGATGTGTGAAAATCGCTGTATAAAACGTAGCCATGTGCCACTTTTGACTAGCAATAACGTCAGAAAGCGTTACGATTTTACGACGCGATTACCACTCGTCTAGCCGAGCTGTTCTAATTAAACTGTTCTGTCAATGTTAGAGGAATGGGACGTAAGCGGGCGGCACGGGTTACATTCCATACGAGAGAAAGAGATTATGCGCGTCGATATTTATATATTTATTCGGACAAGTCATAACCTTGGTCCACACTCCAGGAGGTAAGACCAGGCGGCACGAGTACGAGAGTGGATGCCGTACTCTCCTCCTCTCATACTCCCTCTCCTCGCTTCATTCTCGTTCCGTTCAATGTCGGTTTTTTTGGCCCGATTCAAGGGCTCGAAGCACGTGGACACAGGATCAACTAAATGCCATGCAGCTTGCAGTTGCTGCTCGCAACGGCTTGCACGAGAGCCTCCACTTAAGGCGTAATCGCAAGTGTGTACGCGCCAGTAGATACAAAAATTCCTTTCATGAGTTTCTCTTAAACAAAAGAATAATATACAATAATTAAAACCAAATTCTTAATTTGAAAAATTTGAAACAGAAATTCCAATTTAAAATAATTAAATTTTCAATTTAAAAACAATCATTAAATTAAATATCCGTAAGTGATACATCTGTATATTATGTGAATAAAATGGAAATGTGTGTCTGTGATTTCGAAATAAAGGTTTTTACCTTCGATCACAAAGGTTTTTACTTAAACTTATGTAACTAATTTATCTGTGCTTATATGGTTATTTGCATTTAACCAAAACCTAAATACGCTTTTTTTAATTTTTTGTCTATCTGTTTGTCTTTTTGTTTGTCTTTTTGTTTGTCCGGGGTAATCTCCGAAACGACTGAACGGGACTTTTATTGGCAGGTTGAGGAACTTTCCAGAGAATAATCTAGGCTACTACTTATATCGGAAAAATGCCAAAACGCGGTCGAAACCAATAGATATGACATATGTAATAAATGCATCAATTAATTAAAAACTTGTAATATTAGGAAGGAAACAAGACAGCTTACATTGAAACATATAAAGAATTGTAGCTTTTAAAAGCCCTATAATTATTTTTATTCTTTATATTTTTCAATGTATTTCGAATATTTTTTCAATAGTGTTCATGAATATTAAATATATATATTTATTTATTTAACAATTTATAACATGTATATATATATATATATGTGTGTGTGTGTGTGTGTGTAGTCGCGGGTACAGCTAGTATATACGTCTACGCGGAAAATTTTTTCGTGGCTTTTCCGGTTTAGGTTAGATTATATGTATACGTGCATAGTATGTTTAAAGATTGGTTTTGAAAAAAAGTACGTCTAGCCTACGTCTGTCTCCGGGAACATACTATCTCTGTACCAAACATCATAATTGCTTCGGTGATTCAACATTTCCCATTCAAAGTTTCATCCCGTTTGCACCCCTAGCACACATAACAACATATACTATGTCAGAAAAGACAGGCCAATTCCTGCTCTTGCGACTCAGCTATGAGAAATAGGTACCTAATCTACAGGAAACAAACTACCTACTAAATAAAATACCTCGTAACAAAGTTAACGTGCAAACGATAGAAGAATGATTAGGTAGGTTACAGGAAATTTAATAATGGCAAACGATCCGTCGGAGAAAGGCTAGTGCACCGGACGCCGTAGTCACGCAATGCCAGCGTTGGCCCCAACGTTCAGTTAGCGCGCATTCCTTCCACAGCGAAAGGCGCGCTTTGCCCTAGTATAGTAAAATGAGTGCCTTTTATTATTTCCACCGACTTATATATATATAATATATGTATGTATTATGTATATATAAACACATGTACTGTTCCAGTATATATGAAGAACAAAAAGTGCTGCTTATCATTATTATGTGTTTATTATGTGTACCAGGGAGAAGAAGGCAGTAGTAGCGCGGGTGTTGACACCAAGAGCTCAGCCGTAGCTAAAGATCATAGCCGCGCCAAGTTACAAGAGCAAGAACAGATCATTAAGGACCTTAAACAACAACTTAAGTAAATATCTAGTTATTACTCTTACTAACGTAACACAATAGAAGTGATTGTCAACTCACAAATAACACTTGTAAAAGCTTCAACCTTTATATGTAAACTGAAAAAATATCTTTTAATTCTACATTTCTATAAAGGCTTTAACTACGTATTTTATTTCTTTCATGTTACATTTTAGAATTGATAAAACGAAATGGTCTTCAGGTATATAATAATAATTTATACACAAATTATCCAATTTGAAAAAGTTCGTTTTCTAAGTTGACCTGACCGGGAATGGAACCCGTGGCCTCAGCTTGGAAGACAAACGCCCTACCACCGCGGCAACAAGTCAGTTATTCATTATTATTATAAAATCGAAAAAATCTCAAAGAATAGTAAAAATATCCCTCGAACAAGTGAAAGTGCTTTTTGTCCTTTGGACAGCCACTAAAGTGTAGAGAAGTATATTGAAATGTTTTTAAAATATAACATGTTGATGAGATCCAATGATGTTATATTTACAAAAGAGGTAGATGAGTTACATGCGCTCGAAAAATGGCACCGAAAAACTTTGCTAATTAGCCAACCCGGACTTGGTCAAAGAATATGAAAAGTAATGTTACAGAACCAACAATGTCATGCAATGCTTATTGCGCATTAAAAATTCTAAAATCTTTTAATAGTCCAGAGGTTTTTTATAATATACACGATCATGTGATGACGCAGCCACCCAGTTTTAATCATCGTTTACATTTATTAAAAGCAGTAATATAAAAATACAATTCAATGTCAGACTTCATTCTATGCATAAAAATAATCCAAAATGGAAAAAAATATCAAAAAGGCAAAAGAAATGAATTAAATTTATTAGAAGGTAATTAGAAATAATAATGCTACATTTTTTTTCATAGTAAATTCATAATAAAAAATAATATCCATTTTATATGAAAGTAGTTGTTTCATTTTCATCATTTTAAAATTTATAATAAAAACATTTTGGAGATCTTTATAAATAAATTTGTTTTCATGTACACGATTCATGAAAAATAAATTCGAAAAAAACCAGACGTCATTTTTTACTGTCAAAACCCATTAGGCATCGATCATATTTATTGAAAATGTCTGTTCTGTGCAATGACTAAGGATTGTTTCCTTAGTCATTGGTTCTGTGTCATAAATTACTAATATTCTATGAATTGGTCACAGATTCGCTTATAATGCAGTAAGAAATTGAAATTGACCAATCACAATGGTTTTAGAGAGCCATGTGATTTGTTAGTTTGAAATGCAATTAAGCTTTACATTGCTTAGCGACGCAGTGCAATGTATATTTGTCTCACTTTACTTATGGTAATTGTCATGTTATCTTCTTTATACTTCATCGTTTTATTAGTGTGCATAAACAGTGTACGGCTTACGTGTTGCGTAACCGGGACAATATTTTGCTTGGATTAGTACTGACGTAACCTATCTACCTCTTTTGTATTATAACATCATTGATAAGATCATGAAGTTAGTATATACTTCTTTTTTTAGTCCAACATGGAAGTATTTAAATTTTTATTATACATAATAAAGTAACGTAAAGTAACGTAAGTATTGTATTAACTACAAATATTGTAGTATTGGAAGTCATAATACTTTGTACATTGGAGTCATTGGTATACATAGGTATATATTGTGTGTTATAAAAATTTGATTTTAATATTAATCTAGGAACTGCTTTCAGGAAGGCAGTTAATGAGCAGAAAGAGTTGAAACTTCTATTGGACATGTATAAAGGGGTCAGTAAAGAACAACGTGATAAAGTGCAGCTGATGGCTGCAGAACGTAAGGCGCGTCAAGAACTGGAGGACCACCGGCAGAAGGCCAAATTGGCACAGGTGATGTAATAATCTATTTCTGTTATAGTATAAAACTGTAACAAGGCCATGTCTTATATTGATAGTATTGTCAAATTTTGTTCTAAAATATCAGAATTTTAATCTGTTTTTTCGAGCTTTACTAAGGACCTTCTGAATAGATTATAATGTAAATTACACTGCTAAATAAAGTAGGATCCCAATTACGTAATAAATTATAATATTATTATGTTATCCCTCTCCAACTACCCCGTTAGGGATACGGCGTGAAGATATGTATGTATCATTATGTTATCTTCACAATAAGAAATAATTGAAAGTATAAGTAGGGTATTCATATTTTTTTTATAATCCACGCAAACGTAGTTGCTAGCAGAAATTAGTATTATATTATTTAATATTAATATTGGTAGTTAGTTCATCTGTTCCAAATTAAGAATTTCTCCTATTTACGGCTAGATTAATTTAGTCATAAACTTCAACATTGTATTTATTGCTAGTATTATTCCAATAACGTACCATTTGTAGAAGGTGAGTGTCGTAATTATTCCAGGAGAGCAAGCGCGAGCGGCGAGTGGCGGATGAAGACGCGCTGCGCAAGATCAAGCAGCTGGAGGAGCAGAAGTACGAGCTCCAGAAGCAGCTGTCGTGCGCGCGGCCCGCGCAGGACAACATGCACGCCTTCTCGAGGCCTTTCGCTGGCTCGCAGGTATCGCATGAGGTATCGCATTAGGTATCGCATTAGGTATCGCATGAGGTATCGCATAGGTATCGCATTAGGTATCGCATGAGGTATCGGATGAGGTATCGCATTAGGTATCGCATGAGGTATATCGCATGAGGTATCGCATTAGGTATCGCATGAGGTATCGCAAGAGGTATCGCATGAGGCGGGTCGACACTAGGGATGGATGTTCAAAATACCGATGTTTTATTTCGATATATTGCATGATGACATCAATATTAGAATGATATATCAAAAAGTACATCGATATTTGCATATATCGATTATTTCTAGAGTTTAACATGATTATAGTTATAACATGCTGGAAAATGAAAGAAAATGGGTGATGAAAACATAAAATAAAACTTCACTATTTACTATTAGCAGTAATAAACCAGTCTAAGAAAAATTTCATGAAAGTGTAGAGAACTGTAAGAAATTGTAAACATTAAAAAATCTAATTTTAATAACAAATTGAAATTAGGTTCACCCATTTGATATATGAAATAAATTAGATAAATATAATATGACGTACATTCGTAATCAAACTAATCTCATTCTTTCTCATAAAGTGGTAGCATAGCACATGTAGTCGTACGGTGCTGTTAATAACTTTTAGTCAATATTAAATATCCTCACTTACCACTCTGGATCCTGAAATTGGTTTTGAAAATCAAATTAGACATCAATTCAAGTTGATCAATGCATTAAATAAGACATCAACTCATATTGATGAATGCATTAAATAAGACATCAATTCATGTTGATGAATATATCAAATAAGACATTACTTCAAGTTGTAATATACATACATCAAATTAGACATCAATTCATATTGATGAATGCATCAAATAAAACATCGATTCAAGTTGTAATATGCATCAAATTAGACATCAATTCATGTTGATGAATGCATCAACACGAAAATTGATGTCATATTTGTTAAAATATTATTTTCTAATTTTATTCACTGTAATAAAACATTGACGTGTCTCAGTTACGCATTTGGAAAGTTGTGAGGTGATAGGTTATAATTTGCCTTTCCTTAACTCCTTTGTGATTTCCATATTATATACATTTGCAGGAAGAGGAGGCCTTGCTAAATGAGATGGAAGTGACTGGGCAGGCCTTCGAGGACATGCAAGAGCAGAACTCGCGGCTGATCCAGCAGCTGCGCGAGAAGGACGACGCCAACTTCAAGCTGATGTCGGAGCGGATTAAGGCCAACTCACTGCACAAGTTGCTGCGCGAGGAGAAGCAGTTGCTGCAGGAACAGGTGTGGACGGCAGCTTCCTATTTGTAGTATTACCAGAACCGTAGCTACTGTCATTTATGTCAACATTTTTTAATTATAAATTTGAAAATGATGAATTATATATTATTGCTTTTAATAAATGTAAACGATGATTAAAACTGGGTGGCTGCGTTATCACATGGTCGTGTATATTGTAAAAAACGTTTGGATTATTAAAAGATTTTAGAATTTTGAATGCGCAATAAGCATTGCATGACATTGTTGCTTCTGTAACACTACTTTTCATATTCTTTGACCAAGTCCGGGTTGGCTAATTAGTAAAGTTTTGAGCTGCCACTTTTCGGATGCATGTAACCTATCTACGTCTTTTGTATTATAACATCATTGCAGATATGTTTTTAATTTTTTAGTATTTTGACTTTTTGACAATATTTTAAGTAATTACTCTGGCAAAATATCGATGTATCGAAATATCGATATTTTTACTGTACATATATCAATACTATTTAAAAATATCGATACGATATATGCCGATGTTTTCTTTCCAATAAAGAGGCGTCCTCAGCTCACAAGGCGCCAGATCAATCAATTGATGACGGCATAGATTTTAACGTCCATTGATGTTGCCTCAGGATGTAGCTAACTGATTAGTGCATCTAATTCCCGCGCCTTTAAAATTGTGTCCACTATTCAGGTAGATCGGTAAGCCATATTAAATGTGTACTAGTGTATGTATGTATTGATTGGTACGTTGAACGCGTGTCGGTCGCTCGCAGGTGGTGACACGCGACCAGCAGATCGAGTCGATGGGCGCGGTGGCGCGGCGGCTGGAGGAGAAGGAGCGGCTGCTGCAGGCCACGCTGTCGGCCGCGGAGAAGGAGCTGCTGCTGCGCCAGCAAGCTATGGAGATGCACAAGCGCAAAGCCATCGAGTCGGCGCAGTCCGCTGCCGACCTCAAGCTGCACCTGGGTCGGCCTCTTCACATTTATTTTATTTTATTTTTGGAACGAAGTCCTTTAACGTGGCTTGCGGGAGGTTTGAGTTGATAGAAATCGTCACGTAAGGAAAAAGCGTTACGTGTGGCGGAACCTACGTCGTACGGCGCTAGGTTCGATAGCTCAACAGATTCACAGTAATATTTCAGTCTCTTTCTATTATGTTGTGCGTGCGTACGAGCTTCGAAATTTTTATTTATTGTTTTAAATCATATGCGAGTTTTATTGGTCTCATTATTGCAATTAAGTTTCGAAAAATAGAAACTGCAGCTTAGGAACTTCGTTCCTGACGTTTCACACGTTTTTTTTGTACAATTCGCCCTTTGAGATTAGGCAAAGAGATCTATGCCTATAACAGCCGACGGTCTTCAGTAATAAAATGATATATTCTTCATGTATATATTACACTGTATTACAGTACGGTTCTTCCAAGGTTCTCCCCGAGGAGGAAAGGTAAAGAGATCTGAGACCATTCAACCGATGTCTTCAGTGATAAATAGATACATTATTTATATTATTTCATTAAAATGTTGACGCAATACATTTTAATGTTTCTTCGAGTTCCTAGCGACAAATATATTACAGCAGTCATTCTAGTAGGATCCACTTAGGCGGACTAAGCCACTAAAAAAATCTCAACGTCACACTACTAAATAGGCACTTATTTCAACAATTCCACATAATGCACAACAGCGTAGATACTTGGGATGCAAAACTACGTCAATATTTTACATCACAAAGTTCCCGCTAAAAAGCAAACAGACTTTTTATTTGTTTTCTTTTTACCATGACAACTTATTTCTTTTCATCAATTTTTTTTCTTTGGCCTGTATGAACATTAAAAATAATCTCTTTACTTCTGGGACACTCTTAACTTGATGTCAAATCACTTCTTCGATTTATGAATTCGCGCTACACTGAATTGAACAATGTTCTTTAGTTGTGAAAATATAATTTTACTAAAATTCTTTACTAAAATTCCATAAAACTATATTTTTTTTTACTAAATGTAAAAAATGTAGAAAATCTAAATAAAATGACAACCTCACTTCTCTCGTTTCCACCAAAAAGTCTCCACATTTATTTGTGGGACCAAGAAACGAAATGTACGGAGCCCATTGACCTATAAGACTGGCAATATAGAACTAAAAATTTACCCACCTAAAGAGTAGTCAATAGGTTAGAACTCATTTAGTTGATCACATGCAGCTATCGGAATAGGTCGTCGGATGTCTGATTTGTGAGCTAAATATTTGAAATCATTAAAAACGCGTTTATTATTAAATTGCTTATTGAAGTTACATCGTGCAATATTTATGTGATTTATTTCAATGAATTTGTGATGTCATTTGTGGTGATGTCTGATGTATGACAAAGTTTTCGCTTGTCTTGTAGGTCAATGACGGAGCTATAATAAGTTGCCGCTCTTACCACCGTATGTCAAACGAATTTTCGTGTCTCTTTCTGTCTCACTGAGCATAACCACGAGTGAAACAGTTGTAGTAAGTATGGCAACCTCGCACTGTCAGTGTAATACATGCCAGCTTATGGGTCAGTCAGAGATAATTGTGTTTTGGCTACTCGTATTCACAAAAATAAAAATATGTCATGTTCAGCTGTGTATCGGTGTACTCTGACCTTCCCTAGTCACGCACATTAGTAAAAATCTAAAAAGTCAGTCAACAAAAAAGGACAATTTACGAGCACGCTTTTAGATCAAATGCTCCATCCATTGTGGTACTTGTTTCAGAGATTTATTTAGGATCTGGTCGACCACGTTTTGCTCTTCGATTGTATTTAAAAAAAAACAAAGAAAAATGTTTGACCCTATTGCGGAGTTTTCTATGGGATTTTATGAGGAGTGCTTGGGAACATATTTTAATTATTTACCTATTGTTTCGAATGGATATTGTGATGTAAAATTGGCGTAGTTTTGTGTCCTAAGTATCTACGCTGTTGTCCAATATGTGGAATTGTTGACATAAGTGCTTACTTAGCGGTAAAAGAAATAACTTCCAGCCTACCTGTGAAAGTGACAGCTGACAGTTACCAAGTGGAAAGATTGACACTTTTTTACGATTCCGTACTCTAAGGGTCGATATACATTGAGAAGGGAAGGCAAGCGAAGCGAATTTTTTGTTCATAACGTTTTGTAACTTTTATATTTTGTACGTTTATATTTACGTGTATAATTTGTATTATACACTGGGCTAGCTGATGGCCGACACGAGAGGCTCTACACATTTTTGGTCTAATATTTAATATGTACGCTACTCTACGGAGATAAGGTTTAAAATGTTATGCAAAAAAATTCGATTCACTTTCTTTTCCTACTCTTCCGCGGCAATGTAGGTAATCCTAAAAGAACATTCTAACCCTTGTAAGTGCCTATATTGTATTTCGAGCAGAGATACGGCCACAATGTATTGTGGTTAATTGGTTCAGTAGCTTTCAGGTGACATTAAAACGTCCATTTCATTTTCAAAATGCTAATAGGTAAGTAGGTGTAGTAGGGATATCTCCACAAAATCATCACTGTAACATTATTTCTTTCAGAGAAATATCACGCGCAGATGAAAGAAGCGCAGCAAGTTGTTGCAGAGAAAACTAGCGCGTTAGAAGCGGAAGCATACAAGACAAAGAGATTACACGTGAGTAAATACTTAATTAAGGTGGACAAAATTTATAATTAAATTATCTGTTACCCCGCGGTATCACCCATGTTAAATAAGAAATTCGTTATTACTACAGCGTCTGTAATATTAACAAATTCAATTCTGCCTGACTACAGCGTTACTTATCGGATCATAGTATAGCCACAGATTAATTACAGAAATATGTTGTGGAGAATATTACCTCAATTGATCAAGTCGTTCAGAAGTTATTTAATAATTGAGAAACGTACTAACAATTATATATTGTATTAACGTGCAATGTGAGCTATGTAGAAGCTTATATCCTTTGGAGTCGAAAAGATCTGAAGCAGTAGCAAGATCCGTAGTAAATAGTTTTATTTTAAGATATGGAGTACCTAAGGAAAGTATAACAAATAAAGTTAAGGAATTCCTCGCTAGAACATTTCAGGAGGTCTGTGAATTATTGGAAATCAAATGGTCGAACTCTGTAGCATGTCATTAGCAAAGTAAGCTTTCGATATTTACATTTTTTTTTCCTCCGAATTCAAACAGATAACCACCCTGAAATGTGCAGCAAATGCTAACTATTTTAGAGTTTTGTATACAATGTATGTATATTCTGAAACGAAATTTACGCCGTATGAATTAGTTTTTTGGAAAATGCTCTCTTTTTCATTGTCATTGTAGAAAATGAATGTTCCCAATAGTCCATATGTCACATAGAAATATTGTTCATGCATTAAACATATTTAGGAGGAGTTGGCGATATTACGTCGTAAGGCGGAGCGTATGAAGAAAATGGAGCAAGCCGGCAGCAGTATGGATGAAGTGTTGCTCGAGGAGATTAGGGAATACAAGGAAATATTAACATGCCCGTCTTGCAAGGTAGTGTGTCATACATAAATACATCTATTCATACTGAAAATGACTATAATTCGCTTTTCATATATCTATACATATGTATATAATACACAACATCTCTCTGTCTGTCCGTTTATGCGCTTATAACTCAAGAATCACTAGTCTGATTTACTTTCTTTTTTTAGTATGGCAATATATTATTTGAAAAGGTTTTACAGCAGACAGAGAAAGGTTGTGTTTTAAAATATGTATAGATCGGAGGAAGGGATGGATGGATGGTTAACAGAATAAAAGCTTAGTGGAAAAAAAATGCAGCAAGTACATAGCCCACTTCCACTTCTTCCCAATCGTTGAAACACCTCAAGGTCGCCCATCCTATACGGCTATACCAGAGGCGTGCTTAGGGCTTCAGGATAGGGCAAGCTCGACATACATGTTCTTCATTTTTTGTAAAAGTAAAGGGAAGGCTAAAATACTGTAGATTATTAATTAATCGTGACTTTGGCACAACCGGTGGACAAGAAGAGAGGAAAGAGATCACTCCCCACGTTATCTTTCAACAAAACAATTTTTATAATATTTTGCTAATAAAAATGTACAGGCGTAAATATATTATCAGTTCTTTACATATTAATATGTCTCAATTCGTTGTTTATCCAAATTAACATAACATATCTTCACGCTGTATCCCCAACGGAGTAGTCAGAGAGGAGGGAGCGCCAGAAGTCGCGGTCCTTACACACCTCTTTCGCTACCTCAAATCTCATCATTCTTCTCATACATTTTTGCCTAGGTATGCGGGTGCTTTGGACATTTCTGTCTGCGAACATTCTGGCTATTTGATCTTCATAAGTCAGCCTTGGTCTTCCTTGGCTTCTTTTACCACTCACTGTCGCTCTGTAGATTTTCTTCGTCAATCTTTCATCACTCATTCTTTCCAAGTTTATCCAAATTACTGAAAGAAATCACTGTATTCATGTGTTTTTGTAAATTCATGTCTTTTATGGCGCCAGTATAGTTTTTAAATGGTCATAACCAGAACAATTCTAAATATTTTCGTCATTTGAATAAAATATACAGCACTAATAATAAAAAGTAGTACCACCTACGTATGACTTGATGAGAGAACTGGCGGGGTTATTACCAAAAAATTAGCAGACAGCTACAGCCACGCGATCATTGCGTGACCGGTGATTAATTGTAATAAAAAATTGGTATCATGTATGACGATTGCGTATCTATTATTCTATGACCGTATTGCAATTTTCGCGGTAGATTTAGCGCCTCTATACAAATTATATTACGAAAATTCTCGTGTTGACAGCAGATATCGCGCGATATTGGCTGTCACATGCTGACTGTAAGTTACGTAATAAGAGAACAAACAAAAATCCAATCACTCGTAAACTGATAAAATTGGTTTTTATTTGAATTACTATTCAGAGAAACACATTCATGAGTCAAATAGTTTTGTACACCGATTTATTGTCTTTTTGCAATTTACTAGTCGAGTAATACACAAATCAGGCGTAGATTTTAACAAAACAATTAGTTGTTTTTCCTTGCAAAGTACAAATTAACTCGCTTATGATGGAAATTAAATAAATACTTATCACTCGTCCACCGGCTCAAATAAATAAATATTAGTAGTGGTGGTACCTTCATACAAGCCCAAAAGCCTGGCATGTCTTACTAAAATGCTCAGTCAAGCATAAAATAATAAAATTAAAAATAAACTAAAACCGTATCGGTTTGTGGGCTACACCTACATATGTTATCGTTGTTTCAGGTGAAACGCAAGGACGCGGTGCTGACCAAATGTTTCCACGTGTTCTGCTGGGACTGTCTGCGCACGCGCTACGAGACGCGCCAGCGCAAGTGCCCCAAGTGCAATGCAGCCTTCGGCGCCAACGATTACCACCGCCTCTATCTGTCCACATAAGTCTGCGCCCGCTGGCTCTCCTCTGTCACCATACTACTACACTACGGGTCGGAAGTGTCTATACCTCGAAAACTAAACAAATGTGATCCAGCAGGTAATGCGAATTCTACTGATCTGTTAAGAATTACACCTAGGAGACGTCATTACTTCAAGTAATTAACAGAGCCTATCATAGTTTTTTCTGAAATACTAGTCTCTTCTATTAAACAGGTAGTAGATATAAATGTAACCTTTAAACTTGCTCAAAGTCATCTCATAATGGCAAGACGTATTACTGGTTCATGTTACAATTGTATTTATTATATTGTGACCAAAATCAGGACAAAATTATGTAGATGATTTTTGTTAGGAGATAACCGGGCCCATTAGTACTTGTTTCTAACCCAAACTCCCACCAGATAAAAGAGTGAACAAAATTAGTGACAAACTAAACTGGCCCCAGAGATAGCCTAACCACGTCCTCGTTTACGACACGAATACTTGCGATTACCGTAAAGAAATCTTGTTCGGTATTCTGATAACTGTATATATTGTTCCAATAAGAAGTACTCAACATCATGAGTTAGAGGGGAATTTGATTTCTCATTTTAACCAATTTGCTTGATGTTAAGCGATGTATCATATTCATAATGTCAGCTTAACATTCAAAGTTAATTTTGCAGAAATAATTGTAGAGTTATATATGTACATATTTTATTTATATTTTATCTCAAATAAATAAAAAAACAATAAAAATAGTAAGAAAAGTATCGCTTATTCCATTCCAAATACAATTTAGTAAACATTTGAACAGTAAAATGTTTGTGATGTTATGAAAGAGCATTACTACAGACGACATTATACTAAATTTCAACGGCAATAACTCGTCAAATCGTAATATCGATGCTTTTCTTGTGCATATATTATTTAAACTGCTAATGCAGTATTAATGTACCCTACGTTATGGGACAAAGACGAATTTTGAATGTATGTAGTTATAAAACGGTGTGTAGAAAATGATTATTTTATGTGGATGCTTCACTAACGTCCATGGGTTGTGAGTTGGGTAGCACTGTAGATAGAATCTTTTATAATATCATTGGTGTAGTGGCTCAAAATGTACACATTCATATACACAGCATAATCAGAAACAGCATTGCTGCTTAATCATTACAGAAACAAGGTTAATTTAGGTGATAACCTATTACTGTATTATAATTGTATTTTATATACAGAAGGTATATTTTATCACGGTTCTAGTTTTTTATCAATTTATTTAAAATACTGTTAATTTATATCAAGTATAATATTGGAAGTTGAATATATTGCATTAGTTAAAATTAAATATTTAGTAACAAGTAGTAGTTATGTAACACCACTGCATGTGTACCTAATTTGTAAAATCTTAGACCTCAATTCATGAGGAACGAGTAAATTAGTATTTGGCTACATTTAAGCAAATATATACTGAATACACTACACATTAATGTTGCCAATCAAAATATTGAAAAATATAAATGTGTGTAATAAACCGATTTTTTTTAACTAAGTACTACTAACGTTTACTATATAATAGAAGAAATTTGAAACACCGCTCTTTGTACCAATAATAGATTTTAGGGTTTCTCGTCAACATTAGTTAACATGTACATAAACACTTCTAGAGGTACTGATAGTGTTAATAATCTCTTACACTCCGGCATATAACATAAATCTGTGATGGGATACTGTTTCTTGTTCATTCCTTATTTCTCTATGGCTACAAGCGATGAGTATGTAAAGATTACAATTTTATTACCCTATGTCACATTACAACACATGCATGTAATATGAAATGCATTTTAGAGCTGTATACATATATAATTTATATATTATGTTATACACGATATTATGAACTCGAACAATATAAACTTGTATTTAATAATTTTATTTGTATATGTAAAAGTAACGGTCAAGTTTAATGGACTAGAGCTGGAAATCGGCGACTGTATATTAGGTAGAGGATACTTAAAATAGTGATTTTTCAATTTTGCTTAGCCCACTGACTGATATATTTATGTACTTTTAGGTTTACGATTTGTTTGTTGGGCTCATGGCTCTTATAATGTTATAAAACATGTAAATCGCTAGCAGTAAAAACGTGACTTTTCCAGTTCATTATTCACTGAAGCGTAGCGCTGAAATATTTCTGCGAACAGATGTTGTTTTTCACTGAAGATGTGCAGTTTGATCTGAAATTGATTCTTATTGAAACAAGTTTTATATTAGTACTTACAATTTATTTGTACTGTATATACTGGGGGTGTCGTAGAATAAAGAGAAAAATAATCCTTAAAAAATTCAATGAAAAATTTAAGTCAGTTAATGTGTTTTATATGCAAATGAAAGTAAAATTATGATATTTTTAGAAATTATATCCGAGGACAATGCCAATTTCTGCCCTACCCATGGACAACAATATGTGATATACGAAAAATTAGTTATTTTTAAATAAATAATTATCACGTAATTTTTGTCTTGAGTTCATCGTGGGAAAATAAATTACTTGTATTTTATAGGATTTTTATTGACTTCCGGTAAATATCGTCCATAATAACATACGTTTAGAAACACAACGAGTGAAATAATCGATATCGAGGAGATATAGTTTTGTTACAATTATTGACAAAATATTTAGATAAAATATGTTCAACAGGATTATAAGTGTATATATTATCGTGTTGGAAATATTCAATATTATGAAGTTATGAACCCATTATTGTTTTCGAACGTTATTGTTATCCTACGTTTGAGAGGAAGTGTAGAGTGAAATGTTTCAAATAATAACTGATTTTTCTTTTAAACGTCGAGTACAAACTGTGCTATATAAATCAACTATTTTAATTAAATACTTTTATCCTTTGTTTCCATTAAATATATATACGTTCGTGTAGACTGACTGAATAATTAAGTTTTCTGAATTAAAAATTAATTCGATTTCAGACCTTTGTTAAGTCTCAAATGAAATTTGATTTTCTATTTCCTACTGACCATCGTTGACAGCCTGTACCCTGCAGTATGAGATAATTAAAGGCAATATTAAAGCAAAAGACATAATTACATACATAATATGACGTAATTAAAGCAAAAGTAAGATGTTCACGGATGGCGAGTAATAGAACAGAGATAGTAAACATTTGATAAACGCCTGTTAAATCACGTGTGCAATGTTTTTGGTAATTGTTCCAAAAAAAAAAACAAGCGTTTACGCTTCCCGAGTGTTGAAGATCTCCCACATTCGAAATGATATTTTTTTCACTCTTTGTAAACTGTAAAACCTAAGCTTTCAAATTGTATATTCATTGTTGTTGTTCAAACAGATTTTTGGGTGGGGCATGGGTCCATGCAAAATTTGGCATTGTCCTTTACACCAGCGATGCCTTCGTATCCGATTTTGTTTTATATTAATAGCCGCACGCCTCATGACTGCTTTCCCAGACGTCGCTGCCACTCTTTTGGCCAATCTAGTCCATCGTTTTAAAGAAGTCACGTCTTCCCTGGATATTTCTTATACTCTTTTTTACATAGAATTAAAAAAACTTCAAGACTTAGAGCTTGAGGAACATTTGGTGTGCATTATTTTGTTTAGTTATTAACTCGATACTCGCATACTAAATAATAATTAGTAACTTCGCACTATGAAAGGCACCAACCGTTTCATAATGCACTCTCGAGGTAAATCTGGTAACACATAGATCCTGTACAAATATAGAGTTCCGTAATTTTGCTTTTCTTCTTATAGTAACACTCCTCCAGTAAAGTGATAGTAGACTTTACTGAAGTTATAAACGACTTCTTGGAAAAGAGCGCAAGAACTTCAGCTACACATGTTTATTTAGACCCTACTCCATTATTTTCACTTACACAGAACTTTAAAGGACAATATACTATCACTTTTGTACTTTAAAACCGCCAAAAATGTAAATAATAGAAAATCTAAATAAAATGACAACCTCACTTCTCCCGTTCCCGCTAAAAAGCAACCACACAGACTTTTTATTTGTTTTTTTTACCATGACAACTTATTTCTTTTCATCCATTTTTTTTCTTTGGCCTGTATGAACATTGAAAATAATCTCTTTACTTCTGGGACACTCTTAACTTGATGTCAAATCACTCCTTCGATTTATGAATTCGCGCTACACTCAATTGAACAATGTTCTTTAGTTGTGAAAATATAATTCTAGGATCTTTACTAAAATTCCATAAAACTATTTTTTTTTTTACTATCGTTTAGTCTTATTGTACTTGTATTCTATAAATGTAGTTTTAATATAATTGTTATTCTTCACGTTATAGGTTTGCAGTTGTATAACATGGGCATACATACATGGTTAATAGTAAATCAGTTATTTAGATCCTAGTAAATATTCAAGCAAGTGTAAAACAGATTTAGTAAAAATTGTATTTTAATATATAGGTAATATTATTGTACGTACAGCCAGTGCCGACCTTAGCCATTTGGACATCCCGGGGGAGGTTCATTTCTTTTAAGAATAGCCTATGGTATGAGAAGATCATAAGCGACGCCCCCACTGGCCCCGACAACCGCCTAGGTTGCCTCTCCCTAAGGCCGGCACTGCCTACAGCATATTGAAAATAAATGTCTAAAAAAGTGAATGTTGTTTTATTACTTTCTTTTAAGCACGTGGAAAAAATATTTGATAGTTTTATCTACACCAATGCCGTACTCTACACTGCTCTACACTCTTGCCGAGTCGACGCGAGTCGAGGCTCGCGTTGACTCGCGTTGACTCGCCGCCGCTCCGCTCTGTCGGTATTTGGTGCACGAATCAAAGGACACGAGTGGCCAACACGAACGCGCCCGTTACACTCTCACGAGTGTCAGTGTGAATTTTTACTTCATGTTGCACGCACAATACGAATTTACTTAAACATGGATTAATTCTGCGAATGCGTAGATGCGAATGGGTGGGTGGAAGACCAAGGCTGACTTACGAAGATCAATTAGCCAGAGTGTTAGCTGACGGAAATGTGAAAAACATTCGCATATCTAGGCTAAAATTTGTGAGAAGAATGATGAGATTAGAGGAAGCAAAGAAATATGTGAAACTTGCATGTCTTGAAGCGATCTGTACAGTTTCGAACTTTACAAAATCATTCGGTACCGCTAACATCCAGGTTAAACCGTAAATTAATCTCTTCTAAAGTTATAAGCATAATACGATAGCAAAAGCTGTATAAAAACTATTAACATATGTGTAACGTTATACCTATGTTAGAAATCTTCACTGAGTTCCAAAGAGTATACAGGTTAAAAAGCTGAGAAAAATATATAAGGTGCTGTTGTACAGAGTTTGTTAACTTCAAAGCGCTAGTATCTGAATAGATATGGTAGATTACTTGGTTTCTTATACAGCATCAGGGTTCCCAGATTTGAAAAACAAAATTATGTGATCTGGGCTGTAAAATTATAGCGCAGGCCTGAAAATTATAGTACGCTGTACAAAAATTGCACTCGGGATCCAAAAAAAAAACGTTGACGGTATATAATGGAGAGCAGTTGGGCGTTTATTTTAATTATTCGCAAATTGTTTCTACCTAGTGGATATTGTGATGTAAAATTGACATAGTTTTGCGTCCCAAGTATCTACGCTGTTGTATATTTATATATAAATTTAAAAATTATAGTACAATCGCGTCTCATAGCTGCTTTTGGATGTACATAGTACATAGACTAAAGAATTATGCGCCGTGTACTATAATTATGTGAAGTCTGGTAACCTGGTGGGGAAGTTGTAAGAAAAGCTAGTAGCCCCAATACGAATAAAATACCTTTTTGCGCCGTCATAAAAAAATAAAATAAAATACCTGACCTAGGAAGAGGGTTGAAAAAAATATGTAATCCGCCATTTTGTGGCGGCGGCCTTCTTGGATTTACAATGATACTGAATATAAATAATTGTATTATCATCAGAACTAAAGGTGTGTATCTAATTTCAGATCAAGGGTCAACAGAGAGTGGGTAAAATTTTAATTACTAGATTTGACCCACACAAGACAAAAAATAAAACCGTTTAAAAACCGGCACGCGCTGAAGGACAGAAAACAATATCGCTTCGTCATTTTCTTCTACGTTGCATGCGGAAAGAGTACCTATTGTTAGTGTAATGGATGATTTGTTTATGGTTCCAAGTTCAATTTTTTGTTTTTTTTTTGTTGTTGTTAGATTGACACAATTGTTTTCCATTTTGGCGCGGAGTTTGAGTTGCATCTGTTATTTAGATTAAATACAGTGTTGTTTTTAGTTATATCATTCTAGTGTATATTGCGAATTTCATAATGGACAAAAACATTGAACAGAGTTCAAAAAGTCTTAAATTTTGCATCGCCAATGGAATTAAAAACGGAAAAAAATTAAAAATGGAATTAAAAATTTAAAAACGGGGGTTGCGGGTTTGATTCCCGTCTCGAGTCTGGGTGTTTATGTATAATATGTATATATTTACAAAGGAAAGGTATATAAGCGGTATATCAGTTGTCTAGTACCCATAACACAAGCGCTATGCAGCTTACTTTGGGATTAGATGGCGCTGTGTGAAATGTCTGAGTATTATTATTAAAAAAAAATTTCGTGTTCCGAGTCACTGAAAATGTTACAGAAGGCTTACGGTGAATCGACTTTATCAAAAACACGTGCTTATGAGTGGTACAAAGCGTTCAAAAGCGGTCGAGATGTGATGGAAGATTTGCCTCGCTCTGGTAGGCCATCAACGTCTGCAACTGAAGTTAACATCGCAAAAGTGAAGGAAATAGTGACTGAAAATCCTCATTCAAGTTTGAGAGAGATAGCCGCCGAACTTTCTGTGTCTCACGAGTCGATCCGTACCATTTTAAATAATCACTTGGGTATGAAATATGTTGGCACTCGGCTAGTCCCAAAAGACCTGAATTTTCTTCAAAAACACAATCGCATAAGAGTCGCTGAGGACATGCTAGAACGAGTCAATTAATCAATGCAATGCAATCAATGCAAACTAGTCAACAAACTTCGGAGTGGCGCCTTCCAAATGAATCGAAACTGAAAAACCCACGCCAGTCATGTTGACTGTTTTCTTTAACTATCGCGGTGTTGTGCACTCGGAATTCTTGCCGGAAGGTCAAACGGTAAATAAAGAATATTATTTGGGCGTTATGCGGCGTTTAAGAGAGCAAATTCGACGAAAAAGGCCAGATTTGTGGAAAGAAAATTCTTGGATTTTGCACCACGATAATGCGCCTTCGCACAAGGCCATCATTGAGAACGAATTTTTGACCAAAAACTCAACAAATACTATCGAGCAACCACCTTATTCACCAGATATAAAAAATGTTTTGATGATTAGATTATTCGTTGGCGTAATGTATCGTTTCTGAAGGAGCATACTTTGAAGGTGATAAAATACATTTGGATGAATAACTAACATTTCGTGTATTATTGATCTTTTCCCGGTACTTTCTTGACAGAGTAGTAATACTCCAGACAATTACACAGATTGTGTGACCCCAAACTAAGCAGTAAGCTAGTACTATGGGTACCACACAACGAACTCTGGGGAGTTCCCAGTAACACCTAGACTTTAGAAAAGTTCGTTTCTAAATTTACCTGATCGGGGAACGAACCCGGGACCCTAGCTTGGAAAGCAGATGCATATGCCACTGCACCAATGGGCCAGTCAATTCAAAAGTCATTTTTGAGTGAATGAGTTGGAAGATATGGCGTGGTGGTTTCTCCATCTACTTACGATTTGTATATTAATATTACATAGTTCAGACCGTGGGTATAGCGTGAAGATGCTGCAAGTTGCAACTACACATAATTAGGTATTAAAACACTCATGTGATCCTATGTATTATTATATTTCTGGATGGTACATGTCTCGTAGATTAACACTCGTGTTTTAACACCCCTCAATAATACGAGTTGCTTAGGCCTATTTTAGATTTAACTAGTATTAATCATGTCCACAAAAAATAAATTTTTTTTTTAGATAATTTTCTCTAGATAATTCGGAATAGTTTTTGAGAAAATAGTGTAATTTCAACATACTTTAATATGCTGAATCACCTTTGATATCACATATGCCCACCCACACAAGAAACTATATAAGTAGGTAGGCAATGAAATAGGAAGTATTTTAAACTAAAAAAAAAAACTGCCAAATGATTCTTAATTTTTTAATGTACATACTATTTACATCACATGATATCCATTTTCAAATACGAACATTTTGAGGGAGTTATAACATTTTTAATATTATATAATAATAATGTAAATACACATGTGAATTCAATGAAAATTTCAAATCTCCAGTAAGCTGTTTCAACGGTCCACACATATTTTGTACTGTTGTGACTAAATTTTTATTAATTTTACTGACTTTTCCGTGTCACTTGCTATTATGTAAAATTAACACATCCCAAACCTATGCATTCAATCTCCAAAATGAATAACAATTCACCAATACAAGTATGACATCAGTCTCATCTGTTTTTATAGTATATTTTTGTCATTCAGTTAACAACATTGGTTATTATAAATATTTATCAGCGCTAATTCCTGAAGATAGATAGTAAGTGCAGTTACCTAAATTTAACATAAATGGGCAACTCGACACCGTTAAGTCGAAGGATAGGACAAAAACATATAACAATTTATCTTTTGATCCACATATCTACAATACGTCAGATTAAAAAATATTGACTAGATTATAAATATTTTGATTAGAATGTATCATCCATGTTATTTACATTTTAAGTAGAATTTAATATAAATTTCAGTAAGTGATGTAAAATAAGTATAATAAACATATAAGTAGTATTTAAATTATCATATAAAAAGGAAAAGCACTGGTTTATATTTAGCACTAATGGCACTTATAATTATTCTTTATTCGTAAACCTCACTAAACAATAATTCATAAATCTTATCAATTTGTAAAAATTATGTAGTACAGTCAGCAGAACATAACTATCTCGATATTTTTTAACTCAATCATGCGAAATAAAAATCGTATTATTTTTATTAGAGCTGATTGCACTCCACAAAAGAATGGAACCAATGATATGAAATGTTTCAAATGCATTTTAGGAATGCAAAATAATACTTATCTTATACTATATAAATAATACTAGTGTTGTTCAATTTAAATTCCACCTATATTCGGAGGCTTCAGTTGCTTCGACGGTAGAACCCTTCAATTAAATTCATCATTTAGAATATTTAGCGCTTGTATCTTTATACAAAAGTATATGATGTGAATGCCCTGCTATTTATAAAGCAAACACGCTGAGATCAAATACAAGTATTGTACTTCTCATCCAAATATATGCCTTATCATAGCAAATTCTCCATTAAACATTGTGAGAATTCTAATAGCAACTTATGTGTATAACATGTTCATCCAATTATTTATTTATTATTAAAACTATTAGTGTTATCTACTTATTACTGACCATAACATTTTTATCTAGCCTTTCCAATTATACATATAGGATTAATTGATAAATTTTCAAGATGGTGTCTAATAAATTTTGGGTAAACAGTTATCAAACAAAAAAAAAACCATCAATAATTTTAAACGAAAAAACGAGACATAGTGACCATAGTTTGAGTAAAATACATATTATTATGCATTTTGTAATTTGTATCGAAAATAATGGATTATATATTGTCAGTCAAATAACAGACTCGGTATCGCAAACTTTAAAAATGAAACAACAAAATTAAGCGGCCCATCTGTACATCTGTCACATTTTTACATAGATAAGTCGATCGGTCACCATTTTGCGAGAAACAGCACTGCAAGTATTAAAATAATTGCTTGGTGCTCTGTTTTTAAGCTAATGTACTTACAGGCGGGTTGCCTTATTTTGGTTACTGCACTTTTAAAGTATGCAACGGTGACTCATCTCAGTGCATTTAGGACTACAAGTTATTGATATTTCTGTATTATTCTTTCGTGGAGTTCAGGACGGACCCCTGTGAGACGGTCTACTCTGGATATCCCATTATGATAAAAGTTCGAAATATATAATTTTCTGCAGTTATCTTAGGATATTGGATAGGAGGTATTGGATAACATATAATATATCAACTGTCATGGATTACAAAATTTGTGCATTTCTAACATTTTGGCTTACAAGTAGTAAATTAATATTACGTAAATTTTAATATTATAATGTACTTAACACGATGTACTCGTCTGTAAACAGACCTAACTATTACATTTTTTGGAACACTTTAACCAGTGTTGGGCGAAAATGATTGTAAAAACAATTACAATTACTCTTTGCAATTGCAAAAACAATTACAATTACTCTTTGCAATTGCAAAAACAATTACAATTACTCTTTGTAATTGTAAAAACAATTACAATTACTCTTTGTAATTGCAAAAACAATTACAATTACTCTTTGTAATTGCAAAAACAATTACAATTACTCTTTGTAATTGTAAAAACAATTACAATTACTCTTAGTAACTGTAAAAACAATTACACTACTCTTTGTAATTGTAAAAACAATTACAATTACTTTTTGTAATTGACTGCCTAACAAAATATGTTGACAATTACATTTTACAATATAAATTTTTAATAGTAATTGTTTTTACAATTACGTTTTGCCCAAGACTGCACTTAACACATATGCATGTATTGTACATTCTTATTGCATGAGTTTGTCTTTAAATCTTATCACGACATACATCTACATAAAACAATTGACTCATTATTATGATCAATATTTGTGATAGCTTATTTAATTATTTATTTGTGCTAGGTATGGAAATTTTTACTAAGTAAAATTGTTGGACTTTTTGATGGTTTTCTTTATAAAAACCTAAGTGAATAATAGGTTTAATTATGAACAATCATTGTGGAAAATATTAGAAACATATACTTTGAAAATTATTAGCTTTCGAACTTAGGTAATAACAGAGTTGTGATAATCTGTGTCTTTCACTCTTACTCTACGAATTTGTGACATTACATTTGGTATATCGTCATCTTCTACCACAGCGACATAAAAGTAAATGGTAATTAAACCTCAGCATTGCGGAGATTTAATTACTTAAATATTGCAAAATCGTAAAAATATATGAAGGCTATAAGAATTTTGATTTGCAGGAGAATTCTTCATACTGGTGATAGCTAATGCGTGTCGTACCATTCACATGCTGCAAACTAACTACACTTGATGTATTATTTCACTTACACTTATATAAGTCCTATTTGACGCACGGACTGCAGAACCCGCATTAGTAGTCTGCAGTAAGCATCATAAAACATGGTCGAATATATTATAACACTTCGCTTTTATCACTGATGTAAAACGTGGTTGGATACATATGACACAAAATTAATCTGAGAACTGTAGCTAGATGCTTGAAGCTCTTGGGGTAACAAAGGGGTTCTCTTTCTGTATCTCATTGTTCTTGACACGCGGTTGTAATTAGGGTTTTAATCTCGGACCAAATATCCAATGGAGCATTTGCTTTAAAAGCGTTTCCTTTGTGTCGTTTTTGTGTTGACCGACTTTCTACTAATTCGCGTGACTAGGGAAGGTCACAATACACCGATACACAGCTGAACATGACATATTTCTACTTTTGTGAATATACCCAAAACATTTAAGATTTATGAGTATTTTGCAAATATTTATGTCATGACCTGAAACGAAATACACTGTGACAGCGCGAGGTTGCCATATTTAATACAGCTATTTTACTCGTGGTTACGCTCAATGAGATAGAAAGAGAGGAAAATTCGTTTGACACACATTGGTATTTATTATTTATTTATTAATTGTTCTTAAGGCATTGGTAACAAGACCATCAGCCTAATGACGTAACTCTTGGAGAAACATTAACTGTCCCTAACACTCCTCCAGTAAAGTGATAGTAGGCTTTACTGAAATTAAAAAGGACTTCTTGGAAGAGCGCGAAAACTCGCTAAATAAAATTCAGCTACACATGTTTATTTAGATTTCCTCCATTCTTTTCACCTACACAGAACTTTAAAACACAATATACTATCACTGTTGTACTTTAAAACTCCTAAAAATGTAAAAATTGGAAAATCTAAATAAAATGCCAACCTCACTTCTCCCGTTCCCACCAAAAAGTCCCGTTGGTATGGGCGGCAACTTATTACGACGCCATCCATTATTGGTCCTAAATTCTATGGAACCCAAACAGCGGTAGAGCGACGTTGTATGTACCGTGGTGGGTGTGGCCGTCGCAGTCCCGCTAGGCGGCGGTGTGGAGCGGCGCGGGCGCGGGCGCGGGCGCGGGGCCGGGCCGCAGCGCCGGCGGGCGCGGGGCGGGGGCGGGAGCGGAGGCGGCAGCGGGCGCGGGGGCGGGAGCGGGCGCGAGCGCCGCGGCCAGCGCCTGCAGGCGGCGGGCCAGCGCGCGCACGCGCCGCCCGCGCCGCCCCGGCACAGCGGCTGCAGCGCTGCGAAGCGCATCGCTCACTTCTTCACGCTCGCTCTCTTCGCAACACAGCATCTCCTGCAACGCACACCAACAAATGATACATATTGGGATATTAGAGTAATTGAGTTCAAACATTATTTTACTTAAACGATTTATTAATACCGAGAAATAAATATAAATACAGTATCAATCTATTCTATACAAGCACGCTTATTATGTATCTTGCAGACAGCATGCGACAGCCAATATTGCGCGATATCTGCTGTCAAAATGAGAATTTGTGTAGTGAGTTTGTATAGTGGCGCTAAATCAATAGCGAAGTGCATTTTACGGGTCATAGAATAATAGATACGCAATCGTCATACATGATATAAATTTTTTATTACAATTAGTCGCCGGCCGCGTAGTGATCACGTGGCTGTCGCTGTCTGCAAATTTTTAGGTAATAACCCGCCGGGTGGTGACTGTGGGGCGAACGGACGCCGCGTTGCATTTTTGCTTAGCTCAGCTCCGTCTCCACAGTACAGTAGTATACCTCAAACATAATTCCTTTTAACAATTTTACAAAAATATGACATACTAGCGACCTGCTCCGGTTTCGCACGGGTAGCTGAACCATTTTGGACAGGACTCGTAAATCCGTTCTTAGTGAGCGTCTACACCGCGAAAGGAGTGACTATGCTAAATTTCAAATCAATCGGACGTATAGTTTCGGAGATCTCATGATGAGTGAGTGATATCTTATAGTATATGGTAGATATACATTACGATTTTTTTAAATGATTTAATGAATTATTATATTATAAGCTGTTGCCCACAAATTCGTTCGCGTAGTCCTTTATATGTTAAACTAAATAAATCAGAAACCTTTATGAATGTGCGCAGAACTCACCAGTCTCGTCATCATCACAATCGGATAAACGTTTTAGGAACGCATAGAGGACAAACATACAAACAAACATTCATTTTTATATATAAGAAGAAAAAGATTATTATTTATACTTAAAAAAAAATTAATAGTCCTCCTTCGATCACAAATATATAACTAGATTCACATTACATCACATTTATAAAATTGGAACAAATTACTGTCTGAATTGACATATACATTTCTAATATCGTATAGCATTATCTCAATATTGTGTTAATTTAAAGTAAACTTTACTGTCAATGCATATAAAGGTTGTAAAATCTTGTAAAAGATTCTCCCATGGCATTGAAACAACGTTTGTTAACAAAAATATATTTAAAATTCAATCTTACGCTTCATGCTTAAAGTGTAATTCACGTAATTTATTTGTTTCGCTATTTACGTCATTATGATTTGTTAGACGAAAGACAAGGATAAGACACATAGAAATTATAATGTTAGACAAGGAATAAGATGTTGCATGTCAGGCAATGACATATTCAGATGCAATGTAAGAATATTATTGTATTATTATGAATTTAATGAAAAAGAGCTATATAACGTTATTATTATAACGAAATAATGAACACGTAAATAAAATAATCCTAATTACTTACTGAAAATAAGAAACTCCATCTTTTTTTAACGTTCTAGACGTGTCATTTTTACAATTTTTGAAGGAGCACTTTGTCATGTTTCCTTTAGTGTTCACAAATTATTACTAAGACCGAGTGCGCTAAAATTCTCATTTCAGCGCACATTTGGTTCGGACGTTTTTGGAACGCTGATTGTGTATCTTGTTATATATTTGTGATCGAAGTAGTCCTCCTAATTCGTAAAAATCGAAGTCCGTAAATATTAAATGAACAACTTTGAAAATAGATTAAGCCCACAGCAGATACAATTGTATGTTAACGTGTATAATAATTTAAAAGTGTTTTGTACTCACTTGTTCTATAAATTCGAAGTCCTCTTCACCGGATTGTGCCAGCTGATTTTTGAGCGTCTAATGAAAAAAATAAATGTGGTAAATCAACCCAAAAAGCATAACTTAGTAATGAAAAAATTGGCGCAGCTGTTATTACATGCTGCAAAATAATATACAAACAAAATGCTTAGCTGAAATGTATTTGTTACAGTTATATACTGTGAAAATGCGATTCATGTATTAATGTCTAAACTTTGCCAATCCCAATTAATATAGTGCCAATTAATATAGTGTTTCAGTTATTTTTCGCTAAGTGTTTTTTTATTTACATGTGACAGTTTCGCGACACGACACGGTAATGCATTTGAAGCTATGTGTAGTGAGTCTACATATGTTTTCTCTTAAAACTATAATATTAATATGTAAGTATAAATATAATATTTACTTATATTGAAATAGTATTTTTAAGAATGTGACGAAAAGTGAGAACTTCATTAAAAGACAACAAAAGAACATAATTTCAGTATATAGTAGGGTCACAGATTAATTAGTTACTAACGTAAAGTAGGGTGAAATAACTAAAAATTATATATTAGTGTCGAATTTCAACAAATTTCGGCGCAAAATTGGTGTACCTATCGGGTTATCGGTTTAATTCTGGTTCGGCAAAAAACCTGCCGAATCTATGACCGAAATTATGTTCGGAGTTTTTGCCTTTGGGATATCGGCGTAGTGGAAAGTCACTTTACGCTATATCATGTGAAAATGTACATTTTTAGAGCAACAAAACAATTTAGAATTAGCTAAAATGATCAGAAACATAAAAAGGACCAAAGGAAGTTCGGTTTATGCCGAAACAGACAGAACTGAGATTCGGTTTCATTTGTAAAAACTATTTTTGTGCGGACACTGAAAATTATACATATAAAACGTTAGTATTGTTTATACAATTATGTATAAATATTATGTACATATGTATATTATTATGTCACTAAATATATTATATTTTAATATGGTGTACATACAGTAATAACTCAGTTAAAGGAGTAAAAAATTATTGTCGTTAAGTATACCATAATTGTGTTGGTATTCCATCAGAATTATCAGAATCATTTTAATTTATTTATTTATATTGGAGGTTGTAACTGCTTAATAGTTTAACTTTGTTGGTAAAAGAACTCGGGTCACTAGTATGACTTCTACAAACAACTCGAACATTTTTGATCAAGCACACTATCAAATGAAAATATGTCATAAAAGACATGTATGACGACGTCACCTTTTCTCACAAATGTGAGAAGATGAGAATCACCACCACCAAGATCAAGTATGATAACAGTATTTAGAATTGTAATTTTTCGTTTAAAACCAATATAAATAATACCACAAAAATGTGTGTATGTATCATATTGTATGCAAAATGCATTTATATTATACAAATAGTGATAAGTTGTAAGAGAGAACATATGAGCGAACTAGTGCGGGAAGCTGTGAGGCCGTCGATGTTCAATAAATGTCCATAATAACCTTGGCACTTTATTCTTGACTCGAGATCGCCAAGCAGGCCCTGAATGGTGTAAATACCTGTTTCATATTAAACCAGTTAACAGTACTAACATAAACCTTTACAAACGACCATTCGTACACATTAATTTTTAGATAACCATTAGATAACTTACTAACTCAGATGGATTTATGAACATATAATTATTTTTAATAAGATACTTAAAACATTCATATAAATGACTTACTAAAAATTATAATAAAGCTATACATAAATTAATAATATATAAAATAAAACATTTTATGATATATTATTTTACTATTAATAAAAAAAACACTTTATATAACAATGTACTTTTGCATAGAAAAAATATGAATGTGATTATACACTGTCAAGAAAGTACCGGGAAAAGATCAATAATACACGAAATGTTAGTTATTCATCCAAATGTATTTTATCACCTTCAAAGTATGCTCCTTCAGAAACGATACACTTACGTCAACGAATAATCCAATCATCAAAACATTTTTAAACGCTTTTTCCGGAATTGAATTGAGTGCTCGCCGCGAATTCTCCTTTATGTCTTCTACCGAATGAAAACGGGTGCCACGAAGTAGTAATTTGAGTTTAGGAAAAAGAAAGAAGTCGGCTGAAGCCATATCTGGTGAATAAGGTGGTTGCTCGATGGTATTGTTTAGTTTCTGGTCAAAAATTCGTTCACAATGATGGCCTTGTGCGAAGGCGCATTATCGTGGTGCAAAATCCAAGAACTTTCTTTCCACAGATCTGGCCTTTTTCGTCGAATTTGCTCTCTAAAACGCCGCATAACGCCCAAATAATATTCTTTATTTACCGTTTGACCTTCTGGCAAGAATTCCGAGTGCACAACACCGCGATAGTTAAAGAAAACAGTCAACATGACTTTGACTTTTGATCGACTTTGGCGTGGTTTTTTCGGTTTCGGTTCAGTTGGAAGGCGCCACTCCGAAGCTTGTGGACTAGTTTGCGTGTCAAACTCGTAAACCCACGTCTCGTCACCAGTAACAATGCGTTTTATGAATGTTGGGTCGGAATTGACTCGTTCTAGCATGTCCTCAGCGACTCTTATGCGATTGTGTTTTTGAAGAAAATTCAGGTCTTTTGGGACTAGCCGAGCGGTAACATGTTTCATACCCAAGTGATTATTTAAAATGGTACGGATCGACTTGTGAGACACAGGAAGTTCGGCGGCTATCTCTCTCAAACTTGAATGAGCATTTTCAGTCACTATTTCCTTCACTTTTGCGATGTTAACTTCAGTTGCAGACGTTGATGGCCTACCAGAGCGAGGCAAATCTTCCATCACATCTCGACCGCTTTTGAACGCTTTGTACCACTCATAAGCACGTGTTTTTGATAAAGTCGATTCACCGTTAGCCTTCTGTAACATTTTCAGTGACTCCGAACACGAAATTCCATTGCGATGCAAAATTTAAGACAAACTCTTTGTTTGGTGTTTTTGTCCATTATGAAATTCGCAATATACACTAGAATGATATAACTAAAAACAGCACTGTATTTAATCTAAATAACAGATGCAACTCAAACTCCGCGCCAAAATGGAAAACAGTTGTGCCAATCTAACAACAAAAAAAAAACAAAAAATTGAATTTGGAACCATAAACACATCATACATTCCCGATATTTTCATAACAGAATGTATAAATAATTTTATAAATATGATGTGTGCATAATGTAAATAAACATAAATAGATTCAAAATGTTTTGGTATCGAAAAAAGTATAAGTAAAGTAAGAAAATAGTATTTGAAACACTCTTGCAAAATCAACGCCGGGTTGAGGTGGCTCCGAGGGACTACAGTCCCTCGTAAAAATCATAAAAAAATAAGAATATTAACTCTGGTTGACAGAATGGAACAGGTTGGGGGCTTATATGACTGCGACTCTTAATCAGTCGATTTCATGGAAAAATAAAGAGGTGTTTCTTCAAGTATGGTGGCGACATTTAAAATGTGAGAATGCGGCCCGTGGGCACTCTGAAAAAGCTTTTTATTTCGTGTAATAAATACCTATGAAGATTTACTGTGTGGAAACAGAGTTACTGTTATTTCATTGGTATTCATTTTGTTGTTTGTATAATTAAAATGATACACTCACTTCGATGGACTGCCTGTACTGCTCCATCATATTCTTACTGGCGTCCAGTTCTGCTAGCTTTTTCACTACCACATCAGCTACGTTTTTCTCCGTTATATCAATTTTTTCTCTGTAAATTAGTATACGAGAAACAAATGAGTAAATTAATTATAGAAACTATTAGCTTGTTTTTTATACATAAAACTTCATAGTAGTATGGTATATGATGTGGTGCGATGTGGAGAGCAGTGTGTAGTGTTGTATACAGATACATTACTGCATTACATATTAATGGTAAATGCAGTGCAGTGTAGCATAATGCATATAATGTAGTGTAGTGTATAGTGTAGCATAGTGTTAGTGCATGTTAGTGTACTGTGTTGTATTAATGTATGTAATATGTGTAGTGTAATGTAGTATGGTGTATGTATGACTATTGTCATTACAATATTCATACTGTTATTTCACTTTATTTTTTTTATTTTTTTTTGTTATATTTAAATAAAATTACAATACTCATACATATACCGCACTACATTATACATACTCTGCATACATCTATGCAGGAAAGTGTGGTGTGTGGTAATGACAACTTGATGATAGGCTTGTTTCTACAAATTGAAGTGCTTATTTTATCTGCAGGCAGGATAAGCACTACTTCTGCCAACCCAACATCTCTAAAAAGCTCAGCACCAACATTTACCACCAGTAGTAATATCAGCATAGTATGATGTATGATGTGTAATAATATGAGAAGTGCGTAGTGTGGTGCGGTGTGCGGTAGTGTAGCCTACTATGTGGTAGTGTGATGCGGTGTGCAGCAGTGTAGCATACTATGTGGTAATGCAGCACGGTGTGTGGTAGAGTAGTGCGATGTGGTATGGTAGGTTAGTGCGGTGTGTGTTGTTGTGGTATAGTGCGGTGTGTGTTGTTGTGGTATAGTGCGGTGTGTGTTTTTGTGGTATAGTGCGGTGTGTGGTGTTGTGGTATAGTGCGGTGTGTGTTGTTGTGGTATAGTGCGGTGTGTGGTGTTGTGGTATAGTGCGGTGTTGTGGTATAGTGCGGTGTGTGTTGTTGTGGTATAGTGCGGTGTGTGTTGTTGTGGTATAGTGCGGTGTGTGTTTTTGTGGTATAGTGCGGTGTGTGGTGTTGTGGTATAGTGCGGTGTGTGTTGTTGTGGTATAGTGCGGTGTGTGGTGTTGTGGTATAGTGCGGTGTTGTGGTATAGTGCGGTGTGTGTTGTTGTGGTATAGTGCGGTGTGTGGTGTTGTGGTATAGTGCGGTGTGTGGTGTTGTGGTATAGTGCAGTGTGCGGTATGTACGTGGTGCGCATCAATGTAGTGCGGGTGACCTGAGCGCGGCGGCGAGGCGGTGGCCGTCGAGGTCGCGCGCGGAGGCCGCGGCGGTGGCGGCGGCCCGCAGCGCCCGCACTAGCTCCGACAGTCGGTTATCGGTGGCCAGCACGCGTTCCAGCAGCGAGCCGCGCTCCGCGTCCTCGGCCTCCGAGCGCTGCCGCTGCGCGATGGCCGCCGACAGGCTGCGCAGCGACTCGCGTTCCGACGCCGACTCACCCTCGCCGCCCTCGGCCGCCTCGCCGCCGCACGACTCGCGCTCCGGCGACAGCTCGTCCGCGCTCCACGCGCCGCCGCCCTCCGCCCCCGACCACCACTCCTCGCCGTATTCTGGTTACGAGATGTCATTGTCGAATCAGTTTTATATCAACCTTTTAAACAAGTTTATGATATTTATTTTTATTTATAATTAATTATTTTTTTAATTTTATTATTAATTTTAGCTAAAATTCAAAAAATAATTTTAACACAACAATACTTGCAAGCAATATTTAATATACTGCTTACATAGTTTAGAATTGTAGTGAAAAATAATATTGCCATAGACGACGAGCCTAAATATTCCAACGATAGAAAGTTGAATAATATATGTAATAATAATAATAATCCAGACAATTATACAGATTATGTGACCCCAAACTAAGCAGTAAACTTTTTCTACGTGGTAAACGAACTTTGGAGGAGTTCCCAGTAACACCCAGACTCCAAGCCAATTTAGAAAAGTTCGTTTCCTAAATTGACCTGGCCGGGGATCGAACCCAGGATCCTAAGCTTGGAAAGCAGATACATATGCCACCGCGTCAACGGGCCAGAATGTAATACTCGTGGAAGCTAACGTATAAAATTCGCGTGTGACGCGGCAACACTGACCGGGGTCGGTGACGAGACACGGCTCGGTCTCCGAGTCGAGCAGGTCGGCGGAGTTGTCGTTGTCGTCGGAGAGGCGCGAGCGGTCGTCGTCGGCGGCGGGCGGCGCGGGCCGCAACGCGCGCGCCAGCGCCGCGAACAGCCCGGCGGCGGGCACGGCCGGCGCGCGCTCGTCGTCGGGCGTGCGCGCGCCGAACGCGTCGTTGTGGTATACGGCGGGCAGCGCCGCGTCGGCGGGCAGCGCGTACGCTCGCAGCACGGCACGCGTGAGCGCGCGCAGGCGCCGGCCCAGCGCGTCGAGCGCGGCGGCCGCGCCGCCCGCGCCCGCCGCGCCGCCCGGCCCGCCGCCCGCGGCCGCGCGCGCGCGCGCCGCCGCCGCCAGCGCCTCCTGCCGCCGCTGCTCGCACATGCGCACCAGCTGCCGGCACTCGCCGCGGCTGCGAACACACGCACCGCACGTTACACCCGATACATAAATACATTTTTTGAAACTAAACATTTACAAACCTATAACATTTTATTAGCTGTTGATCTTCCTGTGAAAATTAAATAAAATACTTCTATATATGTACATATTGTACAACGAGCCGTTACCCACCCGCATCGCTGGGCGTAAATAAGCATTTCGTACCTATAGTAGATTTTTGTTTGAAAAATGGTGAAGGGTCTATGGAATTTCAATAAATAAATAGTCTAGAACCATCTAAAAACGATTCCACGTCGATTGGTCATAGTCCTATAAAGATATGTTCATTAGTTTTCGTGAAAGCTAACGTAATTGCGTGACAAAGACAACCATTTTCATAATATTAAGTAATAATAATAAAATATTTATTTCATAACACACATACATGTCAATTGTAATAAAATAATTGAAATGTATAAAACATCAAGTTAGTGTTAATACGAAGGCTGCTATTTATGTATCCAGAACTGGCCAGTTACAGAACACTATTAAAAAAGTAATTATAACATTTAAAAATGGAACTCTTTGACTGAAGAATACAACTTGTTTCATGTAGCTGTCATTTGTTTATCCTTTGTGGCGTCATTTTGAAAATTACGAGTCTATCACCATGGATTTAAGTCGTGAAAATTTTTCGTGCTATGATTTATTACGATTTTCGGCGAGGGCTAACTCAAAAACAGTGCATCGATCAACTCACTTCGACTTTTGGAGACGAAGCACCATCGAAAACTACTGTGTATCACTGGTTTAGTGAGTTTAATCGTGGGCAGTCTGTGCTCACGGACAAAGTTAAAGAAGGTCGCCCTAAATCGGTTGTTGTACCTCAAAATATTGATGCTGTGCGGGAACTAATAATGCAAGATCATGTTACATATCGTGAGATAGAGGCGTCTCTGGGCATAAGTATGACGAGTATATATAAAATATTACACGAACATTTAGCTGTAAAAAAAATTTGTTCACGTTGGATTCCGCACAACTTGAGAATTGACCAAAAACGGGCTCGTGTCGATTAGTGTGAAAAAATGTTACAAAAGTACAATCAGGGTGCGTCAAAAGCTGTCTATAATATCTACACAGGTGATGAATCTTGGATATATGCGTATGATCCTGAAACTAAACAACAATCAACGGTTTGGGTGTTCCAAGATGAGCCGAACCCAACAAAAGTCATTCGTTCAAAAAGCACTTTGATGCAAATAGTCGCTTGTTTTTTTGGTATAAATGGACATGTAGCTACAGTGCCACTAGACGATCGTAAAATGGTTAATTCTGAATGGCACACGACCATTTGTTTGCCAGAAGTCTTTGAAGAAATAAGAAAGAACAACCGACAACGCAGAATCCTTCTTCATCATGACAATGCTAGCTGCCACACATCGGCCGAAACAACTCGGTATTTGGAAGATCAAAAGATCGAATTAACGGGTCATCCGCCGTACAGCCCCGACTTGGCCCCCAACGACTTCTATTTATTCCCAACCGTGAAGAATAAATTACGTGGTCAACGTTTTTCGAGCTGTAAAGAGGCTGTTGATGCGTTCAAAATGCACGTTTTGGAGATACCTCAATCCGAATGAAAAAAGTGCTACAAAAATTGGTTCTAACGCATGCAAAAGTGCATCGATCATCATGCTGAATATTTTGATAAGCAATAAAACTATAATAAATGCTATATGTTTGTTTCACTTTGTTATTCCGGATACATAAATAGTAGCCCTCGTACCTACGGAGGTTACTTTTAAGTGTACATACTTAGATACCCAAGAAAAGATTAAACTTGTGTTAAGGGTATATCGGTTCTGTCGCACATTGATAAGCAAGTATTCGTGTGCGCGAATGCATGTGTGTGTCTGAGTGAGTGAGGGAGTAGATGTGTGTATACTGTATATGTATATATAATTATATATGCATACGCGCATGAGAGAATGTTATGTTTATTAGTGTAGTGTATTTATATGTAAAATGTTCCAACAGTATAATTCTGTTTTGTAAAATCCACCATTATTAAGTAAAGATTTTGTTTTAACATAATTTAAACAAAACAACCAATTCACTATCTTAATTTTACATTTAACTTTACAATCGGGATAAATATTGCATTGTTTGTTCGCCAGATTATATATATGACTACTATTAACATTTTATCTATATGGCATACTTGAAACAACTATCAAACTTTAATTTTCCTGTTTACACAAAAGAGTGACTTGAATTTGACAATCTTGGTACAATGAAACCGTAGGGTACCTGTACGAATTAAAGGTCATCACTTTTAAGACAGCCCTCTGCGCTCGCTCAAGTTGCAAAAAGTCAATTTTTCAAGCTCCTCCCCAAGCTGAGATACAGTAAGAAGTAATAGATTGACAAAGGGCAAAATAAATGCTTTTCGCACTATTAATATTGGTTGATAAACGGAGATTTAAAAATTATAATTAGTTTGCGAACACGGAAAGTAAGATTGAAGTAGAATTTTCCAATTTAATACATTATCAAATTGGATACCAAGATATCTAATATTAGATGATCTAGATGGAGTTGTACACGAGCAGTACGAAAAATCATGACAAGAATGAGCTTTTATGATGAAGGAAGGAAGTTGCAAATTAGAGTGTAGAAAACAGGTTAAGTAACCAGTTTCATTAAGATTTAAAGTGAGGTAATTATTAGATAGCCAATTCATTACATTTTAAAGGGCATGTTCCGAATAAAATTGTGTTTTCATCCAGTCTCGGCCATGTATCAAAAGGACGGTGTCATAAATGTTAATAGAACCATTAGGGATTTCAATTTTACATAGTGAATTTATATATATTAAAAATAATGTAGGACCTAAAATAGAACCCTGTGGGACTCCGTAAGTAAGGGAAACTATATCACTGATGTACGAATCTATTTTTACGCACTGGGTTCTGTCAGAGAGGTAATCTGATAAAAGTCGAGATAGCAACCACGAATTTCAGACTTTCCAATTTGGATAATAAAAGGGGAATAGAAACTGTATCAAACGCCCTTTTGAGGTCCAAGAAGATCGCCAGGCAGTTAAGTTTATTGTCGAATTTATCAACAACCCAATCAATAAGTGAATTAACAGCAGCCTCGGCTGATTTTCCATTTCTAAAGCCATATTGATTAGAGGCTAAAATATTATTCTTCTCCAAGAACTGCACCAACTGCTTATTAATAACTTTTTCCAGTATTTTAGATAAAGCAAGAAAAACTGATATTGGTCTATAAGTGTCTACACTGTGCCTGCTACAACTTTTATATACTGGATGGATTACAGCTTGTTTAAAAGCCAAAGGGAAAACACCAGAAGAAATAGGACATATTACAGACATATGTAATAGCAGGATTTAAATATACAGAAGTAAGTTTTAAAAACTTTGACGAAATCCCATCCCAACCCATAACAGTGTCAGTTTTTAGAGATAGTATAATATGTCCGAAATTTCAGTTTCGTTAGTAGGTAGAAGAACAAGAGAATGTGGTAGAGAGCTATTTAAGGAAACATCAGAGAATGCGGTTTAGTTTTGAAATTTCACAGCCAATTCTCTGCCAATATTAGCAAAGAAAACATTAACAGCATTAATTGAAGAGTTTGTCAGAAGAAATTTGAAGGAGTTCAATTGGGTGAACAGTTTTTGTAGTAACATCCATTACATTTTTTATAATTTTCCAGGTGTCCTTAGGCTTGTGTATATATACAGATGAAGTAGACGCGCCATACACACCAAATTCTATACTGTTAAATAGGAGTTAATTAGCACCAGTGAGTGCAGAATGAACGTCACGTCACACAGTCTTACAAAAAGTAATGTTTAAAATTAGAATCTCTTTTAATCTGGTTGTCTTCATACAATATATGGCTTTTTTATTACACTTACGTAAATATTGTTAGTGTGTGTGTAAATTATCAATCTACCTCAGTTTATAAGTTTATATAGAAGTAGCTACTGACGCAGTCTGCTTCCGTTCTCCGAGTTTTGATTAGTAAGAATATAAGATAGATATTTTGTTCTTTTCAGTGTTTTTTTTTTTTGAAGACGGTTTAAATTTTTTCTTATTGACAGGCCTAGTCTTATTTCAAACACATTATATGGGAATATATTTTTTAGTCATGATTTTTATAATTGTTCTGCACCTATCGTGACTAACAAATTATGACTAATCGTGAACAATCTGAGATTTAATCAAAATAACTAATTGATGCTAATTCTGCACATGATGATAATGATTAGGCCCTAATGTACCTGTAAAAGATAAAAACTGCACTAATGATGTTTTATTAAAATATTCACACCTTTTTTTGTTACGCATGAGAAACCTGCACACAGATACCCAAACTCTTGTGGGTGGGTGACATTGGATTATATGGAGCCAGCCAACAAAACTCCAGCGGTGGTGGTCAGTTTTGGCGCGTTGTCGACATGCGCGTTGGCGCATTAGTCATCGTGACACTGTCGTGCTCCTCAGAGTCGCATTGATATGGACGACCGGATCCCCCCCCCTCTTTTACAACAGGCTGAGAACACTTGATCTTATTCACGACGGACTAAAGGGCTGAGGCATATTATACAACTATATTATAAACGTCGTTTAGGTATACCTTCGCTCGAGATCTTTATGTGTTTGTGCGAGTTCCGTTTCGGTCTCTCGCAGCGAGTCGCTGAGGGCTCCGGTCTCGGCCGCCAGAAAGTCTTGCATTTCCGCTGCCTCTCGCTCCGCCTCCGCCAATCGCGCCTCTAACAAACGTACTGTCTCTCGAGCGATACACGCTTCCTACAAATATTTCATTTAATTTTATTTCAACTTTTAACACAACACTTGTAAATATTACAAGTCACACTTCACACTTCCGGTCTTAACCGGAAGTGTTATAATTATGTGAATATTAATATGTAGGTACAATATTAACCAAAATATAAGTCGCGTCGACCTGCACAGTAGACAACTTTTAGTAGCATGGGAATTTAAATTTAATAATGATAGAGTTGAGTATTTCTCGCGCTAAAATCTTGCGCTTATAGGTTGATCGATTTCGCGACAATACCGCGGCCGTGCGGCGTGCGCCATCTTGTTCAATGGATCAGCAGCAAGCGATACTCTGCTAATTCCTCTTGTAAATTAATTCAATATAAATTGTTGCTTTTCTGCTTTTCTGTGTAAACGAAAATTGTCAAAGAGAATTATATTTTCAGTAATACCGGACTAATATTTTTCAATTTTAGTACGGTTATGTTTAATTTTGTCTTTTAGGGCGCCGTAACTTAAAGGGAAAACAGAATCATTATAAGACATAATTCAAGTGTTTGTTAGTTTCTTCGTTTGTCGCAGTCGATTTTGTCAGAAACTAGCTAATACCCACGACTTCGTTCGCGTTTTTTTACAAATAAATAATTCAGAAACCTTCGCGAGCGTACGCAGTTTCATCACAATCGGATGAAAGGTTAAGGAACGAATAGAGGACAAACATACAAACGAACACTCATTTTTACATATAAGAAGAAAGAAGATTATGTAATATTCAAATTTAAAAGCCACAGTTAAAGATGTTACACAAGTTAACATATTAAAATATTCATTGAAGAATTAAAGGAGTAAATTAGGTATTCAAGCTCGATTTGACCATTCCTTCCTTTATTTAAAAGAAATTCTTTTTTGACTTACAATTCTAAAATATCAGGGAATATAAACCCTTACTTAAAGTTTAAAATAAAAATATGTCCTATCAGTGTCTGTCTGTGATTTCGAAATAAAGGGTTTTACTTAAATTCATAGGCTTATTTGTTGTCCAAACCCAAACATGCGTTATAAATTATTATAAATAAATTTTTGTCTGTTTGTCAGGGCCAAGTTCAGAGACGGCTGAACTAATTTTGATGGAACTTTTATTAGTAGGTAGAGAACTTTTCAAAGAGTAATCTGTTACTCTAAGGTAAAGTTACTTTTTGTCCTGATAAAATACCAAAGTTAACACGGGAAAACGGCGGGGCTTCGCTAGTTCGATAATAAAATTCGAAGGTCAACGAAGGTCAACACCAATGACCCTCAGTAAATGGAAATATTATCCTCGTTCTGTTTAGACTTCCAGTGAGACAATTACGAAATAGCTTAAATCAGTGGCTCTCAAGTAGCTTTAGAGTAAATAACGGAAAAATAAACATGGCTTTGGACGTATTGTTTTAAATACTAACGTTGTGCAATTTATCACAATGTTCCCTCAATATATCAATTTCTCCACGCTGTTTTGCCGACAATTCACCAGCTGACCGTAATTGTTCCTCTAACGCTCTAAGACACGCTTCCGCACCGGCGTCTACACCTGAAAAGCAATAATTTTGCATGTGTTTATACAATTTTTTGCCCATTGACGCAGAGAGCATTTACCTTTCAAACCGGGGCTGCGGGGTTTGATACCGATAAGATAAAAGAAAAGTTTGTTTTCTTGGAGTTTGGGTGTTACTGAGAGCTCTCCAGTTCGTTGTGTAATACCCACAGTACAAGCCCAGCGCTTAACTCCAACTAAGCACTTATAGGTATCACACGATTTGTGTAATTATCTGAAGTATGATTATTATTATTAAAAAATAACTAAACTATTAAATTAATTATTAAACCACCTTTTCATAACATTCACTGCTATATATCCTACTAATATTATAAATGCGAAAGTTTGTGATCGAGTGTGCGAATTATGTAATCTAATACGAGTCCGTCTGGTCGTTCTATCCAACCGATTTGCATAATTTTTTTAATGGAAGGTATTGATGCTCAAATTTGTCATTCAGCATTCGAAATCACCAATCGTTCACCCTTCTCAAGTTATATTCAAACGTGATTTCTTCCTGTACATTTCTTATGTTTTCATAGTTTTCTTTCTCTATATCTCCCGTTCTAATTGAGGTACGTTCGTTTTCGTTTAAGAACACTCGCTGGAACAAGCTCTTTCATTTGAGCTTTTACCCACTTAAATTGGTTGAGTTGGGGAGAAGTTAGGTGTAACATTCAATTTGACCACATTATTTATCATATAAGAGTGTTATTTTTAAATCATATTATCAACACAACGCTACGGAGCAGCATGGATCCTCTAGCATTACAAAAAAAATATTCTGCAGCTGTAGCATCGACCGAACATTTTTTTGCACTGCAAAATCCGTGTTTCAGTCCAATTTACATTTCGTTAAAGCAATTTTCGGTGCTTACTTTACGTATGTTTGGTAAATACGTAACATAAATGTATTGTGTGGAAGTAAGAAACCCTCGGTATGTATGTAATCTAGGCTACTTTTCATACCGAATTTAACGCGAGTGAAAGTGCGCGACACTACTAGAGTTTTACATAAATGTTAAGTTACCGGCGCCAGCGAGTTCAAGGAGTCTCTTAGAGTTGCTCTCCAGTTCAGCGATGGCCGCAAGGCGCACTGCCCTCTCGGCCGCCAGCTGCTTCTCAAGGTGCAGCCTCCTCTCGCGTTCCTCAGCGGCCGCCGCCTCCGCCGTAGCCACCGCCGACGTCAACCGCGCCATTTCCGCATCACGAGCGTTCGCCTGAACGCCTCGATGACACTTCGACACCTCTATGCGGCTGCAGAGGTGGATTATATTAGTGCAAGTAAAAATTCTCACTGCATTTACTTATTACTATTAGTGAAAAAATTAAACCGGCTTCAAAACACTGAAAAGTACAAAATAATGATCCTGTCGGTTCATTTTTTCTAAAAAAAAAGTATTTTTCCCTTTTTAATGGTTTTGTTTTAATTAAATATCTAGAGTATTAAACTTTCGCGTTGCGTTATAAAATATCTAAAAACACGGGAAATAATCGCGTTAATTTCCCGTGCTTTTAGATATTTTAAATATCTAGAGGTCTACAATCAACTTTTTTTCAATTCTGGAACGAAACACTAAAAATATTAAATTTTTGTCAATTGAATGCAACGGTTACAAAACGAACTTCAGAGTTTCAGTTAATTTAACATAGTCTAACATACAAGTTATAGGTACAGTTGAGATTGAAGGACTTTCATATGATATAATACTGACAATATGTTATGAATTATATGGTATGGAGTGGGGGTACCTTCATACAAGCCCAAAAGCCCGACTTGCCTTACTAAAATGCTCAGTCAAAAACACAGAATACTAACGCGTCAAGAATGAGTAATAAATATCAACTTCAAATTATATCAAACAGTTTTAAAAATTCCCGCAAAGTACTTATCAGTTTTTGACCCTAAATCGCGACCAATCAGTGTGTCGGTTGATAGACATTAACGACCTCTCAAGGCATAGAGCAAAAATCAGAGTAATCAATCGTTTCACTCTCACGCGTTGGCTTGCAACGGGGCTTGCAACTTCTCTTTCTCTCTAATGACAAAATTCGTTATAGCTGTAGCTTTTTTACTAAGGTTTATAAAGCAATTAGTATGAAGCGAAAAGCCTGGCTTTCGTATTGAACTTTGTACAGATTGAGAGATACGATTGTAATAATGTTCTGTGGATACGATACGAATACAATTCAACGTGATTCAATTTCATTGTTTTTACCTAATATTTATTTGTTTGAGCCGAGGACGAGTGGACGAGTGATAATTATTTTTTTAATTTCCGTCATAAGTGAATTAATTTGTAACAAAAAATCCAATAAGTTGTTTATTGTGAGGACTTAAAGTGACATCTTTTAATCGACATAGAAAATGTAAAATCTTTGAACTTTGCACAGAAAAACAACTAATTGTTTTGCTAAAACCTACGGTTGATTTATGTATTACTCGAGTACTCGACTAATAGATTGCATAAAAGACAATATATCGGTGTACGAAACTATTCATTTTCTTATTAACTTAATTTAATTTATTATAGTTTTATTTATATTTAATTTATTATAATTTTAATAATATATAATACAATAATTTATAATTAAAGACAATTTTATCAACTTATGAAACTGATTTAAATTTTGTTTGTTCTCCCGGTTCTCCCATCAAGTTATACGTAGGTGGTACTACTTATTATTATTAGTGCTGTATATTTTATTCAAATGAAGAAAATATTTAAAATCGTTCTGGTTATAACGCTTAAAAAACTATACTGGCGCCATAAAAGACACATTAACTCACGAAAACACATCAATACAGTGATTTATTTAAGTAATTTGGATAAACAACGAATTGGGACACATTAATATGTTAAGAACTGATAAACTATTTACGCCTGTACATTTTTAATAGCAAAATATTAAAAAATTCTTTTGTTGAAAGATAACGCGGAGGTTGTTTCAAAGTCATGACTAATTCGTAATCTATCCTTAAGCCCTAGGCACGCCACTGATGGTATGGTATGGAGTATATGGGTAATATACGAACCTTTCAATGTTAGGTAAAATTCCAGCCAATGCTGACTCGATGTCAGTGCCAACAAGAACCGTTTGTGAAGTCTTTTCCGCGTATATTCGTACACGAGCTTTTATTGTCGATCGTGAAGAGACCGAGCGTGTAATAGTGGGTCTCCTAGAAGACGGAGGTGTGTTTTCTTGTTTAGGTGAACCATCAATATCGGTGGCGTCTCGCTTTTTTCGCGGTAAAGTTCCATATTTATCAGCAGCTACACGCGTTGCACTTGCATCTATCACCGTAGCAAGCCGTGGTCCGTTTGCAGGCCATCTTTTCTCTTCACTCGGCGAATTAGGTGTTCTACATCGGGCCGTAGAAGTTTTGGTAGGTTTTGCACGTAAAGCAGGACTTTCGCGGACAAGATTCGGTAGTTCGGTGGTTGGACGGATTCGTGGTTTCGGAGTTAGTGGTCGTGGTTTCTCAGGAGGCGTCGGTTTCTCTCGACTTCTGGCACGTTCGCGGGTGGCAAGGTTGGGTCCACGTGGGGCAGTTACTGGACGTGGAGTAGACGAGTTGATAGGAGAGCTGCGCTTGGGTTCGTTGACAGTGACGTTGACACGGCGCCGCGGTCGTGGAGGAGCTCCGGCTAGTGAAGAACTTTCTGAACCACAGCCAGAGCCGCATGAAACTACACTCGATGCGCAAGAGCGGGAGCCACCGCCACTGCTGAGTGCGCGCCCGCATCCCTCTACACCACTGTCGCTACCTGCTGCGCCCAATGCTAGCTCATCCACTACCGGCAAACTGTCGAGATCTCCCAGCGATCTCGCATCGTCGTTTGGTTCACACTCATTTTCTGCAAAGGAATTCTGACTCTTCAATTCTGCTGTAACGTTTCTGCAGTCTTCGACTTCAAGAACGACACCACTTTCGTCCTTATTTACACAGGTGTTAACCTCACTAGCTGCTTCGCTTTCTGTTTTCGGTTTCGTGTTTTCACTGTGCACTTCCTTAGTAGACACGTCCTCATTAGGTTGATTATCAGACGATGGGTTGCTAGCCTCAGCTATACAATCAGTACTTTCTGCCATAGTGAGTTTCTAAGTCACATGTTCTGTAACAATAAAAGATTTAAATTATATTGCAGTACAAAACAGTAATTACAATAAAGAGATGGTGAAGTAGTCAGACGAATCCAAGAGGAATTGTGTGCATAATACTCATTGTTAGAGGTATTATCATTGACAAAGCACGCTGCTCCCGAGGGAACTACACTAGGTACTATTGTTTCAGTTAATCATTGTCTGTGTTGGTTCGACTACAAAACATTCATGAAAATGTCTACAAATGGCCAATAATGATGCTTGTGCACCAGCACAATAGACACAGCACATAGATTCAATTTTATTCGCATCACAGATTACAGTACGCTAAAGAGGTTTTGTATTATTACTAAACAATACTTATTTTGCAATAAAATTTCGAAAAATATTAAAAAGCTCGTCATTGTGTATAATGTCAAGTGACGAAACGAGTAATAATAAGCAAAACCTATCGACATTATAGCAATGCGGCGTTTTTTTTTTACAACAAATAGCACAATGCGACGCGTCGTTCCCATGGCTGGAAGCCGAGTACAATTGGCCTCGCTTCCACTGTTCAGTGTATGACAATGATCAAATAATTTACCATATTGTAAATAATTAAAGGTATCAATCAATCAGCTCTCACGTCGACTCTGAAGGACTGTACAGAAAATGCAGAGCGCATGTAATAAAAACAAGTTTTTTATAAAAATATGATCCAATCAGAGATCGTAAACTTTATGCATGCCACCTCACACCATATTTATCTAAATACAGTAAATACTATTTCTTAATAGATAACAGAGAATCGATTTAAAAAATGGTTATCGATTTAATCCATGATAAGCTATCAAGTTTATACTCGACTTTAATGGGAATGGAAATGTTGATCGATATTAACAACAACTCAGCAGCAGATCCGAGTTATAGGGTCATCGTACGACAACTGCGCTGGGGAACACAGTAAGCGAACTATTCGAATATGGAGACTGAATAAGCAACATTCACTTAGGAGGCCTACTATTTAACTCGTCACGGTAGCGAGCGACGCGCCGTCTGCTCACCCACAGCTTATTAATCATCATGGTTATTTTTACCACGATATCAGCCTTAGGTGCCGTCTCGCTATTAATTAAACAAGTTAGAAAGGCCATGGCGAAGGTCTTAATTGATAGCCGTCACGTAAGTATCGATAGCGATGATGCTTATCGAAGAAATAAAATAAAATCTTCGTCATTTAAAAAAAAATTAAGTACATAAATATTATACTATATTTATTATAATAGATATTATACTGTGAAAAGTACCTATATTATTTAAAATATTCAAATGATTTTTAAAAGCCAGCGGTGCTAACGAATCAAACCATAGGTTCCAAATTTTTTCACCTGCGGTTTCTGTGACAGTATTTTGTCATTATGTACAAGTTATTGTACCTAATGCGGGAGACAATAAGGCTCATCTAATAGTGTCATTATATCTGCAAATTATAACTTAAATTAACACGGAGTAGGTAATTGTGAGAATGAAATAGTTTTTAGTTATTGTTTCATATAGCATGTTTTAATTGCACTAAATTGAGTATGTCATGAATCGACGACCTCGATGGCGCAGTGGTTTCGGTCTCGTATCTAAGCAAGGAATGTTCCTGATTCGATTCCCAGTCGGGTCAATTAGGAAACGAACTTTTCTAGATTGTCTCCCAGTACACCCCGACGGGTGTACTGGGAGACGCCCCTAGTAGTCGTCTGGTTCTCATAGCACAGAAAATACCCTAGTTTGAGACCAGAAAATCGGTGTGTATTGACTGGCGTATTTATTATTATTTATTTATTCTTATTATAATTTAATAATAGAAAATTTCAATTAAATCCAAATACATCATCTGCCCCGATTTCCATGTAAAGCAACTTTCATAGGTCAAATACCACATTGGAAACGCTAGCAATTTCTATGTATTCACATAGTGCTCGCTTAGCGTTCTCTGCAAAGTCCCATTGCATATTTATATATACCATAGAAGAATCGAATCACGTACACTGCGGTCGCAAGTTTTCTTTAGGAAAGTAGAAGGAAAAAGCATTAAACAGCCATTTGTAACGAACGACAAATTTCGTAATGGTATAGATTAGTAGAATGTAATGTAATGGTATTTTGATTCATAATACATACATACATACATAGGTTTTTCAGATCTAGATATTAAATTGTACAAATTGTAGAATATTAAGGAACAGTGATATCTTATAATCATTGAAATAAGAGTTATTTTATAAGAGTTATTTTTCAAATAGAAAATAAAGATTATTTTTAACATTACTCCGTGAAATAATAAACAATGTTTATTACATATTTCACTATTATAATATAATATATATGTATAGTATAAATGAAATTGAAGTGCCTGTCTGCGATTTCGAAATAAAGACTTTCTTTTAAGTTTATGTGCTTATTTACACGTAATCAAATCCTAAAATCGCTTTGTTATTAATTTTTGCTGTCAGTTTGGCCGGGTTAATCTCCGGAACGGCTGACCCCATTTTGATGGGACTTTTCAAGTAGAGGACTTTTCAGAGAGTAATCTAGGTTACTTTTTATATTGGAATAACACCAAATTTAACACGGGTGAAACCGCGAGGCACAACTAGTCTTAAATGATATCCCTATGATAATTTAATACATCCGATTCAATATTTAAATAGATACCTAATCAACGATACCTAGTAGACACTTATTAATAATAAACTTTATTTTTATCCGATACAGTAACGGCTATAATATCGCATTTACGATATCTGCTTTTTCATATGGATGTCATAAAAGCGAAAATATCTTTATGACATAGAAGGAAACTATATTTAACCCATAATGTAAATGGTAAAAAATTCATTTCCTGCCTTCTGCTTTCGTTTTACATTTATATTACAATGGTTTAGATTTAAATTTGAACAGTTACTATGATAAAAACCTGTACCGAAAAGTATCTAGACAAATGCTATTTATTTACAACTTTCATTCATTGTATCTATTTGAGTAGGTTTTCTATTAACCGTTAATACTATATCCGAAAAATATTTCTTTATGTAGTAGGTATGCATCATTGTTAGAGATATGTACTTACGCGGTTACACCCAACGTGGCTCCTGTATAATACTGAATTCGACGGAATGATTGATTCAAATACGTCAAAACATACGCGAAAATCGAATAAAAATAAAAATAATGAAATAATATGAGTTGTAGGTCTACCTTGCCCATTTTTGTTATACTATATTATGGCGCTTCCCCTAGTCAAATACTGTTTTTTTGCTAGTTGTAGAGGCTATCTTCTCGTTATTTGAAAATATATAAAAAGTAATAAAAATATTGTAATAATCGTCGACATTTTAACAACACTTTTGCCGTCTCGTATTTTTCAGTTATATATATAAAATACATATAAAATTTTAATTCAAAAGAAAACCTAAAAATCAGAAATACGTGCATCTACTTCATAAATAGAAGTTATATTTACTTGCGATATACACTAATGTATAGATAATTTTATGATATAAAACTTGACCATTTAAATTTTTTCAAGACCCTTTTTTCATAAGTAAAATCAATAATTACTAGATTACATGAAGAATTTACGAATTCTAGTATGAGGTGCTCTGTCTATACGTTTGCCTGTTTGCCTGGGGGAGCGCCTTATGGTGGCACTTCACATGGCTATTTGTGTTCGCTATTGGGTGTTTGTTGTATTTGGAAAAATATATGACGTACTCGCAAACATGCAAATACAGGCAAATACGACCATCCATACATGGCAGCCAAATAACAAACACACAAATATTTGGCAGCAGAAGGAAATGTGTTCACCAAAGCTACGGACGTGTTTAACTTGCAGTGGGATTTTATTATTTAAATCCATGTAACTATTACATGCAGTGCGTGAAAAAATACAAAGTAGTGAAAAGACCATGGAGAGCAAGGCGCTGGTGGATGTTGACTATGCATAAAAATTTGCATTTTCAATAATTGTTCCAGTTCGCGCTCACAACACAGACACAAAATACTGCACGCTCATACAGATCCACGGCGTGTGCGCTTCTGAATATGGCCATTGTGTAGACGGTTTATTTGCGTATTTGCCTATTTGACCCCTTTGATGTGCGTCGAGAACCGACAAGCGCACGGTAACGCGTATTTGGTATTGGCTATATTTGTCAAATAGGCAAATAAGGCCAATACTTTGTCAAATATACTGTCCACACGTGGTAATTGTTTGCCAAATATGCCAAATACGCAAATACAAATAGCCATGTGAAGTGCCACCTTTAAGTAGACATTCCATGTTATTAAATTATACACTTTTTACCTATATTCATTTTGACTATCATAATATTATATATCTGTACTTCTATACTAATATTATAAAGTAAACCTTATTTGTTTGTATGTAATGCGTAAACTCAAAAACTACTCAACTGATTTCAAAAATTCGTTCACCTATAATAATAATAATAAAAAATCCATTTATTTTCTCCCAAAGCTTACAAAGGTTTTAAATAAAAAAATGTTACAGTTCTTTAAGGCTAGTAATAAGCTAGTTAGGGAGACTGGTGCCTAAACTAGGATTATTTCCTGTATGATAGGACACCAGGCTCCACCCCTGTAATTAAGTTCAAAACAGTTGCCTTAGTCTTTAATCTTAATTTATTGGATTCAATTTAAAGAGCACTATCTTTAAACCAAATAAGACAATGAAAATTCAGTAGTGATGTTCAACAATGATACTTGAAGTTTAAATCTAAACCAAATTAATGCAAGAAAATTATAACTACAGATAAACATTGATCTATTTGAAGTACATAAGAGTCTTGTCCAAGTTTGTGTGAGTGTGTGTGTGAGTAAGTGAGTGAATGTTCGAGTGAGCGAGTGAGTGTTTGAGTGTGTGAGTAAGTGTGTGAGTGGTGAATGAGTGAGTGCGTGTGTGAGTAGGAGGGCGAGTATGTATGAGTAAGTGTACGCATTAGGATATTAATATAATTGTTATTCACTGTATAATTTACCTAATAATGAGGAATAGAGCTTCAGTCTGCTCATAATTTAGCTTCAAAAGCCAGTCAGAGATAATTTTTTTACATGTAGTTTGCGCATGTCGATACATTTCTAGGTTTTTATTCAGTCTATTGTATAAGAATGGACCTAGAAAGCACATAAATCTTTTTGCAAACGCAGTACTATAGTTCAGGGCAAACGTCATAATTACATCTATTAGTATTGTTAGCATTACGATCATAATGAAGACAGGCGTGTTGTTTCAGTATTATAGATTGGATGAAAAGCTAGCGTATGGTTAATACATAAGAAAGTTTATATAGCTCAGAAGTAGGAAATCGAAAGGGCAACATAAAACATACCTTTAGGACAGATCGTTGTGCTCGTTCAAGTTTAATAAGCCAGGATTTAGTAGCTCCGCCCCATGATAATATGCTATAGCTTTGGATAGATTGGCATAAGGCCAAGTAAACTTGTCGCATGGTCTTATTGTCAGCAACATTCCTTAAATTTTTGAATACGTACATCAATTTCCGTGTCCTAGCCGTGACATTATTTATGTGTTCGTGAAAATTTAGTTTGTAATCTATTTGAACGCCAAGATACTTTGTACTGTTTGTTTGTTGTAGGGTTGGACAGTTGCAAGTGATGGAAGTTAACGACCTGCATGTGTGAGCAATAATCGGAGAGGGCAAAATTGACGGTTGACCATATATTATAGTGAACATGATATATTAAGTTTTATCAGAATTTAGAGTCAATTGGTTATTTTGAAGCCTTCACCTATAGAAGGTTACATTATCAGTAAGTAACATGGAATGTATTTTATTTTCAAAACAATTTCTACCCTTGCGAAGGCGAGGCGGGTGGCCAGTATTTCATAAATTTATAGTTTGGATTATTATTATTACCGACTGATTTCATGTGCCTAATAGACACATGTGTAAAATGTGCTAATCTAACAGGGTAAAGTAACGTTATGGAGTTCTTTTGAGTTCAAGGTTTTAAAGCAAAATTCGCACGGTGACGAAGTTTATGGTATGTGAAACGCTGCCTAATTTCAGTAATATCGATCATGTAAATAATTCTGGTATATCTTCAATAATTATAAATATATCATGATTATATTAGACAATCAAAATCGAGATATATACCGACAAAATATCGACTTTTTGCACTCGTCTTCACTAAAATCATATCGCTTTATGACGTAATTGCACTGATTTATCGTAATTGGTGTTTAACCGCCATTTAAAGAATCATAAAGGTAATAAACGAATTTTCAATATGGAATAACTTTTCGAATTTGGAATACATTTTCAATTTCGAAGAACCTCCACTGAAAAGAACTGGCAAAACACTAAGTGAAGTTTGTATATTTGTATTATTTTTTCAATATCATCGTATATGTATATCCATATAAATCGAGACATCTAATACAAATATATAAAATTGAAGTGTTTGTCTGTGATATCAAAATAGGTAAAGCTCTTTTGCGCGTTACCAAGTCTTTTTTACCAAGCGTTTTTTAAATATTTGCCTATTCATTCGGCTTAATTTTCAAAATGACTGAACTGATTTTGACTGGATTCATTTGCAGTTAGAGGATTTTTCAGAGTTTCAGAGTTTTTATCGTGGAAAAATGCCAAATTTAAAGTGAGTATAACCGTGGACACAGCTAGTCATGAAATAAATATAGGTACTTATGTATTTAATCAAAGATTACATTGTAGGGAACGCATGCACAATGAGTCTCATTCGCAGACTACATTTTTGTCGATAAGAGATGAGTTCGATGAAATGTTACACAGTAAGAATTTCGTCATGTGCATTAGTAACAATTTCATCCTTACATTGTAGTATTAGTTTAAATATGCGACTAAGGCGGTGGGACTTTCAAATATTGCAAAAATGCTAAACCTATTCATTACAAGAACATATTTATGATATTGTATTTTATATAAAGGCTACGAGCAATTACAATAGGTTTACATACGACAATGGAATACATCTAAAAACACTTCAAAATTGGTAAAAATATCGACAAAACGGCTATTAAATTCCTACTATAAACAAGTAATTATATTTGCCCTTCAATTAAATGTTACTCTTTTATTAAAAATATGTTTAAATTTATAGACGCTATAAAATAATTGTGGCCAATAGGAAAAGAACGTTTATGAATATAAATGAATAAACTTGGCAAACCTGGCAAACTGTCAAGCTATCATCCCGACAATGACATCTGCCATAAGGTTTTAGAAACATATCTGCCATTTTCATGTAAAAAATAAGTGAAAAAAAAACTCTAACGTAAAAGTGATGTAGGCTTTACTGAAGTTAAAAAGAAGTTCTTATAAAACGCGAAAACTTTACTTGTACATTCAAACTTTCCAATTTCCACTCGCACGGAACTAACGCACAATACAGGTACTATCCACTTTTGTACTAGGACGATTCTTTTCTACCTTAAAAGTTAAAACTTCCAAAAAAGGCAAAAAATTTAAAATTGGATTAAAATGCGAACTTCACTTCTTCTGTTCCCGCAAAATAATCCTGCCATATGGTTTACGAACGTCTTGTGACAGTACGAATTTAGCTGCCACTTTCTGAATTTGTTTAATAGTAGAAAACTTTTGAACGGTTGAAAAAACCTAACAACGAAGTCTAAGGCAAAGAATATGTAGAATCTAAGGCGATCGCCATCACCTCCGACTGCTAACCTAAGTCGTTTTTAGATAGAATATTCTCCATATTTACAACGAATATGATGTGTGAAACAATGAAACTGTCGCGAGACGTTCATTGAAAATGACTAAAGTTAAAAACAAAATTTTATTGTGAAACCGGTTAATTTTAAATTTAGTGGATAAAAGTAATAAAATTTTAGAAACTATTAATTTTAAAGTACATGTGATTTAATTGAATAATGAAATTACAAACAGAAAATGATTAGTGAAAACTATTAATTTTGTATTATGATAAATTGTTGTGATAGTTTAAATAACTAATTATGTTGCTCATTTAGATAATATATACCTAAAAAATTCAATTATTACGGAAACTTGAAATACATACAGGCCTATATAATACATAATTTAGAAAGTATAATCACAATTACTACGAAAAGCGTTTGGCGATTTGCCATGTATTGAAATGGGTTTACTGACATGAATATGTTCAGAGTTCAGACACAGAAACCATATATACGAATATAGTCTTGACTTTAACTATTCACTTTCCGAAACACTCGTATAAACTCCTGTTTTAAAGTAATTGTATATCTACTATTAAAAGTATAAGTCGCATATCTATTCGGTAAATAAATAATATAATATTGACTAAAATATATGTATAAGCGGATATATATATATATATGTATAAGTGCAATGGCGCTATATCGTTATCAAGAAATTAAATCTTTTTGATAATATATAGGTACATACATACATATAAGATTGCGTTCTAATGAAAAAACCTTTTTTTACAGTACAAAATGATTTATTATTACGTACGTGATAGGCACGTCATCTCTTGATTTGAACACTAGATAGCTCAAAAAGAGACCAATCGGAACACAAAAAACTTAAATTGTTCAAGTTTTTGCGTTGGATCGAGCAATTACTTAAAGCACTCATGAACTCATGATGGTTCCATCGAAATTTTTTATATCTAAGCTTCAAAGAGGTAATATAAAAGCTGTTTTATTTATATGTGTACGTCCTTTCATGGCTAAACATCAAGGTCGTCGTACCACAGTTTGAAACAGGTTCGACGTCGACCAGACATTAGTTTTGGCAAACACTCTGTTTACAGTAATATAATCTAGTGATTCTAATGCTAACCGAAATAGTAAACATACTTGATGCTTGTTGATTTTAATGATTACATATAAGTCGTGTATAAGTCGTGTAATTCAAGCAAAATATTTTGTCCATGAAAGTTATAAGCTCCCGCAAGTAAAATAAAATTCAAATTATTTTATCGAGATATGTCAACTACAAAATCGAAATCGTTCGTATATACAGGTCTGATGTCAACGAAACTTTATTTCATTAGGTCGTTCGCCATTACAAAAAATAAATTAGCACGTCAGATGGACTTGTATCAAAGCAACAGGATTCGGGCTCGGTCGCGGCGTCTCTGGGGGCTTGGCATAAATTGCGAGCATCGTTGCCAACGCTACCATCGATGCCATCGAGTACATAAAAGTTTAGGCTACAGTAAGAAAGTTTTAATATTATAGCCAATATATATATTATTTTATGTACTTTCTGAGCGTGAATATTTACTTCTTTTTTGTTGGAAATAGTATAGGCACCTACAAAAACTAAATTCTTTGAACATAAAAATGTCGGACAAAATAGACGGTTTTATTATTATTTTTTTCTTACGTTATAACATTTTATTAAAATAAATCAGTACATACAATGTATGTACTTGTTTTGTATATGTGATTGTTTGCGAAATGTATGTCATATATAGGTAGTTATATTAATGTCAATATTTACAAATATATCTGTTGCCAGTCTACTGGGCACCCTAAGCATTGAAAGCTTTCTAAGCTTCAACATTAACTAAATATATGAATACTGTTAAATTAAAAAAAAATTCGAATTCGTTTCTAATTTTTTAATCAGCCTAAGTATATCAACACGACTCTGTGCCTTTCAGCTAAGTACTAAATCTGCTGTCACATACAGACCGATAATGAGACATGACGAAATTATAAGGATTTCGATTTCACTGAACATAATATTATGTAAACAAGAATGAGATCAAACAATTCATCTTATTCATGGTTGATGGTTCACACTAGATTTGCCAGCTTCTTATATGCTATTAGCGACCCGCCCAGGCTTCGCATGGGTAGAGATTTTTTAAAATAAAATACAGCCTGTTGCTCGCTGACGATGTAACTTTCTATAGGTGAAATAATTTTTGACATCGGTTGGGTAGTTTTGGAGTATATCCATTACATACAAACAAAGTTTACCTCTTCATAATATTAGTATAGAAAAAGACAGCAATTTTTAAACGATATGACAACTGGCTGTTATAAATTCTCAACAATAACCGTTCTCAAGCAATAATCCATTATTTAATTTACTAATCTTGTGCCTTAGAAATTGGTACACGATTATAAAGTCAAACGAAAGTTTCAACGTTACTAATCTTATCACATAAAATGAATAATGAATTACTAGATATTATAATATGCCAAACAAAGATAACAAGTGTTATTTTATTACCATTACCGACAATGAAACGTAACAAAAGAGTTTTGTTGTCGTAACTAGTAACCCTTTCGCTTTTACCATTAGCAGAGCAGACAGGGCGCGACCGGAACTGGAGGGCTAGGCGAACGACGAACTACATCATGTGTCGCATTAATGTATGAATTAAAACAGGGTTACTGATTGTTTACGAAATTAATATGAATCCGTAAATTACCTTTTTAATACATACATATCTACATAACACGTGGTATCTTGATAGTTTATAAAAACTTTTTTAACAAAAATATGTCACTGTCACAGTATAGGTGTTAAAACTAGATGTTAAAACCAAGTTTAATAAAACAACATTATAAAATGTGTACCTGTGTGGTGTGTACTTGTAGTAACGTCATTGCTACGTAGAACAATATCAACAGTCAATGGTCGTTGCAAACTTTCTAGTGATTTGGATGTGTGAAAAAAAGGACATTTAAGCTGAATCTTTATAAAATGATAAGTCTGTTTTCTGGACTTTCTGGAGATCGAACATTCATTATTATTAACTGAGCAGTAAATTAGAAATAGGTACTTAAGGCTTTTTATACTCCCGTCAAATTTTGAAAATTCTAAGCACATTAATTTCGGACCTAAGGTAGAAAGAATACTGAAATCGGATTCGAATACAGAATTTGCTTCTTTAAATCTCCTCTGAATATTGCAAAATAATGTTAAAGCCAGGTGTTCCCAGGTAATGAAAGAGTTGAGACTGAGCCTTTAACTTTTGAACAACGAAAAACGTGTTTTTAAAATGTTTTTGTTAATTTAAAGAAATGATAAACTTAATAAAAAATTTAATCGATAAATTTTTTCTCAATAAAATACACAGTCCCTATTTTAAAAAAATATACGGTTATCGCTCAAATAAACGAGAACTTCGAAACTTTTTTCGGCTGTTAAATTATATATTTTATATCTAATTGAATATAATGCTTTTGTATATTATTCTGTTCGATAAAATATTAAATTTTGTATTTTTCCTTTGCGTATGGTTTTTTCTTTGGTTTATAGCTGCAGTAGAAGTGTCGACTTTTTATCGTCAAAGTGCTATCTCACAATACGGTATTTCGGATTTCTTGTCTTATGTAAAGACCAAGATATCCGAAATCCCGTATTACTTAAAGACAACCAATGCAAATCACCTAGTTTGAAAGTCGCATATTTTGTACCTATATATTATAAAAATGGATACTTCTCTAATATTATGTAAGATGTAACCGCTAAACTTCAACCGTTTGACCGATCACTATCAAAATTGGCGCGTATAATATGTATTTTTTCATTTTATGCGCGTATATGTTTTTTCCCTTTGTTGTAAGTCGCTACCACGCGGACGAAGTCGCGGGTAAAAGATGGTTATCTAATAAAATCGACTATAACATACAGACAGACGCGTGAATGAAACTAAACTAAAATTGATTATTATAACGTCGTATAGTATAGATGATAATTTGCAATTTCGCATTAAAATGTGTATATTGTCAATGTTCAATTTTAACCAAAATACGCATTTCGCATTAGTATCAATGCATCAATACGTGACCACGTTTCAAGTTATTTATCAATGACCTATATCAAACTTCAATATTGAAGTGTTTTACTGAGACGTGAGACTTGATAAAGTTTTGATTTAAAATAACTTGTCTACATATTTCAGTGCTGTTCTACAATGTATTATACTAATAAGGCAATCAAAATAGGTACCTAATACAAATGCATTATATACACCTCTACCTATATAAACATTTTTAATCTCAATTCTCACATGTTGCTTGTATTTGGCAAATAACACACGTGTGTGCCAGATTATTGAATTATAGAGATCCGCACTTCGCCCTGGTGGCACCCCTACATAGAAATATCTGCGTCTTTTCAACAGCGTTATTATATTACAAGAATAATATCAGATAAGCCGTAATGTGCCTATAAATTGTCGATAAAAATATTTATTAGTTTTTGTCATATAATTTCCATCAACACTGTCAAGGAAATTGGAATGTCAATTTGAATATCATTGTTTATTGAACGTGCTAGTTGCGTTTTCACAGTCAACATTTTTATTATTCTAGTAAACACAGTTTTCCCTCTATCACCCTCATTTCGTACAAGATGAGAATGTTAAATTACAATTCGACCCTTATTTGACCATTGATTTTTTGGGATCGGGCGTGGACACGTGTAGTTATGTTTATTCCAAAACATCAAAACTTTCGTTAAAATATTATATATTGGTAAAAACACTTAATTCTGCTTTTATTGATTCGCTACCATTGTTATAATCTATGATAAATCATCCTCTTTATAGATAAGTAATTTTTTGGTCGCGTGTTTATAAATTATTATGAACATTATACCACTAATATATTCCAGGTAAATTATCAACTTATGTCACAGCTGTGATTTATGTAAATTGAAATATCACTTTTTTAGTATTTTCGTTATTATATTCGTCTTCACAAAGTAGTTAACCTTATGAATTTTACAGATAAGAATCTATAATGAAGTTGCCATTGAAAAAATGTTATTTACATTTTTGTGTAATGAACTAATGAATTAAAAGTAAAATTAGATATTAGTACAACCAGCAAAGTTAAAATGGTCTTTAAAATATACTAAAGATAAAATTTTGCTGTACTCTAAAATCTGTATCATAAATCATAATTTATACTATATATATTTATGAATTACAGTTTCGGTTTCAAGTATTGACTAAAATATTATTATATGTACCAGATATAATATTTGAATGATTTATTGTTATTGTAATCGGTACATAAATTGAATGTAACTTGTAAATGTACATACCTGTATAAAATTATATGTATACACATACGGGAATGATATTTTAGTAAGAAAACACATATATTATCAAATACGTAAGAAATTTTTGAATAATAAACATATTTTTACCTAAATTCAATGAATGTAGACACTTGCAGCTGTACAAGTAAAATATGAGTAAACAGAAAACTAATAAATCACTTTATTATTTAACTATCACCACAAGACTGAAAATGTTATTGCAACTTATGTAAATAAACATAAAATACTTTTTTTAAATACACTGTAACTAGACGCGTCAATATTCGAGACAGGCGTGGATTATACTGTATTAAGGCCCAACAGGCTGGCAACGATAGCCGGCGGGAGGGGCGACGCGACACATGTGGAACTAAAAACCCTACTTCGCTTTTACACGGTTTATAGAAACACTGTATATTAAATATGGTGAGGTTATAACTGCATACATAGCCCATTTATAAACCTTGCAGCTGTGGAGTTCAACGCGAATAAAAACAATGTAAGGAATTCAAACTGGAAGCTCACTTAGACAGGTACTAGTCTAGGCTTTGTAGAGGTCTGTCTCAACAAACAAATTCTACATAGATATAGTTCTACATAGTATCCTAATAACATTGTATGTATTATAGAAAAGGCAACAAAACTAAACAAAAACGAACATCTTCATTTAGCTTGGACTAAATAACTGATAAATTGCAAAAACGCAGTAGGTATACAAGGTAATGAGATTGGTTCTGCAATTCAATTCAATGATGATTCAATTGGCAATTGGTTTCACTCGAGAGATCCAATATTGCGAGCAAATAAGCAAAGGTCGATGGGATGCATACAATCAGGCCTTAATAACGATTTGGATATTATACTTACAATGCTTGATTTTCCGCTAGATCTCTAGTTTGCATTTGAGGCCTGGTGCTATATTTACGGGTTAGTTAATTAAAATTTCCACATTGATGATAACAATCGAATTGAAGTGTATAAAATTTAAAATTATTATATATAAAGAATTTACTGCCTGATTTATTATGATGAGAGTAACATGCCGAGCTGAAATTATTAACTGAAACAAAGGCGTCATAATAATTAACCATGTAGTCTCTTCGATTGTGGGAACAAAAGACAAGGCCATACAAATAACGCATATAAAGTGAATTGTTGTCTAAATATTTATAGAAATGTCCGTTAGAAAGTATGATAGTCTGGTTAATGTGTGAAATACTTGCAACTGTACTTTTTTATTTCTCTGTATTATAATAAACGGCTTTTAAGTATAACGATTAAAATAGTAATAGTTACGTCATGTCAAAGTATGTTCAATAACGTGATTGTAACTACATGAATATTGCGGTTTGATTGAGCCCATAGAATTAATCTATTATATTTTGCAGACAGCAATATCCTGTCCAGACAGAAAGTTATATTTTAACATACAGCTAGACTAATTTGATTATATGGTGTATGTATGCCTATCAGTATCGCATAGAATACATACCCTTCCGGAAATACAACATGATTGGATGTTAGACTGTCTGTCTACAGTCTTCAATGTCTTTATTGAGCGGAAAATTCAATCGCCCGGTGTGAAAAGCAGCTGTTAACCATCACTTTCCAATTGTTTTTGCTCGTGTTTAGTAATATCAACTAATTAAACGTTGAATTCCTTTTTGGAACAAATATCAAGAATAGTTTTAGAATTATCATTAAGTGTTTCATCAAAAGTTTAATAATTTATATGTACTGGATAGCTGATATTATTAATTTTCTTAGGTGCAATTTTTGTGATATTTTTGTTTACAAACTGAGAAATAATGTTTTAGAAATAGGAATTGTTGATACAGTGGATAGGTGAAACGGCCTTGACCGGCAGTACAGACCATATGGTGTACCTACTGAATGCACTTTGATTGTCGACTACTGAGATCGTTCCGTATAAGGCATACATATCCAATGCGACCTTGCACAGCAAGTGTGAAGCCGGACCAAAAATAAGACCGTACCGAATTCAATACAACAACAACTTCACATTATTGAATCAACAAGGTCATTATTCCTAGAAATGGTAATTGCGAATGAAGACACTTGGAAAATGGAAAAGTATTACAAGTACGTGCTTCGCCATAGCATTCTTAATTCTGATGCAAGCAAGACGCGCCAGTTGAAAATTATTATTACAAAACCAAATTACAGTTTTAGTGGTTTCAACTTTTATGAGTACTTATGTAATATATTATGCTGAAAATCTGTGTCATCAAAGTATAGTTTAGAAAAGCAACACAAACTCTGTTACACGAAAAACGACAGAAAAATTAAATATTTGTGAATTCAACAAGCGAATAAAAATATACCTAGGTACTAAATAGACATGGAATAGACCATTCGCAACAAAATGGTACAAATATTAAAAAATGACAACTCTCAGTTTTATTATTTGTCTTATATATAATTCAGAAGATTTTTAAATTAATACTACTTGAATACGAGCCATTGACATACATTGTCTATGCAACCGTGACCACTGCGCTGGTTTTCTCATACTTTAGTTCTGGTATTACTTGCTCTATTAAATTAAACTGCCTTAATATAATCTTGAAGTCGATCCAGTTCTTGTGAGATTGCATCCGTGTTATTGCGTATTGACCTGACCCGACCAAGCCATTGGCACTGCAATCAGATCCTCTGTGCATGGCGGTGGAACCGAAGTTGCCACTCCATGCATATTGATTTCAACTGATATAAAATTATTTACTTTATTCGTTTCCTTATGTTCAAGCCAATAGTACCGATTATTATTTATGAATAAAGTTAATTGATTGAAACACTAACATTTTCTGTGAATTTACTTTATTAAACAAAAAATATATTTCTTACGGCTTAAATAAGTTTGTACGTACATAAGCTATTTTGACTAAATAATACAGACTTCCCAGTTGATAACATAATTATAGTAAGACACATTTTTTTTAATACAAAAGAAAATAAATGATGCGTAACTAGGTACTTAGAAATAAAAACTAGCATAGCATTTAAATAAAAAAAATTGACAATAGCGGTAATTTAGTTACCTAACTAACCCTTTTGTTAGATGTATGGTGAGTGGTGACCTCAAGTAGTCTTTCGAGGCGTCATAGACCACTTACGCAAGGAAGGCTACAGCGTGCAGTATAGTCATTGTTGTTTTATTTACGTTCGCTGTTATACTTCTTTATTTTAGTAAAACATGTTCAGGCAATTTTGTGAAAGGAGTGGAGTTTACAAGAAGTCATACGATCTAATTATATCCTCTCCTCGCATCGTTCGTCGCATACTTAGCGTGCCTGTCATGAGGTTGAATCATATTAAGGAATATTAAGAATACTTATAGCTGAAATTATCTTCGAATATTTACCATTTTGGAAATATGTAAGTTTAAAGTAGACTAAAAGATATATAAAATTAACCACTGCCCTTATTATTTTCTCAAGACCTTCAAGATATTAGGAGAACAAGTTACGATCAGTAAGATAATACAGTTTCGTTAAGAAAGAACAATAATCCTAGACGGAGAAATAATTTGCAAGATTTCTACCATCAGTCTTGGCACAGCTATAATGATTTACAAAAACAAGCAAAAAAGGAACTAATAAAATATGGATATAATGTGTCAGCCGTCGGTTATACCGAGCTTTTCGGACCGATATTTCATTTCGGCTTGTTTGGACTGGACTTAGAAGTTTGAACAGTTTTCAGGCGTTCACTACATTTCCGCATACCACACCTTCATATTTTATATTTTAAATATATGTATATGATTAAAGGGATTTATGAATTAATAACTAGTAATTGATTTTGAATAAGCCTTGAACATATAAATAATTGAAAAGAAAAGAGTGTTCAACTATGAAAAGAATTACTTCCAAACAATAATCTTACTCCGTTTGGATTTTTAATACTGAGGAGCAGAAGATTTCCAGAAGTCGGACCATCGAAAATTGTAGCCGATTGAAAACTGGTTGTCGGTAACATGAAGTGAAATTCCACTTCTTCATTTGTGAACTTGACATAAAGACTGTTCATCATTTTTACACTCTTAAGATTTGAGATTATGGTTTGCCATTTTTGCGCACTGCTATGAGGGGGAGGGGATTGAAACGAATCCGGGTGGTCACGACCTATTATTTTTAGCTGATGTTCGTGAAAATATGAATTAATAGTCTTCTTCATAATAGCCAGGAGATATACAATATTTCTTATTAATGATTTAAACTCGGTTTCGGCCTCGTGTTTATCGAGGGCTTCTTTAATCATCCTAAAGTCTACACTTTGACGTGATGAATATTCTTCATTGGATTCTGATTTGAAATACTTAATTACTGTTTGGTTTAAAAAATGCCATGCTTGCTTGGAGTCCGATGTTTTTAAATTTCTCCAATTCTCAGGGTAGGATGAGAGGAATGTGTGGTATAGTTCATTTAAAAAGCTTGGCTTCACGGTTGCTATAAATAGCTCTCTTGGACAATGGCTGTGCGGCAAGTACGGGAATTGATTTTTGGAGTTACCTATTAATTGGTCAGCATGCTTTGTCTTCTCACCTGAGCTTAGTGTACTTGTTTCTTGTGGGAGAATGGAGATCTCTTCTTGGCAATTCGCATCACAAACTCCTGGCACTTGAATAGTTTCTAATATGCAACTGTTGGGCTCCGCATCACCGTCTACAACTCCCATAAGAGTAGACTTATTTTTGTTCGAAATATAGGCAAGAATTCGACTTATTGAACTCTTAATTGTGGTGGTGCTTAGCGGAGAGTCGATTATTATTTTTGTGACTGCCTCGGTAGCGTCTTTTACCAACTGTTCATATTGCAGTTTTAAGTGTTCGTAAATGATTTGATCCAACGCATGGTAATGTTGGTTATTTAAAGAGAAGAAACTTTTTCTTCTAGTATTTCTTGAGACTTTTCCTTAATCCTGGGATCAGACATTATTAGTAATGACGCGAAAGCTGTTTTATATAATTTCGGATCACTCGGTTTTCAGGTTTGTAAAAATTACAGTCATAAATTATAAGCAAGCCCACAAATGAAGGATTTATTGTATTTATTATATTTATAACTACAAGTATGTCAGTTTTGTACAATGATTTTATATTATTTTTATATTATAACATCATTGACTTTATAATAGAATAATATAAAATCATATCAAAATTAATAATAATACATGACTAATGTTCTAAATTCTAAATATATTCTAAATATGAAAAGGACAATGTGGCCTGTCATATTTTCTATTACAACTTCTATATGTAATCTCCTTGGAATTAGTTCATTACTTCATAACATTTCATAATAATATGAAACAAGTAAATACAAAAAAATGCATTCTTTTTTTAAACAGTAACTTGTAATGATGATCAATAAAATTGTCATTACGAAAAATAGTAAATAGATTAATAAATTCAAATACGAAATGCAAGGATAATATCGATTAATGATATACATAAAATGAATAATATTATATAAAACGAATTGAAATATAGTGAGCTCGCTAGTTTAGATCAGCTCGTAAACTTTTGTCATCAATGTATGTCTGAACGTTATAAATAGATAAATTCAAAGAGTGAATATAATATGCTTCATAATAGGATAATGAACGATGAGGTATAGTGTTCGGTTGAAGGACAATCTACCGGCCTGCTGCTTCACAAACACATACATCGGACGTGGTTCGTCAAAATAACCGACTTCCGTTCACTAGCCTATTCGATGCAATGCGCGACGTCGTACATCATTACGACCACACGCGAAATCTATTTATTATTTTGCGAAAAATGCACAAATAGCACCAGAATATGTTACAATCGAGAAATTACAGTTATGTAATACTTTTATGAAATTATTTTCCCTTAAGTAAGTAATTTCATTGGCTCTGTGGCTCTTTTCGTAATGTCTTTTTAGTTAGGTCTCTACATAAGTACCAAAATATAAAATCAGTAGTATCAATACTTTCATGCTCGTCTGAGAGAGGAGGTGAAATATAATTATTGTCAGTGATTTATCTTTTCACACAGGTTGTAAACCGAGGGATAGGTCATATTAGGGTTGTTTTCCTATGGCTTATATAAGTTCCTTATAAACTGATGGGATAACTCCACCTGCAACAGTTTGATTGCACTATTCATCTATAAACCCAAAATACCTATTTTGCAACAAATATTTGGGTCATACTGGTGCCGTAAAATATAGTAAAGTTACGTAAACATGTACATTATATAATAGTAACTTGTAATACACATAACAGCAATTAGGTATAAGAGATATCATTAAAAATGCCGTACATACAAATATAAATGAATGTTTCTTTGTATGTTTGTCTCCTCTATACGTTCATAAACCATTCATCCTATTGTGATGAAATTTTGGTGTTGTCTTGTGACTGCGAAAGTTCCTGAATTATTTAATTTAGTAAATAAATTACTAGGAATGACGAAAGGAATGCTTAGATGTTTCGGGCACTTAGAAAAAATAAGTGATGAAAGACTGACGAAAAATCTACAGAGCGAAAGTGAGAGGTAAAAGAAGACAAGGAAAACCAAGGCTGACTTATGAAGATCAAATAGCCAGAATGTTAGCAGACGAAAATGTCAAAAGAACTCGCATACCTATGCGAAAATGTGTGAGGAGAATGATGAGATTTGAGGAAGCGCAAGAGGTATGTAAGGATCACGACGCTTGGCGCTCCGTCCTCTCTGACTACCCCGTTGGGGATACAGCGCGAAGATATATATGTATGTATTTATGTAAATGACTAGGCGAGTGAAGTTGCGGACAACAGTTAGTAACTTTAGGGATATATAATGGAGCTATAGAATTAGTAATTTTATCTACAAATCTCACTATTTAAAATTGATGGTTTTCTCTATAAATTTGTTACTTTTTATATAAATCACATCACATCTTCTTCAAAATTAATGGTCTTTCCTATAAAAAAAAATGGTTTACTTCAAAATTAACAGCTTTCACAATAAAATTTTGGTTACAACTTCAATCACTGAAACTTTAATGTGGTGTAATAGTGACAATAAATGCTTGGGAGGAAATCCCGAGGACAAATGCAGGCTAAGGTTTAGATTGTTTCACATTAGGTACAATCTTGCAATTTTTTTTGTAACTTTATACAATCACGACGATATATTTATAACACTTTTTTTTGGTTAGGTTAGGTCTTTTTACCACAATGCGAGCCGAGAGAGCGAAGCGAGCGTGCCGCGGTAGCGGACGGCGAAGCGCCAGATCGGAATCCGCTTTATACATGGATGAGTATTGAAACAGGAGTCCGCACTCTAAAGAGACACTTGAAGTCGAGAAATTTAATCTTAAAACATCTCTATATCCTTCCATCTTTTTTCATCTTTTGCGTTGGTATATGTATTTATAGCAATCTTATATATACTAGTAGGTGTATTTCCCAATTACTTGCAGGATTTAGGAAGACACGTCGCACAATTGCACCAACTCCATTCACTGCGCAGGATGTGTCGGCATTGTCAGGATGACAGCTTGTCAAGTTTATTTAGTTTATAGAAAATGTTATTTTTCATAGCACAATCTATTATTTTAAATGACTGCTTATTTTTTTTTATTGGCAATCTTTTTTTGTAACTTTATACAACATTTTTTCATTGTTTCTTATTTTTTTTAAAATATCTTAATGAAGGAGTAACTTATAAAGATATAATGTTATTTTATTGTATAACATTATATCTTTTATTAGCCATTTACAGCAATTTTGTCTATATTTTCAGCAATTTTGAAGTGCCACTAAATGCATCCCGTAACTTTATATAATACTGTGCAGTTACTAGGAAAAACATTATTACTAAAAATCAATAATTAGAAACCAGTTATTATAAATATTTTACAGTAATTAATAAGAACCGCATTCGTTAGCGAGTAACATAATGGTAACAAAACAGGAAATCTGCGTATACTAAATAATAAATTAATTGATAAAATACGCCTATTTAACGAAAATAAATAGAACGTAGGTAACTGCATGATATAAAAAATATAAGTTATGTTTTATGTTATTAGTACAGGTGACTGACCGTAGAATAGTCATGCCGCCCACAGCGGCATCACCTTTCAGATTTATGATGATCTCAGTTGAACCAAAAGTAATTATTACTATTCTGAATTAAAATTATAATTAAATCAGTAACTTATACTAACTACTAAAAGCCAACATAAAGGTGTCGAACAATAAAATTGAAATTTTTTTAAATTTTTTTTTTACACGAAAAAAAATCAGGATCGATTTCCTCTAAGCATTGTTAAAACATTCTTGAAAATGGCAGAATAACTCACATTTCATGTGATGATGTGATTCACTATGTATTCAAATATGGCTCTAGAAAACATTCTTGAAAACGGCAGAATATCACATTTGTGATTCACTATGTGTTCAAATTGGCCTTAGTATCGAAAATTTTGAACAAAAAAAAAATGTATGCAAATCGATTCATACGTTCAAGAGTTATCATTACCATACTGCAGATAAATGTATACAGACAGAAAGATAGATACACAACGGACGGCGTCAACTTATAACATCCTCTCTTTTCCGTCAGGGGTTAATCCAGGGAATTATTAATAAGTAATCGTTAATCCATGTCAGCTACATCAGTAAGGTAAACACAAGGTTTTCGTTAAGAAAATGAACCTGACACACGTGTTCCCTTGCATAATCGGGGGACTGCCGCCATTCATTTTGATTGTCGTTTTACCCATAATATATAAAAACAATGTTTTAAAACTCTGTTTTTGGAGTTTACCAGGTGTTGAATATGTTCTAAACTTACTTCACTTAACTTCAGACTTCAGTGTTAAATCGTAGAAATAGCGTAATATTTTAGGTAATATTTTTCCTGCTGGTCTGGATGTGAGGATAGATAGGATAGAATGCTCCAGTTGTACAGTTTAACGTGAAGTCGTAAAAATTGGCCAACGGATAGCGCTTATTATAAGGAATATAATAAGCCCCGAGCGACAAGCTAGCAACTTCTCACTGCATATAGTATAGTGTCACTTTAGCATCTGTAAGTTATTACTGAAAATTGTGAGATGTAATTTTTTTAAGTCTTGATTCACTCTGAAAGGGAAATGGCTTGAAGATACGTTTGTACTAAAAATTATCGAAGCGTGAGATCACAAGGTCTCGTAGGTGGTTCCTGTTGCCGAAAATAGAATATCCCAGATGTGATTCACTATGTGTTCAAATATGGCCCTAGGTATCAATTATGGCAAGGACCCTTCCTCGAAGTTCGTTGCTCCACGATTGTTTTGCATTGTGCCGAGCTGCCGAGACGACGTCTGCATATTGATCGGATATTATACTATTTTTAATTAATTTCATATCGTAACATGTTGCAACAATTTCATAATTTCCTCTCAAAGAAAATAATATACCTAGTCCATTTACCATCTACGTAAACAATTTTCGTATAATAAAGCGCAAATTAAGCACGATGTGTACTAGCATACATTTAAAACGTTATAATCTATGTGTGCAATAGCAACTTACCTTTCTTGCATTTGAAGAAATCTCCTGACAAAAATCTATAATGGTTTAAATTGCTAACAGTTACTTTGCCTCGTTAAATATTACGTCACCACACCGATCACCGTGATTGGGGTTACGAGCTTACGAGGACTGCATACAATAGATTTAAAAGCGCAAAATCTTCGACAACATTTGGGAAAGTAATCACTGGGGAAACGATTCAATAGTGCCCGCCTGTATCAATCATATCGCATAGGACGAAATAAACAATGTCTATGATCTGAACACGTCTATCAATAATAGCGAAAATGGAACGCGTTTGAAAGTTTTACTGTCCTTTAAAAAGTCCTTTAAAAGTTTGACTGACAGAGTGTTCAGTAGTTTAGAGAAATTAAACAGACTCCAAAACACAAACGAAATAAAGAATACCTGAAAAGGGAAAAATAATAAGTTTATCCTAGTTATCTCATACTTTAAAAAAAGATTAAAAATTAAAAACAAAAGTGAGTACAGGTACGCCAACTATTTTCTATTTCTTCTTTTGAGGTCAGTGCCAGCCACAATAACACTAGGAAAAAATAACCAGAAAGTGTATCCATAATGCGCAGCAACATTGTAGGGGTGGCGCAGGGTGGCGCCGACCTCGCTAAATTTTTGGCTTAGGTACCTACTTAGGTAGACACCCACTTTCGATTTTAATTTTCGTTTTTTTTTAATATAAGTATAAGATAAAACTTATTATTTTTCCCTTTTCAGTTATTCTTTATTTCGTTTATGTTTTAAAGTCGGTTTAATTTTTTAGTGTTTTTCCATTTTTCGTTTTTATAGGTAGGTAGGTATATAGGTATCTTTTAGGCGGATACTTAGCTACTTAGGTTCCATGTTTCTCTTATTTACTTTTTCGGCTTTTTTTAGCTATTGTTAAGATTTTTAGTAGCGTTTATTATTCGTTTATAACGACGACGTGTTTTTCCAGTGATTGATACACACTTAACAGTCCACATCTTGAAAACTACTCAAGCGATTCTGATGAAACTTGCACTGTACCCTAAATTAAAAAAGACTTAATCCAATACAAAAGCATTTATTGCAATTCGATTCTTAGTTTCTGAGAAATACGTGAACAAATACATACACTTATGAGTCGCACCTGTTTAGAAGTCCAAATAGACTAACATATAGAAGTACGAATATTGCGCAATTCAAACAATATTATATACGGATAGAATGGACAACCTCCTTTTTTAAATTTGTTAAAAATAAGTAAGTATGGTAAGAAGTAATTAACCATTACAAAACACATCAATGAATTACATTTTATAATAGATACTTAATTATCTTCCGATGCCTCCCGTCAAAAACTAATAGAATAATAAATCTTACAGATAAACGTTTTAAGTCTACTCTTCACGCATAAGGGTATAATCTAAAATAATAGAAGCACCCAAGAGAGTTAAAGGTCGTGGTAATAATAACCCGTACCGACACAAAGGTGGTACAACTTTTCGCAATATGCCACCATAGTCGCGACAATATGGCGCCATTTTTCTTTATTGAAGTCTCACTTTTCAGATTAGAGCTTCGAATACAAAATTTACGCCAAAAACTACGTAAGTAAGCAGGATTCTTACGCCAAACAATATCAATATTTTTAATAGTCCAAAAACAAAACCTCACTCGCAAGCAATACCATTTCCGTCTTGAAATTCAACACGCTACAGGTTAGACCATAAACCGTCATCGGTTTACGATCCCTGCCCCTATTGCTAGACGATAAACATGTCCGTACATCTGTAAAACAAGACGCCAGACCAAAATAACCATATACAAACAAACAAAACTCTCTGTAAACTGTTTTTAAACGATTCGGTTGAAATAGTCACCAATAAAAAGATTGTTAAAAACAACGACAGTCATAACGAATTGCATTGGCAAGTCTCCAGTGCATACAAGCAGCGAAAAACTGAACTAATGCATACACTATACAAATACGACATTTTGGAGACAAAAGATGTACTCATTATTGTCAATATATTACAATGACCCATTTTCTTCAAAAAGAAATATAAGTAGCAGGTATCAATGTAGATAGTTTAAAAAATTGTCACATAATACTAAATAAAATATGAGGTACTTAACTATAAAAGTAACTTTAACTCTAAAAGGAATTTATAACTGAAAACTTGATAGACTAAACTCAGTGCTTTTAAATGTCATACAACTTTATGTGAGTGACATTAAATGGAGGGTAACACAAGAGCCTCAGAAAATTGTACGTACAAGCCGCAGACATTCTGGCGACAATGTCTACTCTACTGAGCTGCTACATCAAAGGAAAATAGGCCACCGAAAGAAAACATCTCACTGGAAATTTCTGCACAAAATTGTTAGAAACTAGAATTAAAATTTAAAGAAATAAACATGTACTAATAGTTTAATATGCGATAAAGAACCAACATTCTTTCATTATTACGGTTAAATAATAAATTAAAAGAAATAAGAGTTCATAAGAAAAAAAATGTATACTTATTCAGAACGTACCTAGACTTGCGTCACTGAATGGCGTCATCGTAAAAAAACTAGATCTAGCTTTTTGCCTGCTAGTTATCCATCTCTTTGTTAAAGCATTGGCGATTTTAAATTATTTTTATTAAATTCATAATAACTATAAGCTATTAATTCGATAAAGAAAAACTAATCTGTAAGTATTTATTTACTATATAAAGACTATATAATAATATACTATACATGTGTTCATTCCATAATTAACGAGAAATGTACTAATTAGTGCAGAAATCGCTAAATCTAGGGGTGGCTTGCACCAACCATTTAAATTCGATTTAAGGATTTGACATCTCACTTGTACTAATCGTTTAATAGTTGGTGCAAGCGAGATGTCAAGTCTTTAAATCGAGTTTAAATAGTTGGCGCAAGCCAGCCACCTTAGAAGCAAACTAGCTTCCTTTCGTAACTTTTTATTAAGTTTTTTTAACAAGTTTCTACTAAGTTATTAAAAGCTTACTGAAAAATAACTACGAAAACGCAAGAAGGAGAGAACGATGAAATTTGAGGCTAAAGAATTATGCGACGATTCTTGGTCCTCTATCCTGGCTGGCTACCCCTTAGCGATACAACGTGAGGGTATGTATGTATGTAAGTATGCAAGTATGAAATAGGCTGACAATTTGTATAAAGAATTGTTCCATTTAAAACGAAAGGACGAAGTAGCGAAAGATGCCGAATTTACGCTTTTTATTAGCTCTACCTTTATATACGTACATAATGTATGTACATATGTAATGACGTTTCAAATTAATTTTCACCCACTTCCAGATATCCCAATAATTTGTAATTTTGCCTATGTGTTATAAACTGATAACTACACAATAATTTCATAACTTTGACCTAATGTCTTGACTAGGACCATTAGGATAAGCGTAATTTTATATATTCTTATCAAACTATAATTATTATACACTGACGAGAGATCAACCGAATTGCTTGAATACGGCCTCATGTGCGAAAAGGAATTGTTATAAACAAAATTATAAAATGAAAAGACCTTAATGCAAGGTCGACGCTCTAAAAACGAGCTAACGGGTTCGATGTCCGATGGCCAATGCTGTCTTGAGCTCGAGATATTCATTTACTAAACTTTTTACGCTACTACAAAAAGTAAGCTATAGAAAGCAATATAAATGACTTAGAGAACCGAAATATCGTAATTAAATGTTGGGGTCACGATTTTATGTCACACTAGCTGTGCCCAGAGATTTTACCCGCGTTTATTTTGGTATTTTTGCGGGATAAAAAGAAGCACAGATAACTCTCTGAAAAGTCCTCTTCCTCTCCTCCTCCTTCCTTCCTCTTCTTCTAATTTAAGTCCCGTCAAAATATATTCAAGCGTTTCGGTGACAAACTGTACGGACAAATAAACAGACAAACAAAAATTTTAAAAACGCATATTTTAGACTTGGTAACAAGCAAATGACTATAATATGAACTTAAGAAAAAGCCCTTATTTTGAAATCATAGAGACACTTCGAATTTATTGTATGAATTGATGACAAAATTCCAATAAGGTATGTTAAATATCATATGAATATAATTAAAATCAGTTTTGGCATTTGTTTACATCCAATAACTTTTACATGCTCATATAAAGAACCTATATTCAGCTGCTAGAAAAATATATTATTTTCTCACCAAAAAGCGTAACTATTATCGTGTTCCAAATGTCGTTAAAAAGAAGACTGACACAGAAATGGTAATTGGGGTAACAACACACGCAATGTACAATTCACCGTTTAAAATATTGCACTGACGACAGCTCATCTTGCAAGTTGTAGGAACTGTAGCAACTTAAATTAAAATTTAAAAAAATGTTGTTAGGAGATCAGAATAATTTCTGATAGTGGTTGGAATCTTGGACATGACATTTTTTACTGCCGCAGATCGGTTTTATATTAATGTTTAATGTGTTTCTTTCTATCTTTTACAGCATGAATATGTAAAAGTAGATTATAGATTTCAACCAAGCGTTTAAGGCCAAGAGCTTATTGAACTATATGCTAATTGTATATCTTCCAGCGAAGGCTGTAAAAGTCTGCCAAGGGTTTAAGGTCAAGATCTTATTAAACTAAACTAGTATATACGGTAGATCAGCAACCTGGCAAAGAGAAATCAGAAAGACTTAAAATTCTGAATCCTCTTTGCCACCTGTAAGCTCAAACACCTATTGCTAGACGTGGCGTCAAAGAGTTTTGTTGCGCCTTGACTTGGATAGGCGCCTGTCCACCCGAATGGGAATAGGCGTGAAGCTACCTATGTTTTATCTTAAATTTTTTCAGACTTAAAGCAAACACGAAAGTAAATTTATACATATATAAAAATAGAAACACTATGTATATTGCCTATTTATAAGAGTAATAAGATTAAAATTGAAACAATTTTTTGTGACCTTCAGAAGATATATAACCGGTTGCATTTGGGTTGAGGCAAAGTTATATTTATTTATTTTTATTTACTGTTTACATAAGATACAATACAGAAAAAAACAAAAACACATCTTGCAAAAAGTGTTTATTTAACTGGGACATATGCGGAAGTCCGAATCTATAAGAGATACATAGGAACTGTCTTAGGAACCATTTGGTCTTTTTTTGTGATAACAGTTTTTGCATTACCAATTTTTCGGTCAAGCGTGAGATGTCTATAAAAATTAATAAAATTAGCAAAATTTTTTTTAATGGGGATCAACTCAGTTTCAAGTAAGCATTATTTCATTATACCGGAGGAAAAAAATCTGGACAGCAGAAGTTGATCAAATTTAATGAAAAATTTTCCATGCAATCGAAGTATATTGAATGAGTCGATCTGCACTGAAATAAAGAAATAGTCAATTTTACAATTTTTTATAGACAACTCACGCTTGACCAATAAATTTATAATGCCAAAAATGTTTTCACAAAAGGGACGGATCGCTAAGACTGTTCCTTTGTATCTCCTATGAATTCGGTTTCCCCATATTCCATTGGATGAAAAAATATTTCATTAAAGACCATCATCATTCTGTTGTCCAGATTTTTTTCCTTCAATACAATTAAATGATTATTACATGAAACTGAGTGGATCCGCATTAAAAAAAAACACTAAATACAGTATACATATTATCATGTATGCATGCAGAAATGAATGCAAATATCTTAATCTACACCCCACGTATGTTGTACTAGCTAACAATTTAAAATACTGAGAAAATTTAAAAAAAAAATTGAAAAAAGGTATTCAGATTTGACCGTTCTTTCTCGTCCCCTTATGTCCGAAACTGTCTAAAGTTACAGAAAAAATACAATGAAAGCCGAAATACATAGATCTCGTAAATCTAAAAATTGTAAACGTTTTATAAAATATCGCAAGGAGCCCTCTGTGTGCGAATCGAAATCGCACTTGAGCAATTTTCTATACCAATATTAATAATAATACTCCAGACAATTACACAGATTGTGTGACCCCAAACTAAGCAATAAGCTTGTACTATGGGTACCACACAACGAATTCTGGGGGAGCTCCCAGTAACACCCAGACTCCAAGCCAATTTAGAAAAGTTCGTTTCCTAAATTGACCTGACCGGGGATCGAACCCGAGACCCTAAAGCTTAGAATGGATGCATATGCCACTGCGCCAACAGGCCAGTCAAAGTCAAGTATTATAAAGAGTTAAACTTTGTTTGTTTGTATGTAATGGATCTACTCAAAAACTAACTGATTTTAAAAATTCTTTCATCTATAGAAAGCTATATTATTTATCAGCGAGTAACACGGGCTGTATTTCATTTTCAAAAAAAATTTCCTCCTGTGCGACTGCGGGGCGCGTTGCTCGTATTAAATATATATACTATAGAGTATTATGTATGATATATACCTACATATATTATTAAGTATATTAATTAATAAATAATTAAATAAATTGGAGATGAAACTTTTGGTAACAAATATTACTTCGACATAGAATATTTCAAGTAAAATGAACTCCTTTGTTTATTTACAGAAGACTAACACAACAGACGTCTTTAAAAGTTATCGTTTGTTATATGTGAGTTTTTACGTGAGCTTATATTGGGGACAGTTGGATCGATTTGAATTAGCCTTCGTTTTGTAGGAATACCTAATTTAGGTCAGTTTAGGATTCCTTGGAAATTCGTTATTCCAGCTCCTGCGGGAATTTCACTTACAAAATATCATAAGAAGTCGCTGGTAATCATAAGTAAAAAAAGCTTCAAAACAAGTTAAAACTTACACCTATGTATAATGTCCACATCAATTTATTAGGTATTTACTGATCCGGTTCCGTCAAAACCCTCACTTTCAAACCGGTCTGTGAACAAGCAGTACGCAGATTGTGTAGATAAGTATGGACTTTTATATTCAATAACTATACAATACATTACCAACAATTAATCGCTAATTCGCTAATAGGTACTATTGAACAATACGTTCAAGAACCTTTATGTTCGATAAAACTTTCAGTAAATTCAGATTGATATTTATAAACAGCAAACTTAATTCACAGAAACACGAGCATAATATACCGTACGTATAGTAAAGTGGTAATTTACTTACATTTCAAACCCGAAATTTCAATCAGCTTTGGGCTTTAGTACTCAATTAAAAGTTCAATAAACCGAATAGATACACAACAGCTGCAACTCAGGAAACAGTTCAATTACTTTTGAAACAAAGTTCCAGAGTTGGAATAAATATAAATACGTTACAAGAAACACTACACACGCGTCCAGCGTTGATGCCAAGATGAACGTGACTGAATGAGCGGAGAACCATTACACAGCAATGCTGCTGAAAAGCGAAGCAGTGAACTGAAATTGAAAATGATGAGATGTGGAGAGATAAAATGTAATTATTGTGTAAAGACGAATTTAATAAAATTCAAATACATGCCGCGTGATTGACACGAAAACACCAAAACCAAAACAATTATTCTATACAAATAAATAAAATAGAAATGTCTGTGTCTGCGATTGGGAAATAAAGGCTTTTCTTAAATATAGTTATTAAATATAATTATTATATAGTTTATTAATTATAAGTGTATTAATTATAATATAGTTCTTAAATATAATTATCATAAGTTACAAAAACGTTTTTTACGTGCTTTTTGAATGTTTGTCTGTTTGTATCTCCGGGCTAATCTATGAACGGTTGAATCGATTGTGACGGGACTAGGCAAATAGAGGATATTTCAGAGACAAGTGTAGGCTACTTTTTAACCCGGAAACATCTAACGCGGGTGAAACCGCAGGGCAAAGCCAGTTAAATACAATTGTATCAAATACATTTATCATAAATATGAAGTGTAAGCAAGAACAAACGAATTCTTCACCAAATAAGACTAAGTATGAGCCCTTAAATTCACTCTTTATAGAAATTCGAACGTCTTGAAATTTAAATTTTCACGTTTCTAGATCTAATTATTTAAATATTCCTAGCTTTAGAGTTACGAATCTTTGGGAAAAAGTTTGAAGTTACAAATTTATAAGAATACTCGTTATTCCCGGCCATGCGTTGCTGTGGTGCGCGTTGAAAAAACGAACATTTTTCTATAACTGTAGGTACTTCTATAGTAATGTTATAAAATATTTGATTGCTTGTTTGTAATGGATAAACTCAAAAACTACTCAAACGATTTCAAAAATTCTTTCACATTCAAAAGCTACATTATCAGCGAGAAACAACGGCTGTATTTTGTTTTAAAAAAAATTTATATCCGTGCAAAGCCGGGGCGCGCGTGATCGAATGCAACGTTGTGCCTTTTTGAGATCTACGCAAGTTTTACGACCACGAACATACGGAAATTGAATTTTATAACAGTACATTGACGTAACATCAACGACAATTATTCTTCTCGTAAATAAAATTTGTTAATAAGAAGCAGAACAAATATTCTTCCACTTAGAATGCATATATAAAAATTAAAACAAAAAACAACAATTAAAATTAATTGGTTCATTTCGCACTCTCTGTGGGAGACGGTTGTTTTGTATAGATATCGGACTTTCTTTATGCTTGCAAAATTGAATATTGTAAATCATGCCGTAATGACGAAAGTAGGCGTCACCGCTTACTTGATGAAGCGAAAGAAAAGATAAAACTGTATAATGAATAAGATCATGAGTAATCAGTCAGAGAAACTTGTAAATGAGAATAATTTACTGAGACGTTAGTGCAAATAAATTGAAGCATTGTAAACGACTTTTGCAGAAAAAGTCGAGACTCCAGGATTCGTCATAGACGTTTGTCTGTACTTTTCAATGATTTTTATTTTTTGTAAATATAACATCATTGGTACAGAATAAAATCGTCGGGATTAACATTTGAGTGGCATTTCGGGGTGGCGCCGGGCCGTTCGAGTGACCCAGATGTGAGGTCTGCGTCGGAGCTTGCGTACACCGCCACCGCAACGAGAGGTCAGCTTGTTCCACGCACTATGCAGCCATGACACAAAACAACAAGCAATTTTTGCTTCACGAAATTAATAAAATTTTTGCAAATTGATATCATTTGGCAATCACAACACGCAATCCGATGAAACGTATTTGTTTCAATTATAGAAATATGAAATCAGGTTTATAACAAGTCAAGTGCGTATTGGACCACGCACAGTGAAGTGTTCTGTAGTCGGAAAGCACAATACTCATTTCATATCATACCAGCAGCAAAAATAAATATTGCAGATATTTGAAAAACTAAATTGTTTCTGCTGTCGCCAAGAATTTAACCAAAAATAGTTTATCTCAAAAATTACACAAGTATATATGTTATTCAAACCTATTTTCGGTGAAATTGCTTCTTAAGTTCTATAGTTGAAAAGTTAGAGAGGAGAACACACTTTTTACGACTTTAATAGCGCACAACATCTCACCAACTACTGATTGAAATAATAGTCATTTTGAAACCTTTACATCATTTTTAAACTTATCTACGAAATTTTCATCATCTCCTTAGTTACTTATATGGAGCACCATACCTAATTTTATTTTTTTTATAATTCCATTACACCATTGTCTTTTTGTAACTAACTATAGCGGTTCGTAGAATACTACGGAACCCCAAAAAATACTTATATATTATATATATATAGTTTATGGAATCATTACATGATATAAAAGATTTTATTCTCACATCGACTAAGAGTAACAAATCGATATTACATTCTCCATTGTGTAGGTGAAAGTTCAACAGATTTCCAGTTAAGTGCAATGGAGAAGTTAACGCATGATATAATTGTGACAAGGAATGTTGCTAACAATGGCTCATTCTTTTTTGCGGAAATAATGTTACATGGATTTCGCAATTAATAATAATATGCGGATACGTTTACAATAATTGGAACTACATGAACCTGTACAGATACATGTATTATTCGCGCGCTTCCTCTCGTTATTGAGGAAACACATTTTAGACATTAGTGAGGACCTGAGATGTTGAACACGACGTGATACACATATATTGCAGGAAAACTAAAAGAAGTTAATGTTTGCTGATGATATCATTTGTTTCTAAAAATAATAAAAATCAGTACCACATGACGCAAAAACAGACTAATCTAATTCAAAATTTCGACATTTAATCATATTGTACGTTAGTAATTTATGGTTAGTAACTAATTAATCTTTGATATTGACTTTATACGTTGCTAGGTTTAAAAAGTGGTTATAAGTCTACATATTATCATAGTCTAGAGTGTAGACCAAGGCTGACTTACGAAGTTCAAATAGCCAGTGTTAGCTGACGGAAATATCAAAAGCATTCGCACACCTAGGTGACAATGTGTGAAGAGAATTATGAGATTTGAGGAAGCGACAGAAGTATGTAAGGACCGCGACACTTAGCACTCTGTCCTCGCTGACTGCCCCGTTAGGGATACAGCGTGAAGATATGTATGTATGTATGCATATTAGTGTACTCTATTTACTACATCTTACAGGAATATCATAAGCCAGGAAGAGAAATGGTAATAACTAACTAACAAGCCATTTCAAATAACTATACAACTAAAGGTAAAAGAAAACTTAAGTGGAAAGTAATGATTCAGACTAGATTTTTCAGTAACTGATTGTCAAGGGCGACCAGAATAAAATGTAACAATAACTCGACTGGCGAAAACCTACGCAGTCAAATGGAAAGTGCATAATCGAATTTATAATGCCTTTAGGCCACGGCCTCCGCTCTCCTTTGGGAGATAATGGTGAAAGTAGTTTTAATTCATAAATAAACATGTAGTCCTTTAAAAAAAATTATATGTCAATCTGATAAAGTAACTGACTGCGAGTTGCAATTTTAGATTTGGTAGAATATTGTTGAACATTACATTGTTGCAAGTAGAGTCATCCACGCAAAATACATCTATGACAGATATACTATTTCTTAAATTTGTGTAGCCAAGCCTTAAATTAACAAGAAAGGAATGATGACCCTACTCATGATTAAGTAGCTACAAGTTTAGCAATGAGACTGTTTTTTCTTATTGTAAATACTTGATGCAGGATGTTGCGCGTACCACGTACCATTGGTATTAATAAGACGTTTCGAATTTTCTCATGTCTAGACAGTAGTTAAATTCTTATTTCAAAATTTATCTGTAAAACGCTTTTATACAGTTGAAATAGCGGTCCAAAACCATAAAGTATTATTACTGAAACCCGGATAATAAAGACTAATAAATGACGTCTCCCTCAGACTAAAGAATGTTTATAAAAACATCGTTAGATCATTGTTTTATAAGTATAATTATTAAGCGATATTGATGATGTCTAATTACGTTCTGGGGTTCCAAAGTCAAAATGACAAAACGGAATCTTGGTAGTAAGGTCGTGTTCGCATCTTAGTATGTCCACGCGATTTATTGTAATTAGCTAAAATTTGACACTAACAGTAAGACCCTAGATAATTACCTAAATTATATGTATAATTTGTGTAATCCAAAACCAAAAATAAGAAACAAAAAAATTATTATTATTTTGGTCCCAATTTTTAGTTTTTTTAAGTTTTAAATGTAACATTAATTAAACATGTTGTGGGAAAATGCTATGTAACCCTAAGTTGGACACAGCCGGTTTTTTATTATGGATATCAGAAACGAACTCGTACGTATGTATATCGCTATCTACATAAAAAAAGGTTCTAAATAAGAGAGAAATACTTAAGTAGAGTATGAGATAAAGAAGACAACAATTACCTAAATAATAGCGTAGCCTATCTCGCAATTATGGTGAACAAATCATAATACACATGAGCAGTGTGGATTGATGGAAAACATGTAAAAGAAAAAATTTGCATTGATTGTCAATGCAAGTCAATCAGTCAAAGTCAATGGGTTAATTTCAAAGTTTATAAAAATTATAAAATCTATACACTGTTGTATTTTTTTCCCAATGTTATAACGAGCGATATTCAGGAATCTCGAGCAAGTGCAATGTGGTTGAACCGTTTTTCGTCTAATGTCCATAGAGTCACTTTATAATGTCAGTGTTTTAAGAGGACTGAGAGTGTCAGAGACATCCCTCGACATCTATGCAAAGAGAGACAGCTCCGCTAATTATAACCACGTCGGGTCCGCGTTCCGTGCATAACTGTTCTGCTTTTCAGATACAACGTTGTTTGGGCAAACCAATATTATAATTTATAATACACATCATTTAAATGAGTAACTGTCTGCAGTTATTTTTTAATTGCTCGAATGGATCATGTGTGGAGTAGGTATACCTGTTAAGTACTTACGAACCTCTTTCGGTTATTTTAAGAACGAATGTTTCTAATGACTCAATTTGTTAGAAACTAATTGATGATAAACTGTTTAGGTTTAATTTTAAAACGGCTGGTTTTTAAAAAGAATTACTATTTTTAAATAAATGTTTATTTCTTCGGAACTGCAGTATTTTTTGCGTTGTTTAGTAAGCTAACGATATCCATCGTCTTCGTTTAAGTGCCTGTCTAAACTCAATACGACATCGGTAAATATTTCAAATCCATACATAAATCTGTTTCATGATACGATCCATCTGACAGACAAAATGATCAAGTTTATACGGTTTATACCAACCAGCGCCTAATTTATTTACTTTAACGTGCGTGATTTACACAGTTCTATGCTGAAAATCAGAAACGAAACGTTCGACTTAAGTTGCAACAAAAGGCTATCTCAATCAAGAAAGAACGAACACGTTCAAAAACTATTAAATAAACAATAAGTAAAATATTAATTTATTTCACTAGTCGACAGACTATTCACTTTTTTTTATTTCATCCGCTCTAAGGAAGGCTCTAAGACGCAATTTTAAGATGTTGTACCAATAAAAATATTAAAATATCGGTTCATAGCGGTGACTAAAAATTTTAGACCGGTAAGCGGCGTGTTTCCTATAACAAGTCATAATACAGGTCGACATGAAATAAAAAGGCCTGTAACAGGCTATCTTATAATACAAACGGGAAGGTCGCATTTCTAAAGGTTAATATCTATTTTCTTAATGAAAAGTGATATGAATAAAGAGAACCTGTGTTTCGACATAAACAGCATTCTTTTGTTAAACACAAAAAAGCTAATAACATATTATCTGAAGCAGTAAACTCATTTGTCATCATTTAATATGGACTACTGGATGATATGAAATGTCTGTTTCATGTCTATTTATCATCGCGAGGTAGCGTGCCTTTTTAGTTTTTCTGTCTCTATTGACAAAATTTCCATAAAATGTAATCATTATAAAAATAACATTTTTCTCAGTTACCTACATTGAATACATTGAACCATTAAAGGTTTGTTATTTACAGATACTCCCGTCTTGACGACGCCGACGCCTTTACAAACTGTGAACAGCTACGCCTACGCTGCTAACTGTCTAGAGACAATTAAACCAAATTAGGGAAACAATGGATAAGATAGTATCTTAAAATGAGTGAATACCCAACCTCTGGCTGCTGACAATTTTTAAGTCGATGTAGAATTGTAGATTACAGAAGTCGACTGAAGTTGACTATAGCTCAAGATTAAAAATACATATACTAGGCATGCCTTTTAAGTTCTGTCGTTTCCATATTTCCCGACAATTTTGAATTTGGATCTGTTCTATATTCGAATGTGTTTAAAATTTGAATCACAAAACAGTTGAAAGTATTAGGATTAATGCTATTGTTTAGTCACAGCGTCGATTGGAATCTGTCAGGTTACGTACGAAAATGAATCTTTCTAAAGAAAATGTTAGTGCAATAATTTTCTACAACTTTAGAAGAGGCCTGACACGGCTTCATTGTTTTGAAGAGCTAACATCCGTGTTCAGTGATGAAGCCCCATGTTTGCGGACTGTCGAACGCTGGTATTTAGAATTCCAGCGTGGACATACTAGTGTTAGTGACAAATCTCGCGAAGGACGCCCAAAATCCGCCTTCACTGAGGATAACATCATTGCTGTGAGACAACTAATTCTCGAAGATCGTCATGTGACGTATCGAGAGATAGAGGCTCTATTAGGCATCTCAGGGACAACCATTCATAAGATCTTGCATGAAGCGCTTGGTGTGAGAAAGCTAGTTTACCGTTGGATACCGCATCTGCTTTCCGACGATCACAAGGCAGCCCGCGTCAGATGGTGTAAGAAAACTCTGCAAAGGTTCAACCGAGGAGAGACAAATCACGTCTACGACATCATCAGTGGTGACGAATCTTGGATCTATGCCTACGATCCTGATTCCAAACAACAATCTACAATCTGGGTCTTTCAAGACGAGCCAAAGCCGACTAAAGTTGTTCGTTCTCGAAGCACTTCAAAGAAGATGGTGGCCACGTTCGTTGGAAAAACCGGCCATGTTGCGACTATTACACTCGAAGATCTTAGAACGGTTAACGCAGAGTGGTATACCACAGTTTGTTTACCACAAGTCATCGCCGAACTTCGACAATCTAACTCAAAGCGACGCATCATCCTGCACCACGACAACGCAAGCTCACACAGCGCTCGTCAAACGATTGAGTATTTGAAGCAGGAAATAGTAGAAATTCTTGACCATCCTCCATACAGTCCTGACCTAAGCCCTAACGATTTCTTTACATTTCCTAAAATTAAGAAAAGTCTTCGTGGTCAAAGGTTCCAGTCCGGTGAAGAAGCAGTCGACGCTTTCAATTCAGCCATTTTGAACACCCCCACTTTAGAGTGGAATAAATGTTATAATAACTGGTTTGAGCGAATGGAAAAGTGTATTAAGCTACGTGGTGAATACTTTGAAAAACAATAAAAAGTACTATAAGGTTCTAGTTGTGTTTTTTCTTCAAACGACAAAACTTAAAAGGCATGCCTCGTATATCTTCACGCTGTATCCCTAACGGGGTAGTCAGAAAGGACAGAGCGCCAAATATCCTTACGTACTTCTTTCGCTTTCTCAAATCTCATCATTCACCTCACACTTTTGCGCCTAGGTATGCGAGTGCCTTTGAGATTTCCGTCAGATTAAAAATTAGTAAATTTTCTTTGGACACTACAACGCGATTTTGAAGTTAACGAATTTTTACTAAAGCTACATAAGCGTTTAGGAGTACTTTAAGCAATGTGTGCCACTATACTGGTTTGTATATGAACTGCGTAGAAATTAAAAAAAATAAAGTAAGAAAACAATAAAGTAAGTACTATTTCTCAATTAGCATATTAGTAGCACTGATTTATAATTAGAAGCGATCATAGTTAATTGCTTCGACATTGAAAATGAGACGGAATTAACATTAGTCTTACCACGGGACTCATGTCAGGAATTCCTCTAACACTAGTTCGTCTTTATTATTTCTTGAAAAAGAAATGACAAAAGTTATTTTATTTTCAGTGTCCTTGCCGATTTTTTACAAACTGTAACAAACAAAACTAGTGCCTGTTGGTCGGATATAAGCTGTTTAACAAATTCTAGAAGTTATAATAACATAGACACTACCAACGTTAATTTAGTCTACACTAATATTATATTGAGGTAAACTTTGTTTACATAACATAACATATCTTCACGCTGTATCCCCAACGGGGTAGTCAGAGAGGACGGAGCGCCAGGAGTCGCGGTCCTTACACACCTCTTTCGCTTCCTCAAAACTGATCATTCTCTTCACACATTTTCGCCTAGGTATGAGAGTGCTTTTGACATTTCCGTCTGCTAATACTCTGGCTATTTGAGTTTCATAAGTCAGCCTTGGTCTTCCTTGGCTTCTTTTACCACTCACTTTCGCTCTGTAGATTTTCTTCGTCAGTGTTTCATCACTCATTCTTTCCAAGTACCCGAACCATCTAAGCCACTGGTTCCCAAATTTATTTTGTCTACTGAGTCGAGAGCTCATGCAGTCGTTGTCTAAGATGCCTCCTAGCTAAATGAAATTACAAATCACCCCCCAGGCCTCTACACAACGCCCCCATTTTTTTTCTGGGTCTCTTATCGCCCCCCTTTAGGCCTGCAGCTACTACTACTACTACGCATTACTACCCACTAATGCGGACAGAGCACCGTTTACTTTATTGCCAGCTGCTACCCGTCTCTCCACATCCAACTCACATCTTCCATTCCTCGAAAACGCACTCTCCAGATACACAATTTCATTCACTTGTTCTAGACATTTTCCATTTACACAAACTTTAAAAATTTAAACAAACTTTGTTTGTTTGTATGTAATGGATAAACTCAAAAACTACTCAACCGATATCAACAATTCTTTCATCTATAGAAAGCTACATTATCAGCGAGTAACATGGGCTGTAGTATATTTTCAAAAAATTGTATCCATGTGAAGCCGGCGCAGGTCGTTAGTCTGTAATGAAGTACAGTTTAATCTTCAGGTTCATATTATAATGCAAACGATATGTGCCCACGGCACCACTCGCGGGGACTACTTTTTCTTTAAATTAAGATTTTATTCTGTTATCCATCCATCCAATTCATCCATCCATCTTATATATTTTAAAAAATACAACGTGTCTCTGTTTCTCCATTTGTGCGCTTACAACTCGGGAACCAAACTGTATACTAAAATCTGGCCTAATACGTATTTTCATTAAAAGGAAACATGTAAATGGGATGGGTGGTACTTGAGTTAAAAGGACAGTCTGTCTGTCCGATTGTGCGCTTTATAACTCAAGAACTAAATATACACTAAAACCTAGTTAGATATGGTACCGTAGTTCCGCACTAAAAAAAGAATCGTGTAAATCCGATCAGTGGTTCTCGAGTTTTAAGCTCGCAAACGGACAGACAGAGAGACGTTTTGTTGTATCATTTGTATATTTTATATGTATTAAACGTTAATTAGTTTCACAGAAAGATTGTGAATGTAATTCCTACACTTGCGACACATAGGCCCCGGGTCACGTAACGTGTTATGAAGCTTGTCAGTAATTCTTAACCGTATCTAATGTTGCGTGTAATCGCATGTTCAAGAGACACGACACTTCCGTGCTTATTTTTATTAACAAAACACAATTAAACAGAAAAATTGTAGAAATACTCATTATTCAGTACAAAAAACAGCACCAACGACGTAATATTTCGAAAAGTAAAATTAAGTAATAAAGTAGTTGAAAAATCGAATGCAATATTTCACACCAACAGATATACAAAACGTGAATAAAACCGTTTAAAAAGGAACTAATTCGATCAATTAACACATCTTAGATGCGATTTGTTTCTGAATTGTTTCTATTTCACGGTATTTACAATAAATTCAGACGATTTTACATCAACGACAGATTACTTATTAGAAGTTCATTGTGTACAAAGTGACTGCTAACCGCAATTATCATGGATAACGCTTGTTGTCTAACGTTATGAACCTATGAGACAAAACATTGAAAATTCAATTTGAACAACGAACTTGATTTTAGTTACTGGCCTATACCGGATTTTGAATTACAATAGAGCATTTTTTTGAGTGATTATATGTCGCAATACAATTAGGAGATAAAGAAATAGTGGAAAAGCTTATTTTTTAACTGACACAACTGCCAAATGAGGCTTCATTCAAATGAAAGGATTTCACAAGTTGTTACGCCATTTCGTGACGGGTAATAGTTTTTCCTTAGCATTAGTTACGACACTAAATAAAAAGAGGCATAACTTAATTCTTCAATTGCTTAAAACTAAATAGCGAATGCGTTAATCTGATAAGAAGTAGGTACAGTTCGCTATGCCTTTAAAAAGCGTGTAATGAGACTTTCTCCCAGCCAGGGGCATAATCGTACACTACATAGGAAATTAAAATATCAGGAAGTGTGAGCTGTGAGCAGTTATTGTCGTAAAAAAAAACATTTCCAATATATATGATGTGTGTACGTATTACATTTGATTAAAAACAAGAGTTGATTAACGACATGTGCAACGCAATGGTTAAAAAAACGACTAATTAATTATATCCTCCCTTTATCCTCCAGACTTACAGTTAAGTCAATTTATTTAAATTGCCTCATGCTTAGATGTATACTATTGTATACATAGAATCCAGTTTCATGATCACCGTTTTAAAAAAAAATTATTTAAGTATAGCATTATATTCAACGAATTCGGAAAATTTTATCAAAACCTTAGAATTCTAAGATTATAACATTTTGTTCCAAAATGCGGAGCACGATTCGCAACAATCAAGTGCGGTGGGTCGCAAAGCAGTAAACGGGTCGCTGTTTGTGTTAAGCATAAATAAAAAATTATTTATTATTAAATGTAGATCCGGATAATCTGGACAACCTAGAAGAGGCACCAAGCTGGGATTTGTTGCTCCTCGATGTTCTATCTACTCCAAATAAGAAACAGTGTGAAGTTAAGTGGATAAAAAGTATTTTTAATTCCGCAATCAATAAAACGAAGTTAGAAGCGAAGGCTATAGCAGGAGATTTGTTATGTGGCTTAAATAATATATTAGAAAAACATTGCAAAATGCATATAAATCAATAACTATCATAAAATAGTCAAATTATAGTGTATTTTGTTACATGAACAGGAAATAACTAGGAATCTGCGACGACTCCAGGACAGTTAAATTAGATGTGGCTAAATTTTGCTTTTGAAATCAAGAAATGGTTTAGGTCAAAGTAAAATCTGTGAAAATTGTAGCATTAATTTTGTATCACAAATGTAACCCTAGTAAGTAAATCAAATTTAACGGTCACAGTCATTTAATCGTTGTTTCGCATTTCGGCGCTCTGTTATAAAGGATATAAGTTCTTGTGTTGACGAAAATACGCACGTTGCGTCACCTCATTATTGCCCCTAATCACGCACGCGACGCGGAAATCTACATATGAAACGTTTCAAGCTTTATATGTTCTTATTAAGTATGTTTTATGTGCCTATTATGAATATTATTGTTACTGAGTCTTTAATATTTCTCTGTAAATAAACTATGCGTTCCATGAAATTTCAGTAATTCCGAAAAAGATCGGTCTCGCCTCTTGGCTGCTTCTAAAAAAAACACTGGTTGTAGGTAATAGTATCCCTTCGTCTGGGGGTCAGGACTAACCTTCCTCACCGTTGCCACTGTGGTTATCTCGTCTATGTACTAGGTCACCACGGTTTAACTTGTTTACGTAGTGTGGGCCGATTGCCATGACGTACATACATACTTCACGCTGTATCCCTAACAGGGTAGTCAGAGAGGACGGAGCGCCAAGCATCGCGGTTCTTACATACTTCTTTCGCTTCCTCAAATCTCATCATTCTCCTCACACATTTTCGCCTAGGTATGCGAGAGCTTTTGACATTTCCATCTGCTAACACTTGCCTTGATCTTCCTTGGTTTCTTTTACCACTCACTTTCGCTCTGTATATATTTTTTCGTCAGTCCTTCATCACTCATTTTTTCTATGTGCCCGAACCATCTAAGCATTCCTTTCTTTGTCATGACATGCTGCCTTGAATGACGTCATTCGACGGACTCTTGTCGCCGCTGGTGTTCCTACTGTCTTAGAGCCTGTAGGTATTCCGCGCAACGACGGCAGGAGACCGTATGTTTTGACGCTCATTCCTTGGAAACTTGGAAGATGGCTGATGTGGGACGCTACTTGTGTCGATACACTTGCTGTTTCCCATGTACCGGCGACTTCCAAGACAGCAGGTGCCGTGACCAGCGCTGCCTAGACCTTGAAGCGGCGTAAGTATGCGACTCTCTCTGAAAGTTTCATATTTACGCTCTTTGGAGTCGAAATTTTGGGTCCCTGGGGTCCCGAAGCCCATCGACGGGTTTCTGATATTTGTAAGACTGGTCGAGGCTTCGGGAGACCGCCGGGCTGGCAGCTCCTACCGCGAACGAATGGGTTTGGCTATTCCAAGTGGTAATGCTGCCAGTCTGCTAGGCACCCTATGCAATTACACGTTTCTAAGCGGCAACTTTGAGAAAGCCTATTATTTAAGATAATGTTTAGTTTTAAGTCTGTAAGGGTGGCTTGCACCAACTATTTAAACGGGTTTTAAGGACTACTAGACATCTCGCTTGCACTAAGTATGAAATCGTTGGTGCAAGCGAGATGTCAAATCCTTAAATCGATTTTAAATTGTTGGTGCAAAACACCCAAAATATTAACGTTAGGATATGTATGTACTTATTCGTAATATATTTGATACTGAGAGAGAAATTGTTAAAAGTAAATAGAGTAATTTTTGATATACCTTCTCGTATTTGCTCAATAATTGCGGAGAATATTATGCAAAAAAAGAAGGCCTACTCCCGCCCCGCGTGTCTCTGAATTGGCTACTCTCGGCCGGATACCTTCCGGATACGTAGAGTTGACGTACGTAGGGTGTGAGATGCGGACACCGGACAGTATCTCATTTAGTGATTAGTTACGTATATGTAAGTAAATAATAATAAAAAAACAATGCACGTGGACACGTTTTTTATTTTCTTGTAGTGTATTTTATTTCTTGTAATTATTTTGAAGAACGGTTAAAATGGATTCCAATAATTATTATATAGGTACATAAAGGATTTGTAATATGGTCGTCTGTGAGATTAGATTTTTTTTTATTTGTGACGATGTGACAAACGATTTAAAAACAAACTAGCGGTCGGGCGATTGGCGTTGACTGTGCGGCGGCGACGGCGAAGCGGCGTCATCGCTTCGGCGACAGTTTATGAGTAACCCCGCGGGGAAAAATTTACAGACAGCGAAAGCCACGCGATCACTGGTGATCACCGGTGATTAATTGTAATAAAAAATTAGTATCATGTATAACGATTTCGTATCTATTGTTCTATGACCGTAAAATGCACTGTTCGCGGTAGATTTAGCGCTGCTATACAAATTATGTTACACAAATTCTCGTTTTGACAGCAGATATCGCGCGATATTGGCTGTTGCATGCTGTCTGCAAGTTACGCAATAAGCGTGCCGGCTACGATGCAACCCATGGTGGCGCTACCATAATTTTCCTTAATAATGCCGTTGTGTTGTGCCATCACAATTAATGGCCACATGCGTATTAGCGCGCACACATACAGACCGTGTTCGTTAACATTCTATGAAGTCGTGCTGATATAATATCACACTTCACACTATCGTAATTCACATTTTGTGTACACATGACTACTCAGCTTACTTTTTATTATTATAAAATAACAGCTAATAACATCTGTACAATAAATAATGTGTATGCCAATATTGCAAAGCCATGATAACTATATTTTATATTTATCTACAAACTATAGGCGATTATAGCAAATGAGTGCAAGGTCTCTAAAATATAATGGGAAATATGTAATGGGCAATGAAATAATAATAGGATTATAGGACCTAAACTAAGTAATAAGCTTGTAATGTGGATTCAACAGTGAATTGATGAAATACCTAGTAGTACTGCCTCGATAATTTAGAAAAGTTTGTTACAGCCATAGGCTATAGCTTGATGAATGTGTTAATTAATCAAACTTGAGACTCAGTTTTAAAGAGCATTAACCTATTATAATTTACCTAATTAACCTAAGGATAGACGGGAACATGTCGCCCTGGTTTGAAGTCTGTTCTGGTGTCAGACAGGGCTGCGTGATGTCTGCCTGGCTATTCGTGCTGTATTTGGACAGTTGCCTCCAGAGATTGAAAGGTAATATGAGTGGTATGCGATGTGGTGACACAGTGGTAAACTGCCTATTGTACGCTGACGATGCTTTGCTAATAGCATCATCAGAAGCAGAGTTGCAGACACTAGTCACGTGCATGAAAGAAGATTGTGAAGTAAAAGGATTGAAAATGAATGTGAATAAACTAAGGTTCTGGTGTTTGAAAGAGAAGCGGTACAAACGAAATGTGTGATTTGTGTAAATGGAAAATGTCTAGAACAGGTGAATGAAATTGTGTACCTGGGGAGTGCGTTTTCGAGGGATGGAAGATGTGAGTTGGATGTGGAGAGACGGGTAGCAGCTGGCCATAAAGTGAACGGTGCTCTGTCCGCATTAGTGGGTAGTGTGAATATATCTAACACTGCTAAAATGGCCATCCACAATGCGGTGTTGGTGCCAACTTTGTTGTACGGTAGTGAGCCCTGGATATGCCCAAAATCGAGTGAAAGTATGTTAAATGCTGTGGAGATGCGGTCTCTCAGAAATATGTGTGGTGTCACGCTTGCTGACAGGATAAGCAATGATGAGATACGCAGTATGACAGGGTTGCACAACAGTGTTATTGTAAAAATGAAGAAAGGAATGCTTAGATGGTTCGGGCACATGGAAAGAATGAGTGATGAAAGACTGACGAAGAAAATATACAAAGCGAAAGTGAGTGGTAAAAGAAGCCAAGGAAGACCCAGGCTGACTTATGAAGATCAAATAGCCAGTGTTAGCAGACGGAAATGTCAAAAGCACTCGCATACCTAGGCGAAAATGTGTGAGGAGAATGATGAGATTTGAGGAAGCGAAAGAGGTGTGTAAGGACCGCGACTCCTGGCGCTCCGTCCTCTCTGACTACCCCGTTGGGGATACAGCGTGAAGTTATGTTATGTTAATCTATTCAATGGGCCAGTCTATAAAAACATTTGATACAAACATCAAAAGAGTCACAAAATTGAACTTGATTAATTGTTTTATTAACCCCTTTGATAAATAAATATCAATACATCAATAATTGAAACATAACTGTGTTGAAATAACGACACTTAATTACAAGTATGCAATTGAGCCGAACTAATAAAGTAACAAGCAATTAATTGAATGATTATTTAATTACTATAAATTACAGCTATTAGTTAAAAGCTGTTGTGTTATCTTAAAGCAGGTTCAGTCTATGTTTATATGAGGTACTTGGGGCTTACTCTTGATACCAAATTTCGCATTTCGCACGTCAGGTCCCCCGGCTGCTGAAGGCATCAGCTGCGCTCAAACGGCTGATGCCAAATATTGGGGGCCCAGTGCAAAATGCCGCCGTCTCCATATGGAGGTGGTGCGATCAATGGCGCTCTATGGATCGCGAATTTGCAGGGCAATACTGGCGGCCAAAAGAAATATCGCTCTCTTGCGAAAACCGCAGAGGATGATGGCCGTCGGGGTGATAAGGGGTTATCTCACCATCTCCTTCGGGGCGGCTTGCCTGTTGGCGGGATATCCTCCCCATGGGAGTTGGAGGCGGTAGCGCATGCCGAATTTTACGAGTGACTTGCGCAGCTCTGCCTTCGAGGTATTCCGCCTACGCCTGGGGAGGAGGCAAGACGAAAGCTCCTGGCCAGATGGTCAGTGAGGACGACTTGGGAGGCAAGGCTGACTGAACCTACGGCCGGCCGTTGGACCATCGAGGCAATCCGCCCCGTCTTTCAAGAATGGGCGGATAGAAAGGTAGGCGCATTGTCTTTCAGGATGGTGCAGATCCTGTCGGGGCACGGATGCTTCGGCAGATACCTGCACCGGATCGCCGGTCGAGAGACAACGCCCAGGTGCCACCACTGCGACCGCGGTGAGGACACCGTGCATCACACGTTCGCCCAGTGTCCAGCGTGGGCTGAGCAGCGCCGTGACCTCACCTCGCTCGTGGGGAACGACCTCTCCTTGCCTGTCGTGGTAAAGTCCATGGTGGATGACGAGAGGTCGTGGCAAGGGGTTCTCACTCTCTCAGGTCATGTCGCAAAGGAGGCGGCCGAGAGAGTCCGAGAAGAAGACGCAGAGGCTCCTCAGATTCGCCGCAGGCGAGCCGGTGCCAGGAGAAGGCGATACAACGGCCTTCTTCTTCCCACCTAGAGGCCCTAGGGTTGACACTTGGGGGGTGTCGCCCCACTAAATAGGGTCCTGCAAGGGACGATGCGTGCGTGTCCCTACGCATCGATCAGTAAGAATGAAGAAGCAAGTGAATCTCCACTCACTTTCTTCTGCTCCGGGGAGAGCCAAAAAGAGAGAAAAAAAAAGAGATTCAGTCTATGTTTCTACTTTTTAATGGCACTATTGTGATTGCTAATATTGCCAGTCATGTAATAATAAGTAAAATAAAAACAGATAATAATGTCAGTTATTAGTGACATGCTTTAAGTAGTGTAAGTCGATTGTAAGCCACAGTTACTGTGATAATGGCTAACCATAGCATTCGGACCATACCATCTGTAATGAATTAGTTTATATTTATTTTAACTCTTAAACCATTGTCTTCAAGATTTCATGAGATTTGTTTAGTTTGATTAAGGAAAATATATTTAGACCACTTTTTTCATAGTCTGTAATAAAATATTTGTAGAATATTTAGTTCTTTACTTGAACTTCAAAAGCTTCTAATGCTTGTTTTAATATTTACTACCTCTGTGTGTGTACAAGTGCTTTAAAAGAACAAAAATGACAATAATTTATTTTCTAATTTCATAATACTATTTGTAATTTACTTATAAATACCTAAGACACCCAAGTTTACTACCTCAATAAATAGTATTGAAACCGTTTTTGAGGTAAATCAGTTCTTAAGTTACAATCATGATGTAACAGGCCTTGGCTAACATCAGTGCAACAAGGAAAGTGTTATAGGGTCTGCAAGCATAGGAAGGTCAGTGTTTCTAATGTTAGAAGAGGAAAGTGGGAAACATGTTAGTGCCTCAATTATGTAGGTACTCGTTGCTCCAGGGCTACAAAGCATTCAGCAATAGGCTCCGTATACTATGCCGTAACAAGCCTTTTATACGTCCGGTGCGAGTAGTATTTAAGCTACTACCATGTATGACGCAAAACTTGGTTCTGGTAATTTATGCGCCCCTCTAAGGTCTACGCTCTGTGCCTGGACACCGCCTTAATTATGGCATGGATGTAATTAATTTGTAATAATTACTTTGTTTTTCATTATATCAAAATTAATGTTATAAAAGGGCTTAGATTACTTTAGATGTTTTTTGAAAAATGTATTATACACATATACCTAATATTAGTTACATTGCAGATTTGGTAATATATACATGATAATCGATATGTGATGATATAATGTGCCTATTGACATTCATTGAATTGTGAATGTTAAAAAATTTTTGAATAGTTAAAAGGTCTAACACACGAAAGCCTAAACATCTAACCGAAAATATTTCTTATGATGTCGATTTGATAGTTTCCAATTCACTTGAAAACTAAGTTAAGCGTCGCGATGTCCACGAAAACGAAAACTTTAAATTTCAAAATTACAGTTACGATAAGTTTGCTGTTTTAAATAACATCTACTCTTATTTGTTATTTATAATTTTGTAATAAATTTAAAAACTAATTTACGAACCTTGTGCAACGAATCAATATGAAGCAACCTCCGGGCGATATCGGACAAATTGAGTAAAAAAACACAATGTTTAAGAGAATTATTTGTCAAAATTCACAACCAAACTAAAAAGTTCATAGGTATAAAGAAGAAAATAAATACGACACAAAATATTAAAGTATATAGGTTTGTACACAATTTTGTAAACACTAATTCACAGATTAGCTTTATTTAGCTTCAAATCACAGAATACTAAATTACTAATATACAAGCTTCAAATACTTAATCCGAGGGATTTAGAGAGACCTCTAGATCTCTGAGAGACAGAGACACAGAATACTAATATACTAGCATATGACAGAGACAGTCACTCAGAATACTACGGACAGTTACATTTTTTTTATATTTCTTAAGGCATTGGTAACAAGACCATAAGTCTACCACGTTTGTACTTTAAAACTCCTAAAGATGGAAAAAATAAAAAATCTCAATAAAATGACAACCTTACTTCTACCGTTCCCACCAAAAAGTCCTGGACAAACACACTTGGTCACACCATCCTTAGTCTGTGCTCCGTGGTCACACTGTCTCACACACTCACTTATCTCCACAGAACAATTTTTTTTTTTCTGTCTTCATGGCATGGCGCACGGGTTACGGGACGGGTGAAATGAGGTTGTCCTTTTATTTAGATTTTTTAGTTTTTAAATCTTTAGAAGTTATAAAGTATAAAAGTGATAGTATATTGTGTTTTAAAGTTATGTATAAGTGAAAAAAATAGTGTAAGTCTATATAAACATGTGTAGCTGAACAGTGGCGGCCCTAGCGAAATTTTTAGGTGGTGTGAGATCTCAAGTGGCACCCTGCCAAGTATAAAACTTTAGTACTCTTTCTATGCAGCCGCTTACCCGTGATTAGGCTATACATAGTTTACATTTTGATCAAAGTGAATGTAATTTTTCATATCTATAAACAGTATCAGACCACCCAAATATCTGTAAGTATAACTGGCAAATTATATGGATGAGAAATAATAACGTTACCTAATATTATGTTTGACAACATTTTTTTAACTGTTATGCTGCAGGCAGTACTCAATTTGAGAAAAAGGTAAAAGAGCAAGTAATGATAAAAAATCTAGATGGCCACCTTTCTAGCTTTTGCGATTGCAAATTTTTTTATTAAGTCGGAATAATTTAACGCCTGGGCAATTGCATTTTAACCTAAGAACAACACGATTTGCGGGCTCGATCGTTCGTAGGTCACTAAAATATAGTAACGAGTCGGTGGCCGGTGGTCACATTTCGGCAGATTTTGGCGTCCCCGCCCATGACAGTGCCCAGCGCACCGCTTTACTAATGTAATAATCTGTGGGCCATGCCATGAAGAAAGGCATGGTGAACAGATTAGCGCATTTGAAAATGTCACGTATTAATAAGTAGAATCGCTGATGACTTAAAATCACAAATTAGTAAGGGTATGTCTCTTAAAACTCCTCCAGTAAAGTGATAATAGGGTTTACTGAAGTTATAAAGGACTTCTTGGAAGAGCGTGAGAACTTCAGCTACACATGTTTAACACCTACTCTATTCTTTTCATTTACACAGAACTTTACAACACAATATACTTTCACTTTTGTACTCGTACATTAAAACTGCCAAAAGTGTAAAATATAGAAAATCTAAATAAAAGGACAACCTAACTTCCCCCGTTCCCGCCATAAAGTCCACAGAACACTATTACTCCTCTTATCACAGAACATAAGACAGTACTCATGTATTCACGAGATACGATGAGTATAGAGACGGATAGGTCCGGTTGGATCATAAATATCAAGTGTTTTAGTTACAACTAGTATTCACAAAAACAAAAATATGTCATGTTCAACTGTGTATCGTTGTATCGCGACCTTTCCTTGTCACGCACATTAGTAAACATCTGGAAACTCAGTCAACGAAAATAGGACACCATAAGGACACGCTCTTAGAGCAAGTGCTCCGTCTGTTATAATACTTGGTCCTAGCACTGCAAGTATTAAATACTATTATACTATTCTATTATCTAGTACTACTTTAGATCCAGCTTCGCACACTCAGTAAGTCCGGTTCGGCAGTTGGTACAAAATTACCAATACAGATCCTCGGACACTGAACTGGTTCCGTATCCGCAGAGCAAGATTTACATCCGGACCCGTATCGTTAAAAAAGTCGGACCTGCCCATCTCTAACATGAGAAAAGCGTAAATAGAGAAAACTATGGACTACGCCATACAGTTCATCTCATTAACATAGTATACTAACGTCATGATCCATCTCATTCGCACAATAAAGAGACTGACTTATCCGAATGCGACGTAGAAAAAATTGACAAAGCTATAATATTTTCTATCCTTTAGTATGTGCCGGCTTTCTCAAGGTCTGCACAATGATTGTGCTAAACAACACGGATTATAAAGCTAAATAATTCCGTTCATGTTGGGGTTACCAGACTTTCAATACTACTTCCCCTATGTGATTTAAATAAGAAAAAGGGAATACCGTAGAAAATGATTTCTTTAGAATGGCTTTCACTAACTATTTAAACTCGATTTATGGATTTTCTATCTGGCTTGCACCAACTGTTTAATTGTCGGTGCGAGCGAGATGTCAAATCCTTAAATCGGGTTTTAATAGTTGGTGCAAGCCACTCTTAGTTTGTTAAACTTCATTTTCCGTGGCATTTTAATTTTGAAATGCTTTTTTAGAATTATGTTCTGAAATATGAATGTACTAGTTATATTCATTAACCTTATAAAATTCTGATTTCTAAAAAAATTTATTTGCCCATGAAACATAAAATACATAATTTTTACACAAACTTCAATTTAAAGATTTGCTCTCAATTTGTCATAAGAATTCTATCTTTCATTTAACTTATTTACGCAATATTTATAAAGTAAATGAAAAAACCAAATAACGATATTGCAGCAAAATAATATGCAGTAACGTAATACTCAGAAATAAACGTTAGAAAACAGAAATAAATGTTATTTGAAATTAATTTATGTTTTGCTCGAACCAAGAAGTATAATGGACGGAACCATAATAAGTTACCACTCTTACCACCTTATGACAGTTGAATTTTCCTATCTCTTTCTATTTAATAGAACATTACCACACTAAAAACAGTCAACTGTAGTAAGTAGGGCAGCCTCGCAATGTCAGTGTAATTCGCCTCAACTTATGAATCGGTCATGAAATAACACTAGTAAGCAAAAATCCACTTTTTTTATGTAACAAGAAAACTGGTAACTAATTACATTTAGAACAAGGTTGAGGAAGGTAGAATTGACATTAGAATATTTCGCATACGAATAGATTTATTGTAATAAGGTTTTTTTTTAATTTTTATAAAAATACGGTTTTCATGAACTAAATTAACATATGTATACTATTGTAGTGTTACATGTACATGTGTCTTTCTCGGTATTTTGATTTACGGACATCTCGTCGTAATGTCTAATAATAATTCGCTGGCATACTGGGCTCCACTTGCCCTGATATCGTTGTTTTATTGTAGAAATGTTCCGGTGGAATCTTTCACCATGCTCATCGCAGACGCTGCCCAAATTTTTAGGAAAAAAGTCCAAACGAGAGTGCAGGAAGTGTATTTTTAAAGTTATGTGACAACTTAAAGCTTTATAGGAAGTTAAAAGATCCTCGACAATACTTTTATAGTCATTTAATCGATGATTTCCAGGAAAATTTGAAGTTATGAAAGATACCCAAGCAAATTTTTCCAGATCAGAGAGTTTTTCCTTAAAAAGTTCATTTTTTATTAATTTTCTAATTTGAGGACCTACAAATATGTCCTCTTTCATTTTTGCTTCACTGATTTTGGGAAATTTTTCTTTTTGGTATAAGAATCCATCACCATCCCAATTTATTGCTTTCACGAAGTTTATAATAAGGCCAAGTTATATGAAGAGGCCGCAAAAATAGATTATCAAGTTGTACTAACGGAGCATACTTATTTTTGTTTTTTGTTTTGATGTAAAAGATTTTCATTTGGGCCAGTCTTTCTTAACGTAATGATTTTTGTCTGTCCCTACTATCCCATTCACAAATAGAACAACAGAATTAAATATATCCAAGCTGTAATCCAAAAACAAGTGCAATAACTTTTAGATCTCCACAAATTTTCCATTCATGTTTGTTATATTGAATTTTATCCAAAATAAATGTCATGGTTTCATACGTCTCTTTCATGTTAGCAGCGTGATCAATCGGTATGGACCACAAATGTAACAAAACTTTTCAGGATCATTTTTACACTTTCTTTCCATAATTTAAGAATCATCTCACTCGGCAAACACAAAATACAAGCACTTTATTAAAATACAATATATCCAGAATTGAAAAGTTAAGGTACAACAGTTAAAATTTTATTTTTTGGGAAGGTAGCTGTAACACATAAACTAGACCTGATCAAAACAAAATAAATACGGTGTTATAATGAGGGTAGGTAAGCATTGCAAAATTGGTAGTCACTTCTCTTGTTAAAAAAATTTGTTGACCAGTGTACTTACTTGCAAAATACTCGTGAAACTTAAGTGTTTTGGCTACTAGTATTCACGAAAATAAAAAAGTCGTCATGTTCAGCTGTGTATCGCTGTACTCTGACTTTGTCTAATCACGCGCATTAGTAAAAGTTTAGTCAATAAAAAAAGCACTTAAAGGACACATAGCAAATGCTCCGTCCATTGTTACTTGGAACGAGATTTTATGATTGGAAAACATAACTTGTATGGAAAGCCATCTATGTGTATGTGATACGTTCCATTGCTAAATACAGTCACACCGTCATAATATTATTATTAAAAACATTAAATTTCGACCACCTCGTTATAAAGAAACCTACTTTTTACGCGGGAATAAATATTAGCTAGCGACACTAATAATATAGCTGTAGAAATCTGTAGTACATTTTTTATCTCCAGTGGCCACGGCAATGACTGAGGAAACTAATCTTGGAAACTTATCTTTAGTCATTGTATACACTCTTATCTATGGTCATTGGGCCACGGTCAAACTAGTATACACAAAGTACATTACTTATATCTGATATATAGTCAGTGACACATGCTATCTTAGCGACATCCCGTGACGAATCCTCGAACTACTGAATGACTTGTACATATCAACATCTATATGTAAATAAATACACATCTAATATAGTCCTCGCCTCATTTAATTTTTTTATTGGATTCTTGTAGGTTTAATAAAAACACAATTATTTCAATAATCTTTTATTACCATACAAATACCTATATCATTTATTAACATAAACCGGCATAACATAACGTTAATATTTACAAACTTAAAACTAAAAATACATTTAATTCTCTCGATAGATCCACCTTGTTGACGCAGATAAAACAATATGTTCCGGACATATATCCTTACCTCTGGCAATCTTACAGCATTTATTTAATACTTTAATAATTTAGTCATTTTGTGAGACACAGGTATTCTATTAAAGCCAGCCACTATATTAAAATCAAGTCCTTGGGTAGTAGCCGGGGTCAACAATGAATACACTTGATCGTAGGAGTCAAAAACAGAGCACAGTCATAAAGTAAAGCAGATTTGCCAGGGTCCATAAAGTCGTTGAAAAAAGCCACAAAAATTAGATAAAATTAAAATAAAATTTTAATTCACAACGAAAGCGATGAAAAAAAACAACATTTAAAAAAATTTAATTAGCAAACGTTACATTTCACGCTATTTTGTTTCATTTCACATTATCTTATATACAATTTCATATCATCTAGATGTATGTAAAATATCTTTTATTTTTACTATTTTCAAACGTTATTTATAATTAAAAATTTCGTAATAAACAAACTGCTTCAACGAAATAATCAATTGTCAATTAATTGAAATAAAAAAATTTTTTTTATGAACGGAACGCAAAATGTCTCTCTGTTGTTACTACATAATTACCATTTTATGACTACTCTGTTGCTAGAAGTAGGTTTTAATGTCTTTTCATTATAACTTGAAGTATTTTTATTATATCATCCGTCATTGTTGTATTTTATTATTGCAAACAAATTACATTACCTCAATATTAATATACATATTTTTATCAAAAGACTGTAATCAACACACTAGCGCCATCACTTGAGGAGTCCTCGAACTAAAAATACCATATCAAAATGCTCTAACACAAATTTGGACTAAGTGAAAAGCCCCTGCTAGTATATTAGTAATCTGTGATTCTGTGCCACGGTTTTCTGTTTTTCTCCTTCTAGTTCTCAGGAACAAAAAAAAAATTGTCAATGTTGTCTTTTCTTTTTTTAATGTTTTTTTTCTGTTTTTTTTGTTAGTTGTTATGTATTGACTTTATTTTTAATGTCTTCTCTAAATGATTGAATTTTACCATAAATAGAGAATGGAACCTGATTCTACTACATGGGAAAAAAATTCAAGGGATGTAATAAACGAAGTATGTTTTCCATTCTCTGTGAGCTCGGAGTATGTATTGGTTTAATTTACATAAAACTTGTTTACTAGCTTACAAACATTTTAGCACTGGGCTTGTAATAAATAATAATATGTGTACCACATAACGCATGACTTTACAAATGGAATTGGGAAGCAACTTTTAACATCAAAACAATATAAAAAAGTTCCTTTTTTACATTAACCTGTCTGTAAATGGAACTTTTAAATCGGTACCTCGGATTTATAAAGCAGGTGAACCAACAACCACTATACTAACGGGTTCATTGAAATTAATACATACCAATGAAAATGAATTTAGTCTCAGGCCATCCAGTCAACAAAAAGTTTTAATTTTAAGTTTTTAGTACATGTCTGTTTTCTACTGATTTCAGTAACCTTAAGCTATACACAGACTTAACAAACGAAAACGGTGAAAGATACTCGCATAAACAAATTATAGATAAATTGAAAGATATTGGCCTTATTCCTAGAAACATCAAGTGTTCTATGGCTAAACCTGATTGCAGGGTAATATGTAAAACAGCAAGAGTGATAGACAGGTTAGACAACACATATTGTTTTTATTTTACACTTATATCGAAAGAAGTATGTAAGGACTGCAAAGCTTGGCGTTCCATTCTCTGACTACCCCATTAGGAACACAGCTTGAGTTTGTTCTTTGTATATACAGGGTTAATTTAAAAATACTAATAACTTCAGAGTAGCTTGTACTAAACATTATCCTCAATAATTTGTTTTACGACTCAAAAATTCATAAATTTTTTCTTTCATACAAAAATAAAAATACATTAAATGTTTCTGAAAATGGCACCTATTCTACCCAGTCGCTAAAGCTACACACACGCAGCGCCGCGCTGAGGCCCGATGCGCTTGCACTGCACCATTGGTAATACATACAGAGTAAATATGTTTCAGACAGTACAACAAAACTTAAATATTTTATGAGGAATTTATTGAGTTTTGAAAAAAGTCGTAGAACAAAAGTTAGGTATGTTGACAGGAATTTTGCACTAAGAGGTTATTAGTATTTTTAAATTAACCCTGTATGTACTTCTTTCGCCTTCTCGAATCTCATCATTCTCCTCAGGTACTTTTGCTTATATGAGTGCTTTAGACTTTCCGTCAGCTAATTGTCTATTTGATATTCATAAGTCGGCCTTAGTCTTCCTTACCTTCTACTATACCCACTTTCACTCAAATTTTATTTATTAATCTTTCATCATTAATTCTTTCAATGTACCAGAACCACCTAAGTATTCCTTATTCACTTTTACAATAACATTATCCTCCAACCTTGTCATACTGCATAATATCTTTTCATTGCTCATGTTGCTGGCGAGGGTGACACAGTACATAATATTTACTAGGGACACTATTTATAAATACGAAATAATGAATGTCTACAATCTAATTTCAGGGTTCAGTGGGTATGTGAAGCTTGTGGATCAAGACAGCCAATCCGCATAGGTTCTTTCTTCATGAGGCTGCAATGTTCAATAGTGCAAGTTTTGCAGATGATATTAGCCTGGTGTGAGGATGCTGACTATGCAGTTGTTGCGGAATATTTTGGTAAAATATTAGGCATACTTAATAATTTTTGTTAATTATTAAGGACCGTTCAAATACATACATACATATCCTCACGACGTATCCCTAACGGGGTAGTCAGAGGAGGAGCGCCGTTCAAATGTTATTTATAAAACAACAACTTATTAAAAAAATTATCAAGTATTAATTTTGTACTTATTAAGCGCAACTCATGTGTATATGCACCGACCGTAACCAGAGAATATGTGTAAAAGAAGGCTAACTCCCTCTTGGCGCGTAACGTAATCGCCTACTCTCGGCAGGATACGTAGAATTGTTGTATGTAGGGCGAGAGATGCGGACAGCATCTCATTTAATTATACATATATGTATAATACTATATAAGTATATAATAAAAAAAACAATGCATATAAATATGATTCTTATGTTTGTTAAATTTAATTTCTTCTAAAGACACTCATTTATGCGATTTAGACATTTTTGTATTTGGTACAATGTGAATAACGAAATAAAGACAAACGAAAGTTGTCACGCAGTTGGCAGTGGCCATGCGGCACGTCAGCCGTTATTACATGACTAATCGCGGCTACTATAATCTATGACGGCTACGGTGCGACTTCAACTGGCGCTATAATAATCACCCATAATCTCGCTAAATACTACCGTAGTTTGTGTGCCACGGCGCGTGCGTATATGCGCGCACACATACAAAATGCGTACTCTAGCTTTCTATAAACACATTCATACTGTTAACTGTTGTGTGTACTGTCCATGACTGACCATTTTAGTAATGTTAATTAAATGGCGACCACACCTACAGTGTCAACGTCCAATTTCACTGAGACCAATCAGGTCATAGCCTGTCATCCCACGCCTCATAACTTTGTTTTCACTGTAAAGTTATTCAAAGGGTCATCTATGGCAGAAATACCTAAAGTGGATTCCCCGGAATCCAAAGGTTCCGTATAAACCGTTGGAAAATTATGGTTACCGCCATTTGTGGTGACATTATTTTTCGCGCGGAACTTGGTCTCAGCATACATATTGACAAACATTGAACCATTTTTATTACTACTACTATTACTACTAAAAAAAATTGCTCGACTTTTGACCTATTAATAGTTTTCTTAGGAAGCAGTGAAATAATTTCATTCATCTCATTAATCTTTATTTTAAATATTTGTAATAAATAATTATCACTCTTATTTGCAATTGCAGTAGGTATTTTTTATTATTGTAGTTTGCTATAGAGTTCCATAAATTAAATAGGATTTATTGAGTGCTCCGTGGTCTTAAAAGCTTAGGAACCACTGATCTATGGTCTTACTAGCAGTAGAACGTTTAATATTAATTACCACATAATTATATTCAATGGTACAAAATTCATATAAGTAAAAATACCTTACGCACGAATGATATGGGTGAATGTAGTTAGTAATTAATTAAAGCTGTCGGCAAAAATCGGTGTTCTAAAATAATATAACTGTTTTATTACTGTTACATGCATTCCTTTGTTACAGGGAGGTAAGTTATTTCAATTTTTTTTTAAATGAATATGTATTGCTGTACATATTATACTAAAATTATTAGGCGATTAGTTTATAATTAAACTAGGAGGAATATTACTTTTTCTGTAATAAAAACACTTTAGCAAAAAAATATAATATGACGTTCGTACATTTAAAAAAAGAATATGCATGTAATATAATCAAAAACAATATTTAAAAAAAAATAGTAATTTCATGTACATTGTTATATGACTGACTTGGCCATCTGTGTAAAGTTGTGCAATAATAATTCTAATTTCTGGTCAGTTCAATTTAGAAAAGTGAACTTTTCAAAAATTTTCTTAGTCTGGGTTTAAAGTCTGCCTCTGGGTTTGGCGTGGTGTTTATAGTGTTAAGTTCAGAGCTCAGAACAATACATAAACGGTATGTTTGTTTGGGAATTTATTATGTTATACGTATAGTACACCATCGACCTACAAGACTGGCAATGCAGAACCAAAAATTGTCACCCAAGGAGTAGTCAATTGGATACAACTCATTTAGTCGATCAGATGCAAATCATCCATCAATGTAATACACTCAAAGTTTTAGCAATTATCAAATGCACTTATTGGAGCATATTATTTCAGGAGTTAAATTGAAAGTAGCTCTATCTATATATGATAAATTGGATGAATTGGCTGTGAAACAATACAAGAAGATTAAGTTAGGAGGAGAAAATAATGTGGTGCTTGTGGAGCTGTACCCGGATTGCTTAAATAGATTGTCACCAGATACCACTGACCAGCTCCATGTTCACAGGATATTAATGCTGGCTGATACTAAAGTAAGATAATATGGATAATTAAATGCTGGTTAGGGGGCTCAGAGTTTATTTTCATACACACTTCGATGACACATGTATGAAAGAAGAATGTGAAATGAAAAGATTGATTATGAATGTGAACAAAAATAAGGTTCCGCCATGAAATTCTGTAAAAACTCGAATCGCCCAAGCAAGCTCATTTGGCCTTCAAATGGAATTCTCTGAACCAAACATACTAGGAGCGAAGCTAAGTGATCTTGGATGCGCGTTTGTTGGCGATTGCTTTAAGAGTAAACATCTCAGCTGATATTTCGTCTTACTGTAATTTAACTTCTGACATAATTACGTTAAATAAAACTTGCTGTTGTGTTTCGTTCAGTGAGTCGGAGTGCCGGTAGTCCATCTTCTCCCTCCCCTCCTTTCCCTAAAGACCGGCAATGCACCCGTGATTCCTCAGACGTTGCGGGTGTCCATGGGTGGCGGTGATCACTTTCCATCAGGTTTCCCTTGCTTGTTACCCTCTATTTTTATAAAAAAAAAAATACTTTTTCTGAAAGGTTGTATTTCCATTGCATTCATCTTACTTTCACTCCAATGTCGAACATATCCAGGCATCAGTATTGTACAGTAAAGTTCGCACCAACACCACATTGCGGACAGAAGCTTCTAATTAATTCTTCACAATAGTCTAATGAAATGAAACATTCAGGATTTTGTTAATCAAAAATTATGTTACATAATATTTTGATCATATATTTAGCTATAAAGTAATTTAACTGTACCATTGTTAATCACATTATAAAATAAACATTTTTCAGCATATTCCTACTCGATATTGGCTTCATGTTATAAGAGATGACATCAAAAAGGGCAGTAATTTGAATGATCAGGTAATTGAAGAATAGTAATAACAATTTTAGATTCTTGGCTGTATTCTTTGTATAGTAGTAATTCATTGGTGAGAAAAAGAAATATTGTACTATGATTATATTACATATTAATACGTCAAACAGTTATTGAAATGAAAATATTATTAAAGGCTAGCTACATATTACCACAGATTAATTAGTTATACCGTGACGTCATAGGACAACCACAGTTTTTGCATTTTTATTTATATAGACTAGTGATTCCCCGCATTAAATTTGATATAAAAATTAGCCTTGATTACTCTGAAAAGTCATTTAATTGTAAAAAAGTCAGTCAGCCGTCACGCTGATTAGCCTGGACAAAGGGACAGAAAAATTTTGAAAACTCGTGTTTGGGTTTTGGTAATGTGTATATAATCATAACAAAACAATCTTTGATTTAAAAATACTCCAATACAAAGCATTTTTAAGTGGCATTGTCACGTTTCGTTACAGTATTTGAAAACAGAAGTTGAAAAAGTGTTGGCAAGCGTGACAATAGATAACTCAACAGTTGTGACTGGTAACAACGTACCGGTAGTAGCCGGCGCCTCATCGATACAGCAGCTCTTGCAACATGGTGATGCTAATATGCAGCATTTTTGTAAGTAATACTACGGAGCGTCATACGTAAGCGAACAGTTGCTATTGCGTAGAAGTTGCTTACGTCACTAAACGCACTCAGGTGTATTGCGGGGCGCAATAGAGTAGACCCGAACAGTTGGTTTTAAAAGCACACGCACAAACCGTTCAATTTATTGCTAATTTAACTTTTATTATTCTTAATATGTTATTATTTTTATTATTCGTAATGCTAATTTAACTTTATTAAAATTTGATTACATTTTAACAATTACTGTTTGTGGATGCAGCTAAAGATGTATAATTCTGATTGCGCTAGACTACTTATCTTGTGTTTGACGCACATGGCGGCGCGGGCGGTTTGAATTAATCTATCATTAATCAGACTACCTCCATTCGACTACATTGTACACTACCATTTGGTGATTATTTAACAGCTATGTCATATACGGGCGGCCTATACACCTACAATAATAATACGCATTATTGATGATTCCACAATACCTACTATTAAACGTTAGGGTGTAGTATTGAAAGGTACCGCAGAACACAAGATTGACTAACTATTAATTGATTGACTAACTATTGATTGATTAACTCAAATTTGACTGCGCAATATTTTTTCATTGCACTGTGTAGGGTTAATATTGAGTAATATTTTTTTTTTCCAACAAAGTCACCAGCACGGCTGCAGGCAATACTTCGTCGTCAGACATGTTGCTCGCACGGAAATATTGACTCGAATAGCTCGCCAATTTTATTGGCTAAATGTTATTGAACGTTTGGGTTCAAAGGGGCATTGTTTTATTCGTTTGTTTTGTATTTGATTTACCGTAGATACACACACTTTTACACAAACATACACACACTTTTTAAATCTGACCCTACAAGTATTCCTAATCTACAGTGTTGCTAATCAAATAACTATCAACAGGTATTCAATATTTTTGCAAAATGAAAGTATTGTGCAATATTATTGTAGGTGTATGGACCGCCTAAGTCAGACTCTCATGCGCAGCGTCATTAATCCGTAGCCAATTTATTTTATCGGCCCTCTTGTTATCGAAATATTACAAAATTACCACAGATAGCGTTGTGAAGCTAACAGTTTGAAAAAAGTTCTGAAGTTTTGTGAGATCTGGATGCAATGGCGTTCGCGAATAATTTCAGAAGTAGTAAGCTTTAAGCGTATATTATATTAAAGTGAAACAATGTTAACAGCTACGCAAAAATCAATTAATGTGTAAAAGTTAGAGTACGTTAGAGTAGGTACATATAATTTGTTGCATCTAAGGTTGCAAGCACAGCTAGTAAAAAATGATCATAACTCCGTTTAAATTCAATTTTCCAAGGTAAATTAATTGTTTCATTCCAATAGACTAGACATGTTAAAAATACATAAAATCATTTTTGACATTTTCCAATAAATATTACATTGTCTTATTTATAACACGTTTTATCAAAAAATATTCAAAAAATTCTTTACGTTTTTGCCAAATTGGGTTAAAACGGACGATTAGTTATTTTGCGGCGTAGTTACCACCCATATGAGTTGATAATATCATAATTAATTCGATGTACATAAATAAATTGTAGTACCATAAACAGTGTATACTGGCATATAGACGTACAAAGAGTGCCAGTGAGAATATAATCTTTTATGATAGCGGACTAGTAGGAAAGGTATACCAAACGAGACGCTATGTAACCGTTTTTGAATGACAGGTCGTCACAAGTCGTCACGCTTCGGAGAACGCTGTGGATTTATTTTATTATTTTGTGTTGTACTTGTTTTATTTCAAAGAAGCACTATGTTTTTTAATAACGATTACGTGGTTTGTATGTCATTGTGATATTACATATCACAATAATGAAGGGAATCATTCATTTCATAGGTGACATTGGCCAATTAAAAATCGTCACGCGTCAATTAGCTCTGTGTTCGTCTATATACCACTATATACTAAGTGTATGGGTAGTACATACGTGTCTATTATGCAGTCAAAGTCAAATCAATTTATTCAAGTAAACCCAAATGCAAAGTATTTTTGAACGTCAAATCTACTTTAGTTCGGTTCGAAAAGAAAACCTGAATACTGAGAAGAACCGACAAGAAATTCAGTCAGGTATCATTTTTTCAACATCTTTATACAATAGTTATTTAAAAATACAATATCTACAAAGCCAGTAAATGCATATGCAGAGAGGATCACTTCCAGTCTATTGTTGTGTCTTCAATGAAATCGCTAATTTTGTAGTATGCTTTTCCAATCAGTGTGCGTTTAATGACAAGTTTAAATCTCAGTGACGTCACGCATATGGCGGCAAGCCGTGTCGCTGTGCGCGGCGTCCCGGGACCTGTGCAGCGGCGCGGGGGCTGCGGGGGTCGCGGGGGCCGCGGGGGTCGTGGGGGCCGCGGGGGCCGCGGGGAGCATGTGCGCCGTGGCCGTGCAGCGGTACCTCACGGCGGCGCTGTACCGGACTCGCTTTGGCGGCGGCGGTGGCGGCTTCTACCGACACGTCTTGGGCGTCATCGCTGACGAGGTCACCGAGAAGTGGGAGTGATTTTAAATAATCCATGTTTAAAGCCGCCGGCTATTAATATTAGCCAGCGCTACTTGCAAGTACGTTGGCCACATTTTTTTTATGCTCGCTGAAGAAATCTGAAAATAGGTAAGTACTTACCACGGGGGTGAGACTTAATTGTAGCAGTAATTTTAATAACTTGTAGCCGCTGCTAAAACTTCTAATGCGGTTCTCGGCCCGTTCTCAAGGGAATTTTAAGAATGTCAATTTCAACTTCGACAAAAACGATCCAATATATCTCTCTACATCCTGCCATAAGCGTTGACTAGCGCTATTGGCACTCGCATTGGCCTTTGGAGTAGCCCTGTACATGATATCATTTTAATTTTGATTGACCTTATGATTGCAAAGCCAACAGGCAATTATTGTAATGTTTTTGTTGCATTGTCCATATTGTTAAATGATAATTGCATATTCGGTTTCCTGTGCCTGGTATGTTGGCCATAGGAAATCTTGAATTAAAATCTACAGCACACTGACAGCTTCCATGTTCGTTGTGACTATTCTTATAGATATTTTTTTATTTCGTTGTTCACTGTTGTTAAGTGACCTGATTTTTTGGGAATCTCTTATTAATACTGAATTATAAATGTTTCTGTTTTTCCTTAATATGACATTGTCAAAATGTATTTAATATTGTTACTTTATGAATTGTTTTATATTCTTAATGAGAATTATTTTATTCTAAGAGTAGTCGAGTGTGGATTTGTCATCAAATTAAGAATCAATACAGTAGGCTACTTTGACCATTTCTTGACGTTCTTGATTATTTCGTGGCGACTTAATTTAAAGATAGATTTAGTAGTCATGAACAAAACTGTGAAACAATATTAGAAATTTAAAGAAAAATTAATAAAAAGAGTTATTCGATTTGTATCTATTGCAAGTTATATAAATCTATAAGTTATATATATCTATAGCATAGTATGCAAAACTCATGATTAAATCGCAGCCGAGGATTTGTCATACCTTAGTAAAATAACGACGGAAAGAAATATGACATATTTAGAAACTGAAAAATATCCATTGATGTCTGAATATTCACTAATAAATGAAAATGAAGGCGGGTATAGTTTCGGTAAAATAGTGAATACGGATATGCCAAGAGCGATCTAATATGGAATCGTTTTATTTTCAATCATCTATTGAATAAAAATTTTGGTTTTAATTCAATAGATGCATTTATATTTCATTAATAATCATTACCTACTATAATTATGAAATGTGCCTTATTTGGATATTACATACTGTCTTCCACAATGCCTTTTACTTCAGGATTTTATGTTTGTGATATTGTAAATAGAATGATTTATTTTTATTCAAAAAATAAAGTTTATGCATAAGTAAAATGTTATGTTTAGCAATACTTACATCACTTTTTGTTTAAAAGGTCTGATATTAATTTTGTTTTTTTAGTGTACATAATATTAAATATTTCATAAGAACTAAGAAGAACAATATAATATTTACCTAATTATAAGGATTTAGATATGCCACTATGATATGTAAATCTTCATTAACATAGTATAAGTCATTTGCTTCCATGTTGGTCTGAGAGTGAAAAAAAAACGAAATGTGTCAGATGCGAATTTCCCACACAGGGCGTGAAATTCAGTAAATATGGTTTATTATTAAAATCTTGTACATACAGGAGATGGGTTAGCATTAACAATCTGTTACTATCTGTTTCCATTTGAGCATTTGTAAGTCCCAATATTAGCGTTAGGGTGTGATTTTATAGCGCCTTCATAGCGTAAGGTTCGTCATTTTAACATTCAATAAGTTGACTAGTTCGAACTACCTTTGTTTATATTTCATATGAAAAGTAACGCGTTTTATGATTAAGTATTCTGACTTATAACTGCAACAACACGACTAATTAGTATGGTTATACGCCAATAGTAAATAGTCCTGGGCTGAGAGTTCATAGTCTCGTTAAAAGCAGTATGTGAAATTATCAAATTTCAAAGAATAATTTTCAGAAAGGAGATATAAAAATTGGAATATAGTTCATAGTACCGTGATCGAGGGTTCATAGCCCCGTGATCGAGGGTTCATAGCCCCGTGATTGAGAGTTCATAATCCCGTGATTAAGAGTTCATAGTACCGTGATCGAGGGTTCATAGCCCCGTGATTGAGAGTTCATAGTCCCGTGATCGAGGATTCATAGTCCCGTGATTGAGAGTTCATAGTCCCGTGTTTGAGGGTTCGTAGTCCTGTGATTGAGGGTTCATAGTTCTGCGACTGAGGGTTCATAATACCGTAATTAAGGGTTCACCATCCCGTGATTGAGGGTTTATAGTCCAATAATTGAGGGTTTATAGTCCCATAATTAAAGGTATATAGTACCATGAAGTCCCGTAGAATAGTCAGAGAAGAAAGTAAAAATAAAAATGTGTAAAGGCTTGTAACAAAAATATTACATGTAAATCAAACTCTTTATCGATATTAAAAAAGCCATTATTTTGGAAACCATATCTGCTAAACAACTCTCGACTTTATAAAGATACTAACAATATCTGTTTCCATTTGAACATTTGCAAGCCCCATTATTAGCGTTAGGGTGTGATTTTGTAGCGCCTTCATAGCTTAAAGTACGTCATTTCAAAATTCAATAAGTTGACTAATTGGAACTAGCTTTGTTTAAATTTCATATGAAATAACGCATTTTATGATTAAGTATTCTGACGTATAACTGGAACTCTCGTATACCGTAATACTCGTGTCAGCAGAAAGAGTTCTTACTTCCGCGGATTTGTGGATTCGTCGATCACCAATTTCCGTGAAATTATTAAATAAGAATTGCTATACAATAATATATAAATATATTTGTTAATTTGTGTTTTAATAATATTAATCGTTAAGTCGATCATTGTTATTAATGATGTCTAAGGTTGTATACAAAGATATATGTTATAATCGTGTAATACGTAGGTTTCCCGTCCTTTGACTAAAAGGCAATAGAAGCTATGTCCTGTGATCGATTTTGACTTTTAAATGTGGAGCTACTAATTTTAAAATCCTTCATCGATCTCTGGTATTATAACAATATCTTTGACAATTTTTGAGATATACTTCACCTGAAAGACATAGGAATAAGTAACAAAAGAATCAATGAAAATTTTTACAAATAAAAGTTAGCTAAATCACAGTTTTTATCAATCTTTTAGTCAACAGATGGCAAACGCACGATTTTGTCTTCCTTGAAGAAAACTTCTGTAGCCTAAGTAATTGATATTACAATAAAGTATTTTAATTATTTTATGTATTACGTATTTTCTGTTCAACAATGTTGAGAATTTATCTAAGGTTGAGAACTAAAGATCCGAATACATTGGGTAAAGATCAATCTTATTTCTTCGCATTATAATGCTTTTTAAAATAATATTATTTCTTACTATTTAATCAGTATATACAAGTCGTAATTACTCAATTTCGTTTTAGCCAGTTTGTCGCCGAACTATATTTTTATGTATAAAAAAATTTAAAATCTTATATTTAAGTCCTGATCATTTTACTTCAATGTAGGTACATTCCAATACCTATTCATAATTTTTTAACCGAATTCAAAAAAGAAGATTCTCATTTTGTCTGTAAACGAAGCGTACGAGTCGGACATAACTTTCGAAAGAACGGTAAGTTCATGAACTGATTTTTGTTCCGTTTGGTTAAGTATTGCTCCAAGGTGATCCCATTTAAATTTCACTGATAATTTTAGTATATCATTTCGTTCAATAATTGGAAAAGTAGTTCGTTGTAGATGTACTCTAGATATTTTAGTCGAAGCTCACACAAAAGGGAAAAATAATTTAAAAAAAAAAAAATTAAACTGACTTCAATAAAAACACCGAAAATTACAAAATAACTGTTCTGTATTAATTAAAACTTAAATACAAAAATAACTACAATACCTAGGTATCTATATAATTAACTGCCACTTATTGAAGTCGGTGCCAAATCTATGAACAACAACAGAAAGTCTATTATGTAGTAGGTAGGTATAGGCTTGGCACCGGTAAAGTTAATTTTGTAGGCACTTGAGTTTTGATTCGTAAACGATAGTTACTAATTTTGTACGTTTCTGTGGTTTTTTTGAAGTTGTTTTAATTTTCGTCTAATTTTTATCCTATTACGCCGTAGTAAAAAGGATTGTTTTTAGCAGCATATATACATTATATGTACAGTACATTATATGTATGTATCTGTTCCTTAACCGTTCAACGTATGAGATGATAATGAGTATTAAATTCTAGAGCTTGAGAAGATATTTCAAAAATATATAGCAGTGGGTAACAGCGCGATATAGAACCTTAGACTACAAATAACTCCAGACGCCTTGTCCGAGAAACAACGGTGAGGCAAATCTGATAAGCTGACTCACCTGTACATACGACATACTTATTTATTATTAGAAAAGCTGATCGGCCGCTATTTCGTTAGAAAACAGCACCCACACATCTACATTTTATTCGATTTTATTTGTCTCAGTACGGGACAGGCTGTCTGAAGTCTATACTAAGTATATAGAATAATATTTTTCATATGAAAAAGATAGAATTAAAAATAAAATTTTTAAGTTATACCTGATACAAAATTAAATAACTATTTTCTTGAATTAGCTGCCGTAGTTGCAGAATACCAGCATGCATTTTTTTAATAGGCCGCCGAGCGGTAACGAATTCAAGAAATTATAGATTGGAGTTTTGTCATCTCGGTTGCAGTTTTTTTCAAATAGTTGATTTGTAGTCTTATAACTTATTTTTATTCTGTGCGATATTTTTGGGAATAAAGCAATGATAAAAACTGCAATTTCTACGCATATTATTATCGGAATGATAATTGATGTTTATAATACAAGTTTCATGATAATACATGTTTGCTTCGCAGACTTCGTGGTAGGTAACCGTAGCTACCTATAAACAGCTTTCATTTGATACCTCCACATATTATGAGAAGCAAAATCTGTGGATACCTAAAGTCCTCAAAAACATTTCTTTTTTACCTGTGTATCCCAAAGCTGAAAACGGAAGTTGACTTCTGCCTTCGGGCCACCGCTTATTATATCTAACTGTTCCTTTTAGCTGTTTTCAAATAATCTTCGAGAAAAACTGTTGCGACAGACAAATAGACAGACACCCAGGTGATTCCATATGAGGTTCTTTTTTCCAATTTTGGAACGAAACACAAAAAACCCTTCGATTCGTCTTCCGTCTTCCGTAGTCGGCATTACCGTTCACAGTTAAAATGTAAGTACCTTCTTTGGTGACTCAAGAGAAACCTGAACAGAAATACCCAACGGTTAGGGAATGAGACAGAGTTATGTGGGATTTTTATACACGAAAAGTGTGGTGGTCATTCTTTGCGCGTTATCGAAGGGCTCCGGACCATTTACGGAACGTACCAAAGTCTCTTTAGCGTTGTGCCGAAGCACTTCGGGGGTGGCGGCAGTGCGCATCCCTGTCACCTCTTTAGTCGCCTCTTGGGACAAGTAAAGAACACCGTATCCTTATTAATTGGATGATTTAATAAATAATTATTAACAAATAATGTTCAAACTCTTATGTCACCAAAGAAAATTTACCTAGGTACTCCAATTATACCATGAACGCTCATGCCGACTACGGAACTCTACTCCGTGTCTAGTTCGTTACGCACTTGGCCGGTTTTTTATGTAATATTCTCATAGGTATGTGATTGTACACTGCATGTCTCTACCTCGGTGGGCATTTACCTTTAAGACAGCACTACCGAATAAGGCTGTCGGATGAACTGGCCTGGCCGGCTATTAGACCGGAGCTCTGAGAAAGGCGAGCGGAGTAGAGTGGGCCAAGCGGTCTCGTTGTCACTTCCTGCTACACCCGTTTAGATAACTGCACCTAATTACTTGCATAAATGAATATCTTAATGATGAGCTTTTTATTTTTAGACCAACGACCTATTTATAAACCTTCGTTCTAAATTATAGTGAAAACCACATAGAAATCCACTTAGAAGTTATAAGAGAATACACACGAAAACTGCGACTTTGTTTCATATAGTATTTAGAGGGAGACTGGAATATTTTAAGCTCTGGCGCCCTGGGCCGCTAGACAAGTGGCAAACGCTTCGTAAAATCGAAACGCTTGCTGGAGTTATTGCTCGTGAAAAGTGCCGTTTGGCTACGTTTTATACGATGGTTTTCACACGAATTTACATTTCGTTTGATTTAATAGAAAGTTAATTACATTTCATTACCAATTTAAAATTCGTTACGCTATGTTACATGGTATTTGTCATTCCATTCTACTAGCGTTTACGACAATTGAGCCACTTGTCTAGGCCCCCTGAACCTGTAAGATTTACTGCCCCATAAATTAACAGAAAAAAAGCTAAAATCTTTTTCTAATGAAAAAGAAATAAACACCATGTATTAAATATTGATATTTTTTGGTGATGCACAAAATGCTTGATAAATTCGTCAATGACACTGTCCCCTGGCACTATCCTAATTAACGGATTTTGTTCAGTCAGTTTCTATATTAAGGATTGGCTATACGCCAAGGGCCGCCCTTCGCAGACTGCCATTCTGGGCCATGGCCCTCATGGCCCTACGGTAAATACGCCACCGGAGAGTTTAAAAAGTGTAAAAAGTACCTGTGGATATAATAGAGTCTACATTTAAAACCTACATAGGAAGAGGATAATATTTTTACGATCTTCGCATATCTTATTGATTCCTTCTTGCCTCGTCGCTATTTAAGTACCTAATAAATAAAGTTTGTTCTTTGTCTAAAACTACAGGTACAGAATTTGTTGAAGTCATAGGACGCCCCGTTTAATTTACAGTTAATTTTGAAATACAATGGTAACGCAATTCGGCGTTTCTGTAATTTCTCGTAATTCGTACCTATTGTTTTGGTGTACCTACCAATGAAATATTAAAAAATTAGAGCTTTATAGTAGTAGGCCTACATACATAAAATGCTTCGCCCTCCAGTGAAGCTCTATGGAGACCAAATTCCAAGAATCGTCCTCGTTGTTGTGCTGCACGCGCCCTCCCGTTTTCCTGCATGCGAAACGAATTTAAAATGTTTAATAACTTTTGAGACGCCTGTTAAACCTTCCAAGCTGGTCTGGAAGAGAAATATAAAAATTAGAGTGTAACAGTTCTTAAATATTTTACTAAAAGTAGTGACAAAAGGCGGTGTAGGTACCTAATTTTGCGCTCGGATGTTCGGAGGTCACAGGTTCCAAATAAAAAAATCAATGAATTAGAAATGACATAAGCATCTTACAGTTGCGCGACTAGCTAAGTATATACTGTTTAGTGGCATGGATACAAAAGGTAACATATTCGTCGGATATTAGTTTAGGCTAGGGGGGGAGTCTGGGACCCCTAAACACTCCCTTAAATACGTCCCTGGTGTAGGTACATATATACCATCGATGTAAATTAGTCAGTACATCATGGTATGTACCTACACAAGGGACGTATACGGTCAGTTTTATCAAATACAAAAATGAAATTGTCAGAATCGACTCTTACAATATTTTAGGGAAATTAGCCCATTATTCGTGGATAAGAAATAAAACGATTATTATCGATGTACCGTTGATTGGCGCCGCGATACAGTTACTCGAAAGCTGTCGACGGCGCAACGCGACAGGTTTATCTACTGGTTAAGAAATCGAGACCGGGATCTCATGTTCATGAACCTATCAACGAAGATAATATTATAAATCAGTAAGTATAATTATTTGTCACATGGAATTTTGTCAAGAAATTGCGTCTATGTAAGTAGATCAAAATTGAGAAATTATACCTAACGATCTGTATATATAAAAATTCATATTTATAATTACTTATATATACACCGACAGTCCAACACCACCAACAAACACCGTTGGATCAATCACCATAAAAGTTTGCATTATGTGTTTTTCCGTGAAGGTTTTCATGCTATCCTCTTTGTTGTAAGTCGCCACCACACGGATAAAGTCGCGGGCAAAAGCCAGTAAAATAACAAAAAAAGAATTAAATAGCTTGCTATGTTGCTGAATAATAATCTTATTTAAAATTGGCGAGTGGCCATTGTGCATCGCCTTTCAAGACGAGGGTCCTGGCTTCGATTCCCAGGTATATTTCACCTCATTGAGCGCTTTTATAATTTATCATTGAACGTTTTTATCGTCACGATTTTACCGTCTACGATACAATAGGTAAGCGAAATGCTTCCCTATTGTGTCATGGAATAAGACGCTATTTCAACCTTCACGGCATAACGTTATCGTGGACGGAAATTTAAAAGCGCCTTCATACAACATTTTGCTTCCCTAGCGTACCGTGCATGGTAAAATCATAGCAATAAAAATGTGCAAAAAAAAGTATTTCTAAGTATAACTTACAATATTAGATAACAACCACAAGCATTTTAATTCAAATCTTTAAACAAATATTCATGCATTTGCATTTCCGTGCTGGTTTACAGAAAGATAACTTGAATATGTGTATCTGGCGTATGAAATATAAACGTAAATTGACTCATCAACCCAAACAAAATAAAGCGCAATTGACAACATTTACACGAGCCGTCGCGTCGCAGGGGTCACCGGGCCAATGGGTTGCCGACTCGCCTCCGCGATATCTTTTATTTATAAATCCGTTCTAAAAATAACATTCTGCAGCTTTCTAAGCTCCTTATAAAGTTAATTCTTTAGTTGTCGCCATATAGGTACAATTATATTTCAATAAATAACTTAGGTACGCTACGCAGTTTCGCAATAAGTTAAGTACCTATTTAAAATTATTAGATTTTTACAATACTTTATTATGAAAGCTCTAGATAGCTATTGAAGAAAAAAATATACCGATATCAGAAAAAGTTAACAGACTGGTAGAAATTTACCCCATATTCAGTCGCAGTCAATTCCAGTTTAGCTATAGGATCGTTGATGTTGGCTGGTAGCTTTACCGCTATCTCAGTAAATAAATAAAAAATGCAGCGGAGAGAGTATACATAGCGGACTTTCAAACCGCAAGCGTGGTTCAGTGCGGTCTCAGACACCTGCCGAGATGGTCAACTACAAAAGAGTTGTGTGTGTATTGGCTGTGGTGACTGTCGTTGTAGGCGCACCGGTTCCGACCGATACGCACTACGACCAGAGGCAGAATGGTACAGAAAATTACAGATTGAACATAGACGGAGTGGTTATCGCAATAGCTCCAGCTGATTCTCTTCTGGCAGCGGCTTCAGAAATAGACTTTAGCGACCTACTCTCGGAGTTGGAAGACTTCAATGACATTCAGAAGCCGAAACCGCCTGTGAATGAGAAACCGCCACAGCTCCCGCTGTTGGATCCGAAACCTCAAGAAGATAAACCAGAAGACACAAAGCCCGAGGCACCTGCAAAACCAGCTGACACTCCCTTGAGCGACGTAAGCGTTAACAATGAAGTTAAAAGTCTAAGGAAGGAAGGACCGACTAGGAAACAGGAAAAAACTCAAAGGTGAGTTCGACCGACCTGCAAAATGTTGACTTTACAATTATTATAATTTAATGATTATAATTATTTATAAATAATAATTGCAAAAAAATCTAAATTACTGTCAATAACTTATTATTTAGCCTATTTATTTGAAATATAATAGTGAAAATTGATGCAGCAAATTTTAAATTAAATATGATTTGTATGCTTCACGAACATTTCCTATATTCGAAAACCATTTCTATTATCTATTCAGAAAACTATTTGTATAGTTTTTCTTAAAAAAGGTCTCTCAATAAAAAACTTATCAACATTTTTTATATTTTCAGATTGAAGAACCGTCTCGCGCATATTCTGCTACCTTTGCTGAGAAAAACACGCCATCACTAACCCCACCGATACGATGTCAATTAGTCGTAATAAGCTGTACGAAATGAATAGATAAGATTGTAATTAGAAAAGTTTATTGCAATTGTCAAAAGGTACTAAATTATTTAAGTATTCAAAAATACTCAGTTTTCAGATAATTGTGTTTAAAGCAATGACAGTGATATTTCAATGCATTTATATTTTTATTTTAGAATTAGATATTAGGCGTAAGGTTTAGATATTAAATTTTCATTACATGATTGTAAGGATATTGTTTCGTTGAAAATAAACGATAATTTTTATTAAAAAATCTATAATCGTCGTTTTTGTACTAATATTTATTGTGCTACCCTTATGTTGTGTTACAACTAACAAGTGCTTTTTAGAACACGAATAAGTGAGCTATACCTAATGCCTATTTACTTTTATAATTATAAAATTATAATTTTACAATAACGTTATTCATTTAAATTATCGAAATTTAAAAAAGTTCAAGCTATCTTTTCACACCAACATCAGATTCTGTTCTGCGTAGTCACGAAAAACTTTAGGCACTTAAATGGATGAGGGCTATGCAAGAGATGAATCTCTTAGATTCACCCAAAAGCTGTTCTTATTACATAATTTATAATTTTTCTATTATTCTATTTTTTGGGCTTATTAGTCGTCTACAACCCTGTACATCCATATTTTTCCGTAATAAACGGCGAACTTAAATAAAATCACCTGACTGGCCAATTAATGTGTCTATACTCTATAATATACTATATATAATGTGTCTATACTAAATAATGTGTCTATTCATAAGTTCACATAATCCACCTGTTAGGATCATATCTATACGATTGTTTCTACCTAAAATTCTTCTACTCACGTTGAGGTCCAGATCTTCATGAAATATTTGTGATAATTCGTTTACAATTTAACTTTAAATAAATTCAAATCTCTGCGACTTTCCGCAATAGGGCTGAACAGAGTCGGCTTCGATGTGAATAACAGTTTTAGTCCCTCAACGTGTCAGGTGGGCATCCTATCAAAGACTATATACGACCCCAACATGATTTGGAAAAATCCGTTTTCCTAATTAAGTATTTACTGTTCTTAAAAAAAAAGTTTTACCCAACGAATTCGGAAAGTTTTACCTAATCTTGTTGATTCTATTCCATACAGATTTTTGTCGAACTTGTGTTAGATTTAATGTCCAATATGATAATTGTTTTTTTGATCATGGAGAATAGAGTTAAAGTCTGCCTGTCCGTATGTTATGGTCGATTTATTCTAACATCTTTACATCTACCGAGTAGTCTGGCACAAAGACTTAAATTGGTAATCTAAAACCAACATTAAGAATCAAAAATTTAATAATGGGTATTTTCAACCCGTTTAATTTTTTTTGGGTTCCGTACCAAGTGATTATATTGCCTTTGTTCCGTACGTCTGATGAAAAAAAAAAAACCTTTATCACTCGCGTGTCGGTCCGTTCTGTCACAGCTTATTTTCTCCGAATCTACTGGGCGAAGAAAGTTATCTTTTGGTACTTATTAAAAGGGCATAGTAAGATCTATAATGACGGCAGCGTAGCAATGAAGGGCCTCGCTCATGAAGTACAGAAGTATCTAAATGAAAATTGTAAGTCAAGATTTGTAGAATTTTATTTTTCGCTATTTACAAAGATAGGTACTTATGCACAATGCTACGATAGTATAAGTTTGTAATTTTTGTTTATCACAACAAAATGAATAACAAAGCTTATGATTAGGAAGTATTTTGCTGACGACTTTTATAATATTTTATGTTTCCGTAAGTAAATTCGATGAATTTAAAAAATAGTAGGTAATGCGATTATTTATAATATGAAGATTTTAGAAAGTAGGTCACCTAAGGTGGTAACGCCAGTACAAATAGTTTAAAAACAATGACACACAGTATAAAACAGTAAGCAATAATAGCCGTGCAATAGTACCTTAATATGTATGTATCTACCTAATTTGAATTAAACTGTAAACAGGATCATAGAGTCGTTTTTATTTGAATTACAATTAGAAGTCAGATTTGTATCATTATACTATATTACACACTATAGTACTATAGTACACTTTTGTTTCGGTTAGGTTTCACCGACTTAGGGTGGCTTGCACCAATTACATATTTAAATCTCGATTTAAAGAACTGATACCTCGCTTGCACCGACTATTTAATAGTTGGTGCAAGCCATCCTTAATATCAAAGAGGCAAATTTATACTTTCGTAATAATAAATAGATATAGTTACAAAGTCATTTTGTTTATTTTTACTGATTTCTCTCTAACGAAGCCACCATAAAACTACCCTTGCTACACGTTGCGTGCTACACTTTGTAAAAAAGTTACTAATCTCAAAATATAGGTCGTTCGCAGAACCAATTAAAAACCCAGGACGCTTCTTGAAAAATATTCAGGTCGAGCCCTCAGTTTGATCTGAAGTTGGGCCAGGATACCTTATAAACCAAGACGTATCCTAAGAAAACAAGACGGTTGACAATCTCGCCAGTGATATCTCGCGATATGGACTGTTTCCCGTCGCGTCGTCTCGGAGAATAATGGTATCAATAGTTCATAGTCTAGTTCATAATTCATTAGTATCTAAATCTATTCTAATATCTAACGTACAAACTTTTACTACCTCCGTTTTAGGTAGGCCAGATGCGTTCTTTGTCTTTATGGCAATGTAATTACCTAATAAAAATTAAAAAAAAAAATTGGTAGTGTTATTTACAAAATTGCTAACAATGTGTAAGTATTTTTCAATTTTATTTTCGAACGAGCTCGATATACAGTTATCTAAAGCTACCGTGTCTGAATGTCATGTGTATGTAAAATTTAAGCTCATTCGGTTGGCAGAAAGTGTGTCAAACACAATTTGCAAGAATTCATTATGAACAGACAAGTTGAAATAACTAAACGCCAAATAAACGCTTTTGTAGAACATGACTTAGTTTGTATCGCATATTATACAATTAGTTCTGATGTTAGTTAAAACAAGTACCTAGATATATGTGCTACAATTAAGTATATAAATAAATTATATGTTTAAATGCAAGAATACGCCATCAAAACTCGGTTATCACTCTGATGACCCGCGGTCACTGTCAAAGTTCAGACGCGATATGATGGAGATATGTCACCATACTTGCAGCTCCATTGTCAGATCCGTCACGAACTATTAGTCTCGTAGAAGAAGAAAACACAATCATTATTATTATTTTTTAAATTGTATGAAACGGTTATTGCTAAATTGTACTAGTTGGAAGTAAATGGTAAAGTTCTTGAGATAGACTATATAAATAAATTTAGACAGCGTGTCCAAGCAGCAACGGTGAGGCAAATCAGATAAGCTGACTCACCGCGACTTAGATAAGCTCTCATCTGTACATACGACACACGTTTATTATCAGAAGCTGATCGACCGCTGTTTCGTTAGAAAACAGCATCCAGACATTTACATTTTATTCGCCTCACTTCGTATAATACGGGACAGGCAGCAGTGTGGTGTTATGAAGTCTATGGTTTTTCAATAGGATTCAAATGAAAAATCTTTATTTGAAATTAGGTTTTACTCAATTCCTACAAGAAAATTTAGACTAGGTTCCATAATAGTAAATCTTGTTATGAGAGCAGAAAAATGAAAGGTGTTCTCTAAAATATTAAATAAGTGTCTATAGGGCATCATTTAGGTACTCTACTTTTTACGCACAAGCTTATTTCGAGTGTATTGAGTTACGATGTATGTGGAACTATGAAATAAACATTAATAACTTTTTTTAATTACTCGTCGATAAATGTAAGTATGGATCTAACTCATTTAACTAAACAAAAAAAGTTGACCGCGTTTGAACTACAAACTGTCAGGTCATTACAGATGTAATTACTTGATAAATGGATATTTAAGATAAGTGTTACTTGAACTCGTACGTATAAGGTCCAAATCACTTTCGTGTCGTGTAAACCGTTACAGTGTGCCCAATTGCGACGGACTGGTTCGCGGGTGCTCGGTAAAAGCGACGCGGGAGTTGTGTGCCAGTCAGAGTTAGGGAGATCTGTCGATCGCACGCACCCACCATGTTGGTAATCCTCGCGTGCATGCTGGCCGCCGCGGCCGCTGCGCCCACCACCTACGATCAGAGGCAGGACGGTGAATTAAATTTCCAAGCCGACATCGAAAACGTCGCGTTAATAATTCTCTTACCTTCGAAAACACCCTTGCCCACTGAACTGTTGGAGAACTTCCTGCAAAATGTTAAACAGAGTCCGGGAGCACAGAAGAGGTCAGACGTGAGGGTGATGGAAGCATTCGTCGAACCGAGCGAGCCGTACAAAGTAGAGATTGGCGGTGACCGCTATGCTGACGGTCGTGCTACTGAGGTAATTATTGCTGGAAGACGTCGGATCGACACTGAAACAGAAGCAGCCCAGCCAGATAACGACGAGTTGAAACTTCTTGGCGCCACGGAGAACTGTGGCCCCGACAGCGAGAGAGATCCTGTAACTCTCATGTGCCGAACTGTTGAAAAATCGGAAGCGTCTGTTGAATCATCAGAATCCGTATCATCGCCTACCCAAAGTGAGGAGAAACAGGAAGACTCCTCTCCTCAACAGACACCTGAAGTAATACCAGTCTTATAATACCCGATCTCGTCTCGCCATAATATCTAGTATTAGTTAATTTATTTTATGAATAATGCCTAGTAACTTTACGCCTCTAATTTATTGATTTGTAAATTATTTATAAATAAACATTTTATATATTGGGTTCTTTCATTCCTTATTTAAAAAGAAAGAAAAGTAGGCATTTAGTGAGTTTAGTTACAAAGAAAAGTAAAGTTTAGTTAAGTTTACATTTAGACTATGCACCTAAGGTAGGACGTCGCTTTCATTTTTCTGTTGACGAATTGTTGTATGGGTATAAAAAAAGAGTCTTTGTTAAAAATTACTACATGTTTTAGTAAATACTTAGTTTTTTATTAATATTTTTTTCTAATACGTTTTAGATTGAAACATTATCCACATATGAGCTACACTAGCCTATTTAGATATTCTAGCTATAACGAACAAAGATAGAGACGAGCTCGTTGCTACACGCTGTAAAATAAAAATTCTTAGTAACAAACACGGTATTGACCTACAATACATGAAAAAACTAAATGTTTTAACTGTTATAATATGTTCAGACTTTATTAAAAAATAAGTATATGTTCTTTCATGAATGTGTTACACACATGTAATAGTGGTCCCAGACATAAGAGTAAAGAGAATTTTGTTAGGAAGTGCAAAAAATACACGCGAGAGGCCATTTGCAAATAATATTTGTTCAAATTTCCAGATTGTCGCAAATATTTCGAATTTGGGAATTGTGATCATTGTGTCTATTTTTTAGTAAACATCAAAGGGCACGAACTGCAAATATTGACATGACTCCCTCCCACACACATGCAAGGAGTTGTAGTGGGTTTTAGAAAAAATATTTGCGAAACGAGCGTAAATATTTCCATAGACATTTACAGAAAAAATTAGCTATTTAAAAATACATTCTGATAATTAAATTATAGTATTATGTTATCGCAGTGTATGGAAACTATGTACGTTTTCATTCGATGTCTTGGGTAAAGCAATAAAGTAAAGAAATTAACTATGGCCGAATAGAAATAATGTGCGAGTCATTTGTTCTAGTAAAATGGCGACCAATCGGCTTACTGTGTTGTAAATTTATTGAACATAATCGCATGTATTTATTTATTTTACAGGTGTATCGGCTTACTTTGGCTGCTTCAATGGCCGTCACGCGAAGTCTCTTATTACTGTCATCACGACATCACCCAATATTCGTCCACTGGTGAACATATTAGGCATTTTCTAAACTTCCAAGACCTTTCGTCGAGCGCCGTCTAGGGCTTCACGCTACCAGAATTTTCCAGTTACCTACTATACACTAGTCGTCGTAGAAACTAGCAGGGTGTCGCCTTTCTAATGTAGCTACCTACGAGTACCTTCCCAAAATTGGAAACGGAATAGGTAGTTATAGTGTGGAATCACTTCGATGTTTGTGTATGTATTGTATATATATTTTAACAAATGATCACAGACCTTATTTTCGATTCATTATTTATTTACTAGCTTTTGTCCACGACTTCGTTTGCGTGAAGTTCAAAGACACAGTATCTTTCTAAATTATAGCTTATGTGTTATTCTGATGTAGGTATGAGCTATATTATTGTAAAGTTTCATTAAAATCCATTGAGTAGTTTTTGCGTGAAAGAGTAACAAACATCCATACATCCATTCTCACAAACTTTCTCGTTTATAATATTAGTAGGATAATATAGTAGGATTATATATTATGTAAATATAAATATAAAAAAAAGGAGGTACGTATGCCTGATGAAGTATATTCGCAATTTGCCTTGATATAACTTTGCTAATGTCAAACACAGTTCTGCTTTATTCATCTATACTTCATACTAAAGTATCTCTGTCTGTCTGTTATGATTTCACGACTAAACCGCTGAAACAAAAGTATCTCTGTTTGTCTGTTATGTTTTCACGATTAAACCGCTGAAACAAAAGTATCTCTGTTTGTCTGTCTGTTACGTTATCACGACTAAACTGCTGAAAGGAAAGTATCTTTGTCTGTTTGTCTGTTACGTTTTCACGACTAAACCGCTGGACCGATTTCGTTGAAAGGATGACGCCCATCTATTGAGGAATTGAGGAATAATAGAAAAATAAAGTTTTATAAAATTATTAAATAACTCTCCTTTTATCACTGTACCTGATTATTATTTACTCTAACCTATTCACAATACTCAAATAAGGGAGATTAGAGGAAGTAGTCGATGGGTTTGACATAGCAATTTTTAATCATTAAATGTCAAAAACTCGCCGCGTCATATTTGTTTTGGCAATTTACAATCAAATAAATCAAGCGTGTAGCAGCTTTATGTGCTATCTGGGTTCAGATATCAATTTAAACTTGAACCAGGCGTACAATAAAGTCTGACGTATAAAAAAATCAGATTGGACCAAGTGTGTTTGACAACCATATAGCAAGCGTATACTCGATACACATTAAAATTTGACTTTCCAGTTACAAAATATCAAACTTGCGCACCGTTCTTTGCCACAAAGAGGATATAATGTCGGCTAACAAACTTGCAAACAAGATGCAATATTGCCACCACAACTAAGTAACGGCCAAGTATTTGAGGTTTCTTCCGGAATATTAACATATGTGATTAGCTTTGCTCTGATTTTAGTTTAGTCTACCTTTTGGAGCAAGGTTAATCACACATATTAATATCGCAGAAGAAACCTCAAATGCTTGCTGTTATGGCAATATCAATATGGGCGATTAACTCTGATTTAGTTTCATGTGAAAAGCCTTAGGGTAATCACTGAAATGAAACCAGAGTAATTAATCACCTATATTAATAGTACTATGAAACTTGCTTACACGAAACCAGGGAAAAGCAGTTATCATGAAGAGTGGTAGCAAAGTGATAGTATCATATCTTTAGTCTTTACGTACTTTATTGCTGTATCTTCGTGGACACAACTTGTAAAAAAAAAGTGTAACAGGTAATAAATACAATTATTATTAATTATAAATATTCATCAATTATTTATTTTAAAATAAAAAATTAAGTATAAAGATTTGTTCCATAACGTACTACAGTCACAACAAGTGTTTTAAAATTATAAAATATATTGAATTTCTAATCTAGCACTGATAATTTGAAACGAATTATGCTTTCTTTTCTTTCTTATCTCTGAAACAAATAAATAGAACCGTTATAAGATCTAAAAATGAATTTATAAATAAATTAACATGAAATGTTTTACAATCGAACAAAAACTTATAGGAGGCATGATTGCTAGAAGTGTCTTTACCTTTTTGTTAATCTAATTAAAACGTAGTAAACAATTATTATGTAGGTGTTGTTAAAAGTCTAGCTGACAAATTTAGAGCTTTCTTTACAGTCCATTCAAGCAACGAGTTTCTCTCCTCGTGATTCGTTTGCTCTTTTTCCAACTGATAATGCTGATATTGAAAGCATATTACTGACTTTAAAGGATGATTGTGCTGTGGGTTGGGATGGCATACCCTCCAAAGTTTTAAAAGTTGTGTCTCCACTTTTAGTTCCAGTTATTTCACACGTCTGTAATATTTGTTTTACAACAGGCGTTTTCCCCAAGGTTTTCAAAAAAGCTATTCTTTATCCAGTCTTTAAGAGTAGCAACAGAGAGAGTGTCGATAACTATAGGCCCATATCAGTCTTAACTACTTTATCAATAGTCATGGAAAAAGCTCTAAATAGGCGTTTGGTGAAGTTCCTCGAAGTCAATAATTTATTATCGCCCAATCAATATGGCTTTCGTAATGGAAAACCAGCTGAAGATGCCGTAGCGGCTTTCACTGAATGTACCATTAATGAACTTGATAATAAGTTGAAATGTGTGGGTATCCTTTTAGACCTCACAAAAGTATTTGATACTGTCTCTGTCCCAATACTTTTGTCCAAATTGAAGAGTATAGGTATTCGCGGTTGTTGTCTGGAGCTTTTCAGTGATTATTGTCGGACAGAACCAAATTAATTAAAAATTAAGTCGTGCATTAGTGACGAAGCATTGCTCTCCTATAAAGTCCTCCAGAGATCAATTCTCGGTCCCACTTTATTTTTAATTTATATTAATTCCTGGAGTAATCTTTCGGTTACTAATTGTTCTATTTTCTCTTACGCTGATGATACGGCTTTATTAATTCATGGGAGAGACTGGGATGAAACTCGTAGATTTGCTGAGAGTGCTCTCAGTACCGTGCTAATTTGGCTTTCCAATACCCATCTTACTCTCAATTTAAATAAAACAACTTATCTAACTTTTGCCATTAAATCGAATTCTCAACCTAGTGCGAGTAACTTTGATATTAAAGCACATAGCTGCACCCATAGTTCACATTGTTCATGCCCAGCCTTAATGAGACCTAATAGCACGCGATATCTTGGAGTACAAATTGATTGTTTATTCAGTTGGAAGATTCAGATACAAACTCTAGCTTCTAAAGTCCGAAAACTTATTGCAACTTTTAAATCTCTTAGATTTTCATCCGATTAGCCACCCTTAAAATAGTTTACTCCGCATTGTGTCAATCAATTCTGTCTTAATGTATTACTGTTTGGGGGAGTGCACCAAAAACAACTATTCTGCCTCTGGAACGTAACGTGCACAGCGTGCAGTCTTGAAGGTGATGTCTTTCAAATCTTACAGATACCCTATACACTTATTGTATCAAGAGTGTCAGGTCCTCACTGTGAGACAGCTTTTCGTTGTTCAGACCATCTTAAGGAAACATCTTGACTCTAACATGAAGCATGGCACTATAAACGTTAGAACACATAAGGTTTGTCACGTTAAGCGATTTAGAGTAGCTCTTACTAAACGTCACTTTTTAATTGCGGACAGTCATTTATACAACACAGCCAATAAACACTGCAACATTCATCGCTGTAACAGACATGACTGTAAAATTAAAGTAAATAATTGGTTACAAAAACTTAATTATCATGAGACAGAGTCACTGCTAAATTATGTTTAACAGTTAACACTATTAAACTAGTGTACTAAAGATTTTTAAACACACATATACCTACTATATTCACACATTCACTCGAACATACATACATTTACTTACGTAGAGGCAATTCATTAAATTATTATAAAAGTAATATTTGTTATTTTTCTATCGTCAAATTAACTATAAGTTTTACAATGTCAAGAGAGCACTGACACCCATAACACAAGTTTAATCTTAGCGTGGATATCACAGCTCAAATGTAAAAAGTTTGAAATCTAAGAAAAGTCAAATAAATGTTATATTATTATTAATTTTGGCTTGATTCCATCCTCCACGAGTTATATCTTTAAGTTTTTGTTTGTTTTTTGCACATTTCTGAAAAAAATGAAAAATATAGTTATTCTACTGCATGTTACAGAAAATAATACCAAGCATTTATTGACCCACACTAGTAGTCTTTAAGTTTTTTTATTTTTGCACATTTCTGAAAAAAATGAAAAATATAGTTAATGTACTGCATGTTACACAAAATAATACCAACAATTTATAGACCCACACACCTATAGGAGCCTGTGGGAGTGGGTCCCTTTTTACGATATTCATTAATTAATGTAATGACCGACACAAGAAAGTAATGGATGTATTATATAATTACTAAAACAAATAGGTATAGTCGTCACATTCAGTCCAGAAACATTTAGTCACAGTACAAGGAATTTAGTGGTGTTTTTGATGCGACATGTAATCATGACATTTTGATTTGTTTTTTTATGATTTAATTACTATTAAAGCACACCTACAAATTACTACTTCACGAGTTTCTATAGTTATCTTCTTAGTTTCGTTTTCGTTCTTTACTTCTTTCTTAAAAAACACAACTGAACCAGGATCACCAAAAATATTCTTCTTCATATTTGTCTTAGATTTTTCTACCAACTTCAAGAGACTGGTTGTTTCTACCAACCTCCAGTATTTTATCTGGAAAAGTCTTTAAATTGCTTGCTGACATTAATAACAAGACTGGACTTATTTACTACACTAATCTTCGACTGGCAATTAAAGTGACAAAAACTGACATTATCCTTCAGGCGGAAGATTTCAAGTTTTTGAATGAAATCATTCTTAAGACCACCGTAACAGTAAGTTGACTTTCCTATTAAGTTTAATCATTTGAATAGACAGGTCAGTCTTACCTAAATGAAATATCTTTGTTGGATTGCAAAATGAAGCCAGTTAGAAAAAAAAACAGGTAAAGTTATATTTTTCATGTACTATCGCGAAAAGTTAGTACTTCCTCTTAGGCGAAAAGAGAATGTTTAGCAGTTTAAAAAACCTTTGAAGTTGCCGTGTAACAGACTGTTCTATTGGTGATTCTATTGGAAGTTTCTATTGGTGTCTTTGTCATTTCTAAATTCAAGAAAGATAAACGTACGGGATACCAGTCGGTAATCTTTGTATTCCGAACTAACACAAATGACGAGAATTGAAGAGCGACATGTGCCAAAGAACAGTAAATAAAAACTAACTGCAATTTATGGATACGTAGTCAAACTTGGAACACATGATTTGCTCGTAGGTCACGGATAAATCTTTTTAATACATTTGCTCAAAAAGTAGACTTTTCCATGTGTGTTTAGCGTGCGGAGAGTTATTCTTTTCTACGCTAGTGCTTTTTGTTTTCCTCCTGCATATGACATCCAAATGCATGAAGGTTTTTAATCAAAAAGTTTTCTGTACAAAATTTTTGTATGAAATGACTATTTTACAGCGTAAATACTATTAATATATGAATGAAATTTAAAATAAATTAATTTTTTAATATATACGTATAATGTAAATAAATAACACAATTCAAATTATTTAGAATTTAGATAAATTATTGTCATTGAATTGGCTGAATGCATAGAAACCGTTGCCCTGCCATGTCCACTAAAAAAAAAAGAAACTTACTCCCGCGAAATTACATTTCTGCATTTTTTATGATTGAAATTTGAAAAAATGAGTTCTAATAGTGATTGTGATGAATATTATATGGAATTAACACAGCCAGATATACAATGATTTCCTTTCGTTGTTTCATTTCTTTCGCAAATGTATGAAAAAAGTTCGTTCGATACACGTGCGGAATTGTCATTTCCACTCGTCCCTATTGGTGACCCGCGCCGTCAGTTTGTGTCAACAAACCGGGATTCGTGAAGAAATGACATCTTTCCACACTTGTATCGAAATGTACCGTAGGTCATTACACACCTAAAATAAGGAGTCTATCCAAAACCGTCGTAACGGAAATAAGTTTGCTCCTTTACTTTAGGATATAGTCTCCATAGAATAATAATTGCCGAAAAGGAAATCATCTCGCTTTTTCTGTCGGTTGCGAAGAAAAAATGCGACCACGCACCTTATTTGGCTCGTCTTCTCTGTGTCTTGTCAGTTTCTGTTGCGTGTACCTATTAGTCTCGGTGAACAACATTTCGTATAAACCATGGTCGACCATCTTGTAAAAAATGTCGGTTAGTCGTGTCGTGTCCGTCATGAGGAAGGTAGCCCCTGACGTGCAAGTGAATACCTCCCGCCTGCCTGTAATAGTGGCGGCGTTGCTCGACAATGCGAAATTAAAATAGTTGCGCATTGAAGTTAATTGCCTAACTTCACGGTCGTTTTGCTCATTGTCACATCTAACGTAGGCTTGCGCCGAATTTAGGAACTCTCGTTCGCAGGGTCTAGTCTGTCTGGTGCAGAGTAGTTCTTAAAACTCTGTCTGTCGTTGGGTGTATTTGAAATATTTCTTTCGGTGGAATTGAAAACACATTTTTCTAGACAGATCTTTCTTGTTTAATTATACAGTCGTTATCCAGGTATTTCTCCACCCCATATTTCTAATTTAGTCCATTTAAAGTCTGAAATTATTACTTTTTCCGCTGATGTAGCGGCATGTAGTACTTCTTGGCATCCGATATAAGAAGCCAGCACTGTTAGTATTGCATAATTTCTTATCAAGTTATCATACGTCAGAATCTCAGAAAGATCCAGGTTTATGTGTCTTAATTATTATCTAGTTTTTGGTACAGCTGATGTCTTAAAATAAAATCGTTAACTTTGAAAGTTTTTACCTATTTTTTAATTTAAGCTCGACCATCTACCTCCTGCCTCTATCATCGGACTCTCGTCAAATATTTCTATCGGACTATTTCTCGTTAAAAACAACCAATGTGCCCAAACTTGAGGGAGTTACTAGTAACGTTTGAAAAGTTCCACCGTCCACCATCAAACTCCATCATCAAACCCTTTTGTCCAAGTGTAATGTATGAGACTTGTCAAAACCAACCAAATGAGTCCAGACTCGGGGGGTTACTAGTAACGGTTGAAGAGTTCCACTTTCCACCTCCTTCCATCATCAGACTCTCTTGACCAAGTGTAACGTATGGTATTCTTCAAAACCAACCAAATGAATCCAAATTCGAGGGGGTCATCATTAGACCCTCATTACGAAGTTGAAATTATCATAATGTTGTATTAAAATCTTCGACCATAAATAATGAACTAGATTCACAATCTCTTATAAAATTTAAACAAATTATTGTCCGAATTGACGTAAGCATTTTTAATATCGTATAGTATTATCGGCAATATTGTGTGAATCTAAAGTAGACCTTACTGTCAAACCATAAGTTTGTTAAATAAAATATTTAAAATGCAATCTTACGTCTCGTGCATACAGTATAATTCAAATAATCTATTTGTGTTGCTTTATGTCATTTTTATTTGTTACGTGAAAGTGACAAGGATACGACATATTATATTGTCAGGCAATACTTAAAAATATGATTACGAATTTAATAAAAAAGAGCTATGTAACGTTATTACTCTAATGAAATAATGAACACGTAAATAATATTATTTATTTATTAACCGAAAATAAGAACTCGCGTCTTTTCTTAGCGTTCTAGATGTGTCGTTCGTGGCGACGCGTGACGCGTCGCCACGTCAACAGCCGATCTAACCAGCCGCATAAGATATTTCACATCAAAAAATAATATTCGCCATCTTAGATTTGAAAACGAACGTCATTTTCGTAATGAGCACACCGAGAAACCTAGAATGTGACACCCATGTCGATTTATCCAAAAAAATAATGTGCACCATCTTGGATTTGAAAATGAGCATAATTTTCATAAACAGCACCCCGAGAAATCTAGAATATGACATCCATGTCAATTTATTAAAAAAAGTATAATTCGTCATTTTCTATTTCAATATGAACGTCATTTTCATAATCAGCACCCCGAGAAACCTAGAATATGACAACCATATCGATTTATCTAAAATAAACAAAATATTAAGAGTTTCCGAAGTCAATAACAACGCATACGCTGCATACGCTATAGGTATACGAGCTCAATACAAGTGTGTCCACTTGTACTGAGCTCGTATACCTAATAACGCGTTGCCAAGTCGCCACACCAACAACCGGTCTGACCCGCCGCATAAGATGGTTCACATCAATGACTTCGATAAATCGCGGTAAAAATGTCATGTAACGTAAGCCTAATTTTCCTTGTTGGAAGCGAGCAACCTTTGAAAGTATTTTTGAAATAATGTTATTTTCATTTCAATACCATTATATTTTACAAAAATGCATTATTATAAAATTAGAAATGACCAACGTATTTAGTTCTAACAATATTTTGAAATAAATGATTACAAATAATTAGTATTCGTAAAATGAATACAATAATCATAAAATGGACAGACAGTGGACGCATTTCGCGGGAAATGAAATTTGGTAGCTATTGCTACCAGACGCTTTTATGGGTTTAATAGAATATAATATTTTGATATGAATCTTATTTTAAATTTAAGCATTAGTAAATTTCTATTTTCGTTTTATTTTCTAAACATATCAAATTATAATGCCATTATAAGGCAAAATCAGTAACCCTGTATGAAATGTTTTCAGAGTTACTGTTTTTTCCGTAAGATGGCATTATATAAACTGAAATAAAATTGAAGGCAAATATTATATTTAAAATTCCCGCCGCTAGTGCTGCCATTACGTACTTCCGGTAATAGTTTCACTATCTTTCAGATAACTTCCAGTGTGGTGGCGCTAGTATGTTTGCTTGCATCCAAGAAGTATGAGGTTGCGTTTTTTTACACGCTAGTAATTAGTATTCTGTGGACAATAATAGTCTCGAAGAAAAATAGCTGCGACCTTAGTTTATTATTAAAAGGCTGTGACGTACGGAGAGCAGACCTGTGACAGTTTTAGTTCCGAACGAGTTGTATTGGCACTGTAATCGCTTCTACCGTCTTGACTATCCACCTTAAAAGTCAATTGCTTGTCAGTGTGCTGTCAGTCTGACTCCTATTCAGACTCTGACTACTTTTCTATTGGTTAGAGTTTTGGTATAACTTGTGTTTTCTTTGATTTCACGCTTGAGTTGAGAACCTTGAAATGCCTAGAGAGCGCTAAGCTGACGAAAGTGTTCGATATAAGTATGTACAATTTATTAAAAAATTTAACGCTAGCTCATTATTTTATAGTTGCGTTGTTACCAATACAAATATCATGGAAACCATTTTTGGGTGTCCGCAATCAATTCACTAAACGATTCTCTATTCGAGATCGATCGATAAATTTTTATATTAATTGATCTCATATTGCCATCCCTAGGAAAGTTGTTCAAACAGATTGGAAGATGTGTAGGGTATTATTTCCGCTAGGAGTAATAATGTTCTGTGGGCATTATAGACTGAGATAGCCGGATAAGCCGGACAGTATGAAATTATAATGGTTCTATTTTTTGCCATTCGGTTGAATAGTCTTCGTCAAGCGGGTCATTTTGACATTTTAACAAGGGAATGAAATTTCTGTGTATTGTGAACGTTATTGTTGTCTTGTGTTTGATTTAAGTTGAGTGACCTATATGCGCGATGTGCGTGAATTATGTTTTTACTCTCTATCCATTGTGTGGGGTGTCCCTGGATAGGGCTTTCAAAAATATTGGAGTAAGTGATGAACATTTTTCGACTTAGGGATCCATTTACGAAATATTTAAGCTTTTAAGTGGTTGTTTTTGTTACAATCACGTGTCTTCACCCAAGCGTTTCCCTGTGTTGTTTTTGGATATGAGAAAAGTATTCACGGTAGTAGTATATTTAACCAGCGATCCGCCTTGGCTTCGCAAATTTTTTTTAAAGTAAATTACAGCCCATGTTACTCGCTGGTCATATAGCTTTCCATACCACCATAAAATATGCCTGATATTTTATGGCGGTATGAAACTCTTGGTGCGCGAGACTGACTTAAATATTGGTCAGTTTTTTCTTTCCTCCATCATCTCAACTCCTTCATCTCACTCAACTAAAATTAAGTATAATATACAGTACTAAATTTTCTATTTTGTTTTTACTAATTTCTTGGATTTGTTACTGTATGATGAATGTGGATAGTACAACTTACTATCCCCACGGCCCGTAGTCAAAAGTAGGCACCATTCCGCACAAGACGCTACGCATACAGTCACAGACTACATACGCACCCGTAGATAGTTCCACACAGTGGAACCACATTTGTCACGTACTCATACATACATACATACATATCTTCACACCGTATCCCTAACAGGGTAGTCAGAGAGGACGGAGCGCCATGTGTTGCGGTCCCTACATACTTCTTTCGCTTCCTCAAATCTCATCATTCTCCTCACACATTTTCGCCTAAGTATGTGAGTGCTTTTGACTTTTCCGTCGGTTAACACTCTAACTATTTGATCTTCATAAGTCAGCCTTGGTCTTTCTTGGCTTCTTTACCATTCACTTTTGCTCTATAGATTTTCTTCGTCAGTCTTTCATCACTGATTCTTTCTATGTGCCCGAACCATCTTAGCATTCCTTTCTTCATTTTTACAATAACACTGTCGTGCAACCCTGTCATACTGCGTATCTCTTCATTGCTTATTTTGTCCGCAAGGGTGACACCGCACCACGAAGTAAAACACCGCACATACTTCTAAGAGATCGCATTTCTACTGCATTTATCTTACTTTCACTCGATTTCGGACATATCCAGGCCTCACTACCGTACATTAAAGTTGGCACCAACACCCGATTGTGTATGGCCATTTTGGCTGAGTTAGATATATTTACACTGCTTACAAAATGGCGAATTTTTGTTTGGTGAAATTGACACATTATCATAGTCTAGGTTTTTAGGGGTGCTAATTACGAAAATGACGTTTATTTTCAAATCCAAAATGGCTAATATTACTTTTTTTGGATAAATCGATATGGGTGCCAAATTCTAGGTTTCTCGGGGTGCTGACTACGAAAATGACGTTAATTTTCAAATCGTTTACTTTTTGTTAAAGCTCGATTTTATTCTCTATATAATTTTCTTACCGCGGTCTATAATATATATACGAAAATCAATTCTTGAGGAGTAAACATCAATAAATAATTAAAGGCTTCCTATCTTGTTCGTAATGTTTGGGACGTTTTTGATCATTTTATCACTTTTCATCGGAACTACCTACTAAACAGTAGTACCACTACAGTGAATTTTTGTATTTATAACAGAGGTCGAGAAATTTTCAGAACGAAGACACGCAACTTCTCATCTTGGGACGTGGGCGATTGAAGAAAGGAGCCTAGCGTTCACAATAGCAGAGGAAGCCGTTTGGCGGCTGTGTGCCCATACTAATTTATGTGAAAAAATCGTGCGTAAAAATGTGGTATATTTACAAACATTGCAAAAAAACTGCAAATTGTATTGGAAAACAGATTGAATTGTTGCTTGATATTTTACTATTAGTTTGATATCCGTTTTGTTGTTTTTATGACTTATTAAATCACAGTACTCGGAACGCGACAATGCTATTCTAGAGTTTTGCATGAAATTCACGTTTTTTCCTGTTGTCGCTATAAAATATTATTGTATTTTTTTTATTTACGTTATGCTCCATTTCACATAGCAGCGAGTAGTATTTATTTTGTTTAGAAATGTATATATTTACTATCATCTAAACTCGGAATGCCAAACCTCGTCGGACGCGATTTAGGAACTCCGACCCTTAATCTGACCAATGAATCAAAATGACCAATGACTATGTCCTGACCAATTATAGTCATTTCTTTAAATATCAACTTTCTCAATTTGAAATGCTAATCACATGACACGTTGATAGTTCAGCAAATTAAAAAAATAAATTGGTTCATAATAGATATTACCTATTATGCGAGTTTACAAACGCAAATTTTCTTTTTCTGTTACACTAGCAAAATACCGTAGTATCTTTGTCGGACAACGCAATATTCAGTCATAAAATATACGTCTATCTAAACATGTCCTGGCCTAAACTGTTTGATCTGGAAACTTGAAATTTTGCGTAGAGGATTCTTACATAGTTTAGGAAACCACTAAGAAGCGATTTTTTGGAAATTCTTCCCCTGTGATGGATTGAAAGAGTGTCAAAATTCTTATGGTAAACATTGACCTACATGGTAAATAACATTAAAATGAAACCTTTGTTTATAGAATATCAAATATAAGCAATTAAACCTGTTTTTAGCTGATTTCGATAGATCGACCCTCAAGGGAATAAAAACAAGTGTCAAAGTAACTTAGAATAAAAATTAAACTCCACGAGAACGTTGATAGATATCGAAGTCGGGGCGGTTCGTTAGTAACATAAGTATGTATGCGTTTAATATCTATTTTTCTTATCAATATAGATTAGACTGGTATTGCAAATTTAATGATTAAGGATATCATATCTACGTAATGCGTTTTAGTATTCATGTAAAACATATAAATTTTTTAAAGTACTTTTTATAAATTGAACCAAAAACGTCGGTCAGAACAAATTAACTATAATCTATATATGCACTAATAACTCTATAAGAATTGTTAAGCCGTCTTTTTTTGATAATAGTATAACAAATAATTCGTTTCATTACAGTACACTACATTAACTCCAGCGCTTACTTCGCTATCGAATCAAAGAATCCATCGAAAGACGTCTTAATAAGTGCGGTGTAATCATGAGTTACCAAATGCAGTTCCCATATGAAATCAAAGATGTTGAACCTGAAGTTACTGAGGAATTAATGAAGCATTTTACCGGTAAGTTAAGAAATAACATGCACCAGTATAATATACATTTAAAGGTGTGATGTTTAATTCAACGAGACTGTTTGTCTAATAAGTAACGTCAAAAAATACTTTACGTAACGTTTGACTACCTATTTAAAATTCTTTACGCTAGATCACTTGATATTCGTCATTCTATTCTATTATAGCGTTTACGACAGTTGAGCCACTTGTCTAGGCCCCCTGGTATAATGGAAGGCTAACAACTCCTAATTCCTTATAAACTTAATTTGATGGTGCGTCACTACGACGACTCTGTTGCTAATAAATTAAATGAATACAAGAGATGTTTGAATTTTGTAGTAGAGACAAGAATACCATAATATTATTTTAAATCAGATATTAAATATATTTTAAATAAGGTAGAATATTGTAAAGACAACAATATGCATAATATCTTTATGATAAGCTACTTATAGTTATAGGTGATTAACTCTGCACCAGGAGTAACTCTGCACCTGGAAAAATAATGCTATTTTGGGGTCCATATTGAAACAAAGTAAGTGATGAAGTTTTTCAGGTCTTTACCCCAGAAAGTGACTTTGAAACTTTTAGCAGCAATAGCACACAACCTCTTTATAACATTGTTTTATAATAATAGTATAGAAGTACTTAGTGGACCTGCTATTTTTCATATACCTACTCTTGTTTAATAAATTGAGTTCAATGATCTGAGCGTACGCCATGTGAAGTCCGCTTTTATTAATAAAAATGTTATCTAGGCAGGTATGTGACCCTAGTCGGCTCATCGAAGCTATACAGGGTTAATTTAAAAATACTAATAATCTCTTAGTGCAAAATTCCTGTCAACATACCTAACAACATTTGTTCTACGACTTTTTTCAAAACTCAATACGTTCATCAAAAAATATTTGTGAAGTTTTGTTGTACTGTCTGAAACGTAATTACTCTACGTATTTCCAATGGTGCAGTGCAAGCGCACCGGGCCTCAGCGCCGCACTGTGCGTATACCGCTGTAGCAACTGGCTAGAGTAGGTGCCAGTTTCAGAAACATTTAATATACTTTTATTTTTGTATGAAAAAAAAAACTTAAACAGAAAACTTATTAAAAAACTTATGAATTTTTAAAGTCGTAAGACAAAATTTATTGGGGATAATGTATAGTAGAAAATAATAAGAGGTTATTAGTATTTTTTAATTAACTCTTGTGTAGTATACCTAGTCTTTCCATAAATATTGTTACAAGAAAAACATCGTTTTTTATATTACATAAAAAGTTTATTACTACAGTGTGCGTTAAGTTTATACATTAATTTAATAGCATTTTAAAAATATGAAGCTCATACAAAATTATCTCCATTGGCTTTAATACAATCCTTTAAACGTTGTGGCCAATTATCGATTGAAACATGCACTTTCTCCATGGGCAAATTCGCCACTACCAATCTTATGGAATGTTTTAGGGACTCCAAATTATCATGGCATTTAGAGCATGCTCTCTAAAAGAGACCATAAATCTTAATCAAGCGGATTAAGATCAGGACTAGATGACGGCCAGTCTTCAGCTCTGATGAAGTCAGAAACGTTGCTTCCAGCCACGCTTGTGTGTTTCCAGCCACGAGCTTTATGACCCGGTGCTGAGTCTTCCTGAAAGGACCATTTTTGGTTATGAAACTGGTGTTGTTAAGAGTCTTAACTATGTTCTCAAGAATCGTATCTTGATACACTTGGACCGATGTTTTGATATCTTTTTTACAAAAATATGGCTTAGTCGCTTTTTAATAGCTAACACCCCACCAAACCATCACTGAAGCCTGATAATGCCCACGCGGTACCCCACTGACTAATTGAAAAGCTTCTCTTAGAGATTTGAGCATAAACTTGGTCATTCTCCTTATATATTGCTCGTTGCTCGTTAGCTCGCTATGTTGCTCGATAGTAAAAAATTTCTCGTCGATAAATAAAATTTTTCTGTAACCTCCCTTCGCGTACCGCTTAAGTTTTTTTTTTTATTTTACCATTCTATTCATTTTTTAATTATCGGTTAAGTAATGACTAGTGCGTCTCTTATAAGTTGCATGATGTTCTAATTCATCTTTTAAAATACACGACATGATTTTGGGTGCTATATCCATTTCCCTAGATAAAATCTTTTGCTTTCGGACAGGATTTTTTCGGATTTTTTCCTTCACTGCTTTGATCGCCTGTTTCTTACAAATATTACGTAAACGGGCAGATATTTCTCTGTCACAAACAGAGGACGTTTCATTATACTTATCAATAGCACACAAACATTCGACCAAGCGGATGGATAATTTCATAAATTGCATTTGGCTCCACACCTACATATTTTATGTATAATGCTATCACAGCAATTCGGTTCTCTTTATTACCCCACTCCATTTTATTATAATGAGATTCCAATTTTAAATGTGATGTTATTGTTTTTTGTTTATTGTAACATTATTTATGGACAGACTGTGTACACAGATCAAATGAAAGAAAGAATGGAATGACCATATTCATTTCCTTAGAGCTACCTAATGTATAAATGTTGAAGGCACCACTTACAAGTATTGCTATTAATTGATTTAAAACCTTTACCTACTAAGTTTCAAAGAACCTCTTCTAAGGTAACTAAAAGCTAAGAAACGCATAAAAAGTTGTAACTGATACATCTCCGCAAGCTCGCACTCATTTCATATACGCAATTAGTGTTTGTGGATTTTTTATCTAAAATTATCTTTATCTACACAAACTTATACAGCCACCGTACCATCTGTCGACGTTTTGTTGAAAAAAGCGATCTTAAAATTATTTCCGAAAAGTCTTTCTTGCTTTCTTTCATCTATGTTTCAGTGAGATACAAGATGTATAAGAATATACTATATATGTATCATATCAAAATAATAACTCTACAGCTAATCTTTCTATGCAGGTGAATTAACTGGTTTCGTCCGCGTGGGTCCGAAAGGTTACTTCTTTCCCTATAGGTATAAGTAAGAAGCTCTAGACTACTACAACATAGAAATAAGACCTAGTGATGTGTTCGTAACTACCTATCCAAGATCAGGTAGGTCATTTAAAATTTATCATAAGCAATTAATATCAAATACATTAATGTGTGATGTGATAAATATGATAAGATTTCAAAAGGTAGCATTAGGAGTCAGTTCTTATTATGTAAATTATATTAATTGTAGCTGTATAGTGTACAAGAATTATATTTCGCGTAAGATTTTTGCAACCACTTTATCTGAATACATTATACAATTTTCAGGAACTACCTGGACTCAGGAACTGATTTGGACGGTGGCAAATGATTTAAATTACGCTAAGTCAGATGCTATACCTCTCGGGAAGCGATTCCCTTTTTTAGAGTAAGTATATTTGTTACATACTCACTCCAAATTAATTGGTTACTCGCGTAAATATTTAATTTCTCCAATATACACTTCTCTATAACAAGATGTTTATTTTGTAGGCTTTCAGTGATTGTTCACCCGACTATAACAAAACGTTTTGTAGAAGAAAACAGTCATAGTGAACAGAAATTAAAAATGGTAGAAGAGGTCACGCGGTCAGTCATAGAACATTTAAGAGCGATGCCGTCTCCTCGCTTCATAAAGTCGCATATGCCCATCTCAGTTCTGCTACCATCGTTGCTGGATGTAGCCAAAATGTATATGTGGCTCGTGATCCCAGAGATACCGTTGTGTCTTTTTATCATTTGATTATTGAGGGTTCTAGGGTACACAGGGGACTTCAAAACATATTGGAACTACTTTATTAAAGATCTGCGTAAGTGTTCAATATTTTTCTGTGTTACAAATGACTTTAGGTAAGATTATTAAGAATATTTTTTTCAGACTATTGGACGCCATATTTCGAACATGTAAAAGAAGCGTGGGAAAAACGACATCATCCAAATATGTTATTTTTATTCTACGAAGAGCTTTCGAAGGTGTGTGTGTATATTTCATAAACATAGTATACCTACTATAGTCCATTGAAAAGTTACATTTGGGGATGCAAAAGTCAGAACACGCAATTTTATTTTTTGGATATCAAGTGAGGGTTACTGTAAAGTTAAATCCATGTTTGTGGGGTCGCAACCCTTGTCCCGCAGCCGCCATGTACAAAAGGCTGCGAATGGTTTTTATGTTATATCGGGCAAAATATTCATCGCACAGAAACTTTGTGAGAACATTTTTTGTTGTAAACTCTACAACTTTGGTTCTGTTGGACTGTAGTCGTAGAACCAAAAATAACAAAGTTATTAACGAAAATTGATAAAAAATTTGGGAACAAATTTTCTTTTGGTTCTGGTCATTTTACAAAAAAATGACATCAGAGCATTTTGATAGGGGCTTTCAAGGAATAATTTCCCTTACACACTTTTTCAAATTTTATTAATTTATTAGTTTTACAGATGCGAAGCTTACACTATTCTCCAGTACTCGTAAGTATACATTAATATGAATGATTACGCGTAGTGTTCTCTAATCTTTCCATTATTTTTATAAGAAACATTTTAATCAAGTTATAGACTCTTTTCCCCACCCCCTAGGAGGTAGTCTGGTGGTGCGTTTTTTTTACGTCATATACCTAGTAGGCAGAATCCACGGACATTTTCTAGCTGACATAATAGTTAGTGTAATTAAGAATATCAAAATATATTTCACAATATACTGTATCCTCAGTCTCTTTGATGGGTCAGCCTGCGACTCAGGATCTGGTTGAGCTTCCGATATTGAATTGTTGAGGAAGGATGGAAAATGAAGTGGTGTGATTGTTGGCAGTTCATCTCTAAAATCATTCTCTTCGATCAATTTTGATATCTCCATTATGTTGCTGCAGGTCTCCCCAGAACAATTCAGGCATACTGCGGAACATTTGAGACCTACCTTCTGACATCTAAACATTGCTTCACAATGAGAGAATCATTAGCTTTATTCCCACCACATAAAGAGATGAAAAATTTAATTTTTTTGTAAAATTATCAGAAAAAAAGTTACAACCACCAAAAGAAAATTTGTTCCCAAATTTTTATTTATTTCCGTTAATAACTTCGTTATTTTTGGTTCTACGTCTAAAAGTAACAGTCAAAGTTGTAGAGAATTTAATTTACAACTAAAAATGTTTTCACAAATCTTCTGTGCGACGAATAGTTTGCCCGATATAGCATAAAAACCATTCACAGCCCATTTTATAAGGAAAGGTTGTAATCATTTGAATAAGTATTATGTTTTTAGGGTTCGGTAGCCAAAAATGGAACCTTTATAATTTCATCCTGCCCGCGATCCATCTGTCCTTATCACAACCATTTTACCCGCCAGATAGCACAAAGTTAATGCATACTTGATTTTTCTTTGAATGTAAATTGTCAAGTCAAACATGGCGAGGCAAGCTTTTGACATTTTTAATGATCGAAAACTGCTGTGTCAAATATGTCTTACGTAATATTGTTGCTATCTTATAATTTTTAGTTGGTATCAAGTTCTTGTTTACATTTTGGTACCAATTTTGTATAATAGCACATACATTCTGACAAGATGATAGTGTCGCAGCTGAATAACTTCAGTATAAAACACTAATTGCAACATTGTGTTTTTGTTGTGTAATAACTAGGAAGTCTAATTTTAACTTACCGCAATAGTACACAATTGCGTGGCAAACTTGGTGCACGACTAGTTCAAGTTTAAGTTGTTAACTGAATCAGAACACTAGGCATATAAGTATCTAGTTGAAATTTGAAAAATATGTGTATTCTATGAACTGCTATACAATGGTGTAGTGAAATTATGAAAGTAAAATTAGGGATGGCATTCCGTATGTGTAGCTGTGGGTTGTTGAGAAAAAACCTAATGCACATAAGCTTGAACGAAACATGAGTTTCTAGTCGTAATAAGTGTGCCCTTCCTTTAACTTCTCAAGTATGGGTGGAAAATTCTGAAGTGAAAGGCGCTTGAACATAAAAAACACATTCCATGAACGTTGGTTCATATTAAGAAGAAGCTAAGAAGAAGTTAAGAAGTTATTTTCATATCGTAAGATATGTTGTGTAATTTTTAAGGTATTGGATATTTTCGGTTAATCGACTAAGCAGCCAAGAAAAGGAATAGCGGCAACCATTTTGATGAAACTTTTTAAATATTATAGCTAATGTTTTATTTCCAGGTTTATCTAGGACTAGCTGCGCCTCGGTTTAAATTTGATAGTTCCGTTATGAAAAGTAACCTAGTTTACTCTTTCAAAAATGTCCTGCCAATGGAAGTCTTGTCAAAATTTGTTGGTTCGGTTCACGTTTTAACATATCCATAGGAATAAAGAAGGGGTTTCAAATATTACGAGACCTAAAATTTTAAACATTTAACAATATAAATCCTTACCTAAAATTTACACAAAAAGATAACGAGTTATTCTTGTTAAGAAATTTAAAATTAAATATCGTACAAAGCTTTTCTCACTTGACCAATTTTTATCGTAATATTAATTCGTTTCTGATTTGAATCCATTCGTTGCTAACAGGTAAAATAGGCGGATGGCGCGACTACTTCGACGACGAAATGACTCAGCAAGCGGAGGAGTGGATTGCCCGTAATTTGAAAGACACTGATTTCAGATTCCCCGAATTTTAATAATGTTAATTAAAAACAATTAGAACTTTCAACGTTCTTGTCATTTCATTAACATTCCGACGTATATGTCTAAAATGTAATGTTAGAAAAAAGTTATAGGACAGAGAGATACATAAATAATATCCACTATTAAATTAAACGAGCAATATTTGTACATATAGGTATATATATAATATTATATATTTGATTTCGCTTTCTCGAAAACGGCTTGAGCGATTTCGATTAATTTTTCAATATAGGGGCTGAGTGGAGCGAAAAATTGATCTAGCTAGGTCTCAATTCTGGGAATAATTGTTTTCTCCGTCTTTCACACACTTAAAACTTCAGAACTCTAAACTTTTTTTAGTCGGTGCCAAATCAATTTGCAACAACAGTAAGTCTATTAGTTTGGTAGGCTTGGCACCGACTTCACTAACGGTCAAATTCAATTATATAGGTATGTGTATCGTATTTAAGAAGTTATTTTAATTGTACTTGAGTTTCGATTAGTAAAGGATAGTTATTTTGTACTTGAGTTTTTTTTGAAAGCGGTTTAATTTTTTTTCATAAATTTTTTTTTGAAATAAAGTGCCATCTTAGCTATGACAGGAGGCATCAGTGTGTAATTGAGTCTCATAGTCTGGGTTATAAATAACAAGCAATAAATAACAATAAATAGCAATAATAGAATTTGACACCCATATCGATTTATTACGCCATCTTGGATTTGAAAAAGAACGTCATTTTTGTAATCCGCACCCCGAGAAACCTAGAATGTTATACCCCTTTCGATTTATCCAAAAAAGTTATTTTCGCCGTCTTAGATTTAAAAATGAACGTCATTTTGGTAATCATCACCCCGAGATACCTTGAATTTGACACCCATGTCGATTTATCCAAAAAAGTAATATTCGCCGGCTTGGATTTCAAAATGAACGTCATTTTCGTAATCCGTACCCCGGGATACCTTGAACTTGACACCCATATCGATGTATACAAAAAAGTAATATTCGCCATCTTGGATTTGAAAATTAACTTCATTTTCGTAATCAACACCCCGCAATACCTAGGATATGACACTCATATCGATTTATTCAAAAAAGTAATATTCGCCATCTTGGATTTGAAACTAACGTAAAAAACTATATAATTTTCTTACCGCGGTCTGTAAGATATAACATAACATAACATAACTTCACGCTTTATCCCCAACGGGGTAGTCAGAGAGGACGGAGCGCCAGGAGTCGCGGTCCTTACACACCTCTTTCGCTTCCTCAAATCTCATCATTCTCCTCACACATTATCGCCTAGGTATGCGAGTGCTTTTGACATTTCCGTCTGCTAACACTCTGGCTATTTGATCTTCATAAGTCAGCCTTGGTCTTCCTTGGCTTCTTTTACCACTCATTTTCGCTCTGTATATTTTCTTCGTCAGTCTTTCATCACACATTCTTTCCATGTGCCCGAACCATCTAAGCATTCCTTTCTTCATTTTGACAATAACACTGCTGTGCAACCCTGTCATACTGCGTATCTCATCATTGCTTATCCTGTCAGCAAGCGTGACACCGCACATATTTCTGAGAGACCGCATCTCCACAGCATTTAATATACTTTCACTCGATTTTGGGCATATCCAGGCCATATAAGATATAGGTATATGAAAATCAATTCTTGAGGAGTAAACATCAATAAATAATTAAAGGCTTCCTTCTTATCTTGTTTGTAATGTTTGGAACGTTTTTGATCATTTTATCACTTTTCATCGGAACTACCTACCTACTGAAACAAGTACTACCGCTCCAGTGAATTTTTGTATTCATACACAAACAGAGATCGCGTAATTTTCAAAACCACGAGACGCATCTTTTACCTTGGCAGTCCGAGGGCGATTGAAGAAAGGCCTGGCCTAGCGTTTACAATAGCAGTGCAGAGGAAGCCGTTTGGGGGCTATGTCCCAAACTAATTTATATGAGAAAATCGTGCGTAAGAATGTAGTATATTTGCAAACCTATTGCAAAAAACTGCAAATTGTATTGGAAAACTGGTTTTATTATGTTGTTGCTTGATATTTTACTATGAATTTGATATTCGTTTTGTTGTTTTTATGACTTATTAAATCACAGTACTCGGAACGCGACAATGCTATTCTAGAGTTTTGCATGAAATTCACGTTTTTTCCTGTTGTCGCTATAAAATATTATTGTATTTTTTTTATTTACGTTATGCTCCATTTCACATAGCAGCGAGTAGTATTTATTTTGTTTAGAAATGTATATATTTACTATCATCTAAACTCGGAATGCCAAACCTCGTCGGACGCGATTTAGGAACTCCGACCCTTAATCTGACCAATGAATCAAAATGACCAATGACTATGTCCTGACCAATTATAGTCATTTCTTTAAATATCAACTTTCTCAATTTGAAATGCTAATCACATGATACGTTGATAGTTCAGCAAATTAAAAAAATAAATTGGTTCATAATAGATATTACCTATTATGCGAGTTTACAAACGCAAATTTTCTTTTTCTGTTACACTAGCAAAATACCGTAGTATCTTTGTCGGACAACGCAATATTCAGTCATAAAATATACGTCTATCTAAACATGTCCTGGCCTAAACTGTTTGATCTGGAAACTTGAAATTTTGCGTAGAGGATTCTTACATAGTTTAGGAAACCACTAAGAAGCGATTTTTTGGAAATTCTTCCCCTGTGATGGATTGAAAGAGTGTCAAAATTCTTATGGTAAACATTGACCTACATGGTAAATAAAATTAAAATGAAACCTTTGTTTATAGAATATCAAATATAAGCAATTAAACCTGTTTTTAGCTGATTTCGATAGATCGACCCTCAAGGGAATAAAAACAAGTGTCAAAGTAACTTAGAATAAAAATTAAACTCCACGAGAACGTTGATAGATATCGAAGTCGGGGCGGTTCGTTAGTAACATAAGTATGTATGCGTTTAATATCTATTTTTCTTATCAATATAGATTAGACTGGTATTGCAAATTTAATGATTAAGGATATCATATCTACGTAATGCGTAACGTAATAATAGATTGTGCTGCGAAAAATAACATTTTCTATGACCTAAATAAATAAACTTGACAAGCTGCCATCCTAACAATATTGACACATCCGGTGTGTGAATGGAATTAGTGCGAATGTGCGACGTCTCTTCCTAACTTCTGAAAATAACTCGGAAATGTACCTACTAGTATATATAAGATTGCTATATATACATATACCAACAGCAAAAGATGAAAAGAGCTGGAAATATAGAGATGTTCCAAGATTAAATTCCTCGACTTTAATTATCTTCTTAGAGTGCGGACTCCTATTTCAATATTGCTTCTGGAATTAACTCGGAAATACATCTACTAGTTTATATAAGATTTATATAGATAGATATACCATAAGCAAAAGATGAAAAGAGATGGAGGATTATAGAGACGTTACGAGATTACTCGAGTTCAACTATCTCTTTAGAGTGCCGACTCCTGTTTCAATACTGCTCTTGGAAATAACTCAGAGATACACATGCTAGTATATATAACATTGCTATGTATAGATATACCTACATCAAAAGATGAAAAGAGATGGAGGATTATAGAGATGTTTCGAGTTTAAGTTTCTCGACTTCAGCTATCTCTTTAGAGTGCGGACTTCTGTTTCAATAGTCCATGTATAAAGCAGATTCCGATCTGGAGAATCGCCGGCCGCTGCCGCGGCACGCTTGCTTCGTTCGCTCGGCTCGCCAAAATCTAAAAAACCTAACCCAACCTAATAAAAAAAAAATGTTATAAATATATCGTGTTTGTATAAAGTTACAAAAAAATTTGCAAAATTTTACACAATGTGAAACAGTCTAAATCTTAGCCTGCATTTGTCCTTACGGTTAGAAAACCAAGCATTTATTATGACCTCAAAAGCCCAAAAAGAATATAATGAACTTAGGCTTCTATCAAAACAAATAGAAAGTGAAATATCTGTATGTAAAAGTACTTGTACAAATACAAAAATGTCATCTGAATTTTCTAGGGTGAATAGGTCATACTCGCAGGTTATTAATGACAGATTTGATGACTGCAGTCCTCAAATTAAAGAAAAACTTACTGCCTGTAGTAATATTAAAAATAACATTGCAATATTTTCTGACAGTTTAGGATTAGGTTTGGGTAGTTTAATTATGTCAGTCAGCCAGTCACTAATTATTGTTTCCCAGAGGTACCTGTTTCTCAAATATTTAAACTAATTCTAAATAAAAAGTTTGATGTAAATACCATCTTAGTACTTGTATTGGGAATTCATCAAATGTAATGAAGCATGAATTAGCTGATAGCTTGAATTCTTTGGCTAGAATAAAAAATGTGAACAAAATTGTACTATGTGCGTTCCCCTATTCCACATGGTTGCCAAAGAATTATAATGATTATATTCAAAATTTAAATGATATATTGAGTAGGGTGACACTTTGTCACAGTGACAAATTTATATTTTTTGACACCAATAAATATATTGGTAACATTTTATAAAAATTTAGACTGACAAAAGGTACTTTGTAGTTGTCAAAAAAGGCAAAGCATAAACTTGCTACATTAGTAGCTAAATGTATTAACTCGGTTATAGGGTCTATAACTAAGAACGTAGTCAGGGACGAAGCAAGTTTTAGTAGTAATACTAATATGAATGCTGAAAAGAATTATTTAAATTAAACAATCAGACAACAGAGAAACTTCATAATAATATCATTACGTGTGTACATCAAAATATCAATAGTTTCTCTGGCAAAATATTGGATGCTGAATTATTAATAGAAAAATATAACATAGACATCTTGTGCCTCACCGAGACGTCGTTGAAGGCAAACAAAATGTCTTTTAATATAAATAATTTTAATGTGGCCAGTGTGTACAACAGAGCGTTGACGGCGGCGGTAGCATAATTTTGTGTAAAAACTTTCTTAAATTAAAAAACCGCAAAGACATAGTTGCTCTCTCTGTTGAACGTGTATGTGAAATATCGTGTGCAGAGACGGATCAGTACATATTCTTATGGTTTACAGACCTCCGTCATCTGATTTTAGCCAATTTTTAATTTCTATGGAGGAGAGTCTCACAAGACTCAGCAAATGTAAGAAGTCGGTAATAGCGTGTGGTGACTTCCATGTACACATATTAAATAGTTCGAAGGAAAAAGATATGCTCATCTCGCTCTTTCTCTCATTTAACTTAGTGCATATTTTCGATGAACCGACCAGGGTTACATACCATTCCGCGACATGTATAGATAACATTTTTATGAATAAGTGTGAAATTATAGAACATACTACTGTTAGTGGTATCCGTTCAGATCATAAAGCTCAGTTAATAAAAATAGAGGACATGAAACATAAATCAGAACAAATATTTGAATTTAGGCCATTGGGAGAGAGTAGGCTTAAAAATTTTACTCATGATGTAGCCAAATTTGCAAACACGGCTCTTCTGGTTAATGATCCAAACATCATGTATGAATCTTTAGTCAAAAACCTATCCAAAATATTTAATAAGAATTGTCCAAAGAAAAAGAAAGTAGTCGTTAATAACAAGTTACGTTTTGCGGATTAGGCGACGAAGGGCATAAGAAGAAGTAGGGATAGGCTTTATGAGTTATATGATGAAAAATCTTACACTGCAGATGAAAATTTTCATAACTATGTTCGCACTTATTCGAAAATATTTAAAAAAGTATCAAAACACGCGAAAGCGATCTATATCGCGAATAAAATTAAAAAGTCAGACAATGCGATAAAGGCTACATGGAACACTATTAATAACGAAGTTGGTAGTAAACGAAATAAAAATAACGAAGATTTTTCAATACAAATTGGTAATAAGGTTGTTACTAATAAAATTGAGGTTGCTAATGCTTTTGAAAATTATTTTTCGAATACACCTATAGATATAACGAATGGTTTGGGAGCGTCTTCGCAAACAGCAGAGACGTTTTTGAGAAAAAATGTTGGAAAATGGTTGCCTAATTTTCAATTTAGGTACACATCTTCACTTGAGATAGAAAAAATTTTCAAGCAATTACATAAAAAGAAAAGTGAAGATTTATGGGGACTATCAGTTCATGTCATGACTGGTGTAATACCTTTATTATCGCCAATTTTGGTAGAGATATTTAATAAATGTGTAGATCAAGGGGTGTTTCCCAATTTAATGAAACAGTAAAATTATTCCATTATTTAAGTCAGGTTGTATGTTGAATTTAACAAATTATCGCCCGGTGTCAATATTGCCAGCATTGAGTAAAATATTCGAAAAAATAATACTCAATCAAATGCTAGCACATTTTAACATTCACGGGGTGTTTCAAGGTCAACAGTACGGGTTCACGAGAGAGCGGTCAACAACTCATGCGGGAGCAAGCTTGATCAAGACTGTACTTCAGGCTTGGGAGGGATCTCAGGATGCCATTTGTGTTTTTTGCGATCTTTCCAAGGCTTTTGATTGTGTTAGTCACGAAATTTTAATTTGCAAGCTTAAATACTATGGAATTCGACATTGATGTACTGACCTTGCCGTCCTTATACATCTTTGAAATTATTATGTATACGAGGAAAAATATAGATCGATTTACAAAAAAAGGCGATATTGGTGGTATGGAAACCCGAGGTCGTGATAAATTGGTTGTTCCAAAATTTAAATTACATAAGTCAAATGTTTCATTTTTGGGTAACTGCGTTCGTTTTTATAATAAAGTTCCTCAAGAAGTCACTCAATTGACAGAAAATACATTTGTTATAAAACGTACATTGATTAGACAATCATACGATTTCGTTGAAGATAAAACAATAGTCTGGAAATGATTTTCTCTGCACATGCATTTACTGGCTCTCTGAATATTGTATTTTAATAAACCTTTTGTAAAAGGATGTTGAAAAAATTATACCTGACTGAGTTTCTTGTCGGTTCTTCTCAGTGTCCAGGTTTTCTTTTCTCTTCTCTTTGAACCGAACTAAAGTAGATTTGACGTTCAAAAATACCTTGTGATTGGGTTTACTTGAATAAATTGATTTGACTTTGACTTTGACTTTGACCATTACACCACATTAAAGTTTCAGAGATTGAAGTTGTAACCAAAATTTTATTGTGAAAACTGTTAATTTTGAAGATAACCATTTTTTTTTAGCAGACGATTAATTTTGAAGATGTGATTTGTATCAAAAGTAGCAAATTTATAGAGAAAACCGTCAATTTTAAATATTGAGATTTGTAGATAAAATTATTAATTCTATAGCTCCTTTGTATATACCTATCCCTTAAACTACTCGTGACAACTAAAACCTTTCGTTCTACAACTTTGCCAATAGTCAACAGTTCTAGTGCAACACCTCAAAGTAAAAAAAAAATAAGGGTGAGCAACCCTTTTTTTTTTTTTTTTTGCGTCAGGAAATGCTTTATGCATCCCGTCCTGCCGTAGGGGGGTGGCAGGAGGGTATGTGGGACTCCTCGACATTAGGGTGCTAGGCCAAGTCTACCCACTAAAACCTGACGGTGTTCCTCGAGAGCCTTGATGCCGGGGCAACGGGAGCGCGTTGGCATTCTGCCGCGACCCCGGCGGCTATGCCCAGCCTGAGCCGAGCCCTCCTCCGTTTGCGGGCAGTTTGACCTACCCGCTCTCCTGGGAGGCGCGCGGGAACACCGCGCGCACCATCCCGAGGCCATTGGTGAGGCGCCTTCCCCCGAAGGACACCCCAGGCCTCCGAAGTGGCGGCTTCCGCACCCCGCCTACACCACGGCAGGGGCGTCAGCACGCCCACCTGATTTTTACGTGTTTATTCACGGGTTTTTACAAGTTTTCCTTCTTCCCACTTCTGATTTTAACGTGTTTTCTCACGGGTTTCATTTCGAGTTTTCCTTCTCTCCACCTCTGATTTTTACGTGTTTCCTCACGGGTTTCATTTCGAGATTTCTTTCTCTCCACCTCTGATTTTTACGTGTTTCCTCACGGGTTTTTAAAAGTTTTCCTTCTTTCCACCTCTTGACCCGCGTCCTCCGCGAAGGACGCCGGAACCAAACGCTTAACCAACAATACCCCTCTCAAAGGAGAGGGGCAAGTGGAAAGACGACCCACACGACAGACCCCCGCCCTCACGCAGAGGACGCGGAACACAAAGTTATCCCCCCGGGTCCAGGCCGGGTCCTTTCGGCTCCACCTCCTACTCGGTCCCAGCCCGGTCCCACCGCTGATTTTAACGTGTTTACTCACGGGTTTTAATAAGTTTTCCATCTTACCACCTCGGGACCGAAGGCCCCACACGCCGGACCCCCACCCTCATTATGAGGACGGGGAACACGACCTCTTCCCCCCCGGTCCGGGCCGGGTCCTTTCGGCTCCACTACCTACTCGGTCCCAACCCGGTACTGAGGGCATCGCCGAAGCGACACCCTCAGGAGTGTTTATCGACTCTCCAGTCTAGATCCGCAGTGTTCAGTGGAAACAGGGTCACCTCGAGAAGGATGTAGACATGAAGTCTACGCACTGCGGTCTTGGGATGGCAGGCTAAGGCTCCACTTAATGGGAGCTATAAGCGCCTGTTGGTCCACCCCCTGTGGCGGGTCACCCACACCACTCGGCCCCAGGTGAGTCAACCCTAATATCAGCGTTTTTACGTCGCTAGCAAACCTTTGGAATATAGGGCATAATGATACGGTTGTACATTTCCATCCTTTTAAATAAATGTTTTTTTTGTATTGAAGACAAAATAAACGTATCCCGTAATTATTATATCTGGAATATAACAATCAACAGTGACACGTTGAAACCCCGGCGAATTTATACCTCCTTTCACAATAACCTTATGTATAATATTTTACTTAAATGGGGTCTCGATTTTTTAAAACGGTGCAAACTGCATTGAAATCTATTTACTAATTTTCTAATAAAACTAGAGTAAACGTCTGTTTGAATCAAACAGACGAACAAACATCAAGTATAAAAGTTTGTCTTAGAACCACCAACCACCAGAAGAGCTTATTTCAAATATTTTATCATGAACATAATGTACCTATATAACAGATTTGATACTGTGCTGCAAAAGTCACGGAAAAATTTAGAATCGTCCGCCTTTTATAAACAATTAATAAAATAGAATTAATAATACTAGGGTCACAGTTTCATTAGTTAACTCATTGGACGATTCATTGGTTGTATTGACGCTTGTAAATATCAAATCAAATCGTTTACAAATGTTCAATTCAATACTCTTTGCATTGGATGTTCGCGTTTTGTAAATAATTAGCGCCATTGTAGCACGACTCTCTGTTTTATATGAAGAAGTCGATTCTTTAGCCACCTCATGCGATACGACTAGGATACGTCGTTTACAATTGACGATAGTGGTTTGATATGTTACGAGTACGAGTACAAGCGGAAACTATTTTAAATAGGCTTCAAACTTAGATAATGTGTGTATTTTCTTCCACATCTTAATATGATTAGAATATTCCCAATAAACAAACATATTATTTAATTTTGTGTTATCTAATCTATAATAATACTATCACACGTTACATTATCATATTATATTATTACATTATTCTTACTTACTGACATATTTGCGTCATGTTTTTACGAACAACTGCATGTAATTTAATTTATTCATCAAAGGACTTCATCTTATCCACATCAAATAAGTTCGTCCTGCGGTTGATTTAGAATTAACAAACGTACATAATAACTGTGGTGTAATTATGACTTCTCAAAAATGCAATAAGTTTCCATATGAAATCAGAGATGTTGAGCCAAAAATCGCTGAGGAATTGATGAATCACTTTACTGGTAAGTTACTAAATAGGACGAAGGACGTACGTATAAAAAAAAGGATTAAGTTCGGTAGGAGTAACATAAATATAACACTGTCTGTCGTCTTTTTCGGTCAAATGAAACTAGACAAAAGTATTATAAAAATACGTATTTAAGTTTTCTGAAATGGTTGAATCATTTGTATGTTCAAACTACTAACTTGCTATGTTGTATCAAAATACAACAAAATTCACTTCTTTGTTTTTTCAATTTATCTTCTGTAAATAATTTTTCTTCGTTATTAATTCTTCACTTAATCTTTATAGTTATATACTCGAGCTCTCGATAGTAGGTGAGTACATATTATGCTTTTTGTGCCAAACCATGATGCCATTGCCAAACAACCTAAGCATGGGGATTGAAAAGTAGATTGCTTTTATAATACATACACCAAAACACCAACTACGTACTTAGAGTAATCATTTGCATGGACCAACGAAGATATATTGACCCAAATGAATTCGCAAGAAATTTGTAGTTTTTAATATCGTTCTCTGTGCAGGTGAATTAACTGGTTTCGTCCAAGTGGGTCCAAAAGGTTACTTCTTCCCTCATAAGTATAAGCAAGAAGCTCATAACATCTACAACATGGAAGTAAGATCTAGTGATATATTCGTCGCTAGTTATCCAAGATCAGGTAGTTTTTTTTTAGTACTTGATATCTTAATTTGTAATGACTAATGACATAAAAAGAAAAAATAATAAATATTTATAATAAATCTCCCAACAATCACACCAGTTATGAGTAAATCCTAAGTAAACATGTCTGTAATTATTATGGATGCTACACAACGCACTAAGGAGTACCTAGTAATACCTAGGCTCTAAGACAATTTAAAAAGTTTGTTTCCTAAATTGACTAGCCCAGGTATCGTACACCTAGGTACGATTACTGGATACATATAGTACTAAAAGTTATTTGTTAAGGTTTAAGATCGGTACTCAAGTGTGAATCTGATTGAGCAGTTAGAAATGGATGGCGATGAACACGATAAATAGCATCATTTTTTTCTAACTATTCTCAAGCAGAGATTCTCGCTTGAGTATCGTTCTAGATTACGGGCCCAAGATATAATAATAAACTAGCTGGGTCGGTAGACGTTCTGCCTTTTCCAGTAGGTGTTTGTAAGTTTGTTTTGGTTGTAATGACTTGACTACGGCGTGAATTAACGGATTCTAGCGTAGCTATGGCCCATAAGCTCAATAAAACAAATATATTGCAGGCAAATCACTTCGATCGGTAGTCATTCAGTTCACGATAACTAACAGTTGCCAACAATTATATGTACAAAGACAATAGGCTAGCTGACTGCTATTAAATGTGGTATATTTTATACATTGTATTAAAATAACTAAACGTTTTGATTAAAAAAAATTGATGTTCATTGACAGAAACTGAGTTATTAGGTTTTAAACTTCAGTAGTGGGAACAGTGTGGGGATGAGCTAGAGGGAGATAGCGTTACATAGTTGTGGCGTCACAAAGTTGCATCGATATTGCACAGCACTAGGAGCGACAGAAACGGAACTTATCCTCACTCTGTTCCCACTAAGCGAATAACTTGTTTTTTATTGTATTTCGAATATTTTTTCAGTTTTGTTTGTGATTACTGAACCTATCTTTTAACTAGGTTGTGAAGAAATAGTCATTTAGCCTATTCGTTTGATTTTTGTAACTTTGTATGAATGAATTTCTTACAATTTTGTCAGGAACTACTTGGACCCAAGAATTGGTTTGGATGGTGGCGAATGATTTAGATTACGCCAAGTCTGATGCTATACCTCTCGAGGAACGATACTCATTTTTAGAGTAAGTACATTTAGTTATATAATTTTTTATGAAATATGAGCTTATGTATGTCTGATAGTATGACCATTACATTTCAGGTTTTCAGCGTTTTTTCATCCAATTTTGAAGAAACGTTTCATAGAAGAAAATAGCCACAGTGATCAAAAATTGAAAATATTAGAACAGATCACACAGGCCGGCATAGAACAATTAGCAGCGACACCGTCTCCGCGGTTCATTAAAACTCATCTGCCCGTTTCGCTTCTTCCACCATCGTTACTGGATGTAGCCAAAATGGTGTATGTGGCTAGAGATCCTAGAGACATCGCTGTGTCTTATTATCATTTGAGTAGATTAATTAGAATTCTCGGGTACACAGGAGAATTTAAAATGTATTGGAATTATTTTATTAAAGATTTACGTGAGTGTAAACTATTGTTGTGCGTTAAACAAATTAGATAACTTGTGTCACAAGATATTCTTAAGAATTTTTGTTTTCAGAGCATTGCTCGCCATATTTCGAACACGTAAAGGAAGCGTGGGAACAACGACATCATCCGAATATGTTGTTTTTATTCTACGAAGAGCTTTCAAAGGTAGTTTTTATTGGGGAAAATTCGAAGTTGAGCTTTTGATATAATTACTTAGAAAAATTATTAGCGCATCAATTGTGTCCTGCAGTTTCACTCGCGTTAAATTTGATATTCTTGCGGAATAAAAAGTAGGCTTTACTCTGAAAAATCCTCTACTTGCCAATAAAAGTCCTGCCAAAATTAATTTAGCCGTTTCATAGATTAGGCCGGACAAACAAACAGACAAGTTCTTAGTAACGTGCAAATAACTAGTTATATTAGAAAAACAAAAAGCTTTAATACTTATACTCTTAATACAGATACATCAATTTTATTTATATGAATAGATATTTGTATGATTCCATATCATTATTATCGGGTGTTATTGTAAATACCTACATATAATCTGCATATTTTGGTGTAAACAAAAGTTTTATCTAATATAAATAGCAGATAGGTACCTACTCTGATCGACATCTCTTATTTAAGAAGCACTCGACAACTTGGTAACCGAATTATTGATTACATAATTTGTACTGATTACATAATTTTTACTGTAGGACTTACCAACAACAATACGTCGCGTAGCCGAATTTCTTGATAAAAAGTTTACTGATGAACAAAAAAACACACTTTGTGATCATCTAAGCTTCGAGAACTTCAAGAATAATAAATCTGTCGGATTTGACGTAATGAACGAATTGGGAATATTTATACCGAGCGAGCAACAGTTTATTAGAAAAGGTATCAATTATTTTTTTTTTATTTATACTCAGGCATCGATTAAATATCGAGTTTAGCTGGCTAAAGTAAGATACAGTCAATACAGTTTTTGTGGCTAGATCTACGTATAGATTTTAAATTGACAGGAATAGGCACAGAAGTAGGTTTAGGAGATAAAGAAATATTTCCTATATAAGGATATTGCATATCCTTATTTTTTCAAGAATTGTTGAATACTGTATAAGAGTTATTTTATCGTTTGGGAACTTTAATCGTAAAATTGATGGATTGCTTAAATTTTTATTGCAACAAAATGTGTGTACAAAGACGAAATTAGCGCATATAGTAGTTTCTTCTACTTTGCAGTTAGTGAGTAGGTAGTGTTGCTAAAAATGACTTTTGACTTTGCTAAAATTTCGAAAATTATTTTCTTGATCATACTTTCTTGTTGTAAATCGGTCAAATTACTGTTTTAAACCATCTTCCTTTTCACCATTTAATTATTAATTACAAAAATTAATTCATTTTTAATTCAATTCCATTCGTTATTAACAGGTAAAGTAGGTGGATGGCGCGACTACTTCGACCATGAAATGACTCAGCAAGCAGAGGATTGGATTGCTTATAATTTGAAAGATACTGATCTTCGATTCCCGTGTGTTAATAATGATAAATAAAAAGTAAAAACTATAGAAATGTTCATACAATTAACAATTCTATAAAACAACATTGAACTTTGACATAGTAAAAATAAAATAATAATACAACTAGTAGGCTCTCCTCAATTGATTTATGACCTCCAGCACTGCTACAGAGGTATAGTTTCAAAGACGCTTCAAAATACGCTGTGCAGCCTGGCGTACTATACAATACGATACGATAGGATACAATTTATTACATCAGTACAGATACAGAATATACAAAGTCAAAAGAAAATACAACGAAAAAGGTACAATTTAGGCAGCTTCATCACTAAAGCAATCTCTTCCAGGCAGCCTAAAGGTAAAGAAGGAAAAGCATACGGAAAACCTGCCGGGTGGTGCAAAAATAGAATTACTAATAAATACACACATCAAAAAAGTCTAAGCAACATGTACAATTTTAAACTTTCGAACGATTTTTACTGTTGTAATATATTTATATTTCTTTTACAAATAATAACTAAGCATTTTTTGACGCATTAGTGACTAAAGCAACAAAATCCTTCATTCAATTGTTCTTTTAATCACAGTAATTAACAATATGTGTACCGTAACATACGTAGTATAAAAAAAAGTTAAAACGAAATTAAACTTTTCATGTTTTACAACATTAAATAACGACATTTTTTAATTATTTGGTAATTCAATACAAAGTGTGACCGCCTCTGTTGTTTAAAACTTGTCGGCAGCGATTTTTCATTGAATTTGTAAGATTGTTTATCTGATCCTGCAGAAATTGGTCCAAATGGATTGTTAACAAGTATTTCAGTTGTTGGGTTGTCGACACTCCGTCCAGGTTCTCTAGAACATGTCTCTGGAGCATGTCCCATGCGCGCTCGATGGGATTGAGGTCTGGCGATTGTGCAGGCCACGGTAATACCCGGATGTTTTCCATTGCCAAGTATTCTCTGGTCCACCGAGGTGTGCGCAAACGCGCATTGTCATGCATCAGGGTGAAATCTGAACCAAGACTTTGTGCAAATGGGTGAACATAAGGCCCGAGAACATCTTCAACGTAACTTTCAGCGTTCATATTGCCATCTACAAAAACGAGCTCAGTTCGTCTGTTCTTCATAATACCCGCCCATACTATCACTGTGTAGCGACTATAAGGGGTGCACTTCCTGGACGAATCTCAGCCGTTCAGCATTTCCGGGACGACGATACACTCTTACCCTTCTCGTATCAGGCCTAAATCAAAACCGAGACTCATCACAAAATAAATTTTTATCCCATTGCTCCTGAGTCCATGTCAAGTGTTCCCTACACCATTCGTTTCGATTCCCATAGCGTATAGGTGGGCACCTAATTGGGCGTCGTGCTCGTAGTGCGTATTCATGCAGCCTATTTCTTACGGTTTGGTGGCTAACAACAACACCGCTTGAGAATTGTAACTTTATACCTATCTCCCGGGCGGTTAACATCGGCTGACGTGTTGCAGTCAGTTGTATGTATCGGTCCTGTCGAGCAGTTGTACTCCTTCCACGTCCTGGGTGCTGCTCAGCAGGATTCCCTGTATTAACGTAACGCTGCCAAAGACAACAAATCACGCTCCTATTGACACCAAAATTCCGAGACACCTGGGACTGATTTCTTCCCTCTTGTAGCATTCCTACATTTCCTACAGCTCTCTGCATTTCATCAGCGGCCAAATGGCGTCGCTTCATAACATAAAAAATGACTCACCACTCAATTTTTTCAAAAACTGTATATCTCAAAATTATAAGTGCGATAAATACCAAATTTATTAAGTAACGAAAACACATGAAATCGGGAAAAAATAATTATCTTTTATTTTAATGAAAACAAAACACAACCGAAAAGGCTCTATTTTTAAAATCAGCCAGTATATGTTTCTGACAACAAAAAAGATTGTATACCAATCTACTTTTCTAAGAAAAAAATAAAGTATCGATTAATAAAAAATGCAGTTTCTGTAAATGATGCATGTTGCTTAGACTTTTTTCCAAACATAAAATAAACATGTAAAAATAAATTGATAACATAGGTACGTATTTATTTGAATGTCTTTGGTATTTGCTAACGTAAAAGTAAAAGAGACGTGTATAAAAAAAACCGGCAAAGTGCGAGTCGAATTCGCACAACGAGATGTACCTTAGAAGAAAAGCACAGGGTAGAGTTCTAAGACAGGATATTCAAGCAGTGTGCTCTGTTCGAAAGAGTAAATTTACTCTGTGTACAAATACCCAGGTCGGCCGGTGAGAATAAAACGGCAGGGCACAATTAACACCTTTAATCTACTGCACTAAGATATTACTGAGCTATCAATCAATGTTTTTCACTTTATCCTGTACAATTATTAAATGTAACGTAAGTGCGTTGCAACTGCTTAATCGCACCATCTACAATAAATTTTAGATACTATTGTGAGAAAACAAATGCATTGTTATAAAGAAATAACAATAAATATTTAGTTGTAGATAATTGTACACTGAAATAGTCAATGTCACATGTTACGTATATATAAAACGTTGAACACAGCTTGAATGGGACCGTGCAACGAATTTTTCGTATAGTGCTGATTTCTAAAAAAAGTGTAGGTCATCACGATTTAAAAGACTTGAACCACTACATCAACATTTTTGGACGAGGTGGAGCCAGGAATATATATCAGAATTACAAATTAGAAACAAATGGCGCTCTAGTAAGGATGATCTAAACGTTAGCGAAATAGTCGTTATCAAAGAACACACCACTTAAATGGCGACTAGGTCGTATCGAAAAGGCATACCCGGGTTCAGATGGCGTCAACAGAGTCGCTGAAATAAGAATTTCATCTGGAGTAATCAAAAGAAGTTTCAGCAAGATTTGCTCGCTACCTGTTCTATGTATGAAAGGCATGCTTTCAACGGCCGGGGGCATGTTGAAATTGTATGTAAACTTTTTGTTAAATTGTATGTAAACTTTTTGTTAAATTGTATGTAAACTTTTTGTTAAATCGTATGTAAACTTTTCGTTTTGTAAATTAATACTTTGATAATACTATACTATATAATACATAATGTCACTATTCGTTTATTTTTCTTCAATATTAAAAATCTTTTTCTTCATCTTCAACGTACATTTATTTTATTTTACTTATTATTCCTAAACACCAAATAATTATAAACAATATTTAAAAACTTAGTTATTCAAAATTTTAATAGAGATAACCGACTTCAAAAAGAAACGCTAAAAAGTACAAAATAACTAAACTTTACTAATAAAACTAAAGTACAAAAAAAACTTCAAACATACGATATAAATACTTTAGTGTGTGGTATTCGGTTTTATTTCCATACAAAACACACAGAAACAGTAACAGTAAATATTCAGTGAGAAACGACACATGCACCAGGGAGATACATCAGTGCCAGGGAGTACGGGGAAGCGAGAGTCGTGGAAGACTCACACGTAACATGTAAACACGGTAACGAGTGGAAGGAACTAAGAAAAAAATACATTATACAATCAAATTCGTTTATTTATTGAAATTAAAACATACAGACTAATTTATAACAATCACACTCAAATATAATTATGTTTTATACCAATATTCTTTGGCCATAGCCTCGGGCATTCTCGAAGTAATTTTACAATCAAAACAATTAGCTTCATAAAAAAGTCTTTTTTAATGTAATAGGCCAGTGATTGATTGAGCAGACAGCCTATTTCGCTGTTTTGTTTTCAAAAGATTAATATGCGAAAATATCCGTTCAACGTTAGCGGATGAATGGGGAAGTGATACAATATTAAAGATGAAATTAGACAATAAAGGAAACATCTGAGTTTCATCACCACGCTTTAGTAAACTTACTTTGTCCCAAAATAATTCTACATCATCAGGAAATGTTTTGATTCGTTCACAATTTCTTAAAATGTGTATAGCCATTTTGACTGAGTTTGATATATTCACATTGCCAACTAATGCGGACAGAGCACCGTTCACTTCATTGCCAGCTGCTACCAGTCTCTCCACATCTAACTCACATCTTCCATTCCTCGAAAACATTCTCCCCAGATATACAATTTCAATCACTTGTTCTAGATATACAATTTCAATCATTTTCTATTTACCCATATTTCACACTTTGTCTGTACATCTTCCCTTTCAAACACAATAACCTTAGTTTTGTTCACATTCATATTAAATTCTTTCACATCACAGTCTTCTTTCATGCACGTTACTAGTGCTGCAACTCCGCTTCTGATGGTGCTATAAACACAGGATCGTCAGCGTACAAAAGGCAGTTTACCACTGTACCATCAGATATCATACCAGTCATATTATCTTTTAATGTCTGGAGGCAACGGTCCAAATACAGCACGAATAGCCAGGCAGACATCAAGCAGCCCTGTCTGACGCCTGAATAGACTTCGAACCATGGCGACAACTCACCATCTATACTTACACAGGCTCTGTGGTCCCGATATAATGACAGGGGTCCTCCACGCCATCTTCAGGCAGAAGACTCCATAATTTCTTTCGCACTGTTTTATCGCATGCTTTTTCAAGATCCACGAAAGTGCAGAAAACTTTCCGACCTATGGCCAGGAACTTCCCCACGATACTGCAAAACGAGAAAATCTGATCCATACAACCCCTACCGTTCCTAAAGCCACCTTATGCCTACCACACATATCTTTCAGAAATGCCTTTCATACGTATTTAGTAGCAAGGTAGTCTCACCATGCTTTCTCCTTCTTGTACACTGGCTCTTTTACCGCACCATCCCATTACACATGACGCTTTTTACCATTCCCAATCATATTCGTTCCACACACTTCTTTCGCAGCCTCGATCATACTATCTCTAAGGTTCTGCCAACATTTTTCACTTTCTCGCCAAGCTTACCGGATACTACTCTTTCATATTCATTCCTGGTGGTCGCATCTGCAGTTTCCTGCTCTTTATGCGACAGACCTCTGCAGGTCTGGATGCTACGCGACATCGCCACGCTATAAACAGACCCCTTATTCTAGTTACCACTAGAAAGTGGTCCGTTCCCAGATCGGCTCCTTTGTGTGTTCTCGAGTCTATAACCTGCTACTTGAGTCGGCTATCCATCAGGAATAAATAAATCATACTCCTTTCATTCTTCCTTTCCCACGTGTACTGATGAATTCTTTTGTCCTTAAATAAGGTATTAGGTTAATAATTAGGTATTAGCAACAAAAAAATCCTTTTCCATACACACTTTTAACACAATCCTACCAGCATTATTCACTACTTACACATACTTGCCTAGGACTGATTCATATCCTGATCGAGTTGTCCCCCTACCCTTCAATTCATGTCTCCACACACTGTAATTCGCTTATTCTCTTCAACCGTCTCTAGAACATCTCTAACAATCTCCCAAAACTGCTCTAGCTCGCCCAAACCCACAGAGGACACTGGGGCATACATCACCAAAACAAACACTCTCGTCAATCCTGTCTTGAGACGCACCCAGAGCAGTCTCGGGTATACACACTTATACTCGGTTACACAATTAACCAAACGAGAGGACAGCAAAACACCTACCCCTTGGCATCGCCTTTCTTCTTGTGGTACCCCTGACCACAATGCGATGCCCCCTCGAGGCAAGTCGGCAAGTTCACTGCCCTTTCGCTTCGTTTCACTTGAACAAAACTCATCCAATCTTCTTTGTTCCATAATATCTATCACTTCATCTTCTCTTCAATCCCACCTCTCACATTCCACGCAGCCATTCTGCACTCCTCTCTCCACTTCCCGCCGCTAGGTGCACAGCGTGTTGGGGGTGCGGTCCCTAACGCCATACTGCACTCTGCTTACACCAATGGGAACAAACCGGTGTACGTCGCTTTGGGTGCACGCCCTATCATTATCGTTGTCGTTGTCCCGCATGATGTGTACGGGAGAGGAATTGCAGCCCTGAAAAGGGCTGGCAGGGATGGCGACAAGCGTGCTTCCTCAATTGGCCCCCTGAATAATGCGATATAACGACATTATTATTAAGTTTGACTTTTAAGCAATTAAATAAAATTAAAATAATATCTCAGTTGCGACAATAATAAAAACCATTTTTGATATGCCTTTGTTTCACGATTTTCCACTGTATGGCCGAAGCCGGGGCGGGAGTTCCATCCCGCGGGACTAGGAAATTCGATTCCGGCCCTTATTTCTAACCCCGGGATTTCGGGATTATACTTTGTTAATCACGTCGGGATCCCGGGATATGCCTAGCTAACTTTGCCCCACTGACTTGCCTGCCATTTCATTACAAATAAAAAAAAATTAATATCGAGCAAGCATTATAAGTGCACTTGCTCTCGGCTATCATTCTAATTTATAAATTATAATATAAGACTTTTTATTGCAAACAAGCATCAACGAGTAACCCACTGGTAAGTTGACTTACATATCATTCTAATCGAAAGTACAAGTATTTTAATTGTAAAAAAGCATCCCCGAGAGCCCAGTGAGAATTGTTTGCCTATTATTTTAGTTTAATATACAGGAAGTTTTATTTTAAGTAATCATCACAAATTAACCCAGTGAGCTTTGTTACAATAAAATGATAAGCACGCGAGCTCATTGATCTCGTTTCACACTGTCTATTTTGGAACTTTTTTAAAATGATGTAAATCCCGAAAATCTCGGGATCAGCAAAATTTAATCCCGAAAATTTTGGGACTGAAAAGCGGTCGGGATCCTGAGATCCAGGTTTTCAGGATCGCGGGATCGAATCCTCTAGGCGGCACGCTCGTAGGTGTAAAGATATAGTGATACGTTATACTTTTGCCTTACGTGTTACAAATTTTTGAAATGGCCTTCTTAAACTATTTAATTTGATAATAATAAAGTAAATAGTGTACGGTGTATCTCTTCTCTAAATAGTATAAAACAAAGTCGCCGCTCGCGTCTGTCTGTTTCTCCGCCTGCGTCTTCTAAACTACGCAACGGATTTTGATACGGTTTCCGCTATCATTTAGAGAATTTCTTCCGGAAGGTTTTTGTACAGGTATATTATAATAATTCCCATTCGGGCGAAACGGCTAGTAATATATAATTTTGTACTGATTGCACTGCATTATGTAAACATATAACAATAACAGCGAGTGGCAACTTGTGATCTTGAATATTTTTCGTAAGATAAGATTAGAGCCACATAACAAACATATTATTATCTAAGATTAAACATATTTACTATCTAATCTAATGCATAGTGATAATCTAACTGCGTTTTAGATTATCACTATGTTTTAGATATACACTTATACTTAGACATCTATACTTGCACTTCTAGTGGTAAGCTGTTATAGATATAGACAAGTGTATAATTGCAGGTGAAACGGATACGCTAAATAAAAGTAATAAATCTTAAAGTTTTTTGGGCGTTTATTTAGGTCCAAACTATTTCTTTTAAACACACGCTACAAATAGGTAACATGTAAAAGCGTCGTTATCGAGGACAAATAAACTAAGAAGCAAATAACTTAGGCAGTGAATTGTTAAGTTTGAACTCAAGATCGAGTCTAGATTTATTTTGGTTTGTAACTTGCTGTTGCTTGCTAAACTGGTTTCAATGCGGACGCACTTTTACTATTATAACTTTTAACTGGCTATAATTTACGTACAGAATATGGATAATACACAATATTATTTCATATAACCATTTATAGCAGTAGTAAATCAGGGTGGGACCTTGGGAGTTACCACCCTTGGCATCACTTATTTATTGCGTCATAAATATGATATATTCTCCAATAATTAGAAAGACATTAAGCGTTCCTCGAAGACCTTCAAACGTTCAATCTTCTTTATTCCAATTCTAATCCAATTCTTGTCTCTTACCTTCACGCGTTAGATTTCCATCTCATTTGTGGTTTGCCGCCTTACCTGCAATCATCCCGTAGTCTCTATTCCAAGAGGTACTTGCTCAACGACTCCAAATTTCTCATTATGACCGGTAGGCCATTAAAGAGACATAGTATTAAACAGATTGTGAATCGACGTAATACTGAACAATTTGAAAGGAATGTTAAGTTGGAATGATACTCGTATTTTCATGTAATTTTATGTATCTTGTCAGGGAGCCTCCCGAAACTCACCTGGTACGCATTTTGTCATGCACTACTGATTTAGAGAACAGCAGATGTAATTGTGAGTGCAGTGTAAAGTATAATCATGAGTCATCACCAAAATAAGAACGGGTTTCCATATGAAATTAAAGATGTTGAACCAAAACTTGCTGAGGAATTGATGAAGCATTTTACTGGTAAGTTACAAACAAAATACATCGTAACATATGTCATACACAATGAGGTTCAATGTTTTATGTACATAATATGTTTATATCCTAATTATTTCGTTTTTGTTCTTTTTTTTTATGGATTTTATCCGTTAAGGATAATTTTGCCAACTTCAATGTAAGTAAATATGGCGACTGTGACATTTATAACATAACTAGAGATGGGCTAGTTCACAAATGATTGATTCAGTTGTCAAACTTATTAGTTATTAGTAAAAAAAAAACATTTTTAGAATTTTCATCTGTTTGTGTGTTAGTGCTTCAATAAAAACCACCCAAAACTAAAAGAATAATAAACGTCATCATAAGTGTAAAAATATGTATTTTTAAAAAAACACTTAAAAATAAAGAATAGGAGATTATTATTGTTTATACATAGTAAACGATAACATTCTTCTTTTATTAAATTATTATCCTCTTACATTTCGATGAATTTTGTCACTCACATATTAGAGTGAAATGATTAATGTACTAATCAGATTTAGGAACATAGGTAACTTTTAGGTAACTTTAGTCACAACGAATTAAAAACAAAACGCTTGACGAATAACTTTTTTTAAAAATTAGTACTATATTGGATAATATTAGTGTTATTTGTGCATATTTCATAGTTTCGTGTACATAACAGAAAAGCAGTGTTATTACAGAGCTACGTGTAATACACCGGAACAGCGAACGATGAAAATGTAGCAAAATTTTGGTTTCCTGTTTAAAAATGTGTAAAAATGAAAAAATAGGATATAAATATTATGCCATCTCGAGGCGAGTTATACATATGTCGGTGTCTAGAATAAGATGTAATTTCAATACTATAACTTCGATAGCTTCTGTGATCATTGATCAATCTGGAATCAGGGGCGTACAAATCGGAAACGGCGCGCTTAGAGCAAGCATTGAAAGGGCGCCCTTTCGTAAATTATCTAAATAAAAAAAAACGGATACGCTAAATAAAAGTAATAAATCTTAAAGTTTTTTGTTTATGTGTATTATATTTTGAGCCTTTATGTGCGTCCCCTTTTACAAATAATAATGCCATCGATCGCTTATTGTGTTTTCTGGCGAAAAACGTGTATAAAACAACAGTGAAGCAATCAGACAAAAAAAATCGGTTTTGTAATATCGTCTTCTGTGCAGGTGAATTAACTGGTTTCGTCCGCGTGGGTACAAAAGGTTACTTCTTCCCTCATAAGTATAAACAAGAAGCTCATAACATCTACAACATGGAATTAAGATCTAGTGATATAGTTGTCGTCACTTTTCCGAGATCAGGTAAATATTACAAATATATTATATCTGTTAGTTATAGTACATTTATAATTTAGTTCATTGTGTAATCGTCTAGTTGTAGTCTGTGTTTTGTCTTTGGTTTTACTGCTCTGTGTAAGATGGCGTCTAAGTGTATAATTGTAATGTGTTCTGAATAAAATATTATTATGAAGATTAAACAAGTCGTTCACTTATTTTATCAATATCAACATTTATACTAAGTTAATCCTAGATGGCTTGTCTTATTTTACTTACGCAGAGGTTCTCTGTCAATTCAACAAACAGTTGTACTCTTCATTAAATAGATTTACAATTATTTATTGTATTTTTTATATACGTATTTGTATTTTATTGCTAAACTATTCATGAAGAGGGAAATTAATAATTAATCTAGGTTTCATTACCACTTTTTCGTTCAAACTTTTGATAACAAGTCTATATCTCTGTTAATCGAGTAACTTTCTGAGGAACTTTATAAAAACGATCGCAGTTACCCAGAAATGAAACACTGTGGAATTTTTAGGAACTACTTGGACTCAGGAACTGGTTTGGATGGTGGCGAACGATTTAGACTACGCTAAATCTGATGCTGTGCCTCTCACAAAACGATACTCATTTGTGGAGTAAGTAATATTTGTAGTAGCGTAGTAGTATTTGTAGAGTAGTATTAAGAAGAATACTTTCCTTTTTTAGCGTCACTTTTGAATGTTTTCGTATTCATTATAGTAGCAAAATTTTTTTTTATTGAACAAAATTCGAGTGGTGCCATTTTTTTGAGAATGACCTAACATTCTTCTGTTATTATTCTGTCTTACATTTTGAATGAATTGTGTCACTTCACATAGTATTTAGCCACTATTATAATAAACGAGCAATATATGTATTGATTTTGCTTTCTCGAAAACGGCTCGAGCGATTTCGATGAAATTTACAAAATAGTGGGGCGAAATTCGATCTAGCTAGGTCTCAATTCTAGGAATAATCGTTTTCCCCGTCTTTCACACACTTAAAGCCTCTGAACTCTAAACTTTTTTAATTTCGCAGCAGGGTTTACCATCACAACAGCACAGTGGCTAAGTGTAGGTCTACCACGCCAAAGTGCCCGGGTTCGAATCATGCAATGTGGTCAGACCTTTTTTGTTTTTTTTTTTTAATATTTTGAAATATTATGACGAAGTTCAATATGCAATAAGTACCTATTAAAACACATATCACTTAAATAATATACTTATAATAAGGAAAAAAAAACGAAAAATAATGATAAAAGCATAGACTTTACAACTTCAGATAGCCTGTCTTAGGAAGTGAGGCAAATAAAATGTAGATGAGTGGATTCTGTTTTTGCAATTTGCAACAGAGTTAACCTTCTCAATAGCACAGTGGCTAGAGTGTAGGTCTATCATGCTGAAGTGCGCGGGTTCGTAGCGGTAAGAGACCCAGAAAAAAAATGGGGGCGTTGTGTAGAGGCCTGGGGGGTGATTTGTAATTTCATTTAGCCGGGAGGCATCTTAGACAACGACTGCATGACTCAAAGTGGGCAGTAGACAAAATAAGTTTGGGAACCTAGATTCTAGTCCTTTGTTGATTAAGCCGAAGTCAGCTGACTTGGTTAAGTGGTTTTCCTTTTGGTAATTGAATATTGTTTTTAAATGTAATTAGATACGAAATCTGAAGTAACGAAGGCAGCCATGTTCCATACATAGTTTTTCTTTCTCTTTTTTTTTTTTTATTGGTCTAAAGCTTATTTTGTTCCATTTAAAGTCGGTTTTTTTAGGGGTCTTGAACAAAAAAGCACTCCCTATCTTGGAGCATCCAACATTTTGAATTTAAGATGACGGTCACACATACAGAAACCTTCCCCGATGTGCGCACAAATGGCTCACGACAACTTCGACACACTTCTAATCCGATGAATAGCACATAATAACGCATAAGAGACACACAAAGAGCACATTCATTTTTATAACTCCTGGCTTCGCCCATTTTAAATACACAAAATTTGCCTATGTCCATCTGGAATAATGTACCATTCACATAGTGATAGAATTTTTCAAATAAGTGCAGTGGTTCCGGAGATTAGCCAAAACACAATCAACGCGCTACTTAGTTTACCGTGCCACAAAACAGAGAGAGTACAGAAGTAAAACTTATGTTGTATGTACTATCGCGGAAAGTGAATGTTTAGCAGTTTAAAAAACGTTTGAATTTGCCATGTAATACTGTTTTATCGACTCAACAGTCAGCAAATTAAAGTTTCTATTGTCATTTCTAAATTCAAAATTGGAAGATAAACATACGGGATACCAATTGGTAATTTTCGTATTCTGAACTAACACGAATGACGAGAATCGAAGATAAGTAAATAAAAATTAACTGCAGTTTACGGATGCGTAGTCAAACTAGGAACCCTTACGATTTGGTCGTAGGTCACGAATAAATTTTTTTAAGTCACTTCATAATTTGGGTTAATTGTTTTAAGTTAATTGGATGGAATAGACAAATACTAAAAAAATTTTACTAGATGGTCGGGATAGCCAACTAAGATATTCCAAACAAACTCAAATTACGAGAAATTGAGTTAGCGAGTGCGGATATTTTATAACGGATTATGTTATTTAGTATCGATTTATGATTCGATGCTACACGTTCGACTTTTACTCATCAAGGACTTAAAATTCAATAGTAAAATTGGAAAGAGTTTTTACTGCAAATTTTAAAATTAAATAGGTATTATTAGGTAACCTACTCTCGGACGTAGTGTAAGGGTTGTCAAAAATATAATGCAGTTACCGTTATTATCGCTATGTATTATTATAAATATGATGTAATTTTTTAAATAGATTAATTAATTAAATTAGATTAATTTTTGTTTACTTTGCTACGTTCATATGCGCCTGTCTTTTCGGTTAAAATTATGTCAATTTCGAACTACCTTCCAATATCCGAAGTTATTTTTGTACTTAAGTTTTGATTAGTAAAGGATAGCTAGTTATTTCATACTTTTCAGTGTTCTTTTTTGAGGTTGGTTTAATTTTTTTATAAAAATTTTGTGACCGTACGCTCAATGACAGTCAGCCGTCGCAAATAAAATTGGTGGTTATTTGACATGAAAACTGGCGAAATGTAAATTAAAAATTACCTTCCGTGTGGTTAAGTTAACTTATCATATGTATATAAAATAACTTTATGTTTATACAAGAAATTAAATAAAAATATTGTAATGATTGTGAAATTGTGTGATTATGCAACTTGTAGCCAGCCAGTTTTTAGTACATAAGATATTTTTCTTGTTTTTTTATGCTAAGTATGGGAATTCCATTTACGGAATTGGATCTTATAAATGTATCCCTTTAATTTTATCAAAAATGAGCTTCGGTGATTATGGTGGCTTAAAAGTTCACTTAGAAAGAAGAGAAGATGATTGGTCACCAACTAATGCCAATAGGATGTACTCTATACATTTTGAAAATTATGGAATCTTTTCTTGTTGCTGAGGCATCGCATGTAATCTAATTGAATACTGAAATTTTGCAGTGATTCTAAATCGACATTTCTCAAAAACTGTGAAATGAATAGACATAATTACAGTTATTAAAAACAAACAAGCAGGAAAACCAGATCGCGATACAATTTTAATAAAAAGTATTTTAAGAGAGTAATAATTACGAGCTCCTCTGTGCTGTTTGATAAAAAAAATTCTTCATTAAATTCTATAAGACACAGACCAAATAAATTACACTCTAAGCACTCTAAAGTAACACATAATACATCAAAAATTTGTAAATAAAATGCAGATGAACTCGTAAATATGCTTCTTTACCTTTTAAAACAATGTTTAAATATTTTCTCCTATGAGAGCCAAAATAAAAAAATATTGAACTTCACGTAAATAAGGTAAATAAATATTTCCAATAAGTTGCATTGTGATGCGTAGTAATCCATAAAAACATCGTTTGCTAGCATTTTCCCGTGCGATTACGTGATAAGTGATCACGTGTGCCGGCCATCCAGTCACCGTTGACTTTGTATGGAATGTAATACGAAACGTTTTAAACGCCAGGCTACAGTTGAATAAAGAAAGAATAAAGAATAAAGTGCGCGCTTAAGCTAGCTTTCATTTTGAAAGTTCACTGTTGAGTTTGCGAACTTTTGTGTTTCGGAGTATTTCAATCAGACTCGCGGTACCGTGTTTTTAGGCCATAATTGTACTGAATTACACTTCTATAGTATTTCCGAATTCATTGATTAACATAGATGTATATAATAAATTGTCATCCATTTTAGGTTTTCAATATTTTTTCATCCGATCATGGAGAAACGTTTCATGGAAGAAAACAGCCACAGTGAAGAGAACTTGAAAATGTTAAAACAGGTCGCTAAGGCTGGCACAGAAAAATTGACAGTGATGCCGTCCCCTCGCTTCATTAAGACTCATCTGCCCATCTCGCTTCTTCCACCGTCGTTGTTGGATGTAACGAAAACGGTGTACGTGGCTCGAGATCCCAGAGACGTAGCTGTGTCTTTTTATCATTTGAATAGATTAAATAGAATGCACGGGTACATAGGAGACTTCAAAATGTATTGGAACTATTTTGTTAAAGACCAACGTGAGTGTTACTTACTTACGTTAAAAATGTGAGTAACATGCTGAGAAAGTCCATTATGAACTTTTGTTTCCAGATTTCTGGACACCATATTTCGAACACGTAAAGGAAGCGTGGGATAAACGGCAGCATCCTAATTTGTTATTTCTGTTCTACGAAGAGCTTTATAAGGCAAGTGATTTTTAGTTTTGTTTTTCTATTTTAGTTTAATTCAAAGAACGAAAGATAAAAAAAAAGAAGTAGATTATATTGGTACTAACTGTCTTTTCACCAGATAATAGGAGTGCTTCTTTTTTTTATGTAAGGGGCAAACGAGTAAGTGGATCACCTGATGGAGAGTGACCAACCGCCGCCCATGGACACCCGCTACATCCGGAGAAACACGGGTGCGTCGCCGGCCTTTAGGGAAATAGGAAAAGAAAGGGGAAGGGGTGATGGGCTTCCGGCACTCTCACTCACCGAACAAAACACAACAGCAATAGATGCTGTTATTTTACGCCAATATTCTGTGAGAGGGTGGTATTTCACCGGGCGATCCGGCCCGATTCGTGGTGCGATGTAGCATGACTCTACCACAATTAGACTACCACCTCTTACTTGCGGTATTCCTCAGGGCAGTGTCCTTGGGCCTACCTTGTTTCTAGTTTATGTAAATAACCTGCGTGACCTTTCTCTCCCCAACTATAAAATTATGACGACACTGCCCTTATAGAAAAAGGTCGTAAGTAAAATCTCTTTCAGAAAACGCTCTCCACTGTGTGATGAATTGGCTTACACAAAATCGTCTCCCTGTGAACGTAAACAAGACTAACCACTTTTGAAAGTTATTACTTCGAACCCATCTCGTTTCCCCACCAGGATCTTACTTGATGAATTTGGAGTGCTTTCAGTTTGCCAACTGTTTACACTTCAAACTATTGTACGTAAGCATTCTGAGTTACAATATGATCCCAATATATTTCTAATAAAGCGTAGGTCGGACAGAGTGTGTAATGTCGAAAACAGGAGGATTACTTCTGCTGTCGAAGTTATTTCCATCTGAGCTCTATATTATACAATAGAATTAGCAAAAAGCTTAACATTTATGCATTGACTTCCCGTCTCTGTAAAAAAGTGACATTTAAATGGCTAGTGACATTCTTGTATACGGAGAACCTTATATCTATTTTCGAGTGACACGCACATACATACATACACACTTATACACACCCATACACGTACACATGTACACGCACATAAATTATTATTAGTTTTTTATGTATTACTTTCTTTCACAAGATGCATTTTTTGCTGGGAACATGTAAAAAATGCAACTGGGGGTGGGCGTCGCCAACTGCAACACAGTTTACAACTAGTGCAGTTGCAATCGTTTCTACTGTTTTTCTTGTAACCTTGTTTCCTGTGAAATAAATAAATAAAATAAAAGAAATAATTTGTTTACGACAGGATTTACCAACGACAGTACGGCGTGTAGCCGATTTTTTTGAAAAGAAGTTTACTGACGACCAAATGAAGAAACTTTGTAACCATCTCAGTATCGAGAACTTCAAGAAGAATGAATCTGTCAATAACGATGATATGTACGACTTGGGCATATTTTTACCGAGTGAACAAACTTTTATAAGGAAAGGTTGTATTCAAATATTATACTTTTTAATTACAACCCAGTTAGCGATTTAAATTTGAACCAGGCGTACGCCAAATATACCATGCAGCTGTATACACTTGAAGTTTAAATTAGACTTCTTAGTTGTCTTAGCTTAGTGTGCAGGAGTTATTCAGGTGCGACACTCCATTGTCAACGTAGGTAGATGAAGGTAATTGTGTAGCTCAATTCAATATTTCAGTGGTCCAGTCGAGTTCGTATATATAATTTGTCCCTTCTTTCATTATCTGCGATGAGCACACAAGATAATTACTATGTTGTGTATGAAAAAGAACATAGACGGCTATGATGAACGAATAAATGGCCTTCTTCACTTCTTGTTAGAAAAGATGGACTGCTGAAATGCCGAAATCTATGTTTGTAAAGACTGTTCAATGCTAGTCAGAGCGGCTGAAATAATAATAAAAAAATTAAGGCGACGCATTGATAAACAATAATTTAATCTAAAATTGAGCTTCTGCTCTATGCAAACGTGCGCGCGCTAGCTTACGAAAAATACGAATTATTTTCTTTTATTTTACAAACTATATTTAATTTTATAAAATACAACTGGCATTTTGCAGAATATGTTTCGATTAAACTACACAGAAAATTTTAAAACATTTATGTATTTAAATTTTAAATCTGTCCGTTATTCCGAAAAATGTAAATTTCTGTTTTAAAAAGAGGTTTTTTGATATTTTTTTTTGTGTTACAAAGGTTAACCGATCGTGTATCGCAACTGACAAAAAGTCAAAGAAATGAAGAATCAGGTTACCAAATATCAGTTTCATATGTTTTGTAGTCACTTAGAAAAATTGAGATCCCTGCCGTCAAAATTTCTGCATTAAATAATTGTTATTAGTATAGTAAATAAAAACTCTTTCCTCTAGGAAAAAAGGGAGGCGGTAGTTGCCTCAGTCCTTATTATTATTACATATACTTCAAACAATATGTATCCATTATTATGAACATGAATTTAAATGGATAATTAATTTACAATTTACATAAATCCTTTAATACTAACAGGTAAAGCCGGTGGATGGCGCGATTACTTCGACGATGAAATGACTCAGCAAGCGGAGGAGTGGATTGCCCATAATTTGAGAGACACTGATTTCCGATTTCCTGAGTTATAAGTAACCTACCTAATAATCTTTAATAAAGTACATTATTTCCAACATCTTTGTCGTTTCCATAACGTCATTTTATTGGCAAACGCAAGAAGGTACCTAAACACAGGTGCCCGGGCCCCTGGGTGTAAGCCTGGGTTATGTGAGGCTTTTACCCATTAAAACTCCTGTGGTGGTAGTCCTCGGCGCGTTGTTGAGGGGCTCCGGGGTTTCCTACGGAACGCAACCGAAGACCATCTCATGTTGTGCCGAAGCACCTCTTGGAAGGGCAGGAGCACCTTCGCAGTACCATGACAGTACGGACCACATGCATACTGTCGTCTTCCTCGGAGTCGCATAGACGGGCGACCGGAGCCCCCAATCCGAGCGACCTCGGCTCTGGAGACCTCTTTAGTCAGGAGGATGTCTTCATAGAAATTTAGCATACGCGTGCGTATTACCGAGCACACATAGAAATGTGTGCTCGGTAATACGCACGCGCCGTGGCACGTACACAACGGCAATATTTTATGGGTACATACATAGGTACCTAATTATTGTAGCACCAGTAGGGGTCGCATGCGACAAACATGTGACCGCTTCCGTTTGTATTTAATCTGTTCTTCACATCGTCACAAATACAAACATGTCTAAATCGCAGTAACGAACGCATTATATTGTCCTTAGCTACCTGAATAATTTTAATAATTCGAATCCAGTTATCATTCTTCAACAGAACTGCAAAAAATGAGATATACCTACATTGATCTATATTATGTGCTACGCACTAGATTACGCGGTCCGAACACTCGCTTTGTTCAACTCAACTGTACTGCAGTTCGTACACCTTACTTAGTGTGAATTTACAATTCAGCAAAATATTTCTATTTAATTTGTTTTTAAATTACCCTAAACATATTTCATCATGAATAAACACGTATTCCAAAATTTACGAATTTTTAATTTAATGAACAATTATTATGTCCGTTCTGTAATGTAAAATCTATAACTGAGCTATATTGTCACGCTAAGTTAGACGAAACGCGTAAGCGCCATGAATTATACGGCGCTTACGACCTTGTCGTCGCGAGAAAACTGTACACTATTTGCGATTAAGCGCTACATGCTTAAATGTTTTGCTAGATGACACAATCATTCCCTCAGTGCTAGAGCGAACTTTAGCTTAATCCCTTTCAAAAGTCGGGCAACAGTTTTGTTGAGAACAGCTTCTCTAGTACGTAGTACATATACCTCAATGGAAATATAACGAAAATAAAAACTTATCCGTGCGCATTGTTTTTTATTATTACAATACTAAATGTATAACTAAACGAGATGCTCTCTGCATCTCACCAATCTCACATTCAATGCATCAAACCCTACCGTATGCGGCCGCTAGTAGGCAATTCTAAATTAGCATTCTAAATTATATCAAAATCGGCCGTAGGTTTAGCTGTGAAAAAGTAAGAGACGAACAGACAGAGATATTTTTGCATTTCAAACATCAAAACATACAACTTATACTTAATATGCAACATAAGGTAATTAAAGGCAGCGCAGCGTAATCACAAGCGTTTTTTTGATGTTCGTAATATAATTTGGTTTCATACGTAAAGGTAGTCACCACGTATTTTTGCGCGCACAAATCGCAAATGACTGTAAATAAAAACAGACAAAGAATAGTAGTGTGACCAACTAATAAATAATCGAATTCAATAAAATATAATACACTTTATCGATACAAGAAAAAAATATTCAATTCGTTTGATTTCGCTGCTACAATATTCTTGTTATTATATTATCTTAATCTAAGATCATTAATTATTAAGTAGTAGTGGTTATATTTCTTAATTAGTTTTAAAATATAATGAATTAAATGAAAATCGATTTTCTACTAACTGATATGAATTTGAAAACAATTAAATATACATAATATGTAATTCTTGAAACCTTGCAACCTGTGTTGCAAAAGTTCCCGATTTATCGGGAGATCTACTGATTTCGGCTCTTACCTCCCGATATCCCAATTTAAAGACCTAATCTCCCGAATTTCTATTTTGACTTGGTAACACTAAAACAATGCAGAGGGATTCCCCAAAACTTCTCGCACGACCTTTCAATACCGCAGTATACACAAAACATATTACATCAAAGTGCGTTTAAAATAAGGTTCATTATTGTTTGGTGGGGTGTATGGGGGGAATTCCCTAAAAACCATATGTATAAGTACGAGTTGTTTGGGAAACTCTCCACTGAATCTATTATAGGTCTCCTTCACACAAAAAGATGTATAGCAGAGAACAACCAAACGTGCTACAATTTTAATATAGACCAAAAAATGTTTGAAAATATAGCTAGTAAGAAATGGTATGAGCATGAATAATAAGTAATCACTAAACCTATGTATGTATTTCATTAAAGTAATTAGCGTAAAATACATTTGTTTTATTTTGATTAAATATTTCCCGATTTCTCCCGATTTTTGGCAGGAAAATTAACCGATTTTTAATTTTTGACTTTTGCAACACTACTTGCACTGCTGCTGCGTTCTGTTATCACAAGTGTTGTGTTGTGTATGCTTTCAATTATCTTTATAATAATTTACTTACCAGTTTTTATACTGAGCTATTACACTACAGTTGTACTGAGTACTGAGCTATTATTCCACACAAGGTGTAATACTTACTCGTAATCGTGACCATGAGTTATAAAAACGACTACAATGAGTTTCCTTATCAAATCAAAGATGTTGAACCAAAACTTGTTGAGGAGTTAAAGAAGCATTTCCATGGCAAGTTATTGAATAAAATAATTTATATTGTTTTATGATTTATGTAATAAAGATGTAATATATATTTTTTACAAAAAAATTTTGTTTACTCAAAATTTGGGTTCGAGGTTAAAATTATTTCACAAAGTATATCATAGATATATTATTTTATTTTATATTATCAACCACACATACTTAGTACTTACACTTGACCTCGGGAACAAACCAGCTAGGTTATCACTGATCACGTACAAATTTGCAGATAAAGCTATGAAAATTTTTAAAAAAATTCGCTTTTTAGCACACCAATCAATAAGGTACGGTTGGTTTTTATCATGTTCTCATTCTTTATTATAGTATTGGTTCATCATTTCCATTTTAATATTATTCATTTTAGATGTTTAAGGTGGTTCCATACAAAAAGTAATCATAATATACCGTTTCATTGAATAGTAAAAATGCTTAAAAATGTGTTCATTAATACTAGTTCAGGTACTTATTTATGCAAAATTATTAAAAAGTAAAAATCTTTAATAGAAATAACATATTATATCAAATACCGTTTTTTATAAAACGATATGCGCGTGTGTGACGATTTTCGTGTAACAACACGAAATGCAAATAATTAGCGATGTAGCCGGCCCGCTCGCGCCGCCCGTAGGCTACGTTGCCATTCACGATATCTTTCTTTCAAACTTCAAATAGGATTAGAAACAATAATTGCGAATTTTTAACAGGACTACATATTATTAGAGTACACAATATATTGTAAATCGGTATCAAAAATGTAGACCTAAAATGAGTTAAATTACTGTTTAAATCGATATACAATTATATGTTGTATATTATTTATGTACTTTTATAGTTGATGACAATAATAGATATTATTTGGATATTATTATCTACAAACATATTTATCTTCATGCTGTATCCCAACGGGGTAGGCAAAGAGGACGGAGTGTCAAGCATCACAGTCCTTACATACTTCTTTCGCTTCCTCAAATCTCATCATTTTCCTCACAGATTTTTGCCTAGGTAGGTATACGCGTGCTTTGGACATTTCCGTCGGCTAACACTAGCTATTTGAACTTCATAAGTTAGCCTTGGTCTTGGCTTGGCTTCTTTTACCACTCACTTTTGCTCCGTGGATTTTTTTCATCGGTCTTTCATCACTCATTCTGTCTATGTGCCCGAACCATCTAAGCATTCCTTTTTTTCATATTTACTATGACATTGTCGTACAACCCTGTCATACTGGGTATTTCTTCATTGCTTATCTTGTCCCCAAAAGTACACCGCACATATTTCTAAGAGATCGAATTTCTACTGCATTTATCTTACTTTCATTCGAGTTCGGGCATTATCCAGGCCTCACTACCGTACAATAAATTTGAAACCAACGCCGCAATGTAGATGGCCATTTTAGCAGTGTTACATATATTGACACTGTCTAATAATGCGGACAGAGCACCGTTCACTTTATTGCCAGCTGCTGCCAGTCTCTCCACATTCAACTCACATCTTCCATCCCTCGAAAACGTGCTCCTCACATATACAATTTCGTTCACTTGTTCTAGACATTTTCCATTTACCCATATTTCACACTTTATCGTACATCTTCCCTTATAAACACCAGAACCATAGTTTTGTTCACATTCATATTCGATTCTTTCACTTCACAATCTTCTTTTGTGCACGTAACTAGTGTCTGCAACTCCTCTTCTGATGGTGCTATAAGCACAGCATCGTCAGCGTAGAAAAGGCAGTTTGCCACTGTACCATCACACACCGTACCACTCATACTACCTTTCAATGTCTGGAGGCAATTATCTAAAAGGCAGAAATCACGCAGCCCTGTCTGACACACCTGAATCGAACCAGGGCGACATGTCACCATCTATCCTTACGCGGGCTCTGTGGTCTCGATATAATGACCTCACATCCTGCAGTAAGGGGCCCTCCACGCCATATTCAGGCAGAAGACTATAATTTCTTTCGCACTGCTCTATCGAATGCTTTCTCATGATCCACGAAAGCGCAGAAAACTTTGCGACCTATGGCCAGAAACTTCCCTACGACATCGCGGAGCGAGAAAATCTGATCCATACAACTGCTACCGTTCGTAAAATCACCTTGTGCCTCCCATAAATATCTTTCAGAAACGCCTTTCATACGTTCAGTCAATACCTTGATATAGACTTTACTTGCTATGCTGACCAAGCTGATAGTCCTATAGCACGCGCAGTCTAAATAGGAACCTTTCCCTATATAGAGAGGCACCATGATTACGGCGCGTCAGTCCTCCGGAACCTCTCTCTTCTGCCAGAGCAAAGATTGCACAGTTTATAGAATGCATCCCTTACTCTAGAACCACCATACTTGGTCATATCAGCAGTCACCTCATCATTTGCCGCAGCCTTTCCAAACTTCACACTTGACATGTTTTATCAAAATCCGTTCAGCCGTTTGAAGAATATCAGCTCTTTTTTAGTTTTTAAAGGGACGCGAGCATCTTCTATTAGTCTTAATCGATGTGAAATTTAGAGTATACTGTGATTTCAATAATGTCACAATAACATAGTAACCTTGACCAGATGCTGCAGCATCATCTGAAGTCAGCAGGATATCCAACTCCTCGCCACTTACAGTAGAGGTATCATGTTTAGGCTCATTGAAATGGTCTGTATGAATAGGTTATAGATAATAGATTGTGATCAGGGTCTTATGATGGATCAGACAATTAATGTCAGAATACTCCGATTTCGGCGAGGGACGACCTCGTGTCGCAATTTCGTGTATCATCCCGGAAAGTGTTTTCGTGAATGTGGGAATAGAGTGTAGATTGTAGTGTTTAAAAAGCATGAAATAAATAAGCGTCGTCACGTCGGGGGATCGCTAAGTAAATAAAGTATTAAAAACAGAATACAACTAAAAATAATAAAGTATGTAAAGTATGTATGAAATTTATATACAAGTAAACTTAGCGGACCCGCGACGTAACGACGCTTGGATATACTACTACTACTACTATTTATATTGAAACTTTTTACAAATTTAAAGGGTTATGAGGTACATATTTTTTTTTTACTTTTTGGAGGTTTTTTTTTGAGTCGGGAGTTTTTAAAATTTTTAATTTAATGACTATAATTGTACAACGACCGTTTGCGGATGCAGCTTAAAATAGACTAATACTGATTGCACTAGACTACTTCCATTTAACAGCACATGGCAGAGGGAATAATTAAATTATCTTTGACTACATCCATTTGAATATTATGCTGTACACACAGACAAATTAGCCTAAAGACAGGAAATGAAAGGGCACCGTTGTGGCACCGTTTTCTGCCATCGATGCGCACAAACGCTCATATAACTTCAAACACAAACGCGCGCTCCTTTAGTATTAACCAGAAAGCAGATCCGTGATCTGTGTCTAATTGTTTCAAAAAATATAGTATAAGTTACGTAAACAATGCCAAATTGCGCTGTAAAGTGGTGTGGTAGTGACAGTCGTAAAAATAGTTTCAAAAAGTATAATATCACGTTTCATCGGTAAGTATAAAATTAATAATAAAAATTTATATCAAAAAATTGCAGAGCTCTCACTATACTGGTCGCTGGTAGCTTTGAGTCAGCGTTGGTCTTTGTCTAGCAAGCTATAATTATATGTTGCGTCCTCACTCTTGCAAGATGGCACGTGTAAGTAAGGACGCGAAAAAACGTATCGATTAATCAATATATATTTTCCATTAATTTTGAGAATTTATAATGACTACCACGCTTTGAAATTATATACCTAGTTCCATCCATACCATATAATAACATAATATATATAACATATAATTATATAATATAATGTATTAATATATAATATAATATATATAATGTATAATTATATAATTGTATAATCCATATCCATACTATCCATATCCATACTAATATTATAAATGCGAGTCTCTCTGTCTGTCTCTCTGTCCGTCTGTCTGCTTGGTTTTCACGGCTAAACCGCCGTACCGATTTTAATAAAATTTAGCATGGACATAGTTTGACACCATGGAGTGAACATATGCTACTTTATTTTTCAAAAATCTACCCCCAAAGGGGTGAATAAGGGGATGAAACTTTGTATGGGAAATTTTTAACCCCTGAACCGATTAAGACGAAATTTAGTATAGTACATAGATAAAACCTTTTCTATTAAAAAACATACTTCTTTTTTCCAAAAATCTACCCCTAAAGGAGTGAAAAGGGGATGAAACTTTGTATAGGAAATTTTTAACCGCTGAACGGATTAAGATGTAATTTGGTACAGAGATACACCTTGTCTAAAAAAAAAACAAAGTTATCATTAAAAAGATGTCACCGTTCTTTTTTCAACCGACGAAAAAATGATGGAGGTTCTCAAGTCGGTGCATATTTTTTTTTGTATACGACCATGCGTAGCTTTTTACAGGGTAGTCTGCTTTTGATGATTCTCTTTTATTGGATAGAGTATATCTCGAGTTTTGAGTTCAATTTAATTCGGGAAAAATTTAAGAATACAATTTACCGACTTAAAAAAACACTGAAAAGTACAAAATAACTATTCCTTACTAATCAAAACACAAATACAAAAAAAAATACTTTATACATACGATACAAATACCTATATAATTAAATTCGACAGTTACTGAAATCGATGCAAGCCTCCCAAACTAATAGACTTTCTGTTATGGCACATTAATTTGGAAGCCACTTTAATAACCGTCAAATTTCATTATGTACATACATACATACAATCTTCACACCATATCCCTAACGGGGTAGTCAGAGGGACGGAGCGCCAAGCGTCGCGCTCCTTACATACTTCTCGCTTCTTCAAGTCTCATCATTCTCCTCACACATTTTTTCCTAGGTTTGCGAGTGCTTTTGACATTTTCGTCGGCTAACACTAGCAAATTTAATTACATACATATTTATATCATATGTATAAAGTATTTTTTTTTATATTTGAGTTGTAATTAGTAAAGGATAGTTATTTTATACTTTTCAGTGTTTATTTCTAGTAGATTTAAATTTTTTCTTAATTTTATTTATTTCTCCCATTTGAGTGACCTTGGTCTAAATAAATATAGAGGATGAGTCTACAACTAACTACTTTTCTAATTATAGATGATGAAATGATATAAAAATGTATCATCAATATAAATAAAGCTTATAATTAGTAATTATTATTTCGTGTATCTTCAAAGGCCAAGCTCAATACCAGTGCAATTTAAATAGGACCACCTCGGAAGTATATCAAACAAACAAAAAATTTTTAAATCGGTACACAATTGATGAGGTTGTCGGTGAACATACATAATAAAAACATACAGACGCACATAGAATCTCCCTCTTTTTAAAGTTAGTTAAAAAAATACATACAGACGAAAAGGTTGGGCGGTTCTACCACCAAAGCTTTTCAGTTTCGTTTTTTGTCAATTTAATTTTTTGTTAAAAAGTTTTACATTAGGAGAAACACGTACTACCCAAACGAATTTGATTTGCATTTCTATTCCAAATTTTTGATTTTTTGTTTCGAAATAAAGAATCTTGTTTTGATTATATACACATATTTTATTATTTCTGTTTTTAAAATAAGCTTATGAAAATAATTTTTATATTTATCGATATATACAATATCTACGAGTACATCACTATTTCGTTTAGTACGTGACGTTACCTTGCCGCCCGCTTAGGTCTCATTCCTCTAACCTTGACAGAATAGTTCGCTTAGAAATTCATAAACATTTCAAGTCTCTAGGGTAGTTTGTCTGTGGCTGTACACGATCGCTTGTCGCTGCTTGACAACTACTACACGAAGACTAAAGTCAGACTTATATACAGCTACACCAATACCTAAGCAATCCACTTTAACACCACTCTTGCTATTAAAATGTTACAAAATTATCACAGATGGCTAATTGATGTGATTAAAATTGTAGTGAAGCTAACACCCGTTCCGGCCAAAAAAATTTAATATACATTGTAGCTCGTAACACAGTTTAAACAACTAACACGGGCTTATACCACTAGGCTAATTTGACTTATAAATTTATTGTGAAATTATTAAATAGTACAATCACTTAAACTCCGTATACATGTGTGGGTAAAAAGACCAAATTTGTGATTTGAATTATTTATCATGATATGTGACTAATACATCTACAGGATAACTTACAAAGTTGTCTGAATAGTTGCATATAGGTATAAAGTGTACGCAAACATAACTTTCGTGTGTGGAAATACAAAAATAACTCTATAAAAAATAAAAACCTCGAATTTGCGTAAGTGACGCCATCTATTGAGGAAATAGGCGCACGGGAACCGAATGAACCACCTTAAATTCCGCGCATGCGATCAGCACATCAATTCAGAGTACAGCGCGAAATTTAGTCTTTTTCCCGTCCTGTGTTAATCAATTTATCAATGAATCGATGAAAAAATTTAAAAAGATCTTTTAATTTGTACAATATTGAATTTATTCCTATAGTCCAATCAAATAGCAGTTGAAATCGAAATTTCAATAATAAGGCTGAGTTTTTAGAATAGAATAGAAACATTTTATTTGGCAAACTTACATTACAGCACAAACATAAAGAACAAATTATACAACATTAAAAAAGAAAATAATATCGTGAATAAATATACAGTTTTTATATGTCTGTGCTGCAGCGCCCGCCAAAATGGTCTCGTCTCAGCATATACACTGTGACTTAAGCAAACCACAATGCTGATTTTCAGACGAGCCCTGAGACGGTCGCTCCAGTAGGTATATAAAAATATAGCAATTTTGCTCTACCGTGATAATAGTCGGAATACATAACATCAAAGTAAGTATATAAAAATGATTAAATAATGGGTGCACAGCCAATATAATAAAGTAATAACTTATAAACGGTATATTTAAATAATAATGAATTATAGTAAATGTAAAATACATATAACCACATATAGTTGTACAAATAACCACATAAAACCTATGATTTGTACACATATGTATATGACAGTTATTGTAATAAACATAAATAATAAAATGAACATAAATACATATTTTAGGTTTCAGAACTCGTATTCATATGTTGGAACAACTCGGCCTCCAGGTGGAAACTTCTTTTGATATTCTAAAAGGTGTTGTTTGAATCTAAGTTTGAATAATCGTAAGGTGGGTAGTTCCCGAAGCGGAGGAGGCAGATTGTTCCAATATTTGGTGGTCGAGTGTCTGAAACTGCCACGAAACGATCTGGAACTAGGCCGGGGGACCACTAGAGGACAGCTAGTCGCTCGGATGTCTCGCGTTTCGTTCTTATGCCTCCAAACGAGTTTATCGAACAAATACTTTGGACATCCAGATCGGGTCACGCCAAAAAGTAAAACAGCCAACTTGTGTTCTCTACGAAGAGACATTTTTAAGATTCCTGCTGCGTTAATAAAAGGTGTAACGTGTGTTTGTGGAGGAATTTTAAAACAATAGCGAGTACATGCATTTTGGATCCGTTGAACTACACGTTCGGATCCAGCAAGAAGGCGAGGTCCATATACCAGATCAGCGTAACCCAGCTTAGACAGCACCAAGGATTCGCATAGTTTAATACGAAGCTCCACGCTCAGAAAATCACGAACCTTATAAAGCATTTTGAGTCAAAAAACAATTCCGTGCTAGCTCAAGGACGTGACCATCAAAACGCAGAGCCCCATCCATTAGGACACCCAGGTTACGTGCTTCTGACACACGCTCTAAGTCTCTAACTATTATCCTATTCATGAGCTCTCTATGCATGTCTATACTATTATTACATTTGGCTGTTCTATCTATTTATATCTATACAAACTATTTTCTATCTTATTTCTAGCTCATTTCTATCTTTCTATATTCATGACTATCTATTGCTATGCTATTATTTATTTACATATCGTGTTTGTTTATATTTCATGCGCACTATTATTGCACTTCACTCATCATTTCGCGCGTATCGCAGAGTACTACGAGTAACTGATTTCTCGATTCGCGCACTATCATACTCACTACACGAATATTAGCATTGTTTCTACACATCGCAAACAGTTTACCTATTAAATATAAACGTTGCCTAAAATCGTACTTTAATTACAAATAGTTATGGTAAACATAAATATAATAATAAACTAAATGAACAACTGTTTCTAATGCAACCTTATTTTGATTTTGTAAATTGTATAAGTCTGATTGGGTTAATTGCGGACATGTGTTGTGAGGTAATGTCGGACGTCCGTCATTACCCATACAGGATATAATATGAATTGAATGCCTCGAAAATACAAAAGAAATATATTATCGCACTACAAATAGCCCGAAATCTCTTTACAAAATTCTTTTCGCTCAAAAAAGACTTCTGGCAGTCATATTGGAAAGCTATGTACTAAGCCGATTACAAACCTTAGCAGTGCGATCTCTTGACTTCATTGATAAGTACTTATCTTTTTTAACTTTTCTTCGATAGCATTTTTTATCAAAAAATTTATTTTGTCATTGACGTCAATTCGAGTATGTTATTGCATTATCCAATAGTACTTAATCTAAAATGCAGGTAATATTATAACTATAACATTTTCAAATGTTTAAATTATATTTTTCGTAACTTGCCAATCTTATCAGGGAGGTTAGTAAACACTGCCCCTCTGTCTTCTCTTAAATCTATACTAGTATTATAAAGACGTAAACTTTCGTTGTATATAATGGATAAACTCAAAAACTACTCAACAGATTTAAACATTTTTTTCGCGTATAGAAAGTTATATTATCAGCAAGTAACATGGCCTGTATTTTATTTTGGAAAAAAATTCTACCCGTGCGAAGCCAGGGCGGGTTACTAGTATTAGATAATCTAATATTTTATTTTATTAATAACAAACGTAGCATTTATTATACAAGAAACAGTATATGATACATTAACAAGAACCACGTTAGCATTAGCAGAAAATCGGTCAAGTCCAAAAGAGGGTTCGCGTTTTGTCTCTTAATACTGTACAAGACTAGAATACTAAACGGGGAGTAATGGAATAACAAAGCGAGTTTTACCTACTTTAGTGTACTTGCACACTTATGTAAGAAACACAATTATAGCTTTAAAGAATATTAATCTATACAAATATTGTAAAGAGAAAAAATTTGATTGTTTGTTTGTAATGGATAAACTCAAAAACTATTCAACTGATTTCAAAAATTCTTTCACCTGTAGAAAGCTACATTATCATCAAGTAACATGGGCTGTATTTTATTTTGGAAAAAAATTCTGCTCGTGCGAAGCCAGGGCGGGTTACTAGTATTAGATAATCTAATATCCTTCCGCCAATATAATTCTTTACTATAATTTCAATGCTGACGTAGATCTCTCCAAGATGTGCCACAAACCTAACTTATGTTTCACGCATTCAGTTCCTTCCAGCCGCTTACAGGTCGTCGCGTGATCGTGCAGGGTGTTGCAATGTAGTGGACGCATCTGCTACTTTTATTAAAATCGTTTTCTGTCCAGGTGAAATAACTGGTTATGTTCAAGTGGGTCCAAAAGGGTACTTTCTTCCTCACGAGTATAAGCAAGAAGCTCTAAACCTCTACAACATGAAAATAAGACACAGCGATATATTCGTCACTGGCTATCCAAGATCCGGTAATTTATTACTACTTGATATTATCTCAATTTACAATGCCAAAAATAAAGACAAATTGGAATAGTAAGAAAATGATAAATCACGTAATGATCACACCAATTGTGCGATTCCAAAGAGGTATTACGGGTGCCACATAAGTCACATAACGCGCTGGGGAGTACCTAATACCCAGGCCTCAAGATAATTGAGTAAAATCAGCTTCTTAAATCGACCGCAGGGGGTGGGTTTGAGGGACGTGAACTTGCGCAGTAACGGGGTAGTCTTCTTATACGATAGTTAATAGCATCAGAAGTCGCTTTTTAAGATAATTTATTATTTTAGACGTAATAGAAAGTCTGATGTATTCTAATTAGTAAAGTTTGTATGAATATACATAGTTGCTATTTTCAGGAACTACCTGGACTCAGGAATTAGTTTGGTTGGTAGCAAACAATCTAGATTACGCAAAAGCTGATGCTACACCTCTTAAAAAACGGTACCCATTTTTAGAGTAAGTAAATATGATTTGCTGCACTTATGCACTTTTTTAATAAAAAAATTACTTCTAATTATAAGAAGATATTTTTTATTTCGTTACTTTCTCCTTCTAACATTAATTTATTTATGTTTGTTGTTTATCTCCAACGATTATTCTCTAGGGTTTCAGCGATGTTAAATCCCATTGTGAGGAAGTGTCTCATGGAAGCAAACAGTCACAGTGAACATAAATTGCAAAAGTCCGGCATGGAACTACTATCGGCGATGTCGTCGCCTCGTTTCTTAAAAACACATCTACCCATTTCACTTCTTCCGCCGTCGTTATTGGATGTGGCTAGAGTGGTGTATGTAGCTCGAGATCCCCGAGACGTCGCTGTCTCTTATTATCATTATAACAGATTACTTATACTTAATGGATACATCGGAGATTTTAAAACGTTTTGGAAATATTTTGTTAATGATTTACGTAAGTGTTCATTATTTATTTGCTTAGTTAAAACCATGAAATGACATGACTATAATATGAGAAATTTTCAACTTTGAACTTTGGTTTTTGGTTTTGAGGTTATTGGTCGCCATATTTCGAACACTTAAAAGAAGCGTGGGAAAAGCGACACCATCCAAATATGTTATTTCTAGTCTACGAAAGGATTTCTAAGGTGTGTGTTTTTCTTACTAAACTGTTCTATTCCTATATTGCTGAAATAATGTAGCTACAGTATAATCTTTTAATTTCGGACGACTTTTCTAATGACAAAATTACGACGTAGCGTCCATGATCGCTCAAAATGTGTCCTGAAGAAATTATTATTTAAACATTATCATCGAGTAATTGTTAGATATTGGATATGAGCATATATTAAAAATTTTACATATAATTTAATTGCCTAAAACTGTAGTAGAAGTTTAATTATGTAGCACTTGGTAAGTAATTTTGCCTAAGGCTACTACATTAGTTGTTTTATGTAACAGGATTTACCAAATACAGTACGACGTGTTGCTGACTTTTTCGACAAGAAGTTTACTGATGACCAAATATACAAACTTTGCGATCATCTCAGTATCGAAAACTTCAGAAACAATAAATCTGTTAATAGTGATGATGTGAAGGAGTTGGGCCTATTTAAATCGGATGAAGAAGATTTTATAAGGAAAGGTAGTATCCAAATACCGTATTTTTGTACTCATATTTTTGTTTTACGTCTAGAAGTTTAAAAGCGGATTCAACTAGAGTTAGTCTTATTTGGCTGGCCAGAGCTGGATATCACAGTTTTTTTTACGGAACTTTACAGATAATGTTACAAATAAGTTATTTTTAGTAATGGTGTCTGAAAACTTGAAATAAGATCATAATATTCAAGTGATTAAAAATAAAATTCTAATAAGGTTTCTAATTCATTGAAGTACACATCACGTTATTACCTTCACTCGTAAACTCGTAACACAGTGATTCACTTACTACGGGACATACTGTATAGTCAATCTAGTAGCAAGAAACAGGCACTTACTTGTGGCTTTAACAAATAAAAGTTTATAAAAAAGTTAAATTAAAAATCCCCGATCCAAAAAAAAAATACTAAGCAAAGAAAATATTGTTCCAAAACGATACATAACGAATAAAATTTCAACATTTTGTCTGTCCTTTAAAAGAAAGATTTCTTTCTGCCATGATGAATGAATTACTTACATGAATTGGTAAACGGCGCACGTACCAATATTGAAATTCATTCAGTCTGTCCGTTTGATTCACTGGTTCTGTGCAACGATGTTTTTTCAAAGAGAATATTTTGTATTTAAGTCCATCTGAAATACTGCTGTACCTACTCCATTATTCCATTTTTATTGTAATTGTGCCAGATATTACTCTGCACTTCGTAAACTCGTGCGTAATCGTAACCTACAAACAAAATATCTGCATCGCTGCAAAGGAAGTTGTCACGTACATATTCGATATAAATAGCTGTAACAATTAGTATAAGACATGAGATGTAACCGACAGCTCTATGGCGTAGACACGCTGCACAGTACCAATATATCACCTATCTTCTACCACAAGTCCATAGTATTATTTTACCAATATGAAGCACAAGAAGAAGCATTGCAACAGTAATGTTAATTAATTAATTAATTTATTTATTTCTAATATAAGTAAATCTATTATTATTAACAGGTAAAGTAGGCGGATGGCGCGACTACTTCGACGATGAAATGGCTCATCAAGCGGAGGAATGGATTGCCTGTAATTTAAAAGATACTGATTTTCGGTTCACCACATAAATAATATCTGCATTAAAATATATTGAAATTTCCGTTTTTGTCATTTGTTTATAATATCCACTGACCTTATAATAACGGTCAATGATAACGTCCCAAGTCCCAACTAACTTAAATACGCGTAGTGTGTAGCAGTCATATTGAGTCCCCACCGACATGGAGAATAATAACTTATAATATTTATAGATGCACGTAATTACTTAAAAGATAAATTAACTTTTAACTTCTGTTATCTAGAAAAATAAAGCATTCCTTGTTTAACCTAAATGTTTACAAACAACATTCACTGTGACAGACGGACATGGACAACGTAGACCAGTTGAGCTTTCTTAAATCACGTTTGAAGCATTGACCGAAAGCCTTTCAGCAGGAATTAATTTGTCATAAACATAGTATCTTTGAATATTGAGTAATATTAATGTAAAAATAACAACCTACGAATTATCTAGATCTCCTTTAGTAATATTATTGTTAATAATTCGTTTGTAAATAGAACTTTCTATAACATTCTAGACCACGCACACGGCTTCGATGACAAATGTACCGTTGGTCTAGATTATCTATACTTAGAAGTATGGATGTAAAGATATATTCGATAAACATATCGATAGACTCTAAATATGTAGCCTTTGCTTTCTGATGAAATAAGCTCTAAATTGATGGAATATTAGGTCTCTAGTTCATAAACTTATTAGTACGAACGAATAATAATAAAACTATTGTTGACATAAACGTCATACACTTAGAAAGAATTAATGAATCTTATCGACTCGCTAGGTAGGTGTAATTTTAGATAGGGTTTGTCGACCACTGTCTCTTCACTAGTTGTTCCAGGACTAGGAGCATAGGTGACCTTCGTCGTGGGGTATAAAAAGCGTCTCGTATCCGACAGCTTCCTTTCACTAGGCACACTAACCGGCCCTCAGCCGTCTCGCCGGCCGGGTCCGCTAGAGGCCCGGCCCTCACCCGAATAGGAAGCCCGTTAAGATGCACGCAGGTGCGGAAAGCTCCCCTGGCGACGCCTTGAGCCCGAGGTTCGCCCTCCATACGAGGCATCCCTCGGCTGGAGGAACCCTCAGGCGGTCGACCATCTGGCAGGGCGCCTTCAGCGCTCGCCCCAACGCGACCTGTGACGCTGTAAAAGCCACTAGGGCTAACAGCAAAGAGGGGTTTTGTTTAGTCGGTTCGAGTCCGACACTCCCCAGTCGGCGTAGAGTCCGGCTGGGTAGCCCGCGGGGGTTTCATTTCGCCTCTCAGAAACCAAAAAAAAAAAAAAAAAAACAGCTTCCTTTGTTCACGTAGTAAGATGTCCCTTCGTAATAAGGTGACTCTTTACAAAACGTGCATTAGACCCATTTTCACCTACGCAGGCGTAGTGTTCGCTCACGCCGCTAGGACACATCTCCGGCGGCTCCAGACCCTTCAGAATAGATTCATGCGCACCGCCACCGGAGCCCCTTGGTTTGTGCGCAACGTAGACCTCCATCGCGATTTAGATTTGCCTACCGTTTCAAAGTGCCTCAAGGAGGCGTCAAAGCGTCACTTCGAGGTTGCTTCTCGCCACGCGAATGAGCTCATTGCTAACGCCGCGAACTACTCCCCCTCAGGGAGTTCCCTACCCCACCGTAGACGTCCTAGGGACTTTGACGGACCCGGACGACCTCATAACAGCGGCGAACGACGCCCTGTTAAACAGTACATACAACGATGCGACATCACACCGCCCCCGCCGGAGGGGGCGTCGACATCTTGCGCGTTAACACTAGGGCCTCTCTGTAGGTTCGCTTCGACGATTACATCACTCACGCACAGATAGGGCCTCACTTGAGCGCGGGCTTTCCGCTCGCGCTGAGTTACAAGATAGGCACACACCATTTCGGGCCTTCAGCAGATTGTACGCCGGCCGGTCAAAACCACTCTGGGACCGGCCCTCACCCGTATAGGTTGGCAGGCTTTGTCGACCTCTCTTGGGGGAGCGCCCTCCGCGCTTCCCCGCTACGCGTTCGGCTTGCTACGACGGCCTGTAGGGTCAAGTGGCGGTGGAGGGTAGTTTTAGCCGGTTCGAGCCCGGCACTACCCGGTCGCGCCCGACGTTCTCTCGTGAGGCGTCGGAGGCGGTTGGGTGCTCGTTCGGAGTTTCTTCCCTTCCGATAAACAAAAAAAAAAAACAGCTTCCTTTTTCTTTTCTCTCCGCTGCGGGACAAGCTGCCTCATCAATGTCTCATGAAGAAACTTAAAGTTAGGCCACATGTCGCCTTGGATAGTCTTAGCTTGTTTGGGAGTAGCAACCCCAATTAGAATAAATGAGTTAGTTAAGTTAATAATATGTTAAAGTTGTTGAGGTAATCTCATGGTGGATCCCATGAGTTCACAGGACACCTATAGAAACCAGGTGGACCTCCTGTCCCTATTGTCACCTCCAGCTCCTTAGGGGAGCTTGAGGGAGCAAAATAAGTATATTAAGAAAATTAAGTTAAAAAAAATTCAATTAAAAAAATAATTAAGTCAAGACAAAAATTAGTTACATTTATTTAAGAAGAATTAGTCATAATTTAGAAATTAAAATAAGCGGGTCGTGGATCAGGTTAGCGATGAGTTTAGATCTACTGCGGTCACCGTCCTTTCGCGACACCGTACTCCCCTTGTCCTCCTTTCCTGTTCCTGTTCCTGTATGGCCGGATGTTGCAACTCGTACAGCCGCGCTGTATGTAGATTATTGGTTGGTGACTGATGTTGGTGTTTGCGATATAGATATAAGGGTCAGAGTCCAATCCCAACGGAGTTCCTGGAACGTGCGTGGATCGAGTTATAATAAGTACTTTCCTCGTTCTGGACTGCCATAGCCGATTATCATATATACAAGGGGGTAGGTTTACAATTAGCAACGAAGCAAACTGGGTGATGCGGCAGTCCAGATAATGAAAATTAGCAGAAATGTACAGCAGTAGATACAAAGCGTTATGTAAGAATAAACAGTGAATGATATTATACAAGTTTAAAATGTTGTGAAAACAAAATGACGGTTTGCAACCAGTATGATTGAAATAATTTAAAAATATGAGATATTCGGAATGAACTAGTTCTATATATAATCTAGATACATTTAGCATTTAAGTTTCAAATCAAACAGCAATAAACATGAAGATACTAAAAAAACAAACCTACACAATGATTATTAATATAGTGAAAAGTAGGTATGCACATTTCAAAAACATACCCTGTTCAAAATCTTAAACACCTTTTCTATTTTTTATTATTGTCATGTCATGTCAAATGTTGAGTATGTAAATATGAGGGTAATTTTAATTTTCTTGTCATTTTTGGAATGTAAAAAAATTACTAAAGATCAGAGAGAGAGAACAGTCAACGGGATTAAACCTTACATAAACAAAGTCGAACCAAGTTTAATTTAATTCTTACGACGGAACCAAAGACCTAGAACAAGATACAGTCCACATACGAAATTTTACATGGTCCTTTACCGCCGACCAAGAATTGAAATTGGATTGACGAGGTTTAACACTCTTCGAGGTCAAGCATCACAGGCCGCGCCGTGGTCTACGACATTGGGCAATCGCAGCGACGTGCAACGGTGACCGGCTGACACTTTGCATCGCACCCCTCATAGGGTTTTCAGCGACGGGTGAACAGAGCCAGCACTCACGATGCAACCCATTCGTCACTCATCATCACATCACCGACGTAACCAACAGTCAGTTACGCCGATCACAAGGCTACAGCGTAAAACTTTAAAAGGTCATACAGCAAGAGGACACACACTATCAGCGTCAGCCAACAGCCTCAACTACTGCCTACACACATAGAAACGTGGAGAAGTGGATCGCACAAGCCGTGAGACTGTTCCATTTCCTTACCTATTCATTTCAAATAGTAGTGCTTGATCATAAATTTCACAATTTAATCATTCATAAAAATTCACCATTACTTCGCTTCCATTCGTGTAGGTAGTTAGATAATCATTCTTGTTGTCATAAACTATCATACCATAGTAATTCACAACATATTCAAAATAGCGTAAACACATACTAATTAATTCACTGTAATTCATAATCACCCACTTGCCAAACCATTTATTCAAATCGTGTTTATAATTCACTTCATTTCACTTTTTTAATCACATACAATCACAATAGGGTAACATAATATATAATAATTTTTTTGTTTTTAGCTGTTGACATCGTCAGCTGTTCGCTTTGTCGACGACGGTTGGTGGTTCAATGCACTTTAAATTAAATTTTTTGCATTAATTTTTCTACTTGCGCCTGTTTATTTTTATTAGCAATTGTTATTGTATTGCAAATTTTTTACCTTGCTATTTTTTTACATAGGCGTTTTCCATAGGCATTTACGTACATTTTTTTTAAATAATCTTTAAATCTTTATAGCCTTATCACATTCGCAATTTTTTAGTCATTAAAAATGCCTAATACTAAAATAGCTGATCTTACACGGAAACGCGCTTCTATTAAGGGAAAGCTTACTATTTTTAATAGCTTCTTTTCATCACAAAAAGCTTGCTTACAGCTTACCGAATTACAACTCACTGAGCTTCAGTTACGCCTTGACAGGATTGAAGGGCTAATCGACGAATTCGATATTTTACAGACCGAAATGGAGACGTTGTCGGACACCACTGAGTTCGTACAAAAACAGATTGAAGAACGGAAGAGCTTCGAATCCGACTACTATCCTCTTGTGTCTGCTGCTCGCGTTATGATTGAGACCAATCGCAAGAACTTGAAACGCCGCGAATCTGAGGTAGTCTCACAAGATGGATCTTCTGTTGGTGTAGCACATAATTTTGTAAGATTGCCTAAAATAGATTTACCGCACTTTGACGGCAGTTATAATGACTGGCTAGCGTTTAGAGATACATACCTTTCATTAATTCATAATAATCAGTCTATCAATGCAATTAATAAATTTCATTATTTGCGTGCTGTTTTGAAAGGAAGCGCTGCGTTAATTATTCAAAGTTTAGACTTCAGGGCAGACAATTACGCAATGGCATGGCAGTTATTGTCTGACAGATATGACAACCAAAAGATGTTAGTCAATAATCATGTCAAATATTTATTCAATTTTCAACCGATTCAACATGAGTCGAGTCAGGCACTTAGAAACATGATCGACGTCACTAATAAAAATTTAAGGGCATTAGCATCACTAGGCCAACCCACAGATCATTGGGATACATTAATAGTTTACCTGATGTCAGACAAGCTAGATAGCATAACTACTAGAGAATGGGAAGAGTATAGAAATAGACTTTCAGATCCAGCTAGCTTATCATGCTTTACTAAGTTCCTTGCTAGTAGAGCCGATTTCTTAGAGTCTTTGGAGGAGTCTAAGCACAATAAAAACAAACATAATTCATCATTAGTATATCACAAACCGAAAGGCTTCGTCGTCTCTACAGTAGAGAATAAACCCAAGCAATCTCATTGCCCTACATGCAAAAAAGACCATAATCTTTATCAGTGCCCAATTTTCAGGAAAATGTCTGTAGATACTCGTATTCAGAAAGCTAAATATTTCAAGATTTGTTTGAATTGTCTTTCTTCAGGTCATTCAGAATCACAATGTCGATTGGGTCACTGCAAATACTGTGAAATTAAACACCACACACACTGCTTCATAAAGACCAGGAATCACAACCAGTCAATCAAGAAGCTGTTGCTTTGTCAGCTAGGGGTTCACAAATTAATCGTAATAACACTCATGTTTTGCTTTCCACGGCTGTGGTAAATGTGCGGGATAGTGAGGGAAATTCTCAAGCAGTTAGAGTGCTATTGGACAATGGGAGTACTTCTAATTTCGTTACTCAGGATCTTTGTCGTAGGCTCAAACTTCATACATCACTCGTTAATTCTAGAGTGACTGGCATCGACAATCATGTATCAAAAAGCTCGCAGGCATGTTCTATTACGTTGGACTCTTACGATGGAAGCTATAGAACAGATATTGAATGTGTCGTTCTGCCAAACATAACAACTCTGTTATCTAACACGTACGTGAAAACAAAACACATACAAATACCGACAGGTATACATTTAGCAGATCCTAAGTTTAACATATCTTCACCTATTGAAATCCTAGTAGGTGCTGAAACATTTTGGAAAGTACTAGGGACAAATCGCATACACTTAGGTAAACACAATCCTACATTGTTTGAAACTAAGTTTGGGTGGCTAGTTTCAGGCTCAATTTATCAACACAAACACGAATCACAATCACAAACATGTATGTTCTCTTACGAAACATCTACAAACACAAACACAGACAAAAACACAAACGTTTCTCGAATTTGTTCGATTAAACACCATATGACACATGAATTTTAATTTTCTTGTCATTTTTGGAATGTAAAAAAATTACTCTCATATTTACATACTCAACATTTGACATGACATGACAATAATAAAAAATAGAAAAGGTGTTTAAGATTTTGAACATGCTGTCGGCGTTGAAGTCTGTTAGTCTTCAATACTGTTTAATGGAAGTGGGCAGATGTTGTTGAAAGCGCGGCGTAAGATGCCCTTCTTCGTCCTGATGTCTGCGACACGGCTGATGCCATCTTGCCCGGGCAGGACACGAATGATGCGACTGAGGAGCCACATTAAAAGTGGTAGCGCCTTGTCCTTGACTACCACTAGAATGCCTTCTTTGAGCTCTCCCTGTGAATGGCGCCATTTCGTTTTCTGCTGAAGCCAAAGAATGTACTCATTAGAGAAACGGTTCCAAAAATGTTGCTTCAAAACCTCGATCCGTTAAAAACGTTGTAGAGACGTCACTCTAGTGCTGGTGATCTGTGGATGAGGCACAAACGTTTCTCGAATTTGTTCGATTAAACACCATATGACACATGATGAACTCTATTGTGAGAAGCAAGGAAAGCGTAAATTCTTACGGCTACAACGCCGACAGCATTTCTAAAATCGTAGTAGTGGTCAGATCTGCAATTCCTGCAGTTTAAGTACGGGATCACACTCGATTCACAATTAATTTGTATTATTTAGAATTTTACGCTTTTATAAATTTAGAAAGATTGTCTCCAAAACAATAGTACGTTGGAGAAAATTACAAATATTAGGTATACTCGTATTATAATAGCTGAATAGCTTTTCTATTAATATTTGTACTTAGAACATTTAAGACGAGTGAGCGCTGGTGAGTGAAAAAAACAATTTAAGCAGAATGAATGTTATTCGTTCTCTTCGAGAATGAATGTTACGAACGCATCGCGGTGTAGCTACCGTGCGTCTATTGTTCGAATTCACAATATAAAACTTTTCTTAATAAATTCAGAATCTGTCTGTATATCGATTTTTTATATTATATGTTTGTAAATAATGTAATTTTGTTTTAATATTGTATTAATTAGTTATAGACAACATTTCAAGGATACCAAATTAATTATTTTTGGAAAACATATTTTATTTAGCATAAAAAATTTAATTCGCAATCACGAATTCAAAACACCGTTCCTACAAAATAGTGTTATGTTACATTATATGTAATGAATACTTTGGAATAGTAGTAAAATCTATTCAACATTCATCTAAACTTCAGTATGAACTAATCAAAATAGTTCTTAGAATGGTTTGGTGCACTACTCTGACTATCAAGAAGTCTAAGTCTTCTTCACTTGGGTGCTATATCGCGTGGCCAGGTCGCAGTTCCTGTTAAGGGGGAATCTTTGAGGACCGGGGCATGTGGGTGCTGTGATGCTAGTAGATGTTTGACAAAGGGGAAGACTGAGGAGTAGGTGCAGTTGGTGGATGACCACCGCCTTCTTTAGATTGATCAGTGATAAAACTGATAACACTCTACTTGTAACTAATAAATAATTCTCTGTTAGATATTAGCTCCACATAAAGGTATTGTGTATCTAATATATTTTTCTCTGTGAAATGAAATACTGATTAATAAGGTATAAAATGTACTTGGGTTTATGTATCTGTAACACTAAGAATTTAAATGCAGTACATAAACAAGGTAATGGTGTCTAAGTCTTTATAACTAGGTACACTTCTCTTTAATTTAAGATAACATAAATAAATTATGTTGTGGTAACTATAACAAGTAATATCTGAGCTCAATACTTGTAAAACTTTAATACTAACGAATTATTCTGTAAACTAATTAATATTTAAGTGCTGTTAGATAATAGATGTTCTTATTTAATATATATAATAATAAACAGGATAATGTTGTTTAACCATAGCATTTAATCTTTTTAAATTGTTACTAACTTTTACAATAAATACATAGTGAGCTGATTGAATCCACCATAGAGATTAAGTTATAAGAAATAAATGTTGTTTCTTCGCGTGATGTTTTTCTGGTGTCTAATTAATTAACTTTCTATAAATATTATAGAAAGTTAATTAATTAGATGTCGATTGCAGAGGTGTACTAGGCGCCCTTAAACAAATTAGGTACACCACTCTCCAAGTGACAGTAATAATAACATCATCAATTACTCAACCCACACCTCACTCTGCCGGTCTGAGCAAGCCACGTTGCAAGTGTTAGAACCAAAAGGTAACTTACATTATTCTATCGGTAACTATACCTATACAGGGAGTTAAATAGAGAATTAAAGTTTGTAAGGAAGTTCGTCGATCGTGAAATTAGATACATAGAAATTGGTGTTTAAGCTTCTGTTTCTAACCGTGGCCAAAAGACAAAAAGAAATTATGTGTGTTAGCTCCGACGCGCGACTGGAGTTTACTCCCTACGAAAGATTGTTATGTTATTATATTACATAAAATACAAAATATATAATACATGTACAATCAATTGAACATACATACACATGAGAAACAATGTTTAATATGTCAATTTATATCGTTTATCATATTATTCGTCATATTATTCAAAAAAAGAATATCCGCCATTTTGGATTTGAAAATGAACTTAATTTCCTAATCAGCACCCCGAGAAACGTAGAATATGACCACCCATGTCGTTTTATCCTACAAAGTTTCGAAATGAACGTCATTTTCATATTCAGCAGGTGTTGAATAATCCTTAAATATGACACTCATGTCCATTATTCCAAAAAATGTATATTCACCATCTTGGATATGAAAATCTTATAGAGATCATATAGCCAGTGTTACCCGACGGAAATGTCAAAAGCACTGGCAAACTTGTGTGAGGAGAATGATGAGAATTGAGGTAGCGAAACGTGACACTTGGCGCTCCGTCCTCTCTGACTACTTAGTGAGGGATACAACGTGAAGATATGTATGTATGTATGGATTTGAAAATGAACGTCATTTTCGTAATCACCACCCTGCAAAACCAAGAATATGACACTCGTGTCAATTTATTTAAAAAAGTAATATTTGCCACCATGGATTTGAAAATGATGAAAACGTTATGCTTTGGATTTTATTCTCTAAAGCAGCCTTTCCCAAAGTGGGCGATAACGCCCCCTTGTGGACGCTGCAGGCCTAAAGGGGGGCGGTAAGAAACCCAGAAAAAAAAATGGGGGCGTTGTGTAGAGGCCTGAGGGGTGATTTGTAATTTCATTTAGCTAGGAGGCATCTTAGACAACGACTGCATGACTCAAAGTGGGCAGTAGACAAAATAAGTTTGGGAACCTAGACTCTAAAGTTACTGGCTATTAAATTTATGATGACGTTTAATGTACAGAAACCTTCTCCTGTGTATCCCAATTCATTTGATACCTATATTGCAGGAGCTCTTGAAAAAAGTTACTTCCTATCGCGGAGCATCCACCATATTGGATTTATGATGACGTCACATATACAGAAACCTGCGTATTCCATTTCATTGGATACCTATATTGCTGGTGTTGAATGAAAACATTATTTACTGTTATGAAACATCCGCCATATTGGATTTATTATGACGTCAGATGTAGAGAAACCTTCCCCTGCGTATTCCATTTCATTTGATACCCATATTGTTGATGTAGAATAAAAAGCGATTTCCTATTATGGAGCATTCGCCATATTGGATTTATGAGGGGGTCAGATGTACAGAAACCTTCCCGTGCGTATTACATTTCATTTGATACCTATATTGTTGGTGTAGAGCAAAAAAATATTTTATATTATGAAACCTTCCCCTGCGTATTCCATTTCATTTGATACCTATATTGTTGGTCTTGAACAAAAACGTTATTTACTATTATGGAATATCCACCATATTGGATTTATGATGACGTCATCTATACATAGTACAAAACAAAGACGTCTGTCTCTCTGTATGTATGCTTATATCTTTTAAACAACGCAAGAGATTTTAATGCGGTTTTCATCAATAGATATAGTAATTCAAGAGAAAGGTTTATACGTATAGTTTAATATTGTTTTAACTTGTTGAAATATGACGATAATAGTTCAAGAGGTCGGAAAAAATCAAGCCGACTAAGAGCTTTCATCGAAACTGCTGTCTTATTCCAAAACAATGTATGATGGAATTGTTCCTCTTTATTAGGACTACAAAAAGTCAGCGATGGCATATGTCTATATTATACGGATAGCATAGCTGATAGATTATAGCATAGATTTTTTGAAAGGCAAGGTAGCCTACATTTGTTTTCGGGCACTTACTATCTCTGTACCAAATTTCATCACAATCGCTTCAACGGCTTAGCATTTCCCGATAAAGTTTCATCCCCACTTTCACCTTTTTAAGGATAGATTTTTTATTAAAAAAAAGAAGTCCATGTTTTTTAATAGAAAAGGTTTATCTCGGTACTAAATTTCAACTTAATCTGTTCAGCGGTTTAGCATTTCCCATACAAAGTTCCATCCTCCTTTTCACTCCTTTAGGGATAGCTTTTTGAAAAAAAAAAGTAGCCTATGTCCATCCCCTGGTGTCAAACTGTTACGGTATATTATTTAGGTTCAGACACAATACACACCTATTAAAAAAAACTTGTCACGCATTAAACTTCACTTATAAATAATTGATCGTTCACTGTTTATTTATACATTTACAAAGTAAAATGTGGTTTTCGCACATCATGTTTTTTAGGTTATTAAAACATTTAGTTTCCTAACAGATGGCGTTAAGAATTCAATAACATTTTAGTTGATACGAATTGTTGTTATATTTTTATTTTATATGATTGTTCATAAAATTATATTTTAATGATAGATAACACATTTAGTCATAAAATTTAAACAGTATGTTAAAGCTCAAACCTAAAGATATGAGTGATATTTTTTTTTGTAAAGTGTACCACAAGAATGCATAGGTTGTGGAATAGAGATCCCTGCTCGCCCTAATAAGTGCGAAAGTCTGTCCTGTCTAATACGTTTTCACGGCTAAATCGCCGGACCGATTTTGATGAAATTTGGCATGGAGATAGTTTAATACCAGGGGAAGGACGTAGGTTACTTTTCAAAAATCTACCTCTAAAGGGGAGAAAAGAGGGAAGAGAACTTTGTATGCCAAATGCTAAATCGCTGAACCGATTAAGATGAAAATAAAATACCGAGACAAAACTTTTCTATTCAAAACATAGACATTTTTTTTATCAAAAATCTACCCATAAAGGGATGAAAAGGAGGATGAAACTTTATAGGGGAAATGCTAAACCGCTGAACCGTTGAGATCAAATTTGATACAGAGATAAACCTTTTCTATTAAAAAACGTGGAATTGTTTTTTCTTCAAAAATCCACGCCTAAAGATGTGAAAAGGGGTATGAAACTTTGTGGGAGTTATGCTAAACCGCCGAGTTGATTCAGATGAAATTTGGTACAGAGATAGTATGTGCCCGAAAACAAATGTAGGCTACTTTCTTTTTCAAAAACTTCAATTAAAAATTTAGAAGACCCTCGACTCAAAAAACCTCCAAAAAGTAAATAATAAATATGTACCTCATAGCCCTTTAAATTTGTGATAAGTTTCAATATAAATAGTAGTAGTATTCAAGCGTCGTCAAGTCGGGGGACCGCTAAGTTTACTTGTACTTGTATTTACATTTCATACATACTTTATCATTATTAGTTGTATTCTCTTTTTATTACTTTATTTACTTAGCGGTAGCAGTAAAAAATGATATATAGGTACCTATTACTTTTATACTTTTTGGAGGCCTTTTTTTGAGTCGGGTGGTGGTTCGTTTTCCATACAAAAAGTAATCATTATATGTAATATACTGTTTCATTGAATAGTAAAAATGCTTAAAAATGTGCTATTTACGCGAAATTAATAAAAAGTAATAATTTTTTAATAGAAATAACATATATCAAATACCATTTTTTACAAAATGATATGCGTGTGTGTGTGACGATTTTCGTGTAACAACACGAAATGCAAATAAATTAGCGATGTTGCCGGCCTGCACGCGGCGCCCGTAAGCTTCGTTGCCATTCATAATATCTTTCCTTCAAACTTCAAAATAGATTAGAAACAATAATTGTGAAGTTTTAACAGGACTTTACAAATTGTTAGTGTACACAATATATTGTGAATCAGTATCAAAAATATAGACCTAAAATGAGTTTAATTATTATTTAAAACGATTTACAATTATATGTTGTATATTATTGATGTACTTCTTTCGCTTCCTCAAATCTCATCATTCTCCTCACAGATTTTTGCCTAGGTAGGTATACGCGTGCTTTGGACATTTCCGTCGGCTAACACTAGCTATTTGATCTTCATAAATTAGCCTTGGTCTTCCTTGGCTTCTTTTACCACTCACTTTCGCTCTGTAGATTTTTCTCTCTGTGATGAAGTGTTGTAGCCTCTACTATCTATAACACATTATGCTGCAGCTTTATGCAGCACAAAAGAAGACTGAAGTGAAAGGATTGAATATGAATGTGAACAAAACTATGGTTCTTATGTTTGAAAGGGAAGATGTACAGATAAAATGTGAAATATGGGTAAATGGAAAATGTCTAGAACAAGTGAACGAAATTGTATATCTGGGGAGCGCGTTTTCGAGGGATGGAAGATGTGAGTTGGATGTGGAGAGACTGGCAGCAGCTGGCAATAAAGTGAAAGGTGCTCTGTCCGCATTATTAGACAGTTTGAATATATATAACACTGTTAAAATGACCATCTACAATGCGGCGTTGGTTCCAAATTTATTGTACGGTAGTGAGGCCTGGATATGCCCGAACTCGAATGAAAGTAAGATAAATGCAGTAGAAATTCGATCTCTTAGAAATATGTACGGTGTACTTTTGGGGACAAGATAAGCAATGAAGAGATACGCAGTATGACAGGGTTCCACGACAGTGTCATACTAAATATGAAAAAGGAATGCTTAGATGGTTCGGGCACATAGACAGAATGAGTGATGAAAGACCGATGACAAAAATCTACAGAGCAAAAGTGAGTGGTGCAAGAAGCCAAGGAAAACCAAGGCTAACTTATGAAAATCCAATAGCTAGAGTGTTAGTCAACGGAAATGTCCAAAGCACGCGTATACCTACTTACGCAAAAATCTGTGAGGAGAATGATGAGATTTGAGGAAGTGAAAGAAGTATGTAAGGACTGTGATGCTTGACACAGGGAACAGTTGAATTTGTAGTGCAATGCACTGTAGTATTATAGGCGAGCATTGATGTATATACATAACAAATTTCAAATATTCTTTGAGGGTCACGTGGCTTCTTTTCAAGGCACCCTGTGTTTGGGGTTGATATGAACTTGACCTTTATTTTTAAGACCTTGATTTTCAAGAGATTACAAGTTTGTTTGAAAACTTCAGCTGTAAAATTGGTCCCTTGATCAGTAAGAATATATTTAGGTATGCCAAATAATGTAATAAAATGAACTAAACAATCAGAGGTCTCTTCAGCCGTAGTACTCGCAATGGGATACACTAGGGAAAATTTAGTTAAATCACCTGTAGGGTTGAAATGAGTTTTAATTTTATTTCACCAGCTTCGGGCAAGGGTCAGACTATATCAAGAGCTACACGCTCAAAAGGTTGCATAGATGTGCTTTTTATCTGCATAGGAGCCCTGTTGATGCGCCTAAGGAGTTTGTTAGTTTGACATTGGACACACTTTATTGACTACCCCGTTGGGATACAGCGTGAAAATATAATTATGTAGATAATAATATCCAAATAATATCTATTATTGTCATCAACTATAAAAGTACATAAATAATATACAACATATTATTGTATATCGTTTTAAATAATAATTTAACTCATTTTAGGTTTACATTTTTGATACCGATTTACAATATATTGTGTACACTAATAATTTGTAAAGTCCTGTTAAAAATTCGCAATTATTGTTTCTAATCCATTTTGAAGTTTGAAGGAAAGATACCATGAATGGCAACGTAGCATACGGGCGGCGGAAAATCGTCACACACACACGCATATCATTTTGTAAAAAACGGTATTTGAGATATGTTATTTCTATTATAAAATTATTACTTTTTATTAATTTCGCGTAAATAGCACATTTTTAAGCATTTTTACTATTCAATGAAGTATATTATGATTACTTTTTGTATGGAAAACGAACCACCTTAAGTTTTATTTCATGCTATTTAAACTACGATCTTACACTATCCCCACATTCACGCAAATACTTTCCGGGACGATACACGAAATTGCGACAAGAGATCTTGCCTCGCCGAAATCTGAGTATTCTGACAATAGTTGTCTGATCCATCATCAGACCCTGATCACCATCTATCTATCCATCTATTACCAATTCATAGAGACCATTTCAATGAGCCTGAACATGATACTTCTACTGTAAGTGGCGAGGAGTTGGTTATCCTGCTGAGTTCAGATGATGCTGCAGCATCTGTTCAAGGTTACTATGTTATTGTGACATTATTGAAGTCACAGTATACTAAATTCGTATCGATTAGACTAATAGAAGATGCTCGCGTCCCTTTGAAAACTAAAAAAGAGCTGATATTCTTCAAACGACTGAACCGATTTTGATAAAACATGTCTAAGAACTACCGCTAGAAAACCTGCTTTCAAAAAAAACCGCACCATAATCGATCCATTCGTTTAGGAGCTACGATGCCACAGACAGACACACAGACACGTCAAACTTTTAACACCCCTTCTTTTGCGTTGGGGATTAAAAAATGACATGTGGTTTTTATATATGTGACGTCATCATAAATCCAATATGGCGGATGTTTCATACTAGGTGATAACTCATTTGTTCAACACCAACAATATGGGTATCTAATGAAATGAAATACGCAGGGGATGGTTTCTGTATACGTGACGTCATCATAAATCAAATATAGCGGATGCTCCTCGATAGGAAGCACCTTTTTTCAAGACTTCCAGTTCAATATGGGTATCAAATAAAATGGGATACATATGAGAAGATTTCTGTATATGTGACGTCATCATAAATCCAATATTGCGGACGTTCCATAACAGGAAACAGTTTTTTTGTTTAACACCAACAATATGAAATCAAATAAAGTTCTGTATATGTGACGTCAAAATAAATCCAATATGGCGGATTTCCACAATAACAAATAATTTTTTGTTTATCACCAACAATATGGGTATCAAATGACATGAAATACGCAGAGGAAGGTTTCTGTATATGTGACGTTATCATAAATGCAATATGGCGAATGTTCCATAACAGAAAATAACTTTTTCGTTCAACATCAACAGTATGGGTAAAAAATGAATAGGTTATTTTTTCATATGTTATTTTTCATAGGACAATCTATTATTTTAAATGATTGCTTATTTTTTTTATTGGCGATAATTATTTTATAATTTTTTAAAGCTAATATCTTTTTAATGGAGGAGTAACATTTTATTGTATAATATTACATTTATTTATCCCCTTATGAATTTAAGTACTGATATAATTTTTTATAAGTTTTCTTCTAAAGCACGGAAATCTCGGTTTGCGAGTCCGTCTCGAATTTGGTCGGTTTTTAGAGGCATATTGCAAAGTACACTAAGATCGTTACGAAGAGCAAATAAACTAAAATGTAAACCGCACTAAATGAATTGTTAAGAGATTCTTGATTAAAATTCAAGACTGAACTCATGACATACATACTTTGATTTGTAACTCGCAGTTCCGCAGTCGTTTAGTAGGTTGGGCGCAGTGTGAACGTACTTTCACTACTTACAACCATTTTTAACTGACGTAGTGTGTTTACAAACTACAACAAAATACAACATAATAAAAACAATAGAACACAATAATCTCAAACAATAATTTAGTCAAATACTTAGCAGACGTTTGAGTGCGTTGTAATCATGAGTTACCAAAACAATAACAAGTTCCCATATGAAATCAAAGATGTGGAACCAAAACTTGCTGAGGAATTGATGAAGCATTTTACTGGTAAGTGATTGAATAAAATATATCGATAAATATGTTTTACACAATACATTTTTGTCTATTCGAAGTACTAATCTAAAAATATTAGACTTCAGTAGTTCAGTAGTTTTCATTAGAATTCTACAACAAAGCTGGTCACGTATTATTGTAGGTAATGAAATGTAAATGGTAGGTACTTAGTATTTACAGTCATTATATGTATACAAATAAATAATCTAATTTCATATTGGTCTCTGACTTCATAAATGTTAGAATATCGTTTTTCCAAATTTAAATTAAATACACGAATGAATGCTCGACTTCAATGCATTTTTATGACGGTAGAACCGGTAGATAAATAAGATACATAACGGTATAATATGCGAGTTTATATAAACGATTTTATAATCATTTAAATTCTAAATTAAAATATCTGGGTCTCTGTGTCACGGTTACTTATATGTATGCTTGTTTTTTCCAATTTTTATTTAAAATTACCTGTATACCTGTCACATTTTCCCCATCTGCATTTTGTTACTGCCCGTGACCACGATAGGAGCAATCCGCGGGGTTATTATCTAAAAATTTGCAGACAGCGACAGCCACGCGATCACTGCGCGACCGGTGACTAGTTGTAACGAAAAATTGGTATCATGTATGACGATTGCGTATCTTTTATTTTATGATCATAAAATGCACTTTTCGCGTCGCTATACAAATTACATTATACGAATTCTTGTTTGACAGCAGATATCGCGCGATATTTGACTGTCGCATGCTGACTGGGGGTTAGGTTGGGGTTAGGTAATAAGCGTGCCGGTTGAAACATGGTTGAAACATAGCCGCGTTGCGTCGTTAGAAAAACTCACAGGCTAGGTTGTCTGTGGAAAAACAGGACAAAAAAGAAGTAATAATTGTAAGATGTGTATCTACAACTTATGAAAGCTTAAAAACGTTGGCATGATCGTTGTACTGAATTTATAACATACATAAAATATCCAAAGTACGGCATCAAAATTAGATAATATGTATGATATATTCATTCGTTTTAGGGTATCATTAACATTTTGTTCATTCTTTCTTGTTGTGATTTCAATAATAATAATAATAATGATAATAATAGCACTTAGTTGAAATAACATATTTATTATTATTTAAATATAATTAATATTTTTGGAACACTACCAATTTTTACCCAAGTACAGAGAAGACAAAAGAATGGCAATTTATAAGTAGGTACTTTATTTATTTATATTTATTTATATCATTTGATACATGATGTCAAAAATATGTACATCATCCAGTTGTTTGACTAACATTTTCGATTTTGATCTATATCCTATACAAAAAAAATGCGTATCTTTGTCTGTCTGTTTTATGTTTACGTTACGCTACTCGCTGAACCCGCCGCTGAGATTCAGTATTCTTATTGAGATAACTTGAAACCTGGGTAGGGACTTAAACTAGTTTTTAAGGTTTCGTTGCCAAATGGCAAGAAACGTAACCATGATAATTTCGTCTCGTCCGTCTATCCGTCTGTCTGTCCGTATGTCACAGCCATTTCACTTGAAGACTATTGGCACTATATAGATAAAATTTGGAAGGTAAGTGTGTTCTATGAATCGCTATACAGTAATGCAGTGTTTTGAAAAAATAAAATTAGTGGTGGCACTCCTTACATGTAACTGAGGGATAAAAAAATCCTGAGAGTTACAAAACGTATATTGGAACTTTGAGCTGTACACGGGCTTCTATTGCCGCTATTACAAGCTGCACACCTACGTAAAAGAGTCAATTACAGAGCGTTTAATACAGCTGTATAAGAGTTAGAATAGTTACTATTTATGCTCTAAAAGTTTCTTATCAGAAGTAATTATATACTCTTATGCCGACTTTAGTTGTAAAATCAAACGCAATGTTGCAAAAGACCACATTAACCTTTAAAAAAGAAGTAGAAGTTACCTTAAGTAGTACAATAGAATTAATGCAGATGCAGAAGTGATGCAGATATTTAATAAAACAATATTATTTAAATACAATAATTTTTAGTTTCATTAAACACAATAAATCAAACAATTAGATTTTTACAAATACAAATAAAACCTAAAAAAAAGTAATCTTTATTGGGTAAACACTCTAGACACATTGTTGTTATTTAAATCTTGTACTTTTTCTGGACGTTTTTGTTAGTTCGCTATAAGTTTATTAGTTCACTGATCCCTAAAATAACACAGTCAAAAGCATAAACCTGCAAACCACATCACATTAGCTCTTAACCTTGCAAAAAATATGTAATAGCAACTCTTTTGAGCATCTAAACTGCATTAGAGAAATAAAATTCACTTAAAGCTTACGAAGAGTAAAAATTAACGCTTCCACCTGCATAGGAGAAGTATTTGAGCTGAAACTGCGGGTTAAAGCTGTTTCCACAGACGCCATGATTATTTTAGCAAAGTATTTATTTACTTACAAAATTTAAAGGTTATTCGATGATTTTTAAGCAAAATTAGACGACTTTTACTAACATTTCTTTTAATTAACGAACACACAAATGGCGTTTTGTAGATAGTAAAGCTTATTAAGCTTTAAAGCTACGTAAAAAAATAAAAGAGAATATTTAATTTGAATATCACATAAAATTGTTACATATTTTTTTAATATTTTGATTTAATTTTGAAAGCGCTTTAAAGTTACACAAATAAATTCAACTTTGTGCACAGTAAACTTGACTGCGTTTTAAGCAGCTTGAATATAAAATATTATCAAGTACATAAACATTAACAGTGTATATTAATTTATAAAATATGGCGATCATGTAGCACTTCACTGTCATTTTTGTAACGAAAAAAAGATTTAATAAAATGTAAAGAAAATTTAACGTGTTTAGTTCATTCACTCGTTCAAACTCATTCCAGATGAAGTGGCACAACCACTGTAGTAGGGAGTTAATCATTAGTTGCAGCTGTTGTGGCACTTTTTTGCCACCGTTATGTGGTTGAAATCGAACTGAGAGCTGCATAAAACTGTGCCCAAAATGGTGCTAAAGCTGCTGCACTAAGTCTGTAGAGCACGCTCTATCGCTTACATCTAGCACCTTAGGGAATAATAGAATAGGCTCCAAAGCCCTAGAGCAGCTGTTTTGTGTTACTTGGGGAATTATACTATATAGGATTAATTGAAAAATATTAATAACCTCTTAGTGCAATTTTCCTGTCATTATACCTAACAACTTTCAATCTACGACTTTTTTCAAAACTTAATACGTTCGTCAAAAAATATTTAAGTTTTGTTGTACTGTCTGAAACGTGGACGTATTTTCAATGCTACAGTGCCAGCGCACCGGGCCTCAGATTAAATTCCTCGAGTTCAACTATCGAGTGCGGACTCATGTATCAATACTGCTCCATGTTTTATATAATGCGGATTCCGATCTGGCGCTTCGCCGGCGGCTATCGCGGCACGCTCGCTTCGCTCGCTCAGCATCAGCTCGTTACGCATCCCATCCCGCCTAGGGGGGTGGCAGGGGGGTATGTGGGACTCCTCGACATTAGGGTGCTAGGCCGAGTCTACCCACAAAACTTGACGGTGTTCCTCCTCGGAGCCATAATGCCGGGGCATCGGGTGCGCGTTTGTGTTCTGCCGCGGCCCCGACGGCCATGCCCAGCCTAAGCCGGGCCCTCCTCCATGTGCGGGCAGATTGATCTGCTCGCTCTCCTGGGAAGCTCGCGGAAACACCGCGCGCACCGTCCCGAGACCATTGAGTGAGGCGCCTTCCCCCGAAGAACACCCCAGCCCTCCAAAGTGGCGGCTTCCGCACCCCGCCTACACGACGGCATCCGCACGCCCAGCTGATTTTTACATGTTTACTCACGGGTTTTTACAAGTTTTCCTTAACTTAAAAAGACCTTTTTTTTTTTTTTTTTTTTTTTGCGTCAGGAAATGCTTTATGCATCCCGTCCTGCCGTAGGGGGGTGGCAGGGGGGTATGTGGGACTCCTCGACATTAGGGTGCTAGGCCGAGTCTACCCACTAAAACCTGACGGTGTTCCTCGAGAGCCTTGATGCCGGGGCAACGGGAGCGCGTTGGCATTCTGCCGCGACCCCGGCGGCTATGCCCAGCCTGAGCCGGGCCCTCCTCCGTTTGCGGGCAGTTTGACCTGCCCGCTCTCCTGGGAGGCGCGCGGGAACAACCGCGCGCACCATCCCGAGGCCATTGATGAGGCGCCTTCCCCCGAAGGACACCCCAGGCCTCCGAAGTGGCGGCTTCCGCACCCCGCCTACACCACGGCAGGGGCGTCAGCACGCCCACCTGATTTTTACGTGTTTACTCACGGGTTTTTACAAGTTTTCCTTCTTCCCACCTTTGATTTTAACGTGTTGTCTCACGGGTTTCATTTCGAGTTTTCCTTCTCTCCACCTCTGGTTTTAACGTGTTTTCTCACGGGTTTCATTTCGAGTTTTCCTTCTCTCCACCTCAGATTTTTACGTGTATCCTCACGGGTTTTTAAAAGTTTTCCTTCTTTCCACCTCCGGGGTCACAATACCCTTCCTGGAAGAGGGGCAAGTGACCCCGACGCCTGACCCCCGCCCTCACGCAGAGGACGGGGAACACAACTTGTCCCCATAAATGGGGACATCCCCCCCCCGGTCCGGGCCAGGCCCTTTCGGCACTGCAGCCTCATCGGCCCCGACCCGGTACTGAGGGCGCCGCCGAAGCACCACCCTCAGGAGTGTTTATCGACTCTCCAGTCTAGATCCGCAGTGTTCAGTAGAAACAGGGTCACCTCGAGAAGGATGTAGACATGAAGTCTACGCACTGCGGTCTTGGGATGGCAGGCTAAGGCTCCACTTAATGGGAGCTATAAGCGCCTGTTGGTCCACCCCCTGTGGCGGGTCACCCACACCACTCGGCCCCAACTTAAAAAGACCTAAGCTAACCTAACCTAACCTCACCAAATAAAATGTTATAAATATGGCGTCAAGTTTGTATAAAGTTACAAAAAAATAAAATTTTACCCAATGTGATATAATCTAATTCTAAACCTTAGCCTGCATTTGTCGTCACAATTTCCTCCCAAGCATTTATTATCACCATTACACCATATTCAAGTTTCAGTGATTGCAGTTGTGACCAAAATTTTATTGTGAAAACTGTTGATTTTAAAATTTACCATTATTTTTGGCATAGACCATTAATTATAAAGATGTTATTTATATCAAAAGTAGCAAATTTATATAGAAAACAATCAATTTTAAATATTGATATTTTGTAGATAAAATTACTAATTCTATAGCTTTATTATATATATCCCTATTTTAGTTAGCGTCATTGTCATTACTCATGCAATTCAACTGGAAACTGGATGTAATTATTTTTTATACGTTGACCATTACGTAGCTTTTATTCAAAACTATTTACAACACGAGCAGGAAGATACCGAGTCAATTATTATCTTCACGATCAATACCAGTTATTATACAGTTATTGAACAATTAACTTTTTCTACATAATATAAGCCTTGAAGTTTGCCTTTTCATTTTAAATTAAGTGTTTACTTTGTTGTTACTCTTCGTTATCACTACCGAGTCATTGACATTAAAATAGAATAGTATAGTCATCTTTGTTTCGTAATAACAAAGAAATATTAATCTTAGTATCGTGTCTACCATAACAACTAAAATTCTTTTTCTAGGACATATTTGTTTGTGGAGTAACAGTTTATATTATAGAATTTTAAGGTACTTAATTAAAGTAACTAAAATGGGACAGCTCTTTAGAAAAGTGATTGTAAATTATTATTTAACCGAGGTTACTTACATTCAATTCAAAGATTTATTGTTGTATTAAATGTAATTTGTAATTTAATTTTGTACATTGGTAAACGAACGTGCAATTTGTTTGAAGGCCGATCTTATTTCCTACACTCGATATTAATTAGGTACTTAAATATCTAATTGATTGTAATAAATAATATAGGCTGTGTATAGGTAATTGCCCTTGTTTTATTTTATATTTATGCATGATCGTATTATGAATATATATTTATGGGAATAGGTACGCACATGTTCTCACCTCACATACATATTCAATCACGTCGCGCTCGGAATCTCGGCATTTCTCGTTTCTCGGCATACGACAGTCGCGAGTGCGCCGCGTTTGTCTTCGTACGGTATGAGACGCTCCCGCGCATTTACTGACAAAATATTATGTCGATCGAGTTTACGAGCATAATGTTCAGTGTATGGATGTTTGAATACATCTATATCGAAACCGGAAATATTTCTCTGTTGCTAATTTGTAGGAAATATATTATTATGATGATCTAGTTAATTTGTTGCTGATTTTTAATTATACTGCACACAAAATGCATTTTTTTTGTCCATTTCCACCATACTAACTCACAAACTTTTGAAACTAGATATAAAATACTAGTAAAATTATGTAAATAAAAACATATTAAATTTGCAATAATATAAAATGAGAAGATAATATGACAATTTAATGTAGGTAGTACCTATTATCAAATACGTAACCCAAGAAAAACATTTAGTCCAAGTCAGTAGCCCTATTGCGTGTTTACGTACCAAACGACCCTAGGTAATTATCTCTAGGACACTGCCGAGATAGAATACTGTATACTTACTTGTACTGTGCTTGTACTGTGTACCTACATACTCTATACCTCCCCTTTGCGAGTATAATTTAAGAAAAATTTGAGACATATATCGACGGTGTCATTATTTTTCATAAGCAATATTTGTATTCAATTTCACAGCTGTATTACGTTCAATATAAAAGTTTTATACATTGTTCAACCCCCCCTTTACCCCCTTAAAATGTAAATTTACTCACAAATTCTAGCTTTAGTATAGTATTTGAGATTTCGTGATTAATCTATGAGTGAGTGATATTTCGCTTTTCGTATATACATGCATGTACATAGATAGATTTAATTATGTAGTTAGTTATCTAAATCTAAATACTTATATAACATTATATTATATACATTATGCCGACCTATGCAACCGTTGCAAGTTAATATCCAAAAGATATTTGGCTCATTAAAAGTCTTGCGATATAATTTTTATCTAAATTACTTTATACGTTTAGATAGTTTATGTAGTATACGTATGTAATATATTACACAGACTGAATTTTCAATCATTGACACAAATTGAACCCATTATTCTATATACTTACCAATGTATGCATTATAATCCATATTCTGGTCATGGACAGAAAATGCAGCGTAAGCGGTGAGTTCCTCGGTGGTGATACATCATATTATTATGTACCTACTTAAATACCTATAAAAGTACCTAGATAACTTTCCTATTAGTTATTTCATAAAAGAAAATATAATTCAAGAAATTACAAGACTTATTCAATTCTGTGTGGTTCGTTGTGTTAGTTTTATAACTTTTTTTTTTCGTCGAATATGTTATGTAGTTCGACTAATTTTTTTCGCTCTTTAGCTTTATTTAGTCTTGAGTTTATATCGTTCTATAGACGTTGAGTTTTTCAAAAAATAACCTAGCTTGTAAGCTTTAACTCATGTACGCGCGTAGCTAAGATCTAATGATATTTGTGTCGTATTAGTGTTCTTCATCTCTTTTATAATATATTGGCAACTCGTTTCATATTCATGGAAACATTTCTGTCATTCTCATGTAAACAAAAAAAAAATTAACTCAGAAAATTTAAATTAAATGTAAACTTCACCTCTTCCGTTCCCGCCAATAAGTTTCTAATTTATGGCATCGCGCATTTGCCAATGCCATGTAATAATAAGTAGAATCACAAGTAAATTCGTTTTTTCTTATCGTAAAACTCCTCCAGTAAAGTGATAATAGGCTTTTTACTGAAGTTTTATAGGAGTTCTTGGAAGAGCGCGAGAACTTCAGCTACACATGTTTATTTAGACCTACTCCATCCTTTTCACTTTCACAGAACTAAAAAACATATATCTACAATCACTTTTGTACTTTAAAACTCCCAAAAATGTAAAAAATATAAAATTTAAATAAAATGACAAGCTCACTTCTCCCGTTCCCGCCAAAAAGTCAGGTTTCTAATTTGTGTTAGCGTCAACTCTGTGAGGAAGCAGATAAAAAATGCATAAAGTCCGTTTCATTTCAATTTTTCAAAAAAGTAAATAAAAATAAATTTATGTATACTCGTAGTTTTGAGTTTAAATTACTAACCATGAAAACATGTTCCAATATTATTTCAATATACAAGTTACATTTAAAAAAATTGAAAACTTTGTTGGCAATTTTGGTAAATTTAATTCCACAGTTATGCTGCTAAAATAATAACCGTACTTTTTTATTCAAAGCCATTACTACAATATACATATTGCCCTCACATCTAATTTACAGATACATACTATAAGAGATAATGTTTACATGCATATTGCAGTGTTTTCTTGATATGTGCAGGTGAACTGACTGGTTTTGTCCGCGTGGGCCCAAAAGGTTATTTCTTCCCTAATAAGTATAAGCAAGAAGCTCTAAATATCTACAACATGGAAGTAAGACCCAGTGACACATTCGTCGTCAGTTATCCAAGATCAGGTAATTTATTACTACTTGATATAATCTAATCGACAATGTCACAATAAAAACAGATCGTGTGGTAAATATTAGCATACTCATAAAGTACAAATGAAAGTAAGTATAAATGCGCCAAACAATACACAACAATGATCTGTAGGGCTATTATGAACTCTTATATCCATTCAATTTACGCCCGTAAACCGAACTGTCTGGCAATAACGTATTACGACCGTACTACAAAGCAAGCCAGCCAGCGGTCACGTGACCTAAGCCATTCAGCGGTCGGGAGACTAGCTGACTTGTTTACTTTCGTATTATGAGGTGTCATTTGACGTTTAGTCGACTACAATCTTGCTAGATTACCTGTCAAATTAAGCAATTCTATAAAAGCTTCTCTTGAGTAACTTTTTCTGAATTCATAATAAAAAAGTAAAGTTCATAATAAGACTGCTGGTCTCGAACTAGGGCATTCCCTGTGCAATGACAACTAGACGACGACTGATAGGGGCGTCTCCTAGTACACCCAGACTCGAAACAATATAGAAAAGTTCGTTTCCTAAATTGACCCTTACTTTATTATATATTGGTACTTTCTGCAGTTAGATTAGATATTTCAAATGAATTAGTGGCCAAACGTAGACCTATATCCGATAAATAAAAACTATTTTCAGGAACTACTTGGACTCAGGAATTAGTTTGGATGGTGGCGAATGATTTGGATTATGCTAAATCCGATGCTATACCTCTTACGGAGCGATACCCATTTTTAGAGTAAGTACTTTTACTAAACTGAATACTCTGTCTTTTTAATATTTACTTGTCTGTAACAATATGTTTATTTTCTAGGTTTTCAGTGTTTGTTCATCCGATTATGAAGAAATGTTTCACAGAAGAAAACAGCCACAGTAAACAGAAATTACAAATGTTGGAACAGGTGACGCAGCCCGGTACAGAACAACTAGCGGCGACGCCATCCCCTCGTTTCATAAAGACTCATCTGCCCGTTTCGCTTCTTCCACCGTCGTTGCTGAATGTTGCCAAAATGGTGTACGTGGCTCGAGATCCCAGAGACGTCGCTGTATCTTTTTATCACATGAACCGATTAATTAGGACGCAAGGGTACACAGGAGACTTCAAAATGTATTGGAACTATTTCATTAGAGATTTACGTGAGTACGCACGAAAACTGTGTTATATCTGTTAAATTGTCTGACTTTCTGTAAAAATAAGGTTTGTAATTGAAAAACTATTAAATTATGTTTTGGTTTCAGACCACTGGACGCCATATTTTGAGCACGTTAAAGAAGCGTGGGAAAAACGACATCATCCAAATATGTTGTTTTTATTCTACGAAGAGCTTTCTAAGGTACGGTATTATTATAAAACCAAGTAAAACCGCGTTTTCTTAGGGATGATGCCTATCTAGATAAACTTCAAAAGTAAAACATTATGCTAAATACGATATTTCGTCGAAATCGTTTAAAGCCGTTTCCGAGAAAACAGTAAAATATATACGTATTTGTATACAGAGGATTTGCTTGCTTACTAGTAATTTTTTTTATATATTTACTGTTTATACAAAATACAATAAAGAAAAACAATATCACACCTCGCTTAATAAATAAGTTTGTCTGCGAAATGTGTGAATAAATAATAAATAATTCAACCGCCTATAGTTTTAGGAGATATTATTGAACTCATTGAACTATTCTTACTTCAGAGGTTAATGTCTATTTCGTACAATGTGAAAATATACAACAACTCAGTATCACAGAGTAAAACTTGGTTTAATTCCGGTTAATTAACAACATCAAAGATTGATTCAGGTATACGAGTTATTTCCTTTAGGCTCGAAACGCATTGCAGGGGCTTGTGAGCAAGCGAGGATCTGTCATACACTCATACATTCACAGCTTAGACTCATCCTTAGGTATTACTTACCGTGTTGCTCTAAACGTGTTACAAAAAAGACAATAAAAAATAGGTCTCGGAAAATGTAGCTACAAAACCAGGATTGCCAACTATCCCGATTTAATCGGGAAGTCCCAATTGCAGAAGCCTGTGTCTCTTGTCCGTACGACGATTCTGGTGGAACTCTGACCTGATTGTCCCGATTTTCAATAAGTATTAGCTTTTTATGTAATATTCATTGCTAAAAACAGTAAAAATTATAGTTTTTCAAGAAAATAAAGAAAAACAAGTATTTTCAGAAATTTCGATTTTATTTCGTCTGTCCCGATTTTTCTTTCATGAAATCCTGAAAAATTCGTTTTTAGAGTTGGCCATAGCCTATTCATGACCGTCTTTGTTTTTATCAGTAATATTATTCAATTGACTAAGGTACCTGCGGGTATTAAGGCCTAGCTAAGGAAGATTCGAAATTAAATGAAAAATAACCAATATAAACAGACTTTAATAATAATTAGGTCTAAAAGTTCAATTACTATAAAATATAAAAGGAAAATGGCATTTTTTACCATAAACAAAAAAAAAATTAAACATTATTGAAAACCTTGCCAATAGGCCTTATTTTACTATGGTAGGGTAATAAAGCGTACAGCTGTAATATACTTAAATAATCAAACTACGCGTTATACATTTAATACTTGAGATCAATAATTGCATAAACGTAGCAATTACATTAAAAAATCTGTAATTTTCTCCCCATAACAACCATTTATTTGAGTAAATGCTCGTTTTATAGGCATCGTGCTCGCAGACACTAAAACTAACGATTGTTCAATTAGCATTAAATTACACACACTTGTTTACATTCGTAAAACGTCGAAATTTATATAAAATACGTTATGAAACAAATAAAATTTGATTCATGATGTAGGAGGAAAACAAAATCTTTGTTTAAATTAGGTAAGCCTTAATAGACGTCGACTATGTATGTAAGAGAAACTAAATTAAAAATATTTGAATCACAGTGCGTTATTCAAGTATTTATTATAAAAAATCTTAAAATTATTAAGAACCTTACACTGCAAATTTATATTGGGTCCTTACATATGAAATTAGCGTTTTGTACGGGAGGAATATAAAGTCAATTTTTTTTTGTAAAATATATTTAATTAATCAAAGTATGCACCGTTGTTATCTATGTACTTTTGCCATCGCATAGGTAGTTCATTGATCCCTTTACTAAAAAAACCATGGGGGCGAGAATCAATAAACTCTTTGAAGGTGGTTTGGACTACCGCATCGAAATTGAATTTTTTTCCTTGTAAGAAGTTCCGGAAAATTCCGGAAAAAATGGTAATCTGTTGGAGCAAGGTCCGGGGAGTACGGTGGATGTCGCAGACATTCCAATTGTAGCTAATCTAACTTAATGGTTGTTTGTTGTGTAGTGTGTGGTCTTGCGTTCTCGTGAAGCAGCAGTGGCCTAGAGCAATTGACCAATCTCGGTTGTTTAGCAGCTAGTTCTTCCTTCATGGTTTGCAATTGCTGACAATAGATATCTGCCGTAATCGTTTGGCCAGATTTTAGAAAGCTGTAGTGAACGACACCGGCGCTAGTCCACCAAACACTCACAAGTAACTTTTTCTGAGTCAATTTTCGTTTAGGGCAGGATTTGGCTGGGTCTCCAGGGTTCAGCCATTGCGACGAGCGCTTCCGATTATCGTACAGTATCCACTTTTCATCACAAGCAATGATTCGATTTAAAATCCCTTCATTATTGTGTCGGTCGAGCAAAGTAACACAGCAGTCGACGCGTGTTTGCAAGTTCGATTCACTCAATTCATGAGGTACCCATCGTTCAAGTTTTTTTGCTTTGCCGATTTGCTTCAAGTGGATTAATACAGTTTTGTCACTTACCCCGAAGCCTGCAGCTATCTCTGAAGTGCTTTGTGATGGATCCGCTTCCACAATAGCCTTTAATTCTTCACTTTTCACTTTGGTCTCCGGCCGTCCACGGGGTTGGTTCTGAAGGTCGAAATTTCCAGAACGAAAACGTTGAAACCAAAAACGTACCGTGTTTTCTTTTGCGACACCAGCGCCGTACACATCATTAATCCTTCGAGCTGTTTCTGCAGCACTGGTGCCACGGTAGAACTCGTACTCGTAAATATACCAATATTTCATGTTTTCCATTGTGCGGTAATAAGCGACGCCAAAGAAAAAAATAATGAGGAAAAAAACAAATGAATGACTGTTTTCAAAACTCAAATGTACCAGCTAAATTAATTTATGAATTTGAATTTGGAATTCTTAACCAAAGAGGAGATATTTCAGATCAAAGTGGTCAGTACGACAAAACGCTAATTTCATATGTAAGGACCCAATACAAGTTAGTGAAACATGACGATCAATATTTGCGATTGATCCGGACCGATTTTTATTGTTCGTACCGCGCGGTCGTCTCTCGCAATGTATGCTACAATCTTGGAGACGGGAAGAGGGGTATTTCGCGTTTGTAAACTCATAAAGATATCTTCGTGTGTTAGGCGTCTGTGTGTTGCCTTGAGCGGGAGCGCTTATTGTAAATACGATTTTACTCACATAGGCTTTATTAGACGACAGGCCTTATTACCCGCAGGTATCTTATCTTGGTAGTCACAAGAAAACTTAACGAATTCGTCAACAGTAAAAATCTTCTTTATCCAGCACTTTTATTTTTTAATATATTCGGTTATAATAAATTAATATTTGTCCTAATATTGACTTGGCGATATTTACGAATATTTATTAATACTGACCAGATTTGTCGAATTTACTGTACCATAACTAAGTAGGTACATAATATTATGTAAAATAAAGCAGATAAAATTAGATATGTAATTATAATGTTACAATAAAAGCTACTATTTTTAAACAATATTCTATGTATTATGTATTTTATATCGAATAAAAATGTGTATGTACTATACATACGTTTAGTATACGAGGTCTGTTCAAAAGAAAAGGTGAATTTTGAATTTTCGCGGGCTGTGTACATTCGATTATCGAAATTTTTTTTTTGTTATGTTGGTACACATATGTTTATCATATGTTGGCATTATCAGCCAATTTGGATTAGTAGTTTGTTGTTGACAACTGAAAAGGTTAGTCACGTTTTTGTGTGTTTTTCGATTTTTTACTTTTGAAAAGAATGGATCAAAGAATATGTATTAAATTTTGCGTTAAAAATGGAATAAAGTGCTCCAAGGCACTTAAAATGTTGACTATGGCATTCGGCGAGTCCACTTTGTCTCTGTCTTGAAAAAGTATTTATAAGTGGTATAAGCGCTTTACAGAAGGCCGAGAAGATGTTGATGACGATGAGCGTCCTGGAGTTGAAACCACGTCAACAAGCGAAGAAAACATCGAAACAGTGAAGAAAATGGTTTTGGAAAATCGTCGAATCAATATTAGGGAAGTTGCAGAGAATGTTGGCATATCAATCGGCTCATGCCATGCAATTTTCTCGAATGTTTTGGGCATGAAACGTGTGGCAGCGAAATTTGTTCCGAAATTACTAAATTTTGAGCAAAAGCAACGTCGCATTAGTATCGCTCAGGAATTGTTGAATGACGTCAACGACGATCCAGATTTGCTCAAAAGGGTCATAACTGGTGACGAAACGTGGGTATATGGTTATGACGTCGAAACCAAGGCCCAATCATCCCAATGGAAGCGGCCAGAAGAGCCAAGACCGAAAAAAGCACGCCAAGTTCGATCAAATGTGAAGGTTTTGCTCACTGTTTTCTTCGATTACAATGGCGTGGTGCATCATGAGTTCTTGCCTACAGGTCGTACGGTTAATAAGGAATACTACAAGGAAGTTATACAACGTTTGCGTAAATCAATACGGCTCAAACGATCGGAATTGTGGAAAAACAAATCATGGATTCTGCATCACGATAATGCACCAGCTCACACATCAATGCTTGTTCGTGATTTTTTGGCCAAAAACAACACCGTAATCATGCCTCAACCACCGTATTCACCAGATTTGGCTCCCTGCGACTTTTTCCTATTCCCAAAACTGAAGAGACCAATGAAAGGAAAGCGTTTTGCCACAATTGATGAGATAAAGTCAGAATCGAAGAACGAGCTGATGGCCATACCGAAGAGCGCATTTCAGAAGTGCTTCGAGGATTGGAAGAAGCGCTGCCATAAGTGCATTATATGTGAGGGGGATTACTTTGAAGGGAACAAAATGGATATTGATGAATAAACAAATACTTTTCAAAAAAAATCAAAATTCACCTTTTCTTTTGAACAGACAGTGTATATGCATATTTATTATACGTAAATATGTGTATTACATTCAATCATTAATTTAAATTCACGTTTTTAAATTGTATACTTGTACACGCACGAGTCTCAGCTTCTATATGCTGTGGCATGAGACATGTAGTTATTTCGACCTAGCTGTCACCCATAACACAAAGATTCACTCGTTACGGGGCATCAGTGCCGGATTTATACTTTTCTTTAGCATAGGTCACTGGCCATTTGACTTTTTTCTATAGCTCCTATCTTACTCGCTTCTATTTACCTAGGCTTATTTTGCCGCCCCCTAAAATCTGCTGCCCCTAGGCTGCGGCCTACACGGCCTATTGACAAAACCAAGACTGCGGGGCATCCTGATAAAGCATGGTGGAAAACATGTTCGTTTTACTTAAAAAATGTGAATATGAGGTTACATAAGTATTAAGAGTACGAACGCCAAATAATATATATCTTATTTTGTTCCCGCAATAATTTGTTATGTCATTCTGTCCGCTGCATCTTTCCTGCTAATTGTTATTAGTAGTCTACGATCGACCTCTGACGTCGCCGCGCGTTGGTCGTAGTACCGTCCGCACCGCTTCGGTCACCTTTGACCACACCCACATTGTTTGGGTTCCGCGCCGCTCCACTTCATTATTTAAATTACGCAAAATACAGTCCACTTAATAAAAAGACCGCTGCACAAGAAAGGCCGAGAAGAAGCGCTGCCAGGCCCAGGATCACGACAGGACGCGTCATCCACACCTCCGAACATCTGAGGTATAGGTCGTAGTTGTCTGGTGCAGCACTTTTGAAGGTACGCTTTTCTTGTCATAACTATAACCAGCACCTCACCCCGCCAAGCGCGTCGGTGTTACCGGCTGTATTGCACCACCGCCATTGGCGCACACATTTCTTTGGTCCATACGAGTCGGATTTTACTTCCTATTAATCTCTTGAACGCATTTCTTTTGGTCAATACGACTCAGACCTTTGCTTTAATTATCTCTTGTATATATTTTAAACCCCACGAGTTACACCTCTACTTCCTATCTGCCTCTTGGCTATTCATTTTCCCGCTAATAGGTACCTACTTCTCGCGATATTTCGAACGTCTGTGACGTCACGCTTCGGGTTCATAAAGCCCATCATTTACTTGCTCTGAATATAAACATTCTCATAGTAGTTCGCTCAATAGTTACTGTCGCATAATCCATTTCAATAAAATACTATCAATTTATATAATATTCTTATTACAAAATATCGCCTATTTATAATTTGTTTAGAGGGTGATTGAAAAACTTGCATTGCTTCCACCGCACCGAACGTACAGCTGCGACGGTTGTTTACATTTATTGTCAGCTGATATTGCAGTCCGTATAGCAAATTTGTGATTTTGATATTTTGCCTATTTATTTAAAGCTTCCACTGATATTGTTCATTAATCATATAACAATGCCACCAAAGCGGGATGTTGATAGTACAGAACAATTGAATTCCTTATTAAAATTGTTACAAGCTAAACAACAAGAAAAATTTTCTCGGTTGCAAACTATCTAGGTTTTCGATGATGATACTTCACGAGAATTATTTTTGTGTAGTGTTGAGAACATAGATACTTTGCGTTCGGAGTATAATAATATATCGTCGATGATATAAATGAAACTATGTTGAAAGTGAATCCCAACGAGGTAGTTAGTTACGCTAGCTTATCTTCTTTCGAGGAGTTATATTGCCGTTGTAAACACATCGCTAATAAATTATCTATTTCATCAAAATCGTCTAATCCACAAAATGATCGTTATTCATATAAAAGGTCAATTAGACTTCCAGAATTAGATTTAATTAGTTTTTCCGGTGAGCCAGCTAAATGGCCACTATTCTACGAATCTTTTAAAAGAACTATACACAAAAATCCGGAGTTGTCCGATGACGAACGTATTCAATATTTGATAGGTAAGTTGTCAGACCGGGCACTTTCTACAGTTGCAGGAATCGCACCTAACGGCGACAACTATCAGTTAGTATGGCGCACGCTTGTGAACAAATATAAAGACAAGCGTAGCTTAGCTTCGGCTTATGTTGATCGGATGCTCGATTTTAAATCCTTTAATATCGCTTCCTCAAAAAATATTGAACTATTTTTGGAAAGGTTTTGTTCCAGTGTTTCAAGTTTAAGAGCACTTAAGCTCGATAATTTGTCTGATTTTTTGTTGTTGCATATCGCATTGAGAAAAATAGATACAGACACCGCACGCGCATTTGAAACGCACAATAGAAGTACAGATATACCCGCTTATGATGATTTTATTAAATTTTTACAGGAACAATCTAAGATTTTGGAACGCACTTCTAATTCTTTGTCTAAACGTACAATTAATAATAATATAAAATCGCCGCATGCATTTTTCTCCTCCGCGAGTTCTTCTTTCAGTAATAATAAAGCGTGTTTTCTTTGTAAACTTTCGGATCATTATAATTTATATAAATGTTCTAAATTTCATGATATGCCTCTGAACGACCGATTTCATTTTATTAAAAAACATAGTGGATGTACAAATTGTCTAAGCCTTTCGCATAACTGTTCATCGTGTAAATCGCTGTCTCGTTGCCGATTTTGTAATAGCAAACATCACTTTGTATAATTCGTTTCCAGTCTCCCAGTGTAATGTTACGTGCCTGTTGGGTACCGTTCAAGTCAATGCTATAGATAAGTGCGGTCGCACAAAATGTGTTCGCGCTTTAATAGATCCCGGATCTCAAAACAATTTTATTACCTCGAAATGTTGCAGAGAATTAAAATTAAAATGCGATAAGGTATCGCGCGCGTTTGTTAAAGGCATAGGAGCTTCGCCAAATCCTATAAGAGGTGTTACTTCAGTCAGTTTATTTTCTCGATTTGATAGTAATGTTTCAATCGCGCTAAACGCTTATGTATTAGACCGCATCACAGATAATTTGCCTACAGTTCAGATAGATGTATCAACGCTTTCATTCTTAAAAAACGTAATGCTCGCCGATGGCATGTTTTGTACTCCCGGAGAGATAGATATACTTATAGGCGCTCCGCTGTTTTCTAGTATTTTACTACCCGGACGTATTTCTGGTCCACCAAATACTCCAACAGGATTTGAAACCATTTTTGGTTACATAGTAATAGGTAACGCTCCCGTGAGTCGTTATAATTCTAATGCCATTTCTTTACACTCGTTAGTCGAGTTTGAACCGCCTTTAGATTCTATTCTGCAGAGGTTTTGGCAACTTGAGGAAGTGTCAAGTGAACCTATATTAAGCTCCGCTGCTCGTGAATGCGAAAAAATATTTAATAACACTGTAACACGTGATGCTACAGGCCGCTACTCTGTCGCTTTGCCTTTCGCCCGCGATCCTACTATTTTAGGTGATTCTTATACGTCAGCTAAAAGACGTTTTTTGTCACTTGAACGTAAGTTTATTTCCGCTCCTGAATTACGCCGCGAATATGATTTAATAATTAAAGAATATTTAGATAAGGGCTACATTTCTTCGCTTTGCAATGATATAATGTCGGAAGGATATTATGTTCCTCACCACGCAGTCATTAGACAGGATAAAATCACTACTAAAGTGCGAATGGTTATGGACGCCAGTGCCAAGACTAATTCAAACGTTTCTTTAAATGATGTTTTGCACTCAGGTGAGAATCTACAAAATGATTTATTTTTAATATTACTCGATTTCCGTTTCTATGAAATTGCTTTTACTTGTGACCTTAAACAAATGTTTTTACAAGTTTTAGTTCGAGAAGAACATCGCAAATATCACAAGTTTTTATATAGATTCGATCCCTCTTCTGCGTTAGTCGCGTATCACTTTAACCGCGTGTGTTTCGGGTTAAGATGTAGTCCATTTCTCGCCATGCGCGTAATTAGAAAACTCTGTGAAGATGAGATCGCATCATTTCCACAAGCCGCTGTGGTTGCTATACGCAACTGTTACATGGACGACTTATGCTATTCAGTACCCACCGTCCAGGACTCCTTGCGGCTCAGTACGGAGCTGTTAGGATTGTTCATGGCCGGGGGCTTCGAACTCGTTAAATGGTCGAGTAATTCGCCTGAGTTACTCGATTCATTGCCCGAGTCTCATCGTTATAAAGTCAACGTTGACTTTAGTGATTCGATTCATTCGATAAAAGTTCTAGGTTTACAGTGGTGTCCAGCTGATGACGAATTTTTCTTTACTGTCACGCTTGATGATCGACCATGTAGCAAACGTAACATCTTGTCTGTTATAGCACGTCAATATGATACGCTCGGGCTTCTAGCTCCGGTTATTCTTTACGCAAAATTAGTTTTACAAAAACTATGTATTTTAAAAATCGATTGGGATGAAATACCACCAATTAATATTTAAAAAATTTGGAAGAACTATTTATCTGAGCTTCCAGTTTTACAAGAGCTACGTATAAAACGTCACCTAGGTGTGCTAAAAGACTCCAAATTTTCAATTATTTCTTTTTCTGACGCGAGCGAACGAGCATACGGATGCGTCGTATACATTAGAGTTCACAATAACTCCCATAATTCTCCTCTGATACGGATGGTATGTGCAAAGTCTAAAGTCGCACCACTCAAAACTATTTCTGTAGCAAGACTCGAACTTTGCGCCGCTCTTTTAATGGCAAAATTAACACACAAGGTAGTTGAAGTCTATAAACAACGTCATGACATCGAAAATATATTCTGTTTTACAGATTCGATGGTCACCTTACATTGGATTCATTCGTCGCCCCATAAATTGAAAACTTTTGTGTCCACTCGCGTTACAAAAATATTAAACACTTTCCCCGCTCAACATTTTTATCATATACCGGGTTCGCATAACCCGAGCGATTGCTTGTCGCGTGGCTTAACTCCGGTTCAGTTACTGAACCACCCGCTCTGGTTCTCAGGTCCGTCTTGGCTCTGCGAAGACGTCAATGAGTGGCCTATTACACAAATAAATTCCGATTCTATTGATGTGGACTTACCTGAAACTAAGGTCGTTTCACTGTCTGCAACCGCTCTGCGTCCGTCAACTAATATAGACGAATTTCACCCGCTTCTCACTCTCTCGCGCCGCGTTTCTTCGTGGCTCGTGTTACTTCATAGCGTAATATACGTGTTCCGCTTTATTAAGAAATTACCGCGCTATAAACTATTTACCGCTTCTGACCTTGAATTCTCTGAGATGCAATTATTAAAGGCACTTCAGTCGTTGCATTTTGCTGACGAAATAATTAAATTAAAATCGAACAAACGTTGTTCTACCGCGATTCAAAGACTAGCTCCGTTTTTAGATGAAAACGATCTAATACGAGTTGGTGGTCGTTTACGTCATGCTGCTTTATCATATGAACAACGACACCCAGTATTGCTACCCCGCAAGGACCACATAGTCACATTAATTGTTACTTATTACCACCGTAACAACTGTCATACCGGACCTATTGCGTTGATGTCAATTTTAAGACAAAAATATTGGATCTTATCGTGCAGAGGTAAAGTTTGTTATATCACTCACAAATGCAACTTTTGCTTTAGAGTAAAACCTAAACAGTCGTTCCCCCTTATGGGAAACTTACCGCCTTGTAGAGTAAACGAAGCGAAGGCTTTTACATATACTGCTGTCGATTACGCGGGTCCCATACCTATCATACCATATCGAAGGAGGGGAGTACGTTCTATAAAGTCTTATTTGTGTATTTTCGTATGCATGGTTACCCGCGCAGTTCATGTTGAAATTACTACAGACTTAAGCACTACTAGGCATGCCTTTTAAGTTCTGTCGTTTCCATATTTCCCGGCAATTTGAATTTGGAACTGTTCTATATTTGAATGTGTTTAAATTTTGAATCTCAAAACAGTTGAAAGTATTGGGATTAATGCTATTGTTTAGTTACAGCGTCGATTGGAATCTGTCAGGTTACGTACGAAAATGAATCTTTCTAAGGAAAATGTTCGTGCAATAATTTTCTACAACTTTAGAAGAGGCCTGACACGACTTCAGTGTTTTGAAGAGCTATCATCTGTGTTCAGTGATGAAGCCCCATGTCTGCGGACTGTCGAACGCTGGTATTTAGAATTTCAGCGTGGACATACTAGTGTTAGTGACAAATCTCGCGAAGGACGCCCAAAATCCGCCTTCACTGAAGATCATTTCTGTGAGACAACTAATTCTTGAAGATCGTCATGTGACGTATCGAGAGATAGAGGCTCTATTAGGCATCTCAGGGACAACCATTCAGAAGATCTTGCATGAAGCGCTTGGTGTCAGAAAGCTAGTTTGCCGTTGGATACCGCATCTGCTTTCCGACGATCACAAGGCGGCCCGCGTCTGATGGTGTAAGAAAACTCTGCAAAGGTTCAACCGAGGAGAGTTAAATCACGTCTACGACATCATCAGTGGTGACGAATCTTGGATCTATGCCTACGATCCTGATTCCAAACAACAATCTACAATCTGGGTCTTTCAAGACGAGTCAAAGCCGACTAAAGTTGTTCGTTCTCGAAGCACTTCAAAGAAAATGGTGGCCACGTTCGTTGGAAAAACCGGCCATGTTGCGACTGTTGCACTTGAAGATCGTAGAACGGTTAACGCAGAGTGGTATACCACAGTTTGTTTACCACAAGTTATCGCCGAACTTCGAAAATCTAACTCAAAGCGACGCATCATCCTGCACCACGACAACGCAAGCTCACACAGCGCTCGTCAAACGATTGCGTATTTGAAGCAGGAAAAAGTAGAAATTCTTGACCATCCTCCATACAGTCCTGACCTAAGCCCTAACGATTTCTTTACATTTCCTAAAATTAAGAAAAGTCTTCGTGGTCAAAGGTTCCAGTCCGGTGAAGAAGCAGTCGACGCTTTCAAGTCAGCCATTTGAACACCCCCACTTTAGAGTGGAATAAATCTTATAATAACTGGTTTGAGCGAATGGAAAAGTGTATTAAGCTACGTGGTGAATACTTTGAAAAACAATAAAAAGTACTATAAGGTTCTAGTTGTGTTTTTTTCTTCAAACGACAAAACTTAAAAGGCATGCCTCGTAATACTTTTCTTTCTGCTTTTAAACGATTCTTGTCAAGACGTGGCGCTGTGTCTTGTATGTATTCGGATAACGCTAATACTTTTGTAGGTGCTAAAAATGTAGTTTCAGACATTCATAATTTTATAAATTCGGAAGAATTTAAAACCTCTTTTGCTAATGAGTTGGCTAATAGTAGAATATCTTGGAAATTTGGCCCTCCTCGTAGTCCGCATTTCGGAGGACATTACGAGATATTTGTAAAAGCATTTAAAACACATTTTCATAGGGTGATTGGTTTGCAGCTACTCACCTATGAGGAGCTATTGACAGTTATTACACAAATTGAATGCGTTTTAATTCGCGTCCGCTAACATTGTTAAGTGAGGATCCTTCTGAACTCACAGCAGTCACACCCGCTCATTTTTTAATGTCTACACCTCTAAAATAAATCCCCGCTTATGGTGTGCGTGATGAAAATCCGAGTTTATTACAACGCTACGCTTTAATGGACCAAATGGTTCGGTGTTTCGCAAAACGGTGGAAGCAAGAGTATCTTAATTTATTACAAGCAAGGCAAAAATGGAATGTGCCCGCTAATCCGATCAAGATCGGTTTGGTGGTGGTAATTATGACCGATAATACTTCGCCACTTTGTTGGCCCTTAGGTGTCATCGTCGCTATCTATCCTGGTGACGATGGTGTTTGTCGTGTAGCTTCCGTCCGAACAGCAACTGGAGTCTATAAGAGACCCGTTGCTCGTTTATGTCCTTTACCTTCTCAATAAACATTTTTTTTCATGCCCCCCGCTTCCTCTCATGTTCATTATTTGTTTTGTGTGTTTCTTTAATGTATCTTTCTCTTTTCTTATTAAAACCGGTGGTTTTAAGGCCGGGGGCAATGTTAACGCCAAATAATATATATCTTATTTTGTTCTACCCGCAATAATTTGTTATGTCATTCTGTCCGCTGCATCTTTCCTGCTAATTGTTGTTAGTAGTCTACGATCGACCTCTGACGTCGCCGCGCGTTGGTCGTAGTACCGTCCGCACCGCTTCGGTCACCTTTGACCACACCCACATTGTTTGGGTTCCGCGCCGCTCCACTTCATTATTTAAATTACGCAAATACAGTCCACCTAATAAGAAGACCGCTGCACAAGAAAGGCCGAGAAGAAGCGCTGCCAGGCCCAGGATCACGACAGGACGCGTCATCCACACCTCCGAACATCTGAGGTATAGGTCGTAGTTGTCTGGTGCAGCACTTTTGAAGTTACGCTTTTCTTGTCATAACTATAACCAGCACCTCACCCTGCCAAGCGCGTCGGTGTTACCGGCTGTATTGCTCAGCCGCCATTGGCGCATACAAGTATCAAATTCTTAAGTTATTTTAAGTGTTTTGTTCCAAAATTAAAAAAAAACACTTATAGAATCGTCTTGGCGCCTATTTGTCTGTCTGTCACAGTCGTTTTGAGACTATTTGATGTAAACAAAGTAAAGATAATGTAAACTTCAAAAGATGAGATTTGACTTCTAGGGGCTTGATTGCGGGAACGAAATAGAAAGTTAAAAAACAGATTTATTGTGGTCACTCTCAATATATTATCGTCTCAGTCAGAAGACATCCACTGCTGAACAAAGGCCTCCTCTGTAATATGTCGCCAAAGCTCACGGACCTGTGCCGTTTGGGTCCACCGACTCCCTATAACTTCGACCATCAGTATCATCATCATCAGCGGCCATCATCATGTAATAAAAGCTCTTCACATTCTTTACAACATTTTTTATCACTTTCGAAAAAGCATTTAAAAATGCTGTCTATCCTTATCTCCAAAATTATTACTCCGAAAAACTAGAAAAAGTGTTAAATTAAATTTATAAAATAAAATAACTATCTTGAAAAAATTAACTTATTAAAAGATAATTAGTTACCTATACCTCCATTGAAGAAAAATTATATCGGGATTGCATTCAGTTTGGCATAGGTTAGGCGTGGTAGTAGGACAGAGTGATATACACAGACAAAGTGATATACATTTCTTTTTCAGTTCCATAAGTAGCATTTATTACTTTTAATAAAATAACTTTTTATTCCAGGATTTGCCAACGACAATACGTCGCGTAATCGATTTTTTCGGTAAAGACTTTACTGACGATCAAATAAGCAAACTCTGTGATCATCTTAGCATTGAAAGCTTCAAGAACAATAAATCTGTCAACTATGATGTCATGAGGGAGTTGGGCATCCTTATACCAGGAGAACAAGCCTTTATAAGGAAAGGTATTAATGTAACACTTACTTACGTTACTTTCTTATAATGTAACTACCGGATTAAAAATTAGAATAAATAGCATACAATCTATAGTGCATGGAGAACATTTTACTCATTATAGCAGATTATTTTGTATTTGAAGAAGAGCAAGAAGTATATAAGGACCGCGACGCTGGCGCTCCGTCCTCTCTGACTACCCCGTTGGGGATACAGCGTGAAGATATGTATGTATGTAACTATGTATCTCTTTCTTAACAGGAAGACTGCCTGAGGGAAACCTTGTATGGAGGATGAACCTCAGGTTCAGATCATACTTATTACGATATTCGAAATACAGACAGAAAACAGAAATTTTACCGATTTTAGTTAAAACTTTTTTTTCCATCCTTCTTATAACATATACGTATGTATACGAAGGTTCAATGAAGTTTTTACTTATTCTGTTGACCGGAAATATCGTTAGATAGGTACCATAGGTCTCTCGAAATAAAAAAAAAATCCACTTTTTTCCTGTAACTCTCTAATTTCCCTCTTCAATAGATATTATAAAAATAAAAATCCAGTTTTTATTTACACGAAAAAAAAATCTTTTCTAAAGTATTCATTGAATAAATTCCTGAACATACATACTTTCAATGAGAATTATAAGTAATGTTGTACCAAAAACAGTTTTTATGAAGAAATAACTCGGAAGCAAGCATTCTAACAACTCTGAAACCCTGTGTACCTCTGTATAAGCGTCCTATTAGCTTACCCAAATTGGTAGCACGGAGCACGGAACATGTACCTATTTTATCCTCAAATTCCTTGTCTTGTTCTATCGCGTCTTTTTCTCGAAGCTTTGAAATTTCTAGTGTGTAATCTGTCAGATTACACACCTTATTCTATATCTTTTTTCATTAAGTATTTAATTAATTTTTAATATGAATACATTGCTATTAACAGGTAAAGCCGGTGGATGGCGCGACTACTTCGACGATGAAATGACTCAACAAGCGGAGGAGTGGATAGCCCATAATTTGAAAGATACCGATTTTCGATTCCCGCATTTAAATGTTCAATAAAAATCTTAAAAATTCTCAGCGTATTGTAAATTAAGGTATGACTTCTGTGACGTCTTCGCTTAAATAACGTGGTGATAAAAATATTTGACCACATAAGACATGTAAATATTTATTTACTTGATAAGTATGCCAGAGCATCTGAGACCACAGCTCAGGGTACGTGCAAATCAATGAAATATAATTATTTTCTCTTGTTTGCTTTGTAAAATTCGTAGCCAATTTCACCAATGCACCAATTTCAAAAACTGACAAATTATAAGGAAGAAGATATTTATTTAAGTACATCACTCTCTGGTAACTGAAACTCAGTCAGTGTACTGAGTTTCTTGTCGGTTCTTCTCAGTATCCGGTTTTCCTTTCGAAGCGAACTAAAGTAGATTTGAATTTCAAAACCACCTTGTAATTGGGTTTACTTGAATAAATTAATTGGACTTTGACACTCGGACCAAGAACATTATGGACGGAGCCATAAGGAGTTAAGGAGCAGCTGCTGCTCTTATCATCAGGTGTCAAATTAATTTTCGTGTCTCGCACTGTCGGTGTAATTCGACTCGACGTACCAAACATTGCAGTACTGAAATAATTATTTGCAAAATACTCGTAAATCTTAAGTGGTACCAGTATTCACAAAAATAAAAATAAATCATGTTCAATGGGTCAATATAGTCGTAATCAGGACTGTCCCGGAAAAATTAGGACGGGTGGCAACCCTCCTTGGAGTGGCGGTGTTGAAAATTTGAAAGAACGACGTGACGTGACGCGAACGTACGAAAAATATTAATACATATATATCTCGGAATTTCTGTAACACAAATGAAAAATGCTGATTGCATACATAATATTGAAGTCGCAAAATGTTGTTTTTGTTTTTTCGATATTTTAATTTTCTCTACTTGGTAATAAGAGTCGAATGAAAAATATATAAGTAACAGTATAATATCACGACAATCAGAGATGTGATTTATTTCAAATACATCTATGTCAGAAAAGACACGGCGCAATTCGTGCTCTTGCGACTCAGCCATGAGAAATAGGTACCTAATCTTAGAAGAGGCGAAAACTCTCTAAAATATAACGTTAAGACAAAGTTAATGTGCAAACGACAGAAAGCTCTTTGTAACAGTTATTACGGAGGTAATTGGAAATTTAATAATAGCAAACGATCCGTACCGGAGATATGCTATCGCACCGGCCGCCGTAGTCTAACAGCCTGTCAGCGACGGCCCCGACGTTACGTTAGCGCGTTATCCCTTCCATACCGGAAGTCGCGCTTTGCCATAGTATAGTCAAATGAGTGCCTTTTATTATTTCCACCGACATCTATTTAAAATGCAAACACAAAATGGAAAATTTCTATTTTTTTTGCATTTAAAATACTTTTTTTCAAAATGCATTATCTATTTTATTTGAAATACTCTACAGAAATTTTTAGTATTTGTAAAATGCAAAATGGTTTTGTTAATTTTTATAACTCATATTCGTATTTTTCATTCTTAAATTCACAATGACTTTATTTAAGAACGCACCCATCCCAAATGTTGCCAACATACAAGTCAAACTGTTTCTGTGCCACTGCCAATAATGCCAATAATACAATAGACGATCCAGTCTTTTCCTTCTTTATCAAGTCAAGTTTGTTGGTAGCTTTTTCCATCTTCTTATTTTATCTTCCACACCTCTGAAACAAACACTTCTTCAACAATTATATGTTTGTTAAGGACTCTGATTCTTCAGTAGCCAGGGATAATGCCAATACTACAATAGACCTAGAAACACAACAATATTTAAAAGATGAAGACAATACTTTAGAATCCCATCCAAACGTAAAAAACTCTTTCTTAAATTACTTGCTTACCAAGTTCTGCTCCTGTGTTGAACGACTATTTTCGTTTGGTGGAATGATTATAAGCCCACATAGACGGAACATGGGGAAGATGAACTCTTCGAACAAATACTTAGTGTTAAAATCAGTGAAATAAGTATTTTATTTGAAGAAGGTATTTTAAAAATATCTATTTCGTATTTAGTATGTAAATACTTTTATTCTAAACCATTTTGTATTTGTATTTGAAATAGAAAATAACTAAGCATTTGCATTTTGAATTTAAACAATTTTAATAAACTATTTTGTACATCTCTGCCGCCAATTGAAAAATAGTTAGATATTTATGTGACGACTAGAGAAATCGCAAAAAAAAAATGTCTTACCGAGTCCAATTTCGATTCTAAATCATCATCACTCAAACACCCACAAAATGTTTCATATTAAATCGGTCTATCCGTTTAGGAGTCCAGTGACATACGCACGTACCTATAGAAGAATTATGTACACAGAGATTAAAATAACTCGAATAATAGTTTTCGATTTTTCAATTACTATTATTAATAAAAATATTATGTCATCATCTTTTGAAATAATTACTTTTATGTAATTATTTATTACGACTGTCATGGGACAAAAAGCTTAAAACAGCTTATGAAAATTTGTATAAAACGCGGCGTTATTGTTATTGTTTTATTTTATAGTCCTAGGCTAAACGAGTACATCAACATACTTAAGCAGGTAGGTACCGAATGTAAAGGTACTGGGGGGTTGTTCAGAAATGTCGGAGACTTTCCGTGGCCGATCGCCGGAAAGCCTAAATTCAATCAGACGGATTGGATTTGTGAATACGACTACATATAATATGATAAATATATACGATATAAATATAATTTCAATTTCGGATTTGTGACTCGCGTATAGACAATCATCGAAAAGTTTCCTGTCGGATACGGAAAGTTGAGTTTCCGACGTTTGTGAATAACTCCACTGAATAGGTTTATAGCACTAAGGAAAATAACCATTTAATGTTGTAAGTGTAGGCTCATTGAGAAATTGTAGGCATGTAAAAGGAACATTATTTTATAAACTTTATTGTGATACCTTGATGCACTATTTATGTAAAATGCAAAACACATACATATGTATTGAATATATCGTTATAATCTCTAACATTTATTAAAACGTGATCTAGAATTAATGCTGGCGAAGGTTGTGGTTTATTTGATGCCTCGCATACCTAAGGTATAAGGCCTTTGTGACTTCCTGTTCTTAGAAATTCATTATTTGTTAATTTAATAAGTGAAATAAATCTTACCACTAACATGTCCAGATTGTAATATATGCGATTGCGGATCGAAATACATCGAAGTATAGTACGTAGTAATTTTACGTAGTGTACTATTACAGATTTGCTTGTGTCAGATTTATAATACGTTTATTAAGTTCAAAATATACCTCGAATTTACATTTGCAAGACTCCAAACATGATGTGTTGTTACAAAATACATATAATAAACTCAAAGCTGTTAAACGTTATGCTGAACATTACGCTACTAAATGTTGATCGATGTAACTGTGTGTTGGATACATTTTTCAAATGATAAAATACAAACATGATAAATAAAAAATAACGTACTTACGTCCCTATACTATGTTACTAATTAAAGTTAGACTAATATAGCTATAACTGTGTACACTTACCCAAGCTTAGGATAGGTGTGCGCATTTTAATAAGTTTATATTTTTCTTCCCACGAGAATATACGAAGAACGAAGTTCAATTTTTATTTTTGGACTGTCAATTAATAAAGACTTTTAAGAAATGACTGTGTGTTATTTTACCGATGTCATACTATTTACGTGTATTATGTAACAGCTAGGTGAGTCCTGTTACAGAGCCCTGTGCTACCCCATACTTTATTTCCTTCCCAAGCAACGCAAATGCTGTATAAGAAACTAAGTAATCAACCATATTCAGCTGCTAGTTCTAGTATAGCAGTATAAAGGGGTTTGAAGTTAACAAACTGTACAACAGCACTTTATAAATTTTTCCCAGCTTAAACCTGCATAAACTCTTTAGAACTCAGCGAAAAGTACTAACATAAGTATAACGTACTAGTAATACTACTATAGCCTTTATACAGCTTTTTCTATCGTATTGCGCTTATGACTTTAGAAGAGATTAAATTATGGTTTAAGCTGGATGTTAGTGGTACCGAATGGTTTTGTAAAACTCAAACTGTACAAGTTCGTTTCAACAGTATAAACTGTGTAATGGTCTACATTTATGCTCTACTAACACTGTAGTAGTTCACGTACATTTTGTGAAATTTAGTACAGCCTGTGCACCTCGCTGTGCACCTCGCGGCGGGAAGTGGAGGGAGGAGTGCAGAGTAGCTGCGTGGAATGTGAAACGTGGGATTGAAGAGAAGATGAAAGTGATCGATATTATGGAAGAGAAAAGATTGGATGTGTTATGTTTGAGTGAAACCAGTACAGTGAAGGTAGTAGGGCATGCAATTATCGAAATGTTCCGAAAATCGATAAAAAAAAATTATCGTTTTTTTTTCCGATAAAAACCGATAATTACCGGTTTTTATAATATTTTCCAAAAGGCTGTTTTTTCACATGTAGGTTAACTATACAATTACCTAAAATGAACCACAATATTAAAAATTAAACAATTTTTTTTGTAGGACGAGATATATTTATTTAATCAAAGCAATTACACCTCGTTGTCTATACATTTTTGCCATCTAATCAAAAGTTCATTTAAACCTTTGCGATAGAACTCTGGGGAACTGGAATCCACAAACTGTGGAAGAGCATTTGGTACTGCTTCCTGGGAAGAAAATATTTTCCGTACAAAATATTGTCCAAATCGCGGAAAAATGGTAGTCAGTCGGGGAGTACGGGGGATGGATGACGGATGGTTTCTAACTGCAGGTTCGGTAGTGTTAAAACTGCTTCACGAGGAGTGTGAGGTCTTGCGTTATCATGGAGCAATAATGGTGAAGATCAATTGACGAGTCGGGGCTGTTTTGCTGCGAGTATCGCCATCGTTGTTCAAAGTTCTGCACAGTATATATTTGCTGTTATTGCTTGACCGGATCGGAGGAAGCTGTAGTGATTTACACCATGAAGTGGCCACCAAACAGTTACCATCACCTTTCTATGGGTAAGCTTCGCTTTAAGGCGTTGGTGTGGCGTTTGACCCGGAGTCAGCCATTACGTTGTTTGCTCGCGATTATCGTAAAAAATCCAATTTTCGTCACACGTCGCAATTCGGTTCAAAACCCCTTCATTTCTGTACCGGCTTAACAAGTTCAAGGCAGGCAAGCATCAACGCGCGCTGCTCACTGCAGATCAGTCAAATCATGAGGCACCCATTTTCCAAGGTTTTTAATTTTACTGATTGGCTGCAAATGGGTCAATATTGTGAGTATGTTAACGACAAACGATGCCGCTGATTCCTTGGTAGGTTGATATGGATCGGCTTCCACTATAACCCTTAGTTCAACGTTGTTTACCTTAGTGGCTGGTCTTCTTCGTGGTTCATTCTTCAAGTCGAAGTTTCCACTACTAAAGCGGTAAACCAAAAACGCACGGTGCGTTCGTTAACCGTATCTTTTCCCAACAAAGCATTGATGTAACGAGCTAGTTTCTGCTACGTTAGTTCCACGTCAGAACTCGTATTCGAAAATTACTCTGGTTTTCGCTGTGTACATCTTCTTAAAAGCTGAATGTAAAAACAATTGAAAGTCCGAACAGTCAAATGTCATGGTTTAAAAAAAATTAAAATATTATAGTTTTCATATAAAAAAAGTTACTCTGAAATCTGACACTACGCAGGTTTAATTTTAATTCAAAGTGGACAGTGCGTTAAAACAGCAATTTTACACTTTAATCCCTATTACATACCGAAAAATAAATATTTAAAAAATATAGTATTTTTTTAAATCAACGATTGTATTTCTGTATTAAATTAAATACAAAATATTGAAATCAACATTTTGGAATTATTATAATCATTAGTTATTTTCTTATACATACATTTTATATTTATATAATATCGTGATCACAAGGTACCACCATAAGGTAGTTTTAATTTTATCTAATTTTATTTTAACGTAAAAACAACTTACTGAACTAAAAGTACATAAAAATATGTAAAAACTGAGATTTATAGAAAAATAGAATAGAATTTGATACACAAATAATACGAACTATTTACACATTACCTACGCAATGTTATTTTTTCAGTTTTTAGGTTAGTCTTTTTTTACATTTCCCGAATAATCGGTGTTTTATTTCGGAATCAGCTCTAATGATTGGGAAATAATTCTAATATGATTTTAAATTTTTTTTATCGAAAACCGATATTTATCGATTCTTCTTTCGATATTTATCGTTTTTCAAAATGGACCGATTATCGATAAATAACCGATTATCAATTACCGGTTTGCATGCCCTAGAAGGTAGTGAGCTTGCCAACTTGTCCGGAGAAGGCATCGCTTTGTGGTCAGGGGTACTACATGGAGACAGGGGGGTGGGCATTTTACTGTCCTCTCGTTTGGTTAATTGTATGACTGAATATAAATGTATAAATGCCAGACTGCTCTGGGTGCAGTTCAAGATGGGATTGAGGAGAATTTTTATTTTGGCGGTGTATGCCCCAGTGTCCTCTGTCGGTTTGGGTGAACTAGAACAGTTTTGAGAGAATGTTAGAGAAGTTCTAGCGACGGTTGAGAGAATTGTTGTGTGTGGAGACATGAATGGATGGGTCGGGACAGCTCGAACTGGATTTGATACTGTCCTAGGCGAATATGGAGATAAGAGGGTGAATGATGCTGATAGTATTATGTTAGGAGTGTGTATGGAAAAGGATCTTTTTGTAGCTAATACCATATTTAAGCACAAAAGGATCCATCAGTACACGTGGGAATGAAAGGGTGCGAGAAGTATGATTGATTTATTCCTGATAGATAGCAGACTAAAGATGCAGGTTATGAGGCAAGAGCGCATAGAGGAGCCGATCTGGGAACAGATCACTTTCTGGTGATAACCAGAATAAGGGTTCTGTTTGCAGCATGGCGACATGGCGTAGTATCCGAACCTGCAGCGGTTTGTCGCATTAAAAGCTGGAAACTGCAAGATGCGACCACCAGGAATGAATATGAAAGGGTATTATCCGGTAGGCTTAATGATGGATTGAAAGTGATGAACTAGGATGTTGAAGAATGTTGGCAGAACCTTAGGGATAGTATGATCGAGGCTGCGAAAGAAGTGTGTGAAACGAATAAGATTGAAAACGGTAAAAGCGTAATGTGTGGTGGGACGATGAGGTGTAAGAGTCTGTGTATAAGAAGAAGAGAGCATGGTGAGACTACCTTGTTACTAAAAATTACTGTGGTATGAAGAATTTGATGGATGACAGATATAAGCTGCAGAAAGTAGAAACGAAAGCACTAATGAAAGAGAAACGTGTGAGGTGTAGGGTGTTAGACGAAAACAAGATGTCGGACAACTTCGAGAAAAATTCGAAATTATTTTGGAAAGAAGTACGTAAATACGTACGTACCGAAATGATCCGGCACCTTGCAGAATTAATAAAGTGCATTCGAAAGAAAACCACCTGCTGACAAATAAAAAAGATGTTCTGCAGCGATAGAGTGAATGCTATGGCGAACTGTATGAGAGTGGCGACTCCGTCTCTGATACTGAGAGCGATTTTAATGAATTGCCACACTCGAGTCAGGGGCTGGAGGATGCCATTAGTATGACAGTGATTGAGAAAGTGATAAGAAGTTTGAAATGTGGAAAGGCTGCGGGAATTGATGAGGTGACAGCTGAGATGATCAAGTATGGTGGTCACTCTAATTTTTTCACAATTTTATTTATTTATAAAACTAATATCGTGTTTGTTTTTAATATTAAATTTTGTCATTATGTTTTTGATTCCAAACAGAATTTTCATTTACAAATTTCCAAATTCTATTAAAAATTTATTTTATCCATTCTCTTTTCGTGGCATCCTGGTGAAAATTGTATAATGTTTATCCGAAACGTTACAATATATTAATTTATGCACAATGGCGAATGAATTCGTTTCAATATCGCGTTACCTTGTTTCTGCTAATATACGCGTCATTAGATCGTCTGCCTCCTGCTCTTGTGCAACTTCGCTAAAATCGATGCTTGAAGCGTCAGCAACTGCATTCTTGTTTCCGTTACCAAACGCCGTAATGATGGCCGATTTCTTAATGTCCTGGGGTTCGACACGAATATTATGATATGCTCTGTTAACATCTAATCGTGCAAATATTTTCTTACCTACTAGCCCATAGGTGAAATCCAGCAGTCATGGAATTGGGTACCTGTCCGGCTTCGTGATCGCGTTGAGTGTACGATAGTCGCCACTGCTCGGTAGGGTCTGCTCTGCCCATCTTTCTTGGGTACAACATGTAGTGGACTGGCCCAAGGATTCTTCGACGGCCTGGATATACCCAAATCTTGCATGTATTGTGACTACTAGGCTCCCTGTACGATATTGGCTTAGTTATTTCTGAGAACTTCTCCAGCAATTCTTTGTATGGATTACTATTATGAATACTAGTGATAGAAAGGTTTGGACACTTGACAACAGATGCTTCCCTGCTAATATTCGTAAGACTCAATTAGCTTCTTATTACATAGACCTACAACTAACTTATGTGCCTTCAAAAAATCAGCGCCCATAATAGGCTGTTTTACATTACAGGTAATGAATGTCCACCTATATTTTCTATGTAGACCTAAATTGAGTTCTATCGACGTTACACCATACGTTTCAATTTCCGAGTTATTTGCCGCGAAAAGTATACTACGTACACTGTTGATCAACTTTATTTCTATTCACTTTACTTACGGGAATTACGGAAACGCTCGCACCCGTGTCCACTAGATACATCATGCCACTATTATAGTCTCTCACACAAAGTCGGTGGTTTCCTGCAGCGCAATCCTCCACCGTTACGGACTGCGCATCTTCTAGTTTTCCGAAATTCATTGCTTCTTGGACCACGCGCACGGGGACTCGCATGTTCGCGCCCTCTCCCGATGTCGGTAATGGTTCCAGCATAGCCAATCTGGAGAACTAAGCGTGCGCCGCGACGTTGACTGACTCCTGTCCCTGAACCGTCTTGTTTACCAAACTTGTCCTGTTTGTCTGTAAATAGGACCCCGTTCACTCTTTTCAATTACACTGATCTCTCCACGCAGCTCCTTCATCTCGATTGACAGCATCTGCAAGTGACTGCACTCTCTTCTGTACCGTTAACATTGGGCACGTCCAACTTGTCTGAAACTTCTTTGACTTCCGTCTGCCTTGGCTCTGTTTCCCGAGCTGCCGCTGACGGATTCATCTTGCTATTTCGCAAATCACAATTTACGCAATAATATCCTAATGATGTTTCACTGTTTCACGCGACTTTATGTCCGCTCTGTCGCCCTGTATACTGAGTTGCTTACGTAAAATTCACGGAATACAAAAAACACAAATATTTATCACTAGGGATCACGTCTGGTTCACCAATTTAGTTCGTGTTCCTATTAAATAGGTTCTGAAATAAAAGATCCAAATCTAGTTACTATGTATTTATTAACTTGACATTGACAAATGCGCTAATCTGTGGGCCATGGCATGAAGAAAGAAAAAAGGACTTTTTGGCGAGAACGGGAGAAGTGAGGTTGTCATTTTATTTAGATTTTCTATTTTTTATATTTTTAGGAGTTTTAAACTACAACAGTGATAGTAGGTATATTGTGTTTTAAAGTGCTGTGTAAGTGAAAAGAATGGAGATCTAAATAAACATGTGTAGCTGAAGTTTTCGCGCTCTTCCAAGAAGTCCTTTTTAACTTCAGTAAAGCCTACTATCACTTTACTGGAGGAGTGTTAGGGACAGTTAATGTTTCTCCAGAAGTTACGTCATTAGGCGAATGGTCTTGTAACCAATGCTTTAAGAAATATAATAATAATAATAGAAAGAAAAAAAATATATTCGCCATCTTGGATTTGAAAATGAACGTCGTTATCGTAATCAGCACCCCGAGAAACCTAGAATATCCCATATCGATTTACTCACAAAAGTAATATTCGCCATCTTTGATTTGAAACTGACGTAAAACATCTTATGCTTCTTTGCCTTTGCTTTTTGTTACGCTTGATTTTATTGTCTATATAATTTTCTTACCGTGGACTTTAATATATATATGAAAATCAATTCTTATACCATCATCAATTCTTATATCTTCTTATATCAATTAATCAATAAATAATCAAAGACAAAAAAGGCTTCCTATCTTGTTCGTATGGTTAGAACGTTTTTGATCATTTTATTGCTTTTTATCGGAACTACCTACTAAAACCAGTAGTACCGCTACTGCGAATTTTTGCATTTGTACACAAATGGAGGTCGCGAAATTTTCAAAACGAAGAGACGCAACCTTGTAACTTGATAGCCCGCGGGCGATTGAAGCTAAGATACTCTATGGATTGAAGGAAGGAGCCTAGAGTTCACGGCAACAGAGGAAGCCGTTTGGCGGATGCGTGCCTGTACTAATTTGTATGAAAAAATCGTGCGTAAAAATGCAGTATTTTGATAACCTATTGCAAAAAAAATTCTAATTGTATTGGAAAACAAATTAATTTACGTTGTTGCTTGATGTTTATTATTAATTTAATATCAGTTTTGTTGTTTTTATGACTTATTAAATCATAGTACTCGGAACGCGACAATACTATTCTAGAGTTTTGCATGAAATTCACGATTTTTTTCTGTTATTAGTTATTACTGTTCACACTGATGTCCAAATAAATATTTTGTCGGATAAGGTCGCAACAGAAAAATAAAAAACAAACAATCCTGTTTTTGCTAACGATAAATAACTGATTTTTATTATATGTATAAAGGTGAACTACCCTGCTATGTAAAATAAATAAGTTGTTACATTGATACTAAAGGACAGCCAACGCCATCTATCAGCTTATGACAGATTTAAATCAATGTAGTTTTATGTAACAAATATGTAAACTATACAATTACTAAAAAATATTATTGTAATTTTTTTAATTTACATTATACTTCATTTCACAGAGTAGCGAGTGGTATTTATTTTGTTTAGAAATTGGTATATTTACTATCATCTAAACTCGGAATGCCAAACCTCGTTGGACGCGATTCAGGTACGCCGATCCTTAATGTACAGCAATTTCCTCATTTGGACTAATTGGTAGAATGAACTGACATTTATAAGGATAAGGATAAATTATATGTACTTATTTGAAACTAAATTTGACGCTTTCAATTTTCACTTTTATTGTCTCAGAACGCTGAGATAATAGAAGTGAAGAAAAAGAAGAATTGACAGCGAAATAACACGAAACTGTTTAAAATGGATCTATAATTTTCTATTTTACTTTAGGAAAAGTATGTGTAATTTATTAAATTGTTGTAGATGTAGTTTTCTAAGAAATAAATAAACAAATAAGTGGAAAATGGCTTGTAGTGTATATACGTTTGCAAATTTTTGTATCTACTGCTTGCACATAATGCCCACATGATGGAAAAATTTTTAACTTGCGCTAGTTTTGACGGTTTCAGACATTACTTCGATGAAGGAATGACTAAATAATAAATAAACATCTTCTATTATCAATATATTTACTATAAAGGATACTAATGTACACTTACAGAATTAATTACATAATTACAGAATTTGATACAATAAACTATAATTGCAAAACACAAACAAAATAAATACGATATCATATAAAAACAAGTAAATGTTATTCAATTATAAATTACCTAACAAAATCTTGAATTTAAAGATATTAGGATCTGAATTATTATCTAAAAAAAATAAACGAACGTCACAATGATCAGTGAAATTCCATGTAATGATAATCCGTCATGTTGTTTTCGGCTAAATGCTTATTATGAATCGCTTTTATCGGGGTATCTAACTGTAGTGGGGGGGAAAAATATGACTACTGATAAACAAGTGTAAATGTGAAATTATGCATCGTCACTGAGTATTAAAGTTTTCACGCTGTATCCCTAACAGGATATTCAGAGAGGCATGAGTCAAATAATTAACGGCAATACATTATTATTATCCATTTTTCAAGGCTTAATAGTGAATGCCAAAAACGAGATGAAGTTTTACGTTTGCATGGCAGGTAGATATTTCTGAAATTAATCTGACCCGTTAAAATTATAAAATTCGCTACCTCCTTGCCTACAGCTAATCGTCAATTAATCAGTCCATATTTAGTAACAATTAAGTATCTCTTACTCAGTTTTACAACTAATCTGATCTATGATTATGATATACCAGTGGCGTATCTAGGGTGGAGCAAGAACAGCACGTGTCCGGGGCGCTATTCACGAGAGAAACAAAATTAACAAATTATATTAAACTTAAAACGCTTTTAACAGACTCATACGATTGGCGTAGCTCAGCTGTGAACGTTGTTAGCAAGTGTCTTTCCGACCTACGGATTTCAGCATGCGATTGCAATATCCACTACGAGTTGCGAACAGTCTTTAAGTAAGCTAAAACTAATACTTTCGTATTTGAGGGCTTGTGTAAAAACTTATTCTAGATTGCATAACGACATATGCAGACAAGGTAGGTAAAATTAAAAGGTTAAAGCAACAAAAGAGCACCTTGATTTACGGATTAATTTTCTTTTTAAAACACAAAATAAAAATTTTTTATACGATTTACGACTTTTATTTAGTGTATTTATTTATTTTATATTTGGATTAATTTACGAAGAGGCCAACTTCGATGCCCAAGCGCCATTTCCGATTGATAGGCCTAATGGAGAACTTATAGGTACGCCCCTGTGATATACGAGTATATAATATAGGTGTACCGTACAAATGAACAGTTTTATTTAAATAATCGCCACGGTATCAAGATATTCTTTTACTGAATACTTATATTGTTATTTGTTTGTACATAAAATATTAAAATGAATACTGAAAAAGCCCCCTATAAATTTGCAGAACTTGATCCAGAAATAAACGAATTACTACTGAAGCATTATTATGCAGGTGAGTTTATTATACAGTTCATCATAATATAGGAATAAAAACATGAATGGATTCAGTGTTCTTTTTTTTAATTTTTTTTAGAACATAATTAAACGATGACATCTAGTATACAAAAATCAATGTTTGTTTGTTTGTTGGTATTATATGGCCTACCATACCGTTCTTCCGATTGCGATGAAATTTGGTATGGAAATAACTTGAATCTTGAAAAAGGACATAGGCTATTTTAAAAATAAAAAACGTGGGCAAAGTCGTGGGCATCAGCTAATAGTTAATAAATTAATATTAAGATCGTATGTATAGTATATTTTAGGAGAACGATCCATAGCGATAAGCAAGTACTTGCTATTGATTCTAATTTATTCAACAACTGCCAGCGGTCAATTAATACATGTTGTTTCAAACGACCATTATAGGCATTATAGACTGCCGAACCTCGAAGCCTGTCTTCGGAAGCGATGGCAGCGGCTTTTTTTGGTTACCCAGGAGAAATTTGCACACAGATTCCCAGCTCCTTGGAGGAGAGTAGGTTATGTGGGACTTAGAACTCTTGCAGTAGTCAGTCTCCAGTATCTCCTAAAGCACCGGAGCTCCTCTCGTGCTGTTTTTGTGCAATGACAGTCTCTCTGCACCTTCCCCGGGGCACGACAGCGCGGACCACACGCGCTATCATTCTTGTCGGGGTCGCGTGGTTGAAGGAGTGGAGCCCTCAATCCGATCGACTGCAAGCAATACGAAAATATTATAATATAATGCCTTCCTGTATACCGACCAAAACGACTAAGTAATATATGTATAAACGTGCCTTAAAGAACACCAACTGGAGAAAGTATTATTCGTGCTCACCTAGTTTTTTGCCTGATTGAAAAAAAAACAATCAGATTATTTCAATTCAAAATTTCCGATTATATTTTTAGTGTTTCATTCCAAAGTTGGCAAAAAGGAATATTTTTGGTATTATCTCCGAGTCCAACTGTGAACTGTCTGTCTGCCAATCAGTCTGTTACAGCCATTTTTCTCGGAAACTATATGACAGCTGAAATTTAGGATGATCATAGCAAATGATCACCCAAATTCAGTCGCGAATACATACCTAATTCATCTATGGGCGTGAACCTTTCGTTATATTTTCATTTTAGGGAGCTCGCGAAAATACACGTTTTGAGTCACTGTCCACCCACTCTATCTCGAAAGATATCACTAGAAAAATTTGAAAAAAATAAACAATTAAAAATGAAGTATACTGCTGCGAAAAATTTATCAGGATTAATACATACGTTAGATCCTTTTTTTTTAAACAATAAGAAAGAACAACGAAAAACTTCATTTTACGGTTGGCAATATTTTTTACAAAAAGAAAAATTTCCATGATAAACTTTATTAGATGGTTGGTAGTAGCAATAACTCAGAATCTCAGAACAAGTAAAATTCTGAGGTTGCTAACGATCGACGGTACGGAGCACTAAACTGCTCAAACGCGATTCTCACTTATGACTGGCGTAATGCTTTGGTGCCAAAGTCGAGATATTTATATTGGACCTGGGATTTGTATTTGATACCACAATACGATATGCTTCATCGTCACATCCTATTTGTTTAGTATGAGCCTTTTTCTTATGTTAATTTTTGATGATGATGTTATTTTCTTGTGTGGTAGAGCCATTTGTGTGGTAGAGCTGCACACAAATTGGCCCGGCTCGCCCGGTGAAATACCACCCCTTACAGAATATCAGCGTGAAATAACAGAATCTATTGCTGTTGTTTCGTTCGGTGAGTGAGACTACCCGTGGCCCATAACCCCCCTCCCCCTCCTTTCCCTCTTTTCCCTCTTTCCCTAAAAGGCGGCAACGCCCGTAATTCCCCGGACATTGCGGGTGTCCATGGGCAGCGGTGATCACTATCCACCAGGCGACTCGCTTGTTCGTTTGGCTCCTTTTACATACAAAACAGTTATTACGTAGATAATTGGAAATTTAATAATGCGATCTGTCGGAGAAGTGCTGTCGCACCGGCCGCCGTAGTCCAACAGAATTTCAACGTCGGCCCCGACATTCCGTTAGCGCGTTATCCCGATTATCCCTTCCAAATCGGAAGTTGCGCTTTGCCATAGTATAGTCAAATGACTGCCTTTTTTTATTTCCACCGATATTTATTTGTTCCTTCTGTATTACAGGTACCAAGGATACCTACGTTCATGTGGGTGACACTGGTTACTTGTATCCAAAGGCATCTAAAGACATACTTCCAAAATTCTTTACTATGGACTTAAGACCTGACGATATTTTTGTCGCAACTTTTCCACGTTCAGGTACAAACACTTTTAGGTGTTATTACTATTCTATGACTTCATAGACGTATTTTATAACGCCTTTGTACGATGGAATTAGATCAATTTTTGTCATCATTTTTGATTTCAGGCACTACGTGGGTCCAAGAACTTGTTTGGATGGTAGGAAATGACTTAGATTTTGAAAAGTCGGCCGCGACACCATCTCATGAAAAATATCTTTTTTTGGAGTAAGTATTCTTAAATACAGTGAAACCTGGTTAAGTAGGCCCTGGATATGTGAGAAACCTCTGTTATTGATAATTAGAATGAAATTCCGACATTTTTGCATTGAAATGCATCTGTTACTGCGAATTTTCAAACCTTGTTAACTGAGATTAGATTTCATAGATTATTCGATGTATACCTCTATAATTGGGACTTCGTAGCTCAATAACCCATATAAGTGAGACAATTTATTAGGATTAAACAAGTTATATTGTTTACAAACAGTCTAATTTCTTCCATACTTGCTTTGCTTATCATAGTACCCTCTATAAAAATAGCAACTGTCATGTTGACCTAACTATTGGAGAAACTAGGTAAATAAAAAGCCTCCATATGTGATAATTAATTCTAGGTCCCTTGAGATCTCAATTAACCAGGTTTCACTGTAGTAGCTAAATATAATTTGAAAAAATGTTTCATCTCCGCAAAGTCCGTATTTTTAATGCTTTGCTTAATCCTATATTAAACTATGATATACTTAGTGTCTACTGCACACTAGTATATTAGTACTGTGCTGCTGAAAAACCACTTCGGATACGTAGACGCGATCATTATTTTTACAAACTACAACGTCATTTTCCAGCATAAAGTTCAGACTAAGTTCGTAAAAGTTTCATGTTTTCAATAATTCATTGTATTTTTATATTCTATACATCGTGTAGATTTCGTTATTGTTTTTATCTTTGTAATAAACATTCAGAAATTCAGAGACATTCAGGAATTTAGAAAGACATTTTGTCAACTGAATAAAAAGTATAGTGTGCGTTTATCTTTTATAACTTTTTTCATAACTCTCACATTCACACAATCAGATGCTTACGTATTAATATAAGTAATAATAGTAGGTATGGACTATGTATGCTTTATAATATAGTATAGACGTTTAGTATAAATGCATACGTTAATTTGAAGTATTTTTACAGATATACATCATTATTTAACGCAGAAATGATAAACGAACTTACTAAAACTTTCTCTGGCGATGAACAGAAAATGAAGCTTTTAAATGAATTAACAGAGTCAGCAATTGAAAAGTTGGCTACTTTACCATCTCCTCGCTTCGTTAAGACGCATTTACCGTTCTCGTTATTACCCCCAACGATGATTAACACTGTTAAAACAGTCTACGTAGCAAGAAACCCTAAAGACGTGATGGTGTCATTTTATCACTTTTTGAAATACATGGGGATTTATGACGGCGATTTCAAAACATTTTGGAAATTGTTCATTAAAGGTGCTGGTAAGTTATAAGTCATAACTTTAGATACAATTACTAATAGTTTCATCTTAAATTCGTGACTTATTTTTATATAGCTGCAGTTTTGTGAACTTAATAGCCATTTGTTCACATGACTAAACAAAGATTTTGTAGGTATAGATAATACGTAAAGATGATTGTTAATACCCATTGTAATATTTTAGTTATGAATGGGCCTTATTTCGAACATATTAAAGAAGCATGGCAAAAAAGGAATAATCCTAACTTACTATTTTTATTTTACGAGGAACTTTCAAAGGTAATTTCTTTATACATACCTACCTAACATATAAAGTTTAATCTCGACATTCACGCAACACAACAAAAATAAAGCAACAATATTAAGGAATTCTATAAATGTAAACTATTAAATGTGATACAACTATGCAAATTAATTGGTAAATATGTAAGTGCTTTTTATCTGTGGCACAACGGTTAAGCGCGTCGGAAAGTAAACGGAGGTTGCGGGTTCGATTCCCGCCCCGAGTCTGGGTGTCTATGTATTATATGTATTTATTTACAAAAGAAAAAGTATATAATTAGTATATCAATTGTCTAGTACCCATAACACAAGCGCTCTGCTGCTTACTTTGGGACTAGATGGCGCTGTGTGAGATGTCTGAGAATATTATTATTATTATCGTAAACTAGCTACTCGCCCGGCTTCGCCCCAGTGGAATACTGAACGTCATATCATGACGCATTTTTGCCATTTTTTATTGAGGTTTTCATATAAAAATACCATCCAAATTTCCAACTTTTTCCGTGGATTTTCCAAAAAATTTCTTTTCATACAAACCTTGTCCTGACAATTAAGAATATAACAAAAAAGAAATTAGCCAAATCGGTAGAGCCGTTCTCCAATGATGCTCTGTCATACGTGATGTGCCGATTGATGTTTATTTATATAGATGAAGGTCAATATAATATGGTGTTATCCTTAGGATCTACCGACTGCGATTTCTAAAGTAATAAATTTCTTCGGAAAGAAATTTACCGAAGATCAAATTAAAAAACTATGCGATCATCTCAGCATTGAAAACTTCAGAAAGATGAATTTCAAAGATGTAGACATCATAGCTGAGTTAGGTTTAACCCGGCCCGACGAACAACCGTTCATTAGAAAAGGTAAGGCTTTTTATTATGTGTTTAGATACGCGTAAGTACTATAAAAATCAATAGCTTTAAAAAGATTATTAAGATAATTTTTTATTCTAAAACACTGAAATATCTGATGTACAAACAATGGAAATTAATTAAACAAAGCTCTTCAAATATTTGAGTAAAATACGTATATTTGGATAATATTGGTCGTTATTGGCTGTGATTGGCACTCCATCCTCTCTGACGTATCTCTGACTACGCCGTTAGGGATGTGTATTGGATACTATCACTTTTTATCAATGCTCCTACTCAAAAACAATTCGATGTGGGTGGGTGCTATTTCCTTTATTCAGGTCAATCATGGTATTTTGAAACCATGAATGAAAACGTTTTATACATAGTCTTTTATAACTTCAGCACAATGTATATTAGTTTTAGTTATGAGTAGAATTAATATAAAATCATTGGCCCAATAGAATCTCTCATCTATATACCTACATGAATGTACGTGCTGCAATTAGGATTGCTATCCTCGCTATAATATACATAATTATTTTGCTCTGTTATATTTTTATAATGTATACTAAGTATATAGATTACTATAAAGCGAAAGTGAGTGGTAGCAGAAACTAAGAAAGGCCAAGGCTGACTTACGAAGATCAAATAGTCAATGTTAGCTGACGGAAACGCCAAAAGCACCCGCATACCTATGCGAAATGTGTGAGGAGAATTATGAATGAGATTCGAGGAGGTGAAAGAAGTATGTAAGGACCGCGAAGCTTGGCGCTCCGTCCTCTCCAACTATCCAGTTTAGGGGTATGGAGTGAAAATATGTATGTAGTTATGTACTTGGGAAAAATATAATATAAACATATTATATTTTCCTCATTAAATTCAAAATCAGGCTAATGACATTGAAAGGTACAAAAAGTGCATTTTTATTGTCAAATTAACTAACCCCCAGCCCTATTAAACCAACCACCATATTAATAAATGTCAATAAAATGTCAATATGGACCAAACAGCTTAGATTCGTGTACCTATTATCAAGATTAAGGATGGCTTGCACCAACTAATTAAACTCGATTTAAGAATTTGACATCTCGCTTGTACCAACAAATTAATAGTTGGCGCACACGAGATGCCCCAATTCTTTAAATCGAGTTTAAAGAGTTGGTGCAAGCCACCCTAAACATAAAACTTTGATTGCTCATGCAACTTAGATTAAAAAAAATACATAGATAGTACAAAACGAGTAAGACAACAAATCAAGAAAGGATTGCAATTAAAATGAAATATTTTGCAGAATAAGCTCATTTCGCCTAGTAACACAATCTGTTCTAACATAATTTAATTGCAAATAAATGCGGAAATATATATTTTATTGGAAGTAACATTAACAAACATTTAAGGAAAGCTTAATAATATTTCTTATAGCTATAAGCTTATAATAATCAGATTAAAATCCCAAACTGTGTGCAAGACGACTGGTATCCCTAACACCAATGTGGGGGTATTGCAATACCAATTCGTTTACCCAAAATGAGAGGTAACTTGACAAGATGATTTGTTATTAAATATTTGTTTCAAATTAGGTATTTAGTTATATTTACTGTTTGCTGTTGTGTGTTTACTGTTTCTATATAATGTTTTACCTTCTTCTTACTGTCTATTATTAATAAACATGAATTAGGTTGTCTCACCAGATATCTGTACATAAATAGGTAAAGACAAAACAGTTCACTGTCTCTTTCTCCTCTGTTTATCAACTGATTTTCCTTTTTTTTGTTTAGTAGCTTTCGACAAGCTTTAGTGTTATCAAAAAAAAATTTGGAAACAATATGTGAAGCGAAAACTTCGGATCCCTTTTTAAGAACATTGCGCACACGGAGAAATGCGAGATTTAACATTATTTTTAATAAGTACGTTATTTTATACGTTAGAATAAAATAAAGCTTGCTAACGATATGATAACTGAGTCTTTAGAAAGATAGGTACCTACTTTAACACTTATTAATTATGATCAAAAGTTAAAATGTAAACATTTTTTGGAAAAGTTTGAAACTGTTCGGTAAAAAGTAAAACGTGCAATCGTTTTTTTAAATTTAAACACAATTCACTTTCCGATCTGTATCATATTAGACACATCATAATATTATGAGAGACCAATCATCAAATAACAACGAAGAGTTGACACCTCTACTACAGCTATAAGCTCCGAAAAAAACATTTGGAAAAATCACGCAGAAAGAATAATTACTCAATTAAATACTTTATCGAACAAAATTTACGAAAACACTATATTTAATTAGAAATAAATTATACATTTTATTAGCCGAAAAAAATTTCGTTCCAAAGTTCTCGTTTATGTGAGCGTTACTCATGTAAATGTTACTTCCAATAAAATATATATTTCCTCATTTATTTGCAATTAAATTATGTTAGAACTGAATATGAATTAAATCATTTATCAATTACATTTTATATCAAGTTTATCATATTCAAACATTTTAAAAACTCATTGTGAGCCTTCAGTCTGCTTTATGAATCTCTACCCTATCTCTTCACCTCTGTGTCACTTCTCAACTCGTTAATTATCTGGAATTACCTGGTCTTATTGCATAATAATGTACAAATACTACAACAAATAAAATGTAAATCTGGATCAAAAAATTCTAATATGGCATCACTAAACAAATTCTTGTCTATAGTTTAAACTTAGTTTTATTTGTGATTTGTTACTCCATCGATTTTATTTGCATTCTTTAATCTAATTTTGTATGTTTCTGAGCTAGAATCTGACACGTTGGACGTAAATACGAATTGCACGAAAATTATGTGAATTATGTGACCGTTAGAATGACGCGACAAGTAAATGAATTCACTGACTTATGAATGCTTCATTTTTCGGTTTCGTTGCTCTATGTATTTTTTGAACTGTCATGCAAGAAGTAATGCTAAATATTTTGATTTTGTGGAAAATATTTAATAAAATCTGTAGGTACTTTTTACTTCTTGTATTTTCTGTATATTCTTTAGTAGTTAGTAAAATACTGCATTTTCTCTAAAAAAAAAGTGGTTATCCTAATTGCAATCCAAATTCTGGTAATAAATAGAAACGAAAGGATGTTTTCGACCGGCGACAATTGTTAGTATTCAACAGTCAACGCATGAAGAAAATCAATGCGGTACCGAGAGAGGAAGATGGAGAGAACAATGAAAGTGGATATAACGCAGGGCGAGGTAGTCGGGTGGTGAAAGAAACAGATTTCTTAAAATATGAACTAGAGAAGAGAAACACCCACTTACCTTGAAATCTTGAAACTATGTAGGTAACGCGTGCGTTTTCGGCATGCGTAAGTATGAGCGCTGAGATCACTACAATTGTTTTATTTGATAGGTGCCTAATAAAGGAAAGTTTACCTTTCGCAGTTAGTTGTATTTGTATTTGCTTTGATCAAATACGTTATCCTTTAAGGACCCGGGACCTAAGGACCCGAGATTATATTTTTTATAAGATACGACAAATGTAATTACTGTAATGCTTTGATAGGTTAATTATGGATAATTTTAGTTTCTGTTGGTCAATAACCAATTCGTCAATAACGTACCTACAACCACACGGATCGTGTGTCACTCACTCAATTGCTATAGTGCTACCACAGATTAGATAATAGAGCTGCTCGCAACTGCGGGACTGCATGCTGTCATCAACGATATCTAACATTTACTAGTATAATACAATTCAATGGCTTGATTTCTGACGTGTAAATAAGCGGCCAATTACATGTATCCATTTTCGGACAAAAAGCTACTAAATCTCTCTTCTCTGGTTTATATCTTCTCTGATAGAACGATTTTAATTGCAAACGAAAACGCCCTTGAATTGCTATTTCATAGCTTTCATAGCCAAATGACCAGCTCGCGGTTTCAGAGTTAAAGATTTGTTCGATTTTTATTTTTATTAATTTCCTTGGTTGTAGTCTTGTAGTGTAATAATCTTTGTGTCATAAGTACCTTAGTTTTAAAGAATGTTAATGATTTCAAGTTCACCTGTTTAATTGGATACGTAAAAGTACTTTATGTCTTCCGTTGTAATTCGGACAGGCAAAGTTGGTGGATGGAGAGACTATTTGGATGAAGAAATGCTTCGACAAACGGACGAATGGATCGCCGACAACTTAAAGGACACCGATTTGCGATTTCCAGAATGATAGAAATAATTAAAAGAGATAAACCAACATCTATTTGGTTGTACCGTGATAATACTTTAAACACAAATTATTTTGAAATTAATTCCTCATTGTTTAAGCAGTAAAATGAGTAGAAAAGATCTCTCAAAAATAAAATTTCAGTCAGAATGTCTTAATCTTGTCTCAATTTAAAAAAAAATCTACTCTAATAAATGGAAAAACGGAACTTTCATAGATTCGTCATGTCTGTCTGTCTGTCCGTATGTCACAACCGATTTAATCTGTGACTGTGACTTGTGACATAATATCACAGGCGCCTTTATCATCTCTACGCCTACTAAACTGTGGCATAGTGAGACCCGAAATCAGAAATTAGAAACAAAAATTAAATAATGGTTAAATGGAACCAATTTCTTTTTAATTTGATGAATTTACTAAAAATTTGTATGAACTTTATACGGAGAAGCAAGAAGTTCAGAGCGTTCTTCTGGACCGGTTTGTACTTTGTACTTGTAGGTACTTGTACTTGTTTGTATTTGTACGGCTCTGACTGTTTTATAATAACATAAATATACAGAAGTATGTACATATGTATATGTATCTATGTATATTGCTCGTTTGTATATTCTTCCCCTTACACTTCTAACTTAGCAATAAAAAGTAATGGTTAAGGTTTTTATTTTTTTTTACTTGGTTTCATCGGCACATATGCAACAGAGGCCTGATATGAAATCGTTCCTTATCTCGTCTCTAAATTAGGTATTTATTCGAATGAAGAATTCTATTTGAAACGGAGGGTAAGGTGATTCTGTATGCAAATACGTCGTAATACAAGCACAAAAAATATTACCAAAATACCAACAACTTTAGTAACAAATACTTTAAATTATTAATAGTAAGTATATAAGAAAAATAAAAAACTAAAAGCAAATGAAAACAGGTACTTATATGAAAAAACTGAACTGAGGTAATCACACAAAAAAACTGTCACAAATACTAAATCTATCTTGTCGACACCAAATGACTATAGGTATCGTCGATCGTCGTTATCTCCTTTCGTCATAGTTTGGCCATCAAAAAAAAATCGTGGCAATCGTGGCCCGTTATGCAATGGAAGAGCGGGGCGCGAGAACCAGCACTTCAATCTTTACATTACTTTTTCTCAATAGAGGATTTACATGGTCAGGAAATTAAAAAGTAATTAATTACCACTGTAAATATTTTCTCTGATTCCCAATAATCTTAGCGAGGGTAATGCATCATACCATAAAATTATTTTCTTAATATTCTATTCTTTTTCGAAATGCAAATAACATGAATATATGTCATGAATGCCCCGTTGGGGATACAGTGTGAACATATGTATGTATATATCATATGTAAATTTTTACAGAGGTTTCGATTTTCTTTTCCGATTATGTCAAGCCACTCTTTTCCTCTAATAATACATGATGGTAATCTGAAACGAGATAATTACGACATATAAACGTCATACCTGTATTTATCGATATCTTTTTAATATAGATACATGGACAGCCCTAACTGCAATAACAACAAAAATTGATATGAAGTAATTTACTGTATTATATGAATAAAAACTGGTATTATAATAGCTAAAAATATACATGACTGTAATACAGTAAACTAAGAAACAGTAATTACGATGGAAATATATACGACATCAGACTAAATTAATGAATTTCTGTTACGTACCAGTGCAATTATAGATTTCGTTGATTATTGCTTTTCCTCGAGCCGCATCCTAACACACTACACTTAGAAATTATTGTGGCATTCTTCTCTTTTAATTCTCTTTTAACAAAACAGTTCCAATACCCAGCACAAAATAACAGAAACATTAAAAAATATTAAATTCATTGATGTGTTTTGACACTTCGTGTACTTGTCAGCATGTCGCAAAGAATGGCGGACCGGCACGTTTTAACATTACAATGATGTCACATAAAAAAATTACTCTTTGATAAAAGTACTGTTGTTTTCTCTTACATACACAAGAAGCTGTAAGTCAAAAAGAGACAACACTACGTTTGAATGTCATGCTTTAGAAAATATATAACTAAATGTTGCTATAGATCAACATGCCATGTCCTTTAGTTTCCTTAGTCATTGGCCAGTATGTATCAAACCGTAAATATCGCATTCCAATATTGACTACGCAAATCTCAGAAACTTTTTATTTTTATTTAAAGAAAAAAAAATACGAAAAAATTATTTAATTTTGAGCTGAAATGTAACCAAAATGGTTTAAATTTGAGTTCACCTAAGCACAGTCGCGGCAAGATGTTAGTAAGAATACTTATAACGTAAAATTAGGAAAACTACAAACATAATTGTTAGCAACACCCCGCCACTTCTTGCGGAAATGACGTCATCAAGACAACGTGTTTATAAAAGCACTTATTTATTGTCGGTTGTTGCTAAGAGCATGTCTTCGATAGTAGTTATCGTGATCTGTATTGTATTATAGTAATTTGTTATTCAGTATCTCGTATTATTTTATTTAATGAAACCTAATAGTTTCCTAACATCAGAAGTGGTAATTTTAATGAATTTAGAAAAATCCTACGCGTTATGCGTCATGGCCAAGCAATAAAATTGACATGCATAAGGTAATTCAAGTAGCAGTTGTGGCAGAACACCGTATGTATCGGAGACAAAGGAAGGTATCGTGTAAAACCGTTACCAAGACCGTGAGTACAAGTAAAACTATTTTACCGGGAGCTAACGCCGGAGCTGTGAGTACAGACATAAGTAACGTGTGTAAATCTGTTGCAGCGATCGTTACTAGTAGTTTAATTACTATAATTTATTTGTTTTAGTTTATAATAGTCCGGAGTAGTAGATCAAAAATAATAATAGTCTGAATTTGAAAAAGATATTTACATTGTATACGTATCTGGTCTTTACAAGGACCGGAATGACAATACTAAAGCTCAAACTGTCCCTATTAATACAAAGACTACGAAACGAGAATTGACTTACGGGTGGCCTAAGCCTAAAGGAACTCGTAATGTCAATTGCAGGCGTTTCCTAAGCCTAAAGGAAGCCTGTTCCTGGCTTTGGGTAATCTGGTGGGTAGTTCTTCACAACAATTTTAGTTGAGTCGACCATCCGATAGGCCATCCGCGATAATTTTGTAACATTTCAATGACTTGTTTATGAGGCTATATATAGTCTGACTATGTCTGTGAAGTTGATGTCGAGTTAGCAGCCAAGTGGTCGTGCAAAATGTAGATAAATAGAGGTAGTCGAAGGTAGTTTCATAAATTCTAACCACCGCCATGCGAAAATAAATAGAAATATAGTGTGCACTCAGAAACGGTAGTTCTTTAGCCGTAACCACAAACGGTAATTGATCAAATATAGTCCAAAATTAATAAGTCAATGATAAATTTAGTGAAGGCAGTGTGTATGTCTCGAATTCTTATTAAACCAAGATATTAAAATATTATGATTTAATAAATCTCTGAATGTGATATTTTCATGAATTCAAAATGTGGTGCTTATAGTGAGCTTTTAAACGTGGTATTTTAGTAGTCTAAAGTAGTGTCCATAGAGTTAATTTGAGAACATGATGTTGTAGTGAGTTTTAGTGTATGTTCAGTAAAGTTAATAATTTGTTTAATATGTGCAATGTTATAGTATACGCAGTGGTACAGTATGAAGGAGTATAGTATGTATGGGTAATATTATGTTTAAAGTGTGGTAAAAATAAAATTAACGCTTCAAAATAATGATTTCCTAACCTGCTAGGGTATTGACTGAATGTATATGTGGTATGATATGTGATGACACAGTGGTAGACTGCCTGTTGTACGTTCACGATGTGCTTATAGCACCACCAGAAGTAGAGTTGCAGACATTAGTCTTTGCATGAAAAAAGAATTTGAAGTGCAAGGATTGAATAAAAACATGAACAAAACTAAGGTTCTGGTGTTTGAAAGGGAAGCGTTACAGACATAATGTAAGATTCGGATACATGAAAAATGTCTAGAACAAGTGAATGAAGTTGTGTATCCAAGGGCGTCGCCAAGGGGGGGAAGGGGGGGGGGGGGCAGTTGCCCCCCCCTAGAGATCAAATGAGGACTTTGCATCAAAAGGGGGGGGCAAGTCTAAGTTTCAAAATATTTGGGAAACGAAAAAAAATCACTAAAAATTAATCGATATATTTATGTTTAAAATTATACACTTAGTAAAATATGCATATTTTTACACACTTTAATGATCTTTTTGAAGTAAATAAGTAAGTTTTAAGCTCACTGTGAATTAAAATTTGGATTTGCCTCCATCTTGCACCGAAATGTGAAAAATGTACTACTGTTTTTTTCTTTAAGCATAATATAACACATAAACATAAGAAATTTTGTATTTTAAAAACCAGTAATCAGCACGTGATTAATCATTAAATTAATAGATAAATAAAAATGGACAAATCTCGAACAAAAAATGAAAAAAAATTATAGGTCAATTTCAGCCTGATCATCGTCGTCTTCACTAGAAAGGTCATGATTCGGTCCAACAGTTTCACTTTTAAGTGCCTTGTAGAAATGCAATTTATTTGGTGGAACATAGTTCTTTACTAATTGCATCACATCTTTGTATTTAGCCTTTTTTAACGGCAAAGTGTGATCATACACCACTTCCTGAGGCAAAACAGATAGAATGGATTGAATATTCCTCATTATAAGAAAATGTTCAAATAAAGGCAGTCCAGTTGATACACTGACCGCAATAGTTTCAATGTGGTCTTTGCTATATTCAAAAATACGATATTGAGATATTTTAAATCGAATCATTTCTGCATTTGTAACCACTTTTTTAAAATGGCCTTCGTAATGTTGAGTAAAGTTGAGAATCATTTTTTGGTCGACATTAACAACTTTAAAGTTTTTAGAAGCTTGTTGAATACATTCAGAATATTCAGTGGTAGTAAAAATATAATCTTTCTTTCTGTTAAACTTCTCTATTACACCAAAACATCGATCACAGGGCAAAAAACTGTGCCTTGGTTCAGGAAAGCGATGAGAAATCTTCTCAAAAGACGAATTCTTCAAAAGGATATAAAGATACTGAACTAAAGTTGAGTTCTTGTTTTGTGCTGCTGCATTGTCTGAGAATAAGTACAGTGTTTTAACTGTGGTTGGTAAGATATTATTTACGTAGTGATTTAAAAATGATATGACTTCGTTGGGTGATTTACGAGCTATGGTTTCATCATATAAATAAAAGTGAGCAATGCCTGTTTTTGCTGAATGGATGCAAAAGTTATATGCCCAAAGTTGACGTTTATAAAAAGCTTCACTTGCTAGAATGTTAGGCATCGGTAAGTTCTGCTGATAATCAAAAGTTAATACCTCGTATTCATCATTCGAAAAAGCAAGTTTACTTTTCTCTTTTAAATCAGTAAAAAAAGAGTCAGCCTTGGCTTGGTGAATTTTTTTTCTGTCTCTATTTGTTGGATTTCATCGCTGTCTAATGTCTTATCTTTTAATTTATTTTCGAGCATGTCGCATTTTTTACACGTATCTGAACGAGGTGATCCAAAGCTGTATTTAAAGTTTTGTTTAAAGTATCCATAGTAAAAATCAAATGAAATTATTGGCTTAGCACATTGTTCGCGATCATGTTCATACTGATATAAATTATACATCTTTTTAATATTTAACTAAGGAGATAAATAATGATGAGAGCTTTTATTTCTACTGTAGTGTGATTCACGCCGTGGAAAACTTCTTATATGAAAGTCAACTTTGGCAATCCATTGACTTGGAATACGATTACGTCTATTTGTTGATGGTTGCCACGATGCCACTTGTTGATGGGCCTGAATTGTTAATATTGGATTTATCCAAAATATTCATACCTTCATTCCTATCCTCTTGAGTTTGACTCCGATAAGTTGACAAAACAAGATCGCTTTCATCACCACTTGAATTTAATTGTTTTCTAAAGACATGGTTAGGAGGCTGGTAAATATCAGACGATCCACTACTATATGGTTCGAAGTCACTCATCCTATCTTATGTACAATAATTATTCACAAATTGACATATAAAATAGTTCTTTAACTATTTGCGGATAAAAGTACGTCCGTTCGGGCTGAGCTCAAAACGTATACTGACTTGTCGCAAATGACGCCATAATTTCGTTTGTTGCAAGAAAGGGGCAATTTTGGAGCTGCCGCCTTGTTGCACCAAACAAACGTGGGTGGCAAATCCAAATTTTGCACTAACGCGCTTGTTTTTCGTCGGATGTGCCTCGATTATGTATCAAACGATTGGATTTTTTTTTGTTCATATTGTTGGCGAAAAAAACAGTAACGGCTAAAATTTGGATCTGCCTCCCTTTTGATGCAAAGTCCTCAAATGTAGCTAGCCGCAAAGCGATCAAAGTGCGAGCAATTGACTTCCTCACCTATTAATAAATTCCGCATCGCATGACAAAACGTAAATAAATTCACAAGGTTTAATGTATATTGTAGAAAGTATTGAAATATTTAGAATAACATTAAGATTTTGACATCCGTTTTTAAAATCGCCGCCATTTTCATCACGACTATATCAGATTTGCCAAAACGCAAGGCCATGAAACCGTGTAAAAATATGTAGGTAGGTATGGTGTGTGTGTGCATTGCATTTCTTTCTACGACAGCCGTTCACGAGCATTCACGTTAGTTTTATATAATTTGTATGCGGCATACCTAAATAAAGTAGAAGTTATTGTTACGAACATACAATTTTAATTGGTTTTGTGGACAATGCCATCTGTAAGTGTTCATAAGAAACACCTACAGTTGAATAAATCGACTACAATCCTTGTAAAACCTAGTATTGCTACTCGTGGATTTGTGGAAGCGTTATTAAGGCTGATATTATGAAAAAAGTGAAAGAAGCAGCAGCATATAGTGTGCTAGCAGTCGAAACAGCTGATATTTCTGGCACTGAACAACTATCGATTGGGATGCGATATTTTGATGAAGAAACACAGGAAGTCCAAGAAATATTTGTCAGATTCATTGAGTTAAAAGATTTGGATGCGAAATCGATTGCACATAGCATAGATGAGTTTTTGACAAAAGAAGATCTGAATATAAATAAATGCGTTGGTTTTGGTTTTGATGGTTGTTCAACGATGTCAGGAAAAGACGGAGGGGTACAAGCGATCTTACGCAAAGAGTACACCAAAGCCCTCTACTTTCATTGCTCGTCCCACAAACTGAATCTAGTTATCAATGATCTAAATTCACTTCCTGAAATTAGAAATGCCATGGGAACCACCAAAGATACTATAAACTTTTTTCGGGAATCAGTTTTGAGGAGGAAGTTGATACCTAATATTTCCAGACTTTGCGTGACAAGATGGAGTGAGAAACACAAAACCATCAGAGTTTTTAAAGAAAATCTTCCAGTAATTCTGGAAGCCTTACAAACATTATGTCAGGAAGGAAATAGTGCAACTCGGAAAAGTGCCTTCCAACTGCATGCGGCTACTTCCAGAATTTCTTTCATTCTCGGGATTATGTTGGTACCCAAATAATCGGCTTTGATGGAACCCGTTGTCAACGTACTCCAATCTGTAGCTTTGGACGTGGTCAAAGCCTCGGAACACGTTAAAAGGATTTTACTTTTAATTAAAAACCACCGTGAAAATCCGGAAAAAGTGACAGACGAAATTATAAAGGAAGCTACTGCTGTTGCGGAGAAAGTCGGACTGGAGGAGGACATTACATCAATGCCGCGTATTACGGGGAAACAACGTCATAGAAGCAATCATCCAGCAGAAAGCCCTTCAGAATACTGGAAGAGGTCTTTAGTAATACCATACTTGGATTCAATTATCACCTCCCTTGAAGTACGTTTTGCTGAAGAAAACACGCCATCATTCGCATTATCTAAGTTACACCTGGCGCAGATGCAAAATATGACAACTGAAAATCTAAAACAAACTTGTGAATCTATTGCCCAGTTTTATGATTTCCCGAACATAAAGAATGAAATCCACCTTTGGCAGCAATTGTGGCACGATAGGCTTAATCTAACAAATCTAACAGTTGTTGATGTCCTAAAAGAAACAAATTCCTTCTTTCCCGAAATGGAAAAAGCATTGAAAATTTTGATCGCTTTACCATGCACGACCTGCACAGTAGAGCGATCCTTTAGCAGCCTCAGAAGACTAAAAACATGGCTAAGAAGTACCATGGCAGAAGATCGCCATAATGGTCTGGCCATGATGAGTGTACACAGAGCTATAATAAATAAAAACCTAAATATTTTTAATGATAAAGTGGTTGAAAGTTTTGCAAAAAATCCCCGCAGGTTATGTTTTAATTAAATATTATTTTTGTTAAAATAAATGATTATTACTGTGTTTAAAAGTTTGATTATTGTGCTAAGTTATTGTGCTGTCGAGGGCTTGTGAAGTTTTATACATTGATATTAGAACCGTTCTTATTACAATCGTCATCGAGGCAAAGACTTCCAAAGTGTAACGCTTCATGCTCTCGGCGTTCATATTTTTTATCCTCCATAATATTGCCCCATTGCCCCTCCCCCCCCTTAGTCATAAGCTGGCAACGCCCTTGGTGTATCTGGGGAGTGCGTTTTGGAGGGATGGAGGATAAGATGTGACTTGGATGTGGAGAGACTGGTAACGGCTGACAATAAAGTATACGGTGCTCTGTCCGCATTAGTAGGCAGTGTGAATATATCTAACACTGCCAAAATGGCCATCCACATTGCGGTGTTAGTGGCAACTTTATGGTATGGTAGTGAGGCCTGAAAGTAGATAAATGCAGTAGAAATGCGATCTCTTAGAAATATGAGCGGTGTTAACCTTGTGGACAGAATAAGCAATGGAAGAGACACGCAGTGTGACAGGGTTGCGCGATAGTGTTAGTGTAAAAGTGAAGAATAGAATGCTTAGATGGTTCGGCCACATAGAAAGGATGAGTGATGAACAATTAACGAAGAAAATCTACAGAGTGAAAGCGAGTGGTAAAAGAAGCTGAGGAAGACCAGGGCAAACTTACGAAGATCAAATAGCCAGAGCTTTATCTGATGGAAATGTCAAAAGCACTCGCATACCTAGGCGAATATGTATAAGGAGAGTGATGAAATTTGATGAACCGAAAGAAGTATGTAAGAACCACGAAGCTTGGCACTCCGTCCTTTCTGACAACCTCGTTAGGGATACAGCGTGAAGATATGTATGTAAGTGTGTACGTCAAAATCAAATCAAAAATCTGTTTATTTACTGGTTTACAATAATAACAGGACAGAAGCTCATAGTAAGATTAATTGCCTGTGACAGGAGACACTGCTCCTCCATAGGACCAAGTACATTAATTAACAATGAATAAAACAGGACTAAACAGTAAAAAGAACATAATCAGATCTCTACCATGACAACAATGAGACTCGGGATCCGGATGTCTACTCTAGCTTGCAACACCCAATTTTCACCATTAATATATTTGTAATTTTATACATATAAGTAATTATAGATTATCAGAAACCAGAATAGATAAACCGATATAGCATATTAATGAATTATTAGGAAGATCTGAGTCTGTGAGTAGTGTATGTATGTGTACATGCGCGTGTATGTGCATGTGTGTATGTACGTGAGTGCGTGCGTGTGAATAGGTGTACGCGCATGTGTGTATATGGGAGCGATTGTAAGTATGAGTGAGTATAAATATATTGGAGAGCGTGTATGGTAGGAAACTAAGTCATACACCAAAATGGTAAAAGAGATTCTACATCGTCATACTCAAATGTAAAGAGCCATTTTATAATAGTCTTCTTACAGTCATGTAAGTTTATAGCATAACAATCTAGTTTTTGTTAACTTGTTTATACAAATGACAGGAAAGTTTACTATACTGATGTCTAGCAAAAGTGGTTTTTACGGGGCCAATTTGGGCAACTATATATTTTCTTCTTTTACTAACTATAATAGGATCAAAAGTAAGGATCAAAAGTAAGGTGTACGTAAAGGAAACGTTTTCGAATATTCCTATTGGTGCCGAGACTAGCTAATGACAGTTACCTTAAGAGTGTCCTAAGCCTAAAGGAGCTCGTTAAATTCATTTCAGGCGTTGCCTAAGCCTAAAGGAACGTCTTGGATTAGGGTAGTCTGGTAAAATAAGACTACTACTTAAAAAAGATGGTTACTAAACTGTAAAATCTTTTCTAATTGTTTCTCAATGTTGTAGAAATCATGATGGGCCAAGCGATTTGAAAATGGAAGATAGAAAAAGAAAATAATATTATTTATATTGTTTGCTTTCTATGATTGTGAACAACGTTTAGAGTCTGGCGCCAAGAGTGATGATGAGGAACCTTCGGCGAGAGGTGCCTGAGGGCAGGCACGTCGCAGCATGGCCGTGTTAGCAACACCGACGAATAAACATAAAGGGGAACACTGGCGCCCTCTAGCAGAGCGCGACGGTGTTCGTGACGTCATGGAAAAGAAAGACTGTCGGCTTGTTCCCCACTACCGCTCGAGATTATATGAGTCAAAACTCGAGCGCTTCACGTATCTCTATTGTTTTTACCTTCATGACTGCAGCACGAAGTGTTCGAATATAAATTAATGAATTATTAATTGATATCAAATATTAATATTAATCGATTTGGCCGATAATTTAAGTAAAGTTTGGGATGTTCCATTGCTATAAGTATCGTAACTATTTCATTTTATCGTAGCTAACACATACATGTTTTACGAGCATTAATTGGGTCATGTTTGTGTAATCGCAATTTAAAATTATAAAAAAAAAAAAAAAAAAAAAAAACGGGGAGATGTTAATGTTACTCAATATCACTGATTTACTGATTATGTGTGTAATTGGTTTGTGTTTTAAAAGAGACACCTCTGCTTTATTTGAAAGTGAGGTTATTTTTAATAATCTTACACGTTATTTAACATGAGGTTATTTTGGGTGAGATACAAATTACTAGATGAAGTTGAAGAAATGAAGTGAAAACGGTCAAATGATGACTAAAGGAAAATGGTATAAAAGTCGAATACATTCAACAATCATTCATTCGGACAGCTTACTGTCTGAATAGTTTTAATAGGATATGTTTTTCAAACTGTTTCAAGATACTGTCGTCGGGCGGTTGAGAAGTTTTTACGATTGGCCGAACTGCCTAGTCGGGGTATCCGCTGCTGCCACCGTTGCGGCTGCTGATGGTACCAACGGGCATCGAGGACGCTGCCTTGTCAGTAGAGGCCGTGTTAGCAACACCCCGCCACTTCTTGCGGAAATGACGTCATCAAGACAACGTGTTTATAAAAGTCGCTACAAGCCCAATATCGAGGCACTTATTTATTGTCGGTTGTTGCTAAGAGCATGTCTTCGATAGTAGTTACTGTGATCTGTATTGATTTGTAATGATCTTGAATTATAACTGTGACTAGTAATTTGTTATTCAGTATCTCATATTATTTTATTTAATGAAACCTAATAGTTTGCTAACACAATGGAAATGAACAAACAGCCAACACTTTTCAGCTAGGTACTGTAATATGAATATAAACATTTTTTTTATTGACACAACTGTTTCTAATGGTTTAAGTTATTACTATCACAACCATGTCAGTTAGCTATTACTTAATATACACAGTACGTTACATACCCATAATTATCGGTTACGCTACTCTTCTACAACATTGTAGTGCTGGTGGTATAAAGTGAATAAATGAATACTGCTCTGATAATAATAAACTATCAATACGAAAATCAAATTATTACCTATTACGTGAATTTTTTTATAATTTAAGTACCTGTATAAAGTACGCGAGGCGAGAGTTGTTCTTTGCGTTTGTGTGTGTGAGTGATCATCAAATGAAAAGTCAAGATGCAAATAGGAAAATGTAGGATATATCAGCATATATATTATGTATTATAAAAATTGTAAACCTCACTTATCAAGTATTATTTAAATATTTTAAAACCGTTACCGCCACTACATGATTCCCTTTTTTATATTCCTTCAATAAATCGCATGATTTTCTTGCTTTCTCCGTGTAAGGGAGAACAGGGAAATGAGAGCTACTACAGTTTACACATATAGGAACGTATAAGTCAGGCCGAAATGACACTAACGGCTTCGAAAGCCTTCAGATATGCAACATGATCGCTGTTTGTCACCTTAGTGGATCGCGTATGACGATGACGACAGCAAATTAGTTTTGTTAGCCATCGTCATAAAAAAATAACAAATTTCGCAATCAAAGTTAGTACTTGAACTTATATTATTATGTTATGTTTAGTATTAATAAAATGCCTCATTTCATAAATTTTACGATAATAGTGGAAGATTAAATAGAATTTAGCGATGTTTGTTTATGTTAGTTTTATTAATTCGAGATGTTAAACATTAGGGTAATAGGATCCAGAACCTCTCCGCACAGAGATTTTAAGTAAATCGAAAAAAAAACTAAGAAAAACAAAATGCTATGGTAGCGTTGCAGAGCCAGTGACAATGGGCTCATTTTGAGTGCTCGGCTTACGATGACTCCATATATTATATTTCAAATTTTTGTTTAGATCGCTGGAATACCGTATGTTGTACGTACGTTTAGAAACGCTTTGTTTTTGTTGATTACCATGTTCCATTCAATACTTGTTTAATTTTGTGTAGTATTAGGCGATGGCTCTCATTGCTCGACGTCTGGGGTATTGCGTGCCAAAGTAACATTTATAAAAACAATATTTTCGATAATTAAGACTTAGTTTTTTTTAAATGTTTGTTAGTAATTACTGAAAGACTTACTAAACGACTAATTAGTGCTTAAAAAATAAATTATTACAACATAGACTCGTCTTTTTTTTACTTTTCCTTACATGGCTCCAATTCCCCCACTCTCCCTTAAACGCACCTTTACTCACACAAACGCAAAGCTAAGCTCTCTTAGAAAAAGTATTTATAAGAATGGTCAGTTTCTGTTATCAGGGCAAAATACCAAAGGACTCATTCGTCGAAATTTTAATACAACTTCATTAAAGAATAAAATTTAACAACTACGTAATTATGTAATATATAGAAATAGGGTTTTGATAGGATCATAGGACTGATAAATAAAACTATTGTAGACATTTTTATAATAGTAATAAAATAATGCAGCTTGCCCTATAGCGATTTTACCTTGAAAAGAAATCAATATTTTGTCATAAAATATTAAGATGAGTTCTGAAAAAGTTACTTATAAAATTGTGGATCTTGACCCGAAACTGAACGAAGTAGTGATGAAGCATTTTAAATGTAAGTATTACAATAATTAAATAGTAGGTATATATTAAGTAAAGTTTATTCCAAGTAAATTTTATGATTATGAAAAAATATTATATATCTACTTTACTTCATACAACACGACGACCAAAACTAGTTCTAGCTTTATAAATATGTACTTTGGACTTTTTGGCGGGAACGGGAGAAGTGAGGTTGTCATTTTATTTAGATTTTCTATTTTTTACATTTTTAAGAGTTTTAAAGTACAAAAGTATATTGTATTTTAAAGTTCTGTGTAAGTGAAAAGAATAGAGTAGGTCTAAATAAACATTTGTAACTGAAGTTAGAAGTGCGTGTGCGTGTGTGTGTGTGTGTGTGTGTATAGTTTGATGTGACAACATTGGTCTATAACCTTTCTAGGAAAACTGCAAAATCAAAGGCGGAACCCGGCAAGAAACCTTGCAACAATGAAGCATTACTTGAATTACTTAGATCATTTGAGAAATATTTCTAACTAAAAGGGGTAAATAGTTAAACGAACAGTAATAAAATAAAATAAAATACTAGCTGTAATGTATTCGTAAGCTACTAGGCCACAGGCTGATAAGTTCCATTTGTTTCACCTATATCATTTTACAACGATTTTCTGAGCCGAGTAACAAAAAATTCGAATTTGTTAGTCCAGAAAAGACATCCAGAAGAATAAAAAAATGGTTAAAAGCGTATCAGGAACATTGGGGTTTCATAGCAATTTCGTACAGTTTTGAACAAAAAATTTTAAAAGAATTGACATGAAAGAACGCTGAAATAAATCGGGTGTGCTGTACGGACAGACATGACCAAATTTTAGGTTTCATTTTAGTCCATTCGATTACGGATCCCTAAAAAGAGGTACGAATCTTTTGACATAGTCCACCACTTAGTCTAATACACCGCGATCAGCCCAACCAATAATTTAATCTAAAATTATAAATCAGTGTCTAAAATAACCTTCGGCACTATGCAAATGTGCGCGCGCTAGCTAATTTTAAAAATCCACCTGACAGTGAAAAATTTCTTTAGATTAAACTGTACAGAAAATTTAGAAACAAAAAGGTCCTGTTACTCCGAAAAATGTAAATTTTTGTTTTAAAAGAGATTTCTTTAATTTTTTTTTCTGTTACAAAAGTATCGCAACTGGCAAAATGAAGTTAATGAAACGAAGAATCAGGTCACCAAATATCACTTTCATACGTTTTGTAGTCACTTAGTAAAATTGAGATCCCTACCGTTAAAATTTCCAATGCGTCGCTCGACAGGGAACATGTACCTATACAAACTATACTCTAGAGTAGCGATTCCTAAAGTGGGTTCTATGTAAAAGACAGCAGAGTTCCACGGATGTTACAAATCACGAAATTGTTGGAATATTTTGGCTACCGTCATTAGTGGCAACATAATTTTTTGCGCGGAACTCAATCTAAGCATACATATTATATATACAACCCTTAACCATTTTTATTCTATAGTAGGTCCTACACATTAAAATTGCTCGATTGCAGACCTATTAATAGCTTTTTAAGAAGCAGTGAAATAATTTCATTCATCGCATTTCATTTCATTTTTTCATCTTTATTACAAATATTAGTAATTTTTTCCTCGGATCTTGATCTAAGCATTATAATAGATCCTACACTTTAAAAATGCTAAATTTCAGACTTATTAATAAGTTTTTAAGAGGCAGTGAAATAATTTCATTCATCGCATTTAATTTAATTATTTCATTTTTATTTCTAATATTTGTAATTTTTACTTTTATTTTTAAGTACAGTAGATTTTTTAATTGCTATAGTTCGTTATGCATAGGGTTCCATAAATGAAAAGGAATTTATTGATTGTTCTATGACCATAAAGTTTAGGAACCGGTGCCCTAGACCTAGTAACATTGTTCTAAAGTGCTGATAGACAAGATTTATCTAATCATAACAAATACACATTTGGGACTTCCATGTCATAAATATATAATTCGCATTTTTATTTTAAGATATCTCGTGAGCCCAGAACTACATAATATGCGAGATACGTATAAACTTATCTATTTAGAATTTTTATTTCAATAGCAACAGAAGATAAAATATTTCACTATATTTACACTATATTAATAAATTGATAAGCACAGCCTTAATAAGAACTCTTATTGTGTTTCGTAGACGATAAAAGTTCTTATTAGGTCTTTGAAAAATAATTAATAATGAGTTCCGATAATTTTTGATATAAAATTGTGGATCCATAATTGAACGAGGTAGTGATGAAGCATTTGAAATGTGAAGATCCTCGCGTGTATCTTAGTACATAATGCGTCCGTCCACTTACCTATAATGTTCTACTGCACACTTTGGATGTATTACACATATCAGAGCAAAAATATCCGGCTTTTGCAAACAGACCAAACGATAAAATTAATACGTACCCTACAGGGTACACCTACCCAAGGAGAATATAATCACTAGGTTTCACATACCTATAGTCATTGCATTCGAAATGCGCACCGGATGTAACTCACCTGTCGAAGGAGTTTTTTTCTCTTATGAATAAGATATGGACAATTGACAATATTAAGTATCGCAGTTCTGAAAGCCATTTTAATTACTAGACTACATACACCAAGAAATCATGTGATAAGTTCTAGTCCTAATTGAAAACTAAGCCCGAAATTTTGAAACTGATTTGCTCCGCCTCATTTGCTTAATATTTATAAAGCAAATGTATCTGCAACTCAATCAAATGTTGATTAATTCATTATTCTTAAACGTTATTGTTTTTGAATAACTAGTAAAATAAGCCTTTGTTTTTACTAAAATTCGCAAGCGTCCCGCACTGACAAAAAATATAAATGGTCACGTTAATTATGTATCATTCATGTACATTGTGATGTGAATTTAGTTTCCGAGATTGTATCTGTTTATCTTATATTTCTTTGTATTACAGTCACTAAAATTGGCTACGTTCGTATGGGTGACAATGGGTACATATATCCAAAGCATTCCAGTACAAAAATTCCGAAGTTAAGTACTATGGAAATTAGACCTGGAGATGTTTTCGTTATTTCTTTTCCACGTTCAGGTAACGTATAACTTTTTTAATCGATTGTTCAGTCAAGAATTGTTTTTAGAATCGTTCAAAGAATGCTCAATATTATACTCGTATCAATATTAAAATTTTGAAAATCGTTTTGAAACCGCTATATCATTTTTAAAAATTTATCTGAATATACTTCTCACACTTACGTGCATTGGATTTTTTTCTCATCCCTCAGTTAATGTTTGGATGTTTAACCTAATTTTATTTTTTCTTAATTTCACTACACCATTTTTATACATTTATACAGTTAATAAAATACACAGTACCTACCTTCCAAATATCAATATGGTGTCGATAGTTTCCGAGTAACAGACTGTAAAAGACAGACAAACGGACAGAATTAAATTGTAAGGGTTCCGTTTATTGCCATTTGGCTATTTTAACTACAGAACCCCTAAAAATAATGGATTGAAAACTGAGAAATAATAATGTTTTTTTGGTTATCTAACAACAACAACTGACAAAATTTATTTTTCGTATATATAACGTATTCGTCGACGTCTAAAGTATATCTTTAGATGCCTTTTGGTTAGAAAATTAGATACAGATTATAGATTAATGTTACAGGTACTACGTGGGTCCAAGAACTAGTATGGATTGTAGCGAATAACTTGAATATTGAAAAACCGGCCAGCACTCCATTTGCTGAAAATTATACTTTCTTAGAGTACGTATTTTTTAATAATAATATCACAGACGTTATAAAATTTCCAGACACCGCGTCTGGTGTTGGGAAATTCATAATCAGATAATCCGTTCGGCCGCAATTTTCTTAGAAAACAGCACCGCAAGCGTCGATTGTAAGTTGTAACCAGTGTAGCCAACCCCACAGTTTTAACGGTAGATTTACAGGTTTTTGGAAATCTTCCCAGTTTTTAGTTTAGGCCTCCAACTCCACAGTGTTTTATTTATTTCGCCATCTTTTTCAATTGCTGTGTGTTATTTTGCAAAATGAAAATGAGATAGATGACGATATTATATCTAAAACGGAAAATATAACGCGATTACCTTTTATTTTGGCTTGAGTTGCATCGGCCGAGGTCTCAAGCAAACTGTCGCTGCAACTAGCTGCAACAGTTTGCTTGAGACAAAATAAAAGGTAATAGCGTTAAATTTTCCGTTTTAGCTATTTTATAATGCAACGCAAAAGTTTAAAAGTTTGTATAGTAATAATATTGTATATCACATTTTTTATTTCCAGGCTTATTTCGTTAATCTGATTAAAAGTTTGATGGTCACATGATTATTCTTGTTTATGATAGCTTCCCCATACGTGTTTTATATATTAGTGCCATTAAATAATATAAAATGAGTAAAAATTGTACATTTACCGTTTTTTAATAGACATTTACAGTGTTCTACAGATTTTTTAAAGCTTATATGCAATTTTACTCTAGGATGGGGTTGGCAGCACTGGTTGTAACAAATAAAAATACAAAAATAATGCTCTTTGAGTAGTAGTGTTGTAAAAATATTTCTACTTCTCTACATGAGCTTTTTTTTATTTGCCTTCGCTTCAAATCAAACTAAAAATTCAAATAAGTATCGACTTTTTCTAAAAGAATCGCCGTCCCTAATCAGGCCGGCCAAGCCATCCACCATCGACCACGGCTGATTGTGATCGTGACTACACAGTTTTGTGACTAAGTACTAAGTGGTGTGTCGTTACGGATGCAAACGATACATCGATGTTTTAACATCGATGTTGAAACTGGTAACATCGAGGAAACATCGCTCTCTCTCATATTCTCATACAGGTTTTGGAAAATGTCTTTTTAAAAAAGAAATTATTTAACACCCGCGAAATAATACTTTATTAGATATATTTATAAGAATAGTTTAAACAATAAGTAGTAATTTTAGGGGATCTTTTGGCAACCGTTTAGTTTGAGAGCTAGATACAGACTGCCTGAGTTTCTGTCAGAAAAGAGAGACGATAGGATCTAAAGTGCTTAGGTCAGCTGCTAAACGGTCAGAGAGGGGCACTAAGGCCTACTTTGTTGGGGTATAACACCTCCCCCCTTAAGAAGAGACTTTGGGGTTTTATTCAAAGTCTCTGTTAAAATTTGGTCCTAAGCGGAGCACTGGATGTAGAGATTTCGACTTCGGGGTCTTGTCTGTTTGTTCTGTCTTTTATTTGAGAAGGGTCTTGGAATGAAGAGTTATTTAGGTTAAGCCTGAATTGGAAAGGTCGGTTGCTGCCAGATTTATAAATTTTTTTAAAACATGTAAAGGGTATGGGTAGTGTACCCATTTTTACTTCCCTTATTATAATTTAGATAATCAACCGTAGTTGATATGAGTTCGATGATACTGATTAATTCACTATTATCAATAAAACGATGCAGATGGTAAAGCAGCACTTTTATTTGGTTGTTGAATATAAAAGAAACTAATCATATCACAGAAACTTTATATAATATGCTATACAATACTATACGCATAAAACACAACATATTAGGACGGGCGTGCCGGAAAAAGTGAGTGAGAGAACAGAAAAACTGCCCGTCATAGACAATCATAGATCATATTGTGGCGGGACTAGACGCCATATCACCCCCCCCCAAGGAGAGGAATACAGTGTTACAAGTCAAGGACATCGCGGAACCTAACCTTACGACCAGCTCAAGTAACTCTAAAGGATGGTGAGGAAGTGGACAAGTCCAGTGCTTGGCCTGGAGCTGCAGGCGCTAACATCGCAGGCGTGGGACACGGTGGTACCAATGATGATGATGCTGGAATCCCTGAAGGTGCATGTGCAGGGGTAGTAACTGTGAGGCGAGGAGTGCGCAGGCTTAACGCGGTCGATACTCACCTCATGGTTCTTGCCTCCAATATCTAAAGTGATTGTCTTATCATTTCTGGTCAAGATCCTGTAAGGCCCAGTGTACGGCGGTTGCAGCGGTCTCCTAACAGTGTCATCCCGCAGGAAAACATGAGTAGCCGTGGATACGCTTTTAAAGATACCGACGGCTGAGAGTGTCTTGTTGCAGGAATAGGACGTAGGCTATGCATTTTAGACCGTAGTTAAGTCAAAAAATCACTGACGTTGCTGTCAATTCGATTTACTGGTATGACGAACTCTCCGGGTAACCGCAGTGGTTCACCATACAGTAGCTCTGCCGAAGAACATTGTAGGTCTTCCTTTAGAGCTGTACGGATACCGAGCAGGACGAGAGGTAGCGCTTTACTCCATGAATCGGAATGGCACATAAGCGCTGCCTTCAGCTGCCGATGAAGGCGCTCTACCATTCCATTGGCTTGTGGATGATAACTGTTCGTCCGAATCCGTTTGGTAGAATATATTTGCAGCTGGTTGAACAGGGCAGACTCAAACTGTCGTCCTTGGTCAGTAGTTAGAGTAAGAGGAACGCCAAAACGAGAGATCCAACCCTTAACCAAAGTATCAGCAACTACTTCTGCTGTGATGGAGGACATCGGCCATGCCTCGGGCCAACGTGAAAACCTGTCGACTGCTGTAAGACAGTAGATATAGCCTTCAGAACTGGGCAGTGGACCAATGATGTCTATATGTATGTGTTGAAACCTCGCAGATATACCAGGAAAACAACCTACGGGAGTTGATACATGACTTGAGAGCTTACTACGCTGACGTGAACGCAGGAGCGCGCCCAGGAGCTGCAGTCCTTCCGCATGTAAGACTACACGTAGCGATCAGCTACGAGGGGGGCACTAGCGCGCGCGCTGGGGTGGTTGAGGTTATGAAGGCGCTGAAACGCCTGAAACGATGCGGGAAGGTATCGCCTCGGCTTGCTTGTAGACGTATCATAGGTGACTGAAATCTGTGTTCCTGGAACAGGGATGAGTACAAGTTTTAACGAAGAATCAGCACGCAATTTCTCTAGCTCGTCATCAACAGATTGAGCTCTAGCAAGAGCAGCGTAATCCCCCTCGAAAGTAATACTTCCGATGCGAGACATTGTGTCTGCTACTATGTTATCCTCACCCTTAATATGCACAATATCTGTAGTGAACTGGCTTATAAATGACAGCTGGTTAAGTTGAGTAGGAGGAAGCTTGTCACGCCGCTGTATAAAAGCGTAAACTAGCGGCTTGTGATCAGTATAGATCGTCACATGTTGCACTTCCAAAATATGTCTAAAGTGTTGGATGCTTTCGCAAACAGCGAGCAGCACGCGATAGTAAGTAGGCCACTCACTTTGTTTAGAGTTCATTTTACTACTGAAATATGCAAGAGGCTGCCAGTCATCATTGTCGTTCATACGCTGCTGGAGACATGAGCCAATGTGTGTACCTGATGCATCGGTGAAGAGGCCAAGGTGGGCATCACTGTTTAAATGTGACAGCATAGCAGCAGATGACAAACTCTGGATACAGGAGTTGAAACTCTCCTCGAGCTCTGCCGTCCACGGGAAAGGTTTTGCGCCTTTGCTCTGCGTGGCAGCGACGGCGTCCACGAGTGGCGCCTGGAATTTCGCAGCATCTGGCAGGAACCTGCGGTAAGAATTGATCATTCCTAAGAATCTGCGCATGCCCTGTATGGTCTTAGGTGGTGGAAATTCCTTAAGTGCACTGATACGGTATTCAGGAGGGCGCGTGCCAGTCGCACCCACGCAGTATCCCAAGAACGATACTTCCTCTGCACCGAAAACACACTTTGCAGGATTGACAACTATACCATATTCATGCAAGCGTTCGAATAATATGCGCAAATGCTTTTTATGTTCAGCCTGATCCTTGGAAAATACAAGGATGTCATCGATGTAAGGGATACAGAACTCCAGGCCTCGCACCACTTCATCCACGAAGCGCTGGAATGTTTGTCCCGCATTACGCAAACCAAAAGTCATAAAAGGGAACTCGTACAATCCAAAAGGGGTAATGATTGCATATGTTAGGCGGATTGACGAAAATTTGTTGATATGCTTTGACAAGGTCAATTGTGCTGAACACTGTTGAACCAGCTAAATTATGGTTGAAATCGGCTATGTGCCGCACTGGATACATGTCCGGTACAGTTCGGGCATTCAAACCACGATAATCACCGCAGGGACGCCAGGTGAGGTCCTTTTTAGGAACCATTTGAAGAGGAGAGGCCCAAGGACTCATGGATGGACGTGCTGTTCCTACCTGCACCATTTCCGCAAATACTTCTTGTGCAGCACGCAGTTTGTCAGGCCCTAAGCGGTGAGGACGGGAAGTAACCGGAGGGCCATCTGTCGTCTTGATATAATGAACTGTGGAGTGCCTGATGACTCTATTTAAACCAGGCGGGCGTGTGATGTCAGGAAACTCTGCAAGCAACTGAGCATACAAAGAATTTCCACACGTTGTAGCCTTAACGCTAACCTGAGACACTTCAACTACAGCTGCTGACACCATCAGATTAGTGTTACCATCAATGACACGTTCATGACTGCAATCAGGTAAAAAGTTATAAAAGGCTAAAAAATCAGACCCTATAATTGGAGTGCTGACATCAGCTACAATAAAGTTCCATTGAAAAATGCGCCGTAGCCCTAAATCAAGATTTAGAGTCATACTGCCATATGTTTTGATAGAGGTGCCATTTGCCGCACTGAGGTCATAACCACTATTAGTACAACGACCCTTAAAGAACCGCCTAGGAAAGCAACAAATATCTGAGCCGGTGTCAACCAAAAATCTTCGGTTGGTACCCCGGTCAGTACCGAAGAGGCGGCGACTAGGAATAGGGCGATCGGTATTCGCCATTACCGACCGCTGCTGCTGTTTCCCTGGTCCTGATTGTTGTTAGACCAGTTGCAAGGATGAATGCATTTTTTTGCCTTGGCAGCAAAGCGGTTGTGGTACCAGCAAAGTTGGGCGTTTCGTGGTCGTGAGCGACTACGAGAACGCTCATACTTCCTATTGTCAGCTGCACTAAGGGTGGCCACCGCACGTGTGAGTTCGGCCACCTGTTTCTTGAGTTCAAGGATGGCTGTGTCAGGGGATGAGGAAGATACTTGACATACCTCAGCAGGTTGAGAGCTAATTTCCGATAGCTGGTCAGCGAGGTCCGCTAAATCAGTCAAAGTCTGCTGACGCTGAGCAGCAAGGACGATCTGCACTTGACGAGGAAGCCGGTTGGACCATATGGTCTTGAGCAGCTGATCAGGGAATGCAGGCCCAGATACGGACCTTAGGTGCCGAAGGAAGGAAGATGGCTTTCTATCGCCTATATGCTCCTTCTCCAATCTGCCAATTGCGGATTGCCAATCCAATCTGCGGATTTTCTCCTCATAAGATTCTGAAAATCTGGAAATAATAGCATCCTTGAGTGTTGTATACGCAAGAGATTTGGGAGGTTGTGTTATAATATCTTCGACCTCTCTTGTACAATTAGTATCCAGGTGAGCAATAGCGTAATTGAATTTAGTCGTCTCCTGTGTAATTTGGTTAATAAAAAATTGTGCTTCCAAGCTCGCAAACCATAGCGCAGGCCTATCCTTACAAAAAGGTGGAGTGCGGATAGACACTCTGTGCACATACACCTTTTCGTCAGCTATAGAAGCAGCACCATCACCACTAGCAACACAAACATCCTTATCGTTAGTAGGCTGACTCATTGTTAAAAGAAAAGTAAAGAAATGCTACGAAATACAGACAGGCAACACCAATGTCTCTCCGAGAGGGTTAATATAGTAAACATTAAAAGCATACAGTCACCCCAGGGTTAAAAGATATATAATCTTTATTTGTAAAAATAAAAATTGTTAATAAAGCTTAGTATACAAAAAAGTTATTTGTATTAATGAACAAATAAATTTAAGTTTATAAAAAAGGTACACAAAATATATTATTATGTAATAATTCGGTATCTATAAACGAGCACTTGACAGTTAGATGGTTCGTTCCATTCGCTCAGAAAGAGTTTGGTAAGATTCCTTCACTCGTTCGCTGAGAACCAATTCGATCGAAGCGGAAATCGATCAGAATTCCGAATAAACACCAAAAATAAAAAGTAACAGACGCTGCCGCAATTACTTGGTGGCGCCACTAACAATGCAAAATGAAAAAGCTCGGCGTTCAAAATGGCGAACAAAATTATGGTAAAGCAAAAAATAAATATTACGCGATTTTCACCATTACCACACACACGAACTTCAAATACGGTTTTTCACACATGCGAGGCCTATGCTGGCCTGCAGCGTCGTCGAGTTCGTGGCCTGTAGCGTAGCCGTGTTCGCGGCCAGCGCACCCGCACGTACCTACCACGTTGCGATGCAGGGCTTTGCCCCCTCCGTTCTACGAGCTGCGGCGTGCCGGCTAGCACGGGGCACGTAGGCTGCACGCTGTCCAGTTTCCAGTAATACTCACGTTACGAGGTCACCACTAAAGGGAATGGGTACCCGTTTTTACTTCCCTTATTATAATTTAGATAATCAACCGTAGTTGATATGAGTTCAATGATACTGATTAATTCACTATTATCAATAAAACGATGCAGATGGTAAAGCAGCACTTTTATTTGGTTGTTGAATATCAAAGAAACTTAACATATCACAGAAACTTTATATAATATGCTATACAATACTATACGCATAAAACAAAACATAGTAGGACGGGCGTGCCGGAAAAAGTGAGTGAGAAAACAGAAAAACTGGCCGTCATAGACAATCATAGATCATATTGTGGCGGGACTAGACGCCACACATGTAAATTAAGATTATAGAGATTACAATAAAAACTATGATTATAAGGATAGAGTAATGTGTCTCATATTTTACAACGTGCGGAGTTTGTTGTAGTTCTATACTATATCTTTCAACAAAGAGTTCATCATTATTTCATTAATTTATTTTTTGAATTGAGTTCATCTATATTTTGGGAGTCTATATTTTGCAAGTAAACAGGGGAGACATTATCTATTATATTATTTAACCTAACTAGATTACAGCAAGTGCAATTAAGACAAAATCTGGAATATGATTAATAGGTGAAGTAATATTCAAAACACTATGTTTTGGTATTAAAGTAGTGCTTTTACAGTATCCAATACAATTATTGGGAATGCTTAATATACCTGTGCCCAAGATATCTGCTTCGTATAATTTAGAATTTGGGCAGTCAATTGAGATTTTGTTGGGTTCAGATTGTATGAAAATCCACTTATTGTTTACCAGGGGTTTGCAAATGTCTAATTTGCCTAATATGATTTTCGATTCACATTGTAACGGTTTTTCACTAATCACTTTCGTTAATAGTTCACTTTCACAAGTATGTTTCGCATCCGTGAAATACACATTCTCAATGTCGCATATAAAATTTCCTGGGCTTATAGATTGACAGGCATTCAGATCATCAAGGACGCAGTCTAGGCTAAGCTAGGCTAGGATTTGTCTTTGGTCACTGCTATGTATTTACTACTAGGTGTAATTAAACTGAACGTATTTGGTTCCTTAGAATCGTAAGGCGTAGGGAGTGCAATAGTATAAAACAATATATATTCCCTGGTGTTAACCAGTGGCACTTGTAGAACAAATATAATCTTATTATTAATAAAATAACACACTAACTTAAAAATATTTAAAATGAGATATATGAACTTATTTTCTAAGGTTACAGGCAATTCAAGATCCTATAACTATCGGCAAGCTCTCGATATAGTTGACTTGGCGTCATTATTGCAGGGTGCAGAATGTTTTGCTTACTAAATAGAATAGCATTCGTCACATCTTCCAATTGGAACGACAAGGTGAGAATTGATGTTTCTAGATTATCGATTAATTCATTAACATTGGCAAATATTTGTAATTTATTGGTAATTTCAATAATATTTTTAATACTTAGTGAGAGGTTGTCAAACTTGTCAATAGCTTTATTGAAGTTTTCCTCATTATCTCTTACCTTACATAATGTATTGTTACTACTTCCATATTGTTTTAATATGGAAGTAGTAACTAAAATATTCTCTTTCACTAGTGAAGTCAACTGTTCCTCGTTATATTGAATAGATTGTATCGCATCTTCGTATTTGATGCCGTCGTTTTCGTCTAGAGTACCGAAAATGTGTTTTAAGATTGATCCTGTACCTCCTGTCCAAGCACTTCGTTTCGTTTGGGCTCTTATTTGTGCCCGGTTACCCGTGTGGTCCCTAGAATTGATTGATTGGGCTCTTATTTGGGGCTGGTTACCCGTGCAGTCCCTGGAATTGAATGATTGGGCTCTTATTTGGGGCTGGTTATCCGTGTGGTCCCTGGAATTGAATGATTGGGCTCTTATTTGGGGCTGGTTACCCGTGTGGTCCCTGTATACAGAAGATTGAGTGGAAGAGAATTTAGAGATAGTGTCGACTTGCGGGTGTTGTCAGAGGCGACACCGAGCCGAGACCCTTACTCGTTTAAATGGCCTGGTAAAGGGATATCTATTTCATCATAACCGGCTTCCGCATCAGGTTCTTTTACAAAATTTACTCTAGGAGGCCTATAAGAGTTTTGATTATTAGCGGAACTTTGTAGGAATCTAAAACGGCTGTTATTGTATTTTTAGACGCGTTTTTTACACGCGGTTATGTCGTGTCCCGGAATTTTACAATAACGACATAACGCATCAGGGATGTTTTGTGCTGCGGAATTGAATGATTTCTGCGGAGAGAGATAAGTTGGATAGGTTGATTTATTTGGACCGAATTCAAATTTGTTATTATTACTAGTTCCAGGTTTCTGGTCCGCCTGAGGTCGCCTATATAGAGTTTGTTGTATGCGTTCTTCGGATACAGCGAAATTTATTGCTTCATTTAAGGTTCGGGGCGATCTGCACCTTACAGTATTAGAAATTCTGGGATGAAGCCCCATAATGAAGTGATGGAGGGCAAGGTCCTCCATGGCTGCTGTGCGACCTGGTAATTCCTTGACTTTGGTGTTTGATAAAGATATGTCTGTTAATAATTGTGAGAGACAAGTCTCCACACGAAGCGCAAACTGACCTACGGTGTCTTGCGGGCCTTGCTTGCTCTCTTGGAGATCAGTGAGCAGATGTCTGTAATGCCTACGCTCACTGAACTGAGTCTTTAGGAAGTCTTTAAGTTGTTCCCAACTTGCAAATTCTTTAATAGAGCAGGCAGCCTCCGCTTTTCCATTTAATTGGCTTAAAATGAATTTAAATAGGATAGGCTTTTGGATTTCTGATGCTATGTCAAACGCGTTGTCGCAGTTCACTAAAAATGAATTCAGGGTTTCCCTGTTACCATCATATGGCTTAATGAATTGAAATAGGATGTTCAAGTCAATTTCGGCCATTGCAAGAGTTATAGCAGTTTTTCTGGTAATATGTGGTGAGAGAAGAGGTAACTTCACGTCCACTTCGCTTGCACTTTGCTCTTGTTCACGGATGTCAACAAATAGATCGTTTTCTTTAATTTTTGGCAACTTTGGCATAATTTATAAATAAGGATATAGTTATAAGAGCAAGTTGCAAGGTTAAAATATTAATACAAAATAATAATACTCAATAATTCAATTATTAGACTAACGGAACCCTAAATTTTCAGCCTAGACAAAACAATGGCCAAAAACTTACAGGAATAGTGCGTAGGCGACGGATAAGAATGTGCCGACCGGGAACATTCCGCTGAGAGCACGTTGCCGATGTAATTTCTTGAACGATTTAGTAGAATTGAAGTTGAATAATTGCGGTTCAGGATGCAATTTCTAAACTGGATGAAGAGGGCCTTTCCAGGATCCAACGATGTTACGTGATCTCGTTACGTTACGGATATTGAAAATCACAGTGTACTCTTGGCACTTATTGTTCACCAACACAAAACTTGTGTCACTGATTTTGAGGATAGGGCCTAGAGCGAGTCTGCGAAACGGTTGCCGAGCACTGAGAATTTCCGGATCCCACCGCTCCCACCAAAATGTTATACGGGTTTTGGGGAATGCCTTTTTAAAAAAAGAAATTATTTAACACCCGCGAAATAATACTTTATTAGATATATTTATAAGAATAGTTTAAACAATAAGTAGTAATATAAGAGGATCTTTTGGCAACCGTTTAGTTTGAGACACAGAACACATATACTCCAAGGAGAAGAACTACAACTCCATACAAAAAAAGTGTAGACTATGCGCCATCTGGTAATGCTTCCATAAACTAAAATGACGGGGATTTAAATAGTACTCTGAGCGTATTTTCTTAGATGACTAAACTAAATTAAAATTAGCGTATTATATATTACATAGCGTATTATATATTATATACATATTTTTTTTGGTTCAACGGATAACAAGGTAATGGAATTTGGAAAGTTAATAAAACACAGAATTAGTGATAATTTTTTTATTTTAAATCACGAGTTCTAATTACAATTAAAAGTGGATATAATAACAACAATTTCTAATTATTTATTATGGAGAACAAAAGTCTACTTCTCCTGTCCTTTCAAAAGTCACTGTCTTAATCCACAAGTCTCAACCACACCGATTCGAGTTTCCTCAAGCGATCAGGGGGAGAATAACTCGTGCGAAACACAGAAAAGCTAAAAACAAATAGAAAAACTAATCGACGGTTATGAAGAAAATTTTTCGATTTGTAGTTTTTGACATTTCATCAAACAGAGTTGCTATATTATTGAATTCAATTAGTACTTTATTCGATTGTTAATATCAGTAACAAAATGTGATATTTTTGTTCAAATTATTTATAAATATTTTTGTTCAATGAAGTAAAATATTTTATTATTGTCATTTTTATATGTAGTACTCAAATAATTTTAATAAATTAACGAAATAAATGAAATTTCAGTATCAATAATCGATATCAGTACATTGATAAATAATATCAATAAATTATATTTTGTAATTACATACCTGGTATTTTCTATCTTCTTTCTTTCTACATCTTTTGTCACTTTCATTTTCTTTCCATATAAAGTCTGCAATAGCTCCATACAAAGTTGACACCCCCTGGTTTGAGAGCTAGATACAGACTACCTGAGCTTCCGTCAGAAAAGAGAGATGATAGAATCTATAGTGCTTAGGTCAGCTGCTAAACAGTCAGAGAGGGGCAGTAAGGCCTACATTGTTGGGGTATAACAGAACGATGTTTTATGAACGATGTTTTATCATAGTAGTACTGTAATTGTATATTATTTTTGCCACTCACATATAACACGCGTACACTTTTCTATTTGGTATTTCGCTTTCACACACCACGCCCGAATCGCCAACAAATACTTGTTTTATCTTTTGTCTCAATAAATTTGATTAAGTACATTTACGTTATTGTATTTAATGTTTTCTACTCCTAGCTAAAATATAATTTCAATTAGTCAATATCCTATACTATTGATTAAGCAATATTTTTAGAAATCTTTTTTTGTTTGTAAATATTTTAATCGTGTTTTCAATAACGGCTTTAAACGATTTCGATAAAGTTTTCAATTAGAGGTTTACTAGGCGAACAAACGACTTAGCTGATCAAATTTATGAGAAAACCCGTTTTCTCCCGTCTTTCAGTCTTCAGCAGTGCAGTGCTCGTCGCCAAGATATTATTTTAATAAGCAAACTTCGATGCATAAGTAGTTCATAAGTATCGACGTTTTTGACATCGATGTTTCACTTTTGAAGACATTGATGTTTTAACATCGATGTTTTTTATAAACAATGTTGCATCCCTAGCTGCAGTGCACGATGCGCTTTATCAGAGTTAACCAAATAATTTAGTCACCTGCCTTTACAAAAAAATGTTTGTGTCTCTTTGTTACTTTTAAGCTTCATGACACAGCGGGTACAATCTTAGAGCTAGACCATCGGGGTTATTCACAAACGTCGGAAACTCAACTTTACGTATCCGGCATGAAACTTTTCGATGATTTTGTCTGTACGCGATTCACAAATCCGAAATCGTATTATATTTACATTATATATATATATATTGGACCTTATTTATAAACAATTTAGGTAGGTAAGTCATTTTTAGTTGTGCATGTAACATAATTTTACAAAAAACTCACGCACGCTGGGACTAGGGTTACTAACCCTATTATAATATATATATATAATGTAAATATAATACGATTTCGGATTTGTGAATCGCGTACAGACAATATATAATATATATATATATATATCATATTATATATATTCGTATTCACAAATCCAAGCCCGCGTCGGATTGAATTTATGCATTTCGACGATTGACCTTTCCGCCACGGAAAGCTTCCGACGTTTGTGAATAACCCCCCATATATTTTAATTTGGTCTGAGTACCATCGCATTTTCTAGATAGTATTTTAGGTAAATTAATTTTAAATTTTTTACAGATTTACTTACATGGGTGATCCAAATATGCACACAGAGCTTGCTGAAAAATTCTCTGGCGATGAAAAGAAACTGAAGATTGTGGATACATTTAAAGAATCTATTATTGAAAAGATTTCTAACCTGCCTTCTCCCCGCTTCATTAAGACCCATTTACCGTTCTCATTGTTACCCCCCTTGATGCTTGACAATGTGAAGTCAGTATACGTTGCAAGAGACCCCAGAGATGTGGCTGTGTCATTATATCACTTTTCAAGATTCTGGGGAATATATTCGGATGATTTTAAAACATTTTGGACCTTATTTATAAACAATTTAGGTAGGTAAGTCATTTTTAGTTGTGCATGTAACATAATTTTACAAAAAACTCACGCACGCTGGGACTAGGGTTACTAACCCTATTATAATTATGGTACTATATTTCCTGTGTACTATATACTGTTGAAGAAATATGTATTACGCAAAAATACTATATTTCGGTTTTTAATCCTTGTTTTGCAACACCGAAACACGAACAAATTCCTTTTTAAATTTATGTACGCGCTTTAACATTATATACCTTTCATTTTTTCATTACCATCCTTACAGTATGGAGAAGCGATTATAAGCAATAATAATCATGTGTTCATCAAACTTTTAATCAGATTAACGAAATAAACTTGGAAATATAACACGTGATAAACAATACCATCAGCTATGTAAACTTTTACCTATTTCCGAGTTATTTCCAGGAGTTAGAAGGAGATGTTGCGCAATTGCACCAACTGCATCAAGGAATATAATACTTCTCTAACTCCATTCACTGCGCCGGATGCGCCGGCATTGTCAGGATGACAGCTTGTCAAGTTTGTTTATTTATTTTATAGAAAATGATATTTTACATTAGTATTTTAAATGATTGCTTATTTTTTTATTGGCAATAATTATTTTACAGCGTCTTAAAATTTTTTAAAGCTAATATCTATATAATGAAGAATTCACATTTCATTGTATGACATTGAATTTTTATTAGCAACTAGCTGACCCGGCGAACTTCGTACCGCCTTCTTTCCGTAAATATTTTCAAAATTTCTGAATTTCAGACTACTGTTTATACCCGCCTCAGCATCACATAGGTGGTGTACAGTCGTGGACTAAAGAAATGTAATACTTCCGGTAAATTCATATCGTTTATATTGCGTCAAACAATAAAGAATAGTATTTAAATATTTACAACATATCTATTGTAATGCTTTGTAATGTACAATATTTTTCGTTTTTTCTTCTGGAGAGAAAACAAATAGTGCCGATGGTTTCCCGACTCTTGAGCACGCAACGTACAACTGCCCATGCGAAAAACACGGCCATTCAAGATTTATTCCACACACTTCTAACGATTGGCCTTGGGATTTATTAATTGTCATTGCGAATGCAAGGCGCACTGGAGACTGGAGACGTTTAAATTCAAAAGGAAAGTCAGTTGGCATTAGTGGTATTCTTGGAATGAGCACAACTGTACGTATTGTGGAACATCCGCTATATTGGATGTACGATGACGTCACATATACACAAACCTTCCCCCGCGTAATACATTTCATTTAATACCCATATTGTTGGTGTTAAACAAAAAAGTAATTTCCTATTGTGGAACATCCGCCATATTCGATTTATAATGACGGCACATATACCTACACAAACCTTCCCCTTCTTATTCCACTAATCTGTCAATGTTTTGTCAATATATTATCTCACAGTCTTCTGTCTCATTCACTCACTCACTTTTCATATTATGAGATTTAAAATTTTTTTTTCAATATTTTTTTAAGTGTTCTGTCAATATATTGAAGATCTCTCACAGTCTTCTGTCTCATTCACTCACTCACTTCTCATATTATAGATTTTAAATTTTTTTTTTTAAATTTTTTTTTATACAAACCTTGTCCTGACAATAACGAACATAAAAAAAAAGAATTATCTAATTTGGTGCAGTCGTTTGGAAGTTATGCGCGTACATACATTTCGACGATTAATTTTTACTTATATAGATTCATAGCAATTTTGTCTATATTTTTGCCAATTTTGAAATGCCGTTAAATGCATCCCAAATATTAAATCCTAAAAAAATTAAATGCGATAGGTATTAACCCGTTAGTTAACGCGACAAAGAGCGATACATTCTCTTTGCTCAAAGAATATAAAAAGTAATGTTACAGATTCAACAATGTCATGGAGTGCCTATTGTGCATTCAAAAGTCTAAAATCTTTTATTAATTCAAACGTTTTTTATAATTCACACGATCATGCGATGACGCAGCCACCCACTTTTAATCATCGTTTACATTTACAGAAAGCAATAATAGGAAAAGTAAGATTCAATGTCCAACTTCATTCTATGCATAAAAATAACCCCAATTGAAAAAAAATATCAAAACGGCAAAAAAAAAATTAAATTAATTTGAAGATAATTAGAATTAAAAATTGCTACATTTTTCCTTCATAGTAAATGCATTATGAGTTATGATAAATAATATCCATTTTATATGAAAGTAGTCGTGTCATTTTCATTATTTTCAAATTTATAATAAAATAATTTTGGAGAACAGATTTATTTCATCGTTTTATTAGTGTGCATAAACAAAGGCTTACGTGAGTGCGTAACCGGAAAAATATTTTACTTGGATTGTAGTACTAACGTAACCTATCTACCTCTTTACTATTATATTATAAATTATAACATCATTGGATGTGCATATAACCAATCGCGCTTCTGTCTTAAAATGAGCTTTTCATCTAAACACATTAATTGAATGTTATAAAGCACTTTTATTATACACAAAAATTGTTAAAAACGCAAGAAGTGCAAAAAAATATAGTTTTTATACAAATAAATAAGTAGCAAATATATATTGGGTCCTTACATATGAAATTAGCGTTTTGTCGTACTGTCCACATTGATCTGAAATATCTCCTCTTTGGTTAAGAATTCCAAATTCAAATTTATAAATTCATTTAGCTGGTACATTTGAGTTTTGAAAACAGTCATTCATTTGTTTTTTTCCTCATTGTTTTTTTCTTTGGTGTCGCTTATTACCGCACAATGGAAAAGATGAAATATCGGTATATTTACGAGTACGAGTTCTACCGTGGCACCAGTGCTGCAGAAACAGCTCGAAGGATTAATGATGTGTACGGCGCTGGTGTCGCAAAAGAAAGCACGGTACGTTTTTGGTTTCAACGTTTTCGTTCTTATTAGAACTAGATATTTCTACCTTCAGAACTAACCCCGTGGACGGCCGGAGACCAAAGTGGAAAATGAAGAACAAAAGGCTATTGTGGAAGCGGATCCATCACAAAGCACTTCAGAGATAGCTGCAGGCTTCGGGGTAATAGACAAAACTGTATTAATCCACTTGAAGCAAATCGGGAAAGTAAAAAAACTTGAACGATGGGTACCGCATGAATTGAGTGAATCGAACTTGCAAACACGCGTCGACTGCTGTGTTACTTTGCTCAACCGACACAATAATGAAGGGATTTTAAATCGAATCATTACTTGTGATGAAAAGTGGATACTGTACGATAATCGGAAGCGCTCGTCGCAATGGCTGAACCCTGGAGACCCAGCCAAACCCTGCCCTAAACGATAGTTGACTCAGAAAAAGTTACTTGTGAGTGTTTGGTGGACTAGCGCCGGTGTCGTTCACTACAGCTTTCTAAAATCTGGCCAAACGATTACGGCAGATATCTATTGTCAGCAACTGCAAACCATGAAGGAAGAACTAGCTGCTAAACAACCGAGATTGGTCAATTGCTCTAGGCCACTGCTGCTTCACGACAACGCAAGACGACACACTGCACAACAAACAACTATTAAGTTATGTAGATGAGCTACAATTGGAATGTCTGCGACATCCACCGTACTCCCCGGACCTTGCTCCAACAGATTACCATTTTTTCCGAAATTTGGACAACTTCTTGCAAGGAAAAAAATTCAACTCCGATGCGGCAGTCCAAACCGCCTTCAAAGAGTTTATTGATTCTCGCCCCCATGGTTTTTTTAGTAAAGGGATCAATGAACTACCTATGAGATGGCAAAAGTGCATAGATAACAACGGTGCATACTTTGATTAATAAAATAGATTTTACAAAAAAAAAATTGACTTTATATTCTTCGCGTACAAAACGCCAATTTTATATGTAAGGACCCAATACTATATTTTTTTGAAGTGTACCGTACTATATTACTGTTTATGGTACGTGTGAGCAATATGACCACTTACGTCAAAACACATTACTGGATCAATAACATTGGCAGAAATAAAGTATGTAACTGGACGAGAGAAAAGAGCTTTTCAATAATGCCGTAAGTAGAAGTTACAGGAGTTTTAAGCAAGGTTATTTTAATTTGGACACTACAGAACCGATGTGCTTTAAAGCTACATAATCATCAAATGAATTTCATAACACGAATATGGCAGATATTAGTTTCATTTCATGAAATGCTGGCAATTCATGAAATGTGTACATCATGATCTTTCAATTTACAATCTTACCTCGATATAGGTACATACATATACATTATAAATAATTTTAGAAATATATGTATAGATAGCTCTATTGGGATCTGAAAGATAATTAGCATAGACATATTGTGTCGATGATCGTTGGTAATTAGATATCATATTACATTTTATCGAATATTTTTGTTTCAGTTCCAGGTGAACCGTATTTTGCACAAATTAAAGAGGCATGGCAAAGAAGACATCATCCCAATATGCTCTTTTTATTTTATGAGGAACTGTCTAAGGTAAAACCCATAAAACAGTTAAAATATTTATAGATATAATATGAATACAGTAACTTTTCATTTCGTATTTTGTTTTAATCTTCATTCGAAAATAGGAAATTGTTTTTAATGTGACTTAAACACTTGTCTATTTTTTAATACCTACTTATATTATTAGTTATCGACAAAATTCGTTGTTGTTTTCTAAAGCACACCTATGTCAAACTATATCTATCAAACATAAGTATATCATTGCACAAAAATTTATTACCACCAGCGTTTTTGTCGTAGAAAAAACGGTATAATACCTACAATTCTAAATCTACTCAAATAAAATTACTGGCTTATTCCAATAAAATTATATTAGCAATCTAATTCAAAATGAAATTAGAAAAAAATTAGTAAGTACGATTACAATTTTAATTAGAATGCAGAAGTGTCCATAATACACTAGTTTCGTTAACTTAATATCTGGAGATCTTATAAGACCTACGTTACATTTTAGATATTTTTCCTGTTACCTTTAAGTAATAATAATAAAATGCTTAAAAGCTATCTGCCGGGAGCGAGCACGGTTGCGTCACGCCTGTTTTAATGTACACTTTTGTCGTACGTACATGGTCTTAAACCGGATTAGACGCTCTGGATAGGAAAGTCGCACAACTATGACATCGTACAGGTGCACCACCCGAGATCGTCAGTATAATGAGACTCTCTCCTAAGTGCGGAGGGCGTGTATTGCTTAATAGCTAAGATCATCCACAACCACGAGATATGCAGTCTTTGAAACTACTTCCTGATGAAGAAGGAAAGTAGAATATATGCTCACGTCATAGCAATACAAAGGACTAATCCCTCTCTCTTCAGGCAATGAGCATTGACAAGAACTGGAACTGCTTAACACCACAGACAGAGAGCACATATGGAACGAAATGGAGTTACATCGAAGGTTCTATAGAGTACTACACAAGCGTCGTGTAGACGCAAAAACCTCCGTACACTGACTGCTATTCGCTGATCTCTTTAAAGAAACCAAAGTATTTGTGTGCTGTGCGATACAGGATAAGGTCGTAAATACTAACAACCATCGGAGGAACATCCTGAAGGAGGGTATAAAGGACATTTGTAGAGCCACCCAGCCATGTTACCTCTGGCTGTTCTGTACTGGCTAACACCCAGTATACTCCATCTCGCCTTCAAGTATGGTCTCATAGTTGAAAAGGTGCCGTATTACAAATACGTGCCGTACCCATTACTCGAGAACGACCGCACCAGGCTCTACTGGGACTGGTCCATTATCACGGAGAGGGCAGTTTATGCGAACAAGACAGACATAACGGTAATAGCTAGGGCACAATCGAGAGTGATTTAGTGGATGTCACCATCCTATTCGACAAGAATCTTGCGAATGCCGAATTAAATAAGAAAATGAAATATCTGAATTGGCGCACAAGGTCTCCGAAATGTCGTGGTTAGAGTCCACTGAGATCGGTCTCGTGAGTATCGGTCGTTGTCTCCACAAAAGGTTTGGTCCCAACTTCTCCTTGGAGTCATCTGCAGAGGTTGGCCTAAATATGGACCTATATGGATGGATATAAATCGTTGGACGACTCGAGGATCGTCCAACGATTTATATCTCTGTTGCTCTGACATCCGGTTGTCTGGTGTCCCCTGCCAATTATTTTGGAGTATCTGGGAAGTATAAGATTTTCTATAAATACACACAATATAATAATATATAAATATACATCAAAAAAGTCTAAGCAACATGTACGATTTTGAACTTTTGAACGATTTTTACTATTGCAATGTATTTATATTTATTTTATAAATAATAACTAAGCATTTTTTAACGCATTAGTGACTAAAGCAACAAAATCCTTCATTCAATTGTTCATTTAATCACAGTAATTAACAATATGTGTATCGTAACATACGTAGTATAAAATAAAGTTAAAACGAAATTAAACTTATCATGTTTTACAAAATTAAATAAGGACTTTTTTTAATTATTTGGTAATTCAATACAAAGTATGACCGCCTCTGTTGTTTAAAACTTGTCGGCAGCGATTTTTCTTTGAATTTATAAGATTGTTTATCTGATCCTGCGGCAATCGGTCCCAATGGAATTTTAACAAGTCTTTCAGTTGTTGATTTGTCGACACTCCGTCCAGGTTCTCTAGAACACGTCTCCGGAGCATGTCCCATGCGTGCTCGATGGGATTGAGGTCAGGCGATTGTGCAGGCCACAGCAATACCCGGATGTTTTCCATTGCCAAGTACTCTCTGGTCCACCGAGCTGTGTGAACGCGCATTGTCATGCATCAGCGTGAAATCTGAGCCCAGACTTTGTGCAAATGGCTGAACATAAGGCCCGAGGACATCTTCAACGTAACTTTCAGCGTTCATATTGCCATCTACAAAAACGAGCTCAGTATGTCTGTTCTTCATAATACCCGCCCATACCATCACTGTGGAGCCACTGTAAGGGTGCACTTCCTGGAGGAATCTCAGTCATTCAGCATTTCTGGGACGACGATACACTCTTACCCTTCTCGTATCAGGCCTAAATCCAAACCGGGACTGATCACAAAATAAAATTTTATCCCATTGCTCCTAAGTCCATGTCAAGTGTTCCCTACACCATTTGTTTCGATGGGCGCGATTCCCATGGCGTATAGGTGGGCACCTAATTGGGCGTCGTGCTCGTAGGCCTTATTCATGCAGCCTATTTCTCACGGTTTGGTGGCTAACAACTACACCGCTTGAAAATTGTAGCTTTAAACCTATCTCCCGGGCGGTTAACATCGGCTGACGTCTTGCAGTCAGTTGTATGTATCGGTCCTGTCGAGCAGTTGTACTCCTTCCACGTCCTGAGTGCTGCTCAGCAGGATGCCCTATATTAACGTAACACTGCCGAAGACGACAAATTACGCTCCTATTGACACCAAAATGCCGAGACACCTGGGACTGATTTCTTCCCGCTTGTAGCATTCCTGCAGCTCTGCATTTCATCAGCAGTCAAATGGCGTCGCTCTATAACATAAAAAATGACTCACCACTCAATGTTTTCAAAAACTGTATATACTGTATTGCACTATATGATAAAAGTGCGATAAATACCAAATTTATAAAGCAACGAAAACACATGAAATCGGGAAAAAATAATTAGCTTTTATTTTAATGAAAACAAAACACAATCGAAAAGGTTCTATTTTTAATATCAGCCAGTATACTACTCTGTCAAGAAAGTACCGGGAAAAGATCAATAATACACGAAATGTTAGTTATTCATCCAAATTTATTTTATCACCTTCAAAGTATGCTCCTTCAGAAACGATACACTTACGCCAACGAATAATCCACTCATCAAAACATTCTTTAAACGCTTTTTCCGGAATTGAGTTCAGTGCTCGCCGAGAATTCTTCTTTATGTCTTCTACCGAATGAAAACGGGTGCCACGAAGTGGTAATTTGAGTTTAGGAAAAAGAAAGAAGTCGGCTGGAGCCATATCTGGTGAATAAGGTGGTTGTTCGATGGTATTTCTTGAGTTTTTGGTCAAAAATTCGTTCACAATGATGGCCTTGTGCGAAGGCGCATTATCGTGGTGCAAAATCCAAGAATTTTCTTTCCACAAATCTGGCCTTTTTCGTCGAATTTGCTCTCTTAAACGCCGCATAACGCCCAAATAATATTCTTTATTTACCGTTTGACCTTCCGGCAAGAATTCCGAGTGCACAACACCGCGATAGTTAAAGAAAACAGTCAACATGACTTTGACTTTTGATCGACTTTGGCGTGCTTTTTTAGATTTCGGTTCAGTTGGAAGACGCCACTCCGAAGCTTGTTGACTAGTTTACATTAGGGATGTTACGGAGGTTCGATTCCGATTCCGAAAAGTCGGAACTTCCGATTGATATTACAGTTCCGATTTCGACTTTGGCTCCGACAATTTTAAATCGGAGGTTATAATCGGAGGTCGAAGCACAGGTCAGCGCGTATGAACAAGTGAATGTTTCTCTTGAAGGGAAGCCTTAAATCGTATCGTACTGACCAGTACGACAAAACGCTAATTTCATATGTAAGTACCCAATATAACTTGAGAAATGTGAATGCATTACGTGTAGACCTGATTGTGATTACCTTAGCACCAGATCACGTTGTGAAAAGGGGTATAAATCCGCGGGGATTTCAACGTTTCACTGTTGACTGATATTGCAGATGTAATAATTATGGGATACGTTTATTTTGTTTTCCATACAAAAAAATAAATTCATTAAATAGGAAAAAATGTACAACCCTGCCATTATGCCCTGTATTCCAAAGGTTTGCTAGGAATGTAAAAACACTAATATTAGGGTTGCCTCACACTTTGAGGTTTCACACTAGAACTATTGACATTTGGCGAAGTTGTAGAACGCAAGTTTTCCGTTGTGATGGGTACTTTAATACCCTTTCGTATTTCCCATCCTTTCGAAATAACCTTGTGTATGCATATGACCTCTGGGCTGAGCTCTATTTATTGACACGTGGTTCGTAAGTTTAAAAAATGCATGAAATCTAATGATTAGTCATAATTAATAATTTACTTTTTTTGCTTTACATTAATCCGATGAAATACTTTTTTATTTTTAGGATCTGCCAACTATAATTTCCAAAGTAGCAGATTTCTTCAAAAAAAAATTTACTGACGAACAAATTACAAATATGTGCAAACACCTCGGTTTTGAAAACTTTAAGAAGATGAAATTTAGAGAGACTGATAACGCCAAGGAATTAGGTATTGCCCAACCCGAGGAGCAACCATTCGTGAGGAAAGGTTAGAAATATAATGTCTTACGATACATATTCATAAGTAGTAATTGCGTATTGTAATGCTGCAAGTAAACGCTGCCAGAAAATTGCTCCTGTTATGCTTCTGATGCCATTTACATACACAGAGTAACATATTATGCGTGTCTATCATGATGTGATGTACCCTGGACAGAGAACAAGCTTTTGAAGCTTTTTCTTCAACACACACGATTTGAAGACATCAATTTCAATAATTATCATGTATCCAATGCAAAACAAGGACAAGAAAAGCTTATTTTGAGTATAGTATAAACATATACAATTTTACACTCCCTCACACTGTGAACCTCACAATAGGGGAAAAGGGGGTAATGGGAGTCACTTAAGCGAGAAATCAAATAAAACTTTAATTATAAATGATATATTTATTGCAACTGCCAATATACTAAATTTACTTAACTTAGCATTTGACATAAATTTCAATCATTTTGGTAATCAATTTGGTAATTATAACAATTAAAAAAAACAGATTTGACTCTCATAGCACTGACGTGAGGGCAATGGTGGTCACCCTCTGGGCAATCGGAGTCAAAGTAAATTTAGCAGACATCGCGAACATAACCTTCGGCCGAGTACAGTCCGCGTGAGCCCATAACCCACCTTTCGTTGTCCCTTCCGAAAACGTTGCATACCAGGCATCAGTTTCCAGCATCTTCTGCGTCGTCATCCTCATCATCCTGGCAAATGTCGTTAGTATTTACATCTGATACTGAAGTTTCGTTTGATTCTTGAAGTATTCGTCGCTTTGTCTTTTCTATGTCCTTCTTCTGTACTTTAGTTTTCTTTCCCTGACCTTTACCTTTCCGTTTCCTTTTTTCTTTCTCTTTCTCTTCGCCTGAGTCACCTGACTCTCATTTCCCACAACTACACTAATGAGAAACGAGTTGAAATTAAAAAACATATGAAACACTGACGCAATCTAAATTTTACATCACTATTTTGAATGCCTGACTAAACGAATGTGAACATTTTAATCGTGTACTGTAAAAAAATAGACGCTTAACTTCTATTTTATGGCGACGAAAAATTACATTGGCGGAGCGCAAAAACAAAACAGACATTCCTTCCAAGCGCGGGGGCCTACTAGCGCAAACCGTTCAACACAGTGCCGAGGGGCATAGGTGGAGCAGAAGAGATCGTTTACGCGATACTCGCGTGTATAGTTACGTAGATGTGTAGGTGACTCCCATTACCCTGTTCTCCCCTATCTCACTTTTCCATTTCTAACTAATTTTGTTCTCTAAATCATTCAATACCTACATACAATTTTAATGTATATTTAATTATATTATTTATAATTATATTTTTTTAAATAAAATGTAACAATACAATTTCGACAGGTAAAGTCGGCGGATGGCGTGAATACTTCGATGAAGAAATGATTCAACAAGCAGACTCGTGGATAACTGACAATTTAAAAGACACCGACCTACGATTTCCATTTTTATGAATAAAGAGATGAAAAATTATTGAATATTATAAATACCTACTACTTCCACATACCGTTACAGGTTACTTTTAATGAATCGCATTTTTGTGCACATTAATGTTATGAAATATGAAAGCTATTTATATTTAATTAGCCGTTGGCCACGATTTCATCCTCGTGGAAAACGGGATAATACACAGCCTATGTCCACCCTGAAGGTCCACTCTAAATATTAGTGAAAGAATTTTTTAAATCGGATGAGTAGTTTCGGAGCTTACCTCCTACATCCAAATTAACAAGCTTTACCTCTTATATATAGTTATATATATACTTATATAGTTTAGATACTTTATTAATAACAAAAAAGTACATGTAGTATGGATTCTCTACTCGAGATCGAATGATCGATTCTTCCATTAATCGATCTGAGATCGCCATCCCTAGGAAAGTTGTTCCAACAAATTGGAAGGTGTAAATACGCTTAAATCAATGTGCAACAACAGAATTAGTTTAGTAGCCTTGGCACCGACTGATCTGTGTCATCGACCAGCACCGACTTCAATAACTGTCAAATTTAATTACATGGGTATTTGTATCGTATTCATAAAGTTATTTTTGTACTTAAGTTTTGATTAGTAAAGGACAGTTATTTCATACTTTTGCTGTTTTTGTTTTAGTCGGTTTAATTTTTTATTTTTTTTTATTTGTCCCTTTTGAGTGACCTTGGCCTAATTAGGTATCTAGAGCGGGTTTATAATTAACTTATTTTCTAAATCTGGAGCGCAGTGACAAGCATATAATAATCATCAATATAAATAAATAAATGTTATAACGAGTATAACTATTTTGCGTTATTTTGTATTATTTGGTATATCTTCGAAACCCAAGTTACGATACCAGTGAAATTTAAATGGGACCAATCTGGACGTGTATGCTTTTAAATATTTTTTTTCCAAATCGGTTCATAAATGACGGAGTTATGAAGGAACAAACATAAAAAAAACATACAACCGAATTGAAATCCTCCTCCTTTTTTCGAAGTTGGTTAAAAATAGACGGTGCTGGGTTCATCCTATAATACTCAGTTAAAAATGACAAAAAAAGGACAATTCTATACACTGTTTATTGAGTTACGTTAATATCCAGAACACTTTCCAAACAACCTTCGATGATACAAACTTTTAAACTTTCGTGTTGCAATATAAAATAGCTAAAACCTTCGATGAGCTGTCAAATCTATTGACTGCTGTGATCACGGTGTAAGACAAAAATTACTTTATAGTTAGTTGTTCTCATTATTTCCTTTTACGATTTATATTGGAATACTCGGTGATAAAATGTCACCGCGATGTCGCAGGCTAGCGGAACTTTTTGTCCTGTCACTGTCACGTCACCCAGTGAGTGCAGTTTCGTTTATTTTCATAGTAAATAGAAAGGTGATTTTTTGTCACCGTGACACATGTCACCAGTGTGCGCCCGCTCTAAGGGTAAACGTAACAATTCATTCCATCAGCGGTATTTTACAGACGCGCCAACGCCATTGACGGCACCCTTCCCATACTCTGCTGCTTCGAAATAATGTATTTGGTTATTCAGCTAGGATGGTCTTCAGGTTATCCACGGGAGACCTTGATACAGTCAGGTACCTAATCAAATAAAACGTCCATACCTGTCCCTATAGAAGGCGACGAGACTGATAAAAAAATAAATAGAGTTTATGAGGGCAATTCAATTTGATCGCCATCTCCATTAAAGTCTATTCACATTAGAAGGAGCGGAGCACGGACGGGTCTGGCACAAAGACTGACGAACGCGCACGTGGCACGAAACGGAACTTTGACGGTACAACTCGAAGCGCAACTGGGTCTGTAGTTATAGTCACCACGATATACTTATCTACTATTAAACGAGCAATATTTGTATATACAGTGTTTTTTTTAACTGGGGCAGTATGGAGAAGTCCGATTCCATAAATGAGATAGAAACCATTTGGTCTTTTTTGTGAACAGAATTTTGTCATTAGCAAGTAACATGGACTGCATTTTATTTTCAAAAAAAATTCTACCCGTGCATGTATTGTTGTCTTCAGGTTGTTATTAATATTTAAATAAAAATACTTTTAATTCGAGGCATTGGGGATTTAATAAGAATTAATTTTACAATCATGGACCTTACAGTTACAATGGAAATCTACAGATAATAGGAAGTAAAATCCTCCGCTTCTCAAAGACAATCACAGATAACAAAAACAATGTTGCACTCCAATACAGTGCGAATCCGGGTTAGGTCGCTAGTTTTACATATTCTAAACTATCGCATCGCTATCTTCTATTTATGTCAATGAAATACCTATTTAAAGTACATAAATATTTGCTACAATTATTATAACTAAATCATGTTTTAATTGGATTAATGACATTCTGTAAACGTAGTTATGTAAATCAGACTAAATTAAATATTATTTTGATATAATAGAATGACGACAAAGCGATCGTATGTGACCATCGCTCTGGGAAAGTGACCGTAACATTCATAAAACGATGTTGTGTTTCATTCGTCGCTTTGCTCAACTTATATCTCTAACAGTCAAGTGATCACGCTGTCGCAAACACTGTACGACATTGGCGAGCTACATGTGCGTGTACAGTGGCGAGTGGCAAACGCCGGGACAGTGACCGTTTACACTACAGCAAGTCAAGTGACATTACTCCATCGAAATGGACAAGCAACATCGAAAAATATATGCAATTTCGTGCAGATTTCTTTTCATTACAATGGAACAAATAGTAGAGAAAACGTTATATTCTCTTCTCTTATATATAAATACTAGCTGTACCCGCAACTTTGTCTGCGCGGAAAATTTTTTCGTGCCTTTCCCGGATTGGGTTAGATTATATGTACATGTGCATAGTATGTTTAAAGATTGTTTTTGAAAAAAAGTCTACGTCTGTCTCCGGGCACATACTATATCTGTACCAAATATTATAATTGGTTCGGCGGTTCAGCATTTCCCATTCAAAGTTTCATCCCCCTTTTCACCCCATTAGTTAGGGTATATATAGCTTTTTTACACAAAAATTAGATTTTACAACACAAACAGGCTTACTCATCAAACCAACTCACCTCTCACTCAATCAATGTAAAAATCAAATTGCGTTTGGGATTTGTGAATTTGCATTCTCTCTTACTATATGAGCATATGGTTTCTAGGATTTTTTAAAACTAAGAAATTTTAAAATGCTATATCTCAGCGAAAAAAAGATATCTGAGCAAACTTAACGCAATTTAAAAGGTTAAGGCCTATACTTTAAGATCCTTTTAACAGTTTTTGGGAGAAAAAATATGTTAAACTGCTACGTCACCTCAAATATGGCCAAAAACCGCTATTTCTGCACTTTTAGGTTACGATATCTCAGATACCAGAGCCAATTATGTAATTAAACAGATTCGGATTCATTGCACCAAAAACCTTCGGAAAAGTATACTCTTGTTTCTGGGTCTGAAATTCGAAAAAATTTTGTCGGCCTGTGTTATCGAAACATTTCGATAATTGCATGCCCTACTCCTAATGCGCAAGAAGACCTGCTTTTAAATATATTGTAATAAAATAAGTTTAATTCATTGAAAATCCATTTTACATGTATATTTTGCAGTCTAATATTAAACTGAGCATGAATTTTTTAATCACCTACTTACTTTAAAAACATTAGCTACACAAGTGCTTTAAATATTAAATGAATAAAATGCGCTACGTGTTCATTGCACAAGCGTTGAAATAAAAGTGAGCTAGATGTGGTTCCCGAGCCTCAGTTGAGTGTAATATAGCGATTGTTTGGAATGAATACTCAAACTAGTACTCAGTACCCACATAGATATCGTTGATTTAAATACTTATTTTACGGGATTCCTGTATTTGTATTTCTGCAATATTCTTCTATGTAAACAAATTTCTTCTATACAACAGAGGCGAAAAACTGTATAAGAAAAAATTTGATACAAAGTTCAGCTCTCCTCTAACCGCTGTGTCACTTATTTATCACTTATTGCGGCAATGACCGAACAAGGACGACAACACGAAACGAATGACTTAACTTGAAACGAATACATAACATGAAATGAATGACAGAACATGAAATAATACAAAATTGTGTAGAAAATACGAATTATTTCATTTCAAAATTTATGTTTTTACCAAATCGGCAGAAATATAAGAAGTGTAATATAACATGACTGTTACCACCCACTAACCACCAACCACTATGAAACGAGAACCGGAAGGTTCCAGGTTCGATTCCCAGTCGGGTCAATTTAGGAAACGAACTTTTTTAGATTGTCTCGGGTCTGAGTGTACTGGGAGACGCCCCCAGCCGTCGTCGTCTGGTTCTCATAGCACAGGGAATAGCCTAGTTTGAGATCAGATGATTGGTGTGTATTGTCTGGCGCATTATTATTATTATTCGATAGATATCGAATTCTAAGGTGCGTAATTTCAATGCACTTTAACTTTATTATTATTTTCGGAGTGAGTTTTGAATTCTAGAAGTCGGAGAATTGTGCATTAATACATTCGATTTAGATACGGTTCTGCAAAGAAGATAAATTGCAAGACACTTGCGATTCGCAGACAATTAGCATTAAAATGGATAAAAATAAAAGGACCAAGAGAGGTGATATAATAATTTATTTGAATAAAATGCTTTTTATTTTTTTTCTTTGTAATAACACCAAAGTATTAAAGTTTACATAGACAATAAGTACAATGAAGTAAACAGTATAAATTTTAAGCCTTCACTAACTTGTCATCATAAATAAAACAATGCGTCAGTCCTTCTTCATATTTTTATTTTAAATAATACGGTTACACAAAGATAATAAATTAAAAGCCAGATTTTAATTCAATAATTCGTCGGTAATATAAAATTCTAAAACAGACTCATCGTAGTCGTAATGGATAATAACCGTTCGGCGGCGATCACGATCCGCATATAACGAATCGGCGCCATACACATCTATAAAAAGCGACTCTATAAAATAAAGTGGGAGCTGCATCCCGCACCTAACGTTTGCCGCTATGAGCGACCATGGACTATCATACACTTATAGAAATCACAAAATTGAAGCGGAAATAATAGGAATCATACGGGCAGTCCCGCGTAATGCGTTCACGCGATGACGTCAGGCAACAGAGCGTTGTCGGCGGCGGGCGGGCTCGGCGGTGGCTTGGTGACCTCGTCACCCGCGCCAGCTCCGTTCGTCTGAGGCGCCTCCTCCTTCTTGGGGGACGCAAGCGGCTTCTTGGGGACGCTTTTGACCGTCGTTTTGCCAGGAGGTACCTGCATTACCAAACGTCAACATTAGCTCAATAAATCAATTACACTACAACTTTTAATTTGGTAGTGATTTGATGTTTCCAGGGTAACCAATTTTTGCAATTCTTTAAATAGTGATATTCCCTTATGTCCAGTTCATTGTTATTAGTCTGTAGTGGTTGCCCCACGGGATTATTTGCATGAAATCTTCTTTTTGGATCATTCCTTTCATGAGATAATGGTAGCGTCAAAAAATGTATGAATATTTATAGCCATATGGAAAATGGGTAAAACAGTAAAAAAAAGGATTTATTAGTACATTTACAAAGCCATGTTTGCACCAAATTAAATGAATTAAATAATAATAATAATGCGCCAGATAATAGACACCAATCATCTGATCTCAAACTAGGGTATTCCCCGTGCGTGAGAACCAGACGACGATTACTAGGGGTGTCTCCCAGTACACTCAGACCTAGAAAAGTTAGTTTCCTAAATTGACTCTGTATCGAACCCGGATTATCTGCACTTTGATGCAATGTCTACCACCCCACTGCACCATCGAGGTCATCATAATAGACTACTTGATCAATTTAATGGAATCAATATTGACCCAGTTCTTTCACTCGACAAAGCTACTTTAGCTGGCCACATTATTTAAAATTTTGACACATTAAAACTTCAAATCACTACCCAAATAAAAGTTACGACTATAATATTATAATTAGGTTGCTGTTAAATTAAGAACTCGTAAGTTACACACATGAAACATGTGATATTACGTCGATTAAAGAGACTAAACTTGTGGATTTTTACATATCGAATCGTATAAATTTATGTTCTGCTTTCTATAACGTTTTTTCAACAGTATTTTGTACACCAAGAAAAAATATTAAATAGTAGTAATCATATAAATAAAAAGAAGAATGTAAGGACCGCGACGCTTGGCGCTCCGTCCTCTGACTACCCCATTAGGGATACGGCGTGAAGATATGTATGATGTATGTATATGAATACAATACTTTATAATCACATTATAATATGCTGGTAACCCCAAATACAATTTACCTTTGTAGCAGCGGTCCTCGGGGGCGCGGCTTTAGCTGTGATGCGTTTGTTCGCCAAATCCTTGGTTTGTTTGTCAAGAGCAGGACGCGGAGCCGCAGTGCGCGGGGCTGGTTTGGGAGCAGCGGTCCTATTGGATTTATATATTAAGCATGTGTATAATATTAAACAATTTCCATCAGGAAGGGGCTTTCGCTTACATAATTAATGTTTGAGCCACATATAGACAACAATTAAACTTATGGTGAAATAACACAGATACTATACCAACACTAGATAGACTAGACTAAACATAGTATCCAAACCATCTAATAAAAGGGACAGCTACCCTCCCCGGAATATGTAATTGCAAAAATGTGATTTAAATATTTCAAGTCCTGTAAGATTCGGTCCAAATTACTTAAGCGATATTTTCCAGAACTATCTACGTAACTGCAGTATCGCCGGCAATCATGGAGAACTCAACCTATATAGTAGCAATGCCTTTTATTTTGTATGAAAACAATTTACGTCTAAACACTGTTATGGTTATTGCGTTATTTTATATTTTGATTTTTTGCTATTTTTTCCACAGCACCAAATAGAACAAATAAACCATTAAATCTTTAAGTATCTGTGGGAATAAACAGAGATGTACAAACAGGTCCAGTATTAGTTATGTACTGCTTAATACGAGCGAGAGCTGATATTTGTTAGTGTAAGTAAATTGAGCCGTGGTGAATACGATGGTCCGGTATTTCGTCTCCATAGGTTGAGTGTCCATGCCTACAATTATGTTCTGCTGTTGTTCTCATAATGCTAATTTGCTATTTTTTTGGTATTCTAATCCAGAGTTCATTCTAAAATAAAAACATAGTAGTTACTGCAATATATACTCACTTGGGCGCAGTCGTAGCAGAAGGCGCAGAGGGTGCGGAGGGACGAGCCGAGGGGCGCGGCGCGGGGCGCGCGGCTGAAGGCGTCGGGCGTGCCATAGGCTTCGTGGTGGGCGCAGAGGCGACTTTTTTCAACGGAGCTTTTACATCACCATTCGGAAGAGGCTTTTTCTCTGGTGCTTTCGACGTTAGCGTTCTAGCAGCAGTCGCAGGACGCGTTGTACCAGTAGATGATGCCGATCGGGAAGGTGCCATTTTTGTCGCCGGAGCGGTCGCTGGTCGTGCAGCGGGAGCTTTAAGCGCAGGCTTTGACGCTGTGACCGGCGCTTTAGGTGCTGCAGCGCGAGGTGCGGGCGGGGCTCGAGTAGCCGTAGTAGTCTTTGCGACGGCAGGTGCCTCCTTGACTGGGGTAGTACTTTTTGTTGCTGGTTTAGTGACCGGTGCTTTGGGTGTCGGAGGCTTCGGTGTCGTCTTAGCAGCAGTGGTCGCTGGTTTTGATGTCGGTGATTTTGTAGCCAACGCCAAAGTTTTAGAAGGTGTCTTCGGTGTAGTGGTTGGCGTTTTTAAGAGTGTCGTGGTTGTGGGCTTTTTACCGATGGAAGCAGGCGTTCGCTGTGTCGCACTCGTTTTCGCTGTAGATTTCGCAGACATCGGTGTCGTGGGAGATTTCTTTGAAGGTGTTTTCTTGGCTGCGGCTGTGATGGCGGCCGCGGCGCCAGCGGCGACGGAAGCAGCGGCGGCGGCCGCGACGGCGGCAGGGGCGATGTCGGCGGCAATGGGTGTGTCGGCAACGGGCGCAATGCTGATTGCGGGGGCTGTCGGCTCGATGGCGGGCGTGGGCGGCGGCGTGGCGCCGGGTTGTACAGCATCTTCCTGCTGTATTTCACTGGTGACGGGCACACAGATCTCCTGAGCACGCGATTCCGGTATTCCAATATCAATATCAGTGACCAGTTCGGAGCGGGCCGCATCCGCTCGTTCGTCAGGTACGATGTCAGGTGTGGGACCCGCGACAGATTCCACATGTGATTCTTTGCACTGTGCCTCAGCGTCGTCTCCGTTTAGTACTGGTTCTTCATGTAGTCTTTCCGGAGTCAGTCTTGATTCCTCTTGTTTATCTTCGACATCGAGATGTATAGGCGAAGCGGCTGTTGGTATCGCCGTTGATTCAATTTCATTCGGAATTGGTGACGTGATCGTGGGGGATGCGGTTTCAGGTCGCAGCACCGTTTCTTCGGACAACATACCATCTAAAGACTGTGTGGCTTCTGGTACCGACTCCATCTGTAATGTCGAGTCTAAAGGAGTATGTGATTCGACTGGCAGAGGAGATCGCGCTAATAATGTTGTTTCAGTTGGAACAGGTGAATGAGTTGGTAAAGAATCATTTGGCACAGTTGATATAGTAGGCACAGGTGATTGAGCAAGTAAATTGGACTCTGTCGGAATCGGCGACTGTACATGTGAAGCAATTTCATTTGGATGTGGTGATAAAACATTAGTTGGATTGATAGGTGTAGAAAAATCAGGAGATAATTCTGTAGGTAGATTAGAATGAGCAGGTAATGGTGACTTAGTTGGTACAGGTGAATTACGCAGTACAGCGAGTTCCAATGATTCTGCAGGTATAGAGGAATCAGAAGGTATTGGAGACTCCCTTGGAAGTGGCACTTCAGCAGGCAATGGAGAGTCAGTCCGTAATTCTTGTCCCACTTGTGGTAGTGGTGAGAGCGCAGGCGACTGCATCGCCAAAGAAGACTGCGATGGAACTGACAATTCTGCAGGAATAGGCGATTCAATGTTCACTGGAAGTGGAGAATGTACCGGCAGTGGTGAATTAGATAGCTCAATTTCTGTGTGTACAGGTGATTTTGGAGGTAATGGAGATGGGGTAGGAGACTCTGCATGTTCAATTGTTATAGGTGATTGTGCTGGAAGGATTGATTCAGTAGGTAATGGTGACACAGATGCACATTCAAAATCTTGAATGACCGCTGCTTCTGTTGAAAGAAGCTCGGCTTCAAACTTAATTTCGGGTGCTGCATTTTCTTTGATATCACCAAGTATTTCGCTATCAATATTTTTATTTTGAACATCCACTTTGTCAAGTACTGGTTCAGTATCAGAATTTTGATGAATATCTGCTACAGTGCATTCTTGGATATCATGTGAAGGCTCAGGCGTAATTGCTTCCTCATGTTTGTGATCATTGAGAGGTACAGAAGATATTGGCAGTTGTTCAGAAGATGCCTGAGGTATGTCAGATTGCATGTGACATTCTTTAATGATTTCATTGTCTTTATCCTGGTCCGGCTCTAAAATAATGTTTTCGGCTTCTTCCAAACAAACAGATTCTTTGTGTTCTTCATGTGGTACAATTTCAGATTGAATTTCTATTTCCAAAGGATCTTCAAGTTTACTATCCATTTCAATATCTTGTGAGACATCATCTTGAGGCGTAATTCCCAAATCTTTTTCACTTTCAGATGGTTCTAATAAATCTTCATTCGAAAATCCTAATTCTGAACTCTTACCATCGGGTATTTCGGGAATCTGCTCAAAGAGTAATTTATGAGATTCAGGTGTGTCAGTCTGTAATACAGTTTCTTGTATATTGCCAGATTCAAAATCAAGATTTGAAAAATTATTACTGACCACATTGTAATCATTGAAATTGTCTCCCTGACCAAAATTAATAATATTGTTAGATATAATTTCTGTTCTGTCTTCGAGAATATTTATGTCATTGTTTGGTTCTTGGTCCAGTCCATGCCCAGTTCCTACTAAATTTGTATTATTTTCAGGATAGATATTTTCTTTATCTATTTCATTTACATTTTCACAAAGGCCATTTGATTGAAGATCTTCATCATCACTATCAGGCAAAGGTTGCACTGCGTTCAAGTCTACATTAGATTCATTTTGTGTCAGTCTTTCACATGTGTCATCATCTTTCTCTTGATAAAAACTCATGCTCATGGGATCTCTCTCCTTATTTTTCAGCCTTTCAAATAGTTCATCATTATTGTCTGTGGCAAATGGATTGGATTCAGTATGTGCCTGATATACCTGTAAATGAAAAAAATAATAACTAATATAATACATACTCTATAATAGCACTATTGCTTGGCTAAATTGAGACTAAGTTCATAAACGCTAACCTGAATATTACAGAAATCTGTTGTGTCCTTCTGTATTCTTTCAAAATCTTGAATGATACTTGTATCTTTGTCTTTATCGGTTTCAAGACCCACACTAAAGCCAAAGCCTAAACTTTCCATATTACAATTTTCATTGCCATTGAATTGTTCCTTTGCTTCACTAAGTGATACATTCTGAAACAATGATAACAATCATTTTATCAAGTACTTAATGTAACACTCAATATAACGCTGACTGATTGAGAGGCAATGCTTGTGCATTGCCTAGACTGATTATATTACATATCTTCACGCTGTATTTCTAACGGGGTAGTCAGAGAAGATTAGAAACATGTAATTTTGCATAAGACTTCCTTGTACAACATAAGTGAGCACTAAGGATTCTTAAAAATTAGTCCTTTAATTCTTGAAGTTAGAAATATGGAAATTGGAGTTAAGGTTTCTGTGACTCAGTGTGAACAATGACTAAAAAAGAAAGCATGGACAGATCAGGTAACCCCAAATGAAGATGATGGAAAAACCCATTGCGTACATGGACATAATAATAATACAATTATACCACTTATAAAACAATACACTAAAGCATTGTTTCTCAACCATTTTTCTGTCGCGACACACGAAAAATGCAAAAAGTTAAGTATAGTCTTGCGACCCCTTCACTATAAATTGATAATAATATTTTAATTAATAGTTTATTCATACGTTTAGTTTAAATTTTTAAGGCTCCCTCAGGCGATAAAAATGCGCGCATTGCAAATATAAATTATCGCGTGTGTAATAACGCCCGCCTGTCTGAGGGTCTAAAATTATTGCCTAGGCGAGGTTTTAAGCTGCGTTGTACTTGCACGGACTTGTCAAATAAGCAGCCCGCGCATCCCGTGACGCATGCGCTAGACAGGTTCGTATATGTTTAATGTCTGCCATGTGTAGTTATAAAAACAAAAGAACGCGAGGCAGTTTCATTGTCATTTACATTTTTACAACGATCTTATCTCACTCACCCAGTGTTTAATTTTTATAAATAACAAGAAAAAAGTTAAATTAAAATGGACAAATTTGTGACAAAACAAAATGTGCCTTCTACGTCTGGTGAAACGGTGAAGAAAAAGATCAGGTTATACAACGATACATTTAAAATATGGATTTATTGCATGGATAACAAGCCACAATGTGTTTTTGTTTTCAAGTCCTGTCCGCGGAAAGCATGAAGATTACTCTGGCATCTGGAAACAAGACACCCGTCTTTACAAAGCAAACCGTTAGAATTCTTGGAGCGTAAGTCACTTGTTTTGAAAACTCAACCAATTGCTATAAAAAATCCAGCCATAATGAGACTGCAGCACTTCATGCATCCTACTTAGTATCAGTGCGAGTCCCAAGGGGATCTAAGCCCCATACTATTGCGGAAAGACTCGTTTTATCCGCTGCCATTGATATGATCAATATTTTGATGTTCGGAAGAAGCTAAAAATTAAAAACTTTACCCGACGTATTAATGAAATGGCCGTCGATATTCATAACAAAATAATTAAAATAGTTAAATTAAGTAAATTTTTTGCCATTCACTTTGACGAGTCAACGGATGTGTCGAACTTGGCGCAATTTTTATGTTTTGTCCGATATGAATGCGAGGAGTCTATTAAAGAAAATATGCTTTTTTGCAAATCAATTCCTGGTCGAGCATCTGCCGAAGGACTTTTTAACGTATTGATTGAGGCAACATGAAATGAAAACTTGGACTGGAATAAATGTATTGGGGTGTGTACTGATGGCGCGAAAGCGATAGTGGGGAAGAACAGTGGCGTGATAGTAAAATTAAAAGACATTATGCCGCATGTGGAATGGACGCCCTGCTTTCTTCACAGACATGCGCTTGCCGCAAAAAGATGCCGATCAATTTACAAAATGTGTGGAACAAAATCTGCTTTCCACACTCCACCGCCATCACAACCACCATTCCATACTGAAGTGAGATGGCTGACGCGAGGAAAAGTTTTAACAAGGCTTTTTGAAATGCGATATCAATTCAAAACCTTTGAAGTCGGCGCCAAATCAATGTTCGACAACAGTCTATTAGTAGGCTTGGCATCGACTTCAGTTACTGTCAAATTTAATCATATGGGTATTTTTATCTTATTTATAAAGTTATTTTTGTACTTAAGTTTTGATTAGTAAGGAACAGTTATTTCATAGTTTTCAGTGTTCTTTTTTAAAGTCTGTTTATTTTTTAAATTTTTATTTTGGATTTTTTTTTTGTTTATGACAGTATTTGCACAAAAATACTTCCATGCTAGTCTGGGAGAGGAAGATAAAATGTACCAGTTGCTTTTGCTCTTGTGCAAGTCATTTATGGAATCTAAATATTAAATGTAACAACAACATAAACCAAAAACATGCTATGTGTATGTCGGACCATGCACAGTGAAGGTTTCCACAGTGAGCATGAACGTTCAGTTTTTGAATACCTGGGCACCAAACTTCTGTCTATTGAGTTATTTTATAGTGCTATCTGTTGTTCTTGGCAGCTAACATCAATGCATATTTCGGTCTACAGTACCTCAATGATACCTTAATATTCTATAAGATGACACTAGAATTAATATTCTAAAAAAACAATTTCAAACAAAATTTCATATAAACGAGTTTTTTCAGGAATGACACCTATTCTAAATAAATTTGGAAATCAAACATCTAAGTACAAAATTCCATCCAATATCCCACACGCTTATGTGCACTGAATTCTTTTTTTTTATACTTCTGTTAACATGAAGTGCTAAATTTATATTCTAATCTCTATATTTTTTGTAATTACACTACATTGTTAGTGGTTCATAAAAGTCACCTACGTTTCAAATTTCATCTATAATAACAACAGTATCAGAGTAAAATGGCTGTGACAAACAAACAGACAGATGGACAAACATGATGAAATTACCAGGATTCCATTTTTGCCATATGGGTACGGAACCCTAACAAAAGCAAGTTTATTGCTACTCTTAAACATTGATCTTTCAATCAAAACATTTTTAAAACTATACTTTTATGCTAGTAACTAATTAACCTGTGCAGTGGTTCATTTCCATTCAAAGTACGACAATATACGAGATCTTCCAGTGTAACTAACTAATTACACATTATTACATGATGCTTCATCACTTCTAAAGTTATAGGCACCTGTAAGAAGACCAACAACTTTACCACAACTGTGAAGACTGTCTGATAACTTTGAGTACCCTAACAAAAACAAATGAAATAGTAATCCATTTCAAAATTAGTATAACAATTAAAACAGCCAAACACTGATCAGAGAAATCAAACGAAGATCTAATATCACTTACAGTCAAGAAAACCTCCAAATCAAACATGAAAATGGTATTTAAGAGCCCTTTGACATTTTTATGCGAAATACTGATATTTTGACGCTCTTATTCTCAGAAATCTTAAGATTTTAATATTTTACTGGCAGTTTATAATAGATCCATATCTCTTCTTGAATATTGTTGCATATTTTCATATTTATTTTATAATATCTTGCAATAACCACTTTACAATATCAGTTTACAAGGAAAATCCTTAGACGCACTACTTTCGACGTCCTAATTAACATTGTTTCAACGAAATCTAACGATTTCTAAAATTATATTGAGATCAAGTATATATTATCTTCGATCACAAATAAAAAACTAGATACGCAATCAACGCTTCAAAAATGTCCGAACCAAATGTGCACTCAAATATGTATTTGAGTGCACTTCTGTTTTAGTAGTATTCGAAAATGCTAACAGCGAACATGTCAAAGTGCTACTTCAAAAATTGTAAAAACAACACATCTAGAACGCTAAAAAAGACGGAGATTTTATTTTCGGTTAATAAATTAAATAATATTATTTACGTGTTCATTATTTCGTTATAGTGATAACGTTACATAGCTCTTTTTTTATTAAATTCGTAATCATATTTTTAAATATTGTTTTAAATATTTTTTTTAACAAACTTCGTTTCAACGTCATGCAAAACTCGTTTACGAGTTTTTATAACCTTATGATTTGACAGTAAGATCTACTTTAGATTAACACAATATCATCGATAATACCACAGATTAATTAGTTACTAACATAAAATAATATTATACAATATTAAAAATATATACATCAATTCCGACAATAATTTGTTTACATTATACAGGGAGATTGTGAATCTAGTTCTTTCTTTATGATCGAAGATTCTTATTGAATATTGCCGTTGTGGAAATGACATAATATCTTCCTTTTTATAGAAAATAATATTTAAAAAGGCTCATTTCCAGGATAAAGTGTCGTGGTTAAACGTCGATTTGGTTCCAATAAAAGCAATGACTTTAAATGAAATGAAACTTCATTCAATGTACAATATATGACTGAAATAATTATTTTAAATTAATTAGTGTAATAAATACAATAAACATAACAAAATCAGTAAAAAATACGCAATGTTGACGGGTGTATCTCAACCCGCGCGAGCGTTTGCAGAGGTAGGACCTGTACAAGAAATTTATGCGCTCTTCATAACGAGCGCTCGCAAGCAAGAACATTTAATAGCGGCTCATATGTCCACTGACTTATTTTGATCCAGTATTTACTTGTCTGTTCCGTGAGTATATTATGACTTTCTGATTTACTGTATTTTTTGTTAAGCATGTAAACATTGTGTTTTAAATATAATCACTAATAGTAAAGTTAAATAAAAAAGTTCTAAAGTAATGCTAGCTTACAAGAAGCAAGATTGCAAGCCGTGTATCAAGATGATATCTATTACATTTATAACAATCTATACAGATTTTAACATGACATTCACAGGAAGATAGAAAATTTTTCAATAATAATCTGAGCTCCCTATGTAAAAATTCATAAACTTTACAAATAATTAAACTGTAAGTTGATCGGCACCTGTAAATTAAAGATATATAAAAAAAATAACCCGAGAGGTACGCATAACAATAGTGGGAACCAAACCAAAACAGTATTTTAGAACTTTTATCTGTCTGTCTGGATATACAACATATTATATGTACTTAAGCATCTCACAATAAGTACTGCAAGTTTTAACGTGATCCATCATCTAAAACTTGAGATCTATAACAAACTCTTTTGCGTTAAGTTGCATCTGTTATATGTGTTTATCTTATAGTGGCTTTTTAGATTAGCATAGCAATGACATCTATTTATATTTCTAGGGTCAGTTTGTAATTTCAATTTTTTTTTGTAAAATTTTGTGATAAATAATTGTTTTATTCTCACTGACTTCGATTCTACCATTTTTAAAATGTTTGTTTGTCCGCCTATATGTCCTTTTATAATGAAATAACAGCTCGACTGATCTTGATTAAAATTGGTAAGAGCATATGATTATGCATTTATTTTTTAGAAAGTCTACCCCTAAGCCTAAAGGGTTGTAAAGGGGGATGAAACTTTGTATGGGAAATGCTAAACTGCTGAATTGATTATGATTAAATTTGGCATTGAGATTTTCACCCCTTACCCCTTTTTTCATCCCCCTTTTGACATTCTTAGGGGTATATTTCTACTTTGAATGGGAAATGCTAAACCACTGAACCAATAGTATTACAATTTTTTCAAAACCAATCTTTCTATGCATATACATGTACATGTGATCTAATCTAATCCGGGAAAGCCACAAAAGTCGCGGGTACAGCTAGTGTTATGCTAGTGCATTGACAATCTTTTTAAATATGACTTAACTAGGCATTTTAGGCTTTTCTGATTCCAAAATAAATACTTATAGAATTGTAGAAACTGTTATTGAATGTCTATACAAATCTCTCTGAAGAACTGGAGTATCACTTACTTAATAAAGTGCATACCATCATGTTTGTCTTTATTAAAAGGTGCGAAGTTATTTTTCATTAGTAAAAGATGTGAACTCGAGTTTTGATTAGTATATAGTACTAGTAGTTTCTAGGTAATTTATACTAATATTTATCCTATCCTAACTTACCTCTACTCAATCTTTACTTTTAAAATAGTACCTATATTAAAATAATATTTACCTAAATATTTGTGTTAAGGAATGTTATTGCAATTCCTTTACATACATTTAAGACATCGAGAACATTTAATACTAATTACAAATATTTGTATTTATCTAGAAAGAAAAAAAATATCAACAAAAACTGAAACTTTTGATTCGGAAAAGTCTTAAAATTATATTTTATACTGAAGTCGCTTCATTACTCACACTGCAATAAAGCCATGAAAGTCACATGCATACCTGTGTATACATGAGTGTCCGAGCACGCCAATACCTAAATTCAAGTGCTTACGATTTGTCAAAGGACTCTTAACTATAGAAATTAAAATTCATTGGGATTTTTCCTAATCATCTTTTTTAAAGCAAGTACTCACATGATGGCCATTTAGCTGGTCACAATTATCCAGATCTAGAAGCTCGGCTGGTCTGACCACTGCTTCAGTCTGAAACTGAGCCACATCAGGGAGTTCAATGTCATCCATTGGTAATGGTTTTCGTGGTGACTCTGCCAACAGTACATCTGCACCAGCAACACTCCCCGGCACGAAGACCGGAGCGTCTGGGTTAAGAGGTGAGCTGTTCATGTCTACTGAGCTGCTTTCCCAAGCTGACTGAAATATTTAAAACAAAGACTATCTTAATTTGTTATTTTAATATCTCAATGTTATTAATTATTACAAATTAAATAATAACAACTAAAAATTAAAAGCAATAACATGTAAAAATTACAATATTTACATGTAGAAAGCTATATGATGTCAACTTTATTTACAGATGAGGTAAGTCTACCTAATAACCTTGATAGGTATTGTATTATTTTTACATACAAATAAATCTAATAACATATTGGTGGTGAGCTAAAATTTCACTATTTTATGTCTTATACATGCTTACTGACGGGGTAAGTCAAAGACCCTAAATTTAGCAAGGAAAAATGCCAGGGGTCTCCCTTTTTCATTGCATAATCTAATAAACTTTTAAAAAGCAAATGTACATTAACATGTTACTGTAAGTTGTAATTAAAAAAATGACCCATCGAATAGTCCAGTATTCCAAGAAAGTGGCGACGTTCCATAAACAGCCGAAACTGCCTACAGGGAGCCATATGAAACACGTAATGGGGACCAACTTACAATTGTGTAGAAGATGAACTAGGTATGTAGTTTGACAATGAATGACAATGAACAATATGCAAATATCTCACGTTATCTTGGCAGGGTGTTTCGGAGCGCGGCTGCTCGTCAGGCTCCTCACCAGTATTGTGTTCTTCGCGTTCTCCTTCACCCTTGTAATAATTCCACTCGTCTTCTGACTCTTCGCCGCTCTCAGCTACATTATCCAGTAGCGCACCGTCAACGTGACTTGTCTCCACTGCACATATATACGTAAAATTAATTAGAACACCCAGAAAACAAGTGCTAAATATGCCGGTCTTGTTAACCCGCTATCAACAGGTGACACACCCTCCCGCAAAATAAAAACGGCTAGTTTGAGTGGATTAATGGAAACAAAAGAGCATCTACATTTATGTATCGACACAACTACGCTTTTGACAGCTAGCGAACATGTTTGGCAACGATATTTTACTGGTCGCTAATTTAAATTCGCGAGACGTTCGCGGACGCCATTACAAAAACTTTGTAGGAGACGGACACACCCGATAGCGAACTAGAAACCGAAAATATGCGAGAACCTGCAAGAATCCTGCGCGATCAGACAACAGAGGGATACGATGCGTCTCGTACAAAACCGATCTATTTCCAGAACACCGCTCTGCATGAATCAACACAAAAATAACCTTTCACAAACAGTTCGGAAAGTAAAAATAATTCTCAATACACGTTTAAATCACATACCGAACACGGCAGTTTCACTTCACAGGTTTTTATTTTCACTCTCCTTATAATATTTCAATCGTATGCAAAAATTTAGTTTTAAGCCGGTTACAATAATAAAACAGAGAATTTTTATAGCAGCACAGAACCGACGAGCGTTCGATGAGCGACTGCTAGCGGGTCGCGGGACGAAGTGGGGCGGGAGAGTCGAGACGCGGCGAGCGGGGAGCAAAGCATGCACCCGGGGATGCCGTGTCATTTTATAATAATCCTCAATGTGTAATAAAATTAAAATAAATTACTCGTAATAATTTATGTCACGAGTCCCGCGTCATTGCTAAATTTTTAAAAATACTAACAATTATTCGCTAATTCGGTAATTGTTGATAAGTAAGAAGATAGATAAATTAGATGTAAACAAATAGCATCTATTACTTAATTGTTCATTAGAAGTAAATCATTTTTGATTTTTCTTTTTTATTTATTAACTAATCTCAGTAGTTACCTACATCTTATTTACGTTCAGTACATAGGTATCTGTTCATTTTAGGCACATACATTCGGATATTCACATCAAATTATTAATTTAGAAGTACCTTTTCTATAAGTTAACAAGCAATTAGAGCATTAATTTGTTCCAAGTCAACGTTACTTTTGCATAATATAAAAATGTTAATTAATATTACATTTTAGAGAAGTACCCGACGCAAGTGTTTATTCGATTTCTAGCAACACTGTTTGCAGCTGGTCGTAACTTCGGAAGTCGAGTATTTCCTTCTTTCCCCTACCACCGAACAAATTTTAATATATGATCTACTTCCACAATTCCACAATCTACATATTACAAACAATCGAGAATGAATAACATTTTGCGTTTGTTTAGATCTCGATTCTCGACTCGATCTATGCTAGTTGCTAATTTAATAATTAAAAAACGAACATTGGTAGGTACTTAGGTAGGTATGCAAATGTGGGTGAATGTACAAATGACATTAATAAAAAATGCTTTTTAATAAACAAGAAACATATCATAATCAATTAAAGCGAAGATTTTTTCATGTATAACATAGTCAAAAGATCTTTAGCTTTTTTATATATTCAAAATATATCATAGGCCTGTACATGAACAGACTATTATCAAATAAAGGAGTGTAATTTACAAATATTACACAATATTAGTAAGTATTAGCCATAAAGTTAGTATACCTAGTATACTATGTTTATGGTGTTAACATATTCATATTAAATTTTAACCCCTCGTTAATTAGCTCGTTCTATTCAAGCAATTCAAAATTCATTCATTTATTTGCAGTCAACAGTCATAAATCACAATACATACGTATTTCATTTATTAACTAAATAAGTAAAAAAAGTAAAAGTATGGACGTATCAATTATATCTATTTTAATAAATAGGTACCCACCTTCGAAACCTACCTGCCTATTTTATGCTTAGTCAAATCTATTTTTTTTTCTCAGATACGTACCAACTTATTCAAAATATTTGTACTACTCGTCCATTTCAGAGACTTTAAGTCATTAAGAAGTTAATATCTCCTTTCATAATCAATTAGAAAGACAGAAGAAAGAAATAATTTATTCAATAACTATATACATTATGACCAGGTATTTCCAGGTAATAAGTTGAGGGAGTGGGGCACAGGAGGGGAAGAAACCTATTTCTTCAAGCACGAAAAATGTAAGCCTTCAAGATTTGAACGACGAATAATTTTATTTAAAGTGTTTTGTTAATTTAAAGAAATGATTAAGAATAAAAATATAATTGATAAATCATTTAATTCAATAGCATTCACTTCATGTTTCCAAAAAAAAAACATTGTTATCGCATAAATAAACGAGAATTACGAAAGGAAACCTATGTTTTCGGCTAACTATAAAATTATAAAATATTTGATATTCAATTTAATCAGTATTTTTGTAAATTCTGTTTGATAAAGTATTTGAGTATTTTTTCTTAGCGTATGTTTTTTTCTGAGTTTATAGCTTCAGCAGAAGTGTTGACTTTTTGTTGTCGAAGTGGTATCTCACAATACGGTACTTCCAATAAGCTCTTGAAAACATAGGTACATACATTGGTCCACGCACTAGACTGCACCTGTATCACGGGACAGCTCTACAGTTACAGGCAACTGTGATCTGTTATTTGTTTAAAGTACAGAATAAATACAATTTTAAGAATAATGAGTGAGAATGACAGACATTAAAAATATTATCTTCATTTTATAAATTATATAACGCCGCATAAAAACACTAAGAAGCAATCGCAAAAAATCAATGATGAAGTATTTTCCGGATTTAGAAGACGCATAACAATATTGTAGGGTAATGGAAACAAGTAATTCATAAAGGTACACACATCTATACACACAAATGAATATGCAATTCAATTTGAAATTCTGAATAATAATATTATGTTACTACCTGCGCCCTGTGCTTTCACCCACATTAAATACATAAACTTGACTACAGTGCCACCTATTGCATCCTAGCATATCTATGAACCATCGTGCCGAGAAAACAAAATAAATATTATATCGCAGGAACATAACTTCAAACGATCAAGTCGTTCTGAAGTTACACGATAAGTAACTAACAGACGCACTAACGATTATACATATGCATATATAAAATATGTACATACCGGCATGTGCGGGAGGCGTTGGCGGTGCAGGGTCGTGAGTCCTGGAGTCGGGAACGACATCGTCAACATCGACAGCGGTCTCGGGGCCGAGATCCTCGCTGTCACTGTCCGAGTTGTCAACACCGTTGTCGATACCGTTGTCGACACCGTTGTTGACGCCGTTGTCGACAGCACTGTTGGCCGCAGCGTCGTCTGCATCCGCGTCGGCGCACTCGCTGCCGTCGTCGGCGGCCGCAACGTCCAGCTGCCGCTTGCACGAGTCGGCCTCCATGGTGAACGGGGGCACGTTCACCATCACGTTATCCAGCCTGTATTCAAGATAGTATAACAACTCACAACTCTAAAGTCGACTTTTTGGCGGAAACGGGAGAAGTGAGGTTGACATTTCGTTTAGATTTACTATTTTTTACATTTTTGGGAGTTTTAAAGTACAATAGTGATAGTATATTGTGTTTTAAAGATCTGTATAAGTGAAAAGAATAGAGTAGGTCTAAATAAACACGTGTAGCTGAAGTTCTCACGCTCTTCCATGAAGTCCTTTATAACTTCAGTAAAGCTTACTATCACTTTACTGGAGGAGTTTTACGATAAGAAAAAACTAATATACTTGTGATTCTATTTATTAATACGTGACATTGGCAAATGCGCGTAACTGTGTGCCATGCCATAAAGAAAGAAAGAAAAAAAAACTGAAGTCCACTCTTTCTCAGCTGGTAAGAGAACACCTTTAAGTAACACGTTTATTTTGTGTGATCGCGCAATGTGCGTCACTCTCAGATATCTTCAAACTTGTCTTTGCCAGTATTTATTGTCTCCGGAGAAGATTACATGCATGAATCACTATAAGAATACACTGCAGTCTCTGGCTGCATTAGGACTTGATAATTCTTTGTAATATAGTAACAATCACAATACATCAGATGAGTTAATCGCACTAAAACAGGTTTTTCACCTGCATAGTAACTAATATAAAATGAAATAAAAATATACCTATACAAAACACGCTGTATCTTCCTTCCTATCCCAATTACTATGAAAAACTTTCCGATCATCATCATCATCATCATCGGTCATCAATCGGAACATTGATCGGGAGATATAAACAGAAAAAATCGATTTACGACGCCGATGTCGACTTTGGAGGCATTCAATTAGGATTAGTTAGGATCAGAAGGCGAAGATTACAATTAAATTTTTCTTCCACGCACTATAAAACTGTACAATACCTAAACTGTACGATTACATTCCAACTAAGTACCTTTATTGATCACAGAACCTAACTTTTCTAACCACTCAGTACAGTGAAAATATTAGGTAGGTATGTATAACTTTTGTATAATACTAAATATCTACTAAATATCTGCTTTCAACAGAGACTGAATTTAAAACAATAAATTGTCTACAGGGAGGCAATCAATTATTTATTCTTCCAATCGACATGTTTTAAAAGATCAATATTAACAGTGACATACAAAACTTTCATTTTCTAGTCATTCTAAAATGCAACTATAAACAAAATCGCCACCCAAGGTCGACAAGTATGTATTTCTATTTCACATCCATATTCAAGTGACGTCATTTTTGTCTATACCATGTAAACCGGTTAAACGGATCGAAGAAGCAGACTTGAATAGTATTAAAAGAATTTCTTTCTTATTTAACCATTATTCATTGATGATAATTCTTCCTTAGAACTATTACGTCATATTATAAAGATAACGTCCAATAAAAACAATCCCTATGCCTATTATTATGAATTACGTTATATATATACTAAGAATATGAATAAAGCGCTATTGTTGTTACTGAATGAAAACTAAAATAGTAAAATGATGACGAAATTCAGGAATGTGATGGTGACTAGAGAGACTAGAGATGTAAAGTGACGGTCGCATTCATCGAATCCGACCGTCACTCTTTCAATCTCTATTAGAGACGTAAAATTACAGTAATATTTAGTCTCTAATATTAGACATAGAGATCTCTAATATTAGAGATGTAAAATGACGGTTATTTATTGAATGCCACCGTCACATTACATCTCTGTGGTGACCAAAGCTAGATCACGTGGTCAGTTTCCTGTTCTATTATTACAAATGACATTAACGGTTTTTGAGAATCTACTATATACTAACACTATGTATATTACTAAGTATTACTATTCCTATTCCAAATACAGGAGTTATATACATGTCTGAAGTTACATTAATCAATTCCTTTTTAATTTCCCCCATGCGTTTTCTCTTTGTACATTTATCAGCATAAATTTGTCTTCAGAGTTGGTTTGAAAGAGAAAATACACAGAATATGTCAGCTGCTTATCTTCCCGCGCAGATCATAAAAGTCGGTCAAGGAATAAGGCCCATTATAAAGAGGTTATATAGGCGACGGGCTAGCAACCGCTTAGTTTCGCTTTACTATTTTTAAGGTCAGCGTTTCCAAACATAGAAACAATCTAAGAGAGTAAAGAACGTCGCATAGGCTCGGCAAGCGACGATTGGAGATATTATAAAATTGAAGAAATGCATTTTCAATAAACAAAATCATTTTTGTCAAAATATCGTACTCATTCAATGACTATTACTGTGGTATATTTTTTAATAAGTCTCACAATCCAGAATCGAATATACATAACTCGAATGGTATGTTCTATAAATTACAAATCAGACGACTGTTCGAGATTTTTATTGATGCAGTAAATGAAAACAGATCGTCTATCAAATACCCGGCATAAGTACAAGAAATATTGTTTAATAAAATATATTTTTCAAAGACTAAATCTCTATGATTATCGAATACAATATTATTAAAAATAACCTATACCAGAGGTACTCCCGGGAACGCTATAGCCTTAAGGTAATTCACTTATTTCTGTCAGCTCCCAAAGGGTAATGCTGTGAAGATATGTATACCTACATAAGTGTATATAAAATTATATACAGAATATGTCAAGAATAAGCTAGTTTCAAGAAAACTTACAAGTTAAAAGTGTACTAGAAATAGCCTAATTCTTAGTTTTAGCACTTAAAAATTAAAAAAAAAAACAAAATTCATTAATTCCTACATACCCAAGCTCCATGGGCGGAGGGTTGTCGGCCGCAATGTTGCGCGGGTCCTTCAGGAACACCACGATTATAGAGATATTATCGGATGATCCCTGCCGTTTGGCTTGTAAGATCAGACGTTTCGTTACCGCCTTCAAGTCATCTAAACAACAAAAAACATAAAATAAGACCACCAATAATAATAATCTTAAATTACTTCCACTACAGAACAACTGCAGTCTCTTGACAGAATTACTCAACTCTGTTATTGTCCTTAAAATATCAGACGTGTCATCTAGCGTTACAAAATCTTTTATGTTTATAATTTGTTGTGGCACAATGGTGAACAGGTAAGACGGATATGGAGTAATATTGTTTGTGTTTCGATTTGGTATAACCCTGGTGGATGTCCTTGTTTTGTCTCGAAAGTCTGTTAAGGTGTGAGTCAGCGAACCGCTATTCTGGCGCATATGTACATAGGTACATAATATGTAGGTTGTATACAGGTACGTGATGCGCCTTGGGTAACTGGACAATTCACATTACTCTTTTATTTTCATTTTATTTCAATAATACGCAATTTAGGTCAAATTAATTAAGTCATACATTTTTAACGTGTTACTTATCAAAATTGCGACACGCATATTATAATACATAAATCTTTAGAATATTTTAGCAACAAATCCATTGATCCGTGTAACGAAAATAAATGTGGGCGTTCAAGCAAAAAGGGTCCAGTGGTCGGCATTTAGTTTCCGAGATATACGCAGTTTTGTAAAGGGGTGAAAAATGGCATTTTGCGATTTTAATTGATTATTAATGAATGCTCAATTATCTACAAATTCATATAGTAAATGACTTTATATGGTGTTTCAAAGTAGAAACAAACAAGTAGAAGTGTTTCTTTTGAATCAAACTTTAAAAATGCTTTTCCTCAAAACAAGCTTTTTCAGTTTCAACTTTAAATGTCTGAAAAAATAATATACCCGTTTTTGAATATTTATTTAATCCTTATCATCAATTGACTATTCTAAATTCCGAATATAGTCTTAACTCAATACCCCACTACTGGACCCTATTTGCTTGGACGCCCACAAATAAATATTCTAGACAACTACACCGATTACGTGATCGACCCAAAACTAAACATAATATGTATTAATGGGTATCACACAAGCATAACGAACTGGGAGAACATCCAATAACAACCAGACAACAAGATAACTAGAAAATTTCGTTTTCTAAATTGACCTAGCCGGGAAAAATCCCGGAACCCTCGAGTTGGAAGACAGATACTACATTTGAAAAACTGAGGTGCGACTGTGTCAAGTGCGACTGCGTCAATATGCGTGTGGATCAGAATATTATTGTTATACCTACAGCTTTACATTCCTCACACAAATATTTCAGGCGAATTGCGTGTTATTTACGACGTAATTACGAGCTGAGCCCCTCTCTATGAATTTATTGCGTTTGTTAAAGGTGTGATCACATCATTATTGACTTAATTGGCTCAGTTACAATTTTCATCGCATGACCGTCGCGTCGATGGGCCGCGCCCTATGTGACGGGTGTGTCCAGTGGCTTCACTATGAGCGGTATGAGTTCATGTACATCAACATGTCCAAAGCACTATTCGACTTTAGAACACACACCTTGACTTTACTCGCTATTTCGGGGCGCGGCCACCACCGCCGTCCTTGCTTTTTACCCTATTTTGTCTGGCTCTCGGCCAACCGCGCCCCGTCTACTCATACATGAGACTTAAACCCTCCCGTTTGGGAGCAAGACTTAGATTTGATTTATACCTATCTATAACACATTACGAGTACCAATACATCCGAAGGTTAATTGCTATAGATGTCACAGTGCTTTGTGAATGTTTTGTGGCGAAATCTCAGCTCCATAAATAAGACGAATATAATAATAATATAGAAATGTCTTACAAAACAAACCTAAATCTTTAACAAAATTTAACTAACATAACATCATTGCTATAGCTGAAGTTAGTGTGTGTCAATGTCAATCAGTCAATTAATACAACACTTTTAAACAAATGACAGTTAAAATTATATATGTGACAACGTCTGCCTCAAAATATGTAGTTATATCTACCAATATATTAAATAGAGAGTATGCCATGTTGGTTGGCTCGGGGTAAGGCGGGAACGACTGAGACGATTATTGCGGCGATTATTGCTGGCGGCTAACGGTGAAGTGGATGGAATGCGAGCCGTCGGCCATTGTTCCCTATTGAAGGAAAAACGAATCGAAATCGATAGACGCATATTAAATCCGAGCGCTGGTGCACATGCACCTGCCGTGTCCGGCTGTATAAATATCTGTCGTTAGTTACGATGTAACAGGTAAAAAAACATAGTTTCTTTAAGGGGGGATACAAATCTTGCAAATATCAAGTGTAGTACCGTTGCGGAATTTGAAGATTTAAACTGCGGTTAATTTGATTTTACATTTAATTTACAAATGTTTAAATATTTTAATGAAGACGAGTCTAAATAGACTTGTTTACGAGTAGGTATCTAACTTTAGTTTCTTTTTCTGCGAGACTTTTAAATATTAAGTCAATTTATTAATGTCATTCATCACAAAGACCAATGTAGTGTCATTAAAATAACCAAGTACCAAATTCTTTTTATTTAACCATGATTTCCTCACAAAATGCATGACTTCAAGTTCCATTAATAACAAGCAACTAGTGTCAATGACTAGTGTATGTTTCAGTTGTAGTAGTTATACACACACATATAAAATGTACTGACGTATATTATCTGATTTGCGATATGAATTTATACATTTAAATTACGAGGGCATTGTGTGCATTGAAGGTTGCGTTTTGTTCCATATTAATGCTATTAAGATACATATGTATGTATATATAAGTGAATATATTAGATCTGAAATCGTATCCAGAATGGGCAACCAAATCAAGTGCAATTCTCCAGCGAGCTCGTCCGACTTTGAGCAAAACGCAGAGTGGAAACTGATAAAAACAGGAAAATGAACTATTGCAATGTGATTATCTATACTATCTACACTATCTTCTATAATCTATACTCAATATCTATATAATATTATAAAGAGGTATTATGTGAATTTGGATGTTTGGGGTAATCTCCGGTACTTTCACCAATAGAAAGCTACATTATCAGCGAGTAACATGGGCTGTATTTCATTTTCAAACAAAATTCTAACCGTGCGAAGCTGGGGCTAGTCGCTAATAGAATATAAAAAGATTGTATAGTGAAGTATTATTTTTCTTGTTAATTCATAAAGAGTATTTGGATACAAAGAGACAGATTATATTAGTAATTCAGATTATGGGACAAGTCTACTTAAGGTTTCTGAAAACTACAAAAATGAAGATAACGCGCGCAACGGCATGAAACGTTCGTCGCTGGAACGGCGACACGAGTGACGAATAGGCGGAAGTGGCTAGAAATGCTGAAAAGCTCGCGCCAACGCGTCTATCGGCGCCACTCTGCCGAACCTTAGCCTAGCTTTAATGGCACGTTACTCACGGACTGATGCAGGTACTTATCGTACATAGCTGCTTGAACCATTACCTTCTTCAGATAGATCGGGACAACACGGCACGGTGCCACCAATGTTTCGAGGACCAGGACAGCGTCCAGCATACACTGTCCCGCTAGGTCTCCGGCTGCCAAATTTTGGTCAGTTAAATCGGACAAAATCTGTTCCTGCCAGCCGCCGTAGCGGCTATGCTAGCAGGTGAAGAGTCGTATAAAGCCATGTCCTCCTTCTGCGAGACCGTAATGGTACAAAAGGAAGGCACTGAGCAGAAGCGGCCGAGGGCTGATCCCGCTCAGAGATGACGTCGCCAGGGCAGTGGTAGGTACGTTTACCCCGGATCATCAGCCCGGATCAGATAATAAGGAAAAGGCTACAGTGTTACCCGCTTATCGTGTAAGTGACGACTAAAGGGGTTGTCATGGTCTCGACAATCTGAATGGAGTCTCCAGTCGTCCTTCCATACGACACCGAGTAGGTCAACTACGCGTTTAATCGTGAAATTGCGAACGTGCACGGAGGCTCTGGCACTACTAACCCCTCCCCCCAGAAATGTTTAAAAAATATAAGGTTCTAGTTCCGAATATTTTGATAAAAGAAATAGAACAACCGAGAAAACTGTTACATTTTCTGTTTGTCTGCAGAATACATAAACATGTATCGTTGTACAGCTAGGCTGTACGGGGAGAGCCTCCCCCCAACCGCCAGCGAAGCGTTTAAGTACTCCTTAATGACGTCGTATTCAGCAAAGCCTGTGAAGCCTAACAAGAGTATTTCCGACTTGTGGAGGTATTAAATCAAATTCGAATCGTCTCACAAAGACTTTACAACTTTGTTTATAAGTAAGTACTTTTAATTGAATTCATTTCAACTTTCAAAATGTATGCATTGAGTACATAAATCAATCAAACACTCAACAAACGTAGCATTTATTATACAAGAAACAGTACATGATACATTAACAAGAACCACGTTAGCATTAGCAGAAAATCGATCAAGTCCAAAAGAGGGTTCACGTTATGTCTCTTATTACTGTACAAGACTAGAATACTAAACGAAGAATAATGAAAAAACAAAGCGAGTTTTACCTACTTTAGTGTACTTTCACACTTATTTAAGAAACACAATTATAGCTTTAAAGAATATTAATCTATACAAATATTGTAAAGAGAAAAAATTTGAAAGTTTGTTTGTAATGGATAAATTCAAAAACTATTCAACCGATTTCAAAAATTATTTCAGCTGTAGAAAGCTACATTATCATCAAATAACATGGGGTATATTTTATTTTCATAAAAATTATCTACCCACGCGAAGCCGGGGCGGGTTGCTAGTCTATATATAAATAGGTAAAGGCAAAACAGTTAAGTACTTTTTTCTCCTTTGTTTGTCAACCGACTTTCTTTTTTTTTTGTTTAGTAACTATTAACAAACCTTAGTGTCATCAATAAAAAAATTTTGGAAACTGTTACCTGTATATTAAATACGTGAAGCGAAAACTTCGGATAGTTTTTTAAGAATATTGCGCGCACGGAGTGAGTTTCATAGTTTAATGTTCGTACTGCCAATCTCAAAAAGACTGTCAATCTCAAACTATTAATAGTTTGTGATTCGGACCGAAAAACATATTGGACGGAGTCATAATAAGTTGCCACCTACACCACCGTGTGTCTTCGTGTCTCTTTCTATCTCATTGAGCGTAACCCCGAGTAAAAACAGTAAGTATGACAACCTCGCACTGTCACTGTAATTCGTATCAGCTTATGAGTCGGTCATGAAAGAATTATTAGCAAAATCCACGTCAACCTTAAGCGTTTTCGCTACTAGTATAAAACATGTTTGTTGAGCTGTGTATCGTTGTACTGTGGCCTTCCCTAGCCACGCACATTAGTAAAAATCTAGAATCTCGGTCAACAAAAAAGGACACCGTAGGGACACGCTCTTACAGCTTATGCTCCGTCCATTGTGATACTTGGTTTGAGGTTAGTCATCATATGTATGTAACCTCCTTGGATTAAACAGTTTAATATGTATGTAACCTCCATGGATTCAGTCGCGCAGAGTAGAGATTGTCGCCTAAGAGTTTATGTTTACATTTACAGTCGAATATGGACCACCGGACGACCTCCAGTTACAATAAAAATACAATGACAATGTTGAAAATATTATAATGTAGCGTTGAATGTAGAATTTTACTAAATATGTTTTAAATTATATTCGAAATACACCAGTATTACGACAAATTTAGCAGTTAGCAATAGTAAGTGCGTCAGAACAATTTCGTGAGAATCTATTGAATCGAATTACGAAATTCCATAGCTTAGAATTATGGAGTGGTATTTATTAGTGGTATGTATATATGTATGTATGTACAGATCATGCCTACATTGTGTAAGCGGGAGTCGAACTCGACACCGAGGCTGCGGTCTAACTGTACCGCGACTCAGACACCGCCGATATTACACCAGTCCTTATGAACCATATCTTTATATATTACATATATTCGTTGGTGCTGTTACTTGTCGTATAACTCCATTCTGTTTCATTCGGCGCTAGTTAACTGACTGAATCTGATCTCTGGACTTTCCTGAGGATGCTTTGTTGAAATTTTCAGATTTTGGGCGGAAAATAGGTAACATTATAAGAATTCATCAAATTAAATGGATATCCTAACAGTAATAACAATAAAATTAACGGATTCTTACCGCGATTTTAATATTTTTTTTAATTGTCCAGTATGTGGAATCAAATGATAGAATTACGACCAATAAGTTCCGCGTATACTAAAAATCGTGCCGATATAGGGAGTGTGTATCGAGGTGACTATCAAATGAATTACAGTAGTGATGGTGAAAAATGATAATTACGAACCAGAAAAAAGGTATAGAGTGAAAGATTTGCTCTTAAATATAAATATCAGAAAACTCAAAAATATTACAAAAAACCGTGAAACTAAAAAAGTCTATTCCTAACAGTAACACCTGAATCTATACAAAATATTGTATAACTTCTGAACAACTTGATCGATTGACCCATTCTAGACCCAGACTGTCTACGACAGATAATAAACTCGAGATAAGCGAAGTGTGTATTCTGTGTGGTAGTCATGCTGCATTGCAGAACGAATTGGGCCGGCTCGCCCGGTGAAATACCACCCTCTCACAGAATATGCGTGAAATAACAGTATCTATTGTTGGTTTGTTCGGTGAGTGAGAGTGCCGGTGGCCCATCTCCCTCCTCCCCTTCCTTTCCCTCCTTTCCTTAAAGGCCGGCAACGCACCCGTGATTCCCCGGACGTTGCGGGTGTCCATAGGCGGCGGTGATCACTTTCCATCGGGTGACTCGCTTGCTCGTTTGCCTCCTCTTTCAACAAAAAAATCTGTCTCATACAAGACTACCAAAGCTTACATTCGAAAGTCTTGGTTTTTTGTACTTATGTAATCAATGCAAATGTATGTACGCACGTAACCTTCTCATCCGTGAAAGCTACGAGAGGTTGATATTTACAAACGCATTATCGTAGCAAAACAAGCTCGACGAGACTACTTATGGCTCCGTTTGGCTTCTACATAAAACGTCTGTCGTCTGCGATAGCAGCTGACGCGACGGACAACAAATAACGTTGGCTTTCTTAAGTGGACTAAAAGCTTTCTTTCAGATACAATATCAACAAACACGGAAAGGATAATCTAATCTCTCGTATATAATGAAACGTCCAAACTGTATACATATGGTATACCGCATTATAGAGTTCACCATCACAAAAACTAGTCAAGCGTGGAGGTCGTGGAAAATTTATTTAACGATAAGCCTATCTGAAGACAAAATCGATCAATCTGGATTATGTTTATAATACAAATACAATATGTATGAGTCTCATACGAATATTTCTTGTCGTCTCGCATGCGATTTTTTTGCGCAAGCCTAATTTTCTTAAATCCGTGACAGACATCTCTTTTTAAATGACTTCAAAATAAGGTTATCATTTCGACCCCATATGTTTGTAATATTGTTGGAATTGCGCGATATTCATCATCAAGATGAATAGTCTTGTCTTTAGATCTTAATCTTTGGATGAGTAGATCTTAATCTTTGGATGAGATTAGAAGAGGCGAAAGAAATATGTAAGGATCGCAAAGTTTGACGCTACGTTCTCTCTGACTATTCCGTTAGGAAAATAGCGTGAACAAATGTAAGTGTATATGTATGCATAATTGTACAATTTTATACAATAAAAAGGATAACATTACATAATCCATTGAGTTTAGAGGTAAAACATGTGGTAAAACATTATCCACATGTTTTACCTCTAAACTCAATGGATTTTTTGAAAAAAAAGAAGCTAAAGATGTGAATTTCTTTTTTTGTATAAAATGATTACAAAAATATTAACCAAATTAAAAATAATTATTATAGACAAAACTTAGACGTTTTTAAACTCAATACACATCGTGTAACCAAAGTAATAATATAATTATTAATTATAAATATCCGGCTTAAGTTAATATTTTACTCCAATTGAAATTATTATCCCCAACCCCCTGCAAAAATACCATCTACGACCATTGAATGTCTGTTTTCATTATTTATCGCCTGCTAATTTTACGCAATATAGTCATCAGAATATTAGGTGTGCTATTATTTTATTCTGGTATATTGGAATAAGAAATATTCGTTCATTTGTAATCATATAGTACATAGATATCGTCAATACAATTCAGGAAATTGTTGCTTTAAGGCAAGGTTTTTTAATATTCGACAAATGCACATGAATTATTCTTATTTCTAGAGAGTTTTGTTATTCTTAAACTCGTTATATATTTAATTCTCAAAAAGTGACATGATAGATGTAGATAAATGATAATTAATCAACGCTATATCTTTTAATGTTATTCGTATGAACAAAAACTAGACTGCTAGATGAATAAATAAAATGCGTACGTACATATGAAACCAAGGAATTAAGCCAGCGAGTTACAATACACGAACGTTCTCTAATTATTACCGCGTACAGCGAAGCGTAATTAAATCGAGTGGCAACTTTTGTGCACGCTTGGCGTTCATCAGTGCCCGGTAATTGGTTTGAACGGGCAAAGTTCAGAGGATCCGTACGAAGTGCTGCGCCACCGGTAGCCCTCTAATTAACGATAGCAACATCCACCCAACCCATTTCTAAGTAATTGGAAATCCGTTCGAACGTCCATGTCGCGACATTACCATTAACTTCCATGCAGTGCTCGTAACTTCCCGTACCCATCTAAAGCTCAAATCGCCAAAAAGGCCTACTCATTAACTATCAATTTCATTCTATATTTCAGACTTTTGTTGTACATACATACATATTTTCACGCTGTATCCCTAAAGACAAGACGGACCGCCAAGCGTTTTATTGTTTACATTACGATATTTAGAACCTTTATCACAATCTTCTCATTAAATTTCATATATTTATAAACGATAAACAATTTGGTACTAATGCAATAGACGTAATTAAATATTTTTCAATAAAACTGATAGAGTTGCTAGATAATATCAGGAAGTTGGGAAACAATCCCTTAAACATGCAAATGAAATGTAGAACAACGAGCTGCATTAATTTTAACTCGCTGCGACCCAAATTTCAATAGAATGATGTGAAACTGCAGTAGACTGCGTGGAAGACGAGATTGGTGTCAATTGCTGAATGTAAAATTTCCGGGAAGTACAAATAACAAAGGCAAATTGTTAAAAGACATTTTGATAAAATTATTTTATTTATCGTAATTGGCACAGACAACAAATTCAAGTTAAAATCAAATAGAGTGGCATATTATACTACAACTATTGAATATTTCAAGGAGTGGTCAGTCTAATGCAGCTCTAATACATACATATGTATGATGTACTAGAGGACATTCAGTGGACTTTATGAAAGACTTGTCGTGTACTGTAAGTTATGTTACAAGACACTTTTAACAAGCAGTAAGCGACAAATTAACAAGACCTGTTTCTATGCGACATATCACCCCCGCATTTCATATTTATATGCAAAGGCCCAGGCCATATCCCACACAACAACTGCAACTTAGCAAGAAGTTTAGTTTATCGTGAACCAATCTACCACTCTTATAGTTAAATGTCGTATCTATTTTAAGAATATCAATGCTATCTCAAATCTTAAAATAATAATTGATAAAACACAAGTTTTCCACGAAGTGCAGTGAGGTGAACATTGTTTTGTAGAAATCTTATCTATTCTTATCTTTCGTCCTTAATGCTATGATATTAACAAATAAGTATTATTGTATCATTTTTACGATCCTGTAAATATACCACATATTGACTGTATTAATCAAAGACACCGCCTAGATATTATTATTTTGTGTTACCTACCACTATGATTATTCACCAATAATTTTACTGTTGTATAACTGATTTCTATCTTATCTAGTAATACCTATAAAGTACACGCCCACAGAGAATAACCTAAATATAAGTTTTGTTATGACTTAATAATGTGTAAATCTCTGTTCTATAGAGATTAGTAATTATGCACGAATCATCCAGTACTATACTAACAATCATTATAACGTGTATAGTATATTGTGTCAATGAACTTACAGATTAGGATACTAAGTGATTGCATGCGTCACTAAGTGACGAAAACGGAACACATGCAATTTGTTATCACAACGGAACATATTTCATTTCTAAAAATGAATAATGTCATCAACACATCACATTTTATCTGCATTGTCAAATCAGAAAAATAATGAATGCGACGAACTCGCGCGGTTCGACGGTGAAAACGTCCGAGTGTCTAATCACAATCCATCACGATCGTCGACCTCAGACCGCTAAACTAAGCTGAACTAGGTATAACGATCGCAGACAGTAATGACACTTAGGATGTTTGCATGATTCATGTTTAACCTATTGGATTCATAGTTTGCTTCAATAATATCACTGAAATTTATTTCTTTCATAGTATGTAAACTTCATGAATTTGAATAAACTAAGCTTTTTAGACATAAATCAGGCTTTACTATAGTTCAGTTATCCAAAACTTTATCGAATTACACTAAAATAAATTCAAATGACTACGATAAATGGGATTTAGATATCAAGAACCCACGCACATATTACGCTCAATTACTTACCCAATGAAGTTCAATAAACCCAATAAACGACTATTCAAGTAAATTCTAATGCGAAAACAATGTCTTATACAAGCCAACAAATAGGTAATTACAAAATCTAGATATAAGAGCACATAATTTTTTTATAAAATCCAAACTCATCTAATATACGTAAAATAATCGTAATTTTGACAACAGCTAACAACACATTCAATGTGCTTACAAGATCATATTTAAGTACAATATTCATATTTGCATAGAAATCAAAATAATCATCCGAAAATACAGTTAGGCTCCGACGTAATAATTTGCAATTTCCGAATGCACACTGTGACGGTTATTGAGTTAGTCTGTCTGAACTGCTTTTTCATTGGCCTGATGAAATATAGGAGGAGCTTCATTATCGTCCTTTTCATTTAACGGTTCATTTTCTAACAAAGTTATATTTAGAACTACGAACGTACAAAAAACATACGAAACAAAATATAAACAAACAAACGAATACACACCATGTATCGATAAAATTAGCTCGTCAGCTTTATATTACAAAAAAAGTTTAAATTAAGGTTGATTTACAGTTGTTTCATTAAATATTAGGAGGAAAATACAAACAAGATTAACAAATACCATTCCGCGTCGCCCTCCTAATGCACAACTTGAATTCCGAATCGATCAGCACTTTAGTAAATATTAGAATAAATTTGAATTGTATATTTAATGTTAGAAAACAAAGATGATTTCAGCCTACCAGACAAGTTACCCAAGTTAAGATGATTTGAAAAGTCAAATGATAAAGCCGAACCACAAGACTAATGCTTCCTCGCGGTTGATGACCTGTTCATTTAAAAATACATTCCTGGCTCCCTCCCACGCCGGGTCAAGGGTATACTGCATGTTCGCACCAGACATTAGACCGTGAGCAGTGACTTGTAACGATCTACAGCCATAATTCGCCACATTAAGACAGACTGCCAAGTCAAACATCACGACACCACTTCAAGTATTTGAGACAATTTGTTTTTCGGTGTACCAACGCGGAATGATTTATGAATAAAAAATAATTTAAAGCCATTAATTACATCGAAACACTAAAAACTGTCGATTTAAACAACAACCCACAGTAACTATTAACTACACATTTTAAGACTGTAAAACGTGAAAGGTGCCTTTAAAGTCATGAAAGTAGCCGTTATCAGTTCGTGAATCTGCAATACTCTTCATCACGACATAAATCGTGAGGGTAAGAAACGAACTTGAAGATAAACTTACAATACGCTGCGTTGTAATGCTAAATGCACTAACTACGATAATATATAACTATGAATTTGGATGTTTAAGTGATTAAAATGACTGCAGTGTCCCAAAACATTCCGTTGAGTTGGTTATTAGTGAAACGTACCCTTGTAACCAACTAATGCGCTTTCTCGAAGACGGCACAGCAGTGGGCGCACGCCTGCGCCTTCTTTACATACAATCATACAATGCAGCACCCCTCAGCCTAGTGCTCTGCACAATGCCCCACGACGACCCACATCGCGATTGTCTGACTCATTGCCGGCGCCGGCGACGCATACGGGCCTTGTTTACAATAAACTCGATTAATAACACTTTCCTAAGCCAGTTTCACACCATAATTCTAACAATCGATTTCAATCGTGACATGAAACAGAATAACAGTACCATCACGTATTGAAATCATGTCTTAATTTTAACCAGTCATACACATTTTCACGGGCCACTGAGTCGTATGTATAATGAGCCGCAACGAAACTGCTTAAAGGAGACCTTTTATGTAAATAAATGTTGACAGAAGATCTTGCTCAATATACAGTACACTTACTGTTACATAGTGGCGGTATTGCACAGAGATGATTCACCATTTTTAGGGTTCCGTACTTCAATGGAAAAAAGGAACCCTTCTAGAATCACTTCGTTGCCCATCTGTCTGTCTGTCAAGACTGTTTTTCTCAAGAACGCGTAAAAGTATCAAGTTCAAATTAATATCAAATACTCAGATCTGCAATTCCTTGGAGCTGTGAAAAAATCAAACTTCTCAAGTCAACGCAATCAAAGGATACGGTCGCTTATGCGGTATATTTTGACACTCGCAAACCTACATCCCGTTAGCACATAATCATGAAATTTGACAAGAAGCAATGTCTTATAGCACAAGTACAGGAACGATCCGAAAACTGTTAATTTGTAGTTATATCACGTGAGAAATTTTCTTTTTGCGTTTCTAAACTTAAAGCAGTTGGAGAGTATGGGAGAATGTGTTTTAATACTACAAAGTTAAGTTTGTTTCTGAATTCGACTTATATTCTTTTGTAAATACATGACAGAAATACATTATGTGCTGATACGGAACCGTCGGTGTGCGAGTTCGACTCGCACTTGGCCAGTTTTTAAGTATGAACAAAGCTCTTACTATTACAGCTATTACATTACACTATTACTTACATATATAAATATAACGTAATATTTGAGGTGAAAAATTATAAAATATATTTTATTATGGAGCAGGTGTGAAGAATTTTAAATAAAAACTAGCGACCCATCCCGGCACGGGTAGCAGACATTTTGGACAGGACTTTCGTAAAACCTGTTCTTAGTAAGCGTCTACACCACGAAAAGAGTAACTATGCTGAATTTCAAGTCAATCGGACCTTTAGTTTCGGAGATCTAGTGATGAGTCAGTTAGTAAGTGGTATTTCGCTTATAGGGATATAGAAGACAGATGTGAAGATAAGTTGGTACGCACTTGGTACATTATATTATTATTCATAATACAGATATTGCCTTATTCAAATATTAACATGATAGCATCAATCCTCAAATATATTACATTAGCAGTCGTGGAAATTATACTACAGGAGTTAGAATTACAAAATTGAGGATTTCGAAATGAACACTAAGTATATTTTAAATGATCTATTGTTAGCACTCATTACCGCTGACCCAAGGAAGTGAAGAAACATTAAAGGAATTGGCGTAGGATAGTCCATACACAAAACTACAGACAATTGTTGGGCAAATCAATGGAATAATTGATGGCGCATTGAATTTTGAAGGTCAAGGAACAAAATCGTGTACAATCAATCATTTTTACATTTCTTTTTGACTACATAAAACTAGAACTCAAGTAAAACATAGCATAAGACAAAAACTTAGGCATAGAATGTAAACATCACAGAGCCTATAACAACAACTTTTTAGTTATTACTTTCTAAGGTTAGTGTCTGACAAAGGTTCAGTTTCGATTTCAAATGGTTTCGGTTCAAAATAAGCGCCTCGGTCGTAATTTCCATTTCGGCAAAAGTCGCGGCAGGTTTAATGGTATACTAGTATGCCCGTAGTAGCTATGCCCAAAATTCTTATTTATACTATACTAGCTACGCTCGTGTAGACTACGCACTTACTGCTATTTTTTTACATTATAAGCTTTTAATTCTGTTATCCATCTATCCACCTATTCACCCATCCATCTATACCTATTACATGACCTACAACCATAAAATTCACTTCTCAGTTTGTCCGTTTGAACGTTTAGGTATAGGCAAAAAAGAATCATGACAATCGGACCATTGATGCTCGAGTTGGAGTTGGAAGTGCACAAACGGAAAGACAAACAGTGATGTTGAATTTTATAATATGTATAGATATGTGTGGATGGGTAGATAGGTGGATGGATGAATATACTATATAGATACTATTGGCGAATTTGAAAATTGTGATTAATGTGCGATTATATTCAATAGTAACATTAATAATATGGTTCTTAACATTATTGTATTTGTTTTTTTTTATGGCGGAGGGGGCAAATGAACGTGATTCATATTGTAATTGAAACTGACATAAAAGTTATTTTACATTTTTTTTTTCTTTTAACGCCACATATATTATTCTTTCTAGTTACAATTTTGTGAACAGAAAGTTTTAAGAACGCTTCAATTTCATTTGTAAAACTTTGTTTCCATAGGATACTAGTTACAAACTTACAACATTTTCATTTACTGTTAGTAGACTACGATCAAGTATGTTACATTCAGATATTAGTTCACATTTAGGTTGCGTGCGTAAATTTAATATTGTGCGTGTTCGAGGCTGAGGCCACGAGAAATCGAATAAAATAAAATGTTTAAATTGTGAAGTTAATTAGAACTTCAACAGATGCATTTGACCCTCAAAAGTAAATCTTCTAAACTCTAGATTGAAAGCACACAACAAATAACTGTATAACTTATGGAATTCTACTGGGTCGGCAAAAAAGAAATGAAAACACTTTTAAGGTTTAAATGTTCCAGAACGTTTAACTTTGAAATGATTCTACAATCTTGTAGAACGTTTGAAAAAATATAGCATGAAGGATGTATAATATATACGCCCGCGGTATAAAGTAGTAGAGACCAAAATTAATTCTTGTTAGTGTTGTACGAATGTAAACATAACGACAATGCACGTTAACCAACTGAAAACATCAACGCTGCATTTGGTCTAGGCACAAACAGCCATGTAATAGTTAGTCGTTGGTACAAACGCTTTGCTATTGGACATATCAGCCTTGAAGATTGAGACCACAGTGGGCGTCCATTTGAGTTCGACGACGATGCCCTGTACCGGGAATTACTATTGCGCCCAGAACCAATCACACAACAATTAGCCGAGAAACACAACTGTAGTCACGCAACTACTGAAAATCATTTGTATGCTACCTGGGCGGAACGTGTAACGTGTATCAACCTGACAGTCTCTTTTCCTGCGTCCCCATCGCAAGAATTTATTACTAAATATGCTAACCGAAGGTGAGAGCTATATTCTTTATGAGAATAACACGCGGCGCACTTTCTGGATTCCGCGTAGAGATGAGTCTCCAAGTCGATAAAAGTCTAGCTATTTCTAAATTGTACAAGGCATGCTCTTCTGAGAGCTACAGCAGGAAATGGAAACATTCACTGTACACTGACCAGCTGTCGGTTTGTTATTATTGTATAAGAAAAACACCCGAGACGCGACGAAGTTCACCTATTGCATGACAACGCTTGGCTGCATGATGTATGTAGCTTCAGTTTCTCGTATCAGCTGAAGACTCTTAGCTAGGATGCGTTAGGTTGCTTTGCTTATTCAAAACTCAAAATTTAGCACAATCTGAATACAATGTCTTCCGAACACTTCAAAACTTTCTATACGAAAAATAATTCCGCAATTTTACCGATAAAAAATCTACTCGAAACTTATGAAATGAATTGGTCAGATGGCATACACTCTCTGTCTTTAAGATGACTACAAGTTATATTCATGCACAAGACTACAGTGTGGATTGAAAATGATAGATAATTAAATAAAAAAATAAAATGTAAGTGTTTCAATAATTTCTTACCAATCCATTGTAATAAGAGTAACAGACATCTCGTTATCTTCGTTTAATAAAGAAACAGTGTATCGACTGCGAAGTAAACTTTCAACAATGAAACGTATAGGCCCATTCACCTGATAGGCTGATACCAAGAAAAAGAGTTGATTATGCTTAACTGCTTTCTATTCGAAAATAAAGAACGATATTGTATGTATGATACAAAGAACTTTCAGTTCAGTTGCTATACATAGAATAAACTTATAAATTTCCTTTTTTTATTAAACCACGCAAAAAGTCATTTAGTCGATAACAGTTGCACAAAATCTACTGCTTTTTTATCAGTTATCAATACAAGGATTAGATATACCTACATACTATATGGTTATAATGAAAAAATGTTTAAACGTCAAGTATCGATCGAGTCGATTAGAACTGGAAATTAAACCAGTTATCAATCAGAGTTTATTAATAACAAACGTGTACATGCTCTTTTGTCCATAGTCAGATTGAGACTAAGGCGGGCAAAGGCTGATAATTTGGTTATTAGAAAGAACAATCAGACAAGTGCATATAAATCCCATTCAGATCATAGTAGACAGGCTTCACACAAAATATAAACATGTTCAGACGTATGACGTGAGGTAGAAGTAACTGCGACGAGTAATACGAACCAACTTAACAATGTAGTCAAATTTGTAGAAAGCACATTATATGTAGTTATGTAGGTAAGTACATATATGTACTCTATGTATCGAATATGGACGTATTCTGCATTTTGGATAGGAAGGAGTATTGGTGCATTCAGCCCAGCAGCGTACTTATACTTTTTTAAATTGGTAAGTTTTAAGGGGATAAACCTTATTGTCATAAATTCTAGGGGTTCTTCTCTGGGCCCATTGTATACGCCCGTGGACTGCAAACATGTACAGTAATACAAATATGTATGTTATCTAATAAATAATAATAATTTGAGGAAGCGAAAGAAGTATGTAAAAGCCGCGACGCTTGGCGCTCCCTCCTCTGACTACCCCGTTAGGGATACAGCGTGAGGATATGTATGTATGTATCTAATAAATAGTTTGTCTCGATGGTGATACATGTGGTTGACGACAATAGTAGAACAACATATAAAACAATAAAATATATAACTACAGATTGTGTAAGTCATATAAACAAACATGCACAAAGTACACAAATAACATAACGAAATAATCTAAGCTGATTGTTATCTCACTTTTTTGTCCAAAAAGACCATTGAATACATAAGTTCTTGTTACAAAATATAGTTTTCTAATAGGCATATAAATTTAATTTTGGATTATATGTGAACTATTTAAATAAAAGTCACTTGTTTGTTTAAATTTTAGACAAACGCGTAAAAAAGCGTTTTACCAAATTGCGACATTCCATAACAAATCTTAATGGTTTATTTGAGAGTCAATATGAGAATGAGTTCGGAGGTCATAATATCATTTAAGTAATTGTGTAAAGGCAACGACATGCAGTTTTCACTAGACGATCAGAACATAAGTAATGATAAATTGCATAAGCACTTTGTTATATGGGATTAATATTTTTAATAAATAATTAAGCTGGCACTGCCAAGTGACAACATAAAGTGATTGCAGGATTTGTGCAGTGCCTTTGTGTTTTTATTTCTGTTTTTATTACATCGTGATGTCACACGCTCTGTTTAGCTTTGCGACGCTGCAAAAATCACGTTTGTTTCTGAAAATATTTATATTTATGTTAGAGCAAATGAGTTCACTATTCATAAACAAAAAATACGTTATATACTATTCTTCAAAAGACATTATTATATCATTGAATACAACATAGACGTATAACAAACCCAATGACTGATAAACAGTAAATAAAAATAGTTTGCGAAATAGGTAAAGAAATTTGTAATGGCTATTATTAAGAGCGTCGAAAGTGTTTTCATTGATATTACTTACAATTGAATTCCATTGAAAGTTAAATAGAAAAACCTTGATGTAAACTGATATTAGTCGTAACTATAGTATTTCAAAAGAAAGTTCCTTGTTCTCAATGGACCTCTTACAAGTCGACAGAAATAATCCATTTACTGCCAACACGTCGTCAGTCCAGATTCGATGCGCTGAATATTAAAAGGCCGGTTTTAAATGGAATTATAAAATAGCATCGACATCTCCAGCTGCGAAGTGCATTTGGAGTGCACTGACAGAATTATCGAAGCGCCCACAGCGTGGGGAGATGGTTATTTCTGTATATTTCGCGAGAACTGTCGTTAGCATCCACCGGATTATGGCCGGCATAACTTGCGGAACATCGGCCATGCATCGGGCAACGCTCCAGATGGTTGCTATGCGATCGTCATCGTTATGCACATATTACATGTACATTATTATATGTATGTAATAGCAGAACAACAAACTGTAAAATTTCAATGTTATATAGAACTACACTAAACAATGAAAAAGAAATGCAATGAAACAATGTATACACACAAGTGTAAGACATAAAAATGGCTATAAATCAAACAATTGCTTGCTGAAAATCTTACATACAAATACTATTTTAGTAAAAGTCTACAGTAAATATTTATAAGCCTCAAACTAAAGATTCTCTTCTTTTCTTATTCATTTTTTATGTATTTAAAGTTATCCTATTTATTATTTACGTATGTAAAGTAAACTTTTACTTAAAATCCTGACCAAACTGGTAAAAAAATCTCCTGCCCAAAATGTAAAGATTTATTCACCGATAATTTTAACGTCATCGATGCATAAATCAAAAGCAAGTAATTGCAATTACAAAACAACCTCAGGCAATGCACTGTACGGTGTACATACATTACGAAACCCGCACGCAACGCAGCCCGCGCAAAAACTTTCTGCCGAAAGCTACCTAACTGGTCATACTAAACCCGAGAAATCGACGCCTTCTTGGGAATCAAGACAGACGTAAAGTCCACTCACTATGTAGGACTGTTGAAGAAAGTTCCTCATGAGCCGTAAATATGCCTAATAGCGAATTTCGATGTCTATAAAGATGAGTTGTTACCAAGGCAGCAAAGCATATGGAAACATTCCTCTCATGTATCTGTCCTCTAGGATGCACAAAGATCCCAAGACTGATATTTTCTCGATGGATTCCACTCAACAGATTCATATCGCGCCTATGCAGAATAATTTCATTGTCTTTATTATATATATTATATTCATCTATATTCCATCAAAAACACTACATATAAAAAATGAGCCTAGCCTCCCGCTACTTTCACTGTAAATAGTTGTGAGATTTCATGTAGAGCTAAGTCAAATTTTACCTACTCAATTACTGTAAATCTTCATTCATAAAATATATTTCATGGCTTGGCAAATAAGATTAAGATATAAATAGAACGTTATCTTGTTGTGTATAGAGCATCTTATTATATTAATTGTTCACACAGATAATCTTCTATCTATTTTCTTCTATCTATACTACTATATAAATCTTTAGTCTGTCTGTAATTATAATTTTACTGTCCAATTTTGTGATACATAGTAATTTTATAACTCACTGACTTCGATTCCACCATTATTAAAATTTTTCTCTGTCTGTCTGCCTGTATGTCCTTTTATAACTGAAGAGCGGCTTGACCAACCTTGTTGACAATCGGTACGTAGTAGAAACATGTGATTGCGCTCACGATAGGCTACTTATTTTTTAGTAAATTTACATTTAAAGGGGGTGAAAATGGGGATGAAACTTTGTATGAGAAATGATAAACCGCTGAACCGATTACGATGAAATTTTGCAGGGAGCTTGACATTAGAGAACGGACATAGGCTACGTAGTATGTTCCCAGAGACAGACGTAGGCTAGACATAGACTTTTTTTCAAAAACAGTCTTTAAACATACTATGCACGTGTACATATATAATCTAAACTACTCCAGGAAAGAAATTTTCCGCGCAGACGAAGCGCGGTTACAGCTAGTCTATATATATGATAATTACTTATTTATCTCTATTAAATAGATAAGAAGAGATAGAAAAGACTATGGTTGTGATTCGTCACTTGGATTTCAGCTTGTTTCCTGTAAACATACATATATCAACATATTTCAGCACATTGTTGGCAGAATTAATTTCTACATGTTGCGTGATGTGTGATGTCACAATTTAATAAAACCGTATTCCAGTGGGAGGCTACGCCCGGGTGCGCACATAAGTTGAGATCACGCAAAAATTTATACGGACATTAACTACAACCAACGGTTTGTTGCCTAACAAGCCCTGGCTCGACATGATTCCCGTGAGAGCGTGAGAAATTTAGAGATAAACATTTCCAATTAAAGAACATTTTTTATTCTACAAATCACAAATGGAGAAAGGCACAAAACTCCAATGAAAGAACTACAATTACGTAGAATCTTAAAACTAAACGTTCTCATTTTAGAATAGACATTTTGATATTTAACCCAATAGTCAGTGAGCATGTGCCTTCTCTTTCTTCCCTATATTTTTTCTTATCGAGTTGCGAAATATAAATTCAAATAATGTCATTACGAAAATAAAAGAAAGAAACTTTATCGAAATGTTTTTCTTATGTGGATAAATTTAACATTTTGAAAGAAAGGTATGCGTGTAGGTGTGGCGCAAGGAGGCGCTGAAAATGAGTCATCGAGGACAAACGTGGGGTCAGCAGGATAGCGAATGCGTGGGCAAATAACTCGCGAGAACCTGTTTGGGTCATGCAACTAAAGCCCATCTATTTATATCCAAGCCTTTTCTGCAATAGATTATACTTACCAGACCATACCTGAACTGAACAGTAAGGCGCAAGTCGGCCTTCGACTATTTATAGACGATTAAATATCTTTCCCTATTATATTCTAAGAACATCGAGGAAACCGTAAAGTACAAATATCCAATTCGATCCGAATATGATAGCCGATACAATAGCCGCTGCCAGTATAATAGTCAAGACAAAATCAAGAAAATATTGAGATTGAATTTAAATGGAAACTGCAATAACCACAAGAAATGGCAATGACAAAATAAAATATTCACGACGTAATTAACGAGCAATGTAAGAAAAGTGCAGCAGGAGATTTGTAGTAAAATATGGCAGCAAAGAGCAACCTACGTGTTTCTTTATCGAGAGAACGGCGCGTAGGTGGACAGAGTGAGTTATCCACCGGGAGCTACGTAGCGAGCGACATGATATCGTCGCGGATATCACTCTTTCAGATTTAGATTACAATTAAACGAATATTTAAAGCATACCGCTATTACCGATGCTAATGAGACATTTCGTAAACAGTCGACCGTTTGACAGATTAATAAGTATAGATCGGCTATGTGGGTCGCATGTAGGAGTAACCAAATTGATGCCTTCTGAAATCTTGTTCCGTTCCGTTGAGCAGAAGGCGTTATTTAGTACTCTATTGTTTTTCGAAGCTTGTCAGTGTTGCAACCAAACTATCCGTGGAAGACTGAACGAATTACAAAATAAGACATTCAGGATACGAATACCTATGCACAAATGTAAATTATTTTTCTCAATAAATATTTGGAATATTCGAACGTAAGTGTATGGAATGTAAGTCTACTAAAACAGCAACAGTAGCACGGAAGCTAAGATATTTTCAGTCGCTTTTAGAACATGACATTTGCGTCTGGTATGTGATCTCATAAACACAGAAATGTAAACTCCAGATCCAAAACGCGACAGTCTCCAATCCAATACAGTGACGTAGGTACTTAAATATACATATATATCGTAAACTTCATGACAATCTTAATACAGTCATACGACAAGATAAAAACAAAGAAAACTATAATAATATTTTTTTGAGTTTGAAAGATGGTATTTCTAAATTATTACATGATAATGTGATTTTCACGTTATCATGTGAATGTGAATTTAGAATGTGTGTCTTTTAACATTAGGAAAGGAAAATTATAAGGAATAAGTGGGTATATTTACCCACATTTGATTTGATTTTGTTAAGATTTTCTTCAAATAATATAGCTGGAGCAATATTTGTGATGAAAATTGTAAATCTTTATACTTTACGCCGCCCACAGCTCCACTCTTATGGACTACATAATCATTGTTCATTGCTTATAGCTTTCTCTTAGTTTATTAACTTCGCGCGTTGTATTAAGACAGTGTTCGCTTCATTTTAGTCCGATATACTGCATAGTTTGAAAATTCATAAAAATCCGTGCAGTTTTATCGAATAATGAATGAACTATAGATTTAAAATTTAAAAAGCCCAGACTCAAAAAAAACGTCTAAAAAGTAAAAAAAATAATATGTACCTATTGGGCCTTTAACTTATGTTGTAATATAAACAGTAGTAGTAAAATATACAAGCGTCAGTTTTCGCGTCGGGGGACCGTTAAGTAAATAAAGTAAAAACAGAATACAATAAAAAATTACAAGTAGGTATGACATTGAAATAAAAGTAATTTATTTAGCGGTCCCCCGACGCAATGACACTTGGATATATTACTACTACCTATCTGGGGGCACGGTTGTGCCCCCGCCAAGTCGAATACAGCTATACTATCCTTTTCTCGAAGCGACTCATGGCACTTTTGACTCCCCTGTAACTTCGTTGCTGATAACGCTAGAAGTCTGAATTTTCAGTGACTAAGAGGTCATAATACGACTAGATATATTTTCAAATTACATTCAATTTGAACATGTAGTTTAAAAACCATTGCAAGTCAAATTTCCTTAATTTTGTCACTGACACACTCACCGACCATCAAAATTCTAAGGTACTTCTAGCAATCTCACAAATTTCGAATTTTGAATTTTAGTTAGCGTTCAGCCTATAAAGGAAGGAAAAAATGAAAAATCCCAAAATTTCATTATTCGTTAAATAAAAAATAATGATTATTAAAAATTTCACTGACACACTCACCGATCATTAAAATTCTAAGACACTTCTAGCAGTCTCACAAACTTCAAATTTTGAATTTTAGTTAGGGTTTGTTTAGCCTATTAAGGAAGGAAAAAATGAAAAATCCCGAAATTTCGTTATTCATTAAATGAAAAACAATGATTTAATTAAATTAAAAATTTCACTGACACCGATCATCAAAATTCTAGTAATTTTAGTTAGCGTTTAGCCTATAAAAGAAGGAAAAACTTAAAAATCCCGAATTCATTATTCATTAAATGCTGCGAGCGCCCCATGCTGTTCGGATGTCCCCCGAAACGCTACTTATACGTTTATGATTTTCGTTTTATAATTTCAATTGCTATTATTGGTTTGATCATTGAAAGGCTTACTTATTTATTTACTGATATTATTTGGATAATACAAAATTGAACTTACTTGAATATTGTTAGGATAATTTTAGGGCATAGATAACTTTCGGTACTTATTTACGCTGTCGGCTGTACTGAAAAAGGTGCAGCCGACGGACAAGATATGTTATCCGAAAAAAAAAAAGGATGATGACCTATAAAAAGAAATGAGATCCCATCAAAAACAAAAAATGTAAAAAGCTAAGTCTCGCAACGCAGTTCTTCCACTGCAAAAAGTTGTGAGGTCTCATGTAAGACCAAGTCAGTTATTTTAGTTAGTGTCTATGGAAGCACCTATTCATCAACTTTGTTATAAATTGTTATCTTATCAATTACCTATCAACATTTATAGTGAACGTATCAATATTAGACATCTTTATTTCTATAATAAATATAATGACTTGGCAATCGCACGGCACCATAATAAAATAATAATAATCACACTCTATCCCCACATTCACACGAGCACTTTCCGGGACGTAGTACTTACACGAAATTGTGACACGAGATCTCGCCTCGCCGAAATCTGCATTTTCTGACAATAGTTGTCTGCTCCATCATCAGAACCTGATCACCATCTATCTATCTATAACCCATTCATTGAGACCATTCCAATGAGCCCAAACGCGACCTCTGCAGTAAGTTGGTGAGGACTTGAGTATCCTGCTGATTCCAGATGGTACTGCGGCATCAGGTCAAGACAACCATGTTATTGTAATGTCATTGAAGTCACAGAATATTAAATTTCGAATCGATCAGACCAGACAGATCAGATTCAAAAAAAAACTAAATCAAAATCGGTTCATCCGTGGAGGAACTACGATGCCACAGACAGACACACAGATGCACAGATACACACTTTAAACTTATAAGACCCCTCTTTTTACGTCAGGATATAAAAAATAATTTGAAAAATGGTTGATCTTTTCGCAGTGAAAGTTAGATATATTCTGTATAAATGTATATATTCTATAAAGAATTTAAAATACGGTTTCTTTTGTCTCTGTATTCTTACTCTATAGTAAAATCAACAAGAGTATTATTTTAACGTAGGTAGGTACACGCTTATTGGCCTTTAGTGATTTCTTCATATCGATTTGTATTTACACACCGAGTATTAAACCATAGCAATTGTATTTACAGTACTACAATACTTTTTAAACAAAGAGTAACTGGTCGTTACTAGTATTTTTAAAGTTTAAATACCAAAGTCCTATTTAAAACATGTGTTTATTGTAAATTTAATAAATTGCAATGCCGTGAATGTAACATTAACACAATGTACGCTTTAAATAAAATACGTTACAAGATTGCAGACACATGAAGCTCCAGTTTTTACAATTGAAAACAAGATCATGAATGGCATTTACGGCGCAAAATAAGGAGCCTTTCACATAACAAAATTTCAAACATTTTAAAGCTCATAACACGACCTAGCTATAATTATAAATCCACAAAGATCGTAAGAATTTATTTAAAATAATGTAATTGTACTATAATCTGAAAAAAAAACGAAACGAAAGCCTGCAATGTTTCTAAATGTTCTTTAGAGAAATAGCTTGAAGCAGCTTGATTGATCGCAAAAAAAACTGAATCCATTTATGAACGCCTCAGTCAGTGAGTCACAGGCGGGCTTTTTAGATGTATTATGCAATAATGTTTACAAAAATCAAACAGAAAAGGTATTTGAAAAAGTTACAACCAAAAATTTTACATAAGGTAAATGCTCGCTTTAGTACTATTAGTAGACTTATTAAAACCGAAATGTAGCACTTTTTTATGTAAAATTCTAATGTAGTGATTGCCTGTCAGTCGAATATTGACTGCATTTATTGTTCCAATTTGTTGCAGTAATAATAAAGACATTGTCAGTTTGCACGCACTAAATACTAAAGAACATGATTAAGCAATATTGAATACTATTTTTATCAAGACAGTTGCGTCTCGTGAAAATTTTATATAAAGCATCTGATTTACGTGGTACTTAAGAGTGTCAAAGAAAAACATTAGGAAAATCTAGCATTTTCAAGCAATTAGCGGTTAGTCAGTCATATCGATAATACTTTTTGTTTCAGTTCTTACAACGTCGTCCGACCTCATTAGTTAACAGATTGAAAACGCGATTTCCTTCTTTCGATGCCAGTGCAACTGCATCGAAACAATCGCTAGTTGACCTTCAATTGTAAACGCAAAGAGATTTGGCTGAATAATCGTCGTCTGTGGTAGCGGCTGCAAAGTTTCCGTTTGGAACGTTCTCGTCATTCAATGCGTAGTATGAAATTACATTTTTTTTTATTCAGTCTGCGCACAAACGTTACCATTGACCGAAGGCAGCGGTGCGTGAACAGCACGTTCGAGTTCGCGCTACGTCTGTTATTGGAAGCCCTTTTCTTTGTTTTCGATCTGTTTTTGATTGTGTCCGAGATGAAAGCACGTGTCACGTTTCTCCAGCAACGACAGCGGTGGAAACGCTCACCGCCTTAATTGCTGCCATTAAGATGAGTCACGCTCAGCGACGCGCTTGAGACCCGCCTGGTTTATCAACGATCACTAATTCGTCTTCGTCACATGAACGCCGTTCCTGAGACAATCTGCAAATCAATTTTAACACTCGGTGTGCAAAATTGAAACTATCGTCGTAAAACTCATTAAAAATGTTCTAATTTTGTCTTCATTATAACGCTATGTAGTTTACTAGAATTAAATACGGTTAGAGTACAGTAGCGACCTTGAAGGGCACCTCTTAAACGGACTATAGAAATGCCTATTGCATAGCAGAGAAAGCGCCGGTCGTTGTCGTTTACGCGCGAAGGCCCTCGGTAATGGCGGACTGAAGTCGTGCTCCCGCGGTGACGTCAGCACAGCTAATTAACAGGCATGCGCACGCGCACCCAGCCGACACTCCGCGGAGCCACAGGAAATCAGTGCTTACATCATCTACATACGTGCACCACTGTTGTCTATTGTCTAAAAACACCATGAAGTCGTAAAAACACCAAACATAAACTAGCACACTGTAAAATTTTAAGATTACCAGTTCTCGTCTACTACATGTGAACAAGGCAAAGTTACAATTTTTAAATTTCGCTTAACTATATTTCAACATAATAAATGTTATACAAAACTTAATTCTCCTTGAATGAAAAAAATGAGATTTATTCTAACAACACTTCAACCTAATGGAAGTTACAACCATTTCACATGCTAATCTCATCTCACATATCGGAAGATGCAGTGTGTTTAGGCTCTGTATTTCGTCAAGGGGATATTGGCGCATTAATCAACGCAGTCTCTTTTGAAGTGTCCCTACTCTCATCAAAGCCGTTGGCTATTAATCTTGTCAACTTCTGTTCTTAATACGTAGTTCAGATTTCACCAGACACCACGCATAAACTAATATAATTCCGTGTTGTATCAGCTTGTTTTGATAATATTTTCTTTACATTTAACCTATTTTCACGGACACAGTCTTTTGATCTGAACCAAAAACTTTGTATAAAATATAAAAGGCGCCTGTAAGGTTTCTATCAGACACCTTCTAAATAAGGAACATTTATATATAGCCCACACGACGCGAAGAATAGAGATTTAAGCGAAATATACCTAACAGCAGACAGCGAATGGAACAAAACAAATATGTGACATATGAAAGGCACTAATTTAAGTTCTTCGAGAGAACGCACGAAGGGCCACGGTAAATCAAGTCACTCCCGTGTACGAAATGTAAATAATAAATATGGGTTTGGGTATAGACTATAGTTGGAAAAACACGTCCAAGCCGCCTAACATGCGACATCGTTTGTGTGTTAATAAACTCGAAACATAAAAAATAATATTTATAACTCTTACTAGTGCGAGTAAAAAGCTCTTAGATACATTGTTTTCAATAAAGATGAATTTACTACGTACAAGTACATATTTAGATAACCTGTTCGAATGTTTATCTATTCATCTATTTATCTGTATACTTAATTATATCTATAAATAAAACTGAACCTAAGAATATCTGAATTGACTTTCTACTTTTAGGATTTACCTAAAAAGATAAACGACTTTAAAACAGGAGACCTAATTTATAAAGGGGTGCATTAAACTGTCATCAAAATTGGTGAAAATGTAGACAAAATTGCTATGAATTGCTATATAACACAACGTAATACAATTAAATTTTATTATTTCATAAAAATACATTATATTTCAAAAAATTATAGACGCTATAAAATAATCGTAGCATCTATAAAACATTTAATGAATCACTTAATATATTAGATACTGCTATGAAAAATAAAATTCTCTATAAAATAAAAGAACGAATTTGACAAACTGTCAAGTTCTGACATCTTGGCCATGGCGTCTGCTATAAAACGAACGTCTCGCGACAGTTTGAACTTGGTCGCCGCTGAGAATCTTTGAATCCAGCTGGATACCGTACTCTGAACGGTGAAGAGCTAGTTGAAGACAAATTGTATAACCTCGAGTAACCTTTGATTAACATTTCATTTCTCTCTTTCTACCTCTTGGAAATAACTCGGAAATACAGCTACTAGTATATATAAGATTGCTATATATAGATATACTAACAGTAAAAAATGAAAGGAGATGGAGACGAATAGTGTTTCAAGAATGTTTCAAGATTAAACTTCTTGACTCTACTACCTCCTCAGAGTGCGGCCACTTATTTAAATACCGCTCCATGTATAAAGCGGATTCTGATCTGGCGCTTCGCCGGCCGTTGCTGCGGCACGCTCGCTTTGCTCGCTCGGCTCGCGCGTTGTGGTAAAAATACTAACATAACATAACCTAATCAAAAAGAATGTTTATATAGAAATTACAATATTAATACCGTAAAAAATTAAAACTTGTAAAGTGGCACTTTAAATCTTGAATACTTATATCGAAATTCTAGTGTTATAAATATATCGTAATTTTGCATAGTTTAATAAAAGGATTTTGTAAAATTTAATCCAACATGAAGCAATCTAAAATTTATCCTATATTTGTCTTTACAAATACCTCCCAAGCATTTATTATTATCATTACACTACAAGTTTCAGTGATTAAAGTTGTAAACAAAATTTTAAAGCGATATTTTTAATTTTGAAGTTTACCTTATTTAGTGGATAAAAGCAATAAGTTTTTTGCGGAGACCATTAATTTTAAAGTACATGTCATTAATATCAACAGTAGGAAATTTATAGACAAAACCATTAATTTTAAAGATTGTGAGTTGTAGTAAGATTTACTAATTCTATAGCTTTTTCATATATATATCCCATTTATAAATATCACGCGGTCGAACATAAAATAACTACGTTTGAAATGAGTTAACTAAAAAATATCGTTTATCAAAAGTACTCATAACCTCTTATCAAATTATTGTAATAATACATATATATAAGTAACCAAATTGATAAACACAGCAAATATACTCGTAATTGTTTTATTAATAATATGCTTATTTATAAACGATACATAATATTATATAACAGAAGTAGTAGTTATATCTATTTTTATATAGTCAATACCTTTGGATTGGTTAGATACGTTAAGAAAACATAATAAGATTTCATTATACCTCTTATAGAGTATCTTAAAAAAAACACGGAACAAGCTTCTGTACGCGTGCTTTCGTAGAAAGAATAAACTACGAGGAGTATTTTAAAGGAACGAGAAGGCACGTGTCGAGTTCTATTTTTATACAGACGCATTCCCCGTACAATTTTCAAGATTAAAATAAAAACAATTTATGTGTTACATACCTTGAAATAAATAATTTAATTCAAAAATACCTATTTATTTAAAAATGGAAATACAAAGAAGACTTTAAAAACATGTAGGTAGTAAGTAGTAGTAACTATAGTAAAATAGCTTACATATACTTACCAAAATGATAAATAAATTATTGACGGCAAAAAGCTCATCGTGAAATCAAGTCTAATGCTCAATTTTAAAAGCGTATTATGCTAAATCCCAGTATATCAAGTTTATTGTCTGTTAAAGACGCAGCAGCAGTCACGAAGCGACTCGACCGCAGACCATTAGTCACACGGTCACACAAGTACACAGCACTCGTTACAGATATCAGAATTGAAAAACCGAATTAATTTAAACGGCGCGACACTGACGGCGATAAAACTAAAACAAGTAATTGCAAGCCTGATTTTAAGAATTACATTACAAAAACTTATGACTTAAAGCTAGAGTGGATTGATAACACTCAATTAGAATGAAAGGAAAAAGATTGTCTTTAAGATAAACTTTTGCAAACAACGTATGTACAAACTTACTCGTAACCTACCGCAGCAATAAGACCAATAACGGTGATACGTAAAGTAACACTTAAGGATCGTGTCCCAGTAATCTCGTGGGTAGTTTAATCTTGGACCTCAAAACCAATTAAATAATAATACAACCAATATAAAATAAAAAAAAATCAATAAAAAGGAAAAGAAAGAAAAATAAAAATAAAATATTTCTATTGAGGTCTAAGAGGGAGAGAAAGACATAGCATGTGTCTGCCAGCTGGTTATATTCCTGCGCGTATTTAGGTTATAAATTTCAAATAAAATGAACAGAATATCATACAGATATATTATATTAATAATATTGTTAAAAGTTTTGTACAACAATTACAGTAGGTAATAACGCAGACAATAAAGGAAATATAATATCAAGTGCTCAATTAAATGTTTATTTTAATATGTGAAAAAACAGTGCTAAGGTAGCCAGTCGCCGTAGAACTTGTATCGCAGGGCACCAATTATTTCTGTGGTCCACTTCAACACACTAATGAGTCATTCGGCCGAACTCCCCTAGTAACTTCCGCGACAGCCCCGTTAGCTAAGCATAAAACCAATTAATGTAAAACGGTAGCAGCAATAAGACAGTTACTTTCCACTTTTATGAATATCGTCTCTAGAAAGCTAGTGACTATTGTTTATCGATGTTATAGAGAACAGAGATATTTGCGGTTTGCGAGTGCTTGTTCTTAATGACAAAAGCATCGTACGACGATTTCTTATATCTTAGAGATTTCTTGTTATTTTGTCAATTTGTGACCGCAAAGACGGTCAATTAAATGACTGCTCCCGTCTTGCAATCAATAGAAATAGGGTTTTGCGCCTATGGGGACATTTCCTCACGTACCACCGCGATTGCCTTCCCTAATTCAGGGAATGGAACGTGCACGCAATCCACAATACGCACACGAGGGCGACTATTTGATTTCAATATACAGTATAAGTACATAGTACATAACGCATAAAATCGATACAAACACATTTTTCAATTCGAAAGTTGCATAAAATAACTATTTATTCGAATATCTTATTGCGCTGTACGATTTTGGTAACCTCCCATATCTATATGGTACGAATTGACTCCGACACTCCGATTACTTTTTTTATGGTTTTTTAAAGATAATATGAAATTTGCCAGTGCACTATCTTCTATGTCTATGACCACAACCTATTATTGTGTATATTTATTGCAATAATTGATAAGTGAAAGAGAATTGCATCTACGTCGTAAACTGCAAATGGAAAACGCAATTACCATTAAAATGTGTACGCGTTGTGAATGGTACTGCTGTATGTATGATAATGCTAAAAATATTATAACTGTTTTTAAAATTCTTCACTTTCGTTACCGTTTTACATAAGAAAGTGGGTAAAAAGAGTTATATGAAAACAACATAAAAACGAAAGCGTATAATTGCTACTTTCCATTGTACATACAAAATTGTTGAAAGGACATTGGGTGTAGACCACCTTGCGTGACGGCACATGCAGTAGAGTTCACGTAAACACACTGCATAGATAACACGACAAAGAATGTTACAATCTATCAAAGCATTCGTTTTTCAAAAGTATTTGCTTCAGATTTATTTTATCTTCAACGGTCTTCTTCCGCACATCGTGAAATATCTTACAATTTGATAGTGATTGATATTACTATTTGCAATTGAGCTGAAATACATACAGTACACATTGCGATTAATCCGATGACAATGCAATTTTATTTTAACACTGAGCTACTCCGATAATAGAATTACAGACGCGAAAAAAATAAAGCAATCCTCTTCACTTCGGTTTTAATTACCTTTTTTATTCTTCGGAATAAATAGAGCTTATTTTGTTTTATAATTTAAAATAGTTAGCTATTCGCTAATACCTATAGGCTGACAAAATAAAATAAATATTTGGAGCAAAGTAGCAAATAAAACATACAAAGACCGGATTTCTAAAATAGCATGACACAGCAGCAGGTGAAGTAAAAAGTGCGCTTCCCGTACGTGTGGGACAAGCTCAGGCGGACGGAAGGGACGCCGTTTTCGCACTATTAACAGTTATACAACTCCCACGAGAAATTCTGGATTCAGGTGGGGTTCTAAAAACGCGAGGGTCGTGATATTATACCGCTAGGTTGATGTTATCGGCGTAAACTTGCATTACCTCCAATTCTGCTATAAACAATAGCAAAAGCGAATAACGCGAGAGCTACGACAGATATGTCTCAGGCAGATGTAAATTACATTATGTATGCATAAACGTCTAATGAGTGGTCTTATATAGACATAGTTGTATTTTATTGTCTAAATAATAAATTGAAATTATGAAACTGTATTGATTATTTATTATAAACCATTGAGCACTTAGATATACATTAGACTCTAGGTTCCCAAACTTATTTTGTCTACTGAGACGAGAGCTCATGCAGTCGTTGTCTAAGATGCCTCCTAGCTAAATGAAATTACAAATCACCCCCCAGGCCTCTACACAACGCCCCCATTTTTTTTCTGGGTCTTACCGCCCCCCTTTAGGCCTGCAGCGCCCACAGGGGGGCGTTATCGCCCACTTTGGGAATGGGTGCATTAGACTTACATACGTAAAACCTGTAGTCATTGTACTAAATTAAATTTTTCGAATGTTCCAGGTGTAATTCGTACTATCCGCAGTTTATGCAATATAGAGTGACTCTACATATAGTCTGTAGTCTAATACTGTAGTCATTGTAATAAATTAAATTTTTCGTATGTTTCAGGTGTAATTCGTACTATCCGCAGTTTATATAGAGTGACTGCATATAGTCTGTAGTATATAGTCTAAAACTGTAATCATTGTACTAATTTTAAACAGGTTGTCCGAGGTCAGCACATCGTTGCGTATTCAGGTGAAATACGTATTCAACGTAACTTATTCATAGGAAGCAGGCAGTGGGCGGCCGATGCTGGAGGGTTGGAGGGGGTCAATGACCGCGCCGCCATGACGTCACCCGCCCTACAGCCTTACAGCTGGCGTGTGACGTCACAGAACCGCCCTTTCGCAGACACAACAAACCGAATGCTACCCTACTATTCCAATGTAAGACTCAATTTCATAACAGCTTTCAAAACGTGGTTACCACATGTCCTCGCAGCATGTGATATTAACATTCGATATCGAGTAGTTATGTAATATGACGTAAATTAACACTCGTATGAGAACGTATTCGGATTTCGACGGTTGTTAAACAAAGCCCAATTTCCGGAACTAAATAACTAAATAAAAGGAGTGTTAAATTTTACAATTTAATAAGAAAATAGATAAAAGTGTATGCACGTATTTTTAATGTAGAACTAAATGAACTGGTCGCCCAGTGCTCGAAATTCGATGGTAAATATAAATATTAACTTATAATATAAACTCTTTGGCGACAATCTTTACTCTGTGCGACTGCTTGATCCAAGGAGGTTACATATATATATAATTGATCAAAGATTGATCACAAACTACTATTATGAGTTTGATATTGACAGTCTTTTTGACATCGCCAGTATGATAAACAATAGGTATTTTATTTAATTAAAAGTATTCGTAACATTACATAAAAATTTTAGCTTTTTTGCACTTCTCCACATAAACTTTAACCATGCCAAATCCCACACACCTCCGTGCGCGCAATATTCTTAAAAAGGGCTCCGCAGTTTTCTCTTCACGTATTAAAATATAATGATTATTGTTACTATAGAATGTACACAAACAAGTATATTGCCACTGCTGTATTCTTATTAATTATGATATTTTTTTAAAAGACTACGATTTACGCTTTTAACTAATTAATCTGCGGTACGGTGATTGCAATATTCGTAAATAGAGACCAACAATACCGAAAGTGATGGTGTGAGTGATTAATTAGTCTCGATAGTAACACGAAATTCATATCAGCGAGGCAACAGCATTAGAAAAGTACCGTAGATTACTAGCGGGATTGGCATGAATTTCTCATCGTGAAATGCCGCGGCCCGTCACACTCCAAATTATGCTCTCGAGAATATTTCACGTGCAACTGTATCTAATGACTGCTGAACAAGTGATAGTCTGGGAAACCAGTCCATACAACGTGTATTAACATACAGATGTTAGATTATAACGAACAGATAGCCTTAACAATGACTGTGGCAGCTCTAATATGCAAATAGAAACTACACAATGTTTTGATATTGCAAAAACCTCATGCTCTGAAAGTTGTTCGAATGACTGATGTTTTTATTGTAGTTTCTCAGTAGCCCCTGTAATAAATTTAACTTGAGATTTGACTCATGCATGACTAAGACGAACTTTTTGCGGCGATGAAACGATGCCTACTCAAACGGTGAGCCATATTTGGTACTACTATTGTATGCTGAACTATAAATTAAGTATAGAGGTATACGACCAGACATGTAATTATTTATAAACTTTGTGAGCGCCATAAATTACTCGTCTTCTTGTTAGCCTGATAGACAACCTAGTAGACATATGAAAATTTGTTATAGACACGAATATTTGTTGTCAATAAATTGCCACATTTAATGCTCTGTTACGAATCTACTGTCAAGGAACAACTTCAACGCGCTTATCGCTAAGGTCTCTTCTCTTTCTGTTACGACAGCTCAATAGAACAGAATCTACAAATGCGTTCTTGTGAGGCCGCATGACGAATTAGTTTGTGAACACTGCAACAACCTGTAAACTACAATAACTAAAGCAAACTGCAAGTGATAGAGTAACAAGAAACAATGTAAATTATTCAACATGACATCTACAATTCAATAAAAAACTTTATGACAGCATGAACTTTGTGTATCTAAATCTTATCTAAATATTACTTATTTTTATGTGAAAGCTACTTGCTCCACTTTTCTTACAGCCTTGATCTATTGATTGTACATTGTAATGACGCGTTCGCTTCAATGTAACATAGTCATGATTACGATAACGGTATAAAACCCTTCCGCTATTTTTGACTACACGTTTAAGAATATTAAGCACGATTTAATAATTAACACTATACTATTACTATATACAGAGCGAAAACTACTTGAACGTGATGGTTAAAAAATTCTTCTCACGCGATACATTCATTCAAACATCTTTAAATAAAAGTTGCAGATAGACAATGTATGTGACTAAAAAACAGACATAAATTATTTATTAGTAGCTGTACCCGGCCACACGTTTATATGGTGTATGTATTATAGTAGATATAATATTAGTTTAAGGTACATAAAAGCATGCGCGTATTTGAATTCGACGTTGTCAAAATTTCAAAGCTGAAGAACTCGAAAATTTAAGATTTTAAACAAACGAACATTCAAATTTTTATTTATATACATTAGCAAAAGCGATAGCATAATTAAAGTTTATCAAAGGTATGTTTTGTATGACTGGTATGATAAGAAATAACTTTCTTGGTATGTATGAAGTCGCCAAAGTATGACTCAGTATAAAAATTCGTTGAACAATAAGATAAAAAGTCATGAACCTGTATGATATTTTTGAAACGGCCACGATCAAACAAATAATAAACCAACACGATAAAACAGTGTTGAAAATTCATAATGAAAATTATAAATGCTTTCTAATATAAAATATTTGCTTTTTATTAATCGTTTTAACGATAACAATACCAAGATATACACTAAATTAGAAATAGTGCAAAAAGATGTTTAAAGCCATCGTGTAATAATCCCATTTCCACGGTGGAGGTTCGTAGACCCCGGTATCTTGTTCCGACGGTGTAACGTTGCTTCGGCTTCGACCATGTCTAGAACACAGATTCTCAACATTGCCGGTCGCGTGATCGCGCCGCATCGTGCCATCCCACCGTGCGCCGTCGGGGATCTCTTTAATTAATCTAATTGAAAACTGAACATTCCATTTTGTTACGGCTATAATTTTTACTGTCTTAACTGGGGCTCTATTTAAGGTATTAAGTTAATCAGTTAATTGTGTGCAACTGTTTCATTTGCATGACAAATATGCAAGATTATGCTTTGAAAGTAGGTACATAAAAATAAATATTTGCATATTTCGTTATTTAAGGAATACTGTGATTATTAACATATACAACATAATTACATATGTAATATTAGTAAGCTGGTTACCTTTGCTATCAAGATTCAACACCAGACACATAGCGCTGGATTATTCTATTAAAAGTTGCAGAATACAAAAGTTATTGAGGTTGAATACAATCGTGGTGCATTTGAAAAGCATTTTATAAAAGTACCTAACACAGTAAATTAGTATTATATTATGTTCGAATTATATAAATGCTAGATATTGTATTCGATTTCCCAAATACACCATAAACATAAACAAGTAATTAGATATGGAAAGCCGGCCGGCCGGCAACCAGCATCGAAGGCGGGCGGCGACATGGCGCGAGCGACGCGCGTGGGCGGCCGTGTGTACACAGAGTAGAGGCGTGGACTCACACGTATACAGAGCGGGGTGCAAGCGCCCGTGGTCCCGAAGACCTGGTCGGTGGAGTCACTCACTCAAAGTCACAGCGTTGAGCCGCAGTACCGTATCGCGGTGGCCGTTCGCGCGGCCGGTGTCTCGGGGACTGGCGCGCCGCGGTGCAGCGCCCGGGCGCACCCCGCGCCCGCCCCTCCGGCCGCGCCAAACGCCCTCCAGATGGCAACCGGCTGATATACACTACAGAAACCTCCAGAATCCGCCAAACGAAAATAACATGCATGAAACAAAAGAAGCCGACTCAGAACACAAGTCATAACTCCCATCGATTTAGCGAGATAGCATAATTAGTCCATGCTAGACTATGACAGGATTACCTTCACGGCTAAAGAATGTCGGATCGAATTAATAAATAAAGCCATTGTTGTTTATGTATGAGTTGCAATATTGGTCCTTCAGTTCGTTGAACATAGTACATAGAGTCGCAAAACTCTGGAAGAGCCTTCAGCGCTAGTCTGCGGCCGACGACCCCAACGGCTACGCTCCATCGCACTGCGCGCCGCCTCGCCGAAACTTCGCACTTCACTTTTCCACTAGGAACAGTCCACAGGTGAGCCAGCCGTGAAATTACCGCAAAACTGACGCAAAAAAACGGCCAAGCAACACCCATTATAAACAGAAACTGATCCTTAAAAAATTTAAGAAAAATATGAATCCTTGATAAGTAACAAGTGAAAGTAAGATGAAAGTAAGATACTAAAATTCTATTGAAATAGCTATCATAGACTGAATCGTGCAAATAATTTATCAAATAGCATTTAAACGAAAAGGAGAGTCTTAAACGGGCTTAAACTTAAACTCTATTCTTGAACACCTCAAGTAAAAAGCCAACTTAGTCAATGTCTAAATCTCTATTGTTAATGTAAATGATTGTGACAGGTATATAACTTGCAGTACCACGCAGTCTCTCATGGTATTAATTAGGATTTCTAGTACAACACCGCTTTCGCCAAATCTGGTTACATAAATTGAAATATAGGAAATAATATGTATATGCGTGCGAGTTCGTTCCAATAATTAACAGTCGAGTTTCGAGATCAAAAATTTTACGTAAAAAGCTCCATGAAATCACTATTTCCACATAACATGATATAATAATAACTATTCTCTAGAAAGATAATCGGATGATGCATGTTACAAAATAAGGCGTGTATTAACTAAGCTGGTGATATTGAAATATAGGAAATAATATGCATATATGTATATGCGTGCGATTTCGTTGTAATAATTAAGTCGTTTCGAGATCAGAAATTTTACATATAAAGCAACATGAAATCACTATTTCCACATAATATGGTATAATAATAACTATTCTCTAGAAAGGTATATCGGATGATGCATGTTACAAAATAAGACGTGTATTAACTAATCTGGTGAACAATAGAGACATTACGAAGTGACCGGATAAGGTAAAGTTTGGATCACGTCGTGCTGTACTGAATCCGAATGAGGCGGTGCTCGAGGCTCAACTAACACTACGCCGCTCATAATGACTATCCAAGCTATTATAACGTGAGTCATACTTGCGAAAAATCAAATAGAGATTTTGCTCAAGCACAATAACCGCGATGCAAATACGAGTATTAATGTCTTGTGTTGATTGCTCGAATAAATGAAGCGATGATAAAATAGTGATTAAACATTGTTAACTTCTCATGCCTTTAACGGATGAAACATAAATGAAATAGGTAAAGTAAACAAGTCGAATATATTTGATAACATTTACTGTTAGCAGGCGGATGTCACGATCCTTATTCCACGGTGATAGCCTCTGTCGCCAATTACGGACCATTACTCATGCGTGTGATACTTATTAATAAATTGAATTGATAGTTATCGATCTAACAAAGTATACGGTGGACTTTCAAGACATCAAGACAACAAGAAATTTATCGAACGAAAACAGTTTTTACTATTAAATTATAAAAGGGAACAGTATCGCAGCTGTCAATCAACGTAATGTAAAACTTTATAATTCCATGATAATCGCACAACAGAATTTGAGATAATTACGTCGTTTTATGTTTTGCGTCCAACAGATGCAAGCAGTTGACAACGATCCTAAAACAGAAATCCACAACATACACTAAACTAAAATAGTTATAAACGCATATCTCGGTAGACTGCCTCCTGAGGCGAATGTCGAATTTTTCATCATCTTAATAATTTGGAGGCCGGCTGTACGAAAATTGCTCGGTCGACGAACTTGTACTGCGTTCGCAAAAACAACAGTCTATAGTAGAAGTGCGTTTACGGACGCAAAACAGACGCCACAATGAAATCGTCGCAAGTCTGAACTAAGACAATTTTAGACGATTATAGTCATCTGAAATTGTCGACGATTCCTTGTGGCATCTGTTATACTTTTGCATAAGTGCTGTAAGTACCAATAAAGAGAAAGCTGTTTTTGCAATGTATAATTGTTTAAATCTTTTCATTTACAACCAATAAAAAATTAAAAGAAAATAAATATTTTTAATTATTTATACTTATCTACTTTATACAAATAAAAATAAAATAGTTTTCGTTGATAGGTCCGAATTGATTAAATTTTATTAAATGTTCGTTATAATCCGATGAGGTTTTAGGCAAAGAAAAATTGGAAAAGTTGCCCGAAAAATTAGAAAATTCGAGAAAAACTGAAAGTGCTTTTTCAGTGGGATTTTTAATTATATATAAAAAACGTAGCTAATAGTAAAATAATGAAATATTTTAATATGATTTTAAATAAATTAAAAGTCGCATAAAAGTTTATTACAATATAATTTATAGTACTGGGCACTTTTTAATATAATTAAAGCTTTTCAGATATAATGCTATATTATGGGCATTACGTCTGAAGTGGATTGTGCCATTATATGTATAGAAACCAGTTCAGACGATCGAGATGGTAGAACAATGGTTTAAAGCAAACATGGCTCGACAAACCAAACAGTACTCGACAAACAGCGGACATCGCTTCGCAATAACTGAACACCATTCCATGCAAATTTATTCAGTAAAAAATACGTCGCGACCAGGATTTAAAAGAACCACCTGATATGGACACATATCCACAGACGACTTTTTGATCAATTACCATTGCAATACACGTAAGAGCTTTTGTCCATCGAGCGATCACACGAATACAGTCAATCGATACAAATCGAATTTATGATGACTTATTATTTATTAATACTGTAGTAATGAAACGTGACAAAACAGTAGATTATATGTTTTTGTAATACTTACAAAATCAATACAATTTTCTGCACTATATAAAAGACATATAATTATATACAATAAAACTTTGTTAGACACAGCTTACAATATATACATACACACCTACAAAATACATAAATAACCAGCCGGCTTGAGTAATAGATGCATGCATATTTACCGTTGGAGGTAGATAAAGTCATTATTCAAGCTGAACAACTGCCTCAAGAATACAAGTGAATGCGAAATTATTATAGCTGAATATCGTATCACTGCACGGGGCTGTGTGGGCGCTGGGCGCTATGCATTCTGCAACCCTGTTCATGTGTGAACTGAGATAGTTTCGCTAGCTCTCGTGACGTGACGAATCACGATACAATTATATCCGCAAATTGTGTCGAATGATCAAGATGATAATTTTGTAAAGAATTCATACATACGCGACAAGTAACACGTGCCAACCTCACATACCGGTAGCACAGTAGCGTCCGCCTACTTTCTACCTTCTTGTTACTAACTGATCACATACATTTCAGCAAAAGTCACTAACCTCTGGAATATACATTTATTGGGTATAAAAGTAGCAAACATATGTAACACACAAACACAAAACTACAACGGCGTTTACAGTATAGGTACTTCTTACATTTCTTTCAAATTCGTATTAGAAATAGAACAACCATTAGGGTGAAATCACCTGATATCAAAGAATACATTGACGAATAAAACAACCGCGCAACCAGATCGACAGGTCGAGACCTGAGACACGTGCCCTATCTGATTGTAATGCATTATTTATGTGGAAGGATTTGCACTGAATCACAGCAATGAATAAAGTATATTGTCGAAAATAAATCTGCCACATATGGAACATACTCGCCTCGTCATAACCCAAAAATAATTATGACTACTATATTATTTATCATCTTTTCGGATAAAAATTACTTTTTAAGAGACTTCAAATTAAAAGTACAAGCCTACTAGTAGACTTTCTGTCGCTGTATAACTGTATTTAATTATAAGTACGAGTATTTGTATCGCATTTATGAAGTTATTTTTGTATGACACTTGAGTTTTGATTAGCAAAGGATAATTATTTTGTACTTTACGGTATTTATATTTTGAAGTCGGTTTAATTTTTTTTTAATAAATTCATTTATTTTTAGTGGTCTTATCTTAGAAATTAACAAAAATCTATGGTAGTCAGTTCTACAACTTCCATCCAATTCTGGAACGGAATATAAAAAAGAATCATAAAACCATGTAAAACCGTTAAAGAGTTATTTGATGTATTTTCAGTAGTCCAAGATCCAATACCGATGAAATAACCCTACGTAAAAACAATAATTGAAATCGGTTCATAAACAAATAAGTTATGCCCGATACATGTACACATTATCTATGTATGTATATATATATACAGACGAATTGAGAAACTCCTCCTTTTTGAGGTCGGTTCAAAAGTTATGAAATTGTTTAGGTACATGCGTAACTATAATCGTCTTGGTACTTCAGAATTAAATTAAACTCATTACAACGATTATTAGAAATACCAATTATGGAGTAGGAAAACTATGTTACAAATAATAATTAATATATATTTACCCAAAAGTTGTATGTGTGTATAGTAGACACACATCATACCGTACAGATAAGATTTTCTCTGGCTGTTTTCCAATAGTCAATTTATGATAGAACAAAAATGTACAGTATTTTCAAATATCGCGTCATCAATATGTTGTGTTGTGGAATGATTTTGCAAATTTTATTCTCGAATCTTGTACTCGTAGCGTGTCCCATTAATAATACTCGTATTTGTAAAGATGCTCATAAATTGCAATTCAGTAATCCCGCGCTATTCGATTGAAAGTATTACGACGTTTTTTATCAGCTCTCGGAAGGGACTCGTACCACAAAGACGACAAATTGAGAAAGTCAATCTGCAACATTTCTAGCCTAATATTATAATGCAAAAAAATTTCAAATACTATTTTAATATACCATATACATACATATATTGAACTTATATATTGAACTTGTGATGTGGCAAGAATATGTAAGGAAACTTATATGTATAATCAAGACAGTGTATTGAGTTGTTCTTTGTCAAAAGCAGACAAGTCTTTCGAACTTTCTCGGAGTGTCATGAATCATGACTAAAGAAACTTTGACAACGGCACAATTAGTAAAACGGAATATTAACACACAAATTCGTCTGACTCAAAGGCTCCAAGCTCCAACTAACTTCAAAAAAAGATCAGTCCCAATGAGCTTGCGAATTTTGAACAATCTTTAATTATTTGGAAACTTAATTGGAAATTTTCACTGCCCAGGACTCGTAATGACATTGAACATACTAAAATGACAGGCTCAATATCAAAAATGAATAGTTACGTTTATTGTATTATAGATAAGCTAAACTAGCGGTGAGAAGGCAGGGGTAGCACAATAACTTCAATAATGTCAAAGAGAGAGGGCTGCGGTGTGGCGCCGGCGGTATAACGAGCACGGCCCTCCTACACCGCCTGTATCTTCATATATTTTTATTGCAGGCGCTCCCTTACACCGGCCGCGACTAGACCACTCGACTGGAAATATAATCACTACAGATACGTATCGCTATGTAAACACAGAGAATAAAGCTATGCTGTGATTAATTGACGTACGTATAATAATTACACTTTAAATATTGCTGCCTAAGAGACAAGATATTTCTTCAGTGATTTCATCAACAAAAGGAAAATTATACAGTAGTGCAGTGAGAAAGTTTAATGATAAACGAAGTTTCTGATATATAATGCGATTATAGATAATTGCCGTCAACTGTTTACAATGCAAATGTGCCCAGCTCCGCCTGCAAATCACGCCACGCGTATGCCAACTCGCCCGACATGTCATATGGAGCGAGACTCCGCTTGTGCTTTTTCCTACGAAACAAACCTTGAACACAGATTACTTTCGCCAGCCGCACTCACAATCATCTATAACCACATCAATCATACTCAACACAAAAATCATACTCACACACAAAAATGAACATAAACACAGTATAAGTACGCAAATTTCACACAACATTACCAACATTTAACATTAAACCTATATTATTATATAAACATAGGTATATAATTCATATATATAACAAACATATAGTAACAGTTAAATCTAATAATTAGCGAATACCCATTGAACTATATTCCTATTCCAATATTTGGACGTCCGTGAATATATCGTTTATCGACATAAGAGTATGCTGTGGATTCTCGCTTTGGATATTAAGCAAAGTTTAGACATACCCATTTTCAATAATATAGCATACGTGTAACGATAGACGATAGGTCTATTTGTTTAGTCTTTCTTGACTGTAAATGCTAATGAGTCTACAATAGTCTACGGCTTGTTTAGCAAGTAGGGCTGTACACTCATTAATCAATATACTCTTTTTATGCATTAAAAGATAATTTTCGGAATTTCTAACCAATTTTAAGCTCCAGTCTTTGTGAACTCATCGGGTAATTGTTAAAGTGGACCATTATATTCATTTAGTTTAAGTATTTCGGACGGCAATTGTTCGTACAAACAAACGACTTTTCTAAAATTAAACAAGTTAAATACTTCGTAGTTGTTTATTTGTGTCAATGACTTAATCACGGATATGGACGAGACACGCGCTTTAGACGCAGTTCATAGGACTCAGCTAAAACCTGATAATAAATATGTGATATATTGATATCGTTCATTTAATAGGTTCCAGTTTAAAGAGAAAAATGAATATTTTGCTGCATACATTTATAGATTAAATATAAATCGTACAAATTTCAAATCCTAAGAGACCTATAACTCCTTTGAAATCAGTCGAGTGACCTGTGAGCTTACACTTGGAAAAATAACGCCAACGCCAAAATACAGTAACGCCGAAACATGGCTGTACCTATTTTAAAAACCGCCCAAAAACGTGTCACACACCGTCTCGTAGTAATTTCAGATTAAGTAGATGTCTCATTTAGCAAACTAATGTTAAATTGAAAAAAGAAACATAAGGATCCAAAATACCTATTATTTATTTACTTTTTGCTCACGTTTCTGTTTTAAGCTTACCAATTTACGCTTTTGTACGTTTCAGCTCATTAGGTGTGTAAAGAGGACGGAATAAACCAGCTGTGAGCTGTGACATACGAACAAACCAAAAGACGGGACGAAAACATCGGATATACATATGGTTATATACAATATAGATTCTATTTTGGCAACAGAACTCAAAAAAAACTACAAAGTTACTAAGATGGTTTTTGTTAAGTAGGTCATAGGTTTTATTTATTTATTTATATTTCTTAAGGCATTGGTAACAAGACCATCAGCCTAATGACGAAACTTCTGGAGAAAAATTAACTGTCCCTAACGCTCGTCCAGTAAAGTGATAGTAGACTTTACTGAAGTTAAAAAGGACTTCTTGGAAGAGCGCGAAAACTTCAGCTACATATGTTTATTTAGATCTCCTCCATTCTTTTCACTTACACAGAACTTTAAAACACAATATACTATCACTGTTGTACTTTAAAACTCCTAAAAATGTAAAAAATAGAAAATCTAAATAAAATGACAACCTCACTTCTCCCGTTCCCGCCAAAAAGTCCGCACAGGTTTTAGGGAAACAAAAACCCCTGCCTTATTTTTAACGTCAATTTAAAAACTAAAAAACACTGAAAGAAAAGGGTTTCTGGGTTATTTTAGTTTTTTTTTTAGATTTGAAATGAGATAACAAATAGTCTCCAACAGTGTCAAGGTTAGCATGGGTATGTTTAGTCGCGATGACTGTCAACTTGCTAACATGCGTTACCACAATAAGCTGTAATGCATCTTACTTATTCTACAAAACCTGACATGGTTTTCATTGCTTCTATGAATTTCCTGATGCCATCTAATACCTAAATCACCATAATAAAATTAATAACATAAAAAAGTAAAATAAGTACTCCAGACAATTACCTACACCGATTGTGTCTCTAAACTAAACACTTAAGTACTTATGTATACAGGGTTAATTTAACAATACTAATAACCTCTTAGTATTTTGTTCTTAACATTATTCCCAATAGCTTTTGGACTACGACATTTAAAAATTCGTAACTTTTTCTTTCATATAAAAAAAAAAATACATTAAATATTTCTGAAAATGGCACCTACTCTACCCGGTCGCTAAAGCAGGACACGCACAGCGCGGCGCGGGGGGGCTGTGCGGCGCTGAAGCCCGGTGCGCTTGCACTGTACCATTGGTAATACGTACAGAGTAATTACGTTTCAGACAGTACAACAAAACTTAACCAATATTTTTAAAGGAACGTATTAAGTTTTGAAATAAGTCGTAGAACAAAAGTTGTTAGGTATTTTATTTACCCTGTATAGAACGGGTGTGTACCTATTTTTTGGTCACATAGGAGAAATCTGCTCACAGATACCCAGCCCCTGCGGAGAGACTAGATTATCTGGGGCTTTTATCCATAAAAACTCCTGAGGTGATCCTCTTCGACGCGTCATCGAGTAGCTCCGAGATCTCCTACGGAACGTCCACCGGGGCGACTCTCACGCTTCCGCTGTGCTGAAGCACTTCTTGGGACCCCCTTTACTCTCACAGTGCCACGACAACGCGGATCTCAAGAACTGTCGTCCTCCTTGGGGTCGCATGGATAAATGATCGGAGCCACCTCTCCGATCGGTCGCGTGACCCTGAAGACCCCTAACCCCGAAGTCGCCTCTAAGGACGGTTGCGAACCACAATGGCCTTGCCTACAGGGCCGAAACCATAAGCTACAGGGCTGTAATATGGGTATCTACCACACAACGAACTGGGGGAGCACCCACTAACACCAAATTCTAAGACAGTTAAAACAATTCGTTTTCCCAAATTCATCAGGCCGGGAAATGAACCCAGTACCTTAACGACCCAGTCTTTATAATTTACATCAAATAATTTGTGAATGGGTGTGTATGGTTTGTACGAGCTAACTTGCGCGTGCGCGTCCGCAGGGCGCATGAGTAATCATTTATCGCCATATCAGCATTAGCGCTCAGCGGTCACAACAATGTTATCGCGCGATCAAATGCCGCAGACTGCGCGGGCATGAGGGCTTCGACACCGCTGCCTCATAACTTTTGTATCAAAGTATCAAAATAAACGTTGGAATGTTACGGTAGTACGAGCAACAGCTATTTGAAGAGATTTGACATCAATACTAGTTGTCTGCACTGTCGACACAAAACCGTACCAAAAAAAATTAAAAGAAAACCTACCCATTAAAAACTTAAAAAAACTAAGAAAATAAAATAGCTTTAATAAGAAGACTGTGGGCTTACTTCTTATTGGCTTCATGGTAGTGAAAGTGAAAAGGGTTTTTATAATGATTAAAAGACAGACTAGGAAGGTTTACAACGAGTAACTTCGAGTTGTGAAAGTATCGAGAAGACTTACGCATAGCCGACAAAACAGACCACTTACCTGGATTGGATATATCAATAAAATGAGGTTTACAACGCTGTAATTAGAACGAAATATAAGTCTAGGTGTCACTGGACGTAATTCGTAATAGTAGGACGCATTGAGACAGGTTACCCCTATTCAAACATCGAGTCCGACGACTCGTATTGCTAAAACGCATAATCCTATTAAACGGACTTTACGTTCACCCGATCAAAGGGTAAAAACTGAAAGAGGAAAGGCATTGGAAATTTTGTAGACATTATATATATTCACACTGTAGGGGTAGCTAAAAAGTAAAGCACCTATATTTTAGTTTTACTTATTATTGTGAATAAATACTTACCTATCTACCAAAAAAATAAATAACTTACATTGAAATAATCAAAATTGGTCCAAAATACGCATTATTCAATATTTTGATTCTCATTTCTGAACCAAACCAAATCCAGAACCAGAAAACCAGAACAAATTTACTGTGACACGGACTAATTGTAATGGAAACTTATAATGGTCCGTTTCCGCCATTTTTGTTTAGGCTTTGTTAAGGCCTTAAAAATAGAGCTAATTTCTCGTCTCAGCAACGACTAATATACGGCTTATTAATCATATAACATCACTATTATTTTTACACTGAGTGCACAAAGCCAAAAATTACACGGGCTTCATAATAGTGTGAGACACCGGCGCGGGGTTAGTGAGCTGTACCACAAGGGTGGAGTGAAAACAAAGTATCCAATTTCGCCCACTTCCCACTTCCGAAGCAATTACGACACAATATTGTGGGGCTGTGGCGGTGATCTAACCGCAGCCCAACTAAAATCTAGGCACAACAACGGCAATCTCGTTACGGTACATAAAATACTCTTATTGTTTCGCCTAAGGTTTTTCGCAAGACCTATTCAAACAAAGGAACCTGTGTACAAAATACCATATAAAATCAGCAGGTGCTTTATGTTTATTCCTTTATTGTCTGGTGTTCAATACCCATGAATTTTCCTCGACGTTTTAATCAATAAATACTGATAATTCGCCAAGAAGGCAAATTAAGTAATTGACAGTAACTCAATCTATATATAAAATTATAGTCGTAAATCACAGTAATCCTCTCTGTTCATACGTCGAGCTGTCAGAGTGGTGACGGACTCTCTAAGGGAACACCCCTCTATAATACAATGTGTCAACAAGTCGGATTACGAACACTATATTACTTCGTTTTATTCCTTCAACTAAAAAGCTTCTAAACGCTGATATCTCGGATGTTCCCTTCGGTTAGCTATTATTAATATTCGTGATTAAATGTTATGTTGACCATTACTAGATGGTAACACCATCGTTTGAGTGCTGTTACTAAACGAAAATTTACCTTAAATTTTGAAGTTGGTATTTTTGAATGGCATTGTATAGACTCAGCTGTTACTTTGCGGAAATCTATTTCATATGATAAATTCCTAAAATCTTTAGCTATTTTCCGCTCAAACTCTAAAAACCATCAATCGACACGTGTTTCGCCTCTCAACGAAGTAGCCTCAGGATATCCAGAGATCAGACTCGGTCAACTAACCAGCACCGAATCGGTCTGTTTGTTCGGTGCTGGTTAGCTAGCTAGAGGCGAAACACGTGTCATTTGGTTGTTTTTGGAGTTTGAGCGGAAAATTGCTAAAGATTTTAGGAATTCATCACATTTTTGAACGGCAGTTTTAAAAACGGGCAGTCGAGAATTACACGTCATGCGAAAGCACGTCTTTTCGTTTTATCTCCGTACATCCTAACATCCTACGTTTCCACTTCTATATACGAGAAGGACGAAAAGCTTTCACTTCAATGTATTTTAATGTAAGCTACCTTTTGATTTTAACGTCCAAAATCAACCTCTTGAAATATACCACAAACAAACCCTTTTCGTCGTAGTTTAAATACAATAGAAGGGTGTGAAAATAAAAAGTTCTAATATTTACAAAAGCAAGATCTTTTGAATATGAAAACTTGTAGCCCCGACACAACAATCCATTAAACACTTAAGACATTTGAGGGCAGCCTACATACTGTAACACCAAAGTACGAAAATCCTTCACGCCTCTCGTGACCTATGTCGCAGAAGTTAATTAAAGGGTTTAAAGCTTACTACGAGTACCATATGTCCCATTTGTCTGGTCTTACTGAACACTACGTATTTCAGAGAAGTTGTCGCAATCATGTGACTCAATATGATAATGCAAGTGCGTACTTGAGAAACGTGCCAATCAATAACACCAAATCGCGTCATAACGGCTAATTTTATCGATCACAATACAATAATAGTCAATTTAAAAGATAAGTAATATTATAATGCACATTATATAAAAATATGCGCGTGCAAATACAATGGCAATTATTATAGTAAGTATATAAATGTTATCATATTTTTAAACATTGCGTCATAACTGCTCGAATGTATATTTTTGTTAAATATTGATCTATAGGTTGTATTAAATTAACGTATAACTTTTGAACATTATAATTATCCTGTTCATAGATTCATGACTCATAATGGTATTACGTAGATAAATGTTATTATGAACTGCAAGGTCAACAAGAGGAAATGTATACAAATTATAAAACATTTTGAACAATCGAGTATGAGTCAAAACTGTAATATACATAAGTCGGTAAGGGAGCGAATTCTTGCGCAGTCTGAATTGTACAAATATTTAGGACCAAAAATGGTAACATTCAATAGGAGAAAATCCCCAAATAAAACACATTTCCTTGTAATAATTATTCTTGAATATGATTACTGCATTCGAACAACGTCAGGTATTTAGTCATTCCGCTCCGTTATACCATTATGATGTTATATTTTTGATAAACAGATAACACTTCAAAGGAATATTTTATTTTCCCTATTATATCTACATGCTTATAAAAAATCGATTCAACAGTTCGTACCTCACAGCTCTCGTAACGCTACCAAGACACGGTCACGGCTAATTTTATTCATGTACTTACCTGGATTTACAGCTAATTGTCTGTACACTGCGAGCGCAACGTCATCTTCGCTTACGAAATCCCAAAGACCATCACAAGCGATGACAACGAAGTCTTCGTCGCCGTCTAATTCCACTGAAACGATCTCTGGTCGTGCCGTTACGTAGGGTTTGTATTGTGCATCACCTGTCAAACAAATATTAAGAGTTTTATTGAACAATATAACAGGTAAATACACTGTGCCTACAGACACAAAACATGTATGAACACAGATGTTGTTGCTTTATAATATCTCGCATTTCTACAAGACCAAGAACACAAGGAACTATATATATATAATGAAAATAGTTTTCTTTGTCACGCAATCATGTGAAATTTACTGAACGTATCGGTATGGGACTACTCGTATGACCATTCGACGCGGAATCTTTTGTAGATGGTTTGAGGCTATTTATTTTTTGATTTCAAAAGATTTCACCATTCTTCAAACAAAAATCTACTACAGGTACAATATTTTCATTTACTCCTAGCGAAGCGGGCGAGTAACGGCTTGTATAATAATAAAAAACAATTCAAAAATAATAAATCTATTTTTATGCAAATACAATACAATTTATATAAAACGTCACCGTATTTGAATTCATACTTGTAGCTTATTAGATTACGAAGCTTAGCTGATAAATCCACTATTATATTAAACGAGCAATATTTGTATATATACTGGATTTCGCTTTCTCAAAAACGGCTCGAGCGATTTCGATGAAATTTACAATTCTGGGAAAAATTTACCTTAACAGCACAGGGGCCGAGTTTAGGTCTACCATGCCGAAGTGCGCGGGTTCGAATCGTGCAATGTGGTCAGACCTTTTTTGTTTTTTTTTTAAATATTTTGAAATAATATGTCTGTTCAGTTTGCAACGAGTACCTATTAAAAACACAATATCACTTTAATAGTGTACTTATAATAAAGAAAGTTCAGACAGCCTGTCCTAGGAAGTGAGGAAAATAAAGACAAATAAAATGTAGATGTGTGGGTGCTGTTTTTGAAATTTGCAACAGAGTTAACCTCAATAGCACAGTGGTTCGAGTGTAGGTTTACCATGGTGAAGTGCGCGGGTTCGAATTCTGCAATGTAGTCAAGTTTTTTTTTATAAAACACCGAGTAAAGCTCGGTCACCTAGATACTAAATTATAAAGTATGATATATCTTTAATAAAAAAAAATCAGAATATCTTGTGAACAACCAACCAGTGCTAATACGACAGTGGTACAATTAAACTGTACTTATACCGTGATAAGCATAATTGGCTATATCATATCAAGACGGACATTTATTGTATGCCGCATAAAGTTTTATCAAAGAATTTGTCAGTAAATGTGACAACGACGGAGTGATCACATTTTCGTGTCATTTTACTACAACGTGAGATATTCATATCGATATCGTAATGTTTGTCAAATATAAACATATAGTATATAAAATTGTAAAAAACACACCAAGAGCAGCACAATAAACTTAAGTCATACTTTTCCGTAAACATTTTGTATAGAAAGTAAAAGGATACTACTAGTGAGGGGAGTTTCGGGAAGTACCTAATCTCCCGTGGAACGTGATATCGATGAGCTATAATATTATGTATTGAGGGAACAGCCGCCATCGAAAGTAGTGAAAGAAATGTCAATATTATGTTTTAAGCATCCCGTCTTATTTGATACTTTTCCAGTCATAGTGCCGTAACATTTCGATAAAAACTTTCGCGTAATATTATATAATTTTATCAATCTTACATGTCGCTTAACTGGATCGAAGATATTAAATACATTTATTTGCTATTTGTCAAAACGTATTATCTGAGTGTATTATAAAACTGTTAATAATTAGTAATTATGGTCCATTAATCTTGATAACTTTAATTGTACTCATGTACGCAATAAGCATTAATCAATATGCTTTGAACTATTTAAAAATATTAACACTATTTATAAAACACATTGAAACAAATCGGTGCAACGAAATCACACCTCAACATCGCTTCTAGCTTCTAAATATATATATGTTTACAGACGACGAACCAGAACCAAAGAGTGGCAGATTGATCTCTCACCGCCTGTACAAATTCTTTAAAACAACCTTTATCTCTTGACCAACTTTTGCGGCCCGTATAGTAGTATAACCAAATGGTACATTCTACATTTTTCTCCCAGATCAGCACGTGATTAGAACGGAACCAGCATGAAATGATGGAAATGTCAACGTATGAGTGTTTAGTTACCTTTAGTTTATAATCTATATCGCGAGATTGTAAAATGTCGATAAATTGTGAACTGTACCATACTGGTTACAAAATAACGTAATAATTTTCGATAGTTTATAATCTATCCATGTCAAACCGTAAAATTGTGAACTGGCTTCATACTTGCATGCGACGGAACGCGCCTTGCTCGCCGATTGGTTTAACGTCGTGTGCCCCACGGCGCCGTCTTTGGCTGTCATTCGAACATATACAAACAGATGTTTTTGTGGTTTTTAATAGTTTAAAAGTTATAATAGATTTACATTTAATAGTAAAATTAAACCTACGATTAACCGAACAAGTGAAGTTTCAGTGGCAAATAACTGTTAGTCGCCGAACATAACCTAAGTTACAATACCGACCAATTAGGGATGGATCACAATTTTACGGGTGGTAAAATCGGACAGATTGTGAATTCTGTCGGTAAGTGCAGGTTCGTTCACAATTTGACGGTTTAATATGGATAGATTATAAACTATCGAAAATTAATACGTTATAATGTGAGCAGTATGATACAGTTCACAACTTATCGACAGTTTATAATTCGCGAGATAGATTATAAACTGATGGTGTTCACGATCATACGGTGACTAAAATATTTATAAAATTAAAAATAATATCACTTTTTCTAATAAGAAACATTTGATATATCTCTAAAAATCGGCATCTGATTCAGAGTTTTGCAATCGTATCATATCATTATTCATTTTACTATCTTGATACATTTTCTAGAACATTATGATTAACCTCGTAAAATATTATCGCATTAATCCTTCCGTATATAAACTTACAGAACTAATTACATTAATACCAATAGCATATTTATTACTGTTTCAATTTTATTAAGACAAGTTTATATTCGAATTCTGTCGACTATCGCTATTATTAAAATGAAAATTAAAAGCTTGGAGTGCTGTCAAATTTTGAAAGAAATGATTCGGCAGTAATATCGATAATGTACAAAAGACGCATCTCTACTAAGTGCAGCATGTTTTCAAAAGTGATCGATACCCATAGTGGTGTTGGGGTTGGTGTTACGAGGGTCACATGGAGGGTCCGACAGGACACGCTGGCGCCCGGCGCGCGCACTGCAGTAATTGAGTTGTAAATTGATGCAACTATTCTATTGTTTCCAAATTTTGAATAACACGTGGGTAGAAATTGTCATATTGTATTCATTCATATAGAACTAGTTATTACAAAGTGTTATTGTTTTTAATGGTTTAATCGTAGAAGTTACTTGTATTTCGTTCAGTATACAAAACCCACACAGTTTGAAATCATAATGATATAGCACTGTACATTGACTTATTAGAGTATTAGACTATCTCGAAAAGCGAATTAAAAAAAACATTATCGTCGATAAGGCATAACAGTACATAGAATCATAAAACTTTATACAACTTTTTATAGCTAATGTTTTTAGCTAAGAACATCAATAACAGGGACGTTCAAAAACATAGAAAACAGGAAATTAATTGACCTCCAATAGAACATCTCCTCCGCCCTCGTAAGGCATGATGTTAACAGTATAATGGTTGGCGCGCGTCGCTAATGATCGCGACTTATTGTGAACGATGACTGCGCCCTACATCCCGCACAGAAAGCACTAACAATAAAACGACCGATTAACTCTGCATATTCACCAGTAGGGTTCTTTATCACCCTTCATGAAGATGTTGCATGTTGACTTTTATTCTATAAACACACTATAACATTATTTATACTGATTTGATTGGTCTTTTGACACAGAACTGGGTTCTAAATAGGTCTCGAATTTGGTTCCCTACTGGATCAAATTAATAAACAAATTTTTCTGAATTGTATTAGAGTCCAGGTGTTAGTTGTGTGATATCACATCATAGATTTTCTTGATATGTAATACCATAAACATAGTATAATCCGTTAGGTATACTAACTTTAAGGATAATACCGAAGAAACCTACAAGAAGTTGACAGAATATCTTTTGTAGGTAAAATATGAGATTGATTTCGCAAGGAGCTTAAAAACAAGTAAACAAATAACATTTGGTTTTTGTAACATTGTAAATAGTAGAAATTTGTATTTCTTTTGTATAATGTAGCAAATATATAATATCAGAGATGTACAAAATACTTTATTGTATTGAAATATAAAATGTAAATACATTCATATTATTTTTATTTCTTCTTCAACTGGTTTACATTACAACTGGGTTACATCAGAACAAAAACATGATCAACAGACCTCGGTCTACACTATTTTCCAAATATTATTGGAAATAAAAAAAAAATTAATGGCTTTTAATTTTCTTTATTTATGTATACCTATAAGTAAAAGATTTAAATATAATGATTTGTTCGAAGACACTGTCGCCTATTTTTCTTGGATGTGGCTATGGTCTCAGTATCACGCCACCATTTTTATACATTTCACACAAGAACAACATTACCATTTCACACAAGAACCACGTTTTTACTAGTTCAGACCTTTCTACTCTAGTGGGCAATGTCAGTAACTTTCGTACACTTTATAGATGATGTTGGTAAAATTTTACAGCAAAAAACCTAGTCTGCATTATTAAAAAAAATGTCCGGAAAAGTAATTTAAATACAATACAAAAAGTTTTTTGTATTTACATTATAAATGCAACTAAATATTTCAAATTAGTCACATATCTGGTACACATTTTGAATACATATAAAAATAAGAAAATATTGCGTAATCCAACATCTGTTGTTAGACTTAAGGCGACGCGTTGATAAACAATAATTTAATTTAAAATAGACCTTCTGCTCTATGCAAACGGGCGCGCGCTTACTTACGATAAATACAAAACAACAGTTATTTTCGTTTATTTTAAAAACTATTTAAATTTTTAAAAATCTAACTATCATTTTGAAGAACATATTTATATTAAACTATACAGAAAATTTAGAAACATAAATCGGTCCCGTTGCTCCGAAAAATGTAAATCTCTGTTTTAAAAGAGGTTTCTTTGATATTTTTTTTTTTGTGTTACAAAAGTTAAGCAGTCGTGTAACGTAACTGATAAAATGAAGACAATGAAATGAAGAATCAGGAATCGAATATCACTTTGATACGTTTTATAGTCACTTAATTGAGATCCCTGTCGTCAAAATTTCAAATGCGTCGCCTTAAATTTCACATTTTTAAAAAACTTATCTGTGTGAAACGAATAAAACGCGAATGTATGTATAAATTTTTTTGTAATATTGTTTTTAATTTTGTAATTTTGTATTACTGTTCTTAATTTTCTAATAAATAATAAATTAAAAGAACAGTTCCTTCATAACAGTTATTTTTTACTACATACATTTGACAACGTGTTGCACGCTGTGGATGTCCAAGCTCTGTACGTAATGGGTGAGACGCAATGAGACGTTTATTTTGTGTTTTCGTGTTTTGTACTTTCAATAAAAATAAAATGTTTTATTAACAATTTGAACAACACTATAATAACGAAATGACAATACATACATACGTACGTACATATCTTCACGCGGTATCCTTAACGGGGTAATCAGAGAGGAAGGAGCGCCAAGCGTCTCGAAATTATAATACACAGTGATTTTATTGTCATATTATATGACGACACAAAAAATCCTAATAAGAGATTTTTAGAATTAAAGTAGGTACTGACTTGAAAAATATAAATAACACATTGTATAACATTGTCCTATGAACGAGTACTTCAAGTGTGAGAGAAACACATTTCTTTGTACTAAGTGACGATTCCGTAAAACTTTGTAACCTATACAGGGAACGTTTAAACTGGTACTTAACTGTAAAACAAATTTTATAGTAGTAATAAAACTTTGAGTTCCCATGGAAATAAAATGTTTTCGTAAACCTTATTTTATAAGTACATTTTGTTACAATTAGTCACTTAAAGTAAGATGTAAATAAACACAAAACTAACTTATGCGTAAAGGCAACAGTTTTTTTTATTTTAAACTGTATAATTCCAATTATTTTTATATAATATGTTTAATTGTTTATATGAAATAAGCGCAGTCAACAGTTGCTCTCAAAAGTGGATAAAAAACTAGGAATAGCTATAGGCTTTTTATTCATTTATAAGACCGTCGAAAATGATGAAAGTTCATAGAAAATGTATATGTTATATCGCCCAAGTGGCGGATCAACACACGTTATGACGTTACATCAGTTGTGCTCCCCGAATCCCCATTGTAAAATGTTGTATGTATACGCAGATAGAAGTTTCATTTCTTCAACAAATAACGGCTTCTATTCAGGTTAGGATGAAAAGCACGCCTATTTAAGTTTATATAAAAATCGGCCCAGTACGTGTCGAATTACGCACAGTGAAGGGCTCTGTAATCAGTACGTACAATATTCATTGAATTGGTAGCAAAAATAAGTTTGTATTTAACAAAGACATCGTGAACAACAATATACATAATTATTCCTGCGGCGGCTTAAAGTGTAACTGAAAATATCTAGTCTTATCTCAAGAATACATAACATATCCTATTCAAATTTATTTTGGTTGAAAGTACTTTTATGTTCCACTACTTTACATTTTTTCGGAATTTTCCTGCATATAGTTGAAAAAATAGAAGAGGACACACTTTTTACGACTTTAGAAACGCATGTTATTTCACCAACTCTTGACTTAAACAAAAAAGGCATTATGAAACCTCTATATATCATTATTGAAGTCCTACCTAAAGATTTTACCCTACACGCTTATGTGCACTGGAATTTTTCTTCATCCTTCAGTTATACGTATGGAGTGCCATCTCTAATTTATTTTTTTTCACTACACTTTTGTATAGTGGTTTATGGAATACACCCACTATGGAGTACACTATGGAGTACCTTTCAAAACTTCATCTATACATGTTATACAAAGTAGTAAATGACAATATTCTTCAATATTTTCCGACTCCGTGTAAAACAGCTGTGACATACCGACAAACAGACGGACAGGACGAAATAATAAGGGCGCTTTCAATTTAGGCGGTGGAGTCAGACCGCTGTCGCACGTTTGTCGTGCAGCTACAACGGTCCTACAGCAGGACGGTTGCAGGACGGCAGCAGTCCGACACCTAATGTCTAAAAGTCTAAATTGAAAGCTTACAAGGCTGCCAGTGTGATCGTATTTTAGTCACGTCTATCAATTTCTGACATCAGTCGAACCATGAATTCGGACGAAGAAGCGTTACTGTTAGTGCTTTTGTTGAAAAAACATAAACGAAAACGACGCCGCCAGAGAGCATTACCCATGTTTTCTTTATCATATAAAGCAGGTGATTTTTACAAGGTTTACCCAAGTATAAAAGAAAATTTAACCAAGCGGGACGTACTTCTATTTCATTTATAAACTTCTGTGTTTATATCATCCATAATTTATGCAAAACTGTTATACAGGGTGTATATGAAAACGGGACAGTTACTTTAATGGATGAAAGGGCATAACTTTAGTATGTAGTTACAAAAAGAATTATCGAAAAAAACGTATCCGTTTAAGAGTTATGACCGTTTTAATTTTCAAGTGTTATCCCCACCATTTCTCGTAAAATTGGGTTGATCGTGTACAGTTACAGATTTTAAATCTTACGTATTTTTTTATTTTGTAATAATTTCATCCGTTACTGAAATACAGCCTGAAAACCATTTTGGAAAATAATGCGTATACCCCAATGGGTAACCGCGACTTCCTTCGCGTATAAATTATAGGCTATGTGCTATTCTGATGTATAAGCTATATTATTGTAAAGTTTCATCAAAATCCGTTCAATAATTTTTGCGTAAAAAAGTAACAAACATCCATACATCCATTCTTACAAACTTTCACATTTATAGGAATTTATCCAAAAAAAGTAATATTCGCCATCTTGGATTTGAAAATGAACGTCATTTTTGTAATCAACACCCCGAGAAACCTAGAATGTAATATCCATGTCGATTTATCCAAAAAATTAATATTCGCCATGTTCAATTTGAAAATAAATATCATTTTCGTAATCAGCACCCCGAGAAACCTAGAATATGACACCCATGTCGATTTATCCTAAAAAGTAATATTCGCCATCTTGGATTTCGAAATGAACGTCATTTTCGTAATCGGTAATACCTAGAATTTGACACCCATATCGATTTATCCTAAATAAGTGATATTTGTCATCTTTGATTTGAAAATTAATTATTAATTAAGTGAATTTTACTACAATACATTAGTGAAAACGGCACTCAAATCGGTTAAGCCGTTTCTAAGATTAGCGCGCACAAACGCATAGACAAACAGACAAAAATTCTAACAATCATTGTTTTGGGTTCTATTGTGTCGATAAAGACCCCCAATAATAGTTTTTCTCATATATCTTCCATGTACAGACAGCGATCAGTTACATTTTTATTATGTGTATAGAATGATATCGTATGGTATTATTGGTGATAGTGTGTTAATTTACAATAACCTTATTATTAATACATAAGATTGTAAAAGCAGGTAAAAAAATCCTTGCATGGCAATGATACGAAGTTTATTAAAAAAAACATTTAAAATACAATTTGATGTTTCTTGCTTGACGTTCACATAATATATTTGTATCGCCATTTACGTCATTTTGATTTGTTATGTGAAATTGACAAGGATAAGACAATATGTCTCCATATATTATATCGTCAGACAATATTTAAAAAACATGATTATGAATTTAATAAAAAAGAGCTAAGTTACGTCATTATTATAAAGAAATAATACACGCGTAAATAGAATTATTAATGTTTACCATTGACACTCGAAAAAGGGCATTTTATTCATCGATAACAGTGAATAAAACTCTCTTTTACTCACTGAGTGAATAAACATTTTGAATTTGGAACAAGCACGAATTATACGAATTAACTGTACAGTAGATTACACAACAAGTGAAAAAAAGGGAATTATCGTCAGACAATATTTAAAAAACATGATTATGAATTTAATAAAAAAGAGCTATGTTACGTCATTATTATAAAGAAATAATACACGCGTAAATAGAATTATTAATGTTTACCATTGACACTCGAAAAAGGGCATTTTATTCATCGATAACAGTGAATAAAACTCTCTTTTACTCACTGAGTGAATAAACATTTTGAATTTGGAACAAGCACGAATTATACGAATTAACTGTACAGTAGATTACACAACAAGTGAAAAAAAGGGAATTTAATTAGAGGGACTAAGTTGGATCCCGAGAGCGGCGAAGGATTCTAGATTATAATCCTGAGCGGAGCGAGGGATACAAGGACCGAGATGTTTTTTTTTTCACGAGTTGTGTACTCTACTTTTTACCATTGACTGCGAGAAAATAAATAGTTGTACAGTATTTACATTTACCAAATTTTATTCTATAAGTAGATACATTTTATTTTATTAAATATAAAAATTTGAAATTTATAGTGAAATTAGAATAGTTTTCGAAATTCAGTGTTATATTCTTGTTTCGTTTTAAAACGGTCGTATTAGATAACACTTGGCTATTTGACAAAGTTTGTCGTTGCCGTTGCTGAGAAAGCTGTAATGTAGTCGTTTCACCAGGTTTTCCTTTCGATGTTGAAGACCGCGCCAGAGATAGCGGCGCCCAAGGGTCAACAGTAGACGGGTTCAGATTTATACTGTCAACTATTCGGCTGCATCTTTTGGCTTTATTTTCGATCGAATCCTCAATATAGCTTTCTGCTACTGTGCTTGACCCCCATCCTCCGTGGCGTTTCAGTTCTGTAAGATCAGCACCTGAATTTGCTAAAAGGGTGGCAGAGCTTCTACGGAAGCAATGTCCTGTGTACTGTTCTGGACTTGATAGATTCAAGAATGTGGCAATCTCTTTTGGCATCGCACCTATTTTGTTGATTCCAATAGGTTGCCGAGTACATTTTCCGCCATGGTATTGTATGAAAAACCTATCGGTTTTTGTATTAGCGGGCCGTAAAGCTTGATATTTTTCGACGATATTTACGTATTCTTGCCGTATCAAGAACGTTCTATCAATTTTTGTTTTCGTAGCAGTTAAAACGATCAATAACAAACTTTCCAAGTGTTTCTGGATGTCGTTTAAGTTATCTTTAGTAATTCATTACTGCGACAGGCCCCATTCACGCCGAAAATTAGCACAGGCTGTGAACAATATAAAAAAAATATGTATTTACAGGAAAACTTTTAAAGTACAGTAGGTTTGTAGATAAATATGTACTAAGTAGGTACTTACTTTTACGGCCAGAAAACTGTGGTCAGGCGCAACATTTAGAAAACGCTCAATGTTTTGAGAGATTAGCACTCTAGATTTATTTGGCTTATTACCCTCGGACAGCCGTTTTAAGTATGTCACTAACTTTGAGTAGTTAGAAAAATCAATGCTGTGTTTCATTCTCACTGTGGCTTTTAGCATAGAATATATGTTCCAAAGGACCGACGGCTTCTTAGTCTTGGTTAATTCATTGAAATAGTTAAGAAATACGGACTCTGAGAAGGAATTGGCGCCATTCGTGGTTTTCCAGTCGCAAAACAAATTGTATGTTTTCAGGTACAACTCTCGAGATTTTGGCGGCAACAAATTATCCACTATAATTGCTGCTTTAGAACGAAATGATTCCGGAGTCAGTGTCTTATTTTCGTTATTGGAAGACCTCATTTTATTATAATAAAACAACAACGATAACAGATAGAAAAAACCTCAGTAAAATTGGCAGGATATTTTTTTTCTTAATTTAATTAATAAAATTCATTTAGCCAGCCAATACTTTCAGCACGTTCTATTAAATATTTTGTACATAATTAATTCGTATAATTCGTGCTTGTTCTAAATTCAGAATGTTTTTATTCACTTAGTGAATAAAAGAGTTTTATTCACTGTTATCGATGAATGAAATGCCCTTTTTCGAGTGGCAATGGTAAAAAAAATCCCTTTTTTTTCACTTGTTGTGTAATCTACTATTATCTACCGAAAATTAGAAAGTCCGTCTTTTTTAGCATTCTGGACTTGTCGTTTTTACAATTTTTGAAAGAACACTTCCACATGTTTGCTGTTAACGTTTTCGAATACTACTAAAACAAATGTGCACTCGAAAACTCATTTGAGTAAATATTTGGTTCAGATATTTTTGGAATGTTGATTGTTGTTGTTGTTTTTATATGTGATCAAAGCCTACCGTAGATATTTATTTAGGACATAGTCACTCAAAAGGGAGAAATAAAAAAAAATTTAGAAAAAAATTGAACCGAGCAAAAAAAAATCCCGAATAGTACAAAATAACTATCCTATACTAATCAAAACTCTAGTACAACAATAACTTTATAAATACGATACAAATACCTATATAATTAAATTTAACAGTTATTGAAGTCAGTGCCAAATCAATGTGCAACAACAGAAAGTCTACCGACTTCAGAATCTGTCAAAGAACAACATTGAGTACCAACAACTCGGGAGTCGCGATTCACAGGCATTCCCCTCTGTCAAGGTATAAGTAAAAAAATAACCACCGCACAATAAAAACTAATTTTGAATCGATTTGTTACATTTCTGTAATCGAATTCACTGCGTCAATTGCTCCGCATAATTGTCGTCTTATACCGTCAGGTGCAACGAAAAATCCGCCACATTTAACTGCAGTACATTGTCGAGACTTTTGCAGATGGCAGTAGTAGATCCGTAAGAAGGGGAGCGATATAAAGCAACGATAGTTGCACCATCCGAAAACCTAAGGATCAGACCTTCGTGAAAAACTGGAACGTTAAAAGAATAATATAGTCCCACTTTCACATACGCAATAGTGCAATTGCGTATGTGAAAGTTGGAAATCAAAATGAAGGTGTCTTCATTTTGGTTTCCATGTCTAGAATTGTATGAGTTAATTCCAGTGACAGAAGGAATGTAGGGGGGCTTACTAAGCCAGCACTCAGAAAGTAAAATTATGTCAGGCACGCATTTGATCCTACTTAACAATAACAAAAGATTATTGAAATTGCAATTAATGCTTCTTATATTTACATGAAGAATTTTTAAATGATTGTTAGAATTACCTAAGTGTGTATCACAGCTTTCAGGGGAGCAGAGCTTTCAGGGGAGCAGATGAACGAGGTGGAAACTGAGAGTAATTCAATGTCTGATGTAACCGCGTTGAGATCAGCCATACTCCATAACGAGGAAGAACAATGGCACAATCAAAGTATAGATCAGACGTAGTATTAACTATATACATACCTTGTTCAAGGAGAAAGCATATTAACATTAAAACTGCAAAAATCCCAATCGACTCAATCCCACCACAATGTAATTAAACGTATGATTGTGTAAGAGTAAAAGTGTAAGAGTGTGTACTGTCAGTTTTACTTAATATACAAGAAATGAAAAATAAAAATACATCCGGAACAAAATTACAGACATTCAGAATACAGACACTATGATGATATACATTTTTTATAATAGTGACATAATACAACACAATTTTTTTTCCTTTAACTAGTCATTTTTGCTGCTTTATCTTATCAAAATCAGCCTCAGAGTAATGGACCACCTTCCCTTTTACGAATAAAAATTTTCCGTTGAAACCCAACAAAACTTGAAATCGTTTACTTTAGCAAAATCTCTAGACAGAAAGAACAGTTTTTCATCTTAGAGGACAAATTCTCAGAGATGAATATTGGTGTTTGTTATATACAATTAATGACTACTTTAAATTATTACGATATATTTTTATTTACAATTGTTCATAACACTTATGAGACTCGATCATAATCTACCGTTGCTAAGCAATAACATTTTAAGAAAAGAATGTCATATATGACACGCCGTCATGACGATTTCTGGCTGCGGCACCAGAGGCTTTGGTAGGAGCTGGTCCAGATGACGCGTCCACTGCAATCCTTCGTCGGTCTGTACAGCATAATACAGTCTTTCGAGATGTTGAGTCACGGTAGCAAACACCCATCTTTTCCCAATTTTAGTGTAGTTTATCACCTGCACTGTATCACCAGGTAAGAAATTTCTGATAGGAAGTACAATTTCATTTAAGTGAGGTTAAATGGTAGAACGGTTCTTAAACAAGGTGTGTAATTTAGTTCTCACATCTCTGCCAAACATAAGTTCATATGCTGTGTGATCACTTGGTCTTGGTGTGCGTCTTAATCGAGATTTAATGGTATTGTTACCATTAAATCTTGTCGGCTAAATCTCTCACCCTCCATAGAGCGCAGTGCTGGTTTAATGATTTGTACGAATCTTTCAGCTTGTCCATTGGTAGCCGTATGGCGCTGTAGTTCTATGCGTAGTGCCACATTCAGACAGAAACTGATTGAATTCAGTCGAGGTGAACTGTCGACCATTGTCCGATACTGGAGTGTAGGGCATTCCTAATGTGGAAAACATTTCGCGCAATTTTTTGATACACCAAACGCTAGTTATTGTTTTAGTTGGAATAATTTCTACTCATTTCGAATAGGCATCTACGACGATGAATAGATATTGTCCTTGGAGTGGGCCGGCAAAATCTACGTGAATTCTCTGCCACGGAGCAGTCGGATCTTCCCAATGGTGAAGAGGTGCTTTGGTTGGTTCCTTTTGTTCTAATCGACATGCTCTACATGACATCATCTTATTTTCGATATCTCGATCTATGTTTTTCCAATAAATATAACTGCGTGCAGGAAGCAATTTCATTTTTAATATATCAACATGTCCTGAATGTAATTCATCAAGAACACATGCTTGTAATTTTTGTGGAATTACAATTCTACATCCTTTAAATATACAGTTGTCTTGTAGAGTGAGATCATTATTATTGTATCCGTGCTCTCTTAATGAACGTCCTGATTTAAGTGCTTCTAATAATATTTTGACTTCTGCATCTTTGTTCGTTTCTACGGTAATGGTTTTCGGGTTTATTTCTAATTTATTCATTTGTCTAATTTGATATACACAATGTTGATCTATAGAATTTTCTTTAATTTTTCCACAGGGAGTCTAGAAAGGTATCCTGCGTTACTATTTTTTTGTGATATTCGATATACAATGTCGTAATCAAATCCGGAAAGAAAATGAGCATAATGAAACAATCTCATTGTACTGAGCGCTGGTAAAGTTTGATTGGGATGAAAAATTGACGTTAAAGGTTTGTGGTCTGTAACTAAAGTGAATTTCCGACCATAGCAGTAATGAAAGAATTTTTTCAGTTCCCAGTATATAGCTGTCGCTTCCTTATCTATTTGGCTGTATTTTTTCTCGCTAGACGTCAAAGATCTTGATGCAAAAGCTATGGGTCTCTCTGATCCGCCAGGATATTTGTGTGAGAGAACTGCGCCTAAAGTTGGTGATGCATCTGTAGCTAGCACAAGCGGTCTGGAAGGATCAAAATGGGTAAGTACTCAGAATTTCCGTTTCAATTCTGTCGCAACTTGCTTGGCATCCTGAAATCCACTTGAAGTCGGTTCCTTTTTTTAACAATTCATTTAGATGTTTTGTTATAGATGCAAAGTTTGGTATGAATTTGTTGTAGTAATTTGCCATGCCAAGAAATGTTCGTAATTCTGAAATGTTTTTTGGTGGCTCGGTGTTAGCAATTGCTTTAACTTTATCTTTATTCTTATGTAGGCCTTCTTTGTCAATGGTGTGACCACGATAATTTATATTACTTTTCAAAAAGTGTCATTTTTCTTTATTCAATCTCAAATTATTGTCTTTCAGTTTTTGAAGAACTGATTGTAAACGCCTCAACAACTGGTTTTCTGAAGATCCTTGAATTATAATGTCATCAAAGAAACACTTCACACCTTCTAGCCCTTGTAAGAGTTGACCCATAAACTTTTGCCATAAACTTGGTGCTACTTTGACCCCGAACATTAGTCTGTTTACTTTATAAATTCCCTTGTGCGTAAGGTTTGAAGTAATGAACTATCTTCGTCCATTTCCATATTTAGATAAGCTTGTGTAATATCAAGAGTACAGAAATATCTGCCATCGTTCATTTCAAAAATGTCTTCTATAATAGGAATCGGATATTTCTCATCTTTGTAGTCTACATATAGTCTTATTGATCCATTAGGTCTAACTATTGAGACAATTGGTGTTCCCCAGTCAGAATGGTCAACTTTTGTTATTACACCAATGGCACAGGGACGATTAATTTCTTTATCAATATCGTTTTTCTGGGCGTAAAGTATTCGTCGTGGCTTAATAAAGATCGGTTGAATGTATTCATTGAAGTTCAGATGGGCTTGAAGTTAGGAATTTTGCCAAGGTCCATTCTAAAAACTGATCTAGAATAATTTTCTAATAATTTATCTAACTTGGTATTTTGATGATCTGTTCTGTTCTGTACTGTTCCAACTAGACGTATATCTTGCGAGCTTCACATTTAATTCCTTCATCCAGCTTCTTCCGGATAGTTTGGATAGTTTGCCGTAAAAAATCTGATTTTTGTAGTCTTTTCACATAAATAACTCCAACTGGTTTAATGATTTCTCCTATGTAAGTTCTCAGTTTCATATTAGTTTTAAATATTTTCTCATCTAATTTCAATGTTTTGAAATGTTTTAGTGACATGGAAGATAAAGTGGCCCTGTATCAAATTCCATTTGAATTTTCTTATTTTCTATAGTTACTGTGATCATGTATTATTCTAATATTTCACTTTTGATAAGATTTATATCTGCTATGCTTTCGTTGCTGATGCTACTTGAGGATTCACCTAGTTGATTTGTATTAGTACGCTGAAGACAGACTCTTGCTAAGTGACCTTCTTTTTGACATTTTCGACATGTAGCTTTAAGAGCTTCACATTCATTGGCACGATGGTTAGACTTCCCGCATCTGTAGCATTTTCCTCACAGGTCTCTTATTGTCGTAGGTGATTTTGTATTTGTATTAAGCGATGGCCGTATCGTTGTAGGTCTATTATTAGAAATTTTAAATTGTTAAATTTTATATTGTTGATGTTGAATAAAAAGTTACTTCCTGCTATGGAACATCCGCCATACTGGGTTTATGATGACGTCACATATAAAAACCTTCCTCTGCGTATTCCATTTCAATTGATACCCATATTATTAATGTTGGATAAAAAAGATATTTCCTATTATGGAACATCCGCCATATTGGATTTATGATGACGTCACATATACAAAAACCATCCCCTGCCTATTCTATTTCATTTGATACCCATATTGTTGGTGTTTAACAATAAAGTTATTTCCTACTATAGAACATCCGCCATATTGGATTTATGATGACGTCACGTATACAGAAACCTTCCCCTGCGTATTCCATTTCATTTGATACTCATATTGTTGGTGTCGTACGAAAAACTTATTTCCTATTATGGAACATCCGCCATATTGGATTTATGATGACGTCACATGTCCAGAAACCTTCCTCTGCGTATTCCATTTCATTTGATGCCCACATTGTTGGTGTCGAACAAAAAAGTTATTTGTATTATGGAACATCCGCCATTTATGGTGACGTCACATATGTATCTACCTTCTCCTGAGTATTTCATTTCATTTGATACCCATATTGTTAGAGTTTAGCATTATCAAGTTCCCCTATAAAGTTTCATCCCGTTTTTCACTCCTTTAGGGGTAGATTTTAGATAAAAAAGAAAACTATGTTATTTTAATAGAAAAGGTGTATCTCTGTATCAAATTACATCTTAATAGGTTCAGCAGTTAAAAATTTCCCGTAGAAAGTTTCCACCCCCATAGGGGTAAATTTTTGAAAAATAAAGTAGCATCATCCCCTGGTGTCAAACTATCTCCATGCCAAATTTTATCAAAATCGATCCGGCGGTTTATCCCTAAAAACCAAGCAGACAGACAGACAGAGATACTTTGGCATTTATAATATTAGCATGGAAGTATGGATGGATCCCCTATAAAGTTTCATCCGTCTTTTCACTCCTTTAGGGGTAGATTTTTGGAAAAAAGAGGTCTATGTTTTTTAATAGAAAAGGTTTTATCTATGTACTAAATTTCGTCTTAATCGGTTCAGCAGTTTAGCATTTCCCCTATAAAGTTTCATCCCCTTTTTCACCCCTTTAGGGGTAGATTTTTGATTAAAAAAAACTGTTTTTTGAATAGGAAAGGTGTATCTCTGTACCAAATTACATTTTAATCGGTTCAGCGGTTAAAAGTTTCTTACACAAAGTTTCATACTCCTTTTCACCCCTTTAGGGGTAGATTTTTGAAAAATAAAGTAGCCTATGTTCACCCCCTGGTGTCAAACTATCTCCATGCAAATTTTATCAAAATCGGTCCGGCGGTTTAACCGTGAAAACGAAGCAGATGGACAGAGAGACTTTCGCATTTACAATATTAAGTATGGATAGTATGGATTGTTATACTCGCGTTTTGATTAGTAAAGAATAGTTATTTTGTCCTTTTCAGTGTTTTTTTTTAGTGGGTTAAATTTTTTTTTTGAAAATTTCGGTAAAACTTATGTCAATAGATTGGGGACAATTAAACAAACAAAACATTACTAAAGTTGCTATATCCTAATGTGTCATAAAAGTAAAAACTTTTAAGTACCAAAAATAACTAATGCTATTTTCATTTAAATTAACCTATCATTTTTTTCATGGTTATTGGAGTTCTTATATAGCGATTTTTTCCTGCAAATAACTGTAACGTGACAGTTTAGAACATAGCAACTTTAGTAGTTTTTTTGTTTGTATAAGTGACCTCAATTGATATAATATAGGTCACATCGTGCGCCACCATTTTCGAAAAAATTCAAAATGGCGGCTGACGAGTTTGTCAAAATCTTCAAATCCCTTTATTATACTAATATTTTCTCTTGGCCCAGGCACCACACCACCACTTGGATACCACAAAATTAAATGAAGACTAAAGAGCAATGTTACAAAATTTGGATCTACCAGTGAAATAACAGTGTGAGGTGATCAAATCTGAAATTGCCTATAGGTTCCTTATCATCGTCATGATGCTTGCTACAGACAGTGTAAAGATGTATTATGAACAATGATATTATAATAAAAAAGAGGTAGATAGGTTACCTTAGTACTAATCCAAGTAAAATATTGTCCCAGTTACAATGTTACAAAGTGAGACAAATATACATTGCACTGCGTCGCTATGCAATGTAAAACATAATTGCATTTCAAACTAACAAATCACATAGCTCTCTAAATCATTGTGATTGGTCAATTTTAATTTCTTACTACATTTTAAGCGAATCCGTGACAAATTAATAGAATATTAGTAATTAATTCCACAGAACAGACATTTAAAAAAAATATGATTGATACCTAATGGGATTAGACAGTAAAAAATGATGTTTGCTTTTTTTCGAATTTCGTTTTTCGTGAATCATGTACATGAGAACATATTTATTTAAAAAAATCGCCAACATTTTTAATTATAAATTTGAAAATGATGAATTATATATTATTGCTTTTAATAAATGTAAACGATGATTAAAACTGGGTGGCTGCGTTATCACATGATCGTGTATATTATAAAAAACGTTTGGATTATTAAGATTTTAGAATTTTGAATGCGCAATAAGCATTGCATGACATTGTTGGTTCTGTAACATTACTTTTCATAATAGCTAATTAGCAAAACAAGTTCAAGAGTTTGAATTCACGGAAGAAACAAATCAGTTTTGAGGGTGCCACTTTTCGAGTGCATGTAACCTATCTACGTCTTTTGTATTATAACATCATTGATTATGAAGGATTGTGCAACACGCCTAACGGTAACTACAGTCAATTAAGAATTATCACACAAAACTTTGACACGGTTACATTAATCTTCAGAAAATGTAAGATATTATTGTATGAATTAATTCGTAATTTTTTTTTATAAGTTGTACTGAAATCTATTCATCCTATACACATACATTCCATTTCCACCAGAGATGTTCCACAATGGTAGGTAATGATTTATTAAAAGTATTTACATAGTGCACTTTAATTTTCATTTTGCAAGTTATTTTTTTGCAATTTATTCTGCAATGAATATATTAATTTGTATTTAAATACTAAAGTATAAAAAGGTACAGTCAGTAATTTATTAATAACAAAAAAATACATACATACGTTAATATCTACAAACCTAAAACTAAACATTATTAATAAACTAAAGTATTAAATTCATTACTTAATATTTTTTAAATACAAAATACAAATATTTTTTTAGTTTGCTATTTCAAAAGTAAAAGATATTAATATAACAATTTCTTCGACGACAATCGCTCCTTTTTGTTCGAAGTGTTCTCACAATCTTGCCACTATACTATGAGAACAACCTCTACAGTCGCAGGCCATTGAGGTAGAAAATCACAGTGCAGAACTTTCTACTCTAGAGCCAATGTGAGCAACTTAAGTTCATTTTGTAGTGTTATTGGTAAACTTTAACAGAAAAGTAATTGGCAAATAGAAAATACGTCTGGAACAGCATTTTACATAAAATATAAAATGCTTTTCTGAAAAAAGTATTTAAATGCAAAATATAAATACGTATTTTGCATTTGCATTTTCAATACAAGTATTTCAAACAAGACTGTCAATTTCACATAAGTTTCTTAATGCCACGACACGTTGTCCCAAACATATGTAGACGTAATAAAAAAATAAACCCCATGTCACTTACTTCAAAATCGAAACAACCAAAATGAGCAAACCTGCTTGTAAATACCACACTTATTGCTAGTAAACATCGCACTAAACGTTGATTTCAATACTTGCGGCTAGTAACTAATTAATTAATCTGAGCTCGTAAATAAATAGTTAATCTATGCTTGCAGTATTATTTTCGAGCGAAATGGCAGTCTTTCGGATTATTTTATGTAAATGTGTAATTACATTCGAAGCGGCTTATTTTGGTTGCTTAATTTTTGAATATATGCAATGCGGTATCTTTTTTTATGAATTCTATGACTACAATTTTTTTTAAACGGAAGGAATAATTATTTTCAAATAAAAGAGCCTTAATCATATCACCTCTCGATCAAGTATCTGTCTGGGTAAAAAGACAATACCCATTACTTACCTATGGCTCTACTAACAGCCAACTGGCCATTTACTCGCCATGTGCCCCAGTACATCACTGTGCCTCCTGACGACTCTATTCGATCTCTCTCGTCCTGCGAACAAATAAGGCTAGTTCGTATTACAAACACTATATGTAGGCTGTGGAATACGGTTTAGGTTACCGATTTACGACCCAGTACAAATATCAGCTTGGTAGATGTAAAAATTGCGGAATAAATATGTTGTAGCATATGGACAGACATACATGACATTCTGATCCGAGTCTGTAATGCCATTATAGCTACGAAACCCGAAGAACGTAAAAAATAAAGACTGTATTAACACCATATCCAATAACACCATATCTTGACTTGACTACCTTCGTGGCGCAACGGCTTAGCGCGTTGGAAGTAAACAGGGGTTGTGGGTTCGATTCCCGCCCCGACTCTGGGTGTTTATGTATAATATGAATTTATTTACAAAAGAAAAGTATATAAGTAGTATATCAGTTGTCTAGTACCATAACATAAACGCTGTGCTGCTTACTTTGGGACTAGATGGCGCTGTGTGAAATGTCTGAGTTTCCCTGAATCCAATCCTGAATCCAATAACACCACATCCAAAGTACCACATACCAACCATACATACTGCCTACATATTATAATATCCTATCCATTATTATACTAAGCTACTAAAACTAAATAGTTTACAGAAATGGTGAAAGCTAAAGCATTAAACTTTAATGCCTGATTTCGTCAAACTCCCCTAATACGTAGTGAACCCCTAAAAATGATAGGGATCTGCTAACGACAATTTTGCATTTCACGAAGCATTATCAGCCCATATGTACATAGTTAAAAGATCCCCTAAATTTAGAAACTCGATTTTCGAACCAATAACACTATGTAACAGTTTTGTGTGTTACTTTTAACAATATGGAGAATAATTTATTACATTATATAAAAACTTAGAAGTGAAACAATAATATGTTTTATCGATAAACTTTTGGAAACGAATAATCACTCTGGAAACATAAAACGTCACATAACTGTGTCTAACATTCTATAGAACTGCTAGATTGGTAAAAACGTATATTATCTAAGAACAGATTTAGGGATTCTTGTAATCTAGGGGTACGTGCTTATGTGGCGACTTTGATGCGATGGTGAAATTAGGCATTAGCCTTTTAAGGGAAAATAAGAAATAGTTCTAAGGAACGCGGCATTAAGAATCAATATTTTTATAGCAGACACATAAGATGGTCCAAAAGGGTAGTCAAACTTGTAGCAGTCATATTGAGTCTCCATCGACGTGGGGAACAATAACTTATAATATTTATAGAGGCACTTAATTACTTAAAAGATAAATTAACTTTTAACTTCTGTTATCTAGAAAAATAAAGCATTCCTTGGTTAAACTAATTGTTTACAAACAACATTCACTATGACAGACGGACATGGACAACGTAGACCCGTTGAGCTTTCTTAAATATCGTTTGAAGCATTGACCGTAAGTCTTTCAGCAGGAATAAATTTGTCATAAATATAGTATCTTTGAGTATTGAGTATTATTAATGTAAAAGTGATAGCCTACTGATTATCTAGACCTCCTTTAGTAATATTATTGTTAATAATTCGTTTGTAAATAGAACTTTCTGTAACATTCTAGAACACGCACACGGCTTCGATAACAAATGTACCGTTGGTCTAGATTATCTATACTTAGAAGTATGGATGTAAAGATATGTTCGATAAACATATCGATAGTCTCTAAATATGTTATTGATGAAATATTAGGTCTCTAGTTAATAAACTTATTAGTACGAACGAATAATACTAAAACTATTGTTGACATAAACGTCATACACTTAGAAAAAATTAATGAATTTTATCGACTCGCTAGGTAGGTGTAATTTTAGATAGGGTTTGTCGACCACTGTCTCTACACTAGTTGTTCCAGGAGTAGGAGCATAGGTGACCTTCGTCGTGGGGTATAAAAAGCGTCTCGTATCCAATAGCTTCCTTTTTCTTTTCTCTGCTGCGGGGCAAGCTGCCTCAACAAAGTCTCATGAAGAAACTTAAAGTTAGGCCACATGTCGCCTAGGATAGTCTTAGCTGTATTTGTTTGGGAGTAGCAACCCCAATTAGATTAAATGAGTTAGTTAATAATATGTTAAAGTAGTTTAGGTAATCTCATGGTGGATCCCATGGTGAGTACTGTAGCTGTAGATAAGGGCGAGCAATGATGATAGGACTAGGGAATAGGATCCTAATGTCTACATGTGCTTGTTACAGAGTTCAAAGGACACCTATAGAAACCAGGTGGACCTCCTGTCCCTATATGTAATGAATACATAGGAATAGTAGTAAAATCTATTCAACATTCAGCTAAACTTCAGTATGAACTAATCATAATAGTTCTTAGAATGGTTTGGTGCACTACTCTGACTATCAAGAAGTCTAAGTCTTCTTCACTTGGGTGCTATATCGCGTGGCCAGGCTGCAGTTCCTATTAAAGGGGAATCTTTGAGGGCCGGGGCATGTGGGTGCTGTGATGCTAGTAGATGTTCGACAAAGGGGAAGACTGAGGAGTAGGTGCAGTTGGTGGATGACCACCTCCTTCTTAAGATTGATCAGTGATAAAACTGATAACACTTTGCGTGTAACTAATAAATGATTCTCTGTTAGATATTAGCTCCACATAAATGTATTGTGTATCTAATAAATATTTTTCTCTGCGAAATAAAATACTGGATAATAAGGTATAAAATGTACTTGGGTTTATGTATCTGTAACACTAAGAATTTAAATGCAGTACATAAACAAGGAAAGGGTGTCTAAGTCTTTATAACTAGGTATACTTCTCTTTAATTTAAGATAACATAAATAAATTATGTTGTTGTAACTATAACAAGTAATATCTGAGCTCAATACTTGTAAAACTTTTATACTAATGAATTATTCTGTAAACTAATTAATATCTAAGTGCTGTTATATAATAGGTGACTTTATTTAATACATATATAATAATAAACAGGATAATGTTGTTTAACCATAGCATTTAATCTTTTTAAATTGTTACTAACTTTTAATAATAAATACATAGTGAACTGATTATATCCACCATAGAGATTAAGTTAGAAGAAATAAATGTTTTCTTTGTGTGATGTTTTTCTGATGTCTATTTAATTAACTTTCTATAAATATCCCATTAGATGTCGATTGCAGAGGTGTACTAGGCGCCCTTAAACAAATTAGGTACACCACTCTCCAGGTGACAGTAACAATAACATCATCAATTACTCAACCCACACCTCACTCTACCGGCCTGAGCAAGCCACGTTGCAAACTTAGACTGCCTTTGCACCTTTTGCAGTTTTTTGCGTTAATGCTTTTTAGGCCTTTTTGGGCCCTTTTAAATCATATACCATTTCTTACTGCAGTCCTCAGACATTTTCACCTAGTTATGCGAGTGCTTTGGACATTTCCGTCGGCTAACACTCTGGCTATTTTATCTTAATAAGCCAGCATTGGTCTTCTTTGGCTTTTTTTACCACTCACTTTCGCCCTGTAGATTTTCTTCGTCAATCTTTCATCACTCATTTTTTCCATGTGCCTGAACCATCTAAGCATTCCTTTCTTCATTTTTACAATAGCACGGTCGCGCAACCCTGTCATACTGCATATCTCTTCATTGCTTATTTTCTCCGCAAGGATGACACCGCACATATTTCTAAGAGATCGCATTTCTACTGCATTTATCTTACTTTCACTCGATTTCGGGCATATCCAGTCCTCACTACCATACAATAAAGTTGGAACCAACACTGCATTGTGTATAGCAATTTTGGCTGAGTTTAATATATTCACACTGCCTACTAATGCGGACAGAGCACTTTATTGCCAGTTGCTACCCGTCTCTCCACATCTAATTCACATCTTCCATCCCTCGAAAATGTACTCCCCAGATATACAATTTCGTTCACTTGTTCTAGACATTTTTCATTTACTCATATTTCACACTTTGTCTGTACATCTTCCCTTTCAAACACCAGAACCTTAGTTTTGTTCACATTCATATTAAATCCTTTCATTTCACAGACATTTTATATAAGGGTTATACCTTCTTTTTAATTGAGAATGACAGAAAAGTTTCTAATAAATATGAAACGATTACCTTTTATTTTCGCTTGACATTTCGGCAGAGTTTACTGATAGACAGCCGAAACGTCAAGCGAAAATGAAAGGTAATCGCGGTAATTTCCCGTGTTTTTAGATATTTTATAATGCGACGCGAAAGTTTAAAAGTTTAAATATGAAACGAGTTGGCGATATTGAAAGAGAAGAAGAAGAAGACGAAGGACAGTAGGTAGAGTGAGTGTAAAGTGCGAGACCGACCTGGCGGGCGGGCTTGTGCGGGCGCACGAGCTGCATGAGGCGCATGCGCTTGGCGAGCAGCGCCAGCGAGTCGCCCGCCCACGCGGCGTGCAGCCAGCGGCCGCGCGTCGCCACGCCCACCGCCGTGCTGCCGCCGCTCGCGCGCTACACACACACGCACACACACATACACACGCGCCCGTTGGCCACTGGTTATGACGGGCCCGTTGGCGCAGTGGCATATGCATCTGTTTTACAAGCTGGGGTCTCGGGCTCGATCCCCGGTCAGGTCAATTTAGGAAACGAGCTTTTCTAAATTGGCTTGCAGTCTGGGTGTTACTGGAAGCTCCCCCAGAGTTCGTTGTGTGGTACCCATAGTTCAAGTTTACTGCTTAGTTTGGGGTCACACAATCTGTGTAATTGTCTGGCTTATTATTGGGTCCTTACATATGAAATTGGCGTTTTGTACGGGAGGAATTAAAGTCAATTTGTTTTTTAAATATATTTAATTAATCAAAGTATGCACCGTTGTTATCTATGCACTTTTGCCATCTCATAGATAGTTCATTGATCCCTTTACTAAAAAACCATGGGAGCGAGAATCAATAAACTCTTTGAAGGCGGTTTGGACTGCCGCATCGGAGTTGAATTTTTTTCCTTGTAAGAATTTGTCCAAATTCCGAAAAAAATGGTAATCTGTTGGAGCAAAGTCCGGGGAGTACGGTGGATGTCGCAGACATTCCAATTGTAGCTCATCTACAATTGGAATGTCAGTGGTTGTTTGTTATGCAGTGTATGGTCTTGCGTTGTCGTGAAGCAGCAGTAGCCTAGAGCGATTGACCAATCTCGGTTGTTTAGCAGTTAGTTCTTCCTTCATGGTTTGCAGTTGCTGACAGTAGATATCTGCCGTAATCGTTTGGCCAGATTTTAGAAAGCTGTAGTGAACGACACCGGCGCTAGTCCACCAAACACTCACAAATAACTTTTTCTGAGTCAATTTTCGTTTAGGGCAGGATTTGGCTGGGTCTCCAGGGTTCAGCCATTGCGACGAGCGCTTCCGATTATCGTACAGTATCCACTTTTCATCACAAGTAATGATTCGATTTAAAATCCCTTCATTATTGTGTCGGTTGAGCAAAGTAACACAGCAGTCGACGCGTGTTTGCAAGTTCGATTCACTCAATTCATGAGGTACCCATCGTTCAAGTTTTTTTACTTTCCCGATTCCCCGATTTCCCGACCGGCACTCTCACTCACCAAACGAAACCCGACAACAATACAGGGTTAATTTAAAAATATTAATAAGCTCTTAGTGCAAAATTCCTGTCAACATACCTAACAACTTTTGTTCTACGACTTTTTTGAAAACTCAATACATTCCTCAAACAATATTTGTTAAGTTTTATTGTACAGTCTGAATCGTAATTACTCTGTACGTAATTCCAATGGTGCAGTGCAAGCGCACCGGGCCTCAGCGTCGCGCTGCGCGTGTGCCGCTTTACCGCGATTGGGCAAAGTAGGTGCCATTTTCAGAAACGTTTAATGTATTTTTGAAACAAAAAACATGAATTTTTGAAAGTCGTAAAACAAAAGCTATTGGGGATAATGTTTAGTACAAAATACTAAGAGGTTATTAGGATTTTTAAATTAAAACTGTAGACGCTGGTTTTTTCATGCGACACAGTCCAATTCATGCTGCAAACAGCATAGCATTACCACACAAATGGACCACTTAACCTTATTTACACTTAAACTTCCTTAAGCCGAAATGTTGGACAGTCCTTCTCACTACTGCTGTTTTTCGACACTAATAAATAATATAACTGACTTTTTGGGGGAACGGGAGAAGTGAGGTTGTCATTTTATTTAAATTTTCTATTTTTTTTATTTTTGGGAGTTTTAAAGTACAAAAGTATATTGTGTTTTACCAGATATTTCAATACTTATATAATGGCTCACTCTTCCATTCGGTGGCGCAGCAAAAACAGCAAAAAATGAAATTATGAAACAGACACAATCTCATTTCAACGGTAAGTAACAGTAAATATACAATGTTTAAATTTATATTCATTTTATCACGGGTGAAGAGAAACTGGACAATCAATTGATATGCTTGGATGACGTGTATCTTTGCGTCTCGCTTTTACCTTGATTCAACCTCTACATTACGTTATCTCCGTCTATTCATATGTACGTGTATATAGGTTTTGTTTGATTTTAGGCTGACCCATCGGCACGCGGTACGAATAACTGTAGTAGTATTTAGACGTAAACAGTTTTCAAACAAAATAAATGATATTTCCACTCCATAGGTTAAGTGCTCCATGTTACAAACACATACACTTCTGTATACACTACACATGTAACGTAAGAATATTTACGTTATTAAAATTTAATGTAAAACAACAATTATAATATAACAAACAATTTTAACGATCTGGAAACGTTTTTAATACGAAATTAATAAGCGTACTAATATTAAATATCGCTCCCCCGAGGCGAGAGCATCCATAGCCAATATACACCGAGGTAGACCTGCCTACTCAAGAAAACAAACGGAACATTTTTCGCAATCTTTGAACTAAAACATTGACATTACACACACAAACAACATTTACGTATGTAAAGTGTAATTAGAAAGCAATATAATATGAAGACAAGAGTAAAAGAAAGTAATTTAAGCTTTTTCTGATTTTAACGTGGTAACATCGCATGTGCTGGTGTTTATTAACTCCTACTAAACATTTCAGAATTCAGGCAAAGGACGCGTCTACCTCAGTGTATAAAGAAGTCTTGATTACACTGGAATAACATACCACATGTAACAGAATTAATGAGAATACAGAAACTATCTACTGTATTCGGAATCAATCAATAATTGGATTCCTTTCATCTATTTCTGTGTCATCTATACATATTTTTTTTAGTACCTAGTCGACCTAGCTATGCTCATTGCGAGTATTTAAAAAAAACCAAAAAGGCTTACCACATGGCAGGATTCGAACCCGCTCACTTCGGTGTGATAGACCTACGCTCATACCACCGCGCTATTGGAAGGTATACTCTTTTGAAATATTGCAAATACATACCAATTACCAATTTAGGTGCATGAAAAAATGAATTTTCCCAGAATGGGGACTTCGCCCCCATGAAGCTAAATATTGTAAGTTTCATCGGAATCGTTGCACCAGTTTTCGAGAATGCGATTGCAAACATACAAATATTGCTCATATAATAGGAAAAAAAATAATAGGGTGAATAAAAATTTTGGTGAGTTGTTGTGCGCACGCCAGGGAAAGTTTCAGTATATGTGACGTAATAGTAAATCCAAAATGATGGATGCTCCCAGATAGGAAGTAACTTTTTTGTTCAGAACCCCCGACAATATGGGTGTCAAATGAAAGATAATATGCAGGAGAAGGACATACATACATGCAATGTCATCATAAATTCAATATGGCGGGTGCTGCAACATGGGTATCAAATAAAAGGGAATGGTAACGTTATCATAAACTTAATATAGTGGATACTCTAACATCACAATATGGATATCAAATGATAAGCGCAATAAAGTGAATACGCCAGTGAAAAGTTTCTTTACATGTGACGTGTGTCATTGCCACGCACGCTGGGTATTCGCTTGTATTTTATATTATTCCGTTAAATTTAAATTAAATCCTGGTGACACGAATTGGTACCTACCTACAAATAAAAAAAATCTTACGATCGGGCCGAATCTTAGTCTGTCAGTGCACTATGACCGGATGTCCACGAATGTCTTTTGTTAATGGGATTTATAATTTATGAAATAATTATGACTGAATTCAGTTATTAGTTCTAATACACAATAAAAAATGATTACTTAGTCGGGTGTAACTTTCTGGTTCATCCTGTTACACGTCGTATATTATCAATATCTTCATAATATTATATTTTATACGGTTACATCGCTGAATTGAATTCAATGGTATTAAGTATGATGTTAGCTTGAACTCTGGGCTAAGATAAGAGGCTAGTTTCCTCAAAATTCACGCATATAATGTAAGTAGAATTATAGCACAAAAGGAATATCGTAATTTTTTTTTTTTTGTATAGAAATGGCCACTGAAGTTTCAAAACATTACATACATATTTAATGAGATCTACTTATTTACAGCTAATATCTCAAAAAGTATATACTTATAATATTGAATAGAATGTCAAAACCCAATTAGGCAGTCACCCGAAAATTCGTACCTACGTAGTAGAAGTAGTCTGCCCTTGCCCAGAGTTGCTAGCTATCACTATATTAAATATCATCAAAATCGGTTCAACAGTTTAGTGGTGAAAACGTAACAGGCAGACAGACACTATCGCATTTATGATATTATTAAATTATAAAAGCGAAAGTGTCTGTCTGTCTGTCTTGGGTTTACAGTCACTGATTTTTACCTCCTGATTACTTTTTCTGACAAATTCGGCGTCTGTTCTGAGGAAGGCGTCCCTTAACGCTCGTTTTAGGTCGGAGGTGAAGTGTGGGCTCTCTACTAAATACTGATGCAAGTGCGCGGCGCAGTACGTGGCCGCCGCTGAGCCGGCGTGTCCGTCGTAAACCGCGTAAAAACTCGTGGGCTCTGTCGTCTGAAAACAAGACAATTACACAGTATAGACTTATGATAATTCTATCACCGCTCGAATATCAGAGTGGCTGGAAAAGTTATAATAGTAATATTTAATTATAACATTATTTAATAATACTATTAATATAATTATGTGACTAGTTCTTCCCGGTCACGCGTTATTTGAGCGCACGTTGAACAAACGAACATTTACTTTCTATTTATATACACATTAGTATATAAAAATACGCTCGTTGTGTCGAAATTTCAAGTTAATTGACCGACTACTTTCTAAATTTTGCGACCACAAATATACGGAAGTTGAATTTTATATATATTATACATATAGATAAATATTTATCTTATAACCTCATATAAAATTCTAGACTTGTATTATAAATATGACATGCTAAGTAAAAGCGGGAAAACTCGCTGTGTCACATCCGTCGACAGTGACACACTATACAGACTATACACTGAATTAAATAATTTTAATTTGAAACATTCACGTTCACATTAACGAGCTGGTCAGATAAAAAAAAAAATCAATTTTAATAAAAACAATACTGAGAAATAAAAAAGAAATAAGATTCAAACTTATTTCTTTTCTGCCACAAAATGATTTTAATACTTCGGACGTTCTTAATTTTGAAATAAATCGTGATTGATTAAAACATTTAAATTTTGTTTATGTGCATACCACCTTGAATAAATTAAAACTGAAAAGACTTCCGCAACGTTCATGTTTACAAAACAAATGTATTTCCGTGTGTCATCGGAGGCAGGGCTGCCAGATCGTGTACAAAATACGTATAATTTGGTTGTATAACATATTGTTATACTTACTCTTTATATAGAAGACCACATTATATAACATTATACAAAGTACTTAGGCTAATTTTTGATTTATCTATTTTATAAAAATACTGTTTTTTGAGTTTGACTTGAAAAATATGAATAAAGTCTCCATTCAATTAATTACTTACACAATTGTTTATCGTGTTGTTATTATACATTTACGATACATATAATGAAAGTGGATTTGGTAAACTTCAAGGACCTGGCAATTAAAATAGCGGCAGCCCTGAATCGGGGTGAAAAAGAACATGCCTTTGCGCTGCTTAATTGCAGCATCTGTCAACCTTATACAAATATCTTCCTACCATGCTGAAATAGTGTGGGAAATTACAACTCGAGTTGCCCTATTAATAAAAAAGACACATACCTACACATATATTATCTATTCTGTGGTATTAGTGATCGGTGACGCGTTGTTCTTAAAACTAGGCATATTCAAAGAAAATGAATATGTGGGCAAATATGATTAATTTCAAGTTCGTCACTGCGCTCCATTACGCAAGGCTAATGCTAAATATACACCCATTCAAATAGAAACAAGATAGTTTTTTTTCTGTCTTCATACATAAATAGATGCTAAAGGCGTTTAATTAATTGTCTTTGATTTTTGATACATTTTCTTTAAAAGAACAAAAAAATTAGTTATAATCGCCAAACAAATTACTCTCGATTATGTGACTCCAAACTTAGCACTAAGCTTGTACTATGGGTATCACAGAATATACTGAAGAAATACTAGAAACATTCAGATTCCAAGAACATTTTTAAAAGTCTATTTTCTAAAAATATTATTTTGGCTGAACAGCCTCCAAAATGATTTCATTGACACCTTTATTTATTTAACCTAAATAAAGTTCAATCAACTAAAGAAAGTGGCACTCTGTAGTTACGCTGGCTGAACGTTCATTACGTATAACTACATCAGTCAGTGACAGAGTTGACACACTCAAGGTCATCAATGTATTGCCAATGAAACGTCTACAAAGTCACGTGTCTCTCACTATGCTACTTGTTTGTTTACTACGATAGTACTCAAACGGCACCGTTGAGCATGCAGCTGTAAATACTATCCACAATTTCATATTATGTAAATATATAGAATTGATTATAAGTAAGCTGTAATGACTGTTATGGATTTTTAATGATTTGTTATTGTATGTGTATATTCTGCCCTTTTTTAAAACGTTGACATTGACAAAATTTTATTTTTACAACTTGCATTAGAAACTAATTTAGTGGACGATGAAAATAACAAGTAAAAGAAAAAGAAAATAAAATAAAAGAATGAGTGATCAAAGACTGACGAAGAAAATATACAGAGCGAAAGTGAGTGGTAGAAGAAGCTAAGGAAGACCAAGGCTGACTTATGAAGATCAAATAGCTAGAGTGTTAGCGGATGGAAATGTCAAAAGTTCTCGCATACTAGGCGAAAATGTGTGAGGAGAATAATGAGATTTGAGGAAGCGAAAGAAGTATGTAAGAACAGCGACGCTTGGCGCCCCGTCCTCTCTGACTACCCCGTTAGGGACACAGCGTGAAGATATGTATGTATGTATGAAAATAACATCAAAAGCCCTACGACATAATAAAAAGATACACACCGCATTGCATTTTTTAAAAGTGAAGCAAGCACTACGAATATGCCCATATTTACATCAAATAGGATTAAAACGGCGGATCAAACAATAATATCAATACTTGCAGCCTTCTTGCAGCGCTTACCGAGACAGCGATCAACTAGCTTATTTAATGTGTATGTGTGTCGTATTTCCAGTGGACCAACTTATTTTATTTGATGTGTATGTGTGTCGTATTTCCAGTGGACCAACTTATTTTATTTGATGTGTATGTGTGTCGTATTTCCAGTGGACCAACTTATTTTATTTGATGTGTATGTGTGTCGTATTTCCAGTGGACCAACTTATTTTATTTGATGTGTATGTGTGTCGTATTTCCAGTGGACCAACTTATTTTATTTGATGTGTGTGTGTGTCATATTTCCAGTGGACCAACTTATTTTATTTGATGTGTATGTGTGTCGTATTTACAGTGGACCACCTTATTTTATTTGATGTGTATGTGTGTCGTATTTACAGTGGACCACCTTATTTTATTTGATGTGTATGTGTGTCGTATTTCCAGTGGACCAACTTATTTTATTTGATGTGTATGTGTGTCGTATTTACAGTGGACCACCTTATTTTATTTGATGTGTATGTGTGTCGTATTTCCAGTGGACCAACTTATTTTATTTGAAGTGTATGTGTGTCGAATTTCCAGTGGACCACCTTATTTTATTTGCTTCACTTTTGAAGTACCTATGTAAAGCAGTCTATCTTTTCATGTTATGTTTACTAGCTGCGATCCGTAGTTTCACTTTTGAATTAACCTTTTTTTTATCAAATTAAAATATAGCCTATATTACTCAGAAATATTATAGCTTTATATTAGTAACGGAATTCTTAAAATCGATTCAGTAGTTCGAAAAATTACTCCCTAGTACATACAAACAAACAAAGTAATTTTATCTCTATAAGTGTACATACAGTTTTAGTGTAGAATATGTAATTCCTATAAAATTAAATATAATTAGTCTAAATAATTTTTTTACTTATGTATAGTAAATTACTACAGTTAAATATCGTTAGACAAATTATTTGTTGCTTACTTCTATACCAAACAATGCTTCCAAATTTCCTATTTCAACGTGACGATCCTCCATAACGCGACGTGAGTTCTTCGTGGCAGAGGATACTGTCTTGTGTTCTTTCAGGCTGGGAGGCGGCGGCGGAGGTAAACTGTCTAACCGTGAATTGTCTAAATATCTGAGGCACACATTGTTCACGCGCGCTGTCACCGCCTGCATTAGCCGAAGAGCTATGTACACTGTAAATGAAAATATGTACGTTAAAGAATTTTTCATTCTTAATACACCCAAGTTTTGCTTATCAACGACAATTTTAAATCTATAATTTATCTCGAAGTGCATTATTGTATGATGCGCAGCAAAAAGATGCAAAACGTCATAAAACAATATTTTTAACTACAATTTCAGTGGCTTACGAAATTAATACTTATTTTCAAAATTTCTGCATTTTTTTTAAATGTTCTTTATCGCAAAAAATGTAGGACTTGCTATGAGGCAATAGTTTGCGATCGGCATCAATATGACATTGAGGAGGTAAGAATAAGAAGAAAGAACTGACAGGAAGTCTGGCCTAGTTTAAATTCTATACAAAAATTAAATAATGGGTTTTAAATTTTGGAAGAACATAAGTAAAAGTATTTAAATAATAAAACGATATATAACACTTGAATCATTACAATAGAAATTATCAACTCTGTATACTACGTGTTTGTTGAAATTAATTAAACGAACGAGACTAAAATATACCTATTATGATGTTGCAGATATTCTGAATTGACAGAATCAAACTATCCGGAATTTACAATTTTAAATGATAACTTGGCATAAGGAGATAAAATGCCAAATGTTACCGTAATAATGTAAACTAGTGGTCACCCAGTAGTCTAATTCAACCATAAATATAAAATAAACGCTTTTTTCAGTAATTATTAGTATGCAACATTTTAAAATTCTTTGACGACAATCTCTACTTTGTGCGACCGTTTTACCCATAAAGTTAGTATACCCTGGTATACTATGTTTATGGTTTGACCGCAGGTTTGACCCTATTTGATAAGACCATGATTTGACCTCAAAGTATTATGTGTTTAACATTAGCAATATGAACGTACACAAGGAATGTTTTATTATATTTAATGTATTTGTAACACATATCTTATATATAAAAATGAATGTATGTTTATCCCCAATGCGTTCCTAAACTTTCCGATTGCGATGAAACTTTGGTGAGTTATTCTGCGTACGCCAGCGAAGGTTTCTTAATGATTTAATTTAGTAAATAAAAGACGACAAGACTACGTGAACAAAGTTGCGGACAACCGCTAGTTACATATAAGTTTTACTTTTCTGCGCTGCCTTTCCATATAAACTTTAAATATGAAAAATGTCACACTCCTCCGTGCGCGAATTATGCTTAAAAAGGGGTACAAAGTTTTCTCTTCACATATTAATATATTAACAATAATACATGTGTATATTATAATACATGCGATTTATATTACCGTCGTATCCGTTACGATTCACCAACCACATATCACATTGCTGCAATTCAGTGTGATAGGTACAGGTAACTGATAAATGTACACGTGCAATTAACTGCAATAATTGTAATCACCTCAATATTAAACAATTAAAATGTAACATTCTTCGATTAAACCTACGATTTATGAAGACATCTTAATGACCTAGGTTTGCAATTAGGTAATCCGAACCAATATGACAATACAAACGCGGAAGTCTTGTATGTTGTATTTTAACGCGTCAACTATTGAACTAATACAGACGCTTTTTACGTAAAAAAATAATAAAGAAATATGTACAAGATCGCGTCAATTGCATAGTCCTGTAGTCTAACACTCAGATCGTTAGCCTTTTTTTCGTAACGCAGGAGGTACCTGCACACAGGTACCCAGCCCCCGGGGGAGAGACTGCGTTATGTGGGGCTTTTACCCACTAAAACCCCTGGCGGTGATCGTCCTCGGCGCGTTGTTGAGGCTTGAGGGACTCCGAGATCTCTTACGGAATGCACTGGATCCCCTCTGACGCTGTGCCGAAGCACTTCTCGGAGTGGAGGGAACGTCAAGTCCACAATAGTGCGTGGACCACTAGCGCTATCGTCCTCCTTCCTCCCTGAGGTCGCATAGATGAACGACCGGAGAACCCACTCCGATCGACCGCAACCCCAAAGGTCCCTTTAGTTCCCTATAACGACAGACGTGGAACACCGTAGCCTTATTCTGTGGCCCTGACTACAGGGCAACAAAATCTAATTCTAAGCAATATTGTGTAACGAAACATTAGGCTCGATTCTCGATCCATGATGACAAACATTTTGAATTTTTAGCTACAAGTATGATGAAATTTTTACCTCATAGTTGCTTAATATGCGCGATATAACTAAACTTTTCTTCGCTTTTAATAAAATTTATACTAATGAAAATTAGAAGGGTGTAATCGTTTACCCACCTGATTCGTCAGATTTGTACCCAAATTCATTGGGATATTTCTTCGATGCTGTTCGCACCTCGTCCAAGATAATTCGCCGCAATGGCGTCATCAGTGTCGACGGACATTGTCTGAAAACAACAAAGTTTACGTTTCATTACGTAACTCAATCATAATTTATTTCGACTTACAAAATTTAACCGTACTCGATATATCATGTACCGACTACACTACAAACGCCAAATAAAAATAAAAGCTTAACCCCAATTTGGACGTTTATAATCGTGTATGAAATTTTTTTGACAATAAACGGAAATATTCAAAGTCAAGGTTCAAAGGCGTAAGTTATATATAAGTGTATATAATATGTATTTCCTTAAATTACAATAAATAAATAATTCTCCAACCGGATTTCAGGGTGGATGTTAATTTTTAGATACGATTCTGATTTAAAAAATCTGAATACATATTGCGCTTATGTATTCAATTATCTTGTTAGATTACATTTTTAGTAGACAGTGATTTACTGAATATTTATTAATTAAAAAATCACTAAAAAGTTTAAAATAAAAATCCTTTACTAATCAATACTCAAGTACAAACGACTTCATAACAGTGTTTTTATTTATTTGAAGTTGGTTTAATTTTTTCTTAAAAAGTTATTATAATTATTTTTCTCATATGAGTTGTCTTGTCCTAAAAAATTACTACAATAGATGTACAACTAAACTTTTTACCAATTCTGGAACGGAACATTAAGTAAAAGGATCATCAATATAAACAAGCCGTTGAGAGAAGTTCTTTTATTTAAGCGGTATTCCATCACTAAATCATAACTACATTCCTATGAGACCACTTTGGACATATACTTAACTCTTTAAAACAAAAAAGAATCATCGAAATCGATTCACGTGGTAAAGAATTATCGCTGAACATAAATATAAAGAGATTTCAACGTATCAAGAACCTCTTCTTCTTTTCGGTCGTAAGTCAGTTAAAAAGGATTTGATTTATTTTTGGACTCATTTCTGAATTACTATACAGCCGATAAACTTTCTTTTATCTAATTTCAGACAAGATAACACGCACCCAGTTTTAAGGCGTGCCATTTGCTGATACAGTTATCACATGTACAAACAAAGCACATGTCTCGTTTTGAATTTCTATGAAACCTGCATGAGTAGTGCCTACGTGTTGCGATGACAAGTATACATACGTTTATCGAAGCAATGAATAGGAAAGAATAAATAAACCACGGGGCATTCACTTGTTGTTTCATCCCGACATGTGTTTAGTTTCCCTGGATTCATAGCCAGTGTATAAAATAAAATGCGGACGTGTACGTCTGTAAAGTACATAAATAGGTCACTGCTCCTGCACTCGGGACGAATTTCGTCTGTCCCTACTAATTTATTGAACAGAACTAACAGTAGCTCACAAGTGTTCCATCTGTAACCATAGGCAGCAGTCAATTTTTGTCAACCAGTACAAGTAGTTAACAACTTTTGAAGAGCATAATACGTATCAGTATTCATAATTAGTATCGTTTTGCTCTTTCCAATAAACACAGGTGTGCCTTCTGGGTGTGATATTCAAAATAAGGTGTTATGAAATTGGTTTTCGGGCCACAACTAACTGTCAACATGAAACATGAATGGCACAACGTCGTGGTGCGTTGACTCCATTACTATCGCCGGATCCGCAGCTACCCACGCGACCATCTGTGCCAATTTGTGTGTCGAGGGGCAACCTACGACCTCAGCCCACGAACTGCACGTATCAGAAGGCCAAGTTCTGTTTTCAACAAACTCTTATGAAGTGGAAGCCGGCTAAGAGGATGGGATGCTGGACATAATTCGGATTCCGTAGCAATTTCGAACAAAACAAACGATTAATTTAATTTTACTTTCTTTTAATTTAATTTAAAAAAAGTAAAAAATGACCCAAAGCACTGATTTTTTTAAATTTCTTGATTCTTATTTCTGGTTTCCGGTTATTAATTGAAGTCTTTGCGTTACGGTTCAGTAAATTCAAAGGTCATGGAATAAATTAACTTTTACATACGGACATACACGCGAACGGACAGACAGAAATGACGAAATGATAAGGATTCAGTTTAGCCATTTTTTCTACAGACTCCTAAAATGTAAAGATATCATTTTATCAATCTAACATAAGTAGGTATAATATTTTTACAACTAAACTATTACCAATAATTGGTTCTCCTTTTGGCACAAATTGGTTACAATAATTTCATCTCCAGGTGATTCTCTGTTACCATTAATTTTATCGAATTTTATTTGACCCCACAAACATCGACACGTAACTAGGAATAAAACAAATTGCCAGTTCCTTCTATGAAATCATAAATGTTCGTGACATCATTTTACTTTTCCTGTAATTGCTTTCATTTTTTAACCAACTTCAAAAAAAGGAGGAGGTTCTATGTTTGTCTGGTTTTTTTTTATGTATGTTCACCGATAACTACGTCAATTGTGGACTGATTTGAAAAAATCTTTTTTATTCGAAAGGGCATACTACCGAGGTGGTCCCATTTAAATTTCACTGGTATTGGAGCTTGGACTTCGAAGATACACCAAATAATCCTGATTATAACATTTGTTTATTGATGATTCTTTTGCATATCATTCCGTTCTATAATTACAAAAGAAGTTATATTGTAGACCCATCCTAGATATTTATTTAGATCAAGGTCATCCAAAAGAATAAAATAAAAAACTTTTTAAGAACAAAATTGAACCGACTTCAAAAAGAAACGCTGAAAAATACAAAATAGCTATCTTTTACTAATTAAATTTATACATACGATACAAATAAGAGTAGAATGTTCCTTGATACAAATACATATAATTAAATTGGACAGTTATTTAAGTAGGTGCCAAATCGATGTGCAATAATAGAAAGTCTATAAGTTTGATAGGCTTGGCACCTACGTCAGTAAATGTCGAATATTATATAGATATTTGTATTGTATGTATAAAGTTTTTTTTTGTACTTGAATTTTGATTAGCTAGTACAGTATAGTTATTTTGTACTTTTCAGTGTTACTCTTTGAAGTCGGGTTAATTCATTTCTTAAAAATTTTTAACCAGTAAACTTTTAGAGATATGGGAGGTAAATGTAGATCGTATTTACGAAAACTAAAGATACCTCGCTCGAGTTCATAATGGCTCTTTTCAATACTGATTTACTTTCGACTGCCTCTTCAACCATAAAAGGATTTTTTGATTCCTGGAATAGATATTCTATCATGATGCATAAAAATCAATAAAGTGGTTATGATAAATTCACGTAGAGAGACATAATCCGAAATACCTCAGTTCCAAAATTTTGTGTTTTTTTGCCACAAAACCTTAAGATGGGCAATTGTGTGACTTCAAACTAGGTACCTACTAGGCTTGTAAAATGGATACATAACCCACAAATTGGAAAGCACTCAGTAACAACCGAACTTCAAGACAGAAACGTTCTAGGTGTCTCAAATGGACCTGGGTAAGAATCGAACCCATGGTCCATGATCGTCGGTTTGAAAATCAGATGCACTAAGATGGACCGCTCCCAAACGGATCAGTTAATAGATCTTGGCAGTGTTTATTCATTATTTCGTCTATGTGTTTCCGTTAGTCACGGCAAAATATGAAACAAATTGGTGTTATAAAACTTCAAAGCTGGTTCGCTAAGTGATGACCTCAATTTACCTATCGCGTGTTATCTATGATTGCCAGATTTTAGACGTTTATTACAGGACAAAACACTAACAGAAGCCTACCATATAATTCTATTAGACCGTATCTCGTATGTTGTCGTTTATTGTTATATAAAACCTAACCACAAACAGATGTATTTAGTAATGAACTAAGTAAGCCATAGAAGCTTCTCACCTCTCAAACACTACAGTAAGCATAATGTGAAGATAAAGTACATACTTTATCTTCACAATATGCTTACTTTTTAATATCATATCGTCCGAAACAATATTTTTATCAGAAATTGCATGTAAGGCTTTATAGTATAACAGTAAATGATGTCACTTCTATCGTTTTCACTTCTTCTCCTTGGTACGTTTTTTAATACATAGTAGATACCGCTGTGCACGCAGAACCTAGTGCTGACAGATTTCTAAACTCAAAAAAGCCCTACCACAAGATTTGCGTTGAAATTGTGAGGGCCGTTTTCGAAAAAGACACCACCTACAACAATGTATCTAAGTAGAAGATGTAGATAGAATGATAGAATGTGCTTTTAACTACGGACCTGTTATGATAATCAAAATTTAAGAATGAAAAATGAATTTGGACGGCTCGTTGGTTCGAAATATTATTTTTCACGTCAAGGTTCGCAGATTCAATCTATACAATCCTTTCTAAATTGACTTTAAATCTATAGGTGATTGAGTTTAGTGATCAGTTCGGAACTATACAATACGTATTATTGCCTGGGAATATTTAGTATCGAAATTACGATGAACTAGTTCGGATTTCACCAATGTGTAGAGTATTATTTTAGTACTCAAAGTTTAAGAATAAATACCTACTAAATTTTATATTATGTGAAAGCGAATGGCGATAGATGCAATTATGTTAAAAATTATAACTCTTGTAAAGGAGCTGCAGATAACTAGAATAGAAATATTAAGTAGCTAATTGTAACATTCAGTTTGGAGTGCGCACAATAATCTACCTCCACGTGTGCGAGGGGGGTTTTCGGTCCGATGGGGAATCACACTCTGTTGGAACGTAAAATCTCTAGCCGGTGCATCCTGGGTCACTGTCAGTAACTTTCTGGTGAATACTGGACTCTTGCTAGTAGTGGACGAAAAGATTATCCCCAATCCAAGGTGTCATTCGTACCGTGCCGATGGATGCGTGGCTAAGGGGGAACTCAGTCGTGAACGGTGTCTCTTCGATACCAGGACGTCTCGGAGAGTAGTTTTTACCCTTCTTCCGGCATGTGGGGCTCTGCCGGTGGTGGCAACTTATTTCCCTAGCTGCTCGTGGGACTTTCGTGGATATAGACGAACACATAGGAAAATTCCTTCTTTCTTCTCCTTTAGAGAAATCTAAAGAGCAACCGCAAATCGCTGGCATGAAAGGTGAGCCCATGGCCACTCAAACGCCCAGTACTTTTTTCGTCTAGTACTGGGACGAGCTAGGCTGTGGGTGGTAACTCTGGATCCCAACTGGTAACGAACCAGACCGCTAACAAACCTCGTGAGAGGAAGTTATCAGATCCGCGAGGAAAAGGTTCAGAAGGCTACTGGCTGCAAACGTAGGTGCCGAAGAGGCCCTAACTTTGTGCTTAAAGCCTATCGTCAATCTGCCGTAGCTCAATACTGCTCCATCGAAGGCAGTTAAACGAATTCGATCAGAGAAGGAACTTCCTTCGGAGAGTGTTACCAAGGCTCCAAAGCTGGACCAAGATATGGAGGTTCCAAAGGCGGATAACACTAACAAGGGCTCAAAAGAGGACCTTGTTAAAAAACCGATATCCAGTTTTAAAGTAATCGCTGGGACCGTAAAGATTTCGAACAGTGGAGCGTGATCCAAATTTGTAAGCTTCGTGCACAGGCCAGGCTGGATACTGATTACTTGTGAGAATCAGTCCAGCCAAGAATAGCTGGTGAATAAGTGTCTAAAATAAAACCGTGGCCCGAGGCTGAGCTTCCTGTAATATCAGAAAGTGAATTGCCTAAGCATTTTGTCGATCCAAGTTTTGTACCGAGCAGTGACGTGCGGTCTGTAGATCACTCTCTTTATCTGCTTCGGATACAGAATGAGGGCCTGAATACTGGGCTGTGGAAAACTAGCAGTTAGTGGCAGGAGATCGGATCCTTTGTGACCTTCTCTATTGACGACCCTTCTGCTGAGGCTCTCAAAGCCATGGAATACAGGGTTAACCTTGGCTTTAGAAAAACAGTTTTTAAGGTCAGGGGCGGTTCTGATGTTAGTGAGTCTATAACTAATGCATTTGAGACCCTACAACCCTCCACCTCTAGTGTCCTCATGCGGCCGGTAAGAGAAGAGCCTAAAACCCAGCTTAAACTGGGTAAAAGGCCTTCTGGATCGGTGGCGGGAGGGGGGGTGGTGGTTTTACACAAATATGTGATCAGATTGCATGAGGAAAACTAGAGAGAATGGAGGAGACTGAGAGAGGGCTACGCTGAAGCGGCGACTACTTAACAAAAAAAAGTCCTTATGTCGTATGTTGTATATATGTAAAATAACCTGTATAAAACATGCAATATATTTTTAAATGTGTACCTATAAAGAATTGTTGTATTGTAATTAGAATTACAGCGCAGTCAGACGGCGCGAAAATGTTCTTGCGGCGCGGCGGCCGCGCGGTTTACATTCTCGCGTATTTATTAAAACCGAATGTAAACTCTATTCCCTAGGCAACAACGTTCGATTTCTGGGAACTACCCAACTGCGAGGAGACCATGCGGTCGCCGCGCGGTCTAAAACTATGCCACTCTCGCATTCTTTTCCTCTCTCGTCACTCCAGCCAGAGTGAAATTACTTGCGCTTGACATGAGCTTAGATATCCACTATTATTTTAAACGAGCAATATCTATATATACATTATATACATATACATTATATACATATACAGATATCACGTAGAGAGCGATATCAAATATATATATTTTTAATTTTGCATCAGAGTTTACCTTCTCAATAGCACAATCGTTAGAGCGTAGATCTACCACGCCGAAGTACTCGAGTTCGAATCTTGCAATGTGGTCAGAACTTTTTTTTTACTAAGTTGAAATAATATATGTCTAAGCTCAGTTTGTAACAAGTACCAATTAAAAAATGATTCACTTTAATAATGTACTTATAATAAGGAAATAAAATGAAAAGTAATGATGAAAGCATAGACTTCATAACTTCAGATAATATCAGATAAAATATAGATGTGTGGGTACTGTTTTCTAACGAAATGACCTACCGATCATTTGCTTACCTGATAATAAATGTGTGTCGTATGTTGTATGTTTTCGATGAGTTTGAGTCATGGAGAAAAATTTATTATTTATTTTCCTGAACCGTGAATGAATGAATTTAATCTTAAATTTCATGGACTTCCATTATTTTAAGATACTATGTTATTTAAAAGAATAGTATTGTACAACAATATTTGTATATTTATAATCGCGTTCTCGAAAACGGCTCTAACGATTTCGATAAAATTTACAATACAGAGCTTGACGGTGGTCAAAAATTGATCTAGCTAGGATCAAATTCTGAGAAAATTCGTTTTCTCTATGTTTTCACACATTTAAAACTTCTAAACTCTTCTGATTTCACAACAGTTTACCTTCTCAGTGTACAGTAACAAGAGCAATGTGGTCTGACTTTTTTGTTATTTTTTTTTGTACGACAGCGAATAAAACTCGGTCGCCCAGGTACTGTCAATATATATAGTTTATTTTGCTCTATATTGTGGCGTCCGCTTAGTGACCGTGTTGTGTAGGCGCGAAGAAATTCGTGTCGAGTAAACACGCCCTTAAAGATTATTTTATTATATACATCTCAATAGTGGAGTATCATTTTGAGTTATTTATGACCCTAAATAATAGAAGCAAACTTTAAAGTTTTTTCTTTTTAAATTCTTCCACAAACTTTCAAGAGTTCTAGAATAAATCTAACCGTACGATTTTTCTCGCAATTTATCTTGAAAACTCCTCATGTTTATGGAAAATGAACCCTGCGAACATGTTGTTGCATAAATAAATACATATTTGCAAGGTTAATGCACCGGAAATATTCCTATAGTATCACACAAAATAAATTCAGCTTAATTTCACTGTTTGTCCAAGAATGTTAGTATATAGAAAAATGTAGATAGACATAACCAGAGGCGGATTTCGTATAAGCCCGACACGGCCCAGGCCTAGGGCGACCAGATATTTAGGGTGGCTAATTGTGGCAAAAAAAATACACTGATGAGAACATATGTCCTCAGTAAATGATGGAACTGAAAAGGGAGTGGCTCGTACTACATGGCCTAGGGCGGCCAAGACTGCTAGTCCGACTCGACAATATGCACTTAGAAGTACGCTAGTACAGTTTATTAAGCTTTAATGACAATAATGAACTTTGTTCTTCCGATTTGAACTCTGGTTTTACATCCGCATAATTTGCGCTTATGTTGCGAAGCATTCATCATGTTATAAAGTAGAACAAATGTTAGATGATATTGTTTGAAATAAAAGTCAGTGATATTCACAAAACTATAGTACTTGTTTCAATAAGCTTTTCGCTTCGTATAATATTCTTACTTACATCCATACTTACATGTAAATCACTATTATTATCATCATTGCATAGTAATACATATCTGTAAACATAAAAATGAATGTTTGTATGTTTATCCCGTATGCGTTCCTAAGCCATTCATTCATACGATTGTGATTTTGATGAGTTGTTCTACGTACGCCAGCGAACATTTTGTGAATTATTTTAGTAAAGAAAATACTACGCGAAAGAAGTCACGGGAAAGAGCTAGTCTTCTACAGAAATAAAAGTAAATGTTAGTGTGTTTGTTCTCTATTCATTCCTAAACAGTTCATCCGATTGAGATCAAACTTTGGTGAGTTGTTCTGCGTAAGCTATTGAAGGTTTCCTAATTATTTTAGTAAATAAAAGACTACGGGAACTTAGTCGCGGGCAGCAGTATTAATAAAAATAAAATCATCATAGTAGTTGATAAAAATAATTTACGTACGATTCATGTCATTACGATTTAGTCATAAGAACGATCATATACACAATCTTTCTAGTCTAGTTAACTTGAAAGCGATTACATAAGTCTCTTTAAACGTGCATATACACACAGTATTAATTGACATCGTGTTTTCCCCTTTAAAAATATTATCACTGTCTAAAATATTTAAAGTAAAAAGAATTTTATAAAAAAATTAAACCAACTTCAAAAAAGAACACTGAAAAGTATGAAATAACTATCCCTTACGGATCGAAACTTAAGTCCAAAAATAACTTTATAAAAATACGATACAAATACCCATATAATTAAATTTCACAGTTACTGAAGTCGGTGCCAAGCCTACCAAACTAATAGACTTTCCGTTGTCGAACATTAATTTGGCACCGACTTGAAAAATAAGGTAACTTTTCTCTTTCGTCTAATGAAATACGCTATCTTATGCCTGTCTCTCTTGGTAGAATGTAAGGTGCAATCGGGTAATTAAATAAAGTTTTTTGACTGGATGTTTGCATTTTGTTTAACCAGTCAAAATCGGTGGACTTTATACTGTCAGCTTAAGTGCTTTCCTGTACTAAAATATATAGCCTACGGTTCTATTTCAATAGCTTTCTCAAATATCATCAGAATTTGTAAATATAACTGTTTCAAAAACTTTTATTTTTTCCCTACGCAAGTGCAATTCCGAAATAGTAGGTTAATTCTGAATGATACTTAAAAACGGGCTTTTTTAAATTTTTGCTCAAGGTTTGTATTCTTTTTTCATTCAGGTTTAATACGTTTACCCTACCAAGAATATATTCTAGATTTTGATTATGTAATAGCTAAATAACATTATTTAGTGAAATTGTCATTTCGGAATTACCCGACAAGGAGTTTGCAGTTATCAATCTTTTAGTTTACTTTAGATACATATATTATAATAAAGGGGTTTGGTAATGAAAGTAAAAATTATAAATATTAACAAAGTTTTATTTCAAAATAAGATCAGTATTAATTTTCAGGGTAATAGTAGCGCCTAATTGCTCTTAAACACCAAATAAACATTTGAAAACATATTGTACAAAAAAAAAAAGATATCAAGATACAAACAGAAACATTATACAATAAAATTAATACATATCACAAATTTTACAGACCAGGTTGTTTAAAAGAAACTGTCCAAATACAGCAATAATGGCCAAATGGCCAGGCAAACATCACGCAACCCTAACGTCTAAATAAACTTTCGACCTGTCATCATCGACCCTTACACAGAGCTATGGCCACATAATGACCGCTCAGCCCGCAGTAAGGGGTCCTTTATACTATATTCAGGCAGGAGTCTCCATACTTTTTTCACACTTCTCTACCAAATGCTTTTTCTAGATCCACAAAGGCACAGAAAACTTTCCGACCTATGGCCAGAAATAAAATTTGGAGAAATGAGTAATTATCGAAATAACCCGATTTCCGGAATTAGCCGAATGCACCTTATCTATTATTTGGTGATCGAGGACCTCCAGTAACTCTTACGGAACGCGCCGGAGCGTCTTGCGCTGTGCCGAAGCACTTCTCCGGGGAGCAGTGACAGAATCCTCCTGCACCCTCGCAGTGCCACGACAGCGTGTTTTCATCCCCATCGGGGTCGCATGGATGGATGAATGGAACGCCCACTCCGATCGCCCACGACTCCGTACTCCCCTTTAGTGACCCCTTACGTCAGGTGGGGAAAGCCGTACCTTTACTCTTTGGTTTATCTCGATCTGGCGGACTAGAATTAGGTGCTCAGAAGCCCATACGGGGCAGACATGTGCTGGATATCGTTACGGCCTCCGCCACAATGGTGGCACTGTGCCGTCTCTTTTTGAACGATCCGATACAGATACTGACCGAAACAGCTGTGCCCGGTTAGTATCGTCAGTCGATAGGTGACGTGCTTAACCTCGAGGTTAGGCAAGATCGCATCAACAACACGCTGGGGTTAGCTTCTCAGCTCCTCTAGCCGCTGGCGCCATTTCATCAATACACGTCGGCGTTCCTGCCAACACACTTCACCCGCCGTCGTGGAGGCGGTTTTTCCATCTTCACTGCGAGACAGACATACACTCTAGCATCCATCTCTGCTGGGATGTCCAGAGGCGGAAATCGCGCCAGGACGAACACCGCCTCTAGAGATATCGCAATAAAAAAAATAATAGGCGCATAATATTATCTTGACAGTCACATTAGTAGCATACGTTTTAAGGATGGAAAGCAAGTTCTATAGCTTGACGAGAACTGATGTTGTCATGATGATTCCTCCGCTCAAAAATTCCTTCGTATTTTCACTAAAGTTCTTAAACGAAACGCATTTAATTTCAAAGTTCCACATTCGAGTATCTAATGGGCGCTTTTATAATGTACCGTTGAACGATTTCATCGTCACTATTTTACTGTCCACGACACGATAGGTAAGCAAAAAATTTCCCTATTATGTCGTAGAAAAAGACGCTTTTCCACTGACGATAACGTTATGCCGTGGACGTTATCGTCGACGGAAAAAAAGCGTCTGCATGCAAGTGCATACATTTTGCTTCCCTATTGTATTATGCACGGTAAGATCGTGGCGATCAAATCGTTCAACGGTAAATTATAAAAGCGGCCATTATATAAATGGCTACCTTTTTATTAATTTTGTTTCTGTAAAATTTTAATAAAACAAGAGTGTTATTAAGCCATGTTTAAGTTTATTTCGTGAGCTACTTTTTTTTAATTAAAAAAAAATATTGTATACCTATTCCGTAGTTGGTCACTTATAGGGCTTAGGGCATGTGCCTATGTGTGTGTTTATGAATAGACTCCATTCTTGCTGATAACGTTACGAAGCATAGTTACTACGTTCTACCTAATAAAAGTTCGTAACAAAATGACACATTGTAAGGTGTAGTTTTCCGCGTTGTAAATCAGGTACCTACAAGTACAACGCATCGCTTGTGGTCTCGCAGTCACACGCAGGGAGGGATGAGTAACTCGCTCTATGTTTGTACCACCAACCATAAAACTATTACGCAAGCAGGATATTAAGTACTAACAAAGCAATACCAAATTGGTTAGATATTATCACATTTTAGTTTATGAATAACAAATGCACACATTTACACCGTCCCGAAATTAGCCACCTTAACAATAAGTAACCCGATTGTAAAGCGACAATTGTTACAAAATTATACAATTATACACCTGAACAAACTGTTTTAGGGACAAGGCGTTTAGCCCTTTGAAGGCTTTAAGGCTAATGACCTACTAAAGTTCATTTACACTGAAGCAAATTACAATTCAAGGTATTTTTCGAATCGTTCGTTAATTATATCGGTACTACATCTTACATGATAATTGTATATAAAAATATTACTTATTGCAATTTATTCGCTGTTATTAGATTTGTAGTACTATAGTCATTTCGATGTAACTAACGTATACTTATCTTTAGTGTTCCATTCCAAAATTGGAAATAGAAAAAAGCAATTTGTTTGTTTTTGTTTTCTTTCATTTCTGATTATGTTCTAAGTGTGTATTTTATAATATAGCGGTAATCTCTACAACACAGGGTATCCTAGTGTAGGGATTACAGTTTTGCTTCATTATTGTGACAAAGAAGGTACATTGCTCCATGGGAATATGTAAATAATAAATAAATAAACAAATAAATAACCACTGCTTGTTTATCTGTCTGTCAATCGTATTTGTTTTTCTCCGAAACTATTTGATGTAATCCCTAAAACAGATATGTAAATTTTAAAAGTTGCGTTTTTACTTTTTACTTTGAAAGCTAGTTAAATAAATAATTACAAATAGAAACATTTTACCTACCTCGATGATTTTAACATGTTACCTTGTGTGACTTTTTAACAATTTTTCGAAGAACCCAAAAGAACCGTTTAAAATTGCTATTCTACAAAACTTTATCTACGAAAAAACTATAAAAATATTGTTCAAAAAAATCTTAAAAATGAACATTAAGAACAAGATGCACAATTAAGGAAAATTATCAAAATTCAATTATACTGGATAGACACTTATTAATAATATCTATCAATACCTACGAAACACTAATTTCGCCAGCATTTGGCCGGTGTTTAAATAAAAAGTAGATTATTTTACTGATTACGCTTCTTAGATTCCAAAAAAAACATTATTAATAGGTACTTATTACATACATTTTCATATATAGGTATATATTTACAGATTTACGTAATTTGATTGCCGTTCTTGTTTCATAGGTGCCGCAAATAATAATTATGTAATAATTATGGATTCTTAGTGCTAAATCTCTTTACTGTAATAATACTACATACGTTGTTACTTGTTAAGTCTGTAATATATTACACTGTACTTTAGTCTCGAAATAAAATATTCAACAGTTCAAGCCTGCAGCACAGCTTCGGTTGTATCCACTCGTACGACGTACGTACGACCTTGACCCTTAGCTGCAAAGCGCCATTGGTAAGCAACTTTGTAGTCTTATTATATATGTAAAGTAGGTACGTATATCTACAACATTCCTAACTCTATGCCTAACAATACAAAGGTCCGAATAAATATAGTGTATAGGTAGATAGAGATGTAAGTTGACCAAAGCGACGAATGAAACACGAGGTTTTACGAATGTAACGGTCACTTTCCCAAAGCGACAGTCACGGTCGCATTCGTCGTAATATTATTATGACAAATTAAACATTTAATTTTGGCTTAATTTCATAACACAACGTTTACATTGTCATTAATTAAATTATAATATGATTTAGTTATAATTGTAATAAATATTATGAACTATTAATAGGTATTTAATTGATATAAAAAGAAGATAGTAATGCGTTACCTTAAAATACATACAACAAACAAAAACGAGGTAAAATGTATTTGCCAAAATTGATTTTCCCGCATACTTGCCACTACCCTTTGATTAAAATTATCCTTTAATCGGGGTAAATTATGCATTGTACAAACTAAAACCACATGTTTGTCACACATTAAAACAGCAATTCCGATTACTTACACACCACAACGTGTTTTTATCTAGTAAATAAAGATGTGCTTTTGTCATAACTAGTGAAAAAAAATGTATTCCAATAAATATGACTGAATTCCCTAAACACTGCGTTATATTACTATTAATTCATTTAAATGGAATAACATGAATACAAAATAGTATATTTCGAATTAAACTGTGTGGCAATTTTTTAGGGTTTTAGTACCTATACCTTATTTAACTCATTTTTGACTTTAATGTAAAGAAACGAGAAGCTAACCAAAATTTCGCTAAATTTTCACCGTTCGCTGGTCCGATATATTACAGCTTTAACTCTTTTACATTATGTACACGAAGCTATAAAATATTAACAAATAACATAAATATTATCCAATATAGAACAGCATTGGAAAAATTTTGGTTATTTGCAAAGAGAATGTAACATTACTACGTAATACAAGCGTTTTGTTTTTTAAATCGTATATCACGTAAAAGTTACCTATGTTCGTATATCCTATTAGTGTCATAAATTAGTTCACTCAGGTTCACTAATATGTGAATGACACAATTCATTCCAAATGTAAACAAAATAATAACAGAAGAATATTATTGTTCTCGATGTGTAAACAATAACAATATCCTATTCTTTATTTTTAAAAGTTGTTTAAAAATACAAATGTGTACACTTATCATAATGTTTTAATTCTTGGTGGTTTTTATTAAGCACAAACAAACGGGAAATATTCTAAAAATGTTTGATTTTCTAATAACTATTAAGTGTGACGACTGCAACGATCATTTATGCGAACTAGCCCATCTCTAGTTATGCTATAAATGTCATAGCACAGTACAAACATAACAGTAGGATGTCTTCATAGAATATTAGCGTACGCGGCTTGTTAGTGCGCGCGCTAATACGCACGCGTCGTGGCACGCACACAACGGCAATACTCTGGGTGAATATGGATAATGGACATGCACACGCACATGAAACCACTTTCATTTGTCTTTAATTCGTTCTTCACATCGTTGCAAATACGAAAATGACTAAATCACATAAACGAACACATTATAATGTCTTTAGATTCCTAAATAATTGTAGTTATTCAAATCCAGAGTTATAATTCTTCAACATAACTGCAAGAAATGAAATTTAATAAATATAAAAAACTTATCCGTGTGTATTATTTTTTTTATTAATATACTAAATGTATAACTAAACGAGATGCTCTCCGCATCACACTCCCAACGCAACAACCTTACGTATCCAGCCTAGAGTAGCTAATTCCGTTACGAATGAGGCTCAACCTTCAACCTCAGTCAACCTTCTTTTTTACATATTCCCTGGTCATAGTCACCACATTTGTTTACATTAAGGACTAAAGTGAAAAAAATAGGATATAATATGTATTCCTTAGTTCATTAATTTGTTTTAAACATTTCTTTCGCTTTACACTCGTCTTTCATAATATTGTTAGGATTCGTCCTGCTACTGACGATACTATAAGCACAACAATATAAAACGTCTTTCAATGTGTAAAAGCTAGTAATGTCCAAAAACAACACATACAGAAAGGCCAATATCGCGTTATCCTGTCGAATGCCTAAAACTACACCGGACCAGACGATTATTTCGACAAAAAGTTTCGAAGGCCTTATTTTTAAATCAATATCATTCATTACTCATGGTTGAAGTGTGATCCTCGGTTCCTAATGCATTTTCGGGCTCTGTTTTGCACTTGAGTGGTAGGTTTTTAATAGAATCTGACTTTTCATTTTTTCAAATGCATCGCCTATTTGTTCTATTAAGTGCTCCTGAGACATTATTTCATAAGTGTAAACCAGCGCCGTGGCTCGACCCCAGATATAAAAATCCATTGGGGTCAAATTAGGTGATCGAGCAGTCTAGGGCACTAGCCCTCCTCTTCTGATCGAACTGTTAGGGAAACAATATTGTCGAGGTGATCCCTAACAGTGACTTAGTAACGTAAACCTACCTCAGTTTAATTAACAATGTCTTTGACAGTAAATACACGATTTAAAGTCTTTGTAATGAGATGACTTCCAATGACTTCCTATTGCGGTGACTGGGATCGAAAACAGCATGACAGCTCATAAAGGTAGTTCCGATTTTAAAACTAAACTGAAACTACAACTTCGTGCCGAAACATGCCGAAAGCCAATAAAACTAGTTTAAGTTAGGCAGTTATTTTTTAATGGTTTATTGATGCAATTTCACTTGTATGGAAATGCTAAATTTGTATGAAACTTTTATAGAAATGATAACCTGTTTTGGTCAAAGATACAGCCACTCTATTGGAGTTTGTAGTTTTTGCATGAATAAGGTAAAATGAAACCAAAATAACTATTGGAATTAAAAGTTTTTCTTGCTACAAATGTTTTCAAAAATTTATAAACATAATATAAGATATATTACGTACCTAAAAATTGTATTCAATTGCCAAGGATTAAGGTCCTTGCATACTTCTTTCGCCACCTCAAATCTCATCATTCTCCTCACGGTCACATACATAAAGGGACAAGTTATAAAAATATTCCTTTAATTATGATAACTAGCAACGGTTTCTCTTGTATTACTCTAATTTTAACAACAATTCTTAGCTTGCTTCTTTTTAAATAATGTTTAATAATTACTGTTGAATCAATCTATAGCCATTTATTGAAATCATAATTATAACTTTATTTTCACCAAAAACTGAAACCTGAATTTGTTACCATTGATAAGGCACCAAAAGACCATAGAAAATAAGCACAAATATAAGTAGCTACTTTCTAATAGCTTTTCCCAACAACTTTGTTTGGAACTCACAACCACTGACAAATAGTGAGTAGCCTATGTTTTAGCCGGAGGTACAGCCACTATATCCACTTGAGGTATATGGATTCAGTAGTTCTGGTAATGATAATAGGAATAGCAAGCATTTTGTACAGTATGTGAACCACACTCTAAAAATTAAAGGTTAAATATATAATAAATGTTTTGAGGTAAAAGAATAAATGTTTTTGTTCAGTAGGTTTAAATCACTCTTATAAATCAGTAATCTAAAAGATAAAATTTGAATCACAGTATCAATATATCTTCCACTTTGAGTGGTTTTCATTTAAACATAAAATGCACAGTAAAACATTTGTATGTGGTTGGTGCTTGAAAAAAATAACTAATCGATAATATTCCTTTTTTAGTACATAATTCAATTAAATTTGATTTAGATTTTGTTTCTTTAACCAACTTTTCAGATAACATATTATACAATATTTTTAATTTTCCTTGTACGCCATGTGCAAACTTTCCCAATAATTCTCTGTCTCTTTTTGATTTATCAAATCTTGCAACTATCATCTCAATCTATATCTTTTCATCCTTAAATGAATCTTAAATAAACCTTAGTGACAATCTTCTCATTTTCTCAAAAATTTCTTTAAACAATCTTAGTTTCCCAAAAACATCCATTTGTGGGAAACAAGTGATTTACTGATTTAATTACTCTTTTTGGTTGACATATACACATACATCTTTTTTATCGATCACTCCTGAGTTACACATGTCTACTAAAAATAATTATATTTTTATTAACATTTTACATCATGTTGGCTGGTTGGTTATACTGATGTTATGAATGTTTTTTAAACAATGTTTAGCTAAAAATAAAAATGAATCTGCTGAGAGTATGTACTTACATATTACAAACAATAGTAGAAAGACTGGAAATTGACAAACAAACACATTAAAAGGCCACAGAAAAATATTTTTATACATTAGGTCTTTACCAATGAAATTGTCGTTTAGTATACAAAAAGTTAAAGTATTTTTTTTTATATTTTTTTTATTTCTATTAACCAAAGTATGCACCCATGCTATCGATGCATCTCTGCCAGCGCAGTGGTAATTTTTTAATGCCCTTCTTGAAGAAGTCAGGTGTACAGGAGGCAACAAACTCTTCAAAGGCATTTTGTACTGCCTCTCGGGTATAGAACTTTATTCCAAATTTTGGAAAAAGTAGAAATCTGTCGGCGCAAGGTTTGGTGAGTACGGAGGATGACGCAAAACTTCCAACCCTAGCTCTTGTAGCTTAGAGACCGTCTGCTGTGCCGTGTGAGGTCGAGCGTTGTCGTGCAGGAGCAGCGGGGACGAGCGATTAACCAAGGCTGGCCGGAGATTTGCGAGATTTTCCATCATTGTGTCCAGTTTCTCACAGTACACATCCACAGTAATGCTCGTACCATTTGGTAAGAAGCTGTGATGAATTACACCGGCACTAGACCACCAAACAGTAACCATCACTTTTCTAGGGGTAAGTTTTCGTTTGGGCCTAGGTCTAGGTCTCTCATTGCCTAGGTCCTGAACTAGGGTGTAACGAACATGATGACCGCTTTCGATTGTCAAAAAGAATCTATTTTTCATCGCAAGTGACAATGCGGTTCAAAATCCCTTCGTTTCTGTGTCTATTAAGCAACACAAGGCAAGGTAGTACTCAACGCGGTCGTCGCGCTGCAGATCGTTCATTTCATTGCGGATTAAGCTTTTTTACCTTGCCAATTTGACGCAATTAGATCAATATTGTTATGACGCTAACATTGAAAGCTGCTGCTAACTCAGCAGTATATTGAGTATCGTCAGCTTCCACTATCGCCTTTAATTCGTCGTTGTTGACTTTAGTTTTCGAGCAACCACGGGGTTCATTTTTCACATCAAAATTTCCATGTCGGAAGTGTTCAAACCAATAATGGGTCGTGCGTTCGTTTGTAGTGTTCATTCCGTACATGTCGTTAATGTTGTAAGCCGTTTGTGCCGCGTTGCTACCGTGACGGAACTCGTATTCCGTAATAACTCGTTTTTTTTTTGTGTCCATACTGATGAAAAAGATAAAATGTAGTGAAAACAAAACACTAATCAATAAAGAAATGACTGAATTTGAAAATAAAATTCCATATTTTTAAAATAAAATTCATTTGAATTTATTAAATTAGAATTTATTGCCAGCTATACACAAATTACATTTCAAATGGCCAGTATTGTAGAACAGCAACTTCATAGGTAAAGACCTATTATTATGAAAATGTGTTTTCTATAATAACTATTCAATTTCCTGATATCCTCCATCATTTGTATTTGTAGAGCTTTGTACATTCTTTGGACTTTATTGTCTGTATGTGTTTAAAGATCCCTTCTTTTCAGGATCTGCTATAGCAGTGGCCATCAAATTTTTTTGGTCAGTTGGCAATGAAGACAATGTAATCTCAGGCCACATGTCTCTTTGGACATAGACATTCATATACAGATAGCAGTGAACAAATATTTACCTGGGTTTGGCACCCACCACAGTAGAATAATAATCTGGCATATTGAGTTAATTGAATGGTACAGGGTAATATCAGTATTATTGTTATGAATAAAGCCTAACGATACTAACTTATTATATAAAAAGAATTTGAATCAAATGTAAAATTTTAGAATATACGCAATAGATTACTGCTATACTTTTGTTCTTCTCTCTTTTAACTTCACGCTGTATTCACGCCTAACGGGGTAATAGAGAAGACGGAGCACTAAGTGTCGCAGTCCTTACATACTTCTTTTGCTTCGTCAAATCTCATCATTCTCCTCACACATTTTCGCCTAGGTATGCGAGTGCTTTTGACATTTCCTTCAGCTAACGCTCTGGCTATTTAATCTTCATAAGTCAGCACTGGTCTTCTTTGGCTTCTTTTACCACTCGCTTTCTCTCTGTAGATTTTCTTTGTCAGTCTTTCATCACTCATTCTTACTATGTGCCCAAACCATCTAAGCATTCCTATCTTTATTTTTACAATAACAATGTTGTGCAACCCTTTCGTACTGCATATCTCTTCCTTGTGTATCCTGCCCGCAAAGGTGACACTCCACATATTTCTTAGAGGTCGCATTTATACTGCATTTATCTTACTTTCAATGGATTTTGGGCATCCAGGCCTCACACCGTACAATAAAGTTGGAACCAACACCACATTGTGTACAAACATTTGTTCTAACTGTTGTTGCCATTTTTGTTCTAACTGTTGAATGAATATATAAACTGAAAAAATGATATGTACAGTAGATTATGGGCTTAAAGTCATTTCCCTAAAACTAACTTCGTACTAATTATTTAACACTAAAAGGCATTTTAAAAATGTCTATTATTTGCTGTAACATAACAATAATATAAAAATTAAGGAGGGTAGATAACTCCGCCGCAATGGTGGATCTGTGTGAAACGGGTCCATTAGTGAGCCGGTCCCAAGCCCGGATAAAGGAGGAGGGCAAGGAATCACAATGAATTATGATTTATGCATAATACTTGTGATCGAGGGGGGGAGATGGATGCGAATGTGTGGTGTAAACCCCACATTCGAATCCACTGATATCCCTGACCAATTAATCCACCTTTCTATCCATTCTTCCATCGCATCCTCAATCCTAACCTAGGGATATCCCTCTCCACTGTACAGGGTATGGAGCCTGTGCAAGGAGTATCCGTTCTCCGTACCCCCAGGATCAAGGTGGGAGGGTTCGTACCGAGGATCTACAACCTTCAGCTGTAGACAGCGGGGGGGTGGTGCGGAGGGGGTCTACCGGTAGGGGGGGAGGACTGGACCATTATGCAGAAGGGGGGTGTCGAAGCTGGCTGAATCCTGAGAACCATGTAGAGGTACTCTGGGAATGAGGCAAAGCCGAAACACCAAACCACTGCAACAAAGATGACCTAGGCGTCCCCTCTATGCGGGTGGAACTTCTCCGCACATTCGCTGTCGTTAACGAGACTGTGCATGGGATGTGGCGTATCGCACTCAAACTATAGTTCTTCCTTTTATTTCAATAGACTATGGAGAATAAAATTTTAAAAGCGAAAACTAAAGTCTCTGCTGCGGGGAACCAGGCGCAGACGACTCAAAAAACTGGAACGGGAGAAGGGAAGCCGCATGCTGACAAAGCAGGTGGGGGACCTCTCTTTGTAGATAATGAAGTAACTAAAGCGAAGATGAAGGAGGGGACCCCTGGGACCAGTAAGATGGCTCCAGGAGTCTCTTCAGATCCTAATATGTCAATCGATAATATATTATTAGATTCTCTTTCTATAGAAGAAAAGCTGTTGCAGTCACCAGAACGACCGAACGGGAATACCCAGAAGGAAGAGAAGGATGGCTTCACAGTGCATCTCTCCAAAGCAGAAACGAAGAAGGCAAGGCAGGCTAGAAGGAACCAGCGCAGGCTTGCTGGCAATATCGAAATTAAAATGTCGGCCGGAACTTCGGCCAGCACAGTAAAAGATGTCAGCAGGCCACAAAAAGTAAAGCGCCAGAGTACAGATCCAGAAGAGGGTTCCTCAGAGCGTCCTCCAGCGAAGCGACGAAATCAAGGCAACGCGGCAGCCGCGGGACCGCGAGGCTCCGCAAGGGAGCACCGTGATCTTGCGGTTGCCATAGGACGAGAGGACGGGGTCTCGGTGGATGAGGTTCTGGGGACCATAAATAGAAAAAGGCTCCTCGCCATGATTGAGAAAGCCGCGGTAGCCAGAGTGGGCGGGAGGTCACTCAGCTTCGCCACGTCGGGGTTGGTGTCGGAGGGATTCTTCCTTGTGACACCAATAACGACGGAGGCGAGGGAGTGGTGATGAACTGCGACTTTGGTGTCCATGGTGATACGAAGATCGTGGCGAGAAAATTAGACAGAGCAAAGGCATCAATCTGGATTCCGGGGAGTGAAGAGGATGTTCCCAAAGACCCTCTCCAACTTCTCATAGGCCAGAATGATGAGAAGGAAGAGTTAAAAATAAATGAGTGGAAGACACTCAGTAGTAGAGAAATCATGCTCACGGGATGCAGACTGTTAGGCGCATTTCCTATGGAAGCAGAGGAGAGGTGGGGTAAAGAAGCAACGAGGTGGCTTAACTTCCAGGCCACTCAGGTAAGGGTCAAATTGTTAAGAAACCCCAGGAAAACAGAGGTCGCAACAAAAGAGAGTGCACTGCCCAACAAATGCATGAGTTGTGGAGTCACAAAGATACCCGAGGCCACAGAAGCAAAACCATGCAACAAGGCGGAGATGCAGAAGGAAGCAGAGGCATCGACGAGTGGGGAGAATACCTCTCGGGCTGCGGACGAGCACCAACATCGCAGTCCAAAGCCTCTGAGAGGACTCCATTTTAGATGCGGCACACAAATACAACTCAGTAACACAAATGGACACAAACACACATAACACCACAAACCACACAAACACAAATAACACAAAAACACATAAAAGCTTAGAATCTGTCAATTAAATCTTCATCATTGTAAAGATCCAATGACAGAACTATCTAGGACTATCACGATGGACAACATTGGTGTGGCCTTACTACAAGAACCATACCTATGGAACGGGCGTGTCAATGGTTTAGGAGCTCTTGGCGGACAATTTCTATGAGAAAAGTGGTGAATATAAGTCAAGGACTGTACATACATAAGTAATGATATTAAAGCAACAGATTGTATGGAAATATTTTGCAGCAGAGATCTGGTAGCAATAGAAACAATTAATGTAGTGGAAGAGACTAAAGCCGTGAAGGTAGTTCTGGCAACATGCTACCTACAGAGCGAAGCCACTTTTGAACCAGCCTCTGAAGAATTAGCAGAAGTAATATAAAGAACTAAAGTAAGAACATAATAATTGGATGTGATGATTGATTAGATGAATTAGCAGAACTAATACTAAGAACTAAAGTAAGGCACACACCCATGATGATTGGATGCGATGCGAACTTACATCATATGGTATGGGGAAGCTCGGACACAAACAAAAAAAGAGAGCTTTTTTAGACTTCATAACTAGTAATGACTTAGAGATTCTCAATATAGGATGCGAACTAACCTTTATAACGAGATCCAGAAAAGAGGTGCTAGACATCACTTTATCAAAAGGCATCATTAACAATTATATTAGTAAATGGAAAGTAGATAAAGAAGAGAGTTTTTCTGATCATAGAAGGATAATGTTCGAAGTGGACAGTTATATAGAGAAAGTTAAAATTAAAAATTCAAGAAGAACAGATTGGGTACGGTTCACAAGTGAATTGGAACGATGGAAACCCAATCCACCAAATATCAAGACAAAGGAAGATTTAGAAGTAGGTTCTGAAAACCTAAAGAATCCATTAATGACAGCATTTAAACAAGCATGCCCTGAGAAATATGTCAGGGAAAAAAAGACAGATATGGTGGAATGATTCACTATACAAACTAAGGAAAAAGGTAAGGCGATCCTTAAGAATAGCCTTGAAGAAAAATAATGAACTAAGCTGGAACACATATAAGAAATTGAGGAATGAATTCTCAAAAGAAAGACAAAAAGCAAAGAAAACAAGTTGGAGAACGTATTGCAAGGAAATAAATAACTATTCTGAAGCAGCATGTTTAGTAAAAATATTAAGTAATGAGAAAAATTACCAATTAAGTAATTGAAGATAAATGACGAAACTATTTCGGAACCGGAAAGGGTATTTGGAGGCAATGCTTAAAACTCACTTCCAAGATAGTAAGAAATATGATGAGGAACGCGCAGATACTGAAGAGGAACCAAATGGAAACTGGGAAGAAGCAAAGGAGATTGTACTTCCAGACATTATAGAATGGGCAATCAAGTCATTTGCACCCTATAAAGCAGCAGGTCCGGATGGTATAATACCAATATTATTACAAAAAGGACTTAAATTAACAATAGACTTTAATTAAGTGGGACAGAGGTAGTGTAGCACTAAGATATATTCGGAAAGGGTGGAGAGAAGTGAAAGTGGTGTTTATACTCGTACCAAAACCGGGAAAAAAATCCTACAAAGAAGCAAAATCATTTATATGCATCAGTTTATCTTCGTTTGTACTGAAAGCCTCGGAGAAAACAATAGATCATCATATTAGACAAAAACTAAGGAAAAGCAAAGAGAAGCTACACAGCAATCAGCATGCATATATGGAGGGTAAGTCCACGGAAACGGCCTTACACAACCTCACTATCGAGCTGGAAAGAGCTATTAAGAACAAGGAATTTGCCTTGGCATGCTTCTTTGATATCGAGGGAGCTTTTGACAAAGCAACATTTGAAGCCATAGAAAGGGCAATGACTAGAGAAGGCGTAACTGAAGCTTTGAAAAAATGGACTGTATGTATGTTAAGAAACAGAGTAATCATAGCGCAACTAGGTAATATAGTAAGTAAAGTTGAAGCAAAAAGGGGCTTTCCACAAAGAGGATGTCTGTCGCCACTTCTGTGGCATCTACTTATAGACTCATTAATATACTCCATCAATGACATGGGAGTGTATATGTATTATGCAAGCATACTCAGACGATGGGGTGATACTTGTAACTGGGAAGTATCTAGAGACCACTAGATTAGTTTTAAATATGGCCATTAAGACAGCCTTAGAGTGGTGTAATCTAAGAGGACTTGATCTGAATCCTCTGAAAACACAAATAGTTATTTTTACAAACAGAAGGAAAGGACTGGACATGAGACCTATTACAATTAAAGGCCTCGAAGTGAAGTCAGTCTAAGAAGTTGAATATCTAGGTATAAGGCTAGATCACACTATGAAATTTACAAAACATGTTAAAAAAGTAAGTAAAAAAAGCAACTGTATCAATGCCGAAAGGCTATAGAAAACAAGTGGGGCCTAAAACCGAGAATAGTACACTGGATTTATACAGCTATTATAAAGCCTAGGATAACATATGGTGCGTTAATCTGGTGGCATAGAACAACAAAGGAAATAAAAGAAGAACTAAGCAAAGTACAAAGGTTGGTGTGTTTGATGATGACAGGAGTGATAAAATCTACCCCTACCGCTTCCCTGGAAATTATCCTGAATCTTAACCCTATGCACTTAGAACTTAAAAAGAAAGTCATGGAACAATGGTATAGAATGAAGAGATATAAGGAGTGGAAGGGTAAACCCTTCGACAAGGGACACACAACAATAGAGACAGAAGCAGAAGATAAACTAGGAATGCTGGTAAAGAATAATTGACCTAATTAGGAAAAGAAGAATCTTTGACAAAAAATATAGAGTACATATTGGACCCAGAGAAGACTGGGAACTAAACATAGATAAAGACACCACCGAATGTTATACGGATGGTTCTAGAAGAAAATCATCGGAAATGGCAGGGGCTGAAATTTTTATTTCTGGCTGGGAAAGAAACATATGGAGACCACTAGGTAAGTTCGCTAGTGTATTTCAGGCTGAAATATAAGCGATAATGGAATGTGCAACAGCACAAATAGACTCAATGACCTTAGTCAAAGAGAATATAATAATATACTCTGATAGTCAAGCAGCCCTTAAATCACTAGATAAACCGACAACTACATCGGCCTTGGTTGGGGAATGTAAAGCAATCCTTAATAAGCTAGGAGATGAAAGAAAGATTGTCATAGCCTGGATCCCTGGACATAGCGGTAACGAAGGTAATGAAAAGGCGGATGAATTAGCAAGATATGGCGCGGTCACACCGATAATAGTACCATACCTTCCAATTTCGAACAAAGTAACAAACAGTGTAATAGACCGAATAATTAACGAAGAAACAAAAGAAGAATGAAAGAAATTAAAAATATGTAGACAAACTAGGATGTACTTTGAAGTTAAAGACAAAGCAAAAGCCAAGTATATCTTCAGTTTGAATAAAGGTAGTGCAAGAATAATGGTTGGTATCATAACGAGTCACTGCAAACTAAACAGACACCTATCACTACTCAGCCTAACACAAGACCCCCTATGCAAACATTGCAATAGGGAAGAAACTAGTATATACTTCATAGCAAAATGCAGTATGTATGCAGGCATTAGATACAACACATTAGGTTCAGATACACTGGAGGAAAGGGAACTGAGGACAACCAAATTAAAGGATATCCTCATGTTTTGTAGGAAAACCGGAAGATTCATAGATGAAACTAAGGAGGGAGAACAGGGGGTGTCAACTTTGTATGGAGCTATTGCAGACTTTATATGGAAACAAAATGAAAGTGACAAGAGATGTAGAAAGAAAGGAGATAGAAAATACCAGGGATGTCATTAAAAATATAATTTATTGATATTATTTATCAATGTACTGATATCGATTATTGATACTGAAATTTCATTTATTTCGTTAATTTATTATAATTATTTGAGTACTACATATAAAAATGACAATAATAAAATATTTTACTTCATTGAACAAAGATAATTATAAATAATTTGAACAAAAATAACACATTTTGTTATTGATATTAATAATTGAATAAACTACTAATTGAATTTAATAATATAGCAACCCTGCTTGATGAAATGTCAAAAACTTTACAAATCGAAAATTTTCTTCATAACCGTCGATTATTTTTTCTATTTGTTTTTAGCTTTTCTGAGTTTCGCACGAGTTATTCTCCCCCTGATCGCTTGAGGAAACTCGAATTGGTGTGGTTGAGACTTGTGGATCAAGACAGTGAATTTTGAAAGGACAGAAAAAGTAGACTTTTGTTCTCCATAATAAATAATTAGAAATTGTTGTTATTATATCCACGTTTAATTGTAATCAGAACTAGTGATTTAAAATAAAAAAAATATCACTAATTCTGTTCGTTTTATTAACTTTCCAAATTCCATTACCTTGTTATCCGCTGAACATATTAGTTTAGTCATCTAAGAAAATACGCTCAGAGTACTATTTAAATCCCCGTAATTTTAGTTTATGGAAGCATTACCAGATGGCGCATAGTCTACACTTTTTTTGTATGGAGTTGTAGTTCTTCTCCTTGGAGTATATGTGTTCTGTGAGGGAGAACCACCAGGCCAAGAGTAACTGGAGCTCTAACCAGGGAATAAGGCTGAATGCCGCCATTCGAGGGAAGCCGACAGCACGTCTGCAGCCTGACAGCCGTCCCTATCAGCAATCTATAATCTACAAGGAGGGTAGATCTATATATGCACTACAAATTTACAGAAATACATAATTAATACAACTGTTATCTACGAAACACCTATATTAAAAAATCTTACAAGTAAAAAGTAAATCTCTACTGTTGTTTACACAAAAGATAGTAATTATACCCAGTGTTGTTAATCAAACATTAGTTTTGTTGCAATTATCGAAATTATATAATGCTCATTCATAAGAAGAGACCTCAGTGCAGTCGAGATTTTCACAAAATATGTAGAAGACTTACATTCCAATAAGCATTTTATAACAAATAATTATAACATGATAATGATAATTGTTGGTTAACTAACAATAAAAAAATAACTTACAAGAGCAATGCACTTACTTCTCGGTTAGGTACTGGGTAGTCCAGTACAGCACCTCTCCCGGTAGCTCCGCTTCAGTAATGGTATATCCAGCGATGTGAACTGGAAGCTGATCTTCGGGATTTACATTAGCAGCAAAGTGTTCGAAAAACACTCGATAAGTAGTCAAATAATCGTCTTTATCACCCATCATCAAAAAGTTTTTAGAGTTCAGGATATTAACAAAAATAACGAATCGATCACCAAATACTCCTCAGGGAAGCTGACCAGAAGACGAACTTAATATATATATATTTAGTAAAAAGTAAACACAATTACACTTAAACTAAAAACCATTGTATAACTTTAACTTGACAATTTTAGTTTCGATTTGTATCAAGTCTTATAAATATGAAAACATTTAGTTAACATCACCTACGACATCGTAAGTCACTTAGTTAGTGGTCTCGAACGTCAAAGAGCGAGATAGGTAGAGTTGCCAGCTGAAATCGGTATATTTGTACCTAAAATCGGTAGTTGATAAAAAAAATACATTTATACAATCAAATTCGTTTATTTATGACAAATAAAACTTAGAGACTAATTTATAACAATCACACTCAAATATAATTATGTTTTATACCAATATTCTTTGGCCATAGCCTCGGGCATTCTCGAAGTATTTTCACAATCAAAACAATTAGCTTCATAAAAAAGTATTTTTGAATGTAATAGGCCAGTGATTGATTAAGTAGACAGCCTATTTCGCTGTTTTGTTTTCAAAAGATTAATATGCGAAAATATGGGTTCAACGTTAGCGGAAGATTGGGGAAGTGATACAATATTAAAGATGAAATCAGACAACAAAGGAAACATCTGAGTTTCATCACCACGCTTTAGTAAACTTATTTCATCCCAAAATAATTCTACATCATCAGAAAATGTTTTGATTTGTTCACAATTTCTTAAAATGCGCTACTCTGTACCAAGGGCTGCCACTAAAAGTGTAAAATCGGTAGAAAAATCGGGAGAATTTTCATGTATACTCTGAAATCGTGGAAAAATCGTTGCATTTCGGTATTTCAGTAGAACAAAGCCCATATCGGTAGAAATACCGAAAAATCGGTACGTTACATAACTACCATTTTTACTTTATTTATATTTCTTAAGGCACTGGTAACAAGACCATCAAGCTTAGTAACGTAATTTCAGGAGAAATATTAACTATCCCTAATAGACGAAGATCCTATGGACTTTTTGGTTGAATGAAAAATAACAAGCCAACACTTACACGGTGTATGACGGCAACCCAGATCGCGTGATTTTTCAAAACTGTTTGTACGCCGTTTAAGGGGGAGAGTTGAAAAGTGTGTTATATGATAACATAAAACGTCCGACCGACGAATTTAGGGCTACAGCAGGGACTTAAAATTGTATAACAAGCGGTCGGTACACACTGTTCCACACGTTAGATTCAGCCGATATTTTTTTTATAGGTGTCTTGTGACAAGAGCACGACATTAGAATAAATTTCGGCTTGTTAGAAAATATCAAGTTTCAGGTGGCATGCTAAATTCAACCTACAGCCTCAGCCACACTTTCAAACTGGCCGAAACTTGCACCTTCAGAACAAAACTTTTTGATATCTTTACGAATATCGCACTTATCATATAACACACTTTTCAACTTTCCCCCTTAAACGGCGTACAAACGATTTTGAAAAATCACGCGATCCGAGTTGCCGTCATACACCGTGTAAGTGTCGGCTTGTTATTTTTCATTCAACCAAAAAGTCCATGGGCTCTTCGTCTTAACACTCCTCCAGTAAAGTGATAATAGGCTTTACTGAAGTTAAAAAGGACTTCTTGGAAGAGCGCGAAAACTTCAGCTTCATATATTTATTTAGATGTCTTCCATTCTTTTTACTTACACAGAACTTTAAAACACAATATACTATCACTGCTGTACTTTGAAATTCCTAAAAATGTAAATAATAGAAAATCTAAGTAAAATGACAACCTCACTTCTCCCGTTCCCGCCAAAAAGTCACATACCTACCAAAGACTATAATACCACAGACTCTATAATATCTTCATCCTACCTTCATCAATCAAACGAGACTATGGACGTGTGTATGAGTCAATGACTAAGGAAATTAAAGGACATGAAACAAGTGCCACTTAAACTTCGAGTGTTGCAAACAATGGCTGCCAATTAGTGATGTCCCAAATATCTACTGTGTAAATGTCGTGAAGTCAGTTGTTGAAATGAGTTTTATTACAGCATCAGTATTGAAATAAAAATCATTTTGTATGATATCTTCAGAAAAAGGGAGGGCTTTTTTTTATGTCATAGATTTATACAAAAGTACTGAAATATTGTTCAAATTGAAAATAGTAGTCAGCGTACTTCGATTCTTAGAATCTGCGCTTAAGGTGTTATTAGCAACGATAGCAACAGGCACCTTCAAGTATAGCCCCTTTCTGTCCTTCGATCGTTTTTGTATGGAACTTTAAATGAACCCTACATACAAACAAATTACTTAGGTATCTCTTTTTGTAATACTTAATAGTATGTCCATGATTATTACAGAAATAAAATTGCTTTTTAAAAGAAACCCATATTTCTATGAAGTGCTTTGACAAATGTTGAAGATCAATGAACATAGGTCACAGTAGTCGAAGAACAGCACAGTCCTTTTATTGCTTTTCTTTTCTTTACATGCTTAACGTTACTTCTTCTAAAGGTGATGGTGAAATTAAAATAAGTGCTATGAGAAACATACATATGGACCGACTAAATCTATAGCCATGGCGTACGGCGCACTTTGATAAACTAAATACTAGAATAATTAATTTTACAAAAAATTAGGGGCCTTATCACACAGTAATTGGGAATTCAATTAAGAATTCAATTAATTCATTTCAATTAAGAATAGAACACTGTGGACTCTATTAGTCGAAGAATTCTCAAATTCAATTAAGTACTTCCAGAGGATACCCCGTACATACAAACAAACAAATTTTATTTCTTTACATTGTGAAGAAATAAGTAGGTAATATTATAGTTTATAATATTATCTAGCGTAGAAAATCCACAACATACCGGCCTTTGGAATAAATCTTTTAAAAGTTAAGATAGTAAATTGCTAGGCACTACAAGGGTGACCAATATTAGACTAGTCATATCTAATGCACTATAATAACATATTTTTACTGGGTTTGAAAAATAGAACTGTTTGTTAATATTATTGTTGGTAAAATAATAATTATATTAAGTACATTAAGTTTTTAATAACATATTCACAAAATAAATAAATATTGCTAACTAAATAGCACAATTTTTATTAAATAATTTCTGGATAAAACTTTTGAATACTGAGATTTGAATTTAAGCAGTCATTGTACTCATTATGTCGCTGTAGTTTTTTGTACATCAAGAAAAGAATAAAATAGTTTCTGACACCTTCGCCTCTTAATTCTTTAAGTTTTTTGCGTGAAGATATGTATATACAGGGTGTATATGAAAACGGGACAGTTACTTTAATGGATGAAAGGGCATAACTTTAGTATGTAGTTACAAAAAGAATTATCGAAAAAAACTTATCCGTTGAAGAGTTATGACCATTTTAATTTTCAAGTGTTATCCCCACCATTTCTCGTAAAATTGGGTTGATCATGTACAGTTACAGATTTTAAATCTTACGTATTTTTTTATTTTGTAATAATTTCATCCGTTACTGAAATACAGCCTGAAAACCATTTTCGAAAATAATGCGTATACCTCTCGTATACCCCTTAACAATGTTTACAAATCGCTAAGGTCATGAACTGTCAGCTGTTCAATATGGCGGATTGGCGGTGTTACATCAAAGAAAGCCATCGTAAATCACACGTCGGCAAAGTCAAAGGCAGAAAGTATTTTAGTGACGTCACAAAGATGCCGACAAAATGTAAAGGTGTGTACATACGAAGTGCGAATTGATTTTTTAATGAATGAATATTTTTGAAAGTTTCTATGAAAGTGGACAAAGAGAATGAATCGATGAGGTAAGAGCATTGTTTCAAGCTCGCTAATCATTTTGATGAACATCCCGATGATAGCACAAGGTCGGCCGGAAGGTTAAATGCAACTGAAAAAATTAAATAATTTTTGAAAAAAATCCTTATTATTCATAGGTACATAAAGGTCGGATCACAATAGCTAGGGATAAACAATCATGAACCATTTTTATTTCTTTGTAACATTCGATCGATTTAGGCACTGTTTTTAGTGATTTCATTATTTTATCTGCTTAAAATCACTTATTCACTTATTAATATTAAATTAGCTTTTTATTAATAAGAAAATAGGAAATTATTGTAGGTAAGTACCGATATACGAAGCTGTTCTTAAAAAAACAACTTTCTAGTAGATGTTTCATCAATGTAAAACAATAACCATTATTACTAACCGTTATTTACTGGCCTGTTATGATAATGTCGTTGTGTCTTACATCCGTCGAACTACTTTGGTACATTTTGATAACATTTTATCTTACTAAAATTCATCTTGAGAAGCCGAGCTTCCTTGAAACAATGCTCTTACCACATCAATTCATTCTCTTTGTCCACTTTCATAGAAACTTTCAAAAATATTCATTCATTAAAAAATCAATTCGTACTTCGTATGTACACACCTTTACATTTTGTCGGCATCTTTGTGACGTCACTAAAATACTTTCTGCCTTTGACTTTGCCGACGTGTGATTTACGGTGGCTTTCTTTGATGTAACACCGCCAATCCGCCATATTGAACAGCTGTTCAAATTAAATTTTTTCAGTTGCATTCGGGTTACGATCTCTGTGAGACGTATTCATTGTGTACATCGTCAATTCGTTTTTAACTACTCACGAATTATTTTCTTGTTTAAATCATGCCGTTTTATCTGTATAGTAATCTGCAATACACCGGTATGGTTTTGGCTTATGGTATGGCTAGTGGTAATTCTAGCGAAGCTTTGTGTTTGTATTTGGACCATTTTGGACATCGTAATGATGAGCACGTGCCTTCGAGTGGTAGAATACTGACGCGAGTGGTGCAACGGTTAAGGGATTATGGCCGCTTTACACCGCGCTATACAGATTCCGGCGGCAATGCTAACTAAGGCATCCGCGATCTCATTCTTAATCATTTTGATGAACATCCCGATGATAGTACAAGGTCGGCTGGAATGTTACTACAGGTGCCCCACAGTACGGTCCATAAAGTGCTGAAGGAAGACCTGCGCCATCCTTTTAACCTAATCTGATACAGAAGAGGTCATGAAGCACAAAATCATCGATGCCTTTAATAAATTACAACCAGAAACGTCAAACGTATTGCATCGTGTGCATACTGAGATAGCGCGGCGTGCACGTGCATGCATAGAAGCGCAAGGCCGCAATTTTGAACATTTACGTTTGTGAAATTGTGAATGTGTAATTACTACGGACCTCAATACATATGGAAAAAAAGTGATGTGAAAAAGTATCAAATTGTAGCAGTGTTATCGTGCGACATTTTGTGATTTACCCACATTGGTAATTTGCAGCTTGAATACAAGGTCAGAGTCTATCTTTTGTTTTTTTATCGATTTCTTTCATAACCATTTGTACGTCCGCAGTGAGAGGTCAGAATCATTGCGACGAGAACGTGGCGACAAAGGCACACTACCTACCTATCATTCTAATCTAATTTAAAAATACGTTTTTTCCACATACACAGGAATATCAACCTTATTGTTACATAAATAAAAGAGGTTCTGTGGATTTGTGAAATTAGGTAAAAATTAAATTTCGGTGTCTTTTACTTGTGTTAAGGGGAAGCACAAGTGAAATAAATTGTGTTTTAACCTGTATCTTTGTTATTATTGCATAATAATACTTTATTAAATCGTAATCAAGATGAATTCTTGATATACTATAGCATATTCAAAAATATGTCCTGTTTGTATGTACTCCCTGTATATATATCATATACATGTATGTAATTTTTGCAGAGGTTTCAATTTTCTTTTCCGATTACGTCAAGCCACTCCTTTCCTCTAATAATACATGATGGTAATCTGAAACGAGATAATTACGACATATAAACATGATACCTGTATTTATCGATATATTTTTAATATAGGTACATGGAGGACAGCCCTAACTGCAATAACAACAAAAATTGATATGAAGTAATTTACTGTATTATATGAATAAAAACTGCTAATAACTAAAAATATACATGACTATAATACAGTAAACTAAGAAACACAGTAATTACGATGGAAATATATACGACATCAGACTAAATTAATGAATTTCTGTTACGTACCAATGCAATTATAGATTTCATTGATTATTGCTTTTCCTCGAGCCGCATCCTAACACACTACACTTAGAAATTATTGTGGCATTATGCTAGCGTCTCCTTTATCAAAACAGTTCCAATATCCAGCACAAAATCACAGAAACATTAAAAAATATTAAATTCATTGATATGATTTGACACTTCGTGTACTTGTCAGCGTGTCGCAATAAATGGCGGACCAGCACGTTCTGACATTACAATGATGTCACAGAAAAAAAATTACTCTTTGAGAAAAGTACTGTTGTTTTCTCATACACACGCAAGAAGCCGTAAGTCAAAAAGAGACAACACTACGTTTGAATGTCATGCGTTAAAATATATAAAACTAAATTTTGCTATAGATCAACATGCCATATCCTTTAGTTTCCTTAGTCATTGGTGTGAGTACGATTCTCATTCAGGAGGAAAGGTAAAAAGCATCTTAGCCCATGTAACCTAACGTCTACAGTAATAAATTAGGCATAGACAGATGTTATTTAGCATCATCTATATATATTTTTCAAATATGTATATTTTTCATTAAAAGAAATGCATACAAACACATTTCTTTTTCGACTAGCACCAATCAAGTTTCCGTTAATTAAATTATTTATTTGTGGAACAACCTAGCCACCGCTATAGGATCCGTCCGCTTGGCATGAGAGGAAATACAATTTTAGTCGCGACTTAAAATTAGAAATAATACAAAGTTCTCAAATAGGTGGAGGCAAGTTGTTCCAGCATTTGGTGGCTGCGTATCTAAAACTGCCGCCACACGCAGCCGTGCGGTGCTGCGGCACACGCAATACGTTTGCTACAAGTCTTATGTTAGCGTCACTGTCACTACTTCTCCATTCTAACTTTTCAAAGAGATACTCTGGCCTGCCAGATTTTATCACTCCAAATATCAGCGTTGCAAGGTGTAACTTTCTTTGCAGTGAATATTTTGGAAGCGTTTAAATAGGGTCCAACATGGGTACGTGGAGGAATGTTGAAAATAAACCTCGCGCAAGCATTTTGTACTCTTTGTATAACACGTCCGCTTCTTGCCAACAACATAGGGCCATAAACAGAATCTACATACGCAAGTCTAGCAACCACCAGCGAGTCACACAATCTAACGCGTAGTTCCTCGTTAAGAAAGTCACGCACTCGGTATAATATTTTGAGTCTATAAAAGCAGTTCCGTGCTATTTCGAGTACGTGATTCTCAAAACGAAGCCTGTCATCCACCAAAACACCTAAGTATCGGGCCTCTGTCACCCGCAGTACCCGTTCTCCAGAGATTGTTATTTTTTGATTTTTGTTTATTACACGGTCTAGCTGTCCTGCTGTTCCAAGTATCATATACTTAGATTTACATGGGTTTAGCACTAAATTATTTTCGCCTGACCACAAGTTCCAAGTATCATATACTTAGATTTACATGGGTTTAGCACTAAATTATTTTCGCCTGACCACAACGTTAAACTAATTAATCTGTGGTTATACTATGTAAGTCTTCGTTAATTTTTATTACAGCGCTGTTTGTTTCCCCGGGATCAAAGGACAAATAAACCTGCATAACATCAGCATGCATTTGATACTTGCAGTGTTTTATTGTACTGCAGACATCAGCCGTATACAATATGAAAAGTAGAGGACCCAATATAGATCCTTGTGGAACTCCTCTAGTAACAGCAGACGGCTCCGAAAACACCTGCGTACCATTTGCCTGCTTTGCGCTCACTATCTGTTGACGATTACTAAGGTAGCTGGAGAACCACCTGACTGTAGATAATTCGAAGCCATAATATGTGAGTTTGGACATTAAAAGAGAAGTATTTATTGAGTCAAATGCCCGAGAGAAGTCAAGCAGCACTAAAATAATTCCCTCGCCCCTGTCCTGCTGAGCCAAAATATTATCCTCCACGTCAATTAGCGCTGTGGAAGTGCTGTGCAACTTTCTAAATCCCGACTGAAACGTAGGTAATATATTGTGTTTCTCCAGATAAGCAGTGACCTGCATACATACCACTCTCTCTGTAAGGTTTTGGAGATGTAGGGTAAAATACTAACAGGCCGCAAATCATTAACCTCGGAGACATTTGCTTTCTTCGGCACGGGTATAATGACAGCCGTTTTCTTCAAATCAGGAAAAGTGGATTACGTATGGAACAGTTAACTATATAATAAATGTTAAATAGATGAGATCTGCATATTATTTCATTAAAACTTCGACGCAATACATTTTAATGTATCTTGGAGTTTCTGGCAATAAATATATTGAGGCAGTCTTTCTAGTAGGTTCCACTGAGGCGGACTAGGCCACTATAAAGGTCTCAACGTCACGCTACTAAATTAGCAATTGTTTCAACTATTTAATATAACACAAAGCAACGTAGACAGTTTGAGACAGAAAACTACGCCAATTTTACATCACAATCTTCACTAAAAACAATTTACGAATAATTAAAATAAACACCCAACCGCTCCCCATAAAATCTTGCCAAAAACTCGGGACCATGGACGTAACGGTCAAAAAGGACTTCGTACTATCAAAAATGATAAATGCAAAAACGGAACTTATTGCATTTGTTCAGGATTTAATTTAGGCTACCGACATAGACATAAAACGAGCCGAGAGGGATAGCTACAAGACACAGATTTATAAATGGAAGCAGATCAAACATAATTCACTCACACATAGATACCGTGTAAGTAATAACACTGTCACTTTCATTGTAGTTTAAAATTGTATATCTCTATCCTTTTCTTTCATTTGTTGCAACACAATGGCACACATACACAATTCCGAGACCGTGGCAGCGCCATCTTCCGTTTAAGTCAAAATAAGCGGAGTATGGCGTCTGTTTACTTGTGTAGTACGTCACATGTTCGATGATTAAATATTTCTTGGTGTATAAACATTATTTTGGTTATTTAAAGTAAAAAAAAATGGTACAAAAGTGTTGTATCCCCAATAGTTGCAACGCCTCATACAGAAAAGCCCGGAAAATCACGTTCCATCGGTAATTAAATCTGATGTTGCAAATTGTTTGATTACTGCATTCAGTTAGCTGATATTTTTGTATTTCGAGGCTCCGACACTTAAATATGTTGCAAACTATTAAAATTAAAGTTTCCTTGTATTGTATAAGGTTTTTTTATAGGTTTTTTATATTTTTGTACCAAGTACCTAACCAATTTTGACATTATTAGTACTTGTATCTTAAAGAGAGCCGAATTCAGAGAAAACTGAGTCTCGTAATAAAATTAAATATTAACGGATAGGTACCTAAGGTTAAGCAACTATCTATTTTTTGCAACTATCTTTTGATTTTGATGTATACCTTGTTAATTTCGAGTTTCTAAAGGATGAAAATTTTCAAATTTTTTGGTTAAAGAACTACATAAAAGAAATACATAAGAAAGGCTATAAGACATAGAACAAACTGTTTTGTACTCAAAACATTTTGAACCCCATTTAATATGTAAAAGAGATACCCGTAAAACCCTGTTGTTGTTTGACCATGACATTTAACATAACTATTAAAAATGAACATGCTATTGCCAAATTAATCTATAGTCGCTATGCTGAGCTGAACCTGGACCAGTGTTGTTTAGAAAAAAGCTAATGCTGGAAGTAATACTTCATAATTACAAAATTATTTTAATTTTAATGATAAAATAATACAACTTTCTTGATTCAGGTAATCGAAAATGGGCTTTATTATGCATAAATTGTGTTCACATGTAAAAATGGTGAAAACGAATATGGATATCTCGAGGCGAATAATGACCAATAATACCTACGATTACTTGCAATGGTAATCCTTAGCATATCTGACATTCTGCGCTAGTTACTTCTGGCACACATTGAAAAACAGTGAAATGATGTGTTTGATGCACATCTATAATGAGTTCATACATAATAAGAAAACAATCCGATTAATAAATAAAATACTAAAAACATTCTTTGTTTTATTGTGTAAGCTATTTTAGTTTTTAATTTCAATGTGATCGATCACCCATCGACTATCTCCCGATTTCTTTTAATTTTTGAGTTTTATGCGTAGTTTAGAGAAAATAATAATCAAAGAACAAAGCATAGCGATGAAGAGTTATTTAATAATTTTATAAAATATTCACTGACACTTATCTCCTTAGAAAAATAGTTAACTATAACACTCGTCGGATATAAAACTTGTTCTATTTTCTCATAACCAAGTCTCTAACACTTACAGTAAAGCAATGATAAGTAGGCTTTACTGGAGTTACAAAGGACTATTAAACGAAATTCCTCCAACTCCTCTCACTCGCACACAACTTTAACGTACAATATACTATAATTTTTTCACTTAAAACTCCCAAAATCACAAAAAATAGCAAATCTGAATTTTGAATAAAATGCCAACTCGTCTAATATAAAACTTGTTCTATTTTCTCATAACCAAGTCTCTAACACTTACAGTAAAGCAATGGTAAGTAGGTTTTACTGGAGTTACAAAGGACTGTTACACGAAATTCCTCCAACTCCTCTCACCCGCACAAAACTTTAACGTACAATATACTATAATTTTTGCACTTAAAACTCCCAAAAGCACAAAATATAGCAAATCTGAATTTTGAATAAAATGCCAACCATGCTTCTTTTGTTGGCGCCAAAAATTCTAAATTCAAAACTTTCACTTGCCTGATTATCAACTTTCCCGACTTTTAAAAATATATCGTTTATGTCATTAAACTTCATGTACTCACATAAATCGAACCGCAAGCAAGGTCATCACAATGTACATGCGGCCCAAGATCAGCAGCGCACAGCCGTCAGGCCTCATGTATCGAACGAACAATCATAATATTGTATCGTGGAGCCATTGGGAACACTCCAAATTACATCCTTCATGTGAAAAAACAATCTACAAAAAGAAGGAATATAATAAAGTAATAATCTCTTATACTAGTATATCAGTTAATTTTATCCTTATTTACATAATACATATATGCGAAGTACATACATACGTTAATATTTACAAACTTAAAACTACACATTATCTTTATTTTATCACATGAAAAATATAATTTGGAGTGTCCCAAATAGTCCCGCTCTAAGATAATACATAATATATATACCCACTCCTTGATGCGGCCCTGAGTTCTCCATGTGTGTGAGTAATATTTATTAGTGTTAAATTTGCCACGCATTTTGAACCGATAGGTATAGTCTGCTTCCATTTAAAAGTCTGTGCTACAAGAGATGCCATTTGTCCCTTTCTAACACTTGCCATGCGATCGAAAGATTTTTGGTAAATCATTATTTTACCATTCCAAAGACAATTTGACAGACTCTATAGGCTTATTATAATATTAGTTGTAATAATTTGGATACGTATTTTTATGTTAAACTCATAAATGTAAAAATTTATTAATATTTATAACAGAAAATTATTGTCCGAAACTGTCTAGTAATATTCGTCATAGTTACCATGGTAATGGTATGGTAACCCTGTCAATTTGACGCATAAATAAATTCGTTAGTTATATAGGTGACAGCCATTGTTCATTACAGATTATGTTTAAAAATTCTCTATAATTCTTCGGCGCCAATTATAAAATGGTGAAAAAGTGTTGCATAAAAACATAAAAGCGAATCATATGGTGTTTGTGGTATATCCTTTCACGGATAAGGTAAAACAAGTTAAAGTTTTGAATTTCATGAAAAGGGTGACCATAAGATAGATAAACCATGGACGTACTACACAAATACATCCGTGGTACATGTCATGTAAGTAATAAGAAGTCAATTTTACTTATATACATGTATTTACTCATCTTGTGTATATGTAGCTAAAAGAAAAATATCTAACTAACCCTGCGTGTTTCGATTTGATGACAGTTTTCCGAAAGACAAAGTAAGAAGGCAAATGTGGTTGGATGTTATTCCGGTTTCGTAAATAATAACTATAAATCTACAAACTCCATTTTGTGTAACCTTCACTAAAAACAAGAGTTTTTTATGTAGCCAATTCTTAACTATTGCTAAAAGCTATTGTAACAAGATTTAGTTGAAGGGAAACAGTGCTTTATTTAACGTGTTTTTATTTACTAAAATATCACGAAAAACAAACTATAGGTTCCATAGTTCACAACTTGCTTATGTAGGTTACTTACAAGTATAAAAAGATTCATTCATTTACTTACAAGTATAAAAAGATGAAAAAACAACATATAACATTGACGTAAGATATATGAAAAGAAAATAAAACGAACGAAACGAAACAAGACAAAAGGAAAAGAAACAACGAACAGACTATATCTAAGAGTTAAAGAGATCGTGTCATTCACAATGTTGTTCCATGTTTTAAATAAAAATATTTGATATTACCACAGATCTACTACTAATAGATATTGTGTTGATGTGGCCGCTATAGTCTTTCTCGCTTTGGCTAACTATGTTTGTCACACCGGTCTTTGATTTCTATCTTACAAAAATTTTTATGATAATTTTTCACTCAGAAAAGTTTAAAAATAACTTAAAAACTACTAACGAACAAAGTACCGTTTGGTTCTTATGTCTGTCAAAGGCAACAGCTTAACAGTCTTCAAACATTGAGCATACCGACAGAGACAAAATATGTGTATTCCCATTCCTTTCTATTACAGGCTTACGTAGGCTAACAATTTGTGACGTGAGAAATGCGATATTTATTAGTGATAAATCTGTGGATATTTTAAAGTCGTCCAATGTAATAAATGTATTATGGTCACCTAGTTAGACTATGATAAAAGGCCTCCGTAGTAAACATACATACATACATATCTTCACGCCGTATCCCTAACGGGATAGTCAGAGAAGACGGAGCGCCAAGCGTCGCGGTCCAGTATCCGTGTGCAAGACGTTATTTTTTAGTGATAAATCTGTGGATGTTTCAAAGTTGTCCAATGTAATAAATGTATTATGGTCATCTAGTTAGACAGTGATAAAAGGACTCCGTAGTAAACATCTTGCTGCTTGCATCGCATGACAGCTGCAAGTGCTCAGTCCTGTTAGAGTAGTCCATGCACGAGACACAACGGCAGAGACAGCTACAATACCACGCGATCGAAACAGGTTTCAAATTAAAGAGAACATAATCACTACGTTTTAAGAGACGGCACTTAGAACAACAATTTCTGCGTTATGTTAAACCGCAAATCAACACCACAACGAAGAAATAACAATTATGTCCCAACCTACAAAATTTAAATTAGTAATGTCTTGCGATATCTTTCGATAGTGTGTTGTGTAATTCGACATCGTTATCGATATTTGGTATGTATCCACCCCCCAATACATTTTAGATTAGTAAAAATAAATGAAAAATGTTCAATGTATTTTTATTCATTTAATACAAATAGTAAGAAAAACAATCAATTAAAAAGCAAAAAAAGTAATTTAAACGCTAGTATTGAAAGCATAATAAAAAGTTTAGATGCAGTCTGCATTAATTACTACTGCATTAACTTTACAGTAATATACTTTACGTTTTGAAAGGTGGTAGAGCCATGCTGCATTGCAGCACGAATAGGGCCGACTCGCCCGGTAAAATACCACCTCTTCACATAATATCGGCGTAAAATAACAGCATCTATTGTTGCGTTTCGTTCGGTGAGTGCGAGTGCCGGTGGCCCATCAACCCCTCCCCCTCTTTTCCCTATTTGCCTATAGGCCGGCAACGAGCCCGTGATTCTCCGGATGTTGCGAATGTCCATGGACGGCGGTTGGTTACTCTCTATCAGGTGACCTGCTTGCTCGTTTGCTCCCTCTTTAAAAAAAAAATTACTTTTACAAACTAATATTATAAAAGGACTTTTTGGCGGGAACGGGGGAAGTGATGTTGATATTTTGTTTAGATTTTCTATTTTTTACATTTTTGGGAGTTTTAAAGTACAAAAGTGATATTATGTTTTAAAGTTCTGTACAAGTGAAAAGAATGGAATAGGTCTAAATAAACATGTGTAGCTGAAGTTCTCGCACTCTTCCAAGAAGTCCTTTATATGTTCACTAAAGCCACTATCACTTTACTGGAGGAGTTTTACGATAAGAATAAACTATTTTACGTGTGATTACGTGTGATATATTAATAAGTGACATTGGCAAATGCGCTAAACTGTGCGCCATGCCATAAAGAAAGAAAAAAAAAATATAAAAGTAAAGTTATTGCAGAATTGCAGACTGCTATACGCAGTGTCTCCTTAGTAGTCTGTGGCTATGTCTGCGTTAACTTTACAGTAGGACTTTTTGGCGGGAACGGGAGAAGTGAAGTCGTTATTTTATTTAGATTTTATGTTTTTTACATTTTTAGGAGTTTTAAACTACAACAGTAATAGTATATTGTGTTTTAAAGTTCTGTGTAAGTGAAAAGAATAGAGGAGATCTAAATAAACACGTGTAGCTGAAGTTTTCGCGCTCTTCCAAGAAGTTCTTTTTAACTTCAGTAAAGCCTACTATCACTTTACTGGAGGAGTGTTAGGGCCAGTTAATGTTTCGAAGAAGTTACGTCATTAGGCTAAGGGTCTTGTAACCAATGCTTTAAGAAATATAAATAAAATAAAATAATAACTTTACACCTTTACAGTAAAGTTAATGACTAGTAATTATAAAAGTAAAGTTTTATAATTGATTTACAATAAAAATAGGGTGAGTCAAGCTGGCACGGCCACCTTCAAAAAATTAAAAAAGGGATATGACAAAATAATGTGCTCGTTATGTGCTAATTATGTGCCCAAGTCAATATTTTTGTGCTCTCTAATTTGACTTTGAAAAAAAAACAACCACCGTAAAATTACGTGCTTTTTATGTGCTTTAAAATGGCCGAGACCAATTTCTGAAAAAACCACCCCTTGTACGGAAAACAACTCTTACAAGGAATTAACCATTTTGCACGGGCTGTCAAATAGGTATACAACTATTATAGAGAGCACATTCAACAATGCAAAAAACATGTTTTGATGAGGGACATCAATAACTTTCTTTTGAAGTCATTCGAGAATTTCATGCTCTCGTAATGAGCATTCTAGACTTGAATGCTTCGGTTTGAAATCACTCAGGATTTTGTGCTCGCGACAAAGGAACCCAGAAATTTTGTGCTTTGGTTTTAAAGCATCCAGGAATTTTGTGCTTGCGAAATAAGCACCCTGGAATTTTGTGCTAGCGAAATAAGCACCCTGGACTTTTGTGCTGTTGTTTGAAAGTATCCAGGAATTTTGTGCTCGCGAAATAAGCATCCATGAATTTTGTGCTCGCGAAATAAGCACCCAGGAATTTTGTGCTTTGGTTTTAAACCATCCAGAAACTTTTTGCTCGCGAAATAAGCACCCTGAAATTTTGTGCTCGCTAAATAAGTACCCTGGACTTTTGTGCTTCGGTGAAAAACCATCCAGGAATTTGGTGCTTCCGAAATAAGCACCCCGGACTTTTGTGCTCGCAATATAAGCATCCAGGAATTTAGTGCTCACGAAATAAGCACCCCGGATTTTTGTGCTCGCAATATAAGCATCCAGGAACTTTGTGCTCGCGAAATAACCACCCTGAACTTTTGTGCTTTGATTTGAGCGTATCCAGGAATTTTGTGCTCGCGAAATAAGCACCCCGGACTTTTGTGCTCGCCATATAAGCATCCAGGAATTTTGTGCTCGCGAAATAAGCATCCACGAATTTTGTGCTCGCGAAAAAAGCAACCTGGACTCTTGTGCTATTGTTTGAAAGTATCCAGGAATTTTGTACTCGCGAAATAAGCACCCTGGACTTTTGTGCTTTAGTGTAAAATCAATCACGAATTTTGTGCTTGCCATAAAACTGTTTTGAAATTATCTGCTTCGGTTTTAAAATGACATAGAAATTGGCGCGTCTTGGGGAAGTGATGGAAATTAGGTCATATTGGAAAAGGTTTAATAATAAATTAATGAGTCAATTACAGTTTTTTTGATTCCTGAAGTCAGTTTTCTTGTTTAAATATTGTTATGTGAGGTTGCAATCGGGTTTTCTCGGCAATTTTTCTTGGTTTCTGGGCTATTTAATTGAATACACATAAACCATATAAATTCAAATTGCATAAGATTATCAATAAAGAATTACATAAATGAAAAATGTATATAAATAAGTTAAATACTTATTTATAATTTGAACTTAATGACTCCTCGTTCATTTTTCCGACTTGAATGAATTTCTAAAAAAGTCACTTATGTTTTTTGAATTGTTGAATAACCTATATAGCTGTTTTTTTCACCAAAGTACAACAGTGCAGGGTGCTTTTTTCACGAGCACAAAATTCCTGGATACTTTCAAACAACAGCACAAAAGTCCAGGGTGCTTATTTCGCAAGCACAAAATTTCTGGATGCTTTAAAACCAAAGCACAAAATTCCTGGGTTCCTTTGTCGCGAGCACAAAATCCTGAGTGATTTCAAACCGAAGCATTCAAGTCTAGAATGCTCATTACGAGAGCATGAAATTCTCGAATGACTTCAAAAGAAAGTTATTGATGTCCCTCATCAAAACATGTTTTTTGCATTGTTGAATGTGCTCTCTATAATAGTTGTATACCTATTTGACAGCCCGTGCAAAATGGTTAATTCCTTGTAAGAGTTGTTTTCCGTACAAGGGGTGGTTTTTTCAGAAATTGGTCTCGGCCATTTTAAAGCACATAAAAAGCACGTAATTTTACGGTGGTTGTTTTTTTTTCAAAGTCAAATTTAGGCCCGCTAGGAGATGGGCCGTGCTAGCTTTCCGATAGCTGGCACGGCGAATTAGCAAGAGTGATTTGCCGCGTTAATTAGAGAGCACAAAAATATTGACTTGGGCACATAATTAGCACATAACGAGCACATTATTTTGCCATATCCCTTTTTTAATTTTTTGAAGATAGCCGTGCCAGCTTGACTCACCCGTAAAAATATGGTAAAAACAGTATTTATGCATAAATCCCTATACTACGTTAATATACATTGTACAGATTTATGTATTTATACTAACTGTAGACACAAATCATTCATAATAAACACTGAAATGAATAAGTTCCAAATACGTAAGACTAAGAGCGATTGCGGAACTCGCTAGCGCTGTGATTCTATGGATATACACACATGCACTAAAATAGTCTAAAACACGTGTAAAAATCAATCTAAAACACTTTTGTGAATCAAGTTCAATTGCCGAAATGTCCAAGTAGACATCAAGACATCATATTGATTATGATCACAAAGTACTATGTAATGTAGGTATGGAAACAGAACTACAAATTTTGTTGAGTACGTGCGCAATACAGCCAATATGAAAAAATTGGCAAAAAATATTTATTAGGCAATTGGTGTTAAAATGCGGTGTCAACCAAGCTGTTATGACCTGTATTCCTAATACCAAGTAGTTTTCATTTTGCGTTCGGTTTTTAAAAATTTGTAATTTTTCAAAATTTTAGTTTTTCAAGGCAGTTTCCATCCGCTGTTTTAAGTGACAGTAACGAAAACAAATTGAAACTGATATCATCCTAGTAGTACACCAACGAATTCGGATATACTATCGAACTCACATTCATTTAAAAATATGACACGATGCAATCCTCAATCAAGTGGGTGGGGTTAAAAAATCACAATTTACGCACTACTTACTTTATGGTGTGCTCAGTGACAGTCAGCCGTCGTAAATAAAATTGATTCGTTGACGTGAAAACTGCCGAAGTGTAAATTAAAAATTACCTTTCGTGTAGTTAAGTGGCGTAGAAGACAGAAAGAAGTCATGATATGATAACTTATCATATGTATATAAAATAATTTTACGTTTACAAGAAATTAAATAAAAATATTGTGATCTGTATTACGCAACTAGTAGCTAGCCAGTTTTTAGTGGTTTTTAGTACGTAAGTTATTTTTATTGTATTTTTGTGCTAAGTATGGGAATTCTCTTAATTGAATTGAATCTCATAAATGTATTCCTTTATTTTTACCAAATATAAGCTTCGGTGACTACGGTGGATTAAAGCAGTTCGCTTAGAAAGAAGAGAAGATGACTGATTACCAAATAATATAAATAGGACATTTTGAAAATGAGGAAATCTATTCTTGTTGTAGAGGCATCGCATGTTATTGAATTGAAGACTGAAATCTTACGGTGATTCTAAATCGATATTTCTCGAAAATTGTAAAAAGAATAGACATAATTACAGTTATTAAAAACAAACAAGCAGGAAAACCAGATCGCTACACTAATTAAATAAAAAGTATTTTAAAAGAGTAATAATTATACGAGCTCTTCTGTGCTGTTTGATAAAAAAGAGATTCTTTATTAAATTCTACAAGATACAGAATAAATTAATTAATTACACTCTAAAGTAACATAACACATCAAAAACTTGTAAAAAGAATGCAGATGAACTCCTAAATATGCTTTTTTTACCTTTTCAAATAATCTTTAATATTTTCTCATATGAGGGAATCAAAATAAAAAAACCATTTAACTTCACGTAAACAAGGTAAGTAAATTTTACCAATAAGTTGCGCTGCGATGCGAAGTAATGCATAAAAACATTCTCGCTTACATGATCAGTGATCACGTGTGCCCGGCATCCAGTCACCGTTGACTTTATAATGTAATACGAATCATTTTAAACGCCAAGCTACACTTGAATAAAGATTGTGTGGGTTTAAAATAGAGTTGATTATAAAAGTTGTCCTTTGAGTTTGCGATCTTTCGTGTTTCGGAATATATGAATCAAAACGCGTGGTACCGTATTTTTCGGCCATAATTGTTCTGAATGACCTTCCATAGTATTTCCGAATTCGTTGTAGTACAAGAATATATAGATGTAAAAATTACACTAAAATCGGTCTAGAAATAAAAAATTCTAAGAAAAGACAAACTGTTCGTCACTAATTGTCACATATCCATATTACTTATTAGAATTTTTTTTTACATTTTGTGAACTGTGGCTGATTTATTTGGTTTCAGAACGTCGACAACTACAGCTCGTTCAGAAACTCAAAATCTAATAAACTCATAATGTCATAATCATCAAACTGTCACTTGACCACTCTTGACGGAGTTTTTGGCGGGATTGTGTGGGGAGCGGTTGGGCCAGGTTGGGCTTTTATTTGAATTATTTCCAAATTATTTCTAGATAATTTTGTAATGTAAAATTGACGTGCTTTGGCGACCCAAGTGTTTACGTTTATGTGCATTATGTGGAATAGTTAAATAGTGTGATGTTGAGATTTTAAATATTTTTTTCTATAAAAAGGAGAAAATTGAGAATAATTGAGAAAATTGCAGGACTCTACTCCGCACTCGCAATGCATATTTGCCTTTCACCACTTCATATTCGCCTCGCAGTGTGCTGCGTTTGTTGTGGTTTTTTATTACTGTTGTATTTTAATAATACTACATTTCTCTTCCTGCAACAGTTCCCTTAATCCTTTTAATAGGAGTGGTATGACCAACTTAGTAGATTTTCTAATTATCTTTTTACGATCGAGTAGGAGTAGTTTGAGCAACTTCGTAGATTTTCTAATTATCTTTCTACAATCCATTGCACCTGTGATTGCACGCTGGTGTGGAAAGTCCCTGTAATGTGTCGAAACTGAACTGACCGACTGACTGACTCGGTGCAAAGTTAAACGTTAAGGATGTCTAATACAATGATAATATGATATGTATCATTGATCTAATATCGTCGTTCCACCATTTTTATAGTTTGCATCTCTATCTTTTACCCTCTCTCGGATACCACTGAGTACCGACTACTGAGTTACAATTTTATTCCATTTGTCTCTCCCTCTTATCATTTATGACCCGGCCATTTTTATCTTAGTTTATTGATTTTCAGTGTTATGTCCTGAATCTTGATCTTTTGCCTCATTTTACTGTTTCACGTTTTGTTAACTTTTTTAGTTCTAATCATGCTCCTATTCACCGCGCGCTAGCATGCGGTAATTTTATTTTATGACTTTTTGTTAAAGCCAATGTTTTACATCCGATGTAATTACTATTAAGTATTATAGTAATAGAAAAATTAACTGCTCCAGTGATTACACTAGTGATAAATTCTACATAGTTATTTGTGTCAACAACGACAACACATCTTCACGCTGTATCCCTAATGGCGTAGTCAGAGTGGATGGAACGCCGAGCATCGCTATGCTCGGCATTCCATCCGCTGTCTTTACATACTTCTTTCGCCTCCTCAAATCTCATCATTCTCCTCACACATGTTCGCCTAGGTATGCAAATGCTTTTGATATTTTCGTCCGCTAACGCCTGACTATTTGATCTTCATAAGTCAGCTTTGATTTACTTTGGCTTCTGCTACCACTCACTTTCGCTCTGTTCTTCGTCAGTCTTACGTCACTTATTCTTCCAATTTGTGACATTTCATTGAAATAAAAATATGAACTAGATAATCTTCCTAGCTTACAAATAACGAAGATAAAATCGGATTAGTTGCCTGTCAATACGCGTATTTAGAAGGGGGATTTTTGATACTGTTCGCGGTTTAGAGACTAATCTGTAGTTTTCATCACAAAATGTTCATTTTTTACATTTTACAATAACATTATGTGCGTAGTTATAATACATTTAATTTTAACTTATTGGCTGAAATCCATCTAAATTATTTTCTGTGGAATTTTCACAAAATTTTTACTTATTCACGTACCATACATTTTATACGATCAACAGATCGACTATTACTCGTTAATTTGTAGAGCCTTCTTAGCTGTGGTAGTTTTCCTTTTAACTTTGTTATATATGTCACTATCGTGAATACTTCTCACTTTTCGCATAATCCAAAAACGACGGTTTAGCTGGTAGAATGGAGGGGCACGTGATTCTGACAAAAATAACCACTTTAAAGCTTGATGTTTTGCTCACATACCTACTCCCTATATTTTTAAAAACCCATCCAACGACACGCCGCCATAAATGTAATAGACGAGTGAAAAAAAATCACTACAACTTTACATATTCTAAAAACCCTAAAATAACGAATTCGTTGCATCGTTTGGGAATACTTGTATTGTAATACTCATTACTTTGATTATCATGCATTATCTGCTATTTACTTATACGTGATTGATATTCTTATCATATTCCTATATTTCTTGTTTTTATCTATTATTATTGATCAAATAACTACTCGCTCGTTACTGCAAACTAACAAGTATTATGCAAGCTCATTTATAACAAGTAGTCCTCGTGGGTGAGTAACCCCCTATTTATACTATTTGTAGGCCAGCTGGCTCAAGTTTTTTTTATTTGGTTCGAGCCCAGCTGGGTTGATTCGCCATTTTTATTATTTTCTATTTTTTTATCTTTTAAAAAGCTGAACAGGAATGCGTGTTAAGCGACATAATTTGAAAGATTTAATGTAACTATAACCACCATAAAACTACAATTTGAATTTAGGTCATTAGGAGAGAGTAGGCTAAAAAACTTTAAACACGATGTAGCAAAATTTGAAAATACTGCTTTTTTGGTTGATGATCCAAATATCATGTATGAATTATTAGTCAAAAACTTATCCGAAATATTTAATAAGAACTGTCCAAATCGAAAGAAAGTAGTTATTAATAACAAGTTATACGCGGATTGGGCGACGAAGGGCATAAGAAAAAGTAGGAACAGCCTTTATGAGTTATATGATGAGAAATCTTACACGGTAGATGAAAGTTTTCATAACTATGTCTGCACTTACTCAAAAATATTTAAGAGCGTATCAATACACGCTAAAGCGATCTATATTGCCAATAAAATCAGAAAATCAGATAACGCAGTAAAAGCTACATGGAACACCATTAAAAAAGAAGTTGGGGGTAATATAAATTGATAATAAAATTGTTACAAATAAAATTGAGGTTGTTAATGCTTTTGAAAATTCTAATGTACCCATAGAAATTACTAGTGGTCTAGGATCGTTTTCGCATACAGCAGAGACGTTTCTGAGCAAAAATATTAGAAAATGGTTTCCTACTTTTCAATTTAGGTACACAGTACTCATCTGCATATGACATACAAAGGACTTTCGGACAGTTAAATAAAATGAAAAGTGAGGATTTATGGGTACGATATATTCGTGTAATAACCTATATTATCCCCAATGTTAGTCTTTACATACTTAATAAATTTGTCGATCAAGGGGTATTTCCTAGTTTAATGAAACACAAATAAATTGTTCCACTATTTAAATCGGGCTGTATGTTAAATCCAACAAATTATCGCCCAGTGTCAATATTACCAGCGTTGAAAAAATAATACTTAAATAAATGCTGGCACATTTTAACATACACGGGGTATTTTATGGTCAACAATACGTGTTCACGAGAGGGAAGTCAAGAACTCATGCGGGAGCAAGCTTAATCAGGACTGTGCTTCAGGCTTGGGAGGTGTCCCAGGATGCTATTAGTGTTTTTTGTGATCTTTTCAAAACTTCTGATTTTGTTAGTCATGAAACTTTAATTTGCAAGCTTAAATACTGTGGAATACGTGGTTACGTTCTCGATTTTCGTGATCTCGTATTTGTCTGACCGGGAGCTAAAAGTGAATGTTAATGGGCTTTGTTGGTTCAAAGTTAAAAAGGGGCGTTCCCCAAGGATCAATTTTGGGACCTCTCCATTTTTTGGTTTATATTAATGATTTTCCATTTGTGCTCAGGGACACAAGTCCCTGAGCATAAATGGAAAATCATTAATATAAACTGATAATACTGTTTCGCATAAGCGAAACAGTATTATTTGCTAATGACACTTCATTGTTATTTAAACTAGACAGAAAAGATCTAGATATTACTTGGGTAAACAGGATCCTAACAGATATCTCGATATGGTTGGCTGCCAATAATTTACTACTGAATGCACAAAAAACCATAGTATGAAATTTCTAATGTACCCAGAATCCATGATAAAATAGAACTGGGTGGGAAACAGTTTGAATTAGTTAAGTCAGCCAGTTTTCTTGGTTTAACAGTAGATAACAAGTTACAGTGGGCGGACCATATCGGGGCATTGGCTAGTAAGCTCGGTTCTGCGGTATATGCAATTAGACGCATTAGGCAGATGACGGATGTGGATACGGCAAGGCTGGTGTACTTTGCACATTTTCACAGTATAATGTCCTACGGCCTTCTGCTGTAGGGATTAGCGGCGCATATTAATTCCATTTTTATTTTACAAAAAAGAGCAATACACAGTATATAGTAGTAGTAAAGAGAGCCATCTACAGTATGAATGCACGAGATGTACTCACTTTGCCGTCTTTATACATCTTGGGACTTATTATGTATACGACGAAAAATATAGATCTGTTTAAAAAGAAAGGCAGTATTAATGCTATGGAAAACCGAGGTCATGATAAATTGGTTATTCCAAAATTTAAATTACATAAGTCAAATGTTTCATTTTTGGGTAACTGCATTCGTTTTCATAACAAAGTTCCTCAGGAAATTACTCAATTAACAGAGAATAAATTTAGATTAGTTATAAAACGTACATTGATTAGACAATCATACTATAAAATAAAAGATTTCGTTGAAGATAAAACAATAGTCTGGAAATGATCTTCCTGCACATGCATTTACTGGCTTAATGAAAATATTGTATTTTAATAAACCTTTTGTAAAATGATTGTTGACGACGGAATGATTGCACTGTAAATAATAGTTATATGTAGTCATAATTTGTACTAATGTTTAGATATAATATACATAATTATATAATCGTTTAGAAATTTATAATAATTTTCATTAAAAGTAGGCCGTTTATTATAAGACATTAACAGTTTTGTAATTAGGTAAAACAATAAAAGATTTATCTATTGGTGTTATTATTTCACTGATAGGCGTAAGGATTAAATTGTAATACCATTTATAGTGAAAATTTAACAATACATTGAGCGCGCTTCACACGCCTCTATGTATGGTCTAACTCACGGGGATAAAAACAGAAGGAGAAAGCTCGCTAGACGCATTCTACTTCTAACTCCCGTACACGCCACACGGCTCCTGAAAACAATCGACCGGAGGAGCGAGAAGGCGATATTAGGAGAGACCGTACGAAGCGCGCTCACTCCGACTTACTTATTGTTTCTTTATGAACAACCCTCAACACGTCACGCCTTCCTCAAACAACACGCCGCTGAGACCTACCAAGAAAGAAAATTATACAGTCCACTGTTCCGGTGGAACACACGCCGCAAGATTCCACCACAGTTGATGGTCCAATCGCAGCCGGATACGGCAACCTACGCCGTCGAAGAAGATCAACGTCAACGCTGTCGAGGAAGATCAACACCATCGCCACTGCCATCGCCATCGCCACCCGAGTCAAGAAACGCCGAGTACCTACGCCAAGCAAACAACACAACACGTCTTACCTATTATACCTTTACGCGGTTACTGCCGCGGTTTCAATACCACCACCTAACGGTGTCAACGGTGGTATTTGAAGTTAACGCCGATATTGGCCGGGAGCAACCGTCAGACGCGGTGCCAGTTCGTCTTTATCAAGACGACTGTACAGTCTGACTGCGTCGGTACGGTACGTTCAGTTCAAGGGCCGATCTGTAGACACTGCCGACGGGGCTAGGCATTCCTCCTAGTCCCTGAGCACCTTGGTCTGTTCGTATCTCTCTGCCGAGCAGATCCTCCTTTTCCTATCCTTATTCTCCATCCCCGTACGAGCGTATCCCTTCGGAGCCCACGTACGGGACTGTTAGGAATAGGGACTGCCACAAGAGCGAAGATGATGACACGGTCGAGAAACAAAGAAGGTACGCACGTTCGAGGCGAAGATACAAACACCAAAGCCATGATGGCAGACACAGGAGCTACAGTTTTCACACGGATGTCATCTCGAGACAGCACTGCCAGTCGGTGTTTGGGAAAGTACAGTAGTCGACGTAAGCCCCGCAAACACAATGAGAATCGCTAGATCAAATATTTCTAGCTCGAAACGCCGCCGAGCTGAATTAGAAGCTCGAATCGAACTAGAAAAATGTGAAATCGAAAAAGCGCAAGCTACAGCTGCAATGGCCAGAACTAGGCTGGAACTCATCCAACTCGAAGACGAAGAGGAACAAGACCTCTCTGGCGAGGAAAACGAGTTTATTGTCAATGAGCACGTCTCCGAGCTAGGGCATGCAAACCGATAATTAATAATCGGTTATTTATCGATAATCGGTCCATTTTGAAAAACGATAAATATCGAAAGAAAAATCGATAAATATCGGTATTCGATAAAAAATATAAAATCATATTAGAATTATTTCCCAATCATTAGAGCTGATTCCGAAATAAAACACCGATTATTCGGGAAGTGTTAAAAAAGACTTACCTAAAAACTGAAAAAATAACATTGCGTAGGTAATGTGTAAATAGTTCGTATTATTTGTGTATCAAATTCTATTCTATTTTTGTATAAATCTAAGTTTTTACATATTTGTATGTACTTTTAGTTCAGTAAATTGTTTTTACGTTAAAATAAATTAGATAAAATTAAAACTACCTAATGGTGGTACCTTATGATCGCGATATTATATAAATATAAAATGTATGTATAAAAAATAACTAATGATTATAATAATTCCAAAATGTTGATTTCAATATTTTGTATATAATTTAATACAGAAGTATTTCTGTCGTTTAAATCGTTGATTTAAAAAAATACTATATTTTTTAAATATTTAAATATTTATTTTTCAGTATGTAATAGGGATTAAAGTATGAAATTGCCGTTTTAACGCACTGAATTAAACTTAATTTGCACTTGCACTTTGAATTAAAATTAAACCTGCGTAGTATCAGATTTCAGAGTAACTTTTCATACACGAAAACTATAACATTTTAATTTTTTTAAAATCATGACATTTGACTGTTCGGACTTTCAATTGTTTTTACATTCAGTTTTTAAGAAGATGGACACAGCGAAAACCAGAGTAATTTTCGAATACGAGTTCCGACGTGGGACTAACGTAGCAGAAACTAGCTCGTCACATCAATGCTGTGTTGGGAGAAGATACGGCTAACGAACGCACCGTGCGTTTTTGGTTTAACCGCTTTAGTAGTGGAAACTTCGACTTGAAGAATGAACCACGAGGAAGACCAGCCACTAAGGTAAACAACGTTGAACTAAGGGTTATGGTGGAAGCCGATCCGTATCAACCTACCAAGGAATCAGCGGCATCGTTTGACGTTAACATACTCACAATATTGACCCATTTGCAGCCAATCGGTAAAATTAAAAACCTTTGAAAATGGGTGCCTCATGATTTGACTGATCTGCAGTGAGCAGCGCGCGTTGATGCTTGCCTGCCTTGAACTTGTTAAGCCGGTACAGAAATGAAGGAGTTTTGGACCGATTTGCGACGTGTGACGAAAATTGGACTTTTTACGATAATCGCGAGCAAACAACGTAATGGCTGACTACGGGTCAAACGCCACACCAACGCCTTAAAGCGAAGCTTACCCATAGAAAGGTGATGGTAAATGTTTGGTGGTCACTTCGTGGTGTAAATCACTACAGCTTCCCTCGATCCGGTCAAGCAATAACAGCAAATATCTACTGTGCAGAACTCTGAACAACGATGGCGATACTCGCAGCAAAACAGCCCCGACTCGTCAATTGATCTTCACCAGTATTGCTCCATGATAACGCAAGACCTCACACTCCTTGAGAAGCAGTTTTAACACTACAGAACCTGCAGTTAGAAACCATCTGTCATCCATCCTCCGTACTCCCCAACCGACTACCATTTTTCCGCGATTTGGACAATATTTTGTACGGAAAATGTTTTCTTCCAAAGAAGCAGTACCAAATGCTCTTCCACAGTTTGTGGATTCCAGTCCCCCAGAGTTCTATCGCAAAGGTTTAAATGAACTTTTGATTAGATGGCAAAAATGTATAGACAACGAGGGGTAATTACTTTGATTAAATAAATATATCTCGTCCTACAAAAAAAATTGTTTAATTTTTAATTTTGTGGTTCATTTTAGGTAATTGTATAGTTACCTACATGTGAAAAAACAACTTTTTGTAAAATATTATAAAAACCGGTAATTATCGGTTTTTATCGAAAAAAAAAACGATAATTTTTTTTATCGAAACATTTCGATAATTGCATGCCCTACTCCGAGCGGGCGAGAAAGACAGCCGAGGACCAACCGCCAAACTCTATCCGGCCATCTGCGATTATTGAAAAGGAAATAGAAGCCACTGCCTTGAGACACACGGGTGGGGATACTCATGCGCAGATCCACCCGCCCACCGCGCAGAGCGATATTTCGCAACTAGCTGACGCAATAATAAAAGTTGTACACAATACAAAAGTACAAACGCCGCATAACCCTACAAACGCACCCCGCTACATTAACAACCTACATGTGTTCGACGGCGACCCCAGTGAATGGATTGCATTTAAGGCGACATACTGCGATACCGAGAAATATTTCAGTAAAATCGAAAATGTAGCACGATTACGTCACGCTATAAGAGGCCGAGCTAGAGACGCAGTAAAGTTGGTACTGTACACACAAAGTGACGCACAACAGGTCATTGCAACACTAGAACGAAGATTTGTTCGACCAACGTACTTGATCCGAAATGAAGTAGCAAATATAGACAGGTTACCCTTAATGGCAGAAGACGCAAAAAACATCGCAACATTTTTGCTAATGTTATCACCAACAGCGTTAGCACGATCAAGCAAATGGGCAAACCGCATTATTTACATTCTTGCGATCTCTCCGAAAAGATCATCAGCCGTATGAGTACAATCGTAAAATTTAAATGGTTCGAGTACAAAGCGGCATATGAGGAAGAACCCATATTAATAGTACTTATAAACTTTCTAAACATGCTCGCCGACCAAATTGAAACTAGCGACGCAACCATCGCAAGAAAAGAACATCGATGTGATCGAAATCGAACCCGCCCGGTACACGCCATAATAGCCGAACACAGCGGAAGCATTTATTCCGAGAAAGAAAGGGACCAGTCAAGCGCCAGATGTAATAATAAACCGCCGGCGCCTCATGGGTCCGGGGCCACTTCAAACAAGCCCAATGTGCAAAACAAAAAATGTCCATTATGTGAGAAGGACCACTTAACAATAGAATGCGATCTATTCAATCTATTCAAAGAAGCTAGTGTGCAAGACAGATGGGAAATGGGGGTGAGTCAAGCTGGCACGGCCATCTTCAAAAAATTAAAAAAGGGATATGGCAAAATAATGTGCTCCTGGATACATAACTTAACATAAATTCCAGGATACTTTCAAACAATAGTACAAGAGTCCAGGTTGCTTTTTTCGCGAGCACAAAATTCGTGGATGCTTATTTCGCGAGCACAAAATTCCTGGATACTTTCCAATCAAAGCACAAAAGTCCAGGGTGCTTATTTCGCGAGCACAAAATTCCTGGATGCTTATATTGCGAGCACAAAAGTCCGGGGTGCTTATTTCGTGAGCACAAAATTCTTGGATGCTTATATTGCGAGCACAAAAGTTCGGGGTGCATATTTCGCGAGCACAAAATTCCTGGATGGTTTTTCACCGAAGCAGAAAAGTCCGAGGTGCTTATTTCGCGAGCACAAAATTCCTGGATGCTTATATTGCGAGCACAAAAGTCCGGGGTGCTTATTTCGCGAGCACAAAATTCCTGGATGGTTTTTCACCGAAACACAAAAGTCCAGGGTGTTTATTTCGCGAGCACAAAATTCCAGGGTGCTTATTTCGCAAGCACAAAATTTTTGGATGCTTTAAAACCAAAGCACAAAATTCCTGGATGCTTTAAACCCAAAGCACAAAATTCCTGGGTGCCTTTGTCGCGAGCACAAAATCCTGAGTGATTTCAAACCGAAGCATTCAAGTCTAGAATGCTCATTACGAGAGCATGAAATTCCCGAATGACTTCACTTGTTGTTGTTGACTTGTTGAATGTGCTCTCTATAATAGTTGTATACCTATTTGACAGCCCGTGCAAAATGGTTAATTCCTTGTAAGGGTTGTTTTCCGTACAAGGGGTGGTTTTTTCAGAAATTGGTCTCTGCCATTTTAAAGCACATAAAAAGCACGTAATTTTACGATGGTTGTTTTTTTTTCAATGTCAAATTTAGCCCCGCTAGGAGATGGGCCGTGCTAGCTTTCCTATAGCTGGCACGGCGAATTAGCAAGAGTGATTTGCCGCGTTAATTAGAGAGCACAAAAATATTGACTTGGGCACATAATTAGCACATAATGAGCACATTATTTTGCCATATCCCTTTTTTAATTTTTTGAAGATGGCTGTGCCAGCTTGACTCACCCGGGAAATGGCAAAAAAAGCCGGACTGTGTTTCCGTTGTTTGAAATTAAACCATAGAGTCATAAATTGCCGAGCTAAGCCATGTGGTCACGGCACTTGTCGTCGAGGGCATCATAAATTATTACACGAAGATGTAGAAAAACAAGCGCAGGTAGTCGAGGTACAAAGAGTTAACATAGTATGTGCAACAAAAACGTATTTAAAAATCATACCAGTAGAGATAATAGGACCGTCAGGCAAAATATTTATTCACGCTTTACTCGACGAAGGATCCAGTGTAACATTAATTGAAAATAAATTGGCTGATAAAATCGATGCTCGAAGACCCACTGAAGATCTGTACATCGAAGAAGTGGAGGGGGCAGGCGATAAAAGAAGTAGGCTCACGGCGATTAAATCTACGCATTAAAGGAGCGTTTGCACAAAATTATGAAGACATAGTTATGTCTTAGTCTTAGGGTAGTTACCCTAACTATTAATAAACTTAACTTATCGCCACAAACAGTATCAAAAGAGAAATAGAGAATTGCTCACATTTGCAAGATATGGTCAAATATCTAACATGCGATGAGGTCAAGCCGGCCCTGCTTATTGGCCAAGATAACTGGCATCTGATAGTTTCTCGAGAGATCAAAAAAGGTTCCCCTCTAAGCCAGTGGCATCATTTACGAAACTAGGTTGGGTAGTACACGGATTTAGCTCGAGTATAACTAAACCAGTCAGAACTGTGAGCCATATATATCTATCGGATAGAAATCAGAAAGATATAGATGAGTTGATCCACCACCACTTTAGTCTGGAGTCAATGGGTGTGAGTCCACGCCGACCGAGTAATGACCCCGAGCAACGCGCATTGACAATGTTGAAACAAACCAGCTAAAATTTACCCAACGGGCAATTTGAAGCAGGCCTACTATGGAAAACTGACTCTGAGAGTATGCCTGATAGTCGAAAATTAGCATTGAGTCGCCTTCACGGTATTGAGAAAAAGATGAAAGATAATGAGAACTTCGAAAACTAATATAAGAAGCAAATACAAAACTTACTAGACAGCGGTTATGCTGAGTTGGCACAAAACGAACCTGTATCACCGAGGACGTGGTACTTGCCTCATTTCGCAATTATGCACCCGCAGAAGAAAAAATGGAGATTGGTTTTTGACGCCGCAGCTAAATCACAAGGAAAATGTCTGAACGACGCCTTGTTATCTGGCCCCGATCTCTTACAGTCGCTATTTGGAGTATTAAAACGATTTAGAGAGGGACGCATTGCGATAGTAGCCGACATCAAGGAAATGTTTTTGCAAGTACGCATACGACAAGATGATAGAGATAGTTTACGCTTCTTGTGGCGAAGTGATAAGACACAACCACCAAGCGAATACTGTATGGCTTCTTTGATATTCGGAGCCACGTCATCACCATGCACAGCTATTTATGTAAAAAACAGAAACGCCGAAGACTTTAAAGAAAAGTACCCTAAAGCTGTAAGAGCAATCGAAAGAAATCATTATATGGATGACTATTTACAGAGTACTTCCGAAGCACGAAAAATAGCTAGTGAAGTCAATTATATACATAAGGCCGCAAAATTTGTATTACGAGGCTGGGCAAGTAATTATCCCACTGTGATTACTGATTTCCTTGAAACGACACAGAATACAGAACAGGTACAATTGGGAGGCCAGTGCGATCAACCAAAAAAAACACTAGGCCTTAACTGGAACACGAAGAGAGACACTCTTAATTTCGCGCTTAATCTTCGGAATACACCGAGAGAAACTATAGAAGGCCATCGCGCACCTACGAAAAGAGAAGCGACAAGTGCAGTTATGTCTGTATTTCATCCGCTAGGCCTAGCCGCACCAATACTCGTTCAAGGAAAAATATTGTTGCAAAATATATGGCTATCTCGTATAGGATGGGACGAATATGTCAAAGAGAGCGAAGCGCGTCAACGGTACAATTGGCTTGCAGAGCTAAATAAATTATCAAACTTAGACATTCTACGGTGCGTGTCATCGAGCGACACGGAGGGGGAGCTGCATACGTTTTGTGACGCAAGCGAGAAAGCTTACACAGCCGCCGTATACTGGCGGGTAGAAAAACTCTGACAAGTGAATGACATATTATTGGCCGCTAAAACTCGTGTCACTCCTTTGAGACCAGTCTCAATACCACGCCTGGGGCTACAAGCAAGTCTAATGGGATGTCGGTTGGCAGCAACGGTACAGAAAGAAATGGACGAAAAAGTAATTAAGTCCACGTTCTGGACTGACTCGCGTACTGTTTTAGCATGGATAAAATCAAATCTCAGAACGTTTAAGCCCTTTGTTGCACACCGCCTCGCAGAAATTGAGGAATGCACCAAACCAACACAATGGCGTACGTGGGTACCTACTGCGAACAATGTGGCCGATGACGCAACGCGTGCGGCGCCTTCTGAGTTCGACAAAAAACATCGTTGGTTTAAGGGTCCCGATTTTTTGTGGAAACACTCGAACGAATGGCCTGTACTGTATGGTCGCAGCGAACGGCCAAGTGAATTCACTGGTGAAGAGAAGTCGACAAAAACTGTCGCCGTTATGCATAGCAAAATGTCTGTTATTCCCACACTTGATCGTTTCTCAAAGTGGTCAAAACTACAGCGTGCAGTCGCACGATTTTTACAGAGCGTTGACATATTTAAGTCGAAAATACAAAAGACAAAACAAAGATATCAATCGCACTCGTTCAATAAGAGATTGAATTTGATTCCGCTACAGAGAAATACTTACAGCAAGCCGTGGAATTATTAATTGTAATAGTTCAACAAGAAAGTTCGGAAATGATGTCCTGCACCTAAAGAACGGAAAAAACCTGGAAAAAAGTTCACGCTTGAAGAAACTAACAATCGAGTTACGCAACGACGTTATATATTTGAACACGAGGGTTAGCGTTGCGAGCTACCTGGATGATGATTATAAACACCCTGCCATACTAGACGGAAAACATCGAATCACCCAGTTGCTAATTGAACATTATCATCCGCTATTTAATCACGGCGATCATAACACCGTGGTGAATGAACTACGGCAGAAATATTACATGCTGTCTCTGCGTACAACGTTACGAAATATTAGTCACAACTGTTACTGGTGCAAAGTTCGACGATCAAAGCCGCAAACAGCACCGCTAGGCGACTTACCAATAGAGCGCCTGCGCCGCTACGAGTTTCCATTTACTTGCACTGCTGTCGACTATTTTAGACCAATGCTAGTAACCGTTGGACGTCGCACCGAAAAGCGTTGGAGTGTCTTATTCACGTGTCTCACTACCCGCGCCGTACACCTAGAGCTCGCCACAGGATTATCAACGGACGCTATGGTACTCGTGCTGCGTCGTATGGCGTCCAGAAGAGGCATGCCTAAGGTTATCTACAGTGACAATGGGACTAACTTCATTGGTGCCAACCGCGAATTGAAACAAGAGTTAGAGAAGATGAAGACAGAGATCATACATGCAACAGAAACTCGTGGCGTAGAATGGAAGTTCATACCGCCGGGAGCCAAGGGCGTCACCAGCTTATGACTAAGGGGGGGCAACGGGGCAGTATTATGGAGGATAAAAAATATGAACGCCGAGAGCATGAAGCGTTACACTTTGGAAGTCTTTGCCTCGATGACGATTGTAATAAGAACGGTTCTAATATCAATGTATAAAACTTCACAAGCCCTCGACAGCACAATAACTAAATCAAACTTTTAAACACAGTAATAATTATTTATTTTAACAAAAATAATATTTAATTAAAACATAACCTGCGGGGATTTTTTGCAAAACTTTCAACCACTTTATCATCAAAATTATTTAAGTTTTTATTAATTATAGCTCTGTGTACACTCATCATGGCCAGACCATTAAGGCGATCTTCTGCCATGGTGCTTCTTAGCCATGTTTTTAGTCTTCTGAGGCTGCTAAAGGATCGCTCTACTGTACAGGTCGTGCATGGTAAAGCGATCAAAATTTTCAATGCTTTTTTCGTTTCGGGAAAGAAGGAATTTGTTTCTTTTAAGACATCAACAACTGTTAGATTTGTTAGATTAAGCCTATCGTGCCACAATTGCTGCCAAAGTTCGATTTCATTCTTTATGTTCGGTAAATCATAAAACTGGGCAATATATTCACAGGTTTGTTTCAGATTTTCAGTTGACATCTTTTGCATCTGCGCCGGGTGTAACTTAGATAAAGCGAATGATGGCGTGTTTTCTTCAGCAAAACGTATTTCAAGGGAGGTGATAATTTAATCCAAGTATGGTATTACTAAAGACCTCTTCCAGTATTCTGAAGGGCTTTCTGCTGGATGATTGCTTCTATGACGTTGTTTCCCCGTAATACGCGGCATTGATGTAATGTCCTCCTCCAGTCCGACTTTTTCCGCAACAGCAGTAGCTTCTTTTATAATTTCGTCTGTCACTTTTTCCGGATTTTCACGGTGGTTTTTAATTAAAAGTAAAATCCTTTTAACATGTTCCGAGGCTTTGACCACGTCCAAGCTACAGATTGGAGTACGTTGACAACGGGTTCCATCAAAGCCGAGTATTTGGCTACCAACATAATCCCGAGAATGAAAGAAATTCTGGAAGTAGCCGCATGCAGTTGGAAGGCACTTTTCCGAGTTGCACTATTGCCTTCCTGAGATAATGTTTGTAAGGCTTCCAGAATTACTGGAAGATTTTCTTTAAAAACTCTGATGGTTTTGTGTTTCTCACTCCATCTTGTCTCACAAAGTCTGGAAATATTAGGTATCAACTTCCTCCTTAAAACTGATTCCCGAAAAAAGTTTATAGTATCTTTGGTGGTTCCCATGGCATTTCTAATTTCAGGAAGTGAATTAAGATCATTGATAACTAGATTCAGTTTGTGGGACGAGCAATGAAAGTAGAGGGCTTTGGTGTACTTTTTGCGTAAGATCGCTTGTACCCCTCCGTCTTTTCCTGACATCGTTGAACAACCATCACAACCAAAACCAACGCATTTATTTATATTCAGATCTTCTTTTGTCAAAAACTCATCTATGCTATGTGTAATCGATTTCGCATCCAAATCTTTTAGCTCAATGAATCCGACAAACATTTCTTGGACTTCCTGTGTTTCTTCATCAAAATATCGCATCCCAATCGATAGTTGTTCAGTGCCAGAAATATCAGCTGTTTCGTCTGCTAGCACACTATATGCTGCTGCTTCTTTCACTTTTTTCATATTATCAGCCTTGATAACGCTTCCACAAATACCAATAATTTCATTTTGAATATCCACTGAACGGTAGCTTGCATTCTTTTTCCCTTGCTCAATGTGTTTCTTTAAAATCAAATCTCCCGCGTCAATTCGCAGCCTGTATAAATCCTCGAGAATACCTTCACCATAATGTTTACCTCTCAGTGCTAAGTCGTGTGACCCGCAAAACGTAATGCAGGAAATAATAGATTTTATAATTTTGCGATTTTCTTCAATAATTCCCTGGGAATATTTGTTCAGTTGCAAATCGACAGGCACACCTTCGAGAAAAGATTTAGCAGCTTTCAATGCCTCCTTATGAAAGTGGGTTTCAATGTGCTTTTTGCACTGCTCGTGAATATCTTTGAACTTACAAAAGGGCCTTATAGTAAATGATCCCAATATGCCTCTAAATGAATTTGGATTTGGTGGGAACAACGTACAATATTTACAAAATGCTCCTTTTTGGCGCCTGGAATATACCAACCATGGAGAGTATATTTCCAACCAAGAATAATTAAATTTTCTCTTTAAATGTTTTGCATCTTCCGCAAAGTTATAGGTCGCGGAAGGGGACCAACAGTTTTCAATCAATTCCTTCTTCTTTTCGGTTGATAACATGTGTGCCCGTCCAACATATCGCCCCATATCATTTTCATTGCAGTCATCCATCAATGAATCAGGATTCGGCGCCAGATATCTAGAGGAACTTGATCTAGGTAGTTCCTGCGGCTGAATATAACCTGTTGTGGTTGTGGTGACCGATGAAGACACATGCGATATTGTCGTTACTTTGTCCTGTTCATCGCTGTCGCTACTTGATCCATCAGTTTTTTTTCGTTTCAAACTTCCTGCAAAACAAAACGCTTTGATAAAACTTTATGTAATTAATAAAATTTTTACGGGAGAACAGTTTTGTTCAATTACTTATAAATATTAAAATAAATACTCAGTTGTATTTTTTAGCTTTATTTATATCAAGGATCTGTTTTAATTTGTATTTAATTAAACCACAAATATAATTTATGTTTTGTTTTCATAATTAATTACTGAAAACGAAACCACTGTTTAGGTAACGTTAAATTCATAGAGATTGAATCAATAAACTCATTTTTAATAAAATAATAGTTTTTCTTAACATTTCCCTTCCACATAATCGATCCTTTCTTTCCACATCAAAAATATGCCAGATAAAATTAAAAATGATATTCTTAACGATTATTATACGTTTCTAGCTAGTATATCCGTTACCAAAGCTATTAGCTAAGAGAAATAAAATAAAAATACTAACTCCAAGTCCAAGATTAAAGCAGTAGTACATAACTTACCAAAAAACTTTCTGATGCCCATTTTGATAAGATGATGAATGGAGACACACTCATAAACTTCACAACTCAACACTGAGATCTTATTATTTAATAAATATAAATCAATATTGACTAACACAGGCAAGCCGGTAGTCTTATATTCATACCTAGTGGACTTACTCGGTTACGTAATAACGTTACGTTCTCTTTGTTATAGTTAGAGAGCCAGCGACAATAATCGTGGTAGTGTTCGCAACGTCAGATGAAGCGCCTGTAGGTAGTATCAGTCCGCCTCTACAACTTTTTCCTCTGACGTTTCTCTCCAAATCTTCGGCGGAGCGCGCTAGAGCGGGTTTCAATCGATATGAGATTGATATTCATCAAGTGTTCGCAATGTCAGAAAATCATTTTATTCCATTAAGGAGGGTCCAATAAGCACAAAAATCAGATTTTCGGACAAATTCCCCTGATGAAAAACTTACGCGAGAGCGCCGAAAATTCGCAAGGCAAAAATTCATAAAAAGTTTTTGCAACCGATAAAATTAGGCTCAATTGATTTTTATTCATTTAAAAATCCTAGGAAAATAATTTTCTGACAAATCAGATTTCACCAACTTTGGCATTTTCCATGTAAAGTATGGGGGCTCGCAGATTCCGTATAGTAGCGTATTTTTCAATCCGGACAGGTGTAAATTGTGTATGGCAAAAATTTCAAGCAGTTGACTATTCGATTAAAAAAAATGCATCCCGTGTTCCTAAAATACTTTGCCAAACAGAAAAATTTCGATTTCAGGGAAAAAAACAATGAGGAAAATTTGAAATCCTCGTTGTGAATTTCGAATGCGTAGTGGGAACAAGCGTACCTTCACAAATGGTCGGTATGTAAAGAGGAACACCCGCATATAAAAAAGAGGGGGGGAAGTTACAGAAACAGAAAAATGCCTTTTCAGAATGGCACCCAGACAGAATTTTTTTTAACAGAATTGGCAAATGCCGAATAGAAATTACAGAACTGTTTAGAAAAATGGAATTGCTCTTTGTTTTCTTTTATTTTAAAAGATTCTGTGATTTCGGTTCGGCATGTGTAGATTCTGTCAAAAAAAATTCTGCCTGTTTGCGATTTTGAAAAAGTATTTTTGTGTTTCTGTACACCTTGATCTTGTCAGGAATTGAGCGGACGAGGGTAAATTTGTCAGAAAACCTTTTTTTCTCAATGTTTGAATATCAAGAAAGCCTGGATATCAATTTCTGACATCGCGAAAACTGTTTGTGAATTTTCATTTTTTTAATAAAAAAAAATTTATTATTAAAAAATGGTCGAACTTATCGGGTCAAATTTTTTTTCTGGCTCTTGTACGCTGATAGCATCATTCTACAGAATTTCAGCTCAAAATTCCCTTTTTTTACTAGTGCTCGAAAAATACCCCTGTTTTACGAATTTTCGGCGCTCTCCCGAAAGTTTTTGATCGGGGGGAATTTGTCCGAAAATGTGATTTTTGTGGTTATTGAACCCTGCTCAATGGAATAAAATGATTTTCTGACATCGCGAACACTTGATGAATATCAATCTCATATCGATTGAAACGCGCTCTAGCGCGCTCCGCCGAAGGTTTGGAGAGAAACGTCAGAGGGAAAAGTTGTAGAGGTGAACTGATACTACCTACAGGCGCTTCATCTGACGTTGCAAACACTACCATGATTATTGTCGCTGGCTCTCTAACTATTACTCGGGAATAATTCATTTAAAGTGTTCCATAACTAAATTTTGTGTCGACAGGTCCTACACGAAACTCAAATATGGAACACTTGGGAAGAATTCATTTAGTGTTCCCTAACAGAATTACGAGTCGATACGTCATATTCGAAATTCAAACATGGAATACTTACATAGCACATAAAAGTTTTTGTCACTGAATTATTGTTTTCGACTAATCTACTCGACCACCCATTTATTATCGCCATCTTTCGTGTAATAGAAATATGTAATAACTAAAGACATCTCTTGTGAAGAGGACAAAAAAAGTCATAGCTGTGGCCAGTATCAACTGTACGCTGCCATCTAGTTAAATTTCATCATACTAGGCATTTGTCCAATTTGTCACTGTCAGCATTATTGAGCATTTTGAACATTACATACCTACTACATAGTTAAATATATACTGTGATAACATTATCAGTTTGAGGTTGACGTTGACTCTACACTTTGTCAATTTTAGATTTCAATTCTCAATTATTTATTTCACCTATCTATTTGCGATCTTGGTGATAACTTTTCAAAAATGCCATCTATACCTGGAAAATATCAGCACTACAAGAATGAAAATATTGATGATTATTTTAGTGCTGTTGGTAAGAAAATATCTATATTTTTATTTTTATTTTACAATTTATTACTGTAAGTAACTAGGTACAGATTTCAAGTCATTATTGAAAGTCGGGAAATTTGCCAACCGTAACGATTTCCAACCTATTTAATTAAACTAGAAAGACAAAACATAATAAGAATATTAAATTTTATAAACATGTAATAGCATATATAATTTACCGACCGCACACCTTTTTTATATGTAATAATTTTTTTGTATTAAAGCATTTTTCCCATTATAGATTATGTACTTTACATAACTTGTAACTTTACTTATTTTATAATATAATTTGGATGTAGGAGGTAATCTCTGAAACTACTCATCCGATCATAAATTCTTTCACCAACATTTAGAATGGACCTTCAGGGTGAACATAGGCTGTATATCATCCCATTTTCTATGTAAACGAAATTATGGCCAACAGCCTAGTCTTAAATAAATTTGAATGTGTTATGAACTTTTTAATTTCAAGTACCTACTACATATGTTAACAAAACTCAATTTGTTTAAATAAGAATAAAATTAAATTAATTACGCAATAAACCTTATTAATGCAATGAAATTGTAATTTGAAAATTTACATGAACTTAAGTTTCGTTTATGTATTTTTGAGTTAACTATTAACTAGAGATTGAGAAGTCTTGACTTTCTTAAAGTCCCAGGACACATGGCTCAGGCTCGAAGTCCTGGGATTTTGAAATAAGATTAATGTGGAATGTACTTTCTGTAAGACATGTTAATAAAATATTAATTTCGTTAAAATCAACTTTGAATCTAATGAATAAAACCAAATTCTAACATCTTTTATGTTAATTAAAGTAATTTCTAAAAAAATGTCTGGAGTATTATTATTATTATTATTTCTAAAAAAATGTTAATAATCAACTATTAATAACTGATCATAAATTGCCAGTTTAAGAAAATAACAATAACATACCTATATTATAAATAAATAAAAACTAAAATATAATGTAATTAAGTTCTCACATTTCTAATTTTAATGTTAGTTTAATTAATTCTTCTTAGTTAGTCATAATCACAGAATGATTCTTTGATTTCAGACATTGAAGGCATTAATCAGCTTAAACTAAACAGATTGGCCTTGGTCATTATCTATGTAAAAAGAAGTATTTTCTTTTCCTATTTTAATAAAATAGGCATTCAAAAAAACAGTGCATTGACAGTTTTAGTTGATAATCTATTTCTTATTTTTGCAATAATGCCTCGGGACAATGAGAAAACCCTCTAATTTATTATTAGTATTATAACATATATAAACACTGTTCATATATTTATTTACTCTAGTTTTGACTCAAAAGTCCCGAGACATGAAACATGTGAAGTTGGCTTAAGTCCCGGGACTTTGAGACTAGAGGCCTCCCGGGACCCAATCCTTTATTAATAGACAATTTCCACATTCAGAAAAAGGTTAGGTATTAATTAGTATTATTATTGTGTTAAATTTTTATAACATAACATATCTTCACACTGTATCCCTAACGGGGTAGTCAAAGAGGATGTTATATTTGTGTACTTTAGTTTAATTATTATGTTTCTTAATAAAGGTGTACCATTCATGGGCCGTAAAATGATGGCAATGTCATCACCTCTAATGGAAATTACTCTCGACGGGGATGTGATGACCATAAAGACCTCTTCCTTATTGCGGACAGTAGAACATACATTTAAACTGGGTGTGGAATATGAGGAGCATATGCCAAACAGCACAATCAAAGTAAGTATCTTAACAAACTGCAAATCATTACATAAAAAATATTATATGCTTAAAACAACAATGTAAAGGACAATAGCTAACTTGAGTAAAAATTGTCTAGTTATTATTATACATTTTTTTAGTTGATGGAACTGTATTTTTACATGTTTTCAGAGCACAACAACTATTGTCAATGATAGTGAAATGATAACTAACTCTGTGATCCCTGATACTGGAGACAAATGTGCACGTCATTATTCTTTTACGGATGATGAATGTATAGTAGTAAGTAATATTGACTATATTTGAATTTCGAACAAATAAATTATACATAATCAACTACTCATCATAAATTGCTATTGTCTGTGTGTAAGTTATAATTCTTTATTTATATTTCAGACACTTACACATGAAAAAGCAAAGTCACCTGGGAAGCGTTTTTTTCGTAGAGTGCAAAATTTAGAATAAGAATAAATTTTATTTATACATTTATATAAAAAAAAATTTATAACTACATGGGTTTATTGAGATCATAGTATTTTGTGAGCTCTAATGTCTAGCTTTTACATTTTAAGTTGTTAAGTCAGTAAGTGGCAACTAGCGAGAGTAGCAACAGTTTGATTAGTTGGAATTTTAGTTATACATGTATATAGCTGTTTACATGTGGATAAGTTGACTTGCTACTTACTGATTTAGCATCTTATGACGTAAACCAGGCAATGCATAAGGGATTCTTAATATTTATAATTTTTTTTACCTATTTTCTTTATATATCATAGGTAGGTACAAATTTTTCATTAATATATTTAAAGCAAATTATTGACTATATTTGTATATTTTGGGAAATTAAAATGTTACATGATACCTAACTGTATTTAATCTTTTTTTATTTTTTTTAAATATTGTTTGCATTTGTTTTACCGCTATCAGTAATGTAAAACGTAGAGAGTGCATTTCGAGGAGCCTCAGCACCGCCTACGAAACAATGTCCTCCTGAGAGGAGCAGAATGGCCTCCCTACTGGGAGGGAGGCCATTCTGCTCCTTCCTATAGTGCTGAAAGCTGGGTGGACCATACACAGCCATCTTTCTCTAGATGGACGACCAGGAACCTAGCTTACATCGGGCGTAAACCAAGAACTCCCTTTAGTCAGTTCCTATGATAGACCAGAGACACCGTAGTCCGATAGCCCTGTTTTATACACGGATTACATGGATATTAAATTTTTTCTAAGGAAAAGGATAAAACCATCTATACTGGGTAGTTTAGACACACCGAGCACCGACTATGTACGTGTATCCCTATCCTCTCCCTAATTACAGCGGCATCACCTTCCGATATTGCATCACCGTAGTCCTATATCCAACCCATATCGTTTAAGGTACGTGGCAAATATGCTATAATATGCGTAAGGGCTGTCAAAAATGCAAATAATTTCTTAACATAACATAACATAACTTCACGCTGTATCCCCAACGGGGTAGTCAGAGAGGACGGAGCGCCAGGAGTCGCGGTCCTTACACACCTCTTTCGCTTCCTCAAATCTCATCATTCTCCTCACACATTTTCGCCTAGGTATGCGAGTGCTTTTGACATTTCCGTCTGCTAACACTCTGGCTATTTGATCTCCATAAGTCAGCCTTGGTCTTCCTTGGCTTCTTTTACCACTCACTTTCGCTCTGTATTTCTTCGTCAGTCTTTCATCACTCATTTTTTCCATGTGCCCGAACCATCAAAGCATTCCTTTCTTCATTTTTACAATAACACTGTTGTGCAACCCTGTCATACTGCGTATCTCATCATTGCTTATCCTGTCAGCAAGCGTGACACCGCACATATTTCTGAGAGACCGCATCTCCACAGTATTTAACATACTTTCACTCGATTTTGGGCATATCCAGGCCTCACTACCGTACAACAAAGTTGGCACCAACACCGCATTGTGGATGGCCATTTTAGCAGTGTTAGATATATTCACACTACCCACTAATGTGGACAGAGCACCGTTCACTTTATTGCCAGCTGCTACCCGTCTCTCCACATCCAACTCACATCTTCCATCCCTCGAAAACGCACTCCCCAGGTACACAATTTCATTCACCTGTTCTAGACATTTTCCATTTACACAAATCACACATTTCGTTTGTACCACTTCTCTTTCAAACACCAGAACCTTAGTTTAGTTCACATTCATTTTCAATCCTTTTACTTCACAATCTTCTTTCATGCACGTGACTAGTGTCTGCAACTCTGCTTCTGATGGTGCTATTAGCACAGGCATCGTCAGCGTACAATAGGCAGTTTACCACTGTGTCACCACATCCCATACCACTCATATTACCTTTCAATCTCTGGAGGCAACTGTCCAAATACAGCACGAATAGCCAGGCAGACATCACGCAGCCCTGTCTGACACCAGAACAGACTTCAAACCAGGGCGACATGTTCCCGTCTGTCCTTACACAGGCTCTGTGGTCTCGATATAATGACCTCACAGCCTGCAGTAAGGAGCCCTCCACGCCATATTCAGGCAGAAGACTCCACAATTTCTTCCGCACTACTCTATCGAATGCTTTCTCTAGATCCACGAAAGCGCAGAAAACTTTCCGACCTAAAGCCAGAAAATCTGATCCATACAACCCCTACCGTTCCTGAATCCACCTTGCGCCTCCCACAAATATCTTTCGGAAACGCCTTTCATACGTTCAGTCAATACCTTAGTATAGACTTTACTTGCTAAGCTGACCAAGCTGATGGCCCTGTAGCACGCTCAGTCCAAATGAGAACCTTTCCCTTTATAGAGAGGTACCATGACTGCGGTGCGCCAGTCCTCTGGAACCTCCCCCTTCTGCCAACAAAGGTTGCAGAGTACACAGAAGGCATCCCAGACCCTAGGACCACCATACTTGATCATCATCTCAGCAGTCACCTCATCAATTCCCGCAGCCTTTCCACATTTCAAACTTCTTATCACTTTCTCAATCTCTTTCATACTAATGGCATCCTCCAGTCCCTGGCCCGATTGTGGCAATTCATTAGAATCGCTCTCAGTATCAGAGACGGAGTCGCCACTCTCATACAGTTCTCCATAGTATTCACTCCATCACTGCAGAACACCCTTTTTATTTGTAAGCAGGTTGTTTTCTTTCGAACGCACTTTATTCATTCTGCAAGGTGCCGGACCACTTCGGTACTTACGTACTTCTTTCCAAAATAATTTGGAATTTTCCTCGAAGTTGTCCGACATCTTGTTTTCGTCTAACAACCTACCCCTTTCACGCTTCTCTTTCACTAGTGCTTTCGTTTCTACTTTCTGCAGCTTATATCTATCTTTCATCAAATTCTTCATACCACAGTAATTTTTTGTAGCAAGGTAGTCTCGCAATGCTTTCTTCTTCTTATACACAGACTCTTTCACCTCATCATCCCACCACACATCACGCTTTTTACCGTTCCCAATCTTATTCGTTCCACGCACTTCTTTCGCAGCCTCAATCATACTATCTCTAAGGTTCTACCAGCATTCTTCAACATCATCGCTCATCACTTTCAATCTATCATCAAGCTTACTGGATAATACCCTTTATATTCATTCCTGGTGGTCGCATCCTGCAGTTTCCAGCTTTTAATGCGGCTAACCGCTGCAGGTTTGGACACTACGCGATGTCGCCATGCTGCGAACAGACCCCTTATTCTGGTTATCACCAGAAAGTGGTCCGTCCCGAGATCGGCTCCTCTATACGCTCTTGTGTCCATTACCTGCTTCTTAAGTCTGCTATCCACCAGGAATAAATCAATCATACTTCTCGCACCCTTTCTTTCCCACGTGTACTGATGGATCCTTTTGTGCCCAAACATGGTATTAGCCACAAAAAGATCCTTTTCCATACACAGTCCTAACACAATCTTACCAGCATCATTCACTCTCTTATCTCCATATTTGCCTAGGACAGACTCAAATCCTGTTCGAGCTGTCCCGACCCATCCATTCATGTCTCCACACACAACAATTCTTTCGTTCTCTTCAACCGTCGCTAGAACTTCTCTAACATTCTCCCAGAACTGCTCCAGTTCAGCCAAACCGACAGAGGACACTGGGACATATACTGCCAAAACAAAAATTCTTGTCAACCCAATCTTGAGGCGTACCCAGAGCAGTCTGGGATTTACACATTCATACTCAGTCATACAATTAACCATACGAGAGGACAGTAAAACGCCTACCCCTTGGCATCCCCTATCTCCTTGTGGTACCCCTGACCGCAAAGCGATGCCTCCTCCGGACAAGTCGGCAAAATCACTGCCGCCTCGCTTGGTTTCACTCAAACATAGCACATCCAATCTTTTCTCTTCCATAATATCAATCACTTCATTCATCTTCTCGTCAATCCCACCTCTCACATTCCACGCAGCTACTCTGCACTCCTCCCTCCACTTTCCGCCGCTAGGTGCACAGCGTGTTGGGTGGCGGTCCCCAACGCCGAACTGCACTCTGCACACACCAGCGGGCACAGACCGTTGTACGTCGCTTTCGGGGGACGCCCTAACATTATCATTGCCGTTGTCCCGCATGGTATGCACAGAAAAGGAATTGCAGCCCTGAAAAGGGCTGGCAGGAGTCGCGACGAGCACGCTTCCTCAGTTGACCACCTAATAAATATTTTCTTGTTACAATTATTTTATAAATCTCGCCATAAAATACACGCGGCACGTCTTGAATCGCTAGACGTAGTCGTAAATTGTTACCAAAACACTAAACAATAGAAACAGAATATGTAATAACATACGTTTGCTACATTTCTATGCTTTATTCATCTGTAATGAACTTACGAAATACTTCCTAAGTAACACAATAAAACTGTAAAGGAGCTGAATAACAGGTTTCTTTTTCCCTTTAAGTTGCTGAAGAAAGCTGCAGTAATGCTGTATCAACGTTTATACAAATCTTATATGTGTAATTTGGACTCGAAATTATACAGACCAGTGCTGCAGAATAACTGGTAAACCGCTGTAACTGGTGACTAAAACAGTGTAAGTATAATCGCAGGTTTGCACCATTCTGTAAAAGAAGTTAAGGGTTTAACTTTTAAAAACAGTTAATAGGGGGGATTATTTAAGGGTTGAAACCTTCGAGGTGAAACAAAATAACAATAATTACTATTTATTCTTTTTGAGTTTGTCATATCATAAGTACCTAAAGCTAAAGCCATGGGTGTGAACAATAACAGAAATAAAAACCGAACCCTAAACAGCTGAAAACTGGCTGTTTATTGAAGACATACATCACTCTTAGTGTGATGAAACACCTTACTAATCGTTTTAACCTATTTAAATAATCTTTTACAGCAATATACAAGCTTTAGACTGCAACGAATGGCCTAATAGAGCTTCCCTGTAACTAAAAGTTTCTCATGCTTGCAACTGTTTAACATACTGTCGCCATTATGTTGATATAATTATCTTTGTGTTTTGATGGAAAATTGAAAATATTAAACCATCTTATTACAGTAAAAAATTTTTAATAATTTAAAATTTGTGGGAAAGAAAGTTGGGAACCGAAACTAAGGGCGGTTTGCACCAACTATTTCAATTCGATTTAAGGAACTGCACCGTTTGCACCAATTATTAATTAAAAGTTGCGAAATGTCAAATCGTTATTATGTTAATCATTTAAAAAAGAAGACCAAGGCTGCCTTATGAAGATCAAATAGCCAGAGTATTAGCAGATGGAAATGTCAAAAGCTGTCGCATATCTAGGCGAAAAAGTGTGAGGAGAATGATGAGATTTGAGGAAGCGAAAGAAGTATATAAGAACGGCGACGCTTGGCGCTCCGTCCTCTCTGACTACCCCGTTAGGGATAAAGCGTGAAGATATGTATGTATTTAAAAAATGTGCACATTTTCAAATTTTTTCGGCTAATTATACATTACATTCTGTGGTGATTATTTGGTGAGTACGTAAAAAATTTTAATAAATATATTACAAATACACTTTCAAAGTAAATTCAACGAATTCGGAAAATCAATGTTCGCAGTCATATTTCGGACATATATAGTGCAAAATAGGTATTTGCCGAATTTTTCAAGTAATCCCCGGCCATTAACTATTCCTCTTCACTTATGTTAAATTTCACAAAAGAGTTGTCTTAAGTGTCAAATAATTGAAAGTGTAAAAATTGTATAAATACAGCGTTTCTTGCTATTAATGCTGAGTACGAGCTGTACAAAAGAGATATAACATAAATCTTGTTATCAGCCTTAAAACACCACACCACAAATTACAGTTATAAAGGCAGTAGGTATAAACGTTTATGCAGTATTACTGCAGGTTTTTTGATCAACTTAAGAAAAGAGGGAAGCTGTTATTCAGCTCTTTTACAGTTTCTTTATGTTACTTGAGTAGGCTTGTAACTACTTATAAGTAGCACGCAAGGAACTGGGGGAGTTCCTAATAACACCCAGACACCAAGCCAATTCAGAAAAGTTCATTTTCTAATTTGACCTGACCGAGGATCGAATTCAGTGGACACGGCTTGGTAGGTAGATGCTCTGCCCCCGCACCAACGGGTCAGTCATTGAAATGTAAATGATAAAAAACGCAAACATCAAATAATATAATAATTTAATATATAGATTGGTCTTTTTAATTCTTTCGAATTTATTGTAGACTAGCTGTACCCGCGACTTCGTCTGCGCGGTAAAATTTTTCGTAGCTTTCCCGGATTAGGTTAGATTATGTATATGTGCATAGCATGTTTAAAGTTTGTTTTTGAGAAAAGTCTACGTCTAGCTTACGTCTGTCTCCGGGAACATACTATCGCTGTACCAAACATCATAGTTGCTTCGGCGGAACAGCATTTCCCATTCAAAGTTTCATCCCTCTTTTCACCCCCTTATGTGTAGTTTAACCTATGTCCGTTCCCAGGTGTCAAACTATATGTATGTTACATCACAATTAGTTCAACGGTTTATCATTTCCCGTACAAAGTTTCGTCCCTCTTTTCACAGATTTTTAAAAAAAGAGTATGTATTTATGCCTATGTATTTTTGATAAAAAAAGTCTTATCATCGCACCTATCATTACCAAGATTAAGCGTTTACCATACAAAGATTCAGCCACCTTTTCACCCTTTCAAGTATAGATTTTTGATAAGAAGTAATCTATGTCCGATTTCTGACGTTAAGCTATCTCCCTGCCAAATTTCATCTTAATCCGTTCAGCGGTTTACCATTTCTCATACAAAGTTTCGTCCCCCTTTTCGCCTTTTTTGGGATAGATTTTCTAAAAAAAATAAGTAGCCTATCATGAGCGCAATTACATGTTCATACTACGTACCAATTTTCATCAAGATCGGTCAAGCTGTTCTTCAGTTATAAAAGGACATACAGACAGACAGACAGACAAGAATTTTAAAAATTATAGAATCGAATTCAGTAAGTCATAAAACGACTATCTATCACAAAATTTAACAGTAAAATTGAAATTACAAACAGACGCTAGAGATTTAAATAGTAGTATAGATAACATACAGTATAGGTATATTACGATTCTTTATTAGTTTAAAGTACACTTGTTGGTCAATTATACAACTGGGGTCGCACACCGGTCGTCTCGCGACTCACGCCGTATTATAACACACGAATTTTTGGCCACGTATACGTCAAGCGGCGGCTGGTTGCGGACTGGCGAAGCGAGCCGGGGGACGGCGGGCGCGTACGCCGCGTTGGGGTACCCGGGGTGGCACGTTGCGCTACATTCTCCCCCTCCAAGTCACGAGGACGACACGGCCGTGGCTTGGCTCTACGTCCTCTCTTACGCGTGTGTTCTACGATAATCGACTGACCTACATAAGGAGTTAAGGCGCTGGCGTCGGTGTGAAGAATAAATGGTTCGTAAAATTTTGGCTGGCGAAGGATGGGAGCACTGGTAAGTTGACATTTGAGCTCTCTGAAAGCATGGTCTTCCTTCTCTTCCCATTTCCAGCGACGGTCCTTCTTCGTCAAATCAGTCAATGGCTGAGCCACTTCGGAAAATTTTGGGATGAACTTCCGGAACCACGAGCAGGTCTGTAGAAAACTCTTCAGCTCCTTTAAATTGGTAGGTGGCTCGCGGTCCAGCACAGCGTGTACCTTTGATGGATCGGCCCCAATTCCTTGAGCGGAAATAATGTGACCCAGGTATGTGACCCGCTCTCTAGCAAAAACGCACTTCTCTCGATTGGCTGTTAACTTAAATAGTCGAAGTCTATCAAAAACCTGTTGGAGGTCATGGAGATGAGTCTTCAGATCTTCGGATATCACTAGGATATCATCCAAGTATGCGACTAGCGTAACGTTTCTTAAACCAGCTCGAAATCGGTCCATCAGCCTTTGGAAGGTCGCTGGAGAATTTTTTAACCCGAACGGCATGCGGCGAAACTGGAAAGTTCCAAACGGCGTAATGAAGGCGGTTTTGTGGCGGTCTGCAGGGTAGACGTCAATTTGCCAATAGCCGCTTTTCAAATCGATCGTGCTCAACACGCTGTTGGCTTTGACAGATTGCAGAAGGTCATCTATTACAGGAAGCGGATACTTGTCAGTACGCGTAACTGCGTTCAATTTCCTATAGTCCACGCAGAATCGCACCTCTCCATTCTTCTTTGGCACCATTACGACTGGAGACGCCCACTCCGATTCGGCTTTCTCGATTACTTCCTCTTCTGGCATCTTGTCGATCTCGAATCTCATTTTCTCTTTCTTTTCCTGAGATACTCGGTATGGTGGGACTGCGATAGGTGCATTTGATCCAGTGTCAATGCGGTGCACTGCGAACTCAGTAGTCCCTCCCCCTGGCTGAAAAATATCCACGTTCTGCTCCAAAAGCGTGGCCAATCTACACTTTTCAGTTGCTGACAAAAGGACGCCCTCGTCCGTAAAGCCACGGAGGATACAATGGGGGTGTTATCACTAACTTCATAGCTAAGGGGGTACCACTCGCCATTACCTTGCTTATAAAAACAATCTTTATTAAAATCTAATACTATGCCAGCATCTTTTATAAAGTTCATACCTAGTCACGATTCGGTCGCGCCTGGTAACGCTACAAATAAGGTAGGAACCACCATCCCGCGTACGCCTACGTTAACAGTGGCAGTATCAACAGACATATCATTAGCGGACCCATCGGCCAGTTTTATACGCGTTCGAACACTTACGAACTTCTGTCCATGTTTCACTAGATGTCTTTTTAATGAAACACTAGCCACGGATTGCTTTGCTCCGGTATCGATCAAAGCACTGCCAACTGCACCAAAAACTTCGATGCTTAACACGGGACGCGGGCGCAGGTCCACTGTAGCCGAATCTACAGCAGTAACCGACTGAAAGGCTGCAGACGAAGAGACGGACGCTGACTTTGATTTACAGTTCGGACAGTTCGATCTTATTACTCCAGGCGCTCCGCAGCCAAAGCATGTAATTCGGTGTTTCAGCGACTCTATACTTCCCTCAGTTTTTACCATTGGGGCGTCTTGCTTGGACTTGCTTTCTTTTTGGAGCGTTTCAGACAGTCGTCTACTACATGCCCATAATTTTTACAATAAACGCATCGCGGTCTGTTCTGACCAGATGACTCTTTCCTGCTGGTACTGGGTACCGGCGGCAGCGTCACTGCCATTCCGCTCTGCTGGTGACTGAATGGGCGGCTTTCCTCAAACATATCCTCTGCGATACGGGCGCGCTGGAGTAGGTCCGCAAATGTGTTGATAGATTTCCTACCCACCTTCTCGCGCACTCGTCTATGTAAAAGACCGTATATCATGTCCAATTGGACCTCTTCGGATAAAGTATTCGGTGGCAATTGTGCCAGTAAGGCTCGGCCTTTGCATACAAATTTATCGGTGTTCTCATCGCCTTGTTCATTCTTAAAAAGCTCGCGATAAATTTTATGAGGTGGGAGGCGAGGACCGAACGTCTGACGTAATAATAATAAGGCATCATTCCAATTATAGACTGAATGCTTCACGCCGTGCCACCAAGTAACCGCGAAATCAGAAAATAACATAGGCAGTCTTTTCAATGCTATCGCCCCTTCCATACCTACGCAATCTTTAAATATTTCTATAGCGTCGATAAACGCTTCTACATCTCCAGAGCCATCAAAACGTGCAGTACAACTAGTAAAATTAGGCATCGTATTCAACATGGATCGTACGACAGGCCTGGCGTCCGTTTGTGGGGCGCGTAATGATTGTAAAATGGCACTTAGCTGCTGGTCGGTCATGATGACTGGCGTAGGCGCGGTGTTCGGCGTCACATACACCGGCGGCGCTGCAGGCATCGATGACAGGAAAGGCTGTGCAGGCCCTTCAGGAGGCCCGTGCATGGCCGGCGGACCCGGAGACGTCGGCACGGGCGCCGTCGATACAACGGGCGTAGATGCCGTCCACGTGACTGGCGGAGGTATTGTACACATGGTGTACGGCGGTGCCGTCCACGTGACGAGCGGCGGTGCCGTCCACGTGACGGGCGGAGGCGCTGTGGACATGGTGTACGGAGGCGCCGTTGGCCAACCGGACGAAGGCCCCATCGGTAATGCGGGCCCTGCAGCTGTGGCGTACATAACTGATGATGTCGACATGGCCGGTGCGGTATACATTCTCGGCAGAGCGGAATCCGCGACAGGTGGTACCACCGACACCACTGGCGGCGCTGTGTTTTCCTTAGCGGTGGTGTTCTCTGCTTCTGGGTGTTGCAGACCACCCTCACTAATTCACTAATTACCCCCGATCTTGTGACCACCATATTAACAGTTCACAGTTCACCAACAAAACTATCGCAAAATACCTACAAAAACCGAACAATTCGAATTGGAGTACGATTCGAATTGTGTGAATTATCACACGAGTATCGCAAACACGTCGTAACACTGTCCAACGAAGTCACGTATAATAATGTCTGACTTCGCAAACACGTGTTTTATTCACTATATGCATTCACAAACACGGTGCGGAAGGGAATGTTCACCAACAAAATTCGAATCGGACCACGATCACAGACATCACACGAGTTTAGCAAACACGTCGTAACACTACAACGAAGTAACGTATAGTAATGTCTAACTTCGCAAACACATGTTTTATTCACTGTATGCATTCACAAACAGAGTGCGGAAAGGAATGTTCACCAACAAAATTCGAATCGGAGCACGATCACAGACATCACACGAGTATCACAAACACGTCGAAACCTGTCTAACGAAGTAACGTATAATAATGTCCAAGTTCGTAATAGGCGAACGCTTTCGAGAAAAACCAGTTCTATGCGCGTATTTACAAATGTTTATAAGTTCGGCCGTACGTTAGGGCGCCAACTATAGGTATATTACGATTCTTTATTAGTTTAAAGTACACTTGTTGGTAAATTATACAACTGGGGTCGCACACCGGTTGTCTTGCGAGTCACGCTGTATTATAACACACGAATTTTTGGCCAAGTATACGTCAAGCGGCGGCTGGTTGCGGACTGGCGAAGCGAGCCGGGGGAAGGCGGGTGCGCGGCGGGCGCGTACGCCGCGTTAGGGTATCCGGGGTGGCACGTTGCGCTACAACAGTTTTTTTTACTGGAGTAGTATGGAAATATCCGAATCCGTAAGAGATACAAAGGAACCGTCTTAGGAACCATTCGGTCTTTTTTTGGATAAACAATTTTGGCATTAGAGATTTTTTGGTCAAACGTGAGTTGTCCGTAAAAATTAGTAAAATTGGCATTTTTTTAATGCTGATCGACTCAGCTTCATGTAAGCATTATTTCATTGTATCGGTAGAAAAAAATCTGGACAGCAGAAGTTGCTCCACAGGAGAAACGTCTTAACGACCATTCGGTCTCTTTTGTGAAAACAATTTTGGCATTACACATTTCAAGTGTGAGTTGTGTATAAAAATGAATAAAATTGTCAATTTCTTTTTTAATGCAAATCGATTCAGTTTTACGTTAGAATCATTTCATTGCATCTGAATTAAAAGGATACGGACGGCAGAAGTTGGTTAAATTTAATGAAATATTTTTTCACGCAATGGAAGAATTCAATGTCAGGAACTTACTCAGGAACAATTCATTCGAAGTATTCCATAACTGAATTTTCTGAATTTTGAAATTCAAATATGGACCACTTTTTTAGCCCGCAAAAGATTTTGTCACTTTAAAAGAATCGTTTCAGAATAAATTGACTATAACTCAGGACTGAGCGCCAAGCGTCGCAGTCCTTACATACTTCTTTCGCTTCCTCAAATCTCATCATTCTCCTCACATATTTTCGCCTAGGTATGCGAGTAGCATTTCCGTCTGCTAACATTCTGGCTATTTGATCTTCATAAGACAGCCTTGGTCTTCCTTGGCTTCTTTTACCACTCATTTTCGCTCTGTAGATTTTCTTCGTCAGTCTTGCATCACTTATTCTTTCCATGTGCCCGAACCATCTTAGCATTCCTTTCTTCATTTTTACAGTAACACTGGTGCAACCTTGGCATACTGCGTATCTCTTCATTGCTTATTTTGTCCGCAAGAGTGACACCGTACAAATTTCTAAGAGATCACATTTCTACTGCATTTATCTTACTTTCAAAACAATTTTTTTGAGGTAGGTATTATTTACATAATGACCGAGGTAGGCATTGACCCGAGAGTCCCGAGACCGACATAAATTTTACAATTTAATTTTTTTTTCTGTTTTATTGATTAAGTGTTTGTTTCGAAGTTTGGAAATTACAGGTTCTTACTATAATTATCATTACTTATTTGAATTAAACAAGTACGTATTCACAAAATCAAATAGAGCTGCTAGTGCTGAGAGTCCCAGTACTAGCAGCTCTATAGAGCCGGCGCTGTTTTCCATTTACCCATATTTCACACTTTGTCTGTAAAATATGGCTAAATTGAAATCTTCCCTTTCAAACATCAGAACCTTACTTTTGCTCACATTCATATTCAATCCTTTCCCTTCACCGTCTTCTTTCATGCACATAACTAATGTCTGCAACTCCGCTTCTGATGGTACTATAAGCACAGCATCGTCAGTGTACAAAAGGCAGTTTAACTGTCCAAATACAGCACGAATAGCCAGGCAGACATCACGCAGCCCTGTCTGACACCAGAACAGACTTCAAACCAGGGCAACATGTTCCCGTCTATCCTTACACAGGCTCTGTGGTCTCGATATAATGGCCTCACAGCCTGCAGTAAGGAGCCCTCCACGCCATATTCAGGCAGAAGACTCCACAATTTCTTCCGCACTACTCTATCAAATGCTTTTTCAAGATCCACGAAAGCGCAGAAAACTTTCCTACATATGGTCAGAAACTTCTCCACGATTCCGCAGAGCAAGAAAATCTGATCCATACAACCCCTACCGTTCCTAAAACCACCTTGCGCATCCCACAAATATCTTTCAGAAATGCCTTCATACGTTCACTCAATACCTTGGTATGGACTACTTACTAAGCTGAACAATCTGATGGCCCTATAGCACGCGCAGCTTAAACGGGAACCTTTTCCTATATAAAAAGGCAATTGAACTGCGGCGCGCCATTCCTCCGGAACCTCTCTCTTCTGCCAGCAAAGATTGCATAGCTTATAGATCATATCCCAGACCCTAGAACCACCATACTTGAGCATCTCAGCAGTCATCTCATCATTTCCCGCAGCCTTTCCACATTTTAGACTTCTTATCGCTTTCCTAATCTCTGTCATACTAATGACTTCTTCTAGTTCCTGATTCGAGTGTGGTGATTCTTTAGGATCGCTTTGTGTCAGAGACACACTCGTCACTCTCATACAGTTAGTTCTCTATAATAATCACTCTATCACTGGAGAACATCTTTTTCGTCTGTTAGCAGATGATGTTCTGTCGAACGCACTATTCATTCTGCAAGGTGCCAGACCACTTCGGTACTTACGTATTTCTTTCCAAAATAATTTGTAATTTTCGTCGAAGTTGTCCGACATCTTGTTTTCGTCTAACATCCTACACCCTTCACGCTTCGCTTTCATTGATGCCTTCGTTTCTGCTTTCTGCAGCTGCTTTCTTTATATCTCTCTTTCATCAAATCCTTAATACTACAATTATTTTTGGAAGAACGGTAGTTGCTGCCAAAAATAGTTGCTGCATGCTTTCTTCTTCTTGTACACAGACTCTTTCACCTCACCATCCCATCACACATCACGCTTTTTACCATTCCCAATCATATTCGTTCCACACACTTATTTCGCAGCCTTGATCATTCTATCTCTGAGGTTCTGCTAACATTCTTCAACATCATCGCTCGTCATTTAAAACTTATCGCCAAGCTTACCGGATACTTCTCTTTCATATTCATTCCTGGTGGTCGCATCTTGCAGTTTCTAGCTCTTGATACGACAGACCGCTCCAGGTTTGGACGCTACGCGACATCGCCATGCTGCAAACAGAGCCCTTATTGTATTTACCACTAGAAAGTGGCCCGTTCCCAGATCGGCTCCTCTGCGTGGTCTCGTGTCCATAACCTGATTTTTGAGCCGGCTGTCCAGGAATAAATCAATCATACTCCTTTCATCCTTCCTTTCCCACGTGTACTGATGATCATTTTTTGCTTAAATAAGTTATTAGCAACAAAAAGATCCATTTTCATACACACTTCTAACATAATCCTACCAGTATTATTCACTCTTTTATCTCCATACTTGCCCAAGAGAAACTCATATCTCGACCCATCCATAACGTCTGCACACACTATAATTCTCTCAAACTCTTCAACCGTCTCTAGAACATCTCTAACATTCTCAACTGCTTTAGCTCGCCCAAACCGACAGAGGATACTGGGGCATTACACCACCAAAACAAATATACTCGTCAACCATGTCTAGAGACGCACCCAGAGCAGTCTCGGGTTTACGCACTTATACTCAGTTACACAATTAACCAAACGAAAGGATACTAAGACCTCTACCCCTTAGCATCCCCTTTCTTCTTGGGATACCCCTGACCACAAAGCTGTGCCCTCTCCAAGTAAGTCAGCAAGTTCACTGGCCTTTCGCTTGGTTTCACTCAAACATACCACATCCAATCTTCTTTCTTCCATAATATCAATCGCTTCATTCATCTTCTCTTCAATCCCACTTCTCACATTCCACGCAGCTATTCTGCACTCCTCGCTCCACCTCCCGCCGCTAGATGCACAGCGTGTTAGGTGGTGGTCCCTAACTGCACTGCACTGAGTGCCGGATTGCACTCTGACACACCAGCGGGGTCAAATCGGTGTACGTCGCTTTCAAGAGACGCTTTATCATTATCGTTGTCCCGCATGGTGTGCACAGAAGAGAAATTACAGCCCTGAAAGGGATGGCAGGAGTCGCGACGAGCACGCTTCCTCAATTGACCCCCTATCCTAAAAATGAAAAAATATTTTATTAAATTTGACCAAGTTCTGCTGTCTAGGTTTTTTCTTCCAATACAATTGACGCTTACGTGAAACTGAGTCCAACTGCATTTAAAAAGAGAAATATTCAATTTTACTAATTGCCATGGACAAATCACGACTGACGATGACTAAAAAACCGCCTTCAAAAAAAACACTGAAAAGTATAAAATAACTTTACTAATCAAAACTCAAGTACAATTAAAATAACTTTATAAATACGATACACATACCTATACAATTAAATTTGACAGTTACTGAAGTCGGTGCCAAGCCCACCCAATGACTAAAGAAACTAAAGGACATGGCATGTTGATCTATATCTATAGCAACATTTAATTATATATATTTTAACGCATAACATTCAAACGTAGCGTTGTCTCTTTTTGACTTACGGCCTCTTGTGTGTGTAAGAGAAAACAACAGTACTTTTCTCAAAGAGTAATTTTTTTATGTGATATCATTGCAATGTCAAAACGTGCCGGTCCGCCATTTATTGCGACACGCTGACAAGTACACGAAGTGTCAAAACATTTCAATGGATTTAATATTTTTTAATGTTTCTGTGATTTTGTGCTGGATATTGGAATTGTTTTGTTAAAGGAGAAGCTAGCATAAGGCCACAATAATTTCCCAGTGTAGTGTGTTAGAATGTGGCTCGAGGAAAAGCAATAATCAACGAAATCTATAATTGCACCGGTATGTAACACAAATTCATTAATTTAGTCTGATGTCGTATATATTTCCATCGTAATTACTGTGTTTCATAGTTTACTGTATTATAGTCATGTATATTTTTAGTTATTAGCAGTTTTTATTCATATAACATAGTAAATTACTTCATATCATTTTTGTTGTTATTGCAGTTAGGGCTGTTCATGTACCTATATTAAAAAAATATCGATAAATACAGGTATCATGTTTATATGTCGTAATTATCTCGTTTCAGATTACCATCATGTATTACTTATTAAAGTTGTAGTAGAGTTATTTTTGCGATAAGAACTTGTAGTGGTTTTACTAATAATCCAGATGCAGTACAATTTAAAGAATCTTTTAAAAAACTTACATTTGAAAAAACTTTTAAAAAAGGTGTCGGAAACTATTGGGACCTTACATATGAAACTGGCGTTTTGTACGGGAGGAATATAAAGTCAATTTTTTTTTTGTAAAATATATTTAATTAATCAAAGTATGCACCGTTGTTATCTATGCGCTTTTGCCATCTCATAGGTAGTTCATTGATCCCTTTACTAAAGAAACCATGGGGGCGAGAATCAATAAACTCATTGAAGGCGGTTTGGACTGCCGCATCGGAGTTGAATTTTTTTCCTTGTAAGAAGTTGTCCAAATTCCGGAAAAAATGGTTGCTGTTGGAGCAAGATCCGGGGAGTACGGTGGACGTCGCAGACATTCCAATTGTAGCTCATCTAACTAAGTGGTTGTTTGTTGTGCAGTGTGTGGTCCTGTGTTGTCGTGAAGCAGCAGTGGCCTAGAGCGATTGACCAATCTCGGTTGTTTAGCAGTTAGTTCTTCCTTCATGGTTTGCAGTTGCTGACAATAGATATCTGCCGTAATCGTTTGGCCAGATTTTAGAAAGCTGTAGTGAACGACACCGGCGCTAGTCCACCAAACACTCACAAGTAACTTTTTCTGAGTCAATTTTCGTTTAGGGCAGGATTTGGCTGGGTCTCCACAGTTCAGCCATTGCGACGAGCGCTTCCGATTATCGTACAGTATCCACTTTTCATCACAAGTAATGATTCGATTTAAAATTCCTTCATTATTGTGTCGGTTGAGCAAAGTAACACAGCAGTCGACGCATGTTTGCAAGTTCGATTCACTCAATTCATGAGGTACCCATCGTTCAAGTTTTTTTACTTTCCCGATTTGCTTCAAGTGGATTAATACAGTTTTGTCACTCACCCCGAAGCCTGCAGCTATCTCTGAAGTGCTTTGTGATGGATCAGCTTCCACAATAGCCTTGAATTCTTCATTTTCCACTTTGGTCTCCGGCCGTCCACGGGGTTGGTTCTGAAGGTCGAAATTTCTAGAACGAAAACGTTGAAACCAAAAATGTACCGTGCTTTCTTTTGCGACACCAGCGCCATACACATCATTAATCCTTCGAACTGTTTCTGCAGCACTGGTGCCACGGTAGAACTCGTACTCGTAAATATACCGATATTTCATGTTTTCCATTGTGCGGTAATAAGCGACGCCAAAGAAAAAAATAATGAGAAAAAAACAAATGAATGACTGCTTTCAAAACTCAAATGTACCAGCTAAATGAATTTATAAATTTGAATTTGGAATTCTTAACCAAAGAGGAGATATTTCAGATCAAAGTGGTCAGTACGACAAAACGCTAATTTCATATGTAAGGACCCAATATTTAATTATTTTCTTGACGTACAAAAAAACGACAGCGACATGATGAGTACGATGACTGCTTAAATTCAAATCTCAGTATTCAAAGTTTCATTCAGAAATTATTTAATAAAAATTATGCTATTTAGTTATCTATATTTATTTATATTGTGAATATGTTATTAAAATTTTTATGTACTTAATATAAATATTATTTTACAAACAATAATGTTAACAAACAGTTCTATTTTTCAAACCCAGTAAAAATATGTTACTATAGGTACATTGGATATGACTAGTCAGACATTGGTGACCCTTGTAGTCCCTAGCAATTTACTATCTTAACTTTTAAAATATTTATTCAAAAGGCCGGTATATTGTGGATTTTCTACGCTAGGTAATATTATAAACTATAATATTACTTATTTCTTTACAATGGAAGTACTTAACTGAATTTGGGAATTCTTCGAATAATAGAAGTCTACAGTGTTCTATTCCAAATTGAAATATGATTCCCAATTACTGTGTGATAAGACCACTAATTTTTAGTAAAATTAATTATTATAGTATGTATTTAGTTTATCAAAGTGCTACAGTACGCCATGGCTATAGATTTGGTTGGTCCGTATGTATGTTTCTCATAGCACTTATTTTAGTTTCACCATCACCTCTAGAAGAAGTAATGTTATGCATGTAAAGAAAAGAAAAGCATTAAAACGACTGTGCTATTCTTTAACTACTTTGACCTATGTTCATTGATCTTCAATATTTATGAAAGCGCTTTACAAAAATATGGGTTTCTTTTAAAAAGCAATTTTATATCTGTAATAATCATGGACGTACTATTAAGTATTACAAATAGAAGTATCTAAGTAATTTGTTTGTATGTAGGGTTCATTTAAATGGAACAAAAATGATCGAAGGACAGAAGGGGCTATCCTTGAAGGCGCCTGTTGCTATGGTTGCTAATAACATCTTAAAATTGCCTTAACCGCAGATCCAAATTATATGCCGATAGCATCGAACTACGCTGACTGCTGTTTTCAGTTTGAACAATATTTCAGTACTTTTGTACAAATCTATAACACAAAAAAAAGCCCTCCCTTTTTCGGAAGATATCATACAAAATGATTTTTATTTCAATACTGGTGCGGAAACAATACTTATTTCAACAACTGACAACGACATCTACATAGTAGATATTTGGGACATCACTAATCGGCAGCCATTGTTTGCGACACTTGAAGTTTAGGTGGCACGATTATTTTGTACTTGTTTCATGTCCTTTAGTTTCCTTAGTCATTGAGCCCACCAAACTAACAGACTTTATGTTGTTGCACATTGATGTGGCACCGACTTCAATAACTGTCAAATTTAATTATATAGGTATGTGTATCGTATTTATAAAGTTATTTTAATTGTACTTAACTTTTGATTAGTAAAGGATAGTTATTTTATACTTTTCAGTGTTCTTTTTGAAGGCGGTTTAATTTTTTTTAATAAAAATTTTTTATTTCTCCCTTTTGAGTGGTCTTGACCTAAATAAATATGTAGGGCATGTCTGCAGTTAACTTCATTCTAATTCCGGAGCGCAACGATATACAAGAGAATCGTCAATATAAATAAAGGTTATAACCAGGTCGTGTTATCTCGTGTATCTTCGAAGTCCAAGCTCCAATATCGGTAAAATTTAAATGGGACCACCTCTGAAGTATTACCAACCAAATGAAAAAAGAATTTTCGAAATCGGTTCATAAATGACGGAGTTATGAGGTAACAAACATACAAAAAAAAAGACGAATTGAGAACCTCCTTTTTTTTTGAAGTCGGTTAAAAAACAATAATGCCAAAATCGTTTTCACAAAAATGATCGATTGATCTCTAATTCCCTAAGACACATAATTCTTGTTCCAGAAACTCGTGATTTCAATGTTTGTACGGCATACTATAATTTTCAGGCCTGTGCTATAATTTTACAGCCCCAAATCACATAATTTTGTTTTACAAATCTGGGAAAACTGGACGGCGGGTATCTTGGATTTCTAATGATACTGAATTTGTACTGAATATACGCACAGATTAGGGAGAAAATAGGTACTACGTTTAATATATGTAATTATATGAACCAGTACTCGAGGGGAGTTATTATTTATACTGGAAGTAATGGCGACCAGCTGACATGACCAAACGCAGAACGTTACTTGATTCCTGAACTAATAGTTTTTAATTAACTCATGTACCTAATTATACACGAGTTAAAACACGAGATTACAGTGTCATAGACTATAACACGACCACAGATTTATAAATGGAAGCAGATCAAACATAATTCACTTACGCATAGATACCGTGTAAGTAATAACACTGTCACTTTCATTGTAGTTTAAAATTGTATATCTTTATCCTTTTCTTTCATTTGTTGCAACACAATGGCACACATAGACAATTCCGAAACCGTGGCAGCCGCCATCTTCCGCTTAAGTCAAAATAAGCGGAGTATGGCGTCTATTTACTTGTGTAGTACGTCACATGTTTGATGATTAAATATTTCTTGGTGTATAAACATTATTTTGGTTATTTAAAGTGTAAAATATGGTACAAAAGTGTTGTAACCCCCAATAGTTGCAACGCCTCATACAGAAAAGCCCCGAAAATCACGTTCCATCGGTAATTAAATCTGATGTTGGAAATTGTTTGATTACTGCATTCAGTTAGCTGATATTTTTGTATTTCGTGGCTCCGACATTTAAATATGTTGCAAACTATTAAAATTAAAGTTTCCTTTTATTGTTTAAGGTTTTTTTATAGGTTTTTTATATTTTTGTACCAAGTACCTAACCAATTTTGACATTATTAGTACTTGTATCTTAAAGAGGGCCGAATTCAGAGAAAACTGAGTCTCGTAATAAAATTAAATATTAACGGATAGGTACCTAAGGTTAAGCAACTATCTATTTTTTGCAACTATCTTTTGGTTTTGATGTATACCTTGTTAATTTCGGGTTTCTAAAGGATGAAAATTTTCAAATTTTTTGGTTAAAGAACTACATAAAAGAAATACATAAGAAAGGCTATAAGACATAGAACAAACTGGTAGCCCAATTCTGGCAGTGTTTTGTACACAAAACATTTCGAACCCCATTTATTATGTTAAAGAGATACCCGTAAAACCCTATTGTTGTTTGACCATGAAATTTAACATACCTATTAAAAATGAACATGCTATCGCCAAAATAATCTCTAGTCACTATGCTGGGCTGAACCTGGCCCAGTGTTGTTTAGAAAAAAGCCAGTGCTGGAATCCATACCTCATAATTACAAAATTATTTTTAATTTATTTATAAAATAATACAACTTTCTTGCTTCAGGTAATCGAAGATGGACTTTATTATGTATAAATTGTGTGTTCACATGTAAAAATGGTGAAAGCAAATATGGATATCTCGAGGTGAATAATGACAAATACCTACGATTACTTGCAATGGTAATCCTTAGCATATCTGACATTCTGCGCTAGTTACTTCTGGCACAAATTGAAAAACAGTGAAATGATGTGTTTGATGCACATCTATAATGAGCTCTTAGATGATGTAATAAGAAAACAATCCGATTAATAAATAAAAGAAAATATTCTTTGTTTTATTGTGTAAGCTATTTTAGTTTTTATTCTTAATGTAATCGATCACCCATCGACTATCTCCCGATTTCTTTTAATTTTTAAGTTTTATGCGTAGTTTAGAGAAAATAATAATCAAAGGACAAAGCATAGCGATGAAGAGTTATTTAATAATTTTATAAAACATTCACTGACGCTTATCTCCTTAGAAAAATAGTTAACGATAACACTCGTCTGATATAAACTTGTTCTATTTTCTCATAAACAAGTCTCTAACACTTACAGTAAAGCAATGGTAAGTAGGATTTACCGGAATTACAAAGGACTGTTAAACGAAATTCCTCCAACTCCTCTCACTCGCACACAACTTTAACGTACAATATACTATAATTTTTGCACTTAAAACTCCCAAAAGCAAAAAAAATAGCAAATCTGAGTTTTGAATAAAATGCCAACCACGCTTCTTTTGTTCGCGCCAAAAAGTCTAAATTCAAAACTTTCACTTCCCTGATTATCAACTTTCCCGACTTTTAAAAATATGTCGTTTATGTCATTAAACTTCATGTACATAAATCGAACCGCAAGCAAGGTCATCACAATGTACATGCGGCCCAAGACCAGCAGCGCACAGCCGTCAAGCCTCTTGTATCGAACGAACAATCATAATATTGTATTGTGGAGCCATTGGGAACACTCCAAATTACATCCTTTATGTGACAAAAAGAATCTACAAAAAGAAGGAACATAATAAAGTAATAATCTCTAACACTAGTATATCAATTAATTTTATCCTTATTTACATTAACAAAAAGTACATACATACGTTAATATTTACAAACTTAAAACTACACATTATCTTTATTTTATCCTTATTTTATCACATGAAAAATATAATTTGGAGTGTCCCAAATAGTCCCGCTCTAAGATAATACACAATATAGATACCCACTCCTTAATATTCTTAGTTCCTTCGTTAATACACGTTAATATTTGTTAGTGTTAAATTTGCCACGCATTTTGAACCGATAGGTATAGTCTGCTTCCATTTAAGTCTGTGACGACACTATATATCAATCACATAGAGTATAACTTAGGGTATGTTATCGACTTGATTTACTAATAATAATTAAGGTAACTCCAATACAATAATTTATTTATTCACGTCCCCCGTAACAACGTGCTGGAATGCACAGAGAACTTATGGTGTGGAAGAATCAAGGGAAATATACTCGGACCAAGAAATATAATAGAAGGATCCATAATAATTTGCCGCTCTTACCACCGTGTGACAAATGAAGACATCGGTTATATGGGCATAGAAAGAACCCTTTATCTTCCCTCCTAAGGCAGAACAGTATTAAAAAAAAAGTAAAAGGCTCTATTCACCGTGCATTCTTACTAGCAATTTGTTGCTGCAATCTGTTGCAAGGCAACAAATTGAACCGTAAATAGGCAGGTTGCAGGTCGCATGCAACTTATCGCAAATTGCATTGCCCGCGCTCACAACCAACTAATTGCTGCAATAAGTTGCAAAGTGTATAGTACGGTTGCATGAAATTTGGGCTCAGTCGCGGCGGTACCGTTCACGGAATAGTGCCTGTACAGACTACTCATCTATTGCACCGTTGGCGCCACAAAAATGAACAGCTAAAAATAATCTGTATAGACAAAAACTTTAGAAGTATACAAAAATTCGCCACATTTATCCAGAAAAGATATCCAAAATCTTTCTTCTTTCTCTTATATGGTTCAATTGATGCAACAACGGCAATTACAAGACTCACTTTTTGAAATTGGTGACCATAATACATTTATTATATTGAACAACTTTAAAATATCCACAAAACCTCTAACAGGTATCGCCGTTCCCACGTCACGAATTGTTAGATTGAAAGAAATATAGTACGATGTAAGCCTATAATACGTACTTCTTTCCAAAATAATTTGGAATTTTCCTCGAAGTTGTCCGACATCTTGTTTTCGTCTAACACCCTACACCTTTCACGCTTCTCTTTCACTAGTGCATCGTTTCTGCTTTCTGCAGCTTATATCTGTCTTTCATCGAATATTTCATACCACAGTCATTAGTAGCAAGGTAGTCTCGCCATGCTTTCTTCTTCTTGCCATGCTATCCTAAATTGAGTCCAGCCATGCAATTCTGTAAAAACTCGAATCACCCAAGTAAGACTCGCTCGACAATTTACCCCACTTCGCATTCGAATTCACTCGACCTTCAAATTCTCTAAACCAAATATTCTAGGATCGAAGTGAAGTGATCTTAGATGCGAGTTTATCGGGGATTGCTATAAGAGTAAACATCTAGTCGATAATATAATAACTACTATGTGATGTCTGGTAACCCTGCCGCCGCCACAAAATGCTGGATTACATATTTTGTCACAGTAGTCCCTCAGTATAGGTCCTATGGGTATCAAATGAAAGGGCTTCACTAGTAGATTACAGCACACCATGAATAATTCCAAATCTAAGATGGCCGCTGGTATAAAATGGCGGATTTCATATTTGTATGAAAGAGCTTTTCAAGTAAACACAGTGCATGGTGGATTATACAGTTTAGACAGTCTTGAAGCAATACACTAAATAGAATGAGAAATATTATGTAACGAAATAGATTAAAAACTAAAATAAAAAAATAATAAAAAACAATTTTTTAAATAAACGGTTTTATTGTAAAGAAATAAGTATAATAATGATGTAGATGAATGTACTAGAGCTAAAATATAATTAGGTAGGTCCTAGGTACTAGTCATCACACCAATCTCCTCATAAATCTAGAACATTAATCAGACTAGAGATGGTAAAAAAATATCATTATAATCAAATCTAATTACAATATTAGTAACAAGTTCTACATAAAATATATGGCATGTTTCTAAAAAATCTACAATAGAAGAATCAGGTATATTTGGATTTATTTTTAAATGTTTCATATAAACTTTTTTCGGACAATAATAGTTTTATTTTCTAAATTAAAATCTTTGTTATTGAAAAGTGTTGATAGCTCAATTCCCCGCAATTCCCTGCACATTTATAAAACTCCCCACGTTTTGGGAAATTCTCCACGGATCGGCGACTGTACTACCTATTAACATTAATTTATCTACTAGCAACTTTTTTGTGTAAAAAAATCTGGCAATCTAGCAACTTTTTGCAAGATGTCTAGCTACTGGTTATAGTATTATCCCGACTTTGGCGGAAACGGGAGAAGTGAGGTTGACATTTTGTTTAGATTTTCTATTTTTTACATTTTTGGGCTTTAAAGTACAATAGTGATACTCAATGATGTTATATTTAAAAAAGAGGTAGATGCGTTACGTTAGTACTAATGCTTGTAAAATATTGTCCCAGTTAGGCACACATATAAGCCATACACTGTTTATACAAACTAATAAAATGATGAAGTGTAAACAAGACAACATGACAATTACCATAAGCAAAGGGAGAAAAATATACATTGCACTGCGTCGCTATACAATGTAAGACTTCAATTGCATTTCAAACTAACAATTCACACGGCTCTCTACAACCATTGTGATTGGTCAATTTCACTTTCTTACTGCATTTTAAGCGAATCCGTGACTAATTAATAGAATATTAGTAATTAATGCCACAGAACAGACATATTCGAAAAATATGATTGATGCCTAATGGATTTAGACAGTAAAAAAGGATTTGTTTGATTTTTAAAATTAATTTTTCTTGAGTCATGTACATTTGGAAACAGAATTATTTAAGTACATATATTTACAAAACAATTTTGTTATAATTTTGAAAATGATAAAAATAAAATATTAGGTATTTTCATGTAAAATGTATTTTATTGCGTGAGTTTATTGGGATATTAGTAGACTCACTGCTAAAACTTCTGATTTGTTTTAAAAAATACGTATATTATATTTTACATACTAACTAAATAAACGTAATCAAATGTTTAATAGGCACGACATGACATTGACGGTTCTGTAATATAACTTTTTATATTCTTTGACCAAATATAATATATTGCTCTCTGTCGCACTTGGTAACTGGGGTATTACCTATCGCATTTAATTTTTTTATGATTTAATATTTTACTGATATTTTAGATTTTGGAAAAATGGATTAAATGAATTAAATAAGTATACTTACTTACGCATGATACGTGAACCTTTGGAAGTCTTTCTAGTACAGTTTCTGCAGTATATACAGGACGGCATTTTAATATTAATATTAGGAACGCACATCCGCGTTGACACTGTCAAGTTGTTACACGAATGAGCTCCAAGTTGGCTAATTAGCAAAGATTTGGGGTGCTAGTTTTCGAGCGCAATAACTCATCTACCTCTTTTGTAAATGTAACATCATTGGTGATAGTATATTGTGTTTAAAGTTCTGTAGAAGTGAAAAGAATGGAGTAGGTCTAAATAAACATGTGTAGCTGAAGTTCTCGCGCTCTTCTAAGAAGTCCTTTATAACTTCAGTAAAGCCTACTATCACTTTACTGGAGGAGTTTTACGATAAGAAAAAACTAATATATTTGTGACTACTTATTAATACGTGACATTGGCAAATGCGCTCAACTGTGCGCCATGCCATGAAGAAAGAAAAAAAAAGTATTATGCCCGCCATACACCATCAAGTATGCTTGATTAAGTCTGTCCAGTATGCATGAAACGTCGTTTGGCATGACGCCCCTAGAGCACACACTATCCGTTGTACTTGACGTCAATCCCATCCAGTTTGCATGAAGTATTTAAGGGACGATTGTGCTAATGTCTTATTAGTTACAAATTGTCTTTTTAAAATCGTATATATTTTATTGAAATTTATATCGAAGCGAGCTATGTTCGAGATAGATGAAAAATAAATTAATGTTGTTACAATATAGCCCTACACTATTTTTGTAAACTAAAAAATTATCAATTGATTATCGATCATTATCAATTGATAAAAAATTAAATCAATAAAAAATTAAGTCAATCAATGAAATCGATTGAAAAAATTAATTAAAAAAATATAAATTGTTTAAAAATTATAATTCGATTACATTCTTTAGAATTAAAATATTTTCATTTACTTAATTTATAATTTTTTTAATAACAACTAATTTGATCTTCCACAAAACAATAAATATCAAATAGCCAGAGTGCTAACTGACGGAGATGCGAAAATCACTCGCATACCTCGGCGGAAATGTGTAAATGGGGAGGGCAAGGAGATTTGAGGAAGCGAAAGAAGTATGTATTAAGAACCACAAAGGTTGGTGCTCCGTTCTCTCTGACTACCCCATTAGGGATATAGCGTGAAGATATGTATGTATGTATGGTATAATAATTGGTAATTGGTACTCACTTGACAATTTTTTAGTTTATAAAAATAGTTTTTCTCCTTGATAAACGCACCTTATTAAAGAATATTTCTTATACGTTTTAAAATTACGATGTTCTCTTTTTTTGAGATTAAAATGTGAATCCACCAAATAAATCGTTGTAATTGAATGAAAATAACTTATTTGAATATGCGACTATATGCGTAGCCGTATTCGGAAATACATAGATACATATCTTCACGCTGTATCCCTAACGGGGTAGTCAGAGAGGACGGAGCGCCAAGCGTGGCAGTTCTTACATACTTCTTTCGCTTCCTCAAATCTCATCATTCGCAAATAATTTCTTGAAAATACATATTATACAACATATTTAACAACTGTAAAATGAAATACGAATTTCTTTTTTCAAATCGTATTTTTACTGGTATTGTAATAACATTAATTTATTCTTTATTTATCTTAAACATAGCTCGCTTCGATATATAATTCAATAAATCAATACATATTCCAATAAAATAAATCAACGCATTCACACAACCGTCCCTTGACCAAAATTTCGAGCGAACCGACGAAACTGCATGATGCGCCCACACACGTTCAAGTATGCAGGACGGACTGGATGGCGGGATGGCTTGATGGATTGACGGACGATGGGCAAAACGATTTCCGTCAAGTATAACTGATCAAGCCACATCGGCACCACACACAATCAATATGATTTGATGGAACCTCCGCTTCATGTATACTGGACAGACTTGATCATGCATACTTGATGTTGTGTGGCGGGCTTCGATCACAAATATACCACATCGGCACCACACACAATCAATATGATTTGATGGAACCTCCGCTTCATGTATACTGGACAAACTTGATCATGCATACTTGATGTTGTGTGGCGGGCTTCGATCACAAATATTTGTGATCGAAGGTGTCGGGCATTAGTATTCTGTGAGTTAAAGGTTGGCAACACTGGTCTGACATCTGCCGTGCTTCGATTATATTTATTCTGTGAATCACGTTTAATTCAGTGCGATAAAGAAAATTATATACAGTGATCGAAAAGAAAAAATGGCAGAAAACATCTTCCCTCAACAACAGGTCCGTAAACCATTTCATAATATATATTACATACGTAAAATCCAGTAATGACTGTATTTTTAGAAGGTACTCGACATTTCATAAATGAAATTTTCAAGAGCTGTGGATTTTGAGTGAATGAACAAATATATACCGTCAAATAAAATTAAATCAGTATAGCATTATTTCACACCATATTTTATGCCTGGTTAATTAAAAGTACTCTTTTTAGGAACAACAAGTAAAAACACTGAAAAGACTTCTGGAAGGATGGCGTATGGCACTTATACCTCTAAAATCTATTATTCTATGGGAGCAACAATGGCATCCTTGTGCAATAATCGGTTCTGTTTCTTTACTGTACTTTATCATTTGGTTCATGGACTTAAATTTCCTCACCACGTTTGCGTTTGTTGGCTTAGTCCTTAATTTCTTTGATTTTATTGTTCCCATCATTATTAATTCTATATATGGTGAGAGTTCCTGGACAGTACAGAAGGAAACAATGTATGATGATATTTGTAGAAGAATTGTTGCACGCTATAATAAAATTATCAGTCGGGTGTACACATTTTATTCGCTTAGAGAGAATAGCCCCTTTATGGTAAGTCATACGTATATTATGATTGTGTAAGAAACTACATTGGTAGGTAATGTATTTGTTATACTCGTTTCTAAAAAGTTAAATATTATTGTTTCAGTACTATTTAATTTCCATCAGCATGCTATTAACATTAGCATGGGTTTCATCAGCTATCAATAACATATGCTTACTATACATCTTGTCAATGGTTATGCTGCTTTGGCCAGGCATACAACATAGAGGCATCCTTAATATTCTATTGTCTGTGATCAAAATGACACCAAAGTCACTCAAATCTGAATAAAATGTAAAACTTCATTCTAATTTTTAAGCTAATGTGATGTTTCTGGTCATCTAAGTAGTAAGCTTATAATTTATATAACCTATAAAATGTACCATTTTTTGTGATATTAAGTAGAAAATATTGTGTATGGATTAATGTTTTAGTTCCATGTTATTTTATAGATTTGTTATTAAGGTATTATACGAGAGGTATTAGAAAAATACTCATATTTTATGATAATTCTAGTGCATTTCCATAAATTTGTTTAGTAACTAAGTTTATTTTTATGAAACTTATAAGTATATTGTGTTATTATAAGTTTAAATCTTTGGCAAATGCGCTCGCTCACCTTGCACCATGCCATTAAAGAAAAAAAAGTTTAAATCTGTTATGAAGTGTATATATGTATAATAATGCAAATACATTTAGGGGGTTGATAATTTTATTTCAAATACTAAAAGCATATAGAATAGTTCATGCTCCTTGATTCACGATGCTGTATCTGAAAATGGATTACAATTCAGAACAATATTGGAAACCATTTTAAACTGCTTACAATAATACGTTTTTAATACAAATAAAATACTCAAAACATGACTAAGTAGTAATCTTATTTGTGATTGATGTATGAGCTTTAATTAGCTGTCTCGCCTCTTGCGTATAACAGCAGTTTTGAAGGTTTTGTTTTGAAAACAATACTAAACTAAAAATTGGAAATAAAACTTATGGTTCTGTGAAACACCATCAGTTACATAACATTAAAATATCATGATTTCTACATACATAGTTATAAACATTTCTACCTTTAATTAAGTGTATAAGACATTAACATTACAATCATTAATATTTCACAGAATATGGCAGCAATTATATTACTTGCAGGTGCATGAAGTTTCAGTTCTATGAAATACAACCTGAACAGTGAACACATAATAGCAACATTATTTTTTTCATGACAATCTTGTAGAACAAAAAGTACATACAATTCGTACACCATAATACCACATTGTAACAAGTGTACATAAGCGAGATTCGACGAATCACACGAAACAATATTAGCGCACATTAATCGTCGACGATAGTAAAGCCTGGTTTGATAGAAGCATGTTTAGCTTTTGTTACCGATGGTACACCTGGGTCACTTGGTGATACACTAGGCAAATTATTGTTTGACTTACTCTCATTTGAGGTGCTTGGCCTCAACATATCTTCTGGAACTAGTGTCGTCGTAAATCTACTACCTAAAATATTTGCTTGTGAATTTAAATTACTCTTTTGTGAACTGCTATCACTGTATCTTCTACTTCCATTATTTAAAATATCATTCACTTTATTATTACCCTTTGTACACTCTTTCTGTGTATTTAAAGAATCTAAATTAGTGAAATCTTTGCTACATTTACTTGTCACTTCGTTTTCTACGTTGAAATTTTTACTACTTGATGGCATATCTTTGTGAAAATTCTCCTTTGTTTGTTGTAAATTCAGACCATAGAACTCAGTAGTGGCTGTACTAGTTGATGCTTGATAATTATCTAACTTGAGTGATGCAGCTAGATTTGGACTGAGGTCGTTCTTGATTAGTTTGACTGGAGAAGAACAAGGATCTAATGAAAGAGTTTCTTCATCGTCTTCACCTTCTGCACTCTATGCAATAAATAATATTAAGTTAATTATTGTACACGTAATGTTTTAATAATGAACACGAAGACGTCTCAATATCTAGTGTAGATTCTTACAATAAAATCTCAACTAAAACTAGAAAACAAAAAGTTGGCATTTTACTTAGATTTTCTATTTTTTGCTTTTTTGGGAGTTTTAAGGTAGAAACGTGATAGTATATTCTGTGTTAAAGTTCTATGCAAGCGTTGAAAATTGGAATAATGTATAAATATGTACGACAGAACTTATCGCGTTTTTCCAAGAAGTCCTTTTTTAACTCCAGTAAAGTCTATTACTCTACTGGAGTGTTATGCCCAATTTCACCATTGTCGGTGAAATTGGGCATTATGCATTTAGTTATAATTTACGTTAGAAACTAATTAATCTGTGGTAATAAGAAGACAGACATTTTCCATCTTAGATACACCACTTTTTTCATTAGAATGGCAGAAATGTTTCTAATCAATAATATGGAACGAGTTGGCCAATATATAAAAGAAAAGAAGAATCTCTGGTTCACTATGTAATTGTAGGTAGTAGTTCAGTGTACACTAGGTGTGATATACAGTGAACCAAAATTCCATTTTCCAAAGAAAATGGAAAAATCTATCAATTTCATTCTGTGAATATTTTAAATTTTTTGCCATAAAGCTAGAATAAATGGAATGGAAAAATCCCATTACTGTAGTTTGGTTCACTGTTCACAAGTGTGGTTCCACTGTACATCAACGCACACTAAGTACATATTTTCTCACCAGTAGATCATGATCAGTAATGGACCCAGCGGTGGCCTCATTGCTATTGAACTCGAGCTCTGAAGTTATCGACACTGGTGTCACATCACCGCTAATAGAAGAACCTATAATATCACATTTTCTCAATTATAGTCGGACAGTAATTATGTTCATGATTGACAGATAAAGAGTTATAAATGGGAATTAGAATGAAAACGTTATTCTTATTTAATAAAGTTTTGATATAATCTCTCATGCAATCTAAAGTATGTTTCAGACGTGACGGAGCGTATCGGCGCGGGTGGAACCATAGCAGAACGGATGGGTGTCCGCGACCGACGTTGCGTTGCTTTGCCGTGTCACAGACGGTCTTTTATTTATACATGCTGACATATTGTTTGAAAATGGCTGGAAACGGCAAGGACACCCAAGTGCTTGTGGCAGCAGCCGATCACACGCTTAGACGCCAGACCGTTTGTTATGTCACTCGTACATGCAAAAATTAACTTTAATGATTGAACATAAACATCAATTTTCTTTATCACAATATAAAATGCGCTGTGACACGCTCCACCAGGTATGAATCGTACCTAAGATGTCTCGCGCACTATATGATCACAACGAACACAGATCGCACCGCAACAATCAACTGGCTTGGCTAGCGAACTTCCAAAATAGGCTATGACCGTCCGCCATTTCATCGATTTCTTTCCCAGGTAACCATGTTTTTTAGAAAGAGTCACCATCCCTAATCTGGATAATCAAGCGGCGTGACTATCCGCGTATATGGTTGCACCACGGCCTACGAAAGTTCACGACCATGGTTAGTCGCGGCCGTATAGTGTGCGAAGCACCTAAAATTGAAAAATATATACTTGTCACTCCCCTGTGACCGCTGCGTGCATTAACATTGACCACTCATGCAGTTGATAAAAGCTATGTGAATTATGAACAGCCTACCAAAGTTGTCGCCGAGTAACAACTGCCTTTAAGCGACGATATTGTGCATCATTTGTGTACTTAAACACATTCTTTTATCTTAAAAAGTTAAGTATTTGAAAAAAGTTAAGCTTCACTACGCAATAACCAATGGTATATGGTCGTATCTAGACGTTTGTATACAGACAAATCATGTAATTTATAAATAAAACAGTGTCTCCGGGAAATCTGTTTATAGTACAGATACAAAACTCACTCGTGCTATTAACTACTGTTAACTGTTGTGTAACTGTATTAACAACCCTATCAATCATTACAAATCCAGTATCCCTTTAGCCTCTTGTGAAATTTATTGTAACTAGAATCGGCAATTGTTGGTGTATATAAGTTTTCAATTGTTATTTGTTACATAAAATTCAAAGAAATTTTTCGGTTGTGCAAGTTGCAACGAATCTTTGGAGGTCGTTTCAAAGAGTTTACAGCAAAGCTCTTTCAAACGGAAAAGCATTGGTTATTACGTGTTTAAATTGTTTAATATAATCTGTTTGCATTAATAAATAATATAACTACTTATTTAGCCAAGTTATTTGGTCACTGCATCTTTTATTTATTTGTCTATAATTTAAAATAGGCCCTTCATATTAGTAATATGATAGTCACGTGGTAGTACAATAATGAGTAACTGTGTGTGAATAGCTGCATCTGCATAACGCTGTTTGTACTTTTTTTAAATCCATTTCGTTCGTACGTAATTTATAGCATACTAGCTGAAACCCCCGACTTCGTCTGCGTTTTCTATTTTTAAAATAGCCCATGTCCTTCCCCAGGATTTAAGCTATGCCCATACCAAATTTCATCGCAATCGGTTGAACAGTATGACAGCCCATTAAATACGAACAAACATTGATTTTTATATATTAGATGTACACTTAGACCCGTTATTGTTATATGTATAGTTGCACAATGGCTGTGCCTGTGCCAATCTCAATAATTATATTGTGCGTGTGATGCTATAAAAATTTGGTCCGTATTACAAAACTATACATATAATTCAAATTTGATTCTAATAATGTTAACTTATCATACATTAATTATTTACTGGGTATTATGTTACAAAATCAGGTCAGATTTTTAACTCCTTAATGTATATTAGTAGTATTTTCCTATTTTAAAAAAACAATGTCGATAATATCACATTACTAATAGCACAGATTTATCTCGAGTGTCACTCGTATTCACTCAGATCCTTCTATCACATTTATAATACGAGTTTTATTGGAGAAACAAACTTCATGCAATTGATGTGATCATTTGAAAATGTTCACCCACGAACCTAATCTATAATCGTTACTATTATCGACAATGTTCTTGGAGATGAATCAAATAGTTAGTGGATGTCGGACGTGCGCGTGTCGTATGTCGCGTGTCGCGTTGTCGCGTTGTCGCGTGACGCGTGACCAAGTAACACTGCCGTGCCGTACACGTGTGGCGACATGGAGGTCTATACCTGCTACATTGGCGTGCGGCAAGTAAGAGTGCAGTCCCGAGTCGAATGCGCACAACGTCGCCGCCTCGCCATCCCACTGAGGGAGTTTGCTCGGCACATTTTTACTCCAATTGCTACTGGAACCCACAATTTCATTTACAAGCCTATCCTGTACTTACTGTTTCCTTTAGCGCTGAGATACTCAAATTTGATTCCACGGTTAGTGACCCCATGATTATTATTTATTAATTGTTACTTTGAACCATAAAACATGAATGTGTCTCGTCACTTAAGAGTTACATTAACGCTAGTGAAAACAAACCTGTACTAGGAATTTAAAGCTCCTCTTAGAAATTATAACAAAATGACAGTTGGAAAATGTAGTCACAAAGAACACCAAACAGTTGAAACATTCAAACCTGAACAGCAAAATAAATCAGCTTTTTATGATAGATAAAACGATTACCAAGCGTTAAGTGTGCTGTTATCACTAATTAGGAATTTATAATCTGTACTGCTTTGATTGAAATAAATATCACTATACATTAGATACATCATAATTTATAGCGAATAGTGATTTAATTTCTAAAATATAGCTTCTATTTACACGTGCGAAATTATCAGTACAATTTAACAGGGATAGCCTACTACAAGTAGTAAAAAGGATAAAAAAAAATATTAAAATTATGAATAGTTTTGATTAGAAAAAGGTTCAGTTTATTAAAATCAGAGTAATTATTAAATAGGAATATAAAACTTCATAACCGAGATTATACTAGAGTTATAAGGAACGGTTTGCCCTTCTGGCTGTTCCTTTATGGGTAATATATTATGGTTGGGAGATTTATTATAACACCAACCAATTAAAAAATATGGGGATTGAGCTAACTGAACGCAATAGAATAGTAACTGTCAGATGTTTATGTTATCTGTAATGAAGTGAAATGTTCAATCTAACTATCAATACTCTTACCTAAAAGAGTAGTGCCTATGTTTGACTATTTTTCTCCACATATTTTTATAATACGACAGCTTTTTTTGATTTAACTCGTTTACTTTAAAAAGTACAAAAAATTATAATAAGTTCTTTCACTAATGTAGGTACAAGGTGTTAGTGAAGTGTCAGTCGAATAGTACATTCGTCAACAATGCCGGCCTAGAGACATTTTTCTTTCCCGTGCACTTCAGGCCACGAATGCATTTAGCTCAGTCCTCCTTTTCATAATATACAAACTACCATTAAAGAATAAGTAACTTCATTCCATTTGTAATCCAAACGAAAATACCTGTCGGTGGAATTGTTCTTGTTGTGGTCTGAGTTAGAGGCGTAGTTGGAATTGGGCGAAGAAGGCCCGGCTGAGGACAACGCGCTGGCCAACTCGCCTGACGACGACATCAAAGACGACGGACCGCTCCAGCCCACACCTGACAACACATACAGTTACAAATTGAGACTGCCTAGAAAATAACGCTCGGAGACGAAGCTACTCTTATTAAAAAGTCCAAATGTCGAATTTAAACTCAATGGTTAAATGTAGCCGCTTTTAAACATTTACATTTGACAATTGAGTTTAAATTCAACATAATACTGATTCGTTCAAATTAAGTAGGCGGGGCCATTAATGGTAAGCTCTGATTGGTCACTCACTCTCTGATCGTGGGTAGGGCAATTAGTATAAATAGTCGTGCAGCGGACTCATTTGTTAATAAGGGGGATAGCTCCAAGCCTAGAAAGACCAATTCCGCGTAGGGCATACCCACGAGACTTGGCCAGCTGACATTAAACATTGATTCCAGCTCCAATATGACTCCAGCTCAAGAAGCTCAATACTATGAAAACCGGCGAAACAAGACCAACTAAGTTGAAGCTTAACAACAACTAAACTAGCAGATACCACGACTTGCCATCAAAAGACAGTCACCCAAGCGACCCTGGCACGGCAGTGCGAGGCGATTGACAACCACCGCCAGGAGGCAATAAAGCCTCGGAACGCTTTCCCCGCGGCACACCAAGCCGCGAGGACTACGAGTGTCATTTGTTAATTCAGTGCTGGTTAGCTGACCGAGTCTGATCTCTGGAATATTCATAGGTTATTTCGTTGAGGCGAAACACTTGTCGATTGGTGGTTTTTGGAGTTTGAGAAGAGGAAAATAGCTAAAGATTTTAGAAATTCATTACACGAAATGGATTTCCCCAAAGTAACACCAGTCTGCACATGATCAAAAAGTTTCAGTTGAAACAAAATTAAAATTGACTGTTCAAAATTCACACACATATACACAGATGAGAATTGAGAACACCTAGAAAATAAAAAGCGGCGGGCGGCGCGCCCAGCAGCCCCGGCGCGGCCGCCGCACGCTCCAGGACGTGTACGTACACACGTGTGGCGCACGTGACTGACTCGTGACTCACTATTGGTGGGCGAGGCGCGGCGGGCGGGCGCGCGGGCGGCGGCGGGCGGCGCGCCCAGCAGCCCCGGCGCGGCCGCCGCACGCTCCAGGACGTGTACGTACACACGTGTGGCGCACGTGACTGACTCGTGACTCACTGTTGGTGGGCGAGGCGCGGCGGGCGGGCGCGCGGGCGGCGGCGGGCGGCGCGCCCAGCAGCCCCGGCGCGGCCGCCGCACGCTCCAGGACGTGTACGTACACACGTGTGGCGCACGTGACTGACTCGTGACTCACTGTTGGTGGGCGAGGCGCGGCGGGCGGGCGCGCGGGCGGCGGCGGGCGGCGCGCCCAGCAGCCCCGGCGCGGCCGCCGCACGCTCCAGGACGTGTACGTACACACGTGTGGCGCACGTGACTGACTCGTGACTCACTGTTGGTGGGCGAGGCGCGGCGGGCGGGCGCGCGGGCGGCGGCGGGCGGCGCGCCCAGCAGCCCCGGCGCGGCCGCCGCACGCTCCAGGACGTGTACGTACACACGTGTGGCGCACGTGACTGACTCGTGACTCACTGTTGGTGGGCGAGGCGCGGCGGGCGGGCGCGCGGGCGGCGGCGGGCGGCGCGCCCAGCAGCCCCGGCGCGGCCGCCGCACGCTCCAGGACGTGTACGTACACACGTGTGGCGCACGTGACTGACTCGTGACTCACTGTTGGTGGGCGAGGCGCGGCGGGCGGGCGCGCGGGCGGCGGCGGGCGGCGCGCCCAGCAGCCCCGGCGCGGCCGCCGCACGCTCCAGGACGTGTACGTACACACGTGTGGCGCACGTGACTGACTCGTGACTCACTGTTGGTGGGCGAGGCGCGGCGGGCGGGCGCGCGGGCGGCGGCGGGCGGCGCGCCCAGCAGCCCCGGCGCGGCCGCCGCACGCTCCAGGACGTGTACGTACACACGTGTGGCGCACGTGACTGACTCGTGACTCACTGTTGGTGGGCGAGGCGCGGCGGGCGGGCGCGCGGGCGGCGGCGGGCGGCGCGCCCAGCAGCCCCGGCGCGGCCGCCGCACGCTCCAGGACGTGTACGTACACACGTGTGGCGCACGTGACTGACTCGTGACTCACTGTTGGTGGGCGAGGCGCGGCGGGCGGGCGCGCGGGCGGCGGCGGGCGGCGCGCCCAGCAGCCCCGGCGCGGCCGCCGCACGCTCCAGGACGTGTACGTACACACGTGTGGCGCACGTGACTGACTCGTGACTCACTGTTGGTGGGCGAGGCGCGGCGGGCGGGCGCGCGGGCGGCGGCGGGCGGCGCGCCCAGCAGCCCCGGCGCGGCCGCCGCACGCTCCAGGACGTGTACGTACACACGTGTGGCGCACGTGACTGACTCGTGACTCACTGTTGGTGGGCGAGGCGCGGCGGGCGGGCGCGCGGGCGGCGGCGGGCGGCGCGCCCAGCAGCCCCGGCGCGGCCGCCGCACGCTCCAGGACGTGTACGTACACACGTGTGGCGCACGTGACTGACTCGTGACTCACTGTTGGTGGGCGAGGCGCGGCGGGCGGGCGCGCGGGCGGCGGCGGGCGGCGCGCCCAGCAGCCCCGGCGCGGCCGCCGCACGCTCCAGGACGTGTACGTACACACGTGTGGCGCACGTGACTGACTCGTGACTCACTGTTGGTGGGCGAGGCGCGGCGGGCGGGCGCGCGGGCGGCGGCGGGCGGCGCGCCCAGCAGCCCCGGCGCGGCCGCCGCACGCTCCAGGACGTGTACGTACACACGTGTGGCGCACGTGACTGACTCGTGACTCACTGTTGGTGGGCGAGGCGCGGCGGGCGGGCGCGCGGGCGGCGGCGGGCGGCGCGCCCAGCAGCCCCGGCGCGGCCGCCGCACGCTCCAGGACGTGTACGTACACACGTGTGGCGCACGTGACTGACTCGTGACTCACTGTTGGTGGGCGAGGCGCGGCGGGCGGGCGCGCGGGCGGCGGCGGGCGGCGCGCCCAGCAGCCCCGGCGCGGCCGCCGCACGCTCCAGGAACGCGTCCAGCTGCCGCAGCGACAGCGCGTTGTGCAACGTCTCCAGCGGGCGGATGGCCGGCACGCCACCGAAGCCTTCCAGCGCCGCTGCCGCAAGCACAACACTTCGATGTTATTTATGCTTTATTTATGGGTCGATCAACTACTTTTTGTGTAAAGGCTGGTTTACACGTATGAAATAGTTAAGTAATTTACTACTTTTTAACTTAACTTTAAGCGAATTGATGTTAAGTAAGCGTTAACACGTTTTCATCACTTAATATTAGTTAAGTTCAATACAACGTATTCATGTCATAAATACTGTCCTAAAATTTGGTCTAAGTAAAATTTTGAACGAAGTAAAGAATGAAAAAATAGTTAGAGAAGTGAGAATACCTAAAATACTGTGGTTGAGAATTTGAATTAATAAGAAAAATAAATAAAGTTCAAGTGTAACTTTGTAGCATAAACTGACAGCTTAAGATAAATAAGAATATTTCTCTGTACTACCCTTCGATCACAAAGCACTACCAATTCCCGAGACAACCAAATGCTGACACATTTTAACATTTGCAGGATATTTCATGGTCAACAGTACGGTTTTATGACAGGGCGGTCAACAACACATGCGGGAGCAATCTTGATCATAAACTGTTTATGGTTTTATTAATGATTTCCCATTTATGCCTAAAGACCTATGTGATGTAGTGTTATTTGCTGATGACACACCACTATTGTTTAAAGTAAATAGAAAAGACATAGATATTAGCGGATCTAATAAGACTTTAGCGAATGTCTCGAGATGGTTCGCTGCAAATAATTTACTACTGAATGCACAAAAAGGTAATTGTGACAAGTTTTCCTTATCCAATGTACCCAGAATCCATACTGACTAGAACTAGGTGGAAAATAATTAAAATTAGCAAAATCAACTACTTTTCTTGGTTTAACAGTAGATAATAAGTTACAGTGGGCGGACTATATCGGTGTTTTGGCTAATAAGCTCAGTTCGGCAATATATGCTATTAGACGCATTAGATAGTTGACAGATGTGGCCACGGCTAGGCTGGTGTACTTCGCATATTTCCATAGCCTTATGTCTTCTAGCCTACTACTGTGGAGATCAGCGGCGCTTTATTACCTTTATTTAAAAAAAGAGGGCAATACGTACTGTGCCAGAAATTACTCTGACAAAGTAAATCAGGACCTTGTACGCGATCTACAAATTAAATATCCGCATCGCTGCAAGGGAACTTGTCACGTTACATCTCCAATGTAAATATTCGTAAGATTTATAAATAAGTATGAGATGTAAACAACAGCTCTATGGGGTTAACACGCCGCACAGTACTGTTAGCAACACCGACGAATAAACATAAAGGGGAACACTGGCGCCCTCTAGAAGAGCGCGACGGTGTTCGTGACGTCATAGAAAAGAACAACTGACTGCTTGTTCCCCACTACCGCTCGAGATTATGTAAGTCAAAACTCGAGCGCTTCACGTTTCTCTAATGTTTTTACCTTCACGACTGCAGCACGAAGAGTTCGAATCCAAATTCATTAATTATTAATTGATATTAAATATTAATATTAATCGATTAATCGATAATTTAAGTAAAGTTTGGGGTGTTCCATTGCTATAATACTATTTAATGTTATCGTAGCTAACATGAGAAGTGGGATTAAAATTTAGAAAAATCCTACGTATCATGCGTTATGGCCAAGCTTAAAAATTGACATGCGTAAGGTAATTCTGTCTAATTCAAGTAGCAATTGTGGCAGAACACCGTATGTATCGGAGACAAAGGAAGGTATCATATAAGACCGTTACCAAGACCGTGAGTACAAGTAAAACTATTTTACCGGGAGCTAACGCCGGAGCTGTGAGTACAGACATAAGTAACGTGTGTAAATCTGTTGCAGCGATCGTTACTAGTAGTTTAATTACTATAATTTATTTGTTTTAGTTTATAATAGTCCGGAGTAGTAGATCAAAAATAATAATAGTCTGAATTCGGAAAAGATATTTAAATTGTATACGTGTCTGGTCTTTTCAAGGACCGGAATGACAATACTAAAGCTCAAATGGTCCCTATTAATGCCAAGACTACCAAACCAGAGTTGACTTACGGGTGGCCTATGTCTGAAGGAACTCGTAATGTCAATTGCAGGCGTTTCCTAAGCCTAAAGGAAGCCTGTTCCTGGCTTTGGGTAGGCTGGTGGGTAGTTCTTCACAACAATTTTAGTTGAATCGACCATCCGATAGACCATCAGTGATAATTTTGTAACATTTCATTGGTGTTAATGAGGCTATATATAGTCTGACTATAAGTCTTTGTGAAATTGATGTCGAGTTAGCAGCCACGTGATCGTGCAGAATGTAGGTAAATAGAGGTAGTCGGGGGTAGTTTAATAAATTCTAACCACCGCCATGCGAAAATAAATAGAAATATTGTGTGCACTCAGAAACTTTATCTTATCTTTATCTTTAGCCGTAACCATAAACGGCAATTGATTAAATATAGTCCAAAATTAATAAGTCTATGATAAATTTAGTAAAGGCAGTGTGTATGTCTCGAATTCTTGTTAAAGCAAGATATTAAAATATTGTGATTTAATGAATCTCTGAATGTGCTATTTTCATGAATTCAAAACGTGGTGCTTATGGTAGTGAGCTTTTAAACGTGGTATTTTAGTAGTCTAAAGTAGTGTATAGAGTTATTGTAAAACATGACGTTCTAGTGAGTTTTATACAAGTGTGTTTTAGTGCACGTTCAGTAAGGTTAATAGTATGTTTAATATGTGCAATGTTGTAGTATACGGAGTGGTACAGTATGAAAGAGTATGGTATGTATGGGTAATATTATGTTTAATAAAGTGTGGTAATACTGGTAAAATAAAATTAACGCTTCAAAATAATGATTTTCTAACCTGCTAGGGTATTAACTGAACGTATGAAAAGTGTTTCAGAAAGATATTTGTGGGAAGCGCAAGGTGGTTTCAAGAACGGTAGGGGTTGTATGGATCAGATTTTATTGCTCCGTATGATCGTGGAGAAGTTTCTGGCGGAAGGTTGGTCGGAAGGTTTTCTGCGTTTTTGTGGATCTAGAAAAGGCATTGGATAGAGTAGTGCGAAAGAACGTGTAGGCTTTTCTGCCTGAATATGACGTGGGGGGGGCCCCACTTACTGCAGGCTGTGTGGTCATTATATCGAGGCCACAGAGCCTGTTTAAGGATAGAAGGTGACATGTCGCCCTGGTTCGAAGTCTGTTCAGGCATTAGAAGACAGGGCTGCGTGATGACTGCCTGGCTGTTCGTGCTGTATTTGGAAAGTTTCCTCAAGACACTGAAAGATAGTATATGTGGTATGATATGTGATGACACAGTGGTAGACTGCCTGTTGTACGTTCACGATGCTGAGCTTATAGCTCCACCAGAAGCAGAGTTGCAGACATTAATCATTTGCATGAAAAAATAATTTGAAGTGCAAGGCTTGAATAAACATGTGAACAAAATAAGGTTCTGGTATTTGAAAGGGAAGCGTCACAGACATAATGTGAGATTTAGATACATGAAAAATGTCTAGAACAAGTGAATGAAGTTGTGTATCTGGGGAGTGCGTTTTGGAGGGATGGAAGATGTGAGTTGGATGTGGAGAGACGGGTAACAGCTGACAATAAAATAAACGGTGCTCTGTCCATTATTAGGCAGTGTGAACATACCTAACACTGCCAAAATGGCCATCCACATTGCGGTGTTAGTGCCAACATTATGGTATGGTAGTGAGGCCTGAAAGTAAGATAAATGCAGTAGAAATGCGATCTCTTAAAAATATGAGCGGTTTTACCCTTGCGGACAGAATAAGCATGGAAGAGACGCAATGTGACAGGGTTGCACGATAGTGTTAGTATAAAAGTGAAGAAGGGAATGCTTAGATGGTTCGGGCACATAGAAAGGATGAGTGATGAAAAATTAACGAAGAAAATCTACAGAGTGAAAGCTAGTGGTAAAAGAAGACCAGGGCAAACTTACGAAGATCAAATAGCCAGAGTTTTAGCCGATAGAAATGTCAAAAGCACTCGCATACCTAGGCGAAAATTAATAAGGAGGGCGATGACATTTGATGAAGCGAAAGAAGTATGTAAGAACAGCGAAGCTTGGCACTCTGTCCTTTCTGACAACCTCGTTAGGGACACAGCGTGAGGATATGTATATAAGTGTGTACGTAAAGGATACGTTTTAGAATGTTCCTATTGGTGCCGAAACTAGCTAATGACAGTTGCCTTAAGAGTGTCCTAAGCCTAACGGAGCTCGTTAAGTTGATTTCAGACGTTACCTAAGCCTAAAAGAACGTTCTGGTTTTTCGTAGTTTATTGGTCCCAAGACTAGCTAATGGCAGTTACCTTAAGAGTGTCCTAAGCCTAAAGGAGCTCGTTAAGTTGATATGAGGCGTTGCCTAAGCCTAAAGGAACGTCCTGGATTAGGGTAGTCTGGTAAATTAAGACTACTACTTAAAAACGATGGTTACTAAACTGTAAAGTATTTTCTAATTGTTTCTCAATGTTGTAGAAATCATGATGGCCCGAGCGATTTGAAAATGAATTATAGAGAAAGAAAATGATATTATTTATATTGTTTGCTTTCTATAATTGTGAACAACGTTTAGAGTCTGGCGCCAAGGGGGGGTGATGAGGAAACTTTGACGAGAGGTGCCTGAGGGCAGGCACGTCGCAGCATGGCCGTGTTAGCAACACCGACGAATAAACATAAAGGGGAACACTGGCGCCCTCTAGAAGAACGCGACGGTGTTCGTAATGTTATAGAAAAGAACAACTGACGGCTTGTTCCCCACTACCGCTCGAGATTATATAAGTCAAAACTCGAGCGCTTCACGTTTCTCTAATGTTTTTACCGTCACGACTGCACCACGAAGTGTTCGAATCCAAATTCATTAATTATTAATTTATATTAAATATTAATATTAATCGATTAATCGATAATTTAAGTAAAGTTTGGGGTGTTCCATTGCTATAAGTATCTAACTTACTATTTAATTTTATTTTAGCTTTATTTATTTACCAAGATGAAGAACCCTGAGAAAGAGTACCGCAACAATGGTGACCCCGACACACGTCACGCAACCGAAGAACAAACATCAAAAATCTCAAGTAAAAAGTTAAAATAATATCGTGGTATTCATGCTGCATCGCTTGCATCTCATCACCTAACGTCTGTCACGTTAGTACTGGCTTCCCAGAAGCGGGTGGAAGAGTGGCATGATAGGAAATGTTGGGTTTACCATACCTATTCAACAACATCAATCCAACTAGAAATACCAGCAGTGCGCAATAAATACAAATGACATCCGACTGAATATAAATACTCCATGTGCATGGAGATATATTCCTGCGAAGAAAGAAAATTAGAATCAACGCAGAACACGCAGAACTTTGTGCCAATAACCCACTCAACCGCCTTATAATTATAACCAAGGGATAAACTGGTATAAAAGGTTGACTGAGTTAATAAACACAAATAATGTGTAAAAGATGTGTAAATGATAAGTTATTTGCTGCACACGCCATCATAGCGTCATAGATACTTTATAGAGAAACTCGTCAATTTTAAATATAGAATTAGTAATTTTTTCTACAAATCTCAATAACACCATTATATATATCCCTTTATAAAGTGGTATATTTCTAAACATAATTTCTTAAAATCGTTGAAACTTTCGTTATATTTTTCCCATAGACTTTATAAATAAAATCCAGACTCCGTGTACGAGCAACAACGGTTAGGCAAATCAGATAAGCTGACTCATCTGTACATATGACACACATTCATTATCAATTAAGGTAATCGACCGCCACTGTATAAGAAAACAGGATCCACACCAAAATTTTATTTGATTTTATCTACCTTACTTCGTAGTACGGAGAGGCTATTGAGTTATAGTCTATGATTTTACCTCGAAATTTTAGATACATACATACTTACACCATTATATACAATCATACGTACATACATTAGCTGTATCCCTAACGGGGTAGTCAGAGAAGAGAATTTTAGATACCTAAGCTGTGAATACTCTGAAATTTTGTATCTTTAGGCCCAGTAGTTTTATGGGATAGGAGTGGTTAAGTTTCAGTAACTAATTTCCCTCTAATTATTCTCAGACTAGAGCGAAATCAAGACTACATAAGATCTTTTTAAATAAAGAACTATTTATATAATTTACAGGATCTGTATTTTATTGTGTGTTATTTAATAATTATGCCGCAAAGAAGGGTTCAAACGCCGATTTTCAAGAAAAGTTGCGATTTTTGGATATTCGCTTGAACATTACGCAGAGAGCGCATTTTTAAGCACTTTTATTGTTGTATTCATACATTATCTAGGGCTTCAAGTGTAACATGTTCAAACAAATATCAAAAAATCGCAATTTTTCTCGAGAATCGGCGTTTGAATCCTTCTTAGCAGCATATTTATTGCTTGCTTGTAAAATGGAATATTGGTGTTAATTTCTTTCAATTTCATAGTAATAAAATACATATCCTGTAGATTATATAAATACGGTACTTTATTCAAAAAACCGATTTTCTTAGCTTATCGTTCCACCTCATTTGTCAGTATTTTCAGCGGCCTGGCGAGCGCGATACTTGATCGACCAACGTCGGGGCACGGGGGTATGGTCATACCATAAACTTAGTATATACGATTATTATAGACGAACATAGAGTTTGCTGACGCGTGACTATTTTTTTTAATTTGTCAATGTCACCTATGAAATGAGTGATTCCCTTGATTATTGAGATATATAATATCACAATCAATCACATACAGAACACGTAGCCATTATTGAAAAATACAGTATTTCTTTAAAATAAAACAGGATACACAAAATAATAAAATAAGCCAACAGCGTTCTCTACAGCGTGACGACTTGTGACGACCTGTCATTCAAAAAGGGTTACAATAGCATCTCGTTTGCTGTCCCTTTCTTACTCGTGCCACCATCATAAAAGATGACATTCTCACTCGCACTCTCTGTCCGTCCATACAAGTTCCTGGGCCATACTCACTGTTGGAGGCGGTGGCGGTGGGGATCATGACGCGCAGGTTGGGCGCGGAGCTGGAGCCGGAGATGACGGCGGTGCTGAAGAGGCCGGCGGCGCCGGGCAGCTTGCCGCGCGCGCCCAGCCCCAACATCTTGAGGTAGCTCATCTGGCCGGCGATGCTGTGCCGCTGCCGGCGGCCTGCGTCCCGCGCCGAGCTACAGGCGGCGGGGGTGGAGGGGGCGCGGGGGGGCGCGCCTCCGCCCCCGCCCGCGCCCCCGCCCGCGCACCCCGCGCACCCCTCGCACCCCCGCCGCCCGAACGATATCGCCGATAGGGGCAGCTCGTTAGTGGAGGACTCGACGCCGTCCACGTTAATCTCGGGCGTGGTGATCGGAGTTAGCGGGCCGGCCGGCGTCGTCCGTGTTAGTGGGAGCGGGGACGACTCGCGCGCTGCGCGGCCGTTGTGTCGTCGCGATGTTTAGTACGGTGTTAGTACACGGACAGGACGTGCGGTTAAGTGAGATGAGTGCATGTGGCGTTAGAACACGTAAGGTGATACACAGAAAGATAATAGATTAATAAATAGTATAGAAATTACGATAAATAGACTAATATAACTTAGATATGTATACTCGTGATTACATATGTATGTTGTGCATCAAAGCGTGCCGAAAGTGATATTATATTACCATATATAACTATAGTGACGATTTATAAGAAATATAATATAAGAAATATTAATATCCACGATAGACGACACACTATGTCCCGTAACCAGATGTATGCAGTTTGACGACTGTTCCTCTGACCGTCTAAGCGCAAACCTCAACGGAAGGAAAACTCTCGCTGGCCCACATGTATTTATGTGATCCGGGGAGAAATTTCTGACCTAAAGTTTACGTTTACTGCAGCAGTAAATCAATTCCTAATTCAAATCTTAAATACTATTCCAAACACTAGTTAGTGCGGGTGAGTAAACTAAACCATGCGGGGTTGTGAACAACAGTCAAACGTGCACACGCACGCGAGGAGCAAGGATGCAACGCAAACACACACAAGATCACCGGCCAGATTGAGCTAAGACACGCAGAACACCGCGGCGCTCGCGGCGAGAACGCTACACACTCCACAATAATCATATGAAATAAAACATATTAATACACGTACGGACACGCAACCGTGCCGAAACCACATATATAAAGTAATTTAATTCATTATGAGCATTCACTGATGAGTCGAATGATGAGACGAAACGTTTGATCGATTGGTTGTGAGCTGTGGTGTGTTGCAAAGGATTTACTTCAATTCCTAGCACAAGTCATGCATGGTAACGCAACTTCTTCTTTATACGACGAGGATATAGATTGTAGTGTTATGAAATAGCAACTTACATACCATTACCCAATAAGCAAATGGTTTTGACAAGATGATTTTGTCCGGTGTACTCGGCAAAGAGAAATCGTCTTAAATGCCAAAAAATTTAATCACGGCGTTATTAGATCTCCAAATCCAATTGATATTTATTTTCAGCTTTGTATTTTTGATAACTGATGAGTGTACTGGAGTGTACTGACCTGGGTTGTCGACACTCTGCAAGCTTTTGTAGCGAAGGTCGACGGCTGAGACAAGCTCGCTACACGTATCGGCCGCTAACAAGCGTTACACCCGACAAGTCAATGCAACTAATTAGTTGCCAATTAGTTAAGCAAAATACTAAAAGACAACAGTGACAATATTTGCCTAGCTTGTATTTAAATAGAACATTTGTACAATAATTATGATTTATTATTTAAAAAAAATTATTTACAAACTTGTTAAAAAAGTTACAAAGACAAAGTTCCTCGTAATTTTTTAATCATATAATACGTATGTATGTCATATTTACCATAAAATTTATAAGTATAAACCCGAGAGTTAAAATATAAGCTCTAATACAAAACAGCTACTTATATTTTTAACATTGTATTGAAATAAAAGCAGAATTATAAACATAAGGAAAAAATATTAAATATATGTACAATCAACAATGAGACGGCAAATATTTCACTGTAATCTATATAAAAGCATCATCAGACTATTATATTTTAGAAATATATTGCAGAAACAATTGTCATATACAAATATAAATTGTATTAAAATTCTAATCTAAACTCAACGAAAAGTACAAAAGGTAAAATAAGTAAGACAAAAAAAGAATAACACCCTACTAATTGGGAAATTTGGTTTTCTAACCATGTGTATACAATATCATAAAATTGTATAGTTCTGATAACAAATGTTTAATGAACCTAACATGTAAGTACACGAATGTTAGGAAAACTAACGAGCTATTAATCAAGGCCGCGTTAATCATCCAGCCAAACACGGGCCAGCGGCGCTTGCGCACTTACCATTGTCATGGGTCTGTTTATGTTGGTCATAGCTACGAGCGCGCGGTTGCGGCTCCTCCGTATCCTTTGATTCTTTTTCTTCACTCTGAAAGTAGAAACGAGATTCTTTGGAAGAAAGAAGTCAAAACGCTTATTCACGTTAAATGAGCGTCTCAATAAAACATTATTGCTAAATGCATTTTAATACATAGGTACATCTTATATCTTCTCATATCTTAACGCTGTATCTCTAACGTGGTAGTCAGAGGACAGGGCGCCAAGCTTCGTGGTCCTTACATACTTTTTTCGTCTCCTCAAAATTCTTCATTCTCCTCACATATTTTCGCCTAGGTATGCAAGTGCTTGACATTTCCGTTAGCTAACACTGGCTATTTGATCTTCGTAAGTCAGTCTTGGTCATCCTTGGCTTCTACCACTCACCTTTTCTTTGTATTTATCCTTTCCATGTGCTTGAACCATCTATGCTTACTTTCTTCATTTTTATAATAACATTGCATGAATTTAAATATTAATACTTATTATTTCACTTGTCCGAAATATTTTATACTTAGACTTTTCCAGATCAAAAAGTTAAATTAGATATTGGTGTATTTGTAAGAGTATTTTCCATACAAAAAGCAGTGTTTAAGTCCAACGATACCTCGTTTTTCATTTAAAAAAAAAGCTAATTATACATTGTACGGACTCGAGCTTCGTTTTGCGGAAATCCATTTCATGTGATGATTTCTAATAATCTTCCGCCCTAAACTCCAAAATCACTAATCAACACGTGTCTCGCCTCTTAACGAGTCATCCTGTACTGCGGAGTCACCTGTACCGCGAGTCATTCTGTAGGCCGAGCCACCTGTACCGCGAGTCATCCCGTAACGCTAGTCATTTGTAGCGCGAGTCATTCCGTAACGTTAGTCATCTGTAGCATGAGTCATCCCGTAGCACGAGTCATCTCGTAGAACAAGTAATTTAGTAGCGCGAGTCATTTCGTAGAACAAGTAATTTAGTAGCGCGAGTCATCCCGTAGCGCTAGTCATTTGTAGCGCGAGTTATCCTGTAACGCTAGTCATCTATAGCGTGAGTCGTCCCGCAGTGCGAGTCATCCCGTAGCGCTAGTCATTTGTAGCGCGAGTCATCCTGTAACGCTAGTCATCTATAGCGTGAGTCATACCGTAGTGCGAGTCACCCCGTAGCGCTAGAGTCATTTGTAGCGCTAGTCATTCTGTAACGCTAGTCATCTATAGCGTGAGTCATCCCGTAGCGCTAGAGTCATTTGTAGCGCGAGTCATCCTGTAACGCTAGTCATCTATAGCGTGAGTCATCCCGTAGTGCGAGTCACCCCGTAGCGCTAGAGTCATTTGTAGCGCTAGTCATTCTGTAACGCTAGTCATCTATAGCGTGAGTCATCCCGTAGCGCTAGAGTCATTTGTAGCGCGAGTCATCCTGTAACGCTAGTCATCTATAGCGTGAGTCATCCCGTAGTGCGAGTCACCCCGTAGCGCTAGAGTCATTTGTAGCGCTAGGCATTCTGTAACGCTAGTCATCTATAGCGTGAGTCATCCCGTAGTGCGAGTCACCCCGTAGCGCTAGAGTCATTTGTAGCGCTAGTCATTCTGTAACGCTAGTCATCTATAGCGTGAGTCATCCCGTAGCGCTAGAGTCATTTGTAGCGCGAGTCATCCTGTAACGCTAGTCATCTATAGCGTGAGTCATCCCGTAGCGCTAAAGTCATTTGTAGCGCGAGTCATTTGTAGCGTGAGTCATCCTGTAACGCTAGTCATCTATAGCGTGAGTCATCCCGTAGCGCTAGAGTCATATGTAATGCTAGTCATCCTGTAACGCTAGTCATCTATAGCGTGAGTCATCCCGTAGTGCGAGTCATCCTGTAGCGGGAGACATCCCGTAACGCTAGTAATCTGTAGCGGCCGTACCTGGTCGTGCGCGAGGTGGTCGAGGTGGTGGAGGTGCGCGCCGGGCGCGTGCCCGCGCGCGCGCAGCTCGGCAGTGAGCCGCGCCGCCAGCGAGGAAGCCTCGTGCCCGCTCACAGTATAGTGCAAATTGCTGCAACCGATCACCATATTTGTAATTGGATATTTAACGTTATCAAAAATAAATTATGAAAAAATTAAACCAACTTAAAAAAAATCACTGATTAGTGAAAAATACTTTACTTCTTTCTAATCCTTTGTTGTTTCCAATATCCTTTACTAATCAAAATTCCAGTACAAAAATAACGTTATAAATACGATACAAATATATATATATATATAATATATAAAATGTAAATCGTTTTCTTCGTCACGCAATCACATGAAAACTACTGAACGTATCGGTATGAGATTATGAGCATTCGACGCGGTTCGTTTCGTGATCGTTTGTAGATGGTTTTAGGCTATTTATTTTTTGAATTCCATAGACCCTTCAACGTTTCTCAAACAAAAATCAAATACAGGGTCAAAATTATCATTTACCCCCAGCGAAGCCGGCGGGTAACGGCTTGTACCTATATATAATTCAATTTGACAGTTATTGAAGTCAGTCCCAAATAAAAGTACAACAAGAGAAAGTCCACTACTTTCGTAAGCTAGACACCGCTTTCAGTAACTGTCAAATTTAATTATATAGGTATTTGTATCGTATTTATAAGTTATTTTTGTACTCGAGTTTTGATTACTAAATAGTTATTTTGTACTTTTGAGTGTTTTTTTAAGTCCGTTTAATTTTTGTTGTGTTGTTCTTTTTCGTTTTTAGATGTGGTAGATCCAAATTAAAAACAAAAAAGGTTTTCTGTCTATCTTCATTGACTATCCTACTTCAATTACTGGTGTCTTCCTTAAAATTGTCGTAATTTTCCTTTGCCTCTCAACTCACTATTACGTGACATTGGCAATATTCGCAATCATGATCGTGACTGTGCCACTCAAACAAAGAAGAACACAATACATACATAAATATCTTCACGCCGTATCTCTAACGGGGTAGTCTCAAAGAACACAATGTTTTGATAAAATAAAGTTTAGTTGAAATTGTAGTTGTTGAGATGTCTACCTCATAAACATTTTAAGAGAATCTTAGTAAGAATGACTACAGACCCCATATTTATTTATTTAGACACACCAACAAATGATTTACAATACATAGTATCAGTTCTCGATATAAAGAGTTTACAGTACCGTGAATGTGCATGTATAACAGGGTTTCACCAGTTTATATATATGTCGGTGGAAATAATAAAAGGCGCTCATTTGACTATATTATGGCAAAGTGCGACTTCCGATGACGCGCTAACGGAGTGTCGGGGTCGACGCTGGGAGTCTGTTAGACCACGGCGGCCAGTGCGATAGCATTTCTCTGACGGATCGTTTGCCATTATTAAATTTCCAATTACCGACATAATAATTGTTATGAAAAGTTTTCTGTCGTTTGCACATTAACTTTGTCTTAACGTTGTATTTTATGGAGTAGTTCGCCTTTTGTAAGATTAGGTAACTATTTCTCATGGCTGAGTTGCAAAAGCACGAATTACCCCGTGTCTTTTCCGACATCAGAAGTGGGATTACGGGACCAGTGAGTGATTGAGGTGTAATCGCGAGTGAACAAAATGCTAAAGCCTATCCACATTGTTAACGCCCTTACTCGTCGCATCCACGGTCTTTTGTAAAAGGAGAATTCGGCTACTGATCGACATGTGGACGCTTGCGAAATGCAAGGATCAGGGCCGGAATTAGGGGTGGGCAACCCGGGCGACAGCCCCGGGGCCTCCACAAAAGAGGGCCCCCACAATAGGGACTTCGGAAAAAAAATCTTTCAAATTCCGACTAGTAAACATCTTTTCCTTTGATATTTTTTTTCGCGGTTTTACCTTTACCTACAGTACTTTGTACAAACATGATTGTACAAAGTATAATCATGTTGTCATCAAAGATGATATTGTTCTTAAATATTAACAGAAATCATTGATCCCTCAAAAATGAATCTTTTCAAAAATGAAGATTATAAAAAACAGGCTTCGAACCACGATGGGACAAAACCGTCTATCAAAACTTTCTCTCCTGAGCATTGAAAGCGATTTACTACGGGAACTGGATTTCAACGAACTCATCAACGATTTTTCGGCGAAAAAAGCTCGGAAGGTTCCGTTCGTTAACACTAAAATTTAATTTCAGATAATTCTTGTTTCCGATAATATTTATATATGCTTGTTAAATACTAAAAGAATCCACTTGGTTTCACAATAAATTATTTATTGAAAAACTCGACTGAAAAAAATTGGTCATTTTATTTGGAAAATAATTTGGGGCCAGGAGCCTCCACTCCTTTGTTGCCCCGAGGCCTCCAGACCTCTAAATCCGGCCCTGGCAAGGATTACGTTAACTACAGCCCGGTGAGTCGTAGCCATTTTATTCTGATTCTAGCGCCCAATGTTCTGGCATTGGTGATTCAGGAGTGTATAGTACCGAGCAAATATCGTGGGAGGTTATAATTAAAGTTAGTGGTGTGAAAATTTTATTTCATGTCGTACCCGACAGGTGTAATCAGGTGTAAAATAAGGTTTAATCTAATTATAACCGTAAAACTCTAAAACCTTATTATCATTATGAGCGAAACAAGTTTAAGCATTGCTAGCGCTTTTGAATTCTTCATAAGGTGGCATTAATCTCCTTTTCATAACATATAACTCACGCTAGATAGCGTTAGCTTATCGTATGCATTTGCTCTACCTAATTATACAAATTTCTCCCACACTCACACATATGCCAGTTCGTAGACAACACATACGCAATACGCTAATAATATTACGCTCGTGTCATTCAACCCTTCTCCATTGCGTTTAGGTTCTATAACATTTAGAAATATATACTTAATTTCCATTGCTAAGTCTTAATAATATAAAATCATAGTAATATAATTAGAAAAATGTACACATGTATGTATAGACATAAGTATTATTATCGTTCCGAAAATGCGAGAAGTTAGTTGCGTTTCGTTATTTAGGAACATTTTTTTATTAATTATCCTATCTGAAACGTCGATACGAGTGGTTACCAAGATCCGACGATGAAGTAGATGGTAAGTTATAAGAACTACTTGATGGCGCATAATAATCCCATCGAGATTGAGCTCATTCAATGCGCCTCGATGAGCTTTTTGGTAACAACGGATGGTTACCAACACTAGATGATGTGGTTGAGAGATAACTATAGAAAATGTGTGCTGTCGTCACATAACAGACCCTTCGAAAGTTTTTCATTTATGTTACCGGTCTTGACGAAAACTTTTGTTAATACTAAAATATCAGAATGCGATTATGGAGTCGATGGTAGGTAACGAGTATTACTTGATGACTTATAATAATCCTATCAAGTTTAGGTTACTTCGCTCTGTTTTTACAAGTTTTTTAATAAAATCGGTGGTCAGATGATGTTATTTGATGATGAAATTGAGAGATGATTATAGAAATCGCATGCTGTCTAATAACGCTAGCACGCCCTTCAAATTTGTACTCATTTCACTGAACTCAATGAGGTGCCTACTCTGATGAATGTCAACGTAGCAAGATCTGATGATGGAGTTGTTGGAATGTAATGAGATCTACATGATTCACAATAATATTATTGAACAAGACAGCAGTATGTATGGCAGTATCGAGAAGAATATCAGATTTAACATTTAAGCGTTTTTTAAATATTTTTCCTTTATAAGTTTTTCCTTTTTCAAATGTTTGGGTATTTGGGGTATTTTGAAATAAATTTGGCCCAATTGGGGCAAATGCGGAAGGATTCTTAAAAATCCGAGAGCATTCACCATTTTCTCTTTTTTCTAATTTTATATAATTTAATTTACTAGAAAAGCAAAACCGTTTCGGGAAATAAGTTATACATTTTGCAATTTCCATGTAATTGAACCGCCAAAATTGTAATGAAAATGGAAATAATTACAAATAAAAGTTGTTACAAAATTTTAATACTGGGGTAATTCCGCAATAAGACGGGTAAAGACCAGATTACTGTTCACAAAGTCTTCCTTATTCACTTGGGGGTTATGGTTCACAATAACGTTTAACTATAAAATGCATCCGAACAATGTATTATTTTATATTTAAATATTTATGTTTTACTCCATGAAACGTTTCAATAACGTTTCATGGAGTTTCATTATGATTCTCAAACATTTTTGGTACACATAAAAAAAATCGTATTAAAACACCGTAATACTTGTTAATAAATCACGTAGTGAAGGATATTTAGAAAAAAATTTTGTACATAAAAATGAATGTTTCTTTATATGTTTGTCCTCTATGCGTTCTAAACCATTCATCGAATTGTAATGAAAAATTGATATATTGTCTGCGTACACCTGCAAAGGTTTTTGCGTTATTTAATTTAGTAATTTGAAGACCACTCCAAAGAAGTCGCGGGCAACAGCCAGTGTTACATAAACACGTATTAACGACGAAATGAGAGTATCGCAAATAATAGTTATAAGGATTCGTATTTCACTGTATGTATAAAGTCGTTATAATTTTTGTTATAAATCTCACGCCGTTTATAATAAAATAAAACTGATAATTTGTACAAAGGTGCAACAATAAACAATTATATTAAATAGAAAATTATAATTAACGGAAAATAGATTTAGAATGGTTGTACAACATACATTGATTAAACAATCATACTATAAAATAAACGATTTCGTTGAAGATAACACAGTACTCTGGAAATGATCTTCTCTGCACATGCATTTGCTGGGTCTCTGAATATTGTATTCTAATAAACCTTTTGTAAAATGATGTTAAAAAAATGAATATAAAATACCTGACTGAGTTTCTTGTCGGTTCTTCTCGGTGTCCAGGTGCTTTTCTTTTCTCTTTGAACCGAACTAAAGTAGATTTGACGTTCAAAAATACCTTGTGATTGGGTTCACTTGAATAAAATGATTCAATTTTGACTTTGACTTTGACAATCTGACTATTCGAGTTATTATTTCTTCAATAGATATAAAGGCTTAATTGTAATAACTAAAAATATTATGAATTCATACTAAAAATTGTTAATAAATTAAGCACGTTTCTTCATGGTGTAACACATGAGAATAAAATGAAGCAATAAAGTTCGCTACACGCACACTCACACTTACGTTTAGAAGTTCGATCACGTCGTATTGTACGAGCATACGTGGGCCTGAAACCACATTGCAAACTTGCCATGTAAAACACTAGGTACACGAATCGGCCTTCGGACATCACGCTGGCTGGACCTGCTAGAGACTGGCCCGCAGCCGAATAGCATGCACGTTAATGTGTACGTAGGCGTGGATACGCAATCCCTCGGATTCGGTGCTGGTTAAGTGTCCGAATTCTGTCCCTGGTATATCCTGGGGATGCTTCGTTAAGAGGTGAAACACGTGTCGATTGGTGATTTTTGGAGTTTGAGCGGAAGATAGCTAGAGATTTTAGGAATTTATCACAAGTTAATAACGTTTGACAACCAATTTAAAATTTGTTACTACGCTAGATCAAGCGGTATTTGTCATTCTATTCTACTATCGTTTACGAAAATAGAGCTACTTGTCTAGGTCCCCCGTTTCGATTGTGTCACAAATACGTGTATTATGGCGACTTTGAAGACAAAAAAAATTGATTACATATTAACATTTACAATAACAAATATTTAACATATAAAAATAATTGTAATGCCAAAATTGTTTTCACGAAAAAGATGAAATGGTTTATAAGAGGGTTCCCCTGTATCTCCCACAGATTCGGAGTTCACCCTTACTGTCCCAGTTTAAAAAACACTGTATTATTGCTACTACTAGTACTAAATATAAGTAGCAATAATTATCATACTGTTTTTTTTCCGAATCAGACGATTCTGTGAAATCTTCTTGTATGATATACTATTACATATATTCCTCTCCATGACTCAAAAGTAAAGCGTTTATCTTTATATTCTATAGTTTTATCTCTTAATACGGGCCTTGAACCTTGATTGTATTAAAGATATTAGTAGTTCCTTATCAATATCCACATTTTCGTAAGATTTCGACGTAGCATGTACGCGTATTTGGACGAACCTCCGCCGTCGTGGACACACTCCGATAGATTGTCATTGATGACCGCGTGTAATTCTGATGAAACTAGATCCGGCAATCCGGCGAAAGTAAGATTTATCTTACGAGGATCCGTCGTGTAGACAAAGAAACATGTAAACCTTTACTAAAACCTAAATCAAAACAGGAAATACTAGTCAAAGTCAAATCAATTTATTCAAGTAAACCCAATTACAAGGTATTTTTGAACATCAAATCTACTTTAGTTCGGTTCAAATAGAAAACCTGGACACTGAGAAGAACCGACAAGAAACTCAATATCGAAACAGTAATTTCGAATGTAAACCAAAAAGTGCAAAATTTTGAGGAACAGATTGAGAACGACTGGTATTTTCTATGAAAGCTAAAAACGAGATGCCCGGAAGGTCGCTATTCCGAACAAACCCCTTAGATTCATCGAATGCCTGGTTTCCGAACCTGGGGGTAATTACCCCCGCGAGGGTAAATCAGCTATTCTGTGGGGGTAACAAAGAACCTAATAATTAAGACCTAGTCCAATAAAATGCCTAGCTAGATAGTAAAAATAAAAAATGATAGATCGCCGCGCAGTAAGTACCGCACGTAAATTGTAAGACTAATATGCAACTTGTGATTAATAAAAATGTTCGTATTTGCTTGTATTGTTTGTATTGGTAACCTTTTAGGGTCGGGCTAAAAGCATTTTTCCTAATAGGTCAAAGGGGTAAGTAACAATATTGAAAAGGTTAGGAACCACGGATCTAATGGGTAAGATGACGAAAATACTTATATCCGTGTATAACAACTTCTGAGTATTTTCATCGAATTGACGTTTACCTTGTAGCAATGATACTTATTGTGTAGAGTTTAGTACTTTAGTACATTGGGTTCTTCTATCGTGTGAAAAAATAGTTTATTATATTAAATTTGACCAACTTCTGTCATCTAGATTATTTTCTTCCGATGCAATGAAATGATTATTAAATAAAATTGAAATCTACATTAAAAAAAATAGTTAATTTTACTCATTTTTAAGGACAAGTCATACTCGACCAAAAAATTTGTAATTCCAAATTTGTTTTCGCAAAAGAGATCGAATAGTCCTAACGACGTTTCCTTAATATCTTCCATTGATTCGGATTTTCCCAGACTGCATTTATTAAATTTGACCAATTTCTGTTGTCCAGGTTTTTTGTTCTGATACAATTAAATAAAAAATTGTTTGCCAATTTAATTAATTCGTATGGACAACTCACACTTGACCGTAAAATCGATAATGCTAAATCTTTTTCACAGAAGAGATCGAATGGTCCTAAAGACGTTTCCCCTATATGTTCTATGGATTCGGATTTCCCCATACTGTGTTTTATGAAAAAAATTTTTATTAAATTTGTCCAACTTCTATTGTCCAAAATTTTTTCTTCCGGTACAATGAAATAAAAATATTTTTGTCAATTTAATTAATTTTTATGGACAACTCGCGCTTGACCGTAAAATAGGTAATGCCGAAATTGTTTTCACAAAAAAAGTTCCAAAGACAGTTTCTTTGTATCTCTTACGGATTTGGATTTCCCCATACTGTCCCAATTAAAATAAACATTCTGAATACTTACCTATTTCTTTAGAATTGTTTAAAAATTATGTGACGCTCAGAATATTATTCGTAGCTAATAGTAATTTTACATTCCCTTTGTTAACATTCAGAAAAAATGATCTTACCCTGGGGTCGGTATGAAATAAAAAACGTCGGACACTTCCGCATAGTTATATTTATAATTTGATATCTTTTGTACTCCACTCCTGTCCTAATATCACATTACTTTCAATACATACAGACCTATCTATATTTTCATAAATATGCATATTATGTACTATGTTAGTAATAGCATTTTTACTGATTAGAGAATAAGAATATTATTACAATTCAAAATATTGACAGATACCAATACTAGTCTACTTTCAAAAAGTTGTAATTGCTGATCAATGATTTATGTTATCTATATGGTGTTTTGGGTGTTATTGCATTTAGAGAAGCGTGAGAATAAAGAGCACATAGAAAATAATAATGTCATTCGAATTCGAAATACTGACAGATACCTCCTATAGTCTTTTTTCAAAATGTTATAATGGCATGTATCTACTTAATTCAACATGATTTATGATAGCTATATTATGATGTTTTGAGTGTTATTCAAATTTGATAAGTAAAATATTCATGAAATATTGCCAAATATTACACATCACCATTCAGTTACATAGTTGACTTGACAAATAGCAATAATAAGTAATATTTGTAATTAATTAGTAAATGATGAATAAGCAATAATCACAATTTATTTGCATATCTTTTATGAAGAATTTTTTTTTTATTTTTTTTTATTTGTATGATTAATACAAGAGAAACATGTAGTAGAAACATGAATACAAGGAGAACACAAAGCGAATTTAAAAAAATATTAAACAGGACTTTTCCATAAAATATTACCCTAATTAAGTAAATTTCATGCAAATGAATTATTATTTATTAAAAACCTTGTTTTACTAACATTCCCATATTTTTTTATTTACATACAAGACTAATACAAAATCATCCCCTTTGACTACCCCGTTAGGGATATAGCGTGAAGGTATGTATGTATGTACTATTACAAAACACAAAAATACAGAAGCATGTAATAGAAAAATGAACTCGGGCATAGCTTATTCATAAATTATGCTCATTTTTTAATATCATTTGTGATGAATGCATAGAAACTAAGTTGGATCTAAGCAAGAAGTAAACAAACAGACCCTGTAAGTAAAACCAATATTATAAATATCATGTAAATAATAACTCAATAATTCCAGTGCAAGAATGTATTAAAATTGCAATAAACACTAGTTATTAATTTTTCCTCATTCTATTGTTGTTAGCAGTTAACACAAACATAGGCTTTATAATATATTTTCTCTTCGCACCCTTTGTTTCTCACTGTTATATTGTTATATTACCAACATCATCTTCAGGTCTTCTTCATTTTTCCTTATATGTTCTAATTTTTGCATCTGAAATTAAAATTTACAGATTATAGAAAATTTGCTTTTTATTTTTATTCGAAGATGATAAAGTATTATGCTTTTTGTTTATTGACGAGACATTATTCTTCTTAGTTGGTTTATTTTGTTATACTTATATCTGGATTATTTACTACCTTTGACCTGCACCAGTTACATATGGAGACTTGTTTATGAAAAATCAATATAAATTATCTATAAACTTAATTTACAATACTAAGCTTCTTTAATCTAAATGTGAATGTGCTGTACATGTAAACCTTCCTTATCGAATATCGTAAATAAAACAGAAAATTTGTTATGAAAATATCTTATAAGATAATTAATTGTAATTGTAAGTTAAAAGACAATTAATTGACATTTGGTATAAATAATTTTTCATCTCTACACAGTCATAATTTGTAAAAGATTGTCAGTATCCCTTTCCAAATTTCCAAATCACAAGTTGTCTAAAATCTTTTGTTTTAGCTTCCGACATTAGTCTTTACAAAAGGTGTTTCATGGAATTTTAAAAATATTTACTATAGGTACAACATAGTTATCATAGTTTGTTGCACTTTATACCATAAAGTAACAATTCATGAAAAAAATACTCAAGGCTTGTTAGTGTTATAATAAATTAGTGATGTTATATTGCCTGGTATTACATCAATTTAGGGTTATTTGCATTTTATGTACAGATCAAATGTTTTTCTCTATGGTTTTATAGTAATGAAGAATTAATAATTATGCACCCTTTTATGCACCTTCATGCGTTCATAAGTGTTTAAATAAAAATTACGCTACCAACATCTACGTAATATTATTAATAGTAATAAGGTAATAAGAACCTACTTTCTATATAACCTAAACGTATTTTGATAAATTACGACGTGTTCATTGCAACGAATTACGTCTTATAAACATAATATACCTTCCACCATGTATATTAACTTCATGGTACCTACACATAAAATGAGAAGTGTAATTTCAAAACATTACTTACTACTTTGCTTGCGAAGACCATTCAGTTAGTTAATTTTTCTTTCACTTCTGTTATTCTTCTTTTATATTTGAATAGTGCCTTTGTGATTTGCGAAATTGCCAATATCACATAGTAATAAGTAAAACCACCAGATCGATAGTTTTAAAGTTACAGCAGTTTTTGATCCCAACAACTGAAATATGTATTTTTAATAAGGACTTCTACTACAGAATATTCTAATTATTTTACAACAAATTTTTTTTATAAATTATAATTTTTATAACATTTGACAACTGGACTGACTGATAATTACAGTGTTGTCAGTAAACTAATTTCAGTTATCTTTCGTTTTTAAACTTGTCATACATTAAATTGTTGCAGTAATTATTTTTGATTCTGTACTAATGATGTTTTATTGCAAAAATAAATATAATTGTAGATGGCAAAAGAAAAGTAGAAACATTACTTATTTTTTAAAGTTAAGTTTCCTAGTACGTATTATCTTTATGATGGCGAAAAGTTACGATAATGGCAACACATAAAAATGAAAAAAAGTTGTACAATTACTGTCTTCAAGGGCCTGTGAGCCCGACTAACGCGCGTTTCGATATGTCGATGTATTTATACAAAATCGTAGACGTGCTTTTTGAGTGAGCAAGACTTTTTCAAATCCTGTTTTTTTTTCACTTTACTGATTTAATGTAAATAATATTTTAAATAATATTTTTTTAGAAGAGTGAACTTATTATTTGCGGAAATACGAAAGTTCTGTGTTTTTTTATTATAGAAGGCTTGCCCGCCAAAGTAAGTAGAAAAATTACCACATAGCCAGCGGATTTGTCCCGGAAAAAAAATTGTTTCATTCAGTTTCTGTATGTATTTGGAAAATTCCAAAGGTGTTGTGTTATAGTAAAAATAATGAACTAATTATTGCGAGTTAAATTCGGTATGTAGTTTTCTTAGTTCACCCTGGGTGATGTCCCAAAAATCCGCAAAATTGCTCGTTTTTACGTGACTCTTCTCAGAAAAAAAAGGTTTTCTATATATTGTAGTAAGAAATTTTAAAAATAAAAGGTGTTGTATTGTAGTCGAAAGAATGAACTATTTATTATAAGCTACAGTTTGTATATCTTTTGCTTCGTTAGCCCTGGACGGTGTTCCAAAAATCAGTCAATTTCCTTATATCGTGTAATCCCACCTTAAAGTAGAGTAGCTAAGTGTTTCAAACTGAGTACGGATAGGAAATGAACCCGATGTTGCGAATGCGACGGAACATGTGATAACGAATATTGAATAGAACCCTAGTTATGACATTAGATTTGATGGCAATGAATCGAAATTGATTAAATTTAACGTTGGTGGTTTTATGTTGAAAAATAACGACGAGGGTAATTGAAGCTAACGCAATATTCCGTTTGGGAGTCCATTTAAAGTTAGTTGCTTGAAGGTTACCGTTAAGTTTTGAAATCTTTGATTAGTAGTCGGATCTACAAGTACCTACGCTCATGAACGTTTTCGTAAAATGTCACGAGATAAAACTCTCAGTTAGATTCGTGCGATTTTAATGAGAGTGGAGGAGGTTATGTTGTACCATGACTACTTTGGCCGCGATACACACACTAAGCGTAGTCGTAACTGCGCTCTGAATTATTGTTCAGAGTGCGTTGGGCGGCTGGTGATGTGACGATGACTTGGGTGACGTGTCACTACGTTTCTGGTAGCAACTGGGCCATGATTGTTCGTGTGTGTGTGTTCATGACTGATGGTTGATAAGTCCGTGTAAATAGTTGTTAAAGATTACCAAAAGCTTATTGCGCTTTCTGCTTTTTTTTCTCCTCATTCCGATTAATTATTGCAACGTGCGTCAGGTAGGCCAAACCTGTAATATACTTCAAACTGCAGCTGAATTTTGTTATGTTCACGGGAACACATGAAGTCCTGTGATACGTCTGTATGGCTATGTAGTAGCGAGCGATAATTAAGCGAGAATTTATAATCGAATTGATTTTTTTATGTTAGCATCATTGTTAAAATCTGCTGCATAATGCCAGTAGTTTGTGAAAATGAGTCAATTAATATGGCGGCCGCGTGGACGAGTTGTTGTATGTGGCAGCGATCATTCGTTTTTGGTTGTCTGACATTCTTGGCAAAGGTGCCCTTGCGTGACATCTCTGTCGGGTCAATCCGTTGTCACGAAGAAGCGTGTAGGTAGGTAGGTTTGATACCCCGTGAACAGATAGATAAGTAAAGTATAGACTAGGGGTGTAGGTCAAATAAACTAGTTACATTAGGTAGGTAGGTGAGTTTATTATCCAATCAATTCTCAATACGCCGCACAATTACGTCTTCTGTAGTTACGAGGGAGTCACTGGCCTGAACGTTGCGTTTTGGTAGGCCTGTTGTGGAATGATGTTGAAAGAGTGGTGCCTGGCTGAGTTTCTTGTCGGTTATTTACGGTATCTGGGTTTTCCTTCGATTCGAGCCGGAGTGGATCTGGCGTTCAGGAACGCCTTATGGCTGGGTTTGCTTTAGTGGATTAGGGTGACTTTGACTTAGTTGGAGCTGGAAATTCTGATTTAAAACTTACTAAGCGAATGAGGTGTACGATGAGTGTTCAAGGGTAAACTTTAAGAATTTGAAGTATCGTGAACGCCACAAGTTTGCATAAGGTACCTAATGGGAGTGAAGTACTCATGGTGACGATGAAAGCACTATGTAGTCTGCTTTAGAGTAAAACGAGTTCGCGTCGGCTATAGTGTTGTTGACGAGAGAGGAGTCGGTAGGCGAGATGGAGCCCGAGAGTGACGCGGTGGTCGCAGTGGTGGCGCAGATCTGTAGCGAGTGCTATACGCGTAATTTGTGATGACGTGATGAAGGTACGTTAAGGAGCGTCTTGGTGACAGACTGCACGGCGCAGGTCTGTAGCGAGTGTTATACGCGTAACTTGTATGGGAGTGTTCGTCATTAGGTACCTTGTGTTAGCGTGTTCGGGATGTTTGTGATTGCGTACCTTGTATGAAGCTGTTTAGGATGTTTGTGAAGATGTTTAGGGTGTATGTGAAGATGTTAACGGTATTTGTGAAGACGTTTAGGATGTCTGTGATAAAATGAAGAGATGTTTGTTGTAAAGACGTGCAAATTTCGTTTTATTTCTTTTCGAATGAGAATGAGATGAAGAACGCACAAGGACGTGCGTGTTGTCAGGAAGGCCGTGTCGGTGGAAATAATAAAAGGCGCTCATTTGACTATACTATGGCAAAGCGCGACTTCCGATGACGCGCTAACGGAACGTCGGGGCCGGCGCTGGGAGTCTGTTAAACTACGGCGGCCGGTGCGATAGCATTTCTCCGACGGATCGTTTGCCATATTAAATTTCCAATTAACTGCGTAATAATTTTTATGAAGTTTTCTGTCGTTTGCACATTAACTTTGTCTTAATGTTGTATTTTATGGAGTAGTTCGCCGTTTGTAAGATTAGGTACCTATTTCTCATGGCTGAGTTGCAAAAGCACGAATAGCCCCGTGTCTTTTCCGACATATACATATATGTATACCAGTGACGTACACAGACATATTCCGTAGGGTAGACAAAAAGAAAACTCACCAAAATCGCCACTTGTTAAATAATTCGTTATGTAATAAATAATGTTAATGTGATTTAATTTTACATTTTTTATTTACTGGAACTACTTGAAACCGTTTGCTACCGTTGAAAAATATTTCAACGGTAGCAAAATTAGTACTTGCTATCTTATAAAGCTACAACAGAAAAATTAAAAATAATTTTGTTAAAAATTTAATGCCGGTAAGCGCCATCTGTTGTTTAAATCTGTAATATCTATTAAAAATTCGGTAATTAAAGAGAACATCACCAAAAAACGTTCAGAGGGCGCTAAAATAAGAAAGAAATAGGAAATAAGATAATTCGTATTATTAATTCAAAAAACAAACATGTTAATATTATTTATGAAGTTAATATGTTATTTTTCTAATAGGTTAAATTAATCTATAACTAGCAAGATTCAAACCGTTGACAATTTATTTCTTTTTCCGGTGCTGTTATTGGCTAGAGACTCCGTCTCTTTATATTAACTTGTGTGCGTGTTTCAACTAAGTAAACATTCACAACCACTGATGCACGCGTGTAATTATACGAAAGATAGTGTTAGAAAAGTTTGAAATGTGTGTAAATCGAGTCGTGATTTGAATTTGTCTCTCGAGCGAACGGTTGCCGTGACGGTTTCTTGTCGCGTTTGGATAAAAATAAGGCGAGCGCGGGAACTCCGAAATCATGTTTTTGGTTGAGATGTATTTTTTTTAATTTATTTAATTAATATATTGTCAAGCTAGACAATATCTATTTGTCTCTATGGAATGCACGCCACCGATATATACCTTACATTTAGTCTTATAAATAGACGCTAATACAACTTACCAAATTGGTATAGGATCTGAAGGTCGCAGCTTGGATTTTAACACTTTGTTAGGAGAAAGTGTGCTGTCTGTTTCGTCGGTATCCTGCAATTTACAATAAACTATTATTATTAGCATTTCATGGACGAAATTTCATATGACAGTTATTTTTACTCACGGGTTGTAACGTCTCTTGACTAGCCATCTGGTCGTCTTCGCCTTCCTCTTCTATACATTTTACCTCTTCTGATGAACTTTGCTGTGAAAAATAAACATTTAAAGCAAGAATTCTCTTGAAAGAATTGAATTCTCTTCAAAGAAAGTATCGCTAAAGTATATTTGATTAGTACATCATCAGTATTTTAAAAGAATTCAAAACATTTGTGTACCTTATGCAGACCTGAAAATATGTTGCTATCTCTTACACACTTACTTGACTCTTGAATACAGTATTTTCCCAGAATATAATTCTCTTCGACAGTTTTCGTTTCCACACAAAAGTGAAACTATTCTCGACTGCAACCGAACTTACCAATAGTTTGAAGAATTTATATCAAACTTTATTTGCAAGAGCGATTAACAGAATATAGCTTGCTAAATATAAAAACATTGACGTTTCTCACTGACGAAAAAGATGATACTGATAAAGATGGTGATGATGGTCTGTCATTGGTAAATGGAAGCTTACCGCGTTACTAAAATGTGTCTACTGCATAGCTATTTTGTTCGACTTATATTTTGGATAACACCACGGAACAAGAATAAAAGTGGAATGAGCTTTTGCTCTACGAACATGTCCGCTGTAGTTGTTGACCTAATTTGTAGACTTTTACTAATGTGCATGACTAGGGAAGGGTTATAGTGCAACAATACACAGCTGAACATGACATATTTTTATTTTTGTGAATGCTAGTAACCAAGACGATTAAGATTTACGAATATTGTGCAAATATATATATATTTTTTTAATATACTCAGACATTTCACACAGCGCCATCTAGTCCCAAAGTAAGCAGCACAGCGCTTGTGTTATGGGTACTAGACAACTAATATACTACTTATATACTTTTCTTTCGTAAATAAATACATATTATACATAAACACCCAGACTCGGGGTGGGAATCAAACCCGCAACCCCCGTTTACTTTCCGACGCACTTAGCCGTTGCGCCACGGAGGTCGTCAAAAGTTATTGAAGTCGGTGAATTATATAAGTACTGCACTGTTTTGTACGTCAAGTCGGCCATGAGTTGACACGAACTACACCGACAGTGCGAGTTTGCCTCATTTATTACAGCCAAATGTTGTACTCATGATTTACGCTCAATGAGATAGAAAGAGTGACACGAAAATTAGGTTGACACACAGTGATAAGAGGGGCGACTCATTATGGCTTCATCATTTTGATTGTTGGACCGAGGGTAAAACTATGCCTGCTTCAATGCGTGATGGGTGACTCCATTAACAATATAACATAAAGATATATATATGATAATAAAAAAAAAGAGTTTATTTACCGAATTATTTGTTGTGGAGTGATTGCGACTGTGTGGCCTGAAGCCAGGACCTGGCGGTAAATTCTTCTGCACGCAACAATTGACGCCTGGACTGAAGTGTAACTCTACGTGGAACCTACGACATTTATTTATATACATCATTAAACAACAATAACAGAAAAAACATTATAATAAATATAAATTCCATATATTTAGGAGAGGAATGTTCGATATTCACGAATATTATCGAAATATCGATGTTGAGCGTAAAAACATGTTTTAAGAGTTTTAACATCGATATTAGGTTCTCTAAATTTTAGAGTCTAAAACATCGATACATCGATGCTCCGTACTAAAATATCGCAAATCGAAGTTACCACATTTGTTTATTTTAAAAATAAAATTGAGCTTCTGCTACTACAAAAGTCTACAAAAATCTGAAGTTTCCAACTTACGACCTTTAAAACTCAATGCATATTTTAAACTTTAACGAAGAGAGTAGTTTTTATTTTATATGTCACTAATATAATATATTTTTATTCCGTGTTTGATTTTAGTACCAAAATATCAATGTTCTCGCTTCAATGTTTTTCTAATATCGCTCATTCCTAATTTAAAATAGTATGTATACATACTAAACCTAAGAACCCAGAGCTATTTGTTGACTTCGTTTAGCCACTGCCTACAATTTAAAGATATTAAAAACGAACAGATTAAAAGTCTTCTTTTCGTTCGTTTATTTATCTACAATCTGCATTTTACTATAAAATTATATCTAAATGTCATAAAAAAAAGTTTACCTTTCTTCCGAGCTAGGGTCCTTAGTAGGGTCCTCATAAAGCATAACAACTATTTGGGACATATAGTTAAGTTCTGATACCATCGAAACATATTCCATTGCACGCCTCCACTGTTCATCTTTTACGACCTGTAAACATTAAAATAAATGGAATCTTGCAGGAACCAGAAAGCTACAAGGCGCCTAACCATTAAATCGTCTTAACTTTTTAGTTATTAATCAGGCATTAATCTTAATGAATGGCGGATTTCACCCCAATTTATGGAACCTCTAAAAAGACATACGAAACTCCTAACACTTTTTACGTTACGTAAAAGTTGGGTTGCCCTATTTCTTTTTAGGTGGCATATATGTATGTAGTTATCAGTTAGGTGACAAGTTATATACCCATCGAATATTTTTTGTCTTGCTGCTGTACCTGAATTTCTGACAAAAATTACTAAATATTGTATTTACAATGAAAATAATATCTATCTTATAAGTTAATAATAAATTCATAAAATTCATTGAAGAAGTTAATTTATTTTTAAATAAATTAGTTTAATTAATTTAAAAAAAGGAACTTTTAACCATCTTTTAACAATATTTTGATATTTTCATTTTCCCCTACTTTAGTGGTTGTCCTAGCGTCGTAGCACTTTCAATTGTCCAAGGGTCAATTTTACTATTCTTTGTGGTTTATTCGAGTTCCTTTCGAATTTCTGTTCATAAGAGTACATTGTTCAGCACGGATTTATAAATATGTAAATCAATTCTTATCGTTATTCAGACAATGAATAAATAGAAAAAATATTTAACCAAAGTAACTAACAACAAAAAATAATAATTAGCGAAATTGGGAATTAGATTTGTATAGACAAAATTATGCTTTAAACTGAAATTTTTTTTTTTTATTTAACTTGTGGGTCAAGGTATAGTGATGTTATTTACATATATGCATATATCAATATTGTTCATTATGTTCCACAGCTTCTCATAATACATTTAAAAACTATTACATCAAATCATTATAAATTATTATCATGTTTTTTTATATTATAATTCAAAAGAGTATGCTTTATTTTTTTTTAATATTAATTATTATTTTATTTTAAAAAAAATTTATATCATAAACAATATCTAATACTTGCTTCTACTTCTGAACTGAAATTCGCCAGTCTTTGACGCTAATTAATTAAAACGTAACTTAAGTGAAATAACTAATTACTATAAAATAGATAAATATTCTTACGTCAAGTAGTCCGCCGAATCGCAGCACAGTTAGTAAAGAATGAACGTGGCTTTCGCTGGTGAAGTACAGACGGGTCCGTACGTGCCGACCTGGACTGGACACGCCGTGACTATATCTATAATATGGATAGACATGAGCTAATATTGAAATAATAATAAGTATTTTTGGTAATATATGATGTCATTTCTCCAGATAGTATATTTTCAAACTATATTTGCTTAATTCGATTTTAGGGAATTTATAGGCGATAAGCTAGCAATAGCTATCACTACATTACACAGGGTTAATTGAAAAATACTAATAACTTCTTAGTGCAAAATTCCTGACATCATGTAATACCTAACGTCTTTTGTTTTACGACTTTTTCAAACTTAATATGTTCCCCAAAAAACATTTTTTAAGTTTTCTTGTACTGTCTGGAACGTAGTTACTCTGTATACGTATTTCTAATTGTAAAGTGCAAGCGCACCGCTCGCGGTACCGCTTCGCCGCCCACGCTTCCTGTTGTTCGTGTGTCGCTTTAACGATCAAGTAGAGTAGGTGCGATTTTCAGAAACATTTCATGTATTTTTATTTTTGTTTGAAAGAAAATGTTATGAAATATTAGTCGTACAACAAAAGTTATTGGGGATAATGTTGAGAATAGATTGCTGAGAGATTATTAGTATTTTTCAATTAACCCTGTATAGTATAGCTTCATTACGCCATGACATTCTGTCCGCTCTTGCTGTGTGTAAATTAATTCAAAAAAGTAATATAAGTTAAATTCAAAATAATTTATTGAACGACATTCCATTACTTAATAATTTTTGAAAATCGAATCTATCGTAGGTCGTAGTAGGTTATATTACTAAGCTAGTTTTCACCAAACATGCAAAGAGGCAGTATTAAAATGAAGTTACATATACCTGGGGTTTAATCTATTAACAGTCTCTTCGCCAGACTCCTCAATATTTCTCTGCAAATCCGCTCTGATTTTCTTCAGCAGCGGCGTACAAATACCCTGTCCTATAGTCAACTTCTCCTGCATAGTCAGACCGTATTCCTGAGGTATCACAATATCAGCTAAATATTTCGCGTAAATATACAGCTCCTCAGCCAAATCGAATTGTAAAGTGTGTTGATTATGCTGCAAATCGTACTTAATGCAGTCATAGATGTCCGGTATTTTTGATATGTCATACGTTTTGTTTTTCGTGCAAAAGTCCTTTTCGATTTTACCCCATCGCCTTCCCATCAGTTCCCATGTTTCACCATGATATAAAATGGTATCTGCGAAATTGTAACAAAAATCGTTTTCAGCAAAATCCAGATCTACTGAACAAGGAAGTTGATAAAATTAGTAATATTGGAGCACAATGAACATCTGGTTGGGTAAATTGTTTATAACGTGCATACACCCTGCAAATAAAGAGCATGCGAATAAAATATAAGTGCATGATCGTTTATTTTGTGCTGATGTATGTATCTATTTATTATTTATGAATAAATATATTTACAAGGAATTACACACTAATACTAGATCTCACACTAAGATATTCGACTAGAATATTCGATATATACTACACATCCACTTAATAACAATAAAATGCTTACTTTTAATATTGGAGTGTAAGCATGTACATTGTACATCTGTATGCATGTGCGCGAGCATGTTTAAATATTGTTAGAATTAAATAATTGTATAGGTTATAAAGAAAATAAATAGATATCTTAATATTGAAGTGAATATTTAATATTTAAGTTTTATTTCTGTTGTCTTCTGTAGTCGGTACATTGAAGATTTAAAATAAGCAAAAAATTATAGGTATCGCCATAGAGTTGACACGAACACAATACTTATTTCTGATAGCGAGAGAGAAAGTGTTTTGTGTGTGTGTTTTGTGTGTGTGTTTCGTGTGTGTGTGTGTGTGTGTGTGTGTGTGTGCGTGTGCGTGCGTGTGTACGTGCGTATAGTGCTCACCCTATTTCTGATAGCGAGGGAGAAAATGTTTTGTGTGTGTGTGTGTGTGTGTGTGTGTGTGTGTGTGTGTGTGCATGTGCGTGCATGCGAGCGTGTGTACGTGCGTATAGTGCTCACCCCATTTCTGATAGCGAGGGAGAAAATATTTTGTGTGTGTGTGTGTGTGTGCATGTGCGTGCTTGTGAGCGTGCGTACGTGCGTATAGTGCTCACCCCATTTCTGATAGCGAGAAGAAAAGTGTTTGTGCATGTGAGTGCGTGCGTGCGTGCGTGCGTGCGTATCGTGCTCACCCCTAGTCTTGGGGTCGTCCCGCTTGGCCACGACGATGCCCAGCAGCTGGTGTATGAGCGCGTGCACGTGCGCGCAGCAGCGCGCCGGGTTCTTGACGAAGTCCATGGCGGCCGCGATGCTGAGCGAGTCGCACGGGTTGATGCGCGCGCGGTCCTCGTCCGTGAACTCGCGCTCCACCTGCATCGCCTCGTGCAGCCGCGCCTTGGCCCTGCGGCGCACGCGCACACACACGCCATAGCTTAGTGTTGCTATTCATCGACATTCACTTTTACATTCGTAATCTTAGATGGCAGCAGTATCATTATTTGATTACAGGTACTGCAATCTAACACTAATTCATTTTGTTTTTCGAATTTAGTATTTTTAAACGGTAATTTCTGTAGAGTTAAGATGAGTAGTACATAAGCTATAATAGAAAATCTCTTACATATATAAATACAAAATGTACGAGTCCCTCACACGAATAGTGGTGCTTCGTTGTTTGATACAACAAAAAAATTATATAATTTGGCATACAATCCTCTACTCGATAAGTAGATCATTTAACGCCATCTATAAGATTTCCGTACTTCTACATACATACTAGGACCACGGCCCTAGTGAAACACCAACCCAAGAAGACAAGATGTCTTATTGCCTTATACATCTTGTCCTCTTGGGTAGGCTTTTATCAAAAGGCGATATGAAATTTTTATTAGTTAGCAACTTACTACACTTACATATTCTGGACTTTAGACGAATCGCAATCATTATCAAGGAGACCGTTGGTATTGGCTGATTTGACCATCTGCACGAGTATGGGTGTTAACTCGCCCTCCAACGCCAGAAGCCCTTTGGCGAAGGCGGCGGCGGTCATCTGAACGCGGCCCTCGTCCGATGCGTATATCTTAAGGTCGTGACGGAACGTTGAGTGCAGGCGCAGCAAGCCTAGACCTTGAGTACCCGCTTCACCTGTTAACAAACTTTATTAAAGTACAGTAAATTAAAAAGCATTAATTAAATAAACGTTAAGCACCTTACGCATTTGTAATATTTACATAGGGATTTAAAAATTTCGCGCCCCCACGCTAACGAGGCCACGGGAACAAGCCATTCATAAATCTAAGTTGATATTATATAAGTTGTATATTACAAAGTTGACCTGGATGACGGCCCTGTCCCCCAGGATACATGCAGCGGAACATCCTGCCCAATTCCTCGGCCTGAATGCGCCCTGCCGGCGTTAGCTCGCCGCCCCACTTCAATATCAGCACCAAAGATGGTTCCCCGGCGCCCTCTACTGTAATACAAACAAATATTTTAATATATTGTATTGACTCCAGTATTATTTTGCGGAACGGAAATTATTTATAACTTGTATATTTCTAGCGACATTGCACTAAAATTTTGGTCAACTACCTCGCAGTGTTTGGCGCAAAGTAACAGAGTCAATCAAAATCTATGCCCAGATAAATTTTAAACCAATTAAATTAATCAATTTAAAAAAAACATTGCTGTCACTCATCAAAGTAAGTTCTATTCGTTAAAGAGTACAAAAGTGTATAAAGCTAACTAAAATAATCAACACAGTCATTTAAAAAGTACAACTTAGAAAGCCATAAAACTTTAATAAAAATGTACGGCATATGGGTCATAAGAAACACAAACATAGAATAACAATGGCTTATACCTTATAACATAAACGGTGTCCACAATAATAAGCAAGAGTGGGTTATATGTATAATTGACCTTTTTTGCTAAAACGAATGTAGCTTTGTCTTCTCAATAATAAAGTAGTAATGCAGCAAACCCTATTTAAAAACCGATCGCTACTGCTCCAAAATTTTCGTAAATCAGACTCAAATTAAATTTCAAATATTCTAGTATAGCAAGCCTTTACATAAAGCTTGTATTTAACAAGCAAATCATTTTTGTCTAAGTAACTAGAATAAAAACTACATATAAGTATTCCAAACCAGTTTTACAATGTATTCATACACACGCAATATTGCAAATCAAGCTAAAATTAGGTTATTGTATACATGCTGTGGAGATTATTGTTTGCAGTACAAAATTATGTTTGCAGTATAAATTATCTATGTGCAACTACTTCCAAAACAAACAAAAGTCGGCAAACATCGTAATTCAACTACGAACACATTAACAAACAAGTCGGAAAGGAATATTTATACTGTACATTATTAAGAATTATTTATTAGCATGAATTTGTTGGTGTAATATGTGATGTAATAGATTATGTTACAGTCGTGTATACCTTCTATTCCATTTCTAAAACTATTTGTGTTTTTCAAAATTATCTCAATGATAGAACTTGGTCTGTGAATCTTTAAGAACGAATTGGCGCTGCCGATAACATATAGATAATAGAGTAAATAGTCGTAAAAAATATAGAATGATTGTTATGAAAGCTCAACAAAATTATAAAATGTAGTGTCACATACATAACATGAATGTACAATGTACATTTTGGAATAAGATATACATTTTAACTTTTAAGTTAAGAGTTAAATAGAAGGTGAACTATGAATCAAAAAAGTAAGTGTTCTGTAAGAAAGAGGGAATATTGAAAGCAACATTCCCACTACAACGTTTAAACTAAAGATATATGTAATGGTAGATAATAGTGATTGAAGCTCTGATCCTGATAATAGGATTCGATGACGACTCGACTATAAGCGATAGCTTGGGATGTTTCTAAAAAAGAAATAATTCCTTATCTATGTAAATTATTGTGTCCACGCGTATGCGTACGCGTGAGAGTGTGTGCCAATGCGTGTGTGTGTGTGCGTGTGTGTGTTTGTGTGTGTGTGTGTGCGCGCGCGTGTGTGTGCCTCTGTGTGTGTGTTTGTGTGTGTGTGTGTAATTATGTATGGTTGGTGTGTGTATAGCTCAGTCGATTATAGAAAGTAATTTAACATAGTGGCGTTATAACAGCTGTCCATACAGGCGTATTCCTTTTTTAATTGACCAAGTTATACATAAGTGTATGTGAATGTGTGCGTCTATTTATTAGCGCGACTGTGTGTATTTGTTGGTGTGTGGGTGGGTGTGTGTGGGTGTGTGTGTGCGTGTGGGTGTGTGTGTGTGTGTGTGTGTGTGTGTGTGTGTGTGCGTGTGTGTGTGTCCGTGTGCGCGAGTAGTGAGTAGTACAAAGCGTGGTGCGGGGCAGACCGTGCGGCGGCGGCTGGTTACCGTCGTCGGAGCTGGAGCCGCGCGGCCGCCCGCGGGGCTGGTACTTCATCTGCACCTTGCGGTTGATGCCGCTAAAGTGTCCGTACCTACATACCAACGGATTATTTAATATTTATACTTTTTTGTAAGTTTTGGACCGCGAAGCTTGGCGCTCCGTCCTCTCTGACTACCCCGTTAGGGATAAGTGTGAAGATATGTATGTATATCTTCATACTTCTAACAATGAAAGAAATAAAATTTTACTAGAGAGGGAGTCACGTTTTAAATAATGTTTAGTTGCCAATCAATCAAAAAGATACATATTGTAAAAAGTTTTATCCAGTTCTTTTTAATTTTGGGTAGTTCGAAAATATTTTAGGGTTCGTCAGATCTCCTGTGAGTCGGACTTGCCTTGCCTGGCCTCCCCCCTCCTTGCTATATTGTCTGTCTACCAAAAAGCTGGACAGAAGCAGTCCAGACGGAGTTAACATATTACGATGACAAAACGATAGGATGTCCACTTCTAACCTCTATACTTAGTTCTCCAAAGTGGTATGATTTTATTAAAAATCAGAAAAAAATTGATGAGCTAATTTTTTAATGAGTGTGCTTTTTAGCTTTTCTTAAACTTTAAGCTGAAAAAGCTAATTCACAAAAAAATCTAAATTTTGTAAGGATCAATTCGCATTGGACCAGAGAGTCAGAGTCGAAGACCTGTTAAGGGCCACAACGGCGACGTGCAGATTCAAAACAAAATTTTACATTGCACCATATTGTATTTTATCTCCCCTCTATAATGTACTTTGTATGAGAGCAAAGAATGGTATTGCTCAGCGCCGTCGATGGGATCCATGTGTGTTGACTAGATTTCACGCAAAACCGCGCTACTTGATCTTTTTTCACACATTTGTTGTTTATGTTACACCTATGTATGTTCATATTGCTTAAAATATATAACTTACATTTCCAAGACACTTTTGAGTTGCTCCAACTTGCCTTGCTTCTCCTCAATCTCGGGGTCAGCATGTCTTGTGTGTATATCAGCCAACAACGCCCTAGCTATGTCTAATATCTCTTGTAGCTGCTTGGGTTTCTTTAGTTTAACATGACCACGTTTGAAGCCATCGTATTTCTCAAATATTTCGAAGAATCTGTGTTAGAATGTCCATAACAGTAAACCAATCCAAAAAAATAATTCTCAACTATGAACATGTTCATGGTTAAAAAAAGTTCTGTTTATACACTAATTAATAGTTTCTCAATCTGGGGGTCGCGACCTTTGGGGGAGGGGAGACGCGTTTGCTATTAAAGGGGGTCGCAGTTTGTTAAAAAAAAATAACACCCATATGTATATACGAAAGATTCGTTTATTAAAAGAATGAATTTTAGTGTAGTGTTATAAAATTAAATATTACCATGTAATAACAACATGAAAAAATAAACTTATAGCTTACTTTGTTTAATTAAAATAATTAATCACGAACATTAATTAATTAGGCGAAAATGTGTGAGGAGAATGATGAGATTTGAGGAAGCGAAAGAAGTATGTAAGGGCGCGACGCTTGGCGCTCCGTCCTCTCTGACTACCCCGTTAGGGATACAGCGTGAAGATATGTATGTATGTATTAATTAATCAATGCGATGGTTGGCTTTGTTTCTCACTTAAAAGTAATTCTTTTTTATTTGTGGCATCAAAATGTCCAAAACAATCAAAACGCAAAAATTTTAATTCTTTTTTATTTGCGGCAGCAAAATTTCCAATATGTTTTTACGTATTCAATGAATATATTTATATCACAGACATCCTGCTTCCTAGACCTAACTGAAGCTATAGAAACACGTGTTAGTTTTGCACGGCAATATACGCTAAATGTTTAATAAGCAGAATGTTAGATAGATAAATTCTTTGCTGCATTTACATTTAACATTTAATACATTTAACCTTAAAACTAATGTGTGCAAGATCTCTTCCAGACAACCTTTGTGGAAGACACTATATGAAACTGCAGTGCAGAAAAAAAATATATATATATATATACATACACATGTAAACAGAATTTTTTCTTACCTAGGATGCCTCACTTCAACTTTCATCTTCTGCTTAGGGGTCCTATCCCCATGTCTAATAACCGCCACTACACATCTTAGTTCCATCATTTTCCCAAATGTCGTAGGCACTATTGGGGGATCATCTAATTGAAAAGGCACTGACCAAGGTATGTGTAATGTAGGCGCTAGTTCCCGAAGGATCATATTGCCCAATATTTTTGCACAATCATCATAATATTTATTTGAATTCTTCACAAACGAAAATCCGTTTACATCGCATACAAAAGATTTTCCATTCGCTCTGTAAAACAAACATTTAATTTACATAAGTAATGTTTTATATCTGTAGCTATTACAATTATTTTTGAATTCCTAAAACTGAAAAATTTATTGTTAGTGATAAGTTTAATATTTAAACCACTTCTTCGGAGAAAAAGTCTCACCTCAGCAAATCGAATCCACAGACGGTCTGCTTAAAAGCCAAGCAGACCTTCCTTGATATCAGTTTTTCTTGATTAGACAATATCACTGGATATCTGATCTCTTTACCTTCGGAATCACGTTCTACTTTACCATCAAGAGCTGGACTTTTTCTGGCTTCAGCGTGAGCGTAGTCTGGCCCGACTGTGTAAACTTTCACATCGGTACCTAAAAGTAAGATGATTTGTTGAGAAATCAGTTTATCCTATCATACAATAAAAATAAGTATTGCGTTATTTACCATCAGTAGGCATAAAGTCTTCATAAATGAAGGAGCCAGTCTTTCGAACTCTAGATTCTGGAGAATAAATACTGCTACGGCTTCCTATCTATAAATAAATCATAATTCTTCTTTTAGAAAATACTTTAAAACAGATAACTCTCGAAACGTAGATCACACTGTGATCGTTTATACCAATTATTAATAATTCAGTATTAACTTCTCTTATGTTTTTAATTAAAACAATATAACAACGTCTGGGCCACATCATATTCGGAAACAGTATGTATGCAGTGTGCAGCCCGTGCAACTAGCAGGACTTGTAATGAAGGAAATACTATGTAACATACACTGAATGTAATACAGTTCTTACACCTGTTGCACTTGCACTGTTGCACTGTTGTTGACCATGAGTGTGACCCCATATATATAGTTTTATACAAGTCTTCACCAGTATGAAGAAGAAACTAAGTTCCTTTAAGAAGCTACGACAGTTGGTAAGAACTTCCACTATGACGAAAAACTGACGCACCATACATCCATTTACGGAACCAATCCAATCATCAAGTATTAAGCCGTCTTGGGAATAAAGTTTTTTTTCGTTAAATTACTACTGAATAGCTCTACAAGGCATTTCTGTACTTATTCAGAATATTTAACTTCGATTCAAATTTTCGTAAAACGATAACGAAGTATGTAGTATAAAAGCCAGTCGACATTTTATCACTACTTATCTCATTGTAATTGTGAACACATCACGTCAACTGCAAAAAAATCGGAAAATGGAGCATCGATGGCATCGACAATTATCAAGAGATGAACAATTTCATACCGTTAGGATAGTGGAATCGGGGTTTCTGTAGCAAGATGTACAATATACAATACAATAGTGAAATTATGGTTTACTCCATAGTAAAACATAATTTCACTATTGTACATTGCAATTATGGTTTATGCGGGGATTTGAATTATTGGAAAAACAAAGCTCAGTTTAATTAAGGTACTTCGAATGTCCAAACCTACTACCAACATGCAATAACAAATAATAGTTATTCCGTTATGATGATTGGATTTTGACATTCTTCTCATGCACGACAATGCCTCAGCACACTCCGCACATTCGACTTTGAGAACGCTAACAGAAGTTGTTGTTTGAATTTTCCCTTGGCCTGCACAATCGCTCGATAAGAATCCCATGAAGCATGAGTGGGACATGTTTCAATGAGTTTCGAATACAGATTTTTTTTCAACTTTGCAAGGACTTAAGTTTAAATCGTTGTTGTTGAGGTCTATTAAATAATGGTGGTCACACTGGTCACTAATTTTAGGTTTTTTTTTATTACTAACAAAAAATTTGTATTCTGAACTTATAGGTATGATTTGATAGCTTCTTTCATTTACATACAACAATTTATGATTACATAAATGCTTTTCTTTTCTTTTACTTATTGATACTAAAACATAATTACTACTACACTAAAGGGGTACACCGGGTTCACCTTCTATTTCCTTCCATAAAAAAATCAATCATCAAAATAGAAGATGTAAAATCTAATATTTAAAAATCAATGTTTATTTGTTCATATTTTATGGGCTGCCATACCGATCATCCGATTGCGATGAAATTTGGTATGGAAGTAAATTATACTCAGGGGAAGGATAAAAGCTATTTTAAAAATAAAAAATGCAGACGTAGTCGCGAGCATGAGCTAGTACAATATAATGCCCCAAGATCATTTTGACTGATGTATATTGCACCAGCCATTCCGTGCTTATTTTACCTTTCTAAACAACCGTTGGCTGCCTCCACCTGCTGAGGTGGGATAGTAAATATAAATGTTATGATCTTCCGCCGACACCGGCTTCTCTACGAATGGTTTATTGAAGACAACTCCATTCACTTCTACATGGTCCTCTGATTCAACCAGCTCATGGTCTGTAACAAAGCAATAATTTTATGTGATGAATTCCTAAAATCTTGAGCTATTTTCCGCTCAAACTCCAAAAACCACCAATCGACCCGTGTTTCGCCTCTCAACGAAGCCAGCTCGACTCGGCCAGCTAATTCGGTGCTGGTTAACTGGCCGAGTCCAATCTATGGTATATTCTGAGGATGCTTCGTTGAGAGGCGAAACACGTATCGATTGGGGTTTTTTGGAGTTTGAGTGGAAAATAGATAAAGATTTTAGGAATTCATCACATGAAATGGATTTCCGCAAAGTAACACCTAAGTCTATACAATATGCAATAATTGTATATAAGTATTTATATAATATACAGAATTTATTTAAAATGAAAGTAAAATTAATATTAAATATTAGCCCAATATAAATAACATAGTTGCAAGTCTGTGTTAAGTAAATAAATAAAACGTACGTTTTGGATCTGGTGAGTCTCTATCCAAAACTGCATATCTAGGGATCTCTATACCCTCACTTTCTAAAATCGCATAAACTCTCCGACGGTCCTGAAACACAGTAAGTACAAATATCTCCCAAGATCAACAATTCACAAAATGAAACTCAATCGTAAATACCTGTATATCATACTGCATGTGAAGATTGTTTATAACATAAGGCTTCTGCAACTTTTCATACTGTATAGCTTTGTCTAAAGGGAAGCCTTTAGAATGAAAAGAGATCAAACAATCACATATAGGCCACTCTTCAACAGGTTTCTGTAATTTATACACATTTAAATATATAATTGTGTGAATGTATAGAAATGTACCAGAGATGTAAGGTGTGAATATCAAATGTTTATACTGAACGATGTAATTTTCCTACAACCTGAATACAGGTATTAGCAAATTCATTACCTGGTTGTAATCTGACATTGCATAAACAATGCAAGTATAAACCATTCATTAGTAGCATGTACGAATAAGTCCTAAATCAAAAACGGCATAAGTGAAAACCATAGACCAATTGTGGGTGTCCAAGCTAAAAGAATCCAGTGGTCGGCATTTAGTTTCCAAGATATACGCAGTTTTGTAAAGTTGGGTGAAAAAATGGAATTTCGCAATTTTAATTGGTTATTAATTAATGCTCAATTATCTACAAGTTCATATAGTAAATTACTTTTTATGATGTTTCTAAGTAGAAACAAACAAGTAGAAGTGTGTTTATTTTTCAATCAAACTTTAAAAATGCTTTTTCTCAAAACAAGCTTTTTTCAGTTTCAACTTTAAATGTCTGATAAAAAATATATGCTAGTTTTTGAATATTTTTTTAATCCTTATTATGAATTGACTATTCTAAATTCTGAATCTAGTCTTAACTCAATACCTCACTATTGGACCCTTTTTGCTTGGACGCCCACAATTAAAAACCATACATTATCTAAAAGACTGTTATACCTGTTAGTATATGTTACTGTTATATGTTTTCAGCAAAATCATGGCAAGAAGTATACGCTAATGTTCAAATAGGACTCAATAATGTTTCAAACTAGTTAAATAAAAACTTATTGACATTAAATGTACAAAAAACAAAATATTTGACATTTTCGCTTAGAACCGCTCAAAACATACAATCCCCTTTCTCTTTAATAGGTCACACATGTTTAAATTTTGAGAACCCTAGTATCAGTACTAACATTGGTTGTAACTGTGCTAGGATTGATCGCGTTGTGACCATAAAATACCTGGGTATCATCATAGATGACTAAGCTTCAAACCTCATATTGACATGTTAACAGCTAAGATGAGAAGATCAATTTATAATTATATTTAGTAATTTAAGACACGTAGGAGATTTGGCAATTATTAGGATGGTACATTTTGCTTTATGCCAATCCATTCTTGTTTACTGTATAACATCTTGGGATGGTGCGCATAAAAGTAAAATCATTATACTTGAGCGTGCACAAAGAGCTATAATAAAAGTATCTTATTTTCTACCTCATCAGTTTTCAACTACCGATGTGTACAAATTATTTTCCTTTCCGTTAGACCGCTCTTTGTCTTATACACGGTTTTAAAAAAACATTATCTTTTACAATATACACCTTCTACGTTGGCGATACGTAGAAAAGATATCGTTTGTTCATATGAATCCTACCACACTACTTTGTCTCACAAATACCTTTGTTTCTTAGGATCCTACCTTTATAATAAGCTAAATTCTGTCATCTCCATTTATTCTTTAACCAAACCTGTTTGTAAATGTAGAATCACACTGGTTGCTGCTCAACAGTGATTATGCCACTGTCGAAGATCTCTTAATTCCAATAAAGTAATAATAATGCTGGGTGATAACAATTCCTTCCTGTTTACATAAATATTTACAGCACATACACATACATACACACATACAACACACACATACACAACACACACATACACAACACACACATTCACAATCATAACAATTCATGTACAATGTTCATAGTAATAAAAAAAAAACTAGCGATAATGCGTGTATTAAGCTTATTGTCGGGGGGAGGGACCTGGTGATACGTAACACAGACTCAGGTCTAGTACGGACGCCAGACTCTCCCGACGACAATTTGATACTTAGTGGTTTGAATGATATGTACATTGTATTGAGAGTAAATGTTAAATAAATAAATATATAAAATAGTAGATGATAAATATTAAATGATACCCACCAGTAAACAACTCTATCTAAAAATTGGTAGGTACTTGGCAAAACAAATTGAACTATTTACAAAAAGAATTTCATCAAAATCACCTTTAGAAAATTGTCTGCCTAGTTCTCCGTTATTTTTTAATTTACCCCAGTAAGTTAGGTCGAAATAAAAGTTACATTTAAGAGCCTTTTCATATTTTTGTGCGAAATACTAGTATTTTGACGCTCTAATTCTCAGAAACCTTAAGATTTTTTAATACTCTGCTGGCAGTTTACAATAGATCCATTTCTCTTCTTGAATATTGCTTTTGCATATTTTCATATTTATTTTATAATATCTTACAATAATCATTCTACGATGTCAGTTTATAAGGAAAATCCTATGAAGCGCTACTTTGACGTCCTAATTAACATTGTTTCGACGAGTTCTAACAATTTCTAAAATTATGTTAAGATCAAGTACATATTCTTATTGAATATTGCTTTTGTGGAAATGTCATAAATTTCTTCCTTTTTACAGAAAAAAATATTTAAAAAGGGCTTATTTCCAGGATAAAGTGTCGTGATTAAAGTCATTTAGTTCTATAAAAAGCAATAATTTATAAAAAAAACGATATGAAATGAAACTACATTCAATGTGCAATATTGATGATGACAGAAATTATTTTTTTAAATTAATCAGTGTAATAAATATAATAAACATAACAAAATCAGTAAAAATACGCAATGTTGACGCGTGTATCTCAGACCCGCGCGAGCGCTTGTAGATGTAGGTCCTGGGGCCCTAGACAAGTGGCTCAATTATCGTAAACGCTAGTAGAATAAAGTGACAAATACCACATGAACTAGTGTAACAAATTTTAAGTTAATCAAAGGTAATCAAACGTTATTAACTTTCTATTAAATTAAACGAAATGTAAATTCGTATGAAAACCGTCGTATAAAATTTAGCCAAATGGCACTTTTGACGAACAATAACTCCAGCAAGTGTTTCGATTTTGCGAAGCGCTTGCAACTTTTTGGATCATTTTAAGTAATTAAATAAAATATTACTATTTTCAAAAAATGCAAAATATACAAATACACGCAATATTTCAACAGCCTGGAAATAAATAACAAATATTTTTTTAAAAACATGCTAATAGTTTGTTTTAGGGAGGAGTAGGGGGAGACCTTTGCTCAGCAGTGAGACACAAATGTAAGCCAATAAAAAACTAGTTTGTTTTACTATAGTTAAAAACCTTCAGAATAACTTCCTCGGGAAAGACGAGCATCTTGATGTATTCAAACTCATCCAGCCTAGTGAGGATTTCCTTCATTGGTTTAGACTGCGATTTCTTGGCCATGGCACAAACACCCACAACCACCTTCTTACCCCCGCCATCGCAGTGGGGATCCAGTGAATCACACAGGTCCAGCTCACCCTAGTATATGACAATTGGAAACATTTTGAAACATTAAAATCTAGGCCACACTAAATATAGATACAGCACTTGTATAGTATGTGCAAGCAGAAGTATTTGTATGTAACTTTGTGGACATGTCACACTAATGCAGTGCATATGCCACAAATATATGGTACAAATGCAATGTATTCATTGTGACATCTCACACAGAGTTTCATCTTATTTATTGTATGTACCTATATAATTTTTGCATAGTTATACTTATAGTACCTACATAATAATTCATATTAAATATAATTACATGAAAATTAAAAATAATATTATTTAAGATGTTAACCTGTTAGTACCCACAGTAATTATAATTAAATAAATAGCAACATCCACTTCTGATACATATAATTTAATTTTTTTAACCTTACAATCATTTAAACAAATGCCTCACATATGTATGGTATCATTTAACAAGGCAGATTAATTTAAAAAAATATATTGTGAATATCCTTGGTTCAGTTTAACATACAAATATGTAAACAACAAATATATATTATATCTCACATCTGGCAAACAATCATCACAATAACAAAAGTCATCCTCATTCTGTTCCTTTTTCTTCCTACTCCTCCATCTTTTAAGACGCCACCAATCTTTTAACCACTGCCACTCCATAACTGATTCACTGTACCATTAACAATAAAATATGCAGTATAATTACATAAAAAATGATAGTAACCTTGCTTACTATTGGTTACAATGCAGACACTAGTAGATAAGTGTGATAAACTTGGTATAAAATATACTGTATTACCTCACTTGTCATTGGTTGTAGAACACAGAAGCTAGTCTTATCTATTCTGTATATAATTGTATGATAATAAATAAATGTCAAAGTGCTGACACCATAGTGGATACAATTTCTCCTTCACTAGCTCTACTACAATTAGTGTATAATCAAGTTAGGAAAATTCAAACCTAATATTTGTGTTTAACACTTCATGTTACATTTAGCTTAAAAGATTATGTTATTTGCCTAAAAGATATCCTAATCAGGTATCTTTGTTACTAATATGTATTGTAATTGTACATACCCAAGGATAATACTGAGAATAATCGTACATTATGTTTTTGCCAAAATCTTCAATGACCTTACTTAAACGACAATGTGAATTTATTAGTGCGAAATAAACAATCAGTGGTGGTACATACGTACACACGAATGAAAAATAAAGTGATAAGTTCAATGTAAACATGTTATATATAGATTACAATGAGTCAGAGTTCGTAAACTTACGGGTGATCTTATTGGGACAAGATTTCCATCATCTCCTACATAAAATTGAGGCTGTTGAGTAGCTTGCCGCAACCCTTGGTACCCATGTTCGAGCTCAGTGTATGACATTACCTACATTGACCATTAAGCATTTAATTTGCCGATATGCACAATTTCTTCAGCTAATATTGAATGAAATAAAAGTACTATGTACAGTAAAAAAATAGTTAACAAAATTCAAAAAGCTTGACCATTGATGTTAGACAGCTGACGGTACCACGGTAAGACAGTTTACGACACAGGACGCTGACGTTAGCATGACATGTTGGGATGATACTTTAAAGACTGCCATGGACTAGGTATTAATAAATTATTCTGATATTCAAATGCAAACAATCAAGTAGATATTAAGTAAATACCATGACTATGTAAGGTCAGAATAGTAAATTTTCTGAACTATAAAACATTTCACGAATATTTATACATGTAACACGACATGCCAACATCTATCTTTATTTTTAGTGGAATTCGTAAATGAAAAAAAATTGAAATTCACTCTACCAATAGCGTGGTTGACGTTGACAGCCATCGTACTTTCTCTACTCTAGTGACAGCCATTGTTGACATTGACAGCGACATTTCAGTTGTGATTTTTTTCATAAATTTTCATCACAGATTTTTATATGGAAGCAGATCAAACATAATTCACTCACATATAAATACCGCGTAAGTAATAACAGTGTCACTTTCATTGTAGTTTAAAATTGTATATCTTTATCCTTTTCTTTCATTTGTTGCAACACAATGGCACACATAGACAATTCCGAGACCGTGACAGCCGCCATCTTCCGCTTAAGTCAAAATAAGCGGAGTATGGCGTCTGTTTCGATGATTAATATTTCTTGGTGTATAAACATTATTTTGGTTATTTAAAGTGCAAAATATGGTACAAAAGTGTTGTACCCCCAATAGTTGCAACGCCTCATACAGAAAAGCCCCGAAAATCACGTTCCATCGGTAAGTAAATCTGATGTTGCAAATTATTTGATTACTGCATTCAGTTAGTTGATATTTTTGTATTTCGTGGCTCTGACACTTAAATATGAAGCAAACTATTAAAATTAAAGTTTCCTTATATTGTTTAAGGTTTTTTTATAGGTTTTTTATATTTTTGTACCAAGTACCTAACCAATTTTGACATTATTAGTACTTGTACCTTAAAGAGGGCCGAATTCAGAGAAAACTGAGTCTCGTAATAAAATTAAATATCAACGGACAGATACCTAAGGTTAAGCAACTATCTATTTTTTGCAACTATCTTTTGATTTTGATATATACCTTGTTAATTTCGGGTTTCTAAAGGATGAAAATGTTTAAATTGTTTGCTTAAAGAACTACATAAAAGAAATACATAGGAAAAGCTACATAGAACAAACTGGCAGCCCAATCTGGCAGTGTTTTGTGCTCAAAACATTTTGAACACCATTTATTATGTAAAAGAGATACCCGTAAAACCCTGTTGTTGTTTGACCATGAAATTTAACATACCTATTAAAAATGAACATGCTATCGCCAAATTAATCTCTAGTCGCTATGCTGGGCTGAACCTGGGCCAGTGTTGTTTAGAAAAAAGCCAATGCTGGAAGCGATACTTCATAATTACAAAATTATTTTTAATTTATTTATATAATAACATAACTTTCTTGCTTCAGGTAATCGAAGATGGACTTTATTGTGCATAAATTATGTCTTCACATGTAAAAATGGTGAAAACAAATATGGATATCTCGAGGCGAATAACGACAAATAATACCTACGATTACTTGCAATGGTAAGCCTTAGCGTATCTGACATTCTGCACTAGCTACTTCTGGCACACATTGAAAAACAGTGAAATGATGTGTTTGATGCACATCTATAATGAGTTCTTAGATAATGTAATAAGAAATCAATCTGATTAATAAATAAAAGACTGAAAACATTCTTTGTTTTATTGTGTAAGCTATTTTAATTTTATTTACAATGTGATCGATCACCCATCTACTATCTCCTGATAGAAAAATAGTTAACGATAACACTCGTTTGATATAAAACTTGTTCTATTTTCTCATAACCAAGTCTCTAACACTTACAGTAAAGCAATGGTAAGTAGGCTTTACTGGAGTTACAAAGGACTGTTAAACGAAATTCCTCCAATTTCTATCACTTGCACACAACTTTAACGTACAATATACTATAATTTAAAACTCCCAAAAGCACAAAAAATAGCAAATCTGAATTTTGAATAAAATGCCAACCACGCTTCTTTTGTTCGCGCCAAAAAGTCTAAATTCAAAACTTTCACTTCCCTGATTATCAACTTTCCCGACTTTTAAAAATATATCGTTTGTCGTTAAACTTCATGTACCCACATAAATCGAACCGCAAGCAAGGTCATCACAATGTACATGCGGCCCAAGACCAGCAGCGTACAGCTGTCAGGCCTCATGTATCCAACAAACAATCATAATATTGTATCGTGGAGCTATTGGGAACACTCCAAATTACATCCTTCATGTGACAAAAACAATCTATAAAAAGAAAGAATATAATAAAATAATAGTCTCTAATACTAGTACATTACTCAGTTAATTTAATTCTTATTTTATCAAAAATACAATTTGGAGTGTCCTAAATAGTCCCGCTCGAAGATAATACGCAGTATGAACACCCACTCCTTAATCCGGGCCTGAGTTCTGCATGTGTGTGAGTAATATTTGTTAAGAGTGAATTTGCCACGCATTTTGTACCGATAGGTATAGTCTGCTTCCATTTAAAAGACTGTGATTTTCATATTGTTTTTACGGTAGAGATGTCAGAAGAGAAAAAAATGTCGATATATCGATGTATCGATATTTATTAAAATATCAACATCGACGTCGATATATCGAGAAAAAAATATCGATATATCAGACAAACTTTCAAAAAAATTTGCTGTTTAAAATAATAATATATTTAGTTCAGCCTAGCTCAATAATATCACACACACATCTTCAAAACGACGGTATTTTTATCAGTATTTCTTTTTATTAGGCAAAATTACAAAAATATCAAAAACCAAAAAGCTATCTTGTAACTAATATTTTTAAGGTCTATTTATTATATCAGGCAAATCAGTATTTGTCCGGTAGCGAAAGTAGAAAAACTCTGTTCTTTACATGCTCCGCTGTCAGCCGGCTTCTATTGTTAGGAACTGCCAGATTTACGGCAGAAACCACCCCCTCTGAAGGTACAGAGGAAGCCGTAGGTGTCAGTATTTAAGTGCCAGTTTCGAAAGAACTGGGGTAAAATGTCTCGTGTCTATCCGATTATAATTTTCGATTATGATGTATTTACTGACGCTGATTTCTTCTATCAATAATGAAGTTGCTACTTATTATCGCAGCGATTTGTCAATGGATTTTTTCAAGCCGCGGGAATTTTAAAATACTTTAACGTGACTTAATTTGTCGCCGAAAACGAGCGACGAGTGACTGCATGAGGCCGCACTTTAACACAAAGTATCTTCAAAAGAACTCACGGATGAAAGTGACGGACGACTGCCGCACACACACACATACACGCAACGCAAACAAAACATACTTGTCAAAAGTCATAGACAATACAGTTTTTTTTTCGTTCGTTCCTATCTTTTACGGTTTTGGTTCTAATGACTTTAGTTACATAAATAAAAAAAATATGTATATCTTTTTAATACAATTTTCGATAATGTATATTTTTTGAATACACCTATAGAAATAACGAATGGTTTGGGAGCGTCTTCGCAAACAGCAGAGACGTTTTTGAGAAAAAATGTTGGAAAATGGTTCCCTAATTTTCAATTTAGGTACACATCTTCACTTGAGATAGAAAAAATTTTCAAGCAATTACATAAAAAGAAAAGTGAAGATTTATGGGGACTATCAGTTCATGTCATGACTGGTGTAATACCTTTATTATCGCCAATTTTGGTAGAGATATTTAATAAATGTGTCGATCAAGGGGTGTTTCCCAATTTAATGAAACACAGTAAAATTATTCCATTATTTAAGTCAGGTTGTATGTTGAATCTAACAAATTATCGCCCGGTGTCAATATTGCCAGCATTGAGTAAAATAATCGAAGAAATAACACTCAATCAAATGCTAGCACATTTTAACATTCACGGGATGTTTCACGGTCAACAGTACGGGTTCACGAGAGGGCGGTCAACAACTCATGCGGGAGGAAGCTTGATCAAGACTGTACTTCAGGCTTGGGAGGGATCTCAGGATGCCATTGGTGTTTTTTGCGATCTTTCTAAGGCTTTTGATTGTGTTAGTCACGAAATTTTAATTTGCAAGCTTAAATACTATGGAATTCGTGGTAACGCTCTCGATCTCGTGGTCTCGTATTTGTCTGGCCGGGAGCAAAAAGTGAGTGTCAATGGGGTTTTGTCTGTTGGTTCGAGGTTAAGAATGGGCGTTCCCCAAGGATCAATTTTGGGACCTTTTCTGTTTCTAGTCTACATTAATGATCTCCCATTTATGCTCAGGAACTTATGCGAAATAGTATTGTTTGCTGATGACACTTCATTGCTATTTAAACTGGACAGAAAGAACTTAGATATTACCTGGGTGAACGGGATCCTGGCGGACGTCTCGGGGTGGTTTGCTGTTAATAATTTACTACTGAATGCACAAAAAACCAAATGTATTAAATTTTCCCTTTCTAATGTACCCAGAATCCATGATAAAATAGAATTGGGTGGGAAACAGTTAGAATTAGTTAGGTATGCCTGTTTTCTTGGTTTAACAGTAGATAGTAAATTGCAATGGGCGGATCATATCGGGGCATTGGCTAGTAAGCTCGGTTCCGCGATATATGCCATTAGACGCATTAGGCAATTGACGGATGCGGATACGGCTAGGCTGGTGTACTTCGCATATTTTCATAGCCTAATGTCCTATGGCCTTTTGCTGTGGGGATCAGCGGCGCATATTAACTCGATTTTTATTTTACAAAAAAGAGCGATACGTGCTATTTACAGTATGAATGCACGAGAATCACTAAGAGATCGTTTTAAAGACATTGATGTACTGACCTTGCCGTCCTTATACATCTTTGAAATTATTATGTATACGAGGAAAAATATAGATCGATTTACAAAAAAAGGCGATATTGGTGGTATGGAAACCCGAGGTCGTGATAAATTGGTTGTTCCAAAATTTAAATTACATAAGTCAAATGTTTCATTTTTGGGTAACTGCGATCGTTTTTATAATAAAGTTCCTCAAGAAGTCACTCAATTAACAGAAAATATATTTAGATTAGTTATAAAACGTACATTGATTAGACAATCACACTATAAAATAAACGATTTCGTTGAAGATAAAACAATAATCTGGAAATGATTTTCTCTGCACATGCATTTACTGGCTCTCTGAATATTGTATTTTAATAAACCTTTTGTAAAATGATGTTGAAAAAATTATACCTGACTGAGTTTCTTGTCGGTTCTTCTCAGTGTCCAGGTTTTCTTTTCTCTTCTCTTTGAACCGAACTAAAGTAGATTTGACGTTCAAAAATACCTTGTGATTGGGTTTACTTGAATAAATTGATTTGACTTTGACTTTGACTTATATCGATATATCGGATCAAAATATATCGGCTAAAAATATCGACATAAAAATTAAAAATATCGATATATCGATACTTTTTCACAAGCCTATTTTACGACGGGCTGTTTGCAATCACAGAGTACTATAAATACTAAAATTTGCAATATTTACAATCGCGATGGTGTCATTCAATTAAACAAGAAGTTATAAAAATTACTTTTACAATAACACAATTGTGGATTTGCTTTTCCTTTAATTTATAGTTATACGTCTGAAAATAAAACTACATAACCTTTATTTTTGAAATAGTCGTGTTTTAATTAATTGAAAATGCAAGGCTCTGAAGCTGAAGACTTTGAAGTAATTCCCACTGAAATATCTGTTGATCAATTTTGGCAATTTGTAAATATCTTATTGACCAAACCTCATGTTGTTAATAATAAGTTATGGGGATGTAAAGTTTTACTGCAATGCGTATGTAAACCATTGGTTCCAAAAAGCAGTTCAAATTTCACCTGTGATAAAATAAAAGAGAGCGATAATTTATCTATTCATCGTTTATTGAAAACCTTGCAACTTGAATATTTAAGTGATTCAAACACATTTCAAACAGATAAAAATTACATAGATATTATATTGGTAAAACTGCTTCCTAAGAATTATTCAGATAATTATGCCTTCCAACTTGTTTCACTTGATTATAAAGAAAATAAAGTTACATTTCATGATGTGACACCTGAAGAAAGCAAGCAACACATAATTCCAAATTTCCCATACTCTATACAGCTAAACAATAAAATGTTAATATTAAGTACAAAATTAGGTTAGTCTCATTTAAAATCACTACATTACATGTATATCGTTTAAAATACTTCATCAAAATGTTTGTTATGTTTCAGATATCAATCCAAGAACAAAGCAGTGGCTTATTGAGAATGTTTTGACCCGCTTAAATCAATGGGCTGTAGGTAAAAGTAATGGCCTATGTATTGAATCATTGTCCTTAGTTCCACATGATGAGTACCACATTAAATATAATGAACTGAAATCAAAGTATGGAAAAGAAATGGTGAAGGTAATTAAATTTATGTTAGAAAAAAAACCATTAGCAATTTGTAAAATTAAAATATTTATTTTGCAATAAAATAAATTTGAAAAATATGAAATGAACCATTTCCAATTTGTTAAAGTTAACTGATCATATTATTTTCATTGCAGATATGGCCTGAATGTACAGACCCCTCTAAGTTTGTCTATGAAGATGTTGCAATTGCTACATATTTACTTCTTTTTTGGAAAAATGAGAGGAAACTGCACAATTCAAACAATTTGCAAACATTTACAGATCTAGGATGTGGAAACGGCTTACTTGTTTATATTTTAACTAAGGAAGGACATACAGGATTAGGAATAGATGTAAGAAAAAGGCAAATATGGGATATATATTCAAGTGATGTTATCTTAAAGGTAAAATTAGAAAATTTGAATAGATATACAGACTAGGGTTTCTGGTTGAGACTTCTCGAAGAGAGAATTCCCGGGAAATCTGACAAATAGAGACGAGAAAAAAATGTCGAGAAATCGCATCTTGAGATCTTGATTATGTTTGCGTCCATGCACTCTATAAACGAGATAAAATTAAAGGAATGTGATTAAAATACTCTTTATTTATATATTTATCAATATTTATAATTATTTATTGTACGGCAGTGAGGCCTGGATATGCCCGAAATCGAGTGAAAGTGTAATAAATGCAGTAGAAATGCAATCTTTTAAAAAGATGTGCAGTGTCACCCTTGCGGACAGGATAAGCAATGAGATGCGCAGTATGACAGGGAGGGTCGCACGAGTGTTATTGCAAAAATGAAAAAAGAAATGCTTAGATGGTTGGGACACAGAAACAATGAGTGATGAAAGACTGACGAAGAAAATGTATAGAGCGAAAGTGAGTGGTAAAAGAAGCCAAGAAAGACCAAGGCTGAACATCAAATAGCCAGAGTGTTAACGGATGGAAATGACAAAAGCTCTCGCATACATAAAATGTGTGAGGAGAATGATGAGATTTGAGGAAGCGAAAGAAGTACGTAAGAACCGCGACGCTTGGCGCTCTGTCCTCTCTGACTACCCCGTTAGGGATACAGCGTGAGGATATGTATGTATGTACTCATTATTTTAATCGGGCAATTGCGTCGTTTGGCTATAACTTTCGTTCTATAAGGTCTCATTAGAGGAAAGACTCATTATTTCGTTAAATAAGTGTCGTTATTAATAAACTTTATAGAACGAAAGTTATAGCCAAATGGCGCAATTGCCCCGCAGTTTCAATAGCTTCCGACCAATTATTTACTATTTGTTTAATGTAAAATATACTCAAATATAGTTATTTTGTTTAAAAATATGTGTTAATACTCACAAGACTGAAGAATTAATAAATGTTGATGATTATTGCATAATAAGCGTAGTTATTTTGCATTTAATTAAAAATGTTCTATATTTTTTTTATTTAAATTCGAATATTCGAGAATTCCCAGGAATTTTTAGTCGAGAATTCTCGAGCTCCGAGAAAAAAAATAAGTCGAGAAATCAGAAACCCTAATACAGACATAAATATCATCTTCATGCTGTATCCCTAACGAGGTAGTCGGAGAGGTCAGAGCCCAGTGTTGTGGTCCTCACATACTTCTTTGGCTTCCTCAAATATAATCATTCTCCTCACATATTTTCGCCTAGGTATGAGAGTGGCTTTGACATATCCATTATTTAAATAAACAAAATTTGAAAAATGTTCCATATTATCTAGTTTCTTTTAATTTATTGATTTAGATACATACATACATATCTACACACTGTATCCCTAACGAAGTAGTCAGCGAGGACAGGTTTAATTTAGATAATTATATATGTGTGAGGAGAATGATGAGATTTGAGGAAGCAAAAGAAGTATGTAAGGACCGCGACGCTTGGCGCTCTATCCTCTCGACTACGCCGTTAGGGATACGGCGTGAAGATGTGTATATAATATTTTATACTTTAATTATGTGTCATTTATTAAATAATAATAGTGAATATTTTGTTATAGGAAGAAACCATTATACCTTCAGACAGTCATTTATTTCCTGAAACAGACTGGATTATTGGTAACCACTCAGATGAACTCACACCTTGGATTCCTATAATTGCAGCTAGAAGTTCTTATAAATGTAATTTTTTTCTTCTGCCTTGTTGCGCATATAACCTTGATGGTAGCAAATATCAAAGACAAAACTCTTCTGTATCTCAGTACACTGAATATTTAGAGTACATCAAACTGTTGTGTAAAGATTGTGGTTTTAAAATTTATTTAGACCGATTGAAAATACCTAGCACTAAGCGAATATGTCTTATTAGTACAGGAAGATTATATCCCAAAGAAGACTATAATAGTTATTGTGATAACATATACTGTCTTATCAACAAACATAATGGAAAATCAGAAAAAAATGACACGTCATGGATAAAGGATTTTAAGCCTAGAGATTCAATAGAAAGAGTAAGAAATTGTACGCAAGTAGACAAAACAATTATAATGTCTGTAGTAGATTGTATTACAAAATATTTACTTGAAGACTGTACTTCAAAACCTGAATGGTCACTGGGCAAAACTGTTGAAATTAAGGAATTAGTTAATTTAATATCTCAAGATAAATTGAAAGCCCTAAAATCAGAATGTGGTGGACTTCAAACCCTCATAAAAAATAATCACCACATTTTCAAAGTATTTCATGCTAAAGTCCAACTAAGGTATCCAAGAACGGTTAAAGAGGTAATCGGAAGCAATAAAAAAGCAAATATCAAAATAAAACAGAAACCCTGTTGGTTTTTCAATAACCATCCACAAGGATGCCCCTTAAATGATATCACTTGTAGTTTTATACATACTACTAAATGAAAATTATATTGAATATATTATATTAAATTAAAAATACATTTGAACTATAATCAAATTCCCAATTTATTTAAGTATTCAGTCCACTTTAAAACCCCCAAAATAAAATAGTTTTTTACAAAAAATATAAAAAAATAAATTGCCCTCTTAACTAATATAAATCCCAAATGTTTCTGTATATTATTTATCAGTTCTTTATCAACATGTGACCAGAATCACTGTATACATCATTATCATACACTTGATTAATATAGATAACATTACGTAACATTACTAATTACAATATCAATGCTTTATAAAAAAATAAGTATTACAAGACAATAAATAGGTAACACTGATAATAGTAATTTTCAAAAGAATTATACTGGTGATCATTATAATTTTAAATAAAGCATTGTTGTTAATATCTTCTGAAATGACATTATACATTAACAGAGCTAACTGTAGTTCTCATGAGTCAATTTCAAAGAATTTATTTAATTCGGTTAAATTTCTGTCATCTACTAATTTTGACATATCATGTTCTCCCATAAAAGAGCAGACCATTCTCAAAGTTGTCCAAATGGTTGAAGAGCTTATGTCTACAGACAATGTATCTGGGTACATACTCTTAGCTTTGTACTGCTGATTCAGTGCCACAAGAAAATGTTCAGCTGCTTGTCTATGAGCTCCTAAATTCATACAAGTAATACCAACATTATACCTAGCTCTAATGAATCCAGGTTCTAAATTCAATGCTTGATGATAAGCATCTACTGCCTCCTCAGATCTATCACTGTTTGCCAAAGTAGCACCAAGTCTATTCCATAATTTGGAATCATTATTGGCAGCCATTAAAGCAGTCTTGAAGCAATCCACTGCTTTATCATATTCCCGACTCAAATTGAAGACAACTCCAAGAGCATTTTGAACATCCGGATCAATTTGTGTTGGGTTCAGTTGTGCGGCTTTAAGATATAAAGATTTTACATGAGTTTCTAATTCCTTCACATTTAAGTTCTTAAAATCTATATCTCGTGGACATAAATCATTGTATTTACTAGCTTTTAACCAGTCCAACAACACCATAAATGCATATTTTGGCATATTTTCATTTGTGTAAGCAGCTGCCAATGTGATGTGTGCTTCTAATTGTTTTGGATCTATCTCTAATGACTTTTTTAATGCAGTTATTGCCATTGGATCTTGTTCATTTTCTGCTTGAGTAGTCCCTAATAAAAACCATGCTTCAGCAGACTCAGGTTGTTGTTGAGCAGCAGCTTCAAAACACAAAACAGCACCAGGTATATCACCTATTTTCAATTTTTCTTTACCTAATTCTAAAGCACTCTTATTTTCCAACATAATATTACCTTCTGTAAATGAGTATTCCTGTAAAATACCATTTGCGGCTTCTGAGTTCCAGTAATCCTCTACATTGCTGAGTTTGTCCCATTCATCTTTGTATTTTTCTTCCATTTCATTGATTATGTCGTCTTTAGTAACTTTTTTTTGTGTCTCTTCTGAGTGAGCAGTTAAATTTAATTCCCCAGCACTTACTTTCTTCATAAAGGACATAAATTGATTGTATGCTAGTTCATCATCATCTTTAACACTATTTACATACTCTTGACTCTTTGCTTTCACATCATTATAAGTAGCTGCAGTTACATCAGATTCATTTATATGTTCAATATGAATATTGGGTGATGCTTGATAATGTAGTAAAGGTCTCTGTGGCATATAAAATGGCTGTGCCAGTGTTGGTGGAAGCATGTATGCAGATGGTTGTGGAAACCAAGAAGTATTCAGTTGCCGACTTGAGGTAGGTAGTTGACTTGTACTTGGTTGTTGATGTGCTCTTACTTTGGTATTTTCGTTTATCTCTGAAATGTTATTAAGCAAAACATTCATATTGAATGTTTGTGGTGCTTGTACATTTTGTGATATAAATTCATTAACAAAATTGTCAGCTTGTGACAAAGGCTTAGACAGAGAAGCATCGCGACTAACAATGTTCGACAAGTGTACGAGAGCATTATTGCCTCCACAATCACCACCAACAAGTTTATTGAGAGACATTTTGCACAGTTTTTGAAAACTTCACTAATAATCGACACAATTACATTAGAATTTAATGTTTTAAAAACAATTGGGTTAACCGTATTTAGGTTACACAAAATATTAATAATGTATAATTTTGTCCTTAACTGGTGTGCTATCAAGGAATTATACTATAATCCACTTTGTTGTTAAGTAATATTACCTACCAGTTGAATTAGTTACGAAATCGTAGATGTCAAAGTATAATTTTTCTTCTTTCTTTATGGCATGGCGCACAGATTAGCGCAAGCACAATTTTATCTATAGTCAAAGTAAAGTTTGTACCAGAGAACAAGTACATCTCACTCCACAGATTAAGTATTTGTAGCAAGCTACAGATACGACAGTTATTTTGCCGTAATTGTTATGTACTTTGTTTTGGCGCTACTATCACATACATTTTTGACAAGCGTACTATACGTATGTACCAATACTTTTTATATATCTTTATGTAGGTATTTCCAAGTGATTCCAAAAAACCAACGCAGCGGTTTAAGGGATTATTTACATCAACAGCAGAGGAGAATAGGCGTTTCAAATTTCTCGACTCAAGTATGAAATCGCAGAAAACACACGTTAAACAAAAACTCAAATCGAAATAGAAAAGTAGCCAGTCTGACTATGAGCCAGACTGACAGCACACTGACAAGCAATTGACTTCCAAGGCGGATAGTCAAAACTTTTTCAGAATTCTGGAAGACATACAGTATACAAGGTGTTACACGAGTCCACCAAATCCCTGAAAGGTATTGTAGCATGTCAAGTAGAGAGTCCACCTATGAGGTTACAAAAGTCCTCCTGTGATATTTTTATTTTGATAAAATTTAAATAATTTTAATGATAAATGAAAATATCGACTAAACTGCCGGCATGACTATTTTGAGTTCATGACCCATATACAATCCCAGGGAGTAGTGAATTACGAGCTAACTACCTCCTTTGCTAGGCAGCTACCAGCGGACCACGCCCACAGCTAGATAGGGATAGCTATATGTATTGTTAAATGCAATGTGCCGTCGGCAAGCGGCTCGCGGCCGCTACATTTAGGCCTACTGTAAGCAATTAAATCGCACGTTACTTAACAAACAAAAAAAATAAAAGATACTTCGCCTAGGTATGCGCATACCTAAGGGAAAATGTGTGAAGAGAATGATGAGATTAGAGGAAGCGAAAGAAGTACGTAAGAATCAAAAGCTTTGCGCTCCGTCCTCTCTGATCCCCCCGTTAGAGATACAGCGTGAAGATATGTATGTGCAAAACCTACTTAGTAAATAATAGGTGTGGTTATACTGTACATATATGTGTTACTTAATAAATAATAGGTGTGGTTATACTGTACAGATGTGTTACTTAATAAATAAATAAAAGCTACTTAATAAATAATAGGCGTTGAAATATTGTACAGATGCGTGTCTAGTAGCTCTCGTAATCTGTGATGCTTGGCGACGGCACGCCGCGGCCTGCTATACATACCTACCTATTGCTTGCAATTATAACGCGCACTAACCTATCGCTAGAGGTACATAGTTAATAATGTGAAATACATACTGAAAGTTTGATGACTCACAATGCAGCCGCTTTGAACCCATCCAAGGGAATTAGGCATCCTTTCGAAAGGACACGTAAGTTGCCGTTCGCACTAACACAAACAATAATACACGCACTCTTTAAGTCACAAAAGCTGTCTCTCTCGCCGTTCAAAACAAAGCGGTTCGCTCCGATATATTGAAATTGATGTTTAGAATCCGCCATACGATCATGTGATTCGTGCTGAGGATGGCGGCAGCGCTTCGTTTATTACTTCTGGGCTCAATTGTAGTGTTCTAATATCTATCTGTTCTTCGAAGTCTACATTTGTGTGACAGAAAGTCCTTCTCTAGTAGAACTGAGAACACTATCAGCGGCATGCAAACGTTGTGACATCTTGCGAAACATTTCCAAAAACATAGAAGCAGCCTCCCATCTGCTTCTGATTTGTTGAGGCAAAACCGATATTCGTATATTCGACAAGCGGCACACAAGTTTCCTTTAATGACTCCGAGCACAGCATCATGTCGTAGTAGTCTCGTTTAGTACTATCACATTTTCACTCACAATTAAAATAAACAAAAATTAGATGCTTACGTAAACAGCTCAGAGCTCTGACTAAAATAATAAGTTCCGCCTTCCGGCAGTCAAAGGTGCCGACAAACAGTTGCGATTGGTCGAAGCAAACCAATGAAATTATTGTGCATATTTTGTGTGCAATTTGGTATTGTAGTTTTTGTGTATTGTAAGAAAGGGGAGAACTAATCATTTTTAGAGTCCCGTTTTAAATTTTTATAATTTAATTACATTCGATTTCGTAGTAGGCGTTCGGAACTAGAATTTCAATGATTAAAAACAGTAATGTAAAATTAACACGATGAGTACCATGACCCCGTTATAACCGTATTAACAATGGAACTACACATTTTAAAAATCTTTTGGAAAAACAAAATTTTTGCCGTTTTAGAGTTAAGAAACTGATTTTTTAAATACGATACAATACCTAAAAAACTCGAATACTAAAAAACTCGATACAATATTTTTAAAAAAAAATAGAATCTTCAAAGATTCAAACTCATATTTCGTATCTAGTGCTTCATTTTTTTTTATTTGAAAGCAACCATTGTACGTCTTTTTAATGTACACTAATATTATAAAGAGGTTAACTTTGTTTATTTGTATGTTAATGGATAAACTCAAAAACTACTGAACCGATTTCAAAAATTCTTTCACCTTAGAAGGCTTCATTATCAGCGAGTAACATGGGCTGTATTTTTTTTTTAATTCTACCCGTGCTAAGCCGGGGCGGGTCGCTAGATGTAAATAAAAGCGATGAGAACAAATCATAAGTAAATATTAGAAATAAATAATAGCCATGAATAAACAGTCATCTATGAAAGAAAAAATTGTACGTCTTTTTAATTGTAAATAAAAGTAACGAGAAGAAATCATAAGTAAATATTAGAAATAAATAATGTATAAAATCAACATTACTTTGTAGTACTATTTTGAAAATGTGATTATCCGGGTAATTACGATTCGAAACTAAATCAACAATACTTATCAAAAATCATGCAAAAGTACGGAACCCTTAAAATTAATTTAGGAAGCCAAATACCAGGAGAGCATGCAATTTAGCTGTGCTCTGTGGGTTGTGCAATTTTGCAATTGTGAAATTTGCTGTTGAGAGGCCGGAATATCGAACCCTCCATAATACTATTAGGGTCCCGTTTTCAAATAATTTTAATGCGAAATGAATTTATTAATTTTAAAACAGTAAAGTAAGGGATATGTAAAAAAGAAGATAATAGCTTTGTATTATTGATTACTTTCGAAAATCAATGAAGGAAAGTTTTAAGTCACTACATAAACAGACAAACCACCTACACCAAAAACGGTAGGTACATTTCTAAGTAATTCAAAAGTAGAGGAGAGGTTCAAAGTGTCGTCCTTTGTCTTTTACGCACAACCTCGCCTGTCGAAAAATGGCTGCGTTGCTGCGTTTGGTAGGTATTCACTATTCACTACTCTACTCACATTCAAGAAAACAACTACAACAACGATATTTCTATCGTAAGCTAATAAGATACGATAAATATTTTAACCGAAATGAAATGAAAACTATTGTCTTCCGAAATTCGATATTGATGCGTTTGATTGATATGAAAGTGAAATTTAAAAATGTCACAAAGTATCCTGCAATGTAACTTGGATGCCTAATTGATGTTGCTGAGCAAGGAGAGTTTAATTACTTATTTGTATTGTTTATTTTGTTCTTCGTAAACTGTAAAGGTCGTTCCTGGTAAACATCTTCTGGTCTAGTGAACAAAGTTCCATATCAAGCAAACCATTGTATCATATTTTGATTATTATGCGGAACCCATGTAGAAAAAATAAAAAGCTTTGAAAAAATAGCGCCAAATTCTAATTGCCTGGTATTTACAAAGATTAAACTACAGGAGATAGGTCTGTGTGTAACAGCTAGATAATACGCGTTCCTATGGAATAAGTGCGGTATCGTTAGAAGCCGAAGCGTAACAATCCGTACTTTAATTTTCATATTCTAAATGTAATTAAGATAATTTGCCGAAAAAACTTTGATTACATCTTTTAGTGTCAGGTGTTCGTTTATTAGCCTTGCAACGCAAAAGACACAGACATAACATCACATACAGACACTAAAAAAGTCAAAATAGTTTGTTCAATACAAATAGCGCAATTACATCTTGCACACGAAAGCTTAGGCAGAAATTACTTACAAATGTCCCCAGTCTGAAAAAATATAATCTATGATTTTGAGGTTGATGACCTTGAACTTGACGAACAGCTGATCACTAGGGATGAGATTCTTAAGAAATTATGTCGATTGTTTTGTAAAATTTCGATAGTAATTATTTCAGAAATCCTAACAGTTAAAACAAAAATAATCGCACTTTTCGTTTCAGTGTTTGTAACATTCTATCGCGCTTTAAGCATTACCCGAACTCGTGTAACACCTTGTATAGTTTGGCATGTTCGCGGTGATTTTGATTTTGTGATTACTTATGCGTGAATCTCTCATGGATAACTTGACACTGGCAAAATTCGTATAAACGAGAAGTCAATAATATTAAAAGAAGAAGAACGGTGGAAGCGATTACAGCGCTAATACAACTTGTTCGGAACTAAAACTGCCACAGGCCTGTCTCTCACAGATTAAGTATTTGTAGCAAGCTCCCACAGAGCTACAGACAGATTTGACGAAACTCTTTATAGAAAGACAGGTGTATATGAAACGTGTGCTAACTTTAATGGCGGCTATCTCTATCTTTTTCGACCTCGTACTCGTCTCTTTCTCAATCTTTCGATTTATCTTTGTCAATCTTGTCTGTCAGTATATAAGTACTCTGTGTTCAGTGTTAATTTCATTGTCTTAAGTCTTTGTAGTTATTGACATTTATAAATTTTTTTGAAATATACGTACATAATTATTCACAACTGAAAAGTGTAGTACAGTGTTCCGTAGTGTTATATTAACAAAAAATGCATTAAAAACCTGTGAAATATGTGGTTTAAAAGCTGGCCGGACTAACGATAAAAAAGCGTTTGTTTATGGTGAAATTTCCCTTAGATACGTTAATACATATTCTTTATTTTTATGACATGTATTCCCCCATACCTTCTTATATGTAAGAGAAAAAAAGCAAAAAGAACGAGTTAAGCAACGTAATAATGTAATAATCAACAACTCAGTAAATAGATTCCAATCCAATTATCTCATTATATTACTTATACTATTAAAATAACAACAACAACATAATATTTATATGGATCATTACATTATTACATACTAATTATAGTAAGAATAATAATAACTGGTGCGAAAAAATAAAAAGCAAATAAACAATCCTGTCCATATTGACAATTGTTCAATAACAAGTTTAGAAAAGGGTGGTGACGAAGATAGTTCAGAGCAGAACGACCTGCCCTGTTCGCATCTGTACAAAGTCTGAATTTCCTTTTTTTTTTTGTTTCTTATAGGCGAAAAAATCGCCACGAACACTCAGCCGGGCTCTACGCTGACTGAGTTAATAGTACCGTAGTACTTGTATTAGGAAATTTTATAAACACATCAGAACAGTAATTAACTGATAATATAGATTCTTTGGCTAAATTAGTAAACGTAAACAAAATTATATTATATGCGTTCCCTTATTCGTCATGGTTGCCAAAGAATATTTAAATGATGTAATGAGTAGGGTGACATTTCGTCATAGTAATTTTATATGCCTGGACACTAATAAGTATATTGGTAATATTTTACTCAAATTTAGAGTGACAAAAAGTACTTTGTACTTGTCGAAAAAAGCAAAAAGGAAACTCGCTACATTAGTAGCTAAATGTATTAACACAGTTATAGGTACTATAACTAAGCATGTAATTAGAGACGAAGCAAGTTTTAATAGTAATACTAATAGTAATGCGGATAAAAAGTCTTTAAATTTAAGTAATAAGACAACAGAGAAACTGCATTATAATTTACTTTACTTTACAATACACACTCTTCGATTTCATGCTTGAGTTGAGAACCTCAAAACGCCTATTCTCCTCTGTTGTTTGATTTAAAAAGTCCCCTAAATCGCAGCGTTGGCGATTTTTCGGAATCACCAACGCTGGTTATACCTACCTATAAACATATGTAAAACGATTGATATATGTGTACGTACAGTACGGGTCTCAAAAAGTAGGCGATAGTAGCGCCAAAACGAAATACATAAGAATTACGTCAGTGACTGTCGCATTTGTAGCTATGTAGTTGCTATAAATAACTACAAATACCTAATCTGTGAAGTAGAGGTTATGAACACAGAGTACTATGGAAACAGAACAGCAAATTGTGCTAAGTGCGTGCGCAAAACAGCCAGCTTGCTTAAGGAATATAAATTATGCGTTTTACGCAGTAAATGATTTAATGCGGTCTCAACAAAATTAAGTTTAGCAGCTTTCATGACCTGTTTTGCTATGATGTAAAGTCGCTTTTATTTTAAGTTTAGTTTTTAAAAACTTGTAATTTTTTCAGAATTTAAAATTTTTAAGGCAGTGTCCACTGCTCTAATACATTCTGGATAATCATCAGCCGTGCGATTCTCTAAAGAGAATTAATCGAATTCACTTCTAAATCCGCGGTGAGATTGTCAAATGTGGGCTGGTATTCTATAATGTCGACAGAAATACTAGCGCCGCCTCGACGAGTGCGGCAGCGAGTCATACCACGTTTCGTTAAATATGACAATCTAATCTAAAAAAAAAAACAAGTTTTATTTAACGTAATTATCTCAGAGAAGTTAAAATACACTGCGACGAAATATCGATTGAGATGTTTACTCTTAAAGCAATCCCCAACAAACTCGCATCTAAAATCATTTCACTCCGCTCCTAGAATGTTTGGTTTAGAGAATTGCATTTGAAGTGAGTTCGAATGCGAAGTGTGGTGAATTGTCGAGCGAGTCCCGCTTGGGTGAATCAATTTCTTACATAATTGCGTGGCTGGTACTTTCTCCCTATATGTACCACAACGTTATCTTGCGGAGTTTTTAGCGGGATTTTAAGGTAAGCGGTTTGCCGTTTAGTTTAATTATTTGCAAATTGTTTCTAGTGGATATTGTGATATAAAATTGGCGTACTTTTGCATCCCAAGTATCATGCTGTTGTGCATGATGTGGAGTTGTATTGAAATAAGTGCTTATTTAGTAGTGTGAAGTTGTTTTAGTGGTTTAGTTTGCTTCAGTGGATCGTACTAGAAAGACTGTCTCAATATATTTGTCGCCAGAAACTTTAAAAGACATTCAAATTTATGGCGTGGACATTTTAATAAAATAAAATGAAGAATGTAACATTCATTTCATTACTGAAGACATTGGCTGTTATGGCCATAGATTCCTTTGCCTTCCTTCTCATGCGAGAATTGCACAAAAAAGCATCTTTATTTCGCTTTTTCATATTTACTCAATTTCCATAATAATAGAAAATAATTAAATATGATAATTTATTAAACGTAATGTCTTTTATATTTTTGTTGTCTAATCTCTTTTAAATTATACAGACTTGTGTCATTCAACCCATTCAACTACCATTTAGGTTATACACCGAGGTTAGATCAGTAATTTTGATAATACTAAAAAATAACAATTGCACTCTAATCGTATGTATGTAACCCCTAATTAAAAAAATGACAATTCCACCTGATAATATTTCGGAAAGACGAAACTGCAGTAATCAATCCGATGATAAAGAAAAAACGGAAGTTGAACTCGAGGATAACTGGCTGGTTTGTAATTTACACTTAGTACATAGGACATAGAAGTATGTGGGATTAAATAATATTTTGTGAGATCAAGGTATTCAGAAAACAATCACAAATTGATGTATTGAATTACATAATGATACTTTTTAATGTCTTCGAATGAAGAAGGCATACGAAGAGAAGGCATAACATTAAAAAAAGTAGTAAAATACAAAATGTTACACCAAAACCCGTTAGCAGGTACTACTGCAAAAGACATAAATCTTAAAGTTTTTTTTCTATGAATTTCAAGAAAGGACATTGAATTAAATGTTTATGAGGAAGTCGAGGGTGATGGGGGAGTTCGGGTGGAAATAATTTCCTAGGATAGAAGGGGGGAGGGGTAAGCTAAGAAGGATAGTTTTTTATGTTTTTGAAAAAGTATGAAATTATTTAGTTGCATTTTAGATTGTGCTATTTGGTAATTTTGGTAATAATTAAAAGAAGATGCTTAAGAACTCAAAACTCACTCACCAAAATAGAACACTCTAAGGTAAGTAGATTAGAACTTAATCTAAAATATAATTAATTTCATGTGATTTTTCAAAAATATGTAATAAAGAAAGCATTAACTTTTGTGACTTGCCATTTTACCAAAAATATTGCCTTACGCCCTCACTTCCCCCCGCACCCCTTGTTACTTCATACCCTTGACACATACAGGATATAAATCATGTCAATTGTTGTTGCTGTATAATAATTCCTATAAAAAACTTAGTTCGATTATTTATTATAGTTTAGCATTCATAGCATAGCATTGGCATAGAATACAATAGCAGAATATCTAGGAACTACTTAATATCTGGTCTATTATGTCTCAATTCATTTTTTCTCAATTGATCTAATCAGATATTAAACCCAGGACCCTTGGTTTGTGTCATGTATGAAAAGTTAATTGTTATTTGTTATATCTTAAAAGTCTGTCATTCTTGTCACTAATCACTATCTGGTACATTAATACATTTAATTACAACTTATTAATCTTATCTTAAACCTAACAGTCTAATAATCAGATACATTAGTGTTTGATATTATTTTTATAGATCAGAGATTGTGACTTATATAAAGATGAATATGATGAATGCACTAGCTTCAGAGGCAGATTCCATCAGTTATTCATATTCGGTAACACATTAGACTGTAATCAGTGGAAAAGAGACTATAATAATTGCTGTAAATGGGTTAAATCGAAGGATGTAAAGGCAGCTGTAAGTATTTATTTACTAATTTTATTTGAACAATAACCAGTGATCGGAATCATGTGTGTGATTACTGATTACCATCAAAAGTATGGATATGAGCCAAAATTCCCAGGATGTCCCAGGATTTGGTACCTTAGTAACGGATGTAAATACGTTACTAAGACTCCAAACGAGGATGATTATTGTAAATAAAATCTTTCTGTTACACTTATAAAAATTAATGTCAGGAATTTGGTTACCAAAATATATTATTTGAAACGTGATATTTTTTGAAACGCCACCATTATATGAAATCGCCAAGTAATATCTGCTATTTTCAGTGCAGTTCGCTTGACGATTTTCTCTGGGCTGTGTAAATGGTTAAGCGATTTGACAACTTACAGAATCTGTATCAATTTTGCAGGTTGTCCAAAGTACAGTAGAGTCTCACTAATCCACTTCAATAATCCGGCACTCTCGCCCACGCCGCCCTCTTTGAAACATCCGAGAAAAAGTTTTTAAATGGCAAATAAGAAGCATGACCATCCATATATTATGTAGTGAAACATTTAGTTTCGAATATCGACAAACATATTTTTCTCAACATATTACTTGACTTTTAATTCAGAACATCATGATATGGTGTTATATAATAAGTCATTTCTTTAAACGACGGCGTTTCATTAAGTGCCCAGAAACTTCATCATCCGCCTGATTCTAAGATCGGAAGATTAGACGATGACATATAGATAAACTTTAGATAGGAAAAATATTGTACAGAGCGAATGTAACAGTTGTGCTTATTTCAAAATTCATATTGTTTATAATAAGCAAAGTAATTTTATACTATGAGAAAAAGCAATTAAGAAATCTTTATAATTATCATACTAAATAATAATTAATTGTTTCTGGTGTTTAGAATTTAATTTAAGGTTCATTAAAAATTAGTATTTAACAAGTTTTTCTAATGTATTTAATACTAAGTGAAATTCAGTAATATGATATTTAGCCTATGCATATACACACAGCATATAATATATAGAAGCGTAGGTATACAGCCACAGGTGCTCGGCCCGCGGCACAAGTACTTTCTAAACTAATATTATAAATAGGTTAAGTTCCTGAGTTTGGATGTATGAGGTAATCTCTAAAACTATTACTCATCCAATTTCAAAAATTCTTTCACCAATACTTAGAATGGATCTTCAGGGTGGACATGGGTTGTATATTATCTCGTTTTCCACATGGACGAAGTCGTGGAACTGGAACACCTAGTAGTAAATATAATTCGTATTGAGTTGAACCGTGTCGCCTGTGTGGCCTGCATGTTGTCACCTTAAATGCATAAGCTAAGCGTTTTTGCTGCAATTTTATAATTTTCTAAATTACATTACATATCTTCACGCCGTATCCCCAACGAGGTAGTCAGAGAAGACGGAGCGCCAAGCGTCGTGATCCTTACATACTTCTTTCGCTTCCTCAAATCTCATCATTCTCCTCACACATTTTCGCCTAGGTATGCGAGTGCTTTTGACAGTTCCGTCGGCTAACACTAGCTAATTGATCTTCATAAGTCAGCCTTGGTCTTCCTTGGCCTCTTTTACCACTCACTTTCGCTCTATACATTTTCTTCGTCAGTCTTTCATCACTCATTCTTTCCATGTGCCCGAACCATCTTAGACATTTTCTAAATGTTGTTTAGAAAATTAGTTTTTGTTGCAATATTGTACCGATGAGACAACCGATGTGTTGTCTCGCTAAATGCAATAGATTTAGCAAGACTTCACGTTCATTGTAACGGAAAAACCAAAAGCTATTTAGTTCCGCTATGCCAAAAAAAATCTAATATGTATTGCTAGAAGGAGCGTCAACTTGGCGCCGTCAGGATGTAAATTTGTTGCTCCTAGATGCAGAGCATCATTACCCATATCCACCCCGGTCGGTATATATCATCAATGTCAAAAGCAGTAGTATACATATAAATGAAAATATGTGAGGTTTGAGGAAGCCAAAGAACTATATGTGTAAGAACCGCGAAGGCGTTCCGACCTCTCTGTCTACTACCCCCATAAAGCGTGAAGATATGTATCATGTATCTATCTTGTAATAATTTCTATGAGACTCAACAACACTCCATTTCTGTTGTTTGTTAAGCAGTGCGTAGGGTGATGAGTGGGTCCATTAATCACATTATGTTTTTTAGCAACTTTTTAACCCCCCCCCCCCCACCTACTCAAAATCACGTGTAATTTTTTAGTATAAAATATGTATCTTAATTAGAATATTATCTTTAAATACAGGCAGGTATGGAAAAAAGAAATACACGTGATATTTCACTACAGTCCCCCTTCCCCTATGATATTTCCTGATTTTTGCGAACCACCTTCCCCTCTTTCGAGCCTCACGTGATTAATGGACGATCCGATACTCAATATCCATCTATATAAATAAAAATGAATGATTCTTTGTATGTTTGACTTCTATGTATTCCTAAAACGATTTATCTGATTGTGATGAAACTTTGGTGAGATGTTCTGCGTACGCCCGCGAAGGTTTCCGAGTTATTAGTAATTTAATTTAGTAAATAAGACTACGTGAACGTAGTCTCGGGCAAAAGCAAGTAACTTATATTTTCACTGTGTAGTAATTCATTACAATCTGTGGCTGTATACTGTATACAGCCATTGTGAGGCCGACAATTAGTTATGCCCCTGTGGTCTGGTACGAGAAAGCCCACCAGAAGACTGTGATAGATAGGCTAGGTGGCTTGCAAAGAACCGCCTGTTTATTAGCAACCGGAGCCATGTCGACCTCGCCGGGTGCGGCGTTAGACGCTTTACTGAGCCTACCGCCCCTTCACTTGTATATGTTAAAGAAGGCGAGGAGCAGTTTTTACAAATTATCCGCCCAGGACGGAACGAAATGGCTATCGCAGAAACTGAGATCTTTTCAAGACTCAGTAACGAATATTCCGATTCTGAGTATGCCAACTGACGTTATGCTCCCGCGGTGTACCTTCGAAAAACATTTTATAGTAGAGATGCCTTCCAGGGATGACTGGATTCAAGGAAAAATGACCTGGAAACCTGGCGGTCTACTTTGGTACACCGATGGCTCAAAATCGAACAACGACGTAGGATGTGGAATTTTTGGTGAGCGCCCAAGTTTCAAGAGGAGCCTGAATCTTGGGAGGTACGCCTTCATTTTCCAGGCTGAAATGTTCGCCATTATTGAATGTGCGGACATTAACGTTAGAAAGCACTACGTTAACCAAACCATATATATACATTCTGATAGTCAGGCAGCTCTTTTGGCATTGGCCTCGAATGTAATCACATCGAGGCTAGTTAATAACTGCGTGACTATTTTAAACACTCTGGGAAATAAAAACAGAGTAATTCTAAGATGGGTTCCTGGCCATGCGGGCATCGTAGGCAATGAAAATGCCGACGAACTCGCAACGGCCGGCACCAAAATCACATTTATTGGTCCAGAACCTTTTTGTGGTATCCCCAAAAGCCAGGCTCAACTGATTTTGTGGAAATCCTGCTTAAAAGCGTCCTGCGAGTATTGGAAGAATATTCCGGGCCAGGAGCATTCCAAAGCCCTAATAAAGCCATATAATCGCAAGGTGGCTTCTAGTGTCACGGCAATGAGCCGGAGCAACTTGCGTATCTTGGTCAGGGCACTTACTGGGCATTGTTGCTTAAATAAGCACATGTTTAGTATGGGGCTCTCCAACACAAGATTGTGCCGGTACTGCCGGGAGGCGGATGAAACGCCTATGCACATTTTGTGTGACTGCGGACCACTGATGCGCACTCGTCGATCCTGCCTCGGTCAGTATTTTCTGAGACCGGAGGAGGTTCAGCATATCACTCCAAGGAATACCTTGCAGTTTTTGACTACAGTGGGACTTGGCAGTGTATTGTAACACAGTGGCGATCACAATAGATCAATTTTGGTCGCAGTGATACAGGACTGGTAGGACCTGCATAGCCACTTACACGAAATAAAAAAAAATTCATTACAATGTTTTACATTTTTAGGAAGCTTTAATCGAAAGTGAAAAAGCCCGCCGAATGGAAAGGCTAAGAGCACACTACAGAAACGACACGTGGAAACCGCGACAATCACCTCCAACAGATTGGGCCAAACCTTTACCGGAGTGGATGGTAAAGAGAGACCAAAACACGTATTTAGCACAGAAAGCCAAAGATATTAAAGAAGGGAAGGTTGAAGAAGATAAAAGTAGTTTTTGTTCTATAATGTGACATGACATTTTGTACATTGTATAGATAGTAATGTAGATCTTGTTATTAAATTATTTATTTTTATCTATATCATTTTTTCCTGTATTGCGTCCATACTTGTTTTGGAGAGAAGGAAAAATATAAATGTGCTGCTTAGTGCTTAAATTCCCGCGCTGGTCATAATATATGTGATCAAAGGATAAGGCGTATAGCATATCAAAACATAAGTATCTGGGCGACCGAGCTTTGCTTGTTGTCTTTTAGGTTTGATTGTAAACGAATGTATATAAAAAAAAAATCAAAAAATGTGACCACATTGCAGGATTCGAACCCGCGCAATTCGGCGTGGTAGACTTACGTTTTGCGACTGTGCTATTGATAAGGTGAACTATATATTTCGCTTACTGATCATTTTTCGCAGGCTAGCTAATAATGTGTGAAAACAAGGTGAAAACGACTTTTCCCAGAATTGAGACCTAGCTAGATCGATTTTTCGCCCTCATAGACCCCATATTGTCATCGAAATTTCTAGAGCCGTTTTCTAGAACGCGATTACACATACCTATACAAATATTGCTCGTATTATAGTACCTATAGTATCAGCTGTCATATTTTTTGGTATAGCTTTACTTTGCTTTTATTAGACCTATGTGTAAGTATGTTACTTTAATTAAATAAAAATGATAAAAAGGCTAATTGGCTAATGGCTATGATTTGACATACCTATGAACAGGTGAGGAAGGAGTGGCCCAAATGTGAACTCCAAAAGTTAAGTTTCTATTTAGGTAGTTAGTTTTGTAGGTTGAAATAGAAATTGAAAAAAATTTTTGGAAATAATGTCGTATGTGATATCAAATGAAAACTACAACGAATAATTAAAAAAAGTCGTTCCTTTTTTTATTAAACTTAGGATAAATGCCTAAAAATCGCTGTCTGTCCATCTCCCAAAGTAACATTCAGAAAAGTGAAAATTATAAACAACAAGAATAAGGCGCATAATTTTCCCACAATACTCATTGTAGGAAAATCATCCTTTTTTGGCATTACGTTACTTTTTTTACATGAAGAGAAAGTTCTACGATAAAGTTTATTTTGCGGATGACGGTTATTAGCAAAGGAACACTAATTAAATAGGTAGGTGATATGTACTAATACTTAGATACTTGGTTATTTGATAGAAAGTAGTTTATTAATTTATTAAAAAATAATTTTCTCTTATAAATACGCAACAAATGTTTAGAAATTTTGGTTATTTCTTACAAATCAATGGAAAGATAAAAATAGTTGACCCAGCAACTGACTTCTTATCAATAAGATAAGCGTCGAAGCAGCATTAATTGTTCACAAACAACATTCTTACGGAGCTATGTACTTCACTTTGTAAATAACCAGTTTAATATCGACTCTGGTAAGAGGCGGACTAATGAGTCGAGCTCTTAGTAGAGTGATCGGTCTCCGAGTAAAAAGGGTCATAATGGCTCATAGCGCATATTCCACCGCTTTTCTCATAGAAGACCCGAAGTATGGCTTTTTAAAGGAGCTGGGCTTGGAAAAAACTAATGTTGGAGTGTTCAATGGAGAGTGGAAAGCTAATGGACAGGTAATCATTTTGAATTACTTATTCCAAATATTCAGAATACATTGTTAATTACAATATTTTAGTATGTCATGATATTGATCAGAGGTTTTATATGCATAATATGATGCCTTTATTGTAACAATATTATAAATATTGCAAATATTGATAATTATAATCTGTCTACATCCTAACAACTCTTCAAGTAAATTCTTTGTTCAAATAATAATTTTTCGTTTTCTCCAAACTTTATTCATTAGTGTTGGTACTGAGAACTATTTCTTTGTTAACATTGTTATATTTTTCATGTTGTAATTTGATTTGTAATTCTAAATCATATAATATCCTTCGTCCTCCATTTCTCATCAGTATATGCATTTCAATGTTGGAGATATGGGACCCCTATGCTCCAAGGCATTAGGGGTACATTTACTATCCCGGCGCGGCGGGTGGCGGTAGTTACTGGCTATGGCTCGCATATAAACATATTCGTTTTGTATAATCTCTACTCCCTCTTCTTCAGACCACTAAAATATATAGATAATATTTAAATGAAATGAATATTTCATATTACTGCTTATCTTGTACTTTTTTCATTTTTACTCTTTCAATTTTCTAAGGTTTTGTTTAAGTTTTGAGTTTCTCATTAATTTACCTATCTTTTTCACGACAGACAATTAAATCATTAAGTCCAGCTAACGGTAAAGTCATAGCTGAAGTGCAAGCTGCTACCAAAGACGATTACGCAGCATGCGCAAAGGCAGCGGAGGAAGCGTGGCACGCGTGGGCCGAGCTGCCCATTCCCTCCAGAGGAGAAATTGTTAGACAAATCGGTGATGCTTTGAGGGAAAAATTGGATCCGTTGGGCAAACTCGTATCTTTAGAGATGGGTATGTAATTATGTATATATTATCATGTCATCATGTACTTAATTAATGATTTTTTAGGTTTTGTTTACATTCACTATATGTACCTACTGTAAATACTCTGTACTTCACGTGACATGTGCTTTTGGAAAGGATAAGTGTTTAAGTTCGCTTTCAGTTCCGCCTGTTGTAAAGAAAAGAAACGTCGCACTGTTAAAGTCTACTTTCTTAATTCAGGTAAAATTCTTCCTGAAGCAATAGGCGAGGTGGTAGAGTACATCCACGTTTGTGATTTGGCATTGGGACTATCCCGTACTCTGCCCGGCTCAATTATCCCATCCGAACGACCGGGTCACGTACTGATCGAGAAATGGAATCCATTGGGCGCGATCGGCATCATTACAGCGTTCAACTTCCCTGTCGCCGTCTTCGGGTGGAACAGCGCTCTTGCTATGGTTAGTAAGGAAATGTAACGTTGTTATTTATTAGTAGTATTTTTCATTTTCAGTGTCTTACAGATACAATGTCTACAATGGAACCCTTGTATAGTTTGTTACATTCGATTTATTCCTGATGGAATAAAATGGAATGCTTATTTTGTCCACAAGATGATTATTGTCGACAAAGTACGCCACGAGGAGATACGCATATGACAAAATTGCACGACAGTGTTATTGTAAAAATTAAAAAATAATGCTTACCCGGATCGGGAACATAGAAAGAATGAGTGATGAATATAGCCAGTGTTAGCTGACGGAAATATCAAAAGCACTTGCATACCTAGGCGAAAATGTGTGAGGAGAATGATGAGATTTGAGGAGGCGAAAGAAGTATGTAAGGACCGCAATGCTCGGCGCTCCGTCCTCTCTGACTACCTTGTTAGGGGTTAGGGATTTAGCATGAAGATATGTATGTATCTTATTTACATATTCTGTACTGAGCTAAAATTTGCCACAGATATGTAAATTGGTAACTCGAAACCAGAAACAAGAATCAAAAATTAAATAATTTGTTACATGCCAATTCAATACAGAACTACTGTTTAGCTATACACTATTAGGTACCTAACCGGTTTTTCAAACTATTACTCCACTATTAGTATTATTACTTTTTAATTACAATGAGAGCACATTACACATTTAAATTATGAAAAGCAATGACAATGCCGAATATAATATATGCTTAAATAGAAATTATCTATAGATATGTTCTTGAAAATGTCCAAGTTGAATGACTGAAGAAATAACACCACTTGAAAAGAAAATATATTCCAAACCTTAACAGCAACATTATAATGAAGGAAGAACCTATGTCTCTTCGTGTGTATAAAGTAGGGGTCATTACTGCAGTATCGTAAGAATAAAGCGACCATCCCTATGACTAATTCGCAGTATAAATATTACAGTAGGATGTCTTCATAGAAAGGTAGCGTACGCGGTTTGTATATGTTCGTGTTAATACGCACGCGCCGTGGTACGCATACAATGACAATATTTTGGGTGAATATGGGTAATTTATTGTGGCGTTAGTCGGGTTTAAAAATATGCGATCGCTTCCGTTTGTCTTTAATTCGTTCTTCACATCGTCACAAATACGAAAACGTCTAAATCGCATAAACGAACGTATGTCCTTAGATGCCTAAATAATGTATAACTAAACGTTAAACGAGATGCTCTCCGTATCTCACACCCAACGCATCAATCACTTATCCAGACAAGTAGACAATTCCATTGCGGAACATGATGCGGGAGTCAAAGGACTATTATTCAAAATAATAGATTCTACATGTTATTTATAGGTTTGTGGCGATGTTAGCATATGGAAGCCTTCAGACACCACTCCTCTGACTGCTGTAGCTGTTACTAAGATTGTAGAGAAGGTATTAAAACAAAACAACATACCCGGTGCTATTGCATCACTGTGCGTCGGAGGAGGAGACGTTGGTCAGCTCATTGTGAAAGATCCTAGGATGAAATTAGTTTCCTTTACAGGAAGCACGGCTGTTGGACAACAGGTTAGTCAATCAATATAGAAAATACTCTTTTATATATGTACAAAGGAGGTACACAATGATATAATTGAAACCAAATTATATTATTATTCTTCCTTTGTGGTGATCCTGCTGTTTCTGCCAATGACAGTGAGGGATGTATCATGTAAATAAGTTTCTAAAGTAGTAAATCCGAGTATGTATAGACTTGCAAAGAAACTGAATCAGAGCGGCTAGACAAGTGGCAAATGCTGCGAACAATGGAACGCTTGCTGGCGTGATTGCTCATCTAAAATGCCATTTGGCTACGCTTTAAATGGCGTTTTTCACACGACTACGTTTCGTTTCATGTATAAGAAATTTAATAACATTCGACAACAAGTTTAAAATTCTTTACGCTAGATTATGTGGTATTTGTCATTCTATTCTACTAGCGTTTACGACAATTGAGCCACTTGTCTAGGCCCCCAGTTCTTTTAATGTCGCCTTCATAGCTGTCGATCTTCATAGAACTCAGAATCATGGAATAATTATGAAAAAAAAAGTTAGAGGATAGCATCCAAGTGACATGTTATTTTGAGGACTAGTTCTATTTAGTGCCACTTTGATGCTATAGAATTGGCGTGACTTGTTTACAACATACTTATTCTATTATCATTGATATGATACACATTAATTGATTGTCGATATTTTATGTTTATATTCACACAAGAATTGTAGTTATGAATAGATGCGACTAGCGAGTAGATAAGTAGATATGAATACATATGTATCTCCAAATAGTAATTACTATTATTATGATACTTACTATTTAATATAGTACAAATAATGCTTCTATGCTGGTTCGGGAGAGAAAAACATAGAATAAGCCTGCCGCTAATTTTCTCACGGAGGTTGTAAAGTCGAAAGAGAAGAAGTTTATTATAATGACTGTATGTAGACGATGAGTCGGCTTAATATCTGGTTTTGTTTGCCATCTCTAAGCCCCAATACTTGTTGCTAGAAACGGCATCAACGTATAGTATTGTTGCGCTTAAATGAGAAATAGTGTGACGTTATATTCTTTATTATTTAAAAATAAATGTTTCTGTGACATTATGAAATGTTGGAGTTGTTGTGCGCACGACGGGGAAGGTCATGTATAGGTGACGTAATAATAAATCCAATATGGCTGGTGCTCCAAGATACGGAGAACTTTTTTGTTCAGGACCACCAACTATGGGTATCAAATGAAAAGGAAAACCGGGTAGGGTAGCTAGTAATCATAAATCCAATATGGCGGATGCTTAAACATTACAATATAAGTATCAAGTTAAGCACAAAAAATACGCTGGGGAAGGGTTCTGTATATGTGACGTGCGGCATTGCATCGCATGCTTGACACTCGCTAGTCCATATATATAAATATTAGGAACCGTTGACAGGTGGGTGTGGAAGTCCAAAGGCGCTTTGGTCGCCACTTGCTGGAGCTAGGCGGCAACAATGCCATCATTGTCCACTCGGACGCGAACCTGGACCTTCTGCTAAACGCGGCGCTGTTCGCGTGCGCCGGCACCGCGGGCCAGCGCTGTACCACCACTAGGCGACTGCTTGTACACACTAAGGTAATTTGAAGTCGTAAAATCGTCAATATCTCCTTAAATATATGTTTATGAACCTACTACCATTTCACCTAACAATAATTTTATGTACTACTCTTTAGCTGCGTCCAGTGGTTTCACCGTTTAATTTGATATTTTTCCGAGATAAAAATAGCCTAAATTACTCTGAAAAGTCTCTACTGCCAATAAAAGTCCCGTCAAAATCAGTTGGCATTTCGTAGATTAGCCTGCGCCTAGGCAAACAGACAGACAAAAATTAAAAAACTCGTGATTTTGGTAGCATAAAACATTGAAAAATTATATGAGTAAGCAAAAGCCTTTATTTTGAATTTTCAAAAAGATACTTCAATTTTATTTATTTGTATAGAATTATAGATATTAGGTTATTTTGTGATATAAATGCTAACAAGTAATATATAAATGCCCTGTTTCATTACTTCACTGAGATATTGCTTTCTGGGTACAACACATTTAAAAAAGCTTGTCTATTCAGCATAAATAGGTACCTACATTTAATTACAATATCTATCTAGGCGAAAATATGTGAGATGATGAGATTTGAGGAAGCGAAACAAATATGTAAGGACCGCGACGCTTGGCGCTCTGTCCTCTCCGACTACCCCGTTGGGGATACAGCGTATATATATATATAGGTTATATTACGAGTTTAAATATTTACTTAAACTCGTAATATAACCTCCGCGATTGCTCAGATTATCATTAGTTATGAGTATGACTTTCTTGGCGGACGTCAGGCCCTACATATAGCCATATCCGTCGATAATAGTCGCCAGTTTACGCGAGTTCATGGCACGTTACCGCTCCATAATTTTTAAATTAAAACTTCTTATTTTCATATAGTTGTTATAGCTCTGCAAAGCCTAGATCTCGAGATATAAGCCCTACAAGTTGTGTCATGTGCCTTTCGATAATCCACCTTATTACTTTGACACAAGGTCCAATCGTAACAATAATACATTTGTAAAAGTGGCCAATTCTGTAATGTTATAGCAATTAAAAAAAAATTTGGGCAATTATTTCAAACTAAGAAAATTGGAAAATTTACTGTCCCTTTGCTCATCACATAAAAACTACTTAAGTTTTCCGGGCAGTTCAGTTACAGTTCCCGCCGAAACGGTTCTTTATAAAATATCTAAAAATACGGGAAATTAACGCGATTACCTTTTATTTGGCTTGATGTTTCGGCTGAGTTGCATCGGCCATAGTCTCGATTTCTTTATTAGCTGCACATCAATGGCTTCATAATAGTTTTAATGATTTCAGTTAGCCATAAGCAGATATTGTATTTTCAGTAACAAGAGCGATATAAAATGGGTTGCCTGTGTTATTATTGGTCCGTATATTTTATGAAAAGTCTGACGCCTTTCGCCTTTGTACGAAATTGTTGTGAAGTAGCCCTTAGTCGTTAGGTAGTCGTGTACGGATAGCAGAGGCAGACTAGCAGTTTTGGCCGCCCTAGGCCGTGTAGTACCAGCCGCCTTCTTCTCAGCTTCATCATTTACTGAGACATATATGTTCTCATCAATGTATTTTTGCTACGATTAGCCGCCCCTAATATCTGGCCGCCCTAGACCCGGGTCTAATCGGCCTTAAGGAAAATCCGCCTCTGACGGCAGACGAGACTAGAAAATGGGAGTATATTTCATCTATAATAAGTAATAACTAATAACACATATTCGTATAGGATGTATCTAGTTAGTCAGAAATATTATAATTTAAACTTCATATAAAATGAACATTTGCAAAATAGAGTAAACCACTTTACTTGTACATCCTTGTATATCAATTTCAAAACAATTGATTGATCTGATGAACATTAACCATTTTTTATTTACAGTTTAATTTATTAAGACAAGAAAATCTTTTCTAGGTGTTCAATGAAGTCGTGACACGTTTGAAGAAGGCATACGCGAGTGTTATCAGTAAAATCGGGGACCCACTATTAGCCGAGACTTTGATCGGTCCCTTGCACACGCCCGCTGCCATCGATGCGTTTTTGAAGACAGTCGACGACGCCGTTAAACAAGGGGGGAAAATTGAATTTGGGGGAAAGGTAAAACGAATATCGAACGAATAAATTGTAACAATTGAGAAACATTGTACTTATGTAATAATGTACTAATTAAATGTTTATGTACACATTACCAACAAAAAAAACACAACTTACTGGATTATAATGCCCTAGGACAACAAATGAATGAGGGGTAATTGATTTGCCCATTTACGTTTAGTAAAAGCCTTTTTACACTTAGATAATTTATTTTTAATCTGGTTTCGTAATAAATCCAAGCGTTCTATACTTAGAGGCTCCCCCATAGATGAAAACACGTCTCGTTTGAAGTTCCGATTGCATTTTCTCCTGTATAAGAGACCAACATAATATATGCAACATACATATTGATGAATATTGAATACATTTAGAAAGTTTTAAAATCATACGATAAGTGTAGGTACTTGAAGAATTACTTAAAAATATACTAAATTTTGTAGGTAATAAAGTAGAATATTCTGTAATAAGCTCCATACCGCATTTTACCATCAAATGGATTCTTTTGTCCAGGTGATACAACGCGAGGGCTACTTCGTGGAGCCGACCATAATTACTGGCCTACCTCATGACTCTCCCCTAGTTAAGTCAGAGTGCTTCGCCCCCATCGTGTATTGCATTGAAGTCCCAGATCTGGACACCGCAATCAAGTACAACAATGAAGTGGACCAAGGACTTTCTTCGAGTCTATTCACAGAAAACTTGGGCAATGTTTTCAAGGTTTGTACACGATTGAGACTGCTTTAAATAGCGCTCCCAATTCAAAACGCTCTACTATACCTTTAGCTAGGAAATGCTTAATTGCAATTAGAAAAAAACTATTGAGTTGATCGATTGCTACGGACACAGATTAATTAGTTACTAGCGTAAACTATGGATTTCAAATTTTGCTACAATAAGTAAACTGATAAATAAAACCATAATAAATTTAATACAAAGAAAAACTTATTTTATGAAATAATATTAAATAATCGAATGTCAAATCGATAATGAAACGAATATAAAAGGCAGTCTCGACTGACTCTTTATCGCCTAACCAAGGAGCTAAGGATAGAAATTTAAAATTTGGAGTGGGTGTTGTTGTTGCTAAGGTGAATGAAAAGGCGTGACAAAGTTTGTGTGAGAAATACTTTGGTGGTTCAATTTACTTGGAAGTTACTAATGCTCTTCCACAAAATTAATGAAACACATACTTGGACGTCTTTTTACAAAATTCAACCCTTAAAGGGAGGGGTGGTGTGGCAAACTTTGTATGAATAGTAATATTTTTGTAGTAAGATTTATTCAGATGAGGAACCAATTGATATCGGTCTATGAAAGAGAGTGACAGAAAGTTTGACTTGATGTTTTTTCATCTTAATAGGTATCTTAATATTAGACATTATTATTTTTTAAATTGTGATACAATATTACATTTTGAGACATCTCGTTTTTGCTTTGAGGTGAAAAGTTACGGTTCATTACCACATTAGCCAATCACTTTAAATTAAAAAATAATTGTTCTAATGGTGCAACTACTTTATTTTTAATGTATCAAAAACAGTAATTTATCTCAACTTAATATTGTTACAGTCGAGATAAACAGAACGTACAAACTCCTTGTGTTGGCAGTATTGTGATAGTAGTAATTTTACATTCTCTTTCAAAGACATATCACCAAAGAGACTCTTTGGTGATATGCATAGTCTCGTGCAAAGATAATGTAACATTACTTGGTCTCGTGTTAAAAATGTAATACGGTACATGACATATGCAGCTTTAAGTCTAATTAAACATTTTGTTCACAGTGGATTGGCCCGCACGGATCTGATTGCGGAATTGTAAATGTAAATATCCCTACTAACGGCGCTGAAGTGGGCGGAGCTTTCGGTGGTGAGAAAGCCACGGGCGGCGGCCGGGAATGCGGTTCAGACTCGTGGAAGAACTACATGCGGAGGTCAACAGTTACCATTAACTACTCCGGTACAATTAAATTGGCACAGAACATTAAATTTGGAGATGAATAGCATTTATTGAACTATTAAGTCATAATGTTATGTTAAGTATAAAGTTGAAGACTGATAATGTTTTCTATTTTCTAGTTTTACTGTTTGCATTTTTCCTCTCATTGATTCAACCAAGATCACCTTCTTTTGGTAAATTATTACAGTAAATAAATTTTTTTAGTGTTATTTTAAAATAAGAGAATGTAATGAAAATAAAAACTAAATAACAGTTTAATCTTTTTTTTATTTTCCCAAAAGATATTTTTAAAACAGTTTATAAAAATGTATAATATTCGTAGCTTAACCTATTAACCTTAAAGTATTTAATTGTAACTGACATGTAAAATAAAATTACAGACCAATTAATCACTATATTTGTATAAATTCCAAACAAAACCTAAAATAATCATTAATTATTATTAAAAACAATTATTTTAGATTTATTTAAAGAAATGAATATTAGTGTGATTTTTCCTTGGATTAAATAATTCATTGCTAAGGAATTAATTTTAAGAGCCAAAAGTATTTTTTAAACTATTGGCTTCAAAAATTATTAAAAGAAAATGTTACGAATGTGGATGATATATTCTCCAAAGATCCACAGAAATGTCTCTGGTTTGTTGTTTATGGAATTTATATGTAGCAGGTAAATCATACCGAAGTTCAGCTATAACACTGCCCCTCACTTCCCATTCTTTAATCTTCTTCTGTATGTGTGACCTACAATATTTTATATTTAAACGTAAACATTGTGAGTGTAATGTACAACTTTTTTGAAAATAACAGTTGGAATTCATTAAAATACATTAATTAATTATTATATAATATATACAGGAAGATTTTTTAATCATCGCTGTCCAAATTTTAGTATTGTGATTTGGATAAAATAATAAAATACTCGCATACCTAGGCGAAAATGTGTGAGGAGAATGATGAGATTTGAGGAAGCGAAAGAGGTGTGTAAGGACCGCGACTCCTGGCGCTCCGTCCTCTCTGACTACCCCGTTGGGGATACAGCGTGAAGTTATGTTATGTTAATAAAACACGTATTTTTTTCATTAGTATAATTCAGTACGAAAGTATTAAGATATGGCCATACAAAGTTGTCTTTAGAAAAACTACGCGTGTTGTCACCATGGGCCGTGCACGCTAGGCGGCTATGCATCGCCGTCCGCCGCTCTCTTGATTTAATTTGACGTCCTCGATGGTGCAGTGGGTTTGAGTTTTGTATCAAAGCGCGGAGTTCCGGATTCGATTCGCGGTCAGGTCAAATTAGGAAACGAACTTTTGAAGATTGTGTCGGGTCTGGGTGTACTGGGAACGCTCCTAGTAGTCATCATCTGGTTCTCATAGCACAGAGAATTCCCTAGGTTGAAACCAGATGATTAGTGTATTAGTTTTAGGTATATCTTGCGCATTTATTTATTATTACTATAATTGATAACAATCAGTTTCAAATTTTCCTTACATACTTTCACGGGCTTAGGACCGTCACAATGCAAGACTTGTGCTGTTCTCTGCGATTAGAATGCAAACCATAATAATTAATCGATAACACTGTAATTGCAATAAATACTAGGCAAATAAAATAAAACTAAACTATATCTTTTGTCTTCAGGCGTGATTTAAAAATTCGAATCAACTTTCATACAATTAATTAAAAATCTATTCAAAATTCACTTACCACAACAACTTTAAAAGTAGTTTACTTAGCTACTTTAATAAATGTTAAAAATCAGACTATGTACAATTACTTAATTAAGTCTTCATAAAAATTTCACTAAAAATCCCTTAACACAACTTTTCAATAAATTTTCAAAATGTAAACCTAGACAGCGCCTCACAGGTTTTTGCACATTGTCTTTTAATTTACTGAGCACTACGATGTCATTTTGTACTTCGTCAAATGCACGTATACGATTCAGTGTTCTCGCATTTACGATTTCAAATTGCGAAGGCAAGGAAGACGTTTTGTTTCGTACAGTCTTCGGGCTACGTCCAAGCTTTCGCCACTTAAAATGTAACGTCGCATCATTTCATAATACTCGCGGTGTGAAAACATTAAAAATTTATAAAAAGCGCGACACACAAACACGATAACTCAGCACAGGTTACAAGTTACAGATGCGTGGGTGTGTGCGGGCGACTGCCACACTACGCCGCGTCCCGCTCCCGAGAATCCCCGCTATATCTGTGCGTCGCGTGGCCTAACTGATTCAGTGCATGCCACGTGCAGTCACACAAAAAAATCCACGAATACGTACTTACTAAGCGCAGTAGTAAGCACATTTGATTTAGTAACCACACTTCATTGATAATCCTTTCGAAATAAACATTTTATTGTGAAAATTTGACCTACTTATTTTTTTTTTAAATAGTCTTCGGATGATAGCTAATGGCTAGAAAAAATATGGACACTGACAAAAAAATCTTCCTGTATATTAGCCGCAATAACCTTTAATATTTCATTAAAGGTAATTGCAACTAATTTTTATAGGCGGCCCGGCAGTAATGTATTATATTGTCATCATTCATTTAAATTAAATTTCATTATAAAAACAGATAACTGCAGAAATCAGTCCCCGGATCTTGTACTATGAATGTAAATATATGCAGTAAGTAGTAGAAACAAAATCCAAGATTTTTCTAGGAAACGATTTAAATATATGCGTATGTCTCGTATGTATGTATGGTAGGTGCGATTTAGCTACTTAACTGTTGTATTACATGATGCAAAATTCTTTTTTATTATATTTATATATTTAGTCATACAAAAATATTTAAGTATTACCTTGTTGATGATTTGTGTAAAGAGTAAACACTATCACAGCTCAGACCGAGGCCCATTTGAAGGAATTTCATATCTATACCAGCATTATTCTTAGTACCGAACGGTGGGTTCATTAGTACTGTGTCAAAATAATTATCCCATCTATAAGGGAAATAATTGTTTATACATAATATGTACAATTTATAGTTGCATCACTATAAAATGATATACTGAGATATATATATTAATTGTGTTAATTTATTTCAGATCAAAAATCAAATGTTTTGAGATACTAATAAAATTAATATTATGATTTGTGATCAAAGTTGTTATGATTACAAAAACAGTTCACAATTTTATTATTCATAGATGAGATTTTCAATGTTTCTTATTTTATTAGTTCAAGCAATGCTGCATTACACTTTAAGGACTATATTTGTACCTGTAAAATTTAGTTTCAAGAAAATCACATTGCACTGCATCAATGCTAGTGATATCATTGTCCTCGAGATTCTCTTTAAAAATCTGTAATGCATCATCATCGATCTCCACAGCAGTGACAGCACCCGAACCCAGCAGTGCTGCTCCTATACTGAGGGCACCGGGTCCACAACCCGCATCTAAAACTAGCTTGTTTTCTAGAGCTTCAAATTGTGTCTGAAAATTTGTTTTATAAAATGGTCAACATTATAAGACAAAATAATGCTCAAGTTTCCCGTCAATTCTTTTTAGTGCAATTTTTTCTTAACTCATGATAAATTTGACCATAAAAAATACTCCCTAATAGGGTTTGCTTGAACAAAAATATTTTGAATTTGATTAATATGCATCAGCAGTCGCGTGCACAGGGTTTAGCAACAGGGTAGGCAGTCAAAATAACAAATATATCAAAAAAAATTACAATTTTAATATACTTATTAATATGGCAATACTGACAAGGAATTTTAATTCTAAATATTGTGAAACATTTAACTAAATGTTTTATAATATAAATTCAGCTAATATAACTAAATATTATGAAACATTTAGCTAAATGTTTCACAATATTTAGAATTAAAATTTCGAGTGACATTACCTGACTTTTGAGATAAAAGCAACTCTGTGACACACCTGCCTGCCTAGTTTTTAATTTTTCACTTTATTAAAATTTCGAAAACACGGCTTGTTTTAGTTCTTGTAACCATACACTGCCAACAGAGCCGCGAGATACTTTACTTCAAATATGAATTATAAGAATAGAATTTTTTTAAATAACTCATAGAACAATAAATCACTTACATGAATAAAACAAATATGGAGCTTTATTTCGATTAAAGTATTAATCAGTGAACTATAAATAAAGCAAAAACGAGTAACACAAAAGACAATTTAAGTTGGAAGTGTTGAATTTATCAAAAGCAATTAAATCTATAATGTCATTGACGTAGGCAATGCCTCCCAAACACATACGCAAACTTAATTTTTGAGTATAATAGCACATATTTGAGATTATTTTGTGTACTGATAGGTGAAATATAAACGTGTTCATGATTTGGAGGCACCGGACGGACGTGCCTCTGCGGGTACATTGTATACCATGTATGTTTTATTGTTAAGTGGCATGATTGTTAAAAATAAAATACAGAAATGTAAAAATACAAAAAACAATTACAAACTGTTACAAGCAGATGAAGGACGGAAGAATGAGGATGGTAGATGACGCTATTTGTAAAGAATTGTTTATATATGGTTGACATAGAAATAATTTTTATTTAAATTGTCAGGGTAAACAGGGTCTTCGTACCTATATGAGATTCATGCCACTGTGCACCACACTACTACAGCTTAATACAATAAGCAATAGGATTTTTATTCCATTTAATTTCCATGATTCGGTTGTTCTACCTTATAGTAAATATTATGTATTTGCTTAATTTCAAATTATTGACTATTTAAAACAGTTTACTTTGTTATCAAGCAACTCTAGCGATTGGTCATTATGTTTTACTGTGATAACATGCCCTTTGTACAGATATTTTTATTTTGAAATAAATAAAACCTGTATATGAAAAGATAAAACTGTTTATAAACATTTTATAAAGTAAACTTATAAACTTATAAACCATAGGTGGGCACAGTTAATCCAAAAGTTAACTTAGTTAATCCTTAATTCGTTTACTAAAAAGTTAACTATCCAAAACTAATACTGCTTTTAGGCCGGAATGCATAGGTAAATAAGACAAAAATAAGTGGGTTACTTTTGTAGTGTCTCATAAACATTTTTTGCTACTTGTAACAGATGCTTTCTATTTGTGGTAATATCGCCTTTTTCGTCAAATTATTGGAAAATCGCCTTTCTCACATTAGATAATACCACCCACAGTATTCATTTGCTGGTGTTCATTTCGATTGCCTTTGAAATTCTGTCTTTCTGATATTGCTACAAATCCTCTTTTAGTATTTGGCGAATATCATTAAGTAGAGCCCGGTATTCCAGTTTCGGTTTGATTATTCAGTCTCATCTGATGACATTTCTCTACGAGTTTAGGTGTGTCCTCTGGAAACTTCTTGTGCTTGAAATTCATATCGGCTAGTGTAACTTTTATTCAATGCTTTGATCTCATATGCCCGAAATCTTGCAGATGATTTGGACATATGAGTTGTATTCCTCAGTATTCAGTCTGATAATATAAGGAATAAAATAGTATAAATAAATAGCTATAATTGATAATCATTTTGCATATGTGCATGTTGCTCTTCATAAATATTCTCAACTACTCCATAACAACATAGTGTTCTTGCTCACACTCACGCAATGCCTAACATAAATAACAGTTTTAAATGCATCACATTCACATGCACACTTTGGATATATCTTTGATCATTCGACTCGACGAACGAACAAGTGTAGCATGGCGCATAATTCAAACAAAATAAAAGAACAGCATGTCAACAAACAACAAATTAACGGACTAAAGTTAATGAAAGTTCAGTTTAACAAAAGTTAACAAGAGCGTTAGGGATACAGTATGAAGATATGTGTGTATGTAACGAGAGCATTGACATTTTTTGAAGTTAACTTAAAAGTTAATCCATTAAGCAAATTGTTAACTTCGTTAATTAACGATTAAAGGATTAACAAGTTAATGCCCACCTTTGTAAATAACAGCACAAATTTTTACCTGCATTGTGTATAGAGCGATAGCTGCAATTTGAGCAGGTGTCTCATATTGCTCATACTGAATTTTTGGTTCCGAAAACCCTTTCAGATCCTGTAAGTGACTCTGCAAGCTCTTCAATTTCATGATTGCTGACATTCTGAATATTATTACTTAGTATCAAATCTAGGCAGTACAGGCAAGATCTGATTACCAAATGATGAATCTTGAGAGACAAAGTAGCCACAAGACGTGGCGTTGGCGTGTTGTAGTGCTGCACGGTGACTTGTGTTCACTATATTTGCCTCAGGTAATTGTGGGAAACCCTATAAAACCATAAAGTAATATCATATACTATTTATAAAACAAAAAGGATATATACATAAGCAGATTCTTTACTACAATAAAGTGGAACTATTTTTCTGTGCCACTACAATACTCTTTTTTTTTTAACTTTGTCCTCCAGTTATTCATAGTTAATAATCACATTAGTTAATAGTAAAATACAACATAATACACAGTTTTGTAGTTTTTGTCACTGTCTAGCAATCTTAAATAAAATACAACTTCCAAATGTTCTTTTTAATTTTTATGTTAAATTTTTGTAATTGAAAAAAATGTAACAATACACTTACAGCAGTAGCTGACACTGGTGGAATAGAGCACATAGGCAACTGACTAACAGGGCTCGGCTGTGTCAGAGATATTGTGGTAGCTGTTAAAGGAGCAACGGCACCCTGCTTTAAAAGCATTTGTTTTTTCAACTGAAGTTCTTCCAGAATCTTCCTGTTAGTTATTTCTAAAACATACAAAAACATTCAAATTTTTATTATACATTAAAAATTAAAACTACATAATTATTTTAATTAAAGTATTTAATTGCATTATTTCTTCAGTACTATACTAACCTCTTTGTGCATTAGGCTGAGGAAACGCCATCTAATATTATAAATGTAAAATATAAATAAAATCTTTTAATACATATAATATTTATTAAGCGGAATCTATAGTACACACGAAATAAAAATATAAAAATGAAAATAGAAATAAGAATCGGAAGATTGACGGAGATGAAATCACGGAAGATTTATTTATTTATTTATATTTCTTAGGGCATTGGTAACAAGACCATCACGCCTAATGACGTAACTTCTGAAGAAATATTAACTGTCCCTAACATTCCTCTAGTAAAGTGATAGTAGGCTTTACTGAAGCTAAAAAGGACTTCTTGAAAGAGCGCGAAAACTTCAGCTTTTCACTTACACAGAAGTTTAAAACACAATATACTACGAGTATCACTATTGTACTTTAAAACTCCTAAAAATGTAAAAAATAGAAAATCTAAATAAAATGACAATCTCACTTCTCCCGTTCCCGCCAAAAAGTCCCAATCACGGAAGTATTTATTTATTTTAATTATAGTACGAAAGTAAACAAATTTTTTTTTTATATTTCTTAAGGCATTGGTAACAAGACCATCAGCCTAATGACGTATGGAGAAACACTAAGTTCCTCCAGTAAAGTGATAGTAGGCTCTGAAGTTAAAAAGGACTTCTTGGAAGAGCGCGACAACTTCAGCTACACATGTTTATTTAGATTTCCTCCATTCTTTTCACTTACACAGTCCTTCAAAACAATATACTATCACTATTGTACTTTAAAACTCCCAAAAATATAAAAAATAGAAAATCTAAACAAAATGTCAACCTCACTTCTCCCGTTCCCGCCAAAAAGTCTCACATCCAGGGTAATCAATTTTAGATCAGGGTTACCAGGGTAACCACAGAGTTAGTATTAGTTACTACGACCCAGTTCTTGCAATTTACTGCAAATACTTAATCTGTGCTTGTAATACGCAATTTTTCGCTTTTTGAAATGAAACTTCTCTAGCGACGTGTGAGAGAAATTTTATAGCAATTTAAAAAAAGAAAATCGTCACGTTTTTCTTTTACGCGCCACCTTTCTTCCTATTCCATTACGCGCCATCTTTCTTTCTGTCACATTTTTTTTTTGTAATTATCATTGGCAAACTTCGCTATCGCGACGGCGCCATATAAATAAAGAAGAAGAAAAAGAAGTTATTATAATGTTTTTAAGGATAAAAGAAGTTAAATATTAATTTATACTTTAAGTAATTACGTGTATCAATTAGTGTTATAAGCTATTGTTCTCCATGTAGGTGAAGACACCCAATATGAATGCTACAATCTAACCTATTCCGGGAAAGCCACGAAAAAATTTTCCGCGCAGACGAAGTCGCGGGTACAGCTAGTATCTATATAAATAAATTCGCCAGTTATTGAAATCGATGCTAAATGAATGTGCAACAACAAAAATATTATAAGTTTGGTAGGCTTGACACCGTCTACAGAAACTGAAATTTAATTATACAGTTTTTGTTGACTGGGACTATTAGGTTTAGTGTTGGTAACTTGGTGAGAATGTCTTTCTGAGCCAACATTAGCTAGAGTAGGTTAAGACGTCACTAACATTCCCAATTACCTACATTTCCTCTCGTTTTATCCCTTTTCACGGGCTACCTGGGGTAGTTCGGAAAGATGTGTCAGTAACAGACGAAAGCACGTCAGTTATCGCTGGGTCATCATATCGATACCATACGGCACATCATCTCGCGGACAATCACCTACAAAAGGAACTCAACTCATCGCAAATCATCCTATCATCTTTTGACAATATCGCACGGAAAATCAGCACATCAGCTTGTGGAGGACGGCAGCTAAGAAAATTACGACGCGTCTATAACACCTAACACGCGAGGGCAATGGCGAATCAGGTTAGCCCTTTCATTTCCTATCTGTCGCCCATCCAGGGATAATCTGGGGAAATCCAAACTCATGAGAAATACAAGGGATGTCCACAAAAATTAGCAAAATTGGCAAAAAAATTTTTTAATACGGATCCACTCAGTTTCATGTAAGCATTATTTCATTGTATCGGACAAAAAGAGAAAGCCGAAGTTGGTCAAATTTAATAAAATATTTTTTCGTACAATACAGTAAGGGGTAATCCAAATCTGTAGGAGACTATGGGGAACTGTCTTAGGGATTATTCGGTCTCTTTCGTGAAGACAATTTTGGCTTTATCAATTATTTGATCAAGCGGGAGTTATCCATGACAATTAGTAATTATTTTTTTTAATGGACATCGACTCGGTTTCACGTAAGCGTCATTTCTTTGTATTTGATGAAAAAATCTGGATAGCAGAAGTTTATCAAATTCAATATAATTTTTTTTCATGCAGTAGAAGAATTCTATGTACTATAATTGATTTACATGTAAACAATTCATTCAGTGACAAAAAAATTGTGGGCTAAAAAAGTGTTCCATTTTTGAATTTTGTGTAGGACGTATCGACACGAAATTCAGTTACGGAACATTGAATGAATTGTTCCCTAGTAAGTCGACTATGACCATACATTCGATTTTTCCACTGCGTGAAAAAATACTTTAAACTAAAGCTGTCCAGATTTTTTTCTTCGCATCCGATAAAATCATTATTACGTAAAATGGGGTCGATCTGCATTAAAAAAAAAATTTGTCAATTTTACTCATTTTTATGGACAACTCAACTTACACTTGTCCTAAAAATTTATAATGCTAAAATTGTTTTCGCAAAAAAGAACAAACGGTCCATAAAATGGTATCATCTACGGATTCGAATTTCCCCATACAGTATTGTATGAAAAAATTTTTTATTAATTTGACCAATTTCTGCTATCCAGATTTTTTTCTTCCAGTACAAAGAAATGATGCCTACATGAAACTGAGTCGATCAGCATTAAAAAAAGATTTCGAAAATTTTACTAATTTTTATGGCCAACTCACGCTTGATCAAAAAACCGTTAATGCCAAAAACGTTTTCACAAAAAAATACCAAATGGTTCCTAAGACAGCTCCCTTGTGTTGTATGAGTATCTCTCATGGATTCGGATTTCCCCATGCTGCTCCAGTTAAAAAAAACTGTATAATTAAATTTGGATGACGATGCCAATCCTACCAAACTAATAAACTTTCTGTTGTTGCACATTCATTTGGCATTGATTTCAATTACTGTTGAATCTATTTATATAGGTATGTGTATAGTACTTATAAAATTATTTTTATTTTATTACTCATGCGGATAAACCACAAACAGTATCTAAACGCACATTTTTGCGGTTGACAAGTAGAGTCCTTTTCATGAAAGAAGTCCCCCAAATGCAGCGCTGTACTCGCGTGACATAATGTTGCCATTTATGACTAAAAAATTTACCTATTTTACATTTAGCATATTTTATGTAATTTATCAAATAATACTATTTCCTGCATACTTCGATGAAACAATATAAGCTCTTAAATTGTATTAAGAAATAAATACATTATAGATAGGCTGTAATTTCATTACTCTAGCCCATACTATAACAATAGTTCAGATTAGTGAAACATGTATATTTCTGATAAGTCAAAAGTATATTTGGGCATTTTTATCAAAATGTCTACCAACCCACTCATGAGATGACCCATGCAATAAGTCCAAATAACTAACGTTATTATGACTCTGTAAGTGTCGTGTTATTATTAAATAGTTTCAAATGACTAAAGTTTTCTTTTTTACTATGTTGTTAGGTGAAGAACTTAAAACAAAGTAATAAAAGCCGACGATTTTTGGTCATGACCGTTACCGAAAACAGGGGACAGTACTGGGAAACGTAGGATGCCACATTTCTGAGTTTAATTTTATTATTTTGTTTTAAGTTAAAAAATTACAAAAATCTAACACAACAAACTAACTCGATAACATCGACGAACGACAACATGGCCGACCTGTTAAATTTAGTTCCAAAAATCACCGCGGGACTTCTTTCATGAAAAGGACTTTAGCTACTTTCTCATTTTACAAATATAATTTTCTCTATGTTTTACAATTTGAATGCGACAAGTTTACTCATAGAGAAAATTATTGAGTGTGCTTGTCGCACGCAAATTTTGCTTGGCACAATAATTTTTTTCTTTTTTATCTAAATAATAATTTTTCTATAATTTTTCTTTGTACCGAAATGATCTCCGCATTAGCAATAAAAAATAGTATCTGCAACTCGTGCGGTGTTGCACAATATACTGTTAGTACTTGAGTTTTGATTAGTAAAGGATAGATATTTTGTACTTTTTAGTGTTTTTTTTGACAGGCGGTTCTTGGACAAAATTTTCGATCCATGAGAACAAAAATGCCTTCAGCAAACTACAAATAACACTCACCCCGAGTTAATTAAATATACCCTCACATCAGTATAAATACATTTTAATTCGATAAAAGCACGTGAGTTTTTGGCGGGACTGTATGGGGAGTGGTCGAGTGTTCGTTTTAATTATTTGCAAATCGTTTTTAATGGATATTGTAATATAAATTGGCGTATTTTAGTGTCAAAAGTATCTACGCTGTTGTACAATATGTGGAATTGTTAAAATAACTGCTTATTCTGTAGTGCGATGTTGAGATTTTTTTAGTGGCTTAGTCTGCCTCAGCGGATCCTACTGGAAAGACTGCCTCAATTATAGAAGAGTAGATCCCGCTTTTTCAAGGATACTGGTACGACCATGAATCCGGGTCCGCGGATGGCAGTTTGGAAATTTGGTACCCATTGACGAACCGGAGTTACGGAGTGTGCGGAGCTGAATCTGATGACTGATGTAGTACAAAAAAAAATCGTTCCAGCTTCTTTAAGTCCCGTGTCCGTTACTATTTACCAACTCCTTGTGTGCGCGATCCGTTCTTGACGCGTTCCTTTCCACTCTGCTGGAATATATTTCTATTCCAAAGGATACGTGTCCGATTTTTGTTTGGATGTACATCCAATAGTACCATTAGAGATACAGGTCCGCGGACACTTATCTATCCAGACCTACCCATCTTTAGCCTCAATATATTTGCCGCCAGAAACTCCAAAAAACATTAAAATATATTATGTCAACATTTTAATGGAGTAATGTGAAGAATATGTTTATTACTGAATACATCGGCTGTTATGGACAAAAAACACTGCTTTCCTTCTCGAAGGAAAATCTACATACAAAAAAAATATAAATTGAAAGAACGTAAGTAAATAAGTATAAGAATAATATTGTTATCCCACTTGCATAGAAAAGTTAAATGACAAAACACTTCATATTTATACAAAAGCATTTATTTCAAAACAATGTATGTAGGTAATAATATACTTTCTGATTCTTGGCAAAACAGTCTCACATTAGCAAGTCAACATTTGGCCTTTTTAGAATAAACATAAGACTATGCGCTGCCATAACTCACAAATCAATAAAATTGAAATATCAATTAGATATAAAGGAGCGTAACGTATAAAAATTATTTCCGTAAATCTAATTGCAGTTAACATTGCATCGGGTTGAGCAATCTTAGATTAGTTTGTTTACATTATCGTAAATTATTCTATGTAACTAAAAGGGAACATTATAACATTACTAGAATTGACTTTTAATATCAGCACTATATAAAAAAATCATCTACTTGTATAAATATCAATAGTTTTTCACAGACATGCAGACGTTAAAGTCCACAATGAGTTTGTGGTAGGTATTGTTATTGTATTTTATAAAATTTGTCAATAAATGCACAACAAAAAATAAAATTTCAGTTGCCTTTGTCTTTTATGATTACAAAAATATTCATATAACAATTTAGAAATAATTATAACAGTTTCCTTATAAAGAATTTGGAATAATATTGCACAAGCTCAAAGCTAAAAATGATTATGTGCATTTTTATAAATACTATAAATGTAGTAACGAATCAACACGACTTTTTATAATAGGTATGCTAAGCATTAGACTTTATGACTCATTTCATGACACAATATAAGTGTAGGTAGGTGGACAGCAGACGACGACAAAACGGTAACGAGAGCGTCGCACATCTCATGCGACGCATCTCACGCCGAGAGCTGTCCCCCCACAAACACAACTAATAATAAACTCTTGAACTGAACACAATGCAGTCGATTTTATGAGATCGGTCTATAAGACCCCTAAAAACAATAATAATTCTTAGTATATATGTATAATATATCTAAGGAAATCCCTCAACTTTCAGGAACATTGCTAACTCGTAACATTTCTATGGATGTTAAATATCGTTAAAAAGTATTTTAAATTATTAGCCAGGTTATTTTGTGAGAGAAGATGGAGTGCCAATTCCAATACGCCTTTGTCTATAACTGATTAGAACTAAAAACGTGCAATAATTGTAATTTGACTAAATTGCAATATGTTAATAAATATTACTTCGTCAGATATATACCTACTTAGCATCTCTACAGATGCAGTAAAATTGACTCAAGTATTGATTTTTATCTAATCTACATATAAAACTAAAAATTCCACTTAAAATAGCATACAAAAGTAAAGAAAATCAGTAAAACGTAGAATATAATATTACGCATGTATAATGTACGACGTATGTATAACATTATGTAAAAAGATTTTACTTAAAGACTTTCTTTAAAATTTACAACTTTATGAATGTAGGAAATAAAGTGTGGCTTTGTAAAATATTTCGAATAACATAACAAAGCTTGAAACAGAAACATTACAAAACTAGAACGACCACATTGTGTCCCACTACCGTCATAATCGAGTGTTGATTTGTTTGAAATTATTACTTTCACAGCACAGGAACAAACACATTCTGGACTAAATAAAATCTGAATAAAAATTATAACAACTTTTTTTTAAGACTAGCACATAATTTTGGCACAATGCTGCGCTTTAAAGAGCACAGTGGCATTGATGTTGTTCTCTTCAATAACACATAACAGGTATTTAACGTTAATGAAAATTAGGCATTATGTATTCAAAAAGATCTGAGGGTTCCATAAAAATATGCAAAGATATAAGTCAGGAACAATGACATTATATTATAGAGCAAAGCAAAATTATATAAAAAAGCATCTAACAGTATTTTGTGCCCAATGTGTCATGTTCGATGTACATTTTTTAAGTCTATTCAAGTTATGAAACCCTAGTAAAAAGCCAAATACAGAATAATAATCGTTCACCGTAACATGGACAGCTGCCATATACAATAAGAAAATGCAAAGTCGAGTAAGTAATAGTATATTAAAATTTAGTAAAAAAATACCATAATTATAAATAATATTAAAAAACTTAGTAAATAAATTCTCTTGTTCCATTGCTCATTCAGTGCTATCAAAACAGAGTGTAAAAATAACTGTATGCTAGCAAAGAAAGCAAATAATTCATAACAGCTTTACCCTGTAATGAAGTGGAGGTATTTCTTCAAGTTTGGCTTTTTTTATATCATATTTTAATTTAGACTATGTACGTATAAAAATTACACTATATAGGGTAGAAAATAGAAGCCCATAGCTCCATCTATTAGCGTACTAACATATTTCGTCGCCCTTGGCATATCAAAGATAAATCGACATATCAATAATAATGGTTACTTTTATTTTTACACCCTGTCACAATGAGTATTTTGTCTCAACTACATTCTTCAATCCAAACAAACGTACTTACACTTTCCCTGTAAAAATATATAGTCTTGTAAAAGAAAACTTTAGAAACCTCATAGGTCGTCATTAAACACTACGTGAGAAATTACACAAGAGCTTTAGGATACGACAATATTGCTACAAGTTAACTTATCATTTGGCACTAAATTAACATATTGCATCTCGAGCATTCGTCACAATTCAATAATTATAATATGATACTCTCAATAAAACTCTTAAATTCTTTTCGCTAAGATTACAATTAATTTTTTCAATTCAATATTTTCTAGTGATATAGTTTTCTCATTGGGCCAAAAATTCTAAAATCTATGTGAATGTGTATGAACTGACTATGAAAGAAATACACGTCGGTATTTATTGAGCAAATTTCTCGGGCCATACTTTTCGTAATGGGAACGAAATGGCCGCACTATCAAATAAGAAATAGTCACAAAATTCAACGAAATAGACAAGACTCACGGCAAGTAAAATTTGGCAAAATTGAGCATCAAGACTTCGAATTGGCATCGTAAAACTAATTCGTTAGTAATAATTTTAATAGGTAGCGCTGTGTGACTACTACAATATCCTAACTCTGATAACGGTAACTTATTCATAGGTACACCACTTAAAGATGACTGCTTAATACGTGCAGTGATACAAGTCATTACGCGTACAATAAACGTACAAAAATTGATTGCGAAAAACTAACACATACTGTAAAATGATATGACGTATTAAATGTGAGACATTATTATTATGAGGATATCTTTTTAACGTTCAAAAGAACTCTAATTATCGTGGACTTTTCAAGAGACTTTAGATAATTTACTAACTACGTATATAACAACTTGGTTAAAATAGTATTTAAAAATTAAAAATTCGTTTTTATCAAATAATAGTTATTGCTTTTTTGATATGATAAATATACACATCTGAGTGCAGACGCGCTTTAGGACCGCTAGTCACCCGCAATTGACTTGTCGCGTACATTTTGAATGTACCAGACGTAACTGTTCGTGTTCCCGAACGAGCGAGCCAACAGTTTACTGTCACTTAGGACCAATTACTTTACATAGTTACAGATACACTGTACACTTGGTAATATTTACGTAATAACTCTTAATAGTATTTAAAAATATGACTGCTTTATATCCTTCATGATCACAGCTCTCCATAGACTTTACATTATCCAAACCTTGACACACTCCAAAATAAATTCTTTATCTTTACACCTATAAAACGAAATGACTACAATATATTCTATGTTAGTTCTAAAAATTATGCCATTTTAATATATTTAATTTGCAATTGCAACGGTCCCTCGTTCAGCACTTAAATGCCTCATATACAAATTTTAAAGTAACCTTCAAAAATGACTCTTTCTAAAATAAAGGAAGCAAACAATTACTAATAACGTCGAAATAAATTTAGAAACAAGCGGCAGTGTTCGCGATATATCGTGCAAATAGAACCTAACTACGAAAATGTCTTAGGAACCTGATAAATTATTGCTAGAGCTTCAGCACAACGTATCGACGTGTCCCTCCCCTCTCCCCCCCCCCCCCCCCCCCCCCCCCCCCCTCCCCCCTGCCCTCACTCCACGAACGACGAACGCACCCCCGGCGCGCCGGCGGGTGCATAACGACAGATAAAATCTTATCAGTAGCCAATAGAAAAATATCACCTAAATAAATATGAAATATTTTACACGGCGACTCGCGACGCCGTCCGTCGTCGCGCCGGCCGCGCTAATAAATATTATAAATCTTTCTATACAAAAGAAGGGAGTCGTCCGCGTCCGCGACGGCACTCTATAAGAATTCTACAGCTAGTGAGTGGGCGCGACCGCTCCAGCGGCGGCGAGCGACGTCGTTACAGTTTCTCTGTTTTTGGTAAAAAATAACAAGATTATGATATCGATATGGTAGAGACGTGTGCGGCATCACTGCGGCGCGTCGCAGTCGTCCGCGGGCGGCGCGCGCGAACTCTCGCCCCCGCCCGCGCCCCCTCCCGCGCCCGCGCCCCCGCCCCCAACCCCGCCCCCGCCCGGCATCGCGCCTCCCGCGCCCTTCATCGCCTCGCTGTTTGGGAAACAATGAACAATACACTTTTTTAGACTCTCACGGCTTGTATCCATTATAACGATAAATTAACGGGTTCTTACCGCGATAAATATTTTGAGTTCCCTGATATTTCGATGCTGTTCCAAGCACCATCTTCACGGGTTAACTGGCGAGACTGCGGGTGGATATTCGAAAGCACATATTTCAGTCTACCCCCTTTTCTGGTTCGTAGTTGTTATATTTCACCATCACTACCGGAACTCACTCGATAGTCCCCTCGACAGTACACACTCACTATATCGTCACGATTTTTAGTAATCACCGGCCCCATTGTCCTTAAGCCTATCACTGGATTCCACATATTGTACAATTTAAACTCGTCCCCACGATTGAAGTTCTTGTTCCAAGAGATTTCAATGGCTTCTTTGACCATTCTGGGTATGTAACGGCGTTCTGTCGACAATATTTGTGGCTTGTGAAATTTGATCCAGTGATTAGGACCTGCCTCCAGTATATGTTCTGCAATAGCGGACTTCTGCACGTCATTATTCTTCACAGCTCTAATGTGCTCCTTGACACGACATGAAATAAAACGCTTGGTTTGTTCGATGTAAGCACGCCCGCAACTACAGTCTGTCTTATAATACACACCGGGATTTTCAAAAGGTAAATTATCAGATGTTGTGAGATTTTCTTCAAAGGAGTGATCGTTTTTATTGACAGTTTCCTCAATAATTTGGCAACTTTATCTGTTACTCCCTTAACAGATGGTAAGTATTTTGGTTGACGTTCTACACTTAGAGCAGGTAAGTGCCTCTTCCTGCGTCGAAAGCGCGCGATGTATGTGCGCGATGATGTAACCATGTAGCCATTTCTGCGTATCACCCTCTGCACATGAGCCAATTCCGTGTCCAGATGTTCACCATCACAAAGATCAACCGCGCGATCAACCAGTGAGGCCACCACTGCATTAAGATGTCGAGGATGATGGTGTGAGGTTGCATGAATATACTTGTAATGAATATACGTATATACTAGTATATAGGAAGCCTACTCACACTGATAGGTATCTTCATGCAATTTCACACCATCATCCTCGACATCTTAATGCAGTGGTGGCCTCACTGGCCAACCAAACCAACATACTTACCATATGTTAAGGGAGTGACAGATACAGTTCCAAAATTATTGAGGAAACTGTCGATAAAAACGGTCTTCACTCCATTAAAGACAATCGCACAACATCTGCGTTCACCGAAGGATAATTTTCCTTTTGAAAATCCCGGTGTGTATAAGATAGACTGTAGTTGCGGGCGTGCTTACATTGGACAAACCAAGCGTTCTATTTCATGTCGTGTCAAGGAGCACATTAGAGCGGTGAAGAATAATGACGTGCAGATGTCCGCTATTGCAGAACATATACTGGAGGCAGGTCCTAATCACTAGATCAAATTTCACAAGCCACAAATATTGTCGACAGAATGCCGTTACATACCCAGAATGGTCAAAGAAGCCATTGAAATCTCTTGGAACAAGAACTTCAATCGTGGGGACGGGTTTAAATTGTACAATATGTGGAATCCAGTGATAGGCTAAGGACAATAGGGCCGGCGATTACTAAAAATCGTGACGATATAGTGAGTGTGTACTGTCGAGAGGACTATCGAGTGAGTTCCGGTAGTGATGGTGAAATATAACAACTACGAGCCAGAAAAGGGGGTAGACTGAAATATGTGCTCTCGAATATCCACCCGCTGTCTCGCCAGTTAACCCGTGAACATGATGCTTGCAACAACATCGAAATATCGGGAAATTCAAAATATTTAATATCGCAGTACAGATCGCAGAACCCTTTAATTTATCGTTATAATAAACAATGAACAATGTTCCATTTCAACTATCTACAAATTCGTACTTAAAGTATTTTCAATATATATTTTAAACAATTATCACAGAAACTCCAAATTTAATTTATCTACAACTAAAAGCTTAACGTATATTTGATTATAATATACATAATATTTAATTATAAATCTTAGGCCTACGTGCCACGGAGGTGTAGCTTCATACACGTTTCAATATACGCCGTGCAGCTTGTGCGGCCTGCCGTATTAAAATTTGTCCACGAAGCATATTGAAAGCGTACAGTTTCTCGTTTCTCCTATTTGTAATAATCCCGTTGAAATATGTAGACGTTTTGGTTTACTACTACATTCGAAGTAAATTAGGACGATGACTATATGTGATGCATTCATACATAGAAAGAAATATCAATTGTAGACTGTTCGTAACTGCAAGAAAATTGACAGAAATGACAACGTATTTATTTCATTTCATAGAATGAGTAAAACAACTCACTACAATTAACTTGATTTTACAATACCACTATTACAAAAACAAAACATCTTTATACACCTCAGTGGACAGTAGGCCTCTTTGATTCTTGTATAGTAACCAAAACAACATATGGAATGCCGATGTCACATCGCATCAACAATTGGGTGCCTATAATTGTACAATATGGGTTTCTTGGACAAAAAATTTAATTCAGGGCTGTCTTGCCTTTGTTAAAAATATTGTAGTATCTTCCAGGTTTGAAAAGCACTTAGGTCCGTATTCCAGAACAATATTAAGTGTGAATATTCAATTGAATACAGTTAGAAAAGGATGCCGTTACATGCGATGAATAGCGGCATTTCGTTCTATTCTCAAACAGAGATTTATACTTAGTGTCATTTTGGAATACGGGCCTTAGTATAAGTTAGTCCAAGTATTTACAATTTGATATTTCTGAACTTTTTTTAATTTATTGTGTTATTTAAATGAGATTGTAAATTTTTATACATAATGACGCAGTTAATAACTATACCATCAAAAATAATAGTTTATTAAAAACTCTTATGATTTATAAGAAAAATAATAATACCGATTGTAAATATCAATAACTAAAAAAATTTAATACCTACATATTCAATTTCGTATTGAATGAATTTGACAACAACAGTAATAAGTTTGGATAACTTTAATTTGAAAGTTAACTTTCTATTCAAAAAATGTAACAAAACTACGTTGTATTGTCATCACCGGTGACTGGATTATATGCAATATGAAAAGCTTGAAAATGTATGGGAATATGCATGAAAAATGTTTAAAATATGCATGAAAAGTTGTCAATAAGAGAATAAGAGAATTTTTATTCATAAATCACCACACAATTAGTAAATTGAATAAAATATCTGACATTAATATATTATATACTGATATCAGATATTATATTTACCATAAACTTAGTATATACTGCCGTATAGACGAACGTTGACGCGTGAAGATTTTTAATTTGTCAATGTCATCCATGAAACGAATAATTCCCTTGATTATTGCGATAAATTTTATCACAATCACATACAAAACACGTAACCATTATTAAAAATTACAGCACTTCTTTGAAATAAAACAGGAATAACACAAAGTAATAACATAAGTCAATAGCGTTCTCCACAGTATGGCGACTTGTGACGATCTGTCATTCAAAAAAGTTTACAATAGCGTCTCGTTTGCTGTCCCTTTCCTACTCGTACCACTATCATAAAATATTACATTCTCACTCGCACTCTTTGTACGTCTATGCTCCAGTATATACTAAATTTATGATATTTCCATAAAACATGTAAAGTCGTCAAAATCTAAGATGCCCGTTTTGACAGCTAGTTATGACAATAGACGTTACATTTCGTATTCAAAAAAAGCTTTTTTTTCGCGCTTTAAATATTAAGTGCGAACGCATTTCAAGTACTTTTTTTTTCATGTAAATTCCAAAGTAAAATGTAATTTTTAATTGCTATGAAACGTTTTAACAATAGGGTCTGTCTTTTTTTGAAACAATAGTACTGTAACTAATTTGATTATTGATTTGATCGGCCATATTAGATTCCATAACAAAATATTAATTGAAATAATTTTAATGTCTTATTAATATTGAAAACTTAAAATCAAATAATTATTTATACAAGCAATGATAGCTAAACTCATGATTTTGGCTCTTCTTTTGACAAAAGTGAAAAAAAATTATGATTATGAAGCGATTTGTTTTATTTACAAAACTCAGGTTTTTTGTAGTCGATGTATCATTTTATCGCTTTCAACACACTTCGAAACTAAAAAATTAAACATTCTTTCACTTTAAAACTAAAAATCCAAAAAAAACAAAACGATTAAAAGCTCATACATACAACTTAGAATCGATTTTTCCAGATAATCGGATATTCAGATTACCGATTTGTTTGGTTCACGTCCCTAATTACATCATAATGACAGGTGTCAACACGGGCCTCTTAGATTTTGATGACTAGTCATCTTGAAAGTAGATGATTAAGATGCAGCTTTTTTTAAATCCTGGCCGAACTAATTTAACTGGAAACAAACTTAACTATCGGAACTCGTACAGTTACAGTATGAACATTTAGTAATACTCACTAATTGTATGAGGACCGAGCGCCGCCCGGCGAGACGTCCTCACAAGGCGGCGGCCGTGTAACCGCGCCCAACATATAATTAGTCGACTCGCTGAAACAATTCGAAAGCCTACTTCAAATTGTATTACTGCCTCGAGTGAGTTCGTTGTACAGGGTACTAGCTGACGACGAGATAACGCGTCCCGGTCAATGAGAGTTTTAAGCGATCAACGAATGGCCCCGCGTGGCCAATGAGTGATGTCACGCGGACAACAAATGACTAGTTATGAAACAATGATTACTTAGCGATAACGATTTTGATTACGATTATTGCGCTTAGTAATCTACGATTATTTCTGTTTTTTAATATAGTATGAGATAGCAGTGGCGGTATCTTCATACAAGACCAAAAGCCCGGCTTGCCTATTAAAATGCTCAGTCAAGAGCAAGTAATAAATATAAACTCCAAACTATGACAAACAGTTTTAAAAATTCCCTCACATTACTTGTCAAACGAAAACAGTAGAGGAAACTTAGAGGAAAAAAACAGGTTTTCGACCCCAAGCCGCGACCAATCAGTGCGTCAGTCGATCGACAGTAACGACCTCTCGAGGCATAATTAAAGTAATCAGTCATCTCGCTCCCACTTTTCTCTCTAATGGCAAAACTCGATATAGCGATAGCTTGTTGTGAAATGTGAGTGAAATGCACGGAATACATAAGAGTGATAGGAGAATAGCTCGCAACACGATTCAATTTCATTGCTACATAATATTTATTTGTTTGAATCGGTGAACGAGTGACACGCATTTTTTTTCAATTTCCATCATAAGTGAGTTAATTTGTGATAGAAAATGCAATAAGTTGGTCATTGTGAGGATTTCAAGTGTATACAAGTTTAAATCGGCTAAGAAAATGTAAAATCTTTGGCCTTTGCACAGGAAAAACAACTAATTTCTTCATTAAAACCTACGCCTGATTTGTGTATTACTCAACTAGTAAATTGCATAAAATATAATCAATTAGTGTACAAAACTACTTAACTCATCGAATGTGTGTTTTTTTGGCTAGTAAATAGCATAGAAGGCAATTTAATAGATCACTTTATTGGATAATTTTGTTTCTTCTCCCAGCAAGTTATATAGGTGGTACTTACTACTTATTATTAGTGATTTATATTTTATTCAAATGACGAAAATAGAATCGTTCTAGTGATGACGATTTTAAACAACTATATTGGCGCTATAAAAGACACGAATTCACAAAAACACATGACCGGAGTGATTTCTTTTAGTAGTTAAGGTAGGTAAACAACGAATTGAGAAAGTAAAGAACTGATAAAACTATTTATGCCCGTACATTTTTAACAACGAATTACTATAATATCATCAACATTGTTTAGTTGTAAAATAATGCGGGGAGCGCTCTTTCTCTCCTCTCTTCTTGTCGTTGTGCCAGTCATGATTAATAAGTAATCTATAAATACTTATTTTAGCCTTTGTTTACAAAAACTATGAAGAACATAATATGTCGGGCTTGCCCTATTAAGAAACCCTAGACATGCCACTGATAGCTACTATTATCGATAAATGAGCATGATATTTATTACCATAACAATAATTTAAATTATGTTTGCTGAGAAATTAATAATCAAAATTAAGGAATTTTTAATATTTGTTCAAGAAACATAATATTTATAGCATCTAGCTTGCTTAATCGCTAGATAATCGCAATGATAATAATCAAAGATTAATCGTGAAAGTCGATAATCGTCTATTAAAGTTTAATCGTAATCGTTTCATTACTACGAATAACGCCGCGCATCAATGAGAGATGCTACGCGGCCAACGAGAGGACTTTATGCGTCAATGAATTATCGAAAATTTGTGAACAAACCTTACGTAAACAACTCGCGGGCGGCCGTCCAGTCACGGCCGACGCGGCCTGAAGCAAGCGATTGGACGACGAGTTGTCACTGATTTGTTCACGCTTACAACAGCTTACAAGTGAAACGTGAGCGTACATATAATGTCCACATAACAAATTCCAACCACCCCAGGTAACACTGGTCGGTTGCCAGGTTGATAAGTGAACATTTACCTGACTGTAATCTAATTTGGATTATTTTTTAATTATAATGTACCGTTGAGATTTCCCAGTTATTTATTGCCGGCTACTGTTTTTGCTTCGATAAGTGCATGAGACGAGGCGGTGTCGAGTTGAGAGCGGTAAAGAAGCACGTATGGTTATTTTTTTTTCAAAGAATCAAGTGCGCTCACTCGAAAAAGTCACCACCACCGCACCATTCCATTTAGTCACTTATTTAAAAAGAAAAAAATCTTGATTGATAAAAATTATAGTGGAGGTGTCTTGACACCTTGACTCTAAACTATGTTAACTATAAAATGAAATGTAAATCAAAATTTAAATTTTAATTTAAATTTATATTTAGTTTTACATTTTCGTAGTAACGAACGGAATTATTATTGATTAGTGTAATCCTTCGATCACAGATAAATAACTAGATTCACAATCTCCCGTAAAATTTAAACAAGTTATTGTCCAATGCGGACAATAATTTGTCATATACACGTACCATATATATTTTTAATATCGTATAGTTCTATCGGTAATATTGTGTCGATCTAAAGTAGACCATACCGTTAAATCATAAGGTTGTAAAAGCTCCTAAAGGATTCTTGCACGATATAGAAACGAAATTTGTAACGCCTCGTGCTTAAAATACAATTGATGTAATACATTTGAATCGCTATTTACGTCATTTTGATTTGTTATGGAACGTGACAAGGATAAAACATATATAGATTATAATGCTAGACAAAGAACAAAATGTTGCAAGTCAGGCAATGACGTTCAGATGCAATCTACGAATATAGAAAACTTCGGAGTTGCGTTATTAATTATTATGCAATTATTAATATTTTTTTGTTTTCAAATAGGAAATTATAAGCGAGTTGTTATTGAATATATCATGATTGTATAGAAATCATAACTTTGACGAATAACTATTAAAGGATCTAAAATCATCACTAAAAAAGCTTTTGGTTTTAGTTTATTATCTAATGTACACTGTCAAGAAAGTACCGGGAAAAGATCAATAATACACGAAATGTTAGTTATTTCATCCAAATTTATTTTATCATCTTCAAAGTATGCTCCTTCAAAAACGATACACTTACGCCAACGAATAATCCAACCCTCAAAACATTTTTTAAACGCTTTTTCCGGAATTGAGTTCAGTGCTGTGCACCGCGAATTCTCCTTTATGTCTTCTACCGAATGAAAACGGGTGCCACGAAGTGGTAATTTGAGTTTAGGAAAAAGAAAGAAGAGCCATATCTGGTGAATAAAGTGGTTGCTCGATGGTATTTGTTGAGTTTTTGGTCAAAAATTCGTTCACAATGATGGCCTTGTGCGAAGGCGCATTATAGTGGTGCAAAATCCATGAATTTTCTTTCCACAAATCTGGCCTTTTTCGTCGAATTTGCTCTCTTAAACGCCGCATAACGCCCAAATAATATTCTTTATTTACCGTTTGACCTTCCGGCAAGAATTCCGAGTGCACAACACCGCGATAGTTAAAGAAAACAGTCAACATGACTTTGAATTTTGATCGACTTTGGCGTGGTTTTTTCAGTTTCGGTTCAGTTGGAAGGCGCCACTCCGAAGCTTGTTGACTAGTTTGCATGTCAAACTCGTAAACCCACGTCTCGTCACCAGTAACAATGCCTTTCATGAATGTTGGGTCGGAATTGACTCGTTCTAGCATGTCCTCAGCGACCTTATGCGATTGTGGTTTTGAAGAAAATTCAGGTCTTTTGGGACTAGCCGAGCGGCAACATGTTTCATACCCAAGTGATTACTTAAAATGGTGCGGATCGACTCGCGAGACACAGAAAGTTCGGCGGCTATGTCTCTCAAACTAGAATGAGGATTTTCAGTCACTGTTTCCTTCACTTTTGCGATGTTAACTTCAGTTGCAGACGTTGATGGCCTTCCAGAGCGAGGCAAATATTCCATCACATCTCGACCGCTTTTGAATGCTTTGTACCACTCATAAGCACGTGTTTTTGATAAAGTCGATTCACCGTAAGCCTTCTGTAACATTTTCAGTGACTCCGAACACGAAATTCCATTGGCGATGCAAAATTTAAGACAAACTCTTTGTTCGATGTTTTTGTCCATTATGAAATTCGCAATATACACTAGAATGATATAACTAAAAACAGCACTGTATTTAATCTAAACAATAGATGCAACTCAAACCCCACGCCAAAATGGAAAACAATTGTGCCATTCTAACAACAACAAAAAAAACAAAAAATTGAATTTGGAACCATAAACAAATCACTCATTCCCGATACTTTCTTGACAGAATGTAATATAAAGACACAGACAAAATGGGTACAACCGTTTCGTGTACGTTTAATATTTACAAAAATACTTGACTGAGGAGTTAAACAAATAAATATAATGAGGACACAAACAACTAACAAAAATACTGAAGAATAAATTGAATCGTATCGGACGCTATTCACATTTCATTCTTACATACTGTGCGCATTTTACTATGAATCTGTACGAAGTGCAGTACGAAAGCTGGATTTTTAAACCGGCTTACAAAGCTTGGCTGTAAGCCAGCATGTGAGAGAAAGACAACTAATTACTCTGATTATGTCTTAAAAGGTTGTCAATGTCTGTTGGCTGGTTATTGTCACTGATTGGTCGCGACTTGGGGCTAAGTATCTATTTTCTTCTTATTTTCGTTTGACAAGTAATTCACGGGATTTTTTAAAACTGTTTGATAAGCTTTAAAGTTGAACCGTAGTTTTGGGCTTGTATGAAGGTACGGTCAGCGGAGGAAAGCTATATTTTTCAATTATGAGAAAAATGTTACTATGGTCAATTTACAGTGTTCATAAGTTCATAATTTAGTGCAGCAAATCCTTTTTTACAATGTCTAACTTTCAGTACTAAAAATATATTAAAAAATCAAGCACCTGCAAGATTATAAATTCGACCCTATTAATGAGAATAGAAGTAAAAGTATAACCCGAGTAAATTAGATGTGAATATGGTGGTATGGTTCTAAACTTCTTAAGTTAAGATTATGTCATTTGGAAAATTAATTAAAAAAAAGAGTTATTACTATTACCAAATAATGAACACATTAATAAAATGATCTTAATTATTTGCCAAAAACATAAATCTGCGGCTTTTTTAGCATTCTAGAAGTGTTGTTTTTACAATTTCAGAAGGAGTACTTTGACATGTTTGCTGTTAGCTTTTTCAAATATTACAAAAACAATGTGCACTCAAATACTCATTTGAGTGCACATTTGGATCGGACGTTTTTAGAGCATTGATTGTGTGTATTTTATTTTTATTTTTGATCGAAAGTGTAATTTTCTTTTTTCAAGCGCCATGTAAAACTATTTTACTGCGTGCATCTTATGTTCAAATCAAACCCACTTATGGTAGATTAAAGACATATTGATTAACCCCAAAGATTATTTGCTCTGATACTGTTTCATTAACTCTTGATCCGCCCCGGCTTCGCACGAGTAGAAATTTTTTTGACAATAAAATAGGCCATGTTACTCATTGGTAATGTAGCTTTCTATAGGTGAAGCTATTTTTGAAATCAGTTGAGTAGTTTTTGAGTTTATCCATTACAAACAAACAATTATTGTCTTTATAATATTAGTATAGTTTAGTATGAGTATAGAAAAATGAAATCTTTTCGTTGCTAATCGCAAAACTTGAGAATAAGCTGGACTGATTTGCCAATTTTTTTTATATCTTCGTAAGAGTCCCAGTAAAGTTTTCATTGAAAGAAAAATTGGAAAAGTTGCTCGGAGAATTGGGGAAAAACTTGGAGTATTTTTTTCCATGGGATTTTTGTATGAACTCAAGATCGTAACTCACGAATAATAATATAATACCTATTGATCCACAGCAACGCGTGGCCGGCACAGCTGGTATTACATAAGATGATTCTAGTATAGTAGTAGTAGCAGTTTAAATGTGCTACGAGTATAACATAATATGTACGTCCAACGAGGGATTGACTGTCTACTGTGTATCACAATTCACGATATGCCATTAACTAGTCTAATGAAGCACGCACTAGACTGATAAGGATTAACGATGACAGAATTTATTTAAGACAATTTTTAGGGTTCCGTCATACTTTGAAAGGGAAAAGGAACCCTTATACGATTATTCACGCGTCCGTACGTCTACCCGTCTGCCACAATCGATGTCTGAGAAACTATGTTACGTATTTTCTCTCTAACTAACTCGTCAGGGATACAGTGTGAGGCTAAGTATATACGTGACATATAAAGATTGGCTTAGTGGTACATCTTTTTAACTCAAGTTAGTTAGCCTTAGTTAATATTTTAAAATGAAAGTTGAGCAAATTGAGCAATTGGAGTCTCTTAATTCGAACACTATAGGATTTAGAATTTTAAAAATTTCAGAGAATATAAACTCTTACTTAAAGTAGGTAAACATAATGAAATTACAGTCTTATAAATGCCTAGAAATTAATTTTACTACGATTTTATAACTAGTGTATGATATAGAGATGACGAATTTTTTGTATATTTATTTATTTATTTAATATAGGTTTGCCAACGGGTTTTACACCACAAATAAGAATTTTTACATATAATTAAAACTAAATATAGTGCAAATCCAATAACAGGCAAGCACGATATGTGTTTACTTTACAAGAAATTGACAATACAACATAGTGTAAATAATAACATAGTGACGGTTTTTTTAATTAATGTTAATTATTGTATATGGTTTTTTATTCATTTTGCCACTGACAAAATAGGAAGCAAGGTAATTGGTCTGTAAGACGATACTAGGTGTTGTGGTTTTCCAGGTTTCGGAATTATAGCTACTTGGGATACTTTCGAGACTTTGGGATAGTAAGATGTTCTCAAGGCACTGTTAAACAATAATGTAAGAAAAACAATAACCTTTTTGGGTAATTGTTTTAACACCTCTATTGTGATGAGATCAAAGCCAGGTGCTTTTTTCAGTTCCAATTCATAGATTACCTTCTTTTTTTCTGTTGGAGAACAACTTAAAATATGTGGGCAGAGTTGAAAGTCACTATTAATAAATAATTGGACCTCGTCATCTGTCTTTTGCGTCTTTACATTGCTATTGGATGTGAAGACTTGACTGAGAAATGTTCCAAAAGCCTCAGCCCGCTCCCGATCAGTTTTAGCCCAAGTGTCATCTTGTAATTTCAGTGAATATTGTGCAAACATTTTGTCAAAGGTGTTTGAAAAAATTATTTCAAAAAAGTTAAACACTATTTTGACAGAAAAGAAAATTATTCCCAGGCATCAATTTGGATTTAGAAGTAAACACTCAACTATCGAACAAGTTCATAGAGTATGTCGGAAAATAAGGAATGCTTTGGAATGCAGAGTACTGTTCTGCTGTATTTTTGGATGTTCAACAAGCTTTTGATAGGGTTTGGCATGAGGGACTCTTATATAAAATGAAAAAAACATTGCCACACAATATGTTCCTACTCTTGAAATCTTACTTAGAGGATAGAATATTCTATGTAAAAGTTAATGACTCAAATTTATTTTCTATGACATAAAAGCAGGTGTCCTGCAAGGATCGGTCTTGAGTCCTAACTTATATTTAATATACACTTCAGATATACCAGTAAGTGACAGAGTACTGACAGCTACTTTCGCTGATGATACAGCTATTTTAATATCTGATGAAAATCCACAAATCGCATCTACAAATTTACAAAAACATCTGGATAAAATACATATATGGATGACGGAGGGGCGAATCAGGGCTAGTGTAGCTAAATCCCAGCATGTTACCTTTACTCTTAGACATAAAGATTGCCCTCAAATAAAACTAGGAGAAAATGTGCTTCCACATAATACTACAGTTAAATATCTTGGTTTTCATCTGGACAGAAGACTTGTATGGAGAACACACATAGAAAAGAAACGAGATGAGCTCAATTTAAAATTCAGATCTATGCTTTGGCTGCTTGGACGACAATCAAGATTATCACTTAACAATAAATTGTTAATTTACAAGACAGTATTGAAACCTATATGGACATATGGAATACAACTATAGGGTACTGCTAAACACTCCAATATAGAAATTCTGCTAAGATTCCAAAATTGTATTTTAAGAACAATAGCAAATGCACCATGGTTTACAAGGAATACAGAGTTATATGAGTATCTTGAGGTGCCTACTGTCCGGGAGGTGTCGCGTTTGATAATGACTTACAAGGAGAGAATAGGCAAACACGAAAACGAACTGGCATCAAATTTAATAAATCCTTTTTATTTAATAAATCCTTCGTCTCCGAAGAGAGGATGTATGGGACAGAGTCAGAGATTAACTTTGAGGCAACCTGATATTGGAAGGGTTGGCCTGACATGACAAATTGTATTAAAAACCTAACTGCTTATGGTCCCTGGACTGATCGCAAGTTGGAGAAATCATAACAAAAAAAGAAAAAAATTTGACACTGAACATAAATCTCTGGACAATGTACTACCTGGTCCTTTAAAAAGCAACTTTAGGCGCAAAACTAGATGTTATTGTTTTAAAGAGGTACTTTAAATCACTTTATTTGAAAACGATAGTTCAAATGGGTTAACCTTTGAACATATTGTTCCTATGACATAAAAGATTCCGTCTTATAGACATGAAGTATCTTTATAACAAGTCTATTTTGCTGTATATTGCACACGTACGAGTATGTATGTATGTATGGACATAAGACTACGTCGAGCAAAATTAACAATAAATGTATAATAAAGAAATTATTTTTTAAGTAAATCAAGTTCAAGTGTACACTATCTGTGAAACATAAGTCATGGCAAAAACATGTCAATGGTCCCGTGGACGTGGACATTCTGCGATATCTTTTATTTATGTGTTTGTCGCGGACTTTGAGACAGGATGGTGTGTCATATTATGGTAAATAGAACATACTCTCTGACTAATGATAAATGGAATTACATGATGATGGCGATAACCTTAACATTGCACTCACATAATTTTGCTACAAAAATCAAAGAAAACAATCGATTAACTATCAATTGGAACAGGGCAATAACATTGAACAACTGGTTTATATCAGTTAATTTTGTTAATAAACGCTTAGTAATGGTAAAATAATGGGAACAAATTGATAATGTTTTTGTTAATAATAATAACATAGAAATCGTTTGTAGTGAGTTATTGTTCATCACCCATCACCCTATTATTTTGTTACATTATTACAGCATGAACTTATCATACGAACAAAGCTACACGCGTAGGAATATCTGTATATGATGTCATGACCTAATACGTCTTTATACATTCAACTAATTAACAGCGAAAATGTCAGAAGCACTCGCATTCCTCAGAAGTGTGAGCAGAATTATATTTGAGGTGGCGAAAAAAGTATGTAAAGACCGTGATGCTAGGTGCTCCGTCCTCTCTCTCTACCCGCTTAGGGATACGACATTAGAATAATATGTACGTATATATTATGTATTTAGCTGCATTTATTCTTGCCTATGAAAATGGCGAATTTGTACTGATTTTTAGAAATACACCAATCGCATACTAAGTACTGGCTTTTTATCAATAATAGACAATGAACTGACGGAGCACCCAATGTTTATGTCCTAAATTATCCTTGTCTATAATCAAAGTTAGAACCTTCAGCTTGGAATACAGATGCACTAACCACTCACCAACATATTCGTTATTCAAAATGATGGCTTTTAATTTTGAGCCATTGCATTTTATTTTTCGGCGTGTATAGTGTAAAATAATCAATCGTTTTTATATATTTTATTTGAAATTATTAATGCATTTCGTTAAGTCGTTCGTTAAGTTTAAGCATCATTCTCCAAAATACTGCGCCAAGTTAGATATATTTTTTCATAATTTGTATTACACCTGGCGCGACTGATTTATAGAATACTAGCTGTACCTGCGACTTCGTCCGCGTGGAAAAATGATCCTTGACCTCTTTAGGTTACTGAGGTTACCCAAGGTACTCATATTGTTGGTGTTAAAAAAAAAGTTATTCTCTATAATGGAACATCTGCCATATTAGATTTATGATGACGTCACATATACAAAAACCTGCGTATTCCATTTCATTCGATATCTATATTGTTAGTTTTGAACGAAAAAGTTATTTCCTTCTGTGGAACATCCGCCATATTGGATTTATGATGACGTCACATATTCAAAAACCTTCTCCTGCGTATTCCATTTCATTTGATACCCATATTGTTGGTAATGAACAAAAAAATTATTTCCTATTATGGAACATTCGCCATATTGGATTTATGATGACGTCACATGTCCAGAAACGTTCCCTTGTGTATTTCATTTCATTTAATACCCACATTGTTGGTGTCGAACGAAAAATTTATTTCCTATTATGGGACATCCGCCATATTGGACTTATGATGACGTCACATGTCCGGGAACCTTCACCTGCGTATTCCATTTCATTTGATACCCATATTGTTGGTGTTGAACGAAAAAGTTATTTCCTATTATGGAACATCCGCCATATTGAATTTATGATAGCGTCACATATACAAAAACCTTACTCTGCATATTCCACTTCATTTGACACCCATATTGTTGGTATTGAACAATACTCCGAGAAACTTAGAACATGACACCCATGTAGATCTATCAAAAAAAAAAAAATATTCGGCATCTTGGATTACAAAATGAACGTCATTTTCGTAATCGGCACCCCGAGATACTTAGAATTTGACACCTATATCGATTTATCCAAAAAAGTAATATTCGCCATCTTGGATTTGAAAATGAAAGTCATTTTCGTAATCAGCACCCGAAAAACCTAGAATTTGATACCCATATCGATTTATCCAAAAAAAGTAGTATTCGCCATCTTGGATTTGAAAATGAACATCATTTACGTAATCAGCACCCGAAAAACCTAGAATTTGATACCCATATCGATTTATCCAAAAAAAAAGTAATATTCGCCATCTTGGATTTGAAAATGAACATCATTTTCGTAATTAGCACCCCGAGAAACCTCGAATATGATACCTATGTCGATTTATCCAAAAAAATAATAATCGCCATCTTGGATTCGAAAATAAACATAATTTTCGTAATCAGCACCCCGAGAAACCTAGAATTTGATACCCGTATCGATTTATCCAGAAAAATTAACATTCGCCATATTGGATTTATGGTGACGTCACATATGTATCTACCTTCCCTTGCGTATTCTATTTCATTTGATACCCATATTGTTAGGGTTCAGCATTATAAAGTTCCCCTATAAAGTTTCATCCCCTTTTTCACCCCTTTAGGGGTAGATTTTTAATAAAAAAGAAAACTATGTTTTTTTAATGGAAAAGGTGTATCTCTGTACCAAATTACATCTTAATCGGCTCAGCGGTTAAAAATTTCCCATACAAAGTTTTATCCCCCTTTTCACCCCTTTAGGGGTAGATTTTTGAAAAATAAAGTAGCCTATGTTCATTCCCTGGTGTCAAACTATCTCGATGCTAAATTTTATCAAAATCTGTCCGGCGGTTTAGCCGTGAAAACCGAACAGACAGACAGACAGAGACTCGCATTTATAATATTAGTATGGATGTTCTCTCATTTTTTGTTACACTAGGCACTACAGTAAGCATTTTTAATTTATAGATGGAGGTTTATAATTGATATTATTTTTATTTATAGTTATAAAATAACAGTAATTAAATATATCTAAATCTTCATAACAAAATAAAATAAATATATATTTAATAGTTTTCTAAATTGGCACAACATGCATATAGTTAAGATTTCTTACTGGACATAAATCTCAGATCGATTGGACCTTTATGATGGGTATTACGATCCAAATTCATTTGAAATGTAATGTTATCGTATATCTCGTCTATTGTGTAATATACTTTATAACTATAGAGTGCTCTCATTCAAGTCTATAGATAAAGAGTATGTGTGTAGTGTGACATGGCTTAACCTCATTCATAAGGTCACGATAAAAACATAAACAAGAATTTAAATTATTCCTTAGAAATATATGCATGGAATTATTACACATATAACATTAGTAATAAAACACAATAGATGGAATAAGTGATAAGAAAAAACATCTTGACGTCTTGAAGTGATACTGATAACAAGTTCAAAGAATAATTTATGAATGAAATTCTTAAGGAGAAAAATTCTATGAAACCTTGGTCCGAAATCGAGTGAAAGATAACTGCGGTAGAAATGCGATCTTTTAGAAATATGTGCGGTGTCAACCTTGCGGACAAGATAAGCAGTGTTGAGATACACAATAAGAATAAAGAGAAAGACGATCAAATGCACTCGCATACCTAGGCAAAAATGTGTGAGAATGATGAGATTTGAAGAGGCGTAAGAACCGCGATGCTTGGCACTCCACACACCACACAACGATATCGTCGCGAAATATAAACATCAATAAAAAATTATATAAGAGTTCTTAAAATGTTTTGAATTCAGGCTGAAAAGTATATCCAAATTATTGTTTCGAAAATGTCTTCAATGTGGTCCTGTTTGCTATTGTTTATTGATTCATAATAAGTAGTACCAAAAGACATATGTTGCTGTAAGAATGTAAAAAGGCTTGACAATTTTTTTTTAATTTTTAGACCCGACAAATTTAGTGATTTAGTCAATATACATAAGAAATGTTTGGTTAACATTTTTTGTGTAAAAAAAACTATTAGGCATGTGTGATTCATGATTATTCACTATCATAAACTATGCGTGGGACAGTACACTCTCTATGATCATTATTTGTGCATAAATCCGGTTAATGAGCATTTTATACAGAAAAAGTCTAACGAAAACCAGACAGGGAGCATAAGATACAACTTTGACCAGAAAAATTTAAAACATTAACATGTCTGGCTACAGTCAGACGTTTGACAACCCTGTGTACGTATTATAGCATGGATGGATTGAAAGACTGAAAGAAATGGAATATGGTCAATATAATGGTCAAAAATCAGTAATGTAGAAAAAAACAAATTCCGCAAGTACGAAGTCACGGGCAATAGATAGTAACTAAATATAACGTAAAGAATTCGAATAATAACGCTTAGAAGCCGATTAAGCGTACAAAAAGGAAGCAATTTACTTATGATTCCATTTGCTAGGCAAACATAGATAGCATCTTTTGGAAATAAAATTACAATATGTGCTGCGAAATGGTGTCATGAGTCATAACTGTCATAAGTCATATGCATCATATTAAAAAAATAGAAAAATGTTGTTAATACATAATATTGTATTCCACAGATAAATAGAACATTTTAATTAATACGCTGCTAACGCAAACATGCTAACTTAATCACTTGTTTTTAGGGTTCTGTAGACAAAATATCAAAAAGGGATGATTTTTAGTTTCATGTCTTTCGGTATATTACAGACGATCTATTCCGTCATCTTCACACCTATTCTATTTGGTACAGAAACGTTATTTGGTAATCCAAAACCAGAAATAAGAAACAAACAGTGAAATAATATTTTGATCTTACTTTTTTCCTGTTTACCCTATTAGAGGTACAGCACAAGAATATAATGTATATATTTTCTTTTTTAAATTTGACATTAATTTATCACACTACTACTTTGTCTGAAATTGTATGGAACCCTAGTTAAAATTACCGGTTTAAAAAAAAAGTTAATTCATTATCTGAAAGTAATTTACATTAATTAATTTTGGAATATTCTGTTAATCAATATGTATGGTTGTGTCAGAATATCCGGCAACTTATGTATTACTTATTAATAAACACTTGTACGGGTTTATTTATTTTTACTTATTTAATTAGTTCGCCAACAAGCCCACATTTAAAACAAATATGTATAACAATTTTTTTAAATAGAATAATGCTAGGATGCAGACCTTATTACAGGCGGACAGCTTTTGAATATAACTGTAACAATGTTATTAGTTAATTTTGCAATGTTTGGTATGTATAAATTTTTTTTCAAGGAGTTTTTGCGTCAATATGCAACTTTTTATATCTTCCAAGTGTGCAATTGAAAATGTATATTTTCGTATGATAGAAAAAAATGTTATGATCACGAACACAACAAATCTTTGGCAACGCGAATCGTTATTCTAAGCGCAAATTTATTCTAAGCAACAAATCAAAAATATTACCTGGCAGTCCTCATCCGGAGCGCGGCGCAGTTCTCCTTACACTTGTAGGCTAGCACCTGCTTGATGCGGCTCACCTCCACGTCGGGGAAGTGGCGGCTGACGTAGGAGATGAGCGCGTGCACGCGGCGCCGGTCCAGCGGCGGCTTGGTGGGCCGCGACTCCTGGCCCGCGCGAGACCAGCGCTGCCCAGTCACCGAGCACGTGGCCAGCTCGATGGGCGTGAACAGCGCCGCCGCCAGCCCGCGCGTCACCTTCCGGTAGTCGCCCCACTTCACCCCGCGCAGCAGCTCCTCGCGGATCTCCACGCCCTCGCCCAGCTTTATCTGTAAGTCACGGACGGTACGGCTAAGGAAGACTATCGCGAACCGCAAATGTATACACATTGTACCCCAATTGTTCAGTAAAAGTTATAAAAAAAGCTGCGTGTACTTTATTTTCTTTCTTCATGGCATGGCGCTTTGGCACACAGATTGGTGCATTTGCAAATGTCACGTATTAATAAACAGTAGATCGCTGATGAGTTGAACATTAAACAGTTAAGCAATGCAATGCACATTGCACACGTCATAGTATTGTTATAATTCATGAACAAATGAAGCACTTTCGAAGTAAATTCGTTTTTTCATATAGTAAATCTCATCCAGTAAAGTGATAGTAGGCTTTACTTAAGTTATAGAGAACTTTTTGGAAGAGCGTGAAAATTTTCACTTATACAGAACTTTAAAATTCAATATACTAACATTTTTGTTCTTTAAAACTCCCAAAAATGTAAAATATAGAAAATGTATAGGACATTAGACTATGTAAATATGCGAAGTACATCAGCTTAGCCGTATCCATCCACATGCGTTAATTGCCTAATGCGTCTAATGGGATATCTTGCGGAATCAAGCTTACTAGCCAAACCCCTGACATGGTCCTTCCATTGTAACTTATTAGCTACTGTTAAACCGAGAAAACTGGCTGACTTAACTAATTCTAATTGTTTACCACCCAATTCTACTTTATCATGGTACATTAGAAAGGGAAAATTGAATACGTTTGGTTTTTTGTGCATTGAGTAATAAATTATTGGCAGCTAACCATTTCGAGACATCTATTAGGATTCTGTTCACCCAGGTAATATCTAGGTCCTTTCTGTCTACATAACAATGAAGTGCCATCAGCAAATAATACTGTTTCGCGTAAGTCCCTGAGCATAAATGGGAATCATTAATGTAAACCAAAAACAAAAAAGATCCCAAAAACGATCCTTACGGAATACCCATTTTTAATTTTGAACCGACAGACAAAACATCATTCACACTCACTTTTTGCTGCCGGACAGACAAATACGAGACCATCACGAGATCGAGAGCGTTACCACGTATACAATAGTATTTACACTTGCAAAGTAAAGTTTCGTGACTAACACAATTATAAGCCTTGGTAAGATCACAAAAAACACCAATGGCATCCTGGGTTCCCTCCCAAGCCTGAAAGTACAGTCTTGATCAAGCTTGTTCCCGCATGAGTAGTTGACCGCCCTTTCGTGAAGTCGTACTGTTCATTGTGAAATATCTCGTGAATGTTATAATGTGCCAGCATTTGTTTGAACATTATTTTTTGGAATATTTTAGCCAACGCTGGCAATATTGCCACCGGGCCGATAACTTGTTGGATTTAACATACAACCTGTTTTAAATAATGGAACAATTTATTGTATATACGTGTTTCATTCAATAATGTGTTATTAGTGCAAAGTACAATAAAAATATATAAGAGAAAACTTGGTAAAATATTGCGCGCACGGAGACGTGTGTGATATGGCCTAAAGTTCATAAGGAGTGCAGAAAACTACAATTTATATATGTGTTATAAATACATTAAATAAAATAAAATAAAGCATTCATTGTTTAAGTTCATACCGCCAATGTGACACAATAATAGTCATATTGCCAATGGCGACAAACACAATAGCAATTGTTAGGTTTTATTTAGTCATATTGCCAATGTCGAACAAGTCGCAGAGAGAGGAGATTATCGCCAAAGAATTTTAAAATGTTGCCGATAATTTAATAATTACCGACAGATTGATTGAGATTCGAGCTGTGAATTTTGTGATTTGTAAGCTGTCTGTCGACTGTATCTAAGGGTAAAAAAGCTTTTATTTTATATTTACAATCGAATTTCGACCAGTGAGCCACCACTAGTAATAGATACATACATATCTTCACGCTGTATCTCCAACGAGGTAGTCAGAGAGGAGGGAGCTCCATGCGTCGCGCCCTTACATACTTCTTTCGCTTCCTCAAATCTCATCATTCTCCTCACACATTTTCGCCTAGGTTTCACTAGTAATACATAATGTAATAAATAATAAAATAGACTTCGAGATATCGTCGGACTGGCAGCTTCTTCCGCCGGCGAATTAGCTATCCAGAGGTAATGTTGCCAGTCTGCTGGGCACCCTAAGCATCGATCACTTTTTAAACGGCGACTTTGAAGAAAGTTTATTTAAGATAACACTTAGTTTTAAGTTTGTAAATCAATATAAATAAAAACTAAATGCTGTTCGAAAAATTGAAAATGAAAGAAAAATTGGAAAATTCGGGAAAAACTGAGTGTTAATTTAATTTATTTAACTTGGGTTCACTTGGAAAGGACAACTTCAGGTAGCAGACATATAAATATCAGTTTATGCGTGCGTTGAACACGCATTTGAGCAAATGTTTATGTTTTCTTCCACTACATACGTATTGTCTTTAACGTCGTTCGATCATTTTGTAAATCAGCATTACTTACTTTTAATCAAATTCGACAAAGTAAGATTAAAAAAAGAAAAAATTCTTTATAGTAATTTCAAATAAACATTACCTTGTAATCATATAACTTATAAATGTGGATTCACTTTATAACACATGTCATGTTAACTCGTAAAATTATAAATTGCCTACAATGTTTTTTTTGCTTGTTTTAAACGTTAAAGCCAAGGTTCAAAAAAATTCGATATTTATAATAAACATCGAAATATCAGATATTTGATATACACTCTGTCAAGAAAGTACCGGGAAAAGATCAATAATACACGAAATGTTAGTTATTTCATCCAAATTTATTTTATCACCTTCAAAGTATGCTCCTTCAGAAACGATACACTTACGCCAACGAATAATCCAATCATCAAAACATTTTTTAAACGCTTTTTCCGGAATTGAGTTCAGTGCTCGCCGCGAATTCTCCTTTATGTCTTCTACGGAATGCAAACGGGTGCCACGAAGTGGTAATTTGAGTTTAGGAAAAAGAAAGAAGTCGGCTGGAGCCATATCTGGTGAATAAGGTGGTTGCTCGATGGTATTTGTTGTTTTTGGTCAAAAATTCGTTCACAATGATGGCCTTGTGCGAAGGCGCATTATCGTGGTGCAAAATCCAAGAATTTTCTTTCCACAAATCTGGCCTTTTTCGTCGAATTTGCTCTCTTAAACGCCGCATAACGCCTAAATAATATTCTTTATTTACCGTTTGACCTTCCGGCAAGAATTCCGAGTGCACAACACCGCGATAGTTAAAGAAAACAGTCAACATGATTTTGACTTTGATAGACTTTGGCGTGGTTTTTTCGGTTTCGGTTCAGTTGGAAGGCGCCACTCCGAAGCTTGTGGACTAGTTTGCATGTCAAACTCATAAACCCACGTCTCGTCACCAGTAACAATGCGTTTCATGAATGCTGGATCGGAATTGACTCGTTCTAGCATGTCCTCAGCGACTCTTATGCGATTCAGTTTTTGGAGAAAATTCAGGTCTTTTGGGACTAGCCGAGCGGCAACATGTTTCATACCCAAGTGATTATTTAAAATGGTATGGCGACTTGTGAGACACAGAAAGTTCGGCGGCTATCTCTCTCAAACTAGAATGAGGATTTTCAGTCACTTTTGCGATGCTAACTTCAGTTGCAGACGTTGATGGCCAACCAGGGCGAGGCAATCTTCAATCACATCTCGACCGCTTTTGAACGCTTTGTACCACTCATAAGCACGTGTTTTTGATAAAGTCGATTCACCGTAAGCCTTCTGTAACATTTTCAATGACTCCGAACACGAAATTCTATTGGCGATGCAAAATTTAAAACCAACACTTTGTTCGATGTTTTTGTCCATTATGAAATTCGCAATATACACTAGAATGATATAACTAAAAACAGCACTGTATTTAATCTAAATAACAGATGCAACTCAAACTCCGCGCCAAAATGGAAAACAGTTGTGCCAATCTAACAACAAAAAAAACAAAAAATTGATCTTGGAACCATAAACAAATCATCCATTCCCGATACTTTCTTGACTGAATGTATATCGGCGAACCCTGGTTAAAGCTGAGCGGCCACAGGTTCGCATCGCGCGGATCACTTCAAACGGATTTTAGAAATTTTTGTATATACAAGGTTGTTGTGAAATGGGGTATAAATCCGCCAGGGTTTCAATGTGTCAATATTGGCTGCTTTATTGCAGATTAATCATTACGGGATACATTTTGTTGTCCATAAAATAAAATATAATTAAAAAAATGTACAACCCTATCGTTATGACTGCTTGATGATCTACTCGTCTACTTCTAATCACACTGATTACTTGTGTCAGTTTGCGTGTCTGCAACCCAGCCCGACGAAACAATCGGCCTATACAAAGTCTGCAATATGCGGCCTCGCTAACTATACAAAGGACTCTAAAATCCGTTCGATACAGTCCTTCCGATGCGTGCGATGCGCACCTGTAGACGCTTAGCTTAATTCTCCGTGTCGCGATCTCTTCTTCAAAATTTTATGTATTCACATGTCGCGTTTCCTTTTTTTCTCTTCTGCCAACTAACAAGCCTCGTGACAATAAGGCAAGATTCATTACATCTAACATTCATTATTATTTATGTCGATATATTACACAAACTCCAAGCGAAATAATATTCAAAACTAAACCGTTATATTGATAAATCAATGATAAATATTACCATTTGAGATATTGTTAGATGTAAATATACTATGTGAGATAAATAGGCATATTCTAACACTACCTTGTGACGTGTTATCACTCACCGAGACATAAACGTGCGAGCATCAAAATTCATTTTTCCATGCCTTCAGTTTTGTTACTTTAAAGATAACCCTAAGTACGATAATTTTTATACGATAAAAGAAACAAATACATTTGTTATAAATAGCTTTCGTCTGTTATACTTTTTCTACTTTTCACATACTCACAGACATAAAACCCATGTTTTCTCTCGTACCCGTTATATCACCGTATAAATTATGTAACATCAAAAACATTATACAACGTTATAAAGTCGAGTGAGTGTCCCATTCCCGTCTGGAGATTCTGCTATGTCATCGCACCCTATCATTTGACCTGTCACAATCGTATTTATCTACACAGTGCTACGAGTAAGTTTTACAGTCACACATTATCACACACGCCACGTACATGGTGGTCAACGTTATCATTTTATTATTACACGACAACACATTTCATGGAGAATAACTGTAATAGACCAACACCAATCATGTACATTAAATGAACTAAGTAATGTCTATGGTTTTACTCGCATGAGATTACATTACATAATATGAAGAGAAATTTCGTCAATATGGAATGTTGTACCTGTCTAAAATTTTCCATTAGTGAAAATGTTAAGAGTATCAATCTGTAATTTTATTACGAAACTTATTAATATAATACACAACATTAGATTTATTCTCAATACAAAACGCTATAAAAATAATAAAGGTACTTAATAGTAAAGACTACCCCGTTAGGGATACAGCGTGAAGATATATATGTATGTATGTATATATGTAATAATAAAGAAAAAAATATTGGTAATAATATGAAAAGTAACACCTATGAAATCAACGTATGTGGCTGTTCTGCACCTTGGAAGTCGAAATTTTTTTATTGTTAAGCGTTATAGTATCATCTCTGTGTCCATCAACACCCATTTTCCTATGAACTACGAGAAGTATCAAGTACAAATTAGTATTAAATAACAAGCCTCAAAGCTTCGCAAAAAAATTAAACTACTAACTCAATGCAATTAAAAGATATGGCCTTTCAAAGCGTACTTTGATACCAAAAGATTGCCTCATTGTATGATCATTAAAACCTATAGGGTATTTTCCATTGAGCTACAATATTAAATAATATTTGACACATATAGGAAAACCTCTAACTTTTAACACAATTAAGGAACAAAATCGAAAAACACATTTCTAATTCTGTGAAATTATAATGTGTTTATTCTTAACCATTATGCGAATAGGAGCACGAATTCGACTTGCATTTGACCGGATTTGACTATACATGAGAGCCGTTGTGTCGCCGTCTCATTAAATTTTCTATGAGTAAAAACTAGGAAGAGTTACGTGGGATGCATGACCACACAAATCGTGCAATGGATGAATGCCAAATATTCTGGTCGTGTATAAAAATTTTGCATATTATACGATGATAGAAGTGAATCACTGGTATTAAACTTATTAGTCAGAAAAACTGACAAACCATTGTATAACTCATAATACGGATGTATATAACATTAAGCCGTTCTTAATTGGGACAGAAAGAGAATCGAGGTGCAATCAAATTATATGTCGTGTTTATCAATAAGTATTTGTATTTAAAATTTAGACGTCAAAACGAAACCGCTAAGTGACATGTTAGCTTATCACCTGTAGTATAAGGTGATATGTATATTGTATATATAGGACTTACATATATACATATGCATAAGTTCCTTATGGAATAATGAACCTTTCAAATGGTGTAAATTTTACAAATAGGTACAACTGTTCCGGAGATTACCCTAGACATATAAACAAAGGACTTACGAAATCCTCCTCTGCTCTCTCTCTCTTTATAATATTAGTACAGATAAATTAAGTCCAGTGTCGAGACTTTTAGTTCGGAAATTAGCGACCTAATATGAACCCAGTTACATTTTATTTACAGATCAATCAATATCCACCGCTCCATACAATTTTAGATAAAGAATATTTGTTCACTTGGCAATTGTGTTTTGTTATCTTATATACATTTAAAAATTTATGTTTGTGTGTTCATCTTCTATACGTCCACGCATCGTTCATCAGATTGAGATGAAACTTTAGTAAGTTGTTGCTTGCTTCTGAATTAGTGAACGAAGTCCCGAGCAACAGCTTGTAAGTTTTGATAGAAATTCGAATAAAAAAATTTAAAACAATATTTAATTTGCCAAATTAATTAACTGTTAACTGTTATTATGTATGTAAAAAAATGAAGCTCTTTCTATAAAGAGCTTCATTTCAATTTACTGACTGAAAATCAACTGTTACAAATTATAATATTATAGAAATAGCTTCATTCGAATAGTGCTAGCGATCCACCCCGATTTCGCACGCAAATTTGATTACGTTGCTTAGAATACTTTCTAGACCTTTCCAGTTATGTGTCAAACACACCCCAAATTGAGCTCAACAATCTAGTAGTATCAGAGTCTATTAAGTGATACTACACAGACAAACATATTTAAAAATTAGCTTATGTTTTAAGATAGAGTATCGCCTATACATATGAAAAAATCTTATCTTAATTGGACGTGTAATTAAATGCCACAACTAATAGAAGCCCATCGAAATCGCACGAGTGATGACCGACACACTTTCGTTAGATGGGTTTTATGGGTGTCCATACTGAGTGTTTTTTAACTGGGACAGTATGGGGAAATCTGGGAAAATACAAGGGAGCTGTCTCAGGAACCATTTGGTATTTTTATGTGATAACAATTTTGGTATTATACATTTTTTGGTCAAGCGTGAGTTGTCCACAAAAATTAATGAAATTGGCAATTTTTTTTAATGCTGATCGACTCCATTTCACGTAAGCATCATTTCATTGTACGGGAAGAAAAAATCTGGACAGCAGTTTTTTTTTCATTTTTTTTTATTTTATTATTCTGCTTCCCCTAACCTAGTGTCAGAGACATAATGATACTTTTGATCTTTCTTATTCTTCTTCTTTTTACATTTCTTATTCTAATTACAATTACTTATGTATTTATCGTTCTAGCTGCAATTACGTTATTTATTTATTATTCCAGTTACAATTTTCTTATTTATTTATTATTATTACACTATTTTATACTTTAAGTTTACAATCCCTATATCTATTATTATGCATATCACTTCCCTAACATGGACAGCAGAAGTTGGGTAAATTTAATACAAAAATTTTTCATACCATACGGTATGGGGAAATTCTTATCAATACAGGGGATATCCAATACAGCGGAAACGTCTCAAGGACCATTCGGTCTCTTTCATGGAAACAATTTCGGCATTATAAATTTTTGGTCAAGTGTGAGTTGTCCATAAAAATGAGTAAAACTGATAATATGATTTTTTTTGCAAATTGACCCAGTTTCACATAAGAATTGTTTCATTGCATTTGAAGAAAAAATCTTGAACAGAAGGTCAAATTTAATAAAATATTTTTTCACGAATTGGAAAAATCCAGTGTATTAAATTATAGCCAACTTACTCGGGAACAATTCATTCAAAGTGTTGCATAACTGAATTTCGTGTCGATACGTCCTACACGAAATTCTAATATTTTTTTATTAAATTTGACCAACTTCTGCTGTACCGATTTTTTTCTTCCTCTACAATGAAATGATGCTTACATGAAATTGAGTCGATCAGCATTAAAATTTTTTTTTGCCAATTCAACTAATTTTTATAGACATCTCACGCTTGACCAAAAAATAATTAATGCAGAAATTATTTTAACAAAAAAAGACCGAATGGTTCCTAAGACAGAGTACCCCTGTATCTCTCATGGATTCGAATTTCCACATACTGTCCCAGTTAAAAAAAACACTATATGCGGCAACATCTTTTATAGCCGAGCTAAAAAAATTTGTTTTCAAGTAAGGCATAACAGTGTGTGAAATGTAAAAATGGAAGTCTACTCAAGTTACATGCGCCCAAACAGACGTTCATTTATGACCTACAGCTTATTACAGATGTGGCGTGCGTTGAACAAACGAACATGCAGATATCAGTAAATAAAAACACGCCCATATTTGAATGCACCGTTGTCATTTCAAGACAATCGAAAAAATTTAATCGAATGATTAAGTTTTTTCACCACAAACATAGTAAGTAGTTGATATTATTATTACAAGATTATAGACTTACAAGCCTCGGTGTCGCGATAGTTCCCCGCTCATTCTCCCTCTTGAGCGCGAAGGGTAAGGCCCGGCGATGCTGCTCCAGCCACACGGCGTCAGGCACGGGCCGGTTGCGGCGGCTGTCCCACCGCCCCACTAACACACCAAACAACGTCAGCGACGAAATATTCGCATTAAACGATATGAATACAAAGAAACCATAGACACAATAATAAGATAGAGATAGAGAAACACGACGGTTTTTTTTTAGTTGGTTCGATTCCAACACTACTAAATCGGGGAATTCCCGCTGGACAATAGTAATAGGTATTTGCCGTGCTGTTTTCTAACACAATTGCGGCCGATTGGCTTATCTAATGTTTTGTGTTGTATTTATAGGCAGGCCGCAACTTGGTTGCTTCATTTTTATACGCGACGCAGAGTTTATGTTTTTATTATGTCTATGGGATAATAAGTACTTAATACAGAACCAGAACGACAGCGGCTTAATCTATACATTTTGAGTAACTATAATAAAAACACTCAATCACAACCCAAATATCAAAACCTCAACATTTTTAGTACTTAAATACCTTATAAGTACGTACGTACTGTTACTTATAAAAAATATTTTTAAATTGATTATTACCATAACCAAAAATTTAAAAACGGATTAGGTCACTTTCGTTCTTTTCGTTTTTCGTCCATTATATTTACTATTTAATAAACTGTTAAAAAAACAAATTAAGATTTACTTTTTTTTACAAAAATAATCCGTAAGGCAATTCGAGAAAGATGGAATAAAATTAAATATAACATAATATGTGACAAAAAGACAGAAACATCGAATTTCAAGAAAAGAATGTACTTCATGTACCTGTAGTAAAAGAAATCAAAAAATGATAAAAACAAATAAAATTTCAAATGATAGAAGGGCAAAAATATCCTTTTCAAGAATTAAAATAGAAAATACTGTATTTTTTAATACTTTATTTTTTGATATTTAGTAAAAAAATTACATTGATTTATGTACATAAAAAGTTCTAATTTTATGCACATTAATTGCACGAAATAACGAAACACATTAAAATAATATTTCGGAAAAACAAATTGTAAGGTGGGTGCCCCCATACATTTTTATAGGGCGCTAAAAACAAAATTATTTCAGTTAAAAAAGATGTAGGTATAACAATTGTACGTAATAATAACACTTGATTAAAATCAACATTTTTTTTATGGGTAAATATTTTAAATGGCTTGCTATTCAAAAAAGGCAATTAACTATTTTAATCAAACAGAGAATCGTAGAGGTATAATTCAATAATCCTATAATTACAGAATCTATTGACTTTCACGTGTCTCGAGCAAAACAAAATAAGTACGTGAAAATAAATAAGTTCCATTAATTGGTTCGCGTAGATATAATTTTACTCTGTTGTCTCTTTTCTACCTTAGTATCTTTCCTTACGCTATTTCGCTATGTTGTGCGAATGGCAAAACTATAATATTATAATAATAGCCAACGTCTACCTCTCCTGGCTCATTATCACATTTCATGAGCTGGCGACAGATCAAACCAAGGAATATTCTAAGCTTCATAATCATTTGTAAATAATGGAATCCATGATTTACGTTTTTATATATAATATTATTATCGTGTTGATAAAAATTCTAATACTATAAATTCAGAAAGTGTAAACTGTGAAGAAATTTAACATTTTGCTGCTATACAATTACATTTTGTTTTTATATTATGATTACGAAAACTGCATCTAACTTATTAATGAGATTAAAAATTAATTTGAAAAACTCCAAAACGCTCTTTGAAATTACAATTATTAATAAGTTATTAGATATATTGATTATTTTATTAATAATAATTCATTATATTATTGCAATTAAACACTAGCGCTCGCATTTGGAATAATTTGTTCCGTAATTAAACATTAACCACTCCATAAAGAAATAAAAATAAATGCGAAGTCGAAATTTAGAGATCACAAAATGAAAATTATATATTATATGAGATCACATCGTCATTCCGATAATTTTTTTTACTTTTAAACAATGAACTAATATTGTTATTCACAACCCTAATCATATTATTTTTAATAATGTACGTAATCCAAAATAAATGCTTTTTTTCAAAAAATGACTAGATGCACGTTTTTCATGGCAATTTTTTATAATATAAATAAATAAAAGCATTATATTAATACAAAAATAAGTTCCTAGATATAGAAAAAATTACAGTACTCATATTTTCAATTCTCATAAAAGAAAAATCACGTAATACGTACGCACTAGTTATACGGAAACTATGGCAAGTGATTTACACAAATACTAAATAACTTATTAGTTAACTAATATTATGTATTATTAATTCATTATCCAATATATGAATTTGAAGACATTTAATATTCATCATTACATACATTTGAGATTTTGTACAAACTGTTAACCGGGAGCCTTCCAATCACTCAACAACAATTATAATATTGTGTAAAGATAAAACTATTGTGTATAAAAATATCACTATTGTACAACACGAATCTATGTACCTCCCGGGAGCTACGTAAGTTCGCGACATCGACAAATAAAACGGTGATCGCTCACTGCTTCCAGTCGCATCTGTAGTACAAAAAAATTATACTATATTATGAAAATACATTTATATGTAATGCGACGGCAAGCAACGGGCGTGTGGTTAACGTGTATAATGTATGTATATGTAACCTGTAAATAACCTATATTATGTAAAATCAGCACCGGTCGCAACAAATGCTTAACAACAATCAGTCTATTGTCAGAAAGGAAGGTACTAGTGCGTCCCCATTAACGAGGCCCCGTTAGTCACGTCGCAGGAACGTTATAGTTGACAGCAAATCTTGACGTATTTATTAGTTCTGAATGAACACATATATTATTAGGTTTTCCTTGTCACGTTAATTGTGCTGTGGTTAACATTTTATAATTAAATAGGAACTGAACCCTAAAGTAATGAACGGTTTATTTAATAAATAAAGTATTTTTTGACAATGAAACTAAGGGAGACTCATTATAGGGCGACGCTTATGGCACTCGGTATTATGAATTTATCGCAAGGCACGCAATAAGCGGAGAGGTGTGACGGCAGATAGGCCCCCGGCGACGCTCCGATCACAGACTAGATATATCTACTGACAGTCTTCGTTACGACATTATAAGCCACATCTTCACAATGTCACCGGACGAGAAGACGCGATGATGCTCCGATAACAACAGTATGGCGAAATATAACAAACAACCGCCAAAAATAACTTTTTCGACTTTGTCGACTGCGACCGCGACGTAACATTACAAAGCTAGTATCGTCACTGACGTATTTAAAAACTGAGAATTTTCAAGTGTTCGTTTCAATCGAATCACTCATGTGCTTCTGGCGAGTGTCAGCGCTCGACGGTCCGGTGGATCGGAGCGCTGTCGAGTCTGCTCGCAGTGCGCATATCACGTATCGGTATCGGTCGTCGAGTCGGCGAGAGAGCGCGGGCTCGCACGTCGCTACTGGTGGTACCGCTGGGCGGGCCGCAGCGCGGGCAGCGGCGGCGGCTTGCGGTCCGCGGCGGCGGCGGCGGCGGCGGCGGCGGCGCGCGGCGCCGGGTGCTGCGCCAGAGTGTGGCGGCGCAGGTACAGCGGCGTCTTGAAGCAGCGGCCGCACGTGGCGCACGCCACCGGCTGCGCCTCGTGGATCAGCCGCACGTGCTGGCGCAGGTTGGACGCGTTGCTGTACCGCCGCCCGCACTGCGCGCACCGGATGCCGCCGCCCGCGCCCGCGCCCGCTCCCGCGCCCGCTCCGCCCGCTGCGGACAACACGGCCACGTTCGCACTGCCGCTCCGCGCCGCGCCCGCCGCCCGCCCCCTCCGCCCCAACTACGCCGCGCGCCGCGTCTGCCCCGCCGTCACCCGCCGTCGGTCAGTCGGTCAGTCGGTTAGTAGTCGTCGACAAGGATCTCGAAACGTTTTGTGGTGTTGAACCCGATATTCGCGGCGTCTCGTTCGGGAGCCGAGCGGGCGGAAGCCCCGCCCTCGCGACGTGCGGTGTGCGGCGAGGCGACGGCCGGCGCGGGAGGCGGGCGGCGGGCGGCGGGCGGGGGACGGGCAGCGGTGAGAGGGCCGCGGACGCGTCGCCCGACACCCGCGCGCCTAGCTACCGAACTCGCGAGACCGCGCGCGCTCTCTTTATCGACCGCGAGTATCGTTGTGTGTTCGAGGGTTCGCCGGGGGCGCGGCTGTCCGAGTCGACGAGTGCGTGTGATAATGACGTTGACGTGACATATGATATAAAATGAACATTACCTTCGGCGTTCTCATCCCGCAGATCCGCGTTCATCCCCGCCATGAGATCCATGTTTCCTGCATAAAAAAATAATTGTGAAGATATGACCTCTTAAATTATCTAGTAAGAGTACAGAAACACGTATACCTTGAAGGGCAGCAAACGGATTCGCCAGTGCGTTGTTTTCGTTGTAGTACATTTGAGGGAAACTAGAGCGCTCCTCATCACTGGCTTCTTGCTCCATAACTTCCATTTTAGGTTCTAATAGATCGGTCGCATTGAAGTCTTGACACTTATCCCCTCTCTCCGAGTCTCCGGGGTCCATGAGTATATCGCTCTCTTCATTTTTCACATCCGTCGCATCGAGATCAGTTTTCACCCTAATATTAGGGTATGTGCAAGTTTCACTATAGTCATCATTATTAGGCCTCATTTGACTAGACGTTTGAAAAGGAGCTTCTTCGTTGAGATTATTTCTGGCAACGTCGGGAGAATTCCTCGCGGAGCGGCGACTAGCGCTCTTCTCTTGGTCGTCGGCTGAGTTCGACTCAACATTTTGGCTTGCGGCTTTGGAGGAGGAGGTAGAATGTGAAGGTTTGGCGCTGAGCAAATTACGTAGTTGAGAAGGAGGAGATTTTCGATTTATTTTCTGAAATAATTAAATGTATCAAACTCGTGGATTGCGTAAACTGATAGATGAAAATATTTAAAGGCAATTTAAAACTGAGAAGCATTGTTGACTATAGAAATAAGAAGAAAATAAATAGCATGAAAAATTGTATAACAAAATTAAGTCGCATAATATTTTCACACAAAAATTATTCAAACCAAAATTAAAAACTTTACAAAAATGAATTGATTCAATTAGTGCCATACCTTATCGTTGTGTTGCGATTGATCTGTGAGACCACGTATTTGCAAAGCGTCAGCTGTGCGTAAAAATGCACTAAGTTGCGCCTGCGCAATGTTCACCTGCCCAGCGTACATGAACTGTAGTAGTGCGCGCACATGTGACACCTCGCAGTCGCGCATGAATATTATCGGATGAGGGCATGGATTGTTCTGAAAAATAATGAATTTCATTTAACAAAGCCAGGTACTAAAGATGCTTTTCTAAAATATCTTTATGGCTGTAATTGAAATGATTAGCACAGCATTACAAACATATACAACATAACTATTACATAAAGGTTTCAATTATATATCTCATGGAAACTTCTTAGTCTTTCAAAATAATTCACTTTATTCCATATACTCATGTGCATCTACCATATACTATAATCTATCTGCTATATAAATCATATATAGCATCTGTCTATAATTACAATTTTACTGTCAAATTTTATGATAGATAGGTAGCCATTTTATGACTCAATGATTTTGATTCTACCATTTTTAAAATTTTTGTCCTTTTCTAACTCAAGAACGGATTGACTGATCTTGATGAAAATTGATACGTAATAAGAACATGTGATTGTACTACACATGATAGATTAGAAACTTAGATTAGCACTTATTTTTTTAGAAAATCTACCCCTAAAGGGGTGAAAAGGGGGATAAAACTTTGTATGGGAAATTGTAAACCGCTGAACCGATTATGATGAAATTTGGCATGGAGGTAGTTTGACATCAGAGAACGAAGATAGGCTACTTTTTATCAAAAAATCTACCCCTAAGAGGGTGAAAAAGGGTATGAAACTGTATGATAAATGCTAAATCTCGATAATGGTAAAATTTGGTGCGGTGATAAGACTTTTTTTATCAAAAAGACAGGCTACTGTTTTCATGAAAAATCTACCCCTAAAGCGGTGAAATGGGGGATGAAATTTTGTGTGGGAAATACTAAAGCGCTGATTATGATGTGGCATGGAGATAGTTTTACACCTGGAAATAGACACAGGCTAACTTTTTTCAAAATCCTATCCGTAATGTGGGTGAAAAGGGGAATGATGAAAGGGGGATGAGACTTTGAATGGGATATGTTAAACCTCTGAACCAATTTCGATGAAATTTGGTACAGAGGCAGTATGCGCCCGGAGGCAATCTTTGCACTTATGTACACATACATGTGATTACATGTACGTGTACATATGTGCAAAGATCCGGGAAAGCCACGAAAAATGTTCCGCGCAGACGAAGCCTCGGGTACAGCTAGTACTATATAAATCTGTAGCGTTCCTTTGTAATTACAATTTTACTGTCAAATATTGCAATAAATAGTCATTTTTTGACTTACTGACTTCGATTCCACCATTTTTAAAATTTTTGTCTGTCTGTCTGTATGTCCTTTTATAACTTTCCCGATCTTGATGAAAATTGGTATACAATAAAAACATATGATTGCGCAAAAGATAGGCTACGTTTTTTTAAGTAAAATCTATCCTTATAGGAGAGAAAAGGGGGATGAAATTTTGTGTGGGAAATGTTAAGCCGCTGAAGTGACTATGATGAAATTTGACATGGAGATAGTTTGACATTAGAGAAAGGACATGGGTTCTTTTTTTAAAAATCTCCCTCTAAGAAGGTGAAAAGGGGGATGAAACTATGGATGGGAAATGGTAAACCTTGGTAATGACATTTGGTGCGGTAATAGACTTTTTTTTATCAAAAAGACATAAACTACTTTTGTATCAAAAATCTAACCTTAATGGGGTGAAAAGGGAAACGAAACTTTGTATGGGAAATTGTAAACCTCTAAATTGATTATGATGTGGCATGGAGATAGTTTGACACTTGGGCATGGACTTAAGACTACTTTTTTATCAATTTTCCGCGCAGACGAAGTCGCAGGTACAGCTAGTCTATAATAATATCTAAAAACTGCAGTAAATATCTGTTGGACATGCTCATGCATGTGGGGCTCCATAGCCATTCTCGTTTAAATCTTTTGAATTTTCTTCAATTTTTATAGGGTTTGTTTCAATGTTTTTGTTATAATTTCGATTGCATGTACAGTAAGACCCCGCTTAACGCTGTTTCGGTTTAACGCTCTTTTATTTGAATTGTGGGATTCCTCGAAATTGCACGCAGTGTTAGACTTCGATATCCGAACATTTGTTGATAGTATTGTAAGTATAAATTTATATAACATAACGATTGATATAGTGACAAATATTACGATTTTTAGTTTTTATCATGGGTGATAATAAAAAACACGAAAATAAAGCAACAAGAAAAAGCATTTCTATAGAAACTAAAATGCAAGTGATTAGAAGATTAGATACTGGTGAACGTGAATCTCAAATTAGTGCTGCATTGAATTTGGCAACTGAATGACTGAATGATCTGAAATGTAAACATACTGACTTAGAATTTTATTTAGTTTTATATGTATATTCGTTTATTATGTTTCTATATTTGTGAGAAATAAAATTTTGTTTTATTGTTATAAAAAACATAATAATTAATTTAATGGTAAAATAACTGACCAATTTTCTACCCATCTTCCCCTAATCTATTTACATGATGAGATAACCTCGTTTAACACTGTTTCATATTACGCTCTACTTTGTTGGAACTTATACCCCGCGTTAAGCGGGGTCTTACTGTACTACCAACATATTAAATTGAGGAATTCTTCGACTTTTTTGCATGAGTAGTTTAAAAATACGAAGTGGAGAAGTTTTGATAATAATTTTCAAAGCAAATATCTTGACTGAAGAGTTATAATCAAGAAATACAAAAATATTTTGTTGCATTTTATGAAAAAAAAAATTAGCACATTTTTACTATGGCAGGGTGCAATCCAATAACATTATTTCAACAACATTATCATCTTTGTTTTTGAGGCATCAATGTAGATTCATATAGATTAGATAGATATCTATAAATGAGAGGATGAGAGGGCTGTCACATATGGACATACAGAAGGCAGGAAGGATAGATGGGAAGACAGATCAAAACTACAAAAGTTGTTAGTTGAAGAACTCTAACAGCATAAATAATACTCTTCTCATTTATTACATAAATAAGTAACATACTTAATTTTTTAGAATGGACATACAGAAGGCAGGAAGGATAGATGGGAAGACAGATCAAAACTACAAAAGTTGTTAGTTGAAGAACTCTAACAGCATAAATAATACTCTTCTCATTTATTACATAAATAAGTAACATACTTAATTTTTTAGAATTATCAGTGTTAATTTTTTAAATTTGACAACACTAAGTACCTGCATTATTTTAGGAGATTAGAATCTCAAATTTTATCAAAAGCAGAAAATTTATGATACAGCAGTAGATAAATGATCAGTAATGATAACAGTATTTAAGTAAAAGTACTATTATAATAATAATTGATACCTATATGTATTTCGTTATACATTTTAATAATTTATTTACAACATAAATGTAAATAATATAATGGTATAGGTCAAATCAGATACAGAGAATGAAATAATAAAATGAAGATAGTATTCAAATATACACTTCTTTATAAACTAAAGTTCTGCTTTCTTTATAAATTAGAGTTTGTTTTCTTATTACTTTAAATACGTACATACATATCCTCATGTTATATCTCTAACAGAGTAGTAAGAGGGTGGAGTGTCAAGCATTGTAGTTTTTACATATTTCTTTTGCCTTTTCAAATCTTATCATTCTCCTCACTCACTTTCACCTAAATTCACAAGTGTTATTGACATTTTGACATTTCATTAAATAGAAAAAATTCTATGCATGAAATTTTTCATGCATAGAAGATACTCTAGGTTCACAGTCTACCTAATTAGGCTGCCATAAAAGGAAAAAACAAAACATTTATATTTCAATGAGTCACTGATGACAAAGACAATTAAAAAAGAACAGATATATTTCCAAAGAAAGTTCCTATTTTCAAACAAAGTCCCGTCTTGACAAATAATAATAACAAACTGATATGTTAAAATGGAATTTTTAATAATGGTAGTTTAAAATTAGGTATTTTTTATCACTGTATTTAAGCTTGTAACATATATAGTTTACGGTAAACACTTAGCAATGAATAATTATTTGGTTTCTGTGTTGATCTGGGGAGAACAAAAAATATAGTGTGCTTGTTGGTTGCTTATCTTCCCTATAGGCTATAAAATTCAGACAAGGGACAGGACTTACTCATTATAAAGAATTGGAACATGTAATGGGCTAGAAGCTACCACTGTGTGGTTGAGCTATTAAGCATAAATAATAATTATTGTGAGAAATGACATCCAAGTGTGATTTTGTTGCACTTTGATGCTCTTTCTACTGCAAATGGATGACATTAAATGACATGACACTAAAAATCAGTTCTGCAATTATTTACATTGTTTTTTTAAAGAGTTAAAAATAGCTACTACTATTTCACTTTAAACTATTTCATACTACTTCAATTTATATTTCATTAATTTCAATTTAGTTCAATATATTGAAAATGCACAAACTATTTCAACAAAATAAGATTAAAATGCGAATTAAACTTCTATATTAATTAATGCACAAACTTTATCAAATTCTGTATATTTCCATAGTCTTCATAAGAAAACAATGTGATAATATTAGTTATTCCTCAATGTTGTTTAGAATATTGTGGTAAATGTTTATACATCGATGGGAAGTGTAACATTATTATGATATTATGTTAGTTACATAGCCACAATAATTAGGTTAATTGCCTTATCTAAATTGTTGTAATAATTTTTTGTATTATTTGTTACAGCATAGAAAAAATGGACACAAAGATAATTCTCTATTGTAAGATTTAATCTTTGTACTTGTATTGTGATTCAAAGATAAAACATTGTTATATGTTTCAAGACTACATAATATAACCATGATGTCACATTAATTAATGATGTCACTTTATTTACAAGCAATCAAATTTTTATTATAATTATTACAATATCGAAAAAATCATGTTTTATGCTTAGTGCTTTACAATGTAAAGTTTCTGTACAGCTTCATGACACTAGATTATGTGCAATAAATTACGTTTGCTATCAAGCAACAAATATGTGAAGATTTCTAAGGCAATAAATTGTAAAAAATAACAAAGACATTAATACTATTCAATTCTAAATGTGACTCCTTCAAAGAATAATTATTACAAAACTACATACATTTCATTTAAACAGAAAATACTCTAATACTAGAAAAAATATATAATGTTATATTAAATAAAGTTCATTACTCTCAGTAAATAAAAAAAAAAAAACCTACATGTATGTAATGCCCAGAGGTAAAGGTACCGCATTGTATAGATATTGTGAAACAGAATTTTAAAGTAGGTACAAATAAATGAAATCATGAGTACTTAACCGGAACGCGAGACATGGCATTTGTAAGTAGATCAAGTGTTTTATACATAACAACTTTCACTAGAGTCATTGTAATGGTGACACATCAAAGTGTGGCGAGAGAAAGATACACTTACTTTGAATAATTCCTTGAAATAAGGACTACAGGCGGAGAGGACCACTTTATGGGCCTCCAGCCTATGCCCCTCGCACGCCAGGGTGACATCCACGAAATCCTCATCATCGCGTAGTGCCTCGAATTGAGAAGTTATATTCGCTTGAAAATTGTTCCATCTCAAACAGAATTGCTGGTCGCCACCCAGTTCTGTACCTTCCATTACTTATATACATAACTCGATATCCCTGCTCATTTAATTGGTTGATAAGAATAGTTATATATTGAAAATAAATATATCACAGTAACTTGCAATTTTAGTCGCCGTCTGGCCGAAAAATCTTATGAAAGAAAACAATCAATAAAATCTGTTACCAATATAAGAAAAATAAAACTTTTTAATTTGTCACTTGCGATGGTACAGTACATTCACTTTGACGTTCCGTTTTAGATTCCGGTTTTCAATCGGTTTTTATGAATACATACACCACAGATAATTATAATGCTGTTTAATATCGAACTCGGTAAATCGATTCGACACAATTACTACATATTTATTGCACTATGTATTTACAACAGAACAGAATTTAAATTAAAAAATATTAATATGTATAAGTACTTTTGTAAAATTTATGAAGAATAAAGTGAATCAATGACAGAGAAAAGAAACAGGACAAGGTACAAATTACAAAAAAAAAAGTACAGGGTTATAATTATTTAATCATAGTATGTGATGATACAATGACAAACAAAAATTATTAGATTAATTAATATTTCATATAGCCTGTTCTCCTTCAACCATCTCCTTCAAATTCAGAAGTTCGAATTGTCCAATGCCTTTCGTCTCTGACCGTATCATTTCATCTAATATTCTGAAGTTACCAGGATCAATCAAGCATATAATGTTAGCTGTACCAGCATCCCAGTTTTCCTCTTCAACACTCATAGCAAGCTTAATAACTTTATCTCTAGTTTTCCTTGCATCCTTTCCAGTCAGTAATATCCTAACTCTCATCTGTGCTCTTTCCAAAGGTATTTCTTTTTTCAAAACTTGTATTACGTCAAGTGCCTGCTGTTTGGAACTTTTATTTACATTAACAGAGAAATGTACATCTTTCATAGCTTTCTCTATAATAGAAACAGGATATGGCCTTTTCGTTTCAGGATTTACACATTTATCTGCCACGGTGGTTGCAATATCTTTTAATAACGTGTCTATTTGTGAATGTCGTTCTTTATCAGAAACCTGAAGTTCTCCTTTTTCTAAAATTTCTTTACATATTTCTGTTTGGTCATTTTTTCCGAAAATTTTTAATAAATCTTCTTTTTTTGCAACTTGCCCTTTGGATACATTTGTAAATACTGTGTGTGTTTGTAATACTTCATCGATGTCTTTCTCTCTGGAAACAAAATTTAAGGGCAATTTAAAGGATATATACATATGTAAAACATTTCTAAAATTTAAATAATAATAACTTACAGTTTACTTCTCCATGACAAAACTTTATTCCTATAACATGCTATTTCGAATCGCTTTCCACCTTTCTTTAACCTCACAATCGCGACATTAGTTAAACGTATTTGATTGGTAGGCGTAAATATCTTCGACATTTTTTAACATTGAACACTTACCAAAACTAAAATAAGATTTATTTATTATTAGTATTTGATCAATTTGCAAAAAAATAAAACAGAAAGCAGATGTGTTTTTTTTTTTAAATCATGTATTTTTTTAGGTACGGATTATTTCCTTTTAGAGAAAAGGCAAAGGTCATTCGACCATACAACCCAGTCTTATATATTTTTTTCTTTTTTTACGGCATGGCGCACAGATTAGCGCATTTGCCAATGTCACGTATCAATAAGTAGAATCACAAGCAAATTAGTTTTTTCTTATCGCAAAACATCTCCAGTAAAGTAAAGGCTTTACTGAAGTTTCAAAGGACTTCTAGGAAGAGCGCGAGAACTTCAGCTACACATGTTTATTTAGATCTCCTTTATTCTTGTAACTTACACGGACCTTTAAAACACAATACATATATGATTACTGTTGTACTTTAAAACTCCTAAAAATGTAAAAAAATAGAAAATCTAAATAAAAAGACAACCTCACTTCTCCCATTCCCGCCAAGAAGTCTAGTCTTATATTATGTATATCGAAGAATCCCACTTTTTCTAAATGATTTTTTTTTATATATTTCTTAAGGCATTGGCAACAAAACCATCAGCTAAGATTTTCTGTTCTATTTTTTTAATTTTATCATTTCCCAATTCTTTAAAAGCAAAGAGAACCATGCCCATACAACCACATCTGTGACTATTATTCAGATTTAAATTGCACTGTGTATTTGGAAAAACACTATGTCGCTACAATCACGTTATTGTACTGTTATTTTTATGTAGAGCGTATAAAGCACATGTAAAGCAAGATTTATTCTTTCTTTGTACACCTAAGTCCCTCTTTCAGTAAAGTGATGCTTCAGTGAAGTTAAAAAGGACTTCAGCGAAAACGTCAACTGTAAATGTGTACTTGGACCTCCTCCATTCTTTTCAAATGCACAGAACTTTAATGTAATATGTACTGTCATCACTTTTGTACTGAATTCCCAAAAAAGTTACCACACCTATCACATAGAGAGAACTACCAATGTAAAGCTAGATATATGAGGACTTCACTAAAGTAAATTTAAATACTTCGAACTGAGAAACTAATTTTTACAAGCAGGTCAAACTTGAAGCACGAAATTTTTTTTTTGTTTTTTTTTTACATTTACGCTAATTTCTCTAGAAATAGCAATAGAAGTATATAAATTTAACCATTTCATTATAAAATACTCTCTTAGATTTCTAGTGATACTAAAATTTTATGTCAAACCTGTGTAATATGGAGAGTAGAACGCAAAACATAATACACTAACGCCGACAAATTTCCTGTAACCGACGAGTGTCGCTTGAAGCAAGTTTGAACTAAGTTTGAAGGTTCACGCGCATCGTGCGTTACGAAATGTGCACAAGATGGCCTACCAAATAAGGCACTTTTTACACTACAGTTTTGTTTGTGAGTTTGTACAAGAATAAAAGTATGAATGTAATCTTATATAATTCATAGTAATAAATTTAAATTATAGAGAATTATAAAACAAAATCGTGAACGTTAAATGTGTAGACAGAAAACCCTATAGACTACGCCATACACCATAACATACACACAAGAAAGAGAGTTAAAAGACTAACTTATCCGCATAAAAAGTAGTAGAAAGTGACAAAGGTTTAGTATTGTCTGTCCTTTAGCACGTGCCGCTTTTTTCAAGGTCAGGTCATTGCGCCCAATTGTGCTGAACAACACAGAGTACAAAGCTAAATAATCTCGTTCTTATTGGGTTACCAAACTTTTAATACCACAACTATTTAAATCTCGATTTAGTTTCTTAGCCGACCCGTTTGTTACACTTAATTTTCCGCGGAATTTTATTATGTCAAAATATTCCACCGTATAAATATGCTATTTTAGAATTCTGATTTCAGATTCAGATCAGTTTCATTAAATTTAAAATTCTGATTTTTTAGAAATTTCATTTATTTTGCCGATGAAACAAAACAATATTTAACTTTTAGACAAAGGAAAATGCCCATTCTGGATCTAAAAAAGTACCTGTCACTAATATCGATACTGTTTGCGATAGAGAATTTATTGGCTGTATTTGTAATTTTACTAAAAGTACGTAAAAAAAAAGAAAATATATTTTAAAAGTAGTGGTTACATTTTGTTTTGAATGCATCAAGCATTTTTAATTGTGCGATGCTTATTTTAAAATGGTGAAAAAGTGCTACATAAGAACATGTATAAGCGAATCGTATGGTGGTTGTGAATTATAGTATATCCATTCATGGGTAAGCTAAAACATGCTAAAGTTTTGGATTTCATAAAAAGGGTGGCCAAAAGACAGGTAAATCATGGACGTACTACAACTACGACCACGGTAAATAATACGTAAATATTAAGAAGTCAATTTACTTACATGTGCTTACTCATCTTGTGTGGATTTGATAACAGTTTTCCGAAGAATGCTTTTACACTGTTCCTGTGTTGAAAAAAACGAACTATAAATCTGTGAACTCCATTGCGTGTAGCCTGCCATAAAAATTAGATTTTTTTTATGCACCAATTCTCGACAATTATTAAAAACCATTGTATTGATTATTATTGAACGAATCATGGTGACTGTCATCTACTTCATGCTAGGGCTGCCAGTGCATTGAGGTTTGCCTTAATGGTGGTGATTCAAGCCGATTGTATTTGTAGAAAATATTACCATGCTAGGAATTGCGGAATTTTAGAGTTAATAATGAAACAATGACATATAAATATATGTGTATAAAAGAAAAAAGAGTTAGGTTTGCAAAATACAATTAGAGTCATTCTGCTATCAGCTTTTAATGAAAATAGTTCAACATTATTCATGAAACGAATTTATTTACGACTCTTTTTTGGAAACTGGAAAACATTAGTATTTCGCTTTCAAAGTCAGAAGAATTCGGGAATCACTTCTGAGGAGTTTAGACGTTTGGCATTGGCAGTCCTGCTCAACATTGAGATAGTAATACCGTCAAACGTCAAAGTCTAACTGTCATTCGATCGATGTTTCCGTCTTTTTTTAATTGTTGTTTTTCGTATTTGCGTAAATTCCTTCTCTATTTTGTGACTTTTGGCTTTCATAAACGGATTAGAATAATCTTTTACTTTAATTGTGACCTTGAATGTAACTCCAGATTGATTATGTCTATTTTATTGTGACTTCCGCGATGAAAAACAGACTCCGAATAGTTGCTCTCCTGGACTGCATTGTATTCGAGTACAGCATAGAGGGTTCCGAGCCATCCACGACAACAGATACTCTGTGCATTATTTACGGCATACGTATAAATAAAAGTTGACAATGCCTGGTGTTGAATCAGGACATGAGAGTTACAGCTTTACTCACCGAATAAATTCCACCTGGCATAGTAAGTAATATTGCTATTTATTTCGAGCCAAGTGACGTGGTAAAATTCGGATTTTAGGGTTCCACATCTCAAAAGAAAATCCGAAACCTTTATTTTGGTAAATCACGTTAAAAGTGGTATAATACGATAGCTTAAGTAAACCTTACTATACGCTTATTTCAATGGACGTTTTACCACTAGCCTTCATTTAGACAGCACTGGGTACCTAATATGGCAGTAACTAAGGCGAGAATGTTATATTATTGTTTAATATACATTTTCATCTCTGCAGCAGTTATTAGACATCACATAGTCACATTCAATATGTGATTATCATTTTTAGATAGCTTTGATCACTAACAGCTGCTTTGCAATTTTGTGAAGAAAATGTTTGTGAAGAAAACAACGTCAAAGTGAAGTTTGTTAATTGAATGTTATCGCCAAATTAATCTCTAGTTGCTATGCTGGGCTGAACCTTGGCCAGTGCTGTTTAGAAAAAAAGCCAGTGCCGAAAGCCATACTTCATAACATTACAAATTCTTTTTAATTTGTTTATGAAATAATACGACTTTTCAGTTTCAGGTAATTGAAGATTACTATCTTATGCATAAATCATGAGTTCACATGTACAAATGATGAAAGCAAATATGGATATCTCGAGAGAAATCATATCTATGACAACTTGCAATGGTAATCCTTAGCATATCTGAGATTCTGCGCAAGTTACTTCTTAGCATTCCTTTCTTCATTTTTTTAATAACACTGTTGTGCAAGCCTGTCCTACTGCGTATCTCTTTATTGCTTGTTTTGTCTGCAAGGGTGACATATTTCACACACATATTTCTAAGAGATCGCATTTCTACTGCATTTATCTTACTTTCACTCGATTTCGGGCATATCCAGGACTCACTACTATACAATAAAGTTGGCACCAAAACCGCATCATGTATGGACATTTTGGCTGAGTTACATATATTCATACTGCTTACTAATGCGGATAGAGCAGCGTTCACTTTATTGCCGGCTGCTATTCGTCTCTCCACATCCAACTCGCATCTTCCATCCCTCGAAAAAGCACTCCCCAGATATACAATTTCGTTCACCTGTTCTAGACATTTTCCATTTACCCATATTTCACACTTTGTCTGTACATCTTCTCTTTCAAACACCAGAACATTAGTTTTATTCACATTCACATTCAATCCTATCACTTCACAGGCTTCTTTCATGCACGTAACTAGTGTCTGCAACTCCGCTTCTGATGGTGCTATAAGCACAGCATCGTCAGCGTACAATAGGCAGCTTACCACTGTACCATCACATATCATACCACTCATACTACCTTTCAATGTCTGGAGGCAACTGTCCAAATAAAGCACGAATAGCCAGGCAGACATCACGCAGCGCTGTCTGACGCCTGAACAGAATTCGAACCAGGGCGATATGTCACCATCTATCCTTACACAGGCTTTGTGGCCTCTATATAATAACCTCACAGCCTACAGTAAGGGGCCCTCCACGGCATATTCGGCAGAAGACTCCACAATTTCTTTCGCACTACTCTATCAAATGCTTTTTCTAGATCCACGAAAGCACAGAAAACTTTCTAACCTATGGTCAGAAACATCCCCACGATAACGCGAAGCGAGAAAATCTGATCCATATGACCTCTATCGTTCCTAAAACCACCTTGCGCTTCCCACAAATATCTTTCAGAAACATCTTTCATACGTTCAGTCAATACCTTGGTATAGACTTTTCTTGCTAAACTGACCAAGCCGATGGTCCTATAGCACGCACACTCCAAATGAGAACCTTTCCCTTTATAAAGAGGTACTATGACTGCGGTGCGCCAGTCCTCTGGCACCTCTCTCTTCTGCCAACAAAGGTTGCACAGTGCACAGAAGGTATCCCAGACCCTAGGAGCACCATACTCGATCATCTCAGCAGTCACCTCATCATTTCCCGCAGCCTTTCCACATTTGAGACTTCTTATCACTTTTTCGATCTCTTTCATACTAATGGCATCCTCCAGTCCCTGACCCGAGTGTGGCAATTCATTAGAATCGCTCTCAGTATCAGAGACGGAGTCGCCAGTCTCATACAGTTCTCCATAGTATTCACTCCATCGCTGCAGAACATCTTTTTTATTTGTTAGCAGGCGGTTTTCTTTCGAACGCACTTTATTCATTCTGCAAGGTGCCGGACCACTTCGGTACTTACGTACTTCTTTCCAAAATAATTTGGAATTTTTCTCGAAGTTGTCCGACATCTTGTTTTTGTCTAACACCCTACACCTTTCACGTTCTCTTTCACTAGTGCCTTCGTTTCTGCTTTCTGCAGCTTATATCTGTCTTTCATCAAATTCTTCATACCACAGTCATTTTTAGTAGCAAGGTAGTCTCGCCATGCTTTCTTCTTCTTATACACAGACACTTTCACCTCATCATCCCACCACACATCACGCTTTTTACCATTAGCAATCTTATTCATTCCACACACTTCTGTCGCAGCCTCGATCATGCTATCCCTAAGGTTCTGCCAACATTCTTTAACATCCTCGCTCATCACTTTCAATCTGTCATCAAGCTTACCGGATAATACTCTTTCATATTCATTCCTGGTGGTCACGTCTTGGAGTTTCGAGCTTTTAATACAACAAACCGCTGCAGGTTTGGACACTACGCGATGTCGCCATGCCGCAAACAGACCCCTTATTCTATTTAGTACTAGAAAGTGGTCTGTTCCCAGATCGGCTCCTCTGTGTGCTCTCGTGTCCATATCTTACTTTTCAAGCCGGCTGTCCACCAGGAATAAATCAATCGTACTTCTTTCATTTTCTCTTTCCCTCGTGTACCGAGGAATCCTTTCGTGCTTAAATAAGGTATTAACAACAAAAAGATTCTTTTCCATACACAGTCCTAACACAATACTACCAGCATCATTCACTCTCTTATCTCCATACTTGCCTAGGACAGATTCAAATCCTGTTCGAGCTGTCTCGACCCATTCATTCATGTCTCCACACACTATAATTCTCTCATTCTCTTCAACCGTCGCTTCCCTAAGATTCTCCCAAAACTGCTCTAGCTCGCCCGAGCCAACAGAGGACACTCGGGGATACACCACTAAAACAAATATCCTCGTCAACCCCGTCTTTGTCTTGAGACGCACTCAGAGCAGTCTCGGAGTTACACATTTATACTCAGTTACACAATTAACCAAACGAGAGGACAGTAAGACGCCTACCGCTTGGCATCCCCTTTCTTCTTGCGGTAGTCCTGACCACAAAGCGATGCTTCCTCCAGGCGAGTTGACAAGTGCACTGCCCTTTCGCTTGGTTTTACTCAAACATAACACATCCAATCTTCTTTCTTCCATAATATTAATCACTTCATTCATCTGCTCTTCAATCCCACCTCTCACATTCCACGCAGCTATTCTGTACTCCTCCCTCCACTTCCCGTCGCTAGGTGCACAGCGTGTTGGGTGGCGGTCCCCAACGTCGAACTGCACTCTGCTCACACCAGCGGGAACAAACCAGTGTACGTCGCTTTCAGGGAACGCTGAAAAGGGGGATGAAATTTTTAATGGGACATTTTTAACCGCTGAACCGATTAAGATGTAATGTGGTACAGAGATACACCTTTTCTATTAAAAAAACGTAATTTTCTTTTTTTTATTCAAAATCTACTTCTAATGGGGTGAAAAGAGGGATGAAACTTTATAGGGGGTTACATACTATATAATATACTATCCATATTCATACTGCTACGAGCCGAGGGTAATAAGATGCCGATTAAGGGTGCAAAGAGTTTATTTTCCTTCGTGCTAGCAGATGTCAAGAACACGCGAACTTAATTACGGCGGTCGCTAGTCTTCGTAGTCGCCCCCGAAGTAGGTACTCGCGTTGTAGTCACCGAAGGTACACGCTTCACTCAATAACAACGTTCCCGAATCACAGAGTGCTTCTATCCAAGGTCGTCGCAGTAGTCGTCGCAGTAGTCGTCGCAGTAGTCGTCGCAGTAGTCGTCGCAGTAGTCGTCGCAGTAGTCGTCGCAGTGGTCTATGTAATTCGCTTTGATGTCGCCTAGATCGCTAGTTGAAAAACACTGACTCGGCGGCGGACACGGAGCTCTATTTATAGTCGGATAAAACGAGGGTGGAACTTTCTAGTTATTACGCTCGCTAACAGTAATTCGACATTGTTCTCGACGCCGCCTGTTTGCATGAGTCATAGGTACATGACACGTCATCGCTCGGGAATATTCTAGGTGCAACTTTGTTCTTCTTTCTTAATTTGACATATACCATTCGAAAGTAGACCTTAAACCTAGCAATGCGTTTTTAGGTCATAATTCTGGAAAGCCTAGGTCTCGAGATATAAGCACTAAAAGTTAAATTTTTAGTTTCACTAAAAATCGACCTTATTCCTTACGCATAGGGTTCAACCGTAACAATACTAATATCCATACTAATATTGCGAATAAATGCGAGTCTCTCTTTCAGTCTGTCTGTCTGCTTGGTTTTTTGGTAAAATTTAGCATGGAGATAGTTTGACACCAGGGAATGGACATAGGCTACTTTATTTTTCAAAAATCTACTCCTAAAGGGGTGAAAAGGGGGATGAAACTTTATAGGGGAAATGCTAAACCGCTGAACCGATTGTCATGAAAAGTACAGAGATGTACCCGAAAACCCGGTACAATATGTACCCGAAAACTAATGTAGACCACTTTCTTTTTCAAAAAACGACATGTGGTTTTTTTGTGTATATGACGTTATCATAAATCCAATATGGCGGATGTTCCATAATAGGAAATAACTTTTTTGTTCAACACTAACAATATGGGTATCAAATGAAATGGAATACGCAGGGCGAGTTAGATGCATATATGATGTCACCATAAATCCAATATGGCGGATGTTCCATAATAGGAAATATCTTTTTCGTTCAACACCAACAATATGGGTATCAAATGAAATGGAATACGCGAAGGCGAAGGTTTCTGTATATATGATGTCACCATAAATCCAATATGGCGGATGTTCCATAATAAGAAATAACTTTTTTATTTAACACTAACCATATGAGTATCAAATGAAATGGAACATGCAGGGGAAGGTTTTTGTATATGTGACGTCATCATAAATCCAATTTGGTGGATGTTCCACAATAGGAAATAACTTTTTCGTTAAACACCAACAATATAAGTACTTCGGGTAACCTCGGTAGCCCAGAGAGGTCACGGAAAATTTTTCCACGCGGACGAAGTCGCGGGTACAGCTAGTTTATACAAGGTGTTACACGAGTCCACTAAATCCCTGTAAGGTATTGTAGCATGTCAAGTAGAGAGTCCACCTATGAGGTTACAAAAGTCCTCCTGTGATATTTTTATTTTGATAAAATTAAAATAATTTTAATGTTAAATGAAAATATCGACTAAACTGCCGGCATCACTATTTTGAGTTCATGACCCATATACAACCCCAGGGAGTAGTGAATTACCAGCTAACTAACTCCTTTGCTAGGCATCTACCAGGCTACCAGCGGACCACGCCCACAGCTAGATAGGGATAGCTATATGTATTGTTAAATGCAATGTGTCGTCGGCAAGCGGCTCGCGGCCGCTACATTTAAGCCTACTGTAAGCAATTAAATCGCACGTTACTTAACAAACAAAAAAAAAATAAAAGATACTTCGCCTAGGTATGCGCATACCTAAGGGAAAATGTGTGAGGAGAATGATGAGATTAGAGGAAGCGAAAGAAGTATGTAAGAATCGAAAAGCTTGGCACTCCGTCCTCTCTGGCCACCCCGTTAGGGATACAGCGTGAAGATATGTATGTGTAAAACCTACTTAATAAAGAATAGGTAATGAAGAATACAGATCCACGGCGCGTGCGGGCGTTCGTTTTTGAATATGGCCATTGTGTAGACGGTTTATTTGCGTATTTGCCCATTTGACCCCTTTGATGTGCGTCGAGAAACCGACAAGCGCACGGTAACGCGTATTTGGTATTGGCCATATTTGTCAAATAGGCAAATAAGGCCAATACTTTGTCAAATATACTGTCCACACGTGGTAATTGTTTGCCAAATATGCCAAATACGCAAATACATATAGCCATGTGAAGTGCCACCTTTACGTTGTTTATATAGATTGCATAAGCAGCACGCACCGACAGGAATAAAACAAACATGCATAAACTCGTTTATCTCATTCGACGTTCAATCGTGCTCAACAAGTCAGAACAAGTATTCTATGAACCAGCCGATTGATACAGGAATGCCCAATTCGGGTTATTTAACAAAAACTTGTTAAAACAAGATTGCCCGCGGTCTATTATCTACGAAAATTACCTATCTGGGAGTACTAATAACTATTAAAATGCAAAAGTGTGTCTGTTGCCTTTTTATTTGTTTGTTTGTGTCTACTTTCATTTCGAAACGGAACGACCGATTGACATGATTTTTATTTTGTATATTCAATAAAACAGGACAGATATATGAACTACGCGGAGAGAAATATCGAACCGAGTTTGAGCAATCTTTTAATTAATATCAGTTGATGTTCATAAGTTGTAGTTGAGAGTCGAGAGCTCATGCAGTCGTTGTCTAAGATGCCTCCTAGCTAAATGAAATTACAAATCACCCCTCAGGCCTCTAGACACCGCCCCCATTTTTTTCTGGGTCTCTTACCCCCTTTAGGCCTGCAGCGCCCACAAGGGGGCGTTATCGCCCACTTTGGGAAAGGCTGATTTAGAACATTATCAGCGGCCGATTAAAAAACTGTCTTGAAATTAAAATTAAAAAAAAAAATGTGGAGTGACCGAGTCGAGATTTGAACTCACAACATAATAATGATTTCCGAAAATAACACACAAAACAGTAAACAAATGAGCTAAATACACATTGATGTAAGGTGCCAAAATTTTGTATTTAAAGCACTGTGAGCAATAATACACGATGTCTACGTAACATTACATAATTCGGAATATTATAATTTCTAAATTCAAGAGGAACAAGTGACACAGGTATGTTTAGCAACACGCCTCAGCGATCACTGTCGAGTCGCATAGAAGTGAAAGAGAAGGAACTAGCTTTTTTCCCCATAAATTCTGTTCAGAGGTTAATTTGGGATTTTTTTTTTATCAAGAAAATTTACTTTAAATGCTATTTTTCCTGGCTGCTTGATTATAAATATCATGTAGATTCATATATATTTTTTTCAACAACTTTGATCGTGTGGTTATTGCTAAAAAATCACCGTAATGAGGCCTGTTTGCGGCACTACGCGCCTTAAGCCCTTCACTCGCATCATCCAAGCCATAAGTCTCTCTAATCTGTGATCCAAGCCACAGATTTAAAAATGGAAGCAGATCAAACATAATTCACTTACACATAGATACCGTGTAAGTAATAACACTGTCACTTTCATTGTAGTTTAAAATTGTATATCTTTATCCTTTTCTTTCATTTGTTGCAACACAATGGCACACATAGACAATTCCGAAACCGTGGCAGCCGCCATCTTCCGCTTAAGTCAAAATAAGCGGAGTATGGCGTCTATTTACTTGTGTAGTACGTCACATGTTTGATGATTAAATATTTCTTGGTGTATAAACATTATTTTGGTTATTTAAAGTGTAAAATATGGTACAAAAGTGTTGTAACCCCCAATAGTTGCAACGCCTCATGCAGAAAAGCCCTGAAAATCACGTTCCATCGGTAAGTAAATCTGATGTTGCAAATTGTTTGATTACTGCATTCAGTTAGCTGTTATTTTTGCATTTCGTGGTTCCGACACTTAAATATGTTGGAAACTATTAAAATTAAAGTTTCCTTATATTGTTTAAGGTTTTTTTATAGGTTTTTTATATTTTTGTACCAAGTACCTAACCAATTTTGACATTATTAGTACTTGTATCTTAAAGAGGGCCGAATTCAGAGAAAACTGAGTCTCGTAATAAAATTAAATATTTACAGACAGGTACCTAAGGTTAAGCAACTATCTGTTTTTTGCAACAATCTTTTGATTTTGATGTATACCTTGTTAATTTCGGGTTTCTAAAGGATGAAAATCTTCAAATTTTTTGGTTAAAGAAGTACATAAGAAAGGCTACATAGAACAAACTGGCAGCCCAATTCTGGCAGTGTTTTGTGCTCAAAACATTTTGAACCCCATTTGTAAATGTAAATGAGATACCTGTAAAACCCTGTTGTTGTTCGACCATGAAATTTAACATACCTATTAAAAATGAACATGCTATCGTCAAATTAATCTCTAGTCGCTAAGCTGGGCTAAACCTGAACCAGTGTCGTTTAGAAAAAAGCCAGTGCTGGAATCCATACCTCATAATTACAACATTATTTTTAATTTATTTATAAAATAATACAACTTTCTTGCTTCAGGTAATAGAAGATGGACTTTATTATTCATAAATTGTGTGTTCACATGTAAAAATGGTGAAAACAAATATGGATATCTCGAGGGGAATAATGACAAATAATACCTACGATTACTTGAAATGATAATCCTTAGCATATCTGACATTCTGCGCTAGTTACTTCTGGCACACATTGAAAAACAGTGAAATGATGTGTTCGATGCACATCTATAATGAGTTCTTAGATAATGTAATAAGAAAACAATCCGATTAATAAATAAAAGACTGAAAACATTCTTTGTTTTATTGTGTAAGCTATTTTAGTTTTTATTCTCAATGCGATCGATCACCCATCGACTATCTCCCGATTTCTTTTAATGTTTGAGTTTTATGCGTAGTTTAGAGAAAATAATAATCAAAGGACAAAGTAATGAAGAGTTATTTAATAATTTTATAAAACATTCACTGACGCTTATCTCCTTAGAAAAATAGTTAATGATAACACTCGTCTGATATAAAACTTGTTCTATTTTCTCATAACCAAGTCTCTAACACTTTCAGTAAAGCAATAGTAAGTAGGCTTTACTGGAGTTACAAAGGACTGTTAAACAGAATTCCTCCAATTCCTCTCACTCGCACACAACTTTAACGTACAATATACTATAATTTTTGCACTTAAAACTCCCAATAGCAAAAAAAATATCAAATCTGAATTTTGAATAAAATGCCAACCACGCCTCTTTTGTTCACGCCAAAAAGTCTAAATTCAAAACTTTCACTTCCCTGATTATCAAGTTTCCCGACTTTTAAAAATATATCGTTTATGTCATTAAACTTCATGTACCCACATAAATCGAACCGCAAGCAAGGTCATCACAATGTATATGCGGCACTCCTTAATGCGGCCCTGAGTTCTGTATATGGGTGAGTAATATCTGTTAGTGTTAAATTTGCCACGCATTTTGAACCAATAGGTATAGTCTGCTTCCATATCTTCAGAAAACCGGATACCAAATAATACTCCAAGTTTAGTTACCGAACAGCCAGAAGATCCTTACCACCCTAACAATAAATGTCCGCCGACGCCTTCTTACGTGACTTCTGCCGCAACGATCACTGGTTCGAATCTTGTCGTATCGTCGTTAGCTGAGAAAGGGGAATCTCGCGAGATAGATACTCGTCAACTAACGACTGGTGCCTCTGCAGAAATGGCCTTTTATGACGTGCGCGCCAAACCTTAACGGACTCGTTCTAAAATTAGTTATAAGAAATGTTTGTGAAATATAGGGGAAAGTTTGTAACATATGTGTGCGTAGCTGCGTCTATGCATCTGGCTTTAATAATGTAATAAAGTCATTGTGCAAATAACTAGGCTTGTCATTAGTCGTGTCCCGTGTTCGCATACACAACAATAAACAATGAAAAGATACGCAGTATGACAGGGTTGTACAACAGTGTTATTGTAAAAATGAAGAAAGGAATGCTTAGATGGTCCGGGCACATATAAAGAATGAGCGATGAAAGACTGACGATAAAAATCTACAGAGCGAAAGTGAGTGGTGAAAGAAGCTAAGGAAGACCAAGGCTGACTTATGAAGATCAAATAGCCAGAGTGTATGCCGACAGAAATGTTAAAAGCGCTCACATCATTATCATCATCATCATATCAGCCGAAAAACGTACACTGCTGGACAAAGGCATCCCCCAAAGATTTCCACAAAGACTGATCCAACGACTTGCAGCGACCTTCACTAGATCGTCGGTCCATCTTGTGGAGGGCCTGCCTATCTAGGCGTAAATGTGTGAGGAGAATAATGCGATTCCAGGAAGCGAAAGAAATGTAAGGACCGTGTCGTTTGGCGCTCCGTCTTCCCTGACTACCCCGTTAGGGAATACACCGTGAAGATATTTGTGTATGTATGTCTATGATAAACTTTTCAAATTGACGGATACATTATCCTTTTATTTTACTCATATAGATCAAAAATAATAAAGAATGAGAAAATAAAGTACCTGCGAAACGTATCTTTGTTTGGGTTATTATTGTAATCTACATCACAATTTAACACAGGACACGATACCATTACTCCTTTTTTGTTTTTGTAATAAAATTTAAGACGATTGTGAAAAAGATTTACAAAGCGGCAATCAGTATCATTAGAACTCTGCTCACTTCTGTTATAAATTTCAACCATTAATTTTCTACTTACCGATGAAAATTGTCCTCTTTGAAACTTTTTTTTACGACTGTCGCTATCACAGCACTACAGTGCAATTTGGTATTGTTTGCGTATTTTACTCTACATTATCACACTAAATGTTTGAACTTATCTGAGCATTTGTGCAGATGGATGGCAGAATACGATGCCTATTTCAAGTCTCGTAGGTTAGGTTGTCTGTATTTCAGGTTCACGCACACAAAAGTTTCTTATGTTAACGAAGCTAATTTTGATTTCCTATTTCTCACAGAATTTTGAAATTAACTTTTTGACGAACTCTTACTCAACAGTCCACAATACTTTCAATAGAATTAATCATTTCAACGAACTCATAGTTCGCGGAACTAACTTCTTGACTGTGCTGATTGACATAGGCTGCAAAGCGGCAGCTGTATATGCATGGAGTAAATATTATCTGAGATTGAGGTGAGATGTTCAGTGAGATGTAGTCATGTAGGCATAGATGTAGGTACGTACGTTACTAATTCATTTCCTAGATTTCATTAGTAAATCTGGTAACATTAATCTTACGTCAATTCAACGGAACGGAAGTTGCATTGTCAGTGAGGCGCAACACGACGTGTATTTTCTAAGCAGTCTGTCTTGTGATATTATTTGTGTATTTCGTCGGTGATTTTATGTGATTCATCATAAAAATGGCGAAGTTGGTTGATATATACAATAGCGAAAAGGAACCTGTAATAAAAAGACGACAATTACCGCTAACAATTTACGAAAACCTTACAGTAAGTGTCTTAATCTGCACTTTGACATTACAACGAACTTAGATTGTACTGTGATAGTAGACTTAATAAAAACGAATCGTCATACGTGATAGTTTAAAGAATTTATATCCAGTTGAGGTAATGGTATGAAGAGTTGACCGGCGTATTATTTTCCTGGTACAGTCAATGCTTACTAGCACTAATTTCATTGATTTCTCCCAAAACGTATACGTCTTCTATAGATGACCTTATTTTGTGTAGTTTATTTCTTTGTTGTTCGTTTACATCTGTTTTTCTTTGCAGATGATAATGGATTTAAATACTATGGGTTTGATTTGTGACAACCCACAAGTGAAAGGACGTGAATATGAGGAATTCATGCGTAAATACAGAATTCTTACTACAGATGAATTGAAAGCAGCCCTTAGAGTAGATGCCGTTGATATATTTAATGTACTGAATCAAAGCATTCCTTGTGTTGGCTGTCGAAGAAGGTATTGTGGTTGCATTTATTTTAAATTTGATAATGTACTTCAACATTACTTCATACTTTATTGCACTGCTACACAATATTTTTTTTCGATTATTTTCGAGTTATATATGTGCAGTAGTGATATTTCGGTAAGTTTTAATATGCATGTGTGCAAAGGTTTCTGAATTAAAACTCATTATGCAAAAGAAGTTGTGGGCAACATCTAGTTTTTTGATAAAATATGAAAGGTACTTAATATTCCTTATGCTTAGTAATGGAATTTTGTTATCTCTTATGATAGATGTGAATATCAGGTGCAACAAGAATATCCTTCTAATCCGATGTGCTGAGTTTCATTCTCATGCTCATTTAATTATTTAAAATGATATTGGGCTGCCGGTGGGCACCAGTTCTCATAATGGATAATGACTTTCGGTCATTAGTGAATTTTGACACCGAGTCGACATATTAAGTTTGTAGTCAAGTCTATTTAATTGTTAACATTTTGTCATAGTTTTGATGAAAGTAATGTATTCCTCTGACATAACAATTTGTTTTTGACAAGAACAAATTTTCAGTCAAGTGATAATATACAATATATATAACATACATATCCTCACATGGTATGCCTAATGGGGCAGCCAGGGATATACAACATTTAAAAAGAAAATTAACAGTTCTAACTTTTAATTAATTATTAACTCCATTGAAAGAATTGTAGAAATTAATTCAATCACCTTACTTGTTCATTATCAATATTACTTATTACTTGTTCACTATCAATATTATTCACTACTGTTGAGTACTAACCAACATTCCTGATATTTCAACACAATTGGTAATACTACTCAATATGTCATAGAAAACAACACAAACATAAGTCTCTCAATCTTCTTAGATTTATTGTTAATTTTTTAATGGAAAATGTGTTTTCTTTTTAATTTGTTCTGACTACTCTATGTGGTACTGTAAGCCCAATTGAAGACTGTCACATTAAAGAAACAACTTATCCCTTTTAAGCTTGTATTCCAGAATGATACTCAAGTGTGAATCTTTGCTTGAGAATAGTTACCTTTTCTAACTTGTACTCAATAATGAGATTTTCACTTGAGTATCGTTTTGGAATATGGGCCATAGTTTGCTCGTTATCAGTTCTCATTAAGCCATGACAATTCACTGCTGCAATTAAACTTGAACTCTTCTATCTTGAACAGTTTACAAAGATGTAAGGTATAAAATTTAATAAATAAAAACTTAGATTTTTCAGGTAACTTTTCCAATTTTTCTTTCCCTAAAAACTTTGAACTTTCTCCGAACATTAAAAAAAAATTAGTCACATTGGTTCAGCTGTTCTCAAGTGACGCCCTTACCAACAAACAGAATTCAATCTCTATTTATATGCACATAGATTTAATCTAGTGCTTGACATTATATGATAAGCTACGTAGGATTTTAACAAATTGATTGACGGCTGATAATTGTCTAGTTAATTCTTAAGGCTAATACATATTTTATCCTAACTTTTCAATTATGGCATGATTGGTGCAATCTGTTCTAAATGTCAGGATAAAAAAGGTATATAAGTCATAAATTATTAACATGACATAGACACATAGACATGACATAGTTGGAATTGTAAGATGTATCTGTGTATTGCAAGTTTAATAACATTAATAATAATTATGTAATTATATAATGAAGATGGGAAAATTTTTAGAGGCGCATTCTATTAAGCCATCTATGGTTTTAATATAATTACGACTAATTTCAAAAGAAGAGGAAAAAACAAGAAACTCACGATTAACAATAATAAAATTTATTTTTTGGCATCGGATCTATAGGGAAAGTGAAAAAATAGAATTAATTACAAACCAATTTTTAACAAAAAGAACTGATAATTAGTTCTTTGAGCTAAACACTGCAGCACATCACTACCTTGCATCTGCCAATATGATGGCCGTACCATGACACTGTTATGTATAAGAGCATAATGAGATAAGAAGTTGTTTAATCTGTTGCATTGTCTCAATAGTGTTGTTTACTTTGTGTATCAAAAATTAGATACAATGTATATTGAAATACTCTTATAATAACAAAACTCTGTGCTGTTTTATAGTAATATGGTTTCCTTAGGCTATTGCAACTAAAAAATATAAGAGTGAAACATTGACCTTCTGCACTACTGTTTCGTTATGCATACCAGATTATTTAATACATTTGCTAAATTGTAAATTAATTATAGATTATTTTAATATGAGTAACATGAGAAAATACCCATTAGACGGATCACGGTCACATTTTTTCCTGACAAAGATTTTTTTTTTTTTTTTTTTTTTTTTTTTTTTTTTTTTTTTTTATTTTTTTTTTTTTTATTAGGCACACCAACAATTGTTTACACCAATACATACACACAAAAAAATTTGAAGAAAATTCTTACTGAGCATAACAATTAATTATAGGTGAGCACGACATACACCATAAAAGTTAGGTACAAAAAGTAAATTTACAAACTAAAATTAAAATTAATTATTCAAACAGACATATGTTAGGACACTAAATCAAGTCAATATGTATAAATAATTATACATCAACACATCACAAGATAAACATATTTGCAATTACCTCATATCGGGGGTAAATGCAACTAGCTTTCATAACTTTTTCGTTTTAAAGGGAACTTGCCCAAAACTAGAAACGTCACTCAAATCACCTGTTACAGGATTTTTTTACTTACAGCCCTTTGGAAGGAGTTTTTTAATATAAAACATTTGTTTTACATTTTAGAGGGTAAATGCAATTATTTTCCGAGTAAGAGTAATGTAGGTACACTTTATCAATTTCTTTTTTGATAAATATTTAATAAGTATATTATAATTAAGAGAAAATTATTAAGAATTTTGTACTAAGTTTTCCTCTTCTTCGTGGACATTGGAAGGTTGTACAAAATAGTCAATAAAAAAGTAGGAAACTTTAAATAATAATACGATAGTTTTGTACAAAATAGTAATGATGATGAAATAATTATGGCATATTTTCATAACTAGATTCTTCAATTTCTTTTATTCTTTAATTATTAAGTAAGTGGCAATGTATCTGGTATAGCTACTGCTGTAATTTCTAAACCCTTCATTTGCTAGCTCGTCTTCAGATGAGCTAAAGATACCAAAATTTTTAAGCAAAGATGCCATTATGGTGCGGGAGAGAAAGAGGATGAGTTAGCATAAGGCATAAGCACATGGTTGATTGGCATAAGCACGCTCATTACGTATTTCAGATTCAGTTTTTTGCTCGCATCTGCAGGAGCATGTTCTTTTTGGGATAAAGCTGAAATTTTATTAACAGTATTATGCTGTTCACACACAAATATTAACCAAATTATGCAAAAAAAACATATTCTAAATAAATTGCGTTAGTAGTAAAATATTAATAAGTATTATATCTCTGCATAACTAGAAATGTCCGCTTTGACGGTCAAAATGCTTTACGGTCATAAAAAAAAAAACAAATTTAGTGTGAAGTTTTTAGTGTTTACGTCATTGAGTACCTACAAAAGAAGGCGCGATTCACAGGCATTCCCCACTGTCCACCACATCCGATCTAGCCAAGGACAGAATTATATTCCATAAGTAAATATAATTTTTGTATTAAGTACTTGTTATCCATTTTAATATATTTTTTCATAATCGTATCACGAAACCGATTTAGGCGATCTCATCATAACGTATTTCGATTCATTCGAATATGTTGCAATAACTTGTTCATCATTCTAGAAAGTCGTATGTTTGTCATACAATAACGAACCTTGAATTGACTTAAATTCGTACTTTACAGTTTTGTGTTGCCGAATTTTACAATTTGTGACGTAAAAGCACTCCCTAGAGAGACTATATTTTTAGCTAAAATTTAATTATTGACCTTAACGTGTTACGATTAAAATTACAATTAAAATCGCAAAAGAAAGTAAAAACTACCCCTCGAGACTATTTCGGTGGTAGCATTTAATTTTAGACCTTAATGAATCACAAATAAAATTTCAATCAAGTTATTTCTACATATTTGTTAAATCGGGGTAATGTTGCAGAATTGTTTCTGTGCGAAAACATGAGATACCACTCAATGTTGCATTTGAATGCTCCCATTTACTTGTGGTAGTACTTTCTCCTCCCCCAAAAAGTGACATTGACAAGTGAGCGAAGTTTAGTATGTGAAATAGCGCGTATGCCGCCTCACGTTGTAGGTACTCAATGCTTTACGTACACGATTAGTACTTGTAAGAATATTTTCAAACAGCCAATGCAAAAATATGACATCATTATTTACAAAAAAATAATTATAAAATTGAGTAAACTAACATTGTCAATTCGCTGATATTTTGCATATTTTGTATTAATAATGACAGATGCAGTGTTGCTACACTTAATTATTTGTTGTCATTAGTTTATAGTTTAAAAAATATTTTCCAGAAATAAATTCTTCAAAATCAAATTATGGGTTAAAATATAATTTTTACAATTTGTATATTGAAGGAAGAACAACACTAGCGTTATTCAACATCATATAACAAAAAATGTGGGCTAATTGCAAAACTCATTACAAGTAACCTCAAAGTTGCAATAACCCCCATAAGAGATTTTTACTGAGATAAACGTAACTGTATCTTATAACATTAGGTTAAAAATATATAAAATTATCTATGAAATTAACATAGGACAAGCAAACATGTAGAAAATTATAGAGGATTTTAGAAAAAGCTCGCAAACGTGATTTACACACATTATTTCCAATAAACCCCTTGTTGCAATAGCCCCGAGAGACCTTACATAGTAGTTTTATGTACAAAATTATTATTTTATATAAAAAAAATAAAATAATAAAACCAAGAAAGCCAACACGCATGATGGTATAAGGAACTGAAAAGATGTAAAGAAGATGTAGGTAAAAACAAAAAGTGTTTGTTAGTTCATTTTTTAAATTGAAACTCATTGTTGCTTCCGAGAGTGCCTAATAGAAAATATTTATATAGGCTCTAAAAAATTAATGCTATTAAATTTTAACTTGCATTTGGGGGCTAGCAGACGAATAATGTCTGGTCAGTTTAAGAAATATCCACATACCTACCTAGATAGCTGATGAAGCCTTCAATTGCATATTAAGATTTAATCTGTGTGTTAGTTTAAAAATAAGCTATATGACTTTACACACTTTTTCATCACATTAATCTCCTCACATATTTTTGCATGGTGTTTGAGTACATTTGGTGTTTTCCTCAACTGACTCTTGTTTGTATCTTCATAAGCCAACCTATATTATTTATATTTAAATGTGGTTTATGTTTGTTTCAGTGTGGAACGTCTATTTTATCAGTTATGTAAATCAGGACACCCCACATTGGATCCTCTGGTTCTTACACCCGACGATATAATGACAATAAGGGAAGATAAAATCATACATCCACAGTCACTAGCCACTCTACTGAATGGTCACAGGTTTGTATAAATATAATGTTAGCATCTTCAATGAGAGATATTACAGTCTATATCTTTAAAATCAAATAGTTCAGGTTGACAAATGAGATGTGGGCACATTTTTAATTTGAAAAATTATAACTAGACGTAGATTCTATATGTAGATATCTGCTGGGCTGCAGATCTACTGTAGGCTTCTTCCTTTAAGCGGCTATATAACTGCCATTACCTAGGTGGGTATTTCAGTTACCTTTGACTCTTGAAGTAAAAATTACAACTCTTTGTAATTCTGTCTTTCGATTTTAGTGTTTGCAACTGACTTGTACTGTCATCAAATGTTTAACCGGAGGCAAAACCAGTCTGTATGTCTGAAGTTGAAGAAATTCTTTAGTTTTTGTGTGACAGAATAGTAAAGTATATAGTATAAGTATAATAAAGTATAAAACGGATGTTTTTATAACACAAGTAAATTATAAATTCTGACATAGATACATAAATCTAAATAAATGTTACTAAAATATTTATAATCGAATTTGATTATGAGATTGTTGTTATCTTGCAACTATTTCTTAAAATAATTAAATATCAATATTTTTTTAAATGATTTCGTTGTTTTGATTTGTTTACGTTTCTTATCTCAGAATGTGAGGTGTACTGTGTACCTTTTTGAGCTTTATCTATAAATATTTTAGTACAGAATGTAGAAATATGATTCCAAATATCATCACTTTGGAAGCTAATGGACTTATTCCATATAACTAAAATTTTCAGTAAATGAAATTTGCATAAATATTTTCTGTGCGTAACGAACATTTTACTTTTGTATTCAAGCCACTACTGCTTATAAATGAATATAACTTTTACAAGAAATTCTTGAGAATTTTACGAATATGAAGGATAACTTATCTTAAAGCGAAAAATAACATATTATTTTAAATTGTGTGTCTTAAAACTATTGATTTACACTTTTTTGATAACATAATAATAATTTTTCGCATAGGTCTAGTGCCTTTGAAAATAAATATGTTTGATGGCTGATGATTGTTAGACCTATTGTCCAATACAATCTTTCAATTTATCATTATATAGTACACTTAACATTATTTCGACAAATCATTGGCTTAGTTCTATTGACATCCAAAGCGACGATATTATGTAATACTGCGCAATATCGACTTGTACCATTAATTTGTTTTATAAAGTCAGGCACACTTCTGAGTTTCCAAACAGTTAAAAACTCCTGTTTTGTTGTTTTTTAAGCTAATTAACATACAGAACATTTTTTAATATATATGTGAATATATTAAGTATTAGTTAATAAGTCAAAAATATGATATTTAAAGTCTATGAGCATCAACTTATCAACTTGTTTTTATTATGTTTGGTGATTTCATATGGATTTGGTTTTATTTTTTTGGTTATCCAAAGTTCGGGTTAAGTTCGTACCTACCATAATAATTTATGCTAGTAACAAATTAATTTGCGATAATAAAATGTCGTAGCTTTGGAAATAAGGAGGGATGGCAATTTTCTTGCATATTTTCTAAAAAGCATTTAGAAAAAATATTATCTCGAAGCAACATGTTTATACATTTTTGAGTTCTTTGTTTGATGCCTCACTTGACTACTCTAAAAAAAATTTTTTTTTAATTTTTAAGCCCCTCAATACTAACCCCCAAAAGTAAAAACTGGACTTTTGAAGATCACTTCTGTTTTTGGGGCACCACTAACTGCAACTGTGTCAAACAGCTGTTTATGTTTTACGTTAGTTATAAAAAATGTGTTGTGAGAGACAAATACATGGACAGGGACACAATTCTCTAAGTTTCTTTTATTCAATTTTAGAACTGATCATTAAAAATCTAACTAAATCGAGATATTGTACGTTCCAAAAAGGTCAAGTAGACAAGATATAGGTACAAGCACGAAAATCTAGTGGTGACCGTTATTGCTCAGAAGTCGAAAAAAGGGTTTCTTGGTGGAGTTATCGGGACGCGGGGCGGGCGTGCGTATCGTTCGTAAGCACTAATTGGCTCTCCAGTCGTAGAGTAGCGTGTTCGTTCGTAAGCGCTGATTGGTTCTCCAGTCGTATTGTGTCCCGCGCACTGATACGATACTATACACTGATACATGCGCGACAGTACCCTTGCACAGCTATCCTTTCCACATTTCGTTCACCGCTAGACTTTCGTGCTGTTACATATACCAATTTAATGTGGCTTTACCAGCGTAACGTGTCTTTCAGTACGGGTATAGAATGCCTTATACTAAGCCAGCCGCGGTGGAAGAAGTCGCAGCGGTGTACGCTGCACTCGCTGGAGGCGGGCTCGGCGCGCGGCTGGGGCGGCGGGGGCGGCGGGGGCGGCGGGGGCGGCGGGGGCGGCGCGGGCGGCGCGGCGGGCGCGGCGGGCGGCGGGGGCGGCGCGGGCGGCTGCGGCTGGGGCTGGGCGGGCGCGTGGGGCTGGGGCGGGCGGGCCGCGTGGCGCGCCGCCTGGGACGCCATGCGCGCCCCCGCCCGCGACCACGTCACACTCGTCCACTTCAACACGCTGCACGACACGCTGCACAACTACCTGAGGAAACATCGCTTCTGTGCCGACTGTAAAACTAAAGTAAGTGTTGCTAACCTATGCATGTCAATAACATTGGCTGCTTTTATAATGTACCGTCGAACGATTTTATCGTCCCGTCTCATCACCGTTCACCGTTTACATACTATGTGAATGTATCTAAATACTAATATTATAAAAGAGGTAAACTTTGTTTGTATGTAATGGATAAACTCAAAAATTTCTCGACCACTTTATAAAAATCTTTTACCGTGAAGTAACATGGGATGTATTTTATTATCAAAAAATTTTTTACCCGTTTAAAGCCGGGGCTGTTCGCTAGCTAAGTATAAGTGGAATTGTTGAAATAAGTGCTAATTTAGTAGCGTGACGTTGAAACTTATATTGGCCTAGTCCACCTCAGTGGAACCTACTAGAAAAACTGCCTCAATATATTTGTCGCCGGAAACTCCAAGAGATATTAAAATGTATTACGTCGACGTTTTAATGAAATAATATGTAGAATTTAACTTTACTTTACTACTGAAGACATCGGTTATATGGGCACAGAAAGAACCCTTTACCTTCTCTCCTAAAGGGAGAACTATACTCAAAAAATAAAAGACAAAAATATGTACCTCGACGCGTGTTTTTCTCCTCAAACTACATTCAGTCAAGAAAGTACTCGTATCGGGAATGGATGATTTGTTTATGGTTCCAAATTCAATTTTTGTTTTTTTTTTGTTGTTGTTAGATTGGCACAACTGTTTTCCATTTTGGCGCGGAGTTTGAGTTGCATCTGTTATTTAGATTATATACAGTGCTATTTTTAGTTATATCATTCTAGTGTATATTGCGAATTTCATAATGGACAAAAACATCGAACAAAGAGTTTGTCTTAAATTTTGCATCGCCAATGGAATTTCGTGTTCGGAGTCACTGAAAATGTTACAGAAAGCTTACGGTGAATCGACGTTATCAAAAACACGTGCTTATGAGTAGTACAAAGCGTTCAAAAGCGGTCGAGATGTGATGGAAGATTTGCCTCGCTCTGGTAGGCCATCAACGTCTACAACTGAGGTTAACATCGCAAAAGTGAAGGAAATAGTGACTGAAAATCTTCATTCAAGTTTGAGAGAGATAGCCGCCGAACTTTCTGTCTCACGAGTCGATCCGTACCATTTTAAATAATCACTTGGGTATGAAACATGTTGCCGTTCGGCTAGTCCCAAAATACCTGAATTTTCTCCAAAAACTCAATCGCATGAGTCGCTGAGGACATGCTAGAACGAGTCAATTCCGACCCAACATTAATGAAACGCATTGTTACTGGTGACGAGACGTGGGTTTACGAGTTTGACATGCAAACTAGTCAACAAGCTTCGGAGTGGCGCCTTCCAATTGAACCGAACTCAACAAATACCATCGAGCAACCACCTTATTCATTAGATGTGGCTCCAGCCGACTTCTTTCTTTTTCTTAAACTCAAATTACCACTTCGTGGCACCCGTTTTCATTCGGTAGAAGACATAAAGGAGAATTCGCGACAAGCACTGAACTCAATTCCGGAAAAAGCGTTTAAAAAAATGTTTAATGTTTTGATGATTGGATTATTCGTTGGCGTAAGTGTATTGTTTCAGAAGGAACATACTTTGAAGGTGATAAAATAAATTTGGATGAATAACTAACATTTCGTGTATTATTGATCTTTTCCCGGTACTTTCTTGACAGAGTAGTATATACATCTTGGTTTGCCTGCTACATCTTAGTGTTTCTCCACATGTCATTCTTTCTCCATCTATTATTCTTTCACTAACATTTACGGTCACCTTAGTGTATATCAGTAGATAGGGTTCAGGTGACAATATAAGTGTAGCTGCACCACATTTTGCTAGATCATCTGTCTTTTCATTTCCTGTATTACCACTGTGTTCTAGGATCCAAATATTAAAGACTTTACGTGCTTCTCCTAATTTGCGTATGGTTATTCCCAAAACACGTACACGTGTTTTGGGATAAGTAAACATTCAAAACCACTACAGATGCACGCGTGTAATTATACGAAACACAACGCTAGAAAATGTTTGCATGTGTGTAAATTCAGCCTTTGATGCGAATTGTCTCTCGGGCGAACGATAAAATAACGCGAGCGCGGGAATTTTTAAAATGTTTTCGGTTGCGATTTATTTCTTTTTCTTACATTAATTAACAAATTGCTAGGGTAGACAGAGTCTATTTGTCTCTATGGAGTGTACGCCTTCCTGCCTTTACTACCCCATAAGTCAAGTCAAGTAACATTAAAATAAGACTGCTAAGAGATAAGCCCCAGGTTATTATTACATAAAAGCATCCCGAGCTTATCTTCTGACCTTGTTCCTATATTTACATGTCCTTTGTCGTATAGTTTTTCTTTCCACTTCCCACGACATTTCATTCTATGCCAACATGGCTTTTATTTTTTAGTTCTTTGAAATTGGGACACGAAAGAAAATAAATGTGTTTGTAGAATATTATTATTATATCATAATCTTTATTATGAAGCTTGTAAATCATAGCCTTTTAATATATTACTTTTTGCGTATATAGAGTTTTAAATGAAGTGACCATGATTTGATAAGGTTGTGTTGTGAGTTAGTAATTTATCATTGATAAACTGCCATTGAGTTTTATCTGTAGTCTTTATGTATCTAATGCACAGTATCAGAATTTTGTAACTTAAGGTGTTTTGATCAAAAGATACAGAAAAATTATTACATTGTTTAAAATAATACTATTTTTATATTATACAATTAAGAATAACAAAAATAAATATGCAATAATAAATACATAACATAAATAAATATAAATAATAAAATCAAGTCATTAAAATAAATATAAAATAAAGAAATAGTTTTAGTAAAACAAAATTAAGATTATTTTTTCATTGTTTGTTTATTTTTTACCATTAGCCAGACGTTTCAGTTATCTAAAAAAAGATCATACACGTTTTTCTGTCATGAATGTTTTAATTTAAAGTTTTGTTTCTTTCTTTGCTTCGTTTAAATTAAAAAATATATATAATTAACAGTGCCAGTTATATATAACTCGAATACAGAGCCACCTATTGGATCCTAGCATAGCTATAACCTATCATTTCGACAATTATTTTGCAGGAATATGCGGGCTTATTCACAAACGTCGGAAACTCAACTTTCCGTATCCGACTTTTAGATGATTTTGCGTATACGCGATTCACAAATCCCAAATTGTATTATATTTATATTATATATATATATCATATTATATATAGTCGTATTCACAAATCCAAGTCTTCGGATTGAATTTAGGCTTTTCGACGATCGGCCTTTCCGCCACGGAAAGTTTCCGACGTTTGTGAATAACCCCCATGATCTCAATTTGGTCAATTCGTTCAAAAGTTATCAATGTGTCTGTTAGTAATTACTAACAGACGCATTGATGCGTCTGTTAATATAGTAGTAGTAGTAGTTATTATTATAGATACGTACATATCTTCACGCTGTATGACCAAAGGCGTAGTAAGTAGTCATGATTGTACAATATGTAAAAAACATTGTCTGATTTGCGAAGGTATTATGAGGTATTGAGATTTGGTTTTATTTAGATAATCCTTTTTAGATAAGTCAAAAAATACCCCGAATAAAATGAAATTTAATTAAATGAGGAAATGCGTATGCTCAGCAGTGGGACACAAATGTAGGCTAATAAAAAAAAAACAAGGAAATTTACATGGCAAAATAGTCGAAGATGATGACGGTGTTATTACATTTTAAAAATTTGCTAGATTTTGGGGTAATACTTACAATACATATCCTCACACCGTATCTCTCTCTATTTTAGGGCAATTGGATTCTAAAATTAAACTTGAAAAATAGAAGTTACAGATTTTATACAAGTCACAGAATTGCAGTTAATTTTTATTTACTAATACAAAGGTCACAATGTGCCACATTATAAATTATACTTTCATGAATATTATAATTTTCAACTTTTTTTTGGGTAATGATAATGTCATGGGAATACCTTTATGACTCTTTCGGATCGGACAGGCTTTTTTACATACTGTATATATAAATATTTTTCAGGTTTTAAGAGCTTATCAACTATTAGTTGAAGAAAAAGAACCACAAAAGGAAAAAGGCTATGTTGGTGCGCTGTACGGTGGTATTAAACGGTGCCTATTGGACAAACATTTACATTTACAAACTAAGACAGACTATATTGCGCATCTAATAGCTAGAGCCGAGCCAGAACTGTTAGGTAACCACCGTGAAAGACATGCTAAAACACTCGAAATCGCACAAGAAGAGGTATGTTACATTATATGTCACATTAAGCTTATTGTTATTTTTTTTGTAAATGCTTTTATATCATCTTTTGTATTTTTTCTAACATTTTTAACAAGGTAATGAATTCAGCCATTATAATATGTATGTCGTTGTACGATAGTAAATTGTGGAGACGACAAACCCGAGCGTTTGTGAATCGCCAACGTTTCATAAAATGATCTATCATCCAGCTGTCATGTTATGATGTATGCAACGAAAATTTGGATAGATAGATGAAAGCAATAATTGCCACATTATGATTTAGCTAGGCATAAATTAAAACAATTGCATTTCACACCGTAAGTGGCTCTGTCTCCGCGCTTTTTGATTGCTTTACGTGCGCGCAGGATGGCTACGCCAAAACAAATTGAATATTGAACCAAAGAAATTGTAATAATAAAGCAAAGATACGAAAAAGTGCATTTCAATAAAGTATTCAAGCTTGAAATAAACTTGAAAAAAAGAAGTTACAGATTTTATACAAGTCACAGAATTGCAGTTAATTTTTATTTACTAATACAAAGGTCACAATGTGCCACATTATAAATTTGTATTGAATGAATAGGTGGGTATGGTTGTTCATTTCATGAAACGGTGGCGTTTACGAAATCCTCAAACACATCATGATCTTCCAAATTTAACGATTGTACAATATGTATAACAGAATAAATTACATTAATATTTATTCTTAACTTCGTATGCGTTGAGTGATCATTTTACAATTGCCTTTATATAGAATTGGATGTACTTTCACACAGGTGTTAATTTGCCTTGGCATTTGCATTTATGAGCGACTCCAGCGCATTTCACTCCGTCTCCGAGAAGAAGAAGGCACGTGTCAAACACTGGCCGCGGTCGCAGTCGAAGCCCTCTACCGTAAATTTGAAACAGCTGTGGAACTTAAAAGTGGTGTATCAAAACTACAGTTGCTGTACGACGAAATAACACAGGAAGAAATAACGAGGCAACAGCGAAAGGAACAGAAAAAACTCAAAAGACGCAAGAAGAAGGAACGGCAAGCCATAGAAAATAAATGCAAGGTATGTTATTTTTTTTGTGGTTTTACATACTTACATGCATAATAATTTAATAATTAATTACATAACATCATCCATTCCGGCTGGACGAGCATCAAGATTGCAACGAAATTATACCTTAACCACAGAATACATCTTAGTAGTACATGCAGAAGCGTACATCACAAATAAATTTAAAAACGCATCTCAGTATATCTAAAATATTCAGATAAACATCGGCTAAGTGCATGTCGTGTTACCAGCTGAGCTTCGGAACCCTAAAAATACTCTTCACTGCTGGTTAATATCTTGTGTCATCACCCCACTTTTGGTGGCCATTATTATATCCTGAAAAAGTTTATGTATATTCGATATAACTTAGTCCTTCACAAATCTGCAATTATTCACAATTAGCAGTTTTATTTTTGTAGGTAGGTCACTTATTCAATACCTTAGTACTTTTGGAATTTTATTTAATTAATTACTTAAAAGCAACTTCAAATTAATGTAATGTTTAAGACAAGTGAAGAAAAAAAAAATTTCAATTACTTAACTAATTAAGAAATTTCAAAATGGTTGAAAAGGTATTATCTTAAAATATTATATTACTATGGTACTCAAAATAAAAATTATTATATTTTTTTTAATTTACTCTATAAAATTGTGTGTTTGTTGAGTAAAGCAGTAAATAATGTCTGTGGCAATATGTTGTTATTCTTCAGTTTTGCTTCCACATATAGTTAAGCAAAAAGAGATTGCAACCTGCCAAGTGTATGTTATTTGTCGTAATTCACAAGTTGCAGTGAGAACTAGGGAGTGATGCTTGTTGTCGACAATAATTTTAGCAATAAGCAAATCAATTATGTAAATAATCAATCTAAAACAATAAATACTCTCCGGGTTTACGTCGAATTCAGTTTGAATTCTATATAATTCAAACGTATGTCCGTTGACAGATGCCGGTGCCGCTTGAAGTTTAGTTGTAGACTTTATTCACTCTCAATTATATCACCAAAACTTTTCCTTTATATTTTTGACTATTTACATCTATTTATACTATAAATTTAACGAATTAATACAAAATAAATTTAAAATTAATTTCATAAGCAGCTGATTTTGACAGCTCGCCAATGCGTTTCGATTGGTTAAAATTATAGGCACTAGGCCTTTAAATCTAATCTGTTGATCCAAGTGTGCGTGTAGTTGAGAATGCGGAGCGCACAAGAGCTTATTTAACTCTGACCATTCTAACCGCTTAAAAGTAGCCCTGTCAGTGTCTCCCGACAGGGTTGCGATTGTGAATTTGTAATGAATGATGTAATATGTATTAGTGTATTTATTTTGACATTATTTTCAGGAGGCTGACTCAGAGGAACCAGAAGAGAAGTGTCAATGTGAAGAATGTTTACTTGAAGAACGTGACACACCGACTGACCTGCTTTCGCCGCGTGATTATAACCAGTGTTATGAGCCAGCTAGTGGGGATGGTTGTCAGTCGTGTCAAGAAGACTTGACCAAACGCCGTTCGTTAAAGAAATCTAGCAAGAAACGGAACAAAAATGGAAATCTTTCACCTAACGAAAACTCTCAAGACTGTGGTTATTCTTCTGGAAATAATGGTGGTTGTTGCGAAACTATATCTGGTTCGTCTTCTCTGATGAGTTCTCCTGAAGGTTCAGAAGTGGCTTGTTCAGAAGGATTTTGTAATCATGAAAGAGGCGACTGTTCGGATTTGAACAAGAATGACAAGACTTCATGTACTGGCTTCACATTTTCGCTACAGGAAATGTTAATGGTGAGTTATTTGTTCGATTGTTATAAATTAGAGATGAAACGGATTATTAGACCGGATACCGGTAATCCGGCGACCTGCGAGGCCAGATGGCCGTATATCCGATTCATTGCCTCGTTAATTTTTTGTAAATTTTTGACACTGTGAATGTTTGCAGTTTTTTCACCTTTAAATAAAAACCGTCGTAATTATAAAACATTTTATTATTTTAAAATATAATAAAAGAATATTATAAAATGGCAGCGCGAGGCGAGGCGGCACGCGCCACGCGAGGCCACACCACAGGACAGATTACGCGAGGCGCAATGTCGTGTCGTGAAGCGCGAGTTGAGTGATTGGTCCACATAGAGATTGATTATTTGGTGCATTATGTAGTATCTAGGGTTATTTTTGGTGGGAATAAGCGCAGTTTAATTTCATTTAGATTTTACATCTTTTGCATTTCGAGAGTATTATAGTACAAAAGTAATAGTATATTGTTCGTTAAATTTCTATGTAAGTGTAAAAAATTGCAGTCTGCATAAATATATTTAACTGAAGGTTTAATAAAATTCACATTTTTGTCGTTTCGTTTCGTTAGCACTGACTTGGTGACATTTCAAAGAAAAACGCGTACATTTGCTGCTAATTATTGATGGATAATTTTCGAAAATTTCTTTCGTACTTATTGAGTGCGAGCGAGGGAGCGTATAAATCTTCCTCTTTCGGCTCGTCGCCTCATGCACAGCACACTTGCACAGTGCGTACAACGTACATCGTGCATTTAACACTCAACAGGCACCTCCCCACCTCTCCAGCTTCCACAAATGTGCTAGCACATTTGCAAAAAGAGGCCCTCGCACGATACTCATTTTTAAAGAGTGTGCTGCCCAACTCTAATTACATTATTAAAGCTAGAGGCGTAGACGCAGCTATGCACTCATATACATATACATGCATAACATACACATACCCCGTTACTGATACGGCGTGAAGATATGTATGTACATACAAAATACACATATATAACACCAAGAATATGACACCCATATTGATGTATCTAATAAAATAATATTCGCCATCTTGGATTTGAAAATTACGTAAAACGTTACGTTTCGCTTTTTGTTGTTAACGCTCGTTTTTCCTCTCCATAAAATTGGCGTACTCGCGGGCGTATTATATTGATCCTTATATTCAATGTTAATATTATAGATTTCACACAATATTTATGAGCAGTCTATCCTGGCAACTTTAAAGACATGTTGTACACACACTGTCGTAAAAAGCATTGCAAATATGTCTACAAATCTTTGCAAAAAGGTTTCTTTTTAATTATTGTTATTCTGTTGAATAAGTAATACGATGTGTAAGCATGTTTAACAGGTTATGCTGGTTTTCCTAATAACAGTTCGGAATGTAAGTCCAGTTGTTTTTTTCCGTGTGTATGAAGCAGGTGCCTTCAAGCGTCGTCTAGGGATTACTGGTCTATGAGCTTTGAATATGCATTTGAATAAGTATGTTATTTTTCAGGAAACATATTCATCAGACGAAGAGCATGATACCAGTTATATTCCTATAGAAGAAGTAATGGAGTTCAAATCTCGAAGGAACATTACAGAAAAAAGACAAGAATTGCGTCAGAATTTGCGTCAAAAGTTTGCTCAGCTGTGCGTGAATCCACCTAAGACGCAGTTAATGCAGAAACAAGACAAACAAGCTGCCTAACCTACTACCTGGAATACATGCATATGTAATGTATCATAGTCATTTTACCTTCAACAGCACATATGTAATCACTTTTTTATAATTGATGAACAATAAACGTCGTATCTGCGTTTTGTTTAATCATTGTTTGAATATGCTTTCTAAATCCCATAATGGGTAAAATGGCTATCGATTATTTTACAGTAGCAAAATTAAAATCTTGCACTCAATATAATCTGAACTCCTCTTGTATTTAGAACCTTTTTAATACTTTGTTTTTTTTTGCATTATGACAATCATGTTCTTAATGGCATCCACTGTAATTGTGATACTTTATATACATTTACTAAATGAAAAATGTTTAGATTGATGCCATACATCATAGTGATCTTGTGTGATGAAAGTTCATGGGTGCTAATCCTAGGATGAGATGGTAATATTATATCTGACAATTAATAATAAAATACACTTATTCAGTTCTTATTCACTTATGGATAGATTTGTAGCCAATGAAAAGAATCTAATTTTAAGACATAATAAAGTGCAAGTTTGGAAAATTCTGAGCAATTGAAATACCCAGCATTTAAAAATGTTTACTATATAAATTGTTAGAATGCTTAGTAATGAAATGTTTATGGTAATGTAGTATTTTTTGATCAAATTATTTTATTTTCAAAGCTTTATGTGACTCATATAATATTGAATGAACAGAATGAATGATCACTGTTATCAGCTTCAGATACATACTCAGAGTTACCTTGGCGGTGTTGCCATTGTTATCAACTCTTAAGAACATTTGTAACTCAGTTTCAATATAATAAAATATAATAATGATTGTTTTTATTTCCTTCATTTCCCCAGAAATAAATATGAATGTTTCTTTATATGTTTGTCCTCTATGTGTTCCTAAACCATTCATTAATGACGATTTTTAGTCCTTGACTTTATGGCATACCAATATACTGATTATTTTATGTTATATTAAGTATTTCAAGAAACAACTTAAGTCTAACATGTGCATAATTGAAACTAATAGAGTGATACCTAAAATTTTCAAAACGGGTAAGTGATTCTGATTCTGTGAGAGAACAAAAATACTACTAAAATCATAACCCACCTTTCCGCTTTGCCATAAGTCGGTTAAACAACATTAAAAACATTGATATGTCGAATTAATTGTGTGCACATTATGTTGAAATAAAATGCATAGAAAATAAGTAAATATTTATTCTACAATATTTTTGGTATTCTATAGTATTCATGTGATACATTTCTACCTAAAATAAACTACTTAAATATATTGTTTAGAATTTACTTATATTTTAATTCATTACCAATATTCTGCAAAAATTTGAAATTCGAATCCTCAGGAATTGACAAGTGTAAGTTAATGGGTTTGAATGTTTGGTACAACATAGTTAAAAAATATGTAATAATCTCTAAATAAAATAGACATTTGAGATGAATTTTTGCTGATTAACCTGCCAATTGCCTGGGATAAAACAGTATATTAGATTTGAGCTATACAAAGTGTAGCATTGGTTCCCCCAAACCCGAATGAATTTTTTAAGGCCACTCTCCTATCAGACTCCCACTTCCTTGCTGTGTTAGCTACATAATTCAAATCATCAACAGGTTCATACAAATTTAATGTAGGTGGAAGAACTCCATGATAACAAGATAACACAGTGAAAACAGCTTCAAGATTCCCTGCAGCACCTAGCAAGTGACCATGAGCTCCTTTTGTTGAAGAAATTGATATGTACTTACTGTGTTCACTAAATAAAGTTTTTATAGCTCTTGACTCAATGCCGTCACCAACTGGTGTGGAAGTAGCATGAGCGTTAATGTATGTGATCTGTTTTTTTTGTATGTTGCTATCTTTTAATGCTCTGCTCATAGATAAAATTGCACCACTTCCATCCTCCCTAGGTGTAGTAATATGTGAAGCATCACCAGATAATCCATAGCCTAATATTTCAGCATATATTTTGGCATTACGTCTTACTGCATGTTCATATTCTTCCAAAACTAAAACAGCTGCACCTTCACCCATTACAAACCCATCTCTTTTTTTATCAAATGGCCTTGAAGACTTAGTAGGTTCATCATTGAAAGAAGTACTGAGAGCTCGTAATCGACAAAAACCAGCAATGGCCAAAGGACTTATACATGCCTCTGCACCACCACATACCATTACATCTGCATCACCATTTTTTATAAATCTGAAAGCATCACCAATTGAATGCGCTCCTGTTGCACATGCAGTTGAAACTGCATGATTAGGACCTCGTAAGCCATATTTTATACTTATATGACCTGCTGCCATATTAGGTAATATTCTTGGTACAAAAAATGGACTAATTTTATTATAACCTACTTTCAATGCATCATTTGTGTCACAGACATCTTTCAAATCAATCATTCCCATTCCTAATGCAACACCCGTTACTTCCTTATCTTCTTCAGACTGAGGTATCCATTTAGCATCGGTTAAAGCTTCCAATGTTGCAACCATTGCAAGGCATGTTGCAGGAGCCATTGATTTCAAGTTTGACTTGGACAACGCTTTCGAAACTGTATCATCTTTCCGTAAAGGTATGACACCAGCTATTTTACAAGGTAACTTGGAATATTCTTCTGCTTGAAGAGCTATTATTCCGCATTTACTTTTTAATAAATTTTGCCACACTAGTTCAATACCTGTACCCAGAGGACTGACTACACCCAGGCCAGTAACAACAACTCGTCTTCTTAGTGGAAACTGTGAACTTATTTGGCGAAATAATTTTAACTTATATATAGTTTTCATCTTATTAGGTTAAACAATGCATATAAGGCAATTTAACCAATTGAATTAATAACAACTTTAGTAGAAACATCAATCTACAGTAGATAGTACAAAATTGCAATTCTAAATTACAGGTCCTTCTTCGGTGTACGGGCTCGGGTTGTGTTGGGGTAGAGGGAGTATAGTAAATAAAACATGTAGTAAATAGTAATAATCTGAGTCTTGACTCTCGAGTAAATAGTACCTAATAATACTTGAGAAACAATTTAAGCTTTTACATACGTTTTATATCAAATATTTAAGTAAGCAGAGTTTAAAGTTTACAGACAGACAGGTTATTACTTATAAAATAAAATTGTAAGTGAAAAATTCCATAATTCATTTACAAATTTTATGAATTTCTCTATGAAGTGTGCTGCCTGTATAATTGCAATCATAGATTCATAGATAACCTATGTCGGGGGGGCACACTTCGAATGTCAACAATTTTCACAGAACAGCAGCGCTACTGGTGATCGAAAAAGAAACAAATCTAAAAAAAGCAGCCACCTTGATCTGTCTCTCAGTCACATTATAGTATAGTGGATATCTGTGGTCACATTGTCAAATGACAAATGTCAATTGCTTTCATACGTTTCTGTCAATGACTAAGGAAACTAAAGGACATGGCATGTTGATCTATAGCAACATTTAGTTATATATATTCTAACGCATGACATTCAAACGTAGTGTTGTCTCTTTTTGACTTACGGCTTCTTGTGTGTGTAAGAGAAAACAACAGTACTTTTCTCAAAGAGTAATTTTTTATGTGATATCATTGTAATGTCACAACGTGCCGGTACGCCATTTATTGCGACACGCTGACAAGTACATGAAGTGTCAAAACATATCAATGGATTTAATATTTTTTAATGTTTCTGTGATTTTGCGCTAGATATTGGAATTGTTTTGTTAAAGGAGAAGCTAGCATAAGGCCACAATAATTTCCAAGTGTAGTGTGTTAGAATGTGGCTCGAGGAAAAGCAATAATCAACCAAATCTATAATTGCACTGGTACGTAACAGAAATTCATTAATTTAGTCTGATGTCGTATATATTTCCATCGTAATTACTGTGTTTCTTAGTTTACTGTATTATAGTCATGTATATTTTTAGTTATTAGCAGTTTTTATTCATATAATATAGTAAATTACTTCATGTCATTTTTGTTGTTATTGCAGTTAGGGCTGTTCACGTACCTATATTAAAAAAATATCGATAAGTACAGGTATCTTGTTTATATGTCGTAATTATCTCGTTTCAGATTACCATCACGTATTATTAGAGAAAAAGAGTGGCTTGACATAATCAGAAAAGAAAATTGAACCCATATGATGTATTCATGATATATATTATGTTATTTGCATTTCAAAGAAACTTCTTTCGATAGAACATTAAGAAAATAAATTTATGTATGAAGCATTGCCCTCGCAAAGGTTATTGGGAATCAGAGAAAATATTTAGAGTGGTAATTAATTACTTTTTAATTTCTTGACCATGTAAATCCTCTATTGTGAAAAAGTAACAGGAAAATATTAATTGTTTACAGAATGTGGCTGAATTTTTATTTGATGTTTCCGGGAGAGAAAAATCTCATAGTTCTAAATATCTGCTTCTGAATGATGTGAATCAAAACCACGGCGAGTTATTTTTGCGACCATTAAGAACTTGTAGTGGTTTTACTAATAATCCAGATGCAGTACAATTTAAAGAATCACATGATGAGTATGATGACTGCTTAAATTCAAATCTTAGTATTCAAAAGTTTCATTCAGAAATTATTTAATAAAAATTATGCTATTTAGTTATCTATATTCATTTATATTGTGAATATGTTATTAAAATTTTTATGTACTTAATATAAATATTATTTTACAAACAATAATGTTAATAAACAGTTCTATTTTCAAACCCAGTAAAAATATGTTACTATAGGTACATTAGATATGACTAGTCAGACATTGGTCACCCTTGTAGTGCCTAGCAATTTACTATCTTAACTTTTAAAATATTTATTCAAAAGGCCGGTATATTGTGGATTTTCTACGCTAGATAATATTATAAACTATAATATTACTTATTTCTTTACAACGAAAAGAAATAAAATTTGTTTGTTGGTATATACGGGGTAACCTCTGGAAGTACTTAACTGAATTTCAGAATTCTTCGAATAATAGAAGTCCACAGTGTTCTATTCCTAATTGAAATATTATTCCCAATTACTGTGTGATAAGATCACTAATTTTTAGTAAAATTCATTATTCTAGTATTTAGTTTATCAAAGTGCTATAGTACGCCATGGCTATAGATTTGGTTGGTCCGTATATATGTTTCTCATAGCACTTATTTTAATTTCACAATCACCTCTTGAAGAAGTAACGTTATGCATGTAAAGAAAAGATAAGCATTAAAAGGACTGTGCTATTCTTTAACTACTTTGACCTATGTTTATTGATCTTCAACATTTATGAAAGCGCTTCATAAAAATATGGGTTTCTTTTGAAAAGCAATTTTATATCTGTAATAATCATGGGCTGAATAAGTAATTTGTTTGTATGTAGGGTTCATTTAAATGGAACAAAAATGATCGAAGGAAAGAAAAGGGCTATCCTTGAAGGCGCCTGTTGCTATCGTTGCTAATAACACCTTAAAATCGCCTTAAGCACAGATTCTAATTATATGCCGATAGCATAGAACTACGCTGACTGCTGTTTTCAGTTTGAACAATATTTCAGTACTTTTGTACAAATCTATGACACAAAAAAAAGCCCTTCCTTTTTCGGAAGATATCATACAAAATGATTTTTATTTCAATACTGGTGCGGAAACAATACTTATTTCAACAACTGACAACGACATCTACATAGTAGATATTTGGGACATCACTAATCGGCAGCCATTGTTTGCGACACTTGAAGTTTAGGTGGCACGATTATTTTGTACTTGTTTCATGTCCTTTAGTTTCCTTAGTCATTGGTTTCTGTACGTTTATGCGATTTCTAAGCTTTTTGTTGTTTTTATTTAAATTCATGATTGTTATTGTTTCTCTAAATCATGGGTTCCCAAACTTATTTTGTCTACTGCCCACTTTGAGAATAAATTATTTTTTAGCGCCCCCATTTTTTCACCTACTGAAAAACCACTATAACTTCAAATTAAATTAATTAATTATTGTGAGCTATATTAGCGGAGATTAAACATTAATTCCGAACGAGACTTTTACTATAACCCGCAAGAGATAACTTGAAACCTGAGCGCATTAGGTACCTAATACACAACGGCGCTCAGGTCTCAAGTTAACTCTTACGGGCTACATCTGCCAATGAGAATGATTATTGAAACGCAACTTTATAGTATTCAAACAGAGTATTTTTTATTCAAAATAAAACAAATATAATCGATCCTTATATAAAAACTAATGTGAAGGATGAATCTGATGCTGTTTAATAAGTTTGTTGATATCAGGTTCCAATTTACTCAAGAACAGTCGCAAGTCGCCACGTTTGGTAACATGCAAACGGTTTCTCTTTTTAGTAAGCAGTGTTGCCACAGCACTAAATCCACGTTCACACAAATATGACGATGGGAATGCTATCAAGAATCGCTGAACGATTGACCACAATCCATGGTACAATTGCGGGATCGGTTTTTGTAGCCAAAATTCTTGGTAACCATTTTTGAACTTGATTTTTATTTCCTCGTTTGTTGTCAATTCTATAAGTTCTTCTTCCAGCTGAGGTGACATTGCTGTGTTGACATTTGAAAACGGATCCAACACCCAGTCTGTTGTTTCCAAGTTCAAAATGTCCTGGTATCGTTCGGTGAAGTCAATGTGGAGGTTTTCCAAATGTTGGCTGTAGGCAAACAATTCGTCGTTACTGCATGATACTGATAAATTCGGAAAATTGTGAAACTCACGTCTGCCCATATTCTTTTTGTGTAGAAGCAGTTTGGCTGCGAAAGCAGCAACGACGTTTTTTGTTTTAATTAAATTTAGTTCATCGCCTTGCAGTTGGAGATTCATGTCGTTGAACAATTTATACAGGTCTGTCATGTAAGCTATATCATTCTTTGATGTAATGAGCTTGTTGTGCAATTCTGTATCTTTAGTTTCCAAGAAGTCTATAACAGAGTCAAACAGGTTGTAAAATCGAGTCAGACAATTGCCTCTTGATAGCCAGCGAACTTCAGTATGAAACAACAAACGGTTGAAATCCTCGTCATTAGTAACACAAAGCTGATGACATAATCTATCATTCAAAGAGCTGTTGCGGATTTTATTGACTGCTTTGATGACATATTGCAGTGATTGAAATAGTCGTTCACTTAAGTTTCTAGCAACCAAATGTTCTCTATGAATAACGCAATGTACAGCAAGGACATCTGGAATTTTATTTTTTAAGTACGCTATGAAGCCTTTATGGCACCCTGTCATAGCCGGAGCGCCATCCGTAGCAACTGATATAATATTTTTCAAGGGAATCTCTTTCTGATCACAAAACTTTTCCAATGTATTGAATATGGTTTCGCCTTTTGTATCGGTCTCTAAATTTCTAGCAAAGAATAGTTCTTCACACATTTTCTCATCTTTAATAAACCTCACGTAAGACAGCAACAATGCTTCATTAGTTGCTAAAGTGGACTCATCGAGCTGAATTGAGAATTGACTTGTCCTCAGGTGATCACTGATCACCAAACATGATCCTTCAATGTTTTCAGCCATTTCATCAATTCGTCTTTGCACAGAATTATTACTCAAAGGAATTTTTCGGATAATATCTGCGGCTGGTTTATGAAGCACAGTAGTTATTACTTCCTTTATTGCTGGCAAAATTAACTCTTCTCCGATGTTATGTGGTTTGCCTTTTTGAGCAATTAACAAAGAGATATTGTAAGAAGCTCGAAGTCCGTCGTCATCTTGCTTAGCAGCCGCCGAAAATAGTTTTGCTACACTTGGCTGAGTATTATGCTTCTTCTCTAGGTCTTGAAAATATGCTACATTCTTGTCTTTCTTATCTGGATGCATTTTATTCAAATGATCTTGCAGTCTTGAAGGCTTCATTGCTTCATTCGAAAATGTTTTTAGACATAGAAGACACAAAGGCGACGATGGGTTTGTCGGATTTTCAATGCATCCGAATTTAATATATTCTGCACAGTATTGCCGTCTCTTCTTTTTTACTTCCGACATTGTTTTGTTTTGAGAAATACGTAAGTAAGTGTTGAACTCAAGTACTGCTCATCTATTGCGCGCGAAACCGCAAATGAAAATAAAATAAATATTACGTTGTTTATATAGGATTGCATAAGCAGCACGCACCGACAGGAATAAAACAAACATGCATAAACTCGTTTATCTCATTCGACGCTCAATCGTACTCAACAAGTCAGAACAAGTATTCTATGAACCAGCCGATTGATACAAGAATGCACAATTCGGGTTATTTAACAAAAACTTGTTAAAACATGATTGCCCGCGGTCTATTATCTACGAAAATTACCTATCTGGGAGTACTAATAACTATTAAAATGCGAAAGTGTGTCTGTTGCCTTTTTATTTGTTTGTTTGTGTCTACTTTCATTTCGAAACGGAACGACCGACTGACATGATTTTTATTTTGTATATTCAATAAAACAGGACAGATATATGAACTACGCGGAGAGAAATATCGAACCGAGTTTGAGCAATCTTTTAATTAATATTAGTTGATGTTCATAAGTTGTAGTTGAGAGTCGAGAGCTCATGCAGTCGTTGTCTAAGATGCCTCCTAGCTAAATGAAATTACAAATCACCCCTCAGGCCTCTAGACACCGCCACCATTTTTTTCTGGGTCTCTTACCCCCTTTAGGCCTGCAGCGCCCACAAGGGGGCATTATCGCCCACTGGGAAAGGCTGCTCTAAATCATAAAGAAAATTTAATATAAATTTTTGTTGATAAGTATTAATGTAATTATTTATAGCTGGTGTGCGGATCAATAAATAGAATACTCGAAGGTAAAATTAATGGTGAAAATATTACAAAAAGGGTAACTCAGATTTACGTCAATAAAAATAAATCATTTAGGTATTACGTCCAAATCCTATCGCATACATCTTTGATTAACTAACCCAGCAATTTTGACTTTTGTGTAACTAAGTACGTAATACTAATATAATATTTCCGAAATATACTGTAATTTTTTATTTATTATATAAACGTTTCTGAACTTCATGTTTTTTTTTTATTCTATGAACTCTACTCAAAGAATCACTTAATAAGGTGTCCTGATTTTCAGTTTTAGTAAAGTCAAAACCAAGTCAAGATTAACTAATCGACGGCGGTCGACGATTTGTCCGTACAAGTTCTGTTTGCATAGACAAACCGTTGGTAACCATCATTGGATATCTTGTCTTGAACGTATATAGGATCGACATATTGTATATATTATATTAGTAGGTATGCACCTATACCTATATATACATAATTCACTTGTCGAACTCTAGATGACATTACTTTCCATACATGCCGATTTAACTATCGAGTTGCCACTCTTTTCGCTTTTAATTAACCACTACGTTGTACCAAGTCTGTGGTTGTACCACAGTTTTCTTTCTTCCTTCTTGGCATGGCGCGTAGATTAGCGCATTTGCCAATGTCACGTATTAATAAGTAGAATCACAAGTAAATTAGTTTTTCTTATGGTAAAACTCCTCCAGTAAGGTGATAGTAGGCTTTACTGAAGTTTTAAAGGACTTCTTGGAAGAGCGCCGAGAACTTCAGCTGTTTCACATGTTTATTTAGATCTGCTCCATTCTTTTCACTTACACAGAACTTTAAAACACAATATACTATCACTGTTGTACTTTAAAACTACTAAAAATATAAAAAATAGAAAATTAAATAAAATGTCAACCTCACTTCTCCTGTTACCGCCAAAAAAACAGTATTTATTTTTTTATTTTATTTATTGTTCTTAAGGCATTGGTAACAAGACCATCAGCCTAATGACATACATTTTGGAAAAACATAACTGTCCTTAACACCTCCAGTAAAGTGATAGTAGGATTTACTGAAGTTAAAAAAGACTTCTTGGAAGAGCGCGAAAACTTCAGCTACACATGTTTATTTAGATCACCTCCATTCGTTTCACTTACACAAAACTTTTAAACACAGTATGCTATCACTGCTGTACTTCAAAACTCCTAATAATGTAAAAAATAGAAAATCTAAATAAAATGCCAACCACACCTCTCGATCCCGTCAAAAAAAGCAGTTTATTTTAATTATTTATATTTCTTAAAGCATTGGTAACAAGACTATCAGCCTAATGACGAAACTTCGAGAAAGATTAACTGTCCTTCACTCCTCCAGTAAAGTGATAGTAGGCTTTACTGAAGTTAAAAAAAGGACTTCTTGGAAGAGCGCGAAAACTTCAGCTACACATGTTTATTTAGATCTCCTCCATTCTTGTCACTTACACAGAACTTTAAAACACAATATACTGTCACTGTTGTATTTTAAAACTAATAAAAATTTAAAAAATAGAAAATCTAAATAAAATGCCCACCTCACTTCTCCCGTTCCCGTCAAAAAGTCTATCTCAGTGGATCCTACTAGAAAGACTGCCGCAATATATTTGTTGCCAAAATCTCCAAGAAACGTTAGAAAGTACTGCGTCAACATTTTAATGAAATAAAATGAATGTATTTCAAAGACATCGGCTGTTATGGTCATAGATACTTTTGCCTTCCCCTTCAAGGGACAAAAAAAAACAATAAATTTTCTTTTAGAAGTTCTAAACAAATAATTATATTTTATTATTTAATTTGTACTAGTAATCTTTGCTTTCATGATGTTAAAATTATAGAAATGGGATTCGTAACAGTATTGCGCAAAAATAGCATTTATATTATTGCAGTATTTGTGTTATTTGGGAGCTTTTTATATCAACATCAATTTCTGTCCTTTATTCAAATTTTGCAGACACAATTTTTTGCTAATAGTGATAACAGTGATGTCATTGTATTATCTCAAGAACAATTAGCTCAGTTTAATGGTGTTGACAAAGATAAACTATACTTAGCCCTTTTAGGTAACGTTTACGATGTTACAAAGGGCAATAAACATTACAAAAGAGGTGCCCCTTACAACTATTTTATAGGTAAGATTCCTTTGTATTAGAATATCATTTTGAAAATATTATTTAAGCAAATCGCGCTAATGTTTCTTTATAAATAACTACCGTTGATTTTATTAATGTTAAAAACATTGGAGTAATAAGTAATACTTAACTATAATTATTTATAACAAAAAAGTACATACATACATTCCTATTTTATAATAAGTATCGTGCTATGTGTCTATATGTATCTCTTTATTAGTTTATTGTTAACTTTGCTGCTTAATGATCTCATACATATTCTATATTCTAGGAAAGGATGGCTCGAAAGCATTTATAACCGGTAATTTTAAGGATGAAAGTCACAACAACGATGACATATTAGATCTGTCATGTAGTGATATATTGAATTTGTTGAAATGGGAAGATACACTTAAAAAAAAGTACAAATTGGTGGGTAAGTAATTATCATCTAAACTTTGTATATTGCTGGTATATGTACTTATTATAATTTGATAGATTACAGCTAAAGCTCCGAGCTACTTTTTCACAATCATCTAAAGCTCTGACCTACTTTTTCACAATCATCAAAATCAATCTTCAATACATCTTAATCCTATTCCAATAAACTTGTTTCTAAAAATTACTTTTAAATATTCTACATATATATCTTCACGTTGTATCCCTAACGAGGCAGTCAGAGAGGATGAAGTACCAAGCTTCACAGTCCTTATATATTTCTTTCGCTTTCTCAAATTTCATCATTTTCCTTACACATTTTATTACATATAGGTACATAATTTTATTACTTATATTATTAGAAAAATTTAAAAGAATGGTTGGTGCGTATTTATAATATTTTATATTATGAAAGAACTTATTAAATTATTAAATTATCTACTTATTAAATTTTCATAGGCTTTAATTTATGTATTGTAATTTTTTATTAGGAGTACTTTATGGTAGATTTTACAATGAGCGAGGTAAAGCAACTCAATATACTCAACAGTTACAAACCCAAATAGAGGAATGTTATGCAGAAATACAAAGAGACGAAGATAGAAAGAGAAAATATCCACCATGTAATGTTGAATGGAATGTGGACAGTGGCTCAAGGGTCTGGTGTACAAAAATAAGGTTTGTTAATAATAATTTACTGTACAATAGTTATGTAGCAATGTGGTAAATTGTAATATAGCATAAGTTCTTGAAACACAATGTCTAAAAATAAGATTGACTCTTTTGGAGTTGATCAGAGTGGGCCCTACAATCCATCCATGCGACCCCAAGGAGGATGACTGTACTGACCACACACACTCGATTTTTCGGGGTCCTCGGGCATTATGATGGTGCAGGCTGAGTACCCTACAGGCATCCTACTCAAAAGGCTGAACAATTGCTGATTGATGATAAAAAAATTAGTCAAGTGTGAGTTAGACCAGCGTACAAAGGGTCCCATACGATATTTATGAAATGGTAAGTTTCGTAAACTTAATTTCTGGAGATCTATAAAACCCAAGACTTTCATATTTTGACAACCAATATTCTCGGTATAACATAAACAACTAGACACAAACTAGGATTTCACTGTTTATTGTTTGAATCGCAACTATCATTATGGACACGGATCTCGGACTGTGCCTGGCACAAGCCACGGGCGAAAAAGAGTGTTCCGTATTATCGCTATTAAGTCACATATTATGTATGTGTGTGACGTCCATTTCTAGATACTTGGCAAAATCAAATTAACATAATTCTAAATTCAATCATAATCTTCGATCACAAATAAAAAAACTAGATACACAATCAACGCTCCAAAAATATCCGAATCAAATGGGTACTCAAATGAGTATTTAAGTGCACTTCTGTTTTGGTAGTATTCAAAAACGCTAACAGTGAACATGTCAAAGTGCTCCTTCAAAAATTGTAAAAACAACACATCTACAAGCTAAAAAAGAAAAAAAGAAAGATGTGCAGATTCATATTTTCGGTTAATAAATTAAATAATATTATTTACATGTTCATTATTGTCATAATATCATCATATTTTCCCATAACAAATCAAAATGTAAGATTCCATTTTAAATATTTTTTTTAACAAACTTTCTTTCAATGACATGCAAGACTCGTTTACGAGCTTTTATAACCTTATGGTAAGGTCTACTTTAGATTAACACAATATTACCAATAATACAATACAATATTAAAAATATATACCTCAATTCCTACAATAATTTGTTTAGATTTGACATGAGATTGTGAATCTAGTTCGTACGGATACAGCTTGAAGATTTGTAATAGGAGGTATAAAATTGTTTGAATATTTGATGTGCTTCGTTTTTTAGATTAATAATAATAATTAGCTAAGGCTACACCATTCCATGGCGACACCATAATAATTCGCTAAGGTTAATTATTATGGTGTCTGCCTGGCTATTCATGCTGTATTTGGACAGTTGCCTCCAGACATTGAAAGGTAGTATGAGTGGTATGATATGTGATGGTACAATGGTAAACTCCCTATTGTACACTGACGATGCTATTCTTATAGCATCATCAGAAGCGGAGTTGCAGACACTAGTTACATGCATGAAAGAAGACTGAAGTGAAAGGATTGAATATGAATGTGAATAACAATCGCTGGCTCCTGAGATACAGTCTTGTAACTAGTTCGGGAGTCAGAGAATTTTTGCATTTTCTGTACTTTGATTTTTGATTGGAATAAATTATTATGATTAAATAAAACTAAGGTTCTGGTGTGTGAAAGAGAAGATGTACAGATGAAAGTGTGATTGTGATATATGGGTAAATGGAAAATGTCAAGAACAAGTGAACGAAATTGTATATTTAGGAATGCATTTTCGAGGGATGGAAGATGTGAGTTGGATGTGGAGAGGCTGGTAGCAGCCGGCAATAAAATGAACGGTGCTCTATCCGCATTAGTAGGCAGTGAATATATCTAACTCAGCCAATATGGCCATACATAATGAGGTGTTGGTGCCAAATATATTGTACGGTAGTGAGGCCTGGATATGTCCGAAATCGAATGAAAGTAAGATAATTGCAGTAGAAATGCAATCTCTTAGAAATATGTGCAGTGTCACCCTTGCGGACAAAATAAGCAATGAAGAGATACGCACTATGACAGGGTTGCACAACAGTGTTATTGTAAAAATGAAGAAAGGAATGCTAAGATGCTTCGGGCACATGGAAAGAATTAGTGATGAAAGACTGACGAAGACAATCTACAGAGCTACAGCGAGTGGTAAAAGAAGTCAAGGAAGACCAAGGCTGTCAAAGATCAAATAGCTAGAGTGTTAGCAAACAGAAATGTCAAAAGCACTCGCACACCTAGGCGAAAATGTGTGAGGAGAATGATGAGATTTGAGAAAGCGAAAGAAGTATGTAAGGACCGCGACGCTTAGCGCTCCGCCCTCTCCGACTACTCCGTTAGGGATACGGCGTGAAGTTATGTTATGTATGTAATTAGCGAAGGCATGGCAGAGACCTAGCAGAGCCTGGTCTATCCGCTATGGCTCTTGCCACCGAAAGGGGCGCAAAAACCCACAAACGTACTGTCGATTTCGGTAGGACTTTTTGGCGGGAATAGGAGAAGTGAAGTTTTTTTGCATTTTTGGAAGAGTACAGAATATCATTTCTGTCCTCTTCCTCCTCCTCCTCCTCCTCCTCTTCGTCCTCATAGTATATCGTGCGTAAAAGTTCTGTGAAATTGTTAAGAATTGAAAGGTTTGAATAAATTATAATATGTATTGCACCTATCATTTTCGCGTTCCTTCCTTTTTAACTCCAACTTAACTTTGGAAGAGTACAGAATATCATTTCTGTCCTCTTCCTCCTCCTCCTCCTCCTCTTCGTCCTCATAGTATATCGTGCGTAAAAGTTCTGTGAAATTGTTAAGAATTGAAAGGTTTGAATAAATTATAATATGTATTGCACCTATCATTTTCGCGTTCCTTCCTTTTTAACTCCACTAAAGACTATTGACACTTTACTGGAGATTGTCAGAGACAATAAGAAGACAGACATTGATAGAGATAAAGTCCTTATTCACACAAGAATAGCAGGAATGTTTTTATGAAATAACTGCTTTCATATAAAATGGATATTATTTTTTTATATACATTTACTATGAGGAAAATATAGAAATTTTATTTCCAATTATCTTCAAATAGATTTAATTAGTTTCTATTTGGCTTTTTGATATTTTTTTCCATTTGGGGTTATTTTTATGCATAGAAAGAAGTCAGACATTGAATTGTATTTTTCTATTACTGCTTCTAATAAATGTAAACAATGATTATAAGTGGGTGGTTGCGTCATCTCATGATCGTGTTCTATATTATAAAAAACGTTTGGATTATTTAAAGATTTTAGAATTTTGAATGCGCAATAGGCGCATGACATTGTTAGTTCTGTAACATTACTTTTCATATTCTTTGACCAAGTCCGGGTTGGCTAATTAGCAAAGTTTTGGGGTGCCACTTTTCCGAGTGCATGTAACCTATCTACCTCTTGTATTATAACATCATTGTAATCACATGTGTTTTTCGCTCCTGTGTTCCGCCGGTCGTGTGCTCGAGTACCTACTTACAATGTACTCACACCGCGAGTATTATGAGATGATGGTTATGTGGAGGAGGCTCAAAGGCTCGAGGACTTAAAAGTGCTAATAGTACGTGCGTTTGACGAAATCAGAAGTAATAATTTAGAGCTCAGTAAATTAAAAGACACAAAAACGTGCTAGACTTAATTTAGAAAGAAATGGATTACATTTTGAACATTTATTATATATTCGTTAAGTTTGATTTTTAGTGAATAGGCGATTATTTGATTTTAAATTATTTAATTGTCATTGTCATTGACACTAAAAAAAACGTATATTTTTATTTTCATCACAGATCATAATATTTAAGTTTGTGTAGAGATAAAAAATTCTTCCGTATGGTATAACTACAAGAAATTAAATTTAACAAACATGAAAAACGTATCCCTGTGAATAGTTTTTTTATTATAATACCTATATACTAACATATATATATATTATTGAGACATATATATATATATATAGATATTTAGAGAGATATATATATCTCTCTCTAAATGAGATGCTATCTGTCTCTCGCACTCTACGTATCCGTCCGAGAGTAGGTAATTCTTTACGCATGAGGCGGGGCTTCTTTTATACATATTCTCTAATACCATGTTGGTGTGATGTCTTTGTATTTGTTTTGTTGTTTGTATGATTATAGTGTGGTCAGAATTGTAAATGTTAGTTATGTTATATTCATTTTGTATATTATGAATTACTGAATGAGGTTTTTGTTTTCAGTGGCGGTATTTCAAGAGGGTGGGTTGGTGTACCCCGTCAGCTTTACACTCCTGGTGAAGAAAAGCCATATTGTGTGTGTGTCAACTTACATAAAGACAACTCAGCAGTATTACTTAAAGAATATGACAATTGTCATAAAACGTCTGAATCTTGTTCTATAGGAAACAACATTTGAATACAATAATGAATACTAAGAATCTCACTTACAGTTACCATTCCTATATTTATGTAACATATTGTAATATTGCTTTTGCAATAAGTTTTGTACTTTAACAAATTTGAATATTTTATGACAAACAATATTAGATAAAGAAAAATATAAGTAATATAAAAATTTGTTTTATGTTTTATTATAAAAGAAAAGATAAATTCAAACATTGCATTAAATACCATCTTATTTAATGTATTTCATTGAGTTACATATGTTGATGCACACATAAAGTAGGGTGTCTAAATCATTCTTTTTACACTTTTTTCATTAGTTTTTTGAAAATTTGTAATATTTTGTTAACTGAACATAAAAGTATTGGGTAGTGATCCACAAAAAGTATCGATACCTGTAGTGTAGTTTCAATACCAAGTGTTGTACTCAATACAATTTCAGTAATAAATGACATATTTCATACTTAATATTTTTATTTCAATAGTTTATTAGGTATCAATACTTTGATAACATACCCTAAAATGTCTTATTTAAATCAAATCATTTACAAACATGTATATATTACTCGGGTATCTATACATTTTTCTATGCTATGTGTGTTTATAATATAAAATATATGATCAACAAGAAAATCAGTAAGTGAAAACCAATTTACATGAGTGACTCGGCTAAAGAGAGCTCTTAGATCTTTGCTTCTGGATGGCATATGAAAACAAAACATAATATCCTAATATGTAATAGAGATACAACTACAAAAACTATTTTCAAATTCTTAGGCCCGTATTCCAGAATGACACTAGCATGAATCTTCGCTCGAGAATAGCACATAGCAGGATCATTTTCTGAATGCGCACAGTAAGATTTACACTTCAGTATCGTCCTAGATACGAGCATTAGAATGGTTTTTGTGTGATACTTAAGCAAACATCAAGACACAAAAATTCCAGAAAACTTTTTAAATTGTTATCTCTTCTACTATTGTAAATATGTGTGTATACCTCTAGTGTCATTTTATTTTTTAATATCTTCAATTTACAGATACAGATGAGGTTACGTTTTCATTGTGTGTAATACACATATATAAAACTTCTACAATAACATTGACTATAGTGATGAGTTGTTGGAAATCTATGTGGACGAAGTCATGGGCTATTGCTGATTAATATGACCATTTTTGTTTCAATGCAACACACTATTAACTTGTATCCTTTGAAAAACAAACTCAATACCAAGTATTATTGATAGTTTTGATGCAATACTTGGTATTAAGTAAGTATCTATACTTTCAAAATTTTGCATATCACCAGTATTGGAGAGGTAATTTCTACTTTATACTTAAAAGATAATTTAGGGTGTATGAAAAAGATTTTATTGCCAAGATATTTATCAACTAAAACATTGTAACTATATCATTAAGATTTGTCTAATAACTATAAGTTATTAGCATGTGAAAAGTTGGACATTAAGTCAATATATATAAAGTTCAGAGTTCAAACTATGAAACCCTAAAAATGTCAAAAAATTCAACAACATTGATTATAACAAAACATTAACTATGAGACACTGTCAGTTATATTCTCCGATTGTGTTTCATCTAAATCTAAACACTCTATCTTTTTAAGAAATACTTGCATGGGTATTTTTTTTCTATTTAAAAAGGACTTGCTACCAAGTAGTTTTTTAATTTTTGCTCTTTGTCTTTTTATCTTATCTTTTGTGTACCGATTACCTGTCTGAAATGTTATCAGTCTCTTCATTTTTCTTCCTCCTATAAATGTTTCATTACCATTATCAGTCTTAGGTTCTTCATAAATAGTTTCTAATGTTTGGGAAAGAGCTTTCACCTTTTTATTCAGATACAGTGCCTCTATTTGCTTAGGACTGGCATTTTCAGTCATAACACTATGTTTTCGTGGTTTCATGCTTACTCTACGATTGGATGATTTAATATTTACTTCAGACTTTCTCTTTCTCAATATACGTGTATTAAATCCAGGAGTTTGTGGTATTTCTAAGATGTTTGTACTTGTTTCGTCTATTTCCATTATGTCTAAGTTTGCCATTTTACTTGGCAGTTCGCTATCAATTCTGTAATAGTTTAATATCATGTAAATATATAATTAACAAGCATATTCGTTTTGGTGGTACAAATATATAGATTGATTATTATGCAAATATAAAATTAACGACTGTAGTGATTTTAAAAGCATAAATGTATACATACCGTGAAACTTCCATATTATTCAAATTGCCGTTAAAATAAGTCCTATGAATAAATACAAGTTTGTTATTAACTAGTACATAACTGTTCGCTTCATTAATTTTGAATCTTTTCAAGTGATTCGAGTCTGAGCAATTTAAGTATAGCAACAGTACATAACACAAAGTAATCTATGTATAGCAAGTTTCGATAGGGGTTAAAAATTATTTAGAATTAATAAACAACCTTAAACCTTAGTAGGTTATTTCAAAAGCTCGATCACAAAAGTTCGACGGTGGATCGACAAATTGACAGCAGTGTTGCCAATTGCCAACTCCAATAAATCCTAGACGCTGCTAGTAAGGATGAGCGATATAAATATCGACATAAGCCAGTAATTAAAAAAAAAATATATATATATATATATATATAACGACATTAATGAAATATCGATATCGAAGTTTAAAATATCGATATTTTAATATAGACAGTCTTAGAATAAATAATGTGTAAAAAACAGATCGTGCTAATATTCCAATGACTAAGGAAACTAAAGGACATGGCATGTTGATCTATAGCAACATTTAGTTATATATATTCTAACGCATAGCATTCAAACGTTGCGTTGTCTCTTTTTGATTTACGGCTTCTTGTGTGTGTAAGAGAAAACAACAGTACTTTTCTCAAAAGGTATTTTTTTTATGTGACATTGTAATGTCAAAACGTGCCGGTCCGCCATTCTTTGCGACACGCTGACAAGTACACGACGTGTCAAAACATATCAATGAATTTAATGTTTCTGTCATTTCAGCTGGATATTGGAACTGTTTTGTTAAACTGGCCCGTTGGCGCAGTGGCATATGCATCTGCTTTCCAAAGCTAGGGTCCCGGGTTCGATCCGCGGTCAGGTCAAGTTAGGAAACGAACTTTTCTAAATTGGCTTGGATTCTGGGTGTTACCGGGAACTCCCCCAGAGTTCGTTGTGTGGTAGCCATAGTACAAGCTTGCTGCTTAGTTTGGGGTCATAAAATCTGTGTAAATTGCCTAAAGTATTTATTATTCCTATTAATGGAGAAGCTAGCATAATGCCACAATCATTTCTAAGTGTAGTGTGTTAGGATGCGGCTCGAGGAAAAGCAATAATCAACGAAATCTATAATCGCACTGGTACGTAACAGAAATTCATTAATTTAGTCTGATGTCGTATATATTTATATCGTAATTACTGTGTTTCTTAGTTTACTGTATTACAGTCATGTATATTTTTAGTTATTAGCAGTTTTTATTCATATAATACAGTAAATTACTTCATATCAATTTCTGTTGTTATTACAGTTAGGGCTGTCCATATACCTATATTAAAAAAATATCGATAAATACAGGTATCATGTTTCTGTGTCGTAATTATCTCATTTCAGATTACCATCATGTATTATTAGAGGAAAAGAGTGGCTTGACATAATCAGAAAAGAAAATTGAAACCCCTCTGTGAAAATTGTACACATGTATATGATATATACATACATATCCTCACGCTGTATCCCCAACGGGGTATTCACGATATATATTTATGTTATTTGGATTTCGAAGAAGCTTCTTTCAATAGAACATTAAGAAAATAATTTTACAGTATGAAGCATTACCCTCGCAAAGATTATTGGGAATCAGAGAAAATATTTACAGTGGTAATTAATTACTTTTTAATTTCCTGACCATGTAAATCCTCTATTGAGAAAGAGTAACAGGAAAATATTAATTGTTTACAGAATGTGGCTGAACTTTGATTTGATGTTTCCGACAGAGAAAAATCTGCTCATAGTTCTAAATATCTGCTTCTGAATGATGTGAATCAAGACCACGCCGAGTTATTTTTGCGACCAATAAGAGCTTGTAGTGGTTTTACTAATAACCCAGTTGCGGTACAATTTAAAGAATCTTTTAAAAAACTTTAAGAGCAGTAATAAGAGACGAAGGTGTCCGAAACTATTTCATTCTTTTCTTGACGTCCAAAAAAACGACAGGGACATGATGAGTACAATGATTGCTTTAATTCAAATCTCAGTATACAAAAGTTTCATTTGGAAATTATTTAATAAAAATTGTGCTATTTAGTTAACTATATTTATTTATTTTGTGAATGTGTTATTAAAAATTTTATGTACTTAATATAATTATTATTTTACAAACAATAATATTAACAGATAGTTCTATTTTTCAAACCCAGTAAAAATATGTTACTATAAGTACGTTAGATATGACTAGTCTGACATTGGTCACCCTTATAGTGCCTAGCAATTTACTATCTTAACTTTTAAAAGATTTATTTAAAAGGCCTGTATGTTGTGAAATTACTATGCTACATAATATTATAAACTGTAATATTACTTATTTCTTAACAATGTCAAGAAATAAAATTTGTTTGATTGTATGTACGGGGTAACCTCTGGAAGTACTTAACTGAATTTGAGAATTCTTCGACTAATAGAAGTTCACAGTGTTCTATTCCTAATTGAAATGTTATTCCCAATTATTATTATAATTAATACGTAAAATAAGGCCACTAATTTTTAGTAAAATTAATTATTCTAGTATTTAGTTTATCAAAGTGCTAGAGTACGCCATGGCTATAGATTTGGTCGGTCCGTATGTATGTTTCTCATAGCACTTATTTTAATTTCACCATCACCTCTAGAAGAAGTAACGTTATACATGTAAAGAAAAGAAAAGCATTAAAAGGACTGTGCTGTTCTTCAACTACTTTCACCTATGTTTATTGATCTTCAACATTTACCAAAGCATTCCATAAAAATATGGGTTTCTTTTATAAAGCTAATTTTGTTTTTGTAATAATCATGGACGTACTATTAAGTATTACAAAAAAAGGTACCTAAGTAAATTTTTTGTATGTAGGGTTCATTTAAAGTTCCATACAAAAATGATCGAAGGACAGAAAGCGGCTATTCTTGAAGGTGCCTGTTGCTATTGTTGCTAATAACACCTTAAGATCGCCTTAAGCGCAGATTCTAATTATATGTTGACAGCATCGAACTACGCTGACTGCTATTTTCAGTTTGAACAATATTTCAGTACTTTTTTGTAAATCTATGACATACAAAAAAAGGAAAGCTCTCCATTTTTCTTAAGATATCATGCAAAATGATTTTTATTTCAATACTGATGCTGAAACGAAACTTCTTTCAACAACTGACTTAACAATTACATAGTAGATATTTGGGACATCACTAATCGGCAGCCATTGTTTGCGACACTCTAAGTTTAGGCGGCACGATTATTTTGTAATTGTTTCATGTCCTTTACTTTCCTTAGTCATTGTAATATTCTTAATTTACTATAGCCTCTCTAGTACCTACTACAGTCAATTATTATTTATTAATAGGACATAGGTAACTAGGTAACAGACGTCTCATTGTTTCTTGTTGATACTTCTGCGAACATCAATTAAATTTTTATATGTAACATCCTAACATCCTTCCTCTCGCTTTTCTGTAATCTGTGGAACTGATTTTGTGAAAATAGAGATGGCGGTATTGCTAAAATATCGATACCAATGACTAAGGAAACTAAAGGACATGAAACGAGTACAAAATAATCGTGCCGCCTAAACTTAGAGTGTCGCAAACAATGGCTGCCGATTAGTGATGTCCCAAATTTCTACTATGTAGATGTCGTTAAGTCAGTTGTTGATAGAAGTTTTGTTTCAGCATCAGTACTGAAATAAAAATCATTTTGCATGATATCTTCAGAAAAAGGGAGGGCTTTTTTTTGTATGTCATAGATTTATACAAAAGTACTGAAATATTGTTCAAACTGAAAACAGCAGTCAGGGTAGTTCGATGCTGTCGGCATATAATTAGAATCTGCGTTTAAGGCGATTTTGAGGTGTTATTACCAACGATAGCAACAGGCGCCTTCAAGTTTAGTCCCTTTCTGTCCTTCGATCATTTTTGTATGTAACTTTAAATGAACCCTACATACAAACAAATTATTTAGGTATCTATTTTGTAATACTTAATAGTACGTCCATGATTATTACAGAAATAAAATTGCTTTATAAAAGAAACCCATATTTTTATGAAGCGCTTTGATAAATGTTGAAGATCAATGAACATGGGTCACAGTAGTCGAAGAACAGCACAGTCCTTTTAATGCTTTTCTTTTCTTTACATGCATAACGTTACTTCTTATAAAGGTGATGGTGAAATAAAATTAAGTGCTATGAGAAACATACATACGGACCGACCAATCTATAGCCATCGCGTACTGTACTGTACTGTGTACAGTACAGTACCGCAACCACAATATACCGCCCTTTTGAATAAATCTTTTAAAAGTTAAGATAGTAAATTGCTAGGCTCTATAAGGGTGACCAATGTCAGACTAGTCATATCTAACGTACTTATAGTAACATATTTTTACTAGGTTTGAAAAATAGGACTGTTTTTTAATATTATTGTTTGTAAAACAATATTTATATTAAGTTCATAACATTTTTAATAACATATTCACAAAATAAATAAATATAGCTAACTAAATAGCACAATTTTTATTAAATAATTTCTGGATGAAACTTTTGAATACTGAGATTTGAATTTCGCTGTCATCAAAATCATGTCGCTGTCGTTTTTTTGTACGTCAAGAAAAGAATGAAATAGTTTCGGACACCTTCGTCTCTTAATTCTACTCTTTAAGTTCTTTAAAAGATTCTTTAAATTGTACCGCATATGGGTTATTAGTAAAACCACTACAAGCTCTTATTGGTCGCAAAAATAACTCGGCGTGGTCTTGGTTCACATCATTTCGAAACAGATATTTAGAACTATGCGCAGATTTTTCTCTCTCAGAAATATCAAATCAAAGTTCAGCCCCATTCTGTAAACAATTAATATTTTCCTGTTACTTTTTCCAATAGAGGATTTACATGGTAAGGAAATTAAAAAGTAATTAATTACCACTGTAAATATTTTCTCTGATTCCCAATAATCTTTGCGAGGGTAATGCGTCATATAGTAAATTATGTTCTTAATGTTTTATTCTTCTTCGAAATGCAAATAACATAAATATATAACATGAATATCCCGTTGGGGATACAGCGTGAAGATATGTATGTATATATCATATACATGTATGTAATTTTTACAGAGGTTTCAATTTACTTTTCCGATTACGTCAAGCCACTCTTTTCCTCTAATAATACGTGATGGTAATCTGAAATGAGATAATTACGACACAGAAACATGATACCTGTATTTATCGATATTTTTTTAATATAGGTACAGCCCTAACTGCAATAACAACAAAAATTGATATGAAGTAATTTACTGTGTTATATGAATAAAAACTGCTGATAACTAAAAATATACATGATTATAATACAGTAAACCAAGAAACACATAATTATGGAAATATATACGACATCAGACTAAATTAATGAATTTCTGTTACGTACCAGTGCAATTATAGATTTCGTTGATTACTGCTTTTTCTCGAGCCGCATCCTAACACACTACACTTAGAAATTATTGTGGCATTATGGTAGCTTCTTCTTTAACAAAACAGTTCCAATATCCAGCACAAAATCACAGAAACATTAAAAAATATTAAACTCATTGATATGTTTTGACACTTCGTGTACTTGTCAGCGTGTCGCAAAGAATGGCGAACCGGCACGTTTTCAAATTATAATGATGTCACATAAAAAAATTACTCTTTGAGAAAAGTACTTTGTTTTCTCTTACACACACAAGCAGGCGTAAGTCAAAAAGAGATAACACTACGTTACGAATGTCATGCGTTAGAATATATATAACTAAATGTTGCTATAGATCAACACGCCATGCCTTTTAGTTTCCTTAGTCATTGATCGATACTGAGATGGATATTAATATTGATAGCTTGATATCGATATTCCGATATTATCGACCACAATATATCGATATTTTTAAATGTTGACGGTTTTTAACATTTTAAATTAAATGCATACTTATAGGAGTCCATGATTATCTGCAACTTAGGTAAATGCTAATTACACAAACAAATAATAGACTACATTTTTTTCTAATAAAACATTGAAAAATACAAAAACCAAACTAAAAAATTTAATTGATTTTCTCAAAAGTATTGACAACGAACAATGAGCCGTCTGTTACCTAATTACCTATGTCCTATCAACATTTCACCGTACTGTACGGTCTACTGTACAGTACGGTCAGTCTATCTAGTACTACGTAAGTAAGTAAATTAAAAATATTGGCACGATCTGTTTTTTTTACACATTATTTATTCTGATCTTTTTGTGGCTAATACCATGTTTGGGCACAAAAGGATCCATCAGTACACGTGGGAAAGAAAGGGTGCGAGAAGTATGATTGATTTATTCCTGGTGGATAGCAGACTTAAGAAGCAGGTAATGGACACAAGAGCGTATAGAGGAGCCGATCTCGGGACGGACCACTTTCTGGTGATAACCAGAATAAGGGGTCTGTTTGCAGCATGGCGACATCGCATAGTGTCCAAACCTGCAGCGGTTAGCCGCATTAAAAGTTGGAAACTGCAGGATGCGACCACCAGGAATGAATATGAAAGGGTATTATCCAGTAAACTTGATGATAGATTGAAAGTGATGAGCGAGGATGTTGAAGAATGCTGGCAGAACCTTAGAGATAGTATGATGGAGGCTGCGAAAGAAGTGTGTGGAATGTATAAGATTGGGAACGGCAAAAAGCGTGATGTGTGGTGGGATGATGAGGTGAAAGTGGCTGTGTAGAGAAAGAGAAAGCATGGCGAGACTACCTTGCTACTAATGACTGTGGTATGAAAAATTTGATGAAAGACAGGTATAAGCTGCAGAAAGCAGAAACGAAGGCACTAGTGAAAGAGAAGCGTGAAAGGTGTAGGGTGTTAGATGAAAACAAGATGTCGACAACTTCGAGGAAAATTCCAAATTATTTTGGAAAGAAGTACGTAAGTACCGAAGTGGTCCGGCACCTTGCAGAATGAATAAAGTGCGTTGAAAGAAAACAACCTGCTTACAAATAAAAAGGATGTTCTGCAGCGATAGAGTGAATACTATGGAGAACTGTATGAGAGTGGCGACTCCGTCTCTGATACTGAGAGCGATTCTAATGAATTGCCACACTCGGGCCAGAGACTGGAGGATGCCATTAGTATGAATGAGATTGAGAAAGTGATAAGAAGTTTGAAATGTGGAAAGGCTGCGGGAATTGATGAGGTGACTGCTGAGATGATCAAGTATGGTGGTCCTAGGGTCTGGGATGCCTTCTGTGCACTCTGCAACCTTTGCAGAAGGGGGAGGTTCCAGAGGACTGGCGCACGGCAGTCATAGTACCTCTACATAAAGGGAAAGGTTTCTACCTAGACTGTGCGTGCTATAGGGCCATCAGCTTGGTCAGCTTAGCGAGTAAAGTCTATACTAAAGTATTGACTGAACGTATGAAAGGCGTTTCAGAAAGATATTTGTGGGAGGCGCAAGGTGGATTCAGGAACGGTAGGGGTTGTATGGATCAGATTTTCTCGCTTCGCGTTATCGTGGGAAGGTTTCTGGCTTTAGGTCGGAAAGTTTTCTGCGCTTTCGTGGATCTAGAGAAAGCATTCGATAGAGTAGTGCGGAAGAAATTGTGGACTCTTCTGCCCGAATATGGCGTGGAGGGCTCCTTACTGCAGGCTGTGAGGTCATTATATCGAGACCACAGAGCCTGTGTAAGGATAGACGGTGACATGTCGCCCTGGTTTGAAGTCTGTTCTGGTGTCAGACAGGGCTGCGTGATGTCTGCCTGGCTATTTGTGCTGTATTTGGACAGTTGCCTCCAGAGATTGAAAGGTAATATGAGTGGTATGGGATGTGGTGACACAGTGGTAAACTGCCTATTGTACGCTGACGATGCTGTGCTAATAGCACCATCAGAAGCAGAGTTACAGACACTAGTCACGTGCATGAAAGAAGATTGTGAAGTAAAAGGATTGAAAATGAATGTGAACAAAACTTAGGTTCTGGTGTTTGAAAGAGAAGCGATACAAACGAAATGTGTGATTTGTGTAAATGGAAAATGTCTAGAACAGGTGAATGAAATTGTGTACCTGGGGAGTGCGTTTTCGAGGGATGGAAGATGTGAGTTGGATGTGGAGAGACAGGTAAGAGCTGGCAATAAAGTGAACGGTGCTCTGTCCGCATTAGTAGGTAGTGTGAATATATCTAATACTGCTAAAATGGCCATCCACAATGCGGTGTTGGTGTCAACTTTGTTGTACGGTAGTGAGGCCTGGATATGCCCAAAATCGAGTGAAAGTATGTTAAATGCTGTGGAGATGCGGTCTCTCAGAAATATGTGCGGTGTCACGCTTGTTGACAGGATAAGCAATGATGAGATACGCAGTATGACAGGGTTGCACAACAGTGTTATTGTAAAAATGAAGAAAGGAATGCTAAGATGGTTCGGGCACATGGAAAGAATGAGTGATGAAAGACTGACGAAGAAAATATACAGAGCGAAAGTGAGTGGTAAAAGAAGCCAAGGAAGACCAAGGCTGACTTATGAAGATCAAATAGCCAGAGTGTTAGCAGACGGTAATTTCAAAAGCACTCGCATACCTAGGCGAAAATGTGTGAGGAGAATGATGAGATTTGAGGAAGCGAAAGAGGTGTGTAAGGACCGCGACTCCTGGCGCTCCATCCTCTCTGACTACCCCGTTGGGGATACAGCGTGAAGATATGTTATTTATTCTAAAATATAATAATTAATATTTCGTTTACTCCGTTATTTGCAAAACACGTTGTAAATGAAATAATAACGACATTACAATATTTTGTTAAAAAGGTCAACATTAACATATCTTGTTAAAAATATCGATATTACGACATCTTATTTAAAATTTTGATATTTAAGTCGTCGTTATCGATATTAAAATATTGATATTTTGAACACTGATATCGATATTTCATCAATGTCGATGTACTTGTTCTTAGGACGATGTATATCGCTCATCCCTACTTGAAAAGGGACGGAAGTGTTGTAAGGTATGAAAGCGTTCAGTGCTATTTTATTATGCCTAAATAAAATGTTATTACTTATAATTTAGTTTTTATTTTTTTTTTAATATTTCTTACAGAGAATGCACTTCTTAGTTCTTACAGAAGTCTCAGAACTTGGCCCACCAAAAATTTTTTTTGATTTTCATAAATCGTTTGTTCGTCGTTAGTTATTAAGTAGTACTTTAGTTATTAAGTATCGTTTGTTCTTTATTAAAAATCAATTTTCAATTATTATTTAATAATTTTAATTACTGACTTTCCATTAGTACTTACTAGTAGCACGAGTCTCCCTTAGGAGGGGAGGTAAAGAGGATAAGAGGAGGATCTTAGCCTATACAACTGTCATCTTCAGTGATAAATAAATAAATTCTTTACATTATTTCATCAAAACGTCGACGTAATACATTTTAGATGTTTCTTGGAGTTTCTAGCGACAAATATATTGAGGTAGTCTTTATAGTAGGATCCGCTGAGGCAGACTAGGCCACTAAAAAAATCTCAATATCACACTACTAAATAAGCACTTCCTTCAACAATGCACAACAGTTTTACTTGGAAAGCAAAATTACACCCTTTTTACATCACAATATTTACTGGAAACCATTTGCAAACAATTAAAATTAACGCTCCACCGCTTCCCATAAAGTCCCGCTAAAAATTCCTGACTTTTATGAAGGTCACTTCACATGGCTATTCGTGTTCGTGTATTTGCCTTAAGCCGGAGCCCCACTACTACGCACGGTCGAGCTACACACGTGGGTACAAAAACGCTTTGTATGAAAATGTGGGTAGATACTTCCACAGTAGTGCACGAGCACGCTGCGCACGAAATGACGTCACTGATACACGCGTGGTCTGTTCCTAAGTGCCTGCCACGCACACGCTAGCGCGCGTGGCAAGCAAAGCCCCACTGCGACCCACGCTGTCCACGCACGGATGAATGCCGTATCTATAGGGAGGAGGAGCGGGGAGCGGGGGAGACGAGAATCGTGCGCCTTGTTTGTATTGTAGTTTACATATTACAGTTTAGTGCATGTGCGTGGCTCGCAGTGGGGAATGAGGACACACGCAGCTGACCAATGTACCCACGTGGCCCACACGTTTTACGTGTGCGTGCATTGGTTGCTGTGAAAATGTTGACACATGCAGCCAGACCAATGGACGCACGTGCGCGACGCGTATAGCGTGTCCGTGCGTAGCGTGCGCAGCAGTGCGGCTCCGGCCTTATTTGTTCAAAAATGACTTTGTGAAGATATCTTATTTGTCTATATTTGTTTTATTTGCACGAACAAGACAAACATGCAAATACACGAACACGCATATTCGCCCGCTTGTTGGTTTTTGGTTCATCAAAAAGGATTGAAATATGGCAAATATACATATTCGTTTAACATCCACACATGACCAACTCAGTAGTGTGCATAAAAATGACGAGTACTAATGTGTTCGGCTGAATGGATTGGACAAATGATCTTGTATTGTGATTTTTGGAGTTATACCAAATCTTTCTTTACATTTTATCCAAATATATTCTTGCACGTGGTACATAATTTGAAAATTCCAAAAGCCAAGCCACAAAGCGAACGTAGCAAACATATTCGTAAGTATTAGACGTATTTACTGTTTGGATCCTTGTGTGGATGGCGTGTTTGTGATATTTTAGACTTCACACGAATATTTAGTCAAACAAATACGTTACACAAATACGAATAGTCATTTGAAGTGCCACCTTAATCCATACTAATATCCATATCCATTTTGCCGTCGAGTAAACGTCCTTACAGCACTTACACGATTATATTATATAACATAAAGTTGTCACTATAACGTCCTCTCGACCAAAAAATGTTTGTTGGGTAATATTATAAATGCGAAAGTCTCTCTGTCTGTCTGTTTGGTTTTCACGGCTAAACCGCCGGACCGATTTTGATAAAATTTGGCATGAAGATAGTTTGACACCAGGGGGTGAACGTAGGATAGTTTATTTTTCTAAAATCTACCCCTAAAGGGGTGAAAAGGGGGATGAATTTTTGTATGGGAAATTTTTATCCGCTGAACCGATTAAGATGTAACTTGGTACAGAGATACACTTTTTCTATTAAAAAACGTAGTTTACATTTTTTTATCAAAAATCTACCCCTAAAGGGATGAAAAAGGAGATGAAACTTTATAAGGGAAATGCTAAACCGCTGAACTGATTAAGACGAAATTTGGTACATGGATAAAACCTTTTCTATTAAAAAACATAGTTTTCTATTTTATCAAAAATCTACCCCTAAAGAGGTGAAAAAGGGGATGAAAGGGGATGATGAACTTGATAATGCTAAACCCTAACAATATGGCTATCAAATGAAATGGAATACGCAGGAGAAGGTTTCTGTATACGTGACGTCATCATAAATCCAATATGGCAGATGTTCCATAATGGGAAATAACTTTTTCGTTCGATACTAACAATATGGGTATCAAATGAAATGGAATACGCAGGGGAAGGTTTCTATGTAAGTGACGTCGTCATAAATCCAATATGGCGGATGTTCCATAATGGGAAATAACTTTTTCGTTCGATACCAACAATGTGGGTATCAAATGAAATGGAATGCGCAGGGGAAGGTAGATACATATGTGACGTCACCCTAAATCCAATATGGCGGATGTTCCATATTAGGAAATAACTTTTTTGTTCAATACCAACAATATGGATATCAAATGAAATGAAATACTCAAGGGAAGGTTTCTGGACATGTGACGTCATCACAAATGCAATATGGCAGATGTTCTATAATAAGAAATAACTCTTTCGTTCGACACCAACAATATGGGTATCAAATGAAATGGAATACCCAAGGGAAGGTTTCTGGACATGTGACGTCATCATAACTCTAATATGGCGGATGTACCATTACAAAGAATCACTTTTTTGTTTGACACTAACTTTACTGTGGGTAAGCTCAGTAACCTAAAGAGGTCAAGGAAAATTTTTCCACGTGAACGAAGTCGTGGGTACAGCTAGTAATTAATAAATTAAAAACTAATCCATTGCGCATGTGCTACCAATGCCACTACGATTGAGTTTGAGAATGAAATAAATATTTTCTTTGCATTTAGGTATGTAGATATATTCCAAAAAAATTATACCGAAATGTCAGATTTAATTAAGTATCAGTAATTTCGAAAAACTTTTGAGAGAGAGAGAGATATTAAATTGTGAATTTAAAAAATAATTAACGGACACTTGTAGATTATAAATTTCAGTGCTTGATTTTGTCTGCTTTATACTATACCTCAGATTGGCTCAGATTCTTGGTACACTTAAATGAGACTAGAAATAACTCGTATAGTAAAGTTCAAACTAACTTGCATTGGATCGAAAGAATAAGATAATGAAGTGCTGAGAATACAGGCGGTTATTCACAAACGTCGGAAACTCAACTTTCCGTATCCGACAGGAAACTTTTCGATGATTTTGTATATACGCGATTCACAAATCCGAAATCGTATTATATTTATATTATTTATATATCATATTATAGATAGTCGTATTCACAAATCCAAGCCGTCGGATTGAATTTATGCTTTTCGACGATCGGCCTTTCCGCCACGGAAAGCTTCCAACGTTTGTGAATAACGCCCCAGATGATCTAAGTAAATCTATGCAGCACTACTTCATATCCATGATAATATTTTACAAAACATTTGAAAATATTCAATCAAAGATTATGATTAGAAAAGGTATTTACTTGGTAAGTATTTATTCTTATTTTATTTTCAGTGAAAAATATTGCCGTTCAAATCATTCAAAAAACGATATTAATTAGCTTTTATTTAAAAGCTAATATGCCTCATGAAACGCTTATCAAGTGAATAAATGATACTCCAGTCTCGATAAATTAATTTGAACATTTATTAAGCAAATGTTCAATCATTATATTTTAATTATTTGTAAGTACTGAGTACATAAATTTTATTATGTTTTTTATACAGTAATTACAATTGTAAAATCATGGAATGCACTACCAAAGGATGTCGTTTCGTATAAAAGTGTAACCACACAATTACTGCTTGTATGGGGCGATTAATTGGATACAGGCATTATTAGTTGTTGCAACTGTCAGTCTGATAAATAGCAGTAACATGCACAGACATTTTCAGTAGGGTAGACAAAAAGAATATTCACCAAAATTGCCACTTGTACTCGTAATTCGTATGTTTTAAAGGTTAATGAGATTCAATTTACATTATTTATTTACTGAAACTGCTTTGAAAAATATTTCGACGCTATCAAAATTGCTACTTGCTATATTATAAAGCTACAACAGCAAAGAAAATCAATTAAAGTTAACTCATACCTACATTAACGTTACTCTAACCATAGATAATACATATTATAATATAATTTACTCTATCCTTACGTGAACGTTAAATATAATTTTGTTCAAAACAGAATGTTGGTGGTCGCCATCTGTTTTTTTTTGTACGTATCTATTGAAAATTCCATAAGTGAAGAAGAGAACGTCATTATTAAACCTTTAGAGGGCGCTAAAATAAGAAAAAGCATTTGATCTTTGGTATTATTCATTAAAAAATTTATAACATTTAACAAACATGTTAATATGTTTTAGAAGATAAAATGTTATTTTTTCTAACAGGTACGCAGTTTTGTAAAGTTGGGTGAAAAAAATGACATTTCGCGATAGATTGATTATTAAATAATGCTCAATTACTACAAGTTCATATAGTCAATTATTTTATAAAATTGTTTCTGAGTAGAAACAAACAAGTAGAAGTAGCGTTTTTTTTCGATCAAACTTTAAAAGTGCTTTTTCTCCAAACAAGCTTTTTCAGTCAATTTTAAATGTCTGATAAAAAAATATTTGCCAGTTTTTGTATATTTTTTTAATCGTTATTATCAATTGACTATTCCAAATTCCGAATCTAGTCTTAACTCAATACCCCACTACGTTTTGCTTGGACGCCCACATATAGGTACATATATCCCTAAATACACCATGTTGAATAATTTTACAAGAATTATGCGAAGTTTTACCCAACGTAAAGCAATCAAAGCCTGTATTTGTTTTCACAAATGCCGCCCAAGCAATTATTATCATTACACCACGTTAAAATTTCTAGAGTTTAAGGAAAGTCAGTACTTAACTAAAATTATTAAATAAAAATAATTGATTAATAAAGAACAAACGTGATCTATAAAATAACAAACATTACGTACTAACTAAAGACTGGAAGTTACAATAAAATGTTATAATAAAATTTGTAGATGAGCAGTCAACTTGAGAGAATTTTTATTAATTTTTTTATAAATAAACAAAATGCGAACAAATGATGAGTATGGACAAATAATTAAGAACAAATGACGAACAAACGATTTAAAAAATTCAAAAAGCTTAAAAAAATTTCTTGGGGGCCAAGTTCTTTGTACCTTTACCTTTCTTTGTACCTGGGGGCCTTTCTTAGAGTAGAAAACCACAGAGCGAATACTTTATTATTATTTATTTATATTTCTTAAGGCATTGGTAACAAGACCATTAGCCTAATGACGAAACTTCGGGAAACATTAACTGTCCCTAACACTCCTCCAGTAAAGTGATAGTAAGCTTTACTGTAGTTAAAAAAAAACTTCTTGGAAGAGCGCGAAAACTTCAGCTACACATGTTTATTTAGATTTTCTCCATCCTTTTCACTTACACAGAACTTTAAAACACAATATACTATCACTGTTGTACTTTAAAACTCCTAAAAATGTAAAAAATAGAAAATTTAAATAAAATGACAACCTCACTTCTCCCGTTCCCGGCAAAAAGTCCCTTCAGAGCGAATACAAATTATACCACAGACTATAATAAACATTAGTAGTTTCAGCCCTTATCTATGTTTCAGCCTATAACATTATTCTTTCCGTTGAACGTTTTTATCGCCACGTCTTTACCGTCCAAAATACAATAGGTAAGTAAAATACTTCCTTATTGTGTTGACAATAAAGACCCTTTTTCAACGTCCACCGAACGACGTTATCGTGCACAGAAATATAAAAGCGTCTCCATACAACTGCATACATTTTGCTTCCCTATTGTACCGTGGACGGTAAAAACGTGGCGATAACAACGTTCAACGGAAAATTATAAAAGCGGCCAATTACCAACGAGTCTTAATGATCTTCCATTTATGTTTAAAGACCTGTGTGAAATAATTATTATTTACTGATGACACTTTCATTATTGTTGAAAGTAAACTGAAAAAACAGATATTAGCGGTCAGAATAGGACATTGGGCGGTCTCGACGTGGTTCGCCGCTAATAATTTACTACTGAATGTACAAAAAACCAATTGTGTCAAGTTTTCTCGATCCAATATAATGTACTCAGAATTCATAATAGACTACAACAGGGTGGGAAACAATTAGGATTTAGAATTAGTGAAATCAGTTACTTTTCTTGGTTTAACAGTATACCTAGTGTTATAAGTGACAGTGGGCGGACTACAGCTCTAAATAGTCAAAACGCGTTTTGTTGAAATGATTGTTAAAACTGTTTCCAGTTGGAATGAAATGGAATATATTATGGCGTAGTCTATAGGTTCTCTATCTACGACCGAATACAAATAAAACAAGTGTCGTTTTATAACGATTTATTGTACAAAACAATAATACATTAAAATGTACAGGTATGTTTAAATTTTTGGACTCGATTACGTCCCAAACACTGGACAAATTGTATCCTTCCCTCAGACATCACATTGCTCGTCGAGGCGTCAGTACTATAGACGAACATACTTAGCTCTAGATAAGCAAATTAGATTAAATAGAATAAAAATATAACAATAAATTAACGCGAGTGCTATCAACTTAAGTACACACTGTCTAACGCACTGTTTCTTTCGACGGGCATCATGTAGTCTAATAATAAACAACGTAATTTAACAAATCGAATAAACCTCCTAAGCATACTGAAATATATACACGTTATGAACAACATTATAACTGTTAACTGTCCTCTGGTGAACTAGCGCCAGTGAGTGGGCGCCCCCTCCCCCCCCCCTCAACGCGCCTGCAGCTGCCGCCTGCCGCGGTCACCTCGCGACGCGCGCCTAACGCAACTCCACTGACTAGTGATCTAGTGACTATACGACTAAAGGCCGCCCGGTAACTACACGCGAGACGAGAGCGGTACGATCGGCAGAGAGAAGCGGGTGAGGAACTACGTACGTGGTGGCGATTATAGCCACCTGTCTTCGACCACCTCGTTCACTGTAAAACAACGAGAGCGTTAGTGCGGTGCGCTCGGCGCGTTCGCCGTCCGACTTACGTGGCGCACGATTCTATGCAGATATCACAACCGTGTAATGGTTCGTTATATTTGTGTAGTTCACTGCGGGATCACAACAAACAATGAGTGTTCATGGAATATGTGCGTGCAGTACGGTGGCGCTGCGGCGGAGTTACGGCGCTTACAGCTTCCACGACGGCTTGACTGGGGGCAGACAACATCTCGTTAGTGCATGCGGGAAGGGTAGGACCACACCACCACGTATTGACAGTGGCTCGTTCGGGTGTATATTGCATGGATAAGGATACATTCTACATTCAAAAAAGTTTTGCAATAAATTGTACATATTTCAATAGTACATTATAAATGCTCGTTGACAATTTCATAAATTCTTTAACAGACTATTTGTTGTAATTTGTAAGGTCAATTGTCTAAAAGATCAAATTTATCTATAATAATTTGCATAATAGTAACCAGAAAGCCAAATAATGCTATTGCTTAACAATGCCAGATAGATGCTATAGTTTATGCAGTAAATAGCAATTTAGAAGCTTGCAAAACTTTGGTTAGGTATCAAACATGTTAGGATATGAATCAAACCACTGGTTATAAAATTTGTTATTACATATTGAAGGTGTGTGGGTAAAAGATGTGATCATGTGACCTTTTTGTGATAGTAAACAAAACATTTTAAAAGGATATGAAATAAAGCAAAATTCAGTTTTGGACAATTTTAATTAATGTAAAATATGTATAAACGACTGTACATTTATTTAAATAAATTATCTTTAACCACATATCTACTCGGGGGGTAGGGATATTATTAACAGAGTTTGAGCATGCTCAAATTGTGCAGTGTAGTGTAGATTAATTAGAAAGTAACAATTAGGTCAAAATAATTCATTGGATAGTAGGGCAGATTCATTGGATAGTAATATTTTGTATTTATCTATATTTTAAGTGTTTATTATATAATACAAATGACAAAAAACCTCACCAAACCGCACACTAGAACTTTAAGGAAAGTCGCATATTGGGCAAAACTTCGAAACTAATGTTGTATGAACATTTTTTCATATTTTACTGAAACTTAATATGTACGACATATTTAAGCAAAATGCTTATCTCCTTAAAACGCATGGTACACATGCATTATTAACATAAGATTTATGTATGCACACTTTTTTACCATTAAGTTATTTTAATGAAATTTATAGTTATGGAATCTTAAATTATTTTCTTCAAAAATAAAATTTATCTTTGATGTAAATCTCGTAAGATAATTTTTATAGAAATAATAATTTCCGAAATTTCACTAAAATATTGCTTCTAATGCATTTCACTAAAATAGTAATAACTTGCAATAACTCTATTATCTATGTTTAGATTTCGACAATGTACTACGTAATAATGCATAAATCATGGCATTTTGGTTTTATCTTTCGCAAGTTATCACAAATTTTAAATCTAACATGTTAATTGTTAATACAGCAGATTAATGCAATTATTAGTAGGCAGTTGCAAATGCTTTCTGAAATTTCGCAGATAGAAAGAATATAGAAATGCACTTAGGAATGTTATTAAGCGACCTCAGGTGATAGGACAGACGAGAAAGATGCCTTTCAGTAAAAATAAGTAACGAGAATCTTGACCAAGTCCCTTACAACTTACAATAAATTACACTAGGCTAACAATGCACATACCATAATGTATATACTACAGTAAAATGTAATTGTCTGCATAGTCTTTTCAGACTAAAAGGTACAATGAGCTGTGCGAGTTCATTGTTTCAGTTTCCAAATGGAGCTTAAATGTGCATTAACATTTATACATATATGTATTATTATTATTCTGCATTTTTTTATAAAATAACATATATAAAACTAATATCTGTAATTATTCCCAGTAGTCTATTTTTGGTGTTAGAATTACAATGAAGATGTCACAGCCACTTCATATCTATTAAACAATGTATAGTTTGTATACTAAGAGGAAATTAATATTAAAATATTGAACTTTGTTTACTAATAAAATGAGCTCCAAAGTATTTATTGTCTCGCACGTAAATGCACGACGAGCGAGCCGCCGTCGGCTCCTTAGATCTACTGTACTAGGAAGTAAAGAAACACTACAATCGTCGTATGTATGAATATTTATTATGTGAACCGCGCGGGTGGGTCTCAGTGCACTCTCCGCCGCCAGTCCGGAGCCGCCGTCACTAGTTCAACGCGTCACGCACTCCTCGCTTCCTCACTTCCCCACTTCCTCGCTCGTCCGACACCAGACCCGTGCAGGGGCGTCACTTCACACGTGTAATTTAGCATTCCAAACAGTTAGGTGGTACTGTGGTGAGCGCAGCTCAATGTCCATCGATTTCCACAGTGGAATTCAACGCGCTACCCGCTTTCGTCAACGTTTGCTCTATAACTGAATGCGATAGTGAACGTTGTCGACGGAGCGGGTAACGCGGAATTCAATAGGAGGGTATTAGGTGTCAATCAAACAAGGTGGCACGTAACACTGGGCGGGCCGGCTTATAGGGGTCCGTAGATGATGATGCCAAAGAAGATGGCCCACATGAGCACAATCCACTGCATGCCTTGGAACCAGTCTAGCAGGGTTTGCCGCTCACCGTCGGAGATCTTGCGCGCGACGAACTTGAGCACTTCGTCCAGCAGCACCACGGGCACCGAGAACTTCATCACCGTCAGCCACTCGTCCACCGACAGCGGCGTCACTTGGAACACCACCTGCAACCCACACCCGCGCCATCACTCGTGCCCGTTACTTACATTCACGGGAATACACATTGCCATAGATCTTTGCTGAGACCAATGTCTCAGCTTCAACTTGATTACCATCAGTCAAACTCGCATCCAAGTAAATGTTTTCCCATATCAGACTCACACATATCAGACTGAGACCGTATAGCCAATGACCATTGCTTTTCTTCCGATAAAGCAACTAAGAACATATACTTACAATTACACAACTCTCACAATCATATTTTTTATGTTAGATCTGATGTTACATTACATCTGGAGTCTGAGGGTGGCGCCTGATGACTATTTTATGTATCCAGTATAGGCATCAGCCACCTACAGAACATATTTAAAATGTGAACATAAAAGCGTAAGTTAGTTCTTAAAAACAAAATGTTTTAACGTGTTTTGAGAGTTAAAATAAAGATTATTATATACATATATATTATATATGTAATAATTACTATATACATATATACAATAACGTCATGCTATGTCCCTTCGGGGTGTAAAACAAAATCACACGCTCACGGCCTTTCTAGTAATAAGTTCCCGAACCTATAGTAGTATGGATGGTCCAAATCAGTTCCTTATAAATAAAGCCTATCGTTTGCGACGACTTCTACACAACCTGGATGGAAAGTTAAGCAGCAGGCACATTCTATATACTTGTCCCGTCAGAGTATGTAGGTACCTACGCTTATACAGCACAGGTAGTAGTCCTTAGTTGCAGTATTTAAATATGTACATATGTATAAAATTTTAATCACAAAATCAATCATTGTATACTCGTAAGCGTTGCCTGAATTAGTATCTTCACACCTTACACATACATCAACATAGATTATAGATAAAGAACGTAAACAAATAAAACAAAACATAATTACCAATGATATGTAAATGAGTGCTTGATAAGAATATACATAATATAACATACATACATAAATTATTAAAACATAACATAACATATCTTCACGCTGTATTCCTAACAGGCTTGTCACATAGGACGGAGCGCCAAGCTTCGCGGTTCTTACACATTCCTTTCATAATATAACATACATACTAGGAACACAGGACTTATGTAGTGTGGAACTGTGGAACCTGGATCTGAAAAGACTTGGATGTGGAGAATAGATGCAATGTATTGATAATATAAATAGATCATACTAACCTCGCAAAGATAAAGTTCCTTGTGAGATGTACTGTTAAACTATCATAACAAACCATACGTTATTCTTAAGTTACACTTACCGAGAGGACCTCAACATAGAGGATGACGAAGTGGAGAGTGAATGAGAGAGCCATCGACCCGACGAGCCACATGTTATACCAAGGAGGCATCGTCACAAGCGACTGGTTCTCTGATAAACTGTTCATGGCGTTCAACATTTCGATGGTGACAAGTACAGACAAAGCCATCGTCATGGGATGGGGGTCGGTGAAGACTTTGCAGTCGACGCCCTGGAATAATATTATGAAAAACTTACATGGTTTCAAAAGTTAAAAAAAAAAAATGGGCCATCGCAGGTCGCAGAAGTAAAACATCGAAACTATTTTGTATAGAAAATATGCTGAAAGGATGGTTTATTAAAGCAAATATAAAAGGCATAACCAAAAACTATGGTATAATCAAAAACAACAAAATTTAGATTTTTTTTTTAAATATTCTCTATTTAAGAAAAATAGGCAACGTGTTGCAAAGTAATAACAATACTGCATACGCTTAGGGTATACCAGCTCAGTACAAGCGCGTGGCCACATGTCGCCACGCCAACAGATAACACCGCATAAGATCATCAAAAATTATTTGTAATTTTCTGGTACTAAGTAACTATATATTATTTATTTTAATGATTAAATTGTCCCTTAATTATGTGTTTATAGCTAATTTTAAACATTAATAAATCTTTCTTGCTGTAGAATGTGATTTCTTCATGATGCACTCACCTTGAAATCTTCAGGGTTGTTAAGACATTGCAGATGGTGCGTGAGTTGCCAGTATGTCATTTGTGGTCCAAATGGAGAATACATGAACCACCATGAAGCAGCGCCGACTGTCGCTGCGCCGACGTATCCACCAATAGCCATGTACCTTTTATGTCATAATAAAAATTAATTAATTAATAATTGCATTTCATAAATGTTAAAGATGGAAAAAGTACATAAACAATAGCTGGTAGTGTCATTGTAACATGGGAATCGTACCTGAAGAACAGCCATCCAGAGATGAGACCCTCGTCAGCCTTGCGCGGTGGTTTGCTCATGATGTCCAAGTCGGGTGGGTTGAAGCCAAGCGCAGTGGCCGGAAGACCGTCAGTGACCAAATTGACCCACAACAGTTGGACAGGAATCAGAGCCTCGGGGAGACCCAGAGCGGCAGTCAGGAAAATAGATACGACTTCACCAATGTTGGAGGAGATCAGATAGCGGATGAACTGCTTCATGTTGTTGTAGATGGCACGGCCTACACAGGAAAATCAATAGACTCAATACATATAAGAACAAAGTGAAGAAATTTTTGGTGTTACTTTTGAAATTGGTTTATTAATACTGAAAACTGAAACTGTTGTGAACTGTTCTTATATTTATAGCAAGGCAGTTCAATGATTCTTTTGAATATTGAATTAATGAGATCCTCAGTATTAGTCCGTACACTAGTAATTCAGAAACATTTGTTTCAAACAGTTTTATTGCGAATGTTCTAAATGGAAGAGGTGGTTTTACCATGAAATAGAAACTTATATAAACAGTATTGATACAAAATCTAGTTTTATTAAAATGAGTTAGCACCGATGAATTTGAAATAAGAGATGTGAATTTGTTTCGCTAGTTTTCTGAGCATTCTTCATTATGAACTGTTTATTGTAGGTATATTTTATACACCGAATGTATATAAAGTATATGTAACATAAATGGCTTAAAGCCTAATTTTTAATTGCCGTACAAAGATTACACAGATATAATTTGAAGCATTAATAAATCTCGTTACTACTCCTTAATCATAACCATATAGATAAGAGTTGGTGAATGGTTTGTTCGCAGCATTTATAAAATTATTCAACAAAAAAGTAAAGTTATATGTAGAAACTAGATATCCACAATCTGGTAGAGCAAATTTGGATCTTTCAGCTCTTGGTCCAAATGAATTAACCATTTGTTTACTTGGTTTTTTATACAAGTTACCATAAATAGGTGAAATCCGTTTTCACGCGTAATTCCTTGTAAAAACGAGGTAATTCCGCATTCTTATTAGTGAGTGACAACTGGTTATTACTACGTGGTTAGGAAAGAAACGAATTAAAATTTTAATTCGGCTATTTACTGCAACTTTCAGTTAGAACTGAAACACATACAACAGTAGCTAGTCAACACGATTCGGTCGATGAAGGATTTATGCGGTGATCCGATGTTAAGCTCCGATGGTGTTATTGATATTGTTTTGTGTTGAAACTCTCGAAAGTTACAATAATTTAATGTAACACGCATTTACTTATATTCTTTCAAGCGAAAATAAAACGTAATCGCGTTAATTTTCCGTGTTTTTAGATATCTTTAAATATGGTTACTCTTTTGTTTTTCGCTCTGACAATGAATACTTCCTTCGTTAGGAAAGAAAAGTTTACTAATGACTCTAAATAGTAAAGATGCCAAATTATCTATATACACTATTATTTAGAATTACTTCAGAAAATTAATAAATCTATTTAAACTGAAACCGAAGAAAATTTTATTGCAGTTTTGACACATAAACTGTTTTGACAATTGAATCTTGACACAAATCGTGCTATATCTATGTAGAAGTCAATTATATTGGATTTATTAATGTTATGAGAAGTAATAACGGATTTTAAAGTTGCAATAAAAACTGAATAAAAATTTGAATTTTTGTTTTTCCTAAGCACATAGTGACAACCAATTGTTACTAGTAAGACCGCAGAATTATCGATGCTCGTAGATATTACATATTTGACTGCCCCGTTGGTGCAGTGGCATATGCATCTGCTGTCTAAGCTAGGGTCCCGGGTTCGATCCGCGGTCAGGTCAATTTAGGAAACGAACTTTTCTAAATTGGCTTGGAGTCTGGGTGTTACTGACAGCTCTCCCAGAGTTCGTTGTGTGGTACCCATAGTACAAGCTTACTGCTTAATTTGGGGTCACACAATCTGTGTAATTGTCTGGAGTATTATTATTATATTGTTACAAATAATTACTTGTTTAAACAGATTTCAGCAATGTACGCCAACACGTCAAAGTACTTGAATGAGTTACTGACCTTCCTCAACCGCAGCTACTATGGAGGAGAAGTTGTCGTCAGCGAGCACCATCTCGGCGGCGGACTTGGCGACGGCTGTGCCCGAGCCCATGGCGATACCGATCTCAGCCTTCTTCAAAGCTGGCGCGTCGTTTACACCATCACCAGTCTAAAATTATATTTTATATTGTTGTAAACAGTAGCGTTTATAGTAAGCAGCCAGATCAGAATTTGTCGGTAATTTGAATGTATCTTTGCCACAATATTGAAAATTACTTAACTTAAAGTTTCGGTGTTACCAGTTTTAGTAGTTTATTTATCACGCTACGCACTGAACGGGGTAGGCATATAGGTAGAAATAGAATTCTTCATATAACTATGCAGCAGTTTTGCGTATATCCTATTTTTTCATTTTTGTCTTCTGTGTAAACAAATGTGGCGACAATGACATTTATAACATAACTAGAGATGGACTAGTTCGCAAATGATTGATTCAGTTGGCATTCTTATTAGTTATTAGTAAGACAAAACATTTTTTGAATTTTCGTCCGTTTGTGTTTGAGCTTTATTAAAAATCACCCATAATTAAAAGAATAATAAACGTCATGATAAGTGTAAAAATATATTTTTAAAATACACTTAAAAATAAAGATAGGAGATTATTATTGTTTGCACATCGCTAACAATAATATTCTTATAATCTTATATAATATAATCTTCTTACAATCAATAATAAGCAGTGTTATTAGAGTGCTACGTGTAAATACGTCGGACCAACAAAAGGCGAAAATTTACCGAAATTTTGAGTAGTTTCTTGTTTGTTTACATTATAGTCAAAATAAAAAAAAATAGGATATGTATAGTTTATTCTGATATGTGTTCTTTCGATTGCACCGGTTTTCGTCTGCTCGGTTCTATTAGAAAATTGTGAATATTTCGCCTTTACCTTTTAATTTATGTAACCCTTCACTCTTACGTCCTTTTTACGATACGGTTTTATGAACGCTACCGTAATGTTAAATAAAAAAACAGCTCTCGACTCAGGAGACAAAATAAGTTTGGGAACCAGTGCACTACACATTTGTAGAATGCTTTATAGAATAGAAAAATCCGCTTAAGAATCCATCCAGTAGCAGAAGTTTAAAGTGGCCAATAGACAGACAATCACATGTTGCTTTTTAAGTAGCAAAAGGTCTCTACCACAAGTACATATAGTACAGTACAGTAGCATAACATTGTCATAGGTGATACTACTTATTATTATTAGTGCTGTACATTTTATTCAAACGACGAAAATATTTAGAGTCGTTCTGGTTATGATGATAAAAAAACTATACTGGCGCCATAAAAGACACATGAATTCACAAAAACACATGAATATAGTAACTTAGAGAATTGAGAAACATTAATATGTTAAGAACTGATAAACTATTTACGTCTGTACATTTTTAATAGCAAAATATTATAAAAATTGTTTTCTTTGAAGATAACGCGGGGGCGATCTCTTTCCTCTCTTATTGTACACAGGTTGTGCCAAAGTCATGATTAATTAGTAATCTATAATATGTAATCTATAATATCTTGACTTCCCTTTACTTTTACAAAAGTAATGAAGAACATGTATGTCGGGCTCGCCCTATCCTGAAGCCCTAGGCACGCCACTGCATGGGTTCTAGATGTACTTATACCTAACCTTCTTGATGACATATCAGACTGACTCCTACAAAAATAAATTATCCATGCTAAATACATATCATACATATTTTCTAATCTGTAAATGGAATCAATGGAATAATTACTAAATAGTTTGGTTCTCTTTAAATAAATAATCAATTAAGGATTGATGAATAAATTGTAGAAGAGAGATTTGTATGTAATCATCAATGTTTAATATGTATTAAAGAGTACTTTTAATAGCACTTTTTAATATATTTAATATTAGAAATTAATAGATTTGGCACCGCAAAGTTGTTTCTCATCTAAAGTTTATAAACTACTGGAGTTCCTAACATAAACATTATGAAAAGCAATACCAGCCTTTAGTAGTCAATGTAAACATTAAAATACTGGGGCAATGACTTAGACAGTATGCAATGTTTGTAAAATAATTTATAGCACTATGCTGATTTTATGTTCACATACATAAAGGTGTTTAGTAAATAAATAAAAATAAACAATTAAATACTCATATCATATGATAAGAAGCATGAAGCAGACGGAAATGTCAAAAGCACTCGCATACCTAGGCGAAAATGTGTGAGGAGAATAATGAGATTTGAGGAAGCGAAAGAGGTGTGTAAGGACCGCGACTCCTGGCGCTCCGTCCTTTCTGACTACCCCGTTGGGGATACAGCGTGAAGATATGTTATGTTATATGATAAGAAAACAATGTACCGGTTTCATCACCTCTTGCCTAGACATCCTGTAGTTCAGCATAATTATTTAAAAATTTTTTGCTTCAAAGATTTTGTTAATAGGTGACTGTTAATTGCCAGTAAGACATTCTTAAGGTCTATATTAAAACCTTTGCATGATTACAATCGTTAGTTCTTACCATAGCAGAAATTTCGTTCATGCTTTGCAAATATTCAACAATCTTGGACTTGTGAGCTGGTTCGACGCGGGAGAACAGGCGGGCTCTAGCGCAGGCGGCGCGTTGTTCAGCAACGGGTAAGTCATCGAATTCACGGCCAGAGTATGATTTGTTGGCGGTGTTTTCATCTTCACCGAACACACCGATACGTCTGTAATTCAATATTTTGATATAAGCACTGATAACTTGCTTTTAATGCAAATAAAGATAGATTCCGTGTAATATTAATATTGATTTATTTAGACAATCAGAATAAAGATAAGTCTTACCTGCAGATGGCCTCTGCGGTGGATTTGTTGTCACCAGTAATGACGATTACACGTATACCAGCAGCGCGACAACGGACGATGGAGTCAAAGACTTCTTTACGGGGAGGATCCAACATGCCCACAACACCAACGAAAGTAAGGTTTACTTCATAAGTGTAGAATTTGCTAGAATCGCCGAGGTCCATCTCATCAGGTTTCATCGGGTTATCAGCGGTGGCCAAAGCCAAGCAACGCAGAGTATCGCGACCAGTACCATATTGGCGGGTCAGATCCAGAATGCGGCTCTTCAGAGTAGAAGAAAGAGGCACCTTGGTGGTTCCGACACGAGCATGGGTGCAACGCTCCAGTACGCCTTCAGGCGCACCCTTGACAAACAGTTTAGGTCCGTTGCCGAGGCGGGAAGGTTTGAGAGGACTGCAATAGGTGGACATGGATTTCCTATCACGGGAGAATTCAAGGGTAAATTCTTTTTTCCACTTGGTTTCGATCTCTTGGCGCACGACGATAGCAGAAGAACGGCGGTCAAGGCCAGTTTTGGGAACATTGAAGGGATTCATTTTTTCAGCTAGAACAATCAAGGCGGTTTCGGTAGCTTCACCGACTTTTTCAAAGGCCTGTTTGAATTCGTTGAAGTCGATGGCAGAGTCGTTGCACATAACGCAAATGGTGGCTAATTCGTGAAGACTATCAAATTCGGAAGTCTTGACTTTTTGTCCCTTTAAGTAAACATCGCCAATAGGTTCGTAGGTGGAGCCAGTAATCTCGAATTCGAGGAAGCTGCTGTCGCCGGCCTCAATCTTTTCGAAGATAAACATACGGGAAACAGACATCTGGTTGGTGGTGAGTGTACCAGTCTTGTCGGAACAGATGACAGAGGTACAGCCGAGAGTTTCTACAGAGGGCAAAGACCTAACGATAGCGTTCTTCTTGGCCATACGCCGGGTGCCCAGAGCGAGACAAGTGGTAATGACAGCAGGCAAACCTTCGGGAATAGCAGCGACGGCGAGGGCGACAGCAATTTTGAAGTAGTAGACGGCACCTTTTATCCAACTACCGCCATGGGCAGGATCATTAAAGTGCCCGATATTGATCGCCCATACGGCAACGCAAATAACAGAGATAACTTTAGATAGCTGTTCACCGAACTCGTCGAGTTTTTGTTGCAACGGAGTTTTGATTTCTTCAGTTTCAGACATTTCTGTACGGATTTTACCGATGGCAGTGTTGAGACCGGTGCCAATGACAATGCCACGGGCTTTACCAGCAGCAACGTTGGTACCAGAGAACAAAATGTTCTTTTTATCTTGGTTCACTGCACGTGGGTCAGGAATGGCATCTGTGTGTTTGATTACAGATACAGATTCGCCAGTTAAGATAGACTGGTCAATACGAATGGTGGTCGAGTAGATTTTGATCAGGCGAATATCAGCAGGAATCTTGTCTCCGACGGACACTTCAACAATGTCGCCGGGAACGATCTCTTTCGCTCGGATTTTCTGTACGCCGGACTTGTCTCCTCTTATAACTTTGCCCATTTCGGGTTCGTATTCTTTTAAAGCTTCGATGGCAGATTCGGCATTTCTTTCCTGCAAACAAGTGTTTATATAATTTATATTTATATAATGAAATTAGCAATACGCGTATTATGTTTTTCTTCGATACTCACCTGCCATACTCCTACTACAGCATTAGCAATAAGAATTAGTAAAATAACGAAAGGTTCTACGAAGGCTGTGAAAGCGTCTTCGTGATCTTCAAATAAAGCTAAAACCTAGAAAAGGAATAAATCTGATTAATTAATTTATAATCAATGAATTTCAATTAAAGCTCCATAATACTATTAATTTATATACTCACGAAAGAAATAATAGCAGCTAACAGCAAAATCTTGACTAAAAGGTCATCGAATTGTTCCAGGACCAACTGCCATATACTTTTGCCTAAAAATATATTACACATACACCATACATAAGTAAAAACAGTAAATCGTAATTTAATCTTTCGAAGAACCAAAGTTCTAGTGGAATCTTGTGTACCAAAAGAGAAAGTATTTTAGGCGAGACAATATTGCTATAACTACATTATCTTCACGCCACTAGCCAGTCGGGGCTCTGCGCCGCGGAACAATACCTATCAAACTTAGACATTACTTTTAGCAATGTAGATGATGACAGGTTGCCAGTCCATCGTCTATATAAGTTCTTTATAAGCCCTATCCCTTGGGCCACTCCTATGACCTAAGGTTGCAAAGTAGTTGGCACAATATATTCTTCTTTTCCTACCAGACCGTCATGTAAGGACTAATAGCACATAATTCTGAAAAATCTGTTTTCAGCGACGGTCTGTGATCCTTTAATGCGATTTATTACAGATATTTTTTAAGATTAGATCAGATGTAATATGTCGAAACTTTGCAATTTATTAACAGTTTTACGACAACGTAATTTAACTTTATTTTAATGGTGAATAAAACTGAAATTAACTACTACCAGTAGCACTAAAGTAATATTATTAGATAGAATCCAACATTACAACATTATGGGATTCATATTAATATTCAATACTGGACAATCCACTTTATGGACTCCATTATGTCTATTGATTCGACTCTTTCCTGTCAATAACATACATTATTATAAACATAATAAATAACATTTTGAATACTAACAACTTTTAAGTTAAATACAATAGTTTACTTAGTAACAGTGTTACGTGCTTAATGAGATGCCAAGGCTGCTATGTAAACAAAAAGAGTCACTAATGCCCTTGACATAGTTTTTATTTGAATTGCCGAATTTGACCAAGTCAATAATGGTTTTTGAGACATTACAAGTAGTAGTACACTTATCAAAATTGGTTATTATAATATTGTGCTCACCTTCTTCTGCGGGCAGTTCTGGAAAGAGAAAAGGAACATAATTAGCGTTTCGAATAAAACATCAAAGGAGTAAATTTAACTGACGATAAACCAGTCAGAGCAGGCATGCGATCCATCGCGGCCGCCGTTACGATCGTACATAAATACGTACACGTAAGTCCTCGACTAGAGCGAGTCTCCATCGATGGACACGAGTATATGACGTCAATGTCGACGACGCGGTATTACAACAGTTCTAGCTCACTACCTCATTAGTGTATACATCGGGTCCTTGTGTAAAATGTTATCAGCGATTTCAAACAGGTTGCTGTTCGTAAACTACGCAGTGATCGTTGAATCGCAGCAAAAACATGTGCTAGGCAGACATTTACACTGTATAATCAGGCAATGATTTCGAATCATGATAGTGATTAAGTTTACAAATAAGTTAGATATACATCAACAGCACTTTAATATGTCGGAGGAGCTAAAATTTTTTAATTTCTCTTTTTGTGAAATACTTGTTGTGAAATACTTACAACAATGTAGGTAACATACGACTTTGTGTAAAACTTAAAGGTTTTATGTGGTCACATTGGACCACGTGTGACATCGGTAAGGTGACCTGTACGCTGACCTCACTACGTAGCTCCGACGTAATTACTACACTGTGATGTTCCGGATACGAATGCCTACCCTATATTGTGGGCAAATGGCTATTTTAATATTAGCTAGCTTATATGAATAATAGTATTATGTGATATCGGGTATGTAGCAGAGTTATCTTAGGACTCAATCGTGCAGTAATATCGCCGGGCAACGTGCGCTAAGTCAATCGTTGTATCGACTCTATTTGCGTCCGCGATCTGTGCGAGTGTCGGCCACGCTGAGACTAATGTAAGCAATTAGTCAACGCATCGATAACGCTGTGTCAGCATTAGCCCACTGTGAATGATCCATAAAATTTAACTAGCTTATCTAGTGTGAAATGACTCGTTATAGTATCTGACGAGCTAACTTAATGAATCTCTCGTTCATAGTAAAATAAAAATTTAGACTGTACGATTTAAAGTCATGTCGTGTACGGACTAGATTGAAGCCATGGATATGGTCACTGCTGTACGCTATCGCTCGGTACGTGTGCTATCGCTCGGTATTAGCAACTCTAGCTATGGCGTATGGTGTGCGTCGTGTTTTGTGTGAAATTAAACTACATACTGTTTTCATTACTTTTTCAGTGACTCAGAAAGTAATTTATTTTGGTGAATAAAGCATAGAGATCATGTAGTTTGTTTGTGTTTTGCGATATACATATTTTTCAGTATACCATAATATTAGATTAGAACAAAAATGCTTGTTGATAACGAGCACAAAGACATGCGTAGATTGTATGTGAATGGAATATTAAATAGTATTATAACGAATAACTATTATTTTTATGTTTGTTTTAAAAGGGCAGTTGAAAGTATGTATTATATATAAAGATACATTTAAGTAATATATTGCAATATACATGAGTGTGGTTTTAGGTTACACCGTGTTTTCATTGACGGTATTATGCAAGTTTGATTAATGCTAGCACATGTTACACAGGTTTCAAGGTAAAAGTGCATAAGGAAGACTTGTAATCACTATAAGAAATGTAATAATAGCGTGATGGGAAGGGTATTGTAATTCATTTGGTGGCACATTACAGGTGGCGCGTGTACTTGAGAATGAGATCAGTGAATGTGGTTATTTTTTGACTGAAGGCGCTTAACCGTACTCAGGAAAGTGAAAGCGTGACAGATTGATACCGTATTTATTGCAGTTACGAGAAAATCTTTCTTGTAGATATACCAACGGGCTAGCACGATATTTTTTATTCTTATCATTACGTAGAAAGGAAAATAAAAAAAATGAAAAGCATCGAATCATCGAATTTAACTTTGAGTATTAGCACGCTATTTCCAATTACAATATCTAGATAAACATATAGAGACCTGTTAAATTTAGGATACGAGCTTTTTTAAATTAGTTTGTAGTCTGAGTGTTCTGCTGCCGTGTGGTATGCATAATACATACTTAGTGTTTAGGATGCAATTGTATCAAGGCGATAATAATAAGGCCCCTGCCAGGGTAGTTTTACAAAATTCCGAATGTTACAAAGTAAGAGTCAAGTAGTCCAGTGTAATGACCGGAGAACATTTGATAAATAAATAAAATAAAATATTCGTATAGTGACGTGAAATAGTTATGCGGATCGCGGTATAGCAGCATTTGCAGTCGCGCACCGCCAACGTAGTCAGTCCAAAATAAACCGCCGATGGTGCGTGTATAATATTTCAGACTGGTCACTTTCGAGGCATTCCCAACAAATGCGGCGTCGCTAGTGCCCTGTTTGTACTAACGACGTTATGCCATGGGTATGCACTCTAATTTAAACCGATGCAAAACACTTCAACATTAGCAAATTGAGACATTACCACCGCAGCGGTCTCTTGCCTTTCGTTTCTAAACAAGCTCGAGAATTAATGGGACCGAATGTTTGCGTTGTATTAAAACCGAATAAACCGTGTTGCTTTATCAGGAGTTAAATGGGTATAGCACTTAATGCTTTACATATGTGTATGTGTTTCGAGGTCGGATATTATCAAACCTATGTTTAAGTCATCCTAAATGAGTTTACCAGCTATATTTTTAACATAACATTAAAAACAAATATGTTTTCTATGGGAAGGATGTAGTGTATATCCTTCCCATAGAAAACAAATTTGTTTTTCACATCAGTGTAAAGATGCTTTAACAATTCCATTCGTATTACAACACGTGCGGAGGCGTTTTATGTAAAGACCAGGCGTGCATCAGACATCAGTTGCATCTTTAGATAGTAGATATAATTTATGTAAGAAAGATAATAACCTTCACATGAGTATGTACTATGTACCCCTTTCACGAATTTATATTATCGCCTCAAGTCTATTTAGACATTGTGGTTCATTGATGACTGAGGTCGCTTTTTAATACTTGACAACGTTTTAAACAGCTGCAACATACAGTATACAATTAGGATTGCTAAGTGTTCGGCTTGTTACGGCAGTGTCCGGCCAAATATTATTTACAAGTCTGGCTTTTAAGCGAAGAAAAATGGAACGCACCACTAATACACCATGTCATAACTATGTATCTTTTCGTTGTCCGTCCCAGTAGAACAAATATGGTTTTTTGTTTAACGAAGAACTTTCAGTTTACATTTTTAGTTTTCAAATAAGATTGTCTTAGGAAGAAGGCTAAGCGATTAAGAAGACTGAACACTTAGTTGCTAGTATCCATAATTGCCAAATGATAAGATACACTGTTGTTTTTGTAATTGAAGCATGTTTAAGGTTGATCTCGCGAAAAAACTGAGTGTAACTGATAATTAACAAACTTAAACGATTGTAAAATTACAAATAACTGTATTTCTATTTAAAATAGGTAGAAGACCGGCTTTAAGAGCAAAATACAACGCCGAGGCAAGATTTCTGTTTTTGGAACTGGCAATATCATATATGTTATATTTATTCGTAGATACTATTAATCAACAATAGATATTACTATCATATATAGTTGTGATAGATATCATAGTGTTACACGCCATTATCTTTACCAAATTGGCTTGGAGGCAATTTGTGCTTAGGTTGAAGCTAACATTGATCCTTTGTTCGACTTCTGTAACTTTAAAATAATTTCACGACGTAACAGTCACAAGAATAAAACATTATGTACTTGCATAATACTTGCTTGCATGTAATAGGTATTCTTTGAAATAATATTGATGTATTCAGACGTATTATTAGTCAAAATATCAGATATGATGAGCAGTGATAAAATTATTATCAGCAATAAATAAAATGTAAGTGCCTGTCTGCGATTTCGATATTACACCTTTTTCTAAGATCATTATTAGGCTTGTTTACACGATAAAAAATTCTACTCATGCGAAGCGAGGGCAGTTCGCTTGTACATCAACATACTCGTGTCCTGTCCTGTGAATATATCTATCACAGCCAAAACAGCCATCCGCAATGTGGTGTTAGTGTCAACTTTATTGTACAGCAGTGAGGCCTGGATATGCCGAAATCTAGTGAAAGTAATATAAATGCAGTAGAAATGCGATCTCTTAGAAATATGTGCGGTGTCAACCTTGAGGACAAAATAAGCAATGAAGAGATACGCAATATGACAGGGTTGCACAACAGTGTGCTGACAGGGTTGCACAACAATGTTAAAATGAAGAAGGGAATGCTTAGATGGTTCTGGCACATGGAAAGAATGAGTGATGAAAGACTGACGAAGAAAAGCTACAGAGCGAGAGTGAGTAGCAGGTAGCAGAAGCCAAGGAAGACCAAAGCTGACTTAGAAAGATCAAATAGAGTGTTAGCTGACGGAAATACGAAACGCACTCGCAAACCTAGGTGAAAATGTGAGGAGGGTGATGAGATTTGAGGAAGCGAAAGAAGTATGTCTCTCTGTCCTAAGCAGATTAAATACTAAAATCTAAAAAATCCCTTTTTATTTTCATTTTTGTCTGTTTTTTAAGATAGGTAATTTATGACATAAATATTAAATAGGAATTTTCAGGAACTACATTTAGTACGGGATATATATAATAGAGCTATAGAATTAGTAATTTTATCTACAAATCGCAATATTTAAAATTGACGGTTTTCTCCATAAATTTGCTACTTTTGATACATAAATCACATCTTCTTTAAAATTAATGGCCTTTGCTATAAAAAAAATGGTAAACTTCAAAATTAACAATTTTCACAAGATAATCTTGGTTACACCAGTATCACTGAAACTTTAATGTGGTGTAATGGTGATCATGAATGCTTGGGAGGAAATCGTGAGGACAAATGCAGGCTAAGGTTTAGATGGTTTCACATTAGGTAAAATTTTGCAAATTTTTTTGTAACTTTATGTAAACACGACGATATATTTATAAAACTTTTTTTGGTTAGGTTAGGTTAGGTGTTTTTAACACAACGCGCGAGCCGAGCGAGCGTGCCGCGGCAGCGGCCGGTGAAGCGCCAGATCGGAATCCGCTTTATTCGTGGAGCAGTATTGAAGCAGGAGTCCGCACTCTAAAGTCTAAAGTAAAGAGATAGTTGAAGTCGAGAAATTTAATCTCAAAACATCTCTACAATACTCACTCGATCTCATTTCTTCTTTTGCTGTTGGTATATCTTCCTATAGCAACCTTATATAAATTATTAGGCGTATTGCCGAGTTATTTCCATAGGCAGAGTATCGAAATTGGAGTCCGCACTCTAAGGAGGTAGTTGAAGTCGAGAAAATTAATCTTGAAACATCTCTATATACTTCCATCTCTTTTGCTGTTGTTATATGTATATACTAGTTGTATATACTGGTAGGTGTATTTTCAGAAGTTAGGAAGAGACGTTGCGCATTGCACCAACTCCATCAGGGAATATAATACTCCTCTAACTCCACTCTCTGCGTCGGATGTGCCAGCATTGTCAGGATGACAGCTTGTCCAGTTTATTTATTTAGTTTACAGAAAATGTTATTTTAAATAGCATAATCTATTATTTCAAATGATTGCTTATTTTTTTTATTGGCAATAATTATTTTATAGCGTCTTCAAATTTTTTAAGGCTAATATCGATTTTTAATGAAGGAGTAACATTTTATTGTATGACACTATATTTTTTATTAGCAATTCATAGCAATTTTGTCTATATTTTCACCAATTTTGAAGTGCCGTTAAATGCATCACATTTAGAACTGCCTATGCCGTAGATATCCGTTATTAGCGTGTGAATCTCATTTACAACGAAATTGGTACGTTAGCTACTACATAGAATATTAAAAAAACTATGAAATTCATTTAGACGAAGTCCCAATTGTGTTAGGATACCCATAAAACAATATTTTTTTATGAAAGTGTGCAGAATAACGTTATAAGCGAAATATAATTACAAAAGACCACTGGATATAACGATAACAACACGAGAGAAAAATAGGGAATATTACTAGTTTGGTTAAATAACAAACCATATTGTTTTTACTTAACTTTATACTTTTACGATCTACTCAGTTTTTAATATAATTTTATTTGCGTTCCAAATCTATTCTCGTTTGAGTTTTTCCGTATTGTGACCGAGCTTCAAGTGGAGTGACGCGTAGTTTATGTGCTGTGCTCTGAAACAAAATATTCAGCGGACGAGTTGTGCGAGGCCGAGAAAATAAACAATCAGCTGTCCAGATTTTTTGCTGCATGAATATTCTTCGCCAAAATATTTTTAGCCTCAATTTTTCATTTTACATAACTATCAAAGCTGGGAAACAGATGATTAGACAAGATTTGTGGTGTCGACTCTTAGAAATATTGCATTTTTGTAAGATGTACAGAATTTCCGTGATCAAAGAATTTTTGAAACATGTTAAATGCTTTCGTGCTATAATTACACGAGGTGGCGGCCGTGTGGTAAGTACACTGTCGGATTGTCACGCCTGAGGGCGCGTTTGGTGCTCACCGCACGCACCACTGGCAGCCTCTGCTCACCGACCAGTCTTGATCGACTATAAATAAATATTCTGACGCATCCATCCACAAACTATGTCCATCATCTCTCGCTTGGCGTATAATACATAACCGTCGGCTTCGCAACGGTGGACTTATACATACGTTAGACATAACGTGAACATTTTTTTTGCCTTAATCCGGGACGCCCTAACTTAATTCTTTTGGGAGATACAATGCCGTGTTTTACGTAATTCAGATTCAATTAAATCAAACAAAACACTAGAAAAAAAAAATTAATGTTTAACTGGTCTCAGTTCGTTTCTTAAATTTTTCTTAAAACGTCAGGTCTACTTTTAAATACGCAGTTGGAGACATGATTTATTAATGTTAGTTTAGGTAATTAAAACTGCCTTAAGTACTGCGTATGTACTCTATTTCGTTTCGATTTTTCGAACTTGGTACATTATTCCCAAGCCAGAACCTTTTCGAGTCCACCTGGATATATATCTTGAATCGGGGATGTAATGTTACGTTAGTTATAAATAAACATACCCGTACATTTTGATGTTGATCAATGTTTAAAACAAATAAAATCACAATTTCTAAAAATAGGTGAATTAAAAAAATTACAAATAACAGTGAAATCAAATTATATTTATGTATTTATGTATTTATTAATTATGTTTATAGTAGATACGTAATTCGAGTCACAGCTGTGATGTTTAATATTTTTATTACAAACAATATTTTCTCGTAATACGAACCCGGTGAAGCGAACATTAAACTCCATTAGCTCACTGCGTTTGGTTTAAAAATATGTATTATAAGTTATGACATAAATGTGGGCCTGTAAGTATTAAATATTACCAAGGTGTGAGTACTAGCAATTAGCGTCTTATGTCTGACACTGAACACAATAGACGCGATTTTTCATAATTCTAGTTTTGAGGTGTTTTTAGCTCAAAGTCCGTTGTTTAAAATAAGAACATCATACGCTGTAAAGCCGTTTAGTGTAATAATTAGTTAACTAACAGATTTCAAACAAAGCTGTGTGATGAATTCATTGTTATTCCTTGTTTATGTCCAGAGTTGGATTGTGGTAGTCCAGCATCAACGACGATCACCAATGGTGGTAAAAACATTATTTAAGTCACGAATGAAAGGATAATTATGATTGTTGAGTACATTTGATGAGGCAATAACATTTATAAGTTAAAAGATCGTAAGGGGATCGATGATGCTTTAATTCAATGCACATAATGCAATAACATATTGCATAACGTGCGTTGGAAACGAATAGAAATTTTCCCTAAAAATTAGTGATACTCCTAAGACCCATACCTTACTTTAATAACAATATTATGATAATAATTAATATTACATTAGACCGTGACGTCAAGCAAAAGGTAAGGTTGGGAAATATTTAACAGCTGTTTGTCTACTTGCACGAAATACTTTAAAGTTTTTGATAGTATAAATTATAATTTTTATTATGGCTGCTCCATACAATCCGCGTCTCGTCTCCCTGGCATCCCTCTATTTTTAAACATGCTTGTCAACACGTGCTGATTCATGACCAACTCTGTCCAGTTGGCATTATTTCAAGTAACCCTGACTGATAGGCTAATAGTAAAAAAAAGTTATATTTTAAAGAATAACAATCATATTTTTGGCAGTCAATAATTACAACACCGAATGGACTAGGATGTTCGATAAAAAGTGGGAATGAGTATGTCGGCGGTAGCTTTTATTAAATGTTACTTTATTTCTTGATATGCTTTTTAGTGTAACAGACTTGGAATAAGTTTTTTCTATACTTAAAATTCCCTATCGTAAAGAATCTTGATGAAACGTAAGACAGTATTTGCGCATCGGTAAGCATTTTGGGTACCCTTTGGTTACGTAAAAGAAATCTGCACACAGATACCCAGCCCCCTGAGGGAAAGACGGTGTTATGTGGGGTTTTTTAAACACCAAAATTCCTACTGTCATCGTTCTCGGCGCCAAATCGAAGGACCTCCATTCGCCGCACCGAAGTTCCTCTAGTACTGTACTAAAGCACTACTCGAAGGGTAATAACAAGTGTCCTTGCACTCTTACAGTACCACGACAGAGCGAACACACGCGGTATCTTCCATCTCGAGGTCGTATGGATGGACAACTGGAGCTGTCTTTCCAATCGGCCGCAACCTCAAGCATTCTAGATACTCAACTCGCGGATATTTTTCTCATCCCCAAGCGTTCATGTAAAATGTTATGCACACTACCTGTCGAAGTTTTTGTTTCTTCAGCAATAAAACGTACCGTGACACTACGACCTGGTAAAACAATTTTTCAATTTCTGTAATTCTTTCTTCGGTAACTGTTGTCCGGGCGTCCCGAGCGAGGGGTCATCTTTAAATTCGGTGCACATATGTGCAACTGTGGAAAATAGCGGAGCATTGACCCCTAGTGTATCCCGTAAAACTTAAATGATTTAATCCGTACTAACATTTTTCAAGCTCAGATATTTCTGACGATAAATAACCGTGCGAATTTAATTTTTTTTTAAATTTTCACCAACAAGTTACAACAATTAGCATTCATACAACTCCAATTTTTAAAAAATGAAAGATAATTAATCAATTTACTTTTTTGGAGTAACGAAAACGACAAACATTTTTGTTTCATCTCTTAAGAAATTGGTAAATAGGCCACCAGCCTAACTACGTAACTAGAAAAATACTTTATTGTTATAATTCACGTCGCCGTATGGTTATAAATTATAATTAATGTCAAACACTTACTTATTATTCTTTTCTAATCCCTATTACCCTCCCACCAAAGTGATAGTAGCCTATACTGGAGAGAAAAAAAAACGCGAATACTTCAGATTTACAGGATTGTTCAAACCTTTCGACGTTTTTCACACATGTACAGAACAGAATACACTAATTATACTATCATTTTAAAATTTTACTTCACTTCGCTATAAACTTTTAGTTCAAAATATCCAAAAGCGCAAAAACCCGCCGAAACACTTTAAAATAGATTACTCTAACAGATAATCCAGCTTTGCTAGCCAGTATTTACTTTTTTAACTTTAAAAGAGTTTAGTACCGCTATCTAACTTTTTATTGAACATCCCTCCAGAAAATCGTGAAAAAATATATTACACAATAAGCAATAATTAAATAAATAATTTAAGGATAAAAGATTACGGACATTCTTTTTTTCTTTAATAAACCTCTTGTAACTGCAGATCTTTAGATCAATTTATGATATTCTTGGATCCCTTGTAATACAAAAAGAAATAAGCATGTTAATGATATAGTATGTACTGTAACTACCAGTAGGGAGTTTTGTAATAATATTTACATATAAGATATTCATTGTTGGAAGGGATGCGTTTAAAAGTATGTACATACTTTAAAATTGGTAAAAATAATGATGAAAAAAAAACGTGATGACCAGTAACAAAATGTCATCACTTCTTTACAAATACTTAAAAAGCATGTTGCAATAAAATGAATAAATAATGAATAGCATATTTTAAGAAAAAATTAAATCATGTAAAACATGTAATACATAATAGTTATTACTATTTAAATAAAACTCCGTTTATGTTTTTTCCAATACAGTTTCTGCAGTTATCCTGACAGTGACTTGTGGTTTATAAGACAAACAAAAAAAATTACAGAGTTTTTTTCGGGATTTTATGGAGAGTAGTTGAACATCTATTTTGTTTGCAAATTGTTTCTAGTGGATGTTGTGATGTAAAATTGGCGTAGTATTGCGTACAAGTATTTACGCTATTGTGGAATTGCTAAAATAAGGGGATGCATTTAACGGCACTTATAGGTGAAAATAAAGACAAAATTGCTATGATTTGCTAATAAAAAATATAATGTCATATAATAAGATGTTACTCCTTCATTAAATCGATATTACCTTTAAAAAATTTTAAGATGCTATAAAATAATTATTGCTAATAAAAAATAATAAGCAATCATTTAAAATAGATTGTGCTATGTAAAATAACATTTTCTATAAACTAAATAATTCTTTGTATATTTTTCAAGCAAATGTGCAATAAAAGCGCATCATTTCAAACATCAAAGAGTGCTGTGTCAGAGCCAGTATGGAGGAGTCATTGTTATATTATTTTTTTGACCTCCCATTATAAATTATTTTGCTTTTATTTTACATTGACCAAAATTTGTGATTGTTAGTATGGAAAGTCATTGTCATATTTTGACCTGCCTACTAAAAATTACACTACTTTACAACGTTATTTACCCATAGATGAAACCAATGAAAATCGGTAGAATAATGAACCCTTAGTTAGATATTGAAGTGTAAAAAAAAATGAGGACGTCAAATTTTAGAAATATTTATAATTTTTTTTATTTTGCATTTTTTTTATTTTTGCATATTTAAATCTAAAAAATTAGAAATGGTACAAATTACTTTTTCTTTTATACTGATTAGTGTCAGTTTCCCTTAAGGTACTCCATATTTTTATCCCAGAAACCTTGATATCTTTCTTCATAGGACTTTAAATCCTGATGAAATCGTTCGCCATCGCTTCCCAGATTTTCAGGAAAAAAATTCAAGTGTGAAGAATACAAAAAGAGAATATAGGTTAGAAATGACGAGTCATCGTTATCAATTTGTTAGAGCGTTTAGGTTATGTATAATAAAAAAATGAATTTTCTGGGATATGTTTACTCCCATTTTGTGATAATTAATCAATAAATTAGATACAATTTCTTCATAATCCTCAGGTTTATTGTTGCCCAAGAAATTTGCAACTACTGCTTTGAAAGAATACCAAGCATCTTTTTCAACATTGGATAAGTGGCTGTCAAAATTGTTATCCTTCAATATTTTCTTAATTTGGGGACCTAGAAAGATTCCTTCTTTAAGTTTAGCATCAGAGAGTTTGAGAAAGACGGTTTTTAAATATGCAAAAGGCAAAAGCAGATCCGTTTTTGTCGTGCTTTTACAATTTTTTTTATTAATCCTAGTTTGATATGAAGTGGTGGTGGTATTTTCTGTACTTGAACTGCAAGGCAATGACAGGTAAGGAACACCATCAGAATGCAACATAGGTTTTGTGACCGACGTAACATCAGGATATTGTATGTTTTTCTTGTTGAAATCTAATGTTTTTGTTAGGCAAAAGTAACAGTCTGTAGCGTGATTTGTTGGTTCTCTCCACATCATTGGAACTCCAAATTGCAAGAATTTTTTATTCCCTGAAGCCCAGTTAGTTAATATACTTCTACAATTTTCACATATTACTCCAGGAATCTATTTTTTTTTCTATAGTCGTTACTGGAATTTGGAAGTATTGAAAATACGCCTGTTTTACTGCTTCTGTAATGGTTCTCTTTGTCTTTGTCAAAATAATTTTACCACAAACATAGCAAAAGTTATTCGGACTTAATTTACATTTTCTTGAGGACATTTTAAAACAAGTACAATCTTTAACAATTCTTATGTAACTAATTGCACTAATTAAACACAACAATAAGGATTGATACATTCGATACCCCGAATAAGATTGTTTCAAAACTTCTTGTGGGTATATTTAAAAAACTTGACGTGATGGAAATATGTTACATACAATTTTGTGATAAGAACATTAGAGAAATTAAGTTCGGTATAAATTTATGTTTGGGTAAACGAAAAAAATTTTTTTTGTAAAGTAGTGTTATTTTGCTTTTTACATTGACCAAAATTTGTGATTGTTAAGTTTCCTAAAACTATGCTTATTCCTTACTACATTTTTTATGAATTCATGGTTTCTATAGTAAAGACATAAAAATAGATATAAAAGTAGTATGGTAAGTAGTAGTTAGTATGGAAACATAATATGTCATTGTTACTTAATACTGAAGGCAAATCTGAATGTGTAATTGCAATTGCCTCTTAATTTAAATTATCAAAGACTTGTGTTCATCGCACAATTATTCGATACAAGGAAACTAGCAGTAATCTAGTCCACACTCAGGAAGGCTGAGAGCTATCACTATCAGTGAGGATAATTACATTGTTGTTACCAATAGATGCCTAACAGAGTCGCAAATACATGCTGAAGTAAAAAGTCGATTTAAAAGTATATCATTCACGATGGTAAAAAGATGATTGAGGGACTACTTATTTCCATAATTTAAGTTTTTTGGTAACATTGCCGTTCGAAAGCCTTTATTAAAATCACAGAACAAGTAAAAATAGATGTAGTGTGCTCTCACAATCATCCTAGGCTCTCGCCCATAGAGATGGACAGAAGACGATTTTAAAAAGTTGTGTGGTGCCAACCGTCAAGAATTGTGGTGGTTTCATTATAGTTTGGGTTGTTTCTCGGACCATGGAACTGTAGATTTTGTACAAATTGAAGGAATTATGATAAAGGAACAGTATAAACTGATTATAGAGCAAAATGCTATTCCTTCTGGGTGGAAATTAATAGGCAATGGATTAATTTTCCAAATAGATAATGATCCAAAGGACAGTTCTAAATTATGTAGGTTATTTAAAAAAGAAAGAGACAGAAGGAGTCTTAGAAAACATGGTATGGCCATTGAAGAGTCCAGATCTCAACCTTATAGAACTCTTGAAGGAAAAGTTTGACAGAAATGTTTATTATTGATGCCCCTATTCACATGACATGTGGACGGTTTATATGAAAACTCAATCTCATATGCCAAGACTAATGAAAAATGTCATAAAATGCAAAGGAGAATTATTTGATGAAAAATCAGTTTAAAATATTTTTAGCATTTTTTTTATTGATTGATATTTTTGATATCAATCAATAAAATACAAATTAAATGTATATTATGAGTGTAAAATTATAATATACATTTAATTTGTAAATCAATATTTCATATGATGAATAATTTAACCTTTAGCTTCATACACTTTCAAGTTTTTGACTTTTATTTCATTTTCTGTTAGGGTGGTCTCAAATTTTTGGCCGGCAGTGTAAATATTATTGCATAAACATCATTTTCATCAATTTTACAACAAGTATGTAGAAGAAACTATGTACAACACTTGAAAGTGATTAAGAGAAAATTATCAAAACTATATTACAGAACAATTAAAACAATACTGTTTTTTATTATATTATGTAAACAATACAATTTATTTATTGAAAAAAACTTAAGGTACATTCACATATTCTACTAAAAGTAGCAAATTTTTCAGTAACACCTTGTGCTATGATAAAAAATTTCAGACATTAATAAAATTCAGGTTTTATTTGTTCCACATTTAGTACTTTCGATTACCATAATATTTGGTGATGGAATGTTCAATTACATTTAAATGGCTATTCAAGAATATTATGCTTTGCTAACCATCATAAAACAAATATCTAAATAAAAAAAAACAATAAAATACTGTATTTCACATGTATATATGAGGTTTATATAAACTACAATGAATAGAAGATTGTAGGATTGATTTCAATTTTTAGTTTAGTAGTAGTAGTTTTAGGTAAGTATGTACCCTCTTGAAAGAATTATTGTTGAAAGTTTAGTAATAGCCTACTCACGAGTTCATATTAGCACATAAAATTGCTCTGATCTGACTGGTTCATAACATAAAAATATTTGGGTAGAAATAAATGATAAATGTAAGAGATTTTGGAAGTAAACAAAGCCACTTACCATTTGGCCCATATTTTTCTTGATTCTTTTTGATTTGTTCTGGACTAAGGCCTTTGTCTGGGTCTGTGCCAAAATATTTTATGACTTCTTCCACGGATTTCGAGTGAGCGTCCTCCATGGTGGAATTTCTATGTTGCCGTCAGTTCTAAAATACAAAAAGAGAATATAGGTTAGAAATGACGAGTCATCGTTATCAATTTGTTAGAGCGTTTAGGTTATGTATAGTACAAAAAATTAATTTCGTCGCAGTTACATACTTTATCATCAATATTACTAGTTATCCTATTTTTACAAAATACAGTACATAATATATCTATTTCAGGAATGTTAATTGAGAAAGTGATAATAGTAGACACTGAAATAAATTTTTAGTATTTAGTTGATTTCTAAATTTCGAAGTTATAAGAAATATTCATATTAATCACTTCCCACAAATATGTACATACTATTTTCAAAGTCATATAAGTTTACAAAAATAGGGCAAGAACATTGGTAACTGGCGATTTCCTGAATCGTAAGCACCATTTGATCACTGCACCACTCACCAAAAACTTTTTCAATACATGAGAAAAGACTGTGTGATAAAAATGTTCACTTAATTTAAGAGTGTTTATTTTTTAAATTATATAGTTATAATTAAGTAATGTATTCTAAATTAATACTTTTTTCTCGTAAATATCATAAAACACAAGAACACGTATGTAACATAGCCGTCATTTTTTCACAAACTGACGTAAAAATATGACGCGTTGGTGTCGCCATCTGTCATTGGAATCAAGAAATACTTTGAATCAGATAAAAGACTCTTTATTGTCGATTGCCTTTTATTAATAACAAATAAATAATTTAGGTAAATTTTCAAACTTAAAATAACGAATAAATACAGTGAAATTGTAATTATGTTTATTTAAAAGGTAAACATAATTTTATTATTCAACTAAATGTGGAGTCTTCCTATAGGTCAATTTTGTACCACGTGACGCGAAGCTATTTCGGTGCTTTATGCGCCGACAAAATGCGGTATTTTTAAAATCATGAAATGTACTTTTATTTTAGATTTTCTTTGTGTTATGTAACACTAATCACTTTAATGGAATCACCAATTTGACTTTTAATACACTCATTATTCACTTCGTGTTTTAACACTCACAACAAATTCGTTACTGTACAGTCGCTATTGGAACTTACTGAAAATATTTTTTAGACAGCGTCAGGAAGGAAAGAAGAAATAAGAGTGGCGCGGGAGATGTTTTCCCGCCGCGCCCCGAGTAGCGACTCCCGGGCCAAGAGCGACGATTTTAGAGCGGCGCGGGCGCGGCGGAGGGACACCGACGGCGATTTCTTTAATTATTTTGGCAACTGTACTAAAGTGTGGCGAGTCATTTTCCAGGGTTGCTTGTCGCACGGCCGCCGTCGTCGGCCGCCCCCTATACGATGACGATCTTTTTATAGCAGTTGTGTCCCGGGTCGAGCTCCTCGGTATGTCACTAACGTGCGAGTTCTGTTTACGACTATTAAAGTGGTACTTTACATTTCATTATTTGAGAAAAAATTCTATAATTGTAATAAATGAAAACGTTCAAAACTTCTTTTAAGAAACTATCTATGTACTTTGTAATTCTAAGTGAGCACTCATTTATCACATTTTACCTTAGGCTTATCACAATATTATTCAATTACAAAAGATCCGATTATGATTTTGTAATACATGTAATTTTTCAATGATAAGTCAAGTTAATTGGCTCAGGCCGAAAATAATAATAATAATTTACGTACATACACGTAAACGTAAAAGTTAAAAAATAAGATGTAGAAATCTTCAAAAAGATGTCTCTGTTCTTTGATCACAAATTTATTTGTGATCGAAGCTTCTGTTTCAGAACTGAAAAAAACGAAACTACATGGAATGATTTTTTATTTATTTATTTATTGTTCTTAAGGGATTGATAACAAGACCATCAGCCTAATGACGTAACTTTTGGAGAAACAACTGTCCCTAACACTCCTCCAGTAAAGTGATAGTAGGCTTTACTGAAGGTAAAAAAGGACTTCTTGGAAGAGCGCGAAAACTTCAGCTACACATGTTTATTTAGATCTCCTTCATTCTTTTCACTTACACAGAAGTTTAAAACAGAATATACTATCACTGTTGTACTTTAAAACTCCTAAAAATGTAAAAAATAGAAAATCTAAATAAATTGACAACCTCACTTCTCTCGTTCCCGCCAAAAAGTCTTATATGGAATGACATCGGTGTTTGTATGTCGCAAATTTTTTCAGATAATTGAAATTTAGAACAGTGTAGAGTAAGGGTGGCTTGCACCAACTATTTATGCTCGATTTAAGGAAATGACATCTCGCTTGCACCAATTATTAAATCGATGGTGTAAGCGAGATGTCAATTAATTAAATCAAGTTTAAATAGTTGGTGCAAAGCCGCCCTAAGTATTGTAGTGGCTCAAATACAGATTTGAATTAAAAAAGTAGTCATGGATTTTTTGGGGTAGTTTTCGTGGCGAGGAAAGCAAAAGAATTTTTAGAAAACGTTACTTCGTTTTAGTTTTTAAACTTGTATTTTATACTAAAGCTGTCCCTTTATCTCTAAAAGTAACGATCTGAAAAAAACTGAAAACATCATTAAATAAGGTGTGTACATTGATCATTGAAAGCAAATTGATTGAAAATGTTTTTATCAAGATTGTATTACGTTAGATACTTTTTATTGACATAACAAGAAAGCTCTATCATCTAAAGGTCGTGGTTCTGCTGGAAGAACTTTCTAATAGAATGTTGTACTCGTTGATTATTTTTTTACCATTTGCTTATCTTCTCTACATGTAATTTTCTGTTCGTGTATTATGTGTGTGCAAAAAATATTTAAATAAATAAAACGAATAAAGATCCAGTACCATTGTACCAAATTTTTCCTATGCGAAATTATTATATTATTTTGATTAAGCCATTTTATTTCATTCATAACATGTTAATAATTCCCGGCAAAATAGAATAAAATAAGAGGGCTACTTTTTTAAATTTTGAATTAAGAACATGAAACATGAACTGTTTAGGTGGCAAGCAACAAGCGTATGAAATAAGTTTGGGGTTTTTGGCGGGATTTTGTGGAGCACGGTTGGGCTTAGAGAATGCAATACCGGGATACCAGGATCCCGAGATATCGGGATCCCGCATGCAATATGATTAACTAATCTCGCTTGTAACTTGAGCGGGATCTCGCGGGATTTGCGGGATTAACGAGAAATAAAATAATGCGTAGTCTAATGCGTAGTGCTAGATTCACAGACTGCAAAATTTAAGTTACGCAAATCAATAATTAAAACGACAGGACGTTCTACTAAAGGTTTGCATGTGCATTTAAAATCAAAACATACAATTGATACTAAACTAAAAGTTTCGGAGGAATCGTCAAGGCCACCAGATACAGCCGCTTTGACAACTACATCAGCGTCCGATTTCCTCGTCGTCAGTTCATCCTCAACATCAATCATCAACCTCGGCAAAAAAACGCAAAATCACTGATTACGTCTCAAGAGAAAGTAATACCGTAGAAAAGAAGGTATCACGAATGGTGGCAAAAGATGGTTTACCATTCCGAGTTTTCTGCACGTCGTCGGATATGCGAGATATTATAATAATGTATAAGAAAGTAAGAAAATTGGTAAAAAAAATTAAAAAAAAATTTTGGTAAAAAACTTTCAAATAAGGTACTACATATCGATTTATTTACGAAGTCTCACGACAACCTGCGGGATCTCGCAAATACCCGGATCCCGCGGTATACATAACGTTCACTCCCGCAAATACCGGGATTGAAACTATATTGCGGGATTGCATTCTCTAGTTGGGCTTTTATTTTAATTATTTGCAAATTGTTTCTAATGGATATTGTGATGTAAAATTGGCGTAATTTTGCGTCCCAAGTATCTACTATGTTGTGTATCATAATATATACTAAGTATGTATTACATCATATCATAATATCTTAAAACATACTAAGTATGTATACATATACTTAATACATGAACTTGTTGAAATAAGTACTTACTTACTAGTGTGATGTTGAGCTTTTTTAGTGGCCTAGACCGCCTCAGTCGATCGTACTAGAAAGACTGCCTCAATGTATTTGTCACCAGAAATTCCGAGAAACATTAAAATGTATTACGTCGACATTTTAATGAAATAAAATGAAGAATATATCATTTTTTTACTGAAAACGTCGGCTGTTATGGGCAAAAAGTTTGTGATTTATTTAAAAAACTAATATGGTCTCAATTATTTCTAAATACCTTTACAAGTCTTTACTGTATTCATTTTAATAATATGGTGTTAGTCAATGATGTTATAATATCTTTTGTATTATAATATCATTAGTGCTAGTGTAATTATTATTAATGATAAAGTAGAAACTACTTCACTATTGACAATATTAATTTTCGTCATTTTCAACGAGCGAAAAACAAAAGTTGCAAGGGGAAGTTGCAAAAGGGAATTATTTATGTTAAAGATTGGTCATTCAGGAAAATTGCGAATCACTTGCGATGGTTTAAAGATATGGTTATGAATGCATCGAGCATTTTAAGAAGGTCAATACAGCAGAAAATAAACTTAGGAAATTGAGACCCTAGGTAAACAATCCCATGAGCACTCAAGTATTAGTCAAAAAAATAAGCCAAAAAAGAATCTTTCAATCAAAGGATCAGAACTTATTCGTTTGGAAGTATTTGGTGCCGGGTCAAGAGGTGCAATAACAATTAAAACGCGATTATGTGAAGAAAATTTATTCGAAAGTTGAATATCTCGTAAGGTGTCACTTTTAAAGAAAGCAAAATCAAAGCTAGATTAGTTTGCAAAAAAATATGAAAGCTGAACTGAACGTGAGTGGAAAAATTTAATATTTTCAGTTAATATTAGTAATAAAAATTAATATGATTAATTCTGACGGACAACAATATGTAAGACGTCCTTCGAATGAAGAAATGTAAAACAAAATATATGAAGAAAACAGTCAAACATGGAGGAGGAAATATCAAAGTTTGGGGCGGTTTTTCTGGACATGGCGTTGGACCCGTCATGAAAATTATAGGCAATATGGACAAATTTCAGTACAAGAATATTTTAGAGGAAACTATGTTACCCTATGCTGAGAAAATTTTTCTGTTGGTTTGGACTTTCCAGCAAGACAATGATTCAAAACACATAGCCACATTGGTTAAAGACTTTCTAGGGAATAAAAATCCATACGGATTAAGAAAACTTTATCGAAAATAAATTTTGACATCTCACAATGCCTATACGATTGATTTAAATATTGTTGCAAGTTCTTATTGTATTAAAGTAAAAAATAAATAATCGAAAATTTCAATTAACTCATATCCTCTGAGTGTCGAATCGAATCGAATGTGATTTTAGGAGATATAATTCATACATATACTTATATCTATTACACTAAACTATGTGCGATGTCACCCTTGCGGACAAAATAAGCAATGAAGAGATACGCAGTATGACAGGGTTGCACGACAGTGTTATTGTAAAAATGAAGAAAGGAATGCTAAGATGGTTCGGGCACATGGAAAGAATGAATGATGAAAGACTGACGAAGAAAATCTATATATATAGAGCGAAAGTGAGTGGTAAAAGAAGCAAAGGAAGACCAAGGCTCACTTATGAAGATCAAATACTTATAATAGTGTTAGCCGACGGAAATGTCAAAAGCACTCGCATGCTTAGGCGAAAATGTGTGAGGAGAATGATGAGATTTGGTAAGCGAAAGAAGTATGTAAGGATCACGACGCATGGCGCTCCGTCCTCTCTGACTACCCCCTTAGGGACATAGCGTGACGATATGTATGTATGTATTACACTATTAATACCATGTACTGATAATCTTCGAAAAAAATTACAATTTCCAACATTATTCAAATACCTACTTATTATTATAACACACTGGATAGAGTTATATTTAGAAATTGGAAAAATAGACACAAGGAAACAGCTGAATGCCAATGCTAACGTAATTTGGGGACTGAAACAAAAATAAAACACTGAAGATAAAGTTTATATAATTCGCACAAAGGAAAAAGGGGATTATAGTTTTAATAACGATTCAATACCTATTCATTTAGTAAATATTTAATTTAATTCCTTTGTGTATAATAATACACTTAGTAAAAACGGTAGTAGTATACGTAGTAAAAATGGTGACTAGGAGACAACTTACTTATACGGTTGTGAGGTCTGGATATATCCGAAATCGAGTGAAAGTAGCATAAATATAAATGCAGTGGAAAAGTGATCTCTCAGAAATACAATGTATATATGGGGTATGAACTTCGAAATACTCAATATAACAAGGTAGGATGACAGTGTTATTATAAAAATGAGGAAAGAAATGCATGTAGGCAAACATGAAACAATAATAATAATAATACACTTGGTAAAAATGGTAATACATATAGTAAACATGTATCCACAATAATGATAACTATGTGACAACTTTTTTGTACGGTAGTGAGGCCTAAATATGCCCGAAATCGAGTGAAAGTAAGATAAACGCAGTAGAAATGCGATCTGTCAGTAATGTGTGCTATGTGACTCTCGTAGATAGAATAAGCAATGAAGAGATATGCAGTATGACAAGGTTGGACGACAGTGTTATCGTAAAAATGAAGAAAAGAATGCTTAGATAGATCGGGCGCACAGAAGAAATAAGTAATTAAAGAGTGAGGAAGAAAATAGCAGATGCCAAGGAAGACCAAGGTTGACTTATGAAAATCAATTAGTCAGAGTTTGAGCTGACGGAAATGTCAAAAGCATTCGCGTACCTAGGCGAAGTGTGTAAGAAATATGTTGAGGAGCCACTTTGGATACCTTGGCGAAAGTGTGTGTGTGGAGAGGAGAGTGACAAGATTTGAGGAGGTGACAGAAGCATGTAAGGACCGCGATGCTCAGTATTCCATCCTCTATCGCTGCTCCATTAGGGATCCCCAGCATGTATCTCTAGTACGAGTGTCTAGTAGTAGTATTTATGTAGTAAAAATGGTCAAATATGAGCTCCACTATGTAGTTATGTTTCGAAACAATTTCTGGAGATTTATGAAACTTAGCACCTTCGTTATATATCCCATAAACTTTAAGTGAGAACATATTCCCTGAAACTAAAAATATCCAGTAGTTTTGGAAATAAGGGGTAGGGAAATATCGAACTCCGTGAACACAATCGGTGAAATCCGGTCGAAAGAGAGTATTAGTCTTAAACGAGAACAGAGGAGCGTCACCTAGCAATTGAGGCAGATAAGATACTCAGCGGACACAGGTATTATCTGATCGCATCGGACGCGAATTGACGATGCAGTGTCACCACTGAGAGAGGGACTAAAACTTCGCCTAGCGTACGCCGGAGGAGTGTCATGCGCGGAACTCTCAGCGTCGAGCCCGTTGATCTATCTCCGCCATCCATAATTATGACTATTGTGGCAGAACGAGACTTCTGGAGGACAGTGGTTTCCTTCGCGGGGCCAGTAATGCTCCTTAAGGAGGTTGCCAAGCGAGATTGGGAGAGAGTCGATCTCGCCCGGATGCAGCAACACCAGGGTATTGCAAAGAGCGCCCCGGCAACTTCGTAGTCGCTGGGCGACAGAGCGAAAGCTCTGGTCGTCCTCATAGCGACTACGAGAAGGACGACGGGTGCGTGGACCCGTGCCATCGTGACCACCATTGGGCGAGGGGGGAGGCTTAACCTCTCCGAGTGCCGGCGGGCTGCGGCTGTGTGCCGCTGGTGATCCTGGAGGCTCCTCAATTGCATCGTTCAAGGCCATTGTGGGGTTTTGTCAAAACCTCACAATGGCCCAAACCATTTTGATCAGTGTGAGTCTTATTAGTGATGTTATTAGTATACCATATTAGCCTTAAAATAATAAGACGACATAGACTCCTTTAGTTGAGATTGTAAGAAATGTACAAGTCGTGAAATATTAAAAACATTAATGTTATTGGGATCGGCTGCTCAATTATTTTCACACAATAGTAATAATATAAAATAGTAGTAATAATAGTAATAAAATAGTAATAATAATGACGACTTAGTTGGCACAGTGGTTTAGACGTTAACCCAAGCACGGAAGGTTCCGGGTTCGATTCCCGGTCAGGTCAAATTAGAAAATGAACTTTTCTAGATTGTCTCGAGTCTGGGTGTACTGGGAGACGCCAGTTGTCGTCGTCTGGTTCTCATAGCACAGGGAAAATACCCTAGTTTGAGATCAGATGATTGGTGTGTATTGTCTGGCGCATTATTATTATTATTATTAATAGACATATTAAATACGAGTACTAAGAGATTGTTTAAAGAGATTATATCAGTCAAATAAATAAGTCCTAGCCTCGAGTAGCTTCTTGGAGTAGGTTTTGTAAAATTTTCAGTGGACTATACCTATCATGTATAGGAGGGTATCAAACGATATGCATGGTTCTTCAAAAAAAAAAAAATAAGACAGGTTTGAATGTGATTGGTTTAATGCTGGAGAACATAACATTTTAAATTGTAATTAGCAAAAAATCCGTTGACAATTCGGTTCGCCAATTTTGCAAGTAATATCGAAAACGACGAATAATGTGTGTTAACAATAAAATCGATTAAGATTTTAAATAGATGCATTGTTTGTCCGATGTCTGTTCGTGGAGGTGAAATCGATGGCTCTCTACGGGGCGCTCGCTTGATCATAATGATTGGCGGGCGTCTGGCACTGCAGAGCTAAATTATATTAATTTGCAGTGCAAAATAGCCATTCCAATCGCAGGAGGGTAGTAAACGACATCTGCCTCTAGAGGCGGCGTCGGTCCTAGCCTGATTACCGCCTCTTGATATTTTAGCGGAGATGGACAAGTGGGTGTATATCCATCTCTGTAGCGACAAAGGAGAAATCACGCCTACGACATTGGGTGTCGACAGGAACGCCGATGTGCAGTGGCAAAATGGCACGTGCGGCTGGAAGATCTCAGAAGCTCGTACCCACGCATTTTCAGCGCTGTCCTGGTCCCTGCCAAGCCTCAAGGCTCGGCAGGGACCAGGACAGCGCTAAGCGCATGCTGGAGTAGTCTCCCCCATGAACCTTCGAGCGCCGAGTATTGGTCCACCAGACCGGGTAAGATCTGTCCCTGACAGCGGTAGTAGGGTCTATGCTGGCATGTGAAGAGTGGGAGGCTAGTCCTAAGGCTATGTCTGCGAGGACGTAAAGGTGCAGAAGATAGACGCTAAGTGGGAGAGGGTCAATTCCGTTCGGAGACAAAGATAACGGGGCGGTAGCAATGACGCTCCGGATTGTCAGCCGTGGGGAGTCTGGGCTAGACATTAATACCACAGTGTTCCCTATCCATCATAAGAGGTGTCTAAAGGGCCCTTTAGGGTCTCGGCAGATTAGAGTGTGGGTTCTAACCGTCCATCCATGCGATCCCGTGGAGAACCACAGCGCATATGGTCTGTGTTGTTGCGATACTGCGTGAATGAATGGGGATCTGTCACTGCCACCTCGAGAAGTGCCTTCCGTAGGAGTTCTAGGAGGCCTTCGACAACGCGTAGATAACGATCACTATAGGAGTTTTGGTGGGCCTTACATTACTCAGACTCATTTCACGGCTGGGTACATGTTTTCAGGTATTTCCTGAGTACTAAAAAATTATTTTATGTTTAAAAATTAATGAAATCACCGAATTAACAGAAATAAAATTAGAAACAAAATTATTAATTAAAAGTATCTATATTGAACGAAAAATCATACTGTTAATGATAAAGTCACAGTGAAATCATCTTTCACTAGACTGAAATAAAATTTTATTTTGTCTAAAACGATATTGAAATAAGAGCTTCTTGTTGGGTATTTATAGTCACAGTTAAATATTATGCCCAATATAAGTACAAAAGCTTGTCTGTGTTTTCAGTGCGAGTTAATTTTGAACCGGTGCGGTGGTAGATATGTCTTTCAAATATATCTTGTAATAACTTATTTTTGAATATTAATGTAATAAATAATACTAATTTTCGTTTGAATTTCATTTCAAAGAAAAATAATATTAGCTTTTGTTTAATTGGAAATACCTTCACTATTTTGAATATTTCTACATTAAGTCACAAGCAGCTTTAAAAATACTGTATGATAGGAAAAGATGGCGTTCAGTTTGTACAATGAAATGTAGTTGGAATTTCAGAGCGATTAAAATCACTTCAGGCGAACTACGGTTTATGGGCTATCAATTCATGTTCCAGTTTCAAGACTTGCTTTGTGTTTCCTTACCTACTATGAACGTTCTTTATTGAAGCAATGAGATCTTAATAGTTTAACGAGAATAGAATTTGTGTGATTAAACAGATTGACATATTATGTAGGTGTCCAAGCAAAAAGAGTCCATTGGTCAGAATTTACATAGTTTCCAAGATAAACGCAGTTTTGTAAAGTTGGTTGAAAAAATGGCATTCCGCGATTTTAATTGATTATTAATTAATGCTATACTATCTACAAGTTCATATAGTAAATGACTTTATATGATGTTTCTAAGTAGCAAATTTTAAAAGAGAAAAGTTTATTAAAAAGGTACCAGTGGTCGACATGTCTAAATATTTGAAATAAAATACGTTTTAATACCGTGTACTGATCTGTATCTAATGATTTTAATTATATTTTATAATGATAATGTTGAAAAACATGAGTTAGATCTAAGTAAGATTTCCAGCTAGAATAATTTTTATATTTAACTTTAGCTACTGGTACCTTTTAAGTACAACAAGTTTATTTGTCGCACTAAAATTTTGCTTGGCACACGCAAATTCACGAATTCAAAAAGAATGTAAAGTGAATATCAAAATAAAACACAATCGATTTTAGTACCCATTGACATCAGTGTGAAAGATAAAGAAAATCTTGATTTCGAAGTTTTAGATTAATGTAATAATAAATAATAATAAAGTTATTACTCTCTATACTTTTTCTTTGTACCGAAATTATTTTCGCATTAGTAATAAAAAATAGTACCTGCAATTCGTGCGGTGTTGTCGATTGCCCACTCGAGCGAATGAGCGCACTGGCTCGCTCGTGCGATCGACTTCGTTCGAGTGGGGAATCGACAACTTAACGCACTTGTTGCACAATGTATTATTATTGTCGAAACAAGCTTTTTCAGAGTTTCAACTTTAAATGTCTGAAAAAAAAAAATATGTCAGTTTTTGAAAATTTTTTTAATGCTTATTACAATTGACTATTTTAAATTCCGAATCTAGTTTTAATTCAATACCCCTCCCCCCCACTACTGATTAATGAAAAAATGAGATGTACCTGAAAAAATTATACCTATCTTACGGAGTTTTTTGTCGGTTTAGAAGTACTGGGAGCAGTACAAGTTTTTTCCGAATTAAAATATATACCTACCGGTTTTTAGCTATTAACATTCTCTGTGATTTTAATATAACTGCAATTTTAAGCTCATGTGCCTGTTCATGTGATATCAATAGTGTTTACGAGTACGAGTATATTTGTATCTTGTACTAATTAAAAACAATTTTTTTAGAATCTTCGCCTCATTTTTTTTTATCTCTAGGTTAATCTTCGGAACATTTGAATATATTTTATCGAAACCTTCATGGGGCAGTCCAGTAATTTATAGTGACATACTCTGAGTATGTATTTCTCTAGAAATATGGGATTACTTTATATTTAAAGAACAGATTCTACAGACGTAGTCTTGAGCTACCTTAAGAATAATTTTTCAATTGTAAAAACACTCATGCTTAAGTATAATAAATTATAGACTGTGTATATTATGTACATGTAATTAATTCTCCGTGTTATCATTAATTAATTTGTAACTTTATCGTATTTTATTTACCTGTAAAACCGTCGCACAATACACTACGAGTCGTGTTTAGATTCAAAATATTATGTTATGTTGTCATTTATAATTAACAAATAATAAATTAAGTAAAGACTCAGGTGTTACTTTGCGGAAATCCATTACATGTAATGAATTCCTAAAGTATTTATCTATTTTCCGCTTAAACTCGAAAAACCACCAATCGACACGTGTTTCGCCTCTCGACGAAACATCCTCAGGATATTCCAGAGATTAGACTCGGTCAGCTAACCAGCACCGAATCCGAAATTAATACCGAACATAATAAAATGAATACCATATCTTTATGTTTGTACATTTTAGTCTCTTTCTGATCTGTGCATGCGGTTGGCCTCAGTCCTGCTCTTCACCACATATTAATCGATTTAGTATTTAGATTAATATTTCGATGTAGATAATAGTGGTAGAATAGAATGACAAATAACACGTGATCTGGCGTAACGAATTTTAAATTGGTAGTCAAACGTTATTAACTTTCTATTTAATGAAACGAAAAGTGAAGTCGTGTGAATAAACCGTAGCCAAATGACACTTTGCAATAACGCCAGGAAGCATTTTGATTCTACGAACCGTTTGGCACTTGTCTAGCCGCCCTGTGCTATAGCTTTATGATGTCGTTGAAATGGTGTTTCACGCTCTACTCTTCATGCATTATGGAATAATAACAATGATGTTATAATACAAAAGAGGTAGATAGGTTACATGCATTCGAAAAGTGGCACCCTAAAACTTTGCTAATTAGCCAACCTGGACTTTGTCAAAGAATATGAAAAGTAATGTTACAGAACCAACAATGCCATGCAATGCCTATTGCGCATTCAAAATTCTAAAATAAAATATTTTAATAATTCAAACGTTTTTATAATATACACGATCATGTGATGACGCAGCCACCCAGTTTTAATCATCGTTTACATTTATTAAAAGCAATAATATATAATTCATCATTTTCAAATTTATAATTAAAAAATGTTGGCGATCTTTTTAAATAAATATTTTCTTATGTACATGATTCAAGAAAAACGAAATTCGAAAAAAAGCAAACATCACTTTTTACTCTCTAATCCCAATAGGTATCATATTTTTTAAAATGTCTGTTCTGTGGAATTAATTACTAATATTCTATGAATTAGTCACGGATTCGCTTAAAATGTAGTAAGACATTGAAATTGACCAATCACAATGATTTAGAGAGCTATGCGATTTGTTAGTTTGAAATGCAATTATGTTTTACATTGCATAGCGAAGCAGTGCAATGTATATTTGTCTCACTTTGTTAACGTTGTAACTGGGACAATATTTTACTTGGATTAGTACTAAGGTAACCTATCTACTTCTTTTGTATTATAATATCATTGAATAATAAGTAAACATATTGATGTCCTTATTTTTGTTATAAATACATTAAGGAAGTTCAGATTCTTAGCACAGAAAAGGTTATAGAGTCATGTGGGACAAGAATGTGTGGGTACCTTTTTTCTGGAAAGTGATGCCTTTTTGAGAGATTTTTAAGTATTTCTCCTAAATTATTTGAGTAAGTTACATAATATTACGGCTAACAGGATGACAATACTACTACTACTTTACTAAATACTTGCTGAAGGATATTTTATTATATGAATTAATATTTCAGTTATAACGATATATGTCGCGTTCGGGTGGGGGAGTGTGAGGGCGTAGCCTACGCAAAAAATTTTTTCGTTTTCAAGTTCTATCCGCGAAAAGCATGAAGCCTTCAAAATTATAACAACAAAAATCAACAAATTGCTGTACAAAAATCCAGCCATAATGAGACTACAGCATTTCATGCATCCTGCTTAGTAGCACTGCGAGTCGTGAGGGAATCTAAGCCCCATACTATTGCGGAAAGACTCATTTTACCCGCTGCCATTGATGTGGTCAATAAGAACGAAAGAAGCTAAAAATTAAAATAATATCCCTTTCTAATGATACAATATCGAGACGTATTAATGAAATGGCCATCGATATTCACAACCAAATAAGCGAAAAAGTTAAATTAAGTGAATATTTTTCATTACTTATACTCGAAAAGTAGGCCTGAATTTGCCGAAGGGGGTTGAAAATAGTACTTTTCAGCCCTAGGGAGAATCGTTTTCAACTGACAGCTGTCAAATTATAAAAGAAAGTAAGTAGTTCTATTTTCACATTTCTATTCAATCATGCCCCAACTTTCTATACAGCCACTCAATTACAGCGCGATGTGAAATTGAAATAACGTAAAGATAAGTATTCATTAAAGAATATATTTTTTTAAATGACTTTGTTATAATTTAGTTTCAACTGCTTTTTTAAAATAACATAGATTTGGGAAAAATAGTTAGTAATTAATAACAATGGCCGGCCACAGAAAAAAAAAACAAAATAGGCGGCAAAGCGACAATCTTCATTCGTTTTTTCGAGTTGTAGAGTTTTGTTTATACTTCCGTATAGCAGAGATTTGTATTAACACGATGAGTTCATCACATTCAGATATGGATTTAACGCCTGATTCCATAAAAGAAGAGGCTAAAGCAGTAGTGGAAAACCTTTTACCGCCTAAATAAAAAAAAAGATACCTAAAATCTTATGATGATTTTATGAAATGGCGCGCTGAGAAAAAAGTGAAATCATTATCAGAAAACGTTTTGTTAATATATTTCAACGAATTATCAAAGACTTACACACCTTCAACATTATGGAGCGTGTACTCTATGTTAAATACAACATTAAATACTAAACATATTGTACATATAAAGGATTTCGAGAGACTAACATCGTTTCTCAAAAGGCAATCAGATAGATGGATTTAAATCGAAAAAATCCAAAGTTTTCACTTATCAAGAGGTAGAAACCTTCTTAAACTAAGCGCTTGATGAAATATAACTACCAATGAAGGTAAGCAAATCTTTTTATTGTTAATTGTAGCTTCTTCTTTTAAATTGTAACGTTCTATATTTTATATACACATTAAAGAGATGTATCTATTTTTCAGGTAGTGTTGATATTGGCAGTAAGTGTCGTAAGTGTGTTGCAGAAGTATCGAACTAGTAAATATGATGATATTGCGAAACAAGGTGATATAATTCTGGTGAAGTTACGTGGCACTAAAACCAAAGTTGACCGAACCTTCGTTGTTAAAAAAGAATTTGTAAATATAATAGAAAAATACCACAAACTTCGACCAAGTGGTATGGAAACAAACCGTTTTTTCATAAATTATCATAAAGGGAAGTGTCTGCGGCAAGTAATTGGCAAAAACAAGATTTCGAGTATTCCTAAAGAGATAGCCTTAGACCTTAATTTGCCAAACTCAAATCTATATTCGGGTCACGGATTTCGCAGAACATCAGCGACTTTGCTAGCCGATTCTGGTGCCGATTTAACTGTCATCAAAAGGCATGGAGGTTGGAAGTCGACTAAAGTAGCTGAAGGCTACATAGAAGAGTCAGTGGAAAATAAAACTAAGATATCGCATAGAGTAACAGAAATGATAAAACTGCATTCCACTGACTCTCCACAACCAAGCACTTCAAAGGATTATCCGGTGCAATCCAAAAACATTGCTGTAACAGCTGAAAATAACAGACAAATTGCTCTAATTTTACCATAAACTTTAAATAAATATCTCACCAAAGTTGTTGATTTGTTGTTGAAAAAGCCATCTCACTTCAGTATTGAAGTGAGATGGCTGTCACGAGGAAAATCTTTTTTACAGATAAAAACAGTTCGTTTTTAGAATTTTTATAAGATAAATAATCTTTATTACTGTTGGCTCACTTGAGTGACATATTTTCACATTTGAACGACTTGAATACGAGTTTATAAGGCCGTAAGAACATTTTACTTATGACAGATAAAGTCAATGCCTTTTTATCAAGAAACTTAGTATTTGGATTATACGCCTTGAAAAACGAAATTTTGATGCATTTACTGCAACTTCTGATTGTTTAATAAAAATGCGAATTTAGCAAATTCAGTTATTGACCGCCTGTTGGAGAGTATGAAAACGCATAATTATAGGTGAATTAAAGATTCAGCTACTAGAATATTTTTCAGATGACAACAATGGTTTCTCGAAAAGATAGGTTCTCAATCCGTTTGATGAAAATATTGTTGCAGCTGCCAAGTTACGAACTGAGACTCACACTCAACTCATTGAACTATCGGCTGATAAAACTTAACAATGGAATTTTATCTCAAGATTTAGATAAATTTTCGCTTGCACGACGACGTGAGTACGGAAGCCTAGTAACGGAAGCTTTGAAAACATTGATACGCTTTTCTACTTCTTACTTATGTGAAAGAGGTTCCTCGTCTATGGTGGCTTTGAAAATTAAATACGGAAATCGTCTGTAATCACTGGAAAATAATTTACTTATGCGTGTTTGCAAAGATGAACCACGTATAGAAATACTTTTAAGTGAGAAACAAAGCCAACCATCGCATTAATTAATTAATGTTCATGATTAATCATTTTAATTAAACAAATTAAGCCATAAGCTTATTTTTTCATGTTGTTATTACATGGGCATATTTAATTTCATAACACTACACTAAAACTCATTCCTTTAATAAACGAATGTTTTGTATATAGGTCTTTTTTTTAACAGACTGCGATCCCCTTTTATAACAAACGCGACCCCTCAAGGGTCGCGACCCCCAGGTTGAGAAACTAGGTACTAGAAGATATCACGTATTCAAAATAACGGAACCTATAACGCGTTGCAGGCCGCGCTTCGCTCAATAGCAGTGAACGATCCGACACTTATGACGTGTCGTTAGTACATTGCACCCGTGCGAAGTCGGGGGATCGCTAGTAATATATAAATAATACAACATAAATATGATAAATGTAAACAATAATATATGTAGCCTATTATAGTTAGTCTGCAATAACAATAACTGCTAACAGTCACTCACAGCTTGGGCTAAAAAGGCCAAATATGTGTATTTTGACGAGTTGCTATATTTTTTTTGAGATCACATTTTTACTGTATTTACCTTACTTTCACTCGAGTTGGGACCTATCCAGGCCTCACTACCGTACAATAGAGTTGGAACCAACACCGTATTATGTATGGCCATTTTGGCTGAGTTAGATATATTCACACTGCCTGCTAATGCGGGCAGAGCACCGTTCACTTTATTGCCAGCTGCTCTGTCTCTCGTCTCTCCACATCCAACTCACATCTTCCATCCCTCGAAAACGCACTCCCCAGATACACAATTTCATTCGAATGTTCTAGACATTTTCCATAGACCCAAATCTCACATTTAGACTGTACCGCTTCCCTTTCAAACACCAGAACCTTAGTTTTGTTCACATTCACATTCAATCCTTCCACCTCACAGTCTTCTTTCATGCACGTAACTAGAGTCTGCAACTCCGCTTCTGATGGTGCTATATGTACAGCATCGTCAACGTACAAAAGGCAGTTTGCCAGTGTGCTATCTCACATATCATACCACTCATACTACCTTACAATGTCTGGAGGCAACTGTCCAAATACAACAGTAATAGCCAGGGAGACATCATACAGACCTGTCTGACTGAAGGCTAACTTATGAAGATCAAATAGCCAAAGTGTTAGCAGACGGAAATGTCAGAAGCACTCGCATACCTAGGCGTAAATGTGTAAGGAGAATGATGAGATTTGAGGAAGCGAAAGAAGTATGTAAGGATCGCGACGCTTGGCCCTCCGTCCTCTCTGACTACTTCGTTAGGAATACAGCATGAAGATATGTGTGTATGTATATTTTTTTCCTACGAGAATTACACTGAACAAATTTTTATTTTCTCAGAATTTAAATCGTTCGTTGAATCGATGACGCTGATTTAGAAAAAGCGGTATTAAATTTACGGTAACGATTAGTGGTAGTGGTTATAGTCGTGGAATAGAATGAGAGTCGTGACCGTCCACGTAATCTCAGTTGACCACCAGGGGGCCTAGACAAATGGCTCAATTGTCGTATACGCTATAGTAGAATAGAATGACACATACCACGTAATCTAGTGCAACGAATTTTAAATTTGTGGTTAATAGTTATTAAATTTCTTATACATCAAACGAAACGCAAAGTAGTGTGAAAACCGCCGTATAAAACGTACCCAAGGTACCCAAGTGGCTATTTTGGCAAACAATAGCGCCAGTAAGCATTTTCGATTGTACGCAGCATTTGCTCTTGTCTAGCCGCTCAGGTGCTCCAGCGGTGAACCATAGTTTTCTTGGGTAGAGTGAGTTTCTAAGTGCCTCTCCAGCAACTATAATTCGTTGGAACAACAAAGGTTAGTAACTTATCTATTTGGATTTTTCGACACATCGGAATTTTACTTTGAATTTATTGAAATTCAATTCCCGTTAGAGAATGTTTATTTTTGTTACATTTCGGTGGTTTCATTATAATTTTAGATGCAATACGTCAATTTCTAATGAATGACGACAGAAAAAGAAAAATATGTGCTATTTTGTCTCTCCAGAAAGTGAAGGATGACGAAAAATTATTGGACGTGCCGTTATACGGAGAACGGGAAATAGAAGTGTAAGACAACTGCATTACTAGTTGGTAAAAATTACTAAAACAACATATCTTCACGCTGTATCCCTAACGGGGTAGTCAGATACGACGGAGCGCCAAGCGTCGCGGTCCTTACATACTTCTTTCGTTACCTCATCTCAGCATTCTACTCACACAGTTTCGCCTAGGTATGCGAGTGCTTTCGACATTTCCGTCAGCTAACACTCTGGCTATTTGATCTTCGTAAGTCAGCCTTGGTCTTCCTTGGCTTCTTTTACGACTCGCGTTCGTTCTGTAGACTTAAAAATGTACGTAGTTTATTTGCTTAATTGATTTCTTATTTTTAAAATTTTAAGTTTTAAAATTTTACTACTTAGAGAAATATATACACCAGCATGGTGTTGATTGTACATGAAAAAGTGGATATCAATGAAAATATTTAATTAAAAACAAATTCTTGATTTCATTTTGTACAACGATCTATTAAATATTCGAAATAGGTTAGGTTCGAGAACAATAAAGCACAAATGGAAAAACATATTTAGTTCCATGAAACTTCTAAAGATACATTTTTCTGGTGATAGTCGAATTGACGAAGGTTTATAATAAGTCTACCATATATAAATAAATTTAATGATTTAGGGTTAATAAATGACTGTATATAATTTTATTCTATTACATATTGACTACTGAATGATTCAAAGAAAAAATGCGAATACGCCTCACTTCACTCACATGACTACTCTTCTCAAATTAGAAGAAAATATGTAAATAAGAATATGGGAACGGGGGAAAAAGGAAACTAAAGAAAAAAAAGTACCTACCTCGATGAGATATTTTCAAAGAAACGTACGTTACAAGTACAAATATAGCTTTCACAACTGTTATCATTAAAATAAACTATCCGTTTGGATTTGTTATTTTGTGTATTTGCTAACACATGAGAACAAGCGAGTGGATCCTAATTAAATTTTTACTATTATTCAGAATGTTTGTTCCATATTTTAGTTTATCGTATCACTCTACATCATATATGTAATTAAAAAAAGAAGTGGAAAAAACGATACGATCGCGTTTCCTAATGTTAAGTGTTTTATTATAAATCTTAAACAGTTTTACAAAATAGTCTGCGACGACACGATATGACTATTTAAGCGGCTATAATAAATATGCTTTGGGCATAAATATAAAAATGTGCGATGCAGAGCGGGGCCAATATAATAATTATACAGTATGTTATAATTAATAATATTATTATTTAGTCACTATATAATGAACATTTTTTTACAATATTTATGGATCGATTTATCGATTGACCTGCTTTTGGCTTTCTGTGTCTGTTAAATATGTACCTCCGTTGTTTTAAAGACACATTTCATTTTAGACATAAAACATTGTTATAATTATGGTTATAATTTATAAAGTATCATCGTTGTCTCATTTTCAAATAAATTTCATCTAGACATACAAATGTATATGATTATTAAAGACAATAAAGTAACGACTAATCAATTTGATCCGCGCTAATAAAGTACCGCACTAAAAAATAATTAAAGCTTAACTCAAAGCGAAAAACTTGATTACAGATTACAAGAAATGTAACAGGTTGTTTATATAATATTTAATTGGAAAATGTGGAAACAATAGGCACTTATGTAATGTTTACCTTCGTTTATATAACTTATACATATGTACATAAATCTGTCGAGGAAGTTTTCGCAACAGGTGCGTAGTTATGCAAAACAAGCTTTTAAAATTCCAACATAACGTAACAAACGCTGCGTGCGTATGTGCGTACCTAAATACGTAGGTAAGCTCAGTTAGTTGTAGATACAATATCCATGATGTACGATGTTCCACAAATTATATCTAGAGTATAAACGTAAGCCGATTCGTCATCTACAAATAAACGGCCGAAGGTAATAATCGAAATAGAATGCACTTGAGTGTGTCGTAATCATTTGCTTGGCAGGTTAAGATGGCCTTTTGGCGGATAGGTAGAGCAGAGACTAAACGGGACCTACATTAAAATCAAGCCAAAGCATCGTTCGGTTCTTTGATCCAAAATAACATTATGAAGGCCGACTTATGACGATATCTTAATAGTATTATTAAAATTATACTTTACTACGTAATATATTATGAAAGGCGCCATTTAGTAGGCCGACTTCGGAGATCAAATGATTACGAAGAAATCTAATATGGATACCTGTGTATCGTACAGAGAAGTTTTCATTTTTAAAAATGTTTCATGATTGTTTAAAGCTTTAAAATGTTAGAAGAGAATTTTAACGTCGTTAAAACTGATTAATTTAAAAAAAGTACTTAATAAAAACGAGACATCCTAAAAAAATCTGTACATATTTTATTATGTTCATCAAACATCAACGCGATCCATCGATTTTAATAGCATAGAGATTTGAAATTACGAGATATCGTAATGAAAGAAAATGCTGTGCTTTGTTAGCAAATAATGTGGTTTTCTAAGTAATAAAATGTATTTTTACAGCTTGCCATAACTACATGAAGTAAAACAATCATTAAGAATTAACGCGTATATCCAGCGCGATTATGGATTCGAGGTAGTTTCATTGGTTAGGCATCGGAAGACTAAAATAAATCTAAACGCTTTTGTAACAAACTTTTACTCATGTAATATCGCATAAGATATCTCAGGAACACTTTTATTATTTGATTTGCTTCTAGTGATATTTATAAATTTCTATTAGAAGGGACTGTTTTGAGGTTAAGAGAATTGCATTTCGGATCCGAAGCGTAAGCATAATGGCGCTTGATCTTGAAAAACTTTGGAATTGAAACCTAATACAATATGTAAATATATTGAACATTTGATATTAACTTATACTTTTAACGACGAAGCACAAAGATAAATAAAACAGTCTAGCGACGAAGGCGCTTTTGAGTAATAAGTTATTGTTCCTATTTGTTTTCTATATATTCAGTGAATCTTCAAAGCCGTTTTAAATTCATAATTAAATATATCGTTTCGACAAATAAAACAAGTGATCGTTTATAGCACAGGAATAAAATGGTTGAAAGTATGTATGTTCGTATGTTTTAATGTATTCATTGAGTAGGTATTAATGTAATGTAGATTACCATCTCATTTATTTAGTTAATGAAAGTATTAATTAATATTAATTACTGAAAAGGTGATTAATAGATCCCTATAATCTTTCATAAGTCATCAATTCTTTCTAGAATTAGTTTACTATAGAAAATCGATACACTGTTATAATACGGATGTTCATGTTTGTATGTTATTATACACAGCTTAATTTTTCTACTTTGTGAATAATAATAGTTTAAGGTTTTTAAGTCTACTTTACATATAAAACAAATTATCAATATATTACATATATTCATATTTTTAGCTACTAGCGAATCGCCCAGGGTTCGCAAGGGCAGAAATTTTTTTGAAAATAAATTACAGCGCATGTTACTCGCTGATTATGTAACTTTATAATGTGGGTTTGTAATGTAGCTTTAGTTTTTAAGTTTATCCGTTACATACAAACAAACAAAATTTACCTCTTTATAATATTACTGTAGACTAGATACATATATATCAAGCATGTATGTACATATATCCTATGTTAACGCAATATTAATTTGTGATTTATTTCGTATTTTTCAAATGCAAGTATGTATTGCCAGCAATGAACATGGAATAAATAAACGTTAACAAATAAAACATTAACGTTAAAAATTAAAAAAATAAAGCGTTGATAAATGTCTAATAAGTATATTATATATTTTGCTTTAAATATTTCGACTACATTAATTTATCGTTTTCTGTTTGCCTCTTTCAAAGCTAAAACAAAGTGTGAGAATCCTATTGTCCTTGGAATGACCTTCACAATCAGTGTCGCGAGCGCTATTATATTAAGTTATAAAAAATTGAAGAATCCAATAAAAATAAAACATCGAGACTCATACGTAAGTGTTTCAGATAATATTTACGATATAGCCAGTGTTTCTAGAAGTAGAAACAGAAAGACTTTTAAACAAAAATACTAAATACTTAATTTTGTAGATATGCATCATATGACAGTTCTCTGGTGTTTATAAAAAATTTCATCGACAATAGAAAACTATCCAGTACTAAAAACACCACTATGCTTCAATTTGACACTTCTACGAGCACTGGCTTGGCAATCGCACTTTTATATTTAGATAACGCGCTCTGCATTTTTAAAATAACGCATTCATCAACATTGAATGTACACTAAGTCTTCCCATTTGTCCATAAGATCCAAAACAATGAGTTCCGACATATTTAGGGCAACACTTCACAATGCACAATCCACAGTCCTTAATTGGTAACACTGTCACTAAATTAAAACGAAACTTACCGTCTCACTTATCACTTGGTCCCGATTACAGGTTTGAATATTTACATAAAATTATAGAAAGAAAAATCTTTCTTTTTTAATGTAGGTAATACTATCGAGTGTGGTTAGCGCGCCCCATGAGGACAGAGCGAGGTGTGCGACGCGCCGGGCGCGGGAGCAGACCCGGGCCCTCTTTTATAAGCTTCGTGGTGGGCAGCGGGCACCTAGCCAGATACAATTCCTCCACCAACATATCCTCTCGTATAATCCACCCAAGACCACATTTCTTGTCAGTTAACACATCGTCTTAAGATGCAAAATCCAACAGCATGTAACTTCTAGGCCGTAAGTAGTAGTCATCAGTTCCGTGGTGTACTGACAACTGTACCTACCTTTAATTTACAAATTATTACAAGCAAAATATATCTCATAAACTGTCAGTCAGGAAGATTTAAAGTATTTGTCAATTAAAGTACTAGTAAAAACATGAAACGAAAAATTAATTTTACAGTATGTTTGTTGTCTTTTCGTCATCGCTCGCAGTCGAATACAACAAAAATTCTCGAGAAAATTGATAACAGATCATATATAATTATCATATAATTGATAAGATGACAGATCATATAATTGATTATAAGAGATTTTTTTGGACAGTTCGTAGCTTGGTGGTTTTAGAAAGGGAAATAAGATAGCAAAAGTGGCTTCTGCGCACAAATTTTATCGCGCATGCACTGAACTATATATACTATCGTGAAGTAAATTAGTTACAAAACTTCAATAAAGGAATTAAAATAAAATTAAGTGATATTGGATTTTAAACTGAAGTTGTCCAGTATTTTTAACAATAGTAAGAATTGATTTATAAAAAAATAAAGTAATAGTTATGTATTTGCCTGTTTTGATTTTATTTTGATTAATATTTTTGTAATTTATTTTGGTTAGTGAAGAATAATTGGAATAAAAAATAAGTTTATTTGTAATTAAGGTATCAGCGCTGGTCGTTATTTTTGTTTGATATTTTCTTTTCGACCCAATTGAGCTGATGACATATTATTGTATTTATTTATTTATAATCTAATATGTGTATGTATATACAAGCTGTGTAACGTTAAAATTCAATTTTGTAAAAGTCGAATATTACTAAAAATGTGTATTTAAAAACAACTGCGTATTAGCTCATACTACAATTTTTAATATATTTTACAGGTTTTATGTATATTTTGCATGGCATTCTATATTTTTGTTGGAATAGAAAAACACTGTAATAGGTAAGTAAAATTACAAATATTAATAGAATTGTGTCCTATTTATATTCCTGTGACAAGTTTCAATATTTCGATAAAGAGATTTATTGCATAAATGCGACATCTATAAAATTGAAATAAAATTAAAAAATTTCTAATACCTCTTTAACATCCCAACCTTGAATTCATCTCTGAAACATAAATTATAGTTCCCTGCTACGGCGTAGCGCTTCGCGTAGCGTTTTGTAAATGGTATGAATATTGTAATTTATTACTTCGGAAATTGAACTTCAAGGCAATTTTTGGTTCATTTTTCAATATTTATAGGTACGATAACGTTAAAACTGTTCATGTATAGACTAGTTGTTGTCTGCGGTTACGCTTGCACGGATCGTTATAGGTAAGTACTCGTCAATTTTATGATTGCGATTTTTTTATTTTTCGATTTTGTCTTATTTGAGCCTTTCGGTGTTAAAACAGAAAATTCAGGTCAAGTTTCTTTTTTTGAAACTCATACGCGAATTAATCAAAATAGTATAATATTAAAATACCTATACATACAAATTAAGGTTTCGGTCTGTGATTTCGAAATAAAGGCTTTTTCTTAAACTTATGTGGTTATTTGCACAACCGAAACCTAAACAAACGTTCTTTAAAATTATGTCTGTCTGTTTGTCCGGTCTAATCTCTGAAACGGCGGAACCCATTTTGACTTCTACTTTCATTGACAGATAAAGGACTTTTCACAAAGCAATTTATACTACTTAATAATCTACTTCTTATCCGGGGACAATACCAAATTTAACGCAAGTGAAACTGCTAGGCGCAACTAGTCTTCAATAAAAAATTTGATTTATACGCTAACAATTAGTTGTAGAACACAAACTATTTATTTTTGCTGTCTCCACTTATCTAAAAATATAATAAAAATGTACTAAAAATACATACATAAAAATAAAAATTATTATATTCTGAAGAATTTTATTCTTTTTTAACGTCTCCATGTAATGTTGTTGTAAGTTTGATCAAAATACTATTGAATAATATTTACTACAGATATTTACATATAATGTGACGTTGAGTTACGTCACTGAGTTCGCCAATTACGTGTGAGCCTACGTAGATACAGCTGTTTCTTGTAATTTATTGTTATTACAATATACCTTTATAAATTAAAATATCGTAAGTGTTTTAACGATCCATATTTAACCTCAGCACTAAGCCACTCAGTCCTGTCGCGGTTATACGTAGGAGAGAGGCGTACAAAATGACATACTAGTTATAAAATCAGCCATAAAATCTTTAATTATTAATAATTTTGAACATTTTACGTAGTTTTATATTTTTTGGTTCATAATCTAGTTGCAATTATAGAGATCACTCAACTTAAAAAAAATAGAACCATTAATCATTTATAAAAACTTGAATAAAAACCGTTTTGTCCACCCTATGCGGGTAAAATTACATACATGGTGCGGATAAAATGGCATACCAAATTCGTACTGAAAATCAGTCCATTACATGTAAAGTTCACACATAAAACTCTTTGTATTTTGGGAACATCTACACATGATGCACGAGCCGATCTTTTACAGCTCCAGCACTTTAACCAAACCTTTTTTGGCTTGGACCTGGAGTAGAGGTTATTGCAATAAATGCAAGGACAATCTTCATCATCATCTCTGGCTTCAGTGTAAGCATGTAAGGAAGAAAAATAATGTTTACTGTTGGAACTAAAATTTAAAGTATTTGAAATCTTTTCTAGTGCTTGTCTTCTAAGAGTCGATTGTGGCTCGTTAAACACTTTAGAAGCCAATAGTCCGTCCATTTCATTTTTCTTCACAGCTTCAATAGCCTTTTCCAAGGAGGTTTTTCTGAACTATATTTGTCTGTCTTCCTAGAATAGTTTCGAGGCATGATGTTCGATTACCTGGAAGAAGAAAAAAATAGGTGGGTCCAACGACATAATATGCTATTTTATCCGAACAAGAGGTATGCCATTTGTCCACTTTATTACCTCGAAAATTAGAAAATAATAATTAAAAATATAATAAGAATTTTGAGTATTAAACACAATCTCGGAGTCGTTTAGTAAAATTACAATTAACTTACGCCAATAAAAAGAAATGAACCTAAAAATATACTTTTACGAAGAAACAAAATCCATCTGAGTATAAAACTCGTGACTGCAAAAATCAAACAAACAAGTGACCACATCACACGGCCAGACGGACGCCACTGGCGTCGCCACAGATTGCGACTGGTAGCTAAACGGCAATCGACATGCCATTGTGAGAACTATGTAATAATGTTTGTCATTTTACCCGCCTTTGTCATTTTGTACGACTCTCCCCTACATTTTTTATTATACACACTTATTTGAAGTTAACATTTGTTCATAGGTATAACATTTAGTAATTTAATCGTTTACATATTTACTAGTTATTTAATAAATTGGCTTTCCCTGCTTGTTTTAGATTAACTTGTAAGAAAAAGTTTATAGTTTGAATGACCAAGTGCAGATTTAATTAACTTCGTTTACTTCGTTTGCGGTACGCCCTCGTGGACCCGCGGTTTAGACTCGAGAGCAAAAAAATTTTTTTAGAAGGGAGGGCTATTAAAAATATTTCATTTATTTCATTTAAAACTAGATGTAAATCACAGGCCAAAATAGGTATGGATAAAATTTCGCACACACAATAAATTCACATAAGTATTAGCTTACATAACTAGATTAAATCACAGGTCTTCTCCTAAAAAGACGCAATATATCCATAATTACTTTTTACATAGCTTCGCGATCTCTACAGGCTACAGCCAGTTATTGAAAACTATAATTATAAACTTAAGAAGATCCCCTGGTGAGACTAAAGTGTACCGCCGCCGGCATCGGCCATAACACGGGCGCAGGGTCTATTAGGGCGCCACGAGCGAGGCAGGCTCTTTGGAGGCGTCGCGAGCGGCGCTCAGCGCCCCCTAAGATCCTATACCGCATGCGCCGCACACCCCCATAACTAAAGCTGGCATTTGGAGAGTATTATTCCTGAAATACAATAAATTAATTTCATTTGTGTTAGTATTAGGGGTACAGCGAGAGTTATATAAGCATGTATGTATTTGAATTTTAATTATAGTCATTGATGTATTATAAATATATTCTTAAATAAATATGTAGAACTACATTTAGATGTTAAAGTTAATTTTATTGCTATTTCTAGTTGATAATTAATTTAAAATTAGTGGCTTACGGACAGTTGTAGGAAAGCCCATTAAAGTTAATGCTTTATTGAAGATCATCCTGGCACTTTTTGATAGTATCATAATCAATAAAGTCAGCATGATTTTTAATGAGGCAGTAAAAAGTTTTAATGGACATTCTTGCTACTGAACGTATTTCGGTTAATATTACTTTTCTGTTCTGCGTTTCCATTGCCACATTTTGCCATGTTTAATCAGCAGTATTGTTATCCAACTTGTTTTTAAATTTAAACGCACCCCTGATCATATTTTCTGAATTGTACATAAATATGCAAACATGTGTTGACTAGATTCGTTATTCATTAACGGATGATGAAAATTTTAGAGTACTTCTTATAATTTTACAACGCTATAGTTTCTAGCGGCACAGATTAATTAGTTACTAGCGTAAAATAGTGGTATAATTAGGAAAAAACAAATTCTTAAAACGAAGGAAAGTAATTTATAAAAAAATAGTTGACTATAAAATTATTCCATATTATCATATTAACGTATATTCTTTAAATATTTCTTATATTTTATCATATAAAAAGATATTAAATTCTTTAAATACAAAAACTAAATTAAAACCCGTTTGCAACGCCACCTACCGGGTCCAGTTGTGAATTTATTCCATCCAGGAACGCAGCACAGGGACTCAAAATCGGTCCAGCTGTTTAGGAGGAGTTCAGTGATATACACATGTAAAGAAGAATTATATATATAAAGGTAAAGGAAATTGTATACTAATACTTTATATAAAATGTAAATCAATAAAATGCAATAATCACATTCACATTTCATCAGTAAAGTAGTAGGTAGGCAATGACGAAAGCTAAACTTTATTAGACAGTTTTATATGAATATAAGTAGGATTCAATTCGAAATTTCACGTGTTTAATAAATAAATATGAAAGTTGGCAACACATTTTATTTCAGTGATGTGGATAAAGTGCATCGTCTTGATTAACCTCGTTATCGAGAATAACTCACAAAAGATATTGACGTCGTCGTGGTCAAAATGAGACGCTTTCGTTAAACGACCAGAATGCAGTAAAGAGAAGCCGGATTTTCATCGAGATAAGTTTTACGCAACCGACATGGAGAGACGGCGTAATAATTTTTGAGAATATTGTTAACATAAATATTATAAAATGTATAATGGATTTTTTTACGAGTTATGTAAATTATACAATGGAAATCTTTAACATAACATTTTTATTACGAAAATATTTACTTACATAATTTTTATTTTGTAACTAATGACAGGTATCATTTTTTAAACACATTCCACTAAAATATAATTATGTTTATACCTCTTTTCCCTCTTTGCCTAAAGGCCGGCAACGCACCCGTGATTCCCTGGATATCGCGTGTATCCATTGGCGGCAGTGATCACTTTCCACCAGGTGACTCGCTTACTCGTTTATATATATATACATATACAACTTATATATATACATATACAACTTTCCTAAAGAAATTGATACTATTCAAATTCCTTTTATAACTACATATATATAAGGCCGGCAAACGCACCCGTGATTCCTTGGATATCGCGGGTGTCCATGGGCGGCGGTATCACTTTCCACCACTCGCTTGCTCGTTTGCCCCACTTATATATAAAAAAACCTTAACTAAAGAATTGATACTATTCAAATTCGCTTCATAACTACACATACAAATAGGGATTTCTGATTAAGGACAAGATAGGTCTATGACCATTTTTAGATCAGGTTGATCTTACTAATGGAATTACTTAATTCTCTGTCAGTATTTTTGTCTGTCAAAGACGTTTTTAACAGTTGTAGGATGAAATAAAGGCCCAACTAGACACATTTTTTTAGGTTGAGAAAAAGATTTGCAAACCTATATAACTTATAAAATAATAAAAAATATGTGAATGTCGTAAAAAATACCTTTTCTTTCTCTTTTATTTCATTATAAGGTTCAATAAAATATTAATATCTACAATTAAATAATGTACCTATTTATGTATATATAAATACAAAAATAAAAGTAAAGTAGTAGGGGGTCAACTGAGGAAGAGTGCTAGTCGCGACCCCTGCCAGCCCTTTTCAGGGCTGCAATTCCTCTACTATGCTTACCATGCGGGACAACGCAGATTTAAATGCTGGGGCGTCCCCCGAAAGCGACGGACACCAGTGTGTCCCCGCTGGTGTAAGCAAAGTGTAGTTCGGCATTGGGGACCACCACCCAACACGCTGTGCACCTAGCGGCGGGAAATGGAGGGAGGAGTGCAGAATAGCTGCGTGGAATGTGAGAGGTGGGATTGAAGAGGTGATGAATGAAGTGATTGATATTATGGAAGAGAAAAGACTGGATGTATTATGTTTGAGTGAAACCAAGCGAAGGGGCAGTGAACTTGCTGACTTGCCCGGAGGGGGCATCGCTCTGTGGTCAGGGGTACCAGTTGGAGATAGAGGATGCCAGAGGGTGGGGGTTTTGCTGTCCTCTCGTTTGGTTAATTGTATGACTGAGTATAAATGTGTAAACCCTAGACTGCTCTGGGTGCGCCTCAAGATGGGGTTGACGAGAATTTTTATTTTCGCGGTGTATGCTCCAGTGTCCTCCGTCGGCGTGGGTGAGCTAGAGCAGTTTTGGGAGAATGTTAGAGAAGTTCTAGCCACGGTTGAAGATAACGAGAGAATTGTTTTGTGTAGAGACATGAATGGATGGGTCTGGACAGCTCGAACTGGATTTGAGACTGTCCTAGGCAAATATGGAGATAGGAGAGTGAATGATGCTGGTAGGATTCTGTTAGGCGTGTGTATGGAAAGGGATCTTTTTGTTGCTAATACCGTATTTAAGCACAAAAGGATCCATCAGTACACTTGGGAAAGAAAGCATGAGAGAAGTATGATTGATTTATTCCTGGTAGATAACAGGCTCAAGAAGCAGGTTATGGACACAAGAGCGCATAGAGGAGCCGATCTCGGAACGGACCACTTTCTAGTGATAACCAGAATAAGGGGTCTGTTTGCAGCATGGCGACATCGCGTAGTGTCCAAACCTGCAGCGGTTTGTCGCATTAAAAGCTGGAAACTGCAAGATGCGACCACCAGGAATGAATATGAAAGAGTATTATCCGGTAAGCTTGATGACAGATTGAAAGTGATGAGCGAGGATGTTAAAGAATGTTGGCAGAACCTTAGATATAGCATGATCGAGGCTGCGACAGAAGTGTGTGGAATGAATAAGATTGGTAATGGTAAAAAGCGTAATGTGTGGTGGGATGATGAGGTGAAAGTGTCTGTGTATAAGAAGAAGAAAGCATGGCGAGACTACCTTGCTACTAAAAATGACTGTGGCATGAAGAATTTGATGAAAGACAGATATAAGCTGCAGAAAGCAGAAACGAAGGTACTAGTGAAAGAGAACGTGAAAGGTGTACGGTGTTAGACGAAAACAAGATGTTGGACAACTTCGAGGAAAATTCCGAATTATTTTGGAAAGAAGTACGTAAGTACCGAAGTGGTCCGGCACCTTGCAGAATGAATAATGTGCGTTCGAAAGAAAACCGCCTGCTAACAAATAAAAAAGATGTTCTGCAGTGATGGAGTGAATACTATGGAGAACTGTATGAGAGTGGCGACACCGTCTCTGATACTGAGAGCAAATCTAATGAATTGCCACACTCGGGTCAGGGACTGGAGGATGCCATTAGTATGAAAGAGATCGAGAAAGTGATAAGAAGTTTAAAATGTGGAAATGCTGCGGGAATTGATAACGTGACTGCTGAGACGATCAAGTATGGTGATCCTAGGGTCTGGGATACCTTCTGGCGCAGAGGACTGACGCACCGCAGTCATAGTACCTCTCTATAAAGGGAAAGGTTCTCATTTAGACTGCGCGTGCTACAGGGCCATCAGCTTGGTCAGATTAGCAAATAAAGTCTATACTAAGGTATTGACTGAACGTATGAAAGGCATTTCAGAAAGATATTTGTGGGAGGCGCAAGGTGGTTTTAGAGGTTGTATGGATCAGATTTTCTCGCTTCGCGTTATCGTGGAGAAGTTTCTGGCTATAGGTCAGAAAGTTTTCTGCGCTTTCGTGGATCTAGAAAAAGCATTCGATAGAGTAGTGCGACAGAAATTGTGGAGCCTTCTGCCTGAGTATGGCGTGGGGGGGGGTCCTTACTACGGGCTGTGAGGTCATTATATAGGCCACAGAGCCTGTGTAAGGATAGAGGGTGACACGTCACCCTGGTTTGATGTCTGTTCAGGCGTCAGACAGGGCTGCGTGATGTCTGCCTGGCTGTTCGTGCTGTATTTGGACAGTTGCCTCCAGAAAATGAAAGGTAGTACGAGTGGTATGTTATGTCTTGACACAGTGGTAAACTGCCTATTGTACGCTGACGATGCTGTGCTTATAGCACCATCAAAAGCCGAGTTGCAAACACTAGTCACGTGCATGAAAGAAGAATGTGAAGTAAAAGGATTGAATATGAATGTGAACAAAACTAAGGTTCTGATGTTTGAAAGAGAAGTGGTACAAACGAAATGTGATATTTGGGTAAATGGAAAATGTCTAGAACAAGTGAATGAAATTGTGTATCTGGGGAGTGCGTTTTCGAGGGATGGAAGATGTGACTTGGATGTGGGGAGACGGGTAGCAGCTGGTAATAAAGTGAATGGTGGGTTGTCCGCATTAGTAGATAGTGTGAATATATCTAACACCGCCAAAATGGCCATCCACAATGCGGTGTTGGTGCCAACTTTATTGTACGGTAGTGAGGCCTGGATATGGCCGAAATCGAGTGAAAGTATGATAAATGCAGTAGAAATGCAATCTTTTAGAAAGATGTGCGGTGTCACCCTTGCGGACAGGATAAGCAATGAGGAGATACGCAGTATGATAGGGTCGCACGACAGTGTTATTGTAAAAATGAAGAAAGGAATGCTTAGATGGTTCGGGCACATAGAAAGAATGAGTGATGAAAGACTGACGAAGAAAATATACAGAGCGAAAGTGAGTGGTAAAAGAAGGCAAGGAAGACCAAGGCTGACTTATGAAGATCAAATAGCCAGAGTGTTAGCAGATGGAAATGTCAAAAGCTCTCGCATACCTAGGCGAAAATGAGTGAGGAGAATGATGAGTTTTGAGGAAGCGAAAAAGAATGTAAGAACCGCGACACTTGGCACTCCGTCCTCTCTGACTACTCCGTTAGGGATACAGCGTGAGGATATGTATGTATGTATGTAAAAGTAAAAAAAACAATGATAAAGTAATTTGTCTTCGCTTTCGACATTTAATTTTCAACGGAGAAGAGAGATGTTATAAGTTCGACGCCTTTGCCTGTCTGTCTGTTAGTGAGCCTATCATTGCATTTATATGTGGCGTCGTAACTCTCTAACCAGAGAACCGCAAGGTACGATCACGCAAGCCGAAGGCGCGGGTCAACAATAGGGACGAGTGTAAATGACAATTTCGCACGTGCATCGAATGACGTTTTTTAATACAATTGCGAAAAAAATGCAGAAATGTAATTTTTCGGAAGTTTCATTTTTTTTAGTGGACATGGCAAGGCAACGGTTTCTATGCATTTAGCCAATTTAATGACAATAATTTATCTAAATTCAAAATAATTTCAATTGCGTTATTTATTAATTTACATTATTCGTATATATTAAAAAAAATATTTTAAATTTAATTCATGTATTAATAGTATTTACGGTCTAAAATAGTAATTTCATACAAAAATTTTGTACAGAAAACATTTTGATTAAAAACCTTCATTCATTTGGATGTTATATGCAGGAGGAAAACAAAAAGCACTAGTGTGGAAAAGAATAACTTTCCGCACGCTAAACACACATGGAAAAGTCTACTTTTTGAGCAAATGTATTAAAAAAAATTTTTTTAGCATAAACAGGGTCGCTAGCAGTAGTTTTTTGTTCACTGATTGATCAAAAGAGGCAGCAATTCAGGTGTGGTAGAACCATGCCATTGCGGCACGAATTGGGCCGGCTCGGCCGGTGAAATATCCCCCTCTCACAGAATATCATCATATCTATCGCTGTTGTTTCGTTCGGTGAGTGAGAGTGCCGGTGGCCCATCTCACCCTTCCCTTTCCTTTTCCTCCTTTCCCTAAAGGCCGGCAACGCACCCGTGATTCTCGGACGTTGCGGGTGTCCCTGGGCGGCAGTGGTAAATTTCCATCAGGTGACCCGTTTGCTCATTTGCCCCTCTTTTAAAAAAAAAAGCAACAGCGATTGGCGACATTATATCGTGCTCGATTTAACAACATATTGCGATCGATCGCGTAAGATTCGGCTATCGCTTACTGGCTGCAGTTACGTAATAACGTAGATTCCTAGCTATTTTAAGTAATGGAAATCGGTCCAGTTATTTAAAATGTATTTAACTCTGAATCTTATATTATGTGAAGGAGTCTTAAGCAATATTGGAGCTAAAAATTTCAAATTTGATCTCTGTTGTCAGTCGAAGGCCTGATGATGACCAGTATAGAGCATTATTAAAAATAAGTATTAGTTATATTTTATCTAACTTTATGAAGCATCAAAAAAAAGAAAAATTAAAAAATACTCCGACCTCAGACCAAATTATTAGGTCCGACCCTCCATTGTTGTTAAAAGACCAGTATTCCAGGCGGCAGTGAAATATAATTATTTATTGATTTTTAATATTATTGTTTGTGTTGGGAGTTTTTTAAATATTTATGTTACTTGTAAATTATGTTGTCTTCCTTGGTATAAACTATCCAACCTCACTAAAAGGTTGTTCACTGATAACATATATAGTATATATATATATCGTGTCGTTACGTAGGATATCAAATGAAGCTTTATAGATTTCTAATTTAAAAATATTAACAAATTGACGCGTTATGTTAAATTATGTTACGTTAAATGTTTCTTTAATTACCACTTTCTTGAAAAAGGTTTAATGAATACCAAAAATAAGGTGATGATTGAACGTAAATTATTAGGATCGCGATATGTCGCACACTTCTTAAGATTCCATAGTCAAAATTGCAAAAATGAAACCCTTACGGTTTCGTGGCTGCCTGCCCGTCTGTTCGTCCGAAACAGTACAGTCGATTTACTTCGTTATACTTGCACCTATTGAGCTGAAATAGGGGATAGGGATGTAAACTGGTAACCAAGAAACGAGAATCAAGAAATAAAATAACGGGTATTTTAACTAGCATTGATTTTTTATACATACATACATATCCTTACGCTGTATCCCCAACGGGGTAGTCAGAGAGGACGGAGCGCCAAGCGTCGCGGTTCTTCCATACTTCTTTCGCTTCCTCAAATCTCATCATTCTCCTCACACATTTTTGCCTAGGTATGCGAGAGCTTTTGACATTTCCATCCGCTAACACTCTGGCTATTTGATCTTCATAAGTCAGCCTTGGTCTTCGTTGGCTTCTTTTACCACTTACTTTCGCTCTGTATATTTTCTAGGTCAGTCTTTCATCACTTTCTTTCTATGTTTTTTTTTATTTAACATTAGTTTGTAAATGTACGCAATTCTAGATAAACGCGTGTCCGACAATCTTCTAGCCGGTATAGTTTTTTAAATATAAAGAAATTTCTATATGATGAACTCTGTTTTGTGGTTGCTAACAATTCATAGTACTATAGATTTTGTAAAAGCAGTAAGTAAATTCATTGACTTAAATTCATTGCATATAAACATATGGACGAACTTGTTTAATTTTTTTTTAGTAAGTTATTTTGTGAATTTTAGAAATAATATTAGAAATGTCTGTGTAAAATATTTAAGTTCTTTCTACTTATTATAATTTTTTATCTTATCTTTAGTCATATAAAAATAAATATCATAATAATAATCTTTGATATTGGAACGCTCCTTAAACGTCCCTGACGTGAGATGCCATTATGTGGACACGTGCATAATAATTGCTATTCAATTATGCCAAGGTCTGACGTGTTATCAGTTATGCAATCAGAATTTATTTCCGTATCGTACTCAATCAAGTGGCACGCCAAATCGTGTAGTATTTGTAATTGGCAAGAAGAGTAGACAATAGATCTGTGAATTACCTACAAGTTGGCAAACAGATACTGACGACGGATGGCGATTGTCTGTTGCGGCTGAGACATTTACATTGCGCACGACATGTCATTCAAGATTACTATTAATCTTCATGATAGACAGTGAAAAAGCTTATTTTTCTAGAATTATGAACGCTCCGGACACAGTTACGAGTAAAGGTCAAGGGAAAGGTGATATTAAGATCATTAAATGGATACGTCGCACAGTAAATATCACGAAAATGTCATCAAATTAAATGTACACCTCGTAACATCATTTGATATTCATTAATAAATTTTTTAGGAATATTTTTAAAACGCTTTTATTATATTTCATAGACTAGCGCTTTTATTAGCTTCACCTGTAACTACATATTATGCGAACAAATCTTGAAAGTCGAATTATACAAACTTCTAATTGTCGTATCGATTTAAAATTACAAATGTGTGTAATATCAATGATAATACTATAATTTAGTTCCATCGAGCTGATCTGATGATAGAACCAGGAGGTGGAGATTAGTGGAACTCTTCAATAGCTTCTAGTAAATCCCTCGGGTTTGGGGTCATATGGCTTGTTTTAACGATTCCAATAAATTACACTTGGTGACGAGGGTCTGATGAAGCTGGGGGGGGGGGGGGGGTTATCAGGTTAGATTATCTGTGTGTCACCGTTTGGTGGGGATTAGGACAGCGCCCAGCATATGTCGGCGGAGTGCCTTGCGTGAGCTGGTCCATTAGATCGGGAAAGATTTGTATTTGCCAGTAGCGGTACGCTGGCTACGCCAGCAGGTGAAAAGTCCTGGGAGGCCATTTTTCTTCTGCGAGGTCATAATGAACAAAAAGAAAGACGCCCAACAGAAGTGCGAGACGTCTGACGGTGTTCGGAGATGACGACGCCAGGGCGGTGGTAACGTACATACGACTCCTAGAGTCAGACTTGTATCCAGAGCCAGCGAATAAGGCTATCGCATCTTCCACCTAAGATACAATACCGATCGGAGTGAGGTTCTGTTCATCCATCGATGCAAACTCGACGAAGACAATAGCGTTTGAGGTTTGCGCTGTACCAGCACTGCGAGGGTATTCCCTTAGAGGTATGTGCTTCGATAGCGATGTCACAAAATAGATAATGTGCCGAAACACATATCATGTTGCGTAGGAGCTCCTGTGTCTTTCTTAGGAAATCGCGGAGCTCCTTAACAATGTGCCGATGACGACCGCCTTTGAAATTTTAGTGGGCCAAAGCTCCGGGGGGCTGAGTATTCGTGTTCAAGTGTTTGCTGCGTTACCAAACAAAAGTTGTCTATCAAATCGATAAGAATTTTCTAAATGGTTTTGAAGACCGGGTTTTACAGTGTGCTTCCCAAAGTTCATTGTATGGCACAAATAATGTGCAAGAGTAATTAATTGTCTGTGTACTGTTTATTTTATTAATTAATTAAGATCGAAGTAATAATTTCTAACGTATATCGTACGTATCAATATCGAACATTTAAAGTAACTGTTTAATCTACATGTATATAATTATAAAAATGAATGTTTGTTTGTGTGTTTGTCCTCTATGCGTTTCTAAACCATTCATCTGATTGTGATGAAACTTTAGTGAGTTGTTCTGGGTACGCCCGCGAAGGTTTCTGAATTATTTCAGTAAGTAAAAGACAACGCGAATGAAATCGCGGACAACAGCTAGTATGTAATAAAGGCTTTTGTTAAAAATAAATAAAGAGCTTTAAATATTAACAGTTAAGCGGTTCCAAGTATTTATTCTTACTGCTACAACACTTTCTAACAACGTTGGTGTCTCAGATCAGATTGTAAATAATATTAGCATTTATCTTTATACAAGGGTCAACAGGTGATTCCTGGAGGTAGGCCAAGTATCGCTACCTACGCACATTGCTCGCCTTTACCACTGTTGCAAACGATTTCAAATTTGCGACTTGTTTTATTAATTTTGTGGTATATTTTGGAACGTTTAATTCTCTAATCTTGAAATCAATGTCCAAATCTCTATAGAGCGCACTGCCTTGAATGATGTCTATAGGTACTTTTATATTGTCATGTTTATTACATACATTCAACCCTCACGCATAGTATATCACTGTGGTACCTATTTCATTGTTGTTCATTTAAAGCAATAGTTTCTTTTTTAGAGTTTAATTTGTTTTTTACACTCGTCTTTAAAAACGTACGTCTCTCTTTCAGTGACTTTGAGAATAGGTAGGTATAACATAGTTTATCTTCACCTATTCTGGCACTGGTAGTATGTAGGATTGTAGGTATTATCCGTTTTCTTCCGTCCGTCTTCTTTTCATCTCATTTTTGTAAATAGAGGCAGTGTGCTGAGCTGAGCAACCACGAATTACAGATTTAGTTGAAGAGACAGAAAAGTGAGAATGATATTAGAAATTGGTTATATTTTATGTGGTGTATGGTGGTATATCCTCAAATACGTCAAACACAATTTTTATCTTCTTCTAGATACTGTAGTAGGAGACCGTTATTAACCGAATATTGTATTGTATTGTATTGACCGTATATTGTAAAGTTACGACATTTTGTACTAATGTATTAGGAATCTGATGAACTTGATCTTTCTTTAATAAATGATGATCACGTTTTTTCAGTGTCAAGTTGTCGAGCCATGTCGTCATCCGTTACGCGTCACCAACCGTATGACACTACAGTTTCAATTTGAAACTTTTATTTGTTCACAGTTCTAAATACGTCTGTGTTAAATTAGTTAATCATGGTTGTTACAGCTTTAAATATTTAATTTCAAGTGTAAGATATTTTATTTTTTATCGTTACCGGTAATTGAGATTAAAAAAAATACTATACATTGCGGAATGTCTTTTATTATAAAAATAAATTTAACTTTTGAGTGCAGTGAAAAACGTTGAAAAACATTCCTAATGTTTATTTTAACACGATTTAAGCCTACTCCACACATGTTTCTAACTCTCGTTGGCTTTTAAGAAATGTTTAAAAAGATTTTTAGCTTAAATCTGACGATTCTCAAAATCAATACGGAAATCATATTTCACTATAAATATTAGGTGTATTTTATAACTGAAATTCATACGCAATGACGCCACAGAGAGTAAATCATCATTACATTATAAACATAACCTGGATATAACTACGTTTGTAGTTTTATTTTCAAACGATTGTATGATTCCGCGTACTAACTTTGTAGTTATTTGTTTACATAGTGCCGTCAAATTGTGTATTCGGACTGACTTGCAGGATGGCAAGCTGATTATACCAGTATTTTTGCTTCTAATTAATAAAACACGCGGGTAATTCATGTTAAGTGACCTCACCATAGAAAATTATTTCATTAAAAAGAAAAAAGCTTCTTGAACTTGAAACGAAGTATAAGTTTGGAAGTTTATAACATATTATTTGAATTTTTTAAAACTATATGCTGAACATATTTATAACTACCAGTGCCTCACGGTTTCACCCGCGTTAAATTTAGTGTCTTTGGGTATATAAAAAGTAGCCTAGATTATTCTCTGAAAAGTCCTCTACCTGTCAATAAGAGTTCCGTCTAAATTCAGTTCATCCATTTCGGAGATAGGCCAAACAAACAGACGAGCAGACAAAAATTTTTAAATAGCGTATTCGGGTTTTGGTTACATGCAAATTTTTAAGCAAATTTTTACAAATTTTAACATGCAAATTTTTTAAGCTTTTATTTCGAAATCACAGACAGACGCTTCTATTGTATTTATATGTATAGATTAATACGTTTATAACAACTAATACTTATTAAATATACATAAGTGAGAAAAAATGTTATAAACAGAGCGATTATTTAGGGTCATCGGTCAGCCCGACTCGCAGAATATTTTGAGCTTGGCAACATACGCAAAGATTTGAATAAGTGGGCTAATTCACGTAATACATAAAATATTTGTGTATAATTATATAACTGTTATCTAATTAGGGCGATCTCGTCTAATCCGTAGCTGTAGTTTTATTATTCTATATATATATATATATATAACATTTAATTATCAGGTAGAGTTTCAGATTATGAATTACATTTTGCGTTAAAAAACATGTGTACATCGTTCAGTAAGGTGAATAGTGGCAATTATATTAATATTTGTTTTGTTTCTTTCTTTACATTAAAATATTACAAACATTATATGGTTACATTACCTATAGACTAAAATGCAAATAAGTAAAACATTTTGAAGTCCATAAACGAGATTGACACAGAGTTTTGTCTCGCCTTGTCTAAGATTAAGAGGGCAAATCAAACGGTCGTAAATTTACCGGGCCGAGAATAGCTTCCACTCGTGTATGAGTGTTGTTATATAGAATGCCTTAGAGCCGCGTAAAACAATAATTAATTTGAAAAGAAGAAGCTGGCAGTTGTCCATAGAAAAATTCCGTGCTGACGACGGCGCGGGCGCACGTTGCTGGTGATTGGCGCTACGAGCTAACAGATTGCTTCCTATTGATTCAATTTTTAATTTCAAAATAATAGTTTTGTGAAGGACTCATGGTACACGTCGATATAGTAATACATCGATTAATGACTAGATTTTTCTAAGCTTCGGGTGTAACCTCTTCAACTAGAAGCTTCGGAAGTTAAAGCAATAAGACCAGTGCAAATTACTTAATGTTAAAAGCCTCTAGTAATTGTATACAAGCCTGGACTGTATAGTTGGGCAAGCCTGGACTGTATAGTTGGACAAGCCTGGACTGTATAGTTGGACAAGCCTGGACTGTATAGTTGACAGTCATGAGAACTTATGAAATAAAAGGTAATTTGTTTTCTACAAACTGATGTTGGTAATGAAGTGGACTACTTTTTGTACTTAGAAATAGATATTACTTATATTGTAATTTATGTAGAAAAATTACATAAGAATGTATTTACAAGAAATGTTATAAATGCACGCCAATGCACGGTAGATAAATATATACTCTAAACATAACATAACATAACTTCACGCTGTATCCCCAACGGGGTAGTCAGAGAGGACTACTCTAAACTCTATACTCTAAACAATAACATAAATTATGAAAAAATTTAGAAGATAACGTTGTTACAAGTTTTAGTAACAAAAAAGATTATAGGCTATTTTTTAAGGCCTAAATAGAACATACCATTCGAACACTGACCGTTAGATGTCCGTAACACAAGCTCAATCTTCACTTACATACAAATTTATTTTTATACAAATATTCGAAAGTTTCTTTTGTATGTATAGGTTGAAGCAGAAGAATTCTTTTAGTAATAATTCATTCTTGAGCAAAATAGAGATTGGAGAATATTTTCAAAACGGTTTTTGCAATGGTTACAGCTGTTTTTGTCGGAAGGGAAACTTCTAAATTGCGAAATATGTTGCGGTGCCAATCTGTCATCTGTCCCCATATAGAAGTTTATTTTAGAGCTGAATCCTGAAATACCACGAGCCCCGAAATTTGGACAAAAACTCTTAATACATTGAAAGTTTATTTTTGTTTTTGGCAGACATAACTTTCTAGGACAAGTGTACAAGTATTACAGCACGATGTATAGTTATAGTGAAGTTTTAGCTATGAGTAGGCGAACTACGTAATGTGTAGTCTTCTTAGAACTTGAGTTCGTGACTCATGCCATTACCTACTCTTTCATTTTGGGTGTAGTTTTTTAAATTGCATCTATTCTCTTTTCCATTTTATTCAGTAAATCTTGCATATCACGACTATGCAAGTATAACTTGTAAGTACTGTGATTGCTTTTTATTTGAAAGTATTACGATAACTGAGGGATATATAGATTATCTGTTTTCTTGTTTCATATCAAGATATTTTAATATTATTTTAATATTTTATAAAGTATGAAAAAAGGTTACATGCAATTTGTTAATTGTAATAGCAATTGTTAGTAAAAATATATAACAATCTTGCGTTCGTTGCATTTGGTTTGTCAAGTAGTTAAATATTTCTATAAGGCAAAGTAAAGCGCAGTAGCAGTGCTGTGTCTAAGGTGTTGGGAATAACATGGTATTTGGTACAAATACGAACAGATAATCGTATTTCAAAACTATGAAGTTTGATATCAAGATCAATGCCAAAACGGATCGGAAATAGTCCAGGGTTAGGCGGCAACGAATTTAGTTGCGAAATGTTTTACATGCGTCAATGTTCCATTAAATCTGAGAGAAAATTAAAGATTTGTATTTTTTGTCACGGTTCGATACCTGCGACGTTTTAGACGTTATAATATTATTTATTTATTTATTTATTGAAAAACTGCGGTTATAAAAATAGAAAAAAATACGTATCACTTTCAATAAATCAACCAACGTAACAATGACAATAAATTTCTCATTTGTATTGACGGATTTTTATGTTCTAGTTAAAGGAATATACTCAAAATAAAATTAATATTTTAGACAGTAAGAGAAGAAAAGAAAAAATAGTAGCAGAAACTACCAATTATCAAGATATATTTATATAACTAAAAATACCTCTGACTACCCCGTTAGAGATACTGCGTAAAGGTCTGTATGTATGTCTAAAGATATATTATTCAGAGGGTTTAATAAATGTCTTTGTTACAATCTCTTTTGTGATTACCTTTGTAAGACCTTTTTATATGACTTTTGTTATATATTTCTTACATTATTTTTTTGTTATTAAGTACTTCAAACTTCAATAAAAAAAATGATAGTGAAAGTGACTAAATGGATTGTATAGACTGTATTCAACCAAGCCTTTAGAACAACAGATTTTTTAAAAAAGTTTACTGAATAACAAAAAAGGAACGTAAAAAATATATAATAAATTCTACAAAAAAGTCTTATAAAGGTAATCGCAAAAGAGTTTGTAACATCATGACGACCCCACTCGGAGAGGATGACGCCGGGGCGGTGGCAACGTACGCCTCGGACCGTCAGCCCTGTGGCTTTGGCCACAGAATAAGACTACAGCGTTCCTCGTCTGTCGTAAAAGACGACTAAACGGGCCTTCGGGATCGCTGCCGATCGGAGTAGGGGCTCCGGTCGTCCACGCGACCCCGAGGAGGACACTGCGAGGGTGCAGCGGAGCTTTGTAACTGCTCTCCGAGAAGTGCTTAGGTGCAGTGCCAGAAGGGTTCCGGTGCTCTCCGTAGGAGCCTCTCGACAACGCCCCGAAGACGACCACCACAGGATTTTTGGTGGGTAAAAGCCCAACATAACCCAGTGGCTTGAGTGGAGTGGCAGGAAGTTGAGTATATGCACATAATCTATACAATGTAGTATGTCCTATTCATGTATTGCATTACAAGTGCGTGTAATGCGTGTCGAGAACAGCATCTGCATCGTGAACTTCAGCTGAACTAAAGTGAAGCCAGCCAGTTTTGTATCTCAGAAGATCTTACAATTGTGCTGAAACTAAGACGTACTCTTTTATGTACTGAGTGATTTATGTAATTAACCATTATGTATAGTTAACGGACGTAATACTCGTAAAACTAAGAAAAAGAACTTCAATTGGGTCGCATGTTCTTTTAGCACTCGCACCAATTCATTTTATTGATTATATTGTGCCTTACTTTGTATTACGTATAACTTATATACTAAAGTACGTAGGTACATATTAACGTAAATGTGTACGTCTGTCTATATATTATGTACATCTACCATTATTTATCTATACTGTATTTTTATATGTTAAAAATAAGTATTTATAATATAAAATTATACAATACGAAACATTGCAAATGGATTCTATGCATTTACAGAATCCATCTGCGATGCTTCGTATTGTGTTACTTACTAAATTTACAAATAAATTACAACATATGGTGTGGGAGTCCAAAGAACAATAACCAGATTCTATCATCTGCTATTAGTTATTCAATTATTTTTTGTGTTTACGTTAATAAGAAAATATTAGGTACACAAATTATAAGGATTCTCTTACAAAATGTATTTACTAACACAATCACTGTGACATTTTCATGGCTTCCTATAACTGAACGAGTGTTCATCATTATAGGTACAACTATCATATTATACCTATAACGAAGTTTCCTACTCAATTGTTTTGTACGAAAAGTAAAAAAAAAATCATTGTGTATTTAATTTTTCTTTATAGGTAAAGTTGTTCAGTTTCGTGAGTTAAATCATCCTCTTTCGGCTTGGAAACCATGAAAATTTCACTGGATATTGAAATCGTAGAGACACGTATATACATATTCTACGAAAAATCTTATTCTTCTTTTGAATTTTTTGCTGTTGGGTGTAGTCAACATTGTCTTATTTTGAAACATAATAGATAACAATGGTTTAAGAGAAGGTTGCTTGACGAAGTAACACATTACAAATAATTTATATAATGGTGCGAAAAAAAGAAAACGCGTCAATGTTCCTCGTATTTTAAAATTAAGGAATAAATAAGAATTCAAATAAGTATTTATTCTTCCATTACAAATCAATTAAAACATTCCTGTAAATTTTTATATGAAACTGAAATTTGAATTTTCTTGATTGTAATGTGGCACGCAACTTTTCCGTGAACTTGTGAAATAAGTGTGACAAATCACAAAACGTGTTAGAGTGAAGATCCAGTGAAGATCGTTTCACACATGACATGATTCATATCACAAGATTTAGTCAGGCCTGACGAGACTAACGCGGCCTGCTCCTGATTTTCTTGGACGTGGATTTATTTGATGGATAGGCCTACAAATCACATGACATTGCAAATGGCCAGATTCTGATAACTACATCAATTATCACATCACGTCGTGTGTAAGGACTACATAGCATCTAAATAATTTCTCGCTTGTCTTGACCGGTGATCGAACTTGAGACCCTCAGCATAGAAGATCGACAGAAGACATTCATGCTAATATGAGTCAATAAAAGTTTTTTCCTTTCAGATATAACAGCACCGCCGTATATCCATTTGCATTCATCCACAAAACGTTACGTGTTTAAGTGTGCTATCTGGCACTCACCGCCAAGGTCCCAGGTGACCGCTACTAGCCTATTAATACATCATGTTCGCTCAATGGGAGATTTATTGTCATCGTTACTACACTACTGTTATTAAGGATGTCTGTAGATGTCTGAATAATCTAATACAATACTGTTAAAGTTTATTTTGGGATATTTCTTCAACTAGTGTCTTGAATATTATTTAATTTTCAACACTAAAGTAGCGTACATTACTGATATACTCGTATAATACAAATATACTTTAAAAAAATATGGTGTCATTATTTAACTAACTGCGTACCTAATATATTTTTATATTCTACATACCTATTTATATGTTTTGTTTCTCTTTCTATAATAATTATGTATTAAAATATTCAAATATTATTTCTTCGATTTGCAACCAATAGTCATTTAAGTTAATCGATAGTAGTCTTACCTTTGATTATTTACTTGTCTAGATGGAACGTTGTTAACAATCAACATGTAGAAAAACGGCCCAAATTGCGGGTTATGTGTGCATAATAGCGGTGTACTTATTTTCATAAAAATTTCAATATATGCGTTACTGGGGATCACAGGATATATAGCAGTTTTTTCTTATTGTTGTCAGTAACAACTAGCAATTGAAACAAACTTAAAATGTACTTTTTATACATACCTATATATAATAAAGTTAAATAATACCTATACAATTTATCTCCTATGAAAATATAAATTTAAATCTATTCTTTTGGAAGTAGGTACTCTTTCTCCTTTTGGATTTTATTTCGTGGGTTATATTGTCTGATTTATAAATATGGTGGCATCCTATTTGTAAATATTTTTCCATCTCTTGTCTGGTGATTTATATTCGTCGCTCATAAAAACAACCAGTGAAACAATATAAATTAATATTAGCGCTTAATAAAATAAAAATAAATTATTACTTATGAAAAATAGGGTCAGTTAGGTAACCTAAGGCTAATTTCACAATTTTCATATTTTTTTTGATTATTTTAGAAAAATGACTATTAGATTTTTAGACTAATATAGTCATTTTTTTCCTGTTATCTTATAATACCTTGGATGGTACAGATCCTTTTTTTAACATTCGTAACCTCTTATTTATAACATAAACGTTACTAGCATTAAAATGTACAGATCACACAACAGAAGTTTTAGTTTAGAGATTAATCTTCACCTCTCATATGCCGTATGACACTTATCCAGTTCTTAGTAACAGGATCAGGACAGTATTCACAGAGAATCTAAAACATTAAATAATTTGTGAAATTAGTACTTGGCATTTTTTATTTTTTAGCAAATCGTAGTTACTCTGATATTGATTCGAAATACAGCGACTTGAAATCATAATTTTTACAACAGTCTAATAAATAAATAACTAGAGACAGGGTGATCTAAAAACCTAATCAGAGCATTATGTAATAAAGTTACAGTAATAATATTTGTTTTACACCTAAAACCAAAATTACCCGCAGTTGCGGCGATTTTCCCATTCAAAAAAGTAGTATCACCAGGCTAATTCAACTGACATAAAAAATATGAAAATAAGTAATCGTTTTTCTCAAAAAACTCGTGAATAAATTTTATGACTTACCGTTGGAAATATTTCTTCTTTCTTATATGATTTATAGTCATAGTCGCGACACAATGTCACAGCACAAATCGACATAATAATTTATTATTGACAACCTCAATGACGCGTAATGTTTCCAATAACACTGAGAGGCTATGGAATGAGGTGAGATGTATGTCTACAAATTTTAGTAGACATTTTTTTGAGCGTTTCCGAGCAACCAAGGTGGTGTCTGGACAAGTAAATAATCAAAGGCTCTTACTTTAGTTTCGTTAATATCGAGTTAAAAAATTAAAATTATTTAAATGATTTGAATTAAAACATATACAGAAAAGCCTAATGAATAATTTTGTATTGGGACTTACTTATTAGAAAATTGTCTATAGTATAATACAGAATAATTATACCTGACAATTATTATTTATTGTTAAATATTAAATGTAACAGAAGCACTGATCACTATGAACACACTATCAATTCTTCATCACAACTATAATGTACTTGACTATTCGACGGCTTCTCAACAACTGAACTTTTACAAGACCAAAATCAGGCTTTTACGCAGCCCCACTACACGCAGGAAATCCATTCTACCCTCGTTCTTGTTACTAAAATGTTACAAAATATCACACGTGGGTACTTTATGTGATTAAAATTAATGTGGAACTAACATTATTTACTGATTACCTACTATTGCTATTAAAAATTTTAAAAATTGGAGTCGGTTAAATACATTCTTATGTTATTTGAACTGCACTTTTGGATTATGAAGAGAATACCTTCGAGAGATTTCATGTCTTTTGAAAGACCATATTTCACAATCGACGCAGCGAATTGTTTCGATTTTCAGATATGTGTTTTTCGACTATTTGTGGACGTGACAAAGTCAAAGTCAAAGTCAAATCAATTTATTCAAGTAAACCCAATTACAAGGTATTTTTGAACGTCAAATCTACTTTAGTTCGGTTCAAATAGAAAACCTGGACACTGAGAAGAACCGACAAGAAACTCAGTCAGGCATCATTTTTTCAACTTCATTTTACAAAAGGTTTATTAAAATACAATATTTTCATTAAGCCAGTAAACGCATGTGCAGAGAACATCCTTTCCAGACTATTGTTTTATCTTCAATGAAATCGTTTATTTTATAGTATGATTGTCTAGTCAATGTACGTTTTATAACCAATCTAAATTTATTCTCTGTTAATTGAGTAATTTCTTGAGGAACTTTATTATAAAAACGAATGCAGTTACCTAAAAATGAAACATTTGACTTATGTAATTTAAATTTTGGAATAACCAATTTATCACGACCTCGGGTTTCCATACCATTCATATCGCCATTCTTTTTAAACAGATCTATATTTTTTCTCGTATACATAATAATTTCAAAGATGTATAAGGAGGGCAAGGTGAGGACATTAATGTCTTTAAAACGATCTTTAAGCGATTCTCGTGCATTCATCCTGTAGATGGCACGTATTGCTCTTTTTTGTAAAATGAAAATGATCCCCACAGCAGAAGGCCGTAGGACATTAAACTGTGAAAATATGCAAAGTACACCAATCTTGCCGTATCCACATCCGTCATTTGCCTAATGCGTCTAATTGCATATACCGCAGAACCGAGCTTACTAGCCAATGCCCCGATATGGTCCGCCCACTGTAACTTGTTATCTACTGTTAAACCCAGAAAACTGGCTGACTTAACGAATTCTAATTGTTTCCCACCCAGTTCTATTTTATCATGGATTCTGGGTACATTAGAAAGGGAAAATTTAATACATTTAGTTTTTTGTGCATTCAGTAGTAAATTCTTGGCAGCGAACCATTTCGAGACATCTGTGAGGATCCTGTTTACCCAAGTAATATCTAGATTTTTTCTGTCTAGTTTAAATAACAATGAGGTGACACGAGCGATGTCCATGTGGTAGTTTTACCACCAAAAGAGTTTGTATTTCAATGTTTATCACATTATCACACATCATACGAGAAAGCCACGCCCCCTACTGCTTCGTTTTTACTCGAGGTAGCCTCTTAATATGAAATGCATTTCTAAGAAATGGCTATTAAAGTATTTGACAAAAAAGTAATTAGTCAAATTTATTGTTCTCAAGCTAATTCCGTTGCTAATTTAAACCATGTTTATAGAACCCTTGATAATAACCAGCACACGTTAGCCAGCCATTGTGAAGTGGTTTCGTTTACATTTAACTCTAATAAACGACTGTTTACACTAACGAAGGAGCTTTTGTATTTTTATGCCGTCGATTTAGCAAACTTGTTTATGAAACCCTTTGTGTTATCTATCGATACCAAAAGCTAATAAAACTATAATAGAATGGTAATTGTATATCTGTGTTAAAATGTTAATAAGCGTTTGCAGAATTACATAAATGTATTTATTTTACACTAACTACAGAAATACTAAAAATTAATTAAAATTATTATGCTTAGGGTGCGCAACCGTAAACTAAGCTATAATTATAAACTTTGCCGGTTTATTATGAAATGCTTGTGAAGATAATTTTTTGAGGTATAACCTTTATATTTTTAATGTATTAGTTTACGTTAGTAACTAATTAATCTGTGCTATTAGTTTTATGAATAAAGGTAGAAAATAACTTTGAAAATAAGTATTCCATTATCATTGCTAATCTACTTATACATACATAACTACAATATGTACATTATGCTTGTATTACTTACACTTACACGAACATGATTTACATAGATAGTTTTATCCAATTTTCTATTAGGTATTAATACATCTAAGAAACATGAAATTAATTATTCATATGTATCTTCACGCTGTATCCTGAATGGGGTATTCAGAGAGGACGGATTCATTAATTATACAATTAATGAATTAACTATTTCATTACAAGGATAGAGAAATAACTATCAAATATTTACCACTTTAAACTCTTTTATAAGTAGGTAAATATCTATAAACTTTTAAATTTTCGCGTTGCATTATAAAATAACTAACACGGGAAATTAACGCGATTACCTTTTACTTTGGCTTGGCTCGGCAGAGTTGCATCGGCCGTGGTCTCAAGCAAACTCGCAAGCAAGCAAAAAAGTTTGCTTGAGACCACGGCCAATGAAAATCGGTCGAAACGTCAAACCAAAATAAAAGATAATCGGAGGTAATTATCTGTTTTTAGGAAAACATACAATTAATAAAATATAAATAAATTATGACATAAAAGCATTTTACAATTGTAATATTAAAATAGATAGATCTTTACGAATTTTTGATGATGATGACAACAATGATGACGATGAATAAATAATTAATTATTTTCAATATTATTATTGAAATGCGATCTCTTAGAAGTATGTGCGGTGTCACCCTTGCCGACAAAATAAGCAATGAAGAGATACGCAGTATGACAGGGTTGCACGACAGTGTTATTGTAAAAATGAAGAAAGGAATGCTAAGATGGTTCGGGCGTATGGAAAAAATGAGTGATGAAAGACTGACGAAGAAAATCTATACAGCGAAAGCGAGTGCTAAAAGAAGCCAAGGAAGACCAAGGCTGACTTATGAAGATCAAATAGCTAGTGTTAACCGACGGAAAAGTCAAAAGCATTCGCATACCTAGGCGAAAATGTGTAAGGAGAATGATGAGATTTGAGGAAGCGAAAGAAGTATGTAAGGACCGCGACGCTTGGCGCTCCGTCCTCTCTGACTACCCCGTTGGGGATACGGCGTGAAGATATGTATGTGTGTATGTATGTTCAGTATTTTTTTAAATTTCTATTTCTGTTTTCAAGTGTCTGGTTCTACAACACTATATGTATATACACCTATTTAGACTAATAGATAAGTAGGGATAGATATGTGATTACATAGACATACGACACAAAAGCCAAGGGCGACCGTGGGGCCTCCTGTAGCTTGTCAAGCGATGATTGATGCCCTGGCTGCCGGCAGCCGCAAGCTGCGTGCTCGCTGCGTGCGCCGCCTTACGATACGGTGCGCGGTACATTACTCACTGTCACCCCTCTACGCACTACGTTACGTATTTTAGTCATTAACCATTTTCATCGGAGAAAATTGGCAACCATTGTCGAGGAAGCTTGACAAGGAAAGGATTGTGTGAAAAATACTGTGTCGATTGATCACTGATATATCCAACTCCGTGAAAAGAAACTGGTTATATTATCAGACTACTGCTAAGGATGTAAAATGTGTACACAGCATGTACTTTTATTTATTTTAAGTGGTAGTGCCATGCTGCATTGCAGCACGAATTGGGCCGGCTCGCCCGGTGAATACCACCCTCTCACAGAATATCGGCGTAAAGTAACAGCGCCTATTACTGTTGTGTTTCGTTCGGTGAGCGAAAGTGCCTGTGGCGCATCACCCCCTCCCCCCTCCCTTTCCTCCTCCCTATTTTTCCTAAAGGCCGCCAACGCACCCGTGATTCCCCGGACGTTGCGGGTGTCCATGGGCGGCGGTGGTCGCTCTCCATCAGGTGACCCGTTTACTCGTTTGCCGCCTCTTTAATAAAAAAAAAAGTGCGTTTGTATGGTTGTATGCTGGTTTGAAAAAAGAACAAAATATGAAATGTGTCAATAGCTTTTCGGTCTGCACATGCCATAAAAATCAAAATCAGGCCATACAAGGGGCCATAAAAGACTAGCGTTGGTTACGGTATTTCCTGCTTGTCATTGGATGCAATTAAAAGGAGTCTTTGGGGATACAGCAGGTTGGAGTGGACGCTTCATTTACGGCGACTAATGCCCGGGCTTTTAGGAAGTAAAAATCCTATATAACTTCTAATCTTGTTCCCAGGAAGCTGTTTATCTTTGGAAGATTAATAACAAAAAGGATAAGAAGTGGTCTAAGAAAAATCTAATGTAACGAATACACTTCTTAGTACATCCATCATATTAATTATAGGATTATTGATTTTATTATTACTCCGCTGCGTTCCGTAGGAGATCCCGGAGCCCCTCATAATCTAGTCTCCCTCCCGAAGGGACAAGATGTCTGTGTGCAGGTTTCTCTTACGTAACAAAAAAAAATGTGGTTGTACTTCTTAGTGTATTTGTCATTAAAATATATTTATAATTATACTAAAGCATTTTTTTTTGCAAAAATCTGTTTAGATTGTATTTAATTAGTAATAACTGATATTGCAAAACAAGCTTTAAATTTAGTACACTTTACCTATACACGAATATCTACAAGTATAATATATTCATAGGATAAATAAAAATAATTATTTTAAAAACTACAATGCTGGATAATCATTTTGATTATTAGTTATTGCGCCGTTATTCTTTCATAAATTTTGTGCCGAACTCTCCTTAGCTACATAAAAGTTTTTCAAATTGTAACAGCAAAAATAAAAATGTGCTCTGGAAATGTAGGTACAATTCGTGAATAGAACTCGAGACAAAGTGTGGTCGTGAATAGAAACGGAAACTGTGGATAAGAATGATAGTGCTACGTGTCTTACTTTTTCTTTTTAACGGTGCATAAGTTTTTATTTTTTAGGCAATAACTTCCATGCTTATATTGTGAAGTTATATCTAAATACAAATATCGTCACGCCATTTTCCTGACTGGGTAGACAGAGGAGATTGAAGCCAAATGCAAGATTTAAATATATTTTTTGCTTTTCCATCCTCGCCATTTTTTTCACACTTACTCACCCAGTGTTTCACACGTTTTCATCAAAGTAACACTGATTATCTGGTCTTTGTAAGTTAGCCCTAATACAACGCACTTCTGTTTTAACAATTTTCATCAATCGTATGTCATTCAATCGCTCTACAAGTCTGACTCATGTAAACGTAAAGTATACCTACCCATAGTATTTGCTTATCTGTGTATGAAGCTTATAGTATATTTCGGAAGCGATCATACTCGTAAATAAAGTGCTTATAACCTAAAATAGCCATCTAACGTATCGCTTATAATTTTCCTTTAGAAAAATAATTATTAGACTATTTTTAAGTCTACAAGGTCGCTATTAGGTAGGCACGCACTTCCCGGTCGGCGGGACAGTCGACAGAGTTCCGTGGGCCCAAAATAACAATGTAAGCTTTCAGGAATAGATGCGGTCGAAAGAGAGCGTGTTCGTGACGCGTCCTTGGCCACCGTCACTGCCCGAAATATGTCATTAGCGGCACTGTCAAAGTAGGAATGCGGGAGCGATTAGCGCGCAACACCGTAATGGACTGACGCTATGCAAGCAGTGTATTTAAGGAATTTTCTCATATAGGCTGTACAGTATACACACTATACTTATCTGTTATATTTCGGCTGCTATTGCAATTATTTTTCTTTTTGGGCGGCGGTAAAACCCAATATCCCAAATATACATATTCCACTTAAATCGAGATTGGAGTTTCAAGACAGTATATCTTGTTAGTTTCTTAGACTATATATATGTATTAAACACAAAACAATAAAAATATGCAATAAAAAAAGGCTTATACCATTGAATAAATTGTGCCCTATCCATAACATTTTCTGTGCTAACAAGTTTAAAAGAATATAAGTGAATGTGATGACACAAAACATGCGCTATCACTCATAACAGACATTTGAAAAACAAAGAAAAAGAAAACAAACAATAAATAATATTTAAGACAGTTATGTTCAAACTGTTTGGTACTGGAGAAAATTATGGATAACAAGTTGGGCAGGAAAGTTTTAAATCGAATCAAATCGATTTTTTTATCGAGGAATTGCAATGATATATTACAGTATTTATTTGATTCGTGTACGTAAAAAAACGCTTTTCAAAATAATCCTTTTGTTCAAGTAAACTGTGAAATACGAATACATAAAAGAAATGTTTGCCAGATAAATCCACTACCGCTTCGTTTAGAACCTGTACTTCCGAGAAGAATCGGCAAGAAATAAAATCAGACGATTAAGGCGAATAGTTTCGATACTTATACGTTGGATGTTATGGCACGGCACTATTATCACAATTTAATGTTGGTATATCTATTTGAAATAACGTATGCGAAATCAATAAATCTATTTTTATACAAATAACATAATCGTATTAGGTTAATATTTTTCACATAAAATATGTAACAGTCAAAGTCAACAGTAAGGGTTGTTTATAAATATTTAGCTAAATCTGTGTACTTGACTCTATTACAGATTACACTCAGACGTATACGCTGTAGTATGGGAAGGAATAGATTTTGATTGTTTGGCAACGATCATCCGGAAAGCGACTTGTTATTGTGACTGAACGAATTAGTGGTATTGAGATTGATAGCCGATTTGATCACCATTGTTTTATGGTTGCTGGAGATTAAATGAGACGCGATATTAATCCATATATTTATTAAACGTTTCGTAACATTGTTCATAATATTTTTATTAATTGCAAAACGACATTTCACTGAATTTCTTCATCTTTACCTTCTATTTCTTGGTTCGGGCATCTCTATCTTCGAAGACCACGGGACATTGCTGAGAACTGTCTCAGCAATGTTCCGTGGTCTTCATCACCATTACTACTGAGTTATGTTCATGATTTTATTGATACATTGGTTAAATTAATGTAGTGTTGGACGAGGTACTGAAGGAATAGAGACCTACCTCATTAACTTTGCTGAAAAGTAAAAAAATTATATACAATTATTTACCCCAATTAATTAACATGTATCTACTAAAGTATTGAAAGGAAATTCATATTACACATATACTTACCTATGTACTAAAAATACGAAAATGTGGTAACAGTTAGTCTATATTACAATTATCCCGAACGGACAGACGTTGTCCTGCCTGAACGTTGGAATGAAAAAATAATTGCTAGAACCTGATTGCAACGCCATCTACCGGGTCTAATTTTGAATCTAAACCGTCCACAAACCCACTCTAACACACACAAAAAATGTCGTCAAAATCGGTCCAGCCGTTAAGGAGGAGTTCAGTGACATACACGTACAGAAGAATTATATATATATATAAAAATTACTGTTGCTCGCGATTTCATCTGCATTGAATAATATGTTTAAGACATTTAACATACATATGTATAATGCACCTATGTTAATAAAATATGGTTTGATGATTCTTCAAGGTCTGCCAGTCTGCGATGACGTATGCATGCGTAAGTTTGAAATCCATTTCATCAATCTTCAGCGTAAAAATTTCACGTGAGATGAGTAGGAAGTGCGTTAGTGGTCAGCCAGTGGCGGCGTGAATGGCCAGTGCCGCAAATATATATTGTGGCCGACCGTTGTCGCTGGCCATCGCACATCCGACTCACGTTCTGTCAAGCACCCGGGGACAATTATCTTCATATGTACACACATTACAATAAATTATTTTTTAATAATACATTAGGTTACCAATTCTTACATTGACGTCATTTGTAATCTCCGCTGCGCACGTGTGAGAAAATGATAAAATTCTACGAAACGTGTATCAGGTTTTGTTTTATCACGTAGCAGCGTAGATAACTAATTTCCTACTTTAATAAATAACTAAGGCCTAAGCTTAGGTATGTAGATTTTATAATAATTTTATATTTACTTACATGAGTAATTTTTTGTGTAGATACACACACATTAAGATAAAAACGAAAGAGAATACATGTACGAAGGCTGCTACTGCTTATTTCAAAAGGAAATTTCTTCCAGCAGAGCTGTGATAGGAAAGGTGTTATAGTAACAAATTTGTCTATGTATTGTTATATTGGAATAAATTTCGAAGGATTGAAGTAACCTAAAATCGTAATACATAATGCGACCTTTAATATTTTTGTTCCAGTAACTCTAGGAAAATATTTATGGTACGTTTACGATAAATTCCTGTCCCGAAAATACGTCATCAATTCCACATTTATTTTACAATCCAATAAAACAATACGATATCGGGTCGTGCATGCAATAAAAATCGGCGTCAGGGCGGCAGTCACCTGCTATATCGAAACACTGCCCACGCGCTACCAAATGAAAATATACTCGGCGATGCCGTTCGCTGCCAAAGAAATTAAATAGAGTAGATTTTTCAAGCGGACGGACAGCAGCGAACAATAGGTCTCGGTTACAAGGGAAGGACGGGCGTGACGCATCATGCGCCTGCTACACATCAAATATCTTCGTAAGACATTCGACGGGTGTCCATTGTGTTTATATATTTGAATAAGTATGGTTACATCTCGCATTGGGTAGTTATTTTAATGTAGTTAGGTACTGAAGTGTCATTCTTGCAGTTCGGGAAAGACAATAATTTTGCAGTAGCAACCCCTACGATATCATTTTGCGGTGTTATAGAAACGCCTCAAGGGGTCCTCTATGTTGCGGCCGATCGGGTGAGAACTCTGGTTGCTCGCTTCAGGCGATGCCGAAGAGGACGACAGTAAGTGTGGCATGCGGTGCCGAAGCATTGAATAGATGCTAGGGAGAGCCGCTTGACCCTTTTTTATCACGTTATGAGGGGGCCTCAATGCGTTCCTTTGGAGATCCTTACGGGAGTCTTTCCACATGTGATGAGGGTTACCATCGAGGAAATTTTAGCGTGTAAAAGTCCCATATAAATTCTTTTCCCCGAGAGGTTGAGTATCTTTTATAGGTTTCTTCCTCGTCATAAAAAATATTGATGTAATTGGTCTGTAAACGGCCAGTAAATATTTAAAGTAAGACTTTTACTGGCGGCTTTTTGCAAATTAGGTAAAAATTTGGTGAAAATTTCGATTGGTTGCGACCCTGAAGACCTCAATTTAGTTGTCTCGTGCGACAGGCAGAGAACATCGCAGACTTTTAAAGTCTCTCGTTGGTAACGCAGGAGAAACCTTCAAAAAGGCCTGGAGGTAAGACTGAACCCCTAGGGGTAAGACTGGGTTATGTAGGTTATCCACTGAATATGTCTCCTCGACGCGTTGTTCCGAGTGTCTCGGGTTGAGCAAGTCCCTCCTCCCTCTTCTCAGCACCCTTGCAGTGTTACGATATCGCAGGGTCGCATTAAGAGAAGGCCGGAATCTCTACTCCGATCGGGCGCGACCCCGATATTACTCTCTTTAATCGCCTCGTACGACAGGCAGAGGGTACCGTAAATCTATAAGGCGTTTGAGTTGTCTTAACAATTAACCCTTTATAGCAATATCAATCATCAATGTCCCAATGTGCTGATGACATTCGATATAGCTGAACACCCACCCAACCATCTGGTGACCGCGAAAATGCTACATAGTATCAGATACCGAAGCATTACTACACCTCAGATCATGTCTGAGAACTACACTACACGAGAGCAGCAACATAATTCCCCAATAATACGGCTGCTTGCACCAAATATTACATTGTAGAGTGAAAATCGCCTCTTTAGAGCGCACGTAAATTGTAAAATGAAATAATCATCAGGTCTACTCAGTTTAATAAACAATCTATGAAGTAAATGATGTATTACTCAGATTTTTATGCGTATTTGAAATACAATTTTCGTTACATAGTTTTATATAGCAGTCATACCTACTGCGTATCTTTTAAACATGATACTTTTTTTTACAAATAGAATGGTAGGTAATGAATATTAATAATGAAAATTATTAATTTTTCTTTTCATCTCTCAGAGTTCGATTCTCGGCCAGGTCAAATTGGGACATCGAATTTATCTAAATTACTTGGAGTCTAGGTGTTAATGGAAGCACCCCATGTTCGGTATGTCAGTGCAAGATTAACAGAGACACAATTATTGTAATTACATCATGAATTACATGGAGTATTCTTTTATTTTAAATTATCATTCATTTGTACCTGGTATTTTAATTATACCGAGAATTTTCTGAATCTTATCACCTACAAACAGTTTTTTTGTTTGTGAGGTATTGAAATGAAAAGATGCGAGTTATAAAATGCTCGAGGGTAATTACATCGTGTAAATGATGTGCAAATGTACAGATGAAACGGTTGCGCACAGAGGTTCTCTTTACGTTTATTGCATGCCTAGACGTCACATCGTTAACGTGCAAATCCGCTCGGACCTAGTTAATGTAGGAATCCGAGAATGACTCAGATTTAGATGAAGTAATTAGTGGATTAAAGTTACTGGTGGTAATAATGAAAAATATACTGAGTAGTCTCACATTCCTTATGTAGCATTCATAAGTCCTTAAGTAGTTTATAAACTTTGAGCTTAGTTTCGATTTTCAGGGTTAGGTAAATAATTAGTATTCTCTTGAGTCAAAAAATGTTTGAGGTTTCTTCACTTAAATGTGACAAACAAAACTTGACTACTACTTTTATCGAAATTTATCGAATTTTGACTACTTTTATCGAAAAAACAACCAAGTTCTACATCTAATTTTAAATTGCACTAACAATAGGGAGTTTCATGGGTATTTTAGGCAGATTAATATCTTATAATAATATTATTAATTTATTCATTGAAACAAGTACTAGGTTACAGAAAATGGGGTCTCTTTGACTCCCAAACTAGCATTAATATACTTCAGTAATACCTAGTACAATACTCAGGAGCCGGTGATATACCATTCCGTTCTACATGCGACAAAGAATAAATATTCCCTAACACTATTTGACTAATCAATATGAAAGTTGGCATGTATAGTTAATGTATTTTTTCATGGAGAAAGTTTTTATGCTATCCTCTCCGGTGTAAGTCGCCACCACGCAGACGAAGTTGCCGGAAAAAGCTAGTATCATAATATAGAAAGAAAGCAAACATACATACATATCTTCACGCTGTATCTCTAACGGGGTAGTCAGAGAGGACGGAGCGCCAAGTTTATTCGCAGTACTTACATACTTCCTTCTTCTCCTCAAATCTCTATATTCTCCTCACGCATTTTCGCCTGGGTATACTAATGCTTTTGATATTTTCGTCAGCTAACGTTCTGACTATTTGATCTTCATAAGTTAGCCTTGGTCTTCCCTGGCTTCTGCTCTTCTGCTACCCCTCAGTTTTACTCTGTAGATTTTCTTCGTCGGTCTTTCATCACTCATCTTTCTATGTGCTCGAACTATTTAAGCATTCTTTTCTTCATAACCCACATCGCCCATAAGACCTTTCTACTGATCGCCACTTTTATCCAAGAGTAGTGCGTGAAGCGATTGAAATCAAGAGACGATTTATCGACGACGAGGAATCCTTTGTGGTTTACATTAGAAGGCAAAATTATTTCATTGAAAGGACCGCGACGCTTGACGCTCCGTACTCTCTGACTACTGACAATGGGGTTGACAATCGCTTAGTAAAAGGGACTATTTTTGTTGGGAATTTAGAGAGAGATGGCTATGCCTATTTGAACCACCCTACTACCTCATCGTAGCCAGTTTGTGGTTTATAAGTAGGTATCATCCTAAGAATTAGAAGAAAATATGAGGGCAGTATCATCGATATGCTATTTTTCCGTATATATAGTAGTAGTAGATAAATAATTTGCATAAATCACGAATATAAATAAGAAAAAAAAATAGGACTGAGCATACTGCCTTGTGATATACCTAGACTAATATTAGGAAGTGGATTACTATGACATGATCACCGAGTCTAACACTTTACCATCTATATCAGGCAATTAATCTTCAAAAAGGTGCAGCTGAATATTCTGTATACCACGTCTCTGCATTTTATTGATTAAAATAAGAAATGATATCGTATTAAGTGCCTTACATATACCACTAACAATAACGACAGTTGTATTACAACTTTAGGTCGATTATTACCTTATACTTCCGTGTTGGTCTGGAACAGAAAATTAGATAGAATGTGCCAGCTGTTCATCTTCCAGCGCAGGTGGTAAAAGTTGGTCAAGGGATATATGGGCTCCATTATAAGGGCTACAACTTATGATTGTTGAATTTCGCTGTGTATGCATGCAATCTATGTAATGTACGTATGTAAATCGGTCCTAATTAGAACATTAATAAAAGTGTATATACAGGTATGTCAAATATTTTACATATTTTATTATAATATATTTAATACTTTTTTATAATAAATGTTTTATATATATTTTTATTAGGCGCAAAACTACATATTATATAACTAGTATATGGTAACTCTAGCAGGATTTTGCCAAGTGTAAGACTGTAGGTATTATCGTCTGATGTGGCCTCAAGGTGCGATTAAGTTGTGTCTTGATTTCCTGTACAGCTTGAATGGTTATGGCGTGAAGCTATGCTTTATTATTCTATTTTTAACTTATTGTCATTTAACGTAAATAGACTAAAGTCCGCTGTTACTGCACTTCACCATTTGAGATCTATTGATTAAATAAATGTAACATTAGGAGCAAGTGCGATATTTTTTGCAATTTCAGCCAGAGTATTATCCCTCATTTGCTTTCTGTAATTGCTCTAAACTACATGGAATTTTTTGTTGTTATACAATACAGCTATTATTATAATACATATAGTTATTAAATAAGAAATGACCATAATGTATACGTAACATATAATATTATATTAATATATATATAAATATTCTGCATCAGAATTGCAACTGAAATCGCGGGCGGGGTTTAATTACCGCGGAACAGGAACAATAAATAAACCACACATAGTTGGACAAATCACGCGGTTTGCACCAATTACAATGTTTTTTACGATGCGTCCAGTAATAAATTTATTAGACGAGAAATATAGTTGCAGGAGCGATTTGCGAGTTGGCCAACATTTAAATCGACAACCAGATGTCACGAAACGATAAACAATGTAAGAATATGATGGACTTACGTTTATTAATAAAATGAACCTAAAATAATTTTTAGAAGGTTTAAATAGTATTATTTTATAGTACAGTAGATTTCTTTTGTAGCAATTTTTCTTTTTACCGTTCCTTTCCAAAATTGGAAAAAGAACACTTGTGGAATTACTACCTCGGTGTATTTCTGTCTGTCACAGTCATGTTTTTGGAGACTATTTGACAGAAACAGCTGTTTGGAACAGTTATAATAAATGCTAGCTCGAACACAAACGTTAATTCTAAACGCTGAGGTCTTTTGAGATTTGGTTTTGGAGGTTTATGTAAATGGAAAGTCTGTTAGGATATTCGCTATCAAAACGCATATTCTGTGAAAATTTAACCCGTAACCTGTTGTTAGGTACGATTTGAAAGATCCAAGCAATAAGGGTAGGCCATACAGACAGACAAACGGCGTAGGCTTAGTAATAGGGTCTCATTGGCAACGTTTGGTTATTTATTATATACTAAAGGCAAGGATTACATACACAACACTGAGTGTTTTTTAAACAAAAAAAAGCTCTACGACTAAAGACATGTTTCCGAATTGTATGAGGTTCTTGCAATGACTTGTACAGTGTCACGTAACGTAGGTAATATTGTACTGAACACTGCCTACTTATTACTTTTGGTCTTATGTATTTGATTTTCTGGTAGTAAACTAATTTCTATAGTACGTGCACAAAAAGATGGCGTTGACCCTGTCTATCGTGATGATGTTAGGTTGACAGACGGAACTTCTGTGCAGTGAGTGACGATACTGATGCTTTGATATTGAATAATTTTTTAAAACTTGTTCTTCTTTACTTGGATGCAAGAAAATAAACGAAGGAGAACACATAAAACCTTCCTTTTGTTGTGAATACGAACAGTGGAGCAGATATGCAAATCTAAATGAAAAATAAAAACAACATTTTCAAGTCAAATATTTTATTTGTGATACATAGGTTAGTGTACTTGTAATACAGATGTTGAAAATAAAACAACCTATTTGAACATGCTGTGATCAGCCGATTTGGCATACAAATATGCATATATGAACCTATAATAATTGAGCCTACTACAGATACATATTTCTATGTCATTACTGTGATGATAAATTATTTCAATTTCCATTCAATTTGTCAATTTCAATTTAATTTGTCAGAGAAAATAATTACATTTAATTATAATTATAGTTAATTATTACATAATATTATTTAGTTAATCAGGCAACTGAATCAAAATTTGAACTGTAAGAACTCAGTAACGGAATAACACGAATGATCTATAAGAAAGTCAAATAATTTGCGCCTAAACACATGTAATTTGTTGTACTCTTTTAGATATTGAGGAATTTTGTTACAAATTTTTGCCATTGTCAAGACACTCTTCTCGCATAAGGCAGTCTTGTACTTAATACCATTAAAAGTAAGCATAAAAGAAAGATCTATTACGGGACCTATGAATAGTTTGTTTAAATTGTGACAGATGACAAAATAACAGTTGTAGTCGTACGCAAATAGTCCAAAAATATTTTACTACTGGTGAAATCAGCAATAAATTAATATTTTGTTGGAATAATCGTGTTGTCCCTATTTTTCTTGATTCCTACGTACGCTATACATAGTGATGGCCAGAAATGAAACATCTCCTTTGTTTTACGGTTGGCAATATTAGTTTAATGAAAAGAAAGCTACTACGACTAATTTCGTTTAGCGGTTGGCATATACTGACAGTGCGGAAAATTAATTGTGCAAAATATAGTTTTGATATATTCTATATATAATATAGATAGACTTTTCTCATAACTAACATTATAGTTCTTTCAGTAGAATGCAATAAATTGCTAGATAATGCTGAATTTTATAGGTTCCAGCAAAATAAGACATAATATACATACGCACTTACAGACAAAAGGTAATGTACCAGCATAGTATGTAGGTAAATATGTAGGTATTATAATTTTGGATTTTTATTCAGAGAAATACAATAAAAAGGCGTTTTCCGGGAAATGGTTAGTGGGTGTCCAACTGATTTGTAAATCAACATAATACACAAATGTCAAAACGTTTACCCGTAACACTCGTATTGCATTTGTACCCACTTCATTTCGGCGCGGGCGCAGTGTAAACAATTAGTGTGTGAACAGTTTATTAAACTTTCCTTAGTAGCGAAGAAAATTAGGGCAATATTTACCTTGCGTTTCAGTTTAGTTACTTACAATTGAATTGACTTGTTAGGAATTTTAATTTTTCACTGAAATAATATGAAGTCTGTAGTTGCAATGTAGGTAAACATAAATATATACATATCCTGACGGGGTAGTCAGAAAGGATAGTGCTGAGTATCGCGGTCCTTGCATACTTCTTTCGCCTCCTCAAATATCATCATTCTCCTCGCGCGCTTTCGCCGAGGTATGCAAGCACTTTTGGCATTGCCGTCAGCTAACACTCGCTATTTAATCTTCATAACTCAGCCTTAGTCTTCCTTTACTTCTGTTACCACTCACTTTCGCTGTGTAGATTTTCTTCGTCAGTCTTTCATCGCTCATTCTTTCTATGTGCTCGAATTTTTACAATAACACTGATGTCCAACCTTGTCGTATTATCTCTTCTTTGCTTATCTTATACGCAAGGATAACACCGACATGTAGGTATTGTCTAATTAATTATTTTTGATTAAAAGTGACGGTAAAGTACTAAACGTTATATGAAATAAAGTAAACAGTAAGATAGTGAAATTATTAACAAATACACATTTTTTTACGTACTTGTAAATTGTTTTGTATACTGGATATGTTGACTGTAAAAGCTCGTGATTGCGCGAATTATGACAATATTGTCTAATAGCCTATTGAGATTTGAGATTATGGTAGAGTTCACAAATGTCCTCGCGTCCTCGAAGAAAAAGTTCATAATAAATCTCACCGTTGAAGTAAAAACGTATTTTTAAACGCTTTTAGGTAGCTTTTATTTACACGGGGACATTTCTGAAGGCGTCCCTCTTTTTGGAAACGTGGGAGAAACCTTCGTATTATACCGAGCCTCTCAGGGCTGAGGCTGCGTTACGTGAGACAATCACAGAAACTCGCGGCAATAGTTTTTGGTCGAGGGGCTTCAGGATCTCTTACAATACGCTCAGGAGCCCCTAAGCATTGTGCCAAAGCACTTCCAGAGAGGAGGTGGGGGCGCAGAGCAGGGTGCACCAGCACCTTTCCTTTCGCAGTGCTACGAGGGCCAGGACTTCAGGCGCTATCATCCTCGTCGGAGACGCCATGCAGTTGACAGTGGAAATGACAATGGAGTAATGATGTACGCCTATTCATTAAAACTACGTCTAACAAGTAAAAATCTTTTAAACAGTCTAGAATACTCCAAATCTATTCATTAGCATTGGAGTAAGGATGAACAAGATGTTAATATATATTTTGTATCCAGAGAATTTGTATCCGAACATTTGTAGTCGACTATGGCGAAGTCAAGCCTATAATAGGTAGGCGCTGCTTCGTTATCGTCAAGAATCATCGTTCGGTCAATTACCTCGCAATATACGGCACATCGCCTCGCGAAAAATCACCTTTATCATCCTAATCAAAATCAACTCCATCGAAATCATCCAATCATAGTTTAAACATCATCACAAGCAAATCAGCACATCAGCTTGTGGAGGAATTAGGAAATTAATACCGCGTCCATAGCACCCAGCACGCGAGTCAACGGTGAATCAGGTTAGTCCTTCCACTCTTATCTGTCGCCCAATCAGAACTGGTTCTAATATGCTTGGTTGTCATAACAATAAAAGAGATCGATGTCATGTTAAGAAAACTTAAGAAATATTAGGAAAATAATTATTCATGAACATCAAAGATGCACTCATGAGCTTAAAATATCAAAATATTTTAAATCTTGAAAGTCGAAAATCCTAGTAAAAGTTCACTTAATATTATTTAGAATTCATGTGTAATATTTCTTAATCCCTAAAAATGTGGTTCTTTACCTAAAATATTTAAAATTGAGTATTATTTTTTAATAGTAGTGTGTGAGAATAATTGTGAAATTTGAATATAAAGACTGTGATGCTTCCTCCATGCCTTCTAACAGCTCTGTTAGGGATACTGCGTGAGGGTATGTATTTTTAATGTTACATTATAAAAAAAAAATTATGTTAAACAACGGTTGTACAGATTAATTTGCAACAGTTAATTGGAATACCTACTGAAGACATGACGTCAAGGAATAGCAGACAGCTTTTTCATAATGATTTTCCGAAATTAAACCACTTGCGTTATTGGCATTAGTATACAGTTTCTGTCTACGCTTTAATGAATGTTTAGTCTATTCATTGTTTGAGTGTACTTAGGTGATGGGAATAACACATCCTAGATAACGTTAAGAATAGAAAATGAAGCATGTAGTGTAGGTACTTCATGTTGTTTGAATGAAACTCATTAGTGTAGACATTAGAAGAATGTAAATATTTCTTTTTTTTTTCTTTGTTAATTCCTGAAGTTGAATACAGAGTTGTCTTATACAATACATTCATCTAGTTTTACTTTTGGAGAAACTCGGTCCAGTCAAGTTCTTAAGCCAAGTTAATCTATAAATTAATCAATGTTTAAAGTACAAGTAGGTACACAAATCGCCTAATCCATATCTGTGGGATAGAAAGAAAATTAGTTCCGCGCAAGTTGTATAAGACGGTTAAGAGCATGGTCAAAAGGAAGAGCTTTTTATAAGGAAAACATAGGCGGTGGGCTAGTAATTAATCGATCATTGTCGTCGTTGCCGGCTCTAGTCCATGTAGCGCTCGGGTGCAATCAATACCCTGGCGCCCTCTGGCGCGCGATAGAATGCTTACAGTTATATTTTCACCTGTGATCAGAAACTAGGGTGCAAAAGTTGCAATTATAAATGATGTTGGTATGCAATAGGGCGTTTTAGAGTAAACAGTATTTTCTAGGAAGGGTGGGTTTACGACAATAAAAAAGCAAAACTTTGTCGTTAATTTAAAAATATTTAAAAACTAACCACAGGACAAAGTAGGTATGGATAAAATTTCGCAGACACACACACAACAGAGTTCACATTCATAATTTTAGTGAGTGTAAAATATGTACATTGAAACCTTTGTTAGCTTAGCTTAAGAGCAACCACAGGTAGCTTATTTAACTAGATAGAATAGTCTCTTAAAAAGATGCAAAATGTTAATAATTATTTTTACATGGCTTCGCAATCTCTACAGACTACAGGAAGTTAATGAGAATTAAAACTATAAACTTAAGAAGAATAGAACACACTAAAGTGAACTTTCGCCGGCATCGGCAATAACACGAACGTGGGGTTCGCGAGCGACGCAGGCTATTCGGAGATGACGTCGCAAGCGGCGCTCGGCGCTCCCTAAGACCATGCGCCTATAGGCGCTGCAGCACACCCGCAGCACACCCACACCACAGGAAAAGCCGGCACTGATTGTCAAATTACATTTTGCAATTATCTATGTCAGATTAACAATCCCAAATACTTATCTTAGGGACTAATTAATCTGTGTGCTTATTGTGGTTTTGTCCGCCCTGAAAGCAATATGTATACCCATATATACCCATGTGTATATATGTATACACAGATACATGTTTTCACGCTGTATCTATAACGGGGTAGTCAGAGTGGACGGAGTGCCAAGCTTTGCGGTCCTTACATACTTCTTTCGCTTCATCAAATCTTACCATTCTCCTCACACATTTTCGCCTATGTATGTGAGTGCTTTCGACATTTTCGTCAATTAACACTCTGGCTATTTGATCTCCGTTAGTCAACCTTGGTCTTCCTTGGCTTCTTTTACCACTCGTTTTCGCTCTATAGATTTTCTTCGTCAGTCTTTCATCACTCATTATTTCCATGTGCCCGAACCATCTTAGCATTCCCATCTTCATTTTTAAAATAACACTGTCGTGCAACCAAGTCATACTGCGTATTTCTTTCTCTTTCTTTCATCACTCATTTTTTCTGTACACAAACCATCTACGTACTAATATCTATTACTTACAAATACATAACTTCAGTGTTCAGAATTAAATCAATTTTATATTAAAGTACTATAACTAACCGTACTATACTGAAAATGCTCGCCTCCCTATTGCGTTTATGCATGCCTGCAAACTATGTAGACCCAATACACACAAATTGGTCATCGTCACTTGTAACTCCAATCTCACACAATCGGTACAATAAGTCTGTACTAGCTCTTACACATTGAAAACATCGCAATTGAAACGCCCGTTTCAATTTTCATGCAATTTTCGCCTAAACGATCTCTATGACCGTTCCGTTTAAACTATAGTAAAATAAACGATTTCATTGAAGACAACAGAACTATATTTTGGAAACAATATTTTCTGCAAATGTATTAACTGGCTTTGTGAATACTGTATTTTAATAGCTATACTATGCTATACTATATACTAGCTATTATTACCATCAACCCCGGCACTTTTGTGTGCCGCCAAATTTTAGAAATGTTTATAGTAAAAATTATAATGCTTTTTTTTATTACTTGTAATTAATCCCTTAATAAATGTACTGTTGTGTTTGTAGTACATATTATTTTATTTTACATTCAAAATTATTATCATAAACTACACATCAAAAGTGTCTAGGGATCAAGTACGTTTTAGAGTATCGCCGCAATTGAGGATTATTATTTTAACTTTTTTGGATCGTTATTGATTCCCTTTTAGTGATTTTCACTATTTGAATAAAGAATTTTCTTTAAATTTTGATTAAAAATAGAAAATGAACTGTCAATCACGATTCCTATAAAAGTGTGTAATAGCGTTTTTACAAAATTATTACAATTACTGCATCGGAACTGAAAAAAATTGCATCGATATGGAGCGACGACATCATTTGACACGAGAAGAGATCATGAGAGCCGTCGGAATGTTGCAAGCTGGTTCCAGGCAACGTACTGTGGCTGTCGCTCTTGGCACTACACAGAGCGTCATAAGCCGTATCTGGTCACGTTATCGTATCACGGGCAACGTGGCCGAGCGACATAGGGGACGATCTCGCATTACCACTCGCAGACAGGACCGGTACATCCAAAATATTGCTCAACGGAATCGTACTATGACCGCCATGATGTTGGCTACGAGGCTCCACAGCTCTTTAGGCTTGCTGATAAGCGACCAAACCTTCCGAAATCGTTTACGTGAAATGAGTCTGCGTTACCGAAGGCCGCTGAGAGTTCTGTCTATAGCACCCTTGCCGTAAGCCCCGTTTACAATGGGCTCGCGAACACAGAAATTGGGAGGAAGAAGACTGTTGTTGTGTTTGCTTTTCCGATGAATCTCGTTTCGGTATGAGGCCGGATACAAGACGTACTCGAGTTTGGAGGACCTCTGGACGTGAAAAACGTTTGAAATTTTGTCAGGACGTTCATTCATATGGAGGGAGAACAATAATGGTTTGGGCCGGTATTTGGATCGGTGGAAGAACCGATCTCATTTGGATCAAGGGCAACCTCAATGCTGAGATTTATGTAGAGAGGATTGTTTCAGACGTGATCATCCCTCTGCGAAGCCAGTTGGATGATTCGTTTCGACTAATGCACAACAATGCACGTCCACACACGGCTAGAGTCGTAACACGCGCTCTTGCCGACGCTCGCATCAACGTTTTGCCGTAGCCTGCTCAATCGCCAGACCTCAACCCAATTGAGAACGTATGGGATATGCTTCAAAGAAGAGCTCTGCCGAGTATGGATGCCGTTCATACCCCACAACAATTTTTTGACTTGTTAGAAAGAATGTGGGCAGCCATTCCTCAAAGTGATTTTGATGAACTGATTTTAAGCATGCCAAATCGCTGTGATTCTGTAATTCGTGTCAATGGTGGAAACACAGATTATTAATTTTTTTATCTTTACAATAAAAATATAAAAAATCCTCATTTTTGCCTTTTTTTTGCCATTTAATTGACGACATTAACTTAGGTTAATTTCCCACAATTTGCAAAAATTGTAATTTTTATTAATTTTTACAAAATATAGGGATAAGTTGTTAACTTAAACATAGGATTAAAGTAAGAAGCCAGTCTGGAAGACTACATTTGATAAATATTAATTGGATAATTTTTTATAGTTACAAATGTCCTTAGACACTTTTGATGTGTGTATTTTATAGTGTATTTATAGGTAAGTAAACAACTTTTAAACTTACCTTTTTCTTTTGTGTCGCCAATTTTTGAAATTGTTAACTGTGCCGCGACAAAAAAAAGGTTGAGAATCACTGCTCTAAGATATCACACAACAAAGTGATGAAAGTGACAACTCTATCGACGAGTCGTAATCAAAATATAGGTAGATTAAAATTGCTCTTGTCGGTGGATGTGGTGGGTTTTATTAACGTAATAATATAATTATATATAATTTTGTTATTCGAGGATCAGTCGATTAATTTAACTGAAAAACAACGGGTATTACAGTATTAATTTGTTTTATTCTTCTTTATTAGAAGCAAAACCTTAATAAAGTTGTAATAGTTAAACTGATGGTTAAACTGTTCAGTTGAACTAATGGAAGTAGGTAATTTGTGAGTGAAACTACTAGTCAGATTCGTTCCGTTCTGTAAGAGCCGGTTAATTGCGTTCTAATGCCAGTCTCAGACATGTGTACAGATCTTTACTAAGATGCGCAAAAGCTATGTGTGAGAGGCCATTTAGTTATTTGTACGAACATTTCGTAGGTATTGATTTAGATGACTTTTACACGCTTCAAAAGAGTTTTAGTGAACGATACGTGGATTCATATTTAAAATGCTTATTTGTTTTCTGAAAAGATATTTGCGAAACGAGTATCACTCCTTTTAGATTTCAATGTTAAATATTTCCAAAAACACAAACAGTTATTCATATTGATTTACTTATTGTTTATTGTTAGGAAACTCCACATAGGAAACTCCATATACAATTGAAAACATACAATTGAAAAAAAAAATGTATATTTATAAAAACGTGTGCGGTCGGGGGACCCCCGTCAGGAACCAAATTCCTGAGCTGCAATCAATTTCTCAAAACTTAATTGCAATAATGAGACAATAAAACTCACGTGATTTAAAACAAAAACAAAAAATTAAAATTTCGGTACTCATACGCACACATATACTCGTATATAATAGAAAGAGACAGTAATATCACTGTGAGACTATATGTATAGGGCTAACTTTCGATCAAATATTGTTGATCGAAGAAGCTAACGCACCTAGCGTCGTGCGACGCGCTGGTCCCACCCCATGTAACGCTTTTTCCTTACGTGACGATTTCTACCAACACTAATCTCCCGCAAGCTGCGTTAAAGAACTTCGTTCCAAAAATATTAACAAGTAGCCAATTATGAGCTTAGACAAATTACAAACCATTTATACAATACAAGAGGGTACAGAATAATTGTTTCCGCGTATAAAACGATGTGAGTGCGCATTAGTGTGTGTGCTTGCATGTATGCGTAAAAAGGCGTGTATGTGTACTACATTGATATCAATATTATAATGGTTTTTTTCATAAATTGGTATCGCTTTAAAAAGATGTCCACTTGAGAAAACTGCTTTTTGTATTTCATGACAGCTCTGTGTATCACAGAATTGTTGATTTAGTTGATACGAGCATCTGTGCACATGTCTGGACTTGCGTAACTGTTTTTATCGAAGACTCATTGTGTAGGAATGAAAATTGAAAATAAAAATTTGTCTTTGTATGTACTAGCTTGGGCGAAGAAGAAATTAAATAGGTTAAATTAATTTTTTGTTTCATTTCTGGTTTTTAACCGAATTAAAAAAATGAGAAAGTTCTCAATTCGTCTGTGAATATATTATATATTTTTTTCCATGTATAACTTCTTTGTTCCCGAACCGATTTCAATTATTCTTTTTCAATTAGGTTCAGTACAGCTCCCATGGGAGTCCCATTTAAATTTCACTGATATTGGAGCTTGGACTTCGAAGATGAACGGAATAATCCCAACTGCTTGTAAGCTTTATTTATGTATACTGATGATTCTCTTGTATATCATTGCGTTCCAGAATTAGAAAAGAAGTTAGTTGGAGACGTACCTTACATATTTATTATTTATTTTGGTCAAGATCACTCAAAAGAGAGAAATAAAAAAAATTTAAGAGAAAATTGAACCGACTTCAAAAAAAACTGAAACGTCCATAATAACTATCCTTTACTAATCAAAGCTATATAATTAAATTTGACAGTTATTGAAGCCGGTGCCAAAATAGTGCCAAATCAATGTGCAGCATCAGAAAGTTTACTAGTTCGGTAGGCTGGGCACTGACTTTAATAATTGTCAAATTTAATTATATAGGATTGGTTAGTAAAGGATAGTTATTTTGTACTTTTCAGTGATCTGGGTTGCCAGTTTATATCCCGTGCTTCAGCTAAGTAGAGAAAGAAACGGCCGAGACGTACGAATAGTCAGACGGACGTACATACCGACAGACGGAGTTCCGTTTTTGCCAACGAGGCCCTGAAAATGATTTCTGATATAGGAAAAATCGAGTAGAGGTTAAATTAAAGAAATTCTGAATATAAAAAGCGCACTTTAAAAAACGAGGGATCTAGTTATATATCATTACGTTATCTTTACTGTAAGGGGAAATAGACAACGAACTCCGAAAATTATTATACTAAATAAGTACGAGATATTTTTTCTGCAGTCCAAACAGATGAACGAACAAAAGCTATGAAAAAGATGTTTAAATGTTTTTGAACTATTTGAAGCTTAAATGTCATAACTTAAAAATTATCGCTTTGAAAAGAAAAAGCTAGAATTCTAACGAATAATCACCTTTTAGCATTTGCACATTCGTAATTTTATTACATACGAATTTATGGAGATTATTTCTGTGCCAAGTATTATATATACATACACGTCCGTGTTGCGTGGCTTTCTGACGCTTACTAATTCGATGTACAGATGTGCAGTTGTTTCTCAAGTCAATTAAGTATTTTTGTGTCTCATGATATAATACTTTAACTCCGCGGGCGTATTCAGTAGACGGTGAGGGAGCAACGACGCTCTACATTCTAGAAACGCCTATATGCGTGTGACGCATATGTCCAACGCCCATGCAAACGCCCATGTGTGTGTGTGTATATAAATATATTTTTTTAATCTTAAAAATTTTCACTGTAAACGAAATTATAGAAAATGACGAAAAAATTGAAAATTAAGAAAATATTTATTTCCTTGCACAGAAAAACAAATGATCTAGCACTTAAACCTTATTTTAATTTTAACCTAAGCAATAAAATAACTATCTATCAACATTGTTTCCTTACATAAAATAAACTAATATTTAATTTTTTTATGTAATAAAAAGAGCACCAAACTTCCTGTAACTAAGGCACTGCTCCTGTAAAATAAAAAAGTTCATTATTGATTTCAAAATCTTTTGCTAAGTTCAAGTTTTGTAAAAAGTAATGTGTTTCTTATGTACTTAGATAAGTTTTTATGGGATTCTTTATTTCCTCTTAAGCTGCGGATAGCTAGACGGATTCAATAAATAATGTGTCATTTTATTCGTCTTAATCCCGAAAGTATATACTATATGTAGGTGTATGAATTGTTAAGAAAATTCAACACGATTGTTTCGTGTAGATTTGCCCTTACAAATGCATAAGTATTAAAAGAAAATATACGAACTTAGATGATGTTAGATGATTTTATACATATATGTATGGATATTAAAAAAATACCGGCCAACTGCGAGTTACGATTCGCTTCCTGAGAGTCCCGTAACACCACACTGCATATCTGTGCCACGTATTTACCAAAAAATGATGTTTTCTTCAATTCGGCACAGAATACTTAGCGCAAGTCTGACGGCCTCCAATTGCCCGCTTTTCAGTATTTATTATTTGAAATTAGAGGTTCCACTAAATTACACCAAATCTGACGTTTGCATGTATTAACTGTTTTTACGATAGAGCAAAAACAAAAAAATCTTAAATTTTTTTTTATTCTAGTTAATAAATAATGCTTTTTTTATATTGTTTGTTATCTGTTAAAATAATACGTGTTCTTTGAGAATTCCAATACATACACACATATCTTCACGCTGTATCAGGTAGTCAGAAAGGATGGAGCGCCAAGCGTCGCGGTCCTTACATACGTCATTCGCTTCCTCAAATCTCATCATTTTCCTCACACTTTGTCGCCTAGGTGCATACCACTCGCATAAGTGTGCTTTTACCATTTCCATCTGCTAACACTCTGGCTACTTGATCTTCATAAGTCAGCCTTGGTCTTCCTTGGCTTCTCTTACCACTCACTTTCGCTCTGTAGATTTCTTCGTCAGTCTTTCAACACTCATTCTTTCTATGTGCTGGAACTATTAAAGCATTCCTTTCTTCATTTTTACAAAAACACTGTCGTGCAACCCTGTTATATTTATATAACCCTGTATTTCTTCATTGCTTATCCTGTCCGCAAGGGTGACACCGCACATATTTCTAAGAGATCGCATTTCTACAGCATTTATTTTACTTTCACTCGATGTCGGGCATATCCGGGCCTACTACCGTACAATAAAGTTGGCACCAACACCGCATTGTGGATAGCCAATTTGGCAGTGTTAGTTAGTGTTACCGCTTCCCTTTCAAACACCAGAACCTTAATTTTGTTGACATTCATATTCAATCCTTTCATTTCACATTCTTCTTTCATGCACGTGACTAGTGTCTGCAACTTTGCTTCTGTTGGTGCTATAAGCACAGCATCGTCAGCGTACAATAGACAGTTTACCACTGTGTCATCACATATCATACCACTCATACTATCTTTCAATCTCTGGAGGCAACTGTCCAAATACAGCACGAACAGCTAGGCAGACATCACGCAGCCCTGTCTGACATCTGAACAGACTTCGAACCAGGGCGACATTTCACCTTCCATCCTTATACAGGCTCTGTGGCCTTGATATAATGACCTCAAAGCATGCAGTAAGGTGCCCCACACGCCATATTCAGGCAGAAGAATCTATAATTTCTTTCGTACTTCTTATTGAATGCTTTTCTAGATCTACGAAAGCACAGAAAACTTTCTGACCAGAAACTTTCCCATAATAAAGCGAAGCGAGAAAATCTGATCCATACAACCCCTACCGTTCCTAAGAATTCCAATCGGCTACTATTATGGTTCAAAAGATACAACAGCCCTTTAAACTGAAGATAGATAAGGTACCGATGGCATGTTTTGGGTACGGAATAGAAGAAAATAACCAAAACTTTGGAAATCCTATCCTCTTAGCCTTTAGTGACGATTTTCAAAACCTTGTTTATAGCGTTTTAGTAATTTTCACAAGCGTATTGTTTTTTTAAATGTTGTTATTCATTCTATACTTTTTACTACTGAGTTGCTCACTCATTATATAATCTTAGTTTCACTAATATAGGTAATAATGGGATTAAAAGTAAAAAAAAATTGAAGCCTGTAAAACAACTACTAAATATAACTTACCAAATCGCCATTCGAGCTGTCGTAGAATGTTTATAAATATTGTACATAGATACTCTATACTCTCTACTGTTCTTGAACTGCTTCAGGATTTTTTCAGCCCTGAAAATATTTCGATAATATTTTGTAGACAACACATTGTTTACGCATTAAAAATATTTAAGGAAATTATGTATACTAAATACTAATGATACTACATCCATATAAATGATTACGTAGTGACACAGACCAGTAGTAAACTGTGAAACCATTGGCTTACTGCTCTGTGCGCAGTGAATAATTTTATAAGCTAGTTGCGTAATCATAAGTGTGTTTAAAAATCATGAATAAAATGTGAGCTTTTCATTCGTAATTTTTTAAGTAAATATTTAAAGAAAATACTATTTGATAACGACATGGATCGCAATAAATTTTGTGAAAGCGAGTGGAGAATGCAAAGATATCTAATTCGTACTATGTAATATATTCTATATATAAAATATGAAACACTGGCTGATAAAAATATAACGCACGGCTCAAACTGGTGATTCTAGAATTTGAAATTTTGCACATAAGTTCCTTAAATAGTGCAGGCAGCCGTTAAGAAAGGATTCTTTGAAATTCAACTCCTAAAGATTATAAAGGGGTGGTGTTAAAGGGAAAATAAAAATGAATTTCAAAAATGTAACCTATGTATACATAAATTATTAAAAACAGGCATTTTTCCGGTTTTGAAAAATCAACTCATGAACGAGTTTCTACCCTTTCATGAGGTTTCGAATTTGAAAATTATAATTGCGTTTGAGAGTCCGGAATTTTGTGTAACGAAATTATTAAATAAACAATTACAGACGTATTTAGTTTATTTATTTGTAAGGACCGCGACGCTTGGCGATCCGCCCTCTCCGACTACCCCGTTAGGGATACAGCGTGAAGATGTATATATATGTATGTATTTTATTTTCTTCAATAAATCAACCCTTAAAAGAGTAAAAAGGGGTGTCAAGATTGAGATGAAATAATAGTTTACGTTTAATACCTTGAAAGTTTGTGTGAAGAAACACAAACACGTTTTTGGCAAATTTAAAAAAATTATCCCCTAAAGAAATAAAAAGGGATGTGAAAATAAGTACTGAAAAATTGAAATTGCATGTTGTGTACAGAATACATCAAATAAATAACGAAACCGTATTTAGTCGATTTTGAAATATGAACTCCTAATGGGGTAAAAAGGAGTGTCAAGGTTGGTACAGAAAAAATTAAATGTGGGCTCAATTTCCTTAAACATTGTGTAAAGATAGTATCAAATAAATAATAGATTACGTCACGGGCCGATTTTGAAAAATCAACCCCTAAAAGGCGTAGATTTCTATTAAAAAACTATATGCAACAAAACCTAAAGTTTTGTTTATTCTCGTTTTATTTTTCAATAATATTTACGTGTTCTGTATGTGACTGTGATATTACATATCACAATAATAAAGGCAATAATTCATTTCATAGGTGACGTTGACACATTAAAAATCGTCACGCGTCAACGAGCTCTGTGTTCGCCTATACGCTAGTAGGTACATACTAAGTTTATGGATAATGACGACAGAGAAAGGATGATTTTGAATGATCAGAGCATGTTATAAGTTTGCTTGTTAATAAAAAAACAATTAAAGTTATTTGTATACTTACGTATTTTGTGATTGAGTTGCTATGAGAGCAGTTCGTGTGCCGTAAGGTTTTATGTCTATAGATCCGAATGCTGCTAGAGTTGCCGCCACCTAGGATATTGAAGATTAAAAATAAAGTACAGCAATAAATGCCATTGTTCATGCTATCTTTAGTCAGAATGTCATAAATGATTCTTCCGCACCAATGAAATATAGCAGTCGACGACGTTCGCCCCGGGGATAATTGTATTTATATCTTTAACCTTAGATTGACCTTAACAATGGCATGCAAAACGATTCCTAGCGCATTTTTGACAGAATGATGACAAAAACTGTCTCGCAGTGAAAATAAAGCTTTTCATTGTGACAGTTCGATATCTTCAATATGTTTTAACTGGCAATGGGAGAGTTTTAACAGATCGTAAGTTATGCGTGTGTGCGTGTGTGAGCGTGTGCGCGAAGCGGCGGTGCGCTGGCATCTGGCCAAACGTTGCTTTTCCTCGATACGTGCTTGATTAGCACGGTGTTTGTGTGTTATACACTGTGTTTTGAGAGTTATGGAAACAGGTGTTTTAATGAACTGTCTATTACAATCTTTGTAAACAAAAAACACTATTCATAACAATGAGTAAAATACTTTCATGCTGATCTGGAAGAGAAAGAAAAATATAGATTAGAGCCAGTTGCCTATCTTCCCGCGCAGGTAGTTACAGTCCGCTAAGGGTTAGGGCTTATTATACCGTAGTTGGCTGGCTATGTGCTAGCAATATCTTACTATAGGAATATGATTTTGTTTTGCTCTCTCTAAGCTGAAATAGGTAAGTAATTACATATTCCTTCATCATATATTTTATATCAAAACTCAAAGATTGTGTCACAATGTGATATTGTTGTGCCTTAAGGCTCTCTCTGTACATCCCTAATTGGATGGATTGTGATTATGTAGAAATTGAGTACTTTATACGTATAATATATTTTACAGACTATTGATATATTAATATTAAATAAATATTATACAGATTAACGGTTTTTTTAACGTTATTTACGTTACATTAATCTCTAAATAAACCTAATTCAGTGTTATAACTCTTACACATGCTATTTTTCAGTAAGTATTGTACTATTTTTACGTGTTGCTTATTAGCATATTTTTAAAATTGTGAAATGTCAAATTGTATCAACAAATGAGTTTTTAATTCATAAGATTCAGTAATACTAGCTGAATTGCCTCACTTCGCAATAGCTATAGCGGTGTGGATTTTAATTAAAATAAATTAATGTATAAATTAAAAATACACGTCAATTAATTTTGTGTCCCTATTCTGGTTTTGGGTCACCGATTTAAGCCTTTCAGATCAGTGGGTATAAAGACGACGGAATAAAACGACTGTGACATATGGTTAGGCGGACAGATATGACAAAACTACAAGGGTTCTGCTTTTAATATTTTAGCTGCGGAACCCTAAAACAGTTTTATTTGCATCAAAAACGACAGTATGTTGTACATTAAAAGTGTTATTGTTGTCGTACAGTTAAATAGGCGTGGCGTCATCGGAGTTCATAGCTGGAAAACGCGTGTTGCAAGTATTCTACACGGGCCGAGGTGACAATTATTACTACCATAACCGTTCTAGTAACATATGACGGCTAATTTTGGCACGGCGCTCGGGTTGAGACAACGCGGATGGACCAAAATGTTTACAGTTCGCACTGAAATAGCTTTGTTTCGCAAGTTATGTAACAATATTTCTGCCAGGGCTTAAACTTTGTAATGATATATCGAGTTTGTATTTTAGCTGGCGCTACACAAATCTGCTTCTGTGTAATTATTTTTGAATACTCAAATTAAGTCAATTAGATTTAGCATAGTATAATTTTGAGTTTGTCTACAACAATACTAAGTGTATTAACAATAATATAGTTATTACAGATAGCACGCTACATATACATATACTTTAAAAGCAAAAACAGCACCTCTTTACGAGCACTCACGCGTCCGTCTGTCACAATTGATTTTTTTAAAACGATGCAACGTGTATAATCTTGAAAAGCATAGTGACACACTTAGCCGATCTATGCACTAGTTACTATTTATAATATTTTTAGGAGAATACCGGAAACAAAAAGAGCAAATTGGAAGAGACGACCTCGACTTGAACTTTCCACAATATCTCCAAAACAGCTCGAGATAAAATTGTAAAAATTGCTGGGAATATAAGTATAGCGTTACAGATATTCCTATAATTTACAGGAAAAACATAACGAGAATCGTAAATCTTACAGGATTCCAGAAATAAAGAAATGAGAATTTTAATTTTTAATTTAATAGTAAACGATATAGTATTAATTTTATTTTAATTTATTAGTATTTAATTTAATAGTGAACGGTGCTCTGTCCGCATTAGTGGGTAGTGTGAATATATCTAACTTTGTTAGATATATTCTGCCAACTTTATTGTACGGTAGTGAGGCCCGGATATGCCCGAAATCGAGTGAAAGTATGATAAATGCTGTGGAGATGCGGTCTCTCAGAAATATGTGCGGTGTCACGCTTGCGGACAGGATAAGCAATGATGAGATACGCAGTATGACAGGGTTACACAACAGTGTTATTGTAAAAATGAAGAAAGGAATGCTTAGATGGTTCGGGCACTTGGAAAGAATGAGTGATGAAAGACTGACGAAGAAAATATACAGAGCGAAAGTGAGTGGTAAAAGAAGCCAAGGAAGACCAAGGCTGACTTATGAAGATCAAATAGCCAGCGTGTTAGCAGACGGAAATGTCAAAAGCACTTGCATACCTAGGCGAAAATGTGTGAAGAGAATGATGAGTTTTGAGGAAGCGAAAGAGGTGTGTAAGGACCGCGACTCCTGGCGCTCCGTCCTCTCTGACTACCCCGTTGGGGATACAGCGTGAAGATATGTTATGTTATGTTAATTTAATAGTTAATTTTGTAGGGATCCGATACGGCTTTTTTTCGGGACGATTCATTCATCTCGAAATAGAATTAATTGTAGCAATTAATTAGTAGTAATTACGGAAATTGTTATATTTTCATTAAGTATTTTAATTTATACTAAGCATACTGGAATTCAATTGGAGAAAAAAAATAGCCACATTTGGTCACATTACAAGATGAAAGATTTTCCCTTGTTTTCCATTTTAACATTTGGGATAGCAATTGCTAAAAATTCAGTAACCTGATTTTTTTAACATATACATTACTTAGGGTATCTTATTTTTTATTTTTATTTTTTTAAGGATATTCATGACTTAGGGTAGCTTGCACCAACTATTAAATAGTTGGTCTAAAGCCTTATAGACATATTTGCAATGCTTTTAATGACAGTGTTCATTTGTACAATATGTTGTCTTTACATTAAAGTTGCCAGGATAAAAAAAATTCAAAAGTATTGTGTGAAATCTATAATATTAAAATTGAATATAAGCATTAATAGATGCAATACATTATCAATAGCGATTTGCATCTTTTTTTAAAAGCATTATTCACTCAAAATAATTACTATTGTGCTAGTTAAGAAATCATCCAATTACTGCAGTTAAATGTGGCACAAAATTGTCAAACCTTTTTTTGACTGGTATCACATTGTGAAATCAACTAGAGATGTTCTCGTTTATCGATAAAAGCAATTTTATCGAAACTTAAAAAAATATCAAATGTTTGAATTGTTTATGCTTTTAAGCACCAACAATTAGTACTGTTATTAACCGCTTCAAAAAGGAGGTTCCCAATACGTCATTACGTTTTTCTTACACCTTATGATAATAAGCCTTAATAAAACAAACTGAATTCCGGTAAGAATATTAATGCTTCGGATTTGATTCGGTATTTGGATTTGACTTGATTATTCACCGCTTCACTCTCCTCCATCTGCGTAACTACTGAATCGGGAATTTAAAAAAATTTGGGGAATGTAAAACACTATTTTAAAGGAAAAATGTCTTCACAAATTTTATAAATATCGTTGGAAAACTCTCGTTTGATCGATTTTTGGAGTTTACTCCTAATGAATCGATTTTCATATTATGTAGACCGCGGTACGGAAATTTTATGGAGAGTAATATCAAGCGTTAACAAAAAGAGAAGCCTAACGTTTTACGTTATTTTAAAATAATCGATATGGGTGTCATATTCTAGGTTTCTCGGGGAGCTGATTACGAAAATGACGTTCATTTTCAAATCTAAGATGACGAATATTACTTTTTTAGATAAATCGATATGGTTGTCTATTCTAGCTTTTTGGGGTGCTGATTACGAAAATGACATTCGTTTTTAAATCAAAGATGGTGCATACTATTTTTGGCCGCAATTTTTAAATCATATGGGTGTCATATTCTATTTTCTCGGGATGCTGATTACGAAAATGACATTGATTTTCAAATCCAAGATGGCGAATAATACTTTTTTTGGATAAATCGTAATGAATGTCGTACTCCAGGTTTTTGCCTCCCTGTTGCTTCAATCCACTTTTCTTTCTTATGTGGGATTTAAGAAAACTGAATAAAATAATATTCATGTATAAATAAAGATTATATAAACTATAATACTTGTTGTCATTTTCAATAATTAAATATATTATAATTATTATTAAACAATAATATAATTTATTACTGGAAATAACTAGTAGGCATTTTTTGTGTAATCGTAGTAGTTAGCATATTTTATGGCAGATCTATAACTATTTATCAATATCATTACCTAGTTTATGACATTCTTACATCACTAATTGAGTGTCTGTGCAAAATCGTGCACCTGCATTGTCTATAACTTCCGAAATTACCAAAACTACTATTTGCTTGAAAGTAGACATTATACCCAACTAAATAAAAATAGTTTCCATTTGATCATTTTGTGATGTTGAGGGTACTAAAACGCGTTTTCAACTGAAGTAAGCGGATACCGAAGTGCGCATTACAAGGCTCACTAGTGGTATGCGGTTATCGCCCACATGGACTTTCTAGTCGTTTTTTCTATTCTGAGGTTTCACCCACTTACATATACAGCTTGCTAAAATCATTCAATTTCTTTTGATTTGCAATTCGCAACATGTGTTCACGATTTCTTTTCTAAATTAATAGTAATTATTTCTTTTATTTCTTCGCATATAAAAGAATTGCAACGGCGTTGTAAATTTTTTATCGAATAAAAAGTTATTAATTAATAACTAAGTAATTACTATTATCTTTGAAAAAGAGGTAATATTACAAATATAGAATTCGCGTTGTTCGAACAATTAATGCCATTACGATACATTGTTGAATTCAATTGAGCGCCAATGTCAGGTTTTACGATGAATGTTGCAACACGCAATACAACAATGAACCTTGCCAATGAGCCAGAACGAATGGCTGATGTTTATAAAATATAAATTGTGATTATTTATTACCTTTCCGACGTTAATGGCTCGCCCCGTCATAGACATGATGTGCAGGAAGTCGGGCCTGTGGCTAGGCGGGTCGCTGCTAACGAGGTCCTGTATCGCACACATACTTATCTTTACGTTATAATCCCTAGGAGGCAGACAGAGGACAAAACACAAATTTTCGAATGTTATGTGAAGGTTTTTGGTACTCTTTTCAGTTAGCATTTGGGCTGGATTTTTCATCCTCCTCAGTTTTTACTAGCACTCACTTTACTTCGTACATTTCGTTTGTTAATCATTCTTCACTCATTTTCTACACGCTTAAGTCATCTTAGGATTCCATTGTTCATTTTTCATCCAATCTATATTTTGTCTCTCTTCATACCATATCTTATTCACGAAGGTAAAACCGCATTTTTATTATTCTAAAAGATCGCATATCATTTCAAGAGCATTCATCTTTTTCCGTACAACAAATTTGGCACCAGCACTGCGCTACGAATTTTCATTTTAACAGTTTTGGGATTACATAATACAGCATATTTTTATGTAACTTAAAACATTAAATATATTGTAGGTATTTAAAGCATTTTAGCGTTAATTTTGAAAATTCTGTTAGATGCCACTGTTAAACAAGAGAAAAGTGGATTTACTTGTAAGTATTTACTTGGAGCATTCAACAAAAAGTGAGAATGAGTATGTTACATTACAGGTAACCTTTCTTGAATGTCATTTTACATTTCGATATAACCGCCTGTTAGTGTTATCAGTGGCGGTACCTTCATACACGCCCAAAAGCCTGGCATGCCTTACTAAAATGTCCAATCAAGCATAAAATAATAAAATAAAAACTAATTTCAAACTGTATCTATTTTATCATTTCAAAATTCGCGTCGAAACGAAAATGACTGCATGCAACCATGGCAACGAACAAGTGACTAACACATGACCGCCGTTAGAGTTCGACACTCGCGACCTCTCAAGGCGCAATCAGTGTACTGCATAACTATGTAATCAGCCATCTCGCTCTCACGCGTTGGCTTGCAACCTTCCTTTCTATCTAATGGGCAAAACTCGATAAAGTTATAGCTTGTTTACTAGGGTTTATATAGCAAGTAGTATGAAGCAAAAAGCCCGGCTTTCATACTGAACTTTGTACAGATTGAGAGATACGATACGAATACAATTCCACGTCATTGTTTTCAACTAATATTTATTTTGTTTGAGCCGGTGGACGAGTCATAAGTATTTTTTTAATTTCCATGTGAGTTAATTTGTAATAAAACATGCAATAAGTTGTTTATTGTGAGGACTTAAAGTGTATACAAGTTTTAATCGGCATTGAAAATGTAAAATCTTTGAACTTTGCATAAAAAAACAAACTATTTCGTTATACTTATAATCTACGCCTGATTTGTGTATTATTCGACTAGTAAATTGCATAAAAGACAATAAATTGGTGTACAAAACTATTTAACTCATGAATGTGTTTCTCTGACTAGTAATTCGAATAAAAGACAATTTTATCAGTTTACGAAACTGATTGGATTTTTGTTTGTTCTCCCGGTTCTCCCATTAAGTTATAGGTAGGTGATATTCCTTATCATTATTAGCGCTGTATATTTTATTCAAATGACGAAAATATTTAGTATCGTTCTGGTTATAATAATTATTGGGTCCTTACATATGAAATTGGCGTTTTGTACGGGAGGAATATAAAGTCAATTTTTTTTTTGTAAAATATATTTAATTAATCAAAGTATGCACCGTTGTTATCTATGCACTTTTGCCATCTCATAGGTAATTCATTGATCCCTTTATTAAAAAAACCATGGGGACGAGAATCAATAAACTCTTTGAAGGCGGTTTGGACTGCCGCATCGGAGTTGAATTTTTTTCCTTGTAAGAAGTTGTCCAAATTCCGGAAAAAATGGTAATCTGTTGGAGCAAGGTCCGGGGAGTACGGTGGATGTCGCAGACATTCCAATTGTAGCTCATCTAACTTAGTGGTTGTTTGTTGTGCAGTGTGTGGTCTTGCGTTGTCGTGAAGCAGCAGTGGCCTAGAGCGATTGACCAATCTCGGTTGTTTAGCAGCTAGTTCTTCCTTCATGGTTTGCAGTTGCTGACAATAGATATCTGCCGTAATCGTTTGGCCAGATTTTAGAAAGCTGTAGTGAACGACACCGGCGCTAGTCCACCAAACATTCACAAGTAACTTTTTCTGAGTCAATTTTCGTTTAGGGCAGGATTTGGCTGGGTCTCCAGGGTTCATCCCTTGCGACGAGCGCTTCCGATTATCGTACAGTATCCACTTTTCATCACAAGTAATGATTCGATTTAAAATCCCTTCATTATTGTGTCGGTTGAGCAAAGTAACACAGCAGTCGACGCGTGTTTGCAAGTTCGATTCACTCAATTCATGAGGTACCCATCATTCAAGTTTTTTTACTTTCCCGATTTGCTTCAAGTGGATTAATACAGTTTTGTCACTTACCCCGAAGCCTGCAGCTATCTCTGAAGTGCTTTGTGAAGGATCCGTTTCCACAATAGCCTTTAATTCTTCATTATCCACTTTGGTCTCCGGCCGTCCACGGGGTTGGTTCTGAAGGTCGAAATTTTCAGAACGAAAACGTTGAAACCAAAAACGTACCGTGCTTTCTTTTGCGACACCAGCGCCGTACACATCATTAATCCTTAGAGCTGTTTCTGCAGCACTGGTGCCACGGTAGAACTCGTACTCGTAAATATACCGATATTTCATGTTTTCCATTGTGCGGTAATAAGCGACGCCAAAGAAAAAAATAATGAGGAAAAAACAAATGAATGACTGTTTTCAAAACTCAAATGTACCAGCTAAATGAATTTATAAATTTGAATTTGGAATTCTTAACCAAAGAGGAGATATTTCAGATCAAAGTGGTCAGTACGACAAAACGCTAATTTCATATGTAAGGACCCAATATAAAACTATACGAGCGCCATAAAAGACACATGAATTTACAAAAACACATTAATAGTAGTTTCGGTTAGAAATTTGGATAAGCAATGAATTGAGACATTAATATGTAAAGAACTGATAAACTATTTACGCCTGTACATTTTTAATAGCTAAATATTATAAAAAATGTTTTGTTGAAAGATACCGCGGGGAACAATCTTTCTCCTCTCTTTTTTTTGCTACGGTTCTGTCAAAGTCATGATTAATTAGTAATCTATAATATCTATAACAATGAAAAACATGTAAATCGGGCTTGCCTTATCCTGAAGCGCTAGGCACGCCGCTGAGTGTTATGTAACTTTAATTATAAATTGTTTTTTAAGCTTAAATTCCGATCTCAAAGAGCACTGCTGGTTTATCATCAATCACAGATACTTCTTCAACAACAGCAATATCATTACGGGCAAAGTCTGACGACTATGGAAGACTTTTTTAGAGTTTCGCGGTCTGTAACCATTATAACAATAAAGTGAATGGGTTCTAACAGCTTTGTTAATTAATATATTTAAATGAAATAATAAATAAATATATTGGCTTAAATCGAGCAAAAAAACGATCAGGATCTTGTTGCAAAGGTTCCAACGAGAGTAGGGAAATGATCGCTTCTTTGACTTGTTTTTGAGAAACGGTAAGTATTCTAAGTAGCCAACGCGTGGATATTTTTCTTATTCACAAACTTTTAACCATTTCTACAGTAACTGCTGTCATAGGGCATCCTGAACAATACTCTTCGGAGGATGTTCTTCCACGTTTAATTTCGACGCACAATTGTGCAACTGTAGAACACGGTGGACCCAATGTATCTGGAAAATCTTGATTGACTTGTTCCATAATAATTTTTTTTAAGCACAGATATTCGCATAAAAGCCGTATGTCATTGAAATTTTTCCATTTTTGCGAATATGATACAACAAACAACTCCTATTTTTAAAAAACATAAAATAGGTAATCACTAGGGCTCGGATAAATATTGAGTCCTTACATATGAAATTGGCGTTTTGTACGGGAGGAATATAAAGTCAATTTTTTTTTTGTGAAATATATTTCATTAATCAAAGTATGCACCGTTGTGATCTATGCACTTTTGCCATCTCATAGGTAGTTCATTGATCCCTTTACTAAAAAAACCATGGGGGCGAGAATCAATAAACTCTTTGAAGGCGGTTTAGACTGCCGCATCGGAGTTGATTTTTTTTCTGGTAAAAATGGTAATCTGTTGGAGTAAGGTCCGGGGAGTACGGTGGATGTCGCAGACATTCCAATTGTAGCTCATCTAACTTAGTGGTTGTTTGTTGTGCAGTGTATAGTCTTGCGTTGTCGTGAAGCAGCAGTGGCCTAGAGCGATTGACCAATCTCGGTTGTTTAGCAGCTAGTTCTTCCTTCATGGTTTGCAGTTGCTGACAACAGATATCTGCCGTAATTGTTTGGCCAGATTTTAGAAAGCTGTAGTGAACGACACCGGCGCTAGTCCACCAAACACTCACAAGTAACTTTTTCTGAGTCAATTTTCGTTTAGGGCAGGATTTGGCTGGGTTCAGCCATTGCGACGAGCGCTTCCGATTATCGTACAGTATCCACTTTTCATCACAAGTAATGATTTGATTTAAAATCCCTTCATTATTGTGTCGGTTGACCAAAGTAACACAGCAGTCGACGCGTGTTTGCAAGTTCGATTCACTCAATTCATGAAGTACTCATCGTTCAAGTTTTTTTACTTTCCCGATTTGCTTCAAGTGGATTAATACAGTTTTGTCACTTACCCCGAAGCCTGCAGCTATCTCTGAAGTGCTTTGTGATGGATCCGCTTCCACAATAGCCTTTAATTCTTCATTTTCCACTTTAGTCTCCGGCCGTCCACGGGGTTGGTTCTGAAGGTCGAAATTTCCAGAACGAAAACGTTGAAACCAAAAATGTACCGTGCTTTCTTTTGCGACACCAGCGCTGTACACATCATTAATCCTTCGAGCTGTTTCTGCAGCACTGGTGCCACGATAGAACTCGTACTCGTAAATATACCGATATTTCATGTTTTCCATTGTGCGGTAATAAGCGACGCCAAAGAAAAAAATAATGAGGAAAAAACAAATGAATGACTGTTTTCAAAACTCAAATGTACCAACTAAATGAATTTATAAATTTGAATTTGGAATTCTTAACCAAAGAGGAGATATTTCAGATCAAAGTGGTCAGTACGACAAAACGCTAATTTCATATGTAACGACCCAATATGTATTAAAAAATCTAAAATATGTACATGTAATATGGACTGAAAAATTAAAAATATGGGATAAATATGTAGTAAAAATAACAATATCAAAGCAAAAAGCTATTTTTATTGCGAAAAATCAAAAGGTACAAAATTACTCAGACTCTGTATCTGAACATTATTTGATTTGCGAAAAATACGACACAGCAATTACGTATGATTGTCACTCTTCAATTAAAATGGCTGACTGTGTGATGTGAGTGTGAATACATGGGCGGCGCGGGGGCCGGGCCGAGTTTTACTTCGTGGGGCCGAGGTACAGAATGAAACCACAGTACAAGTAAGCATACAGTATTCTATCTTCATACAAACGCTCCCAAACGACGCGCTCGAAATCTCGGCATTTCTCGGCATACGACAGTCGCGAGTGCGCCGCGGTTGTCGTCGTACGGTATGAGACGCTCCCGTGCATTTACTGACTAAATATTATGTCAATCAAGTTTACGAGCATATTGTTCAGTGTATGGATGTTTGAATACATCTATATCGAAACCGGAAATATTTCTCTGTTGCTAATTTGTAGGAAATATATTATCATAATGATCTAGTTAATTTATTGGTGATTTTTAATTATACTGCATACACAATGCATTTTTTTTGTCCATTTCCACCGTACTAACTCACAAACTTTTGAAACTAGAAATAAAATACTAGTAGATTTATATAAATAAAAACTTAATAAATTTGCAATAATATAAAATGAAAAGATAATATGACAATTTAATATAGTACCTATTATCAAATACGTAACCAAGAGAAAGACATTCAGTCCAAGTCGGTAGCCCTATTGCGTGTTTACGTACCGAGCGACCGTAGGTAATTATCTCTAAGACACTGCCGAGATAGAATACTGTTTGCTTACTTGTACTGTGATGAAACAAATTCGCGAAGATAACTACCGTCCTTTTGGCGCGAATTTTTAACGACCGTCGCGTCGGTTTAAAATTTTGAAAATATGGGTTAATATCTTAATTTTTTAATAAAATATGTATTTACGCTCAAAATATGCAAAAATAGGGGAAATTAAATATGTATTTTCTGGATCCAAATATCATAATTAATTAAGAAAAGGACATTACGATCGAAAACAGTCTCAATTAAAAATATGTATTTACATATTAATCCGGACCCTAGTAATCACTAATCAGTTTATTTTCTTTGATATCTAAGAGACAATCCAGTTTTGCCAGCTAGTATTTACTTTTTCTAACTTCCAAAGAGTTTGTATCGTATTCTCATTTTTTTTTTTATTTATTTCCGTATTGGGTATATCAAAATTGAATACAAATATAACAGAAAAATATTTACAAAACAAGAATCTATAGAATTCTTTGTGATTTCCCATTGATATATCAAATAAATTCTTGACCATCGCATATATTCATATCTTCACGTCATATTTCTAACGGAATAATTACTATTAAAGAGAACAGAGCGCCAGACGTCGCGGTCCTTACATACTTCTTCTGAAAAATCTATCATTCTCTTCACACACTTTCGGCGAGGTTTGCAAGTGCTTTTGAAATTTATCATTCATTATTAAATGAATAAATATAATGAATATTTGATCTGTTTATACATACATACATATCCTCACGCTGTATCCCTAACGGGGTAGTCAGCGATCTATTTATTTCGCTCCTAAATATATTAAAGGATCCAAGACAAATCATAGATAAAAAACAGTAACATGAAAAGTAAGGAGTGACATACCATGTAAGGAACAGCACCTCGTATAACGTTGATTTTATTACAATACGTGGTCATAGCGGCAAGTGTTTCGGTCGGGCCGACCGGTCGATACGTCCCGCTGTTCTCGCACGCCGCCCAGTGGCCCAGTCTGATGAAACAATAACCTGCATTTGGTTATAAGCATGCTTTTTGACGTGATAAAATCTATAACCGTAGGCAGTAGCGGATCAAGGATTTTAGTTGGTAGGGGGGGCTTGAACTCAATAAGAGTAGGGCGTTCCGGGATCGTAAAATTTTTCATGGGGGGCTTAGATGCTTTTGGGTGGGGGCTCAAGCCCCTTAGCCCCCCTAAAACCGCTACTGACCGTAGGTGAAAATATCAATAGTATGTAGATGATGGTGTCTAAAGATGTCTCACGAAAAATTTGAGTTTATGTAAAGTCAAATCAATTTATTCAAGTAAACCAAATGCAAGGTATTTTTGAACGTCAAATCTACTTTAGTTCGGTTCGAAAAGAAAATCTGAATACTGAGAAGAACCGACAAAAAACTCAGTCAGGTATCATTTTGTCAACATCATTCTACAATAGTTATTTAAAAATGCAATATCTATAAAGCCAGTAAATGCATATGCAGAGAGGATCATTTCCAGTCTATTGTTGTGTCTTCAATGAAATCGCTAATTTTGTAGTATGCTCTTCCAATCAGTGTGCGTTTAATGACAAGTTTAAATCTCTTTTGTGTTAATTGAGTAATTTCTTGAGGAATTTTATTATAAAAACGAACACAGTTACCCAAAAATGAACCACTTGATTTTTGTAATTTCAAGTGGTTCATTTTTCGAGATTTAATTCACTATAATAGCTAAACACAATATAATTTTATCAATTCGTTGTTACTGAGTATATAGCATGACCTTCTCCACCTCTGCTCTTCGGCTTGTTATCACAAGTAAAACTTAAAACCATGCCTCTTAATACAGTTCATAGTAACATTTATTTTGTTAAGCAGCATTTTGCATAAGTATTTTGAAATTCCAAACTGAAAAATAGTAAACTCTTCTTTTGTAATAATGTTGCTAATGCAAAGCTTATTGAAATATATTTATGTAGGTAGTTCAATAATAATTACTTACCAGAACAATAAGAATCCCAGCCTGCTTCGTGGTATGATTGATTGACATTAAAAGGGTTGCTTAACTTTATGAGATTCACGCCATTTTCAAGTTTTTTGCATTTTCCTTCCGAAAAGAATTCATATAAGCTGTAATGAGAAGCACGAAAATGTACGTAATATCCTTAAACTGAGATAAATAAAATATAGCAAAATATACCTACTACAAAAAAATATGGCATCATCATTATCAAGTACTGCTAATGACCAAAAAAATTAGATGCACGAAAGCTAAGACGAATTTTATTTTTAAAACTAAATTCTTCTTACATGCCAACAAAATATAATTATAGTAATATACAAGATAACACTAAAATCTACTAGTATGTACTAAGTACATATTATATTGCATCAATCAGTGCTCTCATGATTTGGTTTTCTTCTCGTTCCAATAACATCTTAGTTGTCATGCGCCTAATGGTTTTGGCCACATAGTAATCAAATTGTAATGGATGTCTAAATATTAATCACAGTGAAAATAATATCCCTTACTCTGGCAGTGCATTTGATTTCCATACTTCGTCAAAGGTCAGCTTTCTGCCCATTTCATGCGAAATATATTTAGTATCAAATATACTTGGCAATGTTTTGTTTATGTTTTTCTTAAATGATGAATATTTTTTAGGCAAAGGTCCAATGAATTGATTATGGAATAGTACTAGGTCTAAAAAGGTGTTGTGAGCGATTATAGGCTTCCTGTACATTTCCAGCAGTGATACAATCTGTGAGAACCCTAGAAGGTGATTTAAAAGGTTTTCTCTTAGTATTGCTATTGGTGCACTGTTTGCACCCTCCACATAATTATTTCTATATATTAAAATCTGGAAATTACAAAAAATATTTTTATAGACAACAAAAAAACAATAGAAAACAGTTTAAAATTAACAGTTTTATAAAAAAAATATAACATGTAAGTACACACATCAAAAAAGTCTAAGCAACATGTACAATTTTGAACTTTTGAACGATTTTTACTATTGTATTACATTCCTATTTCTTTTATAAATAATAATTAAGCATTTTTTGACGCATTAGTGACTAAAGCAACAAAATCCTTCATTCAATGGTTCATTTAATCACAGTAATTAACAATATGTGTACCGTAACATACGTAGTATAAAATAAAATTAAACTTTTCATGTTTTACAAAATTAAATAATGACATTTTTTTAATTATTTGGTAATTCAATAAAAAGTGTGACCGCCTCTGATGTTTAAAACTTGTCGGCAGCGATTTTTCATTGAATTTATAAGATTGTTTATCTGATCCTGCGGCAATCGGTCCCAATGGAATTTTAACAAGTCTTTCAGTTGTTCGGTTGTCGACACTTCGTCCAGGTTCTCTAGAACACGTCTCTGGAGCATGTCCCATGCGTGCTCGATGGGATTGAGGTCTGGCGATTGTACAGGCCACGGCAATATCTGGATGTTTTCCATTGCCAAGTACTCTCTGGTCCACCGAGCTGTGTGCGAACGCGCATTGTCATGCATCAGCGTGAAATCTGAGCCATGACTTTGAGCAAATGGGTGAACATAAGGCCCGAGGAAATTTTCAACGTAACTTTCAGCATTCATATTGCCATCCACAAAAGTGAGCTCAGTTCGTCTGTACTTCATAATACCCGCCCATACCCTCACTGTGGAGCCACTGTAAGGGTGCACTTCCTGGACGAATCTCAGCCGTGAAGCATTTCCGGGACGACGATACACTCTTACCCTTCTCGTAACCGGGACTCATCACATAATAAAATTTTATCCCATTGCTCCTGGATCCATGTCAAGTGTTCCTTACACCATTCGTTTCGACGGGCGCGATTACCATGGCGTATAGGTGGACACCTAATTAGGTGGCGTGCTCGTAGGCCGTATTCATGCAGCCTATTTCTTACGGTTTGGTGGCTAACAACAACACCACTTGAAAATGGTAGCTTTAAACCTATCTCCCGGGCGGTTAACATCGGCTGACGTCTTGCAGTCAGTTGTATGTATCGGTCCTATCGAGCAGTTGTACTCCTTCCACGTCCTGGGTGTTGCTCAGCAAGATCCCCTGTATTAACGTAACGCTGTCAAAGACGTCAAATCACGCTCCTATTGACACCAAAATGCCGAGACACCTGGGACTGATTTCTTCCCGCCTGTAGCATTCCTACAGTTCTCTGCATTTCATCAGCAGGGAAATGGCGTCGCTTCATAATATAAAAAATGACTCACCACTCAATTTTTTCAAAAACGGTATATCTCAAAATGATAAAAGTGTGATAAATACCAAATTTATCAAGCAACACGTGAAATCGGGGAAAAATAATTAGCTTTTATTTTAATGAAAACAAAACTATTCTATATATATATTCTATTTTTAAAATCAGCCAGTATATGTTTCCAAGAACAAAAAAAAGATTGTATACCAATCTACTTTTCTAAGAAAAAAATAAAGTATCAATTAATAAAACGTGCAGTTTCTATAAATGATGCCTGTTGCTTAGACTTTTTTGATGTGTGTAGTTGTTCATTTTAAATTTGACACAAACAATTTTTTATAACAGAGTAAAAGAATATTATAAAACAATTTAAGAAGTATGTAAGAAAAATGCCAGTGACATAAATGCTGAAAGAATTTCATAAATGTTTAAAATATTTTCAACAGTCGATACTAAATTAATACAATATTATAACAATTAGCAGATTATATAGCTAAAATTACCTTGTTGCTATTACCTAGGCTATCAGTAGTGAGCACATCCGGAAACCGTAGCCTCACCTCATTATGGATTATGTAACGTAGTACAGGATTCTTAACATCCAAATACAATGTTTCTTCTTTGCTGCTCGACAACCACCTGAAGACGAAAGAATAACCATTTTGTAATTACAAAATTATCTTGATAATTTGACCATGTGAATACAACAGACACATAATATACACAAATACACATGTGAATATATATACAAATACATACACATACATTTATTTCCATATCCTTAGGACATTCACTTCGATTTTTTGAACAAAAAACATTTTGTTCACTTATAACAGTATCAAATACTAACAGATTGAAGTCGCTGCTTCCTACCACCGTAGCTTGAGAGAAAGTAAGACAGATAATATAAGATATTTTTTTTATTTTTTTTTTATTTCAAGTATGTGGCTGTGCAGGTCCCACCAGACCTGTATTACGTCGACCATATTGATCTATTGTGATCGCCACTATGTTACAAAACACTACCAAGTCCCACTGCAGCCAAAAACTGCAAGGTATTCCTAGGAGTGATATGCTGAACCTCCTACGGACTCATAAAATACTGGCCGAGGCAGGATCGACGAGTGTGCATCAGTGGTCCGCAGTCACACAAAATGTGAATAGGCGTTTCATTCGCCTCTTGGCAGTACCGGCACGTTTTTGTGTTGGAGAGCCCCATGTTGAACATGTGCTTGTTTAAGCAACAATGACCAGAGAGTTCTTGAGTATCTTAGAGCAACTAAGATACGCAAGTTGCTCCGGCTCATTGCCGTGACACTAGAAGCCATTTTGCGATTATGTGGCTTTATCAGGGCTTTGGAATGGTCCTGACCTGGAATATTCATCCAATACTCGCAAGAAGCTTTGAAACAGGATCTCCACAAAATCAGTTGAAACTGGCTTTCGGGAATACCACAGAAAAGTTCTGGACCAATTAATGTGATTTTGATGCCGGCCCTTGCGAGTAGTTCGTCGGCATTTTCATTGCCTACGATGCCCGCATGGTCAGGAACCCATCTTAGGATCACTCTGTTTTTATTTCCCAGTGTTTAAAGTAGTCACGCAGTTATTAACTAGCCTAGATGTGATTACACTCGAGGCCACCAAAAGAGCTGCCTGACTATCAGAGTGTATGAATATTATGAGATATATTGATGATATTAAGATAGGCCCAAATTCGAATACTTTGGACCTAGTTCGTGAATAAAGTAGATTAGAGAAGACTTATGCGAAAATTAATAATCAAAGGCTAAACATAGGTGCAAAGGTCAGTAATGGTGCTTTAAGTAACTTTAAGTAATGATACCTTATGTATTATAATTTCAATATCTTATATTTGATAGTGGATATGCGGAGAGCTGTGGGGGTGGTCACAGTTCAAGTGACATATCATTAAATTATGAGCAGTTGTAGGTGATCTCATAAGTTGTTTAGAGATTACTGGACTGTGCATAGATACAAAGAAAAATACATACTTTGAAACTTGAGAACAGTATAGTTGTAGTTGTTTTTCTTCTTCAATTTCCAAGGTCTGAATGAGGTTATACAATAATGTATTATCTTTCATTTGCTGACGTATTTTATTTTCTTCGACCTTACTTAAATATGGAAGACCTTCATATATGAACTGAAATAAAACATGTATTCAATAATAATTATATTAATATGTGAAGCAAAAACTTCGGATCCCTTCTTAAGAGTATTGCACGAACAGAGGAATGTGCTTCAGCATGATAAAGGTTTATAAGTAGAAGTGCAGAAAGCTAAAATTTTTATGTAATATGTGTTATAAATACATTAAATTAAATGAAAAAACTCAGTTTACATTCATACTGCCAATGTCAAACTCATAATAGTTTGCGATCAAATTTTATACAATCTCACCCATGAGTAATGGCCAAATTATTCTGATTATTCATAAAAAAATGTAATAGAAAATTTAAAAAGAGGGGTCGTATCTTCAATAGTTTTTCTGTAACTGAATTTTTTGTCTTTTTAGTTGCATTAGTGACTTTGCTTTATATTTTTTGCTATATCTCCGAAGTTATTAGGTTGATTTTGATTCTGTTTGTTGTTTCTAAAGGCTTACGAGGTACTTTATTGATTGAATTTATATGTTCATTTAACATTTCATTAAATTTTAAGAAAATCGGACAGTCATATTTTTCCAAATGAAATATTAATTATTTAAAAAAAAATCAGCTATGTCTGTAAAATGTCCCATTAACATTTTTTTTGTTCATTATTATTTACTACATAACAGCTACAAATTTACAGAACATTGTGTATAATCTTCTTGAATTAAACAGTCGCACAGAGTAGAGATTGTCACAAAAGAGTTTTTATTACAAGTTTATATTTATATTCACAACCTAATTTCGACCATCGGGCGACCTCTAGTTTTAATTAGTCAATTAAAGTGTAAATATATTTAACACTTTTATAGTAAAAATCTTTCATATAAAAGATTCAATGTAGAGAAATTTTAGCACACTGCGATAAAACTATAAAAACACGAGATCTGCTGGAAGAGTTACAGTAATTATCTCTCTTTACCTTATTGAAATTAAACTTGTGCCTACAAAGAAATCTAAGTGTTGATGCCTGAAATATAAATGATTGATCAATGTCGCCAATACTCTGCGGACACAAATGGAAAGTGTAGCCTTTAGCTATAAAAGTATCATGATCCCTATCATATTCAAACATAGTTAGACCTATTTGGGTCATAATCATTTTGCTTATTTCGGTTTTTAGTTTGTCGTATCTCTCTTCATTTGTATCAAATAATCTGGAAAGACAAAATTAAATATTAAGGGATTTTTTATTCTTATATTAATAATTCCAACAAATAAGCAATGATATTAATGAAAGTTTTTAATGAAATAAACGCATGTTGTCCAAGGCCGGGTCAGGAAAAGGTTTAAGCCCGTAGTCTATTGTTTTTTATATATAATTGACAGAAAATAACTAGAAGTATTTAGAAACAAAATTAGAAACTATAGAATTAAGCTAAAGCATTATACTGCTTACCTATATTTAAAACATTCTCCAGACAATATAGCTGTAAATTCAGCATCAAAACCAATAAAACATGATTTCTTTATATCTTTAGTTATGTTATCAAAGTGCTCTATGAAATTATCTTTTGTGATCTCCATATTTTAATGGAGACTAATCTATAACTACAAATTACAATTTTGATAAAAAATTTTGTAAAAAGCGCACAAAAACAAGGTAACACAAGGGTAGAAATTAAAGTACGCGGCACAAAGTACTTTATTGTATGCTCAAATAGAGAACAAACTCTGGGCCTCAAGTGGGTAACTGCATAACTAATGCCATCTGTTATGCAAAGTTGGAACTACCACACGTAAATATATAAAATGTAGGTATACATAAGCTTTATTTCAGATATTTAATGGGAAATAAATGAAAATTTATTTTAAATGGAAGTAATTGAAACTTTATTACAATAAATATTCTTTCTTCTGGCGATTTCATGATGATAAATAATACTGCGTAGTATTTTCTATTTTATAGATAACATGTTACCGTCGTAGCACTGTCGTTCACATCTCACATCTATTACTACATTCACGAACTGTTTAAACTAATTATCTACGTGATATTATAAACTCATTGCAATGACGTGAACATAGGACAAGAGAGAAAAAAGAAAATAAAAAAAGTAAATAAATAATGATAATGACAACAGATAATCTATTTTATGCGACGATCACAGACTATTAATGTATTAGCGTACAGACAGTAATCTTGCAGGCGAAGAAAATAATGTTACGACAGGGTTAAGGGGGGGGGGGGGGGGGGGGAGGGGGGGAGATGCAATACACTAGACGCGGCTATTTTGTAGAATGGCATGTATAAAAAGGCAGTCTAGGCATAACATCGCAATATTTATTCCATTCAGTATTGTTTATCTATCATTTGTATGCTACTTATGTTGAAGGCAAATAGATACATTATTATTATATAACTCGTCATAACATGCACTCGCACAAAAACAAGGTGATTGATAATTTTGATGATTTTCAAATCGTTTCATGGAACATGACAATATGAGAAAAAAACTATACTTTTATTTTATTGCGCTTAACAAAATATGTCGTTTTATACCAGTAGGAAATGCAACGAAAAATCCGCCACATTCAATCTAGCCAAGGACGGAACTGTAGCGATTTCATAAGTAAATATAATTTTTCAGAATCGTATCACAAAATTGATTTACCCAACTCATCATAACGTATTTCGATTCATTCGAATATGTTGCAATAACTTGTTCATCATTCTAGAAAATCATATCGTAATGTTTGTCATACAATAATTAACCTTGAATTGGTTTAAATTCGTACCTTACAGTTTTTATTTGCCGAATCGTAAAAATTGTGACGTAACCGCGCTCCCTAATGAGACTATATTTTTAGCTAACATTTAATTATAGAAGCGTTACAAACAAAATTACAATTCTAGTACATCGGACTCGCAGCTAAGAATATTTTCATAGCGTTATGGATTTTTTCTGTGAATATACCAGCCTGTGACCACGACAAATTTTCAGTGTTGCCAAGAAAAGTAAAAAATATACATTAAAAAACCTCAAGTTAATAATTATCTTATTGCTGAACTCGATGTACGAGTTCTTTTCATAATAATTAATTATTATAATAACTCTCTATTGCAATAAAAAAATATTTTTTGTTTGTAACCTACGCTGCCATCTATAATGGAAAGTTAAAATTTAATTTTCATTCGACTAAATTAAAAATCAAACAAAATCGTAGATTTAGAACACAGTCAGTGTTCTTCCTAATTTAGTATGGTTGTTATTTTGTTATTACCTCGTTCGTTGTACTGAGATTAATCGTACTGGTACGCGGTGAGTACGGGTTTATTATGAAATATGAATGTCAAATTATTTTTATTTACATTTCTTAAGGCATTGGTAACAAGACCATCAGCCTAATGACGTAACTTCTGGAGAAACACCGACTGTCTCTAACACTCCTCTAGTAAATTGATAGCAGGCTTTATTGGAGTTAAAAAGGACTTTTTGGAAGAGCGCGAAAACTTCAGCTACATATGTTTATTTAGATCTCCTCCATTCTTTTCACTAACACAGAACTTTAAAACACAATATGCTATCACTTTTGTACTTTTTAACTCCTAAAAATGTAAAAAACAGAAAATCTAAATAAAATGACAACCTCACTTCTCCCGTTCCCGCCAAAAAGTCGCTTGAATGTCAAATGTTAATCCGGTGCACAGAATAAATATACTCCAATCCAGTGACAATTGACCAAAGAGAATATAATCCAGGGGGAGGCACATTTCGACTGTCTACAATAATCACAGAACACCAGCGCTACTGGTGATTAAAGAAGAAACTAAAATTACAAAAAAAACAGCCATCTCGATCTGTCTGTCAAATGACAAAAGTCAATTGCAAACATTTATGAACTTGATGTTTTTTTTTCTATCAACTCTGTCTAACGGATCACTCAATAAGTTGTCCTGATTTTCAGTTTCAATAAAGTCAAAACCAACTCAAGATACACTCATCGATGGCGAATGACGATTTGTCCGTACAAAATTTTTTTTGCATGGTCAAACCATTTGGTCGCCATCAATCAGTGTCTCGTCTTCAACGTGTAACATATAATATATACAAATAGGTACGCAGAACGTGCCCGTACTTATTTAAATTATGTATGACTTGACTTTAGTTCACTTATCAATCTCTAGATGGCATTACTTTCAATATATGCCGATTTAACTGCGGAGTTGCCAATCCTTTCCTTTTTCAATAATTACCATATTCTTTTTTTTTTAGTACGTTTCTCCCTTAGGAGGGAAGGTAAAGAGCTCTTTACGCGCCCACATAACTGATGTCTTCAGTACAAAATGGATAAATAAACTAAGTCCCTAACACTTCTCCAGTAAAGTGATAGTATGGTTTACTGAAGTTACAAGGGACTTTTTGGAGGGGTGCGAAAACTTTAGTTACATTTGTTTATTTAGATCTCCTCCATTCTTTTCACTTGCACAGAACTTTAAGACACAATATAATAGCACTGTTGTACTTTAAAACTCCTAAAAATGTAAAAAATAGAACATCTAAATAAAATGACAACCTAACTTCTCCCATTCCCGCCAAAAAGTCTATTTGATTAATCACTATGAAAGTCAACATTTTTTTTATATTTCTTAAGACATTGGCAATCGAGCCATCAGCCACGTCACGTAACTAAGAAAACACTGAATTGATTGTTATAAATTACTAGCTGATGCCCGTGAGTTCCTCTGCGTTTTTTTATTTTTAAATAGCCTATGTACATCACTGGGGCTTAATCTGTCTTCATACAAATTTCGTCACAATCTGATAAACGGTATGAAAGCCCGTAAAATACGAACAAACAAACATTGCATTTTTTATATTAGATAACTAGCTGGTGCCCGTGACTTCGTCCGCGTGAAAGTTGGTTTTATTACACACTTGTAACAGGCGAGCAGCAAAATTAAATTTTTTCTTAAATGACGATAATTTTTTTCACTGTCATCCGATTTCAATGAAACAAAGCCTAAATGTTGTTGTTGTTCAGTAGTTTCAGAGATTAGCGTGTACATAAGCGGTTTCTACTGCTTTACTACATTAAAATTATATTTAAATTGCGATAACTTTTTTCACTGTACTCCGATTTCAATGAAACAAAGCCTAATTGTTGCTCTAAGCTGAGATTGATCTACCTGTGATAATCTTAAAAAAATAAGTTACATAGTTTTGGAAATTAGCGCATACATACACGGTTTCTACTGCTTCACTTTATTAAAATTATCTTTAAATGACAATAATTTTTTTCACTCTCATCCGATTTCAATGAAGCAAAGCTTACATGTTGCTATAAGCTAAAGTTAATCTATCTGTGAAAACCGCAGGGAAATTTATTTAGTAGTTTTGGAGATTAGCGTGTACACACAGAAAGAAGGACAAACATTTTAGAAAATGCTATTTTGTGTTTTGTTACTCTTATTTTAAAGCCCGCACTCATTTTTTGATAGATTTATTCCAAGTACGGAACTCGTAAAGCACATATCTCAAATTTGTTCTTTCTTATAGTTAAGTAACATGTTATCACTAACACCAATAAATACTTGCTGCAAGCGAAATGTCAAATCCTTAAATCGGTTTAAATAGTTGGTGCAATCCATGTGCAATCCACCCTAAGGATAGTTGGTGCAAGCGAGAAGCAAATTCCTTAAATCGAGTTTAAATAAGTAATTGGTGCAAGTCACCCTAATTCTAACACTCCATAAAGTGCTAGTAGGCTTTACTGAAATTAAAAATGGACTTCATGGATGAACGCGAAAACCTTATGCATTTTTTTCGCTTACATAGAAGTTGAAGCACAATATATTATCACTTTTAAAACTCTCAAAAATGCAAAAAATAGGAAATATTAAATGCTAATTAAGGTGATATTCCACTGGGACAAAGTCAAATCTGAACCTGTGGATTACCACCCTTAGACCTGTCTTCGATGGTATTCCTACTCATCTTTGTCTTATTTATTATTTATTTATTTATTGTTCCTAAGGCATTGGTAACAAGACCACCAGCCTAATGACGTAACTTTTAGAGAAACATTAACTGTCCCTAACACTCCTCCAGTAAAGTGATAGTAGGCTTTACTAAAGTAATAAGGACTTCTTGGAAGAGCGTGAGAACTTCAGCTACATATGTTTATTTAGATCTCCTCCATTCTTGTCACTTACACAGAACTTTAAAACACAATATACTAGTATCACTGTTGTATTTTAAAACTCCTAAAAATGTAAAAAATAGAAAATTTAAATAAAATAACAACCTCACTTCTCCCATTCCCGCCAAAAAGTCCATTTTTGTCTTTGTCCAACATTGATTTGATCTTATAAATTGTACTAGCTGTGCCCGCGACTTCGTTTGCACGGAGAATTTTTTCGTGGCTTACCCGGATTAGATTAGATTATATGTACATGTGCGTAGTATGTTTAAAGATTGTTTTTGAGAAAAACACTATATCTAGCCTACGTCTGTCTCCGAGAACATACTATCTCCGTACCAAACATCATAATTGCTTCGGGCAGTTCAGCATTTTCCATTCAAAGTTTACTTATCTATATCTTAATATATCTATATCTTAATCAGTTCAACGGTTTAGCATTTCCCGTACGATTCGTCCCCCTCCCTTCCGTCCTCCTTTTCACATTATTTTGATAAAAAAAAGTAGCCTATGTATTTTTGATAAAAAAAGTTTTATCACTGCACCTATCATTACCAAGATAAGCATTTCCCAAATAAAGTTTCATCCCGCTTTTCACCCCCTTGAGGGTAGTTTTTTAATAAAAAATTAGCCTATGTCCGTTCCCATGTGTCAAACTATATCTATGCTACATCATAATCAGTTCAGTAGTTTAGCATTTCCCGTACAGTTTCGTTTTTCACAGTAATGAGTAAGGAGTGTACGGAACACTTTGAAGGGATCGGACTGATATTCTTCTAATACTTACGTACCTACTGATAGAGCGACGCACGAAAGTCGCAGTGCAGCGGATGGCGAAATCAAAGAACTGAACAAAAAATGTTACAGACTACGCGAGTGAAGCCGCGGGTATAGTAGTATATATAAGCTAGTATAAAACAGAAACCAAACATATTTTTTATTCCTATGATCGACAAGAAATCAGAAGTAAAATATTGAGCATTAGTTGTTCTGTATCGCAGTGTTATTCGTATACGCAGTTCACTGGTCTGCGTTTGACGGAGTCGTGGTGGTTTAATTAAAAAAAAACGTAATCCATACTTCAATACTAATATTATAAATGAGAAAGTTTGTCTGTCTATCTGCTGTGTTGTCACGGCTAAACCGCCAGCCCGATTTTTGGCACGGATATACTTTGACACCACGGGACATACCGGACATAGGATACTTTTTATCAAAAACCTACCCCTAAAGGGGTGAAAATGGGGATGAAACTTTGTATGGGAAAGGCTAAACCGCTGAACCGATTATGATGAACTTTGGTACAGAGATAGTATGTGCCCGATAACAAATGTAGGCTATTTTGTTTTTCAAAAAATGCCATGTGGTTTTCGTGTATGTTACATGAAATACCTGTACCTATATGTGACATCATCATAATTCCAATATGACAGATGCTCCACGGTAGGAAGTAACTTTTTGTTTAATATATCCAGCAAAATGGGTATCAAATGACATGGATTACGCAGGAGAAGGTTTTTGTACGTTATGCGACGTGCGGCTATGCAACACATGCTGGGTACTCGGCGAAGATTACTTTTTTGAATAAAGTGATAATGGGTGATATTTTTGAGGTTCCTCGGAGAGTTAATTATGACAAAGAAGTCTATTTTCAAATCCGAGATGGCGCATATTTTGAATGAAATGACATGGATATAATTTCCGAGCCTTCTCGGGGTGCTTATAACAAAAATGACATCTATTTTCAAATCTGTGATGGCGGACATTACTTTTTACAATAAATTGATATGAGCATTTTTTTGAGGTTTCTAGTGTTCTCGGGGATTAAAAAAATGACGTTGATTTTAAAATAGGACGAAGGACATTATTTATTTTAAGTAAATTACAGTGACATCATTTTCAAACTTGTTTGGGCTGTAGAAATCGAAAATGACGTCGATTTTGAAATCCAAGATGGCGGACATTATTCTTTTAGCAAAATGATATCATTTTTGAAATTGCTCCCGGTGCAGATTACGAAAACAAAAATCTATTTTTAAATCTAATCGTACATTAAAATCCTACCTAAAGTAAAGTATATATAGTTAGTTAGGTACATAGTTAGGCGGTATACTTAGTAAAGTAAAGTAAAATAGATCCATACTATCCATATCCATACTTTCATACAAGTAAGTATTATTTAAGCAAAAGTATGTTTGTCTGTCTACTACGTTTTCATAGTTAAACCGCCGGACCGATTTTCATGAAAGGAGGTGTAATGATAAGGCACTTTATCGGGCCCCCTAAATCATATTTTGAAGTACATATGTTATCTAGATAATTCTTATTTTTTTTATAATATTGTATAAAAGATAAAAGGTTTTTAAAAATGCATACATACTTTTTGTGTTACTTGCCGATCATGTACAGACACAGAGCGCAATCGAGTAACAAAATACTTTTACATGTTATGTGGTGCACAATATATAAGACACAATATACATAAAGATTATCGTGTTGCTACTGTGTGCTGTTGGTAAAAAGTAAATGAATTGAATTTTTGATACGTTATAAAAATTCAATTCATTTATTTTTTGACCGATTGACTGATTTTATTATATTTTCTTTCCAGACTTCAACTTAGCCCCCAATCCTCTCTGAGTAGTTAGAAAAACGGGACGTTGAGTTGCGGAATCAGGTAACATTTCGATGCGACGTTCCGCCAAGTGTTCCCCGCGAGCATTAGCGACCCAGCGCTGCGCTTCTACCAGCCGGTCGCTTTATTTACTTACTTTTTGCTGGACATAGTGGCATTTTTGTTATAGGTACGTAAAATAAATCGAAAAAATGCCGTTTCACTTGTCACTGATTATTTTTCAAGTTTTAAGAATTATCCTATTACAAGCATTCGGAGCGTCGACGAATAAAGTAGGAACTCTTCTCGCTATGAAAATTGCGTCGAAAATGCTGCAGTTGGATGGTCACATCAAGTACAAGAGGACTCTATATATCACGATAATGATTTGTGCACCTATTACAAGTGTGCTTTGTGAACATAAAGCCGACAATTATGATTTTAATTAGTATATTTTGTCACTATATTCTCATCACTAGTAAAGTAAACATTCGCCTCAAACATAAAAGTAGAGCGAAGACTGATGTTTGTAAATCTGAAGAGTAGTTCTACAGACACGATACTCAAATGGAAGAAAATCAAATCTATCCATAAAGGGATAGAAAGGGGGATAAAACTTTGTACAGGAAACGCTAAACTGGTGAACCGATTATAATGTTTAGGACGGTGATAGACTTTTTAAAGAAAAAGACAAAGGTTAGTTTTTGCAAAAAACTATCCAAAAGGTGGTAAAGGGAAACCTTAACCCGGAGATATCACGGAAAAATTTTCTACGCGGACGAAGTGGCGGGTACAGCTAGTAAAAATAATTTAAGATATTTTTAAACGACTTCAAAAAAAGGAGAAGGTTCTCAATTCGTCTGTGTTGTTTTTTTTTGTATGATTGTTACCTCATAACTCCGTCATTTATGAACCCATTTCGAAAATTCTTTTTTCGTGTGGTAGGTAATACTTCAGAGGTGGTCCCATTTAAATTTCACCGATATTGGAGCTTGGACTTCGAAGATACACTAGATAACACGACCTGGTTATAACCTTTATTTATATTGACGATTCTCTTGTATATCGTTACGCTCCGGAATTAGAATGAAGTTAATTGCAGACCTGCCTTAGATATTTATTTAGGTCAAGATCACTCAAAAGGCAGAAATAAATTTTTTTTATTAAAAAAATTAAACCGCCTTCAAAAAAAAAACACTGAAAATTATAAAATAACTATCTTTTACTAATAAAACTCAAGTACAATTAAAATAACTTTATAAATACGATACACATACCTACATAATTAAATTTGACGGTTATTGAAGTCGGTGCCAAATCAATGTGCAACAACATAAAGTCTATTAGTTTGGTGGGCTTGGCACCGACTTCAGTAACTGTAAAATTTTATTATATAGGTATGTGTATCGTATTTATAAAGTTATTTTAATTGTATTTGAGTTTTGATTAGTAAAGAATAGTTATTTTATGCTTTTCAGTGTTTTTTTTGAAGATAAAATTTAGGTTAGGTTTAGGGTAAGGTTTAATTTTTTAGATAATATAGTGGTTATATTCCCTTTGCGGGAAAATGAGTCACCTACGTTATATTTTGGGTGTAATATAGGTCGATTGTTGATGAGTAGTATATAGTGGGTGGTAATATTTTGTATTATTATTTTCTATGTAATCGCTGTTCAATTTTCATAACAAGTAGCTAAAATTATGATAATACGAAAAAGCTCCAAGTAAAATGTATAAGTATTGGGTTTTATTTCTCAAGATATTCAATTAATATTTTAAGAATGGAACATGATTTAAAATGTTCCTTTATGTGTTCAATTGTTTAATGTTAATGACGAAACACTAATTATAGTTATCTATGAACATGGAAAGTCAGATTTCGGGCCCATCTGCTCTGACGCCTAGAGAAATAATATATTGTGGTAGTCGGATTTGGCACATCCGGTCCCAATTAGAATAATTTCATCTTTGCAAGATTTTGTCTAGAAAGGCATTATTATCGTTGTAATCAGAATCTACATTTTAATTTATAAAATTTAAGCAGTTTAAGAAAAGCAACGCGGCAATGACAATGAAAAGTCTTCTACTCCCTCTAATATCATTATTCCATTCGAGTTGTCTTGATAATTAAGTCTCGATCGTCCTTCCATCTTCCATACTTGTTCTGTTTTCAGAGTTATTGTTATTAATAAGTACCTTACAATTTATATCATAACTAGCTGTACTCGCGACTTCGTCTGCTCGGTACATTTTTCGTGGCTTACTCGAATTTGATTAAATTACATATACATGTACACAAATATTTTATGTTCAAAGATTGTTTTTGAAAAATGTCTATGCATAGCCTACATCTGCAATACTATCTCTGTACCAACATCATAATCGGTTCAGCAGCTTCACATTTCCCATACAAAGTATAATTCTCTTTTTCACCCCTTTAGGACCAGATTTTCTATAAAAAAAGTAGCCTATCTTTTGCGAAATCACATGTTTTTACTATACACCAATTTTCATCAAGATCGGTCAAGCCTTTCTTGAGTTATAAAAGGACATACAGATAGACGAATAGACAAACAGACAAAAATTGAAAAAAATGGTAGAATTGAAATAAGTGAGTGATAAAACGAATATTAATCACAAAAAAATGGACAAAAATGTTGTATTTACAGACAGACACTACTGATTTATAGATAAGTTATAATACCCCTGTTTTATTAAGTTGTCGAATATCTTTGCTTTACATTTCTTTGTCGAAGCCAAATTTAATTTGCCAAAAAGGTATACAAATCTATTAGATGAAATATAAAACTGGTGTAATAAAATGAGGCGATCTTTTCGAAAAAAAAATTAATTGCATTATGTATTCAAGGTTAGCGATTTATATTATGTATTACTTTATATATTTTAATGCATTTATTAAGTAAATGAAATGTAAAACTTATTTACCTTTTTGGAAAACTATGTAGAAACATATTTGCCGGAGATATGCAGAATTCCAAACAATTATGTTAGCGTAAGTAAACATTGCGATAGTCAAGGTTTACTTACTCAACTCTTAAGTCAGTAACAGCGTTTTCATTTTGTATTTTTAACTGCCATTTCGTAGTAGTTAAGTAGGTGGACTTTTGAGAACAATGTTACACAATAATTGTATAATGGTGAGAGCACTTCCCAATTGGAGCCCTGCTCTGAGAGATCTGATCGGTCTGATGGTGCACTTTGATGTTGCAAAATCGGCAACTCGTTTCTGGCCAGTCCAGTCGCCACTCGATTGTCGACTCGTATAGTCGCGCTTAACACGATTTAATTCTTACTCGGACTAATAGCTTAGCAACTTTTCTTATCGTATTATAGCAACCATGTAATGCTTTATTTTGTGAATGTAATCGTATTATTAAGGTTAATATCAGTAAGTGTGAAGATTGTGTGAATGGGCCACTGTCGTACAACAATTTTACTGTAAAATATGGAATCTGAAAAGAGTTTAATTGAAGTGCGAAATGCACCAATGCAGAAACCTAATTACATGTTGATGTCCTTGCAAAGGATATTTGTGTTATGTGTCATTGTAGCAAGTGTTATTGTTGTCGTTTATTACACACCGATGCCAGGTAAATATTTTTAAATATTTGTTTATTTTTCGTTATTAAAAAAAATTGAAATTTAATTAACAATAATTGAAACATTTTACATTTTGAAATTGTGTTTATGTTTTAAAACACTCATACCGAGGATATAATATTATATAGTGCCTTGATAGCGTTATGGTTAGAGTATTTGCTGTTTTAGCTGCAGGTCGTGGGTGCAATTCCCGCTAGATCAATGTAAGAAATCGTTTTTTTAAATTCTCTTGGAGTCCGGTTGCTACCGGGTATTCGCATAGTTCATTCTATGGTAGCCAAAGCGTAAGCCTAGTGTTTCCAGTTTGTGGTCACACAACTGGTATAATTTTCTGGTGATTATTATTATGAGGAGCTAGTACGAAATAGATAATATTTTTCAAAAAATCTGTAAATAAATTACTAATGTTTTTTAAAACACAATATGAATTGTATTATGTATTAAAATAATGACTTCTGTTGCAGAGGAATATTTTGAGAACTGCGACCGAGAATGTAACGAACTGGATTGGCCAATGATATGTCGTGTAAAACTCGTTATTGAGGTTTACAAAACCCTTAGCAAGTGAGTTATAATCATCACGATATTGATATATTATTATTACGTAAGTAAAAATTAATCGCTATGAATAACTGATTCGTTTTTTACAGATCCTGTGGCAGTTGCACTGAAAAGGATGCTGAGCAATGTCCTCCGATGTGTATATCTGCAGATGGTCGTGAAAGAGGTGTACTCTCGGTCAACAGACAGTTGCCCGCTCCAGCACTACATGTGTGTCAGAACGATATTTTGGTTGTGGATGTAGTGCATAGAGCACCAGCTCACGCATTAGCAATGCATTGGAGAGGGCAACCCCAAAAAGAAACACCATTTATGGACGGAGTTCCAATGCTGACACAGTGTCCTCAACCAGCATACACAACCTTTCAGTATAAGTTCCGTGCATCGGCAGTTGGAACACATATGTATCACGCCCATTCAGCTGCCGATGCTGCTGACGGTCTCGCTGGCGCATTTATTGTGCGTCAATCTCCACGGACGGATCCTTTAAAAAAATTGTATGACCTAGATAACACTGAACATACCATTTACGTGGCTGAATGGGGTCATTCAATGGGTCCTCTCGCCGGACTCACTTCAAAAGTTCCTAATGCGGAATCGCTTCTTATTAATGGCAAGGGTAATACACTAGAATCTCCTCATACACCTTTATCAACATTTAAAGTTGATTTTGGTAAAAGATACAGATTTCGACTGGCTTATGGTGGTGGATCTAAGAGCTGCGCAGTGAAATTCTCAATTGATGAGCACATTCTAAAACTTGTTGCTCTAGATGGACATATAATAAAAGCAGTGGATGTTGATTCGATTGAATTAGGGAAAGGGGAGCGTGCTGATTTTGTGTTAGAAGCTACAAGACCAACTGGTGTCTATAAAGTAAGGGTTGTAGCAGATAAATTCTGCCAAGAAGGTTTAGAAGGAGCGGGTGAGCTAATTTATGGAAAAAGCAATAAAGTATTACATGAAACGACAGACACTCAAGTGCATCGTGAATTTACAACACTGACCAGTGAACAGTGTAATCGAGAAAATGTGTTGTGTTTAAACAGTGTGCACGCGGCAGATAAACTTACAGAAGAATTAGTCGGTGCTGTTGATCACACTATTTACGTGCCTTTCAACTATTCAACGAGACAAATTTCTTCTAAACGTGTTGGTGAGTAAAAAATACCCATCTGTTTTATCGTACCCGTATTATAATCCCATATTATCTATAATTAATAATACAAAGAGAAATAATTTGATTGTTTATTTGTAATGGATAAACTTAAAAACTGTTCAACCGATTTCAAAAATTTTTTCACAAATAGAAAGTTACATTATCAGAGAGTAACATGGGTTGTTTTTATTTTCAAAAAAAATTCTGGACGTGCGATACCGCGGTGGATCGCTTGTTTTTTTTATAATGGAGTTGCAGTTTGATTCAAATACTGACTGTGTGGAGTGAATAATTTAACAATATATACTTACATGACGTTATACTATTTGATAAATGTGGTGGGACAGAGCATCAGGGTATCATCATCATTATATTAATACGTGAAGCGAAAACTTCGATCCCTTTTTAAGAATATTGTGCGCACAGAAGAGTGTGAGATTTGGCATAGTTAAAGTTTATAAGGAGAAGAAGTACAGGAAGCTAAATTCATTTTTAATAAATGTTACAAATACATTAAATTAAATTAAATAAAACACTCATTGTTTACGTTCATACTGCTAAAGTCCGAAAGACAGTCAATATCAAATTCATAATAGCGTTTGATCACAGATTTATCACTATAGATATACTCTTTCACACGTCACAAATTATTGGACTGAAAGAAATATATGGCGTAAGCCTTTAATAGAAAGGGATGAGAAGCGGGAATATTTCGTCTCTTCGTCTCGTCCGAATATTTCGTCTCTATCGGTATGCTCAACGTTTCAAGACTGTTAAGCTGTTGTATTTGACAGACGTAAGAACCAAACGAATCTTCTTTTATTAGTACTTTTAAGTTTTTTAAATTATTTTTAAACTTTTAACTATTTTATTATTGAAGCGAAAGGTTAATATAATTTTTTTGTAAATAGATGTGAGATAGAGACTCTTTTGGGTGTGATGGTAGAATGCAGAATTTTAAGCTCCTTCTAACCGTACCGTACGGTCGAATTTTGACCAGCGGGCGACCTTAGTGAGAAAATAATTTCTTGAAACCACATTTGGGGGTAAAGTACTAGATTGTGATAGATTCTTATATGCCGTTGGCCGATTTTAATTACCTATGCGGGAAGATACAAGTAAACTCAGTCGGTGATTTTCATAGGTATTAGATACCTATTTTATTTTTACACCCAAACCGCTATGTGTGGAAGTAAATAATATAACAATTAAATGAGATATCTACTGTCTAGTCTAGTGGTATATATATCTAAGCATATATATTATACCTATTAAAGATCTCTTTTAAGTTGATGTGGAGGATGTTTAAATAATTTTTCCAGTTCCAATTATATAAATCAGTGTTTAGTTTTAATGGTATCTTAATATGAATGTTAGAGAATGTACGTGAGTGTAAAGGGAGTTTACCATAATTAATTCACTGTATACTGATTTTCCTCTTCGTTGACGTAGATACTTCGTTTCTCATGCTAATTTTACCGCTAATAAATAACCGGTTTTAATTATTTTTAGAATAATCTGTGTTGATGGTAAAAGATTAGAGTGTTAAATCACTGTTCTTAATTTTTATTTATTACAACTTAAACAAGAAACTTTTCTTGTTTTGCCACTAAATATAAAATTAAGGCAGTTAAAATCAGTTAAGATATATCAAATTTTACGGTGTACTGAATAGATAATTGAAAATTTGTTTCAAGGCGGAAAAACAAAATTAATTTCTCAAAATAGATCGAGTATGTACAATTAACACATATTATTTTTTCTATTTTTTAATTGTGTCATTTTAAATTTACCTACAAAATATGTAGGTATTATTAATATATATATTATTAAGCATACAATTTGATTATTCATTATAAAATAATTAATAGTAGCAATTATTAGACACATATTTATACTTTTTAGCAATTATTAGACTTATGTTTTTGTGATATAGGGAAAAGGGGTCAGCTCATTCCCCCTACCCTGCTCTGAAATATGCCTGTTAGTTTAAAAACAGTGTTTCTGCATTTCTAATAAACTGTGATAGATACAAGTAAACTGTTCTGAGTAAATTGGAATTACATTCGCAGCATAATGAGATAATAATTTAATTTGTAACGTTAGATATATGAGAGTGTTGTTTGTGAGCGAATGTTGACGTTAGAACATGTTTGGTCATCCATTAGCCAATGTGGGACATGACCACGAAGGTCGTTCTTTTGTTTTATTATTTCTTTATTTCACGGCCAGTTACACATGTTTCAGCGGTTAAGTGACACGATATTGCGAGTTATTTTTTATGAGGCAGGAAGTAGGACAGAGGTTTATGGATAAGAAAAACTGTATCTAGTAAATAACTACGTACGTATATTACATACATTAATAAATCTCATTATTTGCTGTTCTTCACGTTATAAATATCACATATTGTAGATATCTTAGAAATATAATGTTACAAACATGATAGGTATAGAATGAAAGTGAGAGAAGTGAAGGCTTTGTACAGAATTATAGGTAAGTAATGAAGAGGCTTCTAAAAGTTGTCAGTGCTATTAATTGCTGCCAGTCAAAACAACTATATACCATACACGCGAGATACCCAGTCACGTCAATTTAACGTTACAACCGTTATTACATAATAACAAATCTAACTAAAGTCTGTGTTAGTGGGTCATTCTTAGATAGATATTATGTAATCCGAATCTTGTGTTTGATAGCGTTTAGTTACACGAAAGTTTAAAGAGACAGTTTTTTGAGAAAAATACTAGGTAAGTATTGTTTGTCCTTTAGTCACATTGTGTTATACTTAATTTTATTGTAATATTTTTTGATTTTTACGTTACATTAGTAGAAAGTAATATTTAATGTTACGGTATAATTGTATTGCGGAGACGACCGCAATAAATAAAATAATCGGTGTTATAATCACGTACACAGTATAACCGCAAGCGTTTTGTCTCGATTGCTTTATCTGAGTAATTTGCGCAACAGACATATTGAATAGACGGTATAGACGCTGTGTTACATTGAAGACATGTTGCTTGAAAGTAGAGAATATGAAAAATTGAATTGTTTTGTTGCTTGATCTTCAAATTGCTATCCTTTCAAATACATCTTAGACCTCGGAAATAGATAGAAATCGCTAGAGGCGAAGTCTGCAATAAAATCGGCCAACGGCATATAAGAACCTGTGTAGGCCATGGGCTAGCAATCTATCACAATCTAGTACTTTTCCCCCAAATTTGGTTTCAAGAAATTATTTTCTCACTAAAGGTCGCCCGCTGGTCAAATTTGAAAATTTGAACATACGGAGGATGTTCAAATTTTCAATCTAGGTACACATCTTCACTTAAGATAGAAAAAATGTTAAAAGTAATGAAATAAAAAGGAAAGTGAGGATTTATGGGGACTATCAGTTCATGTAATCGCCAATTTTGGTAAACATATTTAATAAATATGTCGATTAAAGAGTATTTCCCGATTTAAAAAAACACAGTAAAATTAAATCAGGTTGTATGTTAAATCCAACAAACTATCGCCCAGTGTCAATATTACCAGCGTTGAGCAAAATATTCGAAAAAATAATACTAAAAGAATTGGTGGCACATTTTAACATTCACGGGGTATTTTACGATCAACAGTACGGGTTCACGAGAGAGCGGTTAACAAACCATGCAGGAGCAAACTCGATTAGACTTTTCTTCAGGCTTGGGAGGAATCCCAGGATGCCATTGGCGTTTTTTGTGATCTTTCCAAGGCTTTTAATTGTGTTAGTCCGAAACTTTAATTTGCAAGCTTAAATACTATGGAATGCATAGTAATGCTTTCGGTCTCGTGGTCTCGTATTTGGCTGGTGGGGAGTAAAAAGTGAGAGTGAATGGGATTTTGTTTGCCGGTTTAAAATTAAAAATGGGCATTACCTGAGAATCAATTTTCATACCCTTTCTGATTTCGGTTTACTTAATGATCTCTCATTTATGCTCAGGAACTTATGCCAAACAGTATTATTTGCTGATGACACCATGATCTTACTGGGGGAAGGACTGCCGTGAATTCCTCAAGAGTTGCAGATAATGGTCTTAACAGTTATAGACAGCAATTTAGTTTTCGTAGGAGCTTTCGTACATTGTTCTAAATCTACCCAAAAAAGGGTCGGGATCTTGTTGCAACAGTTCTAAAGAGTATCGGGAAATATTCAGTCTCAAATTGTTTTTGCGCACTGGTAAGCATTTTAAGTATGCGTGCGGATATTTTTTTCATCCCTAAGCGTACGTGCAAAATATTATACACATTACCTGCGTCGAAATCTTCGTTTCTACAACAACAAAACGTACCGTGACACGACAATATTTGTAATACAATGGTAATACAATACAATACAATTGGTAATACAATTTTTTCGACTTTTTTTACTATTTCTTCAGTAACTGATGCCAAAGAGCATCCCGAGCGAGGATGATTTTTAATGGACCATGTTATTCCACGTTTTATATCAGTGTACCGACGTGCGACTATGGAATACGACCGTATTCCCTAGTGTTAGTATTTACCCCTATTGTATCTCGTAAAACTTGACTTACGTAGTAAAATTTTTCAAGCACAGATGTAATATAATAATCGCGTGTAGTTCAATTTTTTTCATTTTCGCTGACACGCTACAACAAACAACAATCAAACGACTCCTATTTTTAAACGTAGTAATTTTACATTCCTTTTGTTTTTAAGAGATAGAGATAATCAGTTCATTCTTTTTATGAAGCCCAATTACACTATCGGCCGATAGTTTAGTCTGCAGTCTTACATATATTATAATGTTACTAATTTGTGGCTCTAACTGATCTACAGATTTAACAGATAATCCAGCTTGACCAGTCAGTGTTAACTTTCTTAATTTTCAAAGAGTTTGTACTATTTATTGAACGCCCCATTTAAATCGTGGTCCAATAGTCCAAACGCAGACGTCAACATCGAAACTTGTGTTTTAATTAGGGAGTTAGTTTGGGGGAGTTAAATAGAAAGCTAAAAATTTTTTTCGCAGCCGTTGTGGGGTTATAAATTTAAATTTAAACTCGAAAACCGAAATCTTGATTAAAAAGCTTAAAAGCTTAATAATTCCTATGTTCCCTCTTATCTTCAAAAAAATAAGTGTGTAAAATAAAACTAAGAAAAAAATGTACAATGAGAAAAGTACAGTACAGTAGCGGCAAGCTATGATGGCCGTTTTGACGCATTACAATAATGATGTGAAATGTCAATTTATTATCGAAAAAAATATAATCGCATGCGAGACGCATCTATAAGTTTTTGGATTTATAACTAGTATTGCAAGTAGTAGCTGATTAAAAAGTTTTAATAAAACAAAAAATAAATGTTTACTTAATATATTTGAATGAAGTGAATGTTGGAATGAAAATGAATATTCATACTTTATTTAGAAGAATAGAAACGAATTCATACAGGAAGAGACAGAAAAAAGGTGCCACAAAAGGCCGATCATTTTCTCTTTTTTGGTGTGTGAAGTTTATTTTCTTCTGTGCCAGTGCCGTCATATTTTTCTTTGGTTATTCGTCTAACAGTTCGTTGTCCATATTAAGCGCATCAGCTGCGCGTTCAACCACTGACGTTTTAGGTAAAATTGGCCCTACATTTAGAGACTCATGTTCGAAATAGTTACGAAGTCGTATAATGAACTCACGTGTCTGAATGTTTAAAACAGTTCTTTGCGTACGTTCGGCCATATCGACAAAATCCACTAGAAAAGGCACACAGTATTGCAGTATCAATATCCGAAATCTAAAGCCAGGGCAACACTATATCATAATCGCAGTGCACTCACAGTTTATTCTTTTCGAAGCAACGTCAAGCCGAAACTGCTTTGTTTTGCATTGAGCACTGACGCGAATTTGCCGGAGGTATATTATATGCCCCTTGGCCGGAGGTAGTAGCTGTGCTGGCCAGCGATCCTATACCTATGTGACGATCGTATTAGATTTCATTTTATAAAATTTCGAATTTCGAAAAACATAAATGTCGAGTTTTGTGGTAAATAAATACACTAATAATTATAATCTTATAACTTATGTGTATAATACAATTGTAATAGTAACAATATAATTAATTTATATAATTGACTTAGTCCATTAAAGATTCTGTCAATATGGCGCTGTTTTTTTGTTAGTAAAAACGCGAAAAGATTTGTTCGCAGAACCATATTATATAGTTAGACCATAATAAATGCAGTTTCGAAATCAATGTAATAAATTAATTTTTGAACTAAAATTATACATTAGATAAATTTATGACTAACTGAACGTCACTATTGACAATAAAGAACAGCAATTTGCTCCTTCGAACGTAGTTATTAATTTATACGAAACTTCATAAGCGGACAAACGTCAAAACGGCCATCATAGCGTGCCGCTACAATAGTACCTGTTGCAGGAATATTATCAATTGCATTATTTAGACTACAGATTACTACTAATAGATATTGCTTTGACGTGGCCACTATAGTCTTTCTCGCTTTGACAGCCTACGTTTGTCAAACTGGCCTTTGCAGCCTAAAATACTGAATTCTACCATCACGACCAAAAGAGTCTCTATATCGCACATATTTGAAAAATTATTATACTAATTTTTCGCTTCCGAAGTTCAAAAATAATTAAAACCCTTTAGAGTACTAACGAGCAAAGATTTGTTTTGTTAATAGGTCTGTCAATTGCAACAGTTTAATAGCCTTAAAACATTGAACATACTGAAAGAGACGAAATATGTGTATTCCCATCCCTTTCTATTACGGGGTTCCGCTATAAAGTTAGTATACCTAGTGATTGACGCTATATATTTGTTTCAGTCTAACAATTCGTGACATGTGAAAGGCAATATCTATTAGTGCCAAATCTGTGATTTAGACACTTTTTTACATAAAAAGAAAGCTCTACGTCAAATTTTATTATGCGGTTGGCTATTGTACCAACTGACAATACGGAGCATTAATTGCGATAGTACTTATGACTTCTCGCCAGTGTTTGGTTAAACCCGTTAAACTTAACACTAACGAAGGCTTGATTTTTCGCCTTGTTTTTAACACAGATAGACTCTTTACACTGCACTATATACATACTATACACTACTGTGTATACTGTGGGTGTACTGGGAGACGCCCCAAGTAGTCGTCGTCTGGTTCTCATAGCACAGGGAATGCCCTAGTTTGAGATCAGATGATTGGTGTGTATCGTCTGGCGCATTATTTATATTATTTATTTACTACGCTACACACACTATACTTACACAGCCTACTTACTTCAAGGCGAGCATTGCCGATTGTACCTCTCGTAGAGGGTGTTTATAAATATTGAAATTGCAACTTATGGAGACTTCAAATGTATAAAAAATATACGTTGTTTCATAATATTTCTTCCATATAATTATGCCGTCTGTTTGTCTGTTTTAATTCACAGTATCCAAAAAATCTTAAATAGTCGTCGATTTTGTTTATAATCTAAATATACTATTCGAGTTACACTTGGTTGTGGGTATTAAATAATATATCAAAATAATTGTTACTGTCACGACAGCGCAAACCACGCGATGTCGTTCTCCTCGGGGTCGCACTGATGGACGACCGCCGGGGTTATTACGTAAAAATTTGCAGACAGCGACAGCCACGCGATCACTGCGCGACCTGTAACTAATTGCAATAAAAAATTGATATCATGTATGACAATTGCGTGTCTATTGCGCCATGACCGCAAAATGCACTATTCGCGGTAGATTAAGCGCCACTATACAAATTACATTAAACAAATTCTCGATTTGGCAGCAGATATCGCGCGATATTTGGCTGTCGCATGCTGTCTGCAAGTTACGTAATAAGCGTGCGGAGCCCCTTTCCGATCGGCCGCGACCCCGAAGACCCTTAGTCGCCTCTTGCGACAGACGAGGACGACAGACAGAATATTGCAGCCTTTTTCTCTGGCCTGGGGCTGCAGACCCGACATAGCGATTATTTTCGTAAATTACCGATGGATAAAAATAACGAAAAAAATCGCTTGCGATAACGATAAGCACGAACACTTTACGAGCTGTCAAATTTGATCGTAAAAACATTATCAGCAATCGTAAAGTTGACAGTTAGATTCGATATGATTCCAATCACAATCGATAGTTTTAATGTAGAGACTTTCAAAAATCGTTAAAAATTAAATGTTATGACTTATAAACCGAAATCGCTATCTATGTCGAGACTGCAGGGGCTGGTCTACGGGGTTGTGGGAACGCTCGCCATAAAGTAACTGCTTTTTTAATTTTAAAACGTTATTCAGAAAGACGGAAATAATAAATGCATAAATTAATTTTCTTAATAAGTGACACTAAAATGCTATTATATAATATATCGAAATTTTTCTAACACGCACATAGTACATAAGTATCATTGTAATTCTTGTATAACGAGGTTCAGTTCAGTTATGCTTATTTGTTAACTGCTTTGAGATATATCTAGGTATGTTGACATATCGTCAGTGTTACTGCAATAGCGCGTAATCAGCTCTGTTAAATACCCAGTTTGGCAGAAGGTAGAAAACATTAATCACCTTGAGTTTGTCATAACATCAGTGTAAACTTTTATATCTAATTGGGTTAATTAATTGTTAAAAGAATCGTTTTTATTTTATTACAAGTCATATTGGAAAAATAAAATCAATGCTCTCATTAATACACGTAGGTACAACGGTATAATGTATGAAGGTTAGTTGTATAAATAATAGGGAAATTATGTAATATGTAGGTAAGTTATGTATGTAGGTACCTGAGACGTAACAATCACTAATCCATATCTTTGGAAGATTTCTAACATGTAAAGTAGTTAAAAGTATTCAGTTTGCATAATTTTATTACACGTAATTGCTTAGGTAATGTAGTATTTATTCATTATGTACATTCTTTTTCGTTCCATATATTCGAAAAACGACGATTGGTTCTTTGATAAGTGCGACCAAAATACGTCTTTTATCTTAAAGATTTTCACAGAGGGCAGGAATGAATTTGAGTAAGGAACATGAATTGATCCTTATTGTTCTGCGAGCAAAGAAGTTAAAATGAAAATATTGTACGTATAAAAAATATTACTGGCTGACACAACCTGAATGAATGATGAACTGAACCTGGAAGACAGTATAGCCGCGCGCCAGAAAAAGAAGAAATGCAAAATTTAAAATATAAAAATACTTTGCACTTTTAGCAACTTTTACGTATCGAATAACGTTCGTCGTTTATTTTTCTCATAGATAGGAACGAAAAGTAGAGTGTGTCATTCGGTAGTAAAATTATTTTTTTACCTCGGGCGCCGTATATTGAATCCCTCGCTGTGCTCAGGATTCTGCTTTAGAATCCTTCGCTCCACTCGGGACTCAAAATAGCAAAAAAAATATTATTTTACTGTCTTGTTATACCAATCTACTATTATCTACTTTGATATTTATTTGTTAAATATTATTACAATATAAGATCTGTTTCGGAATGATAATATTACATTAAATCTATTTCGGGCACAGAATTGGTAATATAGTAGTACTGCTTTGGGTATGTAAAAAGTATGATACCTACATTTTTATTTCATTTGGTATTACAACACACAACAATAAATAACAAAAAAAATATTTTTTTTTATGATTTTATTTTCATTTGAGATTTAAATATTATCTCCATATAGTTAGAGAGTCAGCGACAATAATCGTGGTAGTGTTCGCAACGTCAGATGAAGCGAAGCGCCTGTAGGTAGTATCAGTCCGCCTCTACAACTTTTTCGGCCTTCGGCGGAGCGCGCTAGAGCGCGTTTCAATCGATATGAGATTGATATTTGTCAAGAGTGTTCGCGATGTCAGAAAATCATTTTATTCCATTGAGGAGGGTCCAATAGCCACAAAACTCACATTTTCGAACAAATTCCCCCGATCAAAAACTTACGGGAGAGCGCCGAAAATTCGTAAAAAAGGGGTATTTTTCGAGCACTAGTAACAAAAGCGAATTTTGAGCTGAAATTCTGTAGAATGGTGCTATCAGCGTACAAGAGGAGCCAGTAAAAAATATTTTGACCCCCTAAGTTCGACCATTTTTTAATAATAAATTTTTTTTAATTAAAAAAATGAAAATTCGCAAACTGTTTTCGCGATGTCAGAAATTGATACCCTGGCTTCCTTGACATTCAAACATTGAGAAAAAAAAGGTTTTCTGACAAATTTATCCTCGTCCGCTCAATTCCTGACAAGATCAAAACTGGAAAATCAGAAGTCATTTTAGGGAGAAAAAACTAACTTGAGTCAACTCTGCACATAGCGAAGTTAATGCTTATGAATCGGGAAATTTGTTTATTAAAAACAACTTTATTTGACAAGTATCTTATAATCATAATACTCTGATGACACATATAGTTGCTAGAGAATCGTTTCTGGGAACCAATATTTCAATGATATTGAACTGTCTCGCGAGTCTGGATCACCTACTAGTGAATAGCAATGACAATGTACTGGTGGATTCTGTCTTTATTTCGTAGTTGACTCATAAATGTTTGAATCGAAAATAGATTTGGATTTCGGGGGGGATTAGAAGCTCATTACAGCTGAATTGTTTGAAACTTTTGACGATGGGATAAGATCGATTTTAATGCCGTTTTCTCATTAAAAGTGGATTTCTACGCCACCTTCCAAGTTAACGCTTAGACCAGGGGGGGCAGGGGGCGGGGTACAGAAACTGAAAAATACTTTTTCAGAATCGCAAACAGGCAGAAATTTTTTTGACAGAATCTACACATGCCGAACCGAAATCACAGAATCTTTCGAAATAAAAGAAAACCATGAGCAATTCCATTTTTTTAAACAGTTCTGTAATTTCTATTCGGCATTTGCCAATTCTGTTAAAAAAAATCTGCCTGGGTGCCATTCTGAAAAGGCATTTTTCTCCCTCATGTTGAGCGACTTAAAAAACGGTGAGGGAGGCCGTTTGGTTGCATCTTTAAACATTTTTACACCTGTCCGGATTGAAGAATACGCTACTACACGGAATCTGCGAGCCTCCACACTTAACATGGAAAATGCCAAAGTTGGTGAAATCTGATTTGTCAGAAAATTATTTTCCTGGGATTTTTAAATGAATACAAATCGATTGAGCCTAATTTTATCCGTTGCAAAAACTTTTTATGAATTTTTGCCCTGCGAATTTTCGGCGCTCTCGCGTAAGTTTTTGATCGGGGGAATTTGTCCGAAAATGTGATTTTTGTCGTTATTGGACCCTCCTCAATGGAATAAAATGATTTTCTGACATCGCGAACACTCTTGATGAATATCAATCTCATATCGATTGAAACGCGCTCTAGCGCGCCGCCGCCGAAGGTTTGAAGAGAAACGTCAGAGGAAAAAGTTGTAGAGGCGGAATGATACTACCTACAGGCGCTTCATCTGACGTTGCGAACACTACCACGATTATTGTCGCTGGCTCTCTAACTAATACGATTGTTTTGTTTACTAGTCGCGATCTCTTAGCAAAGAGCTTCTGTCCACTTGCGTCTGCTTTATTTTGTTTTTTTTTGTGATTGTATTTTATTGCACTTTGTGTGAATATTTAATCACCATAGGCTTTTCATTGAATTTTGAAAGAATAACAGATTGTTCATTGAGTACAAAGTGTTTGGAGTCCGAACGTAATAAATGCTCTAAAAACACAACTGCACGAATTACTTAGTGAGGTAAGGTACATAATTTATATTTCTTTCAACTAAAAAAAGATAATAAAAAAGCTCAAATAAAACCATGCAAATAAGTCAGAAACATTACCCTTTCTTGGGCAGTCGAGTCAAAAGATGCTCTACAACGATGACTTGACACGTTTTCCGTTTCTCTATGCCATGAAAGTCACAGAATTATGTTTTCTAATATTTCTTCCTGATAGGTGACTGTCAATAGCCTAATACTTATATTAAATTCCGATTAAGTACCTAAGGATATACTTATTTCGTGCTAAATGAGTTTTCATAATTAGCATTGCGCATTTGCAACAAGTTTTTAAATGGTCTTGCATTCTATTCAGCCACATTTACTTTTTAATCTTCTCCGGCGCCGGATCCATCAGTTATTAATTATTTAGAATAGATAAGTGCCGTTCGAACTCGTTCTATAGAGAAATAATAATGAAATTAATATGTAGATATTAGTTGCAAGTAAATGATACCTACTATGCAGTTTATGACATTATTTTATTAATTTATTTTATAACCTATAAGCACAATAATGATTATAAAAATGTAAATACCTATAAAACAGAGAAACAAAGTTGTACTACACGTTAAAGATATTTTTAAAAGAACAATTTTGATATGCTTTTTGGATTTTCTGAGTACTATATTTCACGAGCTTTTGTATAAACATTTCAAAAACGTTTAATGTAAAATACAAACAAACGATGCGTTCAAATGGTTCTATGTCAGTGAACTTTGAAAGTATAAGATCTATGTATATGAGGTAAATATTTCTTTTTTTTTCTGAAATTCAACTAGAGAGACGGATTCGAGGACAAATACTTGTTGTATAAGATAATTATTTTCTCTAATAATAAATAAGAATAAAAAAGTTAGATATACCTGATCTAATTTTTTTATTCTTATTTATTCCCTAAAACATATATCCCTGATTTCAGTGGGACTAAGATTTTCGTGTGTAATTATTTGGAAACAAAAAACATGTAATTATGCTCATGATGGGCTACCTATTTTTTTAAAAATTACCTCTAAAGGGGTGAAAAGGGGATGAAACATTGTATAGGAAATGGTAAACCGCTGAACTGATTGTGATGAAATTTGGCAAGGAAATAGTTTGACATTAGATAACGATATCAAAAATCTACCCCTAGGAGAGCGAAAAGGGCGATGAAACTTTATTTGGGAAACGCAAAATCTTGAAAATGATAAAATTTGGTGCGGTGTTGACTTTTTTTATCAAAAATACATAGGCTACTTTTTTATCAAAAATCTGTGAAAAGAGGGACAGGAGGGATGGGAACGAAACTGGAAATGGGATGTGGTAAACCGCTGAACTGATTATGATGTAGCATGGATATAGTTTGACACCTGGGAACGGACAAAGGCTACTTTTTTTATCAAAAAACTACCCCTATGCGATGAAAAGGGGATGAAACTTTGTATGGGAAATGGTAAACCGCTGAAGCGTTTATGATGAAATTTGGCAGAGAGATAGTTTGACATCAAAGAACGGATATAGGCTACTTTTTTTAATCAAAAATTTACTCCTAAGAGGCTGAAAATGGAGATGAAACTTTGTATGTAAAATGCTAAACCTTGATAATGATAAAATTTGGTGCGATGATAAGGCTATTTTATCAAAAATCTGTGGAAATAGGGTCAGGGAGAGGGGGACGAAACTTTGTACGGGAGATGCTAAACCGCTGAACTGATTATGATGTAGCATGGATATAGTTTGACACCTGGGAACGGACATAGGCTACATTTTATCAAAAAACTACTCCTAAGGGGGTGAAAAGGGGGATGAAACTTTGAATGGGAAATGCTGAACCGCCGAACCAATTACGATGTTTGGCACAGAGATGATAATTATATGCCCGGAGACAAACATAGCTAGACGTAGAGATTTTTTCAAAAACAATCTTTAAACATACTATGTACATGTACATATAATCTAAACTAATCCAGGAAAGCCACGAAAAAATTTTCCGCGCAGACGAAGTCGCGGGTACAGCTAGTATAAATATATAAAATAAATGAAAAGCCATAGGTATACTTACAAACAGAAAAAAGTGGAAGGACTATAATATTGTTAGATATCATAACAAGTGTTTGTCGTCCCTCCCTTTAGCGTGATCGATGAAGTCAGTGCCCTGCCTTGCATTTTCAATATTTAATGACCTTTGTACGCATATTTGTCTATCGTCACATGTGGACTCTATAATTGTGAACATCGTATATTAAAAATAATGTATTTCTTAAACTAATATTTTCGTAAACGAAGGGGGGTTGTAGTTAAATCACGATATCGACATTTCATAAGAACGTTATGATATTTTAATATAGGTATATACATACGGAATAAACTTGATTGCTATTATCATCCATGTTTTTCCTAAAGGGATATCATAGAAGGTTTAAACAGAGTTATGCGAGGTGGAGTACGATTTGAGTGTGAACTGTCTTCTCCTTACCACATCTGTTTGCAGAGGCATAAGAATAATAAATAATACGAGTATATTATTTATTATTCTTATGGTAGAGGCTTGCACGCAGAAATGGAATCTACATATTATCCATGTATATTGGTTACAGACATAATTAAGCACTGGTATATTTTCAGTTTTTCAAAATTACAGAAGGCTTTCGTTCACTGTTCAGTTATAATTCAAGTTATAAGGTATCTAAATAAGAAACAATTTACAAAATTTGTTTTAAAATGGAATAACTGGAAATCGACCTCTGGGAAATGTTTTGTTGAAAGTGATGATTTCAAATTTATTTACGGTTGACTTTTGTTAAAAACAGTCATTTTGGAAATGTAATTTCTAGTAGGTAATCAAGTCTTGCTTGCCATTCTATTGTATACTCGTATTGACTACTAAAAGTGCATTTTATATAAAATTTATTGCAGAATTAACAATAATATTCGCTTAACGATATTAACTCTTGAAATTTAAGTTACATCTGACACAAAAATGGAACAAGTAATACACATTTATGTACTCGATATAATGCGTGAGATACAATGCGATTATGATAATAATATGTGGTTTTTATTCTTCAGAAAGTTGGGGCCAGACAGATGGACATCGCTTCACGTATCCGGCGTCACCGTTGTTGACGCAAGGGACTGAAGTCGCGCCAGACGCTTTTTGTACAAAGGAATCTGGCCAGGGCGAAGAGTGCGTGCACGTCAAGAACATACCATTGGATTCCACTGTCGAACTCGTCATGTTTGATCAAGGTAAGAAAAGGAATATTTCTTTTACATAAAAATTATAGCATGACTGTATTTTGTAAGTGTAAGCATTGAGTAGTCATGACATTAGCTTATCCTTCCTCTCCACGAGTTCATTACACATTCTTCTTACAATAATCATTTTTCCCAATAGACTCCAAAAATTCGACATAATCAAAATATAGATATTGCACTATAGATATTCATTTCTGAATAGTACTATTTTTTTATTTCAAATATGAATACATCTTACAGATGAAAAATATTACTCACATTTTGAACTTTCTTCTCATATAAATGTAAAAAAACTAAAGACGATACATTTTTACGACTATGTTTACGATTTATTTTTATACGACGTTTTAAGTAAAATTCAAAGAAATGCATAGATCAGTAAGACCATAGATAACGCTTTAAGTAATTTTATATTGAAAAAATTATTCTGTGGGGCGCGGGATAGTGAGTTGTGATCGGATTGGTCACATTGAGATCGGGCTTTGAATATTTGACAGCGGAGAGGCGGAGATCTGTGTGTCACCTTTAAGTAATATACAATGTAACTGTACTAAGGGCAGGCGAAGGTGTCCTCGAAGTCTGCGGAAGATTTGGAAAGCGTGCCCGTAGCCCCGGCAAATGGCGCTACGGAGAATCACCGTCAGGTTTTAGTGGGTAGACTCGATTCCCGAGGAGTCCCATATATCCTTACCGCCGCCCCTGTGCTTGATAGGGATGCATAAAGCATTCGCTAATGTAAAAAAAAATGTGCTCATATGCGTCGTCTAGGCATAGTACACATATTCTCAGGTCTAAGGCTTACTACTAAACTATAAAGAAACGTAATTATCGAAATTATTTGTATAAATCGAAATTGCAAGAATATATGTAAGTAAATCGACCCCGTTGGGGATACAGCGTGAAGATATGTTATGTTATGTTATGTTACATCGACTTACTAAAAAAAATGAAATTCATAGTAACAAAAATAAGTAAAAAATTATGTTACAGTATAACTTCGAAGTCTAAATATGACTTTAATTCGGTTTATTGGAACATATAAATCAAATTTGGGGAATATTTGACTTACAAGTGTATTAAACTTTACGGGTCATAAATTCAGAGTGCCGAAAATAAAGAAGACATAAAATGTCCGGTCGTGAAATGTTAACATATAGATACTGATTCTGTAATATAACATCTATGCGGATTAATATCTTATAAATTGAAATAAAAAAGTGATAAATCTTTGGTTCCAGAATCAATCTGGTCCGTGTAGATACCTACATTTATGACGGGATTCAATAATGACTTCAATAGACTAGTGCTAAGAAAGAATCTATAAATAATATATAAAAATAGAAGTTATGAAAGTAATTTCACTAAACTAATTTCGTTTTGTTTGCAAGTTTTTAAAATACGTAGTTAAGTTTCAGTTTTATAACTTTCTTTTTATTAACATTTTTTAAAATGAAAAATATTGCTCTACAACGTTTTTGCTCTCTGACCTTGATGACCTTCTCGCTTTTGAATTCGATACCCGTCGTGAGGGTTCGATGAAATTTTGTTTAGTCCTTGACTTTATGTTTTACTACAAAGGCCATATAAATATTTTAAAAAACAACTAGGTTTTTTCATGCACGTAACTAAACCGAATCCCTCATACCTCATACGTTGAAATTAGTTACGCAGTTTTGTGAGAGAACAAATGAACATACATACCTTCAATGCTCAAAACCTAACTCTCTTATTTACTGTCCTGTTACTGTTATAGTCGGGAAAAAATATTGTTTTAATTTATGTAAAACCGATTTCAAAATAAAATCACTTCAAACTACGAAATAAACTGAAATAATTTGTAATTAATAAATTATAAAAACGATACAAATACGTACCTACATATAAAATTAAATTTTACAGTTACTAAAGCCTGCGCGAAGGCTATCAAATTAACAGACTTTCTGTTGTTGTTTTTGATTTGGCGCCGACTTCAATAACTGTCAAATTACATAGGCATTCGTATTGTATTTATGAAGTAATTTTTGTACTTGAGTTTTGATCGGTATGTAATGTACTACTAATTAATTAATTACTAAATAAATACTTTAGTTTTATTTTGTAGTTTACGGTATTTTTATTTCGATTCGGTTTAATTTTTTTCTTAAACGTTGTTTGTTTTCCCATTTGAGTGATCTTGTCCTAAATAAATATCAAGGGTAGATTTACAACTAACTTTTCCTAATTCTGGAGCGAAACATTAAATAAAAGGATCACCTAAATATACATATAACTGCTGAGCAGCTTTTTTGATTAAGTAGTACTTCATCATCAAATCTTAATTAAATTTCTATGAAACCACCAACAAACAAACATAGATATATTATACTCTTTCAAATAAAAAAGTGAATTATCAAAATCTGTGCACAAATGGTGGAGAAATAGGTAAACACATATTACGAAAAAAAATTTCGACGAATCGAGAACCTCCTTTTTTTTGAAGTCGTTTAACAATTGCTATTAACTCTATTAAGGTTTGTTGTACTTCAAAACGTTTCATTAATTTCATTTTTAGTGGGCATTATAACTCTCAAGTCCATTCCAAAGAGACAATAACCTACTATTCTTAATTGCCAAGCTGTTTTGAAATATAAAAAGAATCATGTCCGACAATAGTTTTCTAAAAATTACTGCTTTGACGCTTCTAATACGATGTGTGGTTACTGATTACTGTATTTAGTAGTTAAAACCTTTTAAGGTTCTAACGGCTTTCGTTCTTGGAAAGCAGTCGGAAGATGGGTTAATAAGTGTGGGAATAAATATTCACGCATGTAAGTACATTGTATAATACAATGACGGTAGACGCAGTTGTAAGTTGAAATCACATATCATTTTTGTACGCAGCATCTTTCATAGAAAAACTTAAATCTGTAGTGTTAGAGATGTACATATTTGCGTGTTTAGATTACGATTGTGTACATTTTACGTAATGTAATAAGTAACCGTGATACGAGTAGGTCTATACGAGTATAATGTCTAGAACCTGAACAAGAACCATATACATACATACACAAATACATACATGAAATGTATAACATCATTGCATACATGTATATGAATGTTGAAAGACATTGATCATAATTTATTGCCAAATTATTAATCTTGGAATAAAAAACTTAATTTGTTGCTATTCTCATAATTATATACCTATTATATTATGATGTGTTCAATTTAGTACACAATCGTATGCTTCCATACTTAGATAATAATATAATAAATGTAAAAGTCTGTCTGTCTGTATGGTTGGTTTTTACGGTTAAACTGCTGACCGTTGGACCGATTTTGTTGAAATTTAGAATGGAGATAAATTAAATACAGGGGAAGGACATAGGATACTTTTTTAAATTTTACGTGGACGAAGACCCGGTCAAAAGCTAATATATAAAATTTAGGAGCGTATGAGTATACAGTAATTATATTACATATAGTAAATAAATATGAACTTAAATAAATAAAATATACTACACGATTATGTTATTATTTATTAAAATCAAAAGATTTAATCTAACTTTAATAACATTTAAAGTATTTTTTATTAACAACTTAATCGCTACATAATTGTATTTTTTCAGATTTTTTACAAGAGTTCTCTTAGATTCAAAATTCTTTTTTTATCCGTGTAGTCCTTTTTGTCTCAAAAGCTAAGTTGAGAATGCAAATGCTAGATTTCTATTAAATAACTTACGTGGGTCAAGTTCTCTTAACGTAACTAAAGTTTCATTTTTTATTTAGAAAACCTAAGTTATACAAAGCGGCAGTGCTAATTAATGTCTTAGTCGTGACTCCGAACAATTAAAGTTAGAAAATAAATTTAGCAGTATTCAAAGCAGAGGCATAGTAAAAATCAAGTTTTAATTTAATAAAATAATATCTATTTATAGTCATATCTATTAGACTAATGTGACGTTAATATGTAGTGCTTGTAACTATTCTTTATAATCATATACATACATATCTTCACATCGTATCCCCAACGGGGTAGTCAGAGAGGACAGTGCGCCAAGTGTCGGGTCCTTACATACTTCTTTTGCTTCCTCAAATCTCATAACAATAATAATCTTATAATTATATAAGTTATAATTATAATATACCCATACACACTCGTATATGTGAAATATTTGTAACAAATAAAGTTAAATAAATATTTAAAGATGCATTTACAGTTTCAAATAAGTAGGTACTTATTTTATAACATTTGTATAAATAAATTCTAATTCTATACAGTTCAATCGAAGTCTATTTAAAGAGAAATGATGTTGGAAATGATAAGGCATCTATTTGCTTATTCCCTGCCTTTAAAAAAATAGTCAAACTATTTTAGGATGATGTAAAAATGATACTTGACTGAATTTCTTGCAGTTTTTTTTCTCTAAACTGGTTGAAGACGTGACATACAAAAATACTTCTCAACTAGATGTACTTGAATAAATACAAAAAACATGATTAGCTATACGAAATGGAATTGAACAGAAAAAAAACATTGGATATATTTCACAGAGTAATTTGTGGACAAACACATTACCTACTATGCATCAGAATCTAATGTACATGTAATGAACATGTTACGAACGGCTTAACAGTCTTGAGACATACTCGTACATAAATGATTGATACTTTAAAGCGATGATTGTGAAAGTAACGAAATATTTAAAAAGAAACTAATACATGCTGATAGTAAAGCATCATAGAGATTATAACTATAACATGTAGAGATAATTGTTCGATTTCAACGAAATAGTATAGATATTTTGAGAGCTATTTTTTAATCGAACTTTAACATTTCTGATATGATTTTAACGGTTGTCATTTATTTTTGCACATCACTATAATTTTTTATAAGTGTCATGCTTTATCTCTAAAGGAGGAAGAATAATGCCATATAATGTAGGTACACATGCTGCGAATTTTTTTTGTTACACGTTAGCACATTTTCTTCACACATTGAGTTATGCCAGTAATTTTGACAATTCAACCATTTTTAACACTCGGATTATCTAATATTTATTTTTCTTTTGGTGTGTTTTTTAATTTTCTTTATTCATTTTCTTTACATTTTTATGTCGGATTACGTAGGTAGTATTATGTATAAAGTTAAACAAAAAATTTTTAATCAATAAAAAGAATTAAAATGTCCTGTAATAATGACTGTTTTCATTGTAAATTTTTTTACTGTCGCTAGTATATATTTCAACAAAGATTTATAGTTACTATATCTTGTTACTATGACTTCTTTTCTATCACAGGTGTGTGGGAAAAAATTGCATTATGAAATAACATTACATAATGACTCTTTTGCATGTGTTTTTATGTATATAAATAACTACATTAATAAATAAATTAAGTTACGGTGGCATTTTCCTCACTCACATTGTTAATCTTCACAAGTATGCTTTATTTATTCGTTTTCATTATTTTGCTGTGGTGAAATCATTTATTCAAATCCATCCTAGTGAAATAAAGAAAAGGAACGTAGTTAAATCCATTTCTTTCATAAAAGGCTGAATTTTGCTTAGCATTCTTGGTTCTAAGATGAATGATTCAAGAGCGGCAGTAAGCAGAGCGTGCCAGAAGCTGGCGAGCATTTTGATTTATTTATGACTTCCGGGGATACACGTTTATTACAACAGTACAATAGTGGTTCTGAAAAAGACTGACATCTCAAATATAGATTTTTACTTATTAATCAGACAAAACGAAGATAGTAGGGAAACTTAAACTGTTAGTACTAACGGCCATTGGCTCGAATTTAATAACATTCTACTGCAGTAAAAATTATGTTTTGAGGATTTCGTAGTCAAACGTTATTAAACAGAATCCTTATAAGTTTGTCCTTTTTGTCTGCCTGTATGTCACAGCCATTTCGTTCGGAGACTATTGGCACTATATATGTAGATAATATTTGGAAGGTAGATGTAATAGATGAACTGCTATACAACGGTGTAGTGAAAGTTTGAAAATAATAAAATTAGGGCTGTCACTCCATGTAGTATGTAACTGAGAAATAAAAAAATCCTGTGAATATCTGGACAGTGACAATAGTCTAGAGTATCTTTAAATATTAGATAGGTCTTCGAAAATGATACGGAGGTTACAAAGAGATTTTTTTATCGAATAATGGTTGAGAAATGCACTTTTAAAGTGTTAAAAGTGTGTTTTCCCCTTTAATTTTCCAAATATGGAGTGGAAAATTCTGAGAAATTTGACATAATAGAACTTAAAGTAGTTTTAACGAAAATTAACTTTTCGGTATACATATATTTCAGTATAGATGTATAAACCGAAAAAAACGGTTATTTTTGTTTATTTAAAAAAATATATTTAATTAAAAAAACTACTGTCATTTTGAAGAATATGTTTAGATTAAACTATACAGAAAATTTAGAAACATAAATAGGACCAGTTGCTCTGAAAAATGTAAATCTCTGTTTTAAAAGAGGTTTGTTTGATTTTTTTTTGTGTTACAAATAACCAATCGTGTAACGCAACTGGCAAAATGAAGTCAATGAAATGAAGAATTAGGTTAGCAAATATACTCATACGTATTGTAGTCACTTAGAAAAATGGAGATCCCTGCCGTCAAAATTTTCAATGCGTCGCCTTAACAACGTGTTTGTTTGTTTATTATATTTTTCACCACTTTGTAGATATTCATTGTAATGAATTTTGATGCATAAAAGATTGGAACACGTGCTAGCTTATTCAAGTTAGCTTCGTGATACTAGGACAAGTAAGAAATTCTTGTAATGGTATATTGTAAAGCAAGATTTAGCATAAAGGGCTAATGGAGTCAAAACTGTTATTTCTAATAATTTCTACATGAGTGGAGCCGCAGGCAAACAGTAGGTTATAATAAAATGTTCGGCTATTGTAACACATAGGTACGTTATTTTAATGTTAATGTGGGCATGCAACAGTTCCTACAATGTTAAATTTCAGCTACTTTATGTTTCTGCATGTTATAACATTCCAGAAGTCAACACTATGTTATAGAGTATAAGATAATGTAAGCTATATGACAAATACTTGAGCGAGACCAGCATATGCATTAATGTTAACAGTCAAGTATATATTACAATATTATTATAAAATAACGCTTTTTCATATATACATATCCTCACGCCGTACCCCTGAAGCGGTAGTCAGAGAGGACGGAACGCCAAGCGTCGCAGTCCTAACATACCTCTTTGGCCTCCTCAAATCTCATTAATCTCCTCACACATTTTCACTTTTTCATAATAACTAGAACTGCGCAATATTATTTAAATACTTTTTTATCTTTCAAATATGAGTATGTATGCCATATGATTGCGATCGTATTGTAAATTTTTATATGGCCATATATGTAGTATATTATGTGCACTGTAATATGTTCATATCTATGTACAATTGTTTTTTCATAATTAGGTTTAATTAAAATTAAACAAAAACATCGCCAAAGCGTAAAGATCTAACAAAAACATGAAAGCACTCTGTAATAATATCTATTGCTATAAGCAATTGTTACTTGATATACGAAAGTGGATAAAATACTCAGAAATGTTTTGACCCACCTACTTTTATAGTTATTATGTTACAAACTACGTTGGTGTAGCCACTGTGACCACATGTCCCGCGTTAAGCGGGACAGTCCCGCCTTTAAGCTACGCGTTCCGTTGTCCCCAAAATTCGTAATAATGTACCGTTTTGACAAAATAGGACATTAATGATAATAAATTAAAAAAATGGCGCGAAAGTTTGCAGCAAGTGATTCTCGTTGCCCGCGCCAGGATTGTGAGTTCTTACTGCGCGTGCATTCTTTCTAGCAGGAACGGAGCGGTGGGATTCATATTTAAATACTAAATCTGATATTTTCAAGAAAATTTGCTCACTTGAAAAAATATATTATTTTCATTCATTTGAATATTTAAGTATTTCATAACTATAATGAAAATATTTTATTTTTAAAACAATAATAAAATAGCTCTAAGAAAAATTGAAATAAAGACCAATACAACGATACGCTGCATTTTAAAAGCCATCAAGCCATTTAACCTATATGAGGTCACAAAAAAACAGACATTGAGATACACACATACATACAACTGAAAAACATTACCCTCTTTCTTGGACGGTCGGCTAAAAGTGAATGGTAACGATATTTTATTTATTTTTATTTTTACTTTATATTTATATTTTGTTAGTTATTGTAAAAATATTTTTAAACAACTATCTGAAAATACTACTGGCGCAAAATCTATTGTTATTTCTTATTTTGCATATTTTATTCATTTTATGCTCATTAATTTCGAAATACATATATACATACATATCTTCACGCTGTATCCCCAACGAGATAGTCAAAGAAGACGGAGCACCAAGAGTCGCGGTCCTTACATACTTCTTTCGCTTCCTCAAATCTCATCATTCTCGAGTATGGAATGCGAGTGCTTTTGACATTTCCGTCGGCTAACATTCTGGCTATTTGATCTTCATAACTCAGCCTTGGTCTTCTTCGGCATCTTTTACCACTCACTTTCGCTCTGTAGATTTTCTTCGTCAGTCTTTCATCACTCATTCTTTCTATATGGCCGAACCATCTAAGTATTCCTTTCTTCATTTTTACAATAACACTGTCGTGCAACCCTGTCGTACTGCGTATCTCTTCATTGCTTATTTTGTCCGCAAGGGTGACACCGCACATATTTTTAAGAGACCGCAATTCTACTGGATTTATTATACTTTCACTCGATTTCGGGTATATCCAGGCCTTACTGCCGTACAATAAAGTTGGAACCAACACCGCATTGTGCGTGACCATTTTGGCTGAGTTTGATATATTGACACTGCCAACTAATGCGGACAGAGCACCGTTCACTACATTGCAGGCTGCTACCTGTCTCTCCACATACAACTCACATCTTCCATCCCTTGAAAACGCATTCTCCAGATAAACAATTTCATTCACTTGTTCTAGACATTTTCCATTTACCCATATTTCACACTTTGTCTGTACATCTTCCTTTTCAAACACCAGTACCTTAGCTTTGTTCACATTCATGATCAATCCTTTCGCTTCAGTCTACTTTCATGCACGTAACTAGTGTCTGCAACTCCGCTTCTAATGGTGCTATAAGCACAGCATCGTCAGTGTACAAAAGGCAGTATACCACTGTACCATCACATATCATACCACTCATACTACTTTTCAATGTCACGACTATCCAAATACAGCACGAACAGCCAGGCAGACATCACGCTGTCTGACACCTGAATGAATAGACTTCAAACCACGGCGACAAGTCACCATCTATCTTTGATCCATCTATCACACAGGCTCTGTGGCTCCGTTATAATGACCTCACAGCCTGTACTAAAAGACCCTCCACGCCGTATTCAGGCAGAAGACTCCAAAATTTTTTTCACACAACTCTGCTTGCTTTTTAAAAGAAATGCTTTTTCAAGATCCACGAAAGCGCAGAAAACTTTCCGACCTATGGCCAGAAACTTCCTCACGATAACGCGGACGAGAAAATCTGATCCACACAACCGTTACCGTTCCTAAAACCACCTTGTGCCTCCCATAAATATCTTTCAGAAATGCCTTTCATACGTTCCATCAATACCTTGGTATAGTCTTTAATTACTAGGCTGACCAAGCTGATGGCCCTATAGCAAGTGCTGTCTAATTGGGAACCTTTCCCTTTATAGAGATACACTATTACTGTGGTGCCCCAGTCCTCCGGAACCTCTCTCTTCTGCCAGCAAAGATTGTACAGTTTACAGAATGCATTGCAGACACTTGGGCCAACATACTTGATCATCTCAGCACTCACCTCATAATTTCCAATTTTCAGACTTCTTATAGCTTTCTCGATCTCTTTCATACTAATGACTTCCTCTAGTTCCTGACTGGAGTGTGGCGATTCGTTAGGATCGCTCTGTGTCAGAGACAGATTCGTCACGCTCATACAGTTCTCTATAATAATCACTACATCGCTGCAGAACATCTTTTTTGTCTGTTAGCAGATGATGTTCTTTGAAACGCATTTTATTCATTCTGCAAGGTGTCGGACCACTTCGGTACTTACGTATTTCTTTCCAAATAATTTGGAATTTTTTTCGAAGTTGTCTGACATTTTGTCTAACACCTTACACTTTTCACGCTTGTCTTTCACTAGTGCCTTCGTTTCTGCTTTCTGCAGCTTATATCTTTCATCTTCTCTCTTTCATCAAATCCTTCATACTACAGCTATTTTTGGCAACAAGGTAGTCCTGTCATGTTTTCTTCTTCTTGTCCACAGACTCTTTCACCTCACCATCTCACCATACATCACGATTTTTACCATTCGCAATCATATTCGTTCCACACACTTATTTCACAGCCTCGATTATATTATCCCTAAGGTTTTGCCAACATTCTTCAACATCTTCGCTCGTCGCTTTCAACCTATCGCCAAGTCTACCAGATACTACTCTTTCGTATTCATTCCTAGTGGTCACATCTTGCAGTTTCCAGCTCTCGATGTGACAGACCGCTGTAGGTTTGAACGCTATGCGACATCGCCAAGCTGCAAACAGACCCCTTATTCTAGTTAGCACTAGAAAGTGGTCCGTTCTTAGATCGGCTTCCCTGTGTGCTTTCATGTCCATAAGCTGCATTTTGAGCCGGCTGTCCACCAGGAATAAATTAACCATACTCCCTTCATCCTTCCTTTCCCATTTGTACTAATGAATCTTTTTGTGCTTAAATAAGGTATTAGCAACAAAAATATCCTTTTCCATACACACTTCTAACACAATCCTACCAACATTATTCACTCTCTTATCTCCATACTTGCCCAGGACTGACTCATATCCTGTTCGAGCTGTCCCGACCCATCCATTCATGTCTCCACACACTATAATAATCTCATTCTCTTCAATTGTCTCCAGAACATCTCTAACATTCTCCCAAAACTGCTCTAGCTCGCCCAAACCAACAGAGGACACTGGAGCATACACCACCAAAACAAAAATTCTCGTCAGCCCTGTCTTGAGACACACCTAGAGCAGTATCGGGTTTATACACTTATACTCAGTTACACAATTAACCAAACGAGATAACAGTAAGATGCCTACCCCTTGGCATCCCTTTTCTTCTCGTGATACCCCTCGCCATAAAGCGATGCCCCCTTCAGGCAATTCGGCAAGTTCACTGGTTTGGTTGGTTTCACTCAAACATCCAATCTTTCTTCTTCCATAATATATACTTACATACTTAATTCATCTTCTGTTCAATCCCACCTCTCATATTCACACTCTGTTCACACCAGTGGGGACAACCGGTATACATCGCTTTCGGGTGACGCCTTATCATTATCGTTGTCTTTGTCCCGCATGGTGTGCGCAGGAGAGGAATTGCACTCCTGAAAAGGGCTGGCAGGGGTCGTGACGAGCACGCTTCCTCCATTGACCCCCAATTGATTTCGATATATATTGCGAGATAGCACTTTGACGATAAAATGCCGACACATCTACTGCAACTATAAACTCAGCAAAAACATGTGCAATGGAAAAATACTCCATTAAATACTTCATCGAATAGAACTTACAAAAACACTACTTTCAATTAGAAATAAAATATATAATTTAATAGCAAAAATGAAAATAAAGTTTTCTTTCGAAGTTCCCATTTATTTGAGCAACAACAGTAAGTTTTTATTTGGAAATATGAACCGAATACTATTAAACTAAATGATAGGTTACATTTTATAAAAAGTTTAACATTTTCTCTAAATTATCGAAAAAATTAAAAAAAAAAACATATTATTTGTCGTCCAAATGTTAAAGGCTCACATTTTGCTTTACAAATCTCAAGCCTATTTCTTTATCTCTGCCTCGCTCTCTCAACTTGGCCATTATATTGTCTTTATTAATTTCTTTGTCTTGAGTTTGTCTTTATTAATTTTATGTGACGTAGTCTTAAATTTTTTTAACACTATATCACATAAAAGTAATCTCTTTCGTTTTTTAACAAAAATGAATATTGTGTTACATGTATTTTTTTAATTTCAGGTGGCGAATCCGACCATATTTTTCACCTTCATGGCTACAGTTTTCACATTATCGGTGTAAGGGAATTCGAAAGCTCTCTAGACAAGGAGGCTGTCAAGAAAATGAACGACATAGGTACATTATTTGCGCAGAAGAATCTTGTGGACCCCGTCATAAAAGACACTATTACAGTACCAAAATTCGGACTCGTTGTTATACGATTTAAGGCTGACAACCCTGGGTACTGGTTAATGAGGGACGAACGATCTACTCACTGGACTCGAGGCTTAGATTTTGTATTAAAAGTAGGTGATGACAGTGATTTTGTTAAGGCACCATCAGATTTTCCAAAATGTGGTTCTTATGTTGGTCCAGAGTATTTTTTAATTTAAATTCCATAATTTAGAGATTGTATGACTATTTATTTTAATTATGTAGTAAAATGTTACCATTGTGTTTTTAGGTCGATACTGCTCAATTAATTTGTTATATTGCGATGTAATGAGGCTATTTTATATAGATAATATATCAGTAAGTTCAGTGACATGACTGAGAGTTACTTGGTTGAATTGTTGAACTATTTTCCCGATATTGTTAAAATTTTTAATAATAATATGCTGAAAATAATAAGACTGCTCCGATCTTGAAAAAATTTGTATGAAAGCATAAAAAAGTAAAAGTAGGTGCTTCTAATACTGAAGCGGCTACAATACGTGACTTGGTGACCATGTTTTAATTATTTTGGTTGACGTTTCAATATATAGGTATTTTAAGATATTCAATTTCATTGTAATTTTGTAAAACGCTAGTTTTGGTCAAATTGATTTGGTTATCAAAAAAAATGCATAAGCACATCTAGATGTAAATAAAATTTAAATTCAATTCTATTGTATTTAAATAATGGAAGTACATGAGTATATAAAATTTTTCATACCAACAATTTTTTTTATTATGCAAAATGAAACTTCATTATTATATATTTGATTTTGTAAATACATATTTTCATAATACAAATTAGTTTACTCTTCCTTAGGGAAATTCAATACACCTTGTCTCCGTGTACCATAAATCATCTAGCGGCGAGTGAAGAATGGATTCGCTGTGGGTAACATAAAATACAAAAAGCGGTAGATATCGATTTAGGTGACTATACAACGGTGAAAGGAAAGCGTCAAAACTGGACTACAGCTTCTTGTATCATATCGTAAGTAGTGGACCGTGTTGGGACCACGGACCGTGAGATGAAACTTTTTCTGTGAGCATAGCGTTGATTGTACAAGACGTTTCATTTTTAGTGTCGCTACCAAGTAATGTTTATGACAATGATTATTTTTTATGTCTTTGATACGCGTGTTTCAAATTATTTTTAAAAGAGAGTTTGCATGTATTCTGTGCAGTAAGCATTAACCTACTGAGTAAACATTTCTCAGAAAAAGTTTCGCAACAATAATACGCATTGTAATCGGAGAATAAAAAATAATGACCTCGATATTATATTAAACTAGCTGATGCCCGCGACTTCGTCCGCGTTTTTTATTTTTAAAATAGCCTAAGTCCTTTCTCAGAGTTCAAGCTATCTTCATACCAAATTTCATCGCAATCGGATGAACGGTATGGCAGCCCATAAAATACGATCCAACAAACAAATATTGATTTTTATATATATGGTAGATACCTATTGAATATTCTAATATACTTACTGCATTCAACTATTGTAGACAGATTGTCTTAAGTTTTTATAATTGTAACATATAAAAAAAAATCAGATAAGTGTGTGTTGGACAATGCACAGTGAAGGGTTCTGTAGTCGGCATGAACGTTCACGGTTAAGGGTCACAGCTCAATAGAGCCACCCCGGCACCCGACCTGCACTGCCTTGTCACCGCGTTGCCATCGACGAACATCGAGTGTTCAACGAGAGAACATCTCTTGGTTCTTGATGGGTAATTTGTCAGTTCTTTATTCATTTTGAAATCAAAAAAAGTACGGCTGGAAATAAGGGGTGGGGGACTGGTGTGTCGCCGGCGCTACGTCCTCGCGTGTGAACCACTAGCACGGACAGCGGATCTACTCGGTATCCGCGCGTTGGTAACCCATGGTCAATACAAGGTAAGCATGCGAGCAGTGGGTGGTCACCGAGTGGTTCACTGACCGTCTGCGCGTAGACAGTTTACGAGCGAGGCGATCCGGTGCCGTAACAGAGTTCAAAAGTGAGCGTATATCCATAGTAGTCCATATAAAGTAAACTAATTGCACGAGGCGAGGCAGTGCTGGACCGGTGCCAGGCCAGCACCGCTCTTATGAGCTCTAATGAGCCATGACCTTTAAATTTAAGTAGGTTCCTAGGCCACTGAGCTTTGCTAGATGTCTCTCGCATTTTTTTATAGTGCCGTCTGTTGTTCTTGAATAGCTAATATTAATGTATAAATATTTCAGCTTATACCTCAATATGTATTAGCTTACTGATACTGATACTTCGGTATTTTATGATATGGCGTCAGAATCAATATCTAAAAAAAAATTTTTTTTGTGTGAAAACGAGTTTTAAATAGATAACACTTAAATAGATTTGAAAATAAAACATTATCTAAGCGTAAAATTTCATTTGAATCCTTTCAAGTGTTTCCGAGAAATAGAAATATATAAAGTTATTCTGCGGTCGTTTAACATGAAACCGAAAATACCCTTTCCTCAAAAATTACACAACTTATCATAAGCCTACAAGTAAAACGACTGACATTCGGACAGGCAGGCAGACAGACAGACTGACAGACGGGTAAATTTCGGTTCTGTTTTTTGCCACATGGCTAGCAAAGCCTAAAAAACTGCGTCTCGTACGGTTACCACCTGTATAACCACCTTCCCCAACAAACTTCATGCATAATTTATATTTCATGAGCGAGAGGTAGCCCACAATTAAATCCATTAGAATAGCCCGAGTAAAGTGAATGACTAGTAACTGAATAGTGCCTATCAAACAATATTGACGTATCTACGTTTTTTTCGTTAAACGGAAATAAAAAATAAGTTTTCTAACACGTTCTTATTATTTTAAATTTTCAGACCAAATTTTTTTTTTATTTTTTTTTCCTTGCAGACGAACTTGCAGGCGACAGTTGGTATTTTTATATATTACTAGCTGCACCCGACCACGCGTTTCTGTGGGTCAGTAGGTATATTATTTTTAAGTATATAAAAACACGCCATTTTATTTCATCCATGTTTCATCTGACAGCAATCGATAGGAAGTAAATGCTGTGTGAAGAATTTAAGGGCTAGACCCCTTTACCTTTCCTTCTAAGGGAGAATCGTACTACTACTACTAGAAGTAAATGCATGAGAACGTATACAAGAAAAAAATCTCTTTTATTTCCGCAATAATACAGCTAACTCTAATACATAACACACAAACTCTGGTAATATTAATTACCTATATGCTTAAATCGTAATGTATTTCTACGACATTTTTAGAACTGCTGCATGAACATGCAGATTTAATTAAATTATTACACGTTTCTCAAGTTCAAAATCGTACCAACAACAAACTATAAAGTTTTTATAACTGAAATCCACTGTTAATTCAGTAGGGTAATGTTTTGAGCACCAACTTTACGAGTATAGCTACGTATAAGTTATCATATAGTAATTTGTTGGTGAAAGTGGACGTTAATTGCCGTGGGCAATCAGTACTACCTACGAAGTGGAACAAAAAAAAACGATATGCATCTTCATCTGCATCGTAATATTTAGCATAATTAAACTGTATACAGTAGAACACTTTTAATTTTTATATAAAATTAGCTTTTGCCTACGATTTGTGTGTTTTGACATAACCCTGAAGGCTTGAACATTAAAGTCTTGTTTTAGAGAATATCTGTCTGTAGATCTCAGTGAGTATGCATGGATTGTTATGGATCTGAATGGATATGTTTGGCGGCCATACTACAAAGTACAAGTCTGAAACTAGTTTGAAGTTACATAATACGAGATTGGTATCATTGTATAGAGATTATGTCACGAAGACAGACTGAATGTTTCATGTTTACAGCGTTTAATATAAGACTACAGCTACAGCCATGATATGAGACTCGATACTAAAGAATCACTAATTCATTTTTTTTTGTATCTGCTTCCCCTGACTGAGAATTCTATTCTTCCTTTCCTTCCTTCATTTATGCCATCTACCTTACATCCATTTTCCTTCTTACCTTTCTCATTTTATTGCCTTATTCTTTTAGTTTTCCAATCGCTCCTCTCTTCCATATCATTACATTCCTATGTCTCATCTTATTCTACTACTACTAGAATTAATTATCTTATTAATTTTCTATTTTAGGTTACAGTCATACAATGATATATTTTTACTTATCTATCTCTATCTCATACTATTTCATTGTTTCTCTTATGGTTCAACCTAGTCCATTGACCTACACTTACTATTTAGGGTTAGATATGCATTCTTATGTGGTATTTTCCATTTATAATCCTTATCACAACACAATTGATTTCGTGTATATTTCAATCCGAATATTAATCCAGCATACAGTCAACCTATGTGTACATTAATTATATTAGATCTAGGATTGGTCCAACTTGTAACTCTACTTGTCCGTTACTTATTGTTTTGGTTTCTTTTCTAGGCTTATATGGCTTAAAGTTATTTACGATTTCTTGTTATCCGTGTATTTTTCTGTGGGAATTTCAATGTCAGAAAACTTGTTAAATGCAGTTTGTTCTTTGTGTTATTGTCTACATATGCCATGTTTGTGTATATATAATACACACATCAAAAAGTCTAAGCAACATGTACGATTTTGAACTTTTGAACGATTTATACTGTTGTAATGTATTTATATATCTTTTATAAATAATAACTAAGCATTTTTTGACGCATTAGTGACTAAAGCAAAAAAATCCTTCATTCAATTGTTCATTTAATCACAGTAAATAACAACATGTGTACCGTAACATACGTAGTATAATATTCTCTGGTCCACCGAGCTATGTGTGAACGCGCATTGTCATGCATCAGCGTGAAATCTGAGCCAAGACTTTGTGCAAATGGATGAACATAAGGCCCGTGGAAATTTCACTCACACATTATACTCTTACCCTTCTCGTATCAGGCCTAAATCCAAACCGGGACTCATCAAAAAATAAAATTTTATCCCATTGATCCTGGGTCCATGTCAAGTGTTCCCTACACCATTCGTTTCGACGGGCGCGATTTCCATGGCGTATATGTGGGCGTATTCATGCAGCCTATTTCTCATGGTTTGGTGGCTAACAACAACACCGCTTGAGAATTGTAGTTTTGAACCTATCTCCCGGGCGGTTAACATCAGCTGACGTCTTACAGTCAGTTGTGTGTATCGGTCCTGTCGAGCAGTTGTACTCCTTCCACGTCCTGGGTGCTGCTCAGCAGGATCCCCTTATTAACGTAACGCCCAAAGACAACAAATCACGCTCCTATTGACACCAAAATGCCGAGACACCTGGGACTGATTTCTTCCCGCTTGTAGCATTCCTACAGCTCTCTGCATTTCATCAGCAGTCAAATGGCGTCGCTCCATAACATAAAAAAAAATGACTCACCACTCAATTTTTTCAAAAACTGTATATCTCAAAATGATAAAAGTGCGATAAATACCAAATTTATCAAGCAACGAAAACACTTGAAATCAGGAAAAATAATTAGCTTTTATTTTAATGAAAACAAAACACAATCGAAAAGGTTCTTTTTTTAAAATGAGCCAGTATATGTTTCCGAGTACAAAAAAGATTGTATATCAATCTACTTTTCTAAGAAAAAATAAAGTATCAATTAATAAAACATGCAGTTTCTGTAAATGATGCGTGTTGCTTAGACTTTTTTGATGTGTGCATATTATATTTACACATCATTATTTCCTTCTATCCTTATTCCTTGCGATTACGCTATTTGCGATTTTTGTATAATATTTCATGACACTCGAACGATTTTCATCATCACTTATTAGCTTGCTTATGTTCGTGATATTCAGTTTAATTCCTAACGTTTGGGTTAGATGGTAGCTGAGCGAGCCATAGACCGGATATTCTATTAAAATATGTGTCACGTTTTCAGGACTCCCAGGATTGCAAATAAGCAACGGGTCTCCCGAACGCCCAAAACGTTATAAACAAGCATTCGGAGAACCTGCCGTGTCCCGTAAAAACTTGGGTTAATATGAATGTAGGTTCTATCTTCCTAGTTATTCTGAATGCATCAATGGCATCGAGAATGAATGTCTTGGTGGTAGAAGCCGTATCACTGGTCTTATATCTCCGGTTCCACTCGTCAAGCGACTCCAATCGGATCGGTCGTCTGACGAATGAGACCGGGCACAAATCGTATGTCGACTTCGTTTTTAGTTTTTCCCCGTCACCGATTCTGCTATCGTCCGTGTATATCTGTATTGCTTGGGTACTATATGTTTTCAGTTGATCCCGATCCGCAATGCTTATTCGCTCCAGACCTGTGTGCATGGCCGGGTGATTCATATTTTTAAATTCAGCTATTTGCTCGACTTCTACATCATAGAGCGAGCTTCGAGGTATTCCTCTCTTTGCTTCATATAATACGGCAACCTCTTTGATTCGCAGATCAAGTGGGAAAATTCCTGTCAGGATTACAGCCGAATTTAGAAAAACACTACGGTATGCTCTACAGATTTTTTCAGCGAAGACTCGTTGCACCGTACTAAGGTGTTTTTTCGTCCCCAATTATTCGGCGTAAGTTATGATGGGCTTGACAGCGGCTCTATATATAGTATGCACTACCTCTGGTTGGAGACCACAGCTAGCTTTGGGCGCTCTTGACAGTATTTTATAAATGTTATAAATGCTTTTTTGCACACATTTGCGATATGTTCATTAAAAGTTAGTTTGCTGTCAATTGTTAACTCCAAGATTTTCATATGTTTGGTCATACCTATGCCCACGCCGCCCATGTTCAGCAGTTGTGTATCGTATTTTAGCCTCCTTAGTATGAGCATGGCTTGCGTCTTTCGAGGCGCGAATGTAAGCTTATTCTCTTTATCCCACTCCTGAACACGGGCCAAAGTGGCATTTGTCTGTCTTTGGATATCTATGATCGTGTCACCATCGAAGACCAGCACAATGTCGTCAGTGAAAGCTTGATAGTAATCACCTCTTTGCTCCAATTCTCTCAATTCAGGAGAAGGTTCCACAAGATAGTCCGCCTATGGAGCCCTGAACGCATCCTTTACTAGTCCTCTTGGTGTATTTCTGGCCACCGTATCTCAGAGTCACCATTCTATTTTCTAGGTAGCTATTTATAATTCTTCTTAAGTTTACTGGACATTTTTCCTCAGGTTCTCTCTTTGAACCGAACTAAAGTAGATTTGACGTTCAAAAATACCTTGTAATTGGGTTTACTTGAATAAATTGATTTGAGTTTGACTGTGACTTATAGAAATAATCGGAAAACTAAAAAACATTCTAAAAGATTATTTATCGATGCTTACTGTTTTCTTTAGGTGAAGTTTGAAACTTACGGCACCTGAGGCATGGTTTAGTTAATAGTTACTACTAAGTCCCCAGAAAACTTTTGACAGTAGTTACGAAATAAAATTTTATTCCTCGCAATATACCGCAATACTCCTTTCTATCAGAGTTTTAACAGTTATATACTAGAGACAAGAGGTTTATTAACTAAAAAAATTCTTTTGTGTCGTATACAAACTATAATAATATTTATATTTTATTGCATTATTACGATAACAATGTAAAGTACATAATATATTGTTATTTGTATAGTTTATACTAGTTATACTCGTACTCCTGTGATTTCACCCACATTAAAATAACTTTTCTAAGATAAAAAGCAACCTAGATTACTTTCAGAAAAGTGCTCTACTTACCGATAAAAGTCCTGTCAAAATCGGTTCAGCTGTTTTGGAGATTAGCCCAGACAAAAAACGGACATATAGACAAAAATGTGAAAAAAACGCGTTTGGGTTTTAATAACGCGCAAATAACTATCAGTTTAAGATAAGCCTTTATTTCGAAATCTCAGGCACATTTCAATTTTTGTTATTTGCGTAGACTCAAAAACATTTTTATTCATATTTACAATTCACGTTTTACATGGGACAGTAAGAAGTCATCAACAAAACACAGAGACACCCATGTATGCTGAGTAACGTAATTATACAGAGATATATCTTCCTATATACATATCTGCATATATGTTCCTAAAATATTAATTTTCCCGATTAATTTTACAAATATACTAATATATTACTACTATCACAACATGAATCCTTAATTGATCAATAATGGTAATAGTGTCAAGGGTATTGTGGCAAACTGCAGTAGCGAGAACAGTGTTATGATACGTCCGAGCCGACATTGATTAGATTGTGGATGCGTCGGTTACTCAGTTCTGGCCGGAATCGATTTCATGTCGCTACATAGTGATTTGTGTTGTTTAGCGACATAACATTTGACGTCGGGTCGCCTGAGTTATTAGACGAATTAGGCTCTAATATCCCATAATAACTACTAACATATGATTGTGATAGGATAGCTGATAGATATTGTGCAATCATTATATGCACGCTGACAAATACTTGTGAGCAAAAAAGTCGGCAAACGTTTGTTTTTCAGTGACGGCGTTGTTTTTTACACATACGAGTACATATCCTAACGTAATTACATTTCACAGAGTCTATGGATAACTTTCTCTGAATTCCTAAAAATCAACCTACTTTGTGCTATTATAAAAGCTTTACAACCGATGAAAAAAATAATTTTTTAAATTATGTATGACCACGCATAACTTTTTACAGGATGATACTATTTTCATGTGTTTACAAGCTTTTATTTAACTTGACATGTATGTTTGTATGTTTAGTTCAAATTTTGCTAGCCGAATTTGAACCACTTTCTCTAGACTTACGACTTTGAAATTTTGTTGCTTGTTCAGTTCTAATGACAATACACTAAAATGTTAGAAAAAACCTGATACTGCAGCCAGAATTGTCTCCTCACGAGGGTAATCCTTGATGATTTGTAGTAGGGACACAAAATTTTGCACAAAGATTTAATTTTGATAGCTAAACATGATTTTCATCATGACTTGATGCTACAGCCAGATTGTCTCCTCGTAAAAATACTCCTCGACTATTAGTAATAGAGATACAAAACTTTGCATATAGACTTCATTTCGATAGCTAAACATGTTATTCACCATAAGCTGATGATGCAGCTAGAATTATCTTCTCGTACTCCTTGATGATTAGTAGTATAGATACGAAACTTTGCATATAGATTTAACTTTGATAGCTAAAAATGATTTTCACCATGACCTGATGCTGCGGCCAGGATTGTCTCTTCATGAGGGAACTCCACAACGGTTAGTAAAATGGACATGAAACTTTGAAAAACAATGCACGACTTTCTACCGTACGTAGTTCCGCGAGATTAGCGTCGACATGATTTGCAACCTTTCAAAGAGAAGGAAAACTCCAAAACCAAAGAGTTGATGTTGCAGCCAGAATTGTCTCCTCATGAGAGTACTGTTCGACAATTAGTACTATAAGATACGAAACTTCGCGAAAAAACCCCACGGACACTCAGCCAGACTCTACGTAGACTGAGTTGCGTCATTCTCGAACCGACTAAAAAAACGTTTCTCTTCGCTGTTAGCCTTAGTGGCTTTAGCAGCGTCACCAGTCGCGTTGGGAAGAGCCCAGAAGAGGCTCTGCTAGACGGTCGACGGCGATGGGCGAACCTCGGGCTCAGGGCGTCAATTTCCGCACCTGCGTGTATATTAACGGGCTTCCTATTCGGGTGCGGGCCCGGTCTCTAGCGGACCCAGCCAGTGTGACGGCTGAAGGCCGATTCGTGTGCCCAGTGTTTTACATGGCTAGTTTATAATGCGGTTTAAGGCCCGTACGTATGCGTGCAGTGCGATGTGATGAACTTCTAAACGCTGGTGGGTCGGCGCGGTCGTAGTGTGAATGTAGGCCTATTTTAGCTCGAACGACTAATACCGATGTCACTCGCTTATTACATGGCTAGGCCTATGATGTTGTTTAGGAGCGTCGAGCTCGGTAATCATAAGTGTGGTTCTGCGCATGAATCTATTCTGTATTACTTAAAGGGAGTTGAAATGGATGGGCTTAGCCAGCGAATACTACGCTGGCATACGTCGTGATAAGCCTGACGCATGTCTTATACAAGGTTACTTTATGTCTAAGAGACATTTTGTTTTTCGCGTAGATGAGCATAAAAGATGGCCAAGAACGAACGTGGTGCTGTCGCGGACCGTTTTCATGTGGTGACAAAAGGTGATGGCACTGTCAAGGGTAACTTAGGTGAATAGTGCGATCTCTATACCGGGGGTTCAGGAAATTTGGATTGTATAGAAAGAGCAGAGCGTGGGCAATGATGTGGAGGCCTGTTGAACGCCTGCCCTGCTGGGTGGGGAGAGGAGAGCACACACTTTCAATTCTATAGCGGAAAGAGCGGTCCGACTAAAAGTCTCATACTATGTTTATGACATCGTCTGGCATGCCGAGTTAGCGCAGCTTGTGTACTAGCCTGGTGTGCTAAGCTTTGTCGAAAGCCTTTACTACGTCTAAGAAGAGAACCGTCGTGCCTACGTCGTGACGCGGGCGATTCAGGCCCTCTAGGATGTGTTCCATAGGCAGTGCACTTGTTGGTCGCACGAGTGTTCGTACGCGAGCACGAGCTCGAAAGCCAAATTGCTCATCTTTGAAAAGATCGGAAAGGAGTATTGGTCTGTAATCTTTGAATGTGAAGGAAAAGTCCATAATCAAACCTGGAAACCGTCGAGATACTTTAAATTAATGATGGGTTACTTGAAAGGAATAGATTGAGCAATATTTCTAACTAAAAAGGTGTAAATAAATGTAAAGTAAACAAAATATTTTTAAAGAACTAGCATTTATTAAAACGCACCGAAAAGAAAAAATAAACCAAGGAGCTCATAAAACTCGTAATATCGTGTAAACCCCAAACCTACAAAATGGTTGAATATACCTGCTCTCCAGAAATGCCATCAGCAAAAGTATGATAAATAGACTACTATACTATCTATAAACAGTTTTTCGTGTTCTTATGCGATTTAAAAGCTTGTCGCGTAATCTTTTATTGTAAGGGGTAGGTTACGGAAATTATTTCTTCTTTATTCTTCTTAATTATTCTTCTTCAACTGTTACTATTTATTTCTGTGAGTCCAAATACTTGTGTCTAGAATTTAATGGCGTAAAATTGAAATTTTAGCGCGCCTGGTTGCGTTGCGTTTTGCGTACGAAGTTAGATATAGGTAAGTATATCAAATAGCCAGAGCTGACGGAAATGTCAGAAGGAGTCGCATACCTAGGAAAACGTGTGTGAAGAGAGGGATGAGCTTGAAGAAGAAAAATAAATATGTAAAGACAGCGATCCTTGGCGCTCCATTTTCTCCATCGTCGTTACCCCTTTAGGGAAAAAGCGTGAGGATACGTTTATATATATAAATATACGAGTGTATGTGTATATGTACCAGTATATTATATAATGTGTACATATACAAATACATATTAATTTTGTAATGGTATTAAATATTCGTATACAATATTTTACGAGAGAATGTCAAACAGTGGGTGCTAAGTGGGACTCTTCCGTCAAAACGGAACTTGTTTTTAAACGTCTTTTCTATAGCTTTCACTTTCGACATTCGTCGATTTTAACGTAAGCTTCTTACACTGACCAATATAACTGATTGGGTAACTTAATGGTAGGTCATTAAGGCTCTATTTTAATAGCGATACGGTTGAAGCTGCTTTAAAATTATAGTAAACAAAATATTGCTTTGTGACCTTTGATTGGATTGATTTGAGATATTGTTAAAGCTGCAGAGAATATGTTGATATAAAAAATGTTCTTGTGTTTGTATAGAAAGTTACAAAGAATATTACTTATACATTGTCATAATGAGAGTTATGTCTATGACATATGTCAAGTTGTCTTCTTTAAGGTGTGAGTGTTAGTTACTACTAAAATAATAAAAATATTGTTATGTCACCATATAAACATTCAAGAACGAGTCTCTTTATATATTTTCGTCCGTTGGTGCGATAGTGATCTACCTCACAAGTAGACGAGTTAAAATGTGTTTAGATCTCCGAGCTCCGGTTTGATTCCCGGCAAAGACAATTTAGGAGGTAAATCTTCCTAAATTGTTTTGGAGTCTGGAGTCTGAATCTATGTTACAAACCTAATGTTTAATTTGAGGTTACACAATCGATTAATGGAAGTTAGTGATAATATAAGTTTTTATCTTTTGATGGGAATTTTATTCATTGAATTTTCATCCTACTTGTGAAATACATATACATATTATTGGATTCTCTATTGCTTTGTGGAAGTTCAAGAAGTAAGAAGGGAATTTCAAGCTTATAAAAAAAGGTATTCCAAATGTTAGTTGACGGAAATGTCAAAAACACTCGCATACCTAGGCGAAAATGTGTGAGGCAAATGATGAGATTTGAGGAAGCGAAAGAAGAATAAGAACCGCGAATCTTGGCGCTCCGTCCTCTCTGTCTACTTCGTTAGGGATACAACGTGAGGATTTGTATGTACATATGTATGTATGTATATATGTTTTATGTATTCCTAGTGGATTGCACTAAGGTGACTACGTCAAAAAATAAAATAACATTTTATGTTTCTCTGTCCTACTTTTTATTGAACGCCTCTAGTTTATATGTAGTTTATGTGTATGATAGTTATTTCGCACTAAGTGGAGTACTTGTGATATAATACTTGTGTATAAAATATGTACTGCGTGTAGTATCCCATTTTATTACATGGTATTGGCATAATTATAATATAGGTTATACGTATCCATACGAGAAAAATTAAGTAAGTCCATAGAGATCGAGCGAAATGGACGATTGAAGACAAAAAGGACGCAGATCAAAGCAAGTCAATGCTAAAATGTTCAAAGTACTACGTAACCATCCAACAAAGGTGCTTGCATCAAATAATAACAAGAGCGACGAGCTTGACGAGGGTTCGGCGCCACTCTTGTGACAAAGAAAGTTTTTCTTGTCGCCTCATATTTTACGTTTCAGCGTATTGTATTTGGATCCACTTCAAGGGAACTATCAATAAGATACAATTTGTCGTTGTATTAGAACTTCTGATCACTATTTCGAAGACTATAATTATACAATATAATTCCAGAGTGTTCACGTAATTAGAGATAAAATATAAACTAATAATAACTAAGATTACGACTAAATACGACTGAATACGAATAAGGAGGGCTGAATAGATAAAACAAAGAATATCTATGAAAACCTCTATTTCGCAGATTAAATAGTAAATTGCTTTTCATTCTGAAGTTTAACTACTGACTTCTGAGCTGAGTAATAGCATAATGTTAGAAGACTTGCTTTTTTGCTTGTTTACAAACTAAAAAATGCATTTTCAATGTAAATACATGCAAGTCGAAAAAAATTGTCTCCTTGAATTTAATCAAGGAGACAATTTATATAACTTGACACAATGTGTGAATTCCAACAATATAAATATTACTGATCTATTGACGTGGTAGCAGTACCTACATTTTAAACTGATGGTTGTAAAATCAAAAAAAATCAAAATAAAAAATGTGTTTATTTACTGGTTTATAATAATAACATTAGGGCAGAATCTCCTAGTAAGCTTAATTGCCTGTGACAGGAGACACTGCTCCTCCATAGAACCAAGTACATTAATTAACAATAAATAAAACAGGACTAAATAGTAAAAAGAACATAATCAGATCTCCACCATGACAACAATGAGACTCAGGATCCGGATGTCTACTCTAGCTTGCGACACCCAATTTTCACCATTAATATATTTGTAATTTTATACATATAAGTAATTATAGATTATCAGAAACCAGAATAGTCAAACCGATATAGCAAATTAATGAAATATTAGGAAGATCTGAATCAGTCAGTAGTGTATTTATGTGTATATGCGCGTGTATGTGCATGGAAATCGATTCTTTTGTATATTAATTTTTAAAAAGAGCTTTGTTAAATTGTCTTGAATTGAGTTTCATCCATCGTCAGGATTAGTCTGTTTGTTTCTGGGTGTTCCATCATTTCTTTTATTTATTTATTTTGGTATTACGTAATTGGAATGTTCATTTGTTTTTTGGTTGATTAATAAAATTAGTCGAGTCTATTACGACATAATTACGACATAATAGCACTGACGTACTAACTTATGTATATATTACATGAACTCTGAAGACATGACCTCTTTCCTTAGCAACAAATTAAGTCTATTTTTTGCGCAGACATAAAGTGCTTATATATAGAAAAAGATACAAGGAAAATGGACCTAGAATAATTTCATAGTTGGCTTCCTGTTTGTTAAGTACTTCTTTTCTTTTTGTAGTAGCTGGTTTGATAGCAATATTTTGTAATTAACAAAACGAAGTCAGTTAATGGGAATTTACGTAGCTCGATAAGGTAATGACTGTCACAGGTATGTAATTAAAGCATATGGTACATATTTTAAATTAGCTGTACCCGCGACTTCGTCCGCGTGGAAAATTTTTCGTAATTTCTCTTGGTTACTAAGGTTACTGAGGTTACTCGAGATACCAATATTGCTAGAGAGCTTAAAAAAGTTACTTTTACGTTGGTGTTAAATAAAAAAGATATTCCTATTATGGAACATCCGCCATATTGGATTTATGATGACGTCACATATCCAGAAATTTTCCCTTGCATATCCCTTTTCATTTGATACCCATGTTGTTAGTGTTTAACAAAAAGTTATTTCCTACTGCGAAGCTTCCGCCATATTGGATTTATGATGACGTCACATATACAGAAATCTTCTGCATTTTCCATTTCATTTGATACCCATATTGTTGGTGTTGAACAAAAAAGTAATTTACTATTGTGGAACATCCGCCATATTGGATTTTAATGACGTCACATATACACAAACCTTCCCCCGCGTAATAAATTTCATTTGATACCTATATCGTTGGTGTTGACCAAAAAAGTTATTTTCTATTATGGAACATCTGACATATTGCCTTAATGATGACGTCACATATACACAAACCTTCCCCCGCGTAATACATTTCATTTATGAGATTTAAATTTTTTTTTTAATGTTTTGTCAATATATTGAAGATCTCTCACACTCTTCTGTCTCAGTCACTCACTCACTTTTCTTATTATGAGATTTTAAATTTTTTTTTAAATTTTTTTTTATTCAAACCTTGTCCTGGCAATAACGAACACAAAAAAAAAGAATTATCCAATTTGGTGCGGTAGTACGGAAGTTATACATTTCGACGCGCATAATTTCGATGATTCATTTTTATTTATATAGATGTATCGATTCAGATTTCGTTGTATATTTTAAACTAAAACATAGCGATAATAGTAGTAATATTTACATGTTTCTACTCACTTGTTCAACATACTACTATTACATACTACTATTTAATGAGTTTAAAATACATACTACTCTTTAATTATTTTAATTCATTTTATGTATGTTTTACTGAAATTGAATTATGTTATTGTTCATAACAGTACTTATACATACGCATATCTTTATGTATACTAATTGAATTATTATTTTCAGATAAAAAAGAAAGACATCAAAAATCCACTTTAATTTGACGAAATAGAAGCGAAGACGAAGGAAACCGTAAAATCGTAAATAATAATCTGGATAATCCACGAGATCCATTAAAGAACTCATCATGGGCTTGAATTGTTTATATACGACAATTTCTCAAAGCTGACTCTTTGTTAGGGTTCCGTGTATAAAATTGCTACGTTTTTATTAATTTTCGTCTGCTTATACATTGACATTAATACAATTATTACAACAATTTTTAGTGTGTTTAGTGTGACATGTATCTTATCAATAAAATCGATATTTTTTAATTTGACTTCTTGCTTTTTGACGGTTTATTAATTTAAAATACTTTATACGAATTAGGGTAGGGTCAATATTACTGAGTTTAGTCAGTCTCTGAATTCACTTGTTAAATTTCTATCAAGTCAATACCAACGAATGCTTAATCGATTTGACAAAATCCTGAAAATTTTATCCTGCTCCTCTGACTGCGAATCAAAATGGATGGAGCCATAAAGAGTTGCCGCTCATATTTCCTTGTGTCAAACGAAATTTCGTGTCTCTCTGTCTGTCCCATTGAGCGTAACAACGAGTAAAAAGCTAACTATTACTATAGACAATTTTAACTTAAACTTACTAGTGTTAGCAACACCGACGAATAAACATAAAGGGGAACACTGGCGCCCTCTACAGAGCGCGACGGTGTTCGTGACGTCATAGAAAAGAACGACTGTCGGCTTGTTCCTCACTACCGCTCGAGATTATATAAGACAAAACTCGAGCGCTTCACGTCTCTATTGTTTTTACTTTCATGACTGCAGCACGAAGTGTTCGAATACAAATAATTAATTATTAATTGATATTAAATATTAATCGATTAATCGATAATTTAAGTAAAGTTTGGGGTGTTCCATTGCTATAAGTATCTAACTTACTATTTTATGTTATCGTAGCTAACACTAGTTTGGCAACCTCGCACTGTCGGTGTAATTCGTGTTAGCTCATAACCGGCTTGCAACATTACAATAGGTACAGAAATAATTATTTGCAAATATTCGTAAATCTTATGTTTTGGCTACTAGCATTCGCAAAATAAAATTATGTCATATTCAGCTGTGTATTGCAACTCTTGCCCTTCCTTAATCACTCAAGTTAATACAAGTCCATAATCTAGAAAAGCTCCAAAAATTGTGATTTTTTGGTCCAAGGTCTTGAAAGTGGAATCACAATCGAATGTATTAAATGATTTCGTAACTTTAATATACTACATATAATATATCAAAGACATAAAATTATTTTCAAATATTCGTTTAAAAATATGTCAAATTATCTTCAAATATCGATTTTAAATTAATTTCACATAATCCATTTGTCATTCTTACCACGTGATAAAAATGACAACTATTAATTTAGATTTGAAAGAATTTTAAGTATTTTGTCTTTTCTGGGTTTATTTTTAGTTCAATGGAACTCTATTTCTGAATTGCACGTACCTAATCACGATTTGTATAGCTGCGTCGTTTTTTGTGTGTTTACAGTACTTGAGTATTTTATCGAAATGTATTCTGAATTTATAATCAAATGCTTATTTTTTCCGTGTGTACATATTTCTTTTAGAGTAGGTACTTATTTTTTCATGTGCTTACATTGCAGACTTTTTAAGTTATCTCTGTAACACATATACCACTCGTTGATTTCGATGACGAGTATTTAAGTTGGTGATTTCGTTTGAAGTGGCTTTAGTATTCAAGTGTAAGTAATAAAAGTTGCGTGTTTATTTACTGTAGCATTGGATTGTAGCTAATAAAAGTTGGAAGTATATTAGGACTATTAGACGACAATTCCATTAGTAAATTATTTAAAAATGTAAATATAGCTGATATTGACAGGAGTGTATGAAAACAAACATCTATGGGCTAATAGCAAATGTGCTACATTTTTTATTTACTTGGACAATTTTCGAATATTATACCTATACTATCCAGAGCAAAAGTAAGTGGCAGCAGAAACCACCGAAGAACAAGGCGGACTTGTGAATCAACTAGTAGAGTGTTAGCTGCTGGAAATGTTAAAAGTACTCTCATATCTCGGTGGAAGTGTGTGAGGAGAATGATGAGATTTGATGAGGTGAAAGAAGTATGCAAGAACTACGTTGCTTGGAACTCCTTCTTCTCTGACTACCATGTCAGGGATACAGCGTGAGAATATGAATGTAACTTACTATAAATGAAAAGTGCTCCTAACTGGGTGTTTGTTATATTTTCATGGTTAAATTACAGAACCGATTTTTATGAAATTTGCTGAAAGATAGGCTGTCCTTTTTAATTCCGCGCGAACAAACTCACAAGTAGTAACTAGTCTTAAATATATATGCCGTACTTCGTCGAATGGAATAAATAGATACGTTCAGCTGCACACTATTCATATTTTAAATTTTCTTAGTTGCAAGATTTCGGGATATAATTACTGTGCAGGTAATTACATAAGTAGACCGTATCATCTACAAGTATACCTACGTGATTATATAGGTACATTTCTTATGGAGATAAAATTTAATTTAAAAAAAAGTTCAATTTAAAAAAAATTCAAGTTTAATTTAAAATGTATCCATTTTTTTCTTAATGGCCGTTTAATGGATTTAGAGTTTTTAGCAATAAAGAGAAAAATACAACTATGTGTAGTTTGGTATTTTGTACTACATTCTATTTTTACACGTTTTCATCTTTAGGTATTGTAGATTATATAGACTACATATAGATACATAATAATACATCCTATAGTATTATGTCTCATAATTTAATGTCTCATAAATTAGTAAATACAAGTACCTAACATACTACTAGTCTATAATTCATACTTCGCTGCTAATATTATAAAAACAAAACGTTTGAGTTAGTAGTACAGGCTTGTTAATCACGAGTCCCAGCATAACAATGAGAGAAACGAAAATTGTGGTTATCAGAAATACAAAACCGGCTTTGTTTCCGTGACACTGTACAGTTGCGACAGTTGCGACAAGCGAAAATACGGTGTAGGCAAAAAATCTTTAAAAGTAAATTGAGCAATAGAAATGATCTTATAAGTATATCGAACGGGAAACACTTCAAACTAAAATGCTAAGCACAAATTTGCATATTGCATTTTGCATATAGGGTGTTAATGAGAAGTCTAGTTGTACGTATACCTTCTTAATCAGAGACCCGGCTTCAATCTCGGGTTAATCAATGAAACAAAACATTTTATCTAACTTTGCCAGGAGTGTGAGTGCATCTCTCCAGGATGTTTACTAACATCGACAAATTTCAAGCCAATTTATATAACTACTTACTGCAATATAAATTATAGTACTATATTATTTTACTTTCACAATTATTATAAGACAAGGTAAGTTAACATTATAAACAGTGTAAAACTTCTGTATCTCTGTCTCTAAATAATATATATATACTAGTAAAACAAAGTCGCAAACAGCGTTTATCTGTGTATTCATTTATAACTTCTAAACTTCCACGTAGATGTCTTTGTGATTTTCTTTTTAATTTCGAGGATTTATAATTATAACACATTCAGAAGTAGAAAAATAATAGCGTTTTGTAATCAAGTTCCAGTACGAAGCTGGAAGGGTCACTAGCCTTCTATCTTATTCTTATATCTATATAAATAAAAATAAATTGTCACATGTACGACGGAGCATCACTTGAGAACGATTCCATCGATTTGGCTGTTTTTTTTTGTTGTGTACGTAATTGTCAGGATAAGGTTTACACATAAGAAAGTTTTTAGATAAATCCACCGGAAAAGTCGCAAATGTCAGTTGTATATCCGCAAGAAAATCTCATTAAAAAAATTTGGTGTGTTGTAAACATTCAACATCTCATCCCGGACGAAGCCGGGGCGGGTCGCTAATAATATATAAATAAAAAACTTTTGCGTTGCGTTATAAAATATCTAAAGCGGGAAATTTAACGCGATTACCTCTTATTTTGGCTTGACGTTTCGACCGAGTTGCATCGGCCGTGGTCTCAAGCAAACAGTCGCAGCAAGTTTCACTCCGTGTCCGAGGTAGAAGTTTTATCTACCCCCGACATTTGTAAATAGTTTTCAGGATATCTACACACAAGACTCACAGTGTCCATACGTTTAACCGAACGCGAAACACGAGGTTTTGTTCCTTGAATCACAGGATTCGTCGATAAATTGTATCCGTTTTCCCAATTAAAATTTTTATGTCTCTTACTTATTAATCACGCACTACTCTTGGATAAAACTGGCGATCAGTAGAAACGACATGTGGGCGAGGAAACTCAATCCAGTGATTAGTATCTGATTGGAGCAAATATTCCGCTATCGCTGATATGGTTGTTTGCTGGTTTTTCACCGCTGTAATAAGTTCTTTAACCCTTTCAGCGACAGTCCGCTTCGTTTGGCCAATGTATGAACTACCGCAACTGTAATCTATTTCATAGATTCTTGGTGTCTGAAACGGCAAAACATCCTTTGGCGTGCCCACTATGTTGTTCACCTTTGTTCCAGGGCTGTATATGATGCGGATAGAGTAATTTTTTAAAACTGATCCAAATTCATCTGTAACACCTTTTACATAGGGTATGTAGGGTGGTTGTCTGCAGGTATGTCAGTACCTTGCTTTAGCTCTACGCGGTCGTCGCAGTCGTCGCAATAATCAAGCTCCTGCTAAAGATGTTCCGGCCGACCACGGCCGATGCAACTCGGTCGAAAAGTCAAACCAAAATAAAGGGTAATTGCGTTAAATTTTCCGTTTTAGATATTTTATAAACGAGAAACTGACTGATTGAGTTATCAACGCACGGATCAAATTTCTCAATGCACAGTGGTTCATTACAAAATACGGCTAAACAGTAAGAAAGAATTGTTGGAAATTGTTATTCAACTTCTAACAAATTATAAAACAACAAAGTTGCTATAGATTAAAATTAAAAACGCGTCTATTACGTCTTTCCCAAAAAGTTACGTAAAGAGATTCTTCCCTAGAAGTTTTGAGTAGATACGTGTTTAATTTTCCGTATCGAATGAATTATACGTAACACGTATTAGCCTGAGTTATAAATATCTATACTATACCCAAGGAGATAAAGAGCGTGTGGAAGTTGGTATGGAAAAATTAAATTCGTAACATGTTAATTAAATTACACAGGTTTCGGCTTCCGGAGTATCAAAATATATTATGACGAAGTCTAAACATTAGGTGGACACACGCGTCGTCTTTTGATCCTAAAATATTGGATTAACTGTTCTAAGTGAATTAAAACATTCTTAATTATTTTAAGAATAGCCATCTTTTTATTACACATACAATTTCCTCACGATGTATGTTTCTTTTATTATCCTTATACTAATTATGAGTACCGATAATTCTTTTGACATACAATATTCTCTCGTTACAAGGCTATGCCAAGGTATACAAAAAAACACAAGGTTCTAAGAAAATAAATAGACGTAATGCGGGTCTAAAAGCTAGTTTGTCAAAAGTCTATGTAGTATACGTTTTGGTAATAAGGGATTATGTTAAATAAGTTTTTAAGAAAAAAAAAAAATTATTTTCGTGTCCCTGTACCTATATGCATGCAATAACTTACTTGAGTATATGGCATACTCGTATTATCTTGTCTACAAACATCACATTAGTGAAAGCTTATTTAAAATTTATACGTATTTTTGAGCCTCAATAATACGTGGCATTACTTGCATAATGTGTCAATGTTTTTTCTTTATGGCATGGCGCACAGTTTAGCGCATTTGCCAATGTCACGTATTAATAAGAATATAAGTATAATCACAAATAAATTCGTTTTTTCTTATTGTAAAACTCCTCCACTAGTGATAGGAGGCTTTACTGAAGTTAAAAAGGACTTCTTGAAACAGCGCGAGAACTTCAGCTACACATGTTTTTTAGACCTACTCCATTCTATTCACTTATACCTGCAGAACTTTAAAATCTATATACTATCACTTTTTAACCGACTTCAAAAAAAGAAGGAGGTTCTCAATTCGTGTGTTGTTTTTTTTGTTTTTATTTTTGTATGTTTGTTACCTCTTAACTCCGTCATTTATGAACCGATTTCGAAAATTCTTTTTACGTTTGGTAGGTAATACTTCAGAGGTGGTTCCACTTAAATTTCACCGATATTGGAGCTTGGATTTCGAAGATACACTAGATAACACGACCTGGTTATAACCTTTATTTATATTGACGATTCTCTTGTACATCGTTGCGCTCCGGAATTAGAATGAAGTTAATTGCAGACCTGCCCTAGATATTTATTTAGGTCAAGACCACTCAAAAGGGAGAAATAAAAAAATTTATTAAAAAAAAATAACCGCCTTCAAAAAAAAACACTGAAAAGTATAAAATAACTATCCTTTACTAATCAAAACTCAAGTACAATTAAAATAACTTTATAAATACGATACACATACGTATATAATTAAATTTGACAGTTATTGAAGTCGGTGCCAAATCAATGTGCAACAACATAAAGTCTATTAGTTTGGTGGGCTTGGCACCGACTTCAGTAACTGTCAAATTTAATTATATAGGTATGTGTATCGTATTTATAAAGTTATTTTAATTGTACTTGAGTTTTGATTAGTAAAGGATAGTTATTTTATACTTGTCAGTGTTTTTTTTTGAAGGCGATTTAATTTTTTTTAATAAAAATTTTGTACTTCAAAACTCCCAAAAATGTAAAAAATAGAAAATCTGAACAAAATGTCAATCTCACTTCTCCCGTTCCCGCCAAAAAGTCCGTGTCAATGCTTATTGACGAAGCGTTTTAAATATCGTCGCCCGGATGTATTATTGGGCTGATTATGGTTTGACTGCTTATTTTACAAAAAGATATGATTTTATGAAAGGATCTATCGTCTAGCCATCATATCAGGTGGCAGACAGGGCTGATGTCCAATGAAAAGGCGAATTGATCGATGAGAGCAATACGTTTGACGACATACCTCAAACGCTCATGTCTCTGCTGTCTATACGATCTCCGCTTTATGTATGTGCAAGATAACCGCGTCTACACAAATTGAATACTGTGCCGTTAAAAACTGAATTGGGTACTTCAGATACCCTATGAAATTGATGTGCTCAACTTCTGGCTAAACTATAGCTGGATAAAGTTAAGGCGAGTATTAGTTGGCCATTTCGTGAAATTGTGGCGTTTCGCAAAATGGCCAGGTACATGACGATATTCCCAATTTTACGATTGTGCGACGACATAAACATACGCAGACAGAATTATTATTATAGCTATCTGTCATCTGATTGTTTCAGAAGTTTAAAAATAATACAAAAATATTTCTTGCAGCACATTTATTTGAACGCGAAAGAAAGTTTATGTCTTTGTTCTGTCTGTATAATCCCGAATTATTTTGGCCTTTAATTTCCGTAAACATTCCATTACTGTCCAAAAATATGACGTCGTTATTCTGCTGGGTCTCAAAAATTACGACGGACTTTATTGTGAAAAATAACAGGCTCTTAGCACTTGGAACTTTAATTACACGCAAGGTTTATTAATGGAGGCATTTGTCAATTAACATAAAGGCATACAATTATGGTTATATAACTGCTGATTTATGTCTTAACACAAAAAATCATTACACATGTGCTTTATGAGTTGTAGTAATTTTGTTACGGTTACCACGAGTAATAAATACCCATTCGTTGATTGTTTAAATAGTTATAATACTTTATGAATAGAAGTAGATACATATATATTGTAAAATAATTTATTATAAGTTTTAATATTTCTTATGTAGGGTTTGCTTAAGGTGTAAAGATCGTATAGCCACGTAGCCATAATACGTCCAGCACTTACACATGAAGAGCGTCTACTGTTGTCTCAAGTAATATCATTCCTTGAATTTTCAATTGGTAATTGTACTTTTTGAATATAACTAGTTACTTACAATACGCAATGATGTATAAAATAACAATATAGGTACACATAAATTTTTACATCCGCATATACCTTTATGTTCAGCCAGAGAAAAAGGTTTGAATTCAAAATAAATTGAAAATAATTTAAATTAAAATTTTTAATTGCAATTGTTGAACAAAGCTTCACATTTATCTTTAAAATCTTTCTTAATTTTCGTCTTTAAGCCTGTCCCAAATCTATATATTGTATAAAAAGAACTAAGTATCTATACGACGCTATCGTTTACCATTTCAAAGTATTTCTAGACAACAACAATTATTTTTTCGTTGTTTACATTTTTACAAGTAATACTGATTAACAGAATAAATAAAGAATACAAATATAAGTAGTAAATAGAATTTTAGTGTTACTACTTACAACTTCACTAATCGGTCGAATAGTAGCGCAATGTCCCTACTTAAATGCAATGGAGTTGAAAAAATTCAACTGTGTTTATAGTAACAAACGTAGAAAGGAAAAATTCAATAAATAACACAAATATAAAAGAAATTGTCTAACTGAGATTTGTATATTGCTCATGACATTGGATTCATAATTGAAAAAACGACTGAGATGCAATCGACTGACATTTCACCAGTGCTATCACAACGGAATTACAGATAAAATATTCAATGTTACGTTTGGCTTTGCGCCAATGAAGTTAGTCGCTTTGTTGCTACCTTGACGTTCAGTTGTTTAAACATCTCTTATCAATTCAGTCCATCTGGAAATGAGTTGTCAAGACCGAGATCGCTTTCAGCTTTCGCCCCTGCTGCTTTATATTTTACCCGGTGTATTTAGATAAACGCGTTTCATTTATCCGTATTGAATTTAATTAAGCTTCTTGAGGTTATTTCATTCACGAAAAGCATTTTCAGAGATTTCAAATTTTAAATGTTTTATTGAATGACGGAAATTTCATTCAATGGTGACGATGACGGCGAGCTATATAATTAAAAGTCTGATGATGTTATTTAGTGTTGTTTGCTCTTTGAAGGTCAAGTCAAATTGGAGAAAGTAGTCGTATTCTTTTACCAAACAGACCGCGCAGTCGTGTTACTTTTTATACGTTATTATTACTTGACAAGATAATCATATCAATTGTGTAGCTTCAAACGAAGCAGCTATACACTAAAGATTTAATAGGGGCCGTGTTATGTTAAGATTCCTTGATGTCCTAAGCATTCCTCGTTCATAGAACCCATCTTTAATACCAGTGTAAAAAATCTTAAAATATTCAAAAATTGCTTAAGCCAGGACCATGAAAAGTGGTAGTGTAATGATGATGATAAATAATTTGTGTAATGTAACAGACTACTAAGAAAGGATTTTTAGAAATGTAAATTTTGTGAAATTGAGTACAAAAATTCTTTATTAAAATAATAATGAGACATGTCATATTTTATAAACTTTTAAACTTTCGCGTTGCATTATAAAATATCTAAAGCGTGAAATTTGCCGATTTGACCGAGTTGCATCGGCCGTGGTCTGAGCAAGCAAACTGCTTTGCTTGAGACCACGGCCGATGCAACTCGATCGAAACGTCAAGCCAGTATAAAAAGGTAATCGCGTTAAATTTCCCGTTTTAGATATTTTGTCACATTTTAGTATTGAATTTTAAAAAATTAAGTTATAATTACAAGGGGTAATTTTCAATAAGATTAAGCTTCAATCAAGTCAGCAGCTTATCCACTATTATGTTAAACGAGTAATATGTGTAATATATAATACCTACATTTATATTTCATATCGCTTTCTCGAAAATGGCTCTAGCGATTTCGATGAAATTTACAATAAAGGGGTTGAGAGGGGCGAGAAATCGATCTAGCTAGGTCTCACTTCTGGAAAAATCGTTTTTTTTTGTCTTTCATACACTTAAAACTTCTAAACTCTGAACTCCTAATTTTTTTTTAATTTGGCAGCGGATTTTACCTTCTCAACAGCACAGTGGCTGAGCAGTGGAGTGGTGAAGTAGCTTTACCACGCCGAAGTGCGCGGGTTCGAATCCTGCAATGTGGTTCAGACCTTTTTTGTTTACTGCCCTCTCGTTTAATTAATTGTGTAACTGAGAATAAGTCTGTAAACTCGAGACTGCTCTGGGTATGTCTCAAGACAAGGTTGACGAGGATATTTGTTTAAGTGGTGTATGCTCCAGTGTCCTCTGTCGGTTTGGGCGAGCTAAAGCAGTTTTGGGAGAATGTTAGAGAAGTTCTAGCGACGGCTGAAGAGAATGAGAGAATTATAGTGTGTGGAGACATAATGGATAGGTCGGGACAGCTCGAACAGGATTTTAGTCTCTCCTAGGCAAATATGGAGATAAGAGAGTGAATGAAGTTGTTAGGATTGTTTTGGGACTGTGTATGGAAAATGATCTTTTTGTTGCTAATACCATATTCAAGTACAAAAGAATTCATCAGTACACGCTTGGCGCTCCGTCCTCTCTGACTACTCCGTTGGGGATACAGCGTGAAGATATATATGTATGTATGTATGTATGAAATAATATGTCTAAATTCAGTTCGCAACAAGTACCTATTAAAACATATATCACTTTAATAATGTATTTATAATAAGGAAATTAAATGAAAAATGATGATGAAAATTTAGACTTCATAACTTCAGACAGCCTGTCCCGTACTAAAAATCGGGCGACGTGAGGCAAATAAAATCTAACAAAATGTAGATGTGTGGGACTGTGGGTGCTGTTTTCTTACGGAATGGCGACCGATCAGCGTATCTGATAATAAATATGTGTCGTATGTACAGGTAAGTCAGGTTATCGGATTTAGCTCACCGTTACTGCTCGGACACGGAGTCCGGATCTTGAGTTATTTATAGTCTATGGCCGAAAGTCACGAAGAAAAGTCTATTAATCATTTTCCTGAACAGTGAATTAAATGTTAAATTTCATGGGCTTCCTTTAAATTAAGATACTATGTCATTTAAAAGAATAGTATTATAAAGAGTAGTATTATACAAGTAATATTTGTATATTTGTATTTGGGAACTCGAAAACAGCTGTAACGATTTCGATGAAATTTACGATATAGGGATTTACAATGGCGAAAAATCGATCTAGCTAATTCTGAATTCTGGGAAAATTTGTTTTGTCTAGGTTTTCGCACACTTAAAACTTTTAAACTCTATACTCTTCGAATTTCACAACAAATTTTGTTTACTCATTGGCCACAGCATATTTTTTTTATGCTGATATGCGCGGGTTCGAATCCAGCAATGTGGTCAGGCTTTTTTTATTTTATAAGACGCTGAGTAAGGCTCGGTCACCCAGGTTTGACCATTTGACTATTTTTTGACGGCTAAGCTGCTGGACTGATTGTGCTGAAATTTAGAAATGGAGATAAATTAAGCCTTGGTGAAAGACATAGCCTACTTTTTTAAATTTCATGCGGACGAGGTCGCAAGCAACAGCTAGTATGAGATATTAAAAGGATAATACAAAGAAAAACACTAAAATTCAAATGTTTCTAAATATGCGAAAACGTTAAGGAGAGTAAAAAATTAGAGTATTTGAAGCGATTAAATATTTGTTATAAAGTCTTACATTTGGTCTCAGGAGTTGTTTAGTTTGCATATTGACTAATTCTACAAGGACTAGGAGAGAGTGGAGAGTGTAACGAGAGGAGCACACACTATTGTGTGTAACCAGAACGATTCTAATATTTTCGTAATTTGAATAAAATATACAGCATCGATAAATAAATAGTATAACTTGGTGGAAGAACAACCAAAAATGTAATGATGAATTCCTAAAATCTTTCGCTATTTTCCGCTCAAACTCCAAAAACCACTAATCCTAATAATAAGGATTCGGTGCTGGTTAGCTGACCTAGTCTGATCTCTGGAATATCCTGAGGATGCTTCGTGGAGAAGCGAGACACGTGTCAATTGGTGGTTTTTGAAGTTTGAGCGGAAAATAGCTAAAGATTTTAGGATTTCATCACATCAAATGGATTTCCGCACTATACAATAAAAATGAAATGTTTTTGAGTGAGTTTTGTAAACCAATCTATTAAATTATTAGTCAGAAAAACACACATTCGATGACTTAAATAGTTTTGTACACTGATTGTCTTCTATGCAATTTACTAGTCGAGAGTCAAATTAGGTGTAGGTTTTGACGAAACAATGACGAATTTTTTACCTTGAATCGGAAAAAAAATTCATCTTTTCTTTTCCGATTAAAACTTGTACGCACTAAATCTTCGCAATGGACAACTTATTGCATTTTTTTAATACAAATTAATTCACGATGTAAATTAAAAAATCTTATCACTTGTTCCCGGCTGAAACTATTCAAAAACTATTCTAAAATCAATTCTTCATCGAAACATTGTCGAGGCTACTGTTCTCACTAAATGTGCTCCAGGGGAAACTCTATTCATACCTCGAATACCATTGATATCTACTGAGTACCCATTTGAATTTAAAAGACTGCAGTTTCCCCTCAAAAGTCTGCATCGCATTGACAATAAACAAATTTCAAAAGCAATCGTAGAAGGTGGCCATAGACCTAAGAGAGGACTGTTTGTCGCGACAGTTCCACGTAGCCTCTTCCAAAGTGAGTTCCACTAGCAGTTTGGTAATCTTTGCGACAAAGAGCACCACTACGATTGTCTGTATATTGTCTGTATAGAGGTTCTTCAATAACAGGCATTCACTTTCGAAAATCGCACAGCTTTTTCTGTTTACCTCTGCTTTCGGCGATGTTTAAATAACTACACGTCAATAAGACGACTATTATAGCTTCTGTGACATCGCGTATCGTACTCGTATTTTTTTCTTAATCTTAAAAAGCTTTTTAAAATTTACTACATATTTTGAAAATTATTTATCCTGCATCTAATCGTATTACGAGTATATTATCATTTCTGTAAAATATAACATCCAATGCCATTGATATTTATGCTTACTTTCGTAATACTATAATTTGTATTGTCTAAATTGTGTAGTCCGATTTCTACGCAGACGAAGTCACGTGCAAAAGCCAGTAAGAAATAAACTAAAATACGTTGCAGTTGTTTCGAGCACATCTGCTCCTAAAATAAAGTGATAGCAATTCTCGTCAAAGGCGACCCGAGTGAGTGTTAATTTGTAGCGTCGAAGTACAGTTTGTTCATAGAATGGAAATGAAGTAAGCTGTTGCGAGAAACGTTTCTGGTTTATTTATATTTATGTAAGTATTTATTTCATATTCTATGGAAAGAAAAAACATGTTTCTACTTTATGGTAATGTCGCGTTCTCATATATTATATTTTCAGAATCATACATAAGATATAATTTGTAATGCGTAATATTTACTTAATATCTACTTTGTAAATCTATATTAAGTGGCAACTTTTCAAGTTATAAGCATTTTTGAGTAAAGTTTGATGTAATTTCTGTATAAACGATATCATAGGCAAAACAACAAAAACGTTCCATTGAAAATATGGAGATTAAATCGTTATGTGACATACTTTTATAAAAAGGTTATATCCTGTCATCAAGCAAAAATTCTATTTAAAAAGAAAGTCATATCTGTCTAAAAAGAAAGATAAGTAAAACGACCGAATTGAAAATAAAATTAATATACATACATACATGTCTTCACGTTGTATCCCTAACAGGGTAGTCAGAGAGGACGAAGCGCCAAACGTCGCGGTCCTTACATATCGTACTTCTTTCGCTTCCGCAAATCTGATTATTTTCCTCACACATTGTCGCCTAGGTATGAGAGTGATTTTGACGTTTCCATCGGCTAACACCTCTGGCTATTTGATCTTCATACGTTAGCCTTTGCCTTTTTTGGCTTCTTTTACCAGTCACTTTTGTTCTGTACATTTTCTTTGTCAGTCTTTTATCACTCAATCTTGTGCCCGAACCATCGAAGCATTCTTTTTTCATTTCTAAAATAACACTGTTGTGCAGCCCTGCCATACTACGTATCTCTTCATTGCTTATTTTGTCCACAAGGGCGATACCGCACATATTTCTAAGAGTTCGCATTTTTACTGCATTTATCTTACTTTCACTCGATTTCGGGCATATCCAGGCCTCACTACCGTATAATAAAGTTGAAACCAACACCGCATTATGTCTGACCATTTTGGCTGAGTTAGATATATTTACACTGCCTACTAATGCGGACAGAGCACCATTCACATAATTACCAGCTGCTGTCCGTCTCTTAACATCCAACTTACATCTTACATCCCTCGAAGACACACTCCCCAGATATACAATTTCGTTTACTTGTGCTAAACAGTTTCCATTTATCCATATTTCACACTTTGTCTGTTCATCTTGCCTTTCAAACACCACAACTTTAGTTTTGTTCACATTCATAGGCAATCCTTTTACTTCACAGTCTTCTTTAATGCACGTAACTAGTGTCTGCAACTCCGTTTCTGTTGGTGCTATAAGCACAGTATCGTTAGCGTACAAAAGGCAGTTTACCACTGTACCATCACATATTATACCACTCATACTACCTTTTAATGTCTGGAGGCAACTGTCCAAATATAGCACGAATAGTATGGCAGACATCACGCAGCCCTGTCTGACGCCTGAACAGACTTCGAACCAGGGCGACAAGTCACCATCTATTCTTACCTCCGATATAATGAGTTCACAACCTGCAGTAAAGGGTCCTCCACGCCATATTCAGTCAGAAGACTCCATAATTCCATAATAAAACAGTGGCCTTTGAAGGCAGTTTCCGATATTCTGCAACAAAATGTTGAAACAATATCCCGCCATCGATAAGGAACCTGCAAGGTTTTCAAACATTCAAAATAAAATTAAAACAAATTTTGTTAGACTGGCAAAAGGAACAAGAATTTCTTGGTAACGATACTAGTGTTATTTAAAATAACATGCATTAGGGTTATTTGCTTTAAGTTAGATTTTTTTTTGAATGAATACCCAGACATCTTTACGTATTGTGGACCTTTTATATCTATCGCTATCTAATTGTATATTGAGTAAGAATTATTTATTGTATTATTTTGATTTCTAATAATTTATATTATTGTAATTAATTGTAATGAATTATTTATTTTTCATTTATGAATTGATTTAAATTAACAAATTATTCCAATTTATGTTTTGATTTAATTTATAGTTTGTAATATAATCTGATGTGCTATAATTTCTTTACCAAATGATAAGTAACATTATTGTAATTTAATAATCAGTTTCAGCCAATTCTTTTTCACTTTCATTACTATATATTTGTTCACGTCTGCAATCTATTATAATACATTATATGTACTGTCAATGTTGTTGTCCAAAGGGCCTAGCGGAAGACCAGCGCAGGTTCTATGAATCTGCTTAATGCTGAGCTATGACCTTTTTGCAACTTAATAGTAGGTGATTTTACTAACATTATTTAATTATAGTTTTTCATTTTAATTTTTTAATTGAATGCTTTGTAAAAGTTGCAAATAAATATATGTCTATGTCTATAATTTCTTTCGCACTATTCTATCGAATGCTCTTTCAAGATCCACGAAAGTACAGAAAACTTTCCGACCTATGGCCAGAAATTTCCCCACGATACCGCGTAGCGAGGAAATCTGATCCATACAACCCCTGCCGTTCCTAAAACTATTTTGTGCCTCCCACAAATATCTTTCAGAAATGCCTTTCATACATTTAGTCAATACTATGGTATAGATTTCACTTGCTAAGCTGACCAAGCTGATGGGCATACGCAGTCTAAATAAAAACCTTTCCCTTGATAGAGAGGCACTATGACTGCGGCGCGCCAGTTTTCCGCAACCTCTCTCTTCTGCCAGCAAATATTGCATAGTTTACAGAATGTATCCCAGACCCTAGGACCACCATACTTGATCGTCTCAGCAGTCACCTAATCATTTCCCGCAGCTTTTCAACATTTTAGACTTCTTATCGCTTTCTCAATCTCTTTCACACTAATGACTTCCTCTAGTTCCTGAGCCGAGTGTGGCGATACGTTAGAATCGCTCTCAGTGTCAGAGACAGAGACGTCACTCTCATACAGTTCTCTATAATAATCACTCCATCGTTGCAGAACAATTTTTTTGTCTGTTAGCAGATGATGTTCTTTCGAACGCACTTTATTCATTCTGCAAAGTGTCGGACCACTTCGGTACTTACGTATTTCTTCTAAAATAATTTGGATTTTCTTCGAAGTTGTCCGACATCTTGGTTTTGTCTAACACCCTGTACATTTTACGCTTGTCTGTCACTAGTGCCTTCGTTTCTGCTTTCTGCAGCTTATATCTCTCTTTCATTATACCCTTCATACTACAACTATTTTTGGCAACAAGGTAGTCTTGCCATGCTTTCTTCTTCTTGTAAACACCTCATCATTCCACCACACATCCCGCTTTTTACCATTTCCAATCATATGCGTTCCACACACGTCTTTCGCAGCTTCAATCATACCATCTTTAAGGTTCTACCAACATTCTTCAACATCCTCGCTCGTCACTTTCAACCTATAGTCAAGCTTACGGGATACTACACTTTCATATTCATTCCTGGTGGTCGCATCTTGTAGTTTCCAGCTCTTGATGCGACAGACCGCTACAGGTTTGGACGCTACGCGACATCGCCATGCTGCAAACAGACCGATCGTTATAGTTAGCACTAGAAAGTGGTCTGTTCCCAGATCGGCTCCTCTGTGTGCTTTCGTATCCATAACCTGCTTTTTGAGCCGGCTGTCCACCAGGAATAAATCAATCGTACTCCTTTCATCATTCTTTTCCCACGTGTACTGATCAATTCTTTTGCGCTTAAATGAGGTATTAGCAACAAAAATATCCTTTAACACACACACTTCTAACACAATCTCTAATTCACTAAAATTTAACACAATCTAATTCAATCACAAACAAAATTAATATAATTACTGCAAATAGGTACCCATATAATGACATTAGTCTGACTAGTCGTTTGTACGAAGTAAATAAATTAGATTCTTATCTACGTTGACTGATCTCAAAATTTTTAATCAATGTTAAAAATTGTTAATTAAAAATTGTTAATTAAAAATTGCATTATATATCTTCACGCTGTATGTATGTATGAAGATGGAGCGCCAAGCGTCGCGGTCCTTACATATTTCTTTTACTTCTTCGAATTTCATCAATCTCCTCACGCATTCTCGCCTAGGTATGCGAGTGCTTTTGACATTCCTGTCGGATAACATTCTGACTAGGGGGTCAATTGAGAAAGCGTGCTCGTCACAACCCCTGCCAGCCCTGAAGGGCTGCTATTCCTATCCTGTGCACATTATACAGGATAACTTTAGCGATAGAGATAGGGTGTCCCCGAAAGTGACGTACACCGGTTTGTCCACCTGGTGTGACTACAGTGAGGTCCGGCGTTGGGGACCGCCACCCAACACGCTGTGCACCTCACGGCAGGAAGTGGAGGAGTGATGATTTCAAAATAAAAATAAATGATCCCGAAATCCTGACGTGAAAACGACGTTAAATCCGCCACCGATAAAGTTGATGTGTTGTGTTCAATCGCTACTTAAGATCTCCACGGCCGTTTAAATGTCCCAATGAGGAACTAAAACTTTATTTCTTTAGATGTCGTGAATTATATGTAGCATGTGGTTGTTTTTAATATGGAGCTACAGAATGAGTTATACATAACCTTATGGTTGCTACATTCACTCTTGCCCATACAAGAGTGCATATAGATTTTCTGGGCCTTGTGAAAATAAAACATTTTTTATATTGATAGATTCCAATACTAAATGGATTGAAGTGATGGGATACGATGCACACGATCGCAACAACCGTCGTAAAAATTTTAAGGACTACTTTAACAAGACCGGGCTTCCTATCAGTATCAGTCAGAGGCCACTGCAAGCAGCGAATTTTGTAATTTCTTAAAAAATAATTATATTCGACAACTACGCACGCACCAGCTTCTCAAAACATCACTGTAGCTCCACAGGTGGCAGGATTTGGCTGAAAAAATAATTTTTTTTGGGATCATCGCGTGGGGTATCAAATTAAGGGTTTTAAGCTACGAAATCAAAAATCGTTAACACGTCAGTCGAGTTGATATTTTTTAACATAATTGTTTGCATTCCACTTTAATTCTTAAAGTATATCTAATGTAGAAAAGCTTGAAAAATTCTTGAACATTGAGAATAAAATGTACATTGGAGAAGAATTAACAGGTTGTATTATATTAGAAACATCTCTATTACATAAAAAGACAAATATTTCGGTTCTGGTTCGGTTGTGTTCCGGTGTGGAGGGTAAGACAGCCGGTGACTGGCACAAAAGGCAACATCTTAGCCTTCAGGGTTGCCTCTGAAGTGCTTCCTTAGTCTTGATATTGTACATGTCCATGGGCCACTCAGTTCACCCACCATTAGGTTTTTTTTTAATTTGTTTAAGGCAGAGGGGGCAAACGAGCAAGCGAGTCACCTGATGGAAAGTTAACACCGTCGCCCATGGACACCTGCAACGTTCGGGGAATCACGGGTGCGTTGCCGGCTTTTAAGGAAAAAGTAGACTCGTTTCTTGAAGGTCCCTAAGTCATAACGGTTCGGGAAAAGTGGACTGTATGTTCATTTGTCGTTTGTCTTGCCAGTAGTAAAAAAACAATACGCGAAGAGACAAAGTGTTTCCTCGTCACATTTTGTGTAGCAATTCGCGTTCGGTAACCACTTAACGGATGGAACGCTAAGCCCCATTTTCCAGATCAATACCCACGTGTGAATCTCGAATTGAGAATACATACATATATATATACACATGTCTTCAAGCTTTATCCCTAACGGGGTAGTCACAGAGGACGGAGCGCCAAGCTTCGTGGTTCTTACATAGTTCTTTCGCCTCCTCACATCTCATCATTTTCTTCACACATTTTCGCCTAGGCATGCGGGTGCTTTTGACATTTCCGTCGGCTAACACTATAGCCATTTGATCTTTGTAAGTCAGCCTTGGTCTTCCTTGATTTTTGCTATCACTCACTTTCTCTCTGTAGATTTTCTTCGTCATTCTTTAATTACTCGTTCTTTCTGTGTGCCTGAACCATCTCAGCATTCATTTCTTCATTTTTACAATAACACTATCGTGCAAGCCTGTCATACTGCGTATCTTTTCATTGCTTCATTCTTCATTGAGAATAGTTATACAGGAATGCCGCCGTTCATCACATGTAGCGGCAACCCTTTCCAACTGTGCTTAATAAGAGTGTCGTTCTGGATTACGAGTCTAATTGCGCACGTGCATCTCTCATGCCGGTTATTCTTGACGTCATTCAACCACAAAATGAAATTGCTATTCCGTATTTGTTTTTATTAAGTACGCACAGGATTAAAACATTTTTTTAATAATTTTGGATTTCAATTAAAAAGTTTCTTGTTCTTTGCAAGTGAACATGATTTATTTTACGTTTCGTATAAGCTAGCTGATGATGGTACAAAGATTTGTTTTATTTTTAAAATCTTGTGCTGATATTTCCAAATGGTACTTTCTATGGGTAATTAAGTACATACATAATGGGTTGTATAATATTAACATAGTCATTTTTTATGAAATAGTTGGCTCTTCTATAAATATAATATATTTTGACAATCATTTCAGGGTTTTCAAATAGTACGAGTATTGTTGTTGGACTCGTTTATTGTGTATATTAGTGTAATGACTTGAAATGATCGTGAAAAGGTGATAAAAACATACGTGTTCAGAACCTAATTTAATGAAGATTTTTGGTGATTCACATATACAGTGTAAGCTAATGTAGGCTTCGCGTGAAAAAGTGCTATACCGATTGAATTATCAATTTTGGGCGGTTGCTCGTTAAATAGTTTTAGGAGTCGATGTTTTTGTTTAGCTACACTTTATGAATTATAACGTTAAAAATGTACAATAAATCTTTTAAAGGTATTATGTATGTATTAATACGTCGAAACTGTAAATTATCGAGAACAGATTTGTTGTGTTCCCTTCTGAATGTGATTTACTTTTGAGAAATTAAAGCTCTAAAATAAAATTATTCTATCACACTAGTTGGGCTGCATACTCCGGCCCTACGAAGACCAACGAATGGGTAATTCTGAATATTTGCCTCCCACTTATCACTAATTTAACAATAACAACTGAATCGAGACGATTGCGTTGGTAACGTACCCTTTTATCGCTACCTTACATGTGTCAAAATTAAGTAAGGCGCCCGAGTTAGTTTGTTTTGTTATCGTTTCTTATTTTATATTCTTCTTATTTACTAAATATATCATGCAGAGCATCGCATCACCGCTGGATTAACTTCGCTATTTTAACCTTTAATTTTAACTACTTTAAAATACAACGAAACCTTCACCCCTTATATTTTCTTCTTAATTTTTATATATATTCTCTCCGAATAGTTAATTATTTTTATATGTATATATATATTACACGATGATAAAAAGTAAATCCGTAAAAGTAAATGTTATCTGTCATCACTTCGTTCCATATTTCAATATCGTCGCAATTTTTTTTGTAATTTAAAAAAATAAAGAACCACGGAAGAGAATAAAGGATGTGTCTATGGCGTAAGTATTTAATCCGCTATGCTTGATAATTTTAAAGTCTGAGCGTTGTTTGAAGTGAATTGATTGTGAACTGTAAACTGCTTCGACGTAACGCATTACGGGCATTGTAAATTTTTTCTTATTTTATAGTCAGTAACAGAAAATAAGATATTGCTTACGCTGATAAAAATTTCATATGAACGTGAATTTTAAATCCTAGAAAGCCTATCTGAGAGAGAGTAAATAATATGAGCTATCTGTATACTGCTATACTTCGGTCATTTGTCGCAGTGGTAAGATAGCATGGACCATTCAGTCTGTCGTCATCTTTGGATTCGCATTGATGTATGACCGGAGCCCCATTCCGAACAGCCGTGACCCCTAAAGCCTCTTTAGTTACTTCTTACAGGCGGAGCACACGAAAGCCTTATTCTCTGGTCCAGAGTACAAGGCTAACAACTTAATGTAAATTATCGATAACAGATTTATTGTGTTCGCTTCTTAATGTGATTTATTTTTGGTAAATTACCCATTGAAACAAAATAGATGGAAATATCTGACAAGTGATTTCTATGTACATGTGATTTTGTTGTGATTTGATCCTCAGATGACGTGGAGGTTATAATAATATCGTAATATATTGTAGGTGTCTTGTAGTTGTAAGAAGATATGGACCTATTATTAAATTGAAAATGAAGGATAAATATTCATCACTCATAATTTTCCTCTAACTCAAAGATGTTACCAAAAGCACAGGTAACAAAATCAACCAATAAGAACATTGCATTTTTTGGGTCATATAACTGTCACAGAAGATGTCGCTGCGTATGATTGATACGCAATTTTGTGAAAATTTAGTGAAACTTGCAAGAAATAATAATATATAACTAACAGTATATATGTATTTTTAATGAATACGAAAATAAAATTGAGTATCTACCAAGTCGAGTTGTTTTCGAGTACGGACACACTTCAAATTTAATTTCTACTTTCAAATGCCGAAATTTACAACTGGAAAAACTTTAAGGGTGGAATCCTCCCACTTCCTAGAAAAAGTTTATCTCTAATTTTTTCCACCATTGGTTCGCCCTAACAATGTAATGTTGAGGTAATTATGTTGTAAATTACCGTCGTTGATAAGTTTAAAGACGATTTTACAACAATGAAGTTCATTGTGACGGAGGTCGCTATTAATTTAGGAGGAAGGCGAGGGTGAACTAAATGTTCGAAATTAGGGAGAGGTCTGTTCATGCAATACTTTCATTATGAGACGCAATAACAGTTGACGACGCTTTAAGCCTGCGTTTGTTTCTGTAGACACTGTTAATCCAAATTTAACACCTCTTAGATTATGAGACTATTCTTATTTCGATATTTTGTTCTTTATTAAGATTACTTTTCCAAAATGGTCAAAACGGAGCCTTTATACTTTCGCCTATCTGTCTGTATATCGCAGTCATTAATTCCGCTTCCGTTCTATTCTAAGAAGTGCGAATGTCACAGCCTATTAGTTCGGTCATTTTTACACCTGCTGCTATAGAGACAGTTAATTGGCAACCCAAAACCAGAAATAAAAACAAAAAAATTAAATAATGGGTACTTTAGAATCGATTTTTTTATTTTTCTTTTTAAATTTATATGTTTTATATATTTATAATTATTCATAGATCATTTTTATTTTCTTTTTACAGAGAGTAGAGGAGGGGAGTGAACTTGTTATTTATTTAACGGTTTTATGATTTAATGTTTGTAGAAAGTAGAATTCGTAAATGTAAAAGACAAGTTACCGATATCGAGGGACAATGTAGTGTAGTTAAAGTGAGTTTAAACAGTTAGGCGATTGACCCGATACCTAGGTGACATTCGAATAGAGGGCGGTCGTCCTAAGTCTAACACCGATCCTCGCAAATTAACGTTTTTCAATCAATCAATTGAGTATTATTATTTCGAATACTTTTAGATCGAAGTTCATAATAATATAATTCAACGAGAGGGACTATCAAATACAATGTTTTCTGTGTCTAAGAAATAAAAATGTATAGACCGTCGTTGATTTATACATTGGTTTTAATTTTTAGTATAATTACAATGTTTTATTTAACGAACGTTAAACATTGTACTACATTATTATATTATATTATAACAAATACATAGAAATAATAATGTACATGTATTTGTTTAACGTCTAAACGTGTCAGTCGAATGCGATATATGTATATACTGTGTATATGCATACACCTTAAGGACTATGTAGTCGTTTTGATACACTTTTCCGTTCTCCGTATCTGTATCCGTATGTGACGAACTTTTCGAGGAGACTCACGTAATTACGAACCATTACTACGTAGGACAGTCAAGGGGAAGTGGTAGTTATGAAGAAAAACAGGTTTTATTATGTCAGCCGAGATTATAGATCTTAAGATATATTTTATCCAATAGAAAATATGAAAACTATACATGTTACATACAGGATTAGTTAATAAGGGAACTATTTTACGTTGAATACGATGGCAGCAAAAGTAATATTATCATTATATTCATCATCCATAAAAATCCTACAAATATGTTAAATTATGTATATAACATGATGCAAGTATGCATATAAAGGTCTGGCTAAGAAGATGTTGGGCACATATTTATTTTAACGTAGATATAATGTACCCTATGCATTAAGTACGTAAGTATATCAGCAGAGCTCTTTCTAGGGGTTCCATAGCCATATTTAGTAACAGATAAATTATGTGCTAAGCCAACTACTTTTTGTTTTTTGATAACAGCTAATAGGTTCTATTGCTAAACGTAGACGTTTCTCGGTGAAAGTGAGAAGATTGGCCGTACTCGTCTACGGAGTCCTACTGTCGATTAGATAGTCCTATGTGCATCCATATGTAATATACTTTTGTATAACAGTCAAGTTAGATTCAACTGTCTACTAAATTATATCTGGACTGTGTAAAAATTAAAAAATAGGGAAGATATACCAGACGAATTGGCAATTCAGATGACGGGCTATGGAATTGTAGAGACAATTCTAGGCTATGGAAATGTAGACTTTTGTTGCTGACAATATTGCCTTTAACAGTCTGTGTTAGTCCACTGCTGGATATAGGCCTCCCTACATTTAAGACTGAACCTGATCTTCGACTTTATCCAATAAGTTCCTGCTAGCATCCGCGGTTCGTAGTTTTATTTCGATGGATGACTACATCGCGTTTGCCTAAACGTGGTCTCCATTCCTCTACAGCAGTGGTTATCGTTATACGATAAAAGTGATCAGTTTACTGCCGTCAGTGTGCTGGTTTTTGGATTTTTATTTTTCGGACACAAAAAACAATGTATTTTTTGCCTACATGTCGTCGAATCATATTATTATATTAGATACTTCCATAAAATATTCTGCTATAGGTTGACATGTATCAAATATTTGATATAAGAATTAGTAAAATTACACATATCTAACATAAAGTCCATCCATAATCCCTGGTTACGGTTCTTACAGCAAGGCCAAAATATCGAAAAGTCATTTAATACTTTTTATCGTGGCAATGACCGCCATTTATATTGTGAAATGAATAAAAACCGGGAAAGTTTAAAAAGTACCTGCATGTATATTACGATTGAAAACAGAAGCAGCTTTCTGTAGTCTGAATGTAACATCAAAGCTTAAGTCATCACGGTGTACATACACGCATATGTATATGAACCTCTTTATATTCACTACTTAGATATCACAGTCAGCATTAGGTTCAGAAGCATGTAAATTGTACAGGTAAAAGGCGCTATACAAGACGCAATTTACACAACAATTCGGGATGTTAAGCGGAAATAGAATATTGCTGAGAAATGTAACATCTTTTTTTGCCATTTTACAGTAACTGAAAGTAGAATTTATAAAATTACAGATCACTAACATTTATATACATATATCTTCACGCTATGTCTCTAACGCAATAGACAGATCGCCAAGTTTCATTGTCTTTCTACACCTCTTTCGTTTCGTCGAACCTCTTTATTTTCCTCATACAATTTCGACTAGGTATTATAATGTTTTTGACATTGCTGTGTGTTAACTTCCGGGCTATTCGATCTTTATTCTGCTAACACTCATATTAAGTTATATCGAGTATATTACCTATGTATGGAACGTGAGACCAACTGAATAAACAGTTTTGGAGCGAGGAAATATACGACAACGCATATTTTCTTTGCTCTGTTTATTTTTCTTATCTAATGTTTTTTTATCTAAGCGGCAAATGCCTACAATCTTTCTTATGGGAATATGTTTTTCTTAATAAAACAAAGATAATATTCTACATATATAAATACATGAATATAGGTTGACTGAGATGACATAATATATAATGTAAGGTCGTTGAGCCGGTTTCGCGATCGGCTCTAGTATTCGACCAATTGACTGTCTCTTTCTTTTCAAAATGAAATGAAATAATAGTGGTTATGGTTCTTTATATACTGCTAAATTTATACGTGGACAAACTTTAATTTTCTAGCCCTAATTACGGTAGAAACTAAAGGTAGAAAGATAGACACTAATATCTATTAACTTTTCTAAGTTTAGTTTAAAGCCCGCATCCGCGCATACAAATTGCGTCTGAAAGTGCATAAAAATTAGTGACGAGATCGAAATTGCACGGCAAGGTTCAAAGTGTTTCGTAAGTCGTATTTACACAAATGTAAGTTCGTAACTTTCTTAAAACCCTAAAAACAATTTACACACTTAATTTTTCATTAATTATTTGATGCATATTTAAAATTCGAGGTGGTCGGATACCGAAATAATAATTCTCTGCCAATTCTGGTTTTCAGCCGGGCGGTCGGATTACTAGCATGAGCAGCAGAAATTAAGTTTTACTTCTATATCATTAAAGCTTAGAGTAAATTATTTTCTTTTAGAGTTGTGAATTCCTTTAAATGAATTGAATTAGCAAGTCAGTTTTCGACTCGGAACAGAAGTTTTTGCACACGACAATAATAAATATTTTACATAAAATATACGATTCAAGTATCAGTGGCCGAAAACCAAATGTGTTCCGCTTTTAGTTGAGTCATGTTGGCTTCAGACGCATTCAGTTGTCCATCTATCATTTTATATGGAAAACATAACGGCCGAAAACTAAGTGCAATTTACTATGTCTTAGTTACCAGCCGTCATTGTTTTTAATGTTTCTATTTCTAATTAGTTAATAAAATTTGCGTTTTTTCCGCTATTATTATCCTATAGTTGGCCTGTGTCCCAACCGTGGGGACTTGCCCCACGGTTGGGACACAGGCCTTCCTTCACATGAAGGAGTTCGATTCATATTGTCCACTGCACTGGCCCAGTGAATTTCACTTGTTCTTTTTAAAATTGGTCGGAAAAATAAACATATATCCTTACCACAGAATTGGAAATAAACTGCTCCAGGTCTGTGATCCTATAGCTAATATTTATAAATGCAAAAGTTTGTTTGTTTGTTATCACGTTACAAGTCACAACAAGCGACGGATCACTGTGATATTTTGCACCGAAATAGTTAAAAAGCCAGGAGCAACATGGGCTACTACTCATACTTCTTACTTCTAAAAGTACGCGGGACGTATTATATTGACAAAAGCAATATCATTACAAGAATCCAAACCAGTCGTCAGAAAAGATTTGCGCTATTCAAGCCAGTATAAGCTAATGAATCACTAATAGATGATCAACTTGCTTTCAATTCTTTGTCTATCTGATAGCTATTTGTAAGTCTGTTTCATAGTTTCACTAGATGACATCCTAACTATACCAACCCAAACTAGTATGCCAACATCATTTTTTCATTCATTTATTCATTCATTCTTTATCATTCTCTTTGGTAAACATTTATTTGTTTTATGCATCAGCGTACGTCAGTTGAAATTTAATTCGTACTAGTGTCTGAATGTTTTTGTTTATAACTACCTTCATAATGGGTCAATGTGATAAATGTAATAAAAATGTAATGTGTAAAAAAATGTGTATTCTATGTGTAAAAAAAGTTATGGTCTAGAATGCAACAAGTGTGAAAGAATAGTACATTAAAAAAGAATACAGTAAACTCATTAATTTTTCCATGCATTTTAGGAAAGCACAACCAAGCAATATTCAAAAGATTATTAAATCAATAAATGAAAAGAAGGCACCAGGGTTGGACCGCATACGTGCAATACATCAAACATATTTGTCACAAACTAGCACCAGTATAGGCCAATTTGGTGAACACTACTATTAATAGGAATAGTTACCAAATTGTTGAGAAGTACGTCTGTCAACAATTACTCAATTTTTATAATCATAATTCAGTACTTATTGAGAAACAGTACGTTTTCCAGCCTCATAAATGTACTAGTCAACTTGTGGCTGCATTTACTAATCTAACTAATGAACACCTCAATAACAAATAACATGTAATGGTTTTATTTATCGGTTATTGTTAGTGTTATTGTTAGTTATTTATTATTAGTTATTGTTAGTTATTGTTAGTTATTGTTATGGGTATCAAACTAAATGGAATACGCAGGGGAAGGTTTCTGCATGTGTGACGTCATCATAAATCTAATACGGCGGATGTTCCATAATAGAAAATAACTTTTTTGTTCAACAACAACAATATGGGTATCAAATGAAATGGGATACACAGGAGAGGATTTCTGTATATGTGATGTCATCATAAATCCAATATGGCTGAAGTTCCATAACAGGAAATAACTTTTTTGTTCAACACCAGCAATATAGGTATCAAATGAAATGGAATGCGCAGGGGAAGATGACGTCAACGTAAATCCAATATGGCGGATATTCCATAAAAAAAATAACAGTTTTGTTTAACACCAACAATATGGGTATCAAATGAAATGGAATACGCAGGCAAAGATTTCTGTATATGTGACGTCGTCATAAATCCAAAATAGCGGATGTTCCATAATAGGAAATTACTTTTTTCATCACCAAGAATATGGGTATCAAATGAAACGGGATAAGCAGGGGAAGGTTTCTGTATATATGTCGTCATCGTAAATCCAATATGGTTCCATAATAGGAAATAACTTTTTTGTTCGACACCAACAATATGGGTATCAAATGAAATAGGATACACAGGAGAAGGTTTCCGTATATGTGACGTCATGATAAATCCAATATGGCGGATGTTCTATAATAGGAAATACCTTTTTTGTTCAATGCTAGCACTATGGGTATTAATGAAATGGAATACGCGAGGGAAGGTTTCTACATATGTGACGCCGTCATAAATTCAATATGGCGGATGTTCTATAATTGGAAATAACTTTTTTGTTCAGCACCGACAATATGGGTATCAAATGAAATGGAATACACAGGAGACGGTTTTTGTAAATGTGATGTCATCATAAATCCAACATGGCGCATGTTCCATAATAGAAAATAACTTTTTTGTTCCACACCAATAATATGGATATCAAATGAAATGGAATACGCAGAAGGTTTCTGTATATGTCATGTCATCATAAATCCTATATGGCGGCAGCTGCGCGGTAGGAAATATTTTTTTTTCAAGACCTCCAACAATATGGTTATCAAATGAAATGGGATACACAGGGAAAGGTTACTGTACATTTGACATTATAAATTCAATATGGCAAATGCACCGCGAAAGAAAGTAACTTTTTTCAAGACCTCCTCTAACAATATCGGTATCTAGGGTAACCTCAGTAATCCAGAGAAATTAAGGAAATTAAGGAAAAATTTTCTACACGGACGAAGTCGCGGGTACAGCTAGTACTCAATACTTTCACTTCACGTTCTCCTTTTATGCATGTGACAAGAGTCTGCAACTATGCTTCGGATGATATGTTTGTGAATTTACATTAACTGTTTAATACGACAAGTAAAGGTTACTATTAATGTCCTTTGTATTGAATTTGCTGTTACGTACGTAACATAATGTGACCGCGTCTTGGATTAATGCTAATTTAACATGTATTGATACTCCATTTCTTTCAGTTAAGGTAAATCAGTTAAGGTGTAGGTAGTAACGACAGTACAAATTTATATGCAAAGGCATTAAAAACGTTAGAGTTTGTGTTATGGCGTCGTTTATTCACTTGGCTGACTCGATATATCTATTATATTCGCAAACAGGCCGTGATGCTATCGATCGTTTACTTTTGTGTACCGTCGATTTACAGTCACGTGATTGTAACTGAGGATCAAGCTTGATTTACTTTCACAAATGTAAATATGAAATAACATTTTGTACTTGTGCAGGGAATTGAATACATCGTAGATCAGAACAGATCTTCGTTATATATTATATTAAACATATTTTGAAAATACAGAACATAATTATTAATCCATTCCTACGTCTTCCTAAGTAAATGTTAATATTAATCTTGGTTGAACCGGTTCTATAAACCGGAGTCTAAATAGACGAGTTTAGAAGTCGTGTAACAGTTGCGAGTCAGTAGTACATTATATTAGAAAAATCGCTGCATGCGTGGATTCTTGTTCTGTTGTACTGTATTCAAAAATGGAAAAATGTTTGAATCGATACAAGGGCCTCTTTTGCACTGTCGAAAGAATACATTTACTATACATAAGTATGTAAGAATTATGATCAGTTAAGTTTAAATAACATATAGTGTAAGCGCACCAAGAGACCAGATAAGATATAATTAACAAATACATAAGTTCAATATGATCATAATGATGTACATGAAATATTTAAAATCCATAAGTAATTATACTGCTAATCTGCGCCTCTCTGATAATCCGGCTACGCGCTTTTTGGTTTGCGTATGTTAAAATGTGTAGAATGTAGCAACTGTTTCGTAGCAATGCTACGATGATGTTAATAAAATTGCTTTTTCACTCTTAATTCTGTTAACGTTATGATTATTGTTTGCATCCAAATTAACATTACAAATGCGAATTCTGTTACATTTTCACGGCTAAACCACCAACCCGATTTTGATGTTGCCACGAAGATAGTTTGACACCAGGCGACAGACATAGGCTACTTTTACTTATCAAATATCTACCCCTAATGGAGTGAAAGGAGGGATGAAATTGGGAAAAGCTAAAACGCCGAACCGATTATGACGAGTACAGAGATAGTATGTGCCCCGAAAACAGACTAGTAGGCTTTTATATCTCTAATCAGGGAAAACCACGCAAACATTTTCACGCAGACGAAGTCGCGAGTACAGCTAGCACATGAGAAAGGAATCTTTTATTATACTTCACATGTATACCTATTTCTTATGGCAAATGTAAATATGTATTGTGCATTTATGTGAATAAAGGGCCCTGTAACTGAAAAGCGCGATGATTTTGTCATCGTTTGATATAATGAAAATTGATCATATTTTATTTTTCTAAAAATGAAAAATTCTTTCTAAAAATGTTCATATCATTATCACCAACTTATAATAGCTTTCTGCTGGAGATAAGCGTCTCTCGATTTACGCCACTGAGCCCAATTTTCGGCTCTTCTCATCCAACAACTGTCAGCCACATTACACAGGTCATCACTCTATCTCGCTCAAGGACACTACATTTGGTCAAACGCAGCAGTCGCAGTACCTCACTTTTTTAATTTTAGACTTTATCTCGTTTCCGAGAAAATAGACAGCATTGGTTTTAATATTCACTGGAAGAGTAAAAGAAAAATATAACGGAATTCTTATGTATTATAGATCATCAGAAATTACTTTTAACGTTTTGTCACTTTATAAATATAATGTGAACCCACACTTGACAAAAATATTTTTTTTTAATATAGTTTCTCCAAATGATCTGTGTGTTTATTAATTAAACACTCTGGGGCTCCTAATGACAAAGTTTTGTGCGTTCAGAGCAGCTTGAGAAACATCATCGTGAGGTCACAGATGCCCAAGTGGACTCTTTTATGACATTATCTTTTTATTACACACAGTAAGTGGGCGATGTCCTTGTCGGACCCGCTCACTGGGAGTTCTTTCCTTTTAAAATACTTTTTTAATAAAAGGTAGCTTAGGTAGAGTATTATACAACATTTTCTGCCAAATGTTAAGGTTTTTTAAGGTGAAAATTACTGCATTAGTATACTCTTATTTTGCAGTGATTATGCCCGAACTAGTAAATTTGACATGGAAGCAAGAGGTTGTCGTTAAAAAAATTTGGGTTATATCATTATATGGTATTGTTGTTGTCAATTAAATTCTTATTAAATTTTAATACCAAAACATTTGAATGGAAAACTTTCGTTGTAAAAACTTGCATTATTTTTACCAAAACAAAAGATAATTTTAATCTGCACTTATTTAGAAGGTACACGTAATGGGAATAGAGCCTGCAAAAGCTCCATCAACATTTAGTTCCATTGTAACTGCAGTTTAACGTAGTGCAAATGGTTCATTTGTGAACAATGGTTTCGAGTGTCACAAGGGTGCGAATACTAAACGAATGGAGGCTCTAGTCAACGATGGCGAACGCGGGTTAGGAGGCGGCGGGGAGGGGGTGAGGCGCCCAGACAGGAGCGCGCGACTGCGGCGGGCGAACGCCGCACTGATCGTATCCGACTTGCTGACAAAAAAAAAACGTTAAAAAGAAAATAAAACCAAACATTGTGGATTTTTTTGTGTAAAAATGCCCGTCGATTAAGTTTTTGTGTGTGTCGGTGGGTCGAGTCGCCTGTTGCGTCGCTCCGCACAAGTTCCCGCCTCTTCCGACTTTGCCGGTGTTACACGACCGCATCTTTCGGATTTTGTCGATAATTTTGGGTGAGTATATTATTTCTTTTTTAGATTGAACATCACTAACTATCTACAAATGAATATATTTAATCCTCGCAATGTTTCTATTTGTGTTATCATTAAAAAAAGAAAATTGGCTTTCTTCCACTTTATGTGCAGGTATGCGTTATAGATATAATTATAAGATATAGGAAGTCATGTTAATACACGCTTTCCATTAGTTAATTAATCCCTAAATTCGTCGTTAAAAGCAGAACGAATGTTATTTATTTAGGGGTGGGGGTATTGGACAAAATTTATGAGTTTAATCAGTATTTTCCTTTAGCATGTCCAGTTGGTTTGAAATATTATTTCCTACAAGGACACCTCTTGACCTCCATACACCCCTATTACGTGACATTTTTGAACACGTATTCGTGTCTGCGAAGCTATCAAACGTTTCTCTACATTGTTAAAACTTTATAATAAACAGAACTCTCGCCTAAAAATGCACGACAGGAAAAATTTTGAGGTACTATAAAATTAATTCATTTTAGGGAAGTTATATTTCGTTGTAATTCAAAAGAATTAATTAAGTTACTTTCTTTTATTGTTTCAACAGTGGACTGTAAGGGGTGAATTGGATTAAAAATAGATATTTGCATAATAATATAATAGACAACTTTTTATTACCTATCTACTTCTTAACCGACTTCAAAAAAAGAAGGAGAAGGTTATTTTTTTTGGCACCGACTTCAGTAACTGTCAAATTTAATTATATAGGTATGTGTATCGTATTTATAAAGTTATTTTAATTGTACTTGAGTTTTGATTAGTAAAGGGTGGTTATTTTATACTTTTCAGTGTTTTTTTGAAGGCGGTTTAATTTTTTTTTGTTTCACGAAATTTGGAATCGCCTTTAATAGAAATAATTTATTTTACGACTTTTAAAGTTTTGTTCTGTTTTACGCAGTTATTTTGCTTCAGTCAACTATTACCATGTCAATTAAATGTTCATTTATTATTTTATAATTTCTAGACTATAAAATAACTAGAATTGTAGTAGAATTTGAAATGAAATAAATGTTAATAAAAAGCATTAGCCTGCTGTCATGTCAAAGATCATGCTTAAAATATAAAAAAAATTTTAAACAAGTACAAAAAACTAGTTTCTATTAATAAGTTTTCTTTATACTAAATATACTTTGACGGCAAGGAAACCATGTTAAGCTAAGGCAGAATATATTTTCAAAGCGAATATCTTCTAAATTTTTGTAAGAATAGAATCGTTTCCTTTCTTGTTAGCAACAAAGTTAGGAGTAAATGAGTTCGTCAATCATACGTCACTTATAAGTTCTGACTTTGTGATGTGTTGTACTGTTTATTTGGCATTTAAGAGTGATTGATGACTTTCCAATACATTTAGAAATAAAGTGGGCCACTCGTAAGATTTTTTTTATTTGATCTCGGACATGTTACATTTAATTTTGAAAAATGAAGACTACGCTTAAAAGAGTCACTTGCAAATGGAAAGAAACAGTATCAAATGAATTACTTCATTTTCGTGATGAGCCTACTTTACTGCATTTTCTTTTTTCAGTCCTAAGGGAAAATGGTAGAGTTTCTTTGTTCAGCAGCGAAGTACTTTTGGCTCTGTTTTATATAATATGAAAAAAGGCTTTGAAGTGCTATACTATGTATATCTCGATGAATTTATGATTATAATTCTATTCAATGTAATTGTTACCGAAAAGGTTTTATTACAGAAAACACCGAAAATAGACTACCTTTTTATATTGTTATTGTTAAAAGATTTTTTAAAGAGTAAAAGATTTTTGTTATTGAACTGAGTGTTCCTTTGGTATTGTACACAAGATAAAACATTAATTGAACGTTAGCAAAAATGACTTCTTTTTGATCGCTCTTTTATAGAGAATATGAAATATAAATGAAAAATTTAACTACAGATTTAATAAAATATTCGTAAGAAAATGAAATCACTCAAATTCTATGAATTCATTACCAGAGTCGGAGGCCGTGAGCAAGGAAAATATGGATAAGTAAAACAGGCCTCAGGGTACTGCTATGAATAAAAAATGTAGTTTTGTTAAATCTGTAGACGAGTTTCTATTTTTTCAATATAATTTATAGTTATATTATATAATGTAGATAATACGTAAGCGTTCAATTTATGATACTCGCAATATTCTCAGTGTAATCCAAAGATTCATGTAGTCAGAACTGGCGATCCGCTCTGGCTTCGCACGGATGCAATGTACTATGGTGTCATAAGTGTCAGAGTGATTTAGGCGCATGTACTATTCGATTCATTTTATGGCGTTTTAACATTCATAGTTAATCATAAAATATTTTTAGCTCAATAGAGTTTAATGAAAGAATAAGGCAAGTGTTCTTAAACTTCGAAAACTAAATACCTTATAATTTTTCAAACCTACAAACATACGACACTATTCTAAAAGTAATTAAGTTATTCAAAATATTTACATTCAGTAAATTTATAAACGAAATAATAAATACAGAGTGTGCTGAAAGCACCTACAAATAAATTCTACCTAACTACCATCTACTTTACCAACAATATCTATTATAACTCTGACAACCCCGGTAGGGATACAATTTACTCTTAGGAGGGATACGTATGTATTTACTCTTAATTCCAACTATTCGAAAAACAATGATTGGATCTTCGTGTGAGACCAAAATAGGTCTTCTCCCTTATTTCATAGAAGACAGAAGTTAGTTTGAATATGGAACACGAATATTGTTTCTTACTGCCTTCGTGATCAAAGATATCAAACGAAAATTTTGTATGAAAGATGATACTGGCTGATTATATGCTCGGCGCGGTGGTAGGCGGGGCAGAGAAGAAGATAGAAATTAAAAATCTGAAATACACTCGGAACTCCAGAATTCATCGCTCCCCTCTAGATAACAAAACATCGACTTTAGTTTTTATAAATAAAATATGCATGTATTATACAACCTTCCGGAAGAAAGTCTCTAAATGATAGTGAAAGCCGTACCTATCGAAATCTGCTGCGTGGTTTAGAAGAAGTAAGCGGAGAAACAGACAGACGCGCACAGCGACTTTATTTCATACATATACAATAATATAATGTATATATATACATATATACTCTGTATCTTCAATTCTACATATACATACATGTATAGAATAGAAAAAGATAGATAGAATATAGATAGACAAGAGCGAAATTACACTATTCTTTATTTTCAACTGTAAATGGGAATTAATAATTTTATAACTAATTCATCTAGAATTAGGACATCAATTCATCTAGGACTTCGATTTACTTTTATGTTTGCATTCTTCATTTACATCTGTGAATTCTACTGAATTGAGTTTCCAGCAGTTTTACAGATATTTGCTAATTTTTTTTTTGCTTGATCACGTGTATGTGTATACTTTTTTAATAATTAATAAAAAGAAAATATTTTCGCTATATTCTACACGAGGTTAACACAAAGGATAGAACGGCGTATATAATAGGTGGAACAAATTTTTTCGACTTCCTTCACTTTCATCATTCTCTTTACCCATTTATACTGCCGTATGCGAAGCTTTTGACTTTTTTGATTTCGTTTTTGATAATCAGTTAAACTGATGAAGCATTGTTTAAAGGCGTATAATGTGTAATGCGCCATAACTTTACATTGTTTCTCTTCAAGGTAAATTAAGTATCATTCTGAAAAATCACATGGGTAGGCCTATTAGGCCAATTGTCTATTAATAGTTTTCTGTATTAAGCTCGATTTTTTTATGAATTTTACTACCGGCACAGAAGGAAGTGATAGTTTCATAATTTTCTTTACCAAACCAGCAAGGAAGGAACAGTTACTAGATAATTGAATTTAGTTAGGACTAATAAATATAATTATTTTGTTATCTAATATTGTTATCTAATATCTAATATTTTTAAGTTCGAATAATAAATGAAATAACAAGGAGCTTCCAATCGCTTCGTTTTTGTGGGTAACTTTTAGCAATTTGTCTATATTTTAGAATATACTGCAAAAAAAAAACCTGAACAGTATAATTCAATGAAACCATTGTTTGAGTTATAGTTTCTTTTCCACAACTAGTTTCATACACAACACCAAAATGTAACACAAGCGTGAGTAATATCAAGTCCATCAAAGCGTGTAATAGGTAATTTCCCTGGCCCATAAAAGCAAGGAATAGGTTTCACCTCCGAGGCGTAACACGTTCACGCATAAAAACGTCAATTTTTTAACGAAATGTTTATCTCGATTCTTTTTATGTAAGGGAAGGTTTTAAAGGTAGGTTCATCCCAGTCACGTCTTCAATTCTCTAGCTGAAGCATTTTTAAAATCGAATTCTGAATCAAAAGAAAAGATACGTCTTAGAAAAGAACATTTACACAGATGCACTAAGGGTGGCTTGCACAAACTATTTAAACTCGATTTAAGGATTTGACATCTCGCTTGCACTAACTAAATACTTGGTGCAAGCGAGATGCCAAATCCTTAAATCGAGTTTAATTAGTATGTGCAAGCCGCCCTTAGACTATTATTCTTTAGTTCCAAAGAATTTGTAGGGCTTTTTGGCGGGAACGGGAGAAGTAAGGTTGTCATTTTATTTAGATTTTCTATTTTTTACATTTTTAGGAGTTTTAAAGTACAACAGTAATAGTATATTGTGATTTAAAGTTCTGTACAAGTGAAAATAATGGGGTAGATCTAAATAAACATGTGTAGCTGAAGTTTTTGCGCTCTTCCAGGAAGTCTTGTAAAACTTTAGTGAAGTCTACTATCACTGGAGACTGGAGAAGTTTTAAAGTTTTAGATAACGTTTCTACTTATACTATTACAATACGTGACATTGGCAAATGCGCTAATCTGTGTGCGCCATGCCATGAAGAAAAAAAAAGAATTTGTAGAAAAGGAAGATTACCGATTTATATTTTTTTCGTAGGATAGATATAATATTATGAGACGTTTGTTTTAGAAGGGAAATATAGTTATGATTTCCTATAAATGATAATTACAATTGTTATTTTTATTCATAATTGTTTATATGGTATGTGAAAGCAGTTTGCAAAAAATTACATGATGTTCAATCTACTTAAGGCAAAAAAACCATTGTTTTTAAAAGGCGGTATACAACATACTACCCTCACACACTTTTTTGGGACTTACGTATATTATTGTGAGTATCAACATTAAATCCCCACAACACTATACGATATCTTAAATAGAAAAGATACTTCCATTATATGCCAAAAGATCCACTGCTTTGAACGATTTGAGACGTATATGTATTTATTAACTTTCAAGTGAATTTTTTGGATGTGAGATTTGCATTGCATTTATTCATTTTATACGTAAAGAAATGGTAACATTGACGGTTCTCATTTTTATGTTATCAAATGCTGTAATAAAAAAAATGTCTATTTGAAAAAAGAGCCATTTATTATTTGAAATTCAACTAATTTTGTTTTTGTTACGTTCTAGTTAAGGTTCTTAGTATGTAGTCCATTCACAAGAGATTTCAGCACATTGAAGATTCCTCTCACCATGGTACATTTGTCTGCGAACAAAATAGATTCGTGTGAATGTATACTGGGAGATCATTGATATATATAATGTATAAAAGAAACGACAGTCGCCTAAGTATACTCCCATGTGATACACCATAATTGTTCGATTGAAGCGATGACTTATATATTATGTTTTTTAAACGAAAAAAATCCAAAACATTGAAATCTGTGCTTACTGCTTCTCTAACTAAATAAATAACTAACTCTGTCCACTGATAAGTTGTCCCACAAGTATCCATAAGTAAATAACTCGTCTAAAAGTATTTCAATCAAAAGTTTCGCTCATGTCAAAAAATTAGTAGCGGTACGAGAACCTTCCCTTAAAGTTTCTTAAAGTTTTTTAAAGAATGCGAATTGAAAACAAATCAAGCTGTGAAATTATTTCGCCTAAAATTTTAACCGTTTTGATGTCATAATATTAAATATTATTACGACATTGTAAATTTGCCTTTTCAAATATATTTGATAGCGCAGGAGTAAGTGCTATATATAACGATAAATATACGGTATAACAGAGAGGTAGCTAATCTATAGCTACGCTTTATTGAAAAATGGTGTTGGGATTGAAAGCTATTGTATTCTTATAATTATTATTATGATTTAACGTTTACCGCTTTTAGTTTGTCATTGTGATTGATGGAAAGTCATTAAAATGTTATTCAGTTATCTGTTGAGGGTCTGAACATAGTTCGCGAGAATTTTTATTGTATCAGTTCATGAACTTTATTATAAGTGTTATCTTTAACTACGTCCCGAGTGGATTTACGTTTCTAATTTCTAAATGTATGCTTTTTGTTGTTCGATTCTTGTTAGATCTCTAATTAGTCTATACATATACCATTATATTGTACTTTTATTAAAAGCGAATATACAACTAAATTCTTAATGCGTGAAACTGCTAATCTTCCTTAAAACTATAGACCGTTCACGTCTTTGACTACTGATGTATAGCCGACTAAGAAATTGGTTGAGCACCACAAGAACGAATATTTGTCATATAACTGCAAGGATTATTTTTGCACAATCGATTACAACCTCACTGAAAAATGCTTTAGTCGATTTTACAAAAGTTTTACTAAACTCGAGGGTTAATTTCGGACTAACACACGGAAATGGTTGATTTCACTAAACTTTAAATGTTGAAATATCTACAAAACTGTTTTGTGTATTAACAAATTTGTTAAGTAACTATTAACTAAGGTAGGTCCGATGCACACCATCAACATACTCTTAAACTCTGTAGTAAATTTAACATAAAATTTTGTAAATTTTATTGTCTTAGAACGTGTAACTTCAATCTTTTTTATTTTGTAAATTAAACATTCGTGATGTTGTAAAACTAATTAATACTTTAGTAAACTTTGGTTGGTTTATGAAACGACAGATCAACCTTCGGAATTCAATTAAAGTATTTTTTCAGTGCACATTCAAGTATGCGACGTATTGTTTTCAATTTTAATGAAGAATGGCGAAAACAGGTGAAAATCATAAAATCAAATTTTCACTTTTTTGTCCAAATTTCACAGATCTGTTATCTATTTATAAGAATACATTCATATATGTTAGTTTTTATCTCTTTGATATAATCCAAAGAACGTAATATGGATTTTGGAACCGAATTTACGTAAAGCTGCTGCCGTGTGATTCGAGATGAAGTTACGAAAATAAAATAAAACACAAAACATATCATAACGTCATAATTGTTTTCAATTTCGGTATGAAAAGAGTTGTCTATGAGGAAAGACATGTGAAATATGTGATGAAAGATTATAATAATAAAAATATTAACCTTGCTCAATTTCGAGATTTTTATTAGTACCTAACAGACTAAATATTTGTGGATTGTTTCATAGAATGACTAATATTTGTATTTAGAGCCATAATGTCATGGTTGGGCAAATAAAGTAACGTACATTTCGATCGCATTATCCACTGTTACTATGCATTGTTACTGCTATCGCTATATTACAAAAAAAGTGTAAGGTATTATTCCCTCATAGGCAATTTAGTCTAAATTGCTTCGGGTCCAGATGCGTTCCATTGTGACACATTGAACACTTGCCACGTTAAAAGACTGAAAATATATATTGGTCAAAAGGAATTGTTCAAATTATTATCTACTGTAATTTGAAATTACTTTACCACAAAGAGCTATAACTAATAAACGGCTATTATTATTAAATATTGTGATATGTATCTATGTAGCTTACTGTGAATTTGAAGACAACAGTTTCGTAGCATAAATAAATAGATTTAGATAATGAATTAAATAAATTATTATCGCCAACTCTACTTCAGCATATGTACGTACATAATCGAAGTTCAACTTTTACGTTCTTCAAAAGAAAATCGTACTTATTTTATAACAAGATTCGCACCATGAGAGTTGACATTTGTTAGCATACGAAATATACGTACACAGCATAATGGTAGAACTTTTCCTCATTTCCTTATACAATGCTTGTCGGGTCTACAAGGCAAAGGCGAGGTTATCGCAACATAAACTATGTATGTTAACATATATGGCCTCGGTGGATATGATATCAGCCCTGACACGTAGTGCCACATACGTAGATAGGAGGCATAAGGATATGTTATTCATACGAAACAGAGTACGCGTACGTTGTGACTTCATATGCTTTTGTGAGAGATGCTTGAAGGAAGGAGAGAATGTGTCGTAGCTGTTGGTTGCTATTTTACAAAAACGTTTTATAAAAAATTTCAGTTTATTACCAATGTATGTTTTTCTTAATAAACATTTTCAACAATTTTTTTTATTAATTTTTAAATATATATGCTCTATACATACATATTTTATCTTCACGCTGAATCCCTATCGGGGTAGTCAGAGAGGACGGGGCGCCAAGTAACGCAGTCCCTACATACTTCTTTTGCCTCCTAAAATCGTCATTCTCCCTTTCGTCTAGATAAGCGAGTGCTTTTGACATTTCCGTCATTTAAATAAAATATATACATAGATATAAATTACCTAGTACGATATCAAAATTTACATTATTTGATTAGTCGAATGAACGTTGACTTATGTATACCATATATGTTATGCACATGCACTTTTGAAATATTTCAGTGAATTACATACTATATTTTATTTATTATATATATATATATATATATTTTATTTGCACACAATATACAAAAATACGAGTTTATTGCATACTACCACCTACCGGGTCCAATTGTGAATCTAAACCATCCAGGGACCAGGGACTCACTAAAATACACACAAAATCGGTTTTATCAAAATCGGTCGAGCCGTTTTTGAGTTTTAGCGAGACTAACGAACAGCGATTGATTTTTATATATTATATATAGATGAAGATAGATTAATGCTCTCCTCACCCCGAATTTAAAATGGCGAATTTAAAAATAAAAATATGTTTGTATATACTTAGATATAGTATATTTATGTGTTATTTTTACGAGCTTTTATTTAACTTCACATGTATGTTTGTATGTTAAGTCCTGCGAGCCAAATTTGAACCACTTCTTCTAAAGTTTCGACTTTGAAATTATGCATGCTTGTTCAGTTCTGATGACAATACACTAAAATGATAGAAATGACATGCCGTCAGGATTGTCTCCTCATGAGGGTACTCCTCGACGATTTGTAGTAAAGATATGAAACTTTGCATACAGATTCAATTTTGATAGCTAAATTCATTTTCAACATAAACTGATGCTGCAGCTAGAATTGTCTCTTTATAAGGGTACTCCTTGGCAATTAGTAGTAGAGATACGAAACTTTGCACGTAGATTTAATTTTGATAGTTAAACATGTTATTCACCATAAACTGATGCTACAGCCAGGATTGTCTTCTTATGAGGGTATTCCTCGACGAATAGTAGCAGAGATACGAAACTTTGTGTGTAGACTTAACTTTGATAGCTAAATATGATGTTCAGCATGACTTACTGCAGCCAAGATTGTCTTCTCATGAGGGTACTCCTTGACGATTAGTAGTAATAGATACGAAATTTCGCGAAAAAATCACCACGGACACTCAGCCGGACTCAACGCAGACTGAGTCGTGTCATTCTCGAACCGATAAAAAAAACGCTTTTCTTTGCTGTTAGCACTAATGGCTTTTAAAGCGTCACCGGTCATGTTGGGGCAAGTGCAGAAGGCATCCTACCAGATGGTCGACTGTCTGAAGGGCGAATCTAGGGCTTCGAGCGTCACCAGGGGAGTTTCCGCACCTGCATGTATATTAACGGACTTCCTATTCGGGTGCCGATCGAGTCTCTAGTAGACCCGGCCAGTGTAATCGCTGAAGGTCGATTCGTGTGCTCAGTGTTTTACATGGCAAGTTTACGATGTGGCTTAAGACCCGTACGTATGTGTGCAGTGCGATGTGATCAAGCTTCTAAACGGGAGACGGACACGCTGGTGGGGGCGGTACGGCCGCAGTGTGAATGTAAGCTTGTTCGAGTTTGAACGTCTAATGTCGTCACTATCGCCTAATACATGTCTAGGCCTACGATATTGTTTAGGAGCGTCGGGCTCGGGGGTGGTAAGACGCCCTGACCACTAGAGGATTCGGGTGTAGGGAGGAACGGTGTAAGAAGCGCTTCGATGCCTCCTTTAGATATTGAGCTATTGTGAGCAATTCTAAGTCGTAATGCAGATCTATTTTACGCACGTAAAAAGGGGCATTGGTAGCTCTGCGCATGAAACTAATCTGTATTACTTGAAGGACTTGATATGGTTGGGCGTAGCGTAAGCGAATACTACGCCGGCATACGTCGTAATAGGCCTGACGCACGTCTCATACAAGGTTACTTTATGTCTAAAGGACATATTGTTTTTCGCGTAGATGAGCATAATATTCAGACGGCCAATGACGAACGCGGTGCTGTCGCGGACCGTTTTGATGTGGTGACAAAAGGCCATGGCACTGTAAATGGTGACTTAAGAATATACCATTTGAAAAGTGTAACTGTGCGGAAGGTATTAGCGCGACGGGCGCGGTCGGCCATTGTACCCGCTAAGAAATACACAGCCGTGTTTTTCTCTCGGTTGACTTCGATTCTCCAACATCGAAACTACTCTTCTAGGCTCGTGACCGCGACTTGTAGGAGTTGAGAAACTGAGGCGACTACAGTCTGATGTAAATAATGCGGTATCATCCGCGAATAGGTCGACCTCTACACCGGGGATTTAAGAAATATGGTTTGTGTACAACGAGTAGAGAGTGAATAATAGTGTGGAGGCTTGTGGCACGCCTGCTTTGATGGGGTGGGGAGAGGAGAGAACACCTTGAAGCGGAAAGAGCGGTCCGACAAATAGTCTCGTACTATGTGTACGAGACCGTCTGGCATTCCGAGTTAGAGTAACTTGTATACTGGACCGGCGTTTAGCACGCCGTCGTCGTCACTTTGTCGAACGTCGAAGAAGAGAACCCCCGCGCCTACGCGGTGATGCCGGCGATTCAGGTCCTCTAGGATGTGCTCCATGTGCTCCACTTGTTGGACGCACGAGTGCTTGTACGCGAGCACGAGCTCAAAAGCCACATTGCTCATTGGTGAAAAGATTGGCAATCTAATCTCCAATTGCGGCATACATTCCGAGCTTTTATTAAAATGCACCAAAAAGAACAAAATAAACCAAAAAGTTCATAAAAGTCATAACATCATAGTATATTGGCGGTTTCCAGGTTTAATTATGGAGTTTTCGTTCACCTAAACAGAATACGGAACAATTTCCCTAATCTTTCTAGGTGAAGGAAAATTCCATAATTAAATCCATAATTAATTTTCTTTCACCTATACAGAATATGGAACAATTTCTGTAATCTTTTTAGGTGAAGGATAAATCCATAATTAAACCTGGAAACCGGAATACTATGATATTATGGCTTTTATGAATTTCTTGGTTTATTTTTTATTTTTGGTACATTTTAATAAAAGCTTGTTGATTAAAAATATTTTTTTTTACTTTTAATTTGTTTCAATAAATGTTAGGAATATAGTTCGTGAATAACCGTTTAAAGACTATAATGAGATTTTAAATAGGTATCTGTGGTAAAAGGAGAAATAAATTAAGTCGTTTAAGGAAATCCACGAGTGGGCTGAACACGAAATTGTTTTTGCTAACAACGAGACATCTCTTGTGGATTGCTTTGGACTGATTATTTATTTATTTATTCTTAAGAGTCAATTCGATTTATTTGAAAGTAAAAAATTGCAGAACAATTTAAGATTTGTAATACATACCTCTAGACAGTTAAATCCTATTTTTTCATTTTGTCCTCAAATGCCTCGATATAAATAAATATGGCGACTATGACATTTATTAGAAAACTAGAGATGGGCTATTTAGTTCGCAAATGATTGATTCAGTTGTCATGCTTATTATTAGTTTTTTGAATTTTTTTGTGCTTTGATGGAAACAAAGAATTAAAAGAATAATAAACGTCACGATAAGTATAAAAATTTGTATTTTTAAAAAACACAAAAAAAAAAGAATAGGAGATTTTTTTTCTTTGCACTTCACAAACAAAACTTAGTATATATACATACGTACGTACATATCTCCACGCCGTATCGCTAACGGTGTAGTCAGAGAGGACGGAGCGCCAAGCGTCGCGATCCTTACATACATCTTTCGCTTCCTCAAATCTCATCATTCTCCTCACACATTATAATAATAATTGTAATATATATATTTTAATTAATAATAAGAAATATTTTATTTATATATTATAAACAATAATATTCTTCTGTTAATATTCTGACTTCCATTTCGAATGACTCGTGTCTCTCACATATTAGAGTGAATTGATATATGATACTAATTTGATTTAGGAATATAGGCAACATTTAGGTAACAAACACTACATATTAAAAACAAAATGCTTGACAAATAACCAATTTTTTCAATGTTGTACTGCATTGCATAATATTGGTGTGTTATACGTGCATATTTCATATAGTTTCGTGTATATAACAGAAAAGTAGTGTTATTAAAGTGCTATGTGTAATACGCCGCGAACAGTGAAAATTTAGCGAAATTTTGGTTTGTCTCTTGTTTGTTTACATTAAAGGCAAAATGAAACACAGGCTGAAATCGGTGCCAAGCCTACCAAACTAATAGAATTTCTGTTGTTCCGCATTGATTTGGCACCGACTTCAATAACTGTCAAATTTCATTTTATAGGTATTTGTATCGTATTTATGAAGTTATTTTTGTAATTGAGACTTGATTAGATAAGGTTATTTTGAACTTTCAGTGATTTTTATGTCAGGTTAATTTTTTCTTACATTTTTTTTTCTCCCATTTTAGTTATATTGGTCTAAATAAATATCTAGGATATATCTACAATTAACTTCTTTTCTAACTCTGGAGTGGAATGATGTACACGAGAATCGTCAATATAAATAAATCTTATGAGCAGTTTATGAGCAGTTATTTGGTGTTATTTCATGTATCTTCGAAGTCCAAGCTCCAGTACCAGTGAAATTTAAATAGGTTCACCTCAGAAGTACCCTTTGAAATAAAAAATTGAATTTTTGAAATCGATCTACAGTTGTCGAAGTTATCAGTGAACATAATAAAAAAAAACATGTAGACGAGCATTGAACCTCCTCCCCCTTCTTGAAGTCCTTTAAAAAATACAAAGTTCATCGCAGAGCTTTTCTTTGTGAAAATAAATGTATCTAATATAATACGAGGCATGCCTTTTAAGTTTTGTCGTTTGAAGAAAAAAATACAACTAGAACCTTATAGTACTTTTTATTGTTTTTCAAAGTATTCACCACGTAGCTTAATACACTTTTCCATTCGCTCAAATCAGTTATTATAACATTTACTCCACTCTAAAGTGGGGGTGTTCAAAATGGCTTACTTGAAAGCGTCGACTGCTTCTTCACCGGACTGGGACCTTTGACCACGAAGACTTATCTTAATTTTAGGAAATGTAAAGAAATCGTTAGGGCTTAGGTCAGGACTGTATGGAGGATGGTCAAGAATTTCTACTTTTTCCTGCTTCAAATACTCAATCGTTTGACGAGCGCTGTGTGAGCTTGCGTTGTCGTGGTGCAGGACGATGCGTCGCTTTGAGTTAGATTTTCGAAGTTCGGCGATGACTTGTGGTAAACAAACTGTGGTATACCACTCTGCGTTAACCGTTCTACGATATTCAAGTGCAATAGTCGCAACATGGCCGGTTTTTCCAACGAACGTGGCCACCATTTTCTTTGAAGTGCTTCGAGAACGAACAACTTTAGTCGGCTTCGGCTCGTCTTGAAAGACCCAGATTGTAGAATGTTGTGTGGAATCAGGATCGTAGGCATAGATCCAAGATTCGTCACACTGATGATGTCGTAGACGTGATTTGACTCTCCTCGGTTGAACCTTTCCAGAATTTTCTTACACTATCTGACGCGGGCCGCCTTGTGATCGTCGGAAAGCGATGCGGTATCCAACGGCAAACTAGCTTTCTTACACCAAGCGCTTCATGCAAGATCTTCTGAATGGTTGTCCCTGAGATGCCTAATAGAGCCTCTATCTCTCGATACGTCACATGACGATCTTCGAGAATTAGTTGTCTCACAGCAATGATGTTATCTTCAGTGAAGGCAGATTTTGGGCGTCCTTCGCGAGATTTGTCACTAACACTAGTATGTCCACGCTGGAATTCTAAATACCAGCGTTCGACAGTCCGCAGACATAGGGCTTCATCACTGAACACAGATATTAGCTCTTCAAAACACTGAAGCCGTGTCAGGCCTCTTCTAAAGTTGTAGAAAATTATTGCAACATTTTCCTTAGAAAGATTCATTTTCGTACGTAACCTGACAGATTCCAATCGACGCCGTGACTAAACAATAGCATTAATCCTAATACTTTCAACTGATTTGAGATTTAAAATTTAAACACATTCGAATATAGAACAGTTCCAAATTCAAAATTGCCGGGAAATATGGAAACGACAGAACTTAAAAGGCATGCCCAGTACAATCCTCATAGTTTTTCTTCGATATAAATGTTATTCTCAACGTTCAAATTTTCTGACTGATACTTTTGAAGATAAAGTGGGAGCCAAAATTATCGACGCATATTTGCCGCTTTGCATATTTATTTAAAAGTAATTCAACGTAACGTGTTACATATTTTTGATTTTATTTTGTGTGTCACACATGTGTCCAAAAAAACCGGCTAAGTGTGAGTCAGACTAGCGCACCGAGGGTTCCGTACCACCTTATGTTGTGTTTGTGTTATATATTTAGCAAAAAAAATTTGCTGAATTCAGAAACAAAGATAACGTAGGTGAAAGACATCGTTCTCCCATACTCTCCAATTGGAAATGTAAGTTTGTAATTGCTAAAAAGTATTATATCATTACAAATTCGCAATTTTCGGATTTTTTTCTTCTATTGTGCTGTGTGACCTTGCTTCTTGTCGAATTTCATGGTTCTAGGTCAACGAGAAGTACTCTACAGATTTTTGTTAGAGAACATAAATGACCATATGTTTTGATTGCGTTGACTTAGAAGCTTGAGTTTTTTACACCTCCAAGGGATAAAAGACCAAGTGTTTGATATAAATTTCAACTTAATATCTTTACCCATTCCTGAAATAAATTCTTTAGATACAACAACGACAACAACTACAACGAAGTGATCCAATGAAGGTTCCCTTTTTCCTTTCGTACAGAACCCCAAAAATCATTATGTACTTCCTATTTAAGTCTTTGAAACTAGCTCCCAAAGGCGTAAACTAGATTTTTGAAGCGAACATCTGTCTTTGGGCCACCACTTAATAGCGTTTGAATGACAACGCCCAAAAACTGTGGATCTTTGCCCCATCCACAAATCGCCTGCCCAGTATTTATATTAACTTTATTGTATGGGTTACTAAGAGCACTTCGAAATAGTAAAGTAACTAAAACGAAATAACTAGCGATTCTAAAGATGTTACAAAAAAAAAATTAAAAGTGCCTATAAGAAAAGAGCACGCGCATCGTAGGCGCAACGCGACATTTTCCAAAACGACAACAGAAATTACATTGAATACAGCCAAAAGTAATCATGTAGACAAATAAACCACCCAGAAATACAGTACAGAAAGAAGTAATTTAATTTTTAAAGATTTTTAGTAATAGTTCAAAAAATTTAGCGCTATTAAATTCTGGGTTACATTAATTTTTATATCATAAATCTGCATATAACTTAATACAAAGAATAAAATGATAAAAATGTGAATGTGTACAGCCCTATTCAGCCATATTTAATGTCTAGTTACTAAAAATACCTTTTATTTCGATCATTGCTTGCACTAGCTTAACTAAGTTATAAACCACGTTGAAAATCATAAGAAATTAAAATATATTTTTTAAATAGATTGGTTACTCATTTAATTCATATACCAATATTGTCATTTCAGCTGTTTTCTTCAAATAAGTCTCCGAGAAAAACAGCTTTCCACGTTCTCTGGCAGACAGATAGACGGACATCAAGGCGATTCGATAAGTTTTCCTTTTTTCCAATTTAGGATCAGAACTCTAAAAATGATGTACAGTGTTAACAATTTCGTCAATAAAGACAGACGTTCTTGAATTCATATGTAAAGATTTTAAAAGGACATATTTTAGTCACTTGAAACTTTCGATAGGCATAACATAATAAATATGTATATATTTTTGGACTCCACTTTTCATAATATTTCATTCGATCCTTAAATAAAAATTCAATTGTTTGTTAATTATGTACATAACTTGTGCCATTATAATTTTTTTTTTATGTCAGACACTACTTGGAAGAAACGTTGGAGGAACGAATCTATGACAAATGGACAGATAGATATTTAATATTATATTACATTCTGGTAAGATATTGTATAGATTCAGGTGTTACTTTGCGGAAATCCATTTCATGTGATGAATTCTTAAAATCTTTAGCTATTTTTCGCTCAAACTCCAAAAACCACCAATCGACACGTGTTTCGTCTCTCAACGAAGTATCCACAGGATATTTCAGACATCAAACTCGGTCAGCTAACCAGCACCGAACTCATTTATCGAACACGTGTCGATCGGTGATTTTTGGAGTTTGAGCGGAAAATAGCAAAAGATTTTAGAAATTCATCCCATTCTGGTAGGTTGGGTATGGCAAGATAAAACGAAGCTATTATAACTGAATACATATAACGTTATTGAATTTCAGAATCAACTAAAGCTCATGATAGATCTTGACCTTTGATGTAATAAACTTTGAAAAACAAGTTTTATTTAGTTTTTGAGTCAAAGAGATGAAAGATTCAGATAAAATATAAATTTTTTATGTGGGTCGAGAAAGGTTTTGATATATAATATGAATTACGTGCGTAATGTATGTAGGCTTACATATAGCATGAAAAATAAATAAACATTTTACAAAACATTTATCGCATAGAGTTAACCTTTAACAGTTGAATCTTAGGGTTGTGCTACTGCCGTTAGCTACCTCAAGTTTGTACGTATAATTCTGGGGTATACATATATTTGACATTCTAGACTCATTGATGTAAGTTAAATACATTTTTTTATTGGGAACGCCGGAATGATTGACTATTGTGTTCATTTTTAATCAATGGGAGTTGTCTAATAGGCTTCTGTGTAATATTAAGGAATTATCTATAAAACGGTAAATATGTATATGAGCTGCAGAATTAGTAATTTAAACTACATTCATTTCATGTGTTTTCGTTGCTTGATAAATTTGGTATTTATCGCACTTTTATCATTTTGAGATATACAGTTTTTGAAAAAATTGAGTGGTGAGTCATTTCTTATGTTATAGAGCGATGCCATTTGACTGCTGATGAATGCAGAGAGCTGTAGGAATGCTACAAGCGGGAAGAAATCAGTCCCAGGTGTCTCGGCATTTTGGTGTCAATAGGAGCGTGATTTGACGTCTTTGACAGCGTTACGTTAATACAGGGGATCTTGCTGAGCAACACCCAGGACGTGGAAGGAGTACAACTGCTCGACAGGACCGATATATACAACTGACTGCAAGACGTCAGCCGATGTTAACAGCCCGGGAGATAGGTTTAAAGCTACATTTCTCAAGCGGTGTTGTTGTTAGCCACCAAACCGTGAGAAATAGGCTGCATGAATACGGCCTACGAGCACGACGCCCAATTAGGTGCCCACCTATACGTCATGTGAATCGCGCCCGTCGAAACAAATGGTGTAGGGAACACTTGACATGGACCCAGGAGCAATGGGATAAAATTTTATTTTTTGATGAGCCTCGGTTTGGATTTAGGCCTAATAGAGAAGGGTAAGAGTGTGTCGTCGTCCCCGAAATGGCTGAACGGCTGAGATTCGTCCAGGAAGTGCACCCTTACAGTGGCTCCACAGTGATGGTGTGGACGGGTATTATGAAGAACAGACAAACTGAGCTCGTTTTTGTAGATGGCAATATGAACGCTGAAAGTTACGTTGAAGATGTCCTCTGGCCTTATGTTCACCCATTTGCACAAAGTCTTGGCTCAGATTTCACGCTGATGCATGACAATGCGCGTTCGCACACAGCTCGGTGGACCAGAGAGTACTTTGCAATAAACATCCGGGTATTGCCGTGGCCTGCACAATCGCCAGACTTCAATCTCATCGAGCACGCATGCGACATGTTCCAGAGACGTGTTCTAGAGAACCTGGACGGAGTGTCGACAACCCAATAACTGTTAAGACTTGTTAAAATTCTATTGGGACCGATTGCCGCAGGATCAGATAAACAATCTTATAAATTCAATGAAAAATCGCTGCCAACAAGTTTTAAACAACAGAGGCGGTCACACTTTGTATTGAATTACCAAATAATTAAAAAATGTCGTTATTTAATTTTGTAAAACATGAAAAGTTTAATTTGGTTTTAACTTTATTTTATACCACGTATGTTAAGGTACAAATATTGTTAATTACTGTGATTTGTGAACATTTGAATGAAGGATTTTGTTGCTTTAGTCACTAATGCGTCAAAAAATGTTTAGTTATTATTTATAAAAGAAATATAAATGTATTACAATAGTAAAAAATTAAAAAAAAAAAAATTAAACACTGAAAAGTATAAAATAACTATCCTTTACTATTCAAAACTCAAGTACAATTAAAATAACTTTATAAATACGATACACATACCTATATAATTAAATTTGACAGTTACTGAAGTTGGTGCCAAGAAGGCGGTTTAATTTTTTTTAATAAACATTTTTTATTTCTCCCTTTTGAGTGGTCTTGACCTAAATAAATATCTAGGGCAGGTCTGCAATTAACTTCATTCTAATTCCGGAGCGCAACGATATACAAGAGAATCATCAATATAAATGAAGGTTATAACCAGGTCGGTTATCTAGTGTATCCTCGAAGTCCAAGCTCCAATATCGGTGAAATTTAAATGAGACCACCTCTGAAGTATTATCTACCAAACGAAAAAAGAATTTTCGAAATCGGTTCATAAATGACGGAGTTATGAGGTAACAAACATATAAAAAAAAACAACATGCAGACGAATTGAGAACCTCCTTCTTTTATTGAAGTCGGTTAAAAATTAAATCATATAAACCACAGACGGATAACAGCAGTAAATGTAATGCAAAAAATTATTACGCAGATTTGCAATGTAGTACAAACTATTACATACATACATATCTTCATGCTGTATCCCCAACGAAGTAGTCAGAGAGGATGGAGCGCCAAGCGTAGCGGTCCTAACATACTTCTTTCGCTTCCTCAAATCTCATCATTGTCCTCACATATTTTCATCTAGGTATACGAGTGCTTTTGACATTTCCGTCGGCTAACACTCCGGCTATTTGATGTTCATAAGTCAGCCTTGGTTTTACTTGGCTTCTTTTACCACTCGCTTTAGCTCTGTAGATTTTATTCGTCAGTTTTTCATTACTCATTCTTTCTATGTGCCCGAACCATCTCAGCACCCCTTTCTTCATTTTTATAATAACACTGTCGTGCGACCCTGTTATGCTGCGTATCTCTTCATTGCCTATCCTGTCCGCAAGGGTGATACCGTACATATATCTAAGAGATCGCATTTCCACTGCATTTATCATACTTTCACTCGATTTCGGGCATATCCAGGCCTCACTACCGTACAATAAAGTTTGAACCAACACCACTTTGTGTAAGGCCATTTTGGCTGAGTGGGATATATTCACACTGCCTACTAATGCAGACAGAGCACCGTTCACTTTATTGACAGCTGTTATCCGTCTCTCCACATCCAATTCTCATCTTCCTTTCCTCGAAAACGCACTCCTCACATATACAATTTCGTTCACTTGTTCTAGACATTTTCCATGTACCCAAATCTCACAATTCATCTGTACCGCTTTATTTTCAAACATCAATACCTTAGTTTCGTTCACATTTATCTTCAATCCTTTCACTTCACATTCTACTTTCATGCTCGTGACTAGTGTCTGCAACTCTGCTTCTGATGGTGCTATAAGCACAGCATCGTCAACGTACAATAAGCAGTTTATACCACTGTATCATCACATATCATATCACTCATACTACCTTCCAATGTCTGGAGGCAACTGTCCAAATACAGCACGAATAGCTAGGCAGACATGACGCGGCCCTGTCTGACGTCTGAACAGACTTCGAACCAGGGCGACAAGGAATAAATCAATCATACTCCTTTCATCTATACTTACACAGGCTCTGTGGCCTCGTTATAATGACCTCACAGCCTGCAGTAAGGAGCTCTCCACGCCATATTCAGGCAAAAGACTCCGCAGTTTCTTTCGCACTACTCCATGTGCCCGAACTATCTTAGCATTCCTTCCTTCATTTTAACAATAACACTGTCATGTAACCCTGTCATACTGCTTCTTATGATGCTATAAGCACAGCATCGTCAGCGTACAATAGGCAGTTTACCACTATACCATCACATATCTCATCACTCATACTACCTTTCAATGTCTGGAGGCAACTGTCCAAATACAGCACGAATAGCTAGGCAGACATCACGCAGCCCTGTCTGACGCCTGAACAACTTTCGAACCAGGGCGACATTTCACCATCTAGCCTTACACAGGCTCTGTGGCCCCGATATAATGACCTCACAGCCTGCAATAAGGGGCCCTTCACGCCATATTCAGGCAAAAGACTTCACAGTTTATTTCGCACTACTCTATCAAATGCTTTTTCAAGGGTCAGAAACTTCCCCATGATAACGCGAAGTGAGAAAATCTGATCCATACAACCCCTATCGTTCCTAAAACCACCTTGCGCCTCTCACAAATATCTTTCAGAAACATTTTTCATACGTTCAGTCAATACCTTGGTATAGTCTTTACTTGCTAAGCTGACCAAGCTGATGGCCCTATGCACGCAGTCTATATGAGAACCTTTACCTTTATAGAGAGCTACAATGATTGCGGTGCACCAGTCCCCTGGAACCTCTGGCCAACAAAGATTGCACATAGGGTTGCCACCTTTTTCTAGAAAAAAATAGTATCTTTTTTTCAAAAAATTGCAAAAATAGTACTTTTGGGAAATTCAGAAAAAAAATAGAACGCATTGAGTTTTTTTATTAATTATTTATTTTTACATCATTTATTTTTACTATTTGTTATTGCTCTTCGATTTGGCCACCAAGGTTTTATTTTTAAAATAAATATAGGAATCTGAGCAGTGTAGATCCATATTAAAATAAATTAACAATTTTCATTTTTAATTAAATTAACAGATGCTTTATTTCTTTCTTCTCGCTATTTTATATCCATGATAGAAAAAACTTTTTATAATAGCGGAAATTGCAGGAATGGAGAGAAGAAAGGAAATTATTAGAAAATATTTGTTTAATTTGTATCTGTGCTTTTAAAAAGCATTTACCATCTTCTTTGCACCAATGGTAGTCACACTCCCATTCGCTTTTATGTTTTTGAATCCGAGATACTTTGAAAAGTCAATTTATGAAGAAAAGAAAAAATTCTTTTCTTTGTTTTTTTTGAAAGGAGCGCAAGGACCATTATCAACATCATTTTCCATGTTTTTCTTTTGTGTCATAAAATAAACTCGTTTAAGTTTAATTAAGCTCAGAAATCGGACGGCGTTTATCGACAAATTGTATTGACAATGAGAATGCGTTTCGTTCTGAAATTGTTCGTTCCAGTCACAGTTAATATAAAAAAAACGCGACAGTTCAATTAGCGACAAGAATATAGTATTTTTCGTATTATATTATTTTTATAATATATAGTACAATTCACTAAAATATAGTACGATACTATAGAATATAGTACGAGTGGCAACCCTAGTTGCATAGTGCACAGAAGGTATCCCAGAACCTCGCACCAGCATACTTGATCATTTCAGCAGTCACCTCTCTTCATATCCCGCAGCCCTTTCGCATTTCAGACTTTTATTACTTTTTCAATCTCTTTCATACTAATGGCATCCTCCAGTCCCTGACCCGAGTGTGGCAATTCATTAGAATCGCTCCCAGTATCAGAGACGGAGTCGCCACTCTCATACAGTTCTCCATAGTATTCACTCCATCGCTGGAAAACATCTTTTTTATTTATAATACAAATTATTATTAAATACTACTAAAATATTTTTTGTAGGATATAGTTATTTATTTTATAGCGTCATTCTATTTCTTTAAGTTATAATTTTTTTAATGAAGTGAATTTATATCGTTAGTTTTACTAATTTTAAAGTACTTTCAAATAAATCTATAAAATTACTGATGCCAATAAATATCGACATTTTTAGATTTTGTTTTATTTCGGTAAAATTATGTCTTAGAGAGACTTATTCGATTATATAATAATTTGTTTGTTTTGGTATATGTAAATAATAGTAAAATTAAAAGTAATTAAAAATGTCGTCTTTACGTTCTTGGCGGATAGCAGAGGACTGTTTTCATATTGTTTTATATCTGTCTGCATAATATACAATCTGTAATCAAAGACGAATACAGTTGAATTTGAAGGATATGAATAGATTTCCGAAAAATAATACTGGAACCAATAAAATAACTTTAATAAAATTGTTGCTTAGTCTCGTCATCGTCAAACGACTCCTCTTTTGAGTGGTGAAACATATTGTGTACTTTGTACATAATGTAGATTAAGTTAGACTCAGATTATTCCAAATTATAGTACTTAAATGAACAGGAAAACATTTTTTTTAAATATGTAATTACGTACGTTCCTTATCACAAAATTTATATATAGTTTATACACGAAAACGTAATAATAACGTGTTGAATTCGAGAAGTTACTAGAGATCTATAACGAAAAGATGGATACACGTCGTTGAAAGGCTTTCACGTACTCAGCCGCCCGAGATCCCGCTTATTCGAATTATATTACTTGAACAAGCAGTCCTGTACTATCGTATTCGCTTTGATGTTATTATTCAGGCTTTCGTACCATATTACTACAAATGTTGTAAGTTTCTGATGTTTTCATTTCGTTATTATTATAATATTTTATTAACTTTAAAAGCATTGTTATAAGTATTTCTATACTTTCTATACTTTTAATGATATATTTTTTATGGTTTTATAATTCAAAAATGCTAAAATGGAATCCTTGAATTGAATTGAAAACAGTTACTTATTTTCGTTTTTTTGTACATCTTGCTTTTATACTCGATTTTTTAAAAACCAAGTAACCTATAAACTACGTAAACTTTTTTACACACGCAGCTACAGATTGATCCTTTGAAATAGACCACTATGGAAATAGCTATTACCGTCTCAGACTTTTATGATGTAGACATCTGTCTACATCATAATTCTATATACTCACACACACACCATTCAGACACCATCAAGAAAATTGAAAGACATGGCATGAACAAATTAAACGTAACGCAAAAAGAATCCAACGTTCTTCGAAACGTTACAATTTTGATGGTAGAATATTAAAATATGTAGTTCGGTTTGTAAAACGGCACAATGGTTCTGTTGTGACTGTTTACATGTATTAAAGAAAATATCTTTTCACCCGAATGGCTTTAATTAGAAAATATATTGTACATACATACATATCTTCACGCTGTATCCTCAACGGGATAGTCAGAGAGGACGGAGCGCCAAGGGTCGCGGTTCTTACATACCTCTTTCGCTTCCTCAAATCTCATCATTCTCCTCACACATTCTCCTCAAAATCAATGATGCTCAAAATATATTGTAAACGATAGTAAAAACAAATACCAACTGACACTTTGTACATTTTTCAACTGCATTTATAAAAAGAGGTTCAACTGGAATTATACAAGGAGGTTTATGTTCTGACATATCGCCCATCAAGGTCATTTTGCTAATTTGTCCTTATTAAATTACCATTCACCATGGTAGACAACATGTAAACTATTTTTGTTTTGTTTTGTGGTGGGGGAATTAAGGGGAAACAACACATTTTTTAAGTGAGTAGTCTTTTGCTATTCATATTTAGTAGGTGTACCTATTAAATATAAATAGTAAAAGACTATAATAATAACATGACTTCACGTCCTCTTATTCGAGGTTGACAGAACATCACAGTGCAATAAAGTCAAATTTTGATGCCAATCCGAACAATAACTACATAAGCTTACAAATAGCAAATAATCAGATACATTCGGGCAGGGTCTGTTCGGATCGCTACCACTATCTTACTTGCTAATTTTATCGCCAAAAAGCTTGCAGTACATAAGTACTGTCAGTATAAACTGACATATGTGTTTTGGTGTGGAAGGTAAGACGGCCGGTGAAGATTTCGAGACAAGAGGCGCAACGTCTTAGTACTCGGCTTTGCGAATGCATTTGCAATCTGAAATGCTTTCTTACCCCTAATATTGTAAATTACTCGTTTATCTTTCCAGCAGTACAAAAAATTGGTTAATGTCAGGTTGTTCATATGTTCATTTATCCAGATTCGTTATAAAAACCTCGATTGATTTCGGAGTGCGTGGGAATATAAGCAGCTGGTATATTCTATATTTTTCTTTCTATTCAGAAATAGTGCATTAGTTTCATGTTTATTTATGAATCTGAAATTAGTTTTGATTATAAATTGAATATAAATTGAATGATATAATTTACATGTAGCGAGCATTTTCTTATGCTCAAGTAAGTGTGGTTACATAATTATAGTTATGTACTGTCGTCTGAGTATATAGAATATTGATTCTTCAACATTAACAAAATATTCTAGTAACTAAAATATGTTAAATCTAAATTTATTCCAGGACCGAAACTTATTCTGATCAGATCGGTTCAGGTCAGATGAGGTCAGATTATATCGGTTCGTTTTGCAGCTAAAGGTCTTTGGAAGTCAAGAGAAAATACGACGTCTTTAGTTGTGCTCGGTTACTACATGTACTACGATTATTATTGTTTAACCTTGTTATACTTACGTCAAATAATGTATATGTATCGTACCGTACACACATACATATTTTCACGCTATATCCCTAACGGAGTAGTCAAAGAGAACGGAGCGCCAATCCTCGCGGTCCTTATGATACTTCTTTCGCTTCCTCAAATCTTATCATTCTCCTCACACATTTTCGCCTAGGTATGTGAGTGCTTTTGACATTTCCGTCGGGTAACGCTCTGCCTATTTGGTCTTCATAAGTCAGCTTTGGTCTTATTTGGCTATATGTATCAAATACGTAAAAAAATTGTAGGATAGAAAGTATAACATCGTTGGATAGAAATGTATACTACATAACTTCAACTACAGGCATGTAAATATCTTTAAGAAGTGGGACGAAGAAGACGACTTTGACATGAAGTTATGTAAATTCATAAATAATAAGAGCTAATTCGACTGTGACGTATTTATGTTAACATATGTAATATTTAATATTATAACTAATAAATAAGTATCTGCGAAGTTCCTTTGGTCACATTGGGTAGAAATAAGATATTTATAATTTTGGACAATGTATGAACCCTATGTCAGATAAATATCGTATTAACATAAAACATTAGCATATCGTTTGGCTTGGGTTAGTTTACAGCAGCCCTGTAGCCCAGGCCAAAGAATAAGACTAGGATATTTTTTGCCTTTCGTGTAAAGAGACTATAGAGCCCTCTGGGTCGCGGGCAATCGGAGTGGGGGATTATTGTCTATGCTATCCATACTGATACTAGTATTAGAAATACGAGGTGTCGCTGTCGCTTTGCCTGTTAAGTATTCGCGGCTAAATCGCTAAACCGATTTCCATTTTAGAATGGAGATAGATTGTCCTGGGGAAGGACATAGGCTACTTTTTATAATTCCACTCGGACGAAGTCGGGGCGACAGCTGGCATATTTTATGTAAATGTGAATACCAATTCGATGACGTATTTGAATATACGTTACCTATGAAAACTTTATCACACTTACATTATTTATCGTATTCAAACCAAACATGAACAATATACTGTTACAATATTGACATAAATATAGTAATTCTAATCGAATGTCCATAACTCGGTGCTGTTTGCTTACCACTTAACTCAATCTAAGTGATATTTCTAAGGGCTATTTATTGTTGTTCACAGATGATTGAATTTAATATGACATACTCATAAAATTTTATTGGATGGTACACTGAGAGAAAAACGTTCTGTATATCTGACAATTTCAACTTGTTGAGTGGTTTTCTGTTTGAATCAAACGTATTCTTGTTACCAGAAACAAACGAATTGTTATTGATACGAGTCCATTTATTTGAAAGAACAATGTGAAACTTGTTAATGAATAAATGGTTGAAACAAACAGAAACTTGTTAAAACAATAAACCTAATGTTATCTTAATAAATCCAACTTGTTAAATCAATCAAAAGATAATCTTGTAGCAATAACTAGTTGATATCTAGTTAGGTAATTCAATAAAAATATCTTGTTGTTTTAATGTTATACCTGGTCGAAACAACATTATCTAGGCAGTTAATTGATATCTAATTATATAAATATAATTGTCGCCGTAGAAAGGACATCATTTAAAATATATTAATTACTAACTGTACCCGCGATTTCGTCCGCGTGGAAAAATTTTACTTGACCTCTCCGGCTTACCGAGGTTACCCGACGTACTTATGTTGTTGATATTAAACAAAGTGGTTATGTTCTATTACGGAACATCCGCCATATTGGATTTATGATGACGTCACATGTACAAAAAGCTTCCCCTGCGTATTCCATTTCATTTGATACCCATATTGTTGGTGTTGAACGAAAAAGTTATTTCCTATTATGGAACATCCGCCATATTGGATTGATGATGACGTCACATGTCCAGAAAAATTCCTCTGCGTATTCCTTTTCATTTGATAGATACCCTTATTGTTGGTATTGAACAAAAAAGTTATTTCCTATTATGGAACATCCGCCATATTGGATTTATGGGGACGTCACATATGTATCTACCTTCCCCTGCGTATTCCCTTTCATTTGATACCCATATTGTTAGGGTTTAGTATTATCAAGTTCCTCTATAAAGTTTCATCCCTTTTTCACCTCTTTAGGGGTAGGTTTTTGATAAAAAATAAAACTATGTTTTTTAACAGAAAAGGTGTATCTCTGTTACTAATTTACATCTTAATCGATTCAGCGGTTGAAAATTTCCCATACAAAGTTTTATCCTCTTTTTCACCCCTTTAGGGGTAGATTTTTGAAAAATAAAGTAGCCTATGTTCACCCCCTGGTGTCAAACATGCCAAATTTTATCAAAATCGGTCCGGCAGTTTAACCGTGAAAACCAAACAGACAGACAGACAGAGAGACTTTCGCATTTATAATATTAATTAGTATGGATAGTATGGATAAATATAGTTGTTTATTAATTAAAATTAAAATATATTAATTAAAGTATATTAAATAAAATATATTAAAATATATTAATTATTAATTGTCATATAAAAAAGGTCATTTCTAAAATTCCTCGAATTCGCTTAACATCGCTTCAGATAGTAATTTTTCAAAATCGTAACTTCATTTGCCACCTCGTGTCATTTAATGGAGATGTACGTTCATGGCCACTTTTCTACCATCAATTTAAAAACGTAATACATAATAATTCGGAATTATCTGATAGTGAACGAGTTTATTATTTAGTAGGGAAACTCACTGATAAGGCCGCAGCAGTTTGCGCTGGTTTACCCCCTACAGCAGAAAATTATTCTGTTATTTGGGAGTCGCTTATACAGAAAGATGACGACCGCTTCTATGTATTGTAGCTACTATTGTTCAGCACGTCGCCATTCAATGCTTCATTTTAATAGCACCGCACCTTCTTCATCACCTGTCGAAACTACGACACCCGCAAATACAATTAAAAATTCGTCAGATGTTACACTCGCACGCGTACATAATACTTTATCCGCTCTCGCACTCACGACAGCTCAATGCGCAAAACGTACCCAAGATAGTTATTTACCGAACATTACACCTTCGCTCTCGAATGACAGTCTTATTGCTACTATAAATAAGATCGATTCTTCTTTACAAAAAACTTGTACAAATTACAATAACGCATTTATGTGCAATAACTCTTCTCATTATTTAAATGGTTATGTAACTACTACACTTCTAGGTACCGCAAAAATAAAAATAATTGATTCTTATGGGCGCACGCATTTAGTCAGGTGTTTGATTGACCCGGGCTCACAACGTGATTATATTACTTCTGCGTGTTGCAAGCGTCTTTTACTTCCAATTTCTACACAAAATCGTTACAGTGAAGTTCACGGTATAGGCAACATATTACAAAAAATTACCGGAGTAGTCAAACTAGAATTTACATCTCGTTTTCAAGATAACAATAAATATTCTATTCAACCACTTGTGGTCGATCAAATTACTACTCAGTTGCCTGACTCTCGTGTTAATATCACCGATTTGAAATATTTACATAATTTACCTTTAGCGGTGATAATTATCATGAGCCGGGTCCCATTAAAATCCTTTTAGGCGTAAATATTTATTGTAAAAATATTTTACTCTTTGACAAAATTACTAGTAACGTCAATGGTACGCCTTCTGCTTTGGAGACTACTTTAGGATACGTAATTATTGGAGATGCCCCAATGATTGTACCTCAGCGTATCTGTAAAACATTTTGTTCATTTTCACATGAATTGCTTGACCACACTGTACAAAAGTTTTGGCATTTAGAGGAGGTGCCAGTTAAAAGGTTTTTAAGTCCTGAAGAACAAGATTGTGAAAATATTTTCATATCGACAATTGTTCGAAATAAAAACGGAATTTATTCAGTTAGTTTGCCTTTGATAAAAGATCCGAATAGTCTTGGGAATTCTTTTATTACCGCAAAAAAAGATTTTTGTTACTTGAAAATAAATTTTCAAAAACGCCTCAGCTGCGTAAAGAACATGATAAAGTCATACATGATTATATTGAAAGAGGTATTCTTTCTTTAGTTCCTACTGAACAATGTCTTCAACCAGGTTTTATTTACCACATCATCCTGTCATACGCAATGACAAAATTACAACAAAATTACGCATTGTGCTGAATGGCAGCAGCAGATATTTTTCACATTCTTTTGAATGTTCGCATTTTTTAGATAGCCTTTTGCGCAGACGTACGCATGATGTATTTATGTATAGAGGTCTATCCCGATCACCGCAACTTTCAGCGAATCCTTTACAGATTTTCACCTGAAGGTCCTTTAGAAACATATAATTTTAATCGCGTCACTTTCGGACTTCGTTCATCACCGTTTCTTGCATTACGCACTCTGCGTCAATTAGCCAAAGATGAGAGACACAATTTTCCGCTTGCAGCTGATGTCATCGAAAGGGATATTTATATGGACGACCACGCTTCTTCCGCTTCTTCCTTGCAGGAAGCAGTCAAGATAGCCGAGCAGTTGATCCTATGCTTCAAGGCTGGTGGGTTTGATCTAGTCAAATGGACTAGCAATTCCATAGAGTCGCTAGAATCCATTCCCATAACTCACCGGCAGTCAGAGTTTGTCTCTTTCGATGAACACAGCGAATTTAAAATTTTAGGACTGTGATAGCTTCCCACTTCTGATGTTTTTGTGTTTACAGTTTCTCCACCGCAGCTTATCATCACAAAACGTTCTATTTTGTCCGCAACCGCACGATTATATGACGTACTGGGTTTAGTAGGTCCTATAATTTTATTTTCTAAATTATTAATTAAATAACTTTGGTTACTGAGGCTTGGATGGGATGATCAACCTCCGCAACATATTCTCGCGTTGTGGCATGATTTCATTACTGAATTACCACTCATTTCTGAACTTCGATTCCCTCGTTACCTTGGGATTACGAAGTCTTCGCAGGTTTCGCTCTTGGCATTCGCTGATGCAAGCGAAAAGGCATATGGCTGTGTCATTTATGTTCACGTTTTGAATAAAAATGAAAAACCTATTGTTAGACTCCTTTGTTCGAAATCAAAGGTGGCACCAATAAAAACAATAATCCTGGCTAGGTTAGAACTGTGTGCTATTGTATTAATGTCGAAATTGTTGCGTGTAGTTTATGATACGTTGTCCCAAAGACATAAAATTAATAACATTTATGCCTTTTCAGATTCAGAGGTTGCACTGTGTTGGGTTCATTCATCACCCCACAGATTTAACACATTTGTCGCAAATCGTGTTGCGCAATGTCAATCCAATTTTCCGCCGGAACATTTTTATTATATTCCAGGTTCAAATAATCCTGCTGATTGCTTGTCACGGGGTCTTTCACCTTCGCACCTTAGAGATCATAATTTATGGTTTCACGGTCATTCGTGGACCTTATTGGATCCTAGCCAATGGCCAGTTACTCCATTTATTTCATCTTCTCGAGCGCTTGAACAAAAAACTGTGTCACATACCGCATCAAACAACAATATACACCACCCGCTATTAAGTTTAAGCCATAAATTTTCTTCATGGAATAAATTTCTTAGAGCTACAGTTTATTTTCTAAGATTTTTAAAGAAACTTCCGCGTGACAACGTTATATCCGCGAATGATTTCAATACAGCCGAATTAATAATTATACAAGCTGCTCAACGAGCTGCGTTTGCTGAAGACGTTCGAAGTATTCAGCAATCAAAATTATGTTCACCCGCATTAAGAAAACTGTATCTGTTTATCGCTGACAACATTTTGCGAGTGGGAGGTCGCCAGCGAAATTCATCATTGCAATACTCTCACAAACATCCCATTCTATTACTTGCAGTTGATCTAAGTGGCGAGCGTACGAATCTTTTCGATGTTGGACTCTTTAGTTCAATAACTTTGGAAACGCTTTAAATTAGAATATCTGCATAATTTACAATCGCGGGAAAAATAAAATACATCCATCAATCCTGTAACAGTGGGAACTGTTGTCCTGGTAAACGTCGATAACGCACCGCCTTTGCATTGGCCATTAGGAATAATCAAATTGTTTCCCGGCATAGATGGTGTAGTACATGTCGCGAAAATAAGACAAAAAACAGTACGTTAAACAGGCCGATTGTGCGGCTTTGTCCACTGTCGTTCCATAATTTAGCCCATTAGCATATAAATATAATATTTCTCATAACGCTAATATATATGTTATATACATATATTTTATTTTCTCATTTAATGTTATAGAATTCGTATATTAATTTATTTTCTTTTTGAAGGCGTTCCTTCAAGGCCGGGGGGGGTGTTGGGTATCGTTATGTCATTTCGATAGTTGACAACAAACTTCGCACTTGTAGGTACTTTTTTCCTAACCGCAACTATCCCTTTCTCACATGCACTCTTCAATCATCTCGCTATTGCAAATGGCGTGTGCCTGTGACCTGCCATCATAAAACGCAATTAAATTATTTTCGTCATTTAAATCTAGCATATTTATATTTCACATATTTATAAACGAATGTGTGCTGGCTTTTCCAAAGGATTGTGTTAATCTGTGTATTTGTGACGTTTCTGGAAGTTTGGACTAAATCGCCAAACAAAGGACTGCAAAGAGAAGCAAGTAAGTGTGCATGTTTTTTCCTTCCCTTTGTCAGCTGTATTTATCATCTATCTCCAGCTCCTACGGCTGCATAGAGACACATCCCTTTTTGGAAGTGTCTTGCAAGTGCATTCGCGCTAAATTACAAGTACCTATTATACAGTCCATTTTTTCGTACTCGACAAAGATATGTTTATTAGTTTATTACATTGAGTACACCGCCCGAGAAATTTGGGAGGTTTGCTTTTCCACAATGTCTAAAGACTGTCAATGTCAAAATCACAGTTTTTTTTAGTACGCTTCTCCCTTAAGAGGGAAGGTAAAGAAAGGGTTCTGTGCGCACGTAACTAATGTCTTCGATAGTAAATAGATAAATTCTTCATATCATTTCATTAAAATGTCGGCGTAATACATTTTGATTGTTTCTTAGAGTTTCTAGCGACAAATATATTGAGGCAGTCTTTCTAGTAGGAACCGCTAAAAGCGGACTAAGCCACTAAAAAAATCTCAACATCACACCACTAAATAAGCACTTATTTCAACAATTTCACATAAATAATAAGTAGGTACAACAGCGTAGACACTTGGGGACGCAAAACTACGCCAATTTTGCATCACTGCAATTTCTGGGGTCCATTCAGGTCTGACCAATTACAAACTAGTGCTGACCAATTACCCTCGAGGTGAATTCTTCTTATCCGGTCCCTAGTAAACGCAATAATCCGATTTATTGTAAAATAAACGATTTTTTTTCCTTTTATTGGTTTCGAATTAATTTCTGGGGTCCATTCAGGGCTGACCAATTACAAACTAGTGCTGACCAATTACCCTCGAGGTGAATTCTTATCCGGTCCCTAGTAAACGCAATAATCCGATTTATTGTAAAATAAACGAAATTTTTTTCTTTTATTGGCTTCGAATTAATTTCTGGGGCCCATTCAGGGCTGACTAATTACAAACTAGTGCTGACCAATTACTCTCAAGGTGAATTCTTCTCATCCGGTCCCTAGTAAACGCAATAATTCGATTTATTTTAAAATAAAAGTCATTTTTCTCTTTCATTGGCTTCGAATTAATTTCTGGCGCCCACTCAGGGCTGACCAATTACACACTAGCGCTGATCAAATAATGGACATATCTTAATTTTATTGCACTTACCTTATCAACTTCCTGTGATGAAAATTGAAATTTATTGTTTCAAAGTTTTTGCTTCTTTTAACACTATATATCTATTTTTTTTGAGTTGACCAATTAATGATATCATGTGACCAATTAAACGTCGATTCAACTGAGAATTTTAAGCTGTTGTTGATGCCTGTACGTTTGTTTTGGGGTGCTACTATATTTTATCCAACCCTGAAGTGTTAATCTTTTTCTCCAGTCCTTTGAGTTACTGACCAATTAAAAATTACGTTTGACCAATTACATGCAAGTCCGCTACTATTTAAATTTATTTTTTTCAGGCACATAAGACTATTTTGGGGTGCTAACCTTTTTTTTTCATACGTTTTTGGCCTAAAATTTTTTCTTATCTCCTAAACTGATGTTGACCAAATGTTTAGAGGTACTGACCAATTAATTTTACATTTTTTTGAATAAAATGCTTTGTTGCGGAGACCTGTGTCTTAAGTTTGGGGTGCTAAAAGTTTTTGACTGACCTTGAAAATTAACACTTCTAATATTATAATTTTGATCACTGACCAAATTTCAAAATTTATTGACCATTTATGACCAATTATTGACCAATTATTTGAGCCGGTTTTTAAGGAAATATTCGCATTTTCCCGTGCTAACGGCATTGAGCCCGCCCAACGCCCCATAAAATCTCGATCTCCGCTAAAAAAACTCTCAGTTTTTTTTTCTTTGTTCATGGGATGGCGCACAGATTAGTGCATTTGCCAATGTCACGTATTGTATCAAGTACAATCGTTATCGTAAAACTCCTCCAGTAAAGTGATAGTAGACTTTACTTAAGTTTTATAAAACTTCTTGGAAGAGCGCAAGAACTTCAGCTACACATGTTTATTTAGACCTACTCCAATCTTTTCCCGTTCCCGCTAAGAAAGCATCATATCAGTTTGTGATCATAATATGTAAACCTCTTTGGAGAGTAGAGATTTTCGCCAGTTTATAATATAAGTTTATATTCATATTTACGGTCGAATTTCGACCACCGGGCGACGTCTATAGTATTATATGACACTATATTATTTCATTAAATTGAATGATTATTTTTAAATCGCTTTCATTCATTTAATAATTTAAACCAGTAAATTTGTATTCCTTACTCAAAATAAAGAAATTTTGTGAAAATAATTCTTGTACTTATGACATCGATATAATACGACATCGACGTGAATAAATCTTTTTTCTCTCGTACGTGACATTATCCGTGCTACGTTCCATTCCTCTATGCTTCACAAAATAGTTTGATTAGGCTGCGCTTTTATGTTTTTTTTATAAAATAGGGGGCAAACCAGCAAGCAAGTCATCTGGTAGAAAGTGATCACCGCCGCCCATGGACACTTGCAACATCCGGGAAATTACGGTGCGTTGCCGGTCTTTAGAGAAGGAGGGAAAGGAGAGGGAGGGGGAGATACGGCCATCGGCACTCTCACCCTCCAAACAAAACACATCAGCAATAGATGCTGTTATTTCACGCCTATATTCTGTAAGAGGGTGGTATTTCACCGGACGAGCAGGCCCAATTCGTGCTGCAATATACTATGGCTCTACCATTATTTATATGTATATCTATATACGCTCTGTCAAGAAAGTACCGGGAAAAGATCAATAATACACGAAATGTTAGTTATTCATTCAAATTTATTTTATCATCTTCAAAGTATGCTCCTTCAGAAACGATACACTTACGCCAACGAATAATCCCATCATCAAAACATTTTTTAAACGCTTTTTCCGGAATTGAGTTCAGTGCTCGCCGCGAATTCTCCTTTATGTCTTCTACCGAATGAAAAACGGTGCCACGAAGTGGTAATTTGAGTTTAGGAAAAAGAAAGAAGTCGGCTGGAGCCATATCTGATGAATAAGGTGGTTGCTTGATGGTATTTGTTGAGTTTTTGGTCAAAAATTCGTTCACAATGATGGCCTTGTGCAAAGGCGCATTATCGTGGTGCAAAATCCAAGAATTTTCTTTCCACAAATCTGGCCTTTTTCGTCGAATTTGCTCTCTTAAACGCCGCATAACCCCCAAATAATATTCTTTATTTACCGTTTGACCTTCCGGCAAGAATTCCGAGTGCACAACACCGCGATACTTAAAGAAAACAGTCAACATGATTTTGACTTTTGATCAACTTTGGCGTGGTTTTTTTGGTTTCGTTTCAGTTGGAAGGCACCACTCCGAAGCTTGTTGACTATAGTTTGCATGTCAAACTCGTAAACCCACGTCTCGTTACTAGTAACAATGCGTTTCATAAATGTTGGATCGGAATTGACTCGTTCTAGCATGTCCACAGCGACTCTTATGCGATTGAGTTTTTGGAGAAAGTTCAGGTCTTTTGGGAGTAGCCGAGCGGCAACATGTTTCATACCCAAGTGATTATTTAAAATGGTACGGATCGACTCGTGAGACACAGAAAGTTCGGCGGCTATCTCTCTCAAACTTGAATGCGGATTTTCAGTCACTATTTTCTTCACTTTTGCGATGTTAACTTCAGTTGCAGACGTTGATGGCCTACCAGGGCGAGGCAAATCTTCCATCACATCTCGAACGCTTTTGAACGCTTTGTACCACACATGTACCACAAAGTCGATTCACCGTAAGCCTTCTGTAACATTTTCAGTGACTCCGAACACGAAATTCCATTGGCGATGCAAAATTTAAGACAAACTCTTTGTTCAATGTTTTATATGTATATATATATACATATATATATATATATATATATATATATATATATATATATATATAATGTATATATATATATATATAATGTATATATATATATATATATATGTACATTCGAAATTTTTCTAGCACATGGCGCACGAGTTTATACATTCGAAGTCCTGCAATTCCGTAAGTTCTTCGCAACTACGCTACACTGAGCGCTTTAGAAAGTTTTACCAATGTATTGGTGAACAAAAAGTTGTTATCACCTCATGACAGCACGATACCTTCATGTACTGAACTTGTATTGTTTCTTGTTATAAAAGTTCGTCGTGTTGTTAGAATATTCCTGTATTGTACGTTAGTCCGGGGGTTCGATGTTAATCAATATTATCGCAATCGATTATAAACATTATTAATATTCATGAGTCGCTTCAGATAAATCCCGGTTCAAACTATTGACTAGAAACAAATGTTTACTGAAAGTTAATAATAAAGGTAATCTCGTTATACAACGAGACTGAATTCCTATTTATTTCTCATTTGCATGTCTTTGTCAACTAACTTTTTAGTATCAATCTCGATTTCCAGCGTATATGTAATTTTTCTTGTTACCTTTTAGTTAATTAGTGAGTTAAATTCATTTTTAATATGACCAACAAAAATACGTTTGTGATGTGATGATGGCAATGATATAATTTTAGGAACAGATGGCAAATAGTATACGTACAAGTAATTAATTGAATTGCAGATAGAAAACTATCTTAAACAATTATTTAGTCATCTGAATGTTCTATTGCTAAAGGTGTCGCTAAAGTGCGATTTTATTGCGAAGTAGATAGACAATCAATTACTCTAGGTACCTACTTCGAAAATAAAATGGCGTGACCTTATGTGATTACGGAAAATATACATACGTACATCCTTACGTTGTATATCCGGATTAGTCAAAGGATGGAATGACAAACATCGCGGTTCTTACATACATCTTTCGGCTCCTCTAATCTCATCGTTCTTCTCACACACTTTCATTGAGTTCAAAGTCAAAGTCATATCACTTTATTCAAGTAAACCCAAATTCACGGTGTTTTTGAACGTCAAATCTACTTTAGTTCGGTTCAAATAGAAAACCTGGATACTGAGAAGAAACGACAAGAAACTCAGTCAGGTATCATTTCTTCAACTTCATTGAACAAAAGGTTTATTAAAATACAATATTCATAAAGCCAGTAAATGAATGGGCAGAGAAGATAATTTCCAGACTATTGTTTTCTTTAATGAAATCATTTATTTTATAGTATAATTGTGATTGTGAGAGTCAATGTACGTTTTATAACCAATCCTATTCTCTGTTAATTGAGTAACTTACTGAGGAACTTTGTTATAAAAACGAATGCAGTTACTCAGAAATGAAACATTTGACTAATGAAATTTAAATTTTGCAATAACCAATTTATCACTACCTCGGGTTTCCATACCATTACTATCACTTTTCTGTTTAAATAGATCTATATTTTTCCTCGTATACATAATAATTTCAAAGATGTATAAGGACGGCAAGGTGAGGACAGCAATGTCTTTAAAACGATCTTTAAGTGATTCTCGTGCATACTGTAGGTGGCACGTATCGGTCTTTTTATAAAATAAAAATGGAGTTAATATGTGTCGCTTATCACCAAGGCAGAAGGCTGTAGGACATTAGACTATGAAAATATGCAAAGTATACCAGTCTTGCCGTATCCACATCCGTCATTTGCCTAATGCGACTAATTGCATATACCGCGGAACCAAGCTTACTAGCCATTGCCTATGGTCCATTGATATGGTCCGCCCCATGTAACTTGTTATATACTGTTAAACCAATAAAACTGGCTGACTTCACTAATTCTAATTCTTTCCCACTCAGTTCTATTTTGTTATGTATTCTGGGTACATTAGAAAGGGAAAATTTAATACATTTGGTTTTTTGTGCATTCAGTAGTAAATTATTGGCAGTGAACCATTTCGAGACGTGTTGGGATCCTGTTCACCCAAGTAGTTTCTAGATCCTTTCTGTCCAGATTAAATGACAATGAGGTGTCATCAGCAAATAATATTGTTATAATAGTGCTGTTTTGCATAAGTCACTGAGCATATCCCGGAAATCATTGATATAAATAAACTAAAAACAGGAAAGGTCCCAAAACTGATCCTTGAAGAGCGCCCATTTTTTATTTTGAACCGATGGAAAACCCCATTAACGCTCACTTTTGACTCCCGGTCATACAAATACGAGATGACGAGATCGAGGGCGTTACCACGTATTCCATAGTATTTAAGCTTGCAAATTAAAGTTTCATGACTAACACAATCAAAAGCTTCGGAAAGATCACAAAAAACACCAATAGCATCCTGAGATCCCTCCCAAGCCTGAAGTAGTCCTGATCGAGCTTGCTCCCGCATGAGTTGTTGACCGCCCTCTCGTGAACCCGTATTGTGGACTGTGAAATACCGCGTGAATATTAAAATGTGCCAGCATTTGTTTATTTGTTTGAGCATAATTTTTTCGAATATTTTACTCAACGTTGATAATATTGACACCGGGCGATAACTTGTCGGATTTAACATTCAGCCTAAATTAAATAATGGAATAATTTTACTGTGATTCATTAAATTGGGAAATACCCCTTATCGACACATTTATTAAATATATCTACCAAAATTGGCGATAATATAGTATACGAGTGCTGTTTACATTTCCGTTAGTTAACACTCTAGCTAAATGATCTTATTAAATTTATTACCACTTCATCGGTTTCTGCTTCCACTCACTTTCGTCAACCGTTCTTCAACTTATTATTTGTATGCGTCAGAACCATATCCGACGTGTAAATCCAATACACTGTATCTCACAAAACATGAATTTGAGATAAAAAATGTTGAAGTTTTTATCAGTCTTTTTCTGTTTTGGGTATTAATTTGTCAATGAAATAACTATGTGTTAAACTTATATGATAGATCATTTTATTTTCTATTCAGCCATATACGATTTATTGAAAATACATACTTTATTATGAAGATATTACAATAAACTTGTGTTGTCAAGACGCGCCTTAAGGATTTATTCAAACGCTGTTACTTGTATGACAAGAAACTGTAATTCAAATTGCAGTGTATTGGATTGACTAAATAATTATGAATTTTATATACCATAACAATTTGATATACTTAAATTCCGCGTAAGAACTGTAGTATTATTTTTATATACCATATATTCGATATCTTTTGGATATGTCATTTAAATGTCATTGCTGAATTTAATCATATCGAGTACCATACTTTTACATATTTTCTTAATGTTTTACACATTTGTCATTGAAATCTTTTACAACTCTTGAAGATTTTAGTTCTTTAAAAATTGCAACAAGAACGACAACCAGGAATGTATGCAAGATGCGACCACCAGGAGTTAATATGAAATGATAGTATGCATTGACGGCAGAAAGTGACGAGCGAGGATGTTTAAGAATGTTCGCAGAACCTTAGAGATAGTATGATCGATGCTGCAAAAGCAGTGTGTGGAACGAATATGATTGGGAATGGTAAAAAGCGTGATGTGTGGTGGGATGATGGGATGAATTTTTTCATTTCTGTGTATAAGTTCATTTCTGTGTATAAGAAGAATAAAGCATGGCGAGACTACATCGCTACTAAAAATGACTGTGGTATGAAGAATTTGATGAAAGACAGATATAAGCTGCAGAAAACAGAAACGAAAACACTAGTGAAAGAGAAGCGTGGAAGATGTAGAGTGTTAGATGAAAACAAGATGTGGGACAACTTTGAGGAAAATTCCAAGTTATTTTGGAGGGAAATATTTAAGTACCAAAGTGGTCCGACACCTTGTAGAATGAATAAAGTGCGTTCGAACGAACATCATCTGCTAACAGATAAAAAAGATATTCTGCAGCGTTAGAGTGATTATTATAGAGATCTGTAGGAGAGTGTCGACTATACGACTCTGTCTCTGACACTGAGAGCGATCCTAACGAATCGCCACACTCGGGTCAGGAACTAGAGGAAGTCATTATTATGAAAGATTAGGAAAGTGATAAGAAGTGACTGAAATGTGGAAAGGCTGCGGATAATGATGAGATTACTGCTGAGATGATCAAGTATGGTGGTCCAAGGGTTTACATTCAAGGGTGTAATCTTTGCTGGCAGAAGAGAGAGGTTCCGGAGGACTGGCACGCCGCAGTCACAGTGTCTCTTTCTAAAGGGAAAGGTTCCAATTTGGACTGTGATATAAGCTATCAGAAGCGGAGTTGCTACACTAATTACGAAAGAAGAATGTGAAGTGAAAGGATTGAATATGAATGTGAACAGAACTAAGGTTCTGGTGTTTGAAAGGATAGACGTACAGACAAAGTGCGAAATATGGGTAAATGGAAAATGTCTAGAACAAGTGAACGAAATTGTATATCTATATATATAATTGTATAATAATAATAATAATATACTCAGACATTTCACACAGCGCCATCTAGTCCCAAAGTAAGCGGCACAGCGTTTGTGTTATGGGTTGCTAGACAACTGATATACTACTTATATATTTTTCTTTTGTAAATAAATACATATTATATAGAAACACCCAGACTCGAGGCGGGAATCGAACCCGCAACCCCGTTTACTTTCTGACGCGCTTAGCCGTTGTGCCACGGAGGTCGTCAAATGAGGAACATTCACAGGAATTTATAGTTAAATCTTGGAGCGGACTACAAATTACTTCTAAAAGTTCGGCGTGAATATATGATGAATTCTTAAAATGTTTAGCAATCTTCCGGCTAAAATTTCAATCTTGTTAATTTGGCTTGTCTACGAAGCATTATTAAGAAATTCCAAGAGATCAGATTGTGTCAAATAACTAGCACCGAATTAGATTTTGAACGAAAGATTGCTAAAAATTATAAGAATTCATCACACGAAATGGATTTCCGCAAAGTAACATGCTAAGTTGTTTTGAAATCTTTTTGAAAACGTGTTCATTTGACGCACGTTTGACCTAAACACTGTGTCATATATAACTTCTCTCATAACCCCTTTGCCAAAGATTTCTAACCCCACAAATTTTAAGGACTTAAGGCCCATTAGCATTTTGCTCTACTTGTCTAAAATCCTTGAAAAAATTGTATACCTGCAATTTTATAATTTTTTGGAACATAACAATATTTTACCCTCGTTGCAATCAGGCTTTAGGAAAGGTGTTGGGACTGCTACTGCTCTTCTTGATGTGCTCGATAACATTCTAGCAGCACAGGATGATGGTCTGGGAACTATTTTGGTCTTGTTACATTTTTCACGCGCCTTTGATTGCATTAGTATACCTATCCTTCTTTCAAAAGTGGCTTATTACGGATTTGACCCTTCTGCTATACATTGGTTTGACAGTTATCTTTCCTGAAGATCTCAAATAGTGAGAGTACAAAAAACGATGGTTCACAGATTTGGTCCACTAGCCGTGAGGTTGATAGAGGAGTGCCTCAAGGCTCAATTCTCGGTCCTCTACTGTTTATTTTGTACACATATAATATCGTCGATTCGATTCATCATTGCAAGTTCCATCTTTATGCTGACGATGTACAAATCTATGTTTCTGTTGATCCTAAGCAAGATGTAACTGTTTCGGTTAATAAAATTAACTCAGATCTTGGCAGAATGGCAGTTTGGTCAGCTCGAAATGCACTGTCACTTAACCCAAACAAATCTAAGTTCATGGTTCTTGGTTCGAAAAAACAAATTAGAAATATTTTGTCACAGTCACCCATTGTTACTCTGTTAGGACGTCCAATGGAATATGTAAATGAATCTAGGAACCTTGGTGTGCTTATGGATGGTCAGCTGAGATTTGAAAATCATGTCTTGAATGTTGCCAGTAGTTGTTTTTTTCTATTGAAGGTACTTTACAAGATCAGGCATTTCCTCAAAGAAGATACCAGATTGAAATTTTGTGAGGTATTGTTTCTGTCAAAGCTCAATTATGCACATGCTGTTATTTGTCCTTGTCTATTAACACGCACTAAGCGTGTTATTCAGCGCGTCCAAAATGCATGTATTCGATTTTGCTACAGAGTGCCTCCTCGAAGTCATATTACTCCATATTTAAATAGAGCCGGTTTGCTTAATATAGTATCGTAGAAAATTACATTTTGCAGTCCTTATTAATAATATTATTAGTGACAAGAAACCAAAGTACCTTTATGACAAACTGAAATGGTCTACTCTGGGATGTAGGGTGAATGGCGTCTTACTGGCCACGCCGTTTCATAAAACTAGGACATTCGAAGGTAGTTACCGCTATCAGGCTACAAAGTGTTGGAATAATCTACTCCCACCTTTAAGAAATTCCCTCTGTAAGGCAACTTTTAAATTAAAATGCAAAAAGTGGTTGTTGTTAGATCAGAATAAGCCCTGATAGTGGTAGAGGTCCTGAGTGGCTGTTCGATAGCGCGAAGTGTAATTTTGGAGGTATACTCTCTATTCTTTGGTTGCACGACTTATTTATTTCATTTATTTATATCTTTATAATATCTTATTTATCATTTTATTTTATTTTTTTAATTTATTTCTTTCTATAGTACATGGTCATCATTTTATTATAAATTAGTATTTATTTATTTATTGAATAGTACCATCACATTTAGGCGCGACAGAATATCAGTGTTGCTCTCTCTGTAAATTGAGAGGCATTGGAACTGAGTCGTTGCCTTTTCACTGCCGCAGCATACTGTTATATTGATGTGTAACTCTGTTGCCATGTGCTGTGCGTTGTCATTGTAAGTAGTGAATAAATGTTTTCTTCCTTTCTTTCTATATATGACATTCTTTTTTTAAAATATTATTGCTTAGCAACGCTGCATTATGATCGTGTGTCATGAACAATTGTAAATAAAAATCTATCATAATAATTTAAAGTAGTTATTAATTGTATATAATAATTGGCGACGAGGATGCCGAATGAAGAAAAAAATTACACCAGAGTGCGATCCGCATTACGAGGAACCATAACTCGAATTTTACATTACTTGAATTTACACCAAAATCTATCAAATGAAGAAATTAAATCCAGGTTACAATCATTTGAAAACACAATACAAAGATTCCTGCAAATACAAGACAAAATTGAACTATATACGGATGATAAATCATTGGAACAGGAAATTCAACAAAGGTATGATATGACATTGAAGAAATGTGTACCAGCTTAAAAACAAAACTAATGAAATTACGTACCGTAAAAAGACAGATGGATAATTCCGTATTACCAAGTACAATGCATAGTACGAGTACAGAAACAGAACATTTACCAAAATTAAATTTTCAACCCTTACATCAGAATGAAACCTTCCATAACTTCACTAAAAGATTGAATGTCTATTTTCTTCTAAATAGAATCGTAGAACCTACAACAAAAATACACAGATTACTATCTACCTTATCGCCGGAATTACATGAAAGATTATACGATTTATGTTCACCAGAAGATCCTCTACTAAAAAGTTTCGAACAACTTATACAACTTTTAGACGAATATATCGATCCTAAACCCAGTGTTTGGGCTTTACATCATAGATTTATATCTCGTATTCAAGGTGAAAATGAAACTATTTCCATGTACGCATCCGAACTTAAAAGGCTGATTGCAAACTGTGAATTCAAATGTCAGAAATGTGAGAAGTCCACAGCAGAAAGTTTGCTTTCATTACAATTTATACGGGATCTAAGATAGTGATATTCGTACTAGAATCTGACAAGATAGAGAAACACCACCTTTTACAAAATTAGTGCAAATAGCCACAACCAAGGAAATAGGAAAAGTAGAGAACTTAAAAATTGCGTCTGACATTGAGGAACAACCTGACTTCATTATCAAAATTTGTAATAATAGACCTACAACGTTACGGCCACTGCTCAATAAAAATACAAAATCACCTACGACAATAAGAGACCTGCGAGGAAAATGCTACAGATGCAAAAAGGCTGTCCATCGTGCCAATGAATGTGGAGATATTAAATCTACATGTCGAAAATGTCAAAAAAAAGGTCACTTAGCAAGAGTCTGTCTTCAGCATACTAATACAAATCAACTGGGTAAATCCTCAAGTACCATCAGCAACGACAGCATAACAGATATAAATCTTATCAAAAGTGAAATATCAGAAAGATACATGATCACGGTAACTATAGAAAATAAGAAAATTCAAACGGAATTTGATACAGGGGCCAATTTATCTTCCGTCACTTAAAAATTACAAAACATTGAAATTAGATAAGAAAATATTTAAAACTGATATGAAACTGAGAACTTACACAGGAGAAATCATTAGACCAAATGGAGTCATTTATGTGAAAGGACTTTACAAGAATTAGATTTTTTACGGCAAACTATACATTATTGACAAAGATGTAGATCCTATATTTGGAAGAAGCTGGATGAAGGAATCAAATGTGGAGCTCGCAGATGTACGTCTAGTTGGAACAGTGCAGAACAGAACAGAACATCAAAATACCAAGTTAGATAAATTATTAGAAAATTTTTCTACATCAATTTAATAGAATGGACCTTGGCAAAATTCCTAACTTCAAAGCTCACCTAAACCTCAAAGAAAACATTCAACCTATCTTTATTAAGCCACGACGAATACCTTACGCCCTGAAAAATAAAGTCGATGAAGAAATTGATCGTCTCTGTGATATTGGTGTAATAACAAAAGTTGACCATTCTGATTGGGGAACACCAATTGTCCCAATAGTTAAACCTAATGGCTCAATAGAACTATGTGCAGACTACAAAGTTATATTGAATCAAGCTATTAAAGATGAGAAATATCCGATTCCTATTATAGAAGACATTTTTGCTGAAATGAACGGAGGCAGATATTTCTGTACTCTTGATATTACACAAGCCTATCTAAATATGACGAAACAGGACGAAGAGACTTCATTACTTCAAACCTTAAATACGCACAAGGGAACTTATAAAGTAAACAGACTAATGTTCAGGGCCAAAGTAGCACCAAGTTTATGGCAAAAAATTTATGGATCAACTCTTACAAAGGCTAGAAGGTGTGAAGTGTTTCTTTGATGACATTATAATTCAAGGATCTTCAGAAACCCAGTTATTGGAGCGTATACAATCAGTTCTTCAAAAACTGAAAGACAATAATTTGAGATTGAATAAAGAAAAATCTCACTTTTTGAAAAGTAGTATCAATTATCTTGGTCACACCATTGACAAAGAAGGTCTACATAAGAATAAAGATAAAGTTAATGCAATAGGTAACACTGAACCACCAAAAAACATAGCAGAATTATGAACATTTCTTGGCATGGCAAATTACTACAACAAATTCATACCAAACCTTGCTTCTATAACAAAATATTTAAACGAATTGCTAAAAAAAGGAATCGACTTCGAGTGGACTTCAGGATACCAAGCAAGTTTCGACAGAATTAAAACGGAAATTCGGAGTAAGAGAGTACTTACCCATTTTGATCCTTCCAGACCGCTTGTGCTAGCTACAGACACATCACCAACTGGTTTAGGCGCAGTTCTCTCACACAAATATTCTGACGGATCTGAGAGACCCATTGCTTTTGCATCAAGATCTTTGACGTTTAGCGAGAAGAAATACATCCAAATAGATAAAGAAGCGACAGCTATATATTGGGGACTTAAGAAATTCTTTCATTACTGCTATGGTCGGAAATTCATTTTAGTTACAGACTACAAACCTTTAACGTAAATTTTTCATCCCAATCAAACTTTACCAGCACTCAGTACAGTGAGATTGTTTCATTATACTCATTTTCTTTCCGGATTTGATTACGACATTGAATATCGAACATCACAAAAAAATATTAACGCAGATTACCTTTCTAGATTCCCTGTGGAAAAAGTTAAAGAAAAGTCTATAGATCAACACTGTCCATTTCAAATTAGACAAATGAATAAATTAGAAATAAATCCGAAAACCATTACCATAGAAACGAACAAAGATGCAGAACTCAAAATATTATTAGAAGCACTAAAATCAGGACGTTCATTAAGAGAGCTCAGATACAATAATAACTATCTCACTCTACAAGACAACTATATATTTAAAGGATGTAGAATTGTAATTCCACAAAAATTACAAGCACGTGTTCTCGATGAATTACATTCAGGACATGTTGGTATATTAAAAATGAAATTGTTTGCACGCAGTTATGTTTATTGAAAAAACAAAGATCGAGATATCGAAAATAAGGTGAAGTCATGTAGAGCATGTCGATTAGAACAAAATGAACCAACCAAAGCCTCTCTTCACCATTGGGAAGATCCGACTGCTCCGTGGCAGAGAATTCACGTAGATTTTGCCGGCCCACTCCAAGGACAATATCTATTCATTATTGTAGATGCCTATTCGAAATGGGTAGAAATTATTCCAACTAAAACAATAACTAGCGTTTGGTGTATCAAAAAATTACGTGAGATGTTTTGCACATTTGGAATGCCCTACAATCTAGTATCGGACAATGGTCGACAGTTCACCTCGACTGAATTCAATCAGTTTCTGTCTGAATGTGGCAGGCATAAAACCACAGCGCCATACCATCCGGCTACCAATGGACAAGCTGAAAGATTCGTACAAACCATTAAACGAGCACTGCGCTCTATGGAGGGTGAGAGAGGTGATTTAGACGACAAGATTGTGACCATTAAATCTCGATTAAGACGCACACCCGGACCAAGTGGTCAGACAGCATATACATTATACAGCATGTTCAAGAGCCGTCCTACCACTCCTCAACCTCAGTTACATGTAAATGTATTTCCTCTTAGAAATTTCTTACCTGGTGATAGAGTGTAGGCGAGAAACTACACTAAAATTGGGAAAAGATGTGTGTTTGCTACCGTGACTTAACGTTTTGGAAGATTGTATTATGATGTACAAACCGACGAAGGATTGCAGTGGACGCGTCACCTGGACCAGCTCCTACCAGCGCTTCTGGCTGCCGCAGCCAGAATTCGTCGGAGAGGCGTGTCATATATGACATTCTTTTTTTAAAATATAATTGCTTAGCAACGCTGCATTATGATCGTGTGTCATGAACAATTGTAAATAAAAATATATCATAATAATTTAAAGTAGTTATTAAGTAGTGTTTTGTCGTGGCAGTTCCCATAAGTTTTTTTGATACAGTATTTTGTATTTGTAATAACTTCGTCTAGAACAAGAAAATAAAAATAATAAAAATATAGGGGTAGGAAACACAGTAAAAGAAACGTAATAAGCACTGTATCTTAACTTACAATGTATTGGATTTACACGTCAGATATGTAACCTTACTATGAGTTTACGCAGTCGATACTCGGTAGCGACCGCGTCGAAGTTTTGTATGAAAATTCTTAGTGCACTATAGTAACCGCCAGGGGCTCTGTCCAATTCTTCATACCAAGTTTTACGTAGTCGATAGCGAGTATCGACGTTGTTAACTCACGGTAGAGATACTGAGCGTTTGTTTGTGATTATGTGTGATTATTTAGACTTAACTTCTCGTCGAGAGTTTATAATTGAAACACGAACTTGAAAACAATGCAGTTTGGTTTATTATTATACGTATTATGTGTGTGGTTTGTTCGATGTTATAAATTGAAGTGTGAAAAAGTAAACAATAACAATTCGCTATCGCGCTGTTCGCGCGATCTTCATTCTGTAGACGTATATTGTGTTAAGATTGTGTTATATGTATATTATGTTACAGCATCTTGCAACGGCATTCCTTTCTGCATTTTCACAATAACACTGTCATCCAACTCTTCCGTACTACTAAACTCTTCCTTGCTTATTTTGTCCGCGAGGGTGACATTAATAATATAATGTATATTAAAATTTAATAATATTCCGAATTTATCAATGTATATTTCTGAGTTTTTATTATTTGCAAATATAAAATAAATATAATTATATACTTACGTAACATAATTTATGTTAAATTAGCAACCCTTATTTTTTGTCGTAACACATGAGAAACCTGCATACAAGTAACCAGCCCTCTGAAGGTAAGACTGGATAGGGCTTTTACCCAACAAAAGTCCTGTGGTGGTCGTCGTCGCCGTGTTATCAAGGGGCTCCACACGCTTATTACCTAACTTAGGCTAACTTGCAGTTAGCATGCGACAGCCAAATATCGCGCGATATCTGCTACAAAACGAGAATTTGTCTAATGTAATTTGTATAATGGCGCTATATTTACAGCGAAACGTGCATTTTACGGTCATAGCGCATTAGACAAGAGATCGTCATACATGATATCAATTTTTTATTTCAATTAGTCACCGGTCGCGCACTGATCACATGGCTGTCGCTGTCTATAAATTTTTAAGTTATAACCCCGCCGCGCCAGTATCTCTTACAAAACGTACCGTATAGCCCCTTTCACGCTGTGCAGCCGAAGCGCTTCCCAGGTGTACTGTTACATAGCTTTGCGCGGGGTTTCATTAAGATACATCGAATATTTTCTATTTGTATAGACTAAATGTGGATCGGTTTACATACGTATGAACCTGATGAAAACTGTATTTAAATAAACGAACTTATAGCGAATACCTAAACAGACAAACATACTATTAAGAGATATATAAAATATCTGCTGTTATGTTCTGTTTATTTTAGAGACATTATTATATGTATTATATGATTTATTTCGAAGTAGACGCAGTATCAATTTTTAATGACTGGCCCGTTGGCACAGTGGCATATGCATCTGCTTTCCAAGCTAGGGACCCGGCTTCGATCCCCGGTTAGAACAATTTAGGAAACGAACTTTTCTAAATTGGCTTGGAGTCTCTGTGTTACTGGGAACTCATCCAGAGTTTGTTGTGTGGTACCCATAGTACAAGCTTACTGCTTAGTTTGGGGTCACACAATCTGTGTAATTTTCCGAAGTATTATTATTATTAATTTAATATTCTTATGTACTTAACTTAGGCATATTTTGTTGCTGATTTTAGTTACACAGCCACTGAGCTCTGGGCCATTTCTCTATTTTGGTGAAATAGTTGAAAAACAAACATTTAGCAATTCAGGCCTAAATAGATAAATGCGGTACCTAACAGTTCTGTATATACAGGACAAATGGCAACCTTAAGTATGACTCTTGTAATGGAATACATTCTGTAACTCTATACTATTTTATTGCATATTGCTACGCTAGCGCCTACAGCGAATGAATTTGTATAAACAACCCAGTGAGCTTAATACTTGTATATTAAAAATCGTAATAGAGGTTGTTTCTTAGCTAGTGAAAGGTTTAAAAATTCGTTATTTTAAAGTAGAAGCAGTCGACGGTCCAGGAGAGAAAGAAAAATACAGGGTGTGTCAGCTGCTTATTTTCCGAACAGGTCGTAAAGTAGGCCACAGGAAAAGGTTCATTATAAGGAACTTGTAATAGCGATAGACTAGCCAGCTATGAGTTACAAGCCCAAGTCAACTTTTATATTGCTAGAAATCGTATGAATATGTTATATTACAAAAGTACCTACATTTTTATTAGCTAGAGCTATAAGGAGACGACGTTACAGAACTATGGCGTCACAAACTCGCAATGTCATTGCCCAGCGCTAAGACTAAAAAAGACAGAAATTATCCCCAATCTGTTCCTACTACTTGAATTTAAAATCGAATAACTATTTTCTTAGTGTTTCGAATATTTTTATGTAGTATATTGTTCTTGATTATGAAACCTATCTTTTAATCAAGTTGCTAAGAAAAAGTCCAATAGCCTGTTGTTCGTTTATTTGGAACAAACTGAAAATTACATATTTTATGCCGCTAACCTAAGAGGTTTCAAGGTTATATATATCTAGCAGTTTTCATCCTTTCCACCCTTACAGAGGATGTTTCTACAAAACTCCTTTTTTAATTTGTGCTTATGAATACGTTACCAAAGGAATGTACTGTTATTACGCAACTATGGCTAAGAAAAAAGAAGAGAACATTTTGTGATTAGTCAGCGTGGAGTAAGTCTATTATTCCTTTTCCTGAATATTAACTTTTATGGTCTTCCTTTCAATTAAGATACTATATATGTGAAAGAAATTAATCCTTATGTGTGACCCTTTCCATCGGTGTCATAAATATTACACGATGTTTTATTTCTCATATTTAGCAGGTGCTGTTGTCGGTTAAAGTAGGCGATTTTAAAGAAATCTTAAAGTTTAAGTTATTTTTAAAATGAAAGCGAAGTCTTCTTTCAGTAAAATTCCCTATCCACGATATTTAAAGTACTTTCCCTCCATGTGGCGTAATCACGGGACATACATTTTTACTAAAAAATATAATGGGACTGTTTGACGGTTTAAATATGTTAAAATTATCCTAGTTATGTTAATTACTAGTATCGCCTCGCGGTTTCATCTGCATTAAATTTGATATTCATCTGGTATAAAAAGTAGCTTAGATTATTTTTTGAAAAGTGCTCTATCTGCCAATGTAAGCTCAGTCAAAATTAGTTCAGCGCTTTTGGAGATTAGCTCGGACAAACAAACAGAGAGACAGATAACAATTTAAAAAAAGTTTCTTTGGGTTTGCTTGGTTGGCCTGTTTTCTATGTGATCGTTAGAAGGCGACAGCGTATGCGATGCTCGCTGTCGTGGCACTGAGAGGATGTAGAGGGAACTTACTGTCCCCCAGGAAGTTCCGGTACCGGTACCTGCTCTGGTGAGTTCCGTAGGAGACCCCAGAATTCTGGACAACACGGCGAGGACGACCATCGCAGGAGTTTTCGTGAGTAGGAGCCCCACATAACAGTCTCTCCCTTGGGGGCTGGGTATCTGCGTGCAGATTTCTCCTGTGTAACGAAAAAAAGGTCGTTGATAAGCTAATTACTCGTCTCCTTTAAACTGAAAATAAATCCGATTAGAAGCTAATGTTGACAGGTAGTTAATGGTAATTTGAAGCACTTATTTCTCAAGTAGACAGACCTTGTGAAGTATTTAAAAAATATAAAATTTAAATAATGGCCTCGACGGCGTAGTGGTTTAGACATTCAACGTTTAAAGGTTCCAAGCGCCAAGTGCGGAAGGTTCCGGGTTCGATTCCCGGTAGGGTCAAATTAGGAAACGAAAGATCAGGTGATTGATGTGTATTGTCTGGCGCATTATTTATTTATTTATTTATTATTTTAAAGTGAGAAAAGAAGCATTTCTTTTTATAAATATTGCGTAAAAACTTAGACAAAAATAAAATATAAATAATATGTACATGTTCAAAATCAATGACTGTGTTTTTGGTTCATATTTAAATCATAACGGTCTAACACCTATCTAAGTACTGTAATATGGCGTTGTAATATTACTCGTAAGTTATAACTTCAAACACTATTCGAAATAAAGTCAATGACAATGATGACAGTTGTCTTTAATCTATTTCTTGCTAATCTTGTTGTCGAATAATAGTTTATTTGCACGTAAGACTAAAAATATATCCACTATTTCTCCTGTGTTTGCTAGGGATCGCTACAAAGATTTATAATCCTTAGGCGACACGAGAACGCGTCGCCATCATTTCGTTGTGGCTATCAAGACCCGACAAATGACGTACCGTGGTTGATGGCTGTGTAAAAACGATACACTGTGACGATACAACCAATAAAAATGAAGAAGATAGTGTGAGTGCTCCCATACGGAATTTTATCCACTGAAACTGAATGTAGGTGCTGGGCACCAAAACTATGAATAACTTACGTATAAATTAAAAATCTAGTTCATTTCACGCAATGAAACCCCAAGAGTAATTGTTATATGAATTCTCAAATTACAAACTTTTTGTATGTCACGTGACATAAGATCGTCATGATATTTCAGTTGCGACGTCAATCACCTATATCTATACCGTATGCTACGAGTATCTATATTAATATTATAAAGAGAAAGCATTTGATTGTTTGTTTGTAATGGATAAACTCAAAAACTACTCAACTGATTTCAAAAATTATTTCACCTATAGAAAGCTACATTACCAGCAAGTATAAAAGTATAAAAGTGGGCTATATAATATTTTCAAAAAATTTCTACCCGTTCGAAGCCGGGCCGGGTTCCTATATTCAATAAATACTGAATCGATATCACACAAAGTGATTTTATAGTATTTGTGACGTCTCTGTGTAGTATTTGTGTGACACCCTGAGGTCTTCGAGTTAATTGAAGTGTATATCTGTGTATATAAAAGTTATATCTACTAAGTTAAGACCCCGTAAGTTATGGCTACTACAGAAATATTTCTATAGGGAATGGACTATAAGGTACTCTTTCGAACAGCGTCAAATAAAATATTCGCAATAGAATAAAAACGTCGCAAAAATGGAAATAATTTTCGAAGGAAAAAAAACCGAAATGGACCATTTATTTCAATAAAGCAATTTTTGCCCTCTACATATAAACATTAAATATTCCTACATGCTTGAAGAAGAAATTGTAGCCTAATATAAATTATAATTATCATTATGAAATGTAATCTTCTTAAAAATATTCCAATTTAATTCCTTCAATTCCGTTATTTCGATTATACTCTAAAACCTCATTAACCTTCATAGGAAAACAGTTTCAGTTTAAGTAGTTTAAGTAGCGAAGTATTATATTTAGTATATATATAATACTAAGTATATATATATATATAGTACTAGTATATAATACTAAGTATATTAAGTATTAGGTTAGGAAATGGGAGTTATTGCGTTAAACTTCAATAGTGGGGACGTATTGGGGTTTTGGGGACAAGCTATTTATAGCAATACAGGAAGATGACGTTACAGGAGTATGGCGTCACAAACTCGCTATGTTATTGCCCAGAACTAAAAGTGAGAGTCCGGAATCCATTCCTCTTAAGCCAAGGAAGACCACATCTGACTTATGAAGATCAAATTCCTAAGGTGTTAGCTGACGAAATGTCAAAAGCTCTTGCATACTAAGGCGAAAGTGTGTGAGGAGAATGATGAGATTTGAGGAGGTGAAAGAAGTTGTAAGGAACGCAATACTTGGCGCTACATCCTCTGTGAGTACCCCGTTATGGATACAACGTGATATGTACGTATGTATTTAAGTATTAAGTTTTGTTTAAGCATATTAGTTAAGTTTCAGCATGTATTTAGTTTTAAAATTTTAAATAAGTAATGCAACTTCTGTAACTTTAAAAATGTATACTATATACGCAAGGACATTATTCGACTACATTTAATCAAACAAAAAATAAAACTTATGTTGCTCTAAATTTACTCTCTTCCGTCCGTCCTATGGGAGGAGTGTATTTTCATTAGATGTTATCCAGTAGAACTTTCTTATAATCGTCAACATTTTCCATTTTCTGTTATTCCTTGCTTTATATTCATATCAGCAAATAAAAGGTGCTAACTTTCTATCAAATATCGCAACGTGCCACATTATCAAATCAATTGTAATTTGCTTCAGCTTTGCAAAAGTTTCCGGTTTTGGTACAAGTCGAGCGAAAAGGAAGTCAAGTCACGAATCACCGCTGTCAAGTGTTACGTCGAAACTGTCAAGTGTCTACGAATTATGACTAAATTTGTCATGAATTTGTAAATTCTGTGGAACATCAAAAACAAATGCAGTGATATAATTTTTTTATTTCATGGATTTTAATGTAAAAATAAAAAGAAATATCGAAGAATTTATTTGGAAAGTTCTAGAAAACATGTATAATACAGATCATGTATAAAATTGTTTTTATTCTCGAGACTTTACAGTGGAATGAGATTTATTATGCACTTATTTCTGTTTAAATTAAAACGTAAGTATTCCATTTACAAAAATGTTCATTAGGAAATTATAATTTGTTCATGTCAGTAATTTATTTAAGGTGTATTAATTTAGTTTTCAAAGAATCAATTAAAACATTGATGTTAATTTGAGAATTAACATTACTTAAGATAAGAGAAGAGAAATAACCTCATCAAAAACTTATGCTCATTTACTCTTCAACGAATGAATTGGAAAATTTTTACTCATGTATACAGATATTCCAATAACGAAGCGTAGTCTTATTTAGGCAATCATCGCCAAACTTTGCACACAAGGAACTGAGAGAGCAGTCAATAATGCGCAGACTATGAAGCGATGTTTAAAAATTTGTTTTGAAAATCGACTCTGAAATTACGCCCGGGACCATTAACTGAGAAGACAGAGGTAAAATTCAGAGCGAAGGGTCAGTCCCTTATGAGTAGGTAGATTCATTTATGTATTGGTGTGGGTAAATTCACAGACGAATAGTAAACTATCGTAATATTACTCAGTCATTAATCATAGACGTGTATAGCTGGCTGAACAAAGGAGAGGAAATTATATTCTATTGACTTTGGTTCTCTATAACATTCATGTAAGTGTGTATTACCTTTCGCTTTTGGAATCGTAGTACTGTACCTACTACCACTTACATATGTAATGCTAAAACAAAGTTAGGTGTAGTGCGTATGTTGTGAACAGCTAGTCATATAGTTCAGTGTAATTATTAACTTAATAACAACATTAAAACGAGGTGGCTTTTCACATGTGTGACAACACATGTGAACAAAAATGTGTGTATACGTATTTATAGTATTATAGCTTAAAATTTAAGTTATAATACTAGCGGCTCTCAAACTTTTTTGGCAACGGAACTCTTTTAGAACACCTAAATATTGTACGGAGCCCTAAAATAAAAAAAAATATAGTTTTATGTTTATTCTAAATTTAATAAAAATCTAGGAAGAGGCATTTAAGTCTTCAATGCTTTATAACTCATGAAGAAGTCGATAAAAAAGATAAATTCGTATTATTATATTCAAATTGCTACAATATAGACTCGGATTTATTATTCCTACAGCTTGCAGGAATGAAGTCGCGGGTGCAGATTTTTTAAAATTAGTAGAAATTAACATTCAAGAGCACTTTCCATGTCTCAATAACCCAAAGATAAACACTTCGACGATCCTAAAACATTAAGAGAATGTAATTTTTAATAATCCCTTCCACTCCATCTAAAAGTCCATCCATTCCTCTCCACTTCACCATGCACCGATACTATGGTTAATTTTCAAGTTCCACCTAGTAGCAATTTATAGTAATAGTTCAATAGTAGTTCATATCTAAAGCTAGCATCTATTTTTAACACTATGGTTCGTTGAATTTATGCTCATGACGTTATGAATACTTACATCTTTTGTCTTTAACCTCTAGTCTTATTTTCTTCACTAACATACACTGTTATTATAAGCGTACCTACCTAACTTCCGCTAACTAAAAATGAACTTCAAATTGATATAAGACTGGTTCATTGACGCGGTTACAGACCATCTGTCTTCCAAGCCGGGATCCCAGGTTCGGTCACTGGTTAGGTCAATTTATGAAAAGAACTTTTCTCTAGTGGTAATGTGGTTGTTGCTGGGAGCTCTCTCTACTAATACAATTTTCAGCGGTTTCACACAAAATCTCAAACTAGTTAATGAGCACATGTTTCACCTCTGAAAGAAGCATCCTCAGAAAATTCAAAAGACCCCATTTAATCAGTTAACAGCAATGAATTCGGTGCTGGTTATCTTATTATGGTTGTTAGTTGTTATGGCCGCTTTGTACTTGTTAAATAGTGTAAGAAGAAATATAAACTTTGACACCGACATGTAATTTTTTTATTTGGAGTTAAAATAAAAGAAGGAAAATGAACACGAAGAAAGTCCCTAAATAGTTATTCATTTCGCGGTGTAGACGCTCACTAAGAATGGATTTTACGATTTGGCTCTGCTATCCGTGCAAAGCCGGGGCGGCTTGTATCTATATCAGCGAAATACCACACTGATTGACTAACTTATCACGAGAACTCCCAAAGTCCGATTGGCTTGAAATTTTACATAGTTAGGTACTCCTTTCACATTCAGATAGTCACTAAGAACGGATTTTACGTAAGTCCTGTTCAAAATGGCTCTGCTACCCCCGCGAAGCCGGGGCGGGTGGCCAGTTTGTATATAAGAGATTTAATATCAGTTTTAGTTTGTAAGATATTTGCGATTTTGTGAATTTGGCAAGGTGGCAGATGTGAACGTTTACTTTTTAATTTTTGTGTGTTAAGATAAGATAATTACATATAAAAGGTTATTTTGAAAGAATGTGTAAACGCGAAAGGGTATTAAAGTACCCATGATAACGGATATTTACAATCTACAACTTCGCCAAAAGTCAATAGTTCTAGTGTAATGTAAAAATAAAGCAAAATAAATAAAAAAATAAGTAACACCTTAGTTGGTGAGGCAACCCTAATATCAGCGTTTTTACGTCGCTAGCTATCATTTAGAATGTAGGGCATAACGATAGGGTGGTACATTTTTTTCTATAATATTTTTTTGTATGGACAACAAAATGAACGTATCCTGTAATTAATATTTCTGCAATATAGCAGCCAACATTGACACGTTTAAACACTGGCGAAGTTATACTCTCTTTTACAATAACCTTGTAAATATCATCGACAGTAGGTAACTTCTAAAATCGATTGTATCGCAGTAAGTACCACGTAATAATATGTACTTACATATATTTTTAATTTATTTGGCTAGAGAGCTCTCCTGGTTTTCCTTCAGAACCTTTTTACTTGGAAACTCACGATAGATAAATACAATTTAATTATTATCTTAGAATCAAATCTCATGAATATCCTGACTTATTAATTAAATTTGTATATTTGCTCTATATATTTGTGTTAGAGTCATTAGTATTAATTTATTGAGCGAGAGTATACGTTATCACATGAATGTATTTCAGTGTGAATACTATTAATGTGGTGTCGGGTAAAACACGAACCGCCATTACTAAAATTTCACGCGGTAGGTGTATACCGTTTATTTTGAACAGATTAGTTATGTTTAGGAACCTTGGACTTGTTTGTTGTTAGGTTTGTGTTTGTATTATCGATTCAAAAGGCAGTAACTTTATTGAGTTCTGGTTCATAAATATATATATTAAATTTCTTATTTATAATACAATATATGTACTTAAATTCATTAGTAAATAATATAAGATTTGCGTTGAGATTCGTAGCAAAATGTTGAGCCCTAGGTACCTTGGTGACTCTATGTTTAATACTATAACTGAACTAAGAAACATTGCGCGCTCAATCATTTATTGTATGATTGATCTAGCATATCCATATCGAATGTCCCCGCACTACAGATGAACATTAAGTCATTGGATCCTACTGTTGCTATATGGTGGTAGCCGTCAAACTAGGTTTAGTTCCTAACATCCTTTTGGCCCGTGAAACAGGATAAAGCTACAGCGACTAAAAACTAGCAGAGCGGAGACTACTGTCGTCTAGTTTATGTGCCCCCAGGAGGATGGCAGCGCGTGTTGTATTAAGTGTATAAAGTCACTATGTTTGCGAGAGAGAGAGAGAGAGAGAGATATATATATATATATATACAGATACGTAATTGCAAATTAAATTTTGTGACGGCATAAACCAAAAAGTTACAGCGTAGGTGCGGTGAGCGACAAAAAAAGGTCATATGGGGTAGTGAACAGTGAGCATAGTACAAAATGGTTGTACTCTTTTTACTTTATGATAAACTAGCTGACCTGGCGAACTTCGTACCACCTCGGAATCAGTAAATGTTGTCTTAACTTATTAGCTGAATTAAATTCAGTTTTTTATTGAGAATACACAAAATGAATTAAGTTTGATAAAAGTACAAAAATAAAAATGAAATGTATTTTAGTTACATTGAAATCATCTTGTCGAAGTTGAGACGAACCCAAAAAAAGTATCGAAATCAGTCAATCCATTCTCGAGATGTCATCAAAAAAGCCATTCCGTACAAAATGTCTTATACATTTTGTATCCAAATGAAATGGAATACGCAGGAGAAGGTTTCTGTATATGTGACATCATCATAAATGTGATACGGCGGATGCTCCATGACCGGAAGTAGGTATTTTTTTTGTTCAACATCTGGACTATGGGTATTAAATGAAATGGAATACACAGGAGAATGTTTATGTGTGTTCAGACTGGTAGAGCCATGTTGCATTTTAGCACGAATAGGCTGGCTCACTCGGTGAAATACCACCCTCTCACAGAATATCAGCGTGCAATAACAGCATCTATTGCTGTTGTGTTTCATTCGGTGAATGAGTGTGCCGGTGACTTATCACCTCCTCCCCCTCCTTTCCCTCTTTTCTCTACTTCCCTAAAGGCCGGCAACGCATCTGTGATTCTCCGGACGTTGCGGTTGTCCAGGGGCGGCGGTGACCCCCTTGCCCGTTTGCCCCCTTTTACTATATTAAAAAAAATGTACATGTGACGTCATCGTAAATCCAATATGGCAGATGTGGCAGATACTCCATAATATGAAATAACTTTTTTGTTCAACACCAACAATATGAGTATCAATAGTATCAGATGAAATGGAATACGCAGGGGAAGGTTTCTGTATATGTGACGTCATCATAAATCCACTATGACAGATGCTCCGTGATAGGAAGTAACTTTTTGTTCAAGACCTCCTGCAATGTGATTATAAATGTGTTATAATACACAGGAGGATTCTGTACATTATGTGACGTGCAGCATTGCAACATATGCTGGGTACTTTTGGTGGAAATTAATTTTTTGAATAACCTGATAATGGGTGATATTTTCGAGGATCATCGGGGAGCTTATTATGACTTAAGACGTCTTTTTTCAAATCTGAGATGGCGCATTTTAATTTTTTGAATGAAGTGACATGGGTGTCATTTTCAGGTTTCTCAGAGTGCTGATTACAAAAATGATGTCTATTTTCAAATCTGACCGGACGTTGTCTGTTACGTCTTCACGGTTCAATCGCCAGACCGATTTTGTCGAAATTTGGCACGGAGATAGTCGAAAACCAGGAGACGAACACAGGCTACTTTTTTGTCAATACACAGGAGGTTATCTGTAAATAATCTGTCTCTAACGAAATGAAAAAGGGGATAAAACTTTGTATGGAAAATGTTAAGCTGGTGAACCGATTATGATGTTTGGGACGGTAATAGACATTTTTAAAGAAAAAGACAGACTATTTTTTAGGAAAAATCTACCCAATAGGAAACGTTAACCTGGAAAAGTCACGGAAATTTTTTTTTAAGCGGACAAAGTCTCGGGTACAGCTAGACATTTAATAAAATAGTACCCAGTCGACTGAGCTTTGTTCGTTGATTGTACATAAAACAAAAACAAAATAAAAGTCAGAAAAAAAGTCTGATCACATTGCAAGATTTACAAGACTTAACCGTGGTAGACCCACATTCTATCCACTGTGCTATGGAGAATGTAAACTCTGTTGCGATATCAGAAATCGTATTTCGCTGGCCAGTTTTAATTGTGTGAAAACACGTAGAAAACTAATTTTTCCAGAATTGAGACCTATCTAAATATATTTTTCGCCCGATAAATTTTTGTATTGTAAGTTTCATCGAATTCGTTACAGCCGTTTTTGAGATCGCGATTATAAATATACAAATATTGCTTATATAATATTATTCTTTATAATACTATTCTTCTAAATAACATAGTACCTTATGTTAAAGGAAGTCCATAAAATTCAACATACGATTCATTGCTTAGGAAGATGAAGAATAAACATTTCTTTGTAACTTTTAACCATAGACTTTATAAGTAGTGTCCGAGCAGCAACGATGAGCTTAATCAGATAACTTGACACACTTTTATTATCAGATAAGCTGATCGGTCGCCTTTTTTTTTAGAAAAGGGCACACACACATCTACATTTCATTTGATTTTATTTGTCTCACTTCGTAGTACGGGACAGGCTGTCTGAAGCTTTCGTCATTATTTTTCATTATTATTATTTTATTACTGTTCTTCTCTGAAAAAATAAGACCTTTTGGGTATATTCTTAGTGTTCGTTTCTTCATTTAGTATAAATCCAAATAAATAAAATACTTGTAAGTGTTAAACTTTATATTTCTTCTTACACAATTTAACAACCACGAAGTGTCATGGCAGGGCGCTGGTATGTAAGCGACTGGCGAGCCACTCGTTTGAATTACTTTATATTCTACTAAAATACAATTTAGCACTTTTAGCATCGCCAGGTCGCTACAACCTTATAATTATCTTCTTATTATAAGTGCGATAAGATTATAGTGATATCACTATAATCTTGCAATTATAATGAGGTAAGCAGGTACTTGATGCAAACTGAACTTAGACATAATACTACTGAAATAGATTAAATATTTAAAAAAAAAGGAAAAGTCTGACCACTTTGTAGGTTTCGAACCTGTGCACTTCGGTGTGGGAGACCTACGCTCTGGCCAGTGTGCTATTAAGAAGATAAACATTAAAAGAGTTCAGAAGTTTAGAGTTTAGAAGTTATAACGGTATGTATACACGGAGAAAACGATTTTTCCCGAATTGAAACCTAGCTAGTTCGATTTTATGCCCCCAACCTCTATATTGTAAATTTCATTGAAATCGTTAGAGCCGTTTTCGAGAAAGTGATTACAAACATATAAAACAAATATTGGTCGTATACGTTCACTTCACAAATTAACGTGTTTTGTCACTCGCTCATAATCGACCTAATTAGTTGATGCTAATTGGCCGCAAACAATTGAGCACTTTCTCAGTTCTGCATTATTAGTCTATGTGAATACATACATATATATCTCGCTATATCCTTAACGGGGTAGTCAGAGGGTACGGAACGCCCAGCTTCGCGGTTCTTACATACTTCTTTCGCCCCCTCAAATCACATCTATGTAAATATGTAATATATATAAATATACCCCGTTGGGGATACAGCGTGAAGTTATGTTATGTTATGTTACATCTCTGACATTTGCACAATGGGATTATATACAAGAAGCTTCACAGTAATTGGTGTTTGAAATCTGATTGCGCGGTCTTTTGAAACAACAATTAATTCGGACATAGGTTATGAGTATTACGCAATGAACAATGAGAAGTAAAACACGATTGAAATGAATAGCCTAGAATAATTCATAATAGCTATATGACAATAAAGATTCGAAATGTGTACTTTGTGATTTTTCATAAAGCTTATCTAGTTTTTAAAAAATTTTCATATTGATATAGTGATGCAGAAGCTTGCGGTTTCCTAGTAATTTAAAGGTTCGAGTCTTAAACAGAGATATTTCAAAGCCTTATAGTCACAATCGAGATAATTATTTCTGAGCCGCCTATTTACACTCCACACTCCCTTAATGCGAACTATGATGAATCTACCTCTTGGGATATGTTCGGATTCAAGTAAGCTCAGCAAACAAATTTTCAATGTATCGTTTTAACTCAATTTATAAAAACCAACTGATTCACTTTTTTGTTTCAACTCCTGAGCTGAAAGTATTGTGAAACAGTACAGTTTATAGTAAATAATTGTGCGTAAATTAGCACATAAAAATGTGTATTACATACACAAATAATTGCATATCTTCGCGCTATGTCCCTAAGTTAAGTCCCTAAGCACCAATTCTTACTTCAAGTTCTTTAAATCTCAATCATTTTTAAATCTCAAATCTCATAACTGGATTTTCAAGTTCTTTAAATCTCAATCATTTTTAAATCTCAAATCTCATAACTGGCCTCATCTAGTTTCGAGGTTAATAAATGTTATGTCTAAAAGATGTATTAATTCCAATAACAATGTAGAAATTTCGACGTAACTTTGTTTCACGTTTCAGAGATGTATGTATTTATTTTATCTTTTATTGGAGACGAAATAAACACACTTTGGATTATAAATATGATTTCCGTAGAGTAAAGTATTCCATTCATTGTACCATAAGAAGAAGATAACCTGAAATCCTCAACCTTAAAGCTACACTTTATAAGAATTGAAGTGGAGTTTATCCTTTAGCATGGCGCCGCGCCGGTTAGATTTTATCGTGATAATGTGGAAATCGAAGCCAATCTTTGCGTGACTCTCTAAGTGGTTTTATTCCATGGGTGCTTGTTAGTAACGATAATCGTTTGTAATGTAGCCTTCCCTTAGAATTTACGACACAATGCTTCGGTCAATAAATGTTCATAATCTGATACGACGACTTGTAAAAATAGAGTTGAAACGAGCAACACAATGTAAGTTACATTATAAGCCCCTGTTTTGGTGTATACACTAAGTTATAAATAACAACATGTAGTAATTTTGTTTTGAGAAAGAATAGTAATATAAACAAAAATAAATTAAAGTAAATTAAAGTTTCATAAGTCAGTTATCAACATCATATTAAAAAAGCACAATACGCTCAGTTGACAGATTAATTTTGTTAACGCCTAAAAAAATATAATTGCAATGTTAATGTCAATCGTGACTGAACTTTGTCGTACAAATGAAGCCAAATGAAATATAAGCCAAATTCTTTTTATTAAAAAATACGTTACCTATGCAACTCGTAATCTACACAATTTTTGTAACGTTTGTATGGAATAATTAAAATGAAAAATGTAAAAACTTCCGAAACAAAAGCAATCCTAATTGATTTCCACCAAGCATATTAGTTAAGAACAGTCACGATAATTACAGATTTCGGACAAAAAAACTGTACGCAAATCGGTTTAACTCTTAGAGAGCTATGATGCTACTGACAAATACAGTCAGACAGATAGCGGTTAAAGTTATAACAACGCACTTTTCCGTCGGTGGTTAAAAATTACTTGTAAAATAGTGAACAGTTTTTCCTGTTCATTTCTATGAAGACACTTCACATCATTTTATAAAATTACGTATAAATATTGAATTCTGCGAAATATGTTTGTGGTAAGGTGTACGGTATTACGTGTACAAATAAAAAATTTAAGAATCCCCCGACACAAAATGTAATTAATAGGTAGGCTCAACCCTTAAACAACTATAAATAATTATATTTTGTTATTATTATACCTACCTTTTAAAAGACTCATATTTTAACAGTAGGGTTAGCAAATTAACAAATGCGTCGGGGATCGTTAAGATTTATTGCAATATTGTTTTCTCCTGCTTTCATAGGGATCCCCCACAAAATTTTAATAATGTAATATATTGAGATAAAGGACAAATATAATAATTATTATTTATCGCTTTTTAGGGTAAGTACCTAAAAATTACTGTTTGTGTAGAGATATTTTTAAATGTAACTTTTATTTGTCATTTTTCAAAAGCAGATAAACGAAAATAGATGTGTCTACTTTTTATGCGCCTCATGGTCATCATTAGGCATCCAATCTCGGTTGCCAACAGAGATCAAACTTGACGTTTGTAGCTGTAGTCCCTAAGATTGCTTCACATATAAAATTCAGAGCTGAGTATTCTGAGAATGGCTAGATCGATTTTTACCAAATATGACTATTACACTCAATAACTGCAGCTTTCAAGCAAAAAAGCCGTATGTTAATCGGTCCATCCATTTGGAAGCTACGATTCCATAGACAGACATATAGCGATACAAGGACACGCAAATACATAGACAGACAAAAACTTGAAACTCATAACATTTTTCTTCTTACATTAGGGGTTAAAAAGTTTCACGTGTCGCTACATTTCCCTCGTCGGAACTTGTTGAATAGTCCCCTTAACCTCACGTCGAAGAAAGGGAATATTTTCTCATTAACGCACTCCCATGGCCTTGTTTGATCGTCTTCTAACAAAAACGAAGGTTTAATTTCCTACCATTTATTTTTTGGAATGAAAATGTTTTAAATTACTTATTACAACTTGTAGTAAAAGAAAATAGATCTACAAATTTATTTTACAAATTGGTTTCATAAATTGATTGAGGTAAACTTAGGCTTAATTTTATTATTTAAGAATTATAAATCTTAGGTAAAACAAAATGAAAATAAGTTAAAATTAAAAGTAAACATGGAGTAAACTTATTAATTTTGTGACAAGAGTTATATTTATTGGTTGCAACGAAGTGCTCCTTATTTGAAGTCAATAACAACTTAATTCATTTTCAAATATCGTTTTACAAACAGCAATACCATGTGTGAGGAGAATGATGAGATTTGAGGAAGCGAAAGAGGTGCGTAAGGACCGCGACTCCTGGCGCTCCGTCCTCTCTGACTACTCCGTTGGGGATACAGCGTGAAGTTATGTTATGTTATGTTAATACCATGAAGTGATTTGACATTTAAATTTGTTAAAGTTCTAAATAATGTAGTCAGTTAAAATAGTGTTGTCAAGAGATAAAACTGAGTCGATATCGATTCAACTAAATCTAGTTTGACATTTAATTCCTTTAATTTGTTGCTAACATAACCCTGTAGGGTCGACATTTCATAATGCAGGTATTAAATAATTCAAATAAATGAACACCATATTTTATTTTTCCTATTTCATCCTTTTTCCTTACTGCTACAAATATTCAAATATTTTCTACGCTACCGCTATCTCATGAAAGGAATGGTCTAAAAAGAAGATTTCATTTAGCTATCGCAGCGGACAACCACATACAGAGTACATACTATTAATAATGAAGTTGACATACTTAGGACATTACTATTTTACAATTACGAGAACTGTTTACCTTGAAAATGTTAAATCAGACTATTTGGCTGGAACGCGAGAAGCGAGGTTGTCATTTTAATTAGATTTTCTATTTTTTAGATTTTTGGGAGTTTTAATGTACAAAAGTGATAGTATATTGTGTTTTAAAGTTCTGTGTCAGTAAAAACAATGCAGTAGGTCTAAATAAACATGTGTAGCTAAAGTTCTCGCGCTCTTCCAAGAAGTGCTTTATAACTTCAGTAAAGCCACTATCACTTTACTGAAGGAGTTTTACTATAAGAAAAAACGAATATTCATGTGATTCTACTGATTAATACGTGACATTGGCAAATGCGCTAAACTGTGCGCCATGCCATAAAGAAAAAAAAAATGTTAAATCTCTATATCGACTTAAAAGTCGGACTATAAATTTAGTTAGCATAAAAAGAGTAGTTCGATGAATTAAATAAATAAATGCAATATTGTTATATCTACTTAAATGACTGCTATTAGATGAATTACCGCCACTTACCGCTTAGAGCCTATAATCTTAAAGAAATAGAGGCTTTGCGCTCCAGAAGGCCTGTTAAGCCATTGGTCTCGGCTAGCGGGCGCTTGATAGCGATAATCGTTAAGCCAAGTTGATATCTTTCACTTGAAAACTGACAGATAATTGGCCATTAACTCGTTTCGACAAATGCGTACTTTATCCCTGCGCTTGTGTACGGCCTGTTGTCTAATTTACTCTATTTTGTGAGAAAAGGGATTTAGCAATAGCTCGTGTGTACAGGCATTGATACTTGTTAAAAATACTTCATAACGTTACGTCATTTTCCATTCGGGGTGGACTTAGCATTAGGACATAACAAAATCACACCTTTACACCATTTTAGGTAGCATATATGTATTACGATTTACAAAGCAAAGTGGAACCAAATAGTGAGAAATTGCTAGTTCATCGTCTATAAAAGATCCTACTAATAAACTCTAGTCCTTGGCCGATATTTACACTACCCGGGAAGAGAAAAAACTGGTATATTCTATGTTCTTCTTTCCCTTCCAGAGCAGCATGGAAATAAAACAAATGCTTCCTACCATCGTGTACGGTACGTTTCAGGATCAAATATAGCTTCAGTAGTAATGATTGTCACTTTTCATCAACTCGTATTGAAATAAGAATGTTGTTTTGATGAAAAGTTGATATTAAATGAAAAAACGCAATTTTTAACGGTTTTTGCATTTTTGTCCATGTGTAAGGCAAACATTGATATTTCACAGGACATCGATCGAAAGTTAATTTTATCACCTACAACTTTCCAAATTATTTGGTTTTGATATAAGCCCAACTTTTTGTTTTATTAGCGGAAAACCGTTTTTAGGACTTTCACGAATTTTTTAGGTTAGGTTCGCCATTGAAAATCCGGAAAGAAAAAACGCCATCTTTCTTAAAATTGCTTGTTCTACACGATCATTTTTTTTTCCTGCCCTAAATTATCTGGAGCATTTCCGTCGATTGATTGGAATGGACTAGTAACAGTTCAATAGCTGGTTGGCTGGCTAGTAGGTAACAGTTAAATCTATACATAGTATAAAACAAAGTCGCTTCCCGCCGTCTGTCCCTCTGTATGTACGCTTAGCTTATCTTTTAAACTACGCAACGGATTTTAATGCGGTTTTCGTCAATATATAGTGATTCAAGAGGAAAATTTATGCGTATAGTTTAATATTGTTTTGTGTTAATTTGTTGAAATATGACGATATAGTTCAAGATGTCGGAAAAAATCAAGCCGACAGAGAGCTTTCATCGAAAATGCTGTCTTATTCCAAAACAATGTATGTTGGATTGTTCCTCTTTATTACGAATACTAAAAAGTCAACGATGGCATATGTTTATATTATACGGATAGCCTTCTATAACCATTTTAATGTTTAAAAAAATTGATACAAATTATGTGGAGTTTCGAAAGCTATTTAGACGGATACGAGGAATTAGTATCTACATTGCACCCGTCCGATGCCGGCGCGGGTCGCTAGGACAAGATAAAAGTTGAAACTAAAATAAATTGTACAGCGGCACTGCACACACTTTCTCGGGAAAATAAAATCCCAAAACAATTTAAGTAAGAAAATAAGTTTAATCCGACGACGGAAAAATCGATCTGAGAAGTACGGAATAAGAAAATATTCCGTCCGAAATTCTTATCTACTAACTATTCAATTAATTAGTATCTAATAAGTAGACAATTTAGGTTTGCTTAATTAACAATATATTGTTACGAGCTGAGGGTAATAAGATGCCGGTTAAGGGTGCAAAGAGTTTATTTTTCTTCGTACAAGTAGATGTCAAGAACACGCGAACTTAGTTACGGCGGTTCTTAATCTTCGTAGTCGCCCTCAAAGTAGGTACTCACGTAGTAGTCACCGAAGGCACACGCTTCACTCAATAACAACGTTCCTGAATCGCAGAGTTCTTCTATCCAAGGTCGTCGCAGTAGTCGTCGTAGTGGTCTTCGTAATTCGCCTTGATGTCGCATCGATATGTCGCTTCGAACGATAGTTGAGAAAGACTAACTCGGCTTTTTTTTTTTTTTTTTTTAGTTTCTGAGAGGCGAAATGAAACCCCCGCGGGCTACCCAGCCGGACTCTACGCCGACTGGGGAGTGTCGGACTCGAACCGACTAAACAAAACCCCTCTTTGCTGTTAGCCCTAGTGGCTTTTACAGCGTCACAGGTCGCGTTGGGGCGAGCGCTGAAGGCGCCCTGCCAGATGGTCGACCGCCTGAGGGTTCCTCCAGCCGAGGGATGCCTCGTATGGAGGGCGGACCTCGGGCTCAAGGCGTCGCCAGGGGAGCTTTCCGCACCTGCGTGCATCTTAACGGGCTTCCCATTCGGGTGAGGGCCGGGCCTCTAGCGGACCCGGCCGGCGAGACGGCTGAGGGCCGGTTAGTGTGCCTAGTGTTCCGCGTGGCAGTTTACAATGTGGCTTAAGGCCCGCGTGTGTGCGTGTAGAGCTAAGTGATCGAGCTTCTAAACGTGAGACCCTACGGGTGTCGCGGGGGTCGTCCTCGCCTCCGCCGGTGGGGGCGGTGCGGTCGAAGTGTGTAGGTTCGCATGTTCGAGTTCGAACGTGTAATGTCGTCGTCGCTGTCGCCTAACACATGTCTAGGTCTACGATAGCGTTTGCGGACGCGGCGTTCGGGGGTGTACGATGACGCCCTGACCACTAAGGGATTCGGGTGTAAGGAGGAACGGTGAAAGAAGCGTTGGGACGCCTCTTTTAGATGTTGAGTTATAGAGGGTAATTCTAGGTCGTAGTGCAGATCTACGTTGCGCACGTAAGGAGGGGCACCGGTAGCCCTGCGCATGAACCTATTCTGAATAACTTGGAGGGAGTTGATGTGAGAGCACGCAGCGTGAGCGAATGCTACACTGGCGTACGTCATGATAGGCCTGACGCACGTCTTATATAAGGTAACTTTATGTCTGAGGGACATTTTGCTTTTAGCGCAAATGAGCATGTTGAGACGACCGAGGACGAACGCGGCGCGGTCGCGGACCGTTTTGATGTGTTGGCCGAAGGTCATGGCACTGTCAAGGGTGACTCCTAAGTATTTGACTTTCCTAGTCCAAGGGATATCCTGGCCGAAAAGTGTGATCGTTCTGAGAGTGTTAGCGCGGCGGGCGCGGCTGGTCGTCGTTCCCCTCGAGAAATACACGGCGGCGCTTTTCTCGGGGTTGACTTCGATTCTCCAAAGACGGAACCACTCGCCTAGGCTCGTGACCGCGACTTGGAGGAGTTGGGAGACTCTGAGGCGACTCCGGTCTGATGTGAACAGAGCGGTATCGTCCGCGAATAGGGCGAGCTCTACACCGGGGGTTTTGGGGACGTCGTTCGTGTAGAGCGAGTAGAGCGTGGGCGATAAAACGGAGCCCTGTGGGACGCCTGCCCTGATGGGGCGGGGAGAGGAGAGCACCCCTTCGACTCTATAGCGGAAGGAGCGGTTTGACAAAAAGTCCCGTACTATGCGTACGAGATCGTCAGGCACGCCGAGCCGGCGCAGCTTGTACACCAGCCCGGCGTGCCAGACTTTGTCGAACGCCTTCGCTACATCGAAGAAGAGGGCCCCCGTGCCTATAGTGCGACTCGGGCGGTTAAGGCCCTCCAGGATGTGTTCCGTGAGGCGGTGCACTTGTTGTATGCACGAGTGTTTGGCTCGAAAGCCAAATTGCTCGTCTATGAGGAGACCGGAGGTGTCTAAGTGGGCTTTGAGACGAGCCAGAAGGACCCGTTCGTAAATTTTCCCTAGCACGCTAAGGAGACTGATTGGGCGATAGCTATTGGGGCTACTGCGGGGTTTACCCGGTTTCGGGATTCCGATGACGATCGCTTCCTTCCAGGCGGCTGGAAAGACGCGGTTCGCCATGGCGGCATTGATAATGGCTGCTAAGAGCGCGAGAAGGCGCATAGAGAAAATTTTGACTACTCGGTTGGAGATGCCGTCTCTACCGGGGGCTTTTCTAGGTTTGAGAGCCTTGACAATGTCCTGAACTTCGTCAACCGTCGCGGGTCTGAGTTGGCAGGGGGCGGTCGCGGGCGGTAGGGAGCCTACTTCGCGATTGACCATGTCTAAATGATTCTGATCTACAGGCTGAGAGCTAGGTGAGCATTGGGCCTCCAGAGTGTCGGCCAAGAGTTCGGCTTTATCTACATCGTCGAAAGCTGTCTGTCCGTTCGGTTTCGTCAGGGGCGGCATTGTTTGGAACGTGTCCGATTTGAGAGATCGGGCCAACTTCCAGTAAGCCTGGTGCGTCGGCTCGATCTCTCGCATGAGATCGCTCCACCTGTTATCCCTAAGTTCGGAAATTCGGTATTTGACTTCGCGTTGGAGGGCGCGTAAGTTGCGTTTATTCGTTTCTGAGGGAAACGAGTCGTAAGCGCGGGTCGCGGCGTTCTTGGCTCTGATCAGCCGACGGATGTCTCCGGGGAGCTCCCAACGGCGGTCGTTCGCCGCCGGGACCTCACGGGAGCACGCGGAGACCGATTCGCGGATGTGGGCGGTGAGCGCGTCTATCGCCGCGGTTGCGTCCTCGGCGGAACGGATAACGTCCGGTATCGCGTTAAGCCGCGGCGAATTCTCAGCGTTTAGCGTTTCGTCTAAACTCTGCCAATCCGTCACGGTTTTTGTGAGCGTCCTAGTGTCTATCATAGGTCCTAGTTTGAGTAATACCGGCCTATGGTAACTAACTCGGCGGCGTACACGGAGCTCTATTTATAGTCGGCTAAAAAGAGGGTGGAACTTTCTAGTGAATTACGCTCGCTAACGGTAATTCGACATTGTTCTCGACGCCGCCTGTTTGCATGAGTCATAGGTACATGACACGTCATCGCTCGGGAATATTCGAGGTGCAACTTGGTTCTTCTTTCTTAATTTGACTTATACCATTCGATAGTAGGCCTTAAACCTAGCAATGCGTTTTTAGGTCATAACTCGATAAAGCCTAGGTCTCGAGATATAAGCACTAAAAGTTATGTTTCGAGTTCCACCAAAAATCAACCTTATTCCCTACGCATAAGGTCCAACTGTAACAATATTTTAGGGTATTATTTAAGTAAATACAATATTAGAAACATACATAAGTTGTGTAGAACCTCAAAGTCGTTCGTGTCAAAGTCAAATCATTATATTCCAGTAAACCTAATTACAAGTTATTTTTAACCGACTTCCAAAAAAGGAGGAGGTTCTCAATTCGGGTGCATGTTTTTTTTGTTTGTTACCCCATCACTCCGTTATTTATGAACCGATTTGGAAAATTCCTTATTTGTTTGAAAGGATACACTTCCAGATTGGTTCCATTTAAATTTCATTGATAATTGGAGCTTTGGTTTCGAAGATACACCAAATAACGCGACCTGGGTGTCGGTCGGTGCCAAATCAATGTGCGACAACAGAAAGTCTATTAATTTAGTAGGCTTTGGCACCGACTTCAGTAACTGTCAAATTTAATTATATGGGTATTTCTGTCGTATTTTTAAAGTTACTTAAGATTTGAATAGTAAAGGATTATTTCATAGTTTTCAATGTTTTTTTGAAGTCAGTTTAATTTCTTTTTTTTTAAGGTCAAGTCTACTTTAGTTCGGTTCAAAGAGAAAACCTGGACACAGAAGAACCGGCAAGAAACTCAGTCAGGTGTCATTTTTTCAACATTATTTTAAAAAAGGTTTATTAAAATACAATATTTATTTATTTATACCAGTAAATACATGAGCAGAGAAGATCATTTCCAGATTATTATTTCACCTTCAACGAAATCGTTTATTTTATAGTATAATCGTCTAATCAATGTACGTCTTATAATAAATTTAAATCTATTTTCAGTTAATTGTCCTAAGGCGAGGTGGCATGCGACAAAGGCTATCCTCTGAATATCAGTAAATATATAAGTGGACTTATTAGATGATAAATAATAGATTAGTTGCTGGATAAGAACTTCGGACAAGAATAAATTCTTGTTTCGTACTTTTCAGAGTGCGATTTTTTCCGTAGGTAGTCGGGTTTTAGTTTTTAAACATATTTTTTTGAAATAAAGTTGATAAACATCCATATTAAATATAACTTTGCTGCTGAACTAAAATGTCAAAATATCATACTTCAAAAGCCACGTTTAATAGAAAACTAGTAATATGCTCAATATACTCAGACATTTCACACAGCGCCATCTAGTACCAAAGTAAGCAGCACAGCGCTTGTGTTATGGATATTAGACAACTGATATACTACTTATATACTTTTCTTTTGTAAATAAATACATATTATACATAAACACCCAGACTCGGGGCGGGAATCGAACCCGAAACTCCCATTTACTTTACTACGCGCTTAGCCGTTGCGCCACGGAGGTCGTCAAATATTAATATTTTTTAACTAGTAATATTGTTTAATCATAGTGTAGTAATGAATAGCGCTCGTTATGGATAAATTGCGACGGCCACGGACGCTTTGACGTTAATATATTACTAAATGTTTAATTTATGGTAGTGACGTTCGCTGTAAAGCTTTTAAGTAAAATGTGTTTTATTACTTTGTGAAATTTTAACAATGTTGTGCTGAAAAGACGATCTCTGTAACTTAACAAAGCACTGAATTGATGTACTTACATCGAACACATTTTTAATGAAGTGATGTAAACCCAAATTGTAAATTGTTATGAAGCAATATTTATGAGAATCTCTCAATTAATAAATATCTTTTTTCAAATTAGCGTGTCCGGTCACTTAAATAGGTCGCAGACATTGTTCTTTCATTTTAGGTCAGTTGGTCACGTTAAAACACCTGTTACAAACTCTTTTGTGATTACCTTTTATAAGCGGTCGATATAGGCCATTTAGTCTCTTTCGCTATCAATACCAATTAGTTTGAGAGCTACAAATCTACTTAAAATAAGAAAGGACTGATTATTTCTTATTTTAAGTAGATTTAACATCATTACTAAAATTAATATTAAATAAGGATAGAATTTCGAATACATATAGAAATAACAGATAACATTTTTTTTTCTTTCTTCATGGCATGGCGCACAGGTTAGCGCATTTGCCAATGTCACGTATAAGTAAAATCGTTATCGTAAAACTCCTCCAGTAAAGCGATAGTAGACTTTACTGAAGTTTTATAGGACTTTGGAAGAGCGCGAGAACTTCAACTACACTTGTTTATTTAGGCCTACTCCATTTTTTTCACTTACTCAGAACTTTAAAACACGATATGCTATCACTTTTGTACTTTAAAACTCCCAAAAATGTAAAAAATAGAAAATCTAAATGAAATGGCAACCTCACTTCTTCCATTCCCGCCAAAAAGTCCAGATAGCATTTCAACACTATGTATTATATTCGACATTCACACTTGGGTAGGTTATAAAAAATCCTTTCTTGATAATTTCAACATTAAAAAAATGAGTCTAAATGAGCCCCTTGCAGCTTCCTAACTAAGAAGTTGGATCTTAAAATTTAGTGGAAAAGTCTCACGATATCTTCAACACTGAATTAAAATGGAGTAACCTTTAAACTTCGCGGTATAGGGAGGTAGTAGGTATGAATAAAACTAAACTCTCTCAAACCAGGTTTTTAATTGCTGTTGCAATTAAGGAACTAGTTTTGAGAGATATCAGATATTGTAATTACGAAATAAGTATTGAAGAGATACGCAGTATGACAGTATTGCACGACAGTGATATTGTAAAAATGAAGAAAGAAATGCTTAGATGATAAGGGCATACAGAGAAAATGCGTGATGAAAGATTGACGAAGAAAATCTACAGAGCTAAAGTGAGTGGTAGAAGAAACCAAGGAAGACCAAGGTCGACTTAAGAAGATCAAATAGCCAGTGTTAGCTGACGGCAATATTAAAATCACTTGCATACTTAGGCTGAAATGAGTGAGGAAAATGATAATATTTGTCGAGGCGAAAGAGGCGTTCCGTCCTCTGACTACCTCGTTAGGGATGCATGATAATATGTTATATTATGTTTTTATTTAGTGAATTCAGTTTAATCTCATAAATAAAAGAACTATAGACAACAAGATTGAGACTTTAAGCTATTACCATTTTTTGTTTAAGCGCTGTATATTTTTAAAGTTAATTTTGAAAATATACTTTTTAAATCTAAACAGATTTTTTGTTCCTCGTTTAAATGCTCTCACCACCACGATAGGAAATGATGTAATAAGTGTGTAGTGTCTATGTATATCAAATACATATGTTTTTGCTGTAAATATGTTCAAAACCCTACGTTAGTCCATAAATATCGATTCGAATCGAAGGTTATATTTTGCTCTGGTGTAAGTTTTGTGAGAATATTTAGTAGGACTATTTTGGAAATATATGTTAAAACTTTGTGTAAGGTTAAAATAGACCGAAGGCACAACTGGGTCACTTCTGAATATGATATGAGGGTTAAATCCTTTTCTTGGTCTTTCTGTTTAATGTCAATGTTATTTTTTCTGCAGATTCCATATTCTGCGTTAAAATTTTAGTTGAATTTACCGTGCTTGAAGATTTTACGTTGTTTTTAACACAAATATGTATCTTGTATAAGTATAGGTGCGTAATGTGATCGTAGCATTTTCAAGGTTCTTCAAAGAATCATTGATTCATACTGATATAGAAATTATGAAAATTTAAACAGGTTTTCTTTAGTCATGATTATTGATGTTTATAGAATTTTTTAAATATATTTTTTAAATATCTGCTATAAAAGGTTGTTCAATTTTACACTTACATTTCAATGGAGATAAAGATGAAAGAAAAGAAATTGGTTTTATATTTGCTGACAAACATAGATAAGTTTCGAAAATAGTGTTTGTTGGTCTGTTCGTTGCTTTTGTAGACTCGAGCATTTTTTTCATATCTTGTGGTATTGTGCAGTTTTATCTTCGCCATAGTTTCAGATTTATAATATTGTATCGAAAACATTAATTAGAAAATTTCAAATTCACACCAAGATGTTAGTGTTGTTGGTTTGTTTTTTAAATAAGCCTACCCGTTGTCTCCGTGTTCTTGTCCCCGAACCACAGAATTGCGATCAATTTATTTTATTTTGATATCTTTCAGTTAATTGAAATTCAGGAAAAAGCTTATTTTACGATCTCGTTAAATTGCGTATACTTACAACAACACTTATATGCCTTACATTAATAAGAAAAACATTAATAAGAAAAATAAGTTGCATATTTTATTTTTCACAAAAAAAATAATTATTATGCTGTTTTACGTGATGTTTACATTCTTCCGTAAAAAGTTAGGAGGATGAAAAGTAAGCGATTTTGTCTAAAGGCTAATCTAAAATCTGCCAGCATTATTTTGTGAAACGGAGTTGAGCGCGATCGAGAAATATCTAAAGCGAAGAAGGAAGTATCCGGCTGTCATCGCCATGTAACATTTTTTACTTTGAAGTTGTTTTCAAAATGTAGTCGGGTACTGTAAAGTAACACAAATACCTCTAAATCTATATTTATAAAATACGTCTTTAGAATCTGTATATATAAAACAGTCTGGTTAGTTACACCATTTATAACTCAAGAACGGCTGGACCGATTTGTGATCTTTGATTTGTTGGATTTGTCTCCACCCCGAATAGCAGAATAACTATTAAAACACCGGAATAATTCGTAAAAAAAAATTATCAAGAAAAATCACTTTCTCATATATTTTGTATGGAATGGCTTTTTTAATGATATCTCGAGAACGGATTGATTGATTTCGATATTTTTTTTGTTCGTCTCAACCTCGACAAGGTTATTTCAATATAATTGAAATACATTTCATTTTGATTTTTGTACTTTTATCGAACTTAATTCATTTTGTGTATTCTTAATAAAAAGGTGAATTAATTCAGCTAACAAGTTAACACCACATTTGCTGATTCCGTGGTGGTACGAAGTTCGCCAAGTCAGCTAGTTTAATATAAATAAATAAACAACATTCATAGATGCAATAACAATGCCGACTAAAGGTTATTAGAATACGTTACTGCGTATACAATACGTAGTATGTAATACCTAGCATATAATGTGTGGTAACGTATTATGTTAACGTACATAATGTAATATATAGTAACGCTGCGAACATAATACGTTAATAGTTAATAGATACTACAGTTTTTGTTTACATAACGCATTACAAACATTAAAGAATTGTTTTAAGATGCCAGCATGACGTCGGTTAAAAATATGTCTAGTTAAAGTACTACAATCAGGGCTATGACTTGGTTTTGACTTCGATTACAAACGATTTTATAACATACTTTTATGAAAAGTTATGTACATTTTAAATTTTGGAGTACATCACTTAAGAAACTTTAGTACTAAGCGCGAGTTTCTAGATTCCAATAAATTTTAAGTAGTGTCAGCTTAAAAACGTTTTTTTCTGAATTAATGCCCCTATCTACACTAATATATAAAGAGGGAAACCTTGTGTGTTTGTGTGTAATGGCTAAATTCAAAAACTACTCAACTGATTTCAAAAATTCTTTCACTTATAGAAAGCTACATTATCAGCGAGTAACGTGGGCTGTATTTTATTTAAAAATAAATTTCTATCCGTGCGATGCCGGGGCAGGTCACTAGTGTACTATATTAAAATTCAGTGCTGATTCGAGTATTTTGCCTACTCGAGTGTTTTTCCATTGAAATGTAAATAAATATCCATAATTAAAATATAATTTAAAGTAGTACTATACAAGAGATGAGCCGCTATCCGTAAGAGTAAATTACATTTTTTATAATGTATATGTTTAATTCTAATTAAATTATGTAAGGCGGTAATGCTTAACTGTCCGTGGAAAATTTTCGATTGTTTCTTTGTTAGTTCTTTGCAGACGTTAAGATGGCTAAAATATCAACTGCCACTTCAAAGTGCCGACGATATAACTAGATAAAATTAGTTGAGTCTATTATCGGACGGCGTATTAGAAAGTCTCAGTTTACCCACTATAAGATCTTGTTAAAAAGGCGTGAAGACACATTCGTAAGCAACAGTAACAGTAAGTAAGACGATAGACATTCGCAACTAAAGTTTCTCTGGCGGCCAATCAAATAAAAAAATCTTCACAATTTCATATTTTTTTCTATTGAGCTTATGTTTCCCGTTGTTTAAACACACCATTTGCTATTGAGGGTAGACAGAGCATAAAATTACAACAAAATTATGCATTTTTACAGCATTTACGGAGGTAACTGTAAGGTTTTCGATGACAGAGTGGAAGCAATTAGCATCTTTTTGGACTTCCTCGGTTTGCGCCTATTAGATTACATAATTGATTTGGTTCTTAACGCAGACTTCTCGGTCCTCAGACATCACAATCTATCTAAGGACTGTGAGAGTAACTGAGAACGGCAAGAACCCGATCATTTATATTCTAAAATGAAACATATAGTGACAGGCAACCTCATCATCTATTCAATGTTCTCATAACAAGTCTATTACGCCGCTACTATAGGTCGTAGCTGACTGCTACGAGCTGCGCGGAAAGATAATGCGCAGTTGCAAAATAACCACAAACGTCCTGTCCTTCTAGACTGGCAAAGTTTTTAAACGAGATGAAAATTTCCTTTTGCATTTGATATATTTCCCACATTTTACCTGCATTATTACATAGATGTTACAATTTGTCAGGCTCGAATCTTGACCATGGGTCTTGACATATAGAATAGGTATGACAAGGAACTATTAAAGTAATGTTGTAATCCTATACGTACATAAAGGTTTTCATAAACAATATTTCTGTACCATTGTACTTTTATTGTATTTCAATCAATTTATAATGATAATTTCAAAAGAGTAATTACAATATCCTATTCACTGTGTAGACATTAGTTTTCATATACGTAAATCATTTAAGCTTAAGGAATTTGTTCTTTGAAATATGGTGAATTTTTTATTTACAAAAAGAAGTTTATTATTAAAGTATTAATGTTTTAAATGTATATTATATCCGTGTTTTAAATACGTTTTGGCTTTTCGCCTTCATGTTGCTGAAGATAAACTTTAAATAGACTGCTTTCTGTTACGAATATTTGTTCTGTGTAATGTAGTACCATGACTAGAATTAATAATATAATGTATTTGTAATACATTTTTACAAAAATATATGGAGGAAGTGACACATTCCATATGTTTCTTTCTTTCACTGACCAGCATAGAAGTACATGTTCCATTATAAATACCATAAATAATAAGAATAAATTTATTTAATCGAAAATGTCAGCGAAAGCTGATCCTTATGTTTAATTAAAAGAGGAAGCAGTCTCTTGACAGCCCGCGAAGTTCACGGTTCATCGGTTTCGTTAAATTGCTTGTTTATCTGTTAAACGAAATTTATCTTCGGTCTCTAGTGAAAATTATGTTATAGTACGTTATTTACCTACGTTACGCAACGTACGTACTTGACGTTATTTATTTACTTACTCACATTTCACAACGAACTATTGGCAGTATAGATATAGATATATTTGTGAGCTTTGAAGATTTGTACACGATAATTGGTAATACACTAGTTAGTGTCTCGTTTAGATATTCATCAAAAGTCATATTTTCATAAATTAGCTCCAACCATGTTTTTTAAAGCGAGTGCGTATTGTTTAGAATTTCCTAATCTCCTTTGAATCACATTTATGGTATTGAAAATAAATTATTTTCCTTTCATTAAAAGCTATTAATAAGAATTACTCAAGTTCTAGGAAAATTGTTTCAAAAGGGCTTCGCTTAAAATTTATGAGCGGTCCTTTTTAATTTAACAGAGCGAGTGCGTGACTCGTGACTCGTGACGCAAGTGGATTGCAACAAATCGATGAAACGTCAATTTTGTGAGAGCCCCCAGCGCAGTGGATTACCTAATGTATTCCTATATTCTGTGTATCATAAATTCTAATTTATATCTCTCTTGATATTGAATAAAAACGCTAGTGTGGAAGCATTCACATATTTTTGAATAGGTATATGGTTATTCACGATAATGTTGATGGATTTATTTTATGTCTGTTGTAAATATTTAAGAGTATTGTGAAGTGTGAATGAAGGAATATCATGACAAATGTGTAATGTTAAATAGTTTTCCTGCGATTAATTTCGTATTTCGTATTTTCAATTGTGAACATTAATACGAATAGTATTTATCCACGTTAGAGATACAGCGTGAGGGTATGTGTATATGTATTTATGTAATGTTCCACGATCTGGTAACTCTTGTAGTGTTTTTATTTAATTTCTATTTGGTTCTGCTTATAGCATTATATCACATAATAGAGTAACTGCAGGCAATATAATGTATGTAATATAAGCAATATCTATTGTTAAACATGATTAATATTGTTAAACATGGTTAATACCATGTTTAACAATAGACATCACTTATCCATTCACCATACAACATACATATCCATCCAACACAGGGAATTAATGATTCTCTGTCTAACCCGAGTGGAAAATAGCTTGACGATACATATATACATATTTTTTATACTTTTTACAGATTTTAAAATAACCATAATTACTAATAGTATTTAAAAAACGGGAAATTAACGCGATTACCTTTTATTTTGGCGTGACGTTTCGACCGAGTTGCATCGGTCGTGGTCTCAAGTAAACTTTATTCGATTTCTATTATTTTGCACAACCATAAAGCAAACAGTTTGCTTGAGACCGCGGTCGATGCAATTCGGTCGAAAAGTCAAGCCAAAATAAAAGGTAATTGCGTTAATTTCTCGTTTTTTTTTTAAACATTTTATAATGCAACGAGAAAGTTTAAAAATTTTAATTACTAATAGTACTGGTAAAAGATTAAAAATACAATGTTATTATGTCCATCTGAATAACAATCTTAACAATGCCAGCAGGCGGAAGTGGCCTCCAATACTGAGGAGGGACGCGAACATTTAATGACATGACGTAATTCCGTAATATTAAATTAATGTTAGTCGACTGAATGTGGACTCTATATCCGGAGTTTCTATTTGCCTTCGGTACGGATTAAATATTGAGTAACGTTTAACGAAACCTGCGACAAATTTTTTGTCGTATTTCAACTGAGCTTGACATGCGTATTTTAATGGAATTGTTAGTAATAACTGTCGTAACTATAAACTTATGTTCGGAATATTTTTATAGAAATGGATTAATAGTTATTTTCCACTAAAGCGGATAGTCCTGGGCGACCGCAAGCCGGTAGCGGCTACTTGCAAAGCGACTGCGTGCGCGACTGGTCGCCCACGACTGTATTCTACAAACGAACAGTTTTTTTTTTCAAAATGGACGATAAAGAAATAACGCCTTTACTTGTTATCAAAAAGAAAACGGAAACATAAACTTTGCATTTGTTAAGAGTTAACGCACGACAAAAGGAGCATTTTATTTGTTCTGTACGAATTAAGTATAACACACAAAGTTTTCCAATTACACACGAATGTCAGTAAATTCCATTGATGAGTTATTATTAAAGCTAAAGCCATTAATGACTGGTACTGTAATTTAAAAGACAAGTACATATCTGCGGAAGAAAAATTACTGGTCGTTCCGTCGCGTGCCGTTAGTCTGGTAGCGGGCATTACGCAGTAATTATTTCATACATACATACTTTATTTGTTCTTCTTCACGCCGTATCCCTAACGGGGTAGTCAGAGGGTACGGAGAGCCAAGCGTCGCGGCTCTTACGTACTTCTTTTGTTTCCTCAAATCTCATCATTCTCCTCACACATTTTCGCCTAGGTATGCGAGTGCTTTTGACATTTCCGTCAACTAACACTAGCTATTTGATCTAAAATTATTATTAATTATAATTTTTATGTAAACGTTGAGTCGCGCGTGACTATTAGAGTCATATGGCCTTTTGCTGTCGCTACGACTTCCCAGTCGCGGACGCGTCTATACGTATGGTAAGTGACTTATTTGAATAAATAGGAATCGCTTGCGACCAGTCATCCTTAGCTTAAGCCATGCTTGGAAAATAGTTCTAAAAGTACACTTCAAAATCTAATTCGTTGTTTTAGTCGAAATATGAGACATTCGAGAGTCAAAACGGTGCGGTGTCTAGGCACGGGCGTAATAGTAGCACGTCTATCATTTTCTTAATATAATAGAATTTGGTCTTACTTAATATTTTTTTTAGTGCTGTCGTAATAAAAAAAGTGTTTGTCTAAACAGTTTTGTATAACATTTTTAAAGACATCGAAAGTAAATAGGTCGTGTAATTCTAGGTACCTACAGTAATATCATATTCCCATTATATTTGAAGACTGCAATATTGTTTTATCCAATTTCTACAAGTTGATTACATTAATTTTCGTCGCTGTTGTCAAATAATAGTCTAAGTAATACAATATATACATATACGCAAAGGCCTTTAGACCTTTTCGTTCAAAGCAGATGGCTTTAAATGTTATTCTATTTTTGTCACTCTTCGTTGTTCGCGCTTAATTAAGTTTCGATGAAATGTCTCTGTTTTACATATAAAATGTTCTTTCTGGGAGTGATTAAAAACCTCGCCTTTCTTAACATTTATAAACATTTTAATGAAAAACGTTAACATCCTTTGTTGATATATTATGTAGAATAAGCGTAGCAAAGGTGTGTTAACGTTTGCACATTTGTTTTTTTGTATTAATTACCCGACAAAACTTTTCGATTTTATTCCGTGATTGTTCGTTTTTGTTTTATTTTATATTTTATATATATTTATAACAACGTGGTAACGTCGTAAGATCGCGTTTTCGTAAAAGTTATGAAAGAACTCGTAAAAATGCGTACAGGAAGAAAAAGATTATTACAAAATTCTTCACATCACTAATCTAGTCATTTCACGCAAACGCAAGATTTAATACGCGAGTCCGTGAAATTAGTGTAATTATTAGTAACATCGCGTGATACGACTGCATATGTGTATTGTTCCAAGTTCATATATGTAATACTTATATATGTTTAGTACATATTGCCATTAATCTGTACAATAACCAGGTCATGTCTAAAAATAGGTGAGAAAATTCTTAATTTTTCATATAGTATCTATTTAAAAATGTGTCTTATAATATTACACTAAAAAAAATATAAATTTATTTTAAAAGAGAGGCGTTGTATATCGGTGTGGAAATATGCTCGTGATCAGTTAGTTATTCAACAATTTAAATTACAAAAATCACGTGGGTCAGGTGGGAGCAACTGTGTTCGTTTTTGTTATAAAATTCCTCAAGAAATTACTCAATTAACGGAAAAGAGATTTAAACTCGTAATTAAACGCACACTGATTGGAAAAGCATACTGCAAAATTAGCGATTTCATTAAAGGAAAAACAATAATTTGGAAATAATCCTTTCTGCACATGTATTTACTGGCTTTATGAATATTGTATTTTAAATAAATATAGTAGAATAATAAATAATAAATTAATAATAATAAATTTATTTATACTATAATAAGCACACATTACAATTTAGGTACATAAGGGATACAGCGTGAGGATATGTATGTATGTATCAGTCACATAGTAGATTTGCAGTTTAATGCAGTTTTGAACAAGGGACGAACTCCTCTTTGCGAATGATGTTGCAAAAATGATACCTGACTGAGTTTCTTGTCGGTTCTTCTCAGTGTCCAAATTTTCTTTTCGAATCGAACTAAAATAGATTCGACGTTCAAAAATACCTTGCATTTGGGTGTACTTGAACAAATTGATTCAATTTTGATCTTGATTATAATTTTATCCCTGTCGACCAAATAATAATAAAAAATAATAATTACGACACAATTTTAATAATTTACATACCCACTATTTTTTGTAATGAATCAGAAAAAAATGAGGCAAAAAGGAAGAAGTAATCAGGCAACATTGTGCGTTTCTCTAGTTTTTATTTTTTTAAATATTCACTTGAGTAATGATATAAATAGACAGTAACAACGGATTTTGAGACTAAATTAAGAGAGTGCTGCTTGCGAGTATTGTCGGACAGTGATATTCGAGTTGACGATAGATAAAAAACTCTTTAGCGAAGGGATACTTTATAGGCCAGGGTTAATTGCGGAGGCTCGTCATTTGATTTTATTGGGTCGATTGCTGGGGGATAGGTTACCTTTGCGTAAGCGTGATTTAGGTCAAAAACGTACTTCTGTGTCGCTTTAAAAAGTGCGTATTTTCGCCACATAAAAGCTTGCGATAAGTTTAAATATTACTTCAATTGAAATAAGCGTGGGGTAAGACTATGAGAACGAGTAGGAATGAACAAATCAACTTATATATAATATATATTATAGACGGAGTTACTTTATACTTACTGTAAATTTAGTATGGAATGTAAAAAGGTATATGGTATAAGACGCCAAAAGTTCTTGAGGAAGTATGTTCAAAAACTAGTGTAATGTGTAACGTAGGCGCACATAACATACAAGTTAATTGTATATTTGAAAATAATTCATGTACATCTTTTTTTTATAAAAGATGGGCAAACAAGAAACCGGGTCACCGGGATGAAGAGTGACCACCGCCGCCCATGGATATCCGCAACGTCCGGGGAATCACGGGTGCGTTGCCGGTCTTTAGGGAAATAGGGAAAGGAGGGTAAAGAGGGGAAGGGGGTGATGGGCCACCAGCACTCTTACTCATTGAACGAAACACAACATCAATAGATACTGTTATTTCACGCCTATGTATTGTGAGAGGGTGGTATTTTACCGGGCGAGCCGGCCCAATTCGTGCTGCAATGTATCATGTCTCTACCACCCTTAGATAGGGGCACATATTAGGGACACATTGGTTAAATTACATATTACGTCAACTGAGTGCTAGCCTGTTACCTTTTTAGAGACCATTACACTAGATTATCAAACCAGTTTGAACTGTGGTTTACTCGTAATAATAATTGTTGTAATATCATTATGATTCACTAAAATTACAAAACGACTTTGGTGTTAAAAACACCCAAATGTACGATAATGTATGTATTATTTATCTTTAGTTAATAATTATTGATAGACTCAGGCGTTACTTAGCGGAAATATATTTCACGTGATCAATTCCTAAAATATTTAGCTATTTTATTCAAGATATTATAACAATTATTTTGTACTTTTCAGTGTATCTGTTTTAAAGGGGGTTTATTTAGTTTCAAAGTTATTTATTTTTACCCTTTTATAAATTTATCTATTTCTGTAACGGAATATTAAATAAAAGGATCATCAAAATGTAAAAATCGATTATGAGATCTTAAGTAATTTTCTATGGGACCAACACGTAGTGGTTGTATTCTCTTTGGGATCACTAGATATATATATCTAAAGTGATTTGAAAGGGTAAATATTCTTTCGAATAAAAAAAATCATCAAAATCGGTGCACAAAAGGCAAAGATATCGCTAAAATTCATCAAAAAAAAGTCATCTCTTTTTATTGAACTCAGTTAAAAATTATCGAAAATATGAGGTATATTTGATAGCATTAGTAGAAATTCTTTAGGGAAGCAGGTAAAGATATTGCATTGCAAGGACCGCTATGTATGTATGCATGTATGCGAACTTATGAATCTGTATAAGTTAAGAAGGTGTGACATAATTGTAGCAAATAACACTTGATAATAGTCGTATCGTACTTTTTTGGGATACAGAACTATCCTATATGACGTCCTATAGCTACTTAACAATTTGTTTTAAAAATTGATTGAAAATATCGAAATTTTGCATCAAGAATAAATATAACTATTTTATTTTCACTGAAGCTTTATGCCCTCACTATTGTTTAAGCGATTGATATAAATCGTCATTTACTCAGCTAAGAATCACACTGCGATGATAATGTAAATTCACGAGTCTCAGAGGCCCGGAAGCTGGGCTCGATGCTATTACAGGGGTCGATGCTAATTGCGTTCCCGAGCGACACGACCGGCCATCGGAAGAATTAACTTCCGCTTGCTGTCTTTGTTAAGGTTAGAAGCTTTTACAAATGTATGATATACATGGAATACTGATTCCTCTAAATAATATTGAGTTACAATATACATATCTTCACGCTGTACCCTTATCGGGGTAATCAGAAAGGATAGAGCGCCATGCGCTGCGGTCCTTACATACTCCTTTCGCTTCTTCAAATCTCATCATTCTCCTCACATGTTTTCGCCTAGGTATGCGAGTGCTTTTGGCATTTCCGTCGGCTAACACCCTGGCTATTCATTTGATCTTCATAAGGGAGCCTTGGTCTTCTTTGGCTTCTTTTACCACTCGCTTTCGCTCTGTAGATTTTCTTCGTCAGTCTTTCATCATTCATTCTTTCTATGTGCCCGAAACATCAAAGCATTCATTTTTTCATTTTTACAATAACACCGTCGTAAAACCTTGTCATGGTGCTTATTTCTTCATTGCTTATTTTGTCCGCAAAGGTGACACCACACTATTTTTAAGAGAGAGAGATGAATTCTTTTGTTCTTAAATAAGGTATTAGCAACAAAAAGATTATTTTCCATACATTCTCCTAACACAATCCTACCAGTATCACTCATTCTCTTATCTCCATACTTGCCTAGTACAGACTCAAATCCTGTTCGAGCTGTCTCGACTTATCCATTCACGTCTCCACACACTATAATTCTCTCATTCTGTTCAACCGTCGCTAAAACTTTTCTAACATTATCCGAAAACTGCTCTAGCTCGCCCAAACCTAGTAGAAGACACTAGAGAGTATTCTACCAAAACAAATATCTTCGTCAACCCTGTCTTAAGACGCACCCAGATCAGTTTCGGGTTTACACACTTATACTCAGTTAGACAATTAACCAAACGAGAGGACAGTAAGACGCCTACCTCTTGGCATCGTTTTTCTTCTTGTGGTACCTCTGACCGCAAAGCGATGTTCCCTCCAGGCAAGTCAGCAAGTTCACTGCCCTTTCGCTTCGTTTTATTCAAACATAACACATTCAATCTTTAAGATATTGTATAGACTCAGCTGTTACTTTGCGGCAATCCATTTCATGTGATGAATTCCTAAAATCTTTAGCTATTTCTTCTTTATTTCTTTCATTGAAGAATTTAGCTAACCAGCACCGAATCAGTGCTAGTTAGCTTGCCGAGTCCGATCTCTGGTATATCCTGAGGATGCTTCGTTGAGAGGCGAAACACGTGTCGATCGATGGTTTTTGGAGTTTGAGCGGAAAATAGCTAAAGATTTTAGGAATTGATCACATTCAATTTTCTTTCTTCCATAACATTAATCACTTCATTTATCTTCTCTTCAATGCCACCTCTCACATTCAACGCAGCTATTCTGCACTCCTCCCTCCACTTCCCGCCGCGAGGTGCATAGCGTGTTGGGTGGCGGTTCCCAACGCTGAACTGCACTGCACAGGTTGCTTTCGGTGGACGACCTTTTCTATTGCTAATGTTGTTCCGCATGGCGTGCACAAGAGAGGAATTGCAGTCCTGAAAAGAACTGAAAGGGGTCGCGATGATCACGCTTCCTCCATTGATACCCTGAGCAAATAGTTAATAATAAATAGGTAATACTTATATAACGAACAAGGACAATAAATTGAAAATATTTTTTTTCACTTTTTAATTTAACTACGAATCTTTATGAAAGTTTTGTAATTTGTAACATAATATATATCAATATTTAAATTATAATAAATAATTTAGTTTTAATAAAGAAAATTCGGTGTGTGCTTGTGACCACACGATAGAAGTGAAGACTTATTTAATTTTGTAATTTTAAAATATACATACGAGCGCACTTGATCTCGACTGGAGCAGATTACACCCGATTTAGCGTCACCCACTCGAGCGTGACGGTTCAGTTTTGTTCACTGTTCAGAAAGAGCGCAAGCTGCGCCTGAAGCAGCTTTCATTTCAAAAATATTCAAGTAGGCCCTACAAAAAGCTGACACAGTAAAATCTTTAGACAGAATTAAGATGACTCTTATTATGGCTTGCAATGTAACCTTTCAAGGTAATCATAATGATTACGGAGGCGACGACAGAAATTGTATGTGATTAAGTTTATGTGTAAGGCCGCAAAGTGTAAGGGCGCCTTCAAATTAGACGCTAGAAGTAGCGCTACTGTGGCGCCACTTAGCGCGTTAGCGGCGTCTTAACAAAAATTCACACAATTTCTAGAAGCGCTACCGCAACGCCACTGTCGTGACACACACGTAAGTCAGTTGCAATCTGAACTAGTGAAGAGGTGCATGCATTTTTTGTATTAAAAATGATACTTCTACGTTAGAATACATCGCGTAACAGCACTTAAAATTAGGTCGCGTTATTGTCGCACGACAGAGGCACGTGTGTCGCGCCACAGTGGAGTCACAGCAGTGCTTCTTCAAGCGTCTAATTTGAAGGCGTCCTAGCACGTTAGATTAGAGTCGGAAAATCTTTTCAACAATTACAACGTTACTGAGTTATCAAATAATTAAAAATGCATGTAAAAACGCTTCGATATTATTTGATGATGTGATCGCGTTGACTTGTCATTTAACGTTGCTTAATAAAGGATATGTGTCTGCGTTGACTTGTACTTCAATATTTATTATCTATTTATGATATGCAAAAATTTACGGTTTGTTAACCGTAAAAACCATTCTAAAATCATCAATTATATGAAAAGTTTCACATAGTGATGAGAAACAATAAAAGAAACGTCATTAATTTATCTGCATTTAAGATGAGTGAATTTTATAAAACGGCCTAAAAATTTAAAATGACTACCTCCGTGGCGCAACGGCTTAGCGCGTCGGAAAGTAAACGGGGGTTGCGGGTTCGATTCTCGCCCCGAGTCTGGGTGTTTATGTATAATATGTATTTATTTACAAAAGAAGAGTATATAAGTAGTATATCAGTTGTCTAGTACCCATAACACAAGCGCTATGCTGCTTACTTTGGGACTAGATGGCGCTGTGTGAAATGTCTTGAGTTTATAATATTATATTATTATTGTATAATTTGCTTTCATAAATGGTTTGATCGTATTATCCATTCGGCAGGCTGCTTCGTTCATTTAAAAAAAAAAACATGTTGTTCGGATTGTTACCGAACACGCAAATTACATCGGCAAACGTCATCTGACGCCGTAATACTGCAGCGGCCGCGCTTTTAACATTTTAACACACTACAAACAGTGCATTTTCAACCGTATAAGCAAGCCGGCGGACGCGCTCATCAACATTATCATTCATTAACATTTTAAACATTAACATTTTGAACATTAAACAACTTTTGTCCCATAAACTTCTATCTTTTAACATTCGCCATAGTTCAGGACGCTACACATGTAGCATGCGAAATCTCCTATTCGGATTTTCCTTTGGATGACAATGTTTATTAATTTGACTTATTTAGGCTTCTATCGTTGTGAAGGTAGTTCTATATAATTATTTTCATTTCTGTTCCATACGTATGTTAAATTTTACAAAACAAAAATTCTTAATGTTAACAAATTTTTTTTAATAATATTAAAAGTACACTTCATCTCACGTGGGTTGCTATAGTTCTGAATAATCAAATAAACCACTTAAAACCAGTGCAAAGTACGAACAAATGACTTAATAGCGCTTAATTTTTTTTATAAGATAACATTAGATAAAATTAGAAATCGTGTCATTGAAAAAATCAGCAGAAACTGAAGTATGTGCCGTGCCTACTTTAATCAAGTCGTTATGTCAGTACCTTTACACCATGTTGATGTAATGACGAAGAGCGACAAATTAATCGCATACCCGTATTGCCATTACTTTCCTAAATATTAATAAATAATTGAAGAAAAGACACTTATATTGTTACAAAAATACCTACTATACTTCACTGTTCGTATATAAATGTAAAACTATTTTAATTAGTAAATACTATAAGTTCAATCTAGACAGAATTCACAAAAATTGAATTTAATATTTGTTGTCAATATTACTAGCTACTTCAGTAAAAATGATATTATCGTTACTATTATTGTACATTAATTAACTTATTATGACATTTTTTTATATGTAATGAAATCATAATTAAGCGTTTGATAGAAAACATACAGAAAAATTTTATGACATTTTTTAACTTCTTACATTCACAATTTGGTCCCAATTAAAAAATCTGTATAACGTACAGAACATTTTTAACTGAATTTTGTTCATTAATAATGTTGTCCTTTATGAAAAGAGGCATATCGCTAAATAATTTTAACTTTTAATGTAATCAGAATATTATACTTAATAGTTCACTCCTAATATATAATTGTATGAATAAGTAATAACGTTTGCTTTGAATTTAATAGTGATTAATTGGAATGTGTAATGACATTATTCTGTATTAAATTTTGTTAGTTTTGTAGTAGCTCGGTACACATTGTAAGGAGACTGGCTGATTCCATTTTTCGCTGTAATAAATAGTCTATATATCAAATGCTTCATTGTAATAAACAGTACCGTTATGATACATCTTCACACAATTTCCCATTCGGGATGGACATAGCATCAAAGTTCGAAAAAATTGTTCACATTTGACCTTGCTCCTAGTAATTAGAATTTGGGATTATAATATGGCAAAGCCAAGCAAACTATTACCAATTTCTTATGAGTAGCTAATATACCTGGTTTGTTTTCTTCTCACCGATTTCACGGACGAATTTAATGATATGCACTAAAACAACGGTTTCTAATAAGTTTTTCCTTAGTACCACTTCAAGCTTTAAGCTGTAAGCTTAACCTTTTATAGCCGACTTGATGAATAAAAAATGAAATCAGGGATTAGGGAACATTAAATTAACTTTAATTAAAATGTTAAACCTTGTTAATGGTATAAACATTCTAATAATAAAGCAAATTACGACCAATGGGCTTAAGCGATATTTTTTGGTAAATGTTCAGGAGAGAGTTTTAAAGTTTTTAGTTACAGAAAATTCGTACTATAAAATAAAATATTGAATCTTTTATATCTTAGTTTACAACACATAACATGTATCTTTTTTTGCATTTTAATATGTAACGTTTAAGAGACATTACATCTAAATTTATTCGCTTCCTCAAATCTCTAAAAGATTTAGACGACTAAAATATTTACTTGTAAATCCTGTATCTTATAAGCGAAGTTAAAGTAAAACGAATGAACTGCATATGAATGCAGTAAATAGCTCAAAATCAAAAAAATTGTAATACCTACCTGAAAAACAATAAATTAGTGAAATTCAGAATGAAGTAAAACCATTTCGATGACTGATATTATAACATATAGAAGATCCCGTGAACTCTGCATAAAACATCGTAACTTAAATCGCCTAGAATCAATGTGCTAGAATAAATAATATAGCTTGTAACATAACATGATGAAACGAAAATTATTCATTGAAAATTTTTTTACTTGAAATACAGTTAACAACAAAGATTTATCAGAATAAGTTAACTACTCGCTAAATTTCTATGTATTCGTATTTTTTTATTTTATAAATATAAATACTTAAATTAATTCAAACGTTAATTTATTATTCTTCAACTCACCATTTAATGTTTTTATATTGTCATTATGTCTCACGTTATCTTCTCTTCTTTGTCTCAAATAATAAAATTACTGTCTTATTATCATCCTCAACAGCGATACACTCACAGAAACACTAGACACTCACAGAACGTTGTCAAATGAAACCGGAATTGAATTGCACTTGAGTGCACAAAATTTGCCTATGAGTGAGTGTTTTTATATATGTCTTGGCACTATCGACATTATATCGATGGCTTGCAAACAATTACACTCAAAATGATGTGGACGAACAGCCATAAATCTAATATACTAGCGTAATTAACTTATTGTTAGTTTATAATGTAGTGCATAGCGTAGTGTGTAATAGCTAATAAACTGGGTCACCTAGTATTACTTTCTTTTTAGTATGATTGCGGAAGGTAGCTTATTTAAATTTTTATATACAATACAGTTTTATGGTGCATACATACATACAACTGCATGTTAGTGAAACGTGTTTTACAAACAAATGGGCCCATTAAAGTATATAGATTAAGTGTTTTACGGACGTTGGGCGTACACCTTTTAATCAATCTTTGGATCGTAGACCACGCTGGATGTCAAGTTCTATTGAAATGTGTAATAAAGTAATTTCTGTCTACCGCCAATTAACCAATTCTTCTTTTAACATGCACATTAAAGATAAACACACCATCAATGTTATAAACTTCTCAGGTACAATAAATAAAACATTGTGCAAGGGACAAAGACAAACAAGATTTAGTTACATTAAACATTTTTTAGATGACAGTGATGTGAAAAGACATTGTCCCAGAAAAATAATAATATTATTATAATTTTATAATAAAACATTTTTATTTGTTTTTAAATTGTGATTTTTATTTTATTTTCTTTCAAATTCACGGACATAACAACCTTTTATTTTACACATATAATTCAAAAATAATATAGAATTAAGAAAATAGATGATTTATTGCGTGTTATTAAAGTATAACCAATTAATTTTGACAATAAATACAATGAAAATAAGAGTAATGAAAAAATGTAACGAAAAGATGTAATGAAAAGATTAATAAAAGTAAACTCAATCCTAATTTTATGATACAACTTGCATATAGAGCTTTTCAGTTTATTTATAACAATCATTAGATGAAAATGCTGGTAAAGTTAAAGGCTGGTAACACGCTGATAAAGTTTACTATCGATTCTATCTGTAGCATTGTCATACTTCGCAAAGCTTGTTAAGCTCATCCAAAGTCTGTATTTCACGAAGTGTAGCATAAATGTATTTCTGAGAAATGTCAAGCATGTTCAATAAGAACTGGAAACAAAGTTCGCCTTCGCTTTTAATAACGAAATACTTAATCAAAAGTTTGTACTTAATATTCAAACTCTATCAAATTTAAAGTCAAAGTTTGTATTTTCTAAAATTTCCAACTATGCAGTTTAAACTTTTCTTTTTTTTGATTCTTCAAAGTTGGTAATTCATAGATAGCGTTTCTTCTTGTCAATGGCGATATCTGTACATTTTAATTCATGTTTATTTTAACACAATTATTTTCCAACTTATTATTATATATTATACATAAGTATTATTTTTTCCGATTCCGAATATGTAGCGTTAAAGGAAAATCTATTGATTTAAATGAAAGTGAGAAAAATTGACTATAAATAGAAAGGGATAGGGAATCAATGAAGGAACTACAGATGTCATGTGGACGTTCACTCGGAATGCGAAGCGCTTCTAACGGCGATCGACGCGAGATCACTTAATTTTTGCTCCAGATGCACAGAGTACATTATATACCAATATGTCCAGACGTGCTAGAGACAACGAACGAGGAACACCAGCTTTCCATTGTTAAGTTGTGATTGTTTTCTGTTTTCAGTGTTATTTGTGTTTTTATTTCTTTTATGCTTTCTTTTTATTGATTTATAGTGAAATGAATATGTAAATTGGAATTTGAAGTTAGAATAATCGTTTTGGGTATATTTTTGGCACGAAGTTTTTAAACACGGCTTGCGGGAGGTATGAGTTAGTAGAAATCGTCAAGTAACGAATAAACGTTATGTCCTCTCCATTCTGTCTCTTCCTTACACACGGCGCTAGGTTTGTTAGCTCTATACATAAATTCACAGTGATCTTTCTGTGTCTTTTTATTATATACGAGTGTATGAGTGCGACTATCTAGCAGACGAGCGTGTGTGGCCCGCTGCTTAACCCTTGAGGAAATTTTGTTAAAACTTATTTGTTTTCCGATTTGTTACTAATCATACATGAGTTTTATTGTATCATTATTGCAATTAAGTTTCGAGAAATGAAAACGGCAGCTACGGAACTTCGTCCCTGACGGGGGTTCCCCGACCGCACACGTTTTTTAAATAAATTTTACTTTTGATTATAAAAGTAAATTTTCAATATTCGCTATAATATCGATTTGCACTTTGCTTTGGTCTTCCAACGTGGATATGGTTATTTAAATTCGTTGGGACACTGTGCATGTTTCTTTTTAATTCTGGAAAATCTGATTGCTTTTAAATGAGCTTGTCTGAAGTTACCTTTGAGTCGTGTGTGTTTAGTTTTTATGTTTGTCATGAGTGATAATACACTTTCGCAAAGGTACGTCGTGCAAAATGGTAGTAAAATTTGAATGCTGCTTTCCTAATGTAATAAATGTTCTGTAGACCAGCCCAAAAACTAACCAGTGTTGTGCTATATAAAACAACTCTTGAGTCTACTTCAGCCGCGTACCGCTTCACGCAACCTCACAAAGCCCTGGGGTACGCGTGCCACTAATTGGGAAATATTGCACTAGAAAATAAGTAACTGGTACCTGGCACATTATATATTTTTGTTCCTTCCTAAACCGGCAAAAAGCTACATAATACTCATTCGCAAAATATAGAAACTTTTTGTTAAGCAGTTTTGTATTTTACTATACCTGTTATTGTTTTAAACAAGCAACAAATTGCAATTTTTGTGTCTACACAATTCTATTTGTTTAAAAGGAGAAAGCAAACTATTGCATTCAGTCAAAAATTTGCTGGTCGTAGGTAGGTACACCTTGCTATCGGACTGTTACGTGTCTGGTATAAAAGAAGTCTTCATAAACCATAGAAAAAGGTGATGCATTTAACGGCACTTCAAAATTGGTGAAAATATAGACTAAATTGCTATGAATTGCTAACAAAAAATATGTCATACAATAAAATGTTACTCCTACATTAAATCGATATTAACTTTAAAATAATTGAAGACGCTATAAAATAATTATTGCCTAAAAAAATAAGCAGTCATTTAAAATAATAGAGATTGTGCTATGTGAAATAACGAAAATAACATTTTCTATAAACTAAATATTTAACTAAATATTTCTATAAACTTGTCAATTTTATTAATAAATAAAATTGACAAGCTGTAATCCAGACAATGCTGGCACATCGGGCGCAAAGAATGGAGTTAGAGGAGTATTATATTCCTTAGTGGAGTTGGTGCAATTGCGCAATGTCTCTCCCTAACTCCTGGAAATATCTCGGAAATACGCCTACTAGTATATATAAGATTGCTATATGTATATACCAACAGCAAAAGATGCAAAAAGATGGAAGTATATAGAGGTGTTTTAAGATTAAATGTCTCTACTTAAACTGTCTCTTTAGAGTGCGGACTCTCATTTCATTTTCATTTCTTTCTGCCTCTGGAAATTACTCGGAAATACACCACATCTATATATAGCAATGTTATATATACGAATATATAACATTACTGTATATATATATAACAACGACAAAAAAAAGCGACGGAGAATTATAGAGATGTTTCGAGATTGAATTTCTCGACTTCAACTTTCTCCTTAGAGTGTGGGCTCCTGTTTTTATACTGCTCCATGTATAAAGCGGATTCCGATCTGGAGCTTCGCCGACGCTGCTGTGATTTATATCAAAAGTAGCAAATTTATAGAGAAAACCTTCAATTTAAAATATTGAGATTTCTAGATAAAATTACTAATTCTATAGCTCCATTATATATATCCCAAAAAAAAAGTAAACCGGCTAAGTGTGAATCTGCACTGAGGGTTCCGCACCGTTGTGGGCCCTCTACAGTATTTTTGGACACTATTAATATCAAGTACACCATTTTAGAATTTTCAGAGTATTCGTAATATATATATATATATATATTGACTTGCATGCTTTGGAGATAAACGGAGTGACATACATAGATGCCTCGGAACGCTGAGGGTTAAATGACAATGCTCAAATTCGCTTCTATTGGTCCCAGAGTAACCATTATATTTAAAAAATATACTTTAATTGCTTTTGATTTTCTGTGTGGCTTACAACTTCCTTAAGCTAGCAATGATCAAAATAAAAAGTATTTTTACTAACTAGACATTCATTATGGCTGAATAAGGCTGTAAACATTGACATTTCCGTTCTTTATCTGCAGATTTATTTTATTTATTTATTTATATTTAGGAACATACAATCATAATAACATGAGTGAATAATATTAGTTAGGTTTACAAAGACCTAGAGTTGCCTTAATATAATAATGCATGCAATATTATAAGTGAGCGCAAACAGTACTATGTACAAACATTAGATAGCTTCTCTGTACATAATTTTTTAAACACTAGTAAAGAACAATTAAAAATATCAACATCACTAAATTTTTCGTCATAAAGTTTAGAAGCACGTCTAATAAAACTGTTATTGGCATAACATGTTTTTTCACGGTTATTGGAAAAGAGGTTCTTTTTACAGCCAGTTCGTTCCCTTCTACGGGGAAATCGAAATGATATATATTGTAATAAGGTAGCCACGTTTATGATATTATTCACTATTTTTTACAAAAATATTACGTCAGCACAGTCACGACGAGACTCCAGCGAAAGCAGGAGGGAGGTGGAGGGAGGTTTCGTAATCCAAGTGGTATTGTCCTGTTCTATAATCTAATGTTTTGGTAAATTTTCTTTGTAATCCCTCAATTTTTTCACTGTGAATATTATAGAGCGGCTGCCAGACTATACATGCGAAATCAAGTCTACTACGAACATAACTGTTGTATAATAATTTATAAGTGAAAGCATTCTTCAAATTATGACAAACAATGACTGTATCTTAGAATTTAATAGTGCTAGATTTTTTAAATTAAAATAACAATTCTCTTATAATGAAATTACTTCTTTTGTAAATGAAATGACTAACAGAAAGATAACAAATCAACGACGCTGTCCAAGTTTGACTTATGAATTAAGACACATCTAACGTCATATTGACTTTGACATTTCGGATTTTTAAGAAGTCATATTTGTTTGACTTGTTAGTCTGGCGATTTCATTAGATTGTATGTAAATAAATAATCTTTGCTTTGTTTCTAGGTGATTTCTTTGTCTATATGATTACTTTTGGCTGTATTCAACTTGAATTCTGTAGTCATTTTAGAAAATGTCCCAATGTGTATACTATTTTTTGGTAGGCGCTTTTAATTTTTTTTCGTAATATCTTTAAATTCGCTAGTTATTTCATTTCAGTTGCTATACTATTTTGAAGTGCTCTTGATAGCCCATACAATTAAATAATTATTAATACTGGGCATGCAAATTTGTGGCTGGGGCAAAGTTCCATAGTTTTTGGGCATTGTCATTTAAAGATAAGACTATAAGAACTAGTTTTCCACGAGTATATCTCACTTATGGCATGTCCCACATCTTTCAAACGACGAAAATTGTTGTGAATATGCTTGATGTTTGGATGTTGAAGATAATTTATTGGAATTTTCACGGTTCGAATCGATTGCATTGTAAGATAAACTCTTTTACGGAACTTCATGAATAAATAAAAATAAAAATATTTATTCATTAACAGAAAGGAATTTACATCAAATTATTTAGGAATATTCTGTTAAGCGATATACATAATATAGGCTTGTTAGAATATTCCGTTCCTCCTCATGTTATTTTCCAGTTAAGTGAATTTAGATTAAAATGTTTACATATTATATTTCTAATAAAAGTAACCTTAAAACTAAAAATACTAAATTGTGAAATTATACGCGTTGATGTATGTGATTGAGTGTGGAAATGTGTGTGTGGGTGATTGTGTGAATGACTAAGTGCGAGTGTCTATGAAAGTAATTTAATGTGTAGTATTTTAAAATAGCAAAATTATAACTTTGTAAATATAATGTAGGATATACCTATATCTAAATATAAGTATGTGATAGGAAAGATGTGAGGGAAAAATGTGCAGAATATAATTTAGTTTCAGTAGTAAATAAGTCAGCTAGCCCTATAATCTTGTCATTAGAATCGAAAGATGTTGTAGGCCAACACTTTCCACTAACCAGTGTTTATGATAGTTATAAAGTGAGTAGTTGTTGTCATAGCTATCACTAATTACTTTTCTTCGTGAAATTATTTGTGTACAAGACTCAACCTCATCGTAAGTTTTGAACTTGAGTCAGGTGATCGTACTTTTTTGCAGTAACTATGTGTTAAGGTATAAATACTTAACCCTTTATTAATCACTTTGTACAAATGAGAAAATTGACTAGCATATTGTCTTTTTTGATTTTACAGTAACTACATGAGCAATAGCATAATTCCTTCTATATTTAAGCAAAGAGGGGTCCAAATTGAGAGATTTATGTTTTGTTAAAATTGTATTAAGTTCGTTAAGTTTCCTAACCGTTAGAAGGTCTGACAGAGAATAAAGATTTTCTGTTGGGAACCTAAAGGGCTTGAAAAACATGACCTTTAAAAGAGACATTTGGACTCTCTCTAACTCGAGCATTTTTGTCTTTACTGTGATCAATTTAGATATTCTTAAATATAGTTTTATTAAATTATTTGTAAGAACGATAGCAAAGTGTTTGTTACTTCGAAACTTCGATTATTAACGTAACGATGAATGTATTTAATTGAAGGCAATTTTCTGTTATGTTAAAGTAATTGTACTAGGTAACTAGTTAGGAAAATTGTTAACCTAAATATTTATATTACTTTTTACTGCCAAATAAATAATTATAAATGATGAAAATTGAAAACTTCGTCCTTATATTGCAGTAAGTGGAACGTTGTGAATGCATTATGACTACTTATTGAATGAATGTAATAGATAAACTCTAATTTGTCTATGATTAGACTTAGGTTTAATTAGTGCTCTGTTATTTCTATTTCTGTAATAAAGTATAATGAAGTGTAAACTATAGACTAACTTTAGACTAGATTTAAGTTTGCACTTATTAATCTTGGTTTAAAATTGGGTATATGTAGATGATAAGACGATGTGTGTCCAAGGGTCCCTGGATGGCTTAAGACAGCTCAAGTTAGATTAAATGAGGGTAAATAAGTTACACAACTGTGAAAGTTGTAAGTTTCAGGCGTTAGCAGTTTCCATTATAAATAATCGGTTGTTATAAAAACATACAAATACGATCAGATAAATGATTATATAAAGGTTCCGTTTTTCCTTTCGAGACAGAAAAATTTAAAAATTATTTGGGTAAATAGAACAGTTTTTTAAACAGTAAGTCGTGTTATCATGGAAATAACATCATCATTTTAAATTTTGCTAATAAAATCTCGTAATTGACCTCGTTTCATACTTATAAGTAAACATTTTACAATTTTAAACTAATGTTTTCTGATGAATAAAATAATACGTTTTTGGTTTTGATAAGTGTAATCTTTTACAAAATATTTGTTTCATAAACAAATACAGCGCTATTTATTTCTTAAATATTTTGAAATATCTTTTGATTTTTCGAAATGTTGCGGTTAATTCGAATAGTTTAGTGAGATTAAGTATACGCATGCTGTACATTTATATAATAATTGAGTCTAAAAGTTCCTTAAATACAAGAAATAATCTCTGATGTTCATAAAATAAATAAAATTCTGAAGTAGTTGTAAGTAATAATAATATCATACTGTGTGATTCAGGGACTGAAATTAGTATTGATAACACATTTTTAATGCTGTTTATACCACAAAACTCTTTATTTTTAATTTTATACAAAAGACACAAGCGTAATTTGGCGTGCCCAAAAAGAGAGGAAAATAATAATAATAATACTCCAGACAATTACGCAGATTGTGTGACCCCAAACTAAGCAGTAAGCTTGTACTATGGGTATCACACAACGAACTCTGGGGAAGTTCCCAGTAACACCCAGACTCCAAGCCAATTTAGAAAAGTTTGTTTCCTAAATTGACCTGACCGGGGATCGAACCCGGGACCCTAGCTTAGAAAGCAGATGCATATGCCACTGCCACTGGCCAACGGGCCTGTCAATGTCAGTCAAAATGTTGCCATATTTCAATATTTAAATATTTTTATGTCCCGGACACATACTAAATAATGTTGTATCTTTACATTTCGCACACCTAGATCTAAACAGCGATTAACTCAAAAAAGTACTTTTTTCAGAAAAGGCGAAAAACTAATTACCTTATCCCAGTACACTGGAGGACTTTTCTGTAATGATATATGCTTTTTAAATACAGACAAAAGACAAATGTTATAGGAATCTTGTGTTTTAATCTAATTATTGGTGCTGAAAATTGGATTTTTGTACTTATTTCCGTATTGCTTAACAAATGTATGTATATTTTTTTGTTATTTGGAATTGAACCTGTATTGGTGAATTTAGTTGTCAGTTGGCTCTCTTTTGAAGAATTAATATAAACTTAAATGTAACAGCATTTTAAATTTATTTATAATAGACCAACCCGTAGAAGGGGTCTGTGACCAACAGTAGAGGTATATTGGCTGATGAATTAGCAAGAAAACACACTCAAATCAAAAATTATTTTTTATTAATAATCAATAATATATTATAGTAATACGTTGTTCTAAAAATAGAAATGACAGCCTCTTATGTCCCTTAATTATGTACTTCAAGTAAAATTATCTTATGAAATATATAGTAACACAACATAAAAAAATATAGGAACCTTCCGTTCTATGAAAAACAATTTTAAATGCACATCTAAAATCACATTTCACTTATATTTAAATATGACATTTCTCTATTAAGAATTGATAGATATTAATAAGGTCATTATTACAGAACTGAACTAGGGACTTTGTTCAAACTCAAGAGCAGTTTCAATATTGTCCATAACCGAATTCTGAGGTCAACCAATCTTAGCAATAATACTGTTGTATACTATAGACATGACAATATCTACAAACATAGTCTTAATTTTTATCTTGTAGTTTTTTTTATGTTGCAAGGTAAAAATAGAAAAACCTTATATGAGTATGCTGAACATAGCAGAATATGTTGTTAATTGCACACTTTACAAGAGAAATAATCAACTTCAAGCTTATGAATATTATTTAAATACTAATAATGGCGCTTTGAGATCATCATTATTGAAAATCACAATTATTTAAACTGTATAACTTTATATAATAAACTGAACAATTCTAGTTTTTCACGAGATTACAAACAAATATTACTAAAAAAATGGTTCTTTTGAAAAATCGGAACCAGTTTCAGTAATATTTGTTTAGTAATCATGATAGTTAAGAATGTGTTTGCATTTTTAATAAAGGAGTCAATTATTATTATCGCTTAAAACGTTTTTATAATAAACATCATAATAAGATTTTGGTATGACGTTCTTATCAATCAATTCGCGTATGTCTTTTTTCTTTGCATCAGACAATGCAATTTTCTCAGTGTATGCTTGTGTTAAACCAATAGAAAATATCGATTGATCTATGGTTGATCCGGATCCTCTTACACGGAGATTTCTTTTTCGCACACAAGCTTTCTTATATGTTTCCTCTGTAAATGATGATTTATAGAAAAACGCTTCAGGGTGTTCTTTTTCGACCTTGAGAACCTTAATGTCGTGCCACTTGATTTGATTTCTCTCCTCGTCTATATTGAAATTTGTACCCCACGATTCTTGCAAAGCTTTGACGTCATAAAACTTATCGTGCGTCATTTCTAAGACTGTGTAAGGTTTTCCAGTCTTTTTTGCTGTACCTATCAAAGTTTTATATTGCTCTGGTATATAGATTGGACTCGACTGCAAGTATCTTTTAATTTGTTTTTCAATGACACTATGAACGTTGTCACCTTCATTCTGTGAGTGCCCACGTATTAAAAACTTGTGAGTAATAGAATTGACTCTCGAGCTGTTAACAGCGTAAGCATAGACAGACAACAGAAACTTATTTTTTTGTTGACCACCACAATTGTCCGAGTAGAAAATTATGTTAATTTCTTTATTACAATTTTTATCTACCTGAGCTTTAACATAGTCGAGTATGCAGCTGCCGATTTCAACAGCTCCTCTCTTTCCTTCAGTTTCATCCCAAAAATAGCATACAACTTCTTTTGCCCTTAAATCGCTGATAGTAAAATTGAGGCAGTTGATCTTGGATTTATAGAAAAATAGGGATATTTGTCCCTTTGGAATCTGCAATACGGCCTGCAAATCATAAACTGCTACGATAGTACCATCGGTCCTACTTTTGTCATTTTCTTTTTCTGTTCTTGCCAAAGCTTTTTCTTTCAGATGCTGTTCATATTCTTGGCTTAACTTGCATTTCTCTTCTACGTCTGAGTTCTTGTACCTTTCGCACAGATCACATTGATCTTTCTTTGGTACGAAGAAAGAAATGTTGAACTCGGTGTTGAATATCCTGTTGAATGTGGAAGATGTCGCAAAAGCTAGACCATCCTTTTCACGAAGTTGTTTATAATCTCTGTAGATATCGGCCAATGATTTATCACTTGAAATAAATTCTCTTGTTGTTTGAGCTCTTAAGTAGTGAGATTCAATCCTTGGAATAGAATTTATAAAATCTATAACGCTCTGTTTAATTTGTGGATCAATAGTTGGTTGATGGCCATGTTTTCCTCTCAAATCATCTTGTATGACTCACGATTCCAACTTCTTGGAAAGCGCCGTTTGTATCGCTTTATAACTAAAGTCAAGAGTGGATTTGAAAAACGGTTTGCATACCCTAATTTTGGATCCATTAACCTCAAAATAAAAGGCGGTGTTAAGAGCTCTAAAATCTTGTGTGCTCGAGTATCGATATTTAGGCTTTATTTTTTGTGAGTGTCGTACCACAAATTCTCTCTGCCTTTCAAGATTGCCGAGTCCCCAAAATGCATCAAAAAGCTGTTGCCTTGACATTAAATCGATCTTTTCTTTACATTTTAGCCGACATTTTTCTCCACATGGGGGTCCAACTTTTCTCTCTGACACTTGTATCTTCGATTTCGACAAAGACTGGTAGGCTTTACCAGAATTTCTCAGCACCTTTGCAACTTTCGATTTCCACATCATTGGTTTTCGTACTCTTTTTTTACCCTTTTTTTCGTACATGGGCTCTTGGGCATTAATTTCAGCAACCATAGCATTTTGATGGACAAGTTGTACATGTTCATTGTCATCTTCAGTGTCCGACGAGCTGCTAGAACTTGATGAACTCTTAGAGCTTGTTGAACTGCTGGTGCTGGACGAAGACAACGTTGAACTAGTAGGTACGACTTTAGATGATGTCTTACATTTATGAATCAATCGGAAATTTGGATCCTTATCGGAGTCGTCAATGTCGCTTTCGTCACTTCGGATTGGTGAAATGTAATAACTTAGCGTATCAGTCTCTTGTTGTTTAGATGTGCTCGGAATAGATTTATTAACCATGGTTAAGGCGGCATGAGTTTCCTTAGATGAGTTTTCATCACTTGATGACATCTTGAGGTAATTTTCTACCTGTTGCCCATTTGCTAGTACCGCCTCTTTCTGTGTTATTTGTTCAATCACAGAAAGTTCTAAACTAGACTCCTGTTCCAAAAGTCTAGTATCTGGTTGCATATTTTCATATGGAGTAAGTAAGCAAGGGCTGATGTTTTCTTTGTCCCTTTCTTCTACCATATTTACTAAAAACCGTCCACGATTCATTCTTTTTCTGAAAGAGAAAATGTGAATTTTACTAACCATAGGGTCCGGTAGCCACATCGATTTAATAAGTCACCGATGTAACGCGTTCGATCTCATGAGTTTCGATGTAGTGAAACTTGATGAGGCGCAGCCCATCTAAAGAGCTCTAACTTAAAAACTGTTCGGTAGAAACACAACAAGCTGAGTAATTGCTAGGATGAAAATAAAATATATATGAATATAAAAAGACTCCAATTATTACTAGCAAAGAAGTTCAATTCCATATGTTTTTTTTTAAAGAAACGTGTGTTAAAAAAATGACATCAAAACAGACTTAACTACAAATTCAAAAAATTTTCAACAACATGGTAACAATTCTAAATAAAAACAAAAACTTTACTCACCTTGTTTTCAACACTGGTTCAACTCAAAATGTAGCATTAATTTACTCAGCACTAACCATCAAAATGGCGACAACTTGAAATAATATTGCTAAAATTTCCTGGTTGAACCCAATAACACGAAATCAACTCAAAATAACTCTAATCTGTTTACGAAGGGTATGTGCGTTCCGCTTGTAATACCGACTGTAACTAGCGATGTCCCAGTTTTGGTGGGGGAGGAGCGGGGCTTGCTCGTTCAACAAAAGGGGCTTCTAGCATCATCTAGCGTTGAGTAGTGGAACTATTTTTGAATCTGTTTTATTGGTCGCTAGGTAGTAAGTCATGGAATTCGATGGTATGCATAACTAAAAAATTGAGATTTTTGAATTAGCTCTCTTTAGATCTAGATGTGCGATTTATGGTATGTATACACATTAAAAAAAGGAATTGTCTGTTCATGATTGCGAAATGAAGGCTTTTTTAAGCTTATGTAGTTATTTGTACGTAACCGAAACCTAAACACGCTTTTTTAAAATGTTTGCTTGTCTGTCTGTTTGATTGTTCGGGTTAATCTCCGAAACGGCTGAACCGATTTTGGTAGGACTTTTATTGGCAGGTAGAGGACTTCTCAGTGTAATCTAGGGTACTTCTTATACTGGAAAAATGTCAAATTTAACGCGGGTGGAAGCGCGAGACACAGCTAGTATTTTAATAAGAAAGGAAAGGTTACTATAATTTTGGTGCGAGTAATGATTAATGATATGTGACGGTTGACAAATACCTGGAGAATTGTCATCCTAGTCACATTTTCTGGTATACAAGTGTATATACGAGAGAGTAATAGAGTAACGAGATTGTCTGAAGGGCACTCTAAAATCAATTATTTTGAGAGAGTGTTCTTATTTCTATATTTCTGTTTTGAAACTTCGATTATTATCATCGTAACAGATAGATCCCTCTATAGATGATTGAATGAAATATTCTTGTGTCTCATACAGTGTTAATTAAATTTATTTAGAATATTTTCAGTTAATACATGCAGTAGAATGCTATTATTAAATGGCGCTGTTAAAAGTTTGCACGTGAAAATGCACATGTAGAAAAGATAATTTCCAGATTATATTCGTATAGTCTACTCAATGAAATTGAATTTTTTTTAAAATAAATAATCTTTTTTGTTATTCAGCATTGTTTGAGACATACCTCAAGAAGTCTATGAAAGTTATTTTTTTTTAACCATTAGTAGCGTTTACTTTCAAGGTTTCATGCCCAAAGTGTGCTAGCTGGGCCTTATTACTAAGCCTACGTAGTCTCCGTTTGTCCGTCTGTCAATCTGCCCGTCCTGCCTTAAAGGACTGTATCTTTTGAACTGTTGTTAAAATTGTCACAGAATATGATATAATATTGTGGTGGATATGCTAACAATTAAAATAAAACAAAAACTGATAAATTAGGAGGAATCCCCATACATTAAATATGTTTTTTCAACATTTTCTGTTTTTTTTTTCTGTAGTAAAAACGCTAATACATACAAGCATTACATTTAATACAGTTGTAGGGCAAGCTTGAACTAAAACAATAAATAAAATAAAACTAGTCAAGTGTGAGTTGGGTTCGCGCTAAGGATCAGGACGTAGAGTTGAATTAAAATTCAACGAAAAAGAAAACAGATTTTTTTGGTAAATATATATCACAAATGTATTGTGTGGTGTGGACTTCACTTGGCTGTTTTCTTTTTCATAATAAAATATCTCGGAAAAATATGTCTTCTATTACAAAAATTAACGAAAATGCCTAAGAACAATTTACTTAATGTAATAAATCCTATTTACCTAAGAAAAATTTATTGGACGTTTATAATAATTAAGAAATTATTACTCAACGGGTTCGCTCACGTGGAAGTTGTAACGTTTCAGAAGTTATAATCTTTCACAATTTTAATTTCCTTTGTCTTTAATTATATTTATTTCGTCGATTTTGTGTCCAGGAAAGTTTTGAAGTTTTAATGCTTCAGTCCACATTTTGTAAAATGCTTTCACAAAAACAAATAGAATAGTTAAAATAAATAGTGATAGACTACATTATATACCTACAGAAAATAACGAACGTGCCATATAAACGATTTTTGTATTCGTTTTGAAATGAGCGAACAACATAACGTGTTTTCCAGATTTGTTTAATACTCCAGCACTCTCTTCACAGATACACATAATACGGTTATGGTTTTGCTCTCGTGATAAAATTCAGCATATTAGAAACTTCCTTTACCGTATTACGTAAAATGAAATACACGAACGTTAGTCGACAGTAAAACAGAACCTATAAATACGAATACATACGTATGTATGTATGTATGCATACATAAATACATACGTATGTATGTATGTATGCATACATACATACATACATAACTGTAACTGGTGAAATATGTTCGTTACATAGACGTATCAATATGCCGAGTTTCAAGTTTGTACGTCTCGTAGTTTCTAAGTAAACTGATTGTGACAGACCGAATGAGTGAGTGAAAAGCGTTCCGTTTCTCCTTTTGTTAACTTCAAAAAAAATTTTAATTTAGAAGTATTTTACCTTATGTCCATTCATACATTGAAAGGTAGTATGAGTGGTATGATATGTGACGGTACAGTGGTAAACTGCTTATTGTACGCTAACGATGCTGTGCTTATAGCACCAGCAGAAGCAAAGTTGCAGACGCTAGTCACGTGCATGAAAGAATGTGAAATGAAAGGATTGAATATGAATGTCAACAAAACTAAGGTTCTGGTGTTTAAAAGGGAAGCGATACAGACGAAATATGGGATTTAGGTACATGGAAAATGTCTAGAACAAGTGCATGAAATTGTATATAATAATGGAAGATATGAGTTGGATGTGGAGACACGGGTGGCAGCTGGCAATTAAGTGAACGGTGCTCTGTCCGCATTTACTAATCCAGTGTGAGACAGTGTGAAAGTATCAAACACAGGATCTACAATTTGGGGTTGGTACAACTTTATTGTACGGTAGCTAGGCCTGGATATGCCCGAAATCGATTGAAAGTATGATAAATGCAGTAGAAATGCAATCTCTTAGAAATATGTGCTATGTCACCCTTGTGGACAGGATAAACAATAAAGAGATAATATGCAGTATGACAGGGTTGCACGACAGTGTTATTATAAAAATGAAGAAAGGAATGCTTAGACGTTTGGGGCACATAGAAAGAATGAGTGATGAAAGACTGACGAAGAAGAGCTACAGAGCGAAGGCGAGTGGTAAAAGAAGCCAAGGAAGACCAAAGGTGACTTATGAAGATCTAATAGCAAGAGTGTTAGCCGACGGAAATGTCAAAAGCACTCGCATACTTAGGCAAACATATGTGAGAATGATGACATTCGAGGAAGGGGAAAAGTATGTAAGGACCGTGACGCTTGGTGCTCCGACCTCTCTGACTACCCCGTTGGGGATACAGCGTGAAGATATTTTATGTATGAATGTACATGCATACATACATATCTGCATGCTGCATGCATCTTCACGCTGTATCTTCAACGGGGTAATCAAAAAGGACGGAGCGCCGTGCGTCACGGTCCTTAAATACTTTTTCGCTTCCTCGAATCTCATCGTTCTCCTCACATACACATCCACAAGCTGTATCTTTAACAGGTTAGTCAGAGAGGACGAAGCATTAAGTGTAGCGGTCCTTACGTAGTTCTTTCGCATTCTCAAATCTCATCATTCTACTCACGCGTTTTCGCCTAAGTTTGTGAGTGAGAATAAGCGAGGGAAAAATAATATTGTGTGGCTAAAAAAATAAATACGTATAAATATCCCGAGGAATAACAGGTCCATTGCGGATAGGCATAGGTAAAAATCTGTGGCTACCCACAATCAGTTTTCAAACTATCTACAAGATTTGCTAAACGATTACCGTTATACAGCAAAAGCTTAGACCAACTGCTTAACGTGTCTACCGAAGCACGAAGATGCTGCATATACCATTAAATCCACTAAGTGACTGTACCTAACGTATTTACCTTTGGCGATTGGATCAAACACCGAAGCATCAAAACCTGATAGAAAAATTGTAACTGTGACAGCTTCCATGGATTCCGCTACCTTCCAATTCTCATAAAAGAGAGAAGAACCGAACCAGCAACGTCACGGTTGAATCGAAACTGCGTTAGAGCCAGTTTCGAGAAGACGATTACAAATATTGCTCGTGTAATAATATAGGATACCTGGGTGACCACCTTTGCTCGGTGTCCTATCAAAAGAAAAGGCTGACCACATTGCAAGTTTTCAAGTACAAGAGAGAAGAACCCGTGCACTCCGGTGTGATAGACCTATGCTTTAGTTATTGTGCTATTGGCAAGGTAAATTCCGTTGCGAAATTAGAGTAATTTAAAACTTTTAAGCGAAGTTTTAAGTATGTGAAAACACGAAGAAAACGATTTTATCCAGAATTGAGAAATAGCTAGATCGATTTTTTGTCCCCATCAACCCCAATATTATAAATTTCATCGAATTCGTTAGAGCCGTTTTCGAGAACGGGACTAGAAATTCAAAACAAATTTTGAAATAAATATATATGAACAAATTTTGCTCGTATAATAATATAGAATATATTATATAATAAATAACTTTATGTAGTGAATACCTTTCAACAGTTTCGTTTCGTTTATATGGAAATATGCAGCATTTGACAGTAGCTCCAGTGAATGTCGAAGTAATTTACAGTAATAGAGGTAAAATTCGTTTCAGAGAAAGGCTACTTGTGGAACTAGGGTATTTGAAGGCGAGCGGTGTGAATTTTACAGCGGGTTATTAAACCATTGAGACGTAGGGGTGGTAACGAATTGGAACTGCTACGTTGAAGTATGACACTAACATTTCGTTATAGTTAGTTTTACTACATTTGATCAATCTGTAACACTATAGAGCGCTTATGACGATTATAGTACAACGTTTAACCTTTGGACTTCGTAAGAGCAAAGTTCCTGCTTATTTACAAAATGAATTTTCTTAAATAATTTCAGGTCTTGATGTGTTGTAATGCAAGATAAGCCACTTGTAAGATTAGAACTAAGAATTGGTTGATAGTGGACGTTCCCAATCGTCTAAAGGTAATATAGAATGCTCCTCGTCAGTCCTTGTTGGAATCTTAATAGATAAGGCGTAGACATAAAAGGATCCTTAGTTTGCGAACGCAACGTGATAGTCCCTTTGAAATTAATGAAGAAATCGAGTGAGTGCATGAGTGAATGAGTGTTCTATACGTTACCCATTGCCAACCGTAAAGCAAACTTTGTTGAAAATATAAGTAACTACATATATTTTCATATTAAAATAAAATCTAATACATGTACATATATACATTTTTTTGTAATCAACTGATTTGTTTTCATAGAGCAATCTGTAAATGAACATATTTTTTTTGAAGCTTTCATTTACGAGGGGAGGTCAATAAAAAGTGAAAATGCGGTACAAACTTTTTGGAAGTTAAACAAGTAAATACTAGCTGGCTAAGCTGGAGTAACTTATCTGATAGATGCATGATAGATATCACAAAAAATAAACTTTTGTGTTTTAAAAATTCGTTAGAAGTAGTCTGATTGTTGTTCGTTGTAGTGCGTTTAGGCAAAATGGAAAAAATTTGATTACTTACGCTTGGTTATTAGATATCTATGCTTGAAACATTTACTACGGAACAAGTCAATCAAGACTGGGGTAAATGCTCAGCCATGTTCATAGTTGCACGTTGGTGTACCGAATTTAAAAGTGGAAAGACATCTACCAAAGATAACCTTCGCTCGGGACGCCTTGTGACAGCTATTAACAAATAAATAGCTAAAAAATTTGTAAAAATTGTTTAACCAGATTGTTGTGTCACCATACGCTTTATTGCTGAAGAAACAAGAATTTCGATAGTATGGAGAATATTTGACTTAAGCGCTTGGGGATGAAAAGAATATCCGCGCGTTGAGTACCTAGAATGCTACCGGTGAGCAAAAACTAATCAGACCAAATATTTCTCGACACTTTTTGGAACAGTCCTGATCATTTTTCGGCTAGATTTAGAATAATCGACGAAATATGGCTTCACTATTACGACTCCGAAACGAAATTACAGTCTATGACTTGGTTTACCATCACCTTCAATTTCTAAAAAATTCACGATGAGGCCTTCTACCGGTAAGATGATGGGCGCTCTATTTTTTGTGATAGTCAAAAAGCATCAACGATTGAATATATGGATCATATAGCTATGATTACAAGCGCGTTATACGCAGAACAAATAAAAAATTGCGCAACAAAATCCGTGAAAACCGGCGAATTGTCTTATTTCATCATAATAACGCTCTATAGCTCACAAGTCCGCCGTTGCGATGATTATATTCCGAAATCCGCTGCCTTTGAAATGCTGCAAACATCCTCAATATTCATCAGATCTTGACTCAAGTCATTCCTATTTAGTTCCGAGGTAAGAAGTATCTGAGAGGACAGTGATCTGAAGATGATGAAGCACTGTCACAGGAATTTCCAAGTACTCAAGATGAAGAGTTCTTTAAGAATGAAATTTTAAGCTTAGAATGAAGGTATTTCACTAAAATGTGACTAATGACAAATAAAACAACATTTAATAAAAGTTACTTGCCATATACCTATTTTCACTATTTATTGAATGCTCTAGTATATTGTCATACCATTAGAGAGATCCATAGAATCTTTGAATTACATAATTTCATTTTGTATAGAAGTATTTTATACATATCTATATTTGATTATATTAGCTATGTGATTTATAGATTACAATGTATACATATTATATATTAATGTAACGTAGAAAAAATATGCAGATTGCAAATATTTGCAAGTAAAATAATTACAATTTACTGGTTGTAAGTCTCTAGCACTTACAATCAGTAAGTTGTAATTATTTTACATACAAAATTGTAAAATGATGATAAATATCAATTGTAATTTAAGACGTCCTTGGACAAAAATATTTTCAATTTCAATTATTAGAGATTATTGTACAGGTAGGTATCATGGTGGTATTAAAAATGTAGCCTAAAATTAATATCAAAGTAATGGAACATACGAGTCATTTGTTTTTTTTGTAGTACTCTTTTAAAAAAATTTAAATTAAACATAACCATAAATTATATTGTATTCATAGGAAAAAACACGAAAGAGTTAAAGAACTGTGGTTATAGTTTTTCTCTATAAGTACATTAAGTTATTTGAGGAGAGTAAACCGAGAAAAAAACGTCACTCTCACCGTTAACTTGCCCCATATTAACTCGCGGCTGCATTACGGTTGCCAACACGCACGCATAGCACAGTACAAGTAAGCGCTTAGTTCTGCGCGCGCTATAAAAAATGTGCGTAATGCGTATGATCGCTACTGTCGGGGTGGTCACCCCGACGCCACAATTCCTTTTTCTATGCAATGAGTATGAAAGTTTTGTATGCACACATGTTTTTCAGAGTTGAGTTACATTGTTTGATATCATCTTTGTGTAATACAAAGCATTAACCCTGAATTATTTGTAAAGGATAGTGAGGTTTCATATCATCAAATGCAATTAATTTTACTAAGTATTAAAAGCAATTTCATGATTGTTATTTTTTGTAGTATGTAAGATGTCACGATAAAACTATAATTAGCTATCGTTCACAGTATATTGAGTCATTATTATTATACTTTAATAAATAAAAGATATAGAGAACTTGATGTAAGTTATTAGCCTGAAAAGTAATATTACGCTATTGTATAAGTGACAGTGTTATTGTAAAAATAAAGAAAGGAATGCTTAGATGGTTCGGGCACTTGGAAAGAATGAGTGATGAAAGACTGACGAAGAAAATCTACAGAGCGAAAGTGAGTGGTAAAAGAAGCCAAGGAAGACCAAGGCTGACTTATGAAGATCAAATAGCCAGAGTGTTAGCAGACGGAAATGTCAAAAGCACTCGCATACCTAGGCGAAAATGTGTGAAGAGAATGATGAGTTTTGAGGAAGTGAAAGATGTGTGTAAGGACCGCGACTCCTGGCACCCCGTCCTCTCTGACTACCCCGTTGGGGATACAGCGTGAAGATATGTATGTATGTATAAGTGACATCCTGATGCAAGCTGACATCAATCACATAACGATTTTTAAAAGATTTTTAGATAAATGGCATCAATTGTATATAATTGTTAACTTTGTTAAGGGCTCTTTAATACAAAGAATCGATAATACTAATAGTCTCACTATAAAAAGAGCAGAAAAATATTGTATTGTGATACTGATAATATTTATACGTTTCAGATTTTTTTTCCACGCAAACTCTGAAAACTTGTGTATCATAAACACATTACCATAGGATTAATTATCTAAGTGTTCGAAATAACGTAGCATTAATAATAACTAGTATGGAGGATTGGGATAGCAAGAACGGGCTAATTAACTTAACAAGTTCCGCACATCTCATCGGAGTAATACATTAGCTGAATTAAGTGAGTTACTCACATTACGACACTGCTCTTAGGTACGACGCATGCATATAGACTATTTCCTTGTATTTAGCAGATTAATATTTGGTTGGGAATTTCAAAGAAAACTACGAAATGTTAATGTAAATAATTTTTTAGTGAGTAGTAGGAAAATGAGTTATGGTACAAAATAGCACCTGCTGTATAGTTCGAGTTATTTTATTTTAATACATAAATTAGAAAATGTGTTTGTCAAACGTAATTTGTTCTACATTATTCTTGTTCTACAAATGACAAATGTCGATGATTAAATAATTTTTATAATATCCATATGATTACTTATTACATTTTTCTTTCATACTCGTCAAGAGTAAAACTCTAAGAGCATTACAAAATATGTAAATATTAATGATATCACAAACTCCGTATAAAAAGAGTTGATGTTTTCTCCCACATTATACAAATTACTTCGTAATATATTCAAATATTCTGTACAATAATGAAGATGACGACTCGACCGCTCTATGGGGCGGGTTTATAAATTTGCTGAACTTTATGAAACTTATACTTTCTAATAAATTTCAATAATGTCGTTACGTCGGAATCAAAAAACATTTCACCGAATAAAATTTTGATTTTCTGTCCAAAATTGGGTGTATACAGATTTTACATAAAATATTAACGAGGAGTTGAGAGGACCGGAAGGAACAAAAGATTATGCTGACCCTTTGTTATCGATGCTTTTTTCAAACGTACACACAGGGTTAATATGAATAATTAAAACGTTTCTTTCGTGAAATGGGTCGTAAATATCTTCCAAGTAAGTTCGTTATTCGGTACGTTTGATTTTTCTTTCGATATTATAACATTACTTTTTTGAATTACATATTATCTTATCCTATACCTTTTTAGTAAGTTTATTAACAAAAAAATACATACATATGTTAATAATTACAAACTAACTACAAATTATCTTCAATAATAAACTTCCTCAAAGCTGCCGCTTAGAAAGCTGTCATTGCTTAAGGTGACCAGCAGACTGCCAACATTACTTCTTTGAATAGCCATATTATCTTAAATTAAGATATGTACTACTGTACAAAATAATAATTTCCTTAAAAAATAAAAGCCTGTCTGCCTGTTCGTTTGTCCGTCAGTCTGTCTGTAGGGTACAGTCGATTTATTCAGTCATCTTTTTGTTACAAACACATATTTGTAAATTGGTGATCCAGCACAAACCTAGAAATTTACAACATTAAAATGAACTTTTAATTTTTTTTAATCAAAAACGTTAACCAAACCGAAAGTGCTACCGCAAATCTTAGTTAATTCGTGTCCGAAACAATACTCGTATAATCGGTTTTAACATTTCGACCTGCGTAGTGTATTTAAGATAGCAAATAGACGGTACCTAGTAAGAAAATAATAGAATGTACGGAATGTTATTAGTGCGCAAGAGTGTAATGGATAAGAAAAAACACGACGTAGTCAAAATCAAGGTCAAATCAATTTATTCAAGTAAACCCAATTACATGGTATTTTTGGATGTCAAATCTACTTAAGTTTGGTTCAAAGAGAAGAGAAAATAAAACCTGGACATTGAGAAGAACCGACAAGAAACTCGGCCAGGTATAATTTTTCCAACATCATATTAAAATACAATATTCAGAGAGCCAGTAAATGCATATGCAGAGAAGATCATTTCCAGACTATTGTTTTATCTTCAACGGAACCATTTATCCTATAGTATGATTGTCTAATCAATGTACGTTTTATAACTAATATAGCATAATAACTGATATATATAATAAGAGATAAAGACATGTAAATGATAGAATAAGTACACGAAATAAAAAAGTAGACTAGAAAAGGGAAATAAATAAATAAGAGTGGACTAGGAGATATCGGGAGTCTAAAAATTATTGTTGTAGCATAATGTAATTAATTAAGAATGTCTTTGAATAAATAGGTAAAAAAAGACTAAAAAAATTACGGTATTAGGTAATAATTGGTTCATTGCCATTGTAAACAAGAAATACCAGCTGTGTCACTGTACGTAAGGTTACAATTTTTGGGTTAAAAGTTAGCCTAGACTACTCTCTAAAAAGTTCTACACCTGCCAATGAAAGTTTCATCAAAATCAGTTAAGCTGTTTTGGAAATTAGCTAGTACAAACAAACAAATAAACAGACAGACAAACATTTAATAAACGCGTATCTAGGTTTTGATAACGTAAACAACTATATGAGCTTAAGAAAAAGCTTTCATTTCGTAATCACAGATAGACACTTCAGTTTTATTTCTAGAATGACCTGGGAGAGAAGGAATAATATAGGATGTTCCATCTCTCCGCACAGGTCTTAAAAATCGATCAAGGTACAGGACAATAATAGAACTTAAATAGACGATGAGCTGGTTATTGCCATCTGTAACCCCAAACATTTAGTTCTAGAAGTGCAATGAAGGTGGGATTTATTGCTCGTTGATGCTCTGTACACCACGAAAGTTGTACTTTAAAATAATCATTTTATTGATTCTACTTGCTCAATTAATAATTCTACACTCTCTGGCTATAGGTAAGCTTTATCCACGTCTACAGTTTTATGCATGATATATTTGTGTTAGGTAATAATAATTACCGACCGTAAAATTTGTTTTTGTATCACAAAATTGTGCCAGTAATCATAATAGATTCTTTATGTAGGAAAATCCATATTAATAAGTGTCCCTGACTAGGGATTAGGCAGTAGCTACGTTAAAATTACCTTTAGTTCAAGTGACGTTTCGTGTCTCCGTTTGTGCGTGTTGTATAATGGACTGGTTTCTTGTTAACGACATGTGAATGCGTCCGGGTGTTTTATACATATACTACTCTGTCAAGGAAGTACCGGGAAAAGATCAATAATACACGAAATATTAGTTATTCATCCAAATTTATTTTATCACCTTCAAAGTATGCTCCTTCAGAAACGATACACTTACGCCAACGAATAATCCAATCATCAAAACATTTTTTAAACGCTTTTTCCGGAATTGAGTTCAGTGCTCGCTGCGAATTCTCCTTTATGTCTTCTACCGAATGAAAACGGGTGCCACAAAGTGGTAATTTGAGTTTAGGAAAAAGAAAGAAGTCGGCTGGAGCCATATCTGGTGAATGAGGTGGTTGCTCGATGGTATTTGTTGAGTTTTTGGTCAAAAATTCGTTCACAATGATGGCCTCGTGTGAAGGCGCATTATCGTGGTGCAAAATCCAAGAATTTTCTTTCCACAAATCTGGCCTTTTTCGTCGAATTTGCTCTCTTAAACGCCGCATAACGCCCAAATAATATTCTTTATTTACCGTTTGACCCTTTCGGCAAGAATTCCGAGTGCACAACACCGCGATAGTTAAAGAAAACAGTCAACATTACTTTGACTTTTGATCGACTTTGGCGTGGTTTTTTCGGTTTCGGTTCAGTTGGAAGGCGCCACTCCGAAGCTTGTTGACTAGTTTGCATGTCAAACTCGTAAACCCACGTCTCGTTACCAGTAACAATGCGTTTCATGAATGTTGGATCGGAATTGACTCGTTCTAGCATGTCCTCAGCGACTCTTATGCGATTGTGTTTTTGAAGAAAATTCAGGTCTTTTGGGTCTAGCCGAGCGGCAACATGTGTCATACCCAAGTAAATATTTAAAATGGTACGGATCGGCTCGTGAGACACAGAAAGTTCGGAGGCTATCTCTCTCAAACTTTAATGTGCATTTTCAGTCACTATTTCCTTCACTTTTGCGATGTTAACTTCAGTTGCAGACGTTGATCGCCTACCAAAGCGAGGCAAATCTTCCATCACATCTCGATCGCTTTTGAACGCTTTGTACCACTCATAAGTACGTGTTTTTGATAAAGTCGATTCACCGTAAGCTTTCTGTAACATTTTCAGTGACTCCGAACATGAAATTCCATTGGCGATGCAAAATTTAAGACAAACTCTTTGTTCGATGTTTTTGTCCATTATGAAATTCGCAATACACACTAGAATGATATAACTAAAAACAGCACTGTATTTAATCAGGAAAACAGTTGTGTCAATCTAACAACAACAAAAAAAAAACAAAAAATTAAATTTGGAACCATAAACAAATCATCCATTCCTTATACTTTCTTGACTGAATGTATATGTTTATATAACTACATAATATAGGTATGGTTTATGTTTCAAAGCTATTTAATGTAGTAAGGGGCGTTAATGCCTTTGAAAACTTAGGACGTATGCATAAAAAATTAAATACGAATCAGTTGAATCTGAACCATTGTACAGGATTTTATACAGAGTTGCGGTTTGTGTTGTAGGTGACTATATTTGCTCAAATTTGCGTTCCGTACTATCAGTTGTTATCAAATGCAAACTAAAATACTTTTATTTACAAAAAATTTAAAATAATGTAGCTCTGATAATTTCCGTTTAATTTGCAATTCTTTGTATATTTTTTTAAAGATTTTCTGTGCTTTTTTAAATACCTGTTAAAAACGTAACATAAAAAATAACGTATCTATTATCTGTACATTTTTAGTGAATTCATGTTTGTACGAGATTTCATTTGACAACTCTACACGACGATCTCAAACATTATTTTATTTTATTTATCATTTAACCTTCAAAACGTAATTCCCAAACAAAAAAAAAGTTTCGAGCTTCAATTTTATATTCGGAGCACCAACTAAATATAAACTTCAAATAAAAGCGGCCAGACCATGCATGAAGCGTTTGTAGTCGGTATGAGCAATATTAATAAGTTTATATTTCATAGTGTTATTGTAAAAATGAAGAAACGAATGCTTAGATGGTTCGGGCACTTGGAAAGAATGAGTGATGAAAGAATGACGAAGAAAATATACAGAGCGAAAGTGAGTGGTAAAAGAAGGCAAGGAAGACCAAGGCTGACTTATGAAGATCAAATAGCCAGAGTGTTAGCAGACGGAAATGTCAAAAGCACTCGCATACCTAGGCGAAAATGTGTGAGGAGAATGATGAAATTTGAGGAAGCGAAAGAGGTGTGTAAGGACCGCGACTCCTGGCGCTCCGTCCTTTCTGACTACCCCGTTGGGGATCCAGCGTGAAGTTATGTTATGTTATGTTATATTTCTTAGTAGGTACTTACACGTTTCTCTAACTCTGTAAAAATGAAGTTATTTCGGCGGTACATCTCAAGCTGAACAATGTATTATATTTAAATCTATTTTTGATAAGAGCGTTTTTTAAGTTCTACTGCCTTGAATTTTTTCAGAATATTCCATTCCACAGTTAAAAGTTAGACGAAGAGGGAGGACACTTTTAATGACTTTAGAAATGCATATCTGCCGAACATCATTTTGAAATCTAATAATATATGTATATATTTTAATTTAAAAAATAAAAATCAGACTTACATAATATCATTATTGAAAACCATAATCAAGTATCCATCCGATAATTAGTTCTCCTTATAATTCTCTTTCAACATAATTCACTAACCAGCTTAATTTTAATTATTAATAAAATTATTTACTAAGTACATTACTATAAATAAAATAACTACAACCAGTATTACAAGATAAGCATCTTTCAAATATTCATAAATCTTGATGTAAAGGACATGAAAAGATTACATTTGGAAAAATCTCGGGACTTGATAATGCATATGTCCCGGGATACGACACCATTTAAATTTGGAAAATCTTGGTATTTCATGATACAAGATGTCCCGTTTAAGACAGAACCATATTAACGTTATTTACCATTGATTTGCTAACATGAATACTATTATCAATACTATAAGTATCTATTAATTTCACAAAGTATTAATTACTTTATTTGTTTTTACTGTACGTACTTAATGAAACCGAGTCAGTAACAAGAGCCATCCGTTTAGCCCGTGGTATAATTTTAAAGAGAAAAACTTTGAACGATAGAAGTGCTAAGACAGTGTTGTCTTAGTAATTTCAAAATCTTGTTGGAGTTCCGAGAAACTTCGCATTTGCCTCGGTTTGTGGGGAGGTGAGGGTAACGAGCTACCGACTTTGTAAGAAAGAATAAAACTTGAAGTTTACGTCTATCGCAGACGTCGTTTCGCGGTTTCTTCCGCATTGCACTGTCAATAATATGCGGGTGAAATTTAAAACAGAAAAAAATGACAAAAATAATGAGATATTTAATCTGTATTTATGAATTATTTACACAGTATTTTATTACTCAGTGTACTAAAAATACATGGCATATCCAAGTCGTTTCCAACTACTGAATTAATATGGCAAAGTTTATGTAATTAGCCGTCATCTTTTATGTAATAGATAATGATCGGTTGCTAGTCCATACCAGATAATTATAATAAGCTTTTGGTCGATATTACCACCTGCGCGGAAAATAAGTAGGTTGCACTTTCTATTTTTTTTGTCATTGTTCGAAATCAATTTTTAAGATATAAATTAGATATCAAATAACAAAATGCCACATGTCATTATTTTTGAAAAACGTATGATGACATTTCTAAATACATTGATATCACTTACATAATCATTGTTAAGGTGGGCAGAGTTTAATAAAGAAAATAAAAATCAGATATGGGAAATACCCGACTGACGGCATTGCACGTGTAAGTGCTAGGACTGCCACAATGTCTTATTTGATAGGTATCTAATAAATTTGAACGGAAGTTACGAAAACACATATAAATAATATGGATATAAACAACACGTTTAATATGATTAGTATGTTATTAGGTAATATGGTGTTAATGTAATAATTGACCGAATTTTATACACAATCATAATTGTTGTTAGTCAATAACGCACGAACACGCGGAACACTCATTTAGCACTCGATGTCACTCGTAGCTGCAAGTATGTACATCGAGTAAACGTCAGTTAACGACCCTAGTGGGACTGTTATGGTCTTTAAATAGCATGTGAATAAACGGGTGGCTACATGCGCCTTTTTTTTGGCGACGAGTACTACGTTTTATTTGTGGTTAATATATTTTCTGGGATTGTGGTGTGAATAATCTTGACGTAACTTAAAGCAGTAGGTATTTGGACTTACAGATAGCGGAACCAGGTAATGATAGATTACTAATCTATATACAATACAAGATTCATTACCATATTACCAACTGATTCATACAAGATTCATTACCAACTGTTAGGAAAAATTAATAGGTGGCACTTTCTATAACATTGTCTCATTGGTCTAACATCTAAATCAATATTGAACATATTATGTATAGTAGCTATTGATTTCGCAAATAAACAATAAGTAAATACGAATTATAAATTAAATAACAAAATGCCAATTTATATGTGCGTTTATACATTTGCGTGCGTTAGAAAGGGAACGAATGTTTAATATGTACATAAATATATTCGAACTGTACACGTATATATATCTACATTCCTACACGGTCTTTCGATATTCTTATTTAAATTAGGTATGCACAATTATTTCTTGTTTTTTAATTACGTTAAGTGTGCATAAAATATTTAAAAAAAAGGAATGTGTATGTCACAGTAGTCAGTCGTTTGCGCTTGTCACGTTCCTGCCGGCCACGTTCCCCCTCGCATAACTAATGGCTTATTTCGAATTTTTCCTCCAAGAACGAAGGAGAATGTTTGTCGTTCACCTTACTTTGTCATATCGGATTGTTCTCGTTTGTCTTTGTAGAGGATTTGTCACGGTAATTTTATTTCGAGATCAATTTAATTATGAAACATTTCATTCTACCGCGTATTTAAAGAAAGATATCAAATTTCATTTCGTTCGTTTTAATTCTAATCTACTTTCCTTGTATCTGTCATTTTTTTTTCTCCGGAACTCTGTTCATAACTTTTATGTCATTTGATTGCGATGTTTATTTATTTTTTGGTATTTACAAACATAACAGGAACGAATACATTTTTAATTTAAAAGTTATTTGAATGTACATATTTATATACTTTTCGGTTTCAGGTCAGTGCATGTGCTTTATAATACAAGGGGGTCGAATTCGATTCTCCTTCACGAAATGAATCATGCATAATGTTCTGAACTTGAAGTCTTGACTTGACGTGCTGAAAGCTTGAAGTCAGTGTGTTAATAAGTTATTACACTATGTTGTGTGACCTTCATATTCCTCTATTATATGTATTTCATATACATGTTTCATATTAGTTGACATCGTTACTTATGATATTCTATAATTTATAATTCCTGTAAATAAACAAGTAAATAAATACAATGAAAAGAAATAATTCCGTGGTTATTATAATACGTATTTACGATGCCTTTAAATGTAAGTTTAAATATAAAACTAATTTCAATTAATGTTATGTTTTTAATTTAATCTTAAGTAAGTAGCAATAGCTTCAGACCTTTGTTCTCTCAATTTCAATTGATTACTAACAACAAGATGGCGCATTTATTTTCGATTAATAGTTTCTACTTCTGTGACAAAAAGTAGGTATAGATCAATTATACCATAATAATGTTCATTTACATATTTCTTTACTCAGTGAAATATGTTTAATGATAAAGTGACATATGAAGTGAAATGATATCATAATATAAGAATATACAATATCATGGACGTTCATATTTGTATTGAAATCTGAGTTTTTATTTGAATAATCATAAATTTAGAATTCCACAACTTTTATGAAAGAGATATAAATTACACCTTTTGATGTTCAAACAGTATTTGAATTTTTATCATCAATATAAAAGCATACCTAATTTCTATACATATACATTTCTTATTTTTTCCATATTTGAAATTAGTCCTCATTTTGTAGTTAGAATTTTATTTACTTCTGATTAATAGACATAGCTTTAGGAAGCTTCAACTTTTTATATTAAGCAGATTTGTGATCTTAATTCCAAGCGTGAGTTGAAAGTTCAGCGTGGGTAGTAATCCTTTCCGATTCTGCCGCGACCCTCTCTTTGACAATAATCTTCTTAACTGTGATATTTTAAAAAGATAAAAATGAAAATATACAACATCATTTAATAATTTTTAGCTTTATTTCACACAACAACTGTTTAACCTCTTAATGAAGGATACTTCTGGACGTTCAAGGTCAGTGAGTTGCTTTGCATCAAAATAGGTGTGAACAGAGCTGTATAAAATGCATAATACATGGGATGAGACCGCAATACAGAGTAAATATACCCATGATCTTCGTCTTATTTCAACGAAGAGGCGATTATTGGGCCTTATCGTGAGCTCCTTATGTATGAAACTACACAGAAGACTTCGTACGATGTCGCAAATAGTTAATTTTACATGTTTCTACTCAAAAGCGTCTCTAATTTTAGTACCAGGCATAAGGTATATTAACATACTTATAGGAATTGCTGAAGGTCTAATGTTTTCAAAGCATTTTATTACTTAAAAGAAATTTTGTTGCTGTGTATAAATAAATATAATATGTACGGGTCTAATAAAAAAATATTACCCGTAAAAGTTTAATACATGAAAAAAAAATTAAACTTATTTATAAATAGTTAATTAAACTTATTTGGAGATCTAAGCTCAATATTTTCTGAAGTTACTAAAATTATATTTAGTGTAAATAGTTTCGGAGATAAGGGTGGGGAATGGTAAAGTTGATTTCGAGTATTCCATTTGCCTATTCTTTAATTTTCCTATGAATATTCTAAAATAGTTACTAGTGCAAAACACGTATTTTAACAAGGCGTAAGTCAAAGTCAAATCGATTTATTTAAGTAAACCTAACTAAAAGTTGTTTTTGAACGTCAAATCTACTTTAGTTCGATTCGAAGAGAAAACCTGGACACTAAGGAGAACCGATAAGAAACTTAGTCAGGTACAAAAAACTCGATTAAGTATCACTACATTATGTACATTGTGGTGTTAATTTGAGGAAACTTATTTTATAATTTTCAGCTATCTTTCGACCAAAATCTCAAACTTATTATTCGTCACGTGTTTCGCCTCTCAACGAAGTATTTTCAGGATATCGGTCGGTCAGTTAACCAGCACCGAAATTGAATTAGATTGGGTGCTGGCACTGTACGGGTGTAATGGAAATAAATTAATATTTAGTAAATAAGTACATATTCAAAGTCAAAGTCAAAGCAATCGTCCATTTCAATCCAATTTGCTAAAAAAGCAAATCTATATTTAAATAAGAATTAAGTTGAGTACGACTGGACCGATTTAGCTAGTTTTTTTTAATTCTCGTAATAGTCCGAATAGTTTTTAAAGAAAGAAAAATTCGAAAAGTTGCCCGGTAAAATAGAAAATGCTTTTTTATGGGATTTTTAATTAACTAAATTTGTACAAAACATCTGCCGGATTAGCTATAAGAAGTTTTGACTCAAATTACGAATAATACAGACTATATTTATTAAACTACATATAAGTATTGAATGCTTTTGCAACATTTACTTTATCTAAAAGGACTACAAAAGATTGTTTATTTTTGGCAGACTGGCTTCATGTAAATTGTATTATATATTCTTTTGTACGTGTGCGTGCACGTATTTATATAAAATGCTTAATATTTTTTTTAAGTATTTTTTAAATGTACCTTAATATGTATATTAAGGTACATTTGTACCTTACAAATGTACCTTAATATGTATGATATACCTATTGTTAAATATGAAATGTAACAGAAGCACTGATCACTATGAACACACTATCAATTCTTCATCACAACTATTATGTACTTGACTATTCGACGGCTTCTCAACAACTGAACTCTTACAAGACCAAAATCAGGCTTTTATGCAGCCCCACTACACGCAAGAAATCCATTCTACCCTCTTTCTTGTTACTAAAATGTTACATAATATCACATGTGGATAATTTATGTGTTTAAAATTAATGTGGAACTAACACTATACATATCATGTATATCTATGTATATGTTATACAAAATTATTTTCAGTACACATTTAATAGATAAATAGGAAGGTTTAGGGGCCTGGGGCTTGTATGAGTCAGAGCTATCCATCATGTTAGCGAACTGAGCTCCAGCGAGTCATGTGATGTTTCAAAGATTAAACCCCCGTCGAGTAACGTTTCACATGTTAATAAAGGCATACATAAATACATCAGTACGCGCTCGATATATTGCTAAAATATGTTTCAGTGCCTACTCTATTTCCTAATGTAAACGCCTTAAGATTGTGTCTGTCATGATAATGTCGTGACGTGTATAAAATTGGATCTTGTGATGTGCGATGTCGAAGGTTGATTCGACGTCCAAAACACATCGCAATTGAGTTTACTTGAATAAATTGATTCGACTTTGACTTTGAATATCTTGTCTGTGTATCTATTATAGATACACAGACATGTTTAAAATATGGTTTTGTATTTTGGGAAAATATGTTAAGCACATTTGCAAAATATATTTGGCAAAATATTAAAGTATATAGGTTGACCAGAATTAACCGGAATATTCAATAAAAACATTCTTCGAACTTGCTCGAATCAGTAAATCTCAACGGTTAAAATGTGTTTAGGAGAGTAAGGCATGGTGCTCTTACAAACACTATAATTTTTTCTAAAATGGCAAGCCGTGACTGAACAAACTTTTGTCTATAGAGGACGCGTATATCAATAATGTTTTCATTTGAAATAGGCACATACCTATACTAAATATGTGCCGAAAGTTAACCTCGCGTTATTTCTCATAAAGAAAGAGATAAAGAGAAAAAATTAAAATCTTAGTGAAGTTTATATATTTCTTATTTATATATTCTATAGAGGTTGTGTTGTTAAAAATATTTTAAAAATATTTTAATAAAATAACATCACATTTTGTAAATATGTGGGAGATGTTCTCGTAATTTTGTCACAGAAATAATTACATTTTGTAATGTAATATGTTTTATATTAGAAATTTCTTTAAGTAAAATTAATTATCAGCAGTTTATTCTATTCATTCTATTCATTGATTCTAATAAGTCTATTCTTATTGTATATTCGATAAATAGGATCTAAGTAACAGCACGTAATAGAATTATTGGATTTTTATCTAAAGCTCGGAGTCACGTAAGGCGTATTTATTGCTTGCCAATAAAATGATTCCGTATAGGCTTTTGAAAGGCTATTGTATGTTAGCATGCACATGTCGACACGTATGGGAATTCGAGGGAAGTATTGCCTGCGTTTTCAGCGGGGTAGCTGCAGATTTTCTTCCTTCCATAATTTGTGAGAAATCTTAGTAGAGTTTGAATCATTGCGGAGTGCAGACGTTGCGCTGTGTGTAAATTAATCTTAACTATTAACATAATAATAATTTTAACTGAACTTCAATATAGTTTACGTTACAGAGCTGTGTCTTCCTTTCGGATTCGTCATAGATGGGTAATTATTTTAATCAGTTTTAACTCCATGATATTTATGATAATGTCCAACTGAATTAATAATAATAACAACAATGTAACACATGATGTGTTATATTACAATGTTACGGGAATTATGAATATCAGTTTATTTGAATCGTTTCAAAAAGTTTAAACTTTCGTATTTGTACTATTACTATTGAAGCATGAATGTCGGCTGTTTATCTACCTTAAAATCGGCCAAGGGCTTATTATACCTAAAATTCTATAAGTCCAAATACTTATCGCTAAGAGTGCGGACGAGGTACAAGTATAGTTTTGTTGCCCATTGACAGCCTGTTCCTAGAGAATGGGAAAGTTAGAAGTACATATTATTTATCTTACGTATATTAATGATATTACATATATTAGAAAATTACAACTCGATAAGAATTTAAAGTGCATCAATATTTACATGATCGCAGTCGAAAACTATAGTGTAACGTCACGTAATAGATTTCAGGTTGTTTCGTATGTATTACGGTCTATCAATTATACACAAAACCCTGCTAGAGAAGACTCGAGGTTATATTATTTAGAGTATTCATATGTAGTACGATTTACGACAGGCTTTTTAAATTTAGTGTTATTACTATGAATTTTAATGTCATTCAACTATCGCAAATATGTATACAAAGTTATTGTGAAAGGGGGTATAAATCCGCCGGGGTTTCAATGAGTTTCTGTTTACTGTTATATTGCAGATGTAATAATTACGGAATATATTTATTTCGTTTTTCATACGAAAGAAACGTTCATTTGATAGTGAAAAAAAATGTGCAACCCTATCATATGCCGTATATTCCAAAGGTTTGTTGGAAACGTAAAAACACTGATTTTAGGGTTGCCTCACCTTTACATTTTTTTATAATTTAAGGTGTTACACTAGAACTATTGACTTTTGGTGACGTTGTTTGAACGCAAGTTTTCTGTTGTAATGGGCACTTTAATATGCTTTCGCATTTACCCATCCTATCGAAATAACCTTGTATGTACAAGGTTATGTATGTCTATTTTACTCGAAAATTACACATTATTTCGTAGATTATATTGATATAATTTACTTGCATAATACATATGATGAGATTTGAGGAGGCGAAAGAAAAATGTATGTCAAGACCGTGATATTTGGCGCTTCGTTCTCTCTGACTACTCCATTTAGGGACATAGCGTGAGGATATTTATGTGTAATACATAATAATATATATTTATTGTGCAATTTGCATACATGTATATAGTTGCGGATGCAAGGATGCAAATTCTTTGTTCAAAGCCTCAAGATTTGAGCAGAACGCGTGTTATTCAGAAGGTTTGAGCGAAGCATTTCAGTTGCTTAGTACAGCAGCAATAATTAATTCTCAAGTATGTAATCTCTTCTACGATCGGTAATTATGGAGCGCACTGTTGAACCTCGAGCTCTATTTAAATGGGATGTTCAAAACTATTAAACGACATCGACCGTAGTCTAGGTATAAAGAGCAGACAAGAGCAAATTGCAGGCAGATAGCAATTGTGCTATAATAAATATATTAGTTGACTTTTGTAACCCTTTTATACTTTGAATAATGTATATACTAGATATTAACCTTACAAAGTTAGATAAAACTGTATTTATGTAACGAAATTGAACTATTTTATTATTCTATAAAGATTGTTTTAGAAGAGTTGAAAGCCTTTTTGTTGGGCTGTAGAGATTTAGAAGCACGATAATAAATCCACTTAATAAAAATTAAATTAATGAGTAAAATAATATTTTCAGGTTCACGATCACTTATGTAAATATATAATGCATAAATATCTTTATGCCATATCCCTAGTACGGTAGATATCTATTTGTTGTACTAGGGTTTAAATGTAGGCGTATATGTCATATGTATGATCAGTATTTTAGGTAGTGTTTTTGGTTCACTAGTATAAATAAAAATTATGAACTTTGATATATGGGTATTTTTATCGTAAGTATATAAAATACAATTCCAGGAAAGTTTTAGCCTTCAAAACGTTTGATGTTTGCTTTTTTTATTAGAACTTTAGTACTTCATGCCTTTATAAATTCTTCATTAAATTGAAGAATATCAATCATCCTCAACGTTTCATATTTAATTGGATGACCTTAGAGAAGAGAGCACTTTCTTATCATGAAACAAAGGGACCTCGCTTCTTTTATTTTATGAGGAAAAGAACTATAAGAACATGAACGTTCTCCTACAGTAAAATGTTTTGTACTACGGTAGGGACATTACATAAAAATGTAGTATATTTGGAGATCACAACATTTAAAAAAAATGAAATATTTTGTATGGAGATAAAAACTAACAATCTTTTTTAAAGAGTTCCTTTCTATGATATCTATATGACTTTCTAAGAAATGAATGCAATTTTTTTTCTACGTAGTATATATTCATGGTATACGAGTATATAATAAATATTTATGTAATAATTGTATTATGCTATAAAATAAGAAACAAAAAAGCAAATATAAACTTAAAAATTTTCGATATAAAAAATAATGAGGAAACACGATCGAAGAGCTTTCAAGTGTAAGTTGTATTTATAATTAAGATTTAGGGATCAATTTATTGAGAATAAAATAGCTTAGAACATTATACTGCAATTTTTATATTGCACACGATTACGTAGGCGAACACACGGACAGACCACGTTCATACATTTTCATATTTCATATTCATATACATGTATGAATGTAAACTATGATTTGAAGACGCATACAAATAAATGAAATTAAAAGAAACTGAAATAAATGGAAGTTAAGGTTGAACTTGGTAGTCATTGAAATAAATATCAATTTGTGGAAATGATAAAACCCAAAAACGTTTTGGCGCTCCGTCGTTCCGACTCACTTGTGATTAGCCTGAATCGGATGAAGCCATAAGCTACTGATTTTAAGAAAGATATCGGCTATCGATCGGTTCAAAATTGGCTCGCCCATCGCTACTCGCGATCCAAGAGGATTGTGTAAGCTCAGGGAAAACACGGGGAGAAAGGAAATGGTTAAGGTTCAGGTGGCACGTGGCTAAAACGAGCGACTTAAGTGCTACACGATAACTATAAGAAGTAATAAATATTAAGAGCTACATTAAATATTTTTCATTAATACAGTAACTATTAAAGTATTTGCGATACTTTGTAATTAAATTAATTAGAATTTAATTTTGCGGCGAATTCTACGAAATTCATTTTCCTTTTATATTACTTAAATGGAAAACAAAGCGAAGGTAAATAAATAGGTCTGTTATGAAACAGTTATTATGTTATTTAATAAACTGGTTAGTTTTTTTCTTAGATTAAATTTATTTTTGATGTGATAATGAAAACAGTAATCAATTTTCATGAGTTGCGTTGAAAGTAATTCAAAGTAACGCGATTTAATTACATCGTATTCCTTTTGTTTTGAAATGTCGATAATGCTTAACGACTTGAAACAGAATTGCTTGTTTTATCATTTGTATTTTATGTTATAATAGTTATTGTTTGAAAATATATAGAGACATTCGCAGCAAAATTCATTACAAAATATATTTCAAATAATCTGCAACATAGTTCTATGCTACCATGAACTCAATTACGTTTCATAGGGAACCGAAATCGATTTCCGCTCTTCTGGACACTTTATCACTTCAATATAAACAAGATAGGGAAACTTGTTCATCCTGCGGAGTTCGTGCCGTTGTTGGTACAGTTAGCAATTTATCTTGCAATGCAATCTCAACATTAAACAGTATCTTGGCATGGTACTGTTTAAATTTTATATTGTGGTAACTCTAATTTTGTGCTATGTTTAAGAAGATTATATAAGTCTTACAATTCTAGCTAACCGGGTCTATGTTGTGTTCATACTTTAAGGCTAACACCTTTTTATCCCGACGTTTCAACCGGTTTGCATCGATCATGTTCACCAGCAGACTGATGAGGATGAGCACATCTTCATAGTGCGCGGTTCCTGGCAATAAACCTTACTTATTAATTACATTATTTAGTTTTTATTATCGTCACTGTTGATACTTCTACGCACCACACTAACGACTACACACTGGCGACCTCCGGTTTTCCGGCTCCGAACACACTCACTCACTTCATCTTTCTGTTTAAAAATATGGTATTTTTTAACTTCAACCGCCTCTCTTCAAAGTAAAAAAAAACACCATAATTTAAAAAAAGTTAAGACACATTAACATTCTACAAGGTTCGAATTATTATGTAATACTGTGACGTAATAGGTAGGCTTAATTCAGTCAACTTTATTCTACATTTTTTTAATGTAGGCACTAGACAGTTAACCTCTAACCTTTTTGCAACAGACTGTGTTACAATTTAAGGGTTGTTACCTAAATCCTTCCTAGTCTTTATTCCCACTTAATTTCATACGAGTAGCAACATTGTCTTTAAACCAGTGCGTGTCGGATTCACGTACGGTTCTGTACCACCACATAATATATTTGTGTTATGCGTGGAAATATTTTTTTCAATTACTGGCCATTTCTTTACCACTTAATTGTAATAATCTACTTAACTTCTCATCCTTACTTTTGCTTTACACCGTTTCTTCATTTTTTTTTCTTCTGTCCTTTTCTTATCCGAATTCAATCACCAATCATACATTCGTACCAACAAAACATAACTCTCCACTCATTAACATTCATTGTCATCCATTTACAGATCATCGAATGCTTCAACATTGTAATTGCTAAAATACGGTACATTATTTGATCTCTGCTTGTGACAATTATTAACCACAAACAAGACACTAGAAATAATGCCTCCATCAGAGGTTATGAAAGTCCAAAGAAAAGTTATGTAATAATTTCTATTTAAATTTTAAATTAACTACAAAAGTATTGAAATGCTTTTTTTAACGACGATAAGGCGTCTATTAATTATGTAGGTGCCAATAACTGTGGTGTTTCCTCTATATTCATATTATCATCGAATATCCAATATATACAAATTTCCTACATGTAGGTGAAAAAATTGTTGTACCGTCATACTTATATATCAGTCAATTCACTCTTTGGAGTTTTTTCTTAAAATATTTGCTTACGGGAATTTTTTACCGAAAACATTCACCTTACAGAAGTTTTTCCCGCTTTCGCTTGGTAGAATTTCTCCGAAAATATTCCGACTATGTTATCAACATCTCGAACGACTTTATAATTATTTTGTGTAATAGATAGGATCACTATAGGCAGTAACGTACAAAAATAAATTGGCACAACTTCGTACCTGTTTCAGCCACGTTTTCGATATTTTTATTATATACATATTTTCATTGTGACAATTCTCTTTTGAGAAATTATTCCATTCGTTTCTAGGAAGGGAGATACAATTAGAAAATTTTAATTAAGTAGCTAGAGAGGACGGAGTACGAAGCATTGCGGTCTTTGCATACCTAAGTATTTTTAATCTCATCGTTTTCCTTTCCACCAATACGTTTACTTCATTCGATTATTACCTATGTGGCAACTGTACAATATCTATACGTATATACATACATATATCTTCTTCACGCTGTAACGCTAATGAGGTAGCTACAATATGTATGCGCACGAGTCGAACTCGTGGTTTCTCGGCCGTCGACTTCGTGTGCTTTCGTTTGTGTTCGGGCGCATTCGAGTTCAGAGCTCCGCCCATTGCAATTCACGACACGACGCCGAGAGGCCGCTCATTTCGCTCGCAAAAATAAATGTCTGTTGTTTTCGTAAAAATACATAATAAAGTATCTACGTGAAATCTGTCTTTCGCTGTATATAGTATTAAATATCGATATTCCACAACTGGTGACCCCGACGTGATCGAAGATTGTTACTGCATATATAGTGGAATTCAATCGTGCAATAATTCTACGATGGAAGAAAATAATGTTGCTGCCGTTGGTATAAAGTTACCGCCATTTTGGCCTCATAAACCGGCTTTATGGTTTATACAGTTAGAGGCTCAGTTTATACTGTCCAACATAACTTCAGATAGTACCAAATACTATCACGCAATTAGCTGTTTGGATTCCAAATATTGTTCAGAGGTGGAAGACGTTATATCAAACCCACCAGCGAATGGGAAATATGACAAATTGAAGGCTACGTTAATTTCACGTTTGTCGGCGTCACAAGAGCAAAGGGTTCGACAGCTTTTATCCCAAGAAGACATAGGTGATCGCAAACCATCGCAGTTTTTGCGTCATTTGAGGGGATTAGCAGGATTGGACGTGCCAGATCAATTTTTGCAATCGTTGTGGGCGAGCCGTCTGCCTAATAATATTCAGGCAATAATCGCTACTCAAACACAGGCAACATTAGATGACATCGCTCTCCTGGCTGACAAAATTAACGAAGTATCGCCGCAAATTCAGGTTTCGAGTATTGTATCTACCTCTGAAATTGATGGATTGAAGAGGCAAATCGAGGAACTAACACTCCAAGTGGCTTCTTTGACTTCTCGTTCCCGTTTTCGACCAGAATCACGCGGACATTCCGGTTGGTGGCGTCGTCGGTCAAAGTCACGCAGCCGTTCAAGATGTGACAATGAACAGCAGTGTTGGTATCACGCCACGTTCGGGGCTCGTGCAAACAAGTGCCGACCCCCTTGCACCTTCAAGGAGGGAAACGACAAAAGCAGTCACTGATGGCGGCGAGTGCCTGTCAATCTACCCCAAGCCGCTTATTTGTGTGCGACAAAAATGCAAATGTGCAATTTTTAGTGGATACGGGCTCAGATGTTTGCGTATACCCGGTAAAGTTTTTACAAAAGTTTAAATATCGTTCAAAAAGTGATTATCAACTTTTTGCCGCTAACGGCACGTGCATAGACACATATGGTTGCATTACTTTGACACTGAACCTAGGTTTAAGGCGTGCTTTCAATTGGCGTTTTGTTGTTGCTAATGTTACTAAGCCTATTATCGGAATCGACTTTCTATCTTATTATGGTTTACTAGTAGATGTAAAAAACAAACGCTTAATAGATAATGTAACATCGCTCACTGTTAAAGCTCATTCTATTACAAATAATACTGTACATCATGTAAAAACTGTTTCAGGGTCCAGTTGCTATCATCGGCTCCTTTTTCATTACCCTGAAATTACCAGACCAGTAGGTGAACCCACAGAACGAGTAGTTCGACACCAGACACGACATTATATACGTACTACCCCCGGTCCACCAGTTTTTTCGAGACCAAGACGTTTGGATCCTGAACGACTCAAACTGGCGAAACAGGAGTTTGAGGACATGTTACGCACAGGTATTATACGCAGGTCAGAAAGTGCATGGTGTTCTCCTTTACATTTGGTACCTAAAAAGACATGTGGTTGGAGACCATGCGGTGACTATCGGGCCTTAAATAGTAGAACCATACCCGATAGGTACCCTATTAGGCACATAGCTGATTTCTCTTATAACCTTAGTGGCTGTAATTTTTTTTCCACAATTGATTTGGTGCGCGCTTATAATCAAATCCCGGTCGCTCCCGAGGATATTCCTAAAACGGCTATAACAACCCCTTTCGGAATGTTTGAATTTAACTTTATGAGTTTTGGGCTTCGCAACGCAGCGCAAACCTTTCAAAGGTTTATTGACGAAATCTTACATGGGCTTGAATTTTGCTACCCTTATTTGGATGATATTTTGATAGCGTCACGTGACGAAGTTCAACACCTGCGCCATCTACAGCTCGTTTTCCAACGTTTACGCGAACATGGTGTCCTGATAAATACGGCCAAGTGCGTTTTTGGCCAATCACAGGTAACTTTTCTTGGCTATCAAATTTCAAGCGAAGGAACTAAACCGCTTCCAGAAAAGGTACGTGCCATACAGGAATTTCCCCCACCATCAACTGTCAAGGAACTTCGACGTTTTCTTGGCATGCTTAATTTTTATAGACGGTTTCTGCCTCACGCTGCTGAGATCCAAGCACCTCTTAATAATATACTCTCTGGCCCACAAATGAAAGGCTCCACTAAATTGGCTTGGACACCTGACCTTCAAAACGCTTTTCAGCTTTCTAAGGCCAAATTAGCTGAAGCTGCATTACTTGCTCATCCGTGTCCTAATTCAGAGCTTGCTTTAGTCACGGATGCTTCTGATGTTGCTATTGGAGCTGTCGTTCAGCAACTTATTGAGGGTTCTTGGCAACCCTTAGGTTTTTTTTCCAAGAAATTATCACATAGTCAACGTAATTATAGTCCATATGATCGAGAATTACTCGCTATTTATGAAGGTGTAAAATATTTTCGTCACACGCTAGAATTCAGACCCTTTATAATTTTAACAGACCACAAACCTATAGTTTATAGTTTCAAAAAGTCTTCTGAAAAATGCTCACCACGTCAATTCCGATACATGGACTTTATAAGCCAATTTTCTACTGATATTAGATATATATCCGGTGATAGTAATGTTGTGGCCGACACTCTGTCTCGTCCTGTTGATGAAATCAGTTTTATTAACTTTGAACATTTAGCCGCATCGCAGATTACAGATTCTGAACTGAAGCATTTGCTAAATAACCGTTCGTCTCTGTGTTTACAGAAAATTACAATGCCTGGCTCATCAACAAAGTTATATTGTGACACGTCGAATATAAATCCCCGCCCTTATATTACACCAGAGTTTCGTCGTTCTATATTCGACTCCATTCATGGCCTCAGTCACCCAAGCGCTAGAACCACATTAAAACTCGTAACGCAACGTTTTGTTTGGCCTAGCGTTCGAAAAAACTGCAAGGAATGGGCTCGTTCGTGTCTCGATTGTCAACGTTCAAAAATTTCACGTCATGTGAATTCTCCTGTACATGCATTTGCAACGCCGACTCAACGTTTCTCGCATGTACATATCGATTTAATTGGGCCCCTGCCCTCTTCACAGGGTTATCAATACTGTTTAACCGCCATAGATAGATTTACACGTTGGCCGGAAGTCGTTCCGATTAGTGACATTCACGCTGAAACTGTGTGTCGTGCTTTTATTTTCAATTGGGTGTCCAGGTTTGGTTGTCCACTGCAAATTACTACAGACAGAGGTCGTCAGTTTGTTTCTGGTATTTTTAATAGATTGGCACAGATGACTGGTGCACGTCACATTCAGACGACAGCGTACCATCCTGCTTCGAATGGTCTTATTGAGCGACTGCATAGGCAGCTTAAAGCTGCAATAATGTGTCACAACACCTCGGATTGGGTCGAAGTTCTCCCGCTAGTTCTTTTAGGTATAAGAACAGCGTGGAAGGAAGATTTGTCTGCTTCATCTGCTGAATTAGTTTACGGAGAGGTATTGCGCTTACCTGGAGACTTTTTCGAGTCTCCGCGTCAAGATGCTACATTAGATTATTGCGATTTTCTCCACCGTCTTCGCACATATATGCAGTCGCTCAAACCTGCCCCAGTTAAACGGCATGGTACTTCGAAGGTATTCATACATAAAGATTTGTCCGCAGCATCCTATGTATTTTTGAGGCAAGACGTTGTGCGAAGATCTTTACAGCCACCCTATTCCGGGCCCTACAAAGTACTCGAACGCGCACAAAAATATTTTAAAATAGAAATAAAAGGCAAAGCTGTCACTGTGTCTATAGATCGCGTCAAACCAGCATTTATAGTTCCTGTTTCGCCAGACACGCCTACCGTAACACATAATGAACCAAGACGTACACGTTCTGGTCGTATCGTTCATTTTCCAAATTTTTATCGACCTTAAAGGTCTGGAGGGGGGCTGATGTGGCAACTGTACAATATCTATACGTATATACATACATATATCTTCTTCACGCTGTAACGCTAATGAGGTAGCTACAATATGTATGCGCACGAGTCGAACTCGTGGTTTCTCGGCCGTCGACTTCGTGTGCTTTCGTTTGTGTTCGGGCGCATTCGAGTTCAGAGCTCCGCCCATTGCAATTCACGACACGACGCCGAGAGGCCGCTCATTTCGCTCGCAAAAATAAATGTCTGTTGTTTTCGTAAAAATACATAATAAAGTATCTACGTGAAATCTGTCTTTCGCTGTATATAGTATTAAATATCGATATTCCACACCTACTTATAATAACTAATTATGCAAGGACCGCGGTGCTTGGCGCTCTATCGTTTCTGACTACCCCATTAGAGATTCAGCGTGAATTTAATTTTTTTTTCATAATTTCGCTTATGTGTAGGGATTCGGAGGATACATCTGCTTTTAGTATCAATTTACCTTGTGTCAATAGTCTCGGAGAAAAATGTCTGTGACATAGGGATAGACAGACTGACACGACAAAATTATAAGGGTTCCATTTTTTGCCATTCAACCGCGGAACCCTAAAAAAACCGGTCAAATGCAAATTGTTATATTAGTGACATTAGTATTTCGACTACCAACCGCAAAACAATGAAAGCTCTAATTGAGTAGAGCTTTCTCCTCAAAAATAGTTTGTAACAATACAATCCCTATAAATTGGTAATGTAAGTACACGTAATAATTCTTAATGTTCATAACTTTTTGAGCGATATTTTCGAAGATAAGGGGAAAAATAACGATTTTCAAACGTTGTCTCGATGATGTCTAAATAAATTAACACAAAGTTATATTAAACATTTTTGAATTCGTGATTTAGAGAGCTTTCTTATAGGTGATGCACGATGGCCCTCAAATTATTATTAAGACGAATTGTAAAGAAAAAATATGATAGCCGGACACATAGACACCGAAGTGATGCCATAAGTTTTCCGTTTTTCCAGTTTTGAAACGGAGTACTTAAAAGTAAATCTGAATTATACCCATAAATAATATTTCTAAACATCGTTACGTTTATTGAGAATCATCGTTTCTCTACTTGGTCAAATATATTTCAGAATGTGGATGTGTTATACGTACAAACATTCGTCTTTAAATGTTCTAAATGATGACTTTTTATTTATTTCTTTGTTTACTTATTTATTTATTTATATTTATAACACATACACGAGAAACAAATGAAAACGATACAATATTACATGTGTTAGAAAGTTTGTGCGTAGACTGTCTGTGAGAATGAATATATGTGTGCGTGTAGTGTATATGTACAAGTATAACATGGATGTCTGTTTTCAGTTGAGTTTGACCAATGTTTCAGTATCGTCGTAAGAAATAGACAATAGTTACACATGACAAAAAGAATAAATATCTAACTCTCTGTTTACTCTGTTGCATAGCAAAGACGTAATATAACAGTGATGTCGACTTGCAGCAATAGTCTTGCGTGCATCTATTTTACATATTATTCAACATTAAAACAAACAGATCACTAAATAAAAGTCATAAATGTAACAAAAATGTTTTAATCTGTGTTATAAACCGAAAACTAACCCATAAATTAAGTGTACTTTTAATAGCTTTAAACTAAAAATGGCACCTTCCATAAAGTTGCGTAAAGATATTCGATCATAAATAAAAAACTAGATGCACAATCAAGTAAAATCTAAACAAATTATTCTGTTAGAATTGACATATACGTTTCTAATATCGTAATATTCTGCTGCGTAATATTCTGCTAATTTAAAGTATATCCTACCGTCAAAAAATAAGGTTGTAAAAGCTGGTAAAAGATTCTTGCATGACATTGAAACGAAGTTTGTTAAAAAAAAATAAAATGCAATCTTACGTTTCGTGCTTAAAGTACAATTCACCTAATACATTTTCATCGCTATTTACTTCATTTTGATTTGTTACGTGAAGATGACAAGAATAAGACATATATTGTCAGGTCATTTTTGAAAAATACGATTACGAATTTAACAAAAAAGAGCTATGTAACAACATTGTTATGACGAAATAATGAACACATAAATAAAATTATTTAATTTATTTACCGAAAATAAGAATCCCCCGTCTTTTTTACCGTTCTAGACGTGTCGTTTTTACAATTTTTAAAGGAGCACTTGTCATGTTGCTGTTAGAGATTTCAAATACTACTAAAACAAAAGTGCACTCAAATACTCGTTTGAGTGCACATTTGGTTCAGGCATTTTTGGAGCGTTGATTGCGTATCTTGTTTTTATATATGATCGAAGATAAAGATGCAACGTAAATATTAAGATTTAGATTTACAACAGTTTCGAAATCCATTGCTTTGGTTTCTTCTCCCTTTACACCAGCCATTCCTAAAGTGGGCGATAACGCCCCCTTGTGGGCGTTGCAGGCCTAAAGGGCGGTAAGAGACCCAGAAAAAAAATGGGGGCGTTGTGTAGAGGCCTGGGGGGTGATTTGTAATTTCATTTAGCTAGGAGGCACCTTAGACAACGACTGCATGAGCTCTCGACTCAGTAGACAAAATAAGTTTGGGAACCAGTGCTTTACACTAAGCGGAAGGGTTACGCAAACTAGCGTTACTTTTTCTGACTAATTGCAGCTTTCGATTACGAAAACATTCGTTTTATTAGGCTTACTGAATGATAAACCTATGATGGATGGATATTGCAATCTCAAGCTGAATACATAGATCGGAAAGACACGTGTAAACAAAATACACAGCTACGCGCTGCGCCAGTCATATGAATGAAATTTAATAATTTGCAAATTTTGAGTTGCTTTCGAATGGCATCCTGGGCACGTGCCCTATACCTGCTTCATCCTATGTACACGACAGCCGAATGGACCGAATAGAATTAGTCGATCGGTGCGAGTTAGCTGACAGAGTTTGATCTCTTCGAAAATTAAAATGAAATTGAATTAAACAGTATTAATTACATTCTATTTATGTAAATTAAGGATTGTTCTTATTACTATTCAATGTTGAAGTCTCTAATGCGGTCTAGTAACAAATAACAATGCTGCTTGTTGATACTTTGCACATATAGACTTAATAAATAACTCCAGAAGCCGTGTCCGAGTAGCAACGGTGACGTAAATCAGATAAGTTGATTCATCTGTACAGTACACACGACACACATTTATTATCAGATAAGCTGATCGGTCGCCATTTCGTTAGAAAATAGCACCCACATATCTATATTTTATTTTATTTTATTTGGCTCACTTAATAGTACGAAACAGATTGTATGGACTTACAAAGTCTATGACTTTACATATCTAATCGCCAATCGTATATTTGCTCAACGGGTCGAAGTTATTTATGTTTCAATTAAAGGAGGGTACACTCTACCGGCCAAAGTTCAAAACTGATAGTTTCCCTTATCAATGGAGACAGAACGATTAGTCTGTACAGTATTTTCACTGGTTCATCAGGTTAGTGGTTATGAGATGTGCAGCTTAAGTTTAACATCTATACGCATATGATACGGATAACACCAAAAGCTTCGAGCAGCAAAGATTGTGTACTTTCCCACGTTTTTAGGATCTTTTGAATTTTAATTTAAACATATATTTCTAAAGACTTAGAGCACAGAGCGTACAATTTCTTCAAAACTGTTCACAGTAACTTAAGTGTAACTTTTTTTAAGAATAATGTTTGTCGTATAAAACGATGGTTCAATAACTTAAAATAATTGATGTCTGATGAAGTTAAAAGATATTCGATGTATTATACCCTTGCCTAAATTTTGAATATAATTGCCGTTACATGGCATCGTTTATATTCTGTGATATGTAGAAAGCCCAAGGAGGTTACGTATATAGAAGGCCTTGCCTATGGCCTTGATGAATCGATGATATGGCGTAAAATGGCGCCCGTGAAAACTGTTCCATACGATCTTTTATGACACGATTATTTTTTACTCTTTCGAATTCTATATTCGTATATGCGTGATTTTTATATCTAGAAGTACTTTCAAAGTCAAAGTCAAATCAATTTATTCAAGTAAAGCTAACTCAATCTCAAGCTGAATACATAGATCGGAAAGACACGTGTAAACAAAATACACAGATGCGCGCTGCGCCAGTCATATGAATGAGCCTTTAAATTTAATAATTTGCGAATTTTGAGCTGCTTTTGAATGGCGTCCTAGGCACGTGACCTATACCTGCCTCATCCTATGTACACCACAGCCGAATGGACCGAATGGAATTAGTCGATCGGTGCCAGTTAGCTGACAGAGTTTGATCTCTAATTTTAAGATATTTTTAAAAGAAGAATTTTTACTAATTACAAGATATTTTTGAACGTCAAATCTACTATAGTTCGGTTCAAAGAGAAAACCTGGACACTGAGAAGAACCGACAAGAAACTTAGTCAGGTATCATTTTTTCAACATCATTTTTAAAAAAACAATATTCAGAAATCCAGTTAATATATGTGCAGAGAAGATCATTTCCAGACTATCGTTTTATCTTCAATGAAATCGTTTATTTTGTAGTATGATTGTCTAATCAATATACGTTTTATAACTAATCTAATTTCAAAATTTAAATTACATAAGTCAAATTTATCATTTTTGGGTAACTGCATTCGTTTTTATAATAAAGTTACTCAAGAAGTCACTCAATTAACAAAAAATAGAAACTTTATATTTTTGAAAATTTGACTTATATAATTTAAATTTCGGAATAACCAATTTATCACGACCTCGGGTTTCTATACCACCAATATCGCCTTTCTTTATAAACAGATCTATATTTTTCCTCGTATACACAATAATTTCAAAAATGTATAAGGACGGCAAGGTCAGTACGTCAAAGACTTTAAAACGATGTTTTAGTGATTCGCGTGCATTCATACTGTAGATGGCACGTATCGCTCTTTTTTGTAAAATAAAAATGAAGTTAATATGTGCCGCTGATCCCTACAGCAAAAGACCATAGGACATTAAGCTATAAAAATATGCAAAGTACACCAACCTAGCCGTATCCACATCCGTCAATTGTCTATTGCGTTTAATGGTATATATCACGGAACCGAGCTTACTAGCTAATGCCTCGATATGGTCCGCCCACTGCAATTTATTACCTACCGATATATCAAGAAAACCAGCAGACTTAACTAATTCTAATTGTTTCCCACCCAATTCTATTTTATCATAGATTCTAGGTACATTAGAAAGGGAAAATTTAATACATATGGTTTTTTGTGCATTCAGTAGTAAATTGTTGGCAGCGAACCATCTCAAATTATCCGTTAGAATCCTGATTACCCAGGTAATATCTAAGGCCTTTCAGTCCGGTTTAAATAACAATGAATGTCATCAGCAAATAAAACTATTTCGCATAAGTCTTTGAGCATAAATGGGAGATCATTAATGTAGAGTAGAAAAAGGAAAGGCCCCAAAATAAATTCTCGAGGAACGCCCATTTTTAATTTCGAACCAACAGATAAAATCGCATTCACACTCACTTTTTGCTCCCGGTTAGACAAATACGAGACCACGAGATCGAGGGCGTTACCATGAATTCCATAGTATTTAAGCTTGCAAATTAAAGTTTCGTAACTAACACAATCAAAAGCCTTTGAAAGATCACAAAAACACCAATGGCATCCTAGGATTCCTCCCGAGCCTGAAGTATGGTCTTGATCAAACTTGCTCCCGCATGAGTTGTTGGCCGCCCTTTCGTGAACCCGTACTTTTGACTGTGAAACACCCCGTGATTGTTAAAATGTGCCAGCATTTAATTGAGTATTATTTTTTCGAATACTTTACTCAACGCTGGTATAATTGACACCGGGCGATAATTTGTTGGATTCAACATACAACCTGACTTAAATAATGGAATAATTTTACTGTTTCATTAAATTGGAACGGAATACCTCTTGATCGACACATTTATTAAATATCTCTACCAAAATTGGCGATAATATAGGTTAAACATTAGTTATTATATGAACTGATAGTCCCCATAAATTTTCACTTTTCTTTTTATTTAATTGCTTGAAAGTTTTTTCTATCTTAAGTGAAAATGTGTAGCTAAATTGAAATTAGGGAACCATTTTCCAACATTTCTGCTCAAAAACGTCTGCTATATGCGAAGGCGATACTAAACCATTAGTTATGTCTATAGATGTATTCGAGAAATAATTTTCAAAAGCATTAGCAACCTCTATTTTATTAGTTACAAGTTGCTTTACAAATGGGACCAATGTAATGAACATGATAACAAAACAAAAGGATATATGGAATATATTGTATTATATAATCTACAGACATTTAGAGATGAGTTCTAATTTCTAGTCATCTTCGTCCTTCGTTTCTGTTGATCTATAGATATATTTTGTTGTTGTTTCGATATTGTTAACTCATAGGAATATTCCTATTAATTGTTACATACAACTAATTGTTGTCCGCGAAACAAAAAAATAGCCTACGTTTTTCCTCAGGGCTTAGTCTATCTCCATTCTAAATTTCATAAAAATTAGTCCAATGGTGTAGCCATAAAAACGTAACACACAAACTGATTCATACAAAGTCCAAACTCTCCCTCTTTTGTAAGTGGAATTTTACAAAAATTTAAAACGCACGTCTCATTATTAAAAAAAAATTATTAAAAGAATTAACCGACTTCGAAAAAAACACTGAAAATTACGAAATAGCTAATCCTTTACTAATCAAAACTCAAGTTCAAAAATAACTTTATAAACACGATACGAATACCTATTGCGTATATGCGTCTGGAGAGTGTGCAGAGATCTTTACTAAAAGTAATCACATTAAAACCAACCCGGTATCCCACCAAAGCTTTGTTGGACCACTTAAATGTTCTCTCTGTTCGTCAATTCAGTGATAGGCTTTGATCCTAACATTAGCATAACAAAGCGTAGATCTGACAGGGTGTGTGTACTTCTCGGTAGAAGAACTGCTGCTGCTGGTGGCAGTTTTTTCCATCTTAGCTCAACATTATATTGGGTCCTTACATATGAAATTGGCGTTTTGTATGGGAGGAATATAAAGTCAATTTTTTTTTGTAAAATATACATAATTAATCAAAGTATGCACCGTTGTTATCTATGCACTTTTGCCATCTCATAGGTAGTTCATTGATCCCTTTACTAAAAAAACCATGGGGGTGAGAATCAATAAACTCTTTGAAGGCGGTTTGGACTGCCGCATCGGAGTTGAATTTTTTTCCTTGTAAGAAGTTGTCCAAATTCCGGAAAAAATGGTAATCTGTTGGAGCAAGGTCCGGGGAGTACGGTGGATGTCGCAGACATTCCAATTGTAGCTCATCTAACTTAGTGGTTGTTTGTTGTGCAGTGTGTGGTCTTGCGTTGACGTGAAGCAGCAGTGGCCTAGAGCGATTGACCAATCTCGGTTGTTTAGCAGCTAGTTCTTCCTTCATGGTTTGCAGTTGCTGACAATAGATATCTGCCGTAATCGTTTGGCCAGATTTCAGAAAGCTGTAGTGAACGACACCGGCGCTAGTCCACCAAACACTCACAAGTAACTTTTTCAATCAAGTCAATTTTCGTTTAGGGCAGGATTTGGCTGGGTCTCCAGGGTTCAGCCATTGCGACGAGCGCTTCCGATTATCGTACAGTATCCACTTTTCATCACAAGTAATGATTCGATTTAAAATCCCTTCATTATTGTTATTGTTCATTACAGCAGTCGACGCGTGTTTGCAAGTTCGATTCACTCAATTCATGAGGTACCCATCGTTCAAGTTTTTTTACTTTCCCGATTTGCTTCGAGTGGATTAATACAGTTTTGTCACTTACCCCGAAGCCTGCAGCTATCTCTGAAGTGTTTTGTGATGGATCCGCTTCCACAATAGCCTTTAATTCTTCATTTTCCACTTTGGTCTCCGGCCGTCCACGGGGTTGGTTCTGGAGGTCGAAATTTCCAGAACGAAAACGTTGAAACCAAAAACGTACCGTGCTTTCTTTTGCGACACCAGCACCGTACACATCATTAATCCTTCGAGCTGTTTCTGCAGCACTGGTGCCACGGTAGAACTCGTACTCGTAAATATACCGATATTTCATGTTTTCCATTGTGCGGTAATAAGCGACGCCAAAGAAAAATATAATGAGGAGAAAAACAAATGAATGACTGTTTTCAAAACTCAAATGTACCAGCTAAATGAATTTATAAATTTGAATTTGGAATTCTTAACCAAAGAGGAGATATTTCAGATCAAAGTGGTCAGTACGACAAAACGCTAATTTCATATGTAAGGACCCAATACAATGTAATGAATAGAAAACTGGATATTTACGCATTAACAGCTAAACAATGTAAAAGAGTGGCTTCGAAGTGGTTAATGTCGTTATCATATGAGGACATAGAAAAGCTTGTAAATGTTAGCGAATAATTTACTTCTTGTTCATATATAAATATGCACACGCACGCACACACTCACATACACACACATACACACACACATAGAACCTCACTCTCTCGTTTACACTCGCAGACAAATACACAGTATATGTTTTCTTACATTGCTACCTTTTTATTATTTGTTAGTAAGTTCATACTTAATTATCTCTTCTTTTTTTGTAATTTTTAGGAACTTAATTATTGTGTATTCCTTGAAGCTAGGGGTGGGCGTTGTCAACTGCGACACAGTCTGTGGACTAGTGCAGTTGTCATCGTTACATCTGATGTCGTGTAATGTATACTTAGTTCCTGTAAACTCAATAAATAAACCTATATAATTAAATTTGACAGTTACTGAAGTCGATGGCAAGCCTACTGAAGTAATAATTTTTGTTGTTGCACATTGATTTGGCACCGACTTCAATAAGCGACAAGTTTAGTTATATACGTATTTGTATCGTATTTATAAAGTTATTTTTGTACTTGAATTTTGATTAAAAGCTGATTAAAACTGATAAGTACAAAATAAAAAAACACAACCGAATTGAGAACCCCCCTCCTTTTTTTGAAGTCGGTTAAGAAGCGATAGTTCTACTAAATTTTCGTTATATTTCGTTCTATTTAAAAGCATAGAAAGTTCACCCCACCTTTTGCCCTTAAAATGTAAACTAAAAATTCTTTATCACCACCATAACCACTACATTACACAAACTATCATCAGACAAATTTCAGGATTCTAGCTTTAGCAGTGTTTGAGATTACATGATAAATCAGTCAATCAGTGAGTGGTATTTTAATTATATACACAAATATAGATAAGTTCAACATTTGTAAACTACCTTTAACTGATTACACCTTTATGTACATATGTGGTGTATCTAACATAGAATCAGTGGTGTCAGCAGGAAAAATAATTTTGCATTCATATCGTGGGTTTCACTTTCAATTTTGGTAGGGTAAAATTACCGTTGTTGGACTCGGATAAATTGTAGAAAGGGAAAAGAAAGCGAGGGGCTCACAATGAAATTTATTCACAAAAGCACCCTTTTCAATTTCGCCGCGGCACCTACACCAACAAAAATATGTCGAAGGAAAATTTCTGTTATTAGCCATTTGATAAAATAAATACAATCTTTACATAAACGATTGTTATTTATTGATATGTATTACAATAATGTATGTGCCAGTGAATGTTAGGTCAATTCTATGAATTAAAAAGCGATATTTCTATGGTATAATACTGGTTACCAAATAATTTGAAACGGAACGTCGTGCATGCAAAATGTGCAAAAATTTCTACTGCAATGTTCTTATAATATAAAACTGATTTCTAATTACAAACGTGCTTAATACGATAGATTAGTTTTACAAAAACAATGTCTGATTTTATGTCTCTTATTATGTTCATGTTACACTTTATCTTTGAGATGTTTGTATTTTACTTGGTAAAGCGTATCGTAATTAACGATGTAGACGGATTATAGGATTTTTGAATTAAGGGATAAATTAACAAACTGTTATTATACAAAGCTCTTTATTTACCTCATTTTCATACCATTACAAATTGATTTTGTTATCTTATAATTATAGGATTATTGAAAATAATAACAATAATACTCCAGATGTAAAGAGAAGGTTGGCAGCTGTCAATAAAGTAAACGGTGCTCTTTCCGCATAAGTGAGCAGTGTGAATATCTGAAGCTGCTAAAATGGCCATCCACAATGCGGTATTGGCTCGACTTCCTTGAATGATAGTGAGACCTGAATATACCCGAAATCGAATGATAGTAAGATAAATGCAGTAGATATGCGATATTTTAGAAATAAGCAATGTAGAGATACGCAGTATGACGGGGTTGGAAGACAGCGTTATCGTCAAAATGAAGAAAGGAATGCTTAGATGATTCAGACACATAAAAAGAATGAGTGATGAAAGACTGACGAAGAAAATCTACAGAGCGAAAGCAGATTTCTTTGGCAGCGGATGTCAAGACGGATAAGGTTGAATTATGAGGATCAAGTAGCCAGAGTCTTAGCTAACGCAAATGTCAAAAGCACTCACAAACCTAAGCGAAAGTGTCTAAGGAGAATGACGAGACTTGAGGAGGCGGAAGAAGTATATAAAGACCGCGATACTTGGCGTTCCGTTTTGTTTGACTACCCTGTTAGGGATACAGCGTGAGGAGATGTATGTACGTATCTAATACTACAGATAATTACACAAATTATAGGACACCAAATTAAGCACTAGGCTTTTTGTAAGCATTAGGTTACTATGTGGATCACGCAATAAACTGGAGGAGCACCCAGTAAAACCCAGACTGTAAGTTTTCTAAATTAGCTTAACCAATTTAGAAAAGTTTGATTCCGAAGTTGACTTGACCGGGGATCGAACCTAGGATCCCGACTTGGGAGGCAGATGCTCAACCATCGCGCCAACGGGTCACTCAAATTTTGCCATTTTCTGACTTATATTGTTACATGTTTGTACCGACTTCAAAAAAAACGGAGGTTATCAATTCGACCAGTATGTTTGTAATATTCTCAGAATTGCACGTTAATCTATACCAACTTCTAAGCATGTGCCAAATTTCATTAGTGTATGTATGTTTATATGTTTGTCCGCGCATATCTCTAAAACTATAAATCAGATTGCAAAAATTATTTTTTAGCTGGACTAGGACTTGAGGAAAACTGCAAGTTTCATCGAAATTGTTTCAGTAGTTTTTGAGATGGAGAACTAAGTGTGTATCAGTCACTAGGAAAACGTATCGTTGGCTTAACAGCGTAATTCTCATGTACAACATGTCATTTTATGCATATTGTTTTTTTTTCAATGTCTGCATGCAGTTAGGCTCTAGCCAAACAATCTCGATGAAAATTTCAAAAAGTGGCTTAGCAATTGAAAAAGTAATCGTGTAATCGTTAGATGGCAACATAGTAAAAAAAATGATTAAGTAATTAGTTTCAATTACAGCTGAAATTAAAAAATTGAAAAATGAGAAAGTAATTTAAAAAATTAAACCACCTTCAAAAAAAACACTGAAATGTACAAAATAACTATTCCTTACTAATCAAAACTCAAATACGATTAAAATAACTTTTTAAATACGATACGCATATCTATACAATTAAATTTGACAGTTATTGAAGTCGGTGCGAAATCAATGTGCAACAACAGAGTCTATTAATTTGGTAGGCTTGGCACCGACTTCAAACTGTCGAATTTAATTACATAGATATGTGTATCGTATTTAAAAAGTTATTTTAAACGTATTTCAGTTTTGATTAGTAAGGAATAGTTATTTTGTACATTTCAGTGTTTTTTTTGAAGGCGGTTTAATTTTTTTTATAATTTATTATAATATGTCTAATAAATATTTATTTGCAGCAGTTAAGGTGGCTCGTTTTCCATACAAAAAGTAATCATAATGTACTGTTTCATTTAACAGTAAAAATGCTTAAAAATGTGCTCATTAATACTAGTTCAGGTACTTATTTACGCGAAATTAATAAAAAATAATAAATTTTTAGTAGAAATAACATACATCAAATATCGATTTTTACAAAATGATATGCGTGTGTGTGTGACGATTTTCGTGTAACAACACGAAATGCAAATAAATAGTCAGTCAGTCAGGTTTCTGGCTATAGGTCGGAAAGTTTTCTGCGCTTTCGTGGATCTAGAGAAAGCATTTGATAGAGTAGTGCGGAAGAAATCTTGGAGTCTTCTGCTTGAATATGGCGTGGAGGGCTCCTTACTACGGGCTGTGAGGTCATTATATCGTGGCCACAGAGCCTGTGTAAGGATAGACGGTGACATGTTGCCTTGGTTTGAAGTCTGTTCTAGTGTCAGACAGGGCTGCGTGATGTCTGCCTGGCTATTCGTGCTGTATTTGGACAGTTGCCGCCAGAGATTGAAAAGTAATATGAGTGGTATGGGATGTGGTGACACAGTGGTAAACTGCCTATTGTACGCTGACGATGCTGTGCTAATAGCACCATCAGAAGCAGAGTTGCAGACACTAGTCACGTGCATGAAAGAAGATTGTGAAGTAAAAGGATTGAAAATGAATGTGAACAAAACTAAGGTTCTGGTGTTTGAAAGAGAAGCGGTACAAACGAAATGTGTGATTTGTGTAAATGGAAAATGTCTAGAACAGGTGAATGAAATTGTGTACCTGGGGAGTGCGTTTTCGAGGGATGGAAGATGTGAGTTGGATGTGGAGAGACGGGTAGCAGCCGGCAATAAAGTGAACGGTGCTCTGTCCGCATTAGTGGGTAGTGTGAATATATCTAACACTGCTAAAATGGCCATCCACAATGCGATGTTGGTGCCAACTTTGTTGTACGGTAGTGAGGCCTGGATATGCCTTATACTACTAATACTTCGGTATTTGCGTATTTCTTTCCAAAAAATTTGGAGTTTTCTTTGAAGTTGTTCGACATCTTGTTTTCGTCTAACACCCTACACATTTCACAGATTTGCAGAGTTTACCTCCTCAATAATATAGCACAATGAGCGTAGGTCTACTACGCCGAAGGGCGCGAGTTCGAATCTTGCAATGTGGTCAGACCTTTTTTGTTTTTTTTTTAAAGAAATAATACGTTCAGTTTGCAACAAGTACCTAATAAAAACATATACCACTTTATACCACTTTAGTGATGTACTTGAAATATGGAAATAAAATGAAAAATAATAACGGACATACATGACAGATAAACATATATGATAGGATATGATAGGAATGTGCCCGAACCATCTAAGCATTCCTTTCTTCATTTTTACAATAACACTATTGTGCAACCCTGTCATACTGCGTATCTCATCATTGTTTATTCTGTCCGCAAGCGTGACACCGCACATATTTCTGAGAGACCGCATCTCCACAGCATTTATCATACTTTTACTCGATTTCGGGCATATCCAGGCCTCACTACCGTACAACAAAGTTGGCACCAACATCGCATTGTGGATGGCCATTTTAGCAGTGTTAGATATATTCACACTACCCACTAATGCGGACAGAGCACCGTTCACTTTATTGCCGGCTGCTACCCGTCTCTCCACATCCAACTCACATCTTCCATCCCTCGAAATCGCACTCCCCAGGTACACAATTTCATTCACCTGTTCTAGACATTTTCCATTTACACAAATCACACATTTCGTTTGTACCGCTTCTCTTTCAAACACCAGAACCTTAGTTTTGTTCACATTCATTTTCAATCCTTTTACTTCACAATCTTTTTTCATGCACGTGACTAGTGTCTGCAACTCCGCTTCTGATGGTGCTATTAGCACAGCATCGTCAGCGTACAATAGGCAGTTTACCACTGTGTCACCACATCCCATACCACTCATATTACCTTTCAATCTCTGGAGGCAACTGTCCAAATACAGTACGAATAGCCAGGCAGACATCACGCAGCCCTGTCTGACACCAGAACAGAATTCAAACCAAGGCGACAGGTCACCGTCTATCCTTACACAGGCTCTGTGGTCTCGATATAATGACCTCACAGCCTGCAGTAAGGAGCCCTCCACGCCATATTCAAGCAGAAGACTCCACAATTTCTTCCGCACTACTCTATCGAATGCTTTCTCTAGATCCACGAAAGCGCAGAAAACTTTCCGACCTAAAGCCAGAAACCTTCCCACGATAACGCGAAGCGAGAAAATCTGATCCATACAACGCCTACCATTCCTGAAACCACCTTGCGCCTCCCACAAATATCTTTCTGAAACGCCTTTCATACGTTCAGTCAATACTTTAGTATAGACTTTACTCGCTAAGCTGACCAAGCTGATGGCCCTATAGCACGCACAGTCTAGGTAGGAACCTTTCCCTTTATATAGAGGTACTATGACTGCCGTGCGCCAGTCTTCTGGAACCTCCCTCTTCTGCCAACAAAGGTTGCAGAGTGCACAGAAGGCATCCCAGACTCTAGGACCACCATACTTGATCATCTCAGTAGTCACCTCATCAATTCCCGCAGCCTTTCCACATTTCAAACTTCTTATCACTTTCTCAATCACTTTCATACTAATGGCATCCTCCAGTCCCTGGCCCGAGTGTGGCAATTCATTAGAATCGCTCTCAGTATCAGAGACGGCTCACACACGAGTCGCCACTCTCATACAGTTCTCCAAAGTATTCACTCCATCGCTGCAAAACATCCTTTTTATTTGTAAGCAGTTTGTTTTCTTTCTAACGCACTTTATTCATTCTGCAAGTTGCCGGACCACTTCGGTACTTACGTACTTCTTTCCAAAATAATTTGGAATTTTCCTCGAAGTAATCCGACATCTTGTTTTCATCTAGCACCCTACAACTTTCACGCTTCTCTTTCACTAGTGCTTTCGTTTCTGCTTTTTGCAGCTTATACCTGTGTTTCATCAAATTTTTCATACCACAGTCATTAGTAGCAAGGTAGTCTCGCCATGCTTTCTTTTTCTTATACACAGCCACTTTCACCTCATCATCCCACCACACATCACGCTTTTTGCCGTTCCCAATCTTATTCGTTCCACACACTTCTTTCGCAGCCTCGATCATACTATCCCTAAGGTTCTGCCAACATTCTTGAACATCCTCGCTCATCACTTTCAATCTATCATCAAGCTTACTGGATAATACCCTTTCATATTCATTCCTGGTGGTCGCATCCTGCAGTTTCCAGCTTTTAATGCGGCTAACCGCTGCAGGTTTGGACACTACGCGATGTCGCCATGCTGCGAACAGACCCCTTATTCTGGTTATGACCAGAAAGTGGTCCGTCCCGAGATCGGCTCCTCTATACGCTCTTGTGTCCATTACCTGCTTCTTAAGTCTGCTATCCACCAGGAATAAATCAATCATACTTCTCGCACCCTTTCTTTCCCACGTGTACTGATGGATTCTTTTGTGCCGAAACATGGTATTAGCCACAAAAAGATCCTTTTCCATACACCGTCCTAACACAATCTTACCAGCATCATTCACTCTCTTATCTCCATATTTGCCTAGGACAGACTCAAATCCTGTTCGAGCTGTCCCGACCCATCCATTCATGTCTCCACACACAACAATTCTTTCGTTCTCTTCAACCGTCGCTAGAACTTCTCTAACATTCTCCCAGAACTGCTCTAGTTCAGCCAAACTGACAGAGGACACTGGGGCATATACTGCCAAAACAAAAATTCTTGTCAACCCAATCTTGAGGCGTACACAGAGCAGTCTGGGATTTACACATTCATACAATTAACCATACGAGAGGACAGTAAAACGCCTACCCCTTGGCATCCCCTATCTCCTTGTGGTAGCCCTGACCACAAAGCGATGCCTCCTCCGGGCAAGTCGGCAAGTTCACTGCCGCCTCGCTTGGTTTCAGTCAAACATAGCACATCCAATCTTTTCTCTTCCATAATATCAATCACTTCATTCATCTTCTCTTCAATCCCACCTCTCACATTCCACGCAGCTTCTCTGCACTCCTCCCTCCACTTCCTGCCGCTAGGTGCACAGCGTGTTGGGTGGCGGTCCCCAACGCCGAACTGCACTCTGCACACACCAGCGGGGACAGACCGGTGTACGTCGCTTTCGGGGGACGCCCTAACATTATTATTGCCGTTGTCCCGCATGGTATGCACAGAAGAGGAATTGCAGCCCTGAAAAGGGCTGGCAGGGGTCGCGACGAGCACGCTTCCTCAGTTGACCCCCTAAATAAATCTTAAATATTTTTTATAAAGCATCAAAGCATCCATCCTATTTTGATATTCTCAATTTGAAACGTGTATGTTTTCGAACGGTGAATTTTAAGTAGAACATGTAGGAATTTATATGCAAATTAATATTTCACTTTTCATTGGAATAAATCAATTACGTTAAACTTCCGTCAAGCAAAACATTTTGACTGAATTAAATTAGGAGTAAGGTTCATTGCTTTGGTATTTCGAAGATTTAATAATCTAATGATTATTACATAACGATGAACATTTAAACTAATTATGTTTATAACATCTATCATAACAAATTATGACGTCGATAGATAAGAGTATATCTATTCCTTCGTTTATTCTTCAATCTATGTATCAACATTTATATATACATTTACAAAAAATGTTACAAGAGAATAATGAGATTCGAGGAAACGAAAAGATTAATAACATTGATACTGACACCTGGTATGTTTATTAACACCGTTAGGGATATAATATAACGATGGAAGTGGATTTTTGGCCCAGATATTAATATCATTTAACACTTGATTTCAGTTTAATTCTGAAAATAAGGAAAGTTATCTTGAACGAGATTGCCTCGGTGCCATTTAGTAACTCGAGAACTATGCAAGTAGTTGTGATTTTCGCTTATCGTACGCGGCGATTAAGGGCGTTTAGAGGTCCTGGTTTAAATACGAGAGAATCCGATAATAAATTTCGGGTGTCTTTGAAGAGAACTGTAGCGCATGTGGTCCGTGTTATGTGGTACTGCAAGCGTGCTAGTATTAGCGAGGCTTCTCGGTTCTCCTCGAGATAGGTATGTTTCGACTAAAGGGGTAGTGGTACGTTCCATAGGAGTTCCAAGGTATCTCCCACATGCGCGAGGGCGAACACCGTAACAGGTTTAATGGCTATAAGTTCCATATGAAACTTTTAGTGGGCCGGATATCTTTCTGTAGGTTCCTCTAGCAATATTACCAAAAACGGATAAACTCGTAATTTTTTTTTCCTAGTGTTACCCAATGCAACTTTTCTGAATGATGTAGATGTAGATTGCTTATAAGGACGTTTGCCAGGCTGCAGACGGGCTGTCGGCTTTCCACGAGCGCTGCCATTTAACCCTGTTCCTTGGGTTGAACTCCAGTTACTGCTTGCCTGATGGTCCTCCGTCTTTGATTTCATCCTAAATCTTTTATTTTTCCTACAAAACATGAGGATATCACTTAATTTGGTTGTCCTCAGTTCCCTTTCTTCCATTATGTCTGACTCTAGTGTTCTAACGCCTCCATAGTTCCATACATACTGCAATTTGATACAAAGTGTGTACCAGTTTATTGTCCATTGTAATGTTCACATATGGGAACTATTGTTAGTCTGAGTACTGATAGATTTCGGTTTAGTGTGACCCGTTGTGATGGTAGTATTCTTACATTACCTTTTTCCAACTTTAGGATATACTTAGCCTTTGTTTTGTCTTTTTCTTCAAAGTACATCTTGATTTGTCTACATATTTTTAATTTTATTCATTCTATATTTGTTTCTTCATTCATTCATTTGAATAAAAGATAGATTCGATTAAAGTTAGGACAACAGCAATAAATCAAGACGAACATTTGTTTACACAATTTAAGCTAACAAACACTATAAAATTGTTTGTTACACTTTATTTCTATTAATACCTAATCTAGACCAAACCCGTGCCATTAGTATTATGCTATGCAATATTGATAACAGGGTAACTAGTGGTAATATTGATGTATTGATAAGTAGGGAACTAAATGAACTAGAAGTGGCAATTGATATAATAATTATCAGGATATATATACTGGAGCTATAGAATTAGTAATTTTGTTTACAAATCTCAATGTTTAAAATTGACGATTTTCTCTATAAATTTGCTGTTTTTGATATAAATCATCTCATTTAAAATTAATGGTCTTTGCTATAAAAATGCTTAACTTCAAAATTACAGTTTTCACAATAAAATTTTGGTTATAACTTCAATTACTGAAACTTAAATGTGGTGATAATTAATGCTTAGGAGGAAATTGTGAGTACAAATGCAGGCTAAGGTTTAGATTGTTTCACTTTGGGTAAAATTTTGCAAATTTTTTGTGACTTTATACAAACACGACGATCTATTTATAACACTTTTTTTTATTAGGTTTAGGTCTTTTTACCACAACACGCAAGCCGAGCGAGCAAGCGAGCGTGCCGCGGCAGCAGCTGGCGAAGCGCCAGATCGGAATCCCCTTTATTCGTGGAGCAGTATTGAAACAGGAGATAGTTGAAGTCGAGAAATTTAATCTCGAAACATCTCTGTAATCCTCCTTCTCTTTTCATCTTTTGTTCTTGGTATATCTATACGTAAATAATCAAAGATAGCAATGTTATATAGTTGTGTACATAATATTGCTATGTATAGATGTGTTGTGTATGTACAGATGTATATCTAGGGTCCAGTTCTCAAAAAAATCGTTTTCTCTACGTTTCCACACAGTTAAAACTTCTAAAGTTTAAATTCTTCTGATTTCACAGCAGAGTTTACCTTCTCAGTATTACAAAGGCTAGAGTGCAGATCTACCAAGCTGAAATACGCGGGTTCGAATCCTGCAATGTGGTCAGACGCCGAGTAAAGCTCGGTCGCCCAGGTACTATATTATAATTATCATCATCATCATCGTCAGCCCGTGTTCGTCCACTGCTGGACATAAGCCTTTCCAATATTTTGCCACCATATCCGGTCCTCTGCTCTCCGCATCCATCCACTTCCCGCCACTCTCTTCAGGTCGTCGGTCCACCTAGCGAGAGGCCGTCCTACGGGACGTTTTGAACGTGGTCTCCACTCCAGAACCCGTCTACCCCAACGTCCATCGGCTCTGGGACATATGTGCCCCGCCACTGCCACTTCAGCTTGCTTATTCTCAAGGTTATGTTAGTCACTTTAGTTCTCCGTCGAATATCCTCGTTTCGGATTCTATCATTCAGAGAAACTCCGAGCATAGCCCTTTCCGTAGCTCTCTGTGCAACTTGGAATTTGTGGACGAGACCTTTCGTCAATGTCCACGTTTCCGCCCCGTAGGTCAGGACCGGGAGGATGCACTGGTCATACACTTCGGATTTTAGGCACTGAGGCAGTGGCGACTCAAAGATTCGACGTAATTTCCCAAATGCTGCCGAACCCAAACGTATTCTTCTATCAGTCAGATAGATGTATTCCTGAACAACTTCGATGCTGACATTATCGACTGTAATTGGGCTTGGGTCTATGAATGAGTTTAGTATGACTTTCGTCTTGTCCAAGTTCATTCCCAGACCCACTAGTCTGGAAGAAATACTTAGGCTCCGCAACATCTCCGACAAGTCCTGTGGCGACTCTGCCATTATAACTATATCGTCTGCGAATCGTAGGTATGAAATGTACTCACCATTGATATTTACGCCCAGACCGTTCCAGTCCAGTATTTTGAAGACATCCTCCAGTGCGTTGGTGAAGAGCTTCGGAGAGATAACATCTTCTTGTCTCACTCCACGCTGCAAAAGGATTGGTCTTAACTGGACATCTTGGATTTGTGCGGTCATGGTTGTGGCTTTGTACAGACACTTCAACACCAAGATATAGCGCCAATCGACTTGGCATCGCTGCAGGGACTCTAGAACAGCCCAGGTTTCGATAGAGTCGAAAGCTTTCTCGTAGTTCATAAACGCCAAGCAAAGATTGTGGGCGATTGTACTCTTCGGTCTTCTACAATCTGCCGCAGCGTATGTATGTGGTCTACGGTGCTGTAGACCTTTCGAAACCCAGCCTGCTCAGGAGGTTGAAATTCGTCAAATCTTCGGGCAAGACGATTCGAGATGACTCTTGGAAACAACTTATATATGTGGTTCTTGAGAAGCATTTTATCGCTTTTTTTGAAGAACAAGGTGACCACACTCCTAGACCACGCCTCGGACGTTTTACCTTTTTCGATGACAGCATTAAATAGCTTCCGAAGCTGTTCTAGGACTGGATACCCACCAGCTCTTAAAAGCTCAGAAATAATGCCGTCATCCCCAGGGGCCTTGTTGTTTTTAAGCTGCGCAAGAGCCATCTCGATTTCGGGAATCTCTATGTCCGGTAGCTTGTCCGTAAAGTTCGGGCTTCGGTGCATATAAGGAGTATAGTTGTCCGTAGAACGTCTCGGCTTCTGTAAGTAAATCTGGCTTGGCTGTAAGAACTCGACCATCGGATGTCGTAAATTTCGCCAGATGACTCCTTCCCAATTGCTTAGCAAATACCTTCGAACCTCTATTTCGACTAATCGCATCTTCAATTGCTCGAGTACTGCTTGGTCGTATGTTGAATCTTATTTGCTTCTTTACACGCATATTGAGAAGGCGATAGTCCGACGCATCTGTCGACATCTGCCGTCACTGTCTCATGAGATCTACTGTTTCTGCCGAGAACTTGGATAATTTACTCCCTCGTCTCCGTTGGCAGAACTCCTCTCCCACCTCTCGGACAACAGTCGTGAACTTGTCGATATACTGATCAACGTCCTCAGTGGTTTCCAGCAGACTGAATCTGTTTCGCAATTTCAGCTGGAATTCTTTAGATGCTGCAGCGATATGGCACGGTGACGGACGGAGCGTAGACTTTATCAGGCGATTTCTCTCAAGTCGGAAGTTTATATTCTAAGTAGCTCGGACAAGTCAGTGATCGCTTCCGGTGTTAAACCTGTTATTCAATGAGACATCTTTGAATATATACCTCCTATTCGTCAGGATAAAGTCAATCTCATTTTTTGTCACCCCATCAGGGCTTCGCCAAGTCCTATGAGGCTTTTTCTGAAAGAATGAATTCATCAGGGATAGCCTCTGAGATTCGAGGAAGTTAACCAGCATTTGGCCCCTTTGATTTCTACTGCCGATACCGTGCGCTCTAACTACAGATTCTCCGCGTTCTTTTACTGCCACTTTGGCGTTGAAGTCGCCCATAACAGCAGTGAAGTGGGTCTTGGTAGTATTATGTATAGCCTTCGTTATGTCTTCGTATACGGCCTCGATCTCTTCATCGGAGTGTGTCGACGTGAGAGCATAGACCTGGATTACCTTCAGAGTATATCTCTTGGTAAGTCTGAGTACAAGGTATGCTACTCGCGTAGATACACTACCCGTTTCTATCACGTTGCTAGAGAGAACTCTGTTGACCATCATGCCAACCCCGCCCTGTGACGTCTTATCGCCCTCTCGATAGTAAAGCAGGTGGCCTGATTCTAGGGTTACCGTGTCCTCCCCCTATCTTCGGACTTCGGATATTCCCAGGACATGCCAATTTATGTGTCCTAGCTCTGACTCGAGCTTAGGAAGATAGACGTCATCCTTCAACGAACGAGCATTGTAGGACGCCAGAAATAGTCGTTGTTTGTGGTGATCAATCCGTGCCCGAGGATTCTTCACACCCTCTGTCCTGCCAAGACTCCAGCCGTCACCACGATGGCCGGGATTAGCGGGACCGCCGGGAACCTAGGGCCTCATCTTAGCGGTGCTGTTCATTTTTGGAAGATTTGCACCATTTAAATATTAAAATCGTAGATTAAAAAATAAAATTACTAACATTTTTTTTAACAAAAATATAAAAATTCTATTTATATGAAAAGAAAATATAACTTTTAGTGAACTGATTATTAAAAACAAGTTAAAAAATTAAAGTTTTTTACGGTTCTACAACGTTTTCAACCGCCTTAACTCCGTTAATATTATTAAACATACCACGGAAAATCATAAAAAAAATCTCTAAAATCATACATTCCACAATTTTTAAATACTCTACTTATTATTTTATTATACAGTTTAGAATGGATAGTTCAATTACATACTGTAGATCTCGTCGCAAATCTGGAAAGTCAACAGCCAACGCCGGTTACACTCGCAGTTCTTCCTATGAGAAGTCGCGATTTTGTAAAAAAAAAATCAGACTTTATGGTCAAATATTACATCTGTAGCATGTAATATTTGAACATAGCATGTAGTATGAGTTACCGTTGTAGAGTACTTTAGAAAACAACGCTTTTCTACGCTTTCTACTTGTTTTTTTTTCGAGCGAAGCCGGGGGGTTAGTGTTTTGAAATTTTACATGGATATTTAGAACACTTGTATGAACATTATATTAAAAATTCAGTATTATTATCAAAATTTCGATTTCAACCATTATTTGATTGAACTATTTATTATATGTACATGGAGCAGTATTGAAACAGGAGTCCGCACTAAAGAGATAGTTGAGGTCGAGAAATTTAATCTCGAAACATCTCTATAATTCTCCATCTCTTTTCGTCTTTTGCTGTTGGTATATCTATATTGTATATAATTGTACAGCAATGTTATATATACTAGTAGGTGTACTTCTGAGTTATTTCCAAGAGCAGTTTTGAAACAAGAGTCCGCAATCTAAAGAGATAGTTGACGTCAAGAAATTTAATCTCGTAACGTCTCTATAATCCTCCATCTCTTTTCCTTATTTGCTATTGGTATATCTATATATAGCAATCTTATATAATCTAGTGGGTGTATTTCCGAGTTATTTCCAGGAGCAGTATTGAAATAGGAGTCCGCACTTTAAGGAGATAGTTGAAGTCGAGAAATTTAATCTTGAAACATCTCTATATCCTGCCATCTCTTCATGTTTTGCTGTTGGTATATGTATATGTAACAATCTTATATATACTAGAAGGTGTATTTCAGAGTTATTTACAGGAGTTAGGAAAAGACGTTGCGCAATTGCACCAACTCCATTCACTGCGCCGGATGTGTCGGCATTGTCAGGATGACGGCATGTCAAATTTATTTATTTAGTTTATATAAAATGTTATTTTTCATAGCACAATCTATTATTTTAAATGATTGTTTATTTTTTTTATTGACTATAATTATTTTATAGCGTCTTAAATATTTTTATAGCTAGTTTCTTTCTAATGAAGGAGTACTCGTAACATTTTATTATATAACATTATATTTTTAATAACAATTCATAGCAATTTTTTCTATATTTTCAGCAATTTCGAAGTGCCATTAAATGTATCCCATATTTATCTAATAGTAATTTGCAAGGTCTTTCTCTCTATGTTTGGATCCTGTTGGGAATGGATAATATATAATTTATATTATAAGCCTGGGGAAATTATTTAACAGTGTGAGAATTCTGTATTATTCACTGGTTGTGAATGTTTGAGTTCGTATTCGAAAAAAATTTCGGATACTTTTTTTTAAGTTAAAAATTTTAAAGTTTATTTAAAACATTTCTGATATTTAACTATAAAGGGTTACTAATTAAATTTAATTATAGGGTTTGCAAATATTTTGAAATCGCTTGATATCCTATTTTTGTACCTATGAAACTGTTAATTAAACAAATGAGTGTTTTGTTACAGGTACATAGGGTGTAAAAAAGCAGCAAGAAAACGACATTAACTCGTAATCGTCGAGGAAAAAGGTATGTACCATATTTAGTGCTTGTGTAGTATCAAATTCAAAAAATAAACAAAGCTCGAAAATTTGTATCTGTCGTTTAAGACTACCAGACACAAAATTTTAAGCTTATAACTCCGTTAGGAGCATTATACGTTTTGAATATTCATGCGTACAACAATAAATTGAGAGAGCGTTGTGTGCATTTGGTTGTAATCGCGCCCTACGTAATGAAATGCTTCAAAATAATTTTTTAAGAAAAAGTATTGACAGATTTTATTAGATTGTCTAATAATTGAGTGCTTTTTATTACCTGAAACTCAAATTACGATTTGTGTAAATGTGGAAGACAAAAATAGTTCTCAAAGCGAAAAGTAATAAATTTATGATTAAAATAAAAGTATTGAATTTTCGATGTAGATTATTTGATGAATATCTTCAGGCTCTCTCTTCTAAGTAAGTTAAGACTTGATCCATTTGCTTAGAAAACACTTCTTCTTTTATGCCGCTTAATTAGTTCAGTTTCGTTTCGTTGAAGAAATTATTTATAAGGAATGAAACATATCATCAATTCTAAGAATGTAAATATTTCCGCAAGGTTAAAACGAAGAAGAGCGGTTTCTATCGATTTTAATTTAGAAATGATATTAAAAGCCCTGGTTACGCTTCTGTAATTAAGTCGTAATGTTTTATATTTTATACACTTACCAAATAAGAAAACCAATTAATTTTCGACAAAGGAAGGCGATTTTTTTGTGTCTCCCAGGTCTGGTTTCCATATGTGTGCCATGTGTAAGTGTAGGTATCGTGTATATGACGAGGTTGTACCTATAGTTTCATTTCAAATGATTCCTTCCTTACGACTTGAAAAATTTACAGCGCATTATTGAAGCGCTGTTCAAAATAGTAATTTCATTCAATCGCTTCAATAAAAGTTAATAAAACATGCAGAAAAACGGAAAGGAAACCGTTGGCATTCCCTTAATCTGACAAATACAGACGCTACGCGTTATGATGCAGAAAGCATCAAATCAAACAAAAAGAGATTTCTTCTAATAGCTAATACCCGTGACAACATTTCATACATTTTTAGTAGGGAAGAATGTATTATTGAGATTTGAGCTACACACAATATTAATTCAAAGATTTCATATTTTTTTAATATTCCACTTTCGTTTTCATTGTTTCAAACTCGAATAAAAATAAGAGAATTAGCCTATGTGAATGAGTCTTTGATTTAAGTAATAATAACCTCTATAGCTAGATTTTGGTTCAGAAAATAGATGGTAGGACCAGTGCATAAGTGTTATACTCTCGAACGAAATAAAAAAATAGGTATACTATCGTACAAGAATACAGATTCGTATTTGTTTAATCTGTATTCTATATATATATGTATATGTATATATATATATATATATATATATATATATCTTCAATTTACCTAAGTAAAATGCAATTTGCACGAAGGAGTAATTTTCCTACCATAAATTCCACAGTGTTATCTGATTCGAACAAAAGGCCCTTTGTTCATTCAGTTCATTCATGCATATGAAGGTTCACAGATAAGTTCCAGTAACATTTGTTGGTTTAAATTACGCCTATGGCGTTCGTAAGATTATCTATTTGCATATACAGTTCGCAAGTTTATAAGACGCTCATAGAGAATCTACGGCATAGTGGTGTTCATCTCAACTATATCGAATATATCGTGCGCGGGAATCCATTTAAGTCCTGTGGGTTATGTTTGGCAAATGAAAGGTTTTAGGCACCATTGAGATTTTGCAATATTGGCTGCTAGACTGCTTTTGTAATAAACAGTAAAAAACGTAAAATATGTTTTAACAAACACAAGGTTTACGGCATCGAGATGTTTTTAGAATATAGCGATGGAGACGGCGGCATGCGTAGGCAGAGTTAAGTCTCCACCCACTGAGCCATTGCGTTTCACTAAATATTTTTGAAAGTGAGTGTAGATATCAGGGTTATTTGTGAGACTTAGACTTATATTTTCAACTTAACCAGAAGAACTAATCGTTCTGCCTGTCTGAAAATGGTCAGAAACTACCAAAACGTTGCACATTTTTTTAATCATAATTACGTGGGCAAAACAAACTGGCTTTTGGGTGTGAATTACCCATTATAAACGAGTCGGATGATTTTTTTTTAGTTCTTGACTATATGTCGTATGACAAACATCATATTAAAATTACCAATACATAACCTAGCCTACACCTTATATACTGAAATCCTATGAGTAGAGGCCAGGCAGACCAGCGGTAAAGAATACGTGTATAATACTTTTTTATATATTTTGAAGAGTATGTATGAAATCAACACAACTGTCTGTTTATTGTTATTGATCACCTGAAACTATTTGTGGACGTTAGTTATTGAAGAGGTGATTTATTGGCGAGAGCAACAGCGCGTATTCTAATTTCCTCGATTCTCTTTATTCAATTGCTTGGATTGATTTGTAACGAAAGTGTACGTTTTCAATGGGTTTCCTTGAGCCTTACTGAAGCCTTATTTAAGAGAATAAATAGAATACGTTAATTTTTTTTAAGAAATCGTAGGAATAAAGAAGAAATTGATTACATTTTAAAATGAAGTTTAAAATGACCTATATGTCAGGAGAGAGATTTTAGATTTCTTATTAATTTTATAACATTTGTTAATTTTATAACATTATAAAAAATGTAACATGAGTCGTTATTACATAACGACTCATGTTACATTTTTTTTTTATTAAAATAACAACCATTCAGAAAAACACGGTATGTTTTTGCATTCACAATTATTAGAGCGTCGAGTAATTTTCATTTCACTCTGCGGGGCTTATGTTAAAAATCACCACTCTGAAAAAATCTCCATTTGAATGAAAGCGTTCTATTATACCTAGTTGGCATCTTAGGGAAGTAGGATATTGCTGAACCAGATACCAACACAATAGAACTACGTGATGCTTGATAAATGAGGGTCCTCACTTGTTGCATCACGTGATCGGTAGTATCTACACAATTTTATTGAAATGATAAGCTACTAAGTTATATAAGTGAGTAGGTATTATCCTCTTTATAGTGAAAATGGTGTAATTTACAGTTTACTATTTGTTATAAAAAGCTGAGGTAAACTCTAATGGACTTAACACTATTTTTGACAGAAAAAGTTACTCAAATAATTTTTCAAGCAGTGTGCATTTTTTTGATATGCAAGTTTTGAAGACATAAACCCCAAGTTTAAACGAAGTACCAAGTAATAAAATTGATTGCTCCCGGATTTTAACAGTATTCAGGCATAAAATGTCTATACAATAGATTAAATAGAATTGAAGTGTTTGTCTGTCTTTTCCAAACAAAGGCTTTTTCTTAAGCTTATATGGTTATTTGCACATAACCAAAACACAAATATGCTTTTTTAAAAACTTTTGTTTCTCTGTCTGTCTGTCTATTTCTTTATCCAAGCTATTCTCCAAAATGGCTGAACTGATTTTGACGGCACTTTCATTGGCAAGTAGAGGGCTTTTAAGAGAGTAATCTACTAAAAAAATGCCAAAGTTAAAACGGGTGAAACCGCGAGTCACAGTTAGTATATTGACATATTAAACTCCTTTGACGAAAGGAATAACATTACTAATCGTATTTATTTTAAAATAAAAACGAATGTAAAAATGGCAGGTAAGTAATCGAGTTCGTACTTCTGTGGTTGGAATTTTGAACAAGTGTTTCGTGATATCAAGCAAAATTTACTTCGCAGTAACTTTCTTACTTGTTTATGGATTTGTTCTTCTGGGTTTCTCATTATTCCAGAACTCTTGAAAACTCCTTAGGGATTTTTCACAATAAAGTTTCAGTCTGCTTCCTAAGACTCCCCCTTCTTATCCGTTACAGGGATTCGTTTGTTTCACGGTGACAAGGGTTTTGTAGGACCATCGTCTTGTCTAAATTTCTGCGCAGTGTGTTTGTATTTTTATTGATAATATTTTTTATTTACAACTATTTTGCAAAGGCTCTCTGAAAATCGATTGTTTTTTTTGTATCAGTTACATTGTTCTAAAATAAAAAGACTGAAACTCTTTAACTTTGAGTTTCAAATTATGGAGTTTAGAATGTTAAAGTATTCATCCAATTACAAGTTAATTTAGATCACTTGTTGCTTAGAAATTTGAGAATTAAATAAGGATCTCGATGATTTCTCATTAACTGGACCATGGTCGTGAATACTTTTAGAAGAAAGAAAGTTAGTATATAATGTTGTAATACTGCTATTAGTTTTTTTAAACTAAAATTTTGAAAAATCAAATAACAGAACTTTAATATTTATTGACGATAAAGTATTTATTTGTGAATAATTTCTTATTTATGTTAAAAACCTATAAGTCACCACATTAATAACAGTTTGTGTACAGTGTTTTAGTTCTCCATTGCGTTCATTTTGTGCTTCAAACAATTCTCGCTAGTCTGTTCGTCATTACCGTATGCAATATTTTCAAGTACGGATAGCAGGGGAATAATTAACAATTAATGAATAATAGCATCACTAATATATTTTATGTTTCCCTGATAAAGAGGAGAAGACGAATAGATGCCACATTATTGTTAAGCAATTACAAAATCATGAATTTTAATTCTTGGTGAACAATTGTATTAAATGCAGAAAAACTAAGTGATTGTTCACTCACGTGTCACGATAAACGAGAAAAATTTTCAGAGCGAGTCTGATAGTAGAGCTGAGGAAAGCCAACGTCAACTAATTAAAGTTAAATAGCCTAAATGTCACTGGAAAATCATAACAACGTAAGTGAGGAGGATGATGAGACTTAAGAAAACGAAAGAGATAGTGCAGTTCTTGCATAACTGTAATACTTGGCATGTTGTACTATCCACCTATTTGTTCACCGTAACAGATCTGAGCAAAAGGATATCTGATAAATTGAAATCGTTTTTATATGGGTTACGGGATTTCTCACACTACTACTGATGTGAGACGTCACATCGGCGTCATAGTAGCGCGATTTACTGTAGTTTTATACGAGCCATGAGCGGTTTAGCGAGAGACAGAGACTCGACAATAAATAATATATATTATTTGTATAATGCTTATGGATCTTATTAGCCACAGTTATGTACAAATAAATATACATAAACAAATGATAGAAAATGTTTACCAAAAATATGTAAAATGCACATAAAGATCCGACATTGACTGAAACCCGAAACAATTTCGACGACGGCGTCCTTTGTGCCTTGGGTGCCATCTTGATTTATCTTAAAAATTACGTCACAGAGGCAAGATGTCTCCATAAAACTATCTCTCGTGAGTAGTTTGTAATAGGTGGAACACCTGATACCGATGAGTTACATACGCCGAGATAAAGCAATTTACGCTCTGTCACTTTTTGAATCTATTGTGAAAGGACTCTTTTAGTCCTAGATAAGACTCCTTCTTTTTAGTCGCTATAAGTGGTTAAATAGTTGCACCCACGCCAGGCAAGGCAAGAAACGCCAAATACCATCATTGTGGTGTCACGCCCCATCCGGGGAGTGATGGAATATATTAAAACAGATAAAATAAATTTTTAGGTAAATTGAGGACAATGTGCGGGGGAAAGAACTACGCAAGTACAAAGCTTATCTCCTGCAATTCGCTCCGTAAACCGAGAAAAAGGTAGGAGCGATGCAGATGGTGGATATCCTTCTTTTTGGATGTCAACCGTGGGACAGAATGTAAAATATAAAGATAACATAAAGATCTGTTTTCCTTGTTCCTATGATTCTCGACTGAGTTTATAATAAAAAGTAACGTTCAAAATCTAAATAAAATAACGTCAGAGTTACTCTTAGTCTTAAATGACTTAAATGATAGTACACCTGCCTAACGACATCTTGATTAATCAGGCAAGTGACAAAAAAGGTTGAGGTCTTTTTTGATTTTATCGGAGGAGGTCCTGAACATTTTTTGAAATCTCAAGTTCTGTTTTTCGTTTATTAATTTACGTCCGTACCATCATCAGTAGACGTCCATCCATTGACGAACTTTGGCCTCACCCTAGGCGTGTCACCGAACTCTATCTTGGGTTTCACGCATATTGTACTTTCTAGCTACAATACCAAATAATTCTATCTTAATAGGTATGTACACATTGAGAGCCTGAGTGGCCTGAGATAATTATGTACACATACGGACAGGACAGACGTACAGACGTACAAAGTGAAATTATAAGGAATCCTAGTCGACTATGGAATCGTAATAAAAATAAAAAATTAGTAAAAAAATTAAATGTCTCTTGTCTATTTAACATTTTCTTTAGATGCAATAATGGTGGACATTTATTGTATTGATTTAAATATTTCAATGTAATTTTGTGTGCACGTACATGTGTGTATTTTATATTAATCATATCCTTAATAAGCAGTAGTAGGTTTTCGTGCTGACTGTAGATGCAACAAATCGAGCCCTGTAGAATAAATGCCTACTTGTTGCGCTTCGTTGTCTAGATAGAGTATTCTGCAGCATCCCATTCCCATCCATTTTTCAATGGATTTTATACCTTAGTTTTCAGCTACAGCTGTTGCGAAACACAAGCAATACAAAATAATAAGTTAAACATTATAGTGAAGAGGTCAGATTTTTCTAGACGATCTGTTATTAAATTGAAAATATCTGAAAAATATTTTAAATAACATTATAGATCCTTTTATGTTGATTTATAACAACAATAATTGCGATTTAGGGTATCTTTCAAATAATTTTAAAATTTAAAATTCACACGAAGTCACTGGCACAGTTAATTAGACAATCGATAATAATTAATACACCAATTTCCCTGTTAGGGATACATTATGAATAAATTGTATGTAAAATATAGAAATTTTCCCTGTTCTTTTTATTGCCTAATGTTACAAAAGTTGACGATTGAATATAAGTTTTAGTAATATACATACATACATATCTTCACGCTGTATTCCTAACGGGGTAGTCAGAGAGGACGGAGCGCCAAGCGTCGCAGTACTTACATACTTCTTTCGCTTCCTCAAATCTCATCAATCTCTGCACACATTTTAGCCTAGGTATGCGAGTGCTTTTGACATTTCCGTCAGCTAACACTCTGGCTATTTGGTCTTCATAAATCAGTATTGGTCTTCCTTAAATTCTTTTACCACTCGCTTTCGCTCTGTAGATTTTCTTCGTCGGTCTTTCATCACTCATTCTTTCTATGTGCCCCAACTATCCAAGCATTCCTTTCTTCATTTTTAAAATACGGGTGACACTGCACATATTTCTGAGAGATTGCATTTCTACTGCATTTATCATACTTTCAATCGATTTCGGGCATATCCATGCCTCACTACCGTACAATAAAGTTGGAACCAACACCGAATTGTGGATGGTTATTTTAGCTATGTTATAGATATATTCACAGACCATATAGAGATACTAGATATACTCACATTGCCGTCTCTCCACATCCAACACATCTTCCATCCCTCGAAAACGCACTCCCCAGATACACAATTTCATTCACTTGTTCTAGACATTTTCCATATACCCAAATCTCACATTTCGTCTGTACCGCTTCCCTTTCCAACACCAGTATAAAAATCTAAACTAGTTTAAATGTAAACTAGTGTTCAACGTATTATAAAACGCATTTTAAGTTTCTGATTTAGCTTAACAAGTAACATCTACTTACTTAACAACTACCTTCCATAACACGGAGATACCTCGATATAGATGCTACTATAGGTCACCAAAACTAAAACACTGAAGTTTCTTAACCTCAGTGATCGTTTCAAACAGCGAACTTCTCCCTTGTCTGGCAATTTTATTAGGTGCAATTTAACTTTGGAAGTTCGTTCATATATGTTTTCGAAACAATTTAATTCAACATGTACTATGTAAACCAGCTATAAAATAATTCAGTGTATTATTCTAGAATTTAGTTCCATATATATTTTGTAGTTTAATAGAATTGTGTGCATAACGTTATAAACATGTAAATAGGTACTGAGGGAAGTTTCCTTAATGGAATTTCAAATGACATTACGCTACTAGTGGTTTCAGAAAAGCTGCTCTTGCTTTTATTGAGATTATTTTTGTTTTACCCTTATTTGCATTTTATGGTGTATAATAAATGTAAATGCTGTATATTATATTTAAGTATACACATATACATTTATATATTACAATATACATATATATACACATTACATATTGAACAGTCTGCATCAATGAAGTTTATAAAATTTAAAATATCATGTAGTAGTGGTAATGATTTGTAATAGTAATGTTGCACAAGAACATCTGTGTTCTACATAAATAAAAATCAATTTCCGCATGTATGAAAGATGTTTTTTTTGAGAACGTCTCAACCGATTTAGCTGATTTTTTTCGTTGTCGTAATTGTCAGGACAAGATTTGTATGAAAGAAACGTTTGGGAAAACTCACCGGAAATTAAACATAAATTACGGTGGGCGAAGCCCGAGCGAGTCGGTAGTAGAATACAAATAATAATATTTATTAGCAATACGTGAACATATAAGCATTTTATTTTTATTTATCTCTGATAGAATCTTACAAAATTCAACTTTTTGAATCGTTATATCTCAGAAACGGTGACTCTTAGGAGAAAAAGTGTGTAGACAATTTTTATAGATAATTGCATAATCTACAATTTTTATCTGATTTATTTTTATGATAAAACTTACCATTTGGCTGAAAAACGCAAAAAACCTACATTTACGAATTTTGACTGAACAATCTTTTTTCAGATGTGGGTTTAATGGGGACTTTTCACATTTCATTTATATTAATGTTCCCAGCATTCGTACCAATTTTTATCTCTATGCGAATTTTTGTATTTTTTGAGATAACTTGATCAGGCTATAAAGTGGTCAGTTTGTATTCGATCTAGCTAATCTGGACTCGAATTAAGAAAATAATGTTTTTTGAAAACATGTCGGACGCCATCGTGTAGACTGTAGACTGGAGAGCCTTACCGGTATAAAATTGCTACGAAATAGGGGTTGTATAATTAACAAATAAAAAAAATCACATCCATAATATACCTAAGGCGTAGGTCAGATAGCAGTGACACAGTACAAACACAACAGTAGGATGTCTTCATAGAAAGCTAGCGTACATGGTTTGTATGTGTGCACGCTAATAGACATGCGTCGTGGCACGCACTCAACAGTAATATTTTGGGCGAATATGGGTGATTATTGTGGCAAGTCGTGGTCGCACGTGACGCAAACATGTGATCACTTCCGTTTTTCTTTAATTCGTCCTTCATAACGTCACAAATTTTTCGTTATTAGAATCCATAGTTATCAACATAATTACAAGAAGTTAAATTTAACAAACATGAAAAATTTATCCATATGCATTGTATTTTATTATTGTATACTAAATGTATAACTAAACGAAATGCTTTCTGAATCTCATATCCAACGCAACAACCCTATGTATTCGGCCGAGAGTAGGCAATGCCGTTACATATGAGGCGGGAATCAGCCTTCTTTTCGACATATTCTCTATTTTATTCCTTCGATCACAAATAAAAAACTAGATATACGATCAACACCCCAAAAACGTCCGATCCAAATGTGCACTCAAATGAGTGTTTGAGTGCACATTGTTTTAATAATATTTGAAAAAGCTAACAGCGAACATGTCAAATTACTCCTTCGAAAATTGTAGAAACAACACATCTAGAATGCTAAAAAGGAGGGGTAGGAGATTCTTATTTTTGGCAAATAATTAATATCATTTTATTGAGGTGTTCATTATTTCGTAATAATAATACGTTACATAGCTCTTTTTATTAAATTCGTAATTATATTTTCCAAATGACATGACCTTAACACCATTAAGTTTAAAATCATGAATAAGAAGTTTAAAACCACTATCGCATTCACGTCTAATTTACTCGGGTTATACTTTTATTTCTGCTATGATTAATAGAGTCGAATTTTTAATGTCATAAGTCCTATTTTTTTAAATGTATTTTCTGTACTGAAAATTAAAGATTGTAAAAAAGGATTTGCTGTACTTAATTTCGACGACCTCCGTGGCGCAACGGCTAAGCGCGTCGGAAAGTAAACGGGGGTTGCGGGTTCAATTCTCGCCCCGAGTCTGCGTGTTTATGTATAATATGTATTTATTTACAAAAGAAAAGTATATAAGTAGTATATCAGTTGTCTAGTACTCATAACACAAGCGCTGTGCTGCTTACTTTGGGACTAGATGGCGCTGTGTCAAATGTCTGAGTATATTATTATTATTATTAATTACGAACTTAGGAACACTGTAAATTGACCCTAGTAACATTTTTCCCATAATAAAAAACAATATAGCTTTTTTCCATTGACTGTACTTTATATTTCATACAAGCTCAAAAGCCTGGCTCACCTTACTAAAATGCTCAGTGAAGAATAAATGATGAATAGATATCAACTTTAAGGTTTATCAAACGGTTTTGTAAATACCAGTGAATTACTTGTCAAATGAAAATAACGGAAAGAAAGAAGTATTTAACGTCAAGTAGCGACTAATCAGAGGCAACTGCCAGTCAACGGCCGCTGACAACCTCTCAAGACATAATCAGAATCAGAATTCTCTCTCACGTACTGGCTTTCAGACTACACTTCGAACAGGTTCATAGTAAAATGCGCAGTGTGTAAGAATCAAATGTTAATAGCGTCCAATACAATTCTACTTTATTATTTATTATTTATTTGTTTGTGTATCTTCATTATATTTGTATATTCATTTATTTAACTCTTCAGTCAAGGATTTTTATAAATACTAAACGTGCACGAAATAGTAGTAGGTATCGTTAAATTCTTTAATTGTTATTCATAAAAGATAATTTCTAGATAATCATTGTAATATATACAGTAAGAACTCGCTTATAATTTCCTATTTGAAAATAAAAATGTATCAATAATTGCATAATAATGCTCCCAAGTTTTCTGTATTCCTAGATTGCGTCGTCATTGCCTGACGTGCGACATTTTGTTCTTTGTCTAGCATTATAATTTGTATATGTTTAATCCTTGTCATGTTCACGTAACAAATCAAAATGACGTAAAAAGCTATTTAAATATATTATGTGAATTATACTTTAAGCACGAAACATAAGATTGAATTTCAAATATTTTATTTTTAACAAACTTCGTTTCTATGTCAATCAAAAGTCTTTTACGAGCTTTTACAACCTAATAGACGGTACAACCTAATAGAAGCTTAATAGACGGTATGGTCTATTTAAGATTAACACAATATTATCGACAGTACCTACAATACAATTTTAAAAATATATTTGTCAATTGGGACAATAATTTGTTTAAATTTTACAGAAGATTGTGAATCTAGTTCTTTATTTGTGATCGAAGGCAGTGACGTAAAACTAAGAGCGTTGTGGAACGGGAGCGAATGAGCTGCGAATTTGTATAATTTAAAAATTCTGTACAAAAGTTGCGAGGGCGTGACTTTTTAAATTATACAGTAGGGCCGGGATGTGGATGCAAAATTTTTACAGAATCCTAAATGCCTGGGATGATACCCCACGCCAGTATAAGTATGTATGTAATTTATTTATTTATTTGATATTAAGTACACCAACAGTACATATACACAAAAATATAAAATTACATTACGCTACGATAATTACTTTAGTATATGCACCAATTCAGGTGTACACAACATTTACATTGTAACAATGAACAACATAATTGAATAATAAAATGTTTAAACGGCAGTTTTAAGGGGTTAAATTTTTCTAATTCTATCGACATAGCGAACTTTGTTCTAGTCCAATAATATACAGAAAATTGTAAAAGTTATATTGCAAAGCGCAGCAAAATGTACACAAATAGAACGTACTGTAGCGAAGGTAAATTTAACTTTGCAGTAGATAGAGTGCGAACTTGTGTTGATGTGGGAGTATGTCAGTTGGGGTGAGCTTGGCCCGTTGAGGCGTGGAGTGATTGCCCATTGTGTTCGAGATTGAGCCACGAGGCGGCTCATGAAATACCGCCCATTGTTCACGCACAAAGTGAATTCCGAAGCTGAAGCTGTTGCTCTGTTGGTTGATATGACGTTTATTTGTACTTCGCAAATAAGCTCAAATAATGATTTCCTTAACAACGTCCTTTGACATTAGTTTTGAATTTACGTGATGAATGAATCGAGTGAACCAATTATTAAGTTTCGTTTCTCAAAGTTTAATTTATATTAAATATTATTTAAATCGCTTTTCATTTTATAAAACATCGTTCTAACGGCCTTGGAATAAAGTTAGGACCAGAGGGATGAAAAATGTATCACAGCGGTGAGCCAAGACCCGGTGCCAGACAGTGGTCTCTTTGAATCAGTAATGACCTCTATATCGTTACTCTCACCCCTGAGCGGACACGAATATATGACTTAGTTGGGTACGTAAAATAATTGCTTTAGAAACAATGTTTACTAAATGTACGTATTGAGTACTGATGTCTAGACTCGCTTCCATTTAAGTAAAGGGTATTTAAAGTCTTTAAATATATATTTAAAGACTAAATTTTATATAAATATCGAATAATTTTTTTTTTCTATTAAAAAATTTAATGCCATGCAATTAAACGTTAATCCTTCATAATATACTTATGCATATTATAAAAAAATTGTAGACGCCGTAAAATAATCATGGCGAATAAAAAAAATTTCGAACAACTTAAAATATTAGATTGTGCTATGAAATAAACAAAATTTTCAATGTAATACATGAATAAATGGGCGAATTTATTAATGACAATATTAAGTAAGTTATGCTAATAAACAACCAATTTTTATCATGCCAAATTTTTAGCTCCTGTTTTTTTCTTGCTTAACTATATCGATTTTGTTTATGCATGAGTACATGACATTCAATGATTAATTTTTTTTTTGTTTGACATTTAATGTTTATTTAACGTTTATCTGACATTTTTAACATTTTATAAAATTGTTAATTAAATGTTTGCATGCTATGTAGTTAGTAGAATGTGAAGAGCTTTATATTTATTGTAAAATATCAACATCGATGTTATGAAAATGAATTTAAATAAAAAAAAATTTTGAATGCTGCCGCTGATAGAATTTGTAAGACTTTCGGACTTTTTGGCGGGAACGGGAGAACTGAGTTTGACATTTTGTTTAGATTTTCTATTTTTTACATTTTTGGGAGTCATAAAGTACAAAAGTGACAGTATATTGTGTTTTAAAGTTCTGTATAAGAGAATGGCATAGGTCTAAATAAACATGTGTAGCTGAAGTTCTCGCGCTCTTCCAAGAAGTCCTTTATAACTTCAGTAAAGCCTACTTACTATCACAAGTTTTACGATAAGAAAAAACTAATTTACTTGTGATTCTACTCATTAATATGTGACATTAGCCAATGCGCTAATCTGTGCACCATGCCATAAAGAAAGAAAAATAAAAAAGAAGACTTTCGAACAATTAAAAAATGTAACTAAGTACGAAATCTTCGAGCGATCGCTCCGCTACGCTTTGCGATTGTCGTAGCATTCTAACTTAATCATCAGAAGTCCTTTTTGGGTAGAATATTTTCCCTGTATACAATTGGACCAGCCGTTTTTTAAAAATGACAAAAGCTTAAAACAAAATTGATTGCGAAACAGTTAATTTGACAGTTTATGTATTTAGTGGATAAATGTAATGAATTTATTTTAGAAACTATTAATTTTATGTAAAATACAATAAGTTGTAGCTTGAATTACTGATTTTGTTGCATATTTTTATGTATTATCCCTATTATAAAATATAAAGAAAGATTGCGTGTTGACAGACTGACAAAGAAAATTTATAGAATAAAAGTGAGTGGTAGCAGGAGGCTAAAGCTGAACAACGAAGACCAAATAGCCACAGTGTTAACTGACGAAAATGTCAACAATACCTAGGCGAAAATGTGTGAGGAGAGTGAAGAGATTCGAGGAGGTGAAAGAAGTATGTAAGGACCACGCAACCTGGCGCTCAGTCCTCTTCGACTACTCCATTAGGGATACAGCGGGAATATACGTATTTGTAAAATATTATATATTACTAAATAAATATTGATCCGTACTTGTAACATTATATGTAATGATATAGAACCTATAGTATACTTCAATAATAATAATAATAATAATAATAATAATAATTCTTTATTGACAAATTTCACAATATTAATGAAATCTCTAACTACTGAACTAGGCATATGGCCTGTATCTCAGTAGCTAGCTTCTTCTTCAAAGTTATTACAAAATGTCAATATAAGTAAAGTAACATGCAGTAAAAAATATAAAACAAAATAAAACTTATGGTTAAACTTAAGTAAAACGTGAAAAACAAAAAGAAACACGCGATGAGTGTGTGTGGGTATAACTATAACATTGTAAGAACTTATTAAGCAGTAAACCCTGGTTTAATGTTGGATATTTTTTTTGTTCGTTATTGAGTGCTAAAGTGTGTACGTACGTACGTATACTTGTAGAATATTTAGGTAAGTGATTTTATGCTTTATTAAAATTTATTTTCTAAAAGAGATGTTTTATATTCACAGCGAAAGGAAAATTCTTTGAAAATATTATGAGGAAAACATTGAGACTTATACTAAGAATATAAAATTGTTCTATCTATGTAAACGAAGCGGAAACATTTCAAACTTGGATATTTTATGATATTTCTTTTTACTGTGTCTTGTGCTAGTTGTACAGTCTTGAGACCCAGCTTTTAAAAAAGGCTGTTTTTAGGGCGTAATGGAGTAGAATTTATACTAGTCAGCCGATAAAATGCTCACTCAGAACGATCCACTTTAATTTTCTTCGGAAACAAATTGCTCTCAACGTTGCCGATAAGGAACTTTCCAATTAGAAAATTTTGTTATTATTAGCTAAGTCAAGTTTATTTTACTGCAGGGCTTATGAAATTCAATCTTCTTGGCTGCCGTTATTAGTAAAAACCTTATATAGGTACTTAGTAAAAACAATAATAAATTCGACGTTAATAATGTCGAGACTAATGTCACTACTTTAGTCTCTAGAAAAGCAGTAGAATTAAAATAATATTTTTTTGAAGTAATAGCATAAGCTCTTTTGTGAATAATTTTAATGATATTCCTATAAGTTATAGAAACTTAAACAAGATAGACTTCTATCTTGTTTAAGTTTCTAAATTTGATCTTAGCTACGAATGTAACTTGACTAGAAATATTTGTTTCATAGATGTACATAAATCGAAATTTGATTATATCGATATCGAGGCTCGATTTTATTAACCTTCGCAGCTACTACCTTTAGCAATAGTTAATTTTCTTTGACTACGCTACTATCATCGTTTGTTTCAATAGTTTTATTGTAAATGCGCGTTATAGTGTTTAATAAATATTGAAAACTTTCAATCACATTACTGTAATAAATAATTATTCAGTGTTAGTAATTAGTAACAAGTGTTTAGTTACGTTCATTGGTAATGTAATAAGAATTAAAGATTGTAATTAGTTAGTATTATTGCTTCGTAGTGTAAGAGTATATAGATGTGTATTTTGATCATAACAGAAGGGACCCAATTTGGATCGCGTTTCATTCAGCAATCCACTATTAATTGGTGCGAATATCAGATCCAGAATTATTCGTTCATGTTTGTCGATTGGACGCGATGATTTTGTACCCAAGCTCTATTTATAGAACTTTCATTTTTAGGATTCCGTTGCCAACATGTTATAAATGGAACCCTTAATTTTTCATCATGTCTATCAGCCCGTCTGCATGTCGCAGTGGGTTTATTATCCACTCTTAACCAGTTTTGATTTATTTATGCAAGTAGAAAGAATGAGTGATGAAAGACTGACGAAGAAAATATACAGAGCGAAAGTGAGTGGTAAAAGAAGGCAAGGAAGACCAAGTCTGACTTATGAAGATCAAATAGCTAGAGTGTTAGCAGATGGAAATGTCAAAAGCTCTCGCATACCTAGGCGAAAATGTGTAAAGAGAATGATGAGGTTTGAGGAAGCGAAAGCAGTATGTAAGAACTGCGACGCTTGGCGCTCCGTCCTCTCTGATACAGCGTGAGGATATGTATGTATGTATGCAAAGTATATTCTAATTGCATTATTATTATCCTTTTGAAGTAAGTGTGAATAATTCTAATTGCTCATTTAATTGTTTCTTTTGATTAAAATTAATAAATTCTTATAATCACGCTTAGTCATTGCTTTGTTGGGGTAATTAAACAGAGGATTAGTGGTGTCAAAATAACAACGCGATAGCCTTTTTGTAAACGCTTTATGTTATTATAGTGGTTGTAAAATCTTACTTCTAAATTTCAACTACTTTTTATTAAATTTATTTAGAACTGGCAACGATAGCATATCTGTCCTATCGTATCATATTATAACATAGTGACCCGACTTGGTACAAAGTCGTAGCCTAAAGTCTTACCACGATTAAAAAATAAATTTTAACTAGTTTTTAACCACTTACGCGTTGAATTTCGAAGTGCTGATAATAATAATTATACGTGTTTTATTACACGTGTTAAAGGCGGTATTTACACACCAGGTTTTAAATCAATATGACGTGAATAAGTTTTTTATTACTATAAATTTCCACCGCTGTGCCGATTAAATTATTATTAAAAGTTGTTTTTTAAAAAGCAATAAAATACTCTTTTATTTATTTCCAATAAAATGGTAAATGAGATTAGTTACGTCTGTAACCTGAGAAATTTCGAACTTACAGAAAATACCAACCTTTTTTTACAACCAAGTCGTATATACGATCCATGTGCGTATATACACCCTCGATACACATTCGCGAATCGGAAATACGTTCAATAGTCGGCTTTATTTGAATGGGATAGTAGAATTTTTTCACTTAGCCGATAATATAGTATTATTCAGAAGCAAAATAATGAATGCTTATTTTAGTTAATTAATAACAAAAAAGTACATACATGTGTCCTAACGTTAATATTTACGAACTTAAAACTATATATTATTTTAAATAATAGACTTCCTTAAAGTTGCCGCTTAGAAAGTTGTCATTGTTTAAGGTGCCTAGCCTAGCCAATTTGGCTATTCAAAGAGGTAACTCTTTGAATATCCAAACTGATTCGTTGGCGGAAGAAGATACCAGCACGGTGGTCTCCCGAAGCCTCGACCAGTCTCTTACAAATATCAGAAACCAGTCGATTGGTTTCGGGGCCCCAGGGACCCAAACTTTCGACTGCAAAGGACATAAAAATGAAACTCTCAGAGAGAATTGCATATTTCTGACGTTTCAAGTTTTCGTCAGTGCTGGCCGCAGCAACTGCTGACTTGGAAGTCGCCGGTACATGAGAAACAGCAAGTGTATCGACACAAGTGGCGTCCCACACTAGCGATCTTCCAAGTTTCCGAGGAATGAGCGTTGAACCATCCGGTCTTCTGCCATCGCTGCGCGCAATACTTACAGGCTCTAAGACTACAGGAACGCCAGCGGCAACAAGAGCCCGCCGAATGTCGTCATTTAAGGCAGCATGTCGTGACATGCGACCCGCATTACGTAAACAGGATAAATCGTGGTGACCTAGTACATCGACGAGATCACCACAGCGGCAACGGTGAGGGAGGTCAGTCCTGGCCCACAGACGAAGGTATACAGTGTACGAAGTGTATAAAGTATGGTATTGTCTGTTACGGTTAATTATAATTGGTAATGGTTAACTATGTAATTTTTATCCAATTATATGTACCATAAGTTAAAAACTATTCGAATTTAACTCTCAACTGTAAACACGTACTATTCAAATTCAATTTTTTTTATATTTCCCGATAAGCCGACTTATGACAGATTAGTTTCGCTCAAGCGACTTACAATATCTATAGTAATCTTATTAAAATATAATTGTAATATTACTAATTATGTATTAATGTAATATTTTTATTTAATGTTAAAAGATTTTGGTATCCATCCAATATACTAAACTATGTAATTATATTTTAGAGATTAGCGTAATTAAATTGGTATATTTGAGTTATCTAATTATTAACTCTTCAAAATCGTTAATATTTCATTTTTATTACATATGTATATAAAGGTAATATTAATATTTCTGTCATCGTAATGAAAACGCGTTACTTTCAAAAATTGAATCTACAACTATCAATGGATTTGTTCCTATTATTTCCTATTTATACAATTCAAATTACGTGTTCTCTTCAATTTACATTAAACGTCATAATCCCGGTCAAACCAGTTTTTTATTCCTGCGTGAAGAACCAGCATCAACGACCTACGCAATATACAGCTTCTACGCTTCTACGCTTCTACGATTGTGAATAATAAGAAATAGAATTAATTTACATTTCTATTGTCTTTGTCAGGTAAAAATATATTCTATAACTTTCAGTACGCTTTTTTTTCATACAAGAGGTTTCAATATAACCGCACAATGTCCTCTAATATATAGTGAGGGTATTATTACGATCGGACCACAAACGGTTGTAAAATTTGTATTCATTGTAAGTCGCGGATATACGTAGAATGTGAATTTTACAGTTGCGTGGTAATCCGGGGGTTGCCCCGGATGTCGCCTGTACACCAGCCGACTGTTAAACTGCTTTTATGACCGGACACAATATTATGTTTATCCTTATGCATATTGTGTTCGTAGGGTTCTACAGCTTCAGAGAAAATCATGAAGTATTATTTATTACCAATTTTCTTTGAGTTGTGAAATAATATGGAATTCTAATTGTATTCCTTACATCTGGCTAATATTAATCGACTCCCATACATTTGAAAATTACTTTAGTTAAACTTGTCTACTTATAACAATTCATCATTTTTTATCCATTATCATTACAATGAATGCAGAACAATGCGTTTTATGTCCATTGTTGTTCTTTTTAAGGCGAAATTTCTGGGCTCGATTGCCAGCCAGGCCTATTTGATGAAACTAATTTTTCTAAATTCAATTGGAGTCTAGATATTATTGATTGCGTCCCTAATTCGTTGTTTGGTTCTATAATACATAATAGTGGTTAAATCGAGATCACATAACTTGTGAATTGGTTGGTGTGTTCGTTATATACGTACACGTACACATATATAATACGTATGTATTATATATAATACACATATATAATACATACGTGTTATATATGATACATTTGGAAAGTATTTTTACATAAATAAAACAATGAAGATAATATCGATTCTGAGGACTTGTTTGTTTTCAGATTATATTAATATAATTGTAGTCTGCTTTTAAGCGAGCCAGCTTTGTATTCTGTGCATACAGCACGTAATGTAAGCATTCAGAATTCTAAGCTCTTCGCACATCCTATACGTACGTAAACGGCGGTAACAACCACAGCACTAGGTGAGTCGACAAACAGTGCCGAAATATCAACACCTGCCTCACTACTACTTACCTATGTACCTATCCTTATAAAGGTAGTTACACATCACACGTTCCGGAACCAGTGATCCCTATGTGTGACCCAATTTCACTGACTCCCAAAGAGACAAAAGTGTGAAGTAAATTATCAGGTCTCTGAGGTAATTTCCCACATAACTTATTTAGAAATCTTCATAAAAGGTGAGGTTTTCGTGTTTTCATCTGTTCAGAGCGATATGTCTCTTACCATCTGCTTATCATATTTTCCTTTAGGAAATGATTACAACTTTACATTATTTTTAATCGATTGCCTTGTTTTTGTAAAATTTATATAAGAATTGCAACAATTTATTTATTGTGACCATAATGCCATAATATGAGGGGGACGATGAGTTTTTAGGAGTTGAGTTTTTAGGAGGTGGCAAATGTAAAGACCGCGATTCTTAGCCCTCCATCCTGACTATCCCGTTAGGGATAGAACGTGAGGATATGTATGTACATATTTATCATTATTTCTATAAATACTTTATTTAAAGAGCAATGTACCTTTAAAGTTACATGAGCAAAACTTATGCTATTTCTAACAATGAAACTTTACGGTGCCGATAATTTTAAGATTGTATTTTGACAAGTAAAAGCTTTCATTATTAATTTGGCAATCAATTAGAGCACATTATGAATGAACTCTTATTATTCATGTTTACAAATTAATCTTAGTGTTATACTTGTTTTATAACAGGTCTAAGTGTTTCATCGCTAAGCTGAAATCAGTAAAGCTAGAGCGTGAATTAAAACAATAGTTTCATATAAAAGATATAAAAGAAATACATATTTATATATTCAACAGGTTGCGTTGGTAGTAATTCAAAACTTAATGCGGGTACGAAGTTAAATAGCATAATACAAAAGTTACAAAAAATGACAGCTGTGATTGTAATGTACCCAGCTGGGTGAGAGAGATTGGGTTAGTTGGGGCTTTTAGACTTTAGTGGTCGAAGGACTGATCTTCTACGGAATGCATCGGAGCCCCTTATAGCCCCTAGCCCCTTAGAGCCCCATCGTGCTGTGCTGAAGCGCCTTTGCAGTGTTATGGGAGCGCGAATACGCTGCCATCTTTTTTGTGCCGTCTGGGTGGCCGATCGGAACCCCTACTCCGATCAGCCGCGATCCTTAAGCTCTTTTAGTCGCTTCTTACGACAGGTGGAGAACGCTGTAGCCTTATTTTCTGCCCAGGTTACAGGTACTGATAGTCTGGCGCGTACGTTACGAACATCCCGGTGTCATTGTCTCCGAGCGAAAACAGCCGTCCTCCGCATCCGCTCGACGTCTTTCTTCTGCGCCATTACGGCCTCGTAGAAGGTAGACGTGGTCTTCCGCATGGAGGACGTAGGCTTTCACGACTCTGCCTGCATACATAGCCACTACCACCGTTGGCAGGGACAGATCTAGTTTGATCCGGCGAACCAGTACATGGCGTTCGGAGGCCAGCGTATGCTGAGCGTTATCCCGGTACCCACTATATTGATGATGCTATAAGTCATCTTCTTGTGACCGATTCGATGTTGATACTGACTGAAGCAGCCGCGCCCGGTCAGCTCCTGCGTCAGCCGGTATCATCGTTTCCGAAGCTAAATATACTTAAACTAATTACAATAACTATCACATGTTCCAAAAAATATCCTGTAATACAATTCGCGTGTGAACGTGTATTTTTGGAACTTGTATTCCACTTCAGTTAAGCGTGTTGTAATAGTTCAACAATGTTACTTTTATTGTTGGCAATCCAAATAAAACTCGTGTTTTGTTTAGTCTCACGGGAGAAAAATAGCGACATATTCGGAAAACATCGAGTGATAATAATTGCTTTGGCTGGTAGACGGAAATCGAATTATTTGAAAGACGTGCTCGGCAATTTTGCCAATATCATCTATGTATAATAGTAGATGTAAACAAGTTTTAATGTTTTATGGAAAGGTTTGCTTCGGCGGAAATTATGTTTGGTGAGGCGAGCCGCGACCTCCGTTAGTTAAAATAGTCGACGTGCAGTATTAAACTTCTAAATGAACTCTGTTCTGGTCGACAATAATATGTTATATAAAGATTTATGAAAACTAGTAATCTCAAATAGTACTTTCGTTTTCCATCAAATAAACAGTGATGTGTAAATAGGAAATTAGTTTCAACCCTGTGTGCTCGTATTCAAAGTGTAATAAAATCACGTCATATCTGAAATTACTCCCAATTTTCCAACAAACTGAATGTGTTATCTGAATCATATCGCGCAGTCCATTGGATTTCATTCATTTGTCCGTAGGGATTATCCTCCTACGTTAAACCCCACTAAATTTCACGGTTGTACACGCAATCACATCCTACACGCTTCTTAATGATAGGTATTCGTATAACGTATACATACACATCCTCATTCTGTATCCCTAACGGGGTAGTCAAAGAGGATGGAATATAATGTGTCGCGGCCCTTACATACTTCTTTCGCCTCCTCAAATCTCGTCATTCTCCTTACATATTTTCGCCTAGGTTTGCGAGTGCTTTCGACATTTCTGTCAGCTAACACTTTGGCTCTTTAACTTCATAAGTTAGTCCTGGTCTTCCTAGGTTTCTGCTGTTACTCGCTTTCGCTTTATATTTTCTTCATTAATCTTGCATCACTCATTTTCTCTACTATGTACCCGAATCATCTAAGCGTTCCTTTCTTCATTTTTACGATAACACTGTCGTCCAACCCTGTTGTACTGCGTGTCGCTTATGTTAACCGCAAAGGTGACGCCGCACACATTTCTTAGAGATCTTATTATTATTTTCTACCTACTGCATTTGTCTTAATTTCATTCGATTTCAGGTATATCAAGGTCTCACTACCGTACATATAATACAATTACGTATAAAAGGTATAATATATAATGTAATATACAATGGATTTGCATTCCCGTTTGAGAAAGAAAAGAAAGCACAGAATGTATCAGCTGCAATTCATCTGGCGCAGATGAGATAATAAATTAGTGTAGCTGATGGGCTAGTAACAATCTTGTTAAATTGTGTTGGTACTACGTAAGTATTTCCGTTTTGCCATCTGTAAGCCCACTTAGGAGTTGTGCTAAGGTGTGATTATGTTGCATCTTGATGCGTTGCCATATCATTATCATAAAAAATAGGCAAATCTGTGTAGCTTGGGGGTAGAAAAGTAGAATTTCGTTATTCTTTGTCAAACGTAGGAACAAAAGTGACTAAAAAAGGTTTTCAGAGTCTAAGAAACACAAATTAGAGTCGAATTTGAGAAAGATTGCGGCACTTGTATGTTGTTGCGATAACTGGAGAGAGACGCAAGCCCTGTCCTAAATATCGCTTGGGTTTTCAGGGATAAAAACTTAATACAATCTGACCAGGGGATCAGATGTCTTTTGGAGATTTCCTTCGTATCACCTAAAGCAGCCTTTCCCAAAGTGGGCGATAACGCCCCCTTGTGGGCGCTGCAGGCCTAAAGGGAGCGGTAAGAGACCCAGAAAAAAAATTGGGCCGTTGTGTAAAGGCCTGGGGGGTGATTTGTAATTTCATTTAGCTAGGAGGCATCTCAGACAACGACTGCATGAGCTCTCGACTCTCAACTACAACTTGTGAACATCAACTAATATTAATTAAAAGATTGCTCAAACTCGGTTCGATATTTCTCTCCGCGTAGTTCATATATCTGTCCTGTTTTATTGAATATAAAAAATAAAAATCATGTCAATCGGTCGTTCCGTTTCGAAATGAAAGTAGACACAAACAAACAAATAAAAAGGCAACAGACACACTTTCGCATTTCAATAGTTATTAGTACTCCTAGATAGGTAATTTTCGTAGATAATAGACCGCGGGCAATCATGTTTTAACAAGTTTTTGTTAAATAACCCGAATTGTGCATTCCTGTATCAATCGGCTGGTTCATAGAATACTTGTTCTGACTTGTTGAGTACGATTGAGCGTCGAATGAGATAAATGAGTTTATGCATGTTTGTTTTATTCCTGTCGGTACGTGCTGCTTATGCAATCCTATATAAACAACGTAATATTTATTTTATTTTCATTTGCGGTTTCGCGCGCAATAGATGAGCAGTACTTAAGTTCAACTTACTTACGTATTACTTACGTACTTACTTACGTATTTTTCAAAACAAAACAATGTCGGAAGTAAAAAAGAAGAGACGGCAATACTGTGCAGAATATATTAAATTCGGATTCATTGAAAATCCGACAAACCCATCGTCGCCTTTGTGTCTGCTATGTCTAAAAACATTTTCGAATGAAGCAATGAAGCCTTCAAGACTGCAAGATCATTTGAATAAAAATGCATCCAGATAAGAAAGACAAGAATGTAGCATATTTTCAAGACCTAGAGAAGAAGCATAATACTCAGCCAAGTGTAGCAAAACTATTTTCGGCGGCTGCTAAGCAAGATGACGACGGACTTCGAGCTTCGTACAATATCTCTTTGTTAATTGCTCAAAAAGGCAAACCACATAACATCGGAGAAGAGTTAATTTTGCCAGCAATAAAGGAAGTAATAACTACTGTGCTTCATAAACCAGCCGCAGATATTATCCGAAAAATTCCTTTGAGTAATAATTCTGTGCTAAGACGAATTGATGAAATGGCTGAAAACATTGAAGGATCATTGTGTGATCACCTGAGGACAAGTCAATTCTCAATTCAGCTCGATGAGTCCACTTTACCAACTAATGAAGTATTGTTGCTGTCTTACGTGAGGTTTATTAAAGATGAGAAAATATGTGAAGAATTATTCTTTGCTAGAAATTTAGAGACCGGTACAAAAGGCGAAACCATATTCAATACATTGGAAAAGTTTTGTGATGAGAAAGAGATTCCCTTGAAAAATATTATATCAGTTGCTACGGATGGCGCTCCGGCTATGACAGGGTGCCATAAAGGCTTCATAGCGTACATAAAAAATAAAATTCCAGATGTCCTTGCTGTACATTGCGTTATTCATAGACAACATTTGGTTGCTAGAAACTTAAGTGAACGACTATTTCAATCACTGCAATATGTCATCAAAGCAGTCAATAAAATCCGCAACAGCTCTTTGAATGATAGATTATTTCATCAGCTTTGTGTTTGTGTTCATACTGAAGTTCGTTGGCTATCAAGAGGCAAGTGTCTGACTCGATTTTACAACCTGTTTGACTCTGTTATAGAGTTCTTGGAAACTAAAGATACAGAATTGCACAACAAGCTCATTACATCAAAGAATGATATAGATGACAGACCTGTATAAATTGTTCAACGACATGAATCTCCAACTGCAAGGCGATGAACTAAATTTAATTAAAACAAAAAACGTCGTTGCTGCTTTCGCAGCCAAACTGCTTCTACACAAAAAAAAATATGGGCAGACGTGAGTTTCACAATTTTCCGAATTTATCAGTATCATGCAGTAACGACGAATTGTTTGCCTACTGCCAACATTTGGAACACCTCCACATTGACTTCACCAAACGATACCAGGACATTTTGAACTTGGAAATACCAGACTGGGTGTTAGATCCGTTTTCAAATGTCAACACAGCAATGTCACCTCAGATGGAAGAAGAACTTATAGAATTGACAACAAACGAGGAAATAAAAATCAAGTTCAAAAATGGTTACCAAGAATTTTGGCTACAAAAACCGATCCCGCAATTGTACCCTGGATTGTGGTCAATCGTTCAGCGATTCTTGATAGCATTCCCATCGTTATATTTGTGTGAACATGGATTTAGTGCTGTGGCAACACTGCTTACTAAAAAGAGAAATCGTTTGCATGTTACCCAACGTGACGACTTGCGACTGTTCTTGAGTAGATTGGAACCTGATATCAACAAACTTATTAAACAGCATCAGATTCATCCTTCACATTAGTTTTTATACAGGGTGTATATGAAAACGGGACAGTTACTTTAATGGATGAAAGGGCATAACTTTAATATGTAGTTACAAAAAGAATTATCGAAAAAAACGTATCCGTTTAAGAGTTATGACCGTTTTAATTTTCAAGTGTTATCCCCACCATTTCTCGTAAAATTGGGTTGATCGTGTACAGTTACAGATTTTAAATCTTACTTTTTTTTTTATTTTGTAATAATTTCATCCGTTACTGAAATACAGCTTGAAAACCCCCATTGGGGTATACGCATTATTTTCGAAAATGGTTTTGGAATAAACTCCCATGTACTCGTATGCGTACGGTCATCCATCAACAATACATGCACACGCACACACACATACACACTCACACACACCCACTCACACACTCACACACATACACATACACATTAGTATAGTTGAATTTAATATACTTTTCTCATGTTACTTAAAGCCACAAGATAATCATATTTTCTGCCCATGAAATTCAGTCAATTAAAACCCTATTTGTATATTTTTTCATTATAATGGTGATAATAACGAGAACAAAAACGCTTTTAACAAAAATTGTGGGAATGTAAATCTTTTATAAATAATTTGTCCCCCGCGATACAGGCTTGCCTAGTGCGGGGTCTATGGTTTATCTCTATCTCTATTTCTTATCAATTGCTATATTTCATTCATTCATGGCAGATGGTAAAAGTTTTACTGAAAATTTTTGTTCTAACTTACGGTAGTGTATTGTTTTCTGATTGTAAACTATGTCTGAAAACCGCCTGGATGAAAACTCGCTGTTATGCAATATTTTAAGTGTGTATTTTTTCATTGTAAGAAAGTGAGAATTGTCAATGTATAAAAAATAATTAGTATCATAATAATACAGAAATAAAAAAAGTAGTCCACATTGAACTGTTTGAGTGCAAATAATAGTAAGTATATTTTATTATTAAATTAATTTAATAATGAAATAAGGAATAAAGTTTGAAAAGAAAATTAAGAAAAGAAGTCAATACTGCAGTCAACACATTAGGCTGTGTCACTTTTTCATTACTTAATTTTTCATAACCTAACATTTCCTAATTAAAAAACAGTTTTAGCACGTTTTAGAATTGAATGTAAATAATTGAATATAATAATAATACCTTCAAAAAACTTAGGAACCTTAATTGACAATACTACACTTTCATAGTATCCCTTCCAGGACTAACCTTCCTCACCGTTGCCGCTGTGGTGATCTCCTCGATGTACTGAGTCACCACGAGTTATCCTGTTTACGTAGTGCGGGCCGTATGTCACGACATGCTGCCTTGAATGACGTCATTCGGCGGGCTCTTGTCGCCGCTGGTATTCCTGCAGTCTTAGGGCCTGTAGGTATCGTGCGCAACGACAGCAGAAGAGCGGATAGTTTGTCACTCATTCCTTGGAAACTTGGAGAATCTCTGGTGTGGAACACTACTTGTATCGATACACTTGCTGCCTCTCATGTACCGATGACTTCCAAGTCAGCAAATGCCGCGGCCAGCACTGCCTTGAGATTGAAACGGCGTTAATATGCGACTCTCTCTCTGAGAATTTCATATTAGCGCCGTTTGTAGTTGAAACTTTGAGTCCCTGTGGCCCCGAAGCCCATCGACTGGTTTCTGATATTTGTAAGAGATTAGTCGAGGCTTCGGGAGACTGCCGGGCTGGCAGCTTCTTCCGCCAACAAATCAGTTTGGCTATTCAAAGAGGTAATGGGCATGTTAAGAAACGACAGCTTTGTAAGCGGTAACTTTGAGGAAGTGTATTATTTAAGATAATAATATGTAGTTTTAAGTTTGTAAATATTAACGTTAGGATATAATGAAAAGTATCAGAGTTATTTTCTTTCAAACTCAAGTAGTGAGAACAGAGTGAGCACAAATTTCGACTCTGTCATTTTTAGCGCTGGATAATGATATCGTGAAAAGTCACGATGACGTCAGTTCTGTAACGCCATCTCTCTCTAGCTTATCAGCACTCTCCATTCCACTATTGGACATTAAAATCCTCTTATTCCTTAAATTCTACTACTCTTATTTCTTAAATTAATCTAAATTAGTTTTTTTAGAATTGTATTCAAAATTTTAAATTATTTTAATACAGTGTATAAAGTATATCGGATTTCGAAAGTAGTCAATTTGCCTATTAGGTGTCATTAACAAAACAAAAGTGGCAAGTACTACCGCGTACTGTCTACATACCTTCGCACAAACTAAATAACATATTTGTATTGTATGCGCGTGTATTTAAAAAAGTGTAATAAAAATTGTAATAGCTCGTATATGGTCATTAATATTAATCACGGCATGTTTCACCACCCTTGGCCTATTTATGTTGTCCTATAGCTTAGTGATAAATTAAGTTTTCAACAACGAAATATGACAATAATCTTTTATTCTTTAACTAACGAACCGCCACGGCTTCACCCGGGTAGGATCTTTTATAATATTCTAATAATATAATTCTAATAATCTATATATTAATTATAGGAATGAAATCCTCTAAATTATGGTAAAAACCGCATTAAATTCTCTTGCGTAACTCAAAAGGACTAAACACAAACAGACAAACAGATATAGCGTCTTTGTTTTGTGTGTACGTATTAGATATAGAGGGACATATTATAGAATTATAAATATTAAGTTTAATAGTATAGACAAAATATAATTAATTAAAAGTAATAAAACTAAAATCAAGTCAAAACAAATTGTTAATTATATTTATTAATTGCGATTGCAAAACGACTGTAAAAAGCTAAACGAATTTAAATATAATAATTATAACAATAAAATGATGAAAGATAATAAGTTAACATTTTTGTATGAATACAGTATCTTTTAATCACGCAAGAGGAGCACAATCCCACGTGCGGAGAATATTTAACACAGCGTAACACTCAGTGAAAATAGGGAAGCTCTAATTAAAACTTTAACGGTAACGCAAAATTTAATAACCATGGGCCTTAGTCCTTCAGAATATAAACGTATAATTATGTTTTCTTATATCCCTGCAATGTGCTGACTGCATCGTAAATATGTTACTTAAGTTCTTAAATATACGTGTTAATGTTCATTACTTTTAAGGCAAAAGTATGAAAGGGAAAATAACTTGGGAAGTTTTTAGAGGTAGAGTATAATAAGTTTTTTCCGTAGAGAGATTTTCCAATACTTTTAAAGGAAGATTGGGCTTTACGCTGGTATTTGCGATATCGAAAAATAGTAAGTGATAAGTTGTAAAAGGTAATTTATTGTTTGGATGTTTTGTTTATTGTCACAGTTTCCTATAATATTTGATTTTATTTCAAAATGGTAAATATTAATACATACATACATACATCCTCACGCTGTATCCCTAACGGGGTAGTCAGAGAGGACGGAGCGCCAAGCTTCTTAATGATAGGTATTCGTATAATGTATACATACACATCCTCATTCTGTATCCCTAACGGGGTAGTCAAAGAGGATGGAATATAATGTGTCGCGGCCCTTACATACTTCTTTCGCTTCCTCAAATCTCATCGTTCTCCTCACACGTTTTCGCCTAGGTATGCGAGAGCTTTTGACATTTCCATCCGCTAATACTCTGGCTATTTGATCTAAATGAAACAATAAATATCAAATTATTAAATAATTATTAATAATTAAATAAAAAATACTTCACTCAATAGTACCATTTATTAGCGAAAGTAAGTAGGTTTAGAAATGTAAGAATAGAACAATTAGTGCATTTTGGGTGCGGTGCAATTTCAGTCATTGTGTGATGTCGAATATAAGTTTTTTGAGTTAAAACTTTTAAAGATAAACAAAATAATAACAAATGTTAGGCCAAAATATTTATTACAAACTACTCTACAGAAATCCTGGCATATTTATTAATATTATAAAGAGGTAATCTTTGTTTGTATGTAATGAATAAACTCAAAAACTATTCAACTGATTTCTAAAATTCATTCACCTATAGAAAGCTACATTATTAGAGAATAACATGGGATGTATTACATTTAAAAAAAAAAAATTCTATCCGTAAGATACCGGGGCGGGTCACTAGTTATTTCATAAAATAAATAAAAAAAACATTAACGATAGCTTCTGGACTATCGAAATGACAATAAAAAAAAATAAGCACCCGAATTCGAAAACCCTTAAACTTATACTGGAACTGTTGACAAAAAAAAAATTGCACCATACCCAGTAGATTTCACTAGACCTCACTCGCATTTTCATCAATCCGAAATAGGCCCATCTTTTAACTGCAATAATGAGAATAAGCCTGAACCCAACTTTAGGACATGAGTCTGTACAAAATCTATGTATTGTAGATATAATGTAGATGTTTTAGTCTCTGACAAATTGTTATTGATTTCTCAAAGTCAATTATTGAAGACGATTTCAAATAAGCGATCTCGTACTAGAGTTTCTCAGGAAAAATAATTATTTTCTAGTGCTAGTTTACTTTACCAATTCACTAGTACATTTGTATTCAACTAACAAACTCTTTTTCGTAACTAAATGAATAAGTAATGTAGAAGGTTGTTTTCTTTATTGAAGAAATGCATATTTAGAAGGGTCAAACCGATAAAATTCACGAAGTAATTGTAGATTGTAGGCTAAAAAAAAATGAACCAAAGAATATTTTACGACATGTTTTTGGTTACTTACGAACTCGAACAGTTTTATGGTAAAAGAAAATTTACTATCAATCAAACATAGAATTCATTAGAGGCATTTGAACATGATCATAAACCTTTGCTTCGTTTTAACATGACATATAATATACAATATTATTAATTTAATTAGGAAATGTACACAGTAAAAGCGGTGCGATTCTTTTTTTATGAGTATTGTAACGAACTGAGGGAGCAACCACTAACTCAAGACAATTTCAAAAAATTTATGTCCAAATTAAAACTGAACAGGAAATGAATTCGGCACCTTTGGTAAGTAATTTCTTGGTAGGTATGTAATTTATCTAATTTAAATGTACTGATAAAAACGTCAAACAGTCATTACATGGTCAAATTGCAAAAAAGTGACCCCTATAATTTCGTTTTATCTGTCTGTATGTCTGTTTGTATGTCATAGCCATTTTACTCGGAGACTATTGGCAAGGTCGCTGTATTTTATGGTCGCTGGGGTCACGGATGAGTACGAAGCGTGCCCGTAGCCCTGGCAAATATCACACCGGAGGAACACCATCAGGTTTTGGTGGGCAACCCGCATCTGTTAGTGTGTGTAATTTCCGGATACCCTTTTCAACGCCCTCGGGTGGAAGGGAATGCATAGTCTTTCTTGACGTAATAAAGGTTTATTTTACGAAAAATACCACTACACAATAATATAGAGAAAATGTGAAAAAAAATTAGGTGTAGCACTCCATACATGTAACAGAGGATTGTAAAAAGAACTCCAGGGCGCATAAGCGTGTGGACTCACTCTGGAATCTCTGCACCATCTTTAAAGACATATCTTTTTTTTGGTTTCATAGTTAAATAGCAAAAATGTTACTTTTATATAACAATTTCGTCTTATCCATCTCTCCGTCTGTCTGTCCGTATGACACGCCATTTTACTCGAAGACGATTACCATTACATAGATGAAATTTAGATGGTTCGAAGTCTGTTCAGGCGTCAGACAGGGCTGCGTAATGTCTACCTGGCTGTTCGTCTGTATTTGGACGGTTGCCTCCCAGACATTGAAAGGTAGTATGAGTGGTATGAAATGTGATGGTACAATGGTAAACTGCCTATTGTACGCCGACGATGCTGTGCTTATAGCACCATCAGAAGCAGAGTTGCTGACACTAGGCACGTACATGAAAGAAGGATGTGACGTGAAAGGATTGAATATGAATGTGAACAAAACTAAGGTTCTAGTGTTTAAAAGGGAAGCGGTACATACGAAATGTGAGGTTTGGGTAAATGAAAAATGTCTAGAACAAATAAATGAAATTGTGTATCCAGGGAGTGCGTTTTCGAGGGATGGAAGATGTGAGTTGGATGTGGAGAGACGGGTAGCAGCATTAGTAGGCAGTGTGAATATATCTAACGCAGCCAAAGTTGCCATTCACAATGCGGTGTTGGTGCCAACTTTATTTTACGGTAGTGAGGCCTGGATATGCTCGAAATCGAGTGAAAGTATGATAAATGCAGTAGACATGCGATCTCTTAGAAATATGTGCGGTGTCACCCTTGCGGAAAGGATAAGCAACGAAGGGATATGCAGTATGACAGGGTTGGAAGACAGTGTTATTGTAAAAATGAATAGAAGAATGCTTAGATGGTACGGGCATAAAAAAATAATAAGTGATGAAAGACTGACGAAGAAAATCTATAGAGCTAAAGTGAGTGGTAAAAGAAGTCAAAGAAGACCAAGGCTGAGTTATGAAGATATCAAATAGCCAGAGTTTTAGCCAACGAATATGTCAAAAGCATTCTCATACCTAGGCGAAAATGATTAGGAGAGGAGTGAGGAGAGTGATGAGATTTGAGCAAGCGAAAAAAGTATGTAAGGACCGCGATATTTGGCGCTCCGTCCTCTCTGACAACCCTGTTAGGGATGCAGCGTGAAGATATGTACGTAAATTTGGAAGGTAAGTGTATTATATGAACTTCTATACAATGATCTGCGTCGCTGCAATGAGGTCAACAAAATGTTGTGTTAGAAAATAGTGGCACACCGTTCATTAAAAAATGATAAGTACCTATGTGAAATAAATTTTTAGAAGTCTCTAGAATCCTTTAGTTTTATTTTGCAATATAATTTTCGTGTACATATACCTAAAGTACGGCGCCCTATTCGCTGATATTTTTAATGGTAGGTTTAGCAGTAGGTATCGGCGGTTTGCCATTTGTTTATTTCTTATACGAATATTTTCAGATAAACGAATATTATAAACTATAAGCAAGTGTGGGTACCTAATGTGTAGGTTATAGACGCGTGAATAATTTTATAAAGGCTCTATTTTTCCATTTGAGCTACGGATATATAAAACTAAATTTTCAGCTAAATATATACCTATATACATGTCACTTTATATCATTACTGGTAATCGGGCAGACAGACAAATTCAATCGTGCTAAGTAAGTTTAATCTAAGACCATAATTTTATGAAGAATTTTACGTTTCATTTTATTACAGTTCAATATTCTGAAATGTTGAATTAAGTAGTTAATTTGGGTCTGGAGTGAGATTCTTTTGCTCGAATGTGCGTAAAATATGTGCTTAAGATTAAACTTATCTTAATTATACTGCACTCTAGCGACCTAAAAAAGAGAGATCTAAAAAAAAAATACTGCCCATATTACTGGCCGATAATGTAACTTTCTATAGGTGCAAGAATTTTTGAAATCGTTTTGACTAGTTTTTGAGTTTATCCATTACAAACAAACAAAGTTTACCTCTTTATAATTTTAGTGCTATAGATACAGAAAATAAAAAATACAGGTCAAAAATATCTAAAGTAAATTATTAAATATTATTTATTCCTATGTAAAATATACCGTTCTTCAGTTCTTAAAGATAATTTTAAGTTCCTTTTAGCAGTGAATTCTCTATATATTATGTTGTATGTACATACATATCTTCACACTGTATCCCTAATGGTGTAGTCAGAGAGGACAGAGCGCCAAGCGTCGCGGTCCTTATATACTTCGAGTCAAGTCAAATCAAATCAATTTATTCCAGTAAACCAAATTACAAGGTATTTTGAACGTCAAAACTACTTTAGTACGCTTACTCAAATATCATCACTCTCCTCACACATTTTCGCCTAGATATGCGAGTACTTTTGACATTTCCGTTAGCTACCACTCTGGCTATTTGATCATCGTAAATCAGCCTTGGTCTTCATTTGCTTCTGTTACCATTGGCATTCGCTCTGTAGATTTTCTTCGTCAGTCTTTCATTCCTCATTCTTTCCATGTACCCGAGTTCTACTAAGTATTACATATTTTTTTGTGTTTCAAATTGTTTATAAAAACTATGGTTTCTTGTCAACGTCGTCGTGTGTAAAATTCTAGCAATTACACTCATTACATGGTCACATTGATTATGTGGTGACATGGAATATACAAATTACATACAATCAACAAACCCAAGAATCCTACTAATTAGGTATTTACATTCAAAAAGCCTTTTTATGTGCGCCTTCATGTCATTTTATACTGAAAACGAAGGAAATTCTAAATATTTGATTTTGAGCCTTTTATTTGGCATAAACAGGATTTAGTAACAAAGTTGCCCCTTCGGGCATAGCATTCAGACAATAATTATTCTGTACGACGCGGACTTAAAGCATTGTATATACCATTAAATAAATAAGAGGTAGCATTATATTACTTTGGACAGCAAAGGTAACATTATGTTCACAAGTGAAAAATTAATGAGTAAAGTTTGTGTGAATGTTATGGTAGATGTCATAGGCCGTGGCGACAGTGTTAAAGTTTCAATCGTATTTTTGTAAAAAAGCTTATAAGCTAAAAAATATGCATTTAGTTTAGAGAAAAAATACCAACCGCAAAATAGTGACGTCTTTTTATATTTATATATATAAAAAAGTATGTAACTTAATTATATTAATTATAAAGTTATTTGTGCAATGGATGTGCAAAGTGATTTTCTATGTCAGTGCTAAAGATTATTATTGAAAAAACAATATTGAGCTACTTTTTTTTAATTTTTATTTCTTTTAAATTTCTAATAAGAACACGGTATACTGTTTCTTCTAGTGACATTATATACATATATATGAGTAGGTAATTGGGTTACGCTTGTTTATGTCACGATCGTAAATTTATTCATGAAAGTATTTTATAAAATCTCTGCTTACATATTTTTGTACCTAATATTACAAATTATGAGGCAACATATAAAATCGTCCTTCTTCCAGTCTCACTGTTATATTTTCGTTTATTTATGTATTGCGCAATGTTATGCAATAGTTGATTTGGCATTATATTGTGCAATTATAGTAGTTTATTTGTGTATCATGTAGTGTCGTGTTGTTGAAACATTTATAGATTCAAAATGGAAAACTTAAAATGTAGTAAGACATAAGTTAAAAATGTGTTGGTCGTAATACGATAATTAAAAAAAACGTAAAATGATGGAAAATGTACAAATAAGGTAGAACAGCTGACCATCAGCTATCTCGACAAATGTTATCAACTGGGTTGGAAGTACAAGATAAAATCGAAGAGGCACTACATCTGTCACGTAGATTTCATTTTAACGATCTTTCTACCCATCTCAGTATTCTTCAATCGACGGTGTTTAAGCTATTGGCCTAGTATTTGAGTCTGGTCAATAAAATTGCCAAGGTACTCCACATTCCGAACACAAACTGAAAGAAATTTCGGTTTTAAATTACACGTAGTCAACTAGCATTGTACCACCGTCATTTGAGCCGAGCCTTATATTCAAAGATATTAATTACGATCTTGGGTAGAACCAAGCACTTCAGCTGAACATTTACTACGTGCAAAGCTACATGAATTAATTGCTGTGGCGAAGATACTATTGACAGTGGTTAGGGATGTTAGAGGGTTTGCTTCTTAGAGAACTTATAATGAAAATATAATTACGATAATCAGAGAGTACAAGTCATTCTTGCAAGAGAATATTCCTAATTGGGCACAATAACATCTCGTAACGAGTTTTATAATTTTAAATAATAGTGTTGAATCACATAAATCAACAATAGTTCAGCAACTAATTTCAAACAAAGGATAGATAGCAATCATTTAACCGCTATTTTTTCGGATACGACTCCAATTGATTTCTTGATTGAGCTCTCTCTGCACCTTCACAATGCCACGACAGAGCGGATCATAAGCCCTGCCGTCCTCTTCGGAGTCGCGTGAATAGGTGACCAGAGCCCCCATTCCGATTAGCCGCGACTTTTAAATGCCGTTTATTCGTTTCTTACGACAGGCGGAGAATACGGTAGCTTATTTTCTGGCCGCGGCGCGGCTGACGGTCTTGGGCGTACGTTGCCACTACCCCGGCGTCATCATCTCTGCTTGGCGTCCTCATTCTAAAGTAAAACGGCCTCGCAAAAGGACGGCATAGCTTCTTTTCTTCATCACAATTATATTTCTCTTCTCAACCGATCCGACGCAGATAGCGATTGAAACAGCCGTGCCTGGTCAGTACTTACTATCAGTTAATAGGTGACGTGCCATCGCCTTTGAAGCCAGGCGTCGAAGTTCGGCAGCTCTTGTCAATGTGCCGTTAGTACATTTTTCTCGCCTCTAGCCGCTTGCACCATTTCGCCACTGCACTTCGGGATTCCTGCTGACACACTTTGCCTGCCGTCACATAATTCCACTTAATTGGTCTCACTATTAGGTTACTACCAACATGTTACAATAGCTGGAACTAACGGCTTGTGTTTCCTGAAAGTCTGAGACTTTCGATGCGGAAGCCCTAGATCACTCATGTATTTGGCAGTAGTTCACTTCTGACATAGTTAAGATGTATAGTCTTCAGTTGCGTTAATTTGGTCGTGTTATGTTCTCGTGTATAATGCCGCTAAATAAATTCAGAAATCCATTAATTTACAAAAATGTACAAGTTTATTTAAGAACATTTTTACACTTAATTGCTTAATTAAAAGCTTGGCAGTGCTTCACAAGTGCGGCCACTGATTCACTTTATATTTTACAGTTACGATCTTTTTGCTCGAATCTGTCGTCTGTTTTTGCTGTTCCGAAAATTGAGTTATGATTTTTGTGTGTTCGTAACATGCAATTTGATTTATAATCACATTGCAGAATAGGTAATAGCATTTTACTACCATACTACCTTAGTGAGAAATGTGTTACTTAGTTTAAGTAGGTGCACTTTACGTTTTTAGGCTCTTGTGTAGTTAGTTACATGTATACTTACACACATGTAGATTTATTCACGCTGATCCCTAACGGGAAGACATAGCGGATGAGTGCCAAGCGTCGCGGTCCTTACGTTATGTTCCGAATAACGAGTTTTGATTTGTCTCGTCAAATCTCATTATTCTCCTTACACACTTTCAGTGAGTGGTTTGAATTTTTCGTTAGCTAATACTCTGCTTATTGATATTATAAGTCTTCTCTCGCTTCTACTACCACTCATGACTTTCGCTCTGTAGATTTTTTTTGTTAATCGTCTCTCACTCATTTTTTCTGTGTTCGAACCAACTAATAAATGTACATAATTATGTAATAATTAATATCTGTGAACATTAATTAATAGCATATATGTGTATATGTGTCTTACTGTTAGAATAGACACAGGTCTTTTTCCACAAACGAGGTAAAAAATAGGTGGACCGTACTCTACCCTTGAGACTAGCAAATAGATTGGTGGAAGTAGGCTTACAATCTGTCTATAAGGATCTCTGATCTGGATTAACGACTGAATGGCGCATAGAAATAGTCTGATTAACGTACTTTGCCAGGCACAATTGAAGTCGATGCCACTAGATCATCAATCCAGTAGATGACCGGGCATAATGTTGCTTTACGTTTGATTAGGTATATAAAAATTTGAAGCACCTGCTATTAAAGTACAAGAGACCAATGTATTACAAATGAAACAGCCCATATCTTTGATTTTCACTGCAATTATTTTCGTTGATTGTTGTTTTCATTGGCATTGATTGTTTTCATTGAAAGGGTATTTACGAAAAATAATAATCTTTACATATGTAATCGTTATCGTGTAACTTCTGAACAATTAGACCGACCGAGGTCATATTCCCAGAATATATTTGTTCTGTCGAGACGATGGCTCATAGCTGTTTACGTTGTGTTGTAGTCGAATTCTTATAGTAGTAAGGGCAGCAAAAGAACTGCAACGCCAGCTAGACGCCGCTAGTGTTTAATATATTGATGGCTAATAGCTAATAATTGCCCGCGACTTAATCACGTGGAACTTAAAAAAAAAATTGCCTATGTCCTTCATCAAGGGTCGAGGTATATCCATACTAAATATTAGCATGGATAAGAGTAGAATATAGAAATATAGATAGTATAGATTTTACACATTTTTGTATTCAGTTTAATTTTCTTTTTATGAAAGAGTTTATACGTTGTTGTATGGTTTAGTAAAATATTCCTGACGGGATTCTGTATATTATATAACCTTGTACGTAGAAAACCAGTAGGTATTCTTATGTAACAATGAATAGTGATATTTTGTCTCGCTCTCACTACAGTCTATTAGGTCATTCAAACTCTTACAATTTGTTTAAAATGATGAACAATATATTAGATGAACAAACAGGTACATATTACTATTAACACACCATTGCTGTGTTAATAGTAATATGTACAGTTAATAGTCCATAACACCATTGGTGTGTTAATAGTAATATCCTGATCCTTCAGGCAAGTAGGTACACAAAGTTTGTCTACTGTATCTATCCTTCATGTAAATTTTAAGATTTTATAGTATCTACCATCGGTAAATCTTTATAAAAATATTTAGAGAGTCGTGTAATGCGTATGTAGGAAAGTGAAAAAAGCAATTTGGTTGGAGAAAAGCCGTCGGGGAGCGATCGGAAAGGCGCTTGGCCTCAAATTAAATCAGTCAGTTCGAGGTCTTCTAAATGAAATGTTAGGCACACTTGTGAAACGAAACTACAGAGTTGAACGTGCTATGTATTTAATCTAGCTAATTCTATCATTTTGTCAAATATATTATAATTGTAGATATACTTACTAATGAAAGTTCACATGGTGAAGTGTTCCCTAAATTCTGTATAAAAACTTAAATGTAAAAGCTGTTTTCTTTTAACCTCATTTTTTGTGTGCTAACATTCTTTATTTGTAGAAATTTTACTACCTACGTATGTATATTTTCATGAGCTTTAATTTTATTTAATTTAGGCACGGCTAGTACCTAATAATATTTATGTATCTTTAAATATAAGTACATATTTTTACCTAATTCTAATTTACTAATTCTTTCTAGTTCGGTTAATTTTATTACTAAAGGATGTCCAAACAAATGATAAGTAAACAAATCATAGCCATAATACAAATTGGACGGATTATAATGAATTACATTTTCCATTTATATAACGAGAACTCAAGGAGAATATGAATTTTTGTCAAAAAAAAGTCACCAGTTATCGTGCAAGATACAATTGGTTGTACTATATTCCAATTTTTTAAGGTCAAAGTCAAATCAATTTATTCAAGTAAACCCAATTACAAGGTATTTTTGAACGTCTATCTACTTCAGTTCGGTTCAAATAGAAAATTTGGATACTGAGAAGAACCGACAAGAAATTCAGTCAGGTATCTTTTTTCAACATCAGCGAATAATACTGTTTCGCTAAAACTAAAAACAGGAAAGGTCTCAAAATTGATCCTTGGGGAACGCCCATTTTTAATTTTGAATCAACAGACAAAACCCCATTTACACTCACTTTTTGCTCCCGGTCAGACAAATACGAGATCTCGAGAGCGTTACCACGTATTCCATAGTATTTAAGCTTGCAAATTAAAGTTTCATGACTAACACAATTAAATGGTATTTGAAATAATTTCTTTAATGCGTCTACCTGTAGTCGATTTTCATAATATTCATTTAATGTTTATTTTGCAGTCATTATTTTTAATTTTTCCTGAGAACTAAAACAAAATGAGAGTGACACTTTGTAGTTTTAAAATTTTGTAAATTAAAATACGACTTAACCTACCTTTCTTATAGTTACGTCATATACCTAATTGGCTTGTTTCCCCCTTTTAGAAGGCATTGCGCAAGCTCTGTATTGTATTTACGTAGTTGTCACACAGAAGAATAGAGTCCACGTAATTACTTTCTCACTCATTTAAATTCTATTCTAAATATTCTAATCTTAAAGTTATATTCAGTGTAATTACCTTTTTAATGAGGAGACATGTTTGAAATGCGCGTCGCAGTAAATATATAAAGTATTTATAATTTATATGAATATATTTATACACATATATCGGAATACATATCTTACTGCTGTAGGGTTACTCTGTGATTTCTTATTTTACGACACCCATCCAAAAGGGACTTACCTGCGTGCCTTACTTTCATTTCATTAAGTCGATCTAGCTAATACGTAACAAATCTGCTGTGTTGAGTAATCACATAGCAAATAAATTATATGACACTAACTTAGAATTGAACTATAATTAATCAAAAAATAAATAAATGTAATTAAATATAAGAAGTATTAAAGGTTACGTATAATAACGGCACGCGCACGAGTCATGAGCGCTGACTTTACGAATAGACCCTAGTAAAAATTTAGCGATTACCGTGTACCTTGCGATATTTAGATTAATTTCAAATTTTGTCTATATACAATTTCGCATTCGAGTGAATACAATCACACATATCCTCACGCGGCATCCCTCATGAGTAGTCGGAGAAAACGGAGCACTAGTACCGTAGTCTTTATATACTTCATTCGCCTCCTCAAATCTCATCATCCTCCTGCTATTTCTATTAATATATTTCTACTTTATAAATTTCCGTAAGTTAAAACTAACTATCTTCATTAGTCAGCCTTGATCTTCTGTGGCTTCTGCTACCACCTACTTTAACTCTGAAGATTTTCTTCGTCAATCTTTCATCACTCATTCTTTCCATGCGCCTGAACCATATAAATATTCCTTTCTTGATTTTTACAGCAACGGTGTCGTCCAACCCTGTCAATCTGCGTATCTCTTCATCGCTTATTTTGTCTACAAGGGTATCACCACATATGTTTCGAAGAGATCGCATTTTTACCGCATTTATCTTACTTTCACTCGATTTCGGTTTTATCCAGTTCTGAAACATATTGCGTGAAATATATTATGTCTTCCATACTAATATTATAAATGCGAGTCTCTCTGTCTGTCTGCTTGGTTTTCACGGCTACACCACCAGATCAATTTTGATAAAATTTGGCATGCAGATAGTTTGACACCAGACGACGAACACAGGTTACTTTTTTTTCAAAAATCTACCCCTGAAGGGGTAAATAGAGGGATCTGTTTCTATATATGTGACGTCATCATAAATCTAATATGGTGGATGCTCCATAATAGAAAATAAGTTTTTTGCTCAACACCAAAAAATGGATGTCAAATAAAATGAAATACGCAGGGGAAGGTTTCAGTATATGGGACTTCATCGTAAATCCAATATGGTGGATGTCCCATAAAAGGAATTTTTTTTTTGTTCAACACCAATATAGGTATCAAATGAAATGGAATACGCAGGGGAAGGGTTCTGTATATGTGACGTCATCATAAATCCAATATGACGGATGTTCCATGATAGAAAATAACTTTATTGTTCAACACCAGCAATCTCGGGTATCTGGGGTAACCTTGGTAACACAGAGGTCCGGTCCCGCTTAGAATTAGAAGATCGATTTGACCAAAAAATACAAAAATCTATAAAATTACGAGAAATCACCAAAAACCAGAATTACTGTGAGTTTTGTGGACAAACAACTCAAAAACTTAAAAAAGTTGTGGCATGCATTTCGAACAAGTCACGAACAATTGGTTGGTCAAGTATCAAAAGAAAAAATTAGCTTCTTCTGGTTTACTTCTCAGAAGATATTCATGATAAATGTGAAGAGACGTATGTCGGGTATAAAAGTGAATAGAAAACAGAAATACAAGAGTTAACACCAAAGGAGAGTCTTCAGTCCTCATCAAATGAAAACAAATCGTCAGTTGAAATTAAATTACCAACTATAGACATACCTGTCTTTTCCGGAAAATACATAGACTGGCATGCATTTCGTGATTAGTTTATTTCAGTTATACATTCTATAAGTATAACTAATAGATGATATTCAATAGATGCTGTTGAAAACTATATAGTTTTCAACATCGGTAATGGATATCCATTACCTGTGAAAATTATAAACAAGCGTGGGAGATATTAGTTAACCGTTATAACAACAAAAATATATAGCTAATTGCATATTTAAGAGATTATTCAGTATTAAATCTACAACTTCAGAATCAGCTTTTCATTTAGAACAAATATTGGATACTACAGTACTGTAGTGTTTGAATTTGACTACCGCGCTGGGGATACAGCGTATAGATATGTATGTATGTATGTATGTATTCAACATGTTAATTTGCAATATTGCCCTTATCCGAATACCTATCGCTTAATATCTTCCAAACGACACTAAAATTATCAGATGTTAAAGGCAAACATTTTATTAAATTTCATAGTTAACCATTTTAACTACAACGCAAATATTGAAACTTTTCCATCTGTGACAAAAACTCGCCATCTTTTATCGTTGAACGAAAATAATCACTGTAACTATTCCAGTCGCAATAATTGCCGGAAAATATTTGTAAAGGCAACAGGGAAAATATTAGTTTCAACAAAAAACTTTAAAGAAGCGGAACAACAACAAATACGTAATCAAATATTATGACAAGATCTTTGACCTTCGGACTAAATACAATAAAATGTTAAAAAATTATTATTTTACGTCATTAGGTAATTTTTACAATAACACTGTCGTGTAACTCTGTCATACTGCGTATCTCTTCATTGCTTATCTTCTCCGCAAGGGTGACACCGCACATATTTCTAAGAGATCGCATTTCTACTGCATTTATTATACTTTTACTCGATTTCTCACGACACTACAGTACAATAAAGTTGGCACCAACACCGCATTTTGGATTGTTTGACGCAATTTTGGCTGTGTTAGACATATTCACACTGCCTACTAATGCGGACAGAGCACCGTTCACTTTATTGCCAGCTGCTACCCGTCTCTCTACATCCAACTCACACTTCCATCCCTCGAAAACGCACTCCTTAGATACACAATTTCGTTCACTTGTTCTAGACATTTTTCGGTTACCCAAATCTTACATTTCGTCTGTACCGCTTCTCTTTCAAACACGAGAACCTTAGTTTTGTTGTTGAATGTTTATTAATTTTGGTACAGTTACGGATTGACACTGATGTAGAAGGTAAGCGTCGTATAATGAACATTTTAGATGAAAATCTGAGTGCTTTGAAGGTTTTAGGTTTCCCCACGAATCGGTTGAGTTTTTATTACAGCATATAGCGTTGAAAAAATTAGACAATGACACAAGGCGCCGTTTTGATCTTTGGACAATAATCGCGAAATTCCAACTTATTCTTAATTCATTGACTTTTCAGAGAAACAAATGCGCGCTTGCGAGGCTACAGGACAACTTGCGCGCAGTAATAATAATAAACATAAATCGGAAAATTTTTTGTGCACAAATTGGTAACAAAAAAATTATGTGTGTTTGTTGTAAAGGTGATCATGTTTTATCAAAATGTAATACATTTCTAAACTTAACGCCATTCAATCATAGGAACGTAATAAAAAGAAACGGTTTGTGTTTTATATATTTTAGTGAACGACACCCTTCTTCGGCTTGTCAGTTGGAAATGTTGTGCGATAGGCTGCATAATAAATTGTTGCATTTTTCGATTAATTCAACAAAACCAACTTAAGTGCAGAGTCGCCGTCGTCCCATTAAAGGCAGGAGTGCGTTAATGCGTTTCGCACTTATAAAAATGAACAAGGCGGGTCGAATGGCAGTAAATCCAGCGATGTGTGTACTGGCGGAAAGCAGTCCATGGTTTCCATGAACAGTTCAATGTGCGTGAAGTTTGGCATGGTACTGTTGTCCACTACTATAATGCGAGTGCGGCGAAGTGATGGCTGCTATACTCTATGGCTGAGTACGCTTGCGTTCTACTCGACCCAGGTTCTAAATAGTATTTTATGACGTCACATTTCGCTAATCGTCTGGATGTACCGCTTCGGTGAGTGTGTGTGCTGGTTAGTGGTCTCGGTATGTCTGACGTAGGTATAGCGAGTGTTGTTTTGTATGTGGTTTTACCTACTAACGGTAACAGCGAATATAACGTTCAATGTTTAATTTTAAACAAAATAATTAAGTGTTTGCCTGACGTCTTTTTAGATCCTGAAAAATGGCATCATTTGAGCGTTTTGCAATTTGCTGACCCTTAATTTCATACACCTAGGGGTATAGATATATTGCTTGGTGCTAAGATGTTTCCACATATTATACGTGACGGTCGTGTCGTAGTTCCTGAAGGACACCCGTCTACCATCAATAGTGTGTATGGATGGCTTGTGATGGGCGGAGTATCTGATAGGAATCTTGCATCTTTGAAAAACTTGTCCGTTGCATCGGTCATCTCCAAAAAACCTCTCGATAGTTTATTGAAAAAATTCTGGGAAGTTGAAAACGAACCTTCAGAATCTATAATTCCACTTAGTCAGGAGGAAGGACATTGCCAGGATATATTTATACATGGCCACTCTCGTGATTCCACGGGCAGGCACATCGTGAGACTCTCTTTCAAGGAAGACAAACCTAATCTTGGTAAAATGCGTGATCTAGCCTTGCCACGGTTTTATTCTTTAGAAAAAAGGTTCGCTCGTGATTTGTCCTTGAAAATGTTGTTTGGTATCGTTATGTCAATTCGATAATTGACAACAAACTTCGCACTTGTGGGTACTTTTTTCCTAACCACAACCATTCCTTTCCCACATGCACTCTTCGATCATCTCGCGAATGCAAATGCCGTGTGCTTGTGACCTGCCATAATAAACGCAATTAAATTATTTTCATCATATAAATCTCGCATATTTATATTTCACATATTTAAAACCGAGTGTGCTTGCTTTACCAAAGAATTGTGTTAACCTGTATCTGTGACGTTTTCTGGAAGCTTGGACTAAATCGCAAAACAAAGGACTGCAAAGAGAAGCAAGTCAGTGTGCATGTTTTTTCCTTCCCTTTGTCAGCTGTATTTATCATCTATCTCCAGCTCTTACGGCTGCATAGAAACATATCCCTTTTTGGAAGTGTCTTGCAAGTGCATTCGCGATAAATTACAAGTACCTATTATACAGTCCATTTTTTCGTACTCGACAAAGATGTTTATTAGTTTATTACATTGAGTACACCGCCCGAAAAATTTGGGAAGTTTGCTTTTCCAAATGTCTTACAGCGATTTTCTCTAAGAATACCTAGACGTCGGTCATATGGAATTGATAAAAAATTAGATTATAAATATATATTGCTATATTCCTCACCATTGTGTAATTAGAGAGTCTAGTTCTATGACAAAGTTGCGCGTTGTATTAGATGGCTCCATGGAGTCGAATAACGGGTTGTCTATTAATGATACACTTATGACTGGTCGTAAACTTTAACAGGATATAGAAAAAATATTACTAAACTTCATACTTCATGCAGTGGTTTTTATTACTGACATCAAACAAATATTTCGAGTCGTATTAATACATCCGGATGATAGGGACTATCAGCGAATTTTGTGGCGTGAGTCCTCTGACGAGCGAGTCTATGAATGTAGGCTTCGTACGGTCACGTATGGTCTCTCCTCGACTCCGTATCTCGGGATACGGAAGCTGCAGCAGTTTGCCAGCGACAAAGGTCATCGTTTTCCTGTTGCGGCTTCGGCATTAGTCAACGATGTGTTTGTTGACGATGTCGTAAGCGGACATAAGGACTTGGAGTCTGCGAGGCTACTCAAAGACCACCTCATTCGACTATGTGCAGGAGGGGGTTTTTCTTTACGTATATTTCGGATTGTGATAACAGACTTGTGTTTCGTTTTCTTCAAGTAATGATCAAGGCGTTATAACGGTGTTAGGTATACAGTGGAACCCCACCAGTGACAGTTTTCATTATAGCATTTTTCCTATTAATACTGTGTATACAAAGACGGCAGTTTTATCTCAGATAACTAAGTCTTATGACCCTTTAGGATGGTTGTATCCGGTACATTTTTTGCGAAATGCTTGATGCAAAAATTGTGGGTTTTAAGTTAGGTTAGGCTTGGGATGATCCTCTCCCTGAAGATCTACAGCGACCGTGGTTATAATATATTGAAGAGCTTCCTCTTCTGTATACTGTAAAGTTAAATATCTAGATATATTGCAGTAAACGTAACGAAAGCTGAACTACACGGGTTTTGCTATAGTTCTGAGCGCGGATGTGCTGCGGTCATTTATTTACGAATTTTAAATAAAAATAATATGTATAAAACATACTTAATGATGTCTAAAACTAGTGTAGATCCTTTGAAGCGTATAAGTCTATCGAGATTGGAATTGTGCGGTGCGATGACTCTTTCACGTATTGTGAAATACATTTTAAATTGTAATAATGGTAAACTGCAATTTTATGAAATATTTGCATGGACAGACTCCACCGTGGTGCTAACTTGGATAAAAGGCCTATCCTATGAATATCAGATTTTTGTTGCTAACAAGGCTAGTGTGTCAGGATAATATATCGCCTGAAAATTGGCATCGTGTTTCATCAAAATCTAACCCAACTAATTGCGAGTCTCGAGGTTTATTGCGTCTCAGCTGGGGTTGATCATGAATTGTGGTGGCGAGGACCACAGTGGTTGTCATTGCTTCGCGAGCAGTGGCCAATATCCTTGTCTCTGACTGTCATGTTGAGAATTGATACTGAAGTTGTAGACAGCGAAAAAAGTCTATAAAGTGTCTAACTTGCGTTTCAGAATTTGATAGTTTTCTTAAGAATTTTTTAAGAAGATTTTCGAGTCTTTTTAAACTTTTGAAAGTGAGAGCTTGGTGTGGTTGTTTTAAAAATAATTGTATGGATTCTAATAAGAACAAAAATAAATTCATTACTGTAAGTGAAATGAAAAATGCATTATTGATTTTAGCTCGACTCGTTCGAAAAAAGGAATTTTGTAGTGAATTTGAATGCATTAAAAATAATAAACCTTGTTCTGCCATACAACGTTTGAAACTATTTATTGATGATTTTCATCGATGCGCGTGGGCGGACGGTTGTCTAATCATAGTTTAAATTATGAATCAAAACATTAAATAACTTTAGCTAAAAAGAGTTTATTTACAATACTTATTATTGATTATTTTTATAAATTATATTCACATGTTGTGCTCAAAGTTCACAATATTTATTACAACAACAATTTTGGATCTTTCCGCGCGCAATGTAATTAGACGTCGCGTATTTCAATGTGTTACTTGTTTCAGAAACAAGCCTAGAAATGTTACACCTCTGATGGATAATAATTTACCGCCTTATCGTGTCAATCAGTGTCGTGCGTTTTTTCGTGTAGGAATTGACTATTGTGGTCATTTCATTATAAAAACCGGAAAACATAGAAACGCCAAATTATCGAAAGCGTATGTGTGTTTGTTCGTTTGTGTAGTAACACCCGCTATACACTTAGAGTAAGTGTTTGACTTGTCCGCTGAGACCTTTATTGCTGCGTTAAAAAGATTTTGTAGTCATCGCGGGATATGTTCATATTTGTATAGTGATTGTGGAAGAAACTTTGTTAAAGCAAATAAAATTTTAGCGGAAAATAAAATTGTATGTGAATCTGAAGAGACGAAAAATAAAATAATTAGCGAGTGCGTTAAATTAAATATAAAATTTCATTTCAATCCCCATTACTCTCCACATATGGGTGATATTTAAGAGATACAAGTGCGTAATTTTAAGCATAATTTACCTCGTGTCGTGGGCCAACAGACGTTGATCTCTGAAGAGTTTTATGGAATAATGTGTCAGATCGAAGTTATTTTAAATTCGCGACCTATTTGTTCTCTTAGTTCACCACCTGGACAGTTTATTATAGGCCAGCCTTTAGTAGCGACGCCAGAACCTGATCTGACTCATATTCAATTGAATAAACTGAATCGGTGGCAACTAATTACTTACATTGTTCAGAATTATTGACAACGTTGGAGTAAAGAATATTTACACACTTTGCATCAGCGTTCCAAGTGAATCATTTCGAAAGATAATCTAAAAATCGGTTCAGTAGTCGTTTTAAAAGAGGATAATTTGCCATCTCTTCAGTGGTGACTTTGTGTCATAGAGCCAACTCATACTGAGAGTTACGGGATCGTGCGAGTGGTCACTGTGCGCACAGCTCATGGTCTTTGTAAGCGTTCAGCGGTGAAGGATTGTCCGTTACCGGCGGATGACTCTAATTAGTTTTTTTTACTTTTGTGTTTTTGCCCCTGTTCTAGAGTTGGTTACTCTAAGACGGCCGGTATGTAGTAATTCATAATTTAAATTCGACAATTTTAAGTTTTATTTTTCTTTTTTTCTTTTTGTGTGTTGGCAACATTAATAAAAAAAAAGGAGCGAGATGTAATGTTGAACTAATCCAGTTCGTTGCACCATTGTCGCATTAGTTCTATTAAAAATAGTATTTACAATTTTTTATTTTTATTTTAACATACAATTCTGTGTCGCGTCGCGTGCGTATAGACGTCGAAATTAAAGTTGTGCGCATCCTTGAGCCCTCGTACAAACTTCGGGACCCTCAAGAGCGTGGGAACTCCCAAAGAAGACCAGCCGGACTCAGGACACGAGGTTAGTGCTCAAGGATTTATAGAGTCCAACCGCGATCAATCGAAACAAATATTATACAGATTGTTTTATCATATCTCAAAAAATGCCTGTGACCATAAACAAGCCCTTGGACTATAATTGCAGTGTTTCGCTTTACTATTATAATTAAATAACCACCAATCGACACATGTTTCGCCTCTCAACGAAGAATCCTCAGGATATACCAGAGATAGGATTCGGTCAACTAACCAGCACCAAATAATATTCGCAAACAATCTGAATAACATTTGGTGCTGGTTAGCTGAGCGAATCCTATCTCTGGTATATCCTGAGGATGCTTCGTTGAGAGGTGAAATACGTGTCGATTGGTGGTTCTTGGAGTTTGAGCGGAAAATAGCTAAAGATTTTAGGAATTTATCACATACTGAGGTTTTTATTTGAAGTGGGATTCAGTAATGTTAACTAGGCGATCATACGAGTATATGTATAATAGGTACACACATATTATACACAAATAAAAAAATTATATTTCTAAAATGCAGAAAAAAGGTTGAGTTTTTCATAACTTTTATTAAGGCGACGCATTGATAAACAATAATTTCATCTAAAATAGACCTTTGGCTCTATACAAACCTGCTCTCGCTAGCTTACGCAAAATACGAAAAACCAGTTATTTTCGTTTATTTTAAAAACTGTAATTAATTTTAAAAAATCCAACTGTCATTTTGAATCTAAACATAAGATTAAACTATGCGGAAAATTTAGAAACATAAATCGGGCCCGTTATTCCAAAAAATATATGTCTCCGTTTTAAAAGAGATTTCTTTGATATTTTTTTTTGTCTTACTAGAGATAACCAATCATGTATCGCAACTGTCAAAATAAAGTCAATGAAATGAAGAATCAGATTACCAAATATCACTTTCATATGTTTTGTAGTCATGTAGAAAAATTGTGATCCCTGCTGTCAAAATTTCCAATACGTCACCTTAATAAGAGACCGCCTATGCGGTTCAGTGCAACCAAATTCGTTTATTACCCCCGCGCACTATTCTGATTACAATAAAGTTGATTTTCGCAGTTGTGGTTTGATAATATTTTAGCGCGGAAAAATCTCAATATTTATTTTTACACATACCTATTTGTAATTTGCAAGAAAACAACATTACTAATTGAGAAACCGGGCTTAAAGATTTGAGATATTACCTATCCATTCCAGTAAAAATAATTTTAAACTTCTGTAGAATTTCGGTGATATAACTCGATCTTGGTGCAAAACAGGGTTATTTCTGGATTGTTTTTATCGAGATTTTTTTCTCCAATTATATTTCCACGTTTAAGGATTTCAAGATATAGAGTTGAAGTTTTATGTATACAAATATCTAACTCTCAGTCTCCTGAAATATCGAGATCCATGTCACGAAACACACCAAAGTCATTAGTGAAACGAGTAAATCTTTCAGACCATTAAAACCAAGCTATTTGTGCATTCCTGTTGTTTATCGTTCTAATAATTATACCGATATTTGTTTATAGGAAAATATGTAAATGCAAAACCCAAGTGGGATTTATTTTGGTAGATATGTAGCCTGTTACCGTGCGGTCAATGATAATAAATAATAATAGAGTAAATTCATTAATTTATTATTATATTTGTGGAACATTAGTTCAAATATTGCAATTTGTATGTGGTATCCATATCCCTGTTTAATGTAAAATAAAGTAATAACAATAATAATTCATTTAGACAATTAACAAACATTTCGTAACAAAAATATCAAAAAGGAACCACTATAGTTTGTCACGTCCATCTGCCTGTTTGTCTGTCCATAAGTTACAGTCAGTTTACTGATCTGTTTGGTTTGATAAAACAAAGAAAATTAAACAATGGACATTTGAAGATTACTTAGCTAATTATTTCATATTTATAAAGTTTAATTTTTGCTTATTCGAAATTACTATGTACAGAACCTAAGTTAATGCCTGACACGTTTTGGTCATGTTTTTTGTGACTGCAAAAACAAATGTAATAAATAAAAAAAAACATAAAATTGAATGTAATAATAATTAATACATTAATAAGTAATTAATTCATACTAATATTATAAACGCGAAAGTCTGTCTGTTACGTTTTCACGGCTAAACCGCCGGACAGATTTTGATGAAATTTAGTATGGAGATAGTTTGACACTTGGGGACGGACATTTTCAAAAATCTGCCCCTAAGATAATGTAAACGGGGATGAAATTTTGTATAAGATGTGCTATACCGCTGAACCGATTCTGATTAAATTTGGTACAAAGATAGACTATTTTTATTAAAAAAGCATGGGCTACTTTTTACCAAGAAACTATCCTTAAAGGGGTGAAAAGGAGGATTAAACTTTATATTATTATGGGAAGTGCTAAATCGTTGAACCGATTACGATATTTAGTACAGTGATAGAATTTTTTAAATAAAAATACGAAGGCTACTTTTTATGAAAAATCTACCTCTAAGAGTGTATAAAAGAAACCTAACCTGAAAAGTCACGGAAAAGTCGCGGATACAGCTAGTAAATAAATAAAATTAGACCAGTAATTAGTAAATATTAAAATTCCATTGGTTATTTGAAATATTATTATATTCTATTATACAGGGTTATTTCAAAAATACTAATGACCTCTTAGTATTTTGTTCTAAACATTATCTACAACAGCTTTTGTTCTACGACTTTTAAAAATTCATAACTCTTTCTTTCATACAAAAAAAAAAATACATTAAATGTTTCTAAAAATGCCACCTACTCTACCCGGTCTCTAAAGCGGTACACGCACAGCGAGGCGCGGGGGGGTGGCGAGGCGCCGCGGCCCGGTGCGCTTGCACTGTACCATTGCAAATACCATATACCATTGGAAATACGTACAGAGTAATTACGTTTCAGACAGTACAACAAAACTTAAAAAATGTTTTTTGAGGAACGTATTAAGTTTTGAAAAACTCGTAGAACAAAAATGGTTAGGTATGATGACAGAAATTTTGCACTAAGACATTATTAATATTTTCAATTAACCCAATTATATTTATATATATATATATACAGTTTGTACACAGTGTAAAATAATTAAATTTAATTTAAATATAAATTGAATTAAAACAAAATTATCTCTTTATTTATCTACCTACGTGTTTGCCTCTAAATTTTCTGTAGCAGTTTGTACATGTTTGTGCACGTAAACAGTTTGTTTTAATGATATTTCTGTTCGTTACAGCGTGTCTTATAAGTTATAACGTAACGTGAAGATTACAGGTGTCCAAACTTCTTCCAATAACAGTAAAGGAAGTTGCTGATTGTACCAATGTTCAAATTAATTCGTATAAAATAAATACTATGTAATATGGGTACAGCTTACTGTATATAAAGTATGTAATATCATAGTACTAGTTAGTAACTAATTAATCTGTGGTACTATATAACATGGGTACAGCTTGGTTGGTATAGCGTTTAAGTAGATAAATTCTTAGCTTTAATAAAATTACGTACATTTGAGAGGTAGTACGAGTGGTATATGTGATGGCACGGTATAATAGTAAACTGTCTTTTATACGTTGACAATGCTGTGCTTATAGCACCATCAGCAGCAGAGTTGCAGACACTAGTCACGAGCATGAAAGAAGAATGTGAAGTGAAAGGATCGAATACGATTGTGAGTAAAACTAAGATTCTGGTGTTTGAAAGACAAGAGGTAAAGACGAAACGTGAAATATGGGTAATTGGAAAATTTCTGGAACAATTGAATGAAATCGTATGTCTGGGGAGTGCGTTTTCGACGGATGAAATATGTGAGTTGGTTGTGGAGAAATGGCAATAAAGTAAACGGTGTTTTGGCCGCATCAATAGGCAATATGATTATATCTAACTGAGCCAAAATGGCCATCCCTAATGCACTGTCGGTGCCAACATATTGTACGGTAGTGAGGCTTTGATATGCCCGAAATCGAGTGAAAGTAAGATAAATACAGTAGAAATACGGTCTCTTAAAAATATGTGCGGTGTCACCCTTGCGGAGAAGATAAGCAATGAAGAGATACGCAGTATGACAGAGTTACACGACAGCGTTATTGTAAAAATTACCTAATGACCTAAAATAATTATTTTTTAACATTTTATTGTATTTAGTCTGAAGGTCAAAGATTTTGCCATAATATCGATTACTTATTTGTTATTGTTCCGCTTCTTTAAAGCCTTTCCCCTAATATTGAAATTGGGGCTATTTGACCACCTTTTTGAGTGTGTATGCAGAATGAGGATTGAAGAGGCGCAAGAAGTATGTAAGGACCGCGAAGTTTGGCTCACCGTCCTCTACGACTACCCCATTAGGAATTTAGCGTGACGATATAAATGTATGTATGTCCGTTTGGCGGCTCTTGGATATTGGCCTGTAGATAGTAGGTATATTTAATGAATACTTAAAAGTCGAAGATTAACATAATATCGATAAATAAAATTAGTGTGCTATTAATTTTAACGGTCATTATTTTTGAAAATTAAAATGTTTTGTTTCAAACGATATCTAAGTCAACAGTGTGTGTAGTAATTTGGTTTTTATTGTGATGACAAACATCTACAAAAAGCTCTCGTAGGTAGATATTTAATCTCAATGTTAGATCCAAGGATTAGACAGTGACCTCCCCGTGTGTCGTGACGGGCGTTCGTAACGACGCGATCGATATTTCTATGTGCGACTACCTAGTGAAATTATCTGACGTCATTTTCAGTGTTGTCTCGGGCTGTAATTTAATATGAATTATGACTAGTTTTTTCCACTGTTATAACACACAATCTTTTAGCTATATTTAATTAATAGAAAAATATTGGAGCTTTTTTTAAGAATATTTTAAGAAAAGTATGACTTATCAAGTGATATTCTTTGAAGAATATGTACATACACATGTTGTAAAAACTATAGACAAACATTATTACTCACAAAAATACAAAATTACCTTTGATTTATTATTTAGAACTTAGCATATAAAGTCCTAGAAAAGTGCTCCGTGACTTTATTACCCGAGTAAGATTTTTACATAATGTCGTCAAAAGTTTTGCAACGTAATGGCCTTTTTACTCCACTCCTTTGGGATCGATTTTGTTGGATTCGAGTTCAGCGACACAAGTGGTCACACTCGTCTCTTGCCGATGTTATATTACAACTATGAGCCGTGAACCGGCAGTCATCCGTCACTAAACAATATAACATCGCACAATGACACGAGAACCTGGACGGAGATTGGTTATCAAATGATAATAGAGCACTGACGGGGCCTGAACACCCGCGCTACGATCTGCGCAGAAGCAATACTACAAACACTTAAATGAACTTTAAAAAACAATAATATCCCACTGTATCATAGTGAAAATATCGTGTGAAGTGTTTTAATCGTATTAGTAATCGTATTCGTAAAAATAATGATAAATTTGACACTGTTCATTTATAAAATGTCATAATGAAACCCGAGAGTGTAACGGTTATGTAATATAGACATCTGTGACATTGTGTTGTGGTGTTATGCGGAAATTGTAACAATTTCATATTATTTTAATTAATTGTATTTTTATATGGTGACATGACTACTTTGGATTCAGTTTCAATCTGTAAAGTAGAAGAAATATTTTGAAAAAATATAGCTCTAACAAGGTTACTTCTGTGAATCAGGTATAAAATACATGCATGTAAATTACAATATTATATCGTAATTTCTTCCACTTCTTCTGTTGTCCTTTTAATTGATGGTTGGTGTTCATTAAGCTCTGTTTTATGAAGTCGTATTTTTGTCAACCACTGTAAAAGATTCTTAGTGCTAGAATCTTCTTTCTCTTTCTTGTTCTTCTTTTCTTAACGTCGTCATAGACTTTAAGGTCTGATAACCTGTTTTTAGTAACACAAAACGTGTTTAAGATATTTAACTTTTTTTTGAGTGTGAGTACCGGTTATTTCAGTTTTCTTCGTAGATATTATCTTGTCCGTATAGGTATTAGACTTATCAACTATGTCATATCCAATGCACTGAAAACTTGAAATGTCTAAAAACTTAAAGTTTTATACTGATATTTCTTCATATGGGTATAATGCAGTAAGCACAAGGTACTAAGAAAGAGGGTGTTGGAAATATTACACCTACCATAAGAGGCTGTAAAGTGGTGTCAAAGTTAATATGTAAAACAAAAATGCATTTTATAATCCAAAACTTTGTGCAAAGAAGATTTATAATGGTAATAATACTACGACGTGACTGCGTATTCCAGAACAACTTTCAAACAAAATGAAATAATTATAATTCCTTTAATTCATTGTCGGATTCAAAAGCCTATTGCGATTTTCCTTGCTTATGGCACAGTATAAATGTAACAGTAGGATGTCTTCATAGAAAGCTAGCGTAAGCGGTTTGAATGTGTGCGCACTAATACGCTCGCGTCGTGGCACGCACACAACGGCAATATTTTGGGCGAATATGGATAATTATTGTAGCGCCAGTCGCACACGACGCTTCCGGTTGTCTTTAATTCGTTCTTCACATCGTCGTAAATACCAAAATGTCTAAGTAGCATAAACGAATGTATTATAATAAATAATTTTAGTCATTTTATCTAAAGTTGTTATTCAACGTAACTACAAGAATTTAAATTTAACAAATAGAAAAAAACATATCCGAGCGCATTGTTTTTTATTATTATGTACTAAATGAATAATCAAACGAGATGCTCTCCGCATCTCACACCCAACGTAACAACCCTACGTATCCGGCTGAGTGTAGACAATTCCGTTACTCTTGTGGCGGGAGTCGGCCTTTTTTCTACATATTTTTTGCTTACGGCCCCCCACTTCAGTAATAAATTCAAAGAAATAGTACATACATACAAAAAATTTAATACATCCGCAAGTTTTTTTCTAAAACATGTAGTCGGGTTTTAATTTAATAATGACATTTGTTTTTATTAAATTCTTTTCTAAAAAGATCTCTGAAAAGTACCTAATTTCTGCATATTTTATTCTGATATTTTATATCTGTACATGGGTCATAGGATATAAATGTTTACTCTGTTTATAATTTGTTGGGGTGTCTGTTTATTTTTCTGATATCGATAGCATCATAGTACGTGGGAGAACTGAAAGCAAATTCAACTAACTCGTAATGTAAATAGCGTCTTCAAACACTGTATACATAACAGAAAACGTAAGTATCTACATATATTAGGTGTAATGAATGTGGAGCGCCGATATTTTGGCGGAGCCGGGAGAGGAAATTGATTCGTTAGGTTGCGATATTTCTGGGTCGATGACGACGAATTCATTTGCAAACCAAACTTGCTATAGTTACGTATCTTTACAGCTTAATGTGATAATAATAAAAAAGTTGAAATCTCATCAATAGCGACTATCGTGAACAGCTTTAGATAGGGATGCATTTATAAATATTTTAAAAGCGGTATAAATAATTTTCTAAAAATACTTACATATGATGCTATGTAATGTAATCCTATTTCAATAAAAATATTGAATAAATACTAACTACTACTAATATAAAATATTATAACGACGCTATAATGCTATAATGACGCTAAATATTATAAAAAATTATGGACTATAAATAAAATTAAAGCAATGTTAATTAATAATTTGTACTAATAAACCTAATAGATTTTTCTCCAATATAATTTCTGTTGTTACCTGACGATTACAGCTGTCTGCGGTTTATATTATTTAAGTTAAATTAGTATGGAAACGAATAGTTATAAACTGTATATATATGGTCGAAATCAAAAATAGTAAATTTATAGTTAAAAATTACTAATTTTAAAGTGTGGTAGAGCTATACTGCATTGCAGCACGAATTGGGTCGGCTCGCCGGTGAAATATCATTCCCTCACAGAATATCGGCGTGAAATAACAGCATCTACTGCTGTTGTGTTTCGTTCGGTGAGTGAGAGTGCCAGTGGCACCTTCCTCCCCCCTCTTTTCCTAAAAGGCTGGCAACGCACCCGTGATTCTCCGGACGTTACGGGTGTTCATTGGCGGCAGTGATCACTTTCAATCAGGTGATTCGCTTGTTCGTTTGCTCTCTCTTTTATAAAAAAAAATATAATGAGTTATAGTGTGAAATAATTATTTTATTGCATTGTATACAAATACGAGTATTTACGTTTTACGATACAAGTTCACACTTAGTAGAAGGAATACACAAGAGAATTAATCACTGCAGATTATTCCATATGTTTATGTTTTACCAATTTATCATCAGTTTTGACCAATTTTACTGCTTCAAATCTGTTATGAATCAGTGTTTATAAAACGTGCCCGGATACTGTTTTATAAAGTAGTACCCGTCATGCATTGCAATAACGCACGACACTTAGACAGAAACCTTCCTTGACATATTCCCTTTTATTTGTTACCCATATTGTGATTTTGGAGCATCTGTCATATCTGATTTATAATGATCAAAATTAGACATGTAACAAAACTGAAATAAACTTAGTATTCTTCGAACAAACATCTTAATTGCAATTCGTAAATTAAATAAAAAATATCACGTTTTTTTTATTGGCGGCGAAATACACGGCGAAAAGTGCGGCCGAATTTCGGCCGAATTTTTTATTTTCACCGAATGTTCGGCCGAAGTTCGTATTCGGTTCAAACCACATTCGGCCCATCTCTAATATTGATGATTATTTATAGGTGTATAGGTAAGGATTTTAACGCATTTTCCATTTGAAGATTATTTACCTATATTTCACATTTCGTTAGTGCATCTGCTTTACACTCCAAAACAGGTTTATTTGCTTTGAGGTTACGATATAATAACCGCAAAGGGACCTTCCACGTTATAATCAGGCAGAACATTCCACATTTTCTTCGCGCTATTAAAAAACGCTTTTTCTAAATCCACATAATCACGAACACAGAAAGGTCAAGAACCTTTAAATGATTATATAAAGCGCAAAAATCTGAACCTTTTCCGTACCTAAAGCCACCACGTGCATGCAAAAATACTTTGCAGAAATTCCTTATACCGTTTGATGGACTACTCACTAAGCTGACCAAATTTATATACATTTAACAGCCTAGGTGAGAACATTTCCCTTCCCAAAAAGTGGTACTATGACTTATATAACTTATAGGAATAATCTGCAGTGATTAATTCTGCCAGTAAAAATTTGCACTTTATAAAAGATATTCTAGATTCTAAGACCATCACACTTTCATTATTTCTCGTAGCTAACCACATTTCAGACTTCTTATTGCTCTTTTAATCTTGAAGTAAACTAAATGAAGTATATTAAATATCATTAAATTTTGTATTATGTAATAGTAATAAAAATAATAATTTCAAGGAAAACTCCAAATTATTTTGAAAAGAAGTACGTAGCGCCATTTGAAGCAGAGTTGCAGACTCCAGTCACGCGCACGAAAGACGAATGCGAAGCGAAATGACTGAATATTAAAGTCAACAGAACAAAAGAGAATATGTACAGAAGAAGTATGAAATATGGGAAAATGTAAAATGTCTAGAGCAAAATACGAAATCTAATGAAAGCAAGATAAATGCATTAAAAATACGATCTCTAAGAAATGTGTGCAGAGTCATTTTCGCGGATAAAATAAGCAATAAAAAGATACGCATGACAGGGTTGGACGTCAGTGTTAGCGTAAAAATAAATAAAGAAATGCTTATATGGTTCGGGCACAGAAAGAATGAGTTTACAGAGCGAAAGTGATTGGTAGCAGGAGATAAGGAAGACCAAGCCTAACAACTTATGAAGAGCAAATAGCCAGTGTATTCTGACGGAAATGTTAACAACTTTCGTAAATCTAGGCAAAAATGTGTAAGAAGAATGACGAGATTTGAGAAAGCGAAAGAAGTATGTAAGGACCGCGGTACAGTGTGAGGATATGTATGTATGTATTAAAAATTAAGTAATATATCGTATTGTATTAATGCCTAGTATACAAACCAAAACTAACCAGTGAGAATTGTTTCAAGCACAAAATGAACGCAGTTGAGAACTGAAACACTGCACGAAAACTGTCATTACTGTGGTGAATTACTATTTTAGTTATTTTTAACCGACTCGAAAAAAGGAGGAGGTTCTCAATTCGTCTGTACACACATATATTCTTTTCATGTATGTTCGGGCATAATTTCTTTAATTATGAATTATTATTTTTCCGTTGAGTTCGGTATAAATCCAAGGTAGTCCCATTTAAATTTCACTGATATTGGAGCCTGGGCTTCGAAGACACACCAAATAACGCTAACTACTTATAAGCTTTAGTTACATGTATGTTCATGATTCGTTTGTATGTCATTCCGCTCCAGAATTAGAAAAGAAGTTAATTTTAGACCTACCTTAGATATTTATTTAGGCCAAGGTCACAAGGGAAAATTAAAACACTTAAAAAAAAAGGATTAAACAGACTTCAAAATATGACACTGAACAGTAGAAAATAGTGCTTTATTAATCAAAACTAAAGTATAAAAATAACTTTATAAATAGGATACAGATATGTATACAGATATATACGAGTAATTAAATTTGACATTTGCTGAAGTCGGTGCCTAGCCTACCAAACTAATGAACTTTCTGTTGTTGCATATTGATTTGACACAGACTTCAATAACTGTTATTTTTGTACTCGAGTTTTGGTTGCTAAAGTATTTAACGTATTTTGTGCTTTTCAGGTTTTTTAAATTGTTTTTCATTGAGTAATGAGTAGCTAATTTAATAGGTAGAGAAAATTGAGGTTAAGCAGATTTGGTCAAAGAAGTTGCTAATTATACTTGTGTGTTTGGGAACTCCTCAAGATTTCATCTACACATAATACGTCTTTGTTGTAGTCATGTGTACGTCAGCTGCGACGCAATTTATGTAATTTGTTCCGAAAACTGCTTCGTATGTCGAAGTATAGGTACTTTTATTCTTATGTGCTCGTAACTCCTATGTGTTGTTATATACAATTAGGGTGTACTGAAACGAGATACAAAATATTGGGTCCTTACATATGAAACTGGCGTTTTGTACGGGAGGAATATAAAGTCAATTTTTTTTTTGTAAAATATATTTAATTAATCAAAGTATGCACCGTTGTTATCTATGCACTTTTGCCATCTCATAGGTAGTTCATTGATCCCTTTACTAAAAAAACCATGGGGGCGAGAATCAATAAACTCTTTGAAGGCGGTTTGGACTGCCGCATCGGAGTTGAATTTTTTTCCTTGTAAGAAGTTGTCCAAGTTCCGGAAAAAATGGTAATCTGTTGGAGCAAGGGCCGGGGAGTACGGTAGATGTCGCAGACATTCCAATCGTAGCTCATCTAACTTAGTGGTTGTTTGTTGTGCAGTGTGTGGTCTTGCGTTGTCGTGAAGCAGCAGTGACCTAAAGCGATTGACCAATCTCGGTTGTTTAGCAGCTAGTTCTTCCTTCATGGTTTGCAGTTGCTGACAATAGATATCTGCCGTAATCGTTTGGTCAGATTTTAGAAAGCTGTAGTGAACGACACCGGCGCTAGTCCACCAAACACTCACAAGTAACTTTTTCTGAGTCAATTTTCGTTTAGGGCAGGATTTGGCTGGGTCTCCAGGGTTCAGCCATTGCGACGAGCGCTTCCGATTATCGTACAGTATCCACTTTTCATTACAAGTAATGATTCGATTTAAAATCCCTTCATTATTGTGTCGGTTGAGCAAAGTAACACAGCAGTCGACGCGTGTTTGCAAGTTCGATTCACTCAATTCATGAGGTACCCATCGTTCAAGTTTTTTTACTTTCCCGATTTGCTTCAAGTGGATTAATACAGTTTTGTCACTTACCCCGAAGCCTGCAGCTATCTCTGAAGTGCTTTGTGATGGATCCGCTTCCACAATAGCCTTTAATTTTTCATTTTCTACTTTGGTCTCAGGCCGTCCACGGAGTTGGTTCTGAAGGTCGAAATTTCCAGAACGAAAACGTTGAAACCAAAAACGTACCGTGCTTTCTTTTGCGACACCAGCACCGTACACATCATTAATCCTTCGAGCTGTTTCTGCAGCACTGGTGCCACGGTAGAACTCGTACTCGTAAATATACTGATATTTCATGTTTTCCATTGTGCGGTAATAAGTGACGCCAAAGAAAAAAATAATGAGGAAAAAACAAATGAATGACTGTTTTCAAAACTCAAATGTACCAGCTAAATGAATTTATAAATTTGAATTTGGAATTCTTAACCAAAGAGGAGATATTTCAGATCAAAGTGGTCAGTACGACAAAACACTAATTTCATGTGTAAGGACCCAATATTTTTATATTCGTTAACGACGTAGATAAGGCCTAATAAAGTGATAATGTTTGTTTTAATGTTATGTTGAAATGTTATTTTCTTGATCTTGTCTCCCTTCATTAGACGTACTTTTGTGTATGTAACACGTGTTGTCGTTTCTATAGGAGAATAATATTTTAGTACAAGTTATTGCAACAACGTTAACATCGGTCGATTACAATGTATAACTGACGTATACTTACACAATATGTATAATATGACGTATACCTGGTTATAAATAGAGAAGGCCATACCATACTAACAAAAAAGCCAGAGCTTTTTTGTTAGTATGGTTATTTATTGGATATCAATCAAGATTGCAATATTTCAGTGATCGCAATCATTGTTATAAACTGATTTTAATAGGGTATAACATACTCTATTTTCGCCCGCTTCTTGCTTATCAATTAGTCTTCCAAGTTGTGGGTCTCGTGTTCGATTCTCGATTCTCAGACATAAGGAAACAAGCTTTTCTGTCTTTTTGACTGACCCATTGGAACGGTGGCAGAGCGTCGGTCTTTCAACCCGGTGCCCCAGATTCGATACTCTCTCATGTCGATTTAGAAAACGACTTTTCTAAATTGGCTAGGAGGCAGGGCGTTGTTGGGAGCTCCCCTAGTTCATTTCACGGAACATAGTACAAGCCTAGTACTTAGTTTGGTGTCACACAATTTTTGTAGTTGTCCGGAGTATTGTTTTCTTCCGGTGTTCCCTGTTGCGAGGTGCTCAAATAGAAGAAGCTTAGTGCTTACTATGAGCCACATAATTGATGTAATAGGCTAAATTACTATTTCTTAACGACCTATAGAATTATAATAATTCTATTCAACATTTAAATAATATTATAACGCGTAGGGTGACACTTTGTCATAGTGACAAATACATATTCTTTGACACCAATAAGTATTTATATTTGTAATATTTTATACAAATTTAGACTGACAAAAAGTACTTTGTACTTGTCTAAAAGGCAAAACATAAACTCGCTACATTAATAGCCAAATGTATTAACTCGGTTATATGATCTATAACTAAGAACGTAGTTAGGGACGAAACTAGTTTTAGTAGTAATACTTTACGTTAGTAAATAAGTAATCTGTGGTAATACTAATATGATTGCTGAAAAGAATTATTTAAATTAAACAGACAACGGAAAAAACCACATAATGATATCATTACGTGTGTACATCAAAATATCAATAGTTTCTCTGACAAAATATTAGATGCTGAATTATTAATTTAAAAATATAACATAGACATCTTGTGCCTCACCGAGACGTGGTTGAGGGCAGACAAAATATATTTTAATATAAATAATTTTTATGTGGCCAGTGTGTTCAACAGAGCGTCAATGGATGGCGGTAGTAGTATGATTCTGTGTAAAAATTTTCTGAAATTAAAAAACCGCATAGACGTAGTTGCTCGCTCTGTTGAACGTGTATGTGAAATGTCGTGTGCAAAGATGGATCAGCACATATTCTAATATGTTTATAGACCTCCCTCGTCTGATTTTAGTCTATTTTTAATTTCTATAGAGGAGAGTCTCACATTACTTAGTAAATGCAAGAAGTCTATAATAGCGTAGGGTGACTTCAAAGTAGACATATTGAATAGTTTGGAGGAAAGAGATATACTCATTTCAATCATTCTCTCATTTAACTTAGTGCATATTTTCGATAAACCGACCAGGATAACATACCATTCCGCGACGTCTATAGATAACATTTTCATGAATAAGTGTGAAATTATAGAACATACTATTGTTAGTGGTATCCGTACAGATAATAAAGCTCAGTTAAAAAAAATAGAGGACATGAAACATTATTCAGAACAAATATTTGAATTTAAGCCATTGAAAGAGAGTAAGCTAAAAAATGTTGCTCATGATGTAGCCAGCAAACGCGTCTCTTCTGGTTGATGATCCATCATCATGTATGAATCATTAGTCAAAAACCTATTCAAAATATTTAATAAGAATTGTCCAAAAAAAAAGACAATGGTTGTTAATAACAAGTTACGTTTTGTGGATTGGGCGACGAAGGGCATAAGAAAAAGTAGCGCTATCTCTACTTTTTCTTCTTTATACTTACTTTATACTTACGCTGCTTCAAGTTCTCGGCAGTGCCGGCCACTGCACCTGCTCACTTGGAAGTTGGAAGTCGCTGATACATGGGAATAATATTTATAATATAATAATAATATTTCACAATTATTATGTGATCTTTTAGAAAGATGTGCGGTGTCACCCTTGCGGACAGGATAAGCAATGAGGAGATACGCAGTATGACAGGGAGGGTCGCACGACAGTGTTATAGTAAAAATGAAGAAAGGAATGCTTAGATGGTTCAGGCGCATAGAAAGAATGAGTGATGAAAGACTGACGAAGAAAATATACAGAGCGAAAGTGAGTGGTAAAAGAAGGGAAGGAAGACCAAGGCTGACTTATGAAGATCAAATAGCCAGAGTGTTAGCAGACGGAAATGTCAAAAGCTCTCGCATACCTAGGCGAAAATGTGTGAGGAGAATGATGAGATTTGAGGAAGCGAAAGAAGTATGTAAGAACCGCGACGCTTGGCGCTCCGTCCTCTCTGACTACCCCGTTAGGGATACAGCGTGAGGATATGTTATGTTATGTTTACAATTATTATGGCATTTAAAATTTTAAATATCTTAATGCAACATATAAAACATATCAATTTTAAAAGCAGATAACTAGCATCTATATGTGTTTCATTAGGTTTATGTTTAGATCTTTTTTCTCATAAGAAACTTATAGAAACTTAAACATAAAGTAAAATTCATTATGTAATTATATTCAATATCGTCACATCCTTGTAGAATTTTGATGTCTGTTTTTGAACATATTTTTCTAAAGCATACTTTAAACCTTATTTCAGCACTTAACATATTAAAGGCACACGTTTTCATTGTAACTATACTATGTGCGTTGAATGTCATGCAAATATGGAACGTATCCGTGCCCGCTCCCCTCTAACCAAAAGATACGTTCATTGATGACGCTAACACTTCTAATTTTATCGTCAATAAGTGAATGATTACTTCTAGATGTAACATCTGCTAGTCGATTTTACTTCTTATTTGCTGTTTTGCCGGTAATTATACGCAGTTAAACGTTATAATTTACTAGACAGTTATTGATGGGAAGACTATCCATTATATATCTGTATTTTAATACAAATGTCCCTGATTTGAACTGGCCGGGGTCCTTAGATAGTCACTATTCAATGTTGTTATCACAAATAAAAAGACGTCAAAATGTAACATGGAATTGATAAGATTTCACGACAAGTCCAGTGATACCAGTTTATCACTGGACCACCTCCTGTGCTCCTCCTCACGTCTCGGTATATGCAGCGGAAGCAAATAGACACCACTCATATCTTATATCTCCATCGATATAATTGCTTACCAATCGACATTCAAGACACCTGTTCATACTATGTGAACTATGTGTACTAAAAGTGATTGAAGCGAACGCCATATGATCCATTCCACCACGAGTAAATAGAGTGTACGCGTAGAACTTATTATACTTAGCTGTTGTCTGTTAATATAACTAACATCAAATGTCACATTTCCTACTGGCAAAAAACAAAACCGACAATATGACGACAATAGATAATTACTTCGTCTAAAAGGCTAAGTCAATAAGACAAAGAACTCTATAAATAAACTTGTAGTCACGATGTTACGAGGTGCTTCGTGCTTCCAAGTTCGTTGGATAGTGCCCACATGGCAAAAGCTTAAAACTTATTATTTTATGGTCATAGAACATTATTTGCTATTATGTAATTAGATTCCACGCCACGTCCTTTAAAAGTGAAGCAAGCAAATTGAACTCTCGTCTAATTTTACGGTCGATACAGCACTTATTTGACATAGATATATTTACTTCAAATAAATGTATTGACCGCCAATGTGCTAGAAAACAGTGCTGTCAGTATTGTGATAATTGATTTTGCTGTTTCCAAAGCAAAAGCGACCGATTGGTTGATTCGATGCTAATGTGTTGCATTATTTAAAGACGAGCAGGCTCGTTTTTGTTGCTTCACTTTCAAAATACACGACGCACAGTCTATATGTTTATTAAGTGTATGTTGCTAATTAGTATTTGTCTACAGTTTAATGATTGTTTAATACTATTAATGTTATATTATGCAACTGTGTTTACGCAATTAAGTATAGCTTGACGTAAAAATAACCTATTTATTTTAAGGTAAAAGTAGGCGTAACAGTTTTTGCTATTTGAGCAGGGCTTAAACAAACAAACTCAAATAATTCACTCTAAAAAGAATACAGAATTTTCTTAATAGGCTATTAGGAAATGGTTGTTTAAATACATTAGCAGTTTTAAACGATGACTAGATATTTTATACCTACACATTATAAGTATCTTGTGTATACAAATACCTATATATAAGATATTAAGAGAGGCAGAGAAAGTAATGCGCTAATTTATTTCAATTACGTTACATACGTTATGTAAAAACACTCAGATCGAATAAACAAAGAACATAATACCTTTGATATTGTTTCCACGGATGTAGCCATAGCTTTCATATCATCCAATAATAAATGAATAAATTTTACTTAGTTTTTACCTGTGATTTCAGTCATGGAAAGGCAGAGTTCTGAACAGAAACAAAATCGATAGCGGATAAAGGATATTCGGTTACGGAAAGGTGAAATTTGCATAAGCTAAGGGGGTCCAGACCCCCTAAACACTCCCGTTATGTACGTCCGTGATTGTTTCCAATGAGGCAATGATTATTAACATTTATAGGAGTATGAGACTACTAAAATTCAAAGTAAACAAGTAATCATCAAGATATACAATAAAATTATACCTTTACGCCGCTTCTGGGATCAGATAATTACAGGCTCCTAGCCTTGTTATAAGCTGTCCTTTGGACAACGTTTACAATCTGTATGGCAAGACAAGCAGGTGGCCCATTATATATTATTTACTTGTTTTTCTTTCTCTCTCATGCAAACCGTAGCGTAGAAACAAATAGCACAGTATAGCTGCAGATTACGTCGACGTAAACAGCGTGTGACTTAATTTAAATGCTGTGATCGTGGAGTGATGCGATTATGATATTCTCATTTATTTAACTGGCAGTAAAAAATACAGTTAAGCCAATGCGGTAATAATATCATTTCACAGGTGTCCTTTCTAAGTCTTGTATCCGAAAGTAGACAGAAATCAATCAAATTTAGAGCATTAGGTAATTAGGAACGTTCTTCCGTGACTCCTTATTCTTCGTGCATGTACAATTTATTGTCGACTTATAACACTAAACCAGAGGTCAAGCTGAAATTCGAGGTAATTCAGAATTCTCGTTGTTAAATTCATACAATTTTGTATCGAATCTGAGACCTTTACTTAGTGCTTCAATGACCACAATGTATTTTTTATATATAGTACATAACATATATTTACAATATATACCTGCTATATTATGTTATAATTGTATATTTCATTTTTATTCTACAAAAACTATCGTTTTCCATAAAGTGCGATAATACGAAAATTTATGTGAGTGGCCCAACGTGTTGAGTGGTTCGTTGGTGCGGTGGTAGAATGTTTACTTTTCAAGCCTAGGTCTCTGGTTCGGTCCCCGGTCAGGTCAATATAGGAGACGAACTTGTCTAAATTGACTTGGAGTCTGAGTGATGGGTAGCTCCCCATTTGGTTGTGCGTTTGTCCGCTTCGTTGTGCAATACATACCCATTGTGCCATACTCTGGTATTTAGTTTGGCGTGACACCTCACAAAATTGCTGCGATTGTCGGGGGTATTATTATTACTGTGTACATAGAATACATATAAACTAAATTCAGAATAACAGGTTTTACCACGCATGTGTATTGTATATTATTAGAATGTAATATTTATTTACATTTAATTTGATAATGTCGATACAGTGGCAATTCAAATACACAGTTAAGCCGCGACTACCTCAATTACTGAGTAAAATATAATTATTTATTCCATATCTTAACCATATGAGATATGACACATACAATATTATTATGATACATTCATGAGTCTAAATAATTTCATTATTTTACACTTATTACATTATAATTGATGTAGGCACTTCAAAATTTCTTAGGTGGAATGTACGCCAAAGTCCATGTATCTCTGTGTCCCACTTTTGAACATACATATATGAGGTGAGAAGGAGATAGACCATTTGCCATCGTGTGAGTTCAGTGCGGCTTGGTAGATGAAGGCAGCTACTGTTAGCTTTCAAGTCACATATAATCCACCGCTTATTAGACATAGGTGGTATCGCAAGCTGAACGTTCCTTCCGAAGCATGGAGACGTTTCAAATTCCTTGTTCGCCCATCCAGTGTGTCGCCTCACTCGCGCCATTGTCCCCGATAATCGTATTATGCTATATGTTTACATAGGTATTGCGCTACGAACACTTCGGAATATTAACGTAATATGTTACATTATGCCATTTTTTAAAATATTATTTACAATATCTTTTTCATTATAAAATAACTTACAATAATATAACAGAGAAACATGTAATTATTGATTTGGCTTCACAGTAACTTTCAGCCTTTGCAAATTATGTCTGAAGGTCAAATTTCCACGTCGCAAAACTTCAAAAGCTGTAGCATATTATAAATTAAGTGATTAAACGGTTAATGAATGCGATGTTTGTAAATTCAAATTTATAATAATATACATTACTGTTACGTATACATTTTAAATAATTATTTACAAATATCGTATTATTTTTAGCTAAATCAATTAATCTTTACAATACAATAACATACAATTCTTTTTGATTTTCTTTAAGTCCACTTACTTACTTTGTTTCAAAATGAATCCTGAATTTAACTCTAAAATAAAAAAAATCCACTGATAACTAAAGTTAATTTTACAGGGCAGTTCGTAGACACCGTTCGTGAATATGACCTAGTACTCCATGACCGTGGCACACCCATCGCGTCCCCGTACTCGCTCGCCGACCTGACACACACATACACTGACACACGTGAGTAATATGAGCCAATAGATTATAGTTATATTTATTTACCCCTGACTTTTAAGATGGGTTCACTTGATTACAGTCGCTCGTATTGGGAGTCTATTTTTTGATAATATTTATTCGCTGTATGTAATTTATGTTCATTTCTTGTATATATAAGTCTGCTCGTTGTTTTATTAGCTTCATGTCTAGATGAAACTTAAATATTTGTCGCCCGTTAAAGGCACACAGGGATAAAACAGTGCCATAAATTTTTGTTTTATCGCTTTATTTACAAAGGCAAAAGTTTGCAAATACTATATGTTTTGTTTCTGTCGTTATCGTATCTACGCTTTATATTTTAATAAAGGCAATCGCTTAAATAACAATGACACCGCCACATCACTTCAATGTGCTTCATTTTTTCAGTAATTCAATAAAAAATACTTTCAGTTTTCATCTTAATATTTTACATTATACACCTTGTGTTATTTACAGCCATTTCTAATTCATTACATTGTAATACGTTGCCGAAAGTAAAAAGTATTAAGTTCGTTATTCAATCAACTTATCTTATGTGTTATGAAGGATTGAACGGGGTCGTTATGAAGTGACATTCTATAGTTTTAAAGACCCATTTTTGATAAATGTATTCTGAGTCTACACTCGTATAGGTACCGAGGTCGTTGAAGGATAAGCACTGGATTAATCGTAATTAACTAATTTGTTGTTCAAGCGAAATATCAAGTATGTATATTCGTACGCAACAAGCACGCTTCCTCAATTGACCCCCTTGAGAATAAGAGAAGATATGAAAGAAAGATATAAGCTGCAGAAAGCAGAAACAAAAGCACTAGTAAAAGAAAAGCGTGAAAGGTGTAGGGTGTTAGACGAAAACAAAATGTCGAACAGCTTCGAGGAAAATTCCAAATTATTTTGGAAATAAATATGTAAGTACCGAGGTAGTCCGTCACCTTGCACAATAAATAAAAAGCGTTCGAAAGAACATAATCTGCTAACAGAGAAAAAAGAAGTTCTGCAGCGCTGGAGTGATTATTATAGAGAACTGTTTGAGATTGACGACTCTGTCTCTGACACAAAGAGCGATCCTAACGAATCGCCCCAGTCATTAGTATGATAGAGATTGAGAAAGCGATAAGAAGTCTGAAATGTGGAAAGGCTGCAAGAGATTGCTGCTGAAATGACCAAATATGGTGGTCCGAAGGTCTGAGGTACATTCTATAAACTGTGCAATCTTTGCTGGCAGAAGAGAGATTCCGGAGGACTAACGCACCGCAGTCGTTGCCTGTCTATAAAAGAAAAGGCTCCCATTTAAACTGTGCATGCTACAGGGCTATCAGCTTGGTCAGCTTAGCAAGTAGTCTATACTAAGGTATTGACTGAACGTATGGAAGGCATTTCTGAAAGTTATTTGTGGAAGGCACAAGATGGTTTTAGGAACGGTAGGGGTTGTATGGATCAGACTTTTTTGCTCCGCAGTATCGTGGACAAGTTTCTGGCCATAGGTCGGAAAGGTTTCTGCGCTTTCGTGGATCTTGAAGAAGCATTCGATAGAGTAGTGCGAAGGAAATTACAGAGACTTCTGGCTGAATATGGCGTGGAGGGCCCATTACTGTAGGCTGTGAGGTCATTACATCTTGGCTGCAGAGCCTGTGTAAAGATAGATGGTGACTGGGCCCTGGTTTAAGTCTGTTCAGGCAGGGCTGCATAATGTCTGCCTGGCTATTTGTGCTGTATTTGGACAATGAAAGGTAGTATGAGCGGTATGAAATGTGATCGTGCAATGGTTAACTGTCTTTTGTACGCTGACGATGCTGTGATTATAGCACCATCAGAAACGGAGTTGCAGACACTAGTTCCGTGCATGAAAGAAGACTATTAAGTGAAAGGATTGAATATGAATGTGAACAAAATTAAGGTGTTTCAAAGAGAAGATGTACAAAGTGTAAAATATGGGTAAATGGGTAATGTCTAAAACAAGTGAATGAAATTGTAGATTTGGACAGTGCGTCTTCGAGGGATGGAAGGTGTGAGTTGGATGTGGAAAGATGGGTAACAGCTAGCAATAAAGTGAACGGTGCTCTGTCTGCATTAGTACACAGCGTGAACTCATCCTAACTCTACTCATACTAACTCATCCAAAATGGCCATACACAATGCGGTGTTAGCTCCAACTTTATTGTGCGGTAGTGAGGCCTGTCTTTGCCGAAATTTAGTGAAACTAAGATAAACGCAGTAGAAATGCGACCTCTTAGAAATATGTGCGGTGTCACCCTTGCGGACAGTATGAGCAATGAAGAGATACGCAGTATGGCAGGTTGGTGTCATTGTGAAAATGAAGAAAGGAATGCCTAGATGGTTCGGGCACATAGAAAAAGTGAGTGATGTGGTAAAAAAGGCCAAGGAAGGCCAAGGCTGACTTATGAAGATGAAATAGCCAGAGTGCTAGCTGACGAAAATGTCAAAAACACTCGCATATCTAGGTGAAAATGTGTAAGGAGAATAATGAGATTTGATATGTATGTATAATATGTACCTAGCTATACTTACCTATATAAAGTGAAATATTTGTGTTATGAAATGACATAAAGTCATGTGAAAATTATCTTCAAGACATGTGTAATAAAACACGAATATACGAGTTAATCGGGGCAAAAAACTTTAGTCCAATAACTTTAGGTCTTGGTAGATTATTTGGTGATATCTGGCATAAGTTTACGTGTCACGAGAACATTATTTTAAGTATAGAATTTCTTAGATTATATTTTTTTGCGAGAAATAATCGCCTCTTGCGGATCATGGCAAAATAAGAACAACTCCACTCCAAGCCTACCTACCTTTACCACGAATTACTCGTACATAGTAGTAAATATTATTTAAGATAAAGGTAGGTTTTATACTTTTTTAATGTTTTGCACTAAAATTGGAAGAAACTGGTGAAATCAGGATAGTATTTACTTGTCTATCCATCTGTCACAGAATTTTTTCTCTAAGATTATCTGAAATACAGAGTTGGAAGAATTATTGTAGCATGTAATTTCCTAAAATACACTTAATTCTTTGAATTTGATTCGATTTTGAATTTTGACTTCCAGAATGAGTTTTAGAGGCATAAATAGAAAGTTCTTAAAAAAAATTTAAAGCTCTTTGAACTAGCTCGCTCTTCTTTTACCACTAATATTTTTGCACAGGTGATCCACAATGGTGCCACGCTGGTTACTGGTGTGTTGCGTGATGCTGTGCGCCCGTCCCGTTCATCCACAGGGTGCACAACAGTGTCCGCCTCCTAACACTATGACACCTTGCAGCTGCACTGTAAAAAAAAATGGACTAGATATACTCTGCGAGTTCACTGAACAACAGCATATACAGAAGGTATGGTTTGAAACACTTTCCATGTACACCGCTAAGGCGTAAAGTTGGTTTATATTGTGAATGCTATTAGTTGTCGACGACCTACGACCGACGACGACCTCCGTGGCGCAACGGTTTAGCGCGTCGATAAGTAAAACGGGGGTTGCGGGTTCGATTCCCGTCCCGAGTCTGGGTGTTTATGTATAATATGTATATATTTACAAAAGAAAAGTATATAAGTAGTATATCAGTTGTCTAGTACCCATAACACAAGCGCTATGCAGCTTACTTTGGGACTAGATGGCGCTGTGTGAAATGTCCGAGTATTATTATTATATTATTATTATTATTATAGTTGTTACATTAATCATGAATGCAAGCGTTTGTAAGTGGTTTATAACTGGGATTCACGGGATTTCATGGGAAATAGATTAAAGTTTAAATTTTGCCTACGTTTTCTTTTTTCCTTATATAGCAGAGGTTGTATACACTTAGCTGTTACTTTGTGGAAATCCATCTGAAATGATTAATTTGTGTATATTTTTTGCCTTTCGTCCAAATGAGTTTCGTGTCGGTTTTTCTCAGTGTGTGGATTTTCTTTTCAAACCGAAGTTAGATTCAACGATCAAAAAACCTTTCAATTGGGCTCACTTAGATTGATTTGACTTTGACGTTTTAAATTTATTGATCGACATGTGTTTTAACGAAACATCCTCTGGAAATTATAGAGATCCGCCATGTCATTCTCTAACGTAGATTATTCGAATTCACTCCTGCATCCGCGATGACATTGTGTACTGATATCTGACATTCTTTGAAGTCGACAGAGACACTAGCGCCACCTTGTAGAGTACGGCGGCGCCTGCGCCGCAGCAAATCGTGAATGAATTTTTCTGACGTTCGGTTCATACAAATTGGTCGTCGTATTAGAAAATCTGCAATTATTTCGGATTAATTAATAATAATTTGATATCGAATATTCGATAATCGTAGTTATTTTAAAAGAAGCTATAATAGGTACTTTAAATCTAAATATCGACTGAGATATTTACTCTTAAAGCAATCCCTAACAAACTCGGATCAAAACACGAAAGTCACTTCACTTCAAACCTAGTATGTTTGATTTAGACTTTTTAGACTAGAAAATTCCATTTGAAAACCAAGTGAGTTCGAATGCGAAGTGAAATGAATTGTCGAGCGAATCTCGCTTGAGAGATTTCGAGCTTTTCAGAATTGCCTGGCAAGGCTCTAAAAAATAAGTATATACAAATTAATCACTTCTAATTCTGCCACCGCATTATCACAATAAATATCTCAAAATATTACTATTATAGTGAAACAAATCTGTTCTTAATTAGAATAATTCGCGTTGATAATTATTTTGTAGAAAATTCTAAAATGTAAAAGTAACAAAGTTAACTTCAGTAGCGTAAGATTAATTACAGTGCATAATTTAAACAGTAGGTTAAAGTATAAAAACTGAAAACTTAAGACATGTCTTTTAATAATTTACTTCGTTACAAAACTTTCTTGTCGGTTCTTAGTTTAAACTGTCTGTAAATGTTTTACGCAAGTACGGGAATTTTGAAGTAATTTACATTTGACCTTATTTTGTAATTTTATATTTGTTACTAAAAAAGTACTTTTCTTAATTTTTCTTCTTGACTTATTAAATTTTAGGCAATGAATACTCTTCGTTCGAAGCCGATGATAATATTCTATCTGAAACTACGGCACAACAACTTGGCCAAATTGCCTTCTTACATATTCCTTGGATTGGATATTCGCCATCTTACAGTTCATAATAGTAGTTTGGCTGTAATAGAAGACTCTTCCCTAAGTTCTATCGGTAAGTTACGAAGTATAAAAAAGATAATTTTCTTAAAATTCATCTTTTGTTTAATACATACAATATAATTTGTGTACAAATCAGTTGCAACAGAATATTTACATTTCTATCGTTTAATAATTATGCAATCATGATAGATAGGCATTCGTTATGTTAGCTACGATATATACATTACGATACGATAGTTATATTAAATAGTAAGTTAGATACTTATAGCAATGGAACACCCCAAACTTTACTTAAATTATCGATTAATAATTATTTAATTTGTATTCGAACACTTCGTGCTGCAGTCATGAAGGTAAAAAGCAATAGAGAGCTTGGAGAAGTAGTCATCTCGCCCCCTCACGGGGACGGGGAAACCGTACCGGGGCAATGGCCCCTTGCCGGTGGGAGCACTCGCTGGTCGCTAAAACGGCCAGGTCTCTGGTTCGGCTTTTGCCAGGTACTCTTGTTTGGGGTGGGCCGCCTGCGAGGTCCTTAGCTCGCCTGGTTAGTATCTGGCGAGCGTCCTACAAGCAGGTGGCGCGTTATGTCCTAGGGTTTGCCGCGACTACCAAATCTCTCGGCAGAAGCCTGTCGAATCCTGGGGTATTATCGGGTGGCCGCGCATGATACGGTGCCACCCTCCGTATATGCGGAAAAAGCGACGCATCCACGTTCGCGAACATTTTCGTGGCCAGACGTTTGATGAAGTCGTCCAGGCTCTCCATTTCCAAATCCCTCTGGATAGTGGCATTGCGCACATAGCGTGGGGCGTCTACGATGGTGCGGAGGGAGAGCGATTGCTGTGCCCGCAATCGCCGTCGTTGACTCTCCGCTACCAACGCAAACCACGCTGGAGCTGCGTACGTAAGGCGCGAGCGAACGTACGTCTTATAGACGCCCAGTTTCGCGCGCAGAGGGAGATGGGAAGAGAATACTGGACGAAGAAGAGCACGAGCTGCGCGCGTTTGGCCTACGACAGCGTTTACATGCTGCCTCATCTTCAGTTGGCGGTCGATGGTTACCCCAAGGTATTTCACCGTAGGAGACCACTTAATTTCCTGACCGAGGAGACGCAACTGTGGGGGTAGAATTCGGCAGTGTCCGACGACAATCGCTTGAGTTTTCGCCACATTCACTGACAGCCTCCACTGTGCCAGCCAGGCGGGCAGAGCGTCCAGAGCCACCTGCATCTTACGTGCACCGTGTTTTGGACTCATGGACGAGACGTAGTATGCGGCATCGTCAGCGTACAGGGCGAGCCTTGCTCCGCCCTTTACGGGGATGTCATCCGTGTACCTGGCATAACACACCGGAGACAGACAACTGCCCTGGGGGACACCGGCCTCAATGCGCCGCTCTTGGGATAGGACATCTTCCACTGCCACTTGGAAGCGCCTATCTTTAAGAAAGGTGGCCACAGTCTTGACGATTCGACGAGGAGTCGTAGACGTGGACATCTTAAAGAGCAAGCCTGGATGCCAGACGCGATCGAAGGCTTTTTCCATGTCGAGGAGTACGGCTACAGTGTGTTCCCTCTTGTTCGAGGCCACCGTCATATCGTGCAGTACTCTCGACAGTTGGAGCGTGGTGGAGTGTTCGGCGCGGAAGCCAAACTGCTCTTCCCGAGGCATAATATGTGGCGAAAGGTGCCGCAGTATAAGCTTCTCGAACACCTTGGAGATAGTCGGAAGTAGTGTAATGGGTCGATAGCTCTCTGGTTTCAAGGAGTTCTTCCCAGCTTTGGGCAACATTATCACGCGGCCCAGCTTCCATGTGGTCGGGAAGTGTCCCGTGCGCAGTATTCCATTGAATAATCGCGTCACCACCGCAACCGAGCGGTGTGGTAGGTGACGCAAGGTTTCGTTGGAAATGCCGTCGGAGCCCGGGGCCTTCCGGAGTGGCGTGCGCTGGATCATACGCAGAGTTTGGCCTGGTGAGAGCACTATGGGATCTTCTTTGGGTGTTATCGGTGCGGCGAAGTAATTGTCCAAGTGCTGATGAATCTCTGCCACGTGCATGTTGTCTTCGGATGGGTACGGTCGAAATTGTCGCTCGAGATACTCCGCAAAAATTTCCACCCGATCTTCCGCTCTGTAGCGTAAGGTGCCATCGCTGGCAGAGAGCTTGGAGCGCTCGAGTTTTGTCTTATATAATCTCGAGCGGTAGTGGGGAACAAGCCGTCAGTCGTTCTTTTCTATGACGTCACGAACACCGTCGCGCTCTGCTAGAGGACGCCAGTGTTCCCCTTTATGTTTATTCGTCGGTGTTGCTAACAGTTATAAGGTCTAAATGCCTTTTAGGGTTCCCTTGGAAAGAAATCTTATAGTTTCATTATTTCTCTTTGTCTGTTTGTTATAGCCGATTTAGCTAAAATATTTACATCTCGTGAACGACGCCAGAAATGAAGAAAAAAACAGATTTGGGACCTTTTTCTTAAATTAGCATTAGATTCGATTGAAATTACTACGGATCCTTATGTTAACGCGTGTCCGACACGCTATTGCCCAGTTTTTTTGAAAAAAACAGCTGACGTTCCAAGAACAGTAAGACAAAAACGTGGTCTACATTTCATTTTAGTGAAAAATGTCTATTTAAATTTTTTTGATATTTTAAAATTTTATTTCGACGATAATATGCAATGTGAATAGCTTTGTGGGATTTGCTTACAAATCCAACTGTTATTATGTCGTTCATTTCATTTGTAGCTTGTGATAACTTCATAAAATATTCAATTTATGAACCGTTAGATTTATTATAATACTATGGTATTACTTTATTTATGGTAATTGCTAAATTGGCCCAGGCAGACTAATTTAGCAATTGATTACCATTATTGATGTCCGCAGGCAACAAGTTGACACAATTAGACGTTTCTCAGAACAATTTGGCGACGATACCAACATCGTCTTTTACTCATCTAAACCATCTTCTTATACTCAACATGAATCACAATAAGGTCAGTTAATCCTAAGTTACATTAAGATATGAAATTAAGTTTTACGATATTGAATAGCCGTCCTGAATGTTAATTTTATATTAGAGAATACGTTATAATAGAACACAACGTTCTAAATTCAAAACGTTTTTATGAATGTACTAAGAACAAAAAAACGGCGTTAAAATCACACATAGATAACCTAGTAATTATTTTTTCCATTGATGTACAAATATTAGTACTTTTAATTCATATAGCATAATTCTTTATCTTTATTTAACAATTAACATAATAGAACCTTTGCCTTACTATTGGCCTTTGCATACTGTACATTTACTTTCATATTTAGTTTTTTGTTAGTAGAATCATTTACTTATTGGCTTGCAATTTTGTAACTTTCTATTTTATTATTTTTAATGTGTAGCTATCGGACTTCCATAAATATAAATAAATAAAACAAAATATGTAATTGATACGTGTCTTCATCAGTATTGATATGAGTAGGTACATGCAAACATTTTAAATACACTTATGGCATTTAGTTCATAAACATCTCTGACTACTTTATGTATGGATATTATGTATCGTGCTGTAAATATTAAATTGTAATCTCATCACCTATTAAGGGAAACAACCTTGCCTTGGCATTCCTTAGTCGCTTAAAATCTATTACTTAAATATTTAAAATGTACATATAACATGTACACATTTACGTTAACATATAAAATGGTTATTAATTTGAATTAATATGAGTAGTATTAGGATGAAATTGGGTTATTGTTTAATTTGTTTCTTATTAGCTTTAGCATTCTGTATTGGAATTCCATTAAGGGAATGACAGAGGTAGACTATGTTTCAATCTTATTAGATAATTAAGAATTCCCTACTTTTAACTGATTTATTTTGTCAGTGCATTACTAGTTAGCGTTTGCTGAACATATATACACTAATATACAAATAATATATTGACACAGCGTCGGATCAGCAATCGCTTTCACTCGAATTATTCATATTATCTCTTTGTATGAAACTCCATACTGCTACAGAGAATGCCCACTGATTAGGTTCAGCCATACTGCCGGCCAGATCCACTATCGGCTTGAGCTATTTCCGGATAGGAAGCCATTAATAATCAATTTCCCCGGTGACACGCTGAGTCGAAATCCGTTCTCTTTACGAGATATCTCTCGGCTGGAAGAACTCACTAGCTATCGACTCTCTAGTAGGGTAGTAGCACTCATCCTAATGCGATCTGTCACGCTCTAAAAGACACAAGGGTCAATAGCAATGATGAAGGTCTTTGTAATTTATTAAATTCCAACACTACGCAGTCAGTTTACTGTTTAGCTGAGCGTCCATAAGAAGATATCTCCCTTTTTTAGAAAATAAAAGAATAAAGCTGTCAGTTTGCTGGGTACCTTAAGCAATGACAGCTTTCTAAGCGGCGACTATGAAGAAGTCTAGATAATGTGTAGTTTTAAGTTTGTAAATATTAACGTATGTATGTACTTTTTGTTAATGTAAATAAAGATGTAGGGAAAAAAGAATAAAGTGACAGCACCATAACAGAATTTTGTAAAAAAGAATTTTGAACAATATGAGGTGATGCTAATCCGATGCCGTTATGATTTTAGATGTGGCAACTCCTAGATACATTTTTTTAATTATTGGATAAAATGAAATTAATACTTTAACATATTATAGGTGACTGCAGTACATAACAGAGCTTTCGTTGGTCTGGATACATTAGAGATATTAACGTTATATGAAAATCGTATATCTGTTGTAGACGGTGAAGCTTTCAAAGGGCTAGAAAAGTAAGTACTTTGTTGAATATCGTAAGAATTATATTCTTTGATGTGATATTGTACATATTGGATCATATTTCTGTGTTCCATCCGTCCATAAAATTGATGAAATGTTTATGTAAAAATGTAGGTTATAATGTTTTTACTGAAAAGAATCATTGATAGAGTGTACATTGTCTATACTAATATTATAAAGAGGTAAGTAAACTTTGTTTGTTTGTATGTAATGGATAAACTCAAAAACTACGCAACCGATTGCAATAATTCTTTCACCTATAAAAAGCTACATTATCAGCGAGTAACATGGACTGTATTTTTTTTTAAATATCCACCCGTGCGAAGCCGGGACGAGTCGCTAGTATTACATAAGTTTAAACTGCTTTGTTTTATACAATAAAACTTTATTTTAATGTACTATCAACTGAAATATTATTAAAATGAGTAACCTCTGTTCATTTCATGACATATTGAGTTCATTCATATGATGAGGTTATATCACATATTTATACCGCTGAAAACATTTTCAACAAATTAGTTCATACCTCACTTCCCCCACATGCTCGTGGAATAACATTTCACGTTTCATTTATTATTAACAACAATAGGCGAGCGACGGCAGTGGCTTATTCAGTATCGGAAAACTGTTCAAGATAGGAAATTATTGTGGATTACTACGAGGAAAGTTGAACGAATAAATTACAGACGCCCGTTGTGTATTCACGCAAATTACCGTTTTGCTCGGCTGCTTTTCTTTTACAGTAGAGTTTAGAAACTTTGTTTTACATACATTGAAAATATTGTAATATAGTCAATATATTCAAGTTAAAACGTTGTTACAACCAAACTGTATTGGTACATGTTATGCACAAGTGGGTGGAGCGATAAATTTTTTTTCACCACAGTTTGGACATGCGTAGAAAGTTGCTGTTTTTAAAAATTCAAGTGCACAATATTTTTTGTCCCGTCATTTGTTAAAAGGTGCCCCTGCCCCTGACAATACTAAATTTTGAAAAAACAACCGTTTTATATTAATGTTAAACCAAAATAAACACAACAAATTCTTCATTTTAGTTAATGTTAAAGAAATAATATGATGACATTTTTCTGAAAGCAGATTATTGCCTGTACTACTGAAATAAACCTCATTTTTCAGTGACGAATAAAAATTGTGAGTTATAACTTGTGTCGGGAATTTTGTGTAACTCGACTCGTTACGCTTTGAGTTTTACGACTGTGATCGACAAATGTTTTGTATATATTATTTAAAGTTCTATATTGTAAATCGAAGTCGTACAAAAAAATAATGCAATTTCAGTAATAACAACATTTCTTGTGTTTAGTAAAAATGTTCTAAGTTAAAACATGACGAATGGTGAACTGTCCTGTATTTAGCTTACCAGTAATGTTATCTAAGTCTCAATTATCCACGTATAATGACGTCATTAAATATTATCTCTTTATTAAACATTCTTCATTAACCTTCCTATATCCAAGTCAAATAGAATAACACATGTACCCGTGCACGGTGTGTGGGACCGAAATTGTAGAGCTTATTTTTATAAGTTGTTTAATAAAATCACAGTAAAATCACATCTATTATTTTATTAGATGGATGTGTAAAAGCATAAATAAATTTATTTCTTGATCAAATAACAACGAGAAAAATGGTAATTCGCAGCGTTGATGTCGTTGACTCTATGAAAAATGTAAAAAACTAGAAAAAAAAAGTTCAACTCGTAACCAATGTAACTGTAACACGTTCTGTAGTCAATAATTTATATTTAATTAATTAATTTAATTTATTAAGGATTGGGGCACCTCAACACGTCATCACATGAAAATAATATTTTGTACATTTTACTAAACCCATACGTGACCACTTCACCCTAGTGTTATATTTAGTAAAAATAATAAACATTATTTATTAACAAATGTTGTTACTTTTGGTAAAATAGTAGGTACTGTTTTTAAATATGATTATAAATAAAATGCAATTTTTAGAAAATTGAAGCGACTAAATCTTGGCGGGAACGAGTTAACAGCTGTGCCTCAAAAAGCGCTTGCTTTACTTGAGAATCTTAAGAAATTGGAAATGCAAGAAAATCGTATCGCTACAATTTCTGAAGGAGACTTTGCAGGTAATTATATGAAAATGGAGTCGCTCTTCTATAAGTATTTGCAGACAAATTATCATATTATTCTTTGGATTCGTGCCACATTGTTTGAACGTTTGCAGGATACCGAATATTTTATTTTACCTGCTACTGTCTATTCGTAATCTTCTGGAGAAAATTTTGATTTATAAATATTGCAATAGTCAGGACAGCTATGTACATGGCTATTTTATTAGTATATTAGTAGGTTATAATTTCTGTAATTAATTTTAAGTTGTAAGTCGAGTTTTTCATAAAAGTGCACTTGAATGTTTATAACGAGTATTAATATTATTGTAACTTACACATTGTGAGATTTTTTTATCATTGTAGACGTTAAATCCTAATTATTGTACAGGTATGAGGAACCTAGATTCTCTAGGATTGGCACATAATCAGTTGCGTGAAGTTCCGTCTCAGGTTTTCTCCCACTTGACGTTTTTAAATTCATTGGAATTGGAAGGCAATATAATACAAAGGATTGATGAAAAAGCCTTCGCTGGACTTGAAGGTATTATTTTCTTGATTGTATTTTATTGATTCAGGTGTTACGTTGCGGAAATACATCAATGAAGAGGTATTTCGTTATTTCGTTCAAGGTAGTCTTGTTGAGAAAAAGAACGCGCCGAGTGAAATTGGTCGGGGTAGCCGAAGTATTCGATGCTTGCCTTTTATCTTTACAAGAAGGATATGGTAGATGACTTTTTCTAATGAACCGTGTTGTCGATTTTCTGATTCAAAAATGTATTGTATGTAGCAGTAAAAATCTATAAGTAACTAGCGGACCCAATAGATGTTGTCCTGCCCAAAATAAAAAAAAATGACGTTAAAAAATTAAAAAACATTGCTATACCCGATTGCAGCACCACCTTCCGGGCCCAATTGTGAATCTAAATCATTCAGGTACCCACTCAAACATAATAAATTTCATCAAAATCGGTCCTGCCGTTTAGGCGGAGTACAGTAACAAACACGCGTACAGAAGAATTATATATATAAAGATAATATTATGTTATCTTTCAATATTTGTACTATTCTATTTGGAAAGTATGAGTAATTTTGACTATTAGAAATTTATAACAAAATATGAAATCACGTTTTTGTGTTCTAAAAACGTAATATCTACGTTATCTTAAGAACGGTTGTTTTCTTATTCTTTTAAATTACACTTATTGTCTACTGGATTTTGCATACAAGTTCACCTGAGTAGATTACAAAAAACATATTTCATACAGAAAAATATAATAATTTAAACTAAACATTTAAATTTTATTTTACTGCATTTATTTTAATTTAATACCTATTGTAAATTCTAAAGCATTTGAAGAGACGTTGCAATTTAGTACTAATTCACATTAGGATTACGCAGGCCCTGTGTGGATTGGTATTGAATTGTACTTTAACGATATAGAAACGTTTCTTTTGTCTTACTTACAGTATTTTGAAATGGCTGTATCTATTGCTGTTGTGTTTCGTTCGGTGAGTGAGAGTGCCAGTGGCCCATCACTCCCTCCCCCTATCCTCATTCCCCTATTTCCCTAAAGGCCGGCAACGTACTTGTGATTCCCCGGACGTTGCGGGTGTCCATGGGCCGCGGTGGTCACTCTCCATCAGATGACCCACTTGCTAGTTTGCCTCCTCTTTTATAAATAAAAAGTATCTTCTAAAATATTACCTCGTTGATTCAGCTCGAACTCTCCTTCTATCTGTTTACAAAATTCAATTGAATATTTCAAGATTCGTAAAATTATTTTCTCTTTTTAATCACAGAAAATCTGCAATACTTACGTCTCGGCGATAATCGATTACATGAAATACCGTCGGAGGCGCTGCGTCCGCTCCACCGCCTTCGACATCTGGACTTGCGATCTAACAACATAACTTACATAAACGAGGATGCGTTCACTGGATACGGAGACTCTATCACTTTTCTCAATTTACAGAAGAATATGTGAGTTTTTAATTTTTACAAGCTTTTTCTTTAATTTTACATGTATGTCTATATATTTATTTCAAATCTTGCGAGCCAAATTTTTACCACTTCGTCTAAACTTACTACTTATGGCTATTAGTACGGACATGATACGTTGCGTATGCTTTTAATTGTTATAGTTAAAGATGATCATCATCTGCAGTGTAATAAAAAAACTACGCAACTAGTTTCGAAACCGCATAAGAACATGTACTGATTATAAATAATAGTATGTGTCTATTTGACATACTTTTGCTAACGACACTACTGCAGAGTAGCCATATTGAAGCTTTATGTGTATTTAGGGTTTACATGACGTTATGGATTTTGTGAACTCTTTATTTTTTGCTTTGTTCATTTTTAATGAAAGCTTAGTTTTAAAAATGTTTTTTTTCTTCAACTGTTCATTGTTACTGTATAATCTGGTTAATGTTATGTCACTTTAAAATTACTCTATATTTTTTACTTTGTTCATTTTAATTAAAGCTTGTTTTTAAAAATGTTTTTTTTTCTTCAACTGTTTATTGTTACTGTATAATCTGGTTAATGTTATGTCACTTTAAAATTTCGTTTAAATTTTGGAATAATTATGCACATACACTAATGTACCTATATATAGTATACCTATACATGTATTTATTGATATTCCGAGTGTATGATGGAGATTTTTCTTTACTAGGCTATTTTTTTTATTAAGATTTTTCTTTAACTATAAATACTATATGTCTTCACGCTATATCCTTAACGGGGTAGTCAGAGAGAACATAGCGCCAAACGAATATTAAAATCATAATTATACAATACAGTAAAACATTCTACAACATGATAATGATTGAATTTCTAGCCGATTTTCCTAGGCGCACATTTTTTCCGAAGTGGTGGTTGGTTTGATTTTGGTTGGTTGATTTGAAAAAATATTTGTCGACTTGTACTAAAATAGTCTCAATTTGAATCCGAAAAAGTTTTTAACCGAGTTCAAAAAGCGAAGACCTTGTCAATTATTTTTTTATTAGAAAGACTGTATGTCCAGGGTAGTCTTATAGAAATTTAATTAAAATCTGATGATAGAGTACTGCTTCAACAAAAGAACCCTCAACGGTTTATATATCCTTTTATTTCATGTTCCGGTCTAAAATTAGAAAAATGTTAGTTATAGCTCCTACCTCAGCTATTTATTTGGGATAAGGCCATTAAAAACGAAAAATAAATAACCTTTTAAGAAAAAAATTAAAGCGACAAAACACTGAAAACTACAAAATAAGTAATGTAACTAAATTCGACAGTTATTGAAGTCGATACCAAATCATTAAAGAACAACAGAAAGTCCGTTATTTCGATAGGCTTGGCACTTCAGTAACTGTAAAATGACTAAAATTTAATTATATAGACAAAAATAACTTCATAAATACTATATATATATATTTGTATAGTATTTATGAAGTTATTTTTGTACTCGAGTTTTGTTTAGCAAAGGATATCTACACACATCAAAAAAGTCTAAGCAACACGCATCATTTACAGAAACTGCATATGTTTTAGATGGTTCGGGCACATAGAAAGAATGAGTGATGAAAGACTGACGAAGAAAATATACAGAGCGAAAGTGAGTGGTAAAAGAAGGCAAGGAAGACCAAGGCTGACTTATGAAGATCAAATAGCCAGAGTGTTAGCAGACGGAAATGTCCAAAGCTCTCGCATACCTAGGCGAAAATGTGTGAGGAGAATGATGAGATTTGAACAAGCGAAAGAAGTATGTAAGAACCGCGACGCTTGGCGCTCCGTCCTCTCTGACTACCCCGTTAGGGACACAGCGTGAGGATATGTATGTATGTATGCATGTTTTATAAAAAGTAGATGGTGTACAATCTTTTTTGTTCTCGGAAACATATATTGGCTGATTTTAAAAATAGAATATATATGTATATAGAATAGTTTTGTTTTCATTTAAATAAAAGCTAATTATTTTTTCCCGATTTCATGTGTTGCTTGATAAATTTGGTATTTATCGCACTTTTATCATTTTGAGATACAAAGTTTTTGAAAAAATTGAGTGGTGTGTCATTTTTTATGTTATGGAGCGACGCCATTTGATTGCTGATGAAATGCAGAGAGCTGTAGGAATGCTACATGCAGGAAGAAATCAGTCCCAGGTGTCTCGGCATTTTGGTATCAATAGGAGCGTGATTTGTCGTCTTTGGCAGCGTTACGTTAATACAGGGGATCCTACTGAGCAGCACCCAGGACGTGGAAGGAGTACAACTGCTCGACAGGACCGATACATACAACTGCCTGCAAGATGTCAGCCGATGGTAACCGCCCGGGAGATGGGTTTAAAGCTACAATTCTCAAGCGGTGTTGTTGTTAGCCACCAAACCGTGAGAAATAGGCTACATGAATACGGCCTACGAGCACGACGCCCAATTAGGTGCCCACCTATACGCCATGGGAATTGCGCTCGTCGAAACGAATGGTGTAGGGAACACTTGACATGGACCCAGGAGCAATGGGATAAAATGTTATTTTGTGACAAGTCCCGGTTTGAATTTAGGCCTAATACGAGAAGGGTAAGAGTATATCGTTGTCCCGGAAATGCAGAATGGCTGAGTTCGTCCAGGAAGTGCACCCTTACAGTGGATCCACAGTGATGGTATGGGCGGGTATTATGAAGAACAGACGAACTGAGCTCGTTTTTGTAGATGGCAATATGAATGCGGAAAGTTACGTTGAAGATGTCCTTGGGCCTTATGTTCACCCATTTGCACAAAGTCTTGGCTCAGATTTCACGCTGATGCATGACAATGCGCGTTCGCACACAGCTCGTTGGACCAGAGAGTACTTGGCAATGGAAAACAGCCGGGTATTGCCGTGGCCTGCACAATCGCCAGATCTCAATCCCATCGAGCACGCATGGGACATACTCCAGAGACGTGTTCTAGAGAACCTGGACGGAGTGTCGATAACCCAACAACTGAAAGACTTGTTAAAGTTCCATTGGGACCGATTGCCGCAGGATCAGATAAACAATCTTATAAATTCAATGAAAAATCGCTGCTGATAAGTTTTAAACAACAGAGGTGGTCACACTTTGTATTGAATTACCAAATAATTAAAAAAATGTCGTTATTTAATTTTGTAAAACATGAAAAGTTTAATTTCGTTTTAACTTTATTTTATACTACGTATGTTACGGTACACATATTGTTAATTACTGTGATTAAATGAACAATTTAATGGAGGATTTTGTGCTTTAGTCACTAATGCGTCAAAAAATGTTTAGTTATTTTTTAGAAAAGAAATATAAATATATTACAATAGCAAAAATCGTTCAAAAGTTCAAAATCGTACATGTTGCTTAGATTTTTTTGATGTGTGTATTTTGTAATTTTCAGTGTTAATTTGAATTCAGTTTAATTTCTTTTTTAAAACATTTTTTTTGCATAACCATAATATAAACGTAGTAATAATCATAAATCTTATCTAAATCCTCTCTGACTACCCCGTTAGGGATACATCGTGAAGATATGTATAATAATCATAAATTTAATTATTAATGGGGCTTAAGGTTAAGTTATTATCCTTGAAGTTTACCTCTTTTGTTACAGTGTAAATAGAAAATAATAACTAAATGAAATAAATTTATTTTCATTCATCGCTAAATTCTTTTCATTATATTAAATGATTGAAATCGAAGCTACTTTAGGTGTATCATGTTACAAATTAAAGAGTGAGTTTAAAACTAGAAAATATTTAATTAAACGCGAATCAGTTTTTTCTGTTTCTGAGTTCTCGCCGAGGGAGTTTTAATATCTTGAATTTGTGTTATAAATTTTGAGAAATATCTTATTAAAGCTCTGTTATTTTGGCTTTATGATTAATAAATATATATTTCTGCGCGCTGTGTTTATATTTGATTAACTTTAAGAGGTGCTTGGTGGTTGTAACGTCTCACGGGGTTTACAATATCGTAACGGCTACGAACTTGATTAATTAGACAACTTTCATAATGAATATGTGTGGTTTTGTCTTTTACTACTTCAACTAAGTTCATTAGTAGACTTGTTGCTTATCAGTAACCGTATAAGGTTTTAACGTAATTGCATCATTTTAACGTAATGTGCGAACATTTTGTTATCGTCTTGGATTTTGTCAACTCCATTAGTGTCAAGGTTTGAATGATCAAATTATGTCAATATATAGAACATGTATTTAGATCATTCATTTTCATACTTTTAGCGATCAATCTGATTTCATTATAAAAAACAAACTTGTAGACACGAAAATCTGATTTTATAATAGCCGTTGTAGAAAATAAATTAACTTTCAAACGGAAAATCGCCAAGAGCTTTAGTTTGCAAGTCTGATCGCGACGAAAGCAGTAAACGAAGTGGCCAAGTCTGCTTGTGCAGGTTGTTACATATCGGTGTGCTTCTCCACTCCATGACGTAGACATGATGTGAAGTACGTGGGAGCTAGCCTTGTCCATCGCATGATCGTTCGTTGCTTATAATACATATGAGTATTCAGTATTCATATCTTAGTTACAGCTTTAGTCTACCTACATATTACTACAGTAATAATACTAGATACATATACATATACTATGTGTCTAGATTAAATCTTACTTACCTTTAACTGTTTCTATGAAGGATGTAAAATAAGAATCCGGGTCGCCTATTCCATTTGTAAAGACTATGATGGGTCATTTAGAAATAAAACTGTGATGTTATTGGTTCTAGCTACACGGCGGCCGATCGGCCTTCTACGCTGTACACATTATGTGTGTAACGCTCATATACAAGGTGTTACAAAAATACACTATACTACCGAAAGGGGATTGGCGTTACCCATGAAACTGAACAACTTTCGCCAAGGAACATGGGTCGAAATATGAAAAGAAAATTTGGACCTCTCATACTAATTTCATCAGCTGAGCGTTTATTTGTATGAAAGGACCAACATTTTTTTTCATATTTCGACCCATGTTACTTAGGGAAAGTTGTTCAGTTTCATGGGTATGTCAACCCCCTTTCGGTAGTATAGGGTATTTTTGTAACACCTTGTATATTTAAAGGCTTAGTTTGACTGATTCACTATCGATTTATGCGACGCGATGTCCTTTTTCACGGCTTTAAGGCCCTAAAACAATTAAGAGTTTCATTAGATGCGTTAAACTATGAAGTTAGTCAGTTTTGCTCGTTGACTGTCGTTGACATGTAAAAAAAGCCTGACTACATTGCAGGATTCGAACCCGCGCATTTTAGCGTGATAGACTATGTTCTAGCCACTGTGCTATTTAGAAGGCTAATTCTCTTGTGAAATTATCAATTAATACCAATCATTAATTTTAAGTGTGTGAAAACATGGAGACAACGAATGTTCCCAGAATTGAGACCCAGCTAGATCCATTTTTCGCCCCCGTAATCACCTATGTTACAAATTTCATCGAAATCGTTAGAGCCGTTCTCGAGAACGTGATTACAAATATACTATATACAAATATTGCTCGTACAATTGTAAAGGATATATTAAACCAATCTAAAGATTTTGTATAAATTTCTAAATGTTTTGCGCAGGGTTCACCAGTTACCCACAATGGGCTTTGACAACCTCAATTCGCTGGAGACGTTAAATTTGCAGAACAACAAACTGCAGCATATTCCCGAAGAGATAATGGAGCCTATATTGGATACATTGAGAGTAGTTGATATAATGGGTATGTTGAGACTACGGATATTAATTGAATGTCTGGTTTTATGCTATAACATTCGTTATTCCCCATAGGATTTTCATTACATGAAAGCTTTGTAAAGTAAATGTGTATGCATATAAACGTGATATACATATAGATAAAGTACATAAGTACCTAAAAGTTGATTTTTGTTTAAAACACCTGTTGGTTGAAAACGAAAATGAAAAAGGTTTTTTTTAATATGGCAGTTATTATTTATTATAAATACAGGTTGCTTTTTCAGTGAACCATTTTATTTCATTTAAAAATATATTTTTTATTTAGTTCGAAATAAAAAATTCCGCGCGTTCTTTTTAAAAACTTAAACGTCTTTTCCAGTTCCATACCTACATTGTTCTTAATTTTTTCCGTACTTTGATCGTTTTTACTTAAAGCTCATGTATTTAAATTATGTGTAAATAATGAGCTAATTATGCGTTTTGTGTTCAGATAACCCGCTTATATGCGATTGCGAATTGGCGTGGTACGAAGCATGGTTGGCCGGTCTGAGGGATCGCGATGACGAAATGATGCAGAAAAAACGCACTGTGTGCACCATGGTCAATGAACATCGTGAGTACAGTGTTGCCAAAATGCCCTTAGAAAAGATGAACTGCAAAAGGAAACCTCCGTATGGACGCCCGTCCAGCGCACCATCTACATGTCCCTTTATAAGTACCGCGACCTACGTTTCCTTTTTAGTAGTTGCAAGGTGGCTTTAGAGTATGTAATTTTATTAATAGTTTTATTAAGCGTTTATGTTGTTATAATCCCTTTTAGGTTCTATTACTAAGGGCCAATTCGAGTTAGCTGTGGCCGGATAGCTCGTTGCGAATCCCTTAGTTGTGAAAATAAATTAATTCAACATTTCCTCATAAAGTGATGAATTATGCGATAAAAACTACGATACATATCAATTTTGGGCTGAATAAATATAGTACCTAATTATATTGGAGCGGTAGCTTTTAATAATTGGAAATGGTTTTTAAAAAACGTAAAATTAGATACTTGTGAGTATTTTTACAAAATTAAGACAAAATTTAGACCTTTCTGACATGCCTTACTAATAGTAAAATGACAACTGCGGAGTAGGTGACACCAGTTCGGCATTATTAGTAAACTAGTATCGGTGGGGAGCGTTTCATTGTTGTAATGTTAGTAGAAGCGAGTTCTTTTAGGATGGAAAACTGTCGTAATAAAAAAAATATAGGAAAATTTGTGAGTGCACAAAGAAAATTTTTCGCGAAAGCGAATGTTAGCACAAAATGTTTGTTTGACACAAAATCTTTTACTAAGTGATGCATGACGTTTATAATATTTTTGTGTATTTACCCTCGCCTCTCTCGTGTATAGGCAACGTTTTATGTAAAGTTTCGCTTACAATGTTGACTATTATAATAAAATTACAATTGTATCCTAGATTCGTAAGTAATCGAGGCTCGATTTATGTCTACTATGTGATCATCTATTTAAATTATAATTGTGGTATTAATTAAAGCGATTTCTAAAATATTTTCTTCCGATTCAGCTACCTCTTTGTATCTTGTCTTTGTTTTGTTATTCTTGTTAATTTTATTACTTGATATTTCCATTAGAGTCCATAACAGTTCAGTTTAACTTAGCATAGGAGTAGTTAAGTGTTAGATAACGTTTTGACTAAAATTAATTATGTACGCTGTTAATATGTTGACACCGTTGTTAGACATTGTAACGAATTTCCATTTCATTAATTTTTAATTTCCGTTACGCGACATTCTTGCATTTAAGTACGTATATTTAGACAAGGTATGTGATTCGATTTTAATAATAATACCTATTCATTCTATTTTTAAACTTATAATTCGATGCATTTCATTTATGACAAATATTATTACTTTTGTTAATTTTACAACATTATCTCTTGATTCACTTTATGCTTAGGTAATTCCATAAAAAAATTTATCGGTATTGGATAGGGAAATAACGAATGTGACTTTAAACGACACTTTGTTTGCCGTTTCATCCGAACCCTTTAAAAATACCTGTGTACGTACCGCAGACATAAATAACTTTGAATGTCTATTGTATTAGTCGTTTATGTAAGTTTTTGCTATACGATAACGTATTTGTATAATGCTTGAAAAGTTGTTTGAAAATCCCCAAATTTTGGACCTTATTTAGTGATAAAATTGTAACAAAAACATATCCTTATTGGTCTGAAATAATATATTTAAAATATAAAAGTGTTATACACATGTTATGAAAGTATATAATCGGAATTAGTGGGAAAAGCTTGCAATGTTATTAGGGTTTGCTTGTTATAAAATCGCGATGGTTGACCAATTTACAAAACACTTTAATTTTGATCCCATCTTTAATACTGTATTTAGGTGGATTTTAAAAGTATGCATAAAAATATTTATATACATGTATTAGTAGTTGATGTAAGAAAATGTTTAATCAATGTAAAGACGCGGGATTGAATACAATTTGTATTCTATTTACATGTATTAACACATTTTCCATAAATAAAACAGTCGTTCTCAATATATAATGTTTAATGTTAAATGATGATAAATTACTACAAAAGTTATTATACATAAAGGTTCCACCTGCATTCCATATTTTTATGCACGTTCAAATTATATTGATGTAACAATATGCACCAGTGTAAAAGATATTTATAAATGAGTAGTGAAAATCAGAGTCAAATAACCTGATAGTTAAGTAACAATTATAACATGCCCTTTACTAATTTTTATAGTGAGTAGAAGTATTTCGCGTTTTTCATTATGCAGTTTATCGATGTTAAAGTTGTGGTATCACGTGTTAGATTTGTGAAACATTTAAATTACATCTTTCTTCATTGTTAGTTAAGTAAACTAGATGTTCCGACGCAAGTTAATATAATTTCACTTAAAACGTAGTTTTTGTGTAACTTGTTAATAAATTTACCATATCATAGCGTATACCAAAAATATTTAACGATAATATTCATTGATTTTCTTTGAATGGTATTAAAGGAACCAGCATACAACATATCAGGACGGTGGATCTATTTCGAAATAAAAGTTCGTAGCACCACCGATTAAAGATTTTACATATCAATTAGATTTAAGTCATTATTAATCTATTGTGATTTCATAATTATACTCAATGTTGTGTGTTATTATAAAATTATATAATCTTATATCCACTGTTAATTAGATTTTATCGATGTACGGAAAATACGGCTTGTAACAGACTTCTGAGTAATTATATAATTTTAGGTTGTAAGTTCAAATTTTCCGTGGTTAACTGAATATACCTATTGTAAAAGTATATACTGTTTGTAATTAATGTTACGCAGCAATAATCAGGTTAACTGAAACATTTATGATCGTGGTGTTTGCGGTATTTGTATCATAGGGACAATATTTACATTACTACTTTATTAACTTTACCTTCGTAGCCGTAAATCTGTTAATAAACCTTAGAAAGATTTGTTGTTCACTACTTTGTTATTATTTATAAAGATTATTAAACAAGTTAAGAATCAGTTTCTGTAGACAAGCTTATTTTTTACAATCTTTTTTCTTTATAGAAAGCGAAATGCTATCAGAAAAACAAATCATGATTGTAGCTTACAACTAACGTACATAATAATATGAGATTTGGCGTAATTCATTGTTGACACTAGTTATTTTTGTTGGTATTCATTATTTTTGTACTATAAGCAATTAGTTTTATTGAATGGTGGATGAGAATATCATATGTGATGAATATTTTGCATATTATCTATGAATCAAAACAACAGTAAAATACGACCTCTTGTAAGCAGAAACGAAATTGAAAATGCTTCACATGGAACATTTGTTTTGTCTGGAGTGTTCTCTATGTCTTGGATGTTTTGAACGTTTACAGTCACATTTGATGTTTGGTCAATTTAGGTAATAATCTCTATTAATAAGTTTTGCTGTAAGCTTGTATTTAAATTCTGTTTAAAATAAAAAAATAATACGAAAAATAATTGTTTTAGTGTTTTTTTTCGTTAAGTTTTTCAGCTTCCCCTGGCTTACATCGATGTCAGGGACTTAGTTTAGTGCTATGTTCTTCCTCTCCTTTTCTTGCATATCTTTCTATTATATTCATCCTCCTTGGTTCATTCCTCTCTTTCACATCTTTCCCTATTTCTTCCTTTATTATCTTTATTAATTTTTTTTCTTATATTGGATATTATTATTACATCTGTAGTTCTTACATCTATACATTTACTTTACTTTAGTCTATTTTCACATTCATCTTGATTATTTTCTATTATACATGCTTTGTTCCACACAAATCCAAGTGTTCCATTCTCATATATTATATATGTACTTATTTCTTATTTATGTAATTATATTTATTATTTTACTTACGGTTATTCGATCGTTATATACAACGTTATAACTATTTATATTTTGTTTCCATTTATTACTTTTTCTGCTAGTGTATTACAATATTTAATAAAATAGTTCCTAAAGTTTTTGTTTTGCGTTATATTTTTTATATTTTCTATTTCAGCTTTCATTTCAATTTGCATCTTTATTCACATCTTCCTTTCCAAGTTATGGGAGACTCTGTAATCACGTGCATTATACGGTTTCATCCTTCTATGAATCACAAGGGCACGCCGGGCTCTCCTTACACTTGAAACGATGCAAGTATTCGGAGAACCCGCCGTGCCCCGATTGTTTTAGTGTTGGTACAGCTTCCTGTTTTAATTATTTTATTTATGAATGGAACTTCAAATAGAAATCGAAATGGCACAACACAGGGCCAGAATTATTTTGGTCATGGAATTTGAAAATGTCGTTATCTGGATCTATGCTAGGAGTTAACGAAGTTAATACTCACTATGGATAGCATAAAAAAATATTTATGGGATTGTGTAACGATCTTAAAAATTCGACGTGGCCACTGTTGAGTATCAACAGCGTAAACTCAATTTGAACGTTGAAAACGTAGGCTATAAAAATATTATGTTTGCTCCATTGATCTATATGTGCTACGCACTAGATTACGCGGTCCGCACACTCGCTTTGTTCAATCCAACTGTACTGCAGTCCGTACACCTTACTTAGTGTGGCTTCAGCTGTCATAGCTTGTGTGCGTGTACCGAGTGGTGTTAATAAATACGAGAAATCAAATCGAAGTGTGAACTTAAAATTCTGCAAAATATTTCTATTTAATTTGTTTTTAAATTAACCTAAACATATTTCAACATGAATAAACGCGTATTCTAAAATTTACGAATTTTTAATTTAATGAACAATTATTATGTCCGTTCTGTAATGTAAAATCTATAACTGAGCCATATTGTCACGCTAAGTTAGACGAAACGCGTAAGCGCCATGAAATATACGGCACTTACGACCTTGTCGTCGCGAGAAAACTGTACACTATTTGCGATTCAGCGCTACATGCTTAACTGTTTAGCTAGATGACACAATCATTCCCTCAGCGCTAGAGCGAACTTTAGCTTAAACCCTTTCAAAAGTCGGGCAATAGTTTTGTTGAGAACAGCTTCTCTAGTACGTAGTACATATACCTCAATGGTATGCACTATATATTTTGTATAATAAACGTAACAAAAGATGGAAATAATATAAATGTAAAAATTTGGCGAGTAGCAATGATTCGCGCGACTTTACTGGATTGCGACCATTAATTAGATAATCTAAATTCGAATCTTGCCATTCAACTACGACCAGGGACGCGTCCAGGTATAAATCTACGGTTAATTGGAGAAATTGGCAAGATAATTAGAGAGTTGAATTACCTATGTCGTTGGTTTTTTATGGTTTCATGTCGAAAGGAAAAACCCTTGTAAATTCTTCGTGTCCTTTATCTTTATCTTTCTTTTCCTTCCTATTTATTTATCCAATTTAAATTGACGCGTCCATTTGTTTGTCCTTCAATCACTGCATGTTTTCCTAGAAACTATGCGAAATACAAACTCGAATTTACATCTTTGTAACCCACATGCTTTGTACTAGTTAAACCTTTAAAATATTTGTTGGAAATTTAAAGAGAGATCAAATTAGGTACTCGAACTCGATATTTTCCTTCCTCTCTTGTTTTGGAAACGCCTGGAACTTGAATTTTAGTAAATTCAAAGTTCATGAACTGTTACGCATGAGTCATGGGTTTTATCTAGAAACTTTGATTGATTTAGAAATTTATCATTTTAGAGCCAAGCTTTTAGTTGGTGAAATATTTATTAAATACAGTAAAAATGAAAATGAAAAATAAAATGTAATAAAAAACACAATATATTATCCTGTACAGTATATCAAGTCGGAGTCTCCTTTTAAGTACAAACATGTTTGGTGTGGTGTGCTTGGTGTGTATATATGTGTGTGTTCGGTGGTGTTTTTAAGTGTGATGGATAAAGTTAAATACCTAAATAACTTCGTCACTGAAAATCTGCTGATAAATGATAATAAACGAGAATATAGAATTAAGTCATTATGCAAAATTTGTGTACACTGAAGCATAAGCACTATTCAACATTAATTAAGTTTTCCGTTTAAACAGTAACAGAACTTAAATATGTATGAAAACTGCTAATTTTCTCTTCTTACATTGCCCTCTAATGAGCGCTTGGATAAAAGCCACTGTAAATGTCGTACCTACAGTTATTAAAAGGAGCCATTCGTCGAGTTTGAGAGTTCAAGTCATTGTTATTCAAGTCCCTATGAGAGTCTCAATTCGAAATTTTTGTCTACTCAGACTGTATTAAGAATTGCTGTAACAATGAAAAAAGAAGTATTTTAATATAGCTCAATATTATGATCACTTTGAAATATATTTTAATCTTCGAAGGAAAAAAGAGAGTTAAAGGTTTGACTACGCTGTCTGTCTGTTTGTCTGTTTGGCTATGGCATTGTAGTTCTTGAACGGCTTAACCGATTTCGAATTATTAAATATTTCGAATTTGCATGAGTTCTTCTCTATATGGAAACTGTTAGATTCTTTTCTATTTTTGTTGCAAATAAGTCCAGAAATTATAAAATGTCAGGATCAGCTTCGTATTCTAGTTATGAAAGAATTTCAGGCATTATCGCCTTTAATTCCGTTTTAAAGTACCTATTTATTACTATTTGTGTCGTGAGTTTATATATTTTTAATATTTTAATGAAGCTTATATTTTATTTTTTATTATTGAAACACCAGAAATATTACAAATAAAATTAATTTCATTAAAAATCTGCTTGAAAAACTGCAGTCCCAGTTATATAAAAGTGTATAATACATTATTAAACTATCCATTATAATATATTATGTAAGAGGTCGGAGAGTTATATTTTTCGAACATTAATGGGGACGAATTAGCGGATAAAGCGAATACGGTAAAAAAATTAGACGTACATATCTACTAATTTTATTCTAATATTTTTCGTTGTAGTAAATAACGCCGCTATTGATATAAAAGAACACTCCGCTGTAAGGTTCATTTTGGTTATTATTTGTAACATTTATTACATTATGATGAAAAAAAAAGTATCTCCTATTAAAGTTGTTTACTTCATTAAAATATTGAAAGTATTTTTTCAAATGTATCACGACGAATATTTCGCAGTTTTATTTTTTATGAACGAATTTAAAACGAAGAAAATAACTTTATAAAATACGGCTCTAGAAAAGTAATTATTTTACAGCATCTCGTTTGTCTGTAAAGAATTTTAAAAAAATGCGTTTAAAAGGATTTGAAGGTTGAGCCAACACAGTATTCTTCTCAAACACTCATAAACACTACAAAATTGTAGCGAAGCTAACCTACATGTTTCACTTAATTTACACTTGTTCGTAACATAATTAATTAGGTATCTGATACACCGGGAAGGTGATATCAAGGAAATCTTAGCATTTTTAATACTAAAAACAAATTATTTTTTTTTGCATTACTCGAACGCGTGGAGGTTGGAACTACTACTTGGAAAAAAGTAATTTACTTTTTACTTTTTATTTACTTAAAATTAGAAGTTAAATACTATTGAAGCGTTATATTTTAGAAAACAATTTGGAACGGGAGCTGTTGAAATGTCAGACTAAACTAAACATTAAACTTCGAACGAATAAAATTTCGACGAATTTGAATAATTCTAATTATTTTTGGTATAGCATATTCGAATGGAATGGGAAAAATAATAATAACTATGATACAATAGCTTATACATGAATTACTTAATTTCCAAACAGCCGACGTACCACCCAGTGTCAGTACAATGTTTTATACTGACTGAAAAAAAGGAAGTTTTCGTTTGAAGTCCATAAGAAAAATATTTTTCTGTGGAAGTTGTGCGATGTTTTTTCAATGGTGGTTGGGAGAAATAAAAAACAATAATGTGTAAATTGCTTGTCCTGCCCAGCAAATCTAAACATCGACAAAAAAAAGCTTTTACAGCCGTTCTCGTCACTATCGAGGTCAGCTTTATCGTTATTTTTGGTGACGCAGAAAAAAACTGAACATATAGGTAACTCTCTAAGGGTGAGCTAAGGTTGTAAGGGTGTAATACGGGGTTTTTACCCACTCAGACTCCGACGGTGGTTGCTCTTGACGTGGTGTCCAGAAGAGGATACGGGGTCTTTTACAGAACGCTCCGGAACCCTTCTTACTCTTTGCCTAAGCATTTCTAGGGAGGACACACTGACAGAGCCTTCCAGCACCCTTGTGGTGTTATGAGACCGTGAATTCCACACTGTCATTCTCATCGAGATTGCATGGTAGGTTAACCGGAGCTCCTATTCCACTTTGGTCTTCTTTTACTACAAGCGGGAACACAGTGGCCTCATTCTCTGGCCCTGACTACGAGACTTTACTTCCAAATTACCATTTCTAAGCCGAAATCATTATTGCAAAAAGTGACACAAAGGTGTTTTGCTGTACGTAGATGCTCTGTTCATTGGAACAGGGAAATGTCTTTAAGATATGTACGTACGTACAGTAGTGTTCTCTTAGAGGGAAATAAATCATAGGGCGCTCTCCATTCAGATAAACCGACGATCTTAAGACGGTTGTAGTGGTTAGATGTGAAGAGCCTATGGGTGGATGTGATAGCGTAACCTTGACGAATTTTACATCAAGCTGTGGAAAGAAATGACCTGATAGATGCTTGAATAGATACAAAATTTTTTTGCCTTGGAAGAAATTAATTTAAAGTTTCAATTCCAGTTCTCGAAACTAAGTTCACAGTTACCTTCTTTGAATTAGATATTCTCGTATTAAATTAGTACCATCGGCGTTAAATGTTAATTAATACGAGCCGCAAAAGCATTAACTCGGTCGATAATCCATTAGAACCGGAGGGGGGTAGGGGTTGATGCCGGTAGTTATCGTCGCGGTACGACTAGTACAGGAAGAAAATTTACATTGATAATAAACTAATTCTGTATCCAGGATATTCAGTAGAGATATGCGTTACGGCAGACATTGATTTCAGTGTTCTTGTGAAAATGAAGAACGGTATGCTTAGATTGTTCGAGCACATAAAAAGGACAAGTGATGAACAATGAAAAAATGACGAAGAAAATCCCCAAAGCAAAAGTGAGCGGTAGCTGAAGTTAAGGAAGACCTGAGCTGACTTTAAAGATCAATTGAACAGGGTTTTGACTGACGGAAATATCAATAACACTCGCATAGCTCGGCGAGTGTGTGAGGAGAATATTTAGAATTGTGGAGGCGAAAGAAGGAAGGATTGCAATGCTTGGCACTTCACTCTCTCTACCTCATTAGGAGTAAGTATAACCGTCTAAGTGAAAAAGTAAAAGGTATTAATTCAATTTTTTTTTTCTTCATGTAAGTAATACATTGTGTGTTCTCAATACTAAATATAAGACTATACTATCTATACACCAAAAATAAATACTCGTATATTGTCTTATAAATCTATCACAACATCGTTTTAAAATAAATTATTTTTTAAATTTTACGTGTAATATAATTTTTCAAATCAAAATTTTTTCGAGTGGTCTATTAATAGAAAAAAATCCTCAGTCGCTAAAAGGCTGTCAAGTGAAGTAATTCATCAAAGCAGGTGAAAATTGAATTTGAATTTCAAAATTTAAATATAATAACCTATCTAACAAAAAATATTGTTCCAGGAAAACCTGAACAAAAAAAAACAGTTATCAGAGTAAAATAAGAAAATACGGGGGTACTGGGTACTACTTTGTAATTCGTGTTTCTTCAGAATGAAATACTTAATCCGTTTGTTTATTTATAAATCTTAGCAGTGTATAAGCAGTGTATAACAAGTGTACAAGTATTAGAATTAGATATATTATAAAATAGTTGATACGCCTTTGAAGCTGATAGACGTTTAATCAAATTATTAACACAGAGTTTACACATCTACGAAGTAAGCTTCAATTCAATCAATTTAATGTAGATGTAGAAGTGAGAAACTACCATATATATATACATACATAATTATATGACAGGGTAGACGCTCACTTTTTTGTATGATTTTTTGAATTGAGAGTGACATTTATGATCAATTTTGTGATTGTATTTTTCAATTCAACTAAATACTACATGGACTTTTTGGCGGGAATGAGAGAAGTGAGGTTGTCATTTTATTTAGATTTTCTATTTTTTACATTTTTTGAAGTTTTTAACGTACTAAAGTTATGGCATATTGTGTTTTAAAGTTCTGTATAAGTGAAAAGAATGGAGTAGGTCTAAATAAACATGTGTAGCTGAAACTCTCGAGGTCTTCCTTTATGGTCCTTTATAACTTTAGCAAAGCCTATTATTACTTTACTGGAAGAGTTTTACGTTAAGAAGAAAAAATGAAAACTTCGAATGTCCTTCATGTCTATTCTAGTTATTAATACGTGACATTGGCAAATGCGCTAATCTGTGGGCCACGCCATGAAGGAAAAAATAAAAAACTGCATCATTCTTTTCCTTTTCCTTATCATACCCTTATCTTATCTTACTTATCATACTCCTGTATGATATAGTGCGCGCTGAGATCGACTGTCCTGACTTGGTGGCCGAACTAGCTGTTTATGCTCCGCGGAGGCGTACACGTCATACGAAGCTGCTGTATGTCCCTCTAAGAGGTGCAAACTACACAAAAAATGAAACTGACTCGCATTGCACAAACTTATAATGAATCATTTGTTGAAGCAGATCCATTTCAATCTACAAAGCGTTACTTCCGATGGTAGGTTAAGCGTATTTTAGTGGAAAATAGGGGTAGTTAATATTAACAGTTTTAGACCGCCATCCATCAAATTGGTGGGGATGGAAAATGGATGGATTGATAAAAAAAAACTGTAATTTCCGCAAATTATCTATGTTAGGGTAATCTGTTATTGGCCTTTTGTGTATTACGTAATTTTGTGTATTGTTATTAATGAAATGGCTGTTGATTACGTGAATAAACAAATTAAAAAAAAATTATAGAATGACGTCTGTCGTGCAATTGAAAAATACAATCGTGTAAATGTTGCCGTATAGTTTCAGTACTGACATCTAATCCTTCCGAAAAATGAGAGATAGGTGTAAACTATTTTATTTTTTTATAGAAAGAGGGGGTAAACAGGCGACGAAACGAGAAAAGAGGAAAACCTGATGGAAAGTGATCACCGCCGCCCATGGGATCACATCCGCAATGTCCTGGTAAACACGGGTGCGTTGCCGCTCTTTAGGGAAAGGAGGAGGAAACGGTGGGAGGGGGGAGATGGGTCACCGGCATTCTCACTCACCAAACGAAACACAACAGCAGTAGGTACTGTTATTTGACGCCGATATTCTGTGGGAAGGTGGTATTTCACCGGACGAGCCGGCTCAGTTCCTGCTATAACGCAGCATGGCTCTACCACATGTCTCATCGTTTCCTTATACATGTTAGTTATGCTATCCATCGACAACTTCTTCAATGATCTTGAAGATTACCTTCTCCACCTTCTCGCAGAATCCAAAGGAAAACGGTGTTTCGTTGAAATTATAAAACCGAGACGTTAATGTTATTGCATTTTGTATTCTAAATCGATTACAAACGAAAAAAAATAACATTCAGACTTTATTCAGACAATCACACTTACGGATATATTTAAATTTCTTGAAATTTCACTGTTATTTTGACCATTTCTACGTAATGCTATGAATTTTGCCTTTTCAGTTAAAAATAAATTGCGAGGTATTATGTTTAATTAATCTTAGGTAAATTACAATAGTTGAATATTTTCAATTCAATGAGTCATTGTCAAAAGAAAGCTTGCCAATTTTCCTTTTTAATTTATATGTAACAATCATGAAGGTAATGAATCTAATCAAACTTTTTTATAACGTTTGATGGTATCCTGTTACATATTAGATCGCTTGTAGAAAATAATGTGTAAATGTAATTGTTAACAGGGGTTAAAATAGTATGCACCTTTACCTATGCGTTTTGAGTGGATAGCTAATCAGCCAATAACGTAATATTTGCAGAATTTCCAATATCAAGCTAAGCAATATTTTCATTACTTTTCAACATTTTCAAAAGTGCTCAACCACTTTCTTCGCCTAGTGTACATTATTATGTAGGTGTCTATGTTTCAATTTGTGTATAGATGAAAATGATAGCTTCGGATTTCAGAAATATAATGAGATGTATATCACTCAAATATCAAGGTTATCAAATGTTACAAGAACAAAATATCCTTTTGCTTAACCATTTTGTGATTTCGGAATCTACTGAAACAAAAATAAATAGCGGAAGGGACGGATTTACAGGGACGAAGGTTGATGAACGTTGATTTAAAAAATACAAAGGCTGAATAACCAATTCCCGGCATATGAAACAAAGCTTTGATAATAATAATCAAATACATTTCAACAGGGTGTTGGACTCATACGCAAATGCATGGTTCCGTAGCTTTCTCACTAATATTCTCTTCAATCTTTTTTAAAGTAGACACATCAAAATTTACCATGTCATGAAGGCATTCTGTTTAATGATATCTCGTCGATGGGGTTCATGAAAAAAATTATACCGATTTTTGGATCCACGGCCTCGATTGCCAGTTTAAAAAAATTTTTTTGCAAGTCTTGTTGTTTTTGTTTTTAAATCATCATTTAAAGTGTAGCATCACAATAAAGGATGGCATGAGAGTACTTTTTTTTCGTGGGGAACGCATCACGCGCTCATCTCGGGGGAGACGAAGCAGTTATGTTAAACTCCTACTTACTTAAAACCTATGGTGTCCTTTGACGGCGTAATTCAGGGTAGTCGAGTATCGCCAGCGGCACGCAAGTGGAGCCCTCAAACATTCGGCAAGTTAAACTTCCTCCCTCACCCACGGTGGTTACTACGGCCAACGGTGGTTACTACGGCCAACGGTGGTCATGACAGAGTGAGTTCAGGCACTCCATCGTTCTCTTCGTATCGCTATGAAGACGACCAGAGCCCCCACCCCGACCATTCAGTGACTACGAAGGTGCCGAGGCGAAGAAAAGGTATAAAAGAAGAATCGAATTGCCTACTCTAGGCCATCCGGCCGCGAGTACATCCTACGTTTCCACGTAGGATTGTTGTATGTAATGTTAGATGTGGACAGCATTTCATTTAGTTATATATGTGCACATATTAGTAAGTCCATAACAATGTACACACGGATGCGTTTTTCGTGTTTGCTAAATTTGATTTCATTCGGTTATGTTGAAGAATGTTAACTATAGATTCCAATAATTATTATTTAGGCATCAAAAGATATTACAATATATTGGTTAGTATGATTTAGACATTTTTTGTACTTGTAACCGTGTGATAAACGAATTAATAACGAACTGTAGTCATCGCGCGATTGCCGGTGACCGTGCGGCACGGTGACATGTATATAATGAATGATTAAGCCCGGCTGCGGTGCGCTCTCACACATTTAAACCGCGTTCATTAGCTTTCTATGAAGTCATCATACTGAGACCGGGCCGTCCATTGCCACGCCTCGCCGAGCCTGCACCGAGTGAGGTCGCCAAGCCTGTGACATTCAGACAGATAGAGAGATAGATGTACAGATCTAAACTAGGTGTAAGATTTTTAGTATGCTATGAAGCCTAAACCTAAACATTTCAGTATTACACTGTATAATTAACAAAAAAACACTATTCGTAATAATAATTCGTAAAAATACAATTTCGTTAATTTAATTTTTATTTAACGTTTAATTTGTAGGGTGAATCCCGAGGACTCACTGTTTCATATTTTTTTAATACGCGAATATACGCTGAGCGTTCGAGCTTCGAGTAGATTCCGCAAAAGACATGACCTACGCGGTGACGAGCAGACGTGCGCGGGCGCGTCACAGATAGGTAAGTCTACGATATCAGCGGAGTCCCACGGAGTCCATCATACATTTATTGTAACAAAAAGTGATTTTGATTTATTATGGTATTTAGTGTATAACGGTGTTATTTATTATTTCAGATTATTTAAATGGCTTCTAATAGTCGCAATATTAGATCTATTAATATCCTTGACGAAAATGCGGCCTCAACTGTTACAGACTGGTTGGAAAATGTGGAAGAGGATGAAGAAGAAGAACATTATGTCACTGACGTACCCAATGATGTCTTTTCAGACGACGATGATGCTGAGTACATTCCATCGCATCATAATATGGATTCTGAAGAAAGTGCACATCTGATATACACACATCGTCTTACGAAACAGAGGTCCAAATGGTCCAGCACACCATCGTCTTGGAATGTCCGAATGCCTTCACAAAACATTCTTCGGCTCTTGGGGGATAGACGTGACAACAATTTAGAGATACTTGTACCTTTTGACGCCTTTTGATTGATTTTTGATCACCGTGTGATGGAAATAATACTGCACTGGACTAATAAAAAATTACAGGACATTCGAAATAAAAATACAAATGCAGAGAAATACATGATCAGAGATACAGATGCAATAGAACTGAAAGGCCTTATATCCCTTTTGAAATACAGCATAGTATTCAAGTCTAACTGTAAAAGTGTTCTTTCACTTTTTGCTATCGATTTCCACCATTTTCAGGGCTAGTATGTCTATGAGACGCTTTTTGATTCTTCTTGTTGCTTTGCGATTTGATAACTTTGAAGAGTAATACTAATTATTGGTGCTTAAAACATAAGCATAACTAATTCCAAAATTAGATGTTTTTATTAAGTTTCTATTAAATTGCTCTTATGGGTAAATGAGAACATTTCGAGTTGATTCTAGTCGATACCAGTCACAATTATATTCGAGAATATTGTGCAACAATCAAGTGCAGTAGTTTCTTAACTAGAATAATAGTAATTATTTTGAATGAATATTGTTTTTAAAAAAAAGATGTACATTGGTAATGATAATGTATTGTATTTATTCTTGCTTATATTCAATATTAATATTACAGATTTCACACAATATTTATGGAAATTCTTTATCCTGGCAACTATAATGTAAAGACAACATGTCGTACACATTAACATTATCGTAAAAAGCATTGAAAATATGTCTACAAGGCTTTGGAATAAGGTTTATTTTTAATTACTGTTGTTCTCTTGACGAATGTTTGTTGCGTGACGAATACCTGAACAGCATTCTATGTAGTGAAAATATTACGATGTGTAAGCATGTGTTTACCAGGTTACGCTGGTCTTCCTAATAACAGTTCGGTGTGCTAATTCCAGTAGTTTTTTTTGTTCCGTGGGTTTCTACGTTGTACCTACAATATTCAAGTACATGTATTATAATGCCTTAAGCTTGATGAGATTGTTACGTAAATATTAAATATTTATGTAAAATAATATCTATATTCTGTGTTAAGACTCACTTTCAACATAATATACTTACTCTTGAAAAATTAATGTTGTTACGTATGGTATTTGGTATGTACATGTATTTTTACAGTATATACAAGTATCACATCATTTATTTTTAAACGTTTTCTATGGTAATTCAAACCAGTCAATAAATAAGTACCTGGGCGACCGAGCTTTACTCGGTATCTTACAATAAAAAGTCTGACCACACTGCAGGTTTCGAATCGGCTAGTGAGCTAAATCAGATAACCTGACTCACCTGTACATACGACACATTTATTATCAGATAAGCTGATCGGTCGTCATTTTATTAGAAAACAGCAGCCACACATCTACATTTTATCTGATGTTATTTGTCTCACTTCGTAGTACGGGACAGCCAGTCTGAAGTTATGAAGTCAATGTGTTTACCATTATTTTTCATTTTATTTCCTTATTGTAAGTACATTGTTAAAGTGATATATGTTTTTAATAGGCACTTATTGCAAACTGAACTTAGCCATATTATTTCAAAATATTTAAAAAAAAAGGTCTGACTACATTTCAGGATTCGAACCCGCGAACTTCAGCGTGGTAGACCTACACTCAGCCACTGTGCTGTTGAGAAGGTAAATTCTGTTGGGAAATTAAAAATTTTAGAAGTTTAGAGTTCAGAAGTTTTAAGTGTGTGAAAGACGAAGAAAACGATTTTTTTCCAGAATTGAGACCTAGCTAGATCAATTTTTCGCCCCCCTCAACGTCTATATTGTAAATTTCATCGAAATCGCTCGAGCCGTTTTCGAGAAAGCAAAATCAAATATACCAATATTGCTCGTTAAAAAATATAGTCTTATGATTTCGTGATATTTCAAGAAATCCTATTTTTCGTTATATCTGTCTATACCAGATATACGGAACGTTTAGTCTATCTAAAGTTCTAAAGGTTAGGCAAGTAGTTTTAAAATAGCGTCAATATTATGTTCTCAACTAACAATAACTCCATAGAGGACTAAAAGAGTTTCATTCGAGCTAAATTTAGGCTCAATTGCTGTCATGAATAATATTTCATATTCTATTTTAGTTCGCGAAAAATAGAATTTTAAAAAGCTATAGTATTTCATAGTAGTTATATAAGGAATTAGTTGCTTTTATATGCAATGCCTGCTACGCTTAAATGCTTCGATCTATTGTGTTATTTTATTTTTACAAAAAACTTAATTTATTTCTTTCAATAATAGCAAATATCCAAGTAATTCGATCTGGCGACAGATGTAGAATCCCTCGCTAAAGAGATAGATCATACGCTCACAACAGGACTCGCAACGTATTGTCTGACTGATGTCTTTCTGTTTTGTTTGGTGTAATAATTTAGTATTAGACTTATATCGTATCCAAATAACGTCGAGAAAAAAATGTTACAAACAAATATATTTTTAAATAGAAACTAGCCACTATCAGCAGCCACTAATTGCATTTATGATGGCGTCAAAGCCTTCTCCGGCGTATGTCCATGATTGCATTTATCTTTTTTCTTGGTCATCGTTTTACCCCTATTGTGATTTTGGAGCATCTGCCTTGGTAAATTTATTATTACGTGTCTCATAATCTGCAAAAACTTTTCCCACCGTGCGTACAACAACTCACCAAAGTTTTTCGCAATCGGATGAATATTCTAGCAACGCATAAGGGATAAACAAAGAAAAAATATTTTATATGAATAAAATACATAAAAGTTTGAACATACATGTACAAGTTATATACAGATAACTAACATTTGTATTCTCTTCACACAACGGAAACCATAGCTACCAATTTTACCACGGACCAAGCCAAATAACACTTTACGGAGGAAGTTGATTTATATCACATATTCGTTGTCAACTTGTTACGGTCTACGTTATCTCGGGGCTGTTCGTCTATGTTCGTGATAATAAATAATTTATCTTTGTTTAATATTCTAGAGACGTGTGTACAACATACCCCAATTTTTTACAAGAGCTTGTTTTGTATTAGTAACACTGAAAGCCTGAAAAGTAGAAATGTAGTGTAGAATAAAGTGCAGATTGAACTCTGGACATCACATTCTTAAAAGGGATAATGGAGCTATAGAATAAGTAATTTTATCTACCAAATCTCAATATTTAAAATGACGGTTTCCTCTATAAATTTGCTATTTTGATATAAATCATATCTTGTTTAAAATTAATGGTCTTTGCTATAAAACAAATGGTAAATTACAAAATTATTAGTTTTCACAATAAAATTTTGGTTTCAACTTCAATCACTGAAAGTTTAATGTGGTGTAGTGGTGACAGCAAATGCTTGGAGGAAATCGTGAGGATAAATGCAGGCTATGGTTTAGATTTCACATTGGGTAAAATTTTGCAAATTTTTTGTAACTATACAAACACGACAATATATTTATAACACTTTTTTTGGTTAGTTTAGGTTAGGTCTTTTTACCACGACGCGCGAGCCGAACGAGCGCAGCGAGCGTGCTGCGGCAGCGGCTGGCGAAACGCCAGATTGGAATTGGTTTTATACATGGAGCAGTATTGAAACAGGAGTCCGCACTCTAATGAGATAGTTGAAAGCGAGAAATTTAATCTTGAAACATCTCTATAATCCTCCATCTATTTCATCAAATGCTATCAATTATGTTAACTTGTTGAAGGAGAATATGTTGCCCACTTTGCGAGTTGTGTATCCACAGCAAGAAATGCCCAGGGTGTTTTACGTGCACGATAACAGTAGAACACACGCTACAAGGATAACCGATGCCTGGTTCCTCCAACATCCTATCATTACGGTGATTCTATGGCCCGCTAAATCGCCTGATCTTAACCCCGTAGAAAATTTATGGAATTTAATGGTGCAGAGATGGGATCACCGTAAAGAAAGGAGAACGGAGAATCTCGTGCAACATTGTAGAGACATATGAGAAAATTTGCGACGGACCACCATTTGCACTCGCTTAGGCGAGTCTATGCGTACGTGACTCCAAGCTGTTATTCATAACAACGGTGCATAAACTCGATATTAATTGCAAATGTCGGTCGTTCGTGTATTTTTTCATATGCTAGCAACATTGAACTCGTGGAATGACCTTCCATTATCTTGACCTTCTCATGTCTGTAATTTCAAGTCACTGGCTATCTTTAGAAATAACCTGCTCAAATATCTTCTTGTAAAATTCCACAGTTGTTGCAACTAAACATGATACCATTCTCATTTCAACATTAATCTTTATATCTATTTTTATTACTTTGTGATCAAATTCTTTTATTTTTCCTTTTATTTCAATTTTTCTACACTGCGGTTTCATATAAAGTGTCTTCCACAAAATACAAGTTATATACCTACCTACATCTGGTGCCTCATCGAGACGCGGTTGAAGGCAGATAAAATGTCTTTTAATATAAATAATTTTAATGTGGCCGGTGTGTTCAATAGAGCGTCGCCAGATGGCGCTGGTAGCATGATTTTGTGTAAAAATTATCTTAAAGTAAAAAAGTAAACATAGTTGCTCGTTCTGTTGAACGTATATGTGAAATGTCGTGTGCAGAGGCGGATCAGCAGATATTTTTATGTGTTTACCGATCTCCCTCGTCTAATTTTTGTCAATTTTTAATTTCTGTACAGCAGAGTCTCACAAGACTTAGCAAATGTAAGAAGTCAATAACAGCGTGTGGTTAATTCAATGTAGACATACTGAATAATTCGAAGGAAAGAGATATATATGCTCATTTCACTCTTTCTCTCATTTAATTTAGTGCATATTTTTAATGAACCGACCAGGGTCACATACCATTCCGTGACATGTATATATTTTAAATTTTCTCGAACTTGGTTATATATAAGTACTTGGTTATGTATAGCTATGATTATCGACAATATTATTTCTATTGTTTGCTACTACTTATTACTTACTTATTACGCTGAACTCAAGTTCATAGTATTACACCATTATATTGTAGAAAACATTTTAATATTCAGTAAACATTTTCCTACCAAACAATGCATATTTTTAGTCCGCATATTTCGCAATTACTAACTTATGACCCTTATAGCCAAAAGCGACAGCAACGATTAAAAAATATAAACACGGAAATGTATTATTTTTCATTTAGACCGGACGTGACAGCGCTACGGATAATAGCGTTTGTATTGCAATCACAGTATTTCGCTACATTGAAATAATTTTGGTTTCAACATTTTTACCTCGCTTTTAGGGTTCAGACTTCAACAGGACAAACGAAACCTTTACAAGATCAGTTAAATGTATATGTTCGTAGTCCATTTTCAGTAATCATTAAAGAAATTTGAAATTTTGAGTAGTAGCATCTATTTTGAATTGACCACTCTAAAATACATGATCATGTATAACAATTAAAAAAAGAGACAAACTGGATAAATTAAATCAGACTCTTCTAAACCATTCCACCGCTTATCTCTGAAGATATTTTATTTAATGGTATATAATGTATATGAAACTAACTGAAGGTAAACACCTTACCTGAAGTCTGCAGGCCTATAAAGTAACGAAAACTTATAATTTCGTTCTGTTCGGTTGTCCGTCTATCTGACCTTTCACGGCTGCTTCGTTCAGTATCTGCATTGGCAAGAGATGATAAGAGCGACCGACGCCAGGATAGTGCAATGTACTTGCAACATGAATTGTTGCTTTATTACCCTCAATTTTTTCTTATGACTTAATTTTATGACACAAAATATCTTCAATATCTTCAATATCTATAATATCTTATCTTCAATATATTGTCTTGTTACAAAATTGAGTAATTTAACGATGATTTTTAGAGAAATGTCCTACATCCGTAATTACGACAATGACTTATATAGGAATTATGAGTTTGATAAGAACTGGTCTGGTCTGGGTCTGGATAAGAAATGATAACGCTAGAGGAGTGCCCTGCGTGGACCTTCGAGCGCATGTCCTGGTCTGCCAGATCGTGCAAGATCTGTCACTGTCGAGATCTGTTAGAATCGAGGAAGGCCGTGTTCTTCTTCTGCGAAGCCATAATGAAGCAGACGGAAGACGCTGAGCCGAAGCGCGAGAGGATCCATCCTGGGCCGATCCAATTACGCCCGGGCCCATGCGGTGGTAAAGTACACCTCGGGCCGTTAGGCTTGTAGCCCGAGCCCGAGAATAAGGAACAATGTTTGCTGTCTGTCTTAAAAAAAAATTCTCATACTTATAGAACGTATGTACCGTACCTACTTTCGTACGTAGTGCAAAACATACTATCAACATCGTGCTCACATAACTGCGAAAAGCACGAAAGATAAGAAATCAAAACAAAAAGTAAAACTCACTTCTACTATTCCCGCCAAAAAATCCTTGTCGATTTGTTATTACGAATAATAATTGTACTGTAAACATACGTTGTTTTTTTGGTAAAACGAAATATTCTGTGAAATAAGCTTTATTATTAACAGAATTTTTATCCGAAGCATTAACTTCACCTCTAATTCCATTCATTAGTCACTTCTACCACGACGCGGATTTATTTAGCGTCTCTTTGCCGTAACGTCTCACTTGATAAGAGCGAGCTTGTTATTAATTCAGGTCCCTAGTATTTTTTCCGTCACGTTTTCTTTTTTATAGCCTTTGGAATAAACCAGTCAGTATTTTACACCTTCGAATATAAGAATATTCTTGAACTTTATATATTATCTTTCTACTATTCTTATTATTCTATCCTATTTCTTGATTCCTTACCTAATTCTTTTTGTTTTTTGATTACCTAATTCTTGATTGAATGAATATTGAAAAAAATAAACGTGCTAACAATATGGTCGGAAATATTGAACAAAAGTATTTATTAAAAATATAAATCGGACTCATGGATATCCTTTTTTTGTTCTATTAGTAACAAGATACTAAGCAATTTAAAAGCATTGCTAAAAAGTTTATTCATTAAATACAATCCATATTTTACTTCGAAAGTTAATTCCAAGATGCCTAATGAAAATTAAAGCAATTTCTAGACAGGATGGGATAATTAATTAAATTACAGCGACCTAAAAGTGTGTACTTTGTAAGCGTACACAATGACTCGTAGATCTTGTGCATATCAAGCTTAGAGAGGTAATCAAATTCGAAAATATTTTTTTATTTTTTTTTATTTTTAAATGGCACTGTACATGAGTACAATGCCAACGTCAAGTATAGCGAGAAAACAATTCAGTAGATGACTAGCGCATTTCCAATGTCACGCATTAACACAAACTAGTATACAGACACAGAATAAGTAGAATCCATGTAGAATCACAAGTAAATTAGTTCTTTCTTATCGTAAAACTTCTCCAGTAAAGTAATAGTAGGCTTTACTGAAGTTATAAAGGACTTCTTGGAAGAGCGCGAAAACTTCAGCTACACATGTTTATGTAGATCTCCTCCATTCTTGTCACTTACACAGAACTTTAAAACACAATATACTATCACTGTTGTACTTTAAAACTTCTCAAAATGTAAAAAATAGAAAATTTAAATAAAATGACAGCCTCACTTCTCCCGCTCCCGCCAAAAAGTCCTCGAAAATATTTGGTAGTACTTTAATGCTTTTTAAGTGTATGACTATGAGCTGGTGTTATTGTCCTACATCGTAATATTTAAATCACTAATCAGTTTTGCATTTTTTCAAAGATGAGAGGCAAAAATAGCCTTAATGTTATGTTATACCACAAACAGAAAGTATATATCGAAGAATATATTATGTTATGTTCTCTATCAATTTTAATAATAATTGAATTTCTAAAGTCTGGAGATGCTCATACATACATTTTAAGTAATGTTTAAGTTCAGGAGAAATTAAGATAATTAATAAAAGTGGACTTTTCATCATATAGGTATAGTTTTCCTTAACTTGTTGCTAACATGTTCTCCATGGTTCAAACCGCGCCATTATAATTTATTTTTTCTTTACACTTTTTAATTAAGATTTTTCACTGATACAAAAGTGAAAAATTATGTGTCTGATGAATTTTTAATGAGTTTTCCCACGTGACATAATTGTTGGTGTCTATAAATTATGAAAGAAATTTACGATTACTAACGAGATTGTTATCAAAAAAAATTGTTAAAAAAACTAACAGAAAACATTTTAAATATTCTATCTAGAACAACTCATTATATCGTGCCACAGAGCCCGTGTATGAATAGATAGTGACATGTCGCCTTGGTTCGAAGTCTCTTCAGGCGTTAGACCATAGGCTGCCTGATGTCTGCTTGGGTATTCGAGTTGTATTCGGGGTTGCCTACATACATTGAAAGGTGGCATGAGTGGTACGATATGTGATCACCAGTGATCGGATAATCGGGGACTAATATACCTAAACTTCATTTTTATGCCTACGAAAGAATAATATGGACATGCCTCTTAGAATCCCGGATCCCGGAATCGTTTGAAATTCCTGATTGCTAAAAATGTTACCTGCATACAAAATAGTTAGAACTCGTTGCGAAAACGATATATTTTCTTTGAATAATGCTTACATACCCTCTCGTACTTTCAAGACGGCTGTTCCTTGTTAAACTCTCATTGTAATTTTATTAGGATATCCATATTATTCTTACAAGAAAATAAGTTTAGGTATATAAGCGCCCGATTATCCGATCACTGGTGAACACACAGTGGTAAACTGTCTTTTATACGCTGACGATGCTGTGCTTATAGCATCATCAAAAGCGGAGTTGCAGACACTAGTTACGTGCATGAAATAAGACTGTGAAGTGAAAGGATTGAATATGACTGTGAACAAAACTAAGGTTCTCATGTTTGAAAGGGAAAATGTACAGACAAGTGTGAAATATCGGTAAATGGAAAATGTCTAGAAAAAGTGAATGAAATTACAATCTGGGGTGTGAGTTTTCTTTTGAGGGAAGATGTGAGTTGGATGAGGAGAGACGGGTAGCAGCTGGCGTAAAACAAACCTTGCTTTGTCCACATTAGTAGACAGCGTGAATATATCTAACTCAGCCAAGATGTTAGTGCCAATATTATTGTATGGTAGTGAGGCCTGGACATACCAGAAATAAGCTGAAAGTAAGATAAATGCAATAGAAATGCGATCTCTTAGAAATATGTGCGGTGTCACCCTTGCGGACAAAATAAGCAATGAAGAGATACGCAGTATGACTGGGTTTCAGGACAGTGTTATTGTAAAAATAAAGAATGGAATGCTTAGATTGTTAGGGCAAATACAAAGAATGGGCGACAAGACTGACGAAGAAAATCTACAAAACGAAATTGAGTGTTAGCAGAAAACCAAGGCTGAATTATGAAGGTCAAATACCCAAAGCTGCGATGGAGATGCGGTCTCTCAGAAATATGTGCGGTGTCACGCTTGCGGACAGGATAAGCAATGATGAGATACGCAGTATGACAGGGTTGCACAACAGTGTTATTGTAAAAATGAAGAAAGGAATGCTTAGATGGTTCGGGCACATGGAAAGAATGAGTGATGAAAGACTGACGAAGAAAATATACAGAGCAAAAGTGAGTGGTAAAAGAAGCCAAGGAAGACCAAGGCTGACTTATGAAGATCAAATAGCCAGAGTGTTAGCAGACGGAAATGTCAAAAGCACTCGCATACCTAGGCGAAAATGTGTGAGGAGAATGATGAGATTTGAGGAAGCGAAAGAGGTGTGTAAGGACCGCGACTCCTGGCGCTCCGTCCTCTCTGACTACCCCGTTGGGGATACAGCGTGAAGTTATGTTAAATACCCAAAGCGTTAGCTGACGGAAATGTCAAAAGCACTCACATACCTAAGCGAAAATGCGTAAGAAATCAAACGATGCCCATAAAAGATAAAAAAACATTACAAATTATGTTTTAAAGTAGGTAACGTATATTGTGTAGACTCAGGTGTTACTTTAACTTTCTGAAATTTATCATAGGTAACGTATAGTGAAGTGACGATAATACTATTCTTCAATAAAAATTTACCTCTATTTATATACAGGTTTGACGGAAGGTCAGGACCGACTACACGTTACTGCCAAATCTGATTAGTAGAAAGCCGGGTTTGAGTAGGTAGGTATAGAGATAAGGTGGACGACATATAATATGGGACAAGAGATTGAAAAGAGTGAATTAGGGATGTGATCTATGAACTCTGTCTAGGAGATTCTATCTAGAATACATATTTCCAGTTTCAACGTTTCTTAGTTTAAGGGTGAAACATTTATTTACGAGTGACGTTACACGTTAAAATACTTAGACACGCCTTAACTTATATTTAACCTCGTTTGTTTAATACGCAATGATTTCACATTGCTGATTCAGTATATTAGGAATAAATAACAATAATCTATTTATATAAAAATCAATTGCCACATCTATGACGAAGCATCATTTGTGAATGGCTAAACCGATTTGGCTTATTTCATTTTTGGCTGATTTCGTAATTGTCAGGACTAGATTCATAAAGAAAATTTCCAGAAAATCCACGGAAAATTTCGGAAATTTGGATGGTATTTTTGTATAAAAATCTCAACAAAAAAAAATCGGCGTGTTGCAAACATTTCACATCCCAAGCGGACGAAGCCAGGGTGGGTCGCTAATTAAAAACAAAAGTTCTGAAACTAAAACCCGGCTACGTATTTGATAAAAATTGTGAATAGGATGAAAAATAGTTGTAATTTCTCGAGTTAATTGATAGGAGACAAATTTTATCGCACCTTTAGACTGAAACTGACCTAAATCAAGAATTCAGAATTTTGGGTTACAACAATAAACTTAAAAATACTTAGTATCTACACATAATATATAATAATAATAATAATACTCCAGACAATTACACAGATTGTGTGACCTCAAAACCAAGCAGTAAGCTTGTACTATGGGTACCACACAACGAACTCTGGGAGAGTTCCCAGTAACACCCAGTAATATGAATTTACCTATTCATCCACCACATTAACTACATATTACGAAAATATTTAAACATGTTGTATTGGTGAAATATCCATTTTATTATTATTTTAGGTGATATAATTGTCTTAAATTGTCAAAGGTGTAGTAGAACTGTCCTGCATTGCAGCACGAATTGCGCTGACTCGCCCAGTGAAATACCAACCTTTCACAGAATATCGGCGTGATATAACAGCATTTATTCATGCCGATGCAACTCGGGCAAAACGTCAAGCTAAAATAAAAGGTAATTTCGTTAAATTTCTTGTTTTAGATATTTTATAATGCAATGCGAAAGTTTAAAAGTTTATATACCATCTATTGCTGTTGTGTTTCGTTCGGTGAGTGAGAGTGCCGGTGGCCCATCTCCCCTCTCGTTCTGTTTCCTTTGTTATATATGGAAGTTATAATCTATGTTCAATATAAGTTATTGTCTATGTAAGATGTTGCAATACACTGAGTAAGTAATCACTACGTGTTGCAATATGTTGTAATGGAGAATATCAGTATGTACCAGAATTTAATAATAATATAAAATAGATATTGAGTTATGTTCTTTAATAAAGTATAATATTATAATAGAAGACTTTCAATACAAACAATATATACTACATGGCGCTGAGAACGTGAACAAAATGTCTGAAAAAGCATATGACTTTCAATATAAACAATATATACTACATGGCGCTGAGAACGTGAACAAAATGTCTGAAAAAGAAATTCAAGGAATCATGGGATCGAAAACCCCAGAAAGAATGAGAAAAATAAGCTCGGAAGAGCAATAAATTTTAACAACGATTTAATATTTATAGAATTGCGACAGGAGCACACATAAAGTCTAGCGAAGTGCAAGTAGCATTATTATTACATTGTATTGGAGAAGAAGGTTTGGAAATATACAAGTCTTTTAGTCTAAATAAAAACCAATTGAATAATTATGAAAAAATGCGAAGAATACTTCATGTCAATGCAAAATGAGAGTGTAAATGCTCATTTATTTTTTTCGAGAGATCAAAAAGCTGGAGAATATATGAAACAGATTGTGAAGGACAATGAAATAAATACAGTGGAAAAGAGAAGAATTTAATATAAAAAATCATCTATGCAACAAGATTGGCCAGCACAAACAAGAATGAGAACATTACAACAAGAGGGTGAACAAAGATATTCAAGACTGCCATCTACATCAAAGGACTGGAGTAATAGAACAATATACCAGGAGAAAGCAGGAAAGATGTATCAAACAGATAGAAGAATAAAACAAATAGTGTGCTAAATATAGTGGATTCAATTATTCAAGAAATAATTGTCTAGCATATGAGAAACAGTGTAAGAAATGTGAAAAATATAACCATTTTGCTCCTTGCTGCAGGAGTGCTAAGATTAAACTAATAGAAACTTATCAAAGTGATAGTGACATAGAAAAAAGTGGAATAAATTTGAACATGATAATAAGTAGTCTAGACATTAATAATAGTTGGTTTGAGTATGTTATATTTCTTGACAGTGGGAAAATAGTAAAATTTTAATTAGATACAGGGGCACAGTGCAATGTTATATCTCAAAAATATTGTAGAGTGTTAAATATTAGTAGAATTCAAAATAGTAATTTAAGATTAACAAGTTATAATGGGAATAAAATTGAGACTGTAGGACGGATTGAACAATACGTGAAAAGAGGAAATGAAATTCAGAAGGTAAATTTTCAAGTATGTAAGGGTGAATTAGTCCCAATATTAGATTTAAATACCATTACAAAATTTCAGTTAATTAATAGAAATAATCAGTATATTGAAAACATTAATTTAGACAAAACTTATGATATTGTGAAAAAATGTGATGATGTTTTCATGGTATATGCGGAATCAAGGTTTATGAATAAAAAATTAAGTTGAAAAATGATTATATAGGCAAAGTTGAGCCCTGTAGGCATATTCCGTTTAAGTTGTTGCCTAGGTTGAAAATGGAGTTAGATAATTTAGAAAAAAATTTAATAATTTCAAAGGCAGAAGGGTCTACAGAATTTGTTAGTTCATTTGTGATTACTATTAAATCCGATGGTTTTCTTAGGATTTATTTAGATCCACAATATTTAAATTCACAAATACAGCGTGAACACATGATGATACCTACATTAGATGAGATTACTGCAAAACTTAAAAATAGTAAATATTTTAGTACGTTAGACGCAAATAAAGGATTTTATTATGATAAAGTTAAGTAAAGAAAGCAGAGAGCTTACAACTTTCAATACGTTATATGGTACGTATTATTTTAATAGATTACCCTTTAGACTATCGTCCAGTCCAGAAGTTTTTCATAGAATTTTCTCTAACGTCTTTAAGGATATAACAAGAATTGAAATATATTTCAATAATATATTGTGTCATGCAGAAACAGAGTCTGAGCATGATAGGATTCTTGAAAGAGTACTTGAAAGAGCAAGAATGTGTGGCATAAAATTTAAAAAGACTAAGTGTCAGTTCAAGAAGAAAGATGTAAGATATTTAGGACATATTTTGACAGGAGAAGGAATAAAATTAGATAATGAAAGAATAAAAGCTATAATTGAGATGAAAGAACAAGTGATCAGAAAGAATTGTTAAGATTTCTAGGTATGATAAACTATGTATCTAAATTTATACCGAATGTAGCAGAAGTGACAGCTCCATTAAGAAATATAATTAAGAAAGATGTTTATTTTATATGGACTACTGAACCATGACTATAAAGAGGCTCATAATAAATTAAAAAAAGTTGTTATGTGAACCACCCGTGCTAGTTTATTTTGAGATAGATAAGGAAATCATTTTAAGTGTTGATGCTTCTAAGGAAGGGGTACGTGCAGTAATATTTGAGGAAAACAGACCAATAGCGTATAGTTTAAGAGCTATGACACAAACAGAAAAGAATTACAGTCAAATAGAGAAAGAAAGTATTGCTATATTACATGGTTGTACTAAGTTTCATCAATATTTATATAGACAAAATTTTATAGTGGAAACAGACCACAAACCGTTAGTATCAATTTTTTCAAAACCACTTAATAAGTGTCCAGCTATACTTCAGAACATTAGAATGGCTTTACAACCTTATTCATTTACTTTGATTTACAAACCTGGTAAAGAACTTTTACTTGCAGATCACTTAAGCAGGTCACATTTGAAATGACTTGGAAATTGAAACACATGTAGGTATGGTAAAAGAAAGTTTCAAAATATCAGATAAAAATTGGAATGAAATGATTAAAGTAACAAGTATGGATGAAGAATTGATGAGTGTAATGCAATATATTAAAGATGGATGGTCAGAAAATAAGTTCCAGGTAAAAAATGAAGCCAAAATATATTTTAGTTATAGGAATGAGTTGAGTGAATACGAAGGTTTAGTTTTTAAAAGAGAGAGAATGGTTATACCAAAGAATAAATGGCAAGACATGCTTGAAAAAATACATTATGCTCATTTAGGTATAGAAAAGAGTAAAGCAATAGCAAGGAAATCAGTTTTTTGGCCAAATATGTCAAAAGAAATAGAATATATGATACAAAATTGTAATACTTGTAAAAGTTTTCAAAATAACAATCGGAAAGAGCCTATTATTATTATTTTGAAAAATTGAAAAATTTAAAACTTTTAACAAATTTGTCAGCTCAATGTACAGTTAATAGTATAAGAAGTATCTCAGCAAGGCAGGGGGTACCAGAAGTAATTTATTCAGATTCAGTATCACAATTCACAAGTTTAGAGTTCAAAAAATTTGCTGATTTATGCAATTTCAAACATAAAATTATTAGTCCAAAACATCATCAAGGCAATGGACTTGCTGAGAGATACATACAAACAGTGAAAAGATTATTAAAAAAATTGATTTATAATAAAAAAGATATTTATCTAGGACTTCTTGTGTACAGAAATACACCTGTTATTGATAATGATAAAACACCTGCAGAGATATTATTTAATAGAAGTGTGAAAAGTATACTATGTACCTAGTGTTAGATTGTGGCAGTATGATAAACAGAAGTACGATAGAGATGAAAATTACAAACAGAAACTTTTATATAGACAGGGTATTCAAAAGAATTATTATAATAGATGAGCTAGATATTTACCAAAATTACAACAAGGGGAAACAGTAAAAATAACAAATGAGTATGGAAGAAAATCGCATGAGAGTGGAATAATAGTAGGGAATGCAGAAGAACCCAGGTAATTGAAGATAAAAACTGAAAATGGTGATGTATTTACTAGGAATAGGAGAATGATTATAAAGTAATTAAAAGACCATCACATTTTAAAGATTATATTTAATTTTAAATTTGAGTACATTTGTATTGTTATAAACTTAAAAGGGAAGGATGTTATATATGGAAGTTATAATCTATGTTCAATATAAGTTATAGTCTATGTAAGATGATGCAATATGTTGTAATAGAGAATATCAGTATGTACCAGAATTTAATAATAATATAAAATAGAGTTTGAGTTATGTTCTTTAATAAAGTATAATATTATATTACAAGACTTTCAATATAAACAACATATACTACATCCTTAAAGGCCGGTAACGTACCCGTGAATTCCCAGACGTTGCGAGTGTCCATGGGCTGTGGTGATCACTTCCTATCAGGTGACTCACTTGCTCGTTTACCCCCTCCGCTATAAAAAAAAATTGTCAGAACGAAATCTCAAAATTTTGAATTGGGTCAGTTTCATTGTAAGGGTGTGATATGTACAGTTCTTTACGAATAGCCATTGACTTTTCAGACTAAATAATTTGGTTCGAATTTGACTCTTGGCAATGAATTTGAGAAATTACATTTATTTCATTTCATTTGCAAGTTTTTTGAAATACACGCGGTTCGTCCTGACTTCGACCGGGTTGAATAGACAGTATATAGCCCATGTCCGTCTGGAATAATGTACTGTTATAATAGCGAGTACATTACAATTGCATACAAACTATTTCGATGACGTTGCATTCAAGTTGCAATTGCAATTTACGTAACGCTTTGGCATTTCCTCATAATTACGATTTCATATTTACGACAGTCTGGTTTTGAACTTCGCGACGGACACATACTAAAATTCTGGTATAATTATAAAAGTGGAATAAATTACGTCTTTCTCAAGAGAACATTTTCTTTTTTAAAAAGTTCTTCAGGACCCGCCCGGTAACAGTACCTTTCAAATGGTGAAAGAATTTTTCAAATAGGTACAATTGTTCCGGAAATTACACATCCACTCCACATATAAACAAATTTACAAAAGTCATTCTCTTTCTTTGTAATATTAGTATAGATTTTCCATGTGTTACATGGAAAAGTTACATGTGTAACTTAGTACACATGTTTTTCTTTGGAGGTTTCAAAAGTTAGAGGCACTTTTCATGAAAAATCCCTAGAAAATTCATTTTAAATAATTTCCTTCAAACGTTTCACGTTAACAGTTTAGTATATTATGGCGTAGATCGTGATTTTGGAAAAAGATTGAGAAGGGCATTTTTATAATGCCCTTCTCAATCTTTTGAATTTGATCACAATTATATCTAATCATTTGTAGAAATCAGTTAAGTGATTTTGGCTTTGTGAGGAAAAAGATGAGCATACGTACACATAGTACGGGTGGTTAGGTTACAGTACGGCGTACTTTCAGATTGCTACCGCCATAATATTCGCTAATCCCATCGTCAAATGCAGCGTTTGCACTGTTGTGTCTGATGTGGAGATAACCGGGAAAATTTCTTGCACCAGAAGCTTCTTAGTCCTAAAGGAATTTTCATTTTTTTTCATGTAATTGTTTGTACAACAGCAAAAACAATATAAAATGAAAGCGCATGGCAACTTGAACCCATGCTGTGATTTGTCTCGTTGCTAATTTTCTCTGCATCTCAGAGCAGTTGTTAATTTAAACACATGTATATTACATTAGTCATATTATAAGTACGTAAACACTTATTCAATTCCAATTATTATATATGCTGTTGACCTAGGCTGTTTAACAACATGGTTCTAAGCCTAATTATTAAGTAATAATATAGTAAATCATTCGAAATAGCTCTTAGCCTTCATAATATCCCTGTCCCTGGTAAATGTACCTGCTCGTTCATCTTTTCGGTAATATGTAAAAAAAAGATGCTAAGTACATACGTAGGCTGTTACAATCATAACTTTCCTTTCTGCCTCGCTATAGTCGGGTAATAAATTTATCTTCATCGACTGGCTTAACGCAGTAATAAATATAACTTAGTAGACATGTTTTTCTTTGGAGGTTTCAAAAGTTAGAGGCACTTTCCATGAAAAATCCCTAGAAAATTCATTTCAAATAATTTCCTTCAAACATTTCACGTTAACAGTAGTATATTACGGCGTAGATCGTGGTTTTGAAAAACTGAGCCACAACTCGTGCTTGTGGCGAAAAGTTCACGTAGCGTGACCGTTAATATTCTTAAATTTGTTTGCACGATTAGTTTATTTAGATACATAGAACATGAAGAATTCGTGTTTACAATATTCCGATTCATTTTATTAACTTATTTCACCATAAATGAGATATATTTTACGTGTTTTTGTGGTTTTCTTACCATTAATATTAGAAAAAACTGTTGTGATACACGTTTATATTTTTAATTACTTAATTTAATAATTATGTTTTCCAAAATTTGTATTTATTTTTATTTTGTTTGAGTACCTACATCCTACATAATATATCATCTAGAAACTTTTCGTTCAGTAACTTTTTCATTACTAATTGAATAAATGTTCCGGCGTTCTAACATTGTTTCTGAAAAAGAAATATATTATAATAGCTGAAAATTAATGAGAACTATCGCGAGCTGCATTAACTTCAAAAAGTATAAGAATAAAGCACTAAATTACAAAACCCAAGACTAAAGTACTGAATATTTCTTTTGATAGATAGGTACTAGAAATTATTTTTACTTAAATTGTTACTCAGATACTATTTAATACGTAATGTTTATCCGCATTTCAATATTTCTCTTATTTCTGACGTACTTATAAAAACTGGAATTTAAAACCAGAACATAACTTTTTTATTTGACACTAGCTTTTGCGCGCGACTTCGTTCTCGCGAAGTTCAAAAACACACAATACCTTTATAAATCTGTATTATTTTGATCTATAATATATTATTGTAAAGTTTCATCCAAATCCGCTCCGTAGTTTTTGCGTGAAAGAGTAACAAACATCAATACATTCTCACATACTTTCGCATTTATAACATTAGTAGGATGTTTTCAATATTATCTCATAAAACCGATAATAACGGTCGCCCTTGTCCGTGAAATTGCCATCGTTCAATCACATTGTTTGATCGCTTTATCCCTACAAGGCACTAATGGCATAATATACTATTGTCGTAGTGTACAAAGCTTATCACATCGCAGATAACGGAATCACAAATTACGTCGGTCAGTTTAAATGTTGTTGCGGTCAGTGTATTATAAATGTTGAAGAACAAGGTAAAATAGAGTTAAACGCATCCAAGTGAAATAGAATCAATATTTTTATTTGCAGCAAGTATGCAACTTGATCAAGATAGTATTTCAAATAAAAATACGGACTCACTTTCGGAGGCCTTTAGGTGAGTGAAAACTTCTATAACAGACAGTGACAATCAAAGAAGAATCGTTACTTTTTCAATCCACCTATTTTTTAATATTATTACTTGATTAATTAGGTCGATAACTTTTCTTATATCTATGCATAGCTTAACTAAACGTCTATGCCTATTCTAACAATTATGAACAAATCATTTCACGTTTTACGATTAATTACACTGCTAGATTGCTTTAGTATGTAACAATATTTATCTCAATATGAAGTATAAAATTTGCGGAATTAATGCAAATTTTTTGTACATTTCAGAAATACATCATGTAGTCGCGGTTGGCTTCGCATTCTTGTTCAGTTTATGTTTTCTTTGATTACGGTAGTTAGCTTCATCTTGATAGTGCTCATGGCGATACAGAACATTACAAAAAGAGAAAATAGCAATCAAGCATCTAACTGCTTGTCATCAAATTGCAGAGTAGTTTGCACACAAACGCCTTATTATGGGAATTATGAAGAAGACATTTTTTCCGCAGTTCAGGTAAAAATTATGTAAACTTTAATCGCTACTCCATCTTGTCAAAAACAAGATGAGTAAAACACTGGAGATTGTTTTCGATGATTTTTCAAGTTTCCATTGTTTTAGGCCAAGAATATGGGTTTGTTTTTATAATACTGTTGTGTTGGTTTTCATATCGAGAGATTTATGATTTATTTATATTTCAGGAAGCCGAGATAGACTGTGTAAACGTTTCGTTGACGCTCAACCGTCCGGTATTTACGGAAGGAAAATTATCGTTGAATTGGCTATCACGGATGCGTTCCAATATTCATGAACTTATCATCGTTGGTGGAAACTTGAGACATATTCCTGATTATGCATTCATGACTGAATTTACCAGAAACGTGAAGACACTTGTGTTAGAAGACATAACAATATCTTTATGGAGTACTGATATGCTAATAGGTTTTACGACATTAACACGTTTGATTATCAAAGATTGCGAAATTGAGTATATACAACAAAATGCTTTAAGGGCCGTGGATGAAACGTTAGAGACAATTAAAATAACATACAGTGGTTTTTGGATTCCAACAAATATTACAGGATCATCTCATCTCATAAAGCTTACAACAGTAGATTTTTCTATGAACTACTTCGGTAACATCTTACAAAGTAATAGTTTTTCAAGACTACGATTTTGTAAAGTATTGTATTTAAGTTCTTGTGGGATAACAGCAATTGGCCCAGACACATTCCGCCCCTTGGTTAACGTCGAATTCATTTATTTGAACAACAATTATCTCATAACAATACCCCCTGGACTATTTCTTAGATTTACGGCAAAACCATATCCTAAGCCAAAAATTGATTTACAGGATAACTTTTGGCATTGCGACTGTTCCATACATAATTTTCAGCTACTAACACTCAGTGATATATTATTTCCCAATCCAATTTGTTATTATCCGGTAACAGTCCGTGGAATGTCTTTTTCTAATTTTCAAAAATATTGCAAGAATTATACTACGAAAAAAATCGTAAAGGAAATAAGTACAGAAATAATTGATAGCACCGATTTATTAAAAGACAGTCATTCGATAAATGGATTTAATAACGTTTGGTTGAATGGAATGTGTCATAACGGTGAAGAGGCCTCTGAACATTTTTCACCTAAAGTTATTTCTCCTATAGATCAATCTAAATGTGCGTTGAATACGCGCTTAAGTTTTGATTTATTATCGCCAAGTTTTAATACCCCTTCAAAACATAAAAGAAATAAATCTGGGCTTAGGCCCTCGTTTTTTATCAAAAATTATGATTATTCAATGTTTGAACTTAGTTCATCAGCAATAGAAGGGTACGGTTTGGTGTGGTATCAATCTAAATGTCCGAATGACGTATACTGTATTAATACTTTACCACATTTCTTAAGGATTTATACAACAGATACAGACTCTTGGTATAGATTTTGTCCTGTGGCACTGAAATCTGGAATTATAGAAAACGATGAATGTGTCGATTACAATTTTGTAAACAATGAATACAGAAGTCTTTTCAGAAGTGTTTTGTTATATCTCATTACAATATTGTCATGTTTAACTTTAAGTGGATTTTGTGTTTATAGTTTAATTCGGAGAAATCCGAGTCTTTTAAAAGGAAGCAAGAGAGTTTTGTTCGTGAAACATAAGAAACTGGATGCTTTAATCCTACCACCAAAAGTGCCATTGAGAAATAGCTTGTCGAATACGGAGTCCAATTTTGATTTTAACGAAAAGAACATTTTTGTAGTTCCAGCCACACAAAACAATGCTTTACAAAGTTTTTTACGCTCTCACTCGATTAGAAGCGATAGAAGTAATGCACCCAGCTACGTCTCTGCTTTGCAACCTACAGATGAACAACTAGCCGAATGGCGTTCAAAATATCATTTCGAGAATAACTCTACTGTTACTCCAACAAGTATTTTGTCTGACTTATCTGGTATACATGACCAAAATTCGACGTATTATTCACTATACGGTGAAGGTGAAAAAATTTATGAAAGCCTACATTGATATTAAAAAATATTACTAAATATTTTTAATGTTTTTACGATCACATTTTTTTTGCACAGTTGAAGAAGCTAATCTACCAAAAATTTAAGATTTCTGCTTTTCGCTCTCATTTATTTACATCAATGATGTAAAGAATAATTTCTAATTGTTAATGTCATAACATTTTAAGCCCTTTTGTATCATTTGATTACATTTGTTGCGTTGGTGCAAATGAATTTATTTTGGCAGTGCTCAGTAACATACGGCTGTCGCATTTCGTCGGGCACTTGTCGTGAATCAATCCTATACAGCTGTTTCTGACGAGTTCATGCATTGTCTTTGCCATTGGACGCCTGTTCTATTTTAATACGGATATTAAAATCGACTACAGATGTACTAAAACAATTAATACATTGTTGCTTCGAATCTATTTGGCTACTAAACTCTGACATTCCATAAATAGTTGCACTATTTTATTACTTAATTCGATTGTAAGCAAATCTATTGATTACAATCAAATCAGGAAAGTAAAAAAGTGCAATCCAATATGCAATCTGATAAACATCATTTTGGTATCCAGAATTTTGATATCGCTGAAACGTAGCTATTATCTATTTTGTGACAAAGTCGTAATTTCATAAAGATAGTGTTATTTACAGCAATTGTGTATTGTGAAAATATTCATATATTTACCTACTAGTAATTACTATATACTTTATTTTACCAAAAGTTAGGTGGGTTATATTAGTAAAAAATCAAATATTTATCAAAGTAAAAATAAATAAATTTTGTGGAAATAATTTTATTACTTATTTGATTTTTTTGAAGATAATATGATCCAGTTATACTATTGCATGTTTTCGATACTAATGTAATATTTGGAATATTTAGAATATAAAAAATAATAATGATGTTAGTAGTAATATTAGTTAGGTAGTTATTAGTAGGGCTGGGTCTGTTTAAGCAAATGTAATTCCAACCTCCCTGCAAAACGCAACTCATCAATTTCTTGTATGACGTGACATATTATGATATATTCTTCTCGGACCATGTGACAATGGACGGAGCATTTGCTTCAAAAGCGTGTCCTTAAAGTGCCTTTTTTGTTGACCGATTTTCTAGATTTTTACTAACGTGCGTGACTAGGGGAGGTCACAGTACAACGATACACCGTTGCACATGACACATTGTATTTTTATTAATACTAATAGCCAAAACAATTAAAGAATTGCGAGTATTTTGCAAGCAATTATTTCATTATCGACTCATTAGTTGACACGAATTACAATGACAGTGCGAGGCTGCCATACTCACTATAACTCACATAACTCTTTACACGTGGTTACGCTCAATGAAATAGAAAGAGACAAGAAAATTCATTTGACACACGGTGGTAAGAGCGGCAACTTATTATCACTGAAAAGTTAAATTGAATAGTACCATCCATTGTGTTTCTTGATCCGAGACATTATTTTCACTTTGACATTTTCTTTGGAATATCGAAGATTGAAGACGCCAGTAAAAAAACAAATTACTAAACGTAATTATCAAAACCTAAATAAAAATAATACGAAACAAACTATAATCTGATGTTAATAATAGCTAGAAACGAACTGTAAGTATTTTATTGGCAGCCCTTGTTCTTCCGGCGAATGCAAGAACAATGTACTTGGCATTGACATTGTCAGGGTGGCAATAACTTATATCAGATTTTAATTACGCTTATGCTATTTTAATAACATAAATTTTTATTAACGTTGCCTGATTATTAATTCCCTAAAAAATGTTAGAGAACTAAACATCAGACTTCACAGAGAATTAACAAAGGTGTTAAAGTACAGTGATATTGCCCACATACTTGAACCTAAAATTAATTCTGCTAGTATCTGTCATAATACTGAGATTGCGATAATAATACCTTGCCTAGAAAAGTCGATTTAAGTCGAAAAGTATTTAAAATGGAACATACATTATATATAATATTCCGAAGATATCCAACATAATACTTATTTCTTTCGTTTCGATTTAATGTGACCCTCTTTTTTGTTTCCTTGTCATTAGGTAGTAAAGATTTGAGATCAAAGTTCTGTCTGAATTTATGTTACAGCTTTATTGTCTACCTGCCCTTAACTTAAAGATAGCGCAATGATATATTGGGACCCTACTCTTTTAAGTAGAGAAAACATCACTGAATTCTTTTAGCAGTTTTCCAGTAAAGCTCTAACATTCTAAAAATTATTCTAAAAATCTTTGTTTTGTATTTAGATTTGTTTAGTAAACGTTCATATCGATCATGTTCTTACAAATATATTCAATGTAGGTACAGATAGCTTTGTTATTTTTTTTTATAAAGGAACTCGCTGTGTCTCGCGATTTCACCCGAATGAATATGGTATTTTTTCGAAATAAAAAGTATCCTACATTAGTCTCTGGAAAGTTGTCTACCGGCCAGTGAAAGTCTCGTCAAAATAGGTTTAGCAGATTATCTCGGACACCCAACTACACAATTACAAATACAAAAACTTTAAAAACGCGTATTTTGGTTTCGGGACTGTGCAAATAATCATATGAGACTAAGAAAAAGCCTTTAAATTTCGAAATTACAGGCAGACATTTCAATTTATTTATATGTAATACATAATATAATGACAGAAAATAATGAATTATAGACATTTACTTATTAACTGGACGTGCCTTTTAATATTCAATATGTACTTAGTAACTTGGATAGGTGAGAAATTGTTTACATCAATGTTATTCGTAATGATAAGTGAATTATAAATCTCACATAAACAGTATATGTATATATTGTTTTCATCGCAAAATTCCATATATGAAAGCTCCTAAATAGTCACGTCATTATATGTAATTTCTATCTTGGTAAGCAGTAATATATCCCGTATGATCTGTATTATACCGTGAATATTTCGAGACGGTTTGTTAATTTCATCAGCTAAAAATAAACAGACATGCATAATATTAATTGTATTAATTGCAGTACATTTATATAAGCGATAAGGTCGACGCAAGATGGGACATTAATTGGAAGCGGCTCGTAAGATGCGTCTGCGCCTTGCCTCATGCCAAAATACGCAGACGACGGCAAAAGATAGCGTCACTCAATCAAATACTATGAACTGACTGGATTGATTTAAAATACATACAAATACAATTACTCCACTTCCTAATCGAGGTGGTGGTAATAATAACAAAGTAACAATTTTTCATAACATGATTTTAAGAAAATGAAAATAAGGAGTTATAACCCTAATTGCTTCATTGACGATTTATGTGTCGCAACTTACGTCGTAAGTACTGCTTTGCATTGCAATAGATTAAACACAGACCTCTTTTTGCAAATTAGGTGAATAGGAGACGAGCCACCACGCTGGCCCATAGTGCAGTTTGCCGATCCTCTGAAGATTAGTAGTAAATGCGGTTAATGAGACGCATTGGGAATTTTGACGGCAGGGATCTCAATTTTTCTAAGTGACTACAAAACGTATGACAGTAATATTTGGTATCTTGATTCCTCATTTCATTGATTTCATTTTAATAATTGTGATACACAGTTGGTTAATTTTTTTAACAAAAAAAAATATTAAATAAACCTCTTTTATAACAGAGATTTACATTTTTAGGAGTAACAGAACCGATTTATGTTTCTAAATTTTCTGTATAATTTTAACTTAAACATATTTTTCAAAATGACAGTTGGATTTATAAAATTAAATGTAGTTTTTAAAATAAACGAAAATAACTACTTTTTCGTATTTTTCGTAAGCTTGCGCGCGCACTTTTGCATAGACCAGAACGTCTATTTTGGATTAAATTATTGTTTATCAATGCGTCGCCTTAATGTCAATAGCCAACTTACTATTAGACTTTTCAAGTCACCTGCAAGGCATCTCACGGGGTTTAACGATTACCTTTTGCCATATACTATGCATAAAGCGAAATTCATTTTTTATAACGCCTTCCGAGACTTGAAGACGCGCGCACCGAAGCTCCGAGTATCTCGCATTAAGCTTGTAGCTATAACTGTCTATTATTATTTTTTACAAATTATCTTACAAATAAAAAGTTGAGTTTCTAAATAAATGTTATTTCGTCGATGATGACAAATTAATTTACATGAAGAAAATTTGACTCATCCAGTCCGTTAAGTTCTCGAATTACAAAAGGACAGGTAGCCAGTTGAATGTGAAACTTTTTTGGCAAATAGACATATTGTTTTACTATTGTTTGCAACTGCCATTCATTTTATTCTTGCTTGTGTTCGTGAACGTACTATAAAGTTTACCTTCGAATAAATATTGTAAACATGAGTTAATTTATTTTTAAACTTACAATTCTGAAAGTTTACCTTAATGTTACTTTTTAATATAGGAATTTCATATATCATTTATTGATTTACTGTATATTACGAGTATAATGGACTATTTCTTATTTTTAGATATTACAATTATAAAGTTTGTATTATTGCGCATTAGATCATCTGTACTTCAATTTATCATTAAAATGTTATTTTAGGAAAAATACAGATTTTTACAAGTGTGGGTAGACGGAAAAATGGTTCATTGTTACTGCGATTTTTATCAAATTATCGATATTCCTCGATTTCTGTTGTATGCTGCGTATGTTTAACATTGCAAGTAAACATGTAACTGTAACCGTTATTTACATAAAACAGTGAGTTTCCATTCTGCCACGTCCCATTAACTTTTAGCAATATTCAGTGCAGTTGGCAACGATGGAAACGGTTAGCACAACATATATGTCACTGTCTATGGTACCGCACACCTGCTTCCCCCAAGCCATCGTTCATGCTGTATGTCTACCTCAGCATTTGTGGGAGTTAATACTACTTATACCATTCTCACCCCGATGCCACAAAAAAAATAATGGATACATTTAATTTTTAACAGAATTTGGAAATTTTTAAATAAAAAAATCTGTTTGGAATCAAAAACATATAATAACAAAATTTAATATTAAACAATACAAGATTAATTTTATAACTAAATAAAAAAATGTGAAAAAGGTAGGAGTGATGATCTGGTGTTGTGTAAATGTCACATACATAAGGTAAATAATCCTTGAAACTATAAAATTAACGTTATAATAAAAAAGGCTATTTATCAACTGGCTTATGTTAAATATTATTATTCTGTAGACTCGAATTTCACTTGTGAGTGATATTTTCACATTATGGCAAGTTTCTTGTAGTTCTTTACTCGTTTCATAAAATACTCTGAATTGGACTATCTGTCGTGTCCAGGCAAGGACGAGAAATAAAAAGGTAATAAATACCTTTTGTCAGTTATTTAATGATCAGCTGTTTATTCAGGTATTCAAATAAAGTCTAAGAACCAGGCTTCATTATTAAATTCATTCGTTTTTGTTAATAACTTCAAAATCCTCTGATGTTTTAGCTCTTGTGACATTATTGTTACTATTTTTCTTGATATGGCTTGGGTTTGATGTATACCTATACATTATGATTTTCTTCAAAATTTTTCTTCCTTTCTTAAAAAGACATCGTCCTTCCACCATCGCCCCTTTTTTTTTCATTTCTTTCTTAAAATTTTATTCCATTTTTCTAAATTTATTTATTTTATTCCATTCTCGTAATTGGGGTTTGTTTGGAATATCTTAGTGGGCAATCGGTATCTCGACCATCTAGTAAATTTTGCTTAGTATTTATTTCATCCAATTAACTTAAAACATTTAAGACTTAAAAATGTTTATTCGTGACCTACGACCAAATGATAAGAGTTCCAAGTTTGACTACGCATCCATAAATTGCACTTAGTTTTTATTTACTGTTCTTTGGCACATGTCGCTCTTCAATTCTCGTCATTCGTGTTAGTTCGGAATACAAAGATTATCGATTGGTATGCGGTACGTTTATCTTTCAATTTTTTTCTTTCAATGAAATGACAAAGACACCAATAGAAACTTCAATTTGCTGACTTTGTCGAGTCGATAAAACAGTCTATTAAACGAATTCATTCGTTTTTGTTAATAACTTCAAAATCCTAAACTGCTAAACATTCACTTTCGATGGTAGTATCTTCCAATGACTAAAAATTAATATCAATTTGTCGTTTTATACTCATTAATGAATTTCAATTTGATACATTTTGAAAGGGAACGCCGGACTTCAATACGCTCGGTGTTAAAGTCCATTTCAAGTCAATTTAAGTTACGTGATTAGAACCCTGGGGGAAAATTTAATTTATTCTAGAGGGTTCTTATTGAAAAAAATGAAAAAACTGTATTGAATCATTTTATCAATGAGTCTAAATTCGTTTCCAGCCATTAAGGTAGGAACTTAACTTAGCCTACGAGCACAATGTCAAGTTTTAACACAGTTTTTTTTTCTTTCTTCATGACATGGCGCACAGATTAGCGTATTTGCCTATGTTACATATTGTTGTTATTAATCGTTATCGTCAAACTCCTCCAGTAAAGTGATAGTAGACCTTACCGAAGTTTTAAAGAACTTCTTGGAAGAATGCGAGAACTTCAGCTACATATGTTTATTTAAACCCACTCTATTCTTTTCACTTGCACAGGACTTTAAAATACAATATACTATCACTTTTGTACTTTAAAACTCCTAAAACTGTAAATAATAGTACCTATATCTAAATAAAATGACAACCTCACTTCTCAGATTCCCGCCATAAAGTCTCTTTTTAATATAGTTTTCTTGTTTAGTGATAGTCGATGGAAATCTAATTATTTAAAAAAAATTGCTATGTAGAGCGGACGTAAATAGGAGTCAGTAATCTACTTATCTCATTAGCAAAGTAAAATAATTCACGAGACTAATTAAGCCGACAAGTTGAAAAGCGTACTATGGATTTGAGCACAAGACAATTTAAATGGCTTTCACGCTCATTTAAAGTAAAACGCATGAAGTTAAAATCGTGTAGTCAATTTGTACATATATTCAGCCATCATAAAAATTAAGTCTACAACAGAAAGAAATTAAACGTGCACTTAATATTTTTAAAATAAATGTTGAACATATTCCATTATTTTTTACTCTACTTTAGCTAAAAAAATAAAAAAATAAATAAAAGAAAGTATATAAATATATGTATATGAATCGAAACTATGTGATAATAAAATTAATATTTGCGGTATAAAAGTCTTCAATGATTTTGTCCATAAAGAATTAAAGTTTAGTACAATATTAGCACTGTATACAAATTTCTTAATGATGAATGATAATGTTAATTACATCAAACTTCTAAAAATGTACTTCCAAAACAATAGTGAAAGACTGGTTTTATTTTATTGCATGTTTAAAAATTTAAACCAATGCCGTACCGTAGCCAAATGGCAAAAAACGTAACTCTCAGCCATTTCACTCAGACTATAAGCACAACATACATGAAATTTAGAAGGTAGGTATTTCACACATACGCTATACAATATTGTAGCGAAATTAAAAAAAAAAAAATTAAGAGTGGCACTTCACACATTTAACTAAGGGCTGAAATAAATCCAATGCGTATAAACGTGTGGAGTATTTTTAGATAACTCTTCAAAAATGATATCGAGATTTTAAAGTGACTTTTTTATTTGTGTCAATAATTGCTGATTTATGTGTTTCTAATGTAGTAAAAATTATATTCCCTTCTAAGTTTTCAACTACGGAGTGAAAATTTAAAAAAAATGTAAGTTAGTAGAAACTCAAAAGCACTTTCAACGAAATTGGTTTGAATAAGATCTTATTTAATCAAAATCAAAAATTAAATTAAATAAAAAATTCTAAGTTTTTGAGATGGATTACTTTCAGTTACACGCTCATCGTTTTTCTGCGTGTCGTTAAGAAACGCTATGAAATTCAAACTTACAAACTTGTTGTGCATCCCGACTACGGTACCCTTCACTGTATGTGATTCGACACGCACTTAGCCGGTTTTTTAAGAGACTGATACGTTCCCGGCGCTATGGAAAAAATCTCTACCTTGCAAAGCGAAAGCTTGATCTTCGCTTTAAGCGAACTTTTCATTTTCTTTTAAATTGGATGCTCCCCATAAGTTCGTTGTGTGGTACCCACAATACACAAGCCTAATGTTTAATTTAGGGTTATGCAATAGGTTAGATGACTGTTCTTAAAACTGGCATATTTTAGAAATTGCATGAAATTAAATAAAAATTTCGAATATGTTCCTGAAAAAACTACCTTAAATTGATTAATAAAAATTGAGTTATTGAGTTTCAAACTTCAGTAGTGGGAACAGAGTGGGGATAAGCTAGAGGGAGATGGCGTTACATAGCTGTGACGTCACAAACTCGCAATGGCATCAAACAGCGCTAGAAATGGCAGACACTTATTCCCACTTCCACAAGTTTAAAAGCGAATAACTCTTATGTTTTTCATTGTATTTGTATATTTCTTCGTAGTTTTATTTGTGGTTATTAACCTATCTTTTAATTAAGTCGTTAAGAAACAGGCATCTAGCCCATTAATGATTGTCTAGAATATTTGTTTCATGTTTTATTAAAGTCTAATATCGGATCTTAATAACTAACGATACTCGTAATATGTATGTAGGCATATTATCGATTTCTGTTACATTTTAATCTTAAATCTAGGTAATGACTTTGTATATATATATATGACGAGATTTGAAGAAGCGAAAGAGGTATGTAAGGACCGCGACTCTTGGCGATCCGTCTTCTCTGACTGCCCCGTTAGGGATACAGCGTGAAGATATGTAGGTATGTATGTATCTATCATGAGTAACATTTTTTTTTGAATACCAATGTGGTAATAATTATACAAGGTACTTTTAAATGGAACTAGATACTAATTAAAAATAAGTTATGTAAAAAAAGTTAATTTATAATTCCATAGCTAATTAATAATGATACATTGCATTTTGTTACATCATTACTTATCTTTTATCATTCTTATCAAACTGTTATGAGAGAGTAGTTTTTCGTTGTGAAAATATCCGTATAACTTTTTCTCTGAAGGTAAATTCATTAGTTTTAATACCTCGACAAATTAGGTAATGAACTGACCCTTACTATGTATATCCTTCCCTAAAAATCATAGCATTGGTCTGAGCCCTCTAGTACATATTATGTCTATACAAAAGTGACATGTTATTCTACACTTTAGCAAAAAATACAGTTACAAATTAAAATTTTTTTTTTTTTCTAAACTATAATATACTAGAATTTTTAAGAAAGTTATCAAATTATTTTATGTATGCCTACACAATATCTTATATATGAAAATATAAATAATGTTTTTTTTACGAGAACTTATAACTCAAACCAAACTGTATTGTTGTATAACGATTTGGCAATCACTCAGCACCGATAACATTAATTAATGGCTAATAAATTTTGAAGTGCAATCTATTATTTTAAATTAAGGAAATACGTAGTTGGCCTGCCAGTTTATTATACACCGACATATTACTGATCTAACAACTGTTCGGAACGTGTAGCGACCTTAACAATAGAAGTTAAAAGAGAATTGTTTATTCAAGACCGAGTGACTGGTGTCGGCGAATCTGATCCTAGAGCCATCCGAGACAACCTGGGTGACATCGTGGAACGGCTAGCGGTAGTCGCGCACTCAATACTAATAAAGGGACTTGTGTTCCGGGTTGTTTGGTTTATTGTCGCGTATTCCTTCACAAAATATTTTTAAATAAAGTGCATCAGTGAAAAAAAATGGTGAGAGTTTATTAAAAAGTTGAACTAGCTTAAAAAATGTTCAAACAATTTGTTTGTCACAAGGCGCTGTAAACGTGAAAACAGATTAAATAGTGAGCCAACGTAATAAAAAAGTAATTTACTATGCAGTTTAAAATTGTTGCCTTTATTAAGTTCAGCAAGCTTTCTCGATTCGTTGTTTTTGTGAACTTTTGTGAAATTGAAATTACATTGTCTCTGTCATAAATAAATACTTGTGAATTTTTCAGGAGGAACTGGATAAAGAACAGATTAACAGTAAGTATGTTAATACTTATTTCTCAACATTTAATAACTGTATTATTGATAACAACGCGAAAGTATAATTTGATTTGCTTCTCGAAAAGTCAAAGGTTTCTGTACTAACATAATATAATAATGATAAAATTAATTATTCATTTTATTTTGCTTAAAAAAAATTATATAATATCGTTCTACTAAAATGTTTATTTTAAAACTTTCGATGCATAAAAACGTGTTTACAACAATTAGGCAATTTAAAAACTTCTGACTGTGAATTTATTGCAGTATTGAAAAAAGCATTTGAAGCATTTGATCAAGAGAAGAAGGGATGTATTGGTACAGTGATGGTAGGCACCATCCTTGGTATGCTGGGTCACCAAGTCAGTGACGAAACACTAAAGGAGATCATTGACGAAGTTGATGAGGATGGTATGGCACGGATAAGAACTTTTTTCACCTTTTTTAGTTCAGATATAAAAAAAATACTTTGAAAACGATTAAATCTTTATTCATATATATTCATTTAAATTGTATTTATTGACATAAATCAGTAAATACATATCCATACATATGTTAACATTAATATTTACGAGCTTAAAACTAAACTCATTTAAATTAAAAAACTGTTACTAATAAAAATAAAAATTTAAGATGATGATGAAGTTATTAAATATATGGAAAAGACACCAGCTTACTTTACATTAATTATATTTAATAACAAACGGACTTGTTACGTGGTGAAATTTTGATTTTTTTAAGTCAAAAAATAAATGCATTGAATTGCAGTTTGAGGTAAACGTCCAATAAAGAAAAACATACAATTCCGACTTAACTTACTTATATATTAAACATACATAATATTTCAAATTGTGTTTTTTTATTTATAAGTAATTGTAAAAACAGATACAAGCAAGTATATTTATAAGTTTAAATGTATGTAAATACAAAAAAAAGACAATAAATTGTAATAAGTGTTTTTTTGCGCATTGTTATTACACTTGTCATAATAAGTATATGTTAAAGTTATCACATGTCGGTATAACCTTTTCTGTATAGTTATACATGGGAGACTGATAAACATAATTCTGAAAACTCATATTTGCCATAGTGTTATCAGATTACTATCTTCGCAGCCCTGAACGGTAAAATGTTCAACTTTAGCAATTTTTTTAACTCAATATATTTTTCGTTAGGTACATAATTGGCCATTTGAGTCTTAACTGCCAAAGTTTGGCTGTTTGAATAAAAATATTATAGCTTAAGCATCAATGACATTCTTTTACATTTTTTTGTTAGGAATGCCAACAATTGCATGAGGTACTAGTTTTCCGCTCATAGCTTCGCGCGCGTGTCCTGAAAGATTTATAGAGTTTTTTCATTTTAAATCCAGAAGAAGAAGTACCAGAAGAAATTTAATTCAATTAATTATGTCGAAAAGCATTAATACCAAGGTTTCAAGTAAATTTGACCTATACAAACATTGTTAGCCCCCTTCGTGCCCTTAGAGGTTAAATTTCGAAAAAATTCTTCTTAAATGATGCCTGTCATATAAAATCAACTTATTTCGCTATGCTTGTATTTACTCAATAAATCAATGTTAATGTTTGTTTACGCACAAAGGTATTGTTTAAATAAAATGTAGCTGATTTTAACATATAATGATCAACTGTAACTGAATACATTTATAGCTGCATTTTGCCCGTTTTTTCCCGTATTTATGGGACGGAATAAAGAGAGAGGTAGAGGAATATAAACTACCATAACATAAAGAACGTATAAATACGACTAGGAAACTGTAATATACTCGTATGTTGAAATGTAGACGTGTGAAATTACAGGTTCTGGTGAATTAGAGTTTGAAGAGTTTGTAACGTTAGCTTCGAGGTTTATGGTTGAAGAAGATGCGGAGGCGATGCAACAAGAACTTAAAGAGGCATTTCGATTATATGATAAAGAAGGTAAAGTTATATAAATCAGTAATTAAGTAGTTATCGGTATTATGGGCACCTATATTTCGTCACGAGTCTGTTCACTTAGAAGTTAAATTCGATAAGAATAATTATGACGTAATATTTAAAATTAATGTTTCTTTCTTACGACAGAAACATTACATTATATACATTATATTGAATACAAATTATTGATGTTGTGTTTCTCTAAACATTGGCTCATTTAGAAGCAACATTAGCACTAACTTACTGAGAGAGACTCAACGTTGGTAATATAGTACAACATAAGATTTAAAATAACAGAAAAAAAAATGAACGTCTTTATTTATATATGAAAATTGATTACATCTACTTTTATACAAACAGGTAACGGGTACATTACAACAGCTGTTCTGCGAGAGATCTTGAGAGAACTCGACGATAAGATCAGCGCCGAAGAATTGGACATGATGATTGAAGAAATCGATTCCGATGGCTCAGGGACTGTAGATTTCGATGGTATGTCTTAGATAATATTATATTATATGCGTATGATAATGTCATTCAAATATTTCATATTACTAGTTGCCCAGTAGTCGAAATTCAACCGTAAATTCAAAATAAATGTTTTTTTTTCTTTTGATTTACACTGCAAAAACTTGAAACAGGCTATAGCTCACAAATCATACAAAATTCACAACTCGAATGGAATGATATGGAAAAGAATCATTAACATAAATATTTTTGGTGTATCTTCGAAATCCATCCTGCAATGTCAGTCAAACATGAATGGCACGGACAACTTTGGAGCTATACTGAACCCAACGGAAAAAGAATCATTGAAATCGGTTACTAAACAAAAAAGCTATGCCCGAACATACATAAAAAACCGAACATCCTCCTTTTTCGAAGACGGTTAACAAAGCAACATTGTCATTTGGTCGAAAATTAAAGTTAAAATAAGCAAACTCATCACTCATCCATCAAGCAAAAAAATTGCTTTTGCAATCTGTCAATCTGTCAGTAATTATTTGTTGGCAACATTTTCAAATTCTTTGGCGACAATCTGTTTTTGATCCGCCTTACATGTTTGACATTGACAGTATCACTATAATATGTTTGACATTGACGGTATTAACCAATGATGTTATAATACAAAAGAGGTAGATAGGTTATATGCACTCGAAGAGCGGCACCCTCAAAACTTTGCTAATTAGCCAACCCGGACTTTGTTAAAGAATATGAAAAGTAATGTTACAGAACCAACAATGTCATGCAATGCCTATTGCACATTCAAAATTCTAAAATATTTTAATAATCCAAACGTTTTTTATAATATACACGATCATGTGATGACACAGCCACCCAATTTTAATCATAGTTTACATTTATTAAAAGAAATAATATATAATTCATCATTTTCAAATTTGTAATTAAAAAATGTTGGCGATCTTTTTAAATAAATATGTTATCATGTACATGATTCAAGAAAAACGAAATTCGAAAAAAGTAACATCATTCTTTACTGTCTAATTCCATTAGGTACCAATCATATTTTTTTTAAATGTCTGTTCTGTGGAATTAATTACTAATATTCTATGAATTAGTCACGGATTCGTTTAAAATGTAGTAAGACATTGAAATTGACCAATCACAATGATTTAGAGAGCTATGTGATTTGTTAGTTTGAAATGCAATTATGTTTTACATTGCATAGCGAAGTAGTGCAATGTATATTTGTCTCACTTTTTAACGTTGTAACTGAGACAATATTCTACTTGGATTAGTACTAAGGTAACCTATCTACCTCTTTTGTATTATAATATCATTGGTATTAACGTAAAAAATGACTGCTTTATTTTATTTTGTTTCATGTTTTTGTAACACTTTTGCACTCTTTCTCCGTATTTAAATTTTAACTGCCAAATCTCACACTCCTCTTTGCACGCATTGTGCTTAAAAAGGGGTAAAAAGTTTTCTCTTCACTGATGAATATAAAATATAGATTTCATTGAAATTTTGTTTTCTTGAAGTAACGTCGAATATGTTCCAATATTTTGTAAAACTTAAAATGCATAATTTTACAAAATTAATAATTTGAATACTATTCGAATAAGTAACGAAGCAAACATTTTTATGCTATCCAGTTAGATTTTAAATATATGAATAGATAGTAAACATACATTTCTACATAGGTTCTTAATATCGTAGTCACTAAAAGAAGTGACTACTTTAGTGTGAATAATTCATATACGATTTTGAAATGTATATATATACGAGTTGAATGAAATATGCACACTTCAAATTTCAGCCAAGTAAATTTATTCTGACGACGCCTGCCGACTCTTTAAATAAACCTTGTGACATTGTCTTTCGTATGATAAATTCGAGTCCTGTCTAAATGCGGTCTAATTATTTTAGTACTCAGCTTTTGTTTCCTTTGCTTTCAGAATTTATGGAGGTGATGACTGGTGGAGATGACTAACTTTATCATACTTAATTATTAACAACGATATTTCATATAAAGAGCGGTTTATGTTTTAACCGAACATTGTGAAGCGTAGTAGTTTAAGATGCTATTATTAAATGTTATGTATTTGTTTTAGTTAATTATTTATAAGATTAAATCCGTTTGTTATTAAACTGTCGTTTTACTTCTACCAAAATTAAAAATGCGGATCTAAAACGTTTAGGTATATCATATAAGTACATAAAAAAATACAGACTGAACTTATCCAACGCTGCTACAATTATTATCAATATTAAAATATATTCTGAATTGATTTTTTGGTGGGCAGGTTAGAGCATCTTTTTTTCAGACTCTGGTTAAATAAAGTTAATTTAATTCGAAATATTAGACGTTTTTTAAGTACAATTAAAAATATTTGCTTATTTTATTTTTGTATTACTATATTGCATGTGTTCTCGTTGAAAAGAGAATTCCTGTAGATCAATCTGTCAATTGTAGCAATAAAATGTCAGCGGCGGATGCTGTTTGCATCGCACAGTCCAGACAGATTACGCTTCCACGTAGAGTCGCTATTAGAATCGACTAAAAAGTAACCAGGAAGTACAGTCTGGGTGCTCGCAGTAGAATAATCACCTGTATCTATTGTAATATATTAAATAAATGGCAATGAACAATCTGCAAATAATTGTAGGTAATAATGTTTCCCCACATGAGGTATTGGATGAGCACTCAATAACACCCAGACTCAAAAATAATTTAATAAAGTTGACTTATTAAATGGACCTGACCGGGATCGATGCCGAGATCTTCGACTTGGAAGGAGATTCGTTAGAAACAGAACCAACGGGTTATTCAAGTAGTATCAATAATAATTTGACTTTATTTAAAAAATCTCAGACCAAATATTACATTTGGATGAATTACGATGTTTAAAAACCAAACAGTGTATGTATAATTACACTATCGTTATCACAAAGATGGGTAGACTCACAGATTCTGAAAGTATGTGATTGATATTTTGATTATTGTATTCCTAAAAATAAATAACATAATTATTAATTAGCCCTAATTAAACATGTTAAGAAACAAGTAGCTTAACTCGCGAGGACTCGTGTCTTATTTTAGATCACGGACGGTCGCTAGTTAGTCGACAAGACCCAGTTATTAGATCTTTCAATAAAATAATTTCAATGAATTCGGACCTTTTTTTTTAATAATATAGATGAATGGTAACAAAACGACATTTATTTAAGTCTATTATATTTATTATCAAAAGAGTATAAAAAAAAATTGCTTTTTAGCAAAGATTCAAAAGTTTTTTAATTTTTTGGTATGAGGAAAAAATATATAAAGTCATATATTTTTTTACGACAAAAATGCAAAATTACTCTAAATTACCAAAGAACAAATTATAATCTTCTGAATAAACTAAAGAATAACCAAGTTTCACAGGTTTTTTGAGAAATAACCGAGATCTAAAACTACGGTCTTTTTTTAAGGAAACTAATCCAACTATAGGTAATATACCTACTCCCTGTGATCTTCTTCGCTCTTCTTAAAAAAAGACATGTGTGTTCACGACGTATAGACTTTCTGCAATATTGGCAAGACGCTATTATTTTTATGTGACATACATATACAGCATCTACTGCGAAGAAGCAATCTCATCCTCATGCCTAATTTTTTCGCTGGCTAGAAATATAAAAGTTAGTAAATGTCACAATCTTCTCCAAAAAACTATCGACAAACTTTAGACTCCAACAATCCAAAGGTACCTCGACATATCTAGCTTCACCCACAGGGCCCTGAGCTTGTGTAACAATATTGTGTTGTCTTAACCTCACAGCTCTTGGAAGTTCTTGGAATCACTGTGTGACCTTGTTCTTACCAGTGAAATAACATTAGCTATTGTATAAAAGTAGAACATCATTCAAATCGAGTTTTACTAAGCCGACCGGCTCAATGGCAAGTGAAGGAGAACACCGGAGAAACTGATTCAAGATCTTTCTTATTTTGAAGGGAATCTGAATTATCATAGTTGTAGGTTACCTTATTTCTCTGAGCAATCACCTTCTGAAATATGTTCCATCAAAATGTCCTCGATATGACTGTTAGGTACATGTTTTCGTGACATTCTGTACATAAAAGAAAAAACAAACATGAACTACATTGGAATAAACACTTACGTAAACACTCGCATGTGGATCTGATCAATCCAAATTCTCTTTCTATCTTCGTCCTGCGCAAACGTTAGCCGAGAACTAACCACCGCGAACAGAGGAGATAGCTTACAATGTGGTTTGAAGGTATCAAAAATGGTGCTGCAAATTAACAAATATTATAGAAATAATGATCGAATTAGTGGGTTTATTTCGACCCAGTTAAATACATACTTTCATAATCTATTTTTCATAAGGCGTAGACTGAATGAATACCAAGAAGAAACAAAATCTCACTAGTCAAAGTCAAATTAATTTATTTAAGGAAATCCAATTGCAAGGTGTTTTTGAATGGTAAACCTACTTTCGGTTTGAGAAGAACCGACATGAAACTCAGTCAAATATCATTTTCCAACATCATTTTACATACAATAAGTTTATTAGAATACAATAACGAAAGTCAGTAGACAGTAGAGCATATTTTTTTGTATTCAAAAATAGTTCATTTTATTGTATTGCCTAGATATGCCCGTAACCGAATGAAAATACGATAAATGCGATCGCATAGAATTATGCGCGGTGTCATCTTCGTGTACAAGATAAGCAATATGAAGAGATACGCAATATGACAAAGTTGGACGACAGTGTCAAAGTAAAAATGAAGAAAGAAATGCTTAGATGGTTCGGGCACGTGCTCGTAGAATGAGTGATAAAAGATTAATGAATAAAATCTACAGAGCGTAAATGATTTTAGTAGCAGAAGTCAATATAGATCAAGGCTGACTTACGAAGATCGACTAAAATGAGTATTAGCTGCCGGAAACGTCAAAGTTACTCGTATACCTAGGCGATAATGTGTGAGGAGAGTGATGAAATTTGAGGAGGTGAAGGAAGTATGTAAGGACCGCAAAACTTGGCACCCCGTCCTCTCTGACTGCCCCGTTAGGGATACAGCGTGAAGATATGTATGTATGTATTATTTATGTATATGACTCAATGTTGTAGATATCAAGACTTGTCCAATTAACTCCAAGTTTCAACTCCTTAGATTCTGATCTGAGATTCTGCCTATGATATGAACGGCAGTTGTTTGTGGGTAAGTTAATTTTGAATTAGACTGTGTTAAACTCGTCTAACAGTTTTTCACAGAATTCTTGATAGGTTAGTTTGTAGGTTAAGTGATTCATGGGCGTTCTTTCGATTTCGAGTACCTACTGGTAATGTAAAATAATTGGGCACAGAAGATACTTTAAACATTGAAGAGGATAAAAAATTTGGCTTAAAGACGACATTATTTTATTTTGAAACATAATTAACTTTCGCTGTTTCACGTATCGTAAACAAAAACTTTGCTTATTTTTAACAGTATTTTTTAAGAAAAATTTATTATTATTCATATTTCTTTAACATTTCAGAGAGAGAGAGAGAGAGAGAGTAGAGAAAATTGGCTTTCAAAAATTCGTGCTATTAAATCTTGACATGCTGCAGGCCATATACAAATATTTGTGGTCAATCTTCAAATTACCTACAACATACTTAGATATCTGGTGAGCCTCCGACTACATATTAATATTTAATAGCATGAATTTTTGAAAGCTTATGTAAATTGTCTCTACTAGGCGCTCTCTGAGTATAAAAGTAAGTAGGTACCTAGTAAGTATGTGTTTTAAACATTCGATTACGAATACGTCTTGCTTACATTTTTTTTGTACTTCTTGCAGCAGTCAAGTTTTTTGTTTTTTTGTTTAACTTTTTTATTACGTAAGTCTCTTCAGTTCATGTAAAAACTTGTTTCCTGTTATATAAATTTCATACAAAAATAATTCGTGGTAACGACAGGCGTGATATATACAAATATCAGGAATTGAGTTAGATATAGATGTTTTTGATACAGCATACAGTAAAAATATAAAAAAATGTAGCAAAATATGTACGTAAAGACGATTATGTTCATTGCTAAACAAAATAACATGATTTTATAAAAAAATACATATGTTTTATTGGGGGAGTCGTTATAAACGTGTACATGAAATCAACTTTTCTACAGTTTCAATTAAATAGATTTTTTCTACGACTTCATATGCATAGTTTTAATATTTCTATAACGCATTGAGTAGTTTCCCAGTTTTCTAATATCTCCGTTTTATGCTTGCTTCATTTTAGATACAATACATATAATATACATAGCTAAGAAATATTCGATCTTATCATACGTTAAAGCCTTTCTAAACAAACAATTTACTAAATTTAAAAATGACATTGAAATCATGTATTAGAACTGATGTTATAGGCGGATAAACAGACGAATATTATACGTAACTTAATTTATAAACATATCCGATTTACTCAGAAATAGTTATACTGAATATTCAAGCAAACATTTTGGCTCTAGTACGTACATTATTATTATTAATTCACAGGCAATTTATGGCTGTATAATATACGTATATAATAATCTAACATGTAAAAACCGATGTTTGTTCGTATTTTATGGGCTGCCATACCGTTCATTCGATTGCGGTGTTTGGTATGGAGACAGCTTGAATCCTGAGGAAGGAATAACTATTTAAAAATAAAAAACGCGGACGAAGTTCATCAGCTAGTACAATATAATAATGTACCAGACTATAAACACCAATTATCCGATCTCAAACTAGGGTATTCCCTGTGCTATAAGAACCAGACGACGCCCTACTAGGGGCGTCTCCCAGGCAACCCAGATCTGAGACAATCTAGAAAACTACGTTTCCTTAATTAACCCTATTTATTTAATTAATCACAGTAATTCGAGTTTGTATTTTACATAATATTATACATTAATATGTAAAGGTAGCAAGTTAGTAGAGTTTAGCCTGTAGCTGTAGAGACGAATCTCAACAATTATTGAGTTCCGTTCGTGATCTGATTGAAACTGTTCCGTATCGATCTCGCTATCAAACTTTTATTGTATTTATGTGTAATACGTAAATAGTTTTTCAAATACTAAAGTTACGAAAGCTATGTATTCAACCATCTAGATCTATGGTATATAACTATGTTACTTAACTTGTGTATAATATTTACGTTATACGTAAATATTATACATAATATGACGTTAAATACCATAGATCTAGATGTAGAATACATAGCTTTCGTAACTTTTCATATTACATAATTGCGTATCTATTCTCAGAACGAAACAGCTGGTTCATACTTTTGGGACTTAGATTTACTGAGTGAATCCGTCTGGAATAAAATATGTAACACAGGTACCTAATAGTCCGTTATTTTCTAATCAGTAATGATATGACTATGAATTCTAAAATTTAATTTTTCATTTTATTTCTTAAAAAGAATTATCCTTTGTTATTGGATAAACTCGCGAACATTTTATGCCTATGAAAGATGTCTTGACATGTCCTTTTCATAACTTAAAAGTGAATGGTCTAACAGGCGATTTAATTTGCACAAAAAAGAATACGATTCGATAATTTTCGTTGCAGTTTTTTAATAATATTTGCCATTGGTTTAACAGGTGGTTATCAAGTTTCTCAATTCTGAAAATGAGAATTTCATTTCATTGAGAATAACGCTATTTGCTTCATTTCAAATTCAATTTGAAGTAGGAACGCAAATATTAACTATTTCTCCCCGGTGGATATTATTATATTATTGAAATCTTCATACTAACTAGGCATATATACATATTACTTGTGTGGATGTTAAAACATCTGTAACTACAAATTGAAAAATTAAAAAATATTTCTCTTCTATTCTATCTAATATTCTTTCAGATGATATAAATCATCGAGCTGGTAATCTTAGCCTAAGCATTTCTTAGTAAACTGTATTCGTGGTATTAGAACTCCCATACAAAATGCTGTTCCATATTTTAACTCCTTAGAGAACGATTATCCAAAAACGCTGAAAAACATTTTACTTCATTTCCAACCAATAGACTAAATACCGATTTTCATGGTATTAATTACAGAAACCGGATTTCCCAAACAAACTTTCAACCCCTAAATTCTGAGTCCCTTTTTTTAATTGCTTACCGAATAGTCAAATAACAATTTTCATGGATTTCTCTTCAAAAATAACAGATATTCATGTATACACAGCTCCTATTTAATCTCTTAAGGGTTGAATTCCCAGAAATCCAGAATTATATAAGGGATATTTGTACAAAGTTTAAAGATTCTGGACCTAGCTAGCAGTTTGAGCTGCTGCAACGTGGCTTGCTCAGGCCGGTAGAGTGAGGTGTGTGTTGAGTAATTGATGATGTTATTATTACTGTCACCTGGAGAGTGGTGTACCTAATTTGTTTAAGGGCGCCTAGTACACCTCTGCAATCGACATCTAATGGGATATTTATAGAAAGTTAATTAATTACACATCAGAAAAACATCACACAAAGAAAACATTTATTTCTTCTAACTTAATCTCTATGGTGGATACAATCAGTTCACTATGTATTTATTATTAAAAGTTAGTAACAATTTAAAAAGATTAAATGCTATGGTTAAACAACATTATCCTGTTTATTATTATATATGTATGTAACCTATGATCTAACAGCACTTAGATATTAATTAGTTTACAGAATAATTCATTAGTATTAAAGTTTTACAAGTATTGAGCTCAGATATTACTTGTTATAGTTACAACAACATAATTTATTTATGTTATCTTAAATTAAAGAGAAGTATACCTAGCTATAAAGACTTAGACACCCTTTCCTTGTTTATGTACTGCATTTAAATTCTTAGTGTTACAGATACATAAACCCAAGTACATTTTACCTTATTATCCAGTATTTTATTTCGCAGACAAAAATATTTATTAGATACACAATACCTTTATGTGGAGCTAATATCTAACAGAGAATCATTTATTAGTTACAAGCAGAGTGTTATCAGTTTTATCACTGATCAATCTTAAGAAGGAGGTGGTCATCCACCAACTGCACCTACTCCTCAGTCTTCCCCTTTGTCGAACATCTACTAGCATCACAGCACCCACATGCCCCGGCCCTCAAAGATTCCCCTTTAATAGGAACTGCGGCCTGGCCACGCGATATAGCACCCAAGTGAAGAAGACTTAGACTTCTTGATAGTCAGAGTAGTGCACCAAACCATTCTAAGAACTATTTTGATTAGTTCATACTGAAGTTTAGATGAATGTTGAATAGATTTTACTACTATTCCTAAGTATTCATTACATATAGGGACAGGAGGTCCACCTGGTTTCTATAGGTGTCCTTTGAACTCTGTAACAAGCACATGTAGACATTAGGATCCTATTCCCTAGTCCTATCATCATTGCTTGCCCTTGTCTACAGCTACAGTACTCACCATGGGATCCACCATGAGATTACCTCAACTACTTTAACATATTATTAACTAACTCATTTATTCTAATTGGGGTTGCTACTCCCAAACAAATACAGCTAAGACTATCCTAGGCGACATGTGGCCTAACTTTAAGTTTCTTCATGAGACTTTGTTGAGGCAGCTTGTCCCGCAGCAGAGAGAAAAGAAAAAGGAAGCTATCGGATACGAGACGCTTTTTATACCCACGACGAAGGTCACCTATGCTCCTACTCCTGGAACAACTAGTGTAGAGACAGTGGTCGACAAACCCTATCTGAAATTACACCTACCTAGCGAGTCGATAAAATTCATTAATTTTTCTAAGTGTATGACGTTTATGTCAACTATAGTTTTAGTATTATTCGTTCGTACTAATAAGTTTATGAACTAGAGACCTAATATTTCATCAATTTAGAGCTTATTCTGTCTAACAACAAAGGCTACATATTTAGAGTCTATCGATATGTTTATCGAACATATCTTTACTACCATACTTCTAAGTATAGATAATCTAGACCAACGGTACATTTGTTATCGAAGCCGTGTGCGTGTTCTAGAATGTTGCAGAAAGTTCTATTTACAAACGAATTATTAACAATAACATTACTAAAGGAGGTCTAGATAATTAGTAGGTTATTATTTTTACATTAATAATACTCAATACTCAAAGATACTATATTTATGACAAATTTATTCCTGCTGAAAGACTTACGGTCAATGCTTCAAACGTGATTTAAGAAAGCTCAACGGTCTACGTTGTCCATGCCCGTCTGTCATAGTGAATGCCGTTTGCAAACAATTAGGCTAACCAAGGAATGCTTTATTTTTCTAGATAACAGAAGTTAAAAGTTAATTTATCTTTTAAGTAATTACGTGCCTCTATAAATATTATAAGTTATTGTTCTCCACGTCGATGGAGACTCAATATGACTGCTACACTGCGTGTTCCTGTTTCATTTGTCAGTTTCTTCTTTTACATATATTACAGAAAAAATTATTAAATAGCGATTACATATGTAAACAATAGCTTATCATTATATACAGGTCTGCGATCTGGGAACGGACCACTTTCTGGTGATAACCAGAATAAGGGGTCTGTTTGCAGCATAGCGACATCGCGTAGTGTCCAAACCTGCAGCGGATTGTCGCATTAAAAGCTGGAAACAGCAGGATACGACAACCAGGAATGAATATGAAAGGGTATTATCCGGTAAGCTTGATGATAGATTGAAAGTGATGAGCGAGGGTGTTAAAGAATGTTGGCAGAACCTTAGGGATAGTATGATCGAGGCTGCGAAAGAAGTGTGTGAAACGAATAAGATTCGGAACGGCAAAAAGCGTGATGTGTGGTGGGAATATGAGTTGAAAGAGTCTGCGTATAAGAAGAAGAAGCATGGCGAGACTACCTTGCTACTAATGACTGTGGTGTGAAGAATTTGATGAAAGACAGATGTAAGTTGCAGAAATCAGAGACCGAAGCACTAGTGAAAGAGAAGCGTGAAAGGTGTACGGTGTTAGACGAGAACAAGATATCGGACAACTTCGAGGAAAATTCTAAATTATTTTGGAAAGAAGTAGGTAAGTACCGAAGTAGTCCGGCACCTTGCAATGAATAAAGTGCGTTCGAAAGAAAACAACCTGCTGACAAATAAAAAAGATGTTCTGCAGCGATGGAGTGAATACTACGGAGAACTGTATGAGAGTGGCGACTCCGTCTCTCGGTTACTGAAAGCGGTTCTAATGAATTGCCACACTCGGGTCAGGGACTGGAGGATGCCATTAGTATAAAAGAGATTGAGAAAGTGATAAGAAGTTTGAAATGTGGAAAGGCTGCGGGAATTGATGAGATGACCAAGTATGGTGGTCCTAGGGTCTGAGATACCTTCTGTGCACTCTGCAACTTTTGTTGGCAGAAAGGGGAGGTTCCAGAGGACTGACGTATATAGTATAGTACCTCTATATAAAGGGAAAGGTTCCTATCTAGACTGTGCGTGCTATAGGGCCATCGGCTTGGTCAGCTTAGCGAGTAATTTCTATACTGACTGTCTATACTACTGTATTGACTGAATGTATGAAAGGCGTTTCAGAAAGATATTTGTTTGATGCGCAAGGTGGTTTTAGGAACGGTAGAGGTCGTATGGATAAGATTTTCTCGCTTTGCGTTATCGTGGGGAAGTTATTGGCTATAGATCACAAAGTTTTCTGCGCTTTCCTGGACCTAAAAAAAACATTCGGTAGAGTAGTGCGAAAGAAATTAATCCTGAATAATCCTTCTATAATTTTCAGTCTTAAATTAAAACACAACTGCCTCAATTTTGAAGAAAATATCACTTTTTTTGTGCTTTATGTACTTAAAATTACAAAATTAAATCGCCCATATTTACAATACTGAAAAAAAATGCACCAATTACTTTAAATAATGGCGTATTTAGTCGAGATGCCAAGATGGTAAGATTGCTAGATTATTTCTAAAATAAGGAAAAAAAAATTCTCTCCCGTAGAAGTTTCTGAGATTGAGTTGTGAATTGTGGCGCTCGTTCCCGGCGCGCTGTCGAGTGGCTTCATCTATGGAACTTGTTGGAGCCGGGCAAAGGGCCAACTCTGGCAAGTTTTAGAGTCGGACGGAGACGGGATGAAGATCAGGGGTGATGAGGGACAGGGGTGTCCTTACCTCCCTCTCCCCCAGCATCCTCGCAGTGTCACTACAACGCTGACCACAAACGAACGTTTAGAGTCCCCATTCGGGCTTCGATCCTCTTTATAGTCCGCATTGCCACCGCCCCGGCGCGAGCGTTGCCGTCATTGAGAGGGGTCGGCGTTTTTCCACTCAGCATCTTTCTTCTGGTTCATTACGGCCTTACAGAAGGAGAACAAAATACAGCACCTCCAAGTATATCCGCTACTACTGCTAACAGCAACAAATCTTGCTCAATCTGGCAGACCAGGACTTGGAACTCAGAGGCCCGCTCTATGTAGCCATATCCTAATCTAACCCTAATGTTGGGAGGGTGGAACTTTTGAATAAACTTCAATCGTTCCAGGACGAAACATCGAATTTCCCATTTTCTCGTGAAGGCGTATAACCACAAAAAAATAAGTCTTCAGCGATCGGTTGCTACTTCTAATCTATACTGACCAACTAATTTTTTCACGAAAGAGGTTCCAGTTTTTATAATATATAAAATACAAAGCTGGCTTGCGATACAACTTTATATCTACGCAAATTAATCTTTATTTACATTTATTTATAGTTACTTCGTCGTTAAAATTACTTTTAAATTGTAGTAAAATTATTCGCTATCGAAAGATTCGAGAAAGAGTAACGTAAATTCTATTACTTAAGAAAATTTTAGGAAATAAATGCCTTACGGACATGGGTGCCATTTATTCTATGCATTGTAATATTAATGTGATAAAATGGATTGCATACTGAACATTAATACATATCTTGACGCGATTTTCCTTGTAGGGCATCCAGGTCCAACAAAAGCACACCTCGACACTAGTTACAGAATTAAATATTCGAGCTAATAGCTGGTATAGCGGAATCAAATAGTGACGATTTGTCAGCTCGTGATCAAGTTCCGTTAATCAAGTCCGCCAAGAGAGAAATCTTCTTATCGACTGCTACGACTTCTATATCTACATTACATTTCTAAGTATACATTTTTCTTTCTCTCACAGAAAGATTTACAGTTTCTTTATTTGAGGATAGAAGACATGAAGATTACAGTTGAGTTGTGGGTAGTTGTCGCGAACAAATATAAAATTTTTTGCCCTGTTTTAAATATTTCATTAGATTTTAAATAACATTTATATTTTGCTGTCCATGACTTAATGGTAGTATAAACTACTCACCTGCCAAGTGTTATTTCCTCTCTACATAACAAATTACTACGCTAATGAAGCCTCTTAAGCAATCACTTTCTGAAATGATGGTACTGTTCAATACGCGGATGAACAACTTTGAAGCTGAGCTGCAGAAGGCACCTTCGGCTGGGATCACTGGTGGCGCAAACTTGGCTGCTGAGTTTGCCGGTTTCAAGGTGTTCATTGTTGAATCTTTGACTACACTCCAAAGTCAATTGGAGTTACTCGCTCACAGTGTGGATCGTCTGGAGATGCAAGGTCGCAGAAAGATAATACTGCTTCATGGTATTCCCGAAGTTAAGTCCGAAGACATCCTTAGTGTTGTGGTTGGTGTAGTAAAGGACAACTTCGGAGATGATAGCTTCACGGCTACTGACATCAAGAGGTGCCATAGGATGGGCCGTATTTAGACTCCAGACAAGCCTAGGCCTATTCTGGTTAAGTTCGAACGGATGGCAGTGCGGGATAAGTTGTGGTTTTCGAAAACTAGGCTTAAAGGTTCTGGTATAACGTTGTCTGAATTTCTGACTAGATCTCGCCACGAGGCTTTTATGGCGACTAGGGAACGACTCGGTGTGAATAAATGTTGGACCAAAGAAGGCCTTGTGTATATCCTTAAGCCAGACGGTTCCCGTCATCGGATCACTACTACTGCTGACCTGGAGAAGATCGAGGTGACAACTAAGGTAGCTGCCGCTCCTAAGCCCTATGCGAAGACTAGGCGACAGATTGCTGTAAGAAAATGAAGCTACGTCATGTACTTACTTATTAGTTTGTATTCTTTTATATTTTTACTGACGAGTTAATTTTTATCAAATGCTCAACAACAGTTTGCGGGTATACAAATTATTGTTAATGTGGTGTTGTTTGACACTTAACACCTAATGGATGACGGTATGTCATTGTTACATTTATTTTTGTTTTTTTTTTGTCAATTTATTTATCCTATTTGGTGAAGGCAAAGGTCAGTGTGACTATACAGCCTAGTGTTAAGTAACATTATACATGTTGTCATTGTTGTGCACTTTACTGGTTGATTTTTTTTTAATTTAAATAATTTTTGTGCACTGGATACTTGTGCTTGGTTGCCGATTGAACCTGTATTTGTTGAGAACTGCAACTATTCTATTTATATTCGTTACGTATTTGTTTTATGTTTTTTAACATAATAGTGGTTCTTTTATTCAACTGGCGTGGCGGGTGGACAGTGTTATAAATTAGTATTATTCTGTTCATTTTTAAATTACATTTGTTAATCAGTATTTTTTTATATTTATTGTGTTACATTTTTTTGTAGGTATACGTATATAATTATTTCATTATTTATTATACATTCCCTAAAACAGATATTTTTAATTACTATTGATACTAATTGTAAAAAATATGTTAAGTGACATTTGTGACACCAGTGATGCAGATAGATGGTTTTGTATCATCTGACAACTGTAGTGCAGACAGTTTTATTAGTATACCCACATTGGCTGACACACTTAACTTTCGGTTCTCCGATGTTCCCCAGAATTTCAACGTTGTTCACATAAACGCCCAAAGTATTCCGGCTCATTATACTGACATGTTAGCTAATCTCGACTGTAAGAATATTCATGCTATTCTTGTCTCCGAATCTTGGCTTAAGCCCTGTCTTCCTTCCACTTCCTACTCTTTACCTGGTTATCAGCTGATTAGAAATGATCGTTCTGCTGATAGGGGTGGTGGTGGTGCCATATATCTTCGTTCTTATATACCTTTCTCTGTCGTTGATATGTCTCCCCAGCCGCCACCGTCAAATGCAGGTGAGCATCTCTTTTTAGAGATTATTCTTAATCATACCAAAATCTTACTTGGTGTGTATTACTCTCCTTCTTCTAGCATTGATTTTCTTCCCTCTTTAGAAAATATTTTGCTAAATTTAACTCCTTCTTATGGTCATACTATTATCATGGGAGATTTTAATACTTGTTTACTTAAAAGAGATAATCGTTCGAATTCTCTATACTCAATGTTACAATCCACAAACTTATCTATTCTTCCTTTAAATGCAACCCATAATTTTCCAAACTGTTCTCCTTCACTTCTTGACTTAATGTTCGTTTCTTCTCCGGAGCATGTCTCAAGTCATGGACAATGTCCAGCTGATGCATTTTTTTTTACCACGACTTGATATTTCTCTCTTTTAAAATTCGCCCTCCTAAAGCTACGTCTAAAATTCTCTTGCAACGCATTTTGGTGCAATGGATCTTGATGGTCTTCGTGAAGATGCCGCAAACATTGACTGGACACCACTTATTGATGCTGATTCTGTCAACGACAAACTCGATTTTTTCTTAACCAGCCTAATAACATTTTATGATGTACATGCACCGATTAGAGCAGTTAAAATCAAACACTCTCCATCTCCTTGGCTCACTGATCACATCAAAGCACTGATACATAAGAAAAATATCACTAAGTCGAAATATAAATCTAGGCCTACCCAACTTAACTGGGAGAAGTATGTGACCATTCGAAATCATACCAGGTATGTAGGAACGCTCAACGCCGATTTATTCATGATTCTGTTGAAAGTGCAGATCCAGCTAAAGTCTGGAAGTTCCTTAAATCAATGGGAGTGGGAAAAAAGCAACAGAACGTTCCTCCTATAAACTTAGATATTAATTCTTTAAATAATTATGTCACAACTTCGCCTGAGTTTGATAGGACAACTAAACTAAGTACACTGAATTCTCTTTCAAATCTTTCTACTCCCGATTTTTCATCATTTACGTTTAGTCATTTCACTGATTATGATGTTAAGAAGAGTATATTATCAATTACCTCTGATGCTGTTGGCGTGGATAGTGTTAGTAGAAAAATGATTTTACCTGTCCTCGATGAAGTTCTTCCTGTTATTAGCCATATTCTTAATCAATCCATTTCTAGTGGTACTTTTCCATCCGTATGGAAAGATGCACAGATTATTCCAATTCCTAAAAAACCTAACCCTACATCTTTTACTAAATATCGTCCCATTTCAATATTACCTTTCCTATCTAAAGTTCTGGAACGCCTAGTCTATAATCAATTAAATAATTTCCTTACCGTAAATAATTTGCTAAATCCATATGAATCTGGTTTTCGTTTCGGACACAGCACGACTACAGCATTAGTGAATATTGCAGACGATATTCGATCAGGAATGGAGAGTCGCAATCTCACTGTAGTCTCGCTCCTTGATTTTAGTAATGCATTCAATACAGTGGATTTTGATGTCCTCCTTAGTATATTACGTTCTATTAACATATCCCCTGACGCGATTGAATGGTTTCGTAGTTACCTGTTTGGACGCCGGCAGCGGGTCCTCATTGGAGATTCCCTCTCTTCCTGGAACGGTACTACTGCCGGTGTTCCGCAAGGAGGCGTTTTATCTCCGTTTCTCTTTGCTATATTTATTAACTCTATCTCTGACTGTTTACTCTCACCTTACCGCCTTTATGCAGATGATTTACAAATCTACTCCCAGGCTTCTATTAATGATTTGTCGCTAGCAATAAATAAAATAAATTTAGACCTTACGCATATTGGTAATTGGAGCAAATCTTTTGGATTGAGGGTAAATCCGGCTAAAACTCAAGGCATAGTCATTGGTAGTCCCAGATTAACCTCCAAAATCAACTGGTCACAACTTCCATCTGTTGTTTTTGACAACATAAATCTACCCTACAGTGACTGTGTAAAAAATTTAGGGATATACATGGACGCAAGTTTTACCTGGAGCGCCCAGTTGAATGAGGTTAGTCACCGAATGTTTGCTTCTGTTGGGTCGTTAAGAAGACTGCGTAATTTTCTTCCAATTGCTACCAAAATTGCGCTTGCTCAGTCTCTTCTTCTGCCTATACTGGATTATGCTGACGTATGTTACCTTGACCTTTCTGAAGATCAACTTAACAGACTTGAACGGCTTCAAAATTTTGCTATACGTTTCATATTTGGATTGCGTAAATATGATCACATATCCGCTTTTCGCACTCAACTCAAGTGGTTGCCGATTCGTCTTCGCCGGAATGCCCATATTCTTTTCTTACTTTATAACATCCTGTTTAATCCTACTGCCCCTCTGTACCTTAAAAAGCGTTTCAAGTTTCTTTCTGAAACTAATACTAGATTCTTGCGATCATCGGAAAATTTGGAATTGGAAATTCCTAAACATAGTACTACATTTTTGGCTAAATCTTTTACTGTGGAGGGTGCGCGTTTGTGGAATTCATTGCCAGTAACTATAAGACGTGCACAACATTTGGACTCCTTTAAACGACTGGTGAAAGAACATTACTTGTCAATGTGATTTTTTTTGCTATATGTATATTCATGTGCTGCATGTCAAATGCTGTCAAACATACTGTCTGTACCAATGACTAAGGAAACTAAAGGACATGGCATGTTGATCTATAGCAACATTTAGTTATATATATTCTAACGCATGACATTCAAACGTAGTGTTATCTCTTTTTGACTTACGGCTTCTTGCGTGTGTAAGAGAAAACAACACTACTTTTCTCAAAGAGTAACTTTTTTATGTGACATCATTGTAATGTCAAAACGTGCCGGTCTGCCATTTTTTGCGACACGCTGACAAGTACACGAAGGGTCAAAACATATCAATGAATTTAATATTTTTTAATGTTTCTGTGGTTTTGTGCTGGATATTGGAACTGTTTTCATAAAGGAGAAGCTAGCATATTGCCACGATAATTTCTAAGTGTAGTGTGTTAGGATGCGGCTCGAGGAAAAGCAATAATCAACGAAATCTATAATTGCACTGGTACGTAATAGAAATTCATTAATTTAGTCTGATGTCGTATATATTTCCATCGTACTGTGTTTCTTAGTTTACTGTATTATAGTCATGTATATTTTTAGTTATTAGCAGTTTTTATTCATATAATACAGTAAATTACTTCGTATCAATATTTGTTGTTATTGCAGTTAGGTCTGTCCATGTACCTATATTAAAAAGATATCGATAAATACAGGTATCATGTTTATATGTCGTAATTATCTCGTTTCAGATTACCATCATGAATTATTAGAGGAAAAGAGTGGCTTGACGTAATCGGAAAAGAAAATTGAAACCTCTCTGTAAAAATTACATACATGTATATGATATATATATACATATCTTCACGCGGTATCCCCAACGGGGTATTCATGATATATATTTATGTTATTTGTATTTGGAAGCAGCTTCTTTCAATAGAACATTAAGAAAATAATTTTACGGTATGATGCATTATCCTCGCAAAGATTATTGAGAATCAGAGAAAATATTTACAGTGGTAATTAATTACTTTTTAATTTCCTGACTATGTAAATCCTCTATTGAGAAAAAGTAACAGGAAAATATTAATTGTTTACAGAATGTGGCTGAACTTTGTTTAGATGTTTCTGAGAGAGAAAAATCTGCGCATAGTTCTAAATATCTGCTTCGGAATGATGTGAATCAAGACCACGCCGAATTATTTTTGCGACCAATAAGAGCTTGTAGTGGTTTTACTAATAACCCAGATGCGGTACAATTTAAAGAATCTTTTAAAAAACTTAAAGAGCAGAATTAAGAGACGAAGGTGTCAGAAACTATTTTATTCTTTTCTTGACGTACAAAAAACTACAGCGACATGATGAGTACAATGACCGCTTAAATTCAAATCTCAGTATTCAAGTTTCATCCAGAAATTATTTAATAAAAATTGTGCTATTTAGTTAGCTATATTTATTTATTTTGTGAATATGTTATTTAAAACTTAATGTACTTAATATAATTATTATTTTACCAACAATAATATTAACAAACAGTTCTATTTTTCAAACTCAGTAAAAATATGTTATTATAGTACATTAGATATGACTAGTCTATCATTTGTCACCCTTGTAGTGCCTAGCAATTTACCATCTTAACTTTTAAAAGATTTATTACAAAGACCGGTATGTTGTGGATTTTCTACGCTAGATAATATAATAAACTATAATATTACCTACTTATTTCTTCACAATGTAATGAAATAAAATTTATTTGTTCGTTTGTACGGGGTATCCTCTGGAAGTACTTAACTGAATTTGAGAATTCTTCGACTAATAGAAGTCCACAGTGCTCTATTCCTAATTGAAATGTTATTCCCAATTACTGTGTGATAAGGCCACTAATTTTTAGCAAAATTAATTATTCTAGTATTTAGTTCATCAAAGTGCTACAGTACGCTATGGCTATAGATTTAGTCGAACCGTATGTATGTTTCTCATAGCACTTATTTTAATTTCACTATCACCTTAAGAAGAAGTAACGTTATGCATCTAAAGAAAAGAAAAGCATTAAAAGGACTGTGCTGTTCTTCAACTACTGTGACCTATGTTCATTGATCTTCAACATGTATCAAAGCGCTTTATAAAAATGTGTGTTTCTTTTAAAAAGCAATTTTATTTCTGTAATAATCATGGACGTACTATTAAGTATTACAAAAAGAGATACCTAAGTAATTTGTTTGTATGTAGGGTTCATTTAAAGTTCCATACAAAAATGATCGAAGGACAGAAAGGGGCTATACTTGAAGGTGCCTGTTGATATCGTTGCTAATAACATCTTAAAATCGCCTTAAGCGCAGATTTTAATTATATGCCGACAGCATCGAAGTACGCTGACTGCTATTTTCAGTTTGAACAATATTTCAGTACTTTTGTATAAATCTATGACATAAAAAAAGCCCTCCCTTTTTCTGAAGATATCATACAAAATGATTGTTATTTCAATACTGATGCTGTAACAAAACTCATTTCAACAACTGAGTTAACGACATCTACATAGTAGATATTTGGGACATCACTAATTGGCAGCCATTTTTTGCGACATTCGAAGTTTAGGTGGCACGATTATTTCGTACTTGTTTCATGTCCTTTAGTTTCCTTAGTCATTGGTCTGTACAAACATACTGTCAAAGTGACTATATTAATTATTTATTTTACAAAAAGAAGTATAGTCATTATAAGTTGTAGTATTTTATGTGTTGTGTGTGTATTTATGTATGTAATGAATGCCTATTTATTTGTGTATATGTGTATATATTATATATAATGCTGTGTATATGTATAAGTGTGTCGTATATGTTTGCAGCAAATCCCACCTTTTCGGTTATTTCCGACTAATCTTTCCATCCCTAGGTTGTCTGGAAGAGATCGCTGTTGGCGATAAGACCGCCTGTTGTATTTTACTTTATATATATTGTATTAACTTTTATGTCTTTTGTATTATGTGCAATTAAGTATATTATTATTATTACATGAAGCGCCGCTATTAGGTACAGAAATTAATCTAAATTCTTTCTGCTAGAAGCCAATGCTGAAGTTATTACCAAGAAAACAAGAAGTATTGTAATATCGGTCCGACAAGTGTTTTCGTGTATATCACTTACTTTACTTTACCTACTTACTCAGAAGGGATCATCTAAAACCTAAAATAATTATAGTATTTCGCATTTTTTTCATACCTTTGTCATTAGAAAGTACATTTCCAACCATACAAATGAAAGACAGCTTTAATCTTTTGTCAAAGCTTCTTATATACTTCAGTAAAGTAGTGAGTTATAATAAATGTACTGGAAGAATGACCATTTATACTTTTACTTTTTATACATATTTGCCAAAAGTTTCTAATGTTATTTATGTTATGATTTGTTATTTAGCTTAACGAGCTAAATGTGAACGAGTGGCAATCTTGAAATATGTTAGTAAAGTTTTATTATCCTCCTTAAAATGGACCAAATACTTCTAAATGGTAGAAATGTTTTTTTTAAACTGGAAGAAATAGAATAAACATTATAAGTACACAAGAGTTCAATTTGAAAATGTGATAATAATAACTATCAATCAACATTTGTATCTAAATTCAACCGTGTCGTTAGCATTGAACGTACGCTCTTCGAATTCCGAACATCATTTGACTAAACGTTGATCAGGTGCAGTCAACTGTTTCTAAACATGCTATTACTCAATCAGCGATTAATTTCATTTTACCAGTCATGTTCAGTTCATGTTCATTAGCTAAGATTCTTGATCTTAAACGCTATAAATCACTTGCAATCATTAATTCAGTAACATGCTCGAATTTAAGTTAAACCGTTGTTTCCATAATCTTTTTACATACATACATATCCTCACAAACATACATAGATGTCCATATTAAGTAGTATTTTATATTTGTAAAAACGGTTTACTTTTCTTCTTTACTTAACGTACTGTTTTTGTTTTCGCCTACTTTATTCGACATAAATCTATGTAGTTGTATTATTTATGTATAAAAATAAACGAGCTATGTGAGTGCGTATCGTCTGCAGTAAAGGATAGGAATTAAAATTGCCATATAATGTGACACCCCTGAAATATTCCATCAAGGCGGAACCCGTCGATCTCGTAATATATATATGACCTATACGTCTAGAAAGTCTGGATCAAGTCTTAAACACGGATTGTCACATCACTGCTTCAGTGTGATCAATAACATCATTAGAAGTTGACAGTCAATAAAAAAAATGGTGCGTGATATTTTTCTCGTGAACAATTTAAGGATACCTGATTAATTAGTATTTTACCTAAATTACATGTACATTAGATTTTGTTTTTCTTAATCTTAGACTCGATTTCAATGTTTTTGTAGTGTTAATTATGAAGAAAAGCTTGAATTTTAAATGTTCAATAATTTTATTTTTTTCTTTTTTGGTATATGGTGTACAGGAGGATCTAGATAAAAACCAAATACAACGTGAGTATACCTGCTATTTATACTATAACATGACTTTTCGAAATTGAAATGTTTTAATAATTTATTTCATTGATGGTTATGTCAAAATTTATTAAGTATAAAAAGAAAATAAATAACACAACCGACTTTTGATTTTAAAATAAAATGTTGTTATCTTTATTATATAATTTTTTTAAACAAGTACATTTTTATTCGCAGTTCTCAAAAACGCCTTTGACGCGTTCGATCACGAGAAAAAAGGTGTTATTAGCACAGACATGATCGGCACAATATTAGAAATGTTGGGTCACGAATTAGATGAAGATACTTTAAAAGAAATAGTCACTGAAGTCGACCACGACGGTACGTAGTTTATTTCTATATTTTTTTATCAAATATAGGCAAAGTATTTCCACTGAAATCAATATTAAGCATGTTTTCTTAATACGAGTAAGGAATATCATGAAATGTTATTTTTATGTTAGAGAAATGATACTTCGTTGAATCTTTTGCTGTTTCGGATGTTTACGCAAGTTTATTTCAAATTGGAACCTCAGTTTACTTTATTTTAAAGCAGACGTGATTTATATCAAAAGTAGCAACCATAAGGCGTGCGTTATCAAGCAGTTTCACCACTATGTATTTACGCTATGCTGGAACCTTTGAAAGCGCTTTTATATCAAAGAATATTAAAACATACTTTTATCTTCTTTTTTCTGTTTCTTTGGTTCCAAAATAATGAATTTTACATATTTAACTGAAATTATCTTTAACCTAGATTTTCAAATTCAAATTCAAATAATTTATTTGCATAAATATGTGATTGTTATATGATATTTATTTTTGTACACATATTCACTATTCACACATTTAAAAGAATGCACCATTTACGGTACTTATTAAAGGGATGCACTTAACGGCACTTCAAAATTGGCGAAAATATAGACAAAATTGCTATGAATTGCTAATAAAAATATAATATCATAGAATAAAATGTTACTCCTTTATTAAATCGATATTAGATTTAAAAAATTTTAAGACACTATAAAATAATTATTGCCAATAAAAAAATAAGCAATCATTTAAAATAATAGATTGTGCTATGTAAAATAACATTTTCTATAAACAAAATCAATAAACTTGACAAGTAGTTATCCTGACAAGGCGGCATATCCGGCGCAGTGAATGGAGTTAGAGGAATATTATATTCCTTGATGGAGTTGGTGCTTTGCGCAACGTCTCTTCCTAACTCCTGAAAATAACTCGGAAATTCACCTACTAGTATATATAAGATTGCTATGTATACATACACCAACACCAAAAGATGAAAAGAGATGGAGTTTACAGAGATGTATCGAGATTATATTTCTAGACTTCAACCATCTCTTTAGAGTGCAACCTTCTGTTTCAATACTGCCCCTGGAAATAACTCGGAAATACACCTAGTTGTTTATATAAGATTGCTATATATAGATATAGCAACAGCAAAAGATGAAAAGAGATGGAGTATTGTAGAGATGTTTCGAGATTAAATTTCTCGATTTCAACTATCTCTTTAGTGCGGACTGCTGTTTCAATACTGCACTAGGAAATAAGTCAGAAATATACCACATCTATATATAGCAATGTTATATACACAAATATATATCATTGATATATAAAAATATACCAACAGCAAAAGATGAAAAGAGATGGAGGATTATAGAAATGTTTTGAGATTAGATTTTTCGACTTAAACTATCTCTTTAGAGTGCGGACTCCCTTTTCAATACTGCTCCACGTATAAAGCGGATTCCGATCTGGCTACCCTAACCAAAAAAAGTGAAATAAATATATCGTCATGTTTGTACAAAGTTACAAAAAAAAAATTTTCAAAATTTTACCCAATATGCAATAATCTAAATCTTAGCCTGCATTTGTCCTCACGATTTCCTCCCAAGCATTCATTATCACCATTACAACACATTAAAGTATCAGTGATTGAAGTTGTAACCAAAATTTTATGTTGAGAACTTAATTTTGGAGTTTACCATTTTTTAACAGCAAAGACCATTAATTTTAAAGCAGACGTGATTTATATCAAAAGTAGCAAATTTATAGAGAAAACCGTCAATTTTAAATATTGAGATTTGTAGATAAAATTACTAATTCTATAGCTCCATTATACATATCCCCTTATTAAATATAATAATTAATCCCTAGTGTGAGTGCTTTTTGTTTTCATTCGAAAAAGGAAATAGTATTGAAACGTATGTAGTACCTACATATTTTTTCAGGGACTGGTAAATTGGAGTTCAAAGACTTCTGCACGTTAGCTGCTAATTTTCTAACAGAAGATGAAGATGACGAAGCTATGGTTGCGGAGTTGAAAGAAGCTTTCCGATTATATGATAAAGAAGGTAAAATATCTCTTTGAAATAGAACTTTTGTCTGCTTATTAATGAACAACATAAAGCTAGAAAAAAACGCAAACCTTAGGCTCTTTACCAATATTAGTTTCATTGCACGATTACGATAGTGTTAAAAGGATAGTAATGTATACCACATGAAGTGTAGGTATAATATCGAACCGGCGGCGCAGGCACTCAAAATACTACTTAAAATAAAGATTAAACAGGCTAGATATGGCATGCATGCTAAAACATTATGTAACCACTCAAAAAATGGATCAGGTAACACAGAGAAATAACTCTTAACGAAACCACCTACCTACTGAGTGAGAGACAAAAGAGATAGAATGAAGCAATAAACTACAGTAAGAATGGGACAACCCCTTGTTATTCGTATAGTTATGGGTTGTTTCTATTCGACTTGGCGCCGCTCTGTATCACATTGAGAGCTTTTTTCTGAAAGTTGCGGGGTCCAGTTGCGAGGTGTTCTTACCTTTTTTAAACTTTTTTTTTTGATACTATTTAAAACTATTTTTTGTTAATATTGATAACTTGTAATATGAATCTTATCTGTCTATCTCATTAAAAATATAGCGTGAAATTATGTACGGGGTAAAATACAGGGTAAAGCTCAACCGATTTCAGCAAATAACAGGTAACACAGGTAGTTAGATTCATGATATATAACCAGATGATGTGCCGTCAGCGGTAGTCCAATATAGCGGAACTAACTCTGGTAGATATGATAGCATAAGTGATATGAAGCGAATTTTGCCAGATGTTTGAACCAACTTAATAATCCTTATTGGTTCTCAGATGAATATACTCGTATTTGATGTATGTAGGTAGTTTCTAATTGGTTTCCCGAAGATACTGTAGGACTTAGTCGTGATAAGAGGATATTATTTTTTACGTTAATCTAAGGTTTTTAACCTTATACTTACATATGTATATTTTTATACCGGTGTCATATTACTCACGGGAGATCCACCAGTTAGTTACGCGCTATTGCGCTATTACCGACGATATGTCCATTTATGTTCTCAATATTGTATGTATCGCCTTTTACGCTTTTTTATAAGCCCTTTCATTCCATTTTTCTTGTTTCTTGTTGTTAGTTTTTTTTTTTGTAATTAAGTGTACGTCTTCTACATAGACGCTAATCTGGGAAATGAAAATATCTTGTATATAAGTGCTTATCTTCGGGCATAAGACGTGAAAATCGACCAAAAAAAAGTCGGCCTGCCTCCACTTTGCTATCTATAACTCAAGTCATTTAAAAACGGTTGCATCAAGATATTAAGCTCTGCCACTCCCAATGGAAAATGTATATAATTAAATTTATTGCATTGATATCCACACATAAGCAATTAAAAATTTAAAAACACATGAAGGTGGTACAGGATTTCGATGATTAACACTAATATTTATTATGAAAACGAGAATCATGCCGTTATAAAATAACTACATACGAAATTAACGTTACCTAAGGGATACATCAGAGGTTTCAGAACGAATCGATTCAATTTAGTAAATGAAATACGATTTGTCCCAAGAGTGAATGTGCCCTAGTTCTGAGAGGAAGCGACCACCTGTCACGTTGCGATGAGAATAGATTGTTTAGAAATAGGTTTCATAACAACCTAATAATGCCTCTGTCTAGAGTCTATCTAGTACCTTAAAGGACGGGTTACCCATATATATCTATGTTATAAGTTGTGCTATATTTATAGACTAGGTGTGACCCGCGGTCTCACTCCTGTTAAATTTTTAAAATGCGTGTTTGGGCATATACCCATAAACGCAAATAACCATATGAGCTTAAGAAAAAGCCTTTATTTTGAAGACTTCATTTTAATTATTCTTATAAATAGATTAAAGAATGTTTCTCAACAAAATAACAATACATTTCTAATTTAACAGCCTATATAATAAGCCTATGCCCAGTATTGAAATTCTATATATTTTATATTCTTCACAAATAAGATGTAAATGAGCATAATCACCAATTAGTTATCAAGTAGAACTAAAGCCTCTTATTTGGCATAACATTATCGTCATATAGCAAAATAAATACTCGGCATCAAATTATCAATGTATTCATATTATATGGAATGTTCCCTTACTTTTTGGTAAAGCGTTTTAAATTATACATATAGCAGCATTCGTAAATACTTGGTATGTAACCCTTGTAGGGTTCAATTATGGGAGATGATCGCGCATTAAGTGTGTATTTTAATGATTTAAAAGCTTTGTAATTCATATATGCATTTTCAGGCAACGGATACATAACAACGGAAGTCCTTAAAGAAATCTTTAGAGAACTAGACAACACTATCTCAGCCGAAGACTTAGACACTATGATTGAAGAAATTGACTCCGACGGATCAGGAACTGTTGACTTTGAAGGTGTCTATATTACGTTTTTATTAGACGTAGAATTTTTTTTATGCATAATTTTACATAAAACAAGATATTAACAACTTGCGTTGAAGATATATCTGATAATACTTTTTAATACTGACTATACCTTTTAATTAATAGTGTAAATCTACTAATACCTATTTATTTGAGGGATGTTTACTCGAATATGAAGCATATCTTCAGTTTGTATAGTATTTGTATAAAAGAAAAAACTGACAGACATATCAACATACAGCCGAAATCGCTATTTATATGGATCTAGTAATTTGACAATTCGGCTCCGAAGAACCTTATATAATATAGGCAAACAATAGGGAGTGATTATAGGAGTATCGAGGCGTTGAAAACGATTCCGAAAGTATTAAAAAAAATTATCATAGATTACAGTGAGCGAAGTCGCAGGAAACAATTGGTTTCAACAGTTGGTTGGTTCAATCAGCTAAGAATTATGATTGCGCAGTTATAATTCTGAATTCATATCGCAAAATGGAAAAACGTATAGCTATCATAGACGTTTATGTATTTCTCCTTCTTAATTCTCCAGCTATGTTTAGGCTTTTATTCGGTGAAAATATTTTCCCGAAATGAAAAGCAATTCCATGTTCGCGTAATATAGAAATTGATACTTATTTTTAAAATTTTAAATTTTTTACTTATAATGTTTCTTTAAAGATAGATACGTTCTGGTTTTTTTTTTGCTTGTTCACTGTAATTTCTTCTTTCAGAATTCCTCGAAGTCATGACGGGCGAATAAACCAACTTGTAATGAGTGCCTAAAATGTGATACTATGAAAATGTGATGTAATAATTAAACATTAGTTATTAAGACAGCGACCAAAATTCTTTTTCAAGGCTTCGACATTTAGTGCTGGACTTGTGAAAACGTATTTTGAAGATATTCACTATTCAGAACTTACTACAAGTTCGATTTATGAGAAGAAATATTTTGTTACATAATTACACATTACGTAGATTTTATTTTTGTACGAAATAAAATAATATATGAATGATTGTTTGTTAATTTTATTACAATCTACTTATTAGTAAGTAAAATAATATTTCATTATATTTATCCACCGATTTATATATTTATCATGCTACGAATACTCGAAGAATATAAAAGAATATTTCTATACATAAGCGATGAGAGAAAGGGTATCATTTCTTTTTTCAAATAATAGGTAATGGACTCATTATAAATTAGTATAAATTATTTATTATGTCACTTATCTATTTCCAACAGCGTAAGCACAATAATTTTTGTACAATAATTTTTATTTGTCAGTTTAAACAAGTAGAACTTGTATTTGAAATAGCGCCCTCTAGTATTTCAATAATAATTTAAAATGACTACAACTTTGTCCATGCTTTATGATATTACACAGAATTTGTTTTAGATAGCAGCACCATCAATCAGGATATCATAAGAGGTAAATTATTAAATAATGAGCACAACATTGTTCTTATATTGTTCATATGAACCAAATATCTTTCAGACATCCACTTCTAACATTCTTTTATTCTTTTTTGTAATTAGAGCTCAAATGACAACAGTTATATTTCTTGTGAGGCTGAACTTAAGAGCCCTTTTTTTCGTCCAAAATAGTGATATTTTGACGCTCTAATTTTCAGAAACCTTTATTTTTTTTTAATATTCTGCTGAAAGTTTGTAATAGCTCCATTTCTATGATTGAATATTGGTTTTAGATATTTTTATATTTATTTTATAATATCTTACAATAACCATTCTACGAAGTCAGTTTACAAGGAAAATTCTTAGACGCGCTGCTTTGACGTCCTAATTAACATTGTTTCAACGAGTTCTAACAATTTCTAAAATTATTCTGAGATCAAATACCTACATATTTTTATTGAGTTTTGATGTCGTGAAAATGTCATAAATTTCTTCATTTATAGAGAAAATTAAAAAGGCCTATTTCCAGGATAAAGTGTTGTGATTAAACGTCGATTTAGTTCCGAAATAAGCAATGTAAAAAAAACCATATTAAATGAAATTTCATTTAATGTGCAATATAACAAAAACATTATTTTAAATTAATCAGTGCAATAAATATAATAAACATAATAAAATCAGTATAAAATACGCATTGTTTACGCGTGGATGGGACGCGTGGAGTGCTTGTGGACGTAGGACCCGTACAAGTATGCGCTCTTCATAACGAGCGATCGTAAGCGAGAACATTAAATAGCGACTCATATATCCCGACTAACTTATTTTAGACCGGCAGCTAGGTGCAGATTTTTTCGATCAATCGAATCACGTGTGCCCTTCAGGATTTTCGTCATTTAGTAGGTGTAGATTAACGACGCGGGTGTGCGAGATCGTGATCGCGGGACATGCCTCGTACAATTGAGTTTCAAATTGATAAAAAAAAAATCAATTTTTAATCAATTGAATCACGTATGCCATGCACGTTTAATGATGATTTGTAAAAAAAAAATCCAGCGGAAAACCATCGGCATACGTGTAGGGCGGGTCTTTTGGGCTAAGATCGTCGCTTACATTTGAAAAAAAAAAAAATACTTTTTATTAATCGAATCACGTATGCCATGTGTACCAAATAATCATTTTGATGACAAAATTCAGCAGAAAACCCTCGGCATACGTGTAGCGCGGGTCTCGAGGATTAGTGCCCACTACTACATTTGTAATTTTTTTTTTCTTTTTTAATCAATCAAATCATGTATGCCTTGTAAACACTCAGTTATTCTTTGTAAAATGATTTATATATTTCAACGGCATACCTATTAACGAGGTCTAAAGTGGCGGCATACGTTAAAAAACACGTCAAAAATAGGGGTCATGTCTTGCCCATCGAATCACGTATGCCCTTCGACATTTCACCTTATAATCATGCAATTGTTCCAAGTTTCAAGGAGCATACAAATCGTGCTGGGCAATAATCGTATAAAATTCGAATAAATGCTTACGACTAAATACGATGTATTAAAAAATTCGATATTATTTTTTATCAATGTAATCACGTATGCCCTTTGAAATTTAAACGTATAATCATACAATTATTTTAAAATTCAAGAGGCATACGAATTTAGAGGAACAATTGTATAAAAAAAAGTAGTATACCACATGTGATTTACAGAAAATGAAAATTTTGTCTATTGTGATCCGGTATTGAATTCTCTGTTCTACGAGTCTATTATGACTTTCTGATTTCCTGCATTTTTCTTAGGCATGTAAACATTGTTTTAATTATAATCACTAGTAGTAACGTTAAATAAGTTCTAAAGTAATGCTAGCTTACAAGAAATATTGCAAGCCGGGTATCAAGATAATATCTATTGCATTTATAACAATCTACACATATAAATATAATAGAATTGTTTGTCTATAATTTTGAAATAAAGGCTTTTTCTTAAGCTTATATGGTTATTTGCGCGTTAACCAAACCCAAACACAGGGTTTTAAAATTTTTGACGGTCCGTTTATTTAGCCTAATCTTTAAACGTAACATTTACTGGAAAATAGAGAATTTTTCAATAATAATCTGAGCTTCTATGCAAAAATTGAAAAAAATTACAAGGAAACTATAAGTTGATCCGCACCTGTTAATTAAAGATATATGAAAAAGATAACCGTCCGTTTATATAGTCTAATATTTAAACGTGACATTTACTGGAAAATAGAGAATTTTTCAATAATAATCTGAGCTTCTATGCAAAAATTGAAAAAAAGTACAAGGAAACTATAAGTTGATCCGCACCTGTTAATTAAAGATATATGAAAAAGATAACCCTAAAGGTACGCATAACACTAATGGAAACCAAAACATATTTTTTAGAATTTTTGTCTGTCTGTCTGTCTGGATATACAATATATATGTACTTAAGCATTTCAAAATAAGTACTGCAAGAATTTAAAGATGGTTTTCAGAATTGCATCTCTTAGGGCGGCTTGCACCAACTATTTAAACTCGATTTAAGGATTTGACATCTCGCGCACATCTACAATTTAATAGTTTGTGCAAGCGAGATGTCAAATCCTTAAATCGAGCTTAAATGGTTGGTAAAGTTGCATATTAAGTATGTTTTATCGTGATCCGTCGTCTGAAAGTTGAGATCTAAAATGAGCTCTCTTGAGTTAAGTTGCATCTGTAATATGGGGTTATTTTATAAAGGTTTTTCCGTTGATCCTGTATTTTTTACCGTAAATATACATAAACATAGCAAATACATCTATGTAGATTTTATTATAAAACAGCAACAAAGCCACGTCTGTACATTGACGATCTGTTTAAACATGATTGGACTCGGTGTTTTAGGCTTTTCTAATTCCAAAATAAATACTTATAGAATTGTTGTCTCTGTGTTTGTATGTTTATTTCTTCAAAGCTAAAAAAATTGCAATTGAATTTCCATACGAATCTCTCACGTTCACCTTTTATTAAAACGGTGCAAAGTTATTTTTAATTTATAAAAGATGTGAACTAGAGTTTTGATTAGTAAAAGTTAACTATATTTATATCTAATCATGACTACGTAACTAGTGGTTTCTAGGTAACCGATCCTAATACTAGTAGTGCTAGACAGGTAAATAATTACATCTATTTAATCTTTACTCTTATGAATATTAAACGTAATAATATGTAACTAAATACGATATTTGTGTTAAGGAATGTTATTGTATTTCCTTTACAGGTATTTAACGCGTTGAGAACGTTTAATATTCATTACAATTGTTATACAAGTATTTATCTAAAACGAAAAAATGTCATAACAAAAATCGAAACTTTTGATTCGGAAAAGTATCAAAATTATATTTTATACTGAAGTCGCTTCGTTACCCACACTATAATAAAGCTACGAAAGTCGCACGCATACATGAGTATCCATGCGCGCTAATATCAAGTGCTTACGATTTCTCTTAGGTCTCTTAAGAATTAATCAATCTCATTCAACTTATACGACTTATTGAAGTCTTTGCCCCAAAATAATACTTATACCGCTGCGATCAGTCGAGCAAGCTTTTTGACTTCGTTTTGACCTCGTTTTCCAAATGACCTTGAAAATAAACATCATGTGAGATAACAATGCCGAAGATTCCAATGGTATTAGAATTGTAAAGCCATAGCAAGTGGGATATTTACGCAGCGAATGCACAGATATATGTGTGTTGTTAGCGTTAAAATGGACTAAGTTTCATCGTCGTCGTCGTCGTCATTGCCTCTATGAGTGCTATCAATCCATACTAATATTGATTATTATACTAATAATACGAAGATTTGTCTGTCTGTCTGTATGTCTCTCTGCTTGGTTTTCACGGCTAAACCGCCGGATCGATTTTAATGAAATCGGGCATAGAGTTTGAAACCAGAGAACGAACATAGGCTACTTTTTTCAAAAATCTACCCGTAAATGGGTGACCAAGGGGATGAAACTTTGTATGGGAAATGCTAAAGCGCTCAATCGTTTAAAATGAAACTTAGTACAGAGATAAGTTTTTTCTATTAAAAAACCATAACTTATTTTTTAATCAAAAATTTAAAGTTAAAGGTGTGAAAGAAGGATGAAACTTTACAGGGGAAATACTAAGCCGCTGAACCAATTATGATGAAATTCGGTACCTACAGAAAATAAATGTAGGCTGCCTACTTTCTTACATGTTACATCAAATTACATGTGATTTTTATATATATAACGTAATTATAAATCTAATATGGCGGATGTTCTATAACAGAAAATAACTTTTTTGTTCAACACCAATAATATGGGTATCAAATGAAATGGAATATGCAGGGAAAGGTTTCTGTATATGACTATATGTGACGTCATCGTAAATCCAATATGGCGGATGTTCCATAATAGAAAATAACTTTTTTGTTCAACACCAACTATGTGAGTAACCCGGGTAACCTCGGTAGCCCGGAGAGGAAAAATTTCCACGCGGGCGAAGTCGCGGGTACAGCTAGTATTAGTCATAAATAGTTCGAGTCTTTCGACTATATTCTCATGTCGCGCTATACCAGTATATTCGTATGCTACAGCGGTAGCATAATGCTATGCTAATGCATCTTCCGGACAACGAGCCTGCGACCCGCGGGGTTATTACCTAAAAATTTGCAGACAGCGACAGCCACGCGATCACTGCGCGACCGGTGAGTAATTGTAATAAAAAATTAGTATCATGTATGAATATTGCGTATCTATTATTGTATGACCGTAAAATGCACTTTTCGCGGTAGATTTAGCGCCACTATATAAATTACATTACACAAATTCTCTTTTTGACAGCAGATATCGCGCGATATTGGTTGTCGCATGCTGTCTGCAAGTTACGTAATAAGCGTGCCGATTGTAAATACCCTAGGGCAGCCCGTGGGATGAATTTAGAGAAAAGCTTCGGGTGCCGACTGACCGAAGGCCTTTGCTATGTTTAAGCTAAGCTAGTTGTCACTAATGCCTCGCTTTGACTCTTAACCGCAAGAGTCCATCGGTGTGTGAGTTACACTAGACTAGAAGATCATCCAAAACGACGGTGGCCAAATCTAAAGGGACGCATGTTTGTCGCACACTCCATTAACTTAAGGAAGGAATTGAAATATACTTTGATTGACTGTATTTTTTGTTGATTTTGTCTGTAATAATTATATAAACTTTTAATTATTCATTTGTCAACATAATATGGCCGTACAACTTGTTAATTGTTTAGTATTAATCAGAGATACATACGTATATAATATTTACAATAAATCGGTTGATACCTAGTTGATTTAAACTGAAAAAACTGAAATATGACGGAATATTTTGTTACAAAATCATTATAAAAATAGTTAAAACACAATATTTTTATATATCTTCTAATTACAGGGATGCAATTGTAATATCTATTAAAAAATATTTTAATTTTCGGTGAACAAAGTTCTAATTTTATTCACCGAAAATTCGAAATCATGATATTATAAAAAATGTATTTTTTACTTATCCGTCTCTTATATACGAGTACCTAATTTATAAATTTGTCAAAATATAATGTAATATTCACAATGGATTTAAAAGTTCAGTAAATAAAATTTGCAACTAAAATTAGCAAAAAAACGCAATTGTTGATAATTCACCTCAAATACCATTTACTTCCACCTTTTGAAGTCGTTTCTTGTATTAAGCATTTCTTACATAATATTCGCTTAAAACTCGTAGGCAAAAACATTCAATAACCAGTTCTTAAGATTGTTTGGATACTAACAATTATTATTTTATAAACAGAAGCTTTAGATATTGTACCCACTTTTGAATGTTTTGCATGTGTCTGTATTTCGAATCCATGCATAGCGTACAAAACCATATCAGTACCGATTCGATACAGATTTCGATAATATTGTGGTGTTTTCTATTTTGGTCAGCTTTTCGAAGGTCGTTTAAGGTAATAAGTCCTATTTTTTAAAATCCATTTGCAATTCAAGTAAGGCTGGATTTTTTTCGTTCATCGCATATAATATGACAAAGATAGTGTGATGAAAGAAAGTGACATCATTTGTCTGGTATGAAAATTCTTCTTTTTTCCTATCCCTAATACGCCTTCAGTACAGTAACTACTTTTTGAAGAACCCGAAACTTCAGCAAATTTCAGTTTCATAAATGTTTCTACATATTTTTTAATTCTTACACTAAGGCACAGGATTTAACATTTCGCTATTATCCATACAAAACGTAATCTTCATTACTTTTCTTTCTGACAAATAGTTCTTTAGAACTCGATTTCAGGATGAATCGTCAATACAATAGCTTAACATGAGAGCTTTCGTAAAGATCTTTTTGATTTTTATTTAAAACAAAGATTCCCTTAAATTCAGTACGCAGCTGTTACATCCACAAGAGTAAAGCTGTAAGCAAATATCATAGATAGACTAGTCACTCGTTAATCAGACATTATTGATATTATATTAAATAAAGGCTAAAATAAACATAACCACGAAACTAATTACATAAAAGTAGCTTATTTTTGACACTAATCCTCTTAACATTCACTTGTTATAGTAAAATTGAAAACGTTGCAAGACAACGCAGTCGGGCGGAAAATATTGTTACATAAGTACGTGCTTAGTTTTCGACACTTCAATTGAATTAACTTAAATTTTGCGATGCCTAAGTAAATTAAAATTGCGCAAAAGGAAAAGATCTAGTCAATCGATATGAATTTTATTGTTACGGCTGATAGATATTTCTTCAGTAATTGTATAACGTTCTGGATTGACGCAATGCTTTTACTTTTGTTGCAAGTTTTACGACATTTGCCGTCTATACTGCAGTAGGTAAGCGCAGGTGTCACTATTATGTTGTACTTAGTAATAAAATTTCTCTTCTCGTTTTATACCTCATTGTCTTCAAGGTATTGTGAAATGTTCTACTAAGTTTAGTAAATTATACCTAACAGTAAATATTTTCTTGCTCACTATTACATTAGACTTCATTATCGAAACACTTATTATACTCGTAGCTGGTAAAAGTATACAGACTGATTACTAGACGTGACTAGTCTAGATACAGTTTTTTTAAAGGTATAAAGTAAATAGTTTAGAAACAAACTTGCCCTCAATCACGTCTTCAATTGGTTGTTTTTACTTGTTGACTTGATTTACTGTTGACGACCATAGGGCTACTGAGTGTTCCTAATCAAGTTTTTGTGGTATCGTTTGGACATAGTTGATGACTTCATGTTCGTGCAAAATTCCAGCAGGCTTGCATATTGGTCAGGGAAAAAAGAATTATATGCATGTGGAAGCTGCTTGTGTTGTCGCGGAGGTTTTTACAGTCGACGAGGAATCGGGCTTGTTACTAGATACTCGTGTTAAACAATGGTCTAATAACTCGTTTCGCTTGCTTCAGTTCCGCCTTGTCATCTGTTGGGGGTGGGTGTTGTCAATTGTGAGACCGTTTTTTAACCATAGACGTGAAAAGATGGCCGTCGTAAGTTAGAAGCCACTATCTGCCTTTATGTTTGTATGTATGTGGCATCGTAGCTCCTAAACGGACTACGGGCTTGCATGTGGTTTTTGGTTTGAAAGCAAAGTGGAGCTAGGAAATTAATATGCTTCAAAAACCGTCACAAAAACAGAAGAAAACAATGTAATAGATCTTAGCAGTTTCCGACTTACGAATTTGCTAAAGCATGAGTCATAAAGTAGATAATAGCGAAATATTTGTTTATTGCTTATAGAAAGTGCCTGTTTCATATTTTTTGGGACGTGGGAATTTCAAATTTTAATTTTAAGTTCTTTATTTGTTGCTATGTTTTATAATAGTACAATTTTTGACATTTTTTCCTGCATGAAAAATTTAAAAAAAATTATATAGACTCATCTATCTCAAGCAACGAATTGGTATATGCCGCAGTGGTTTAGATGTTGCACCCAAGCGCGGAAGGTTCCGGTTTGATTCCCGGTAGAGTCAATTTAGAAAACGTATTTTTCTAGGTTGTCTCAGGTCTACTAGGAGACGTCCCCAGTAGTCGTCATCTGGTTCTCATAGCACAGGGAATACCTTAGTTTGAGATCAGATGACTGGTGTGTATTGTCTGGAGCATCATTATTATTAAAAAAAAATTATTATTACCTTTCAAGCAATATTTTAAATTTGGTGATCGACAAGTGTTTCACTTATCGAATAAGTATCTTCAGAAAGTTCTAGAGATTAAACTCAGTCAGTTACCCATCATCGTATTTGGTACTCGGTAGGTAAAAATAAAAAAGATAAGTTAAAATCTGTTAGTTGCCTTAAATCAGTGGCTAATTTCTGCAAGTAACTCTCAATTAAATACTTTAAATTCAATATTTAGATTTTAGACGAATCGAGATAAAAACGGAATGAGTGTAGGTTACATAACTGTGAGCAGTTAAATTTTATTTAATGACTAATTAGTTTAAGTGTTAGTGATTAAAATCTCAAACTTGCTTTCGAAATAAAAAATACAACGTTTTGTATTAAAAATATGTAAGTAGTTAATTATTGAGCTACCTACTACCACTCTTTCTATTTTTTCAGAGTTTTGAGAAGTGTGCATCGATCTATTTATTGTTCTCCATTGGCCAAAACTGACACTACACAATATACACACCCATATTTAGAAAATTTATTGTTAAAAATTATCTTCAAAGTAAATCATATGAACAGACGTTCAGATTACTACGAAAGTGACAAAATAAACAAAAGATATGAACAATTAAGTTTTCTTCCATGGAACTAGTATATTATATTTATGTATTCTTAACACTGACGCATGACGTATGTATCGATATAGTATAGTATATTATATGGCACATATACGTCCTTTATTTTTTTAGCGGTCGGGGGACCGCTAAAAGAATAAAGTAATAAGAAGAGAATATAACTAAAAATTATAAAGTATATATGAAATTTAAGTACAAGTAAACTTAGCGTTCCCCCGACGTGACGACGCTTGGATATATTACTACTAATATTTATATTGAAACTACATATTATTTTTTTTACATTTTGGAGATTTTTTGAGTCGGGGATTTTAAAATTTTTTAATTTATCTTATTTTTATTCAATTAATGTATTCAAATACGCTAAACGTCCATAACACATTATTCCACTACAATGTAAATGAAGTATATACATTATATGAGCAAACGCTGTATTTTAATTATTATCATTAAATTTAACAACGTAGTTTAATTAAATATACTCGATTTACCTTCACAATTTTCTAAGGGTCTAAATAATTGCAGGCATGTTTATGGTAAACGCGCGTGATTGCGTGATCGACCGTCGTCGCATGCGCAGTTTGTCATTCTTTTATTAAAACTCGATTACCTATATAGTTCATTATATCAAGCATGTAAATTCCAGAGCTGTAAAAATGATTATAACTAAAGTTGAGGTTTGATTACTGTTAGATATGAAATGTAACGGGAGCACTAATCACTGTGAACATGTTATCAATTCTTCATCACAACTATTATGTACTTATGTATGTACAACTGAACTCTTACAAGACCAAAATCAGGCTTTATGCAACCCCGCTACACGCAGGAAATCCATTCTACCCTCGTTCTTGTTACTAAAATGTTACCAAATATCAAACGTGGGTAATTTATGTGATTAAAATTAATGTGGAACTAACATTACATACTTTTTCAGTACTTTTACGAGTTTTGAATTCGGATATAGGATTATATTTGGATTCGAAATACGAATTTTGATTACACATCATGTAAACCTTTTAGCAGGTGTTAGCAGACGGAAATGTCAAAAGCACTCGCATACCTAGGCGAAAATGTGTGAGGAGAATGATGAGATTTGAGGAAGCGAAAGAGGTGTGTAAGGACCGCGACTCCTGGCGCTCCGTCCTCTCTGACTACCCCGTTGGGGATATAGCGTGAAGTTATGTTATGTTATGTTTAAACCTTTTGTTGTTATTGCTCTGACAAGAAACAAAGCTTACTTGTTATTTGACTTGCACATAGGGAAACTAAACTGAATCTAATTGGTATTTGTTTAATATCAAATTAATCTTTGTTAATCTAGTTGTAAATAAGACTGCCCAAACCTGTATCGCCTTTAGGCAACCAGTATAGGCATTAAATAATATTTAAAATTCATGACATATTTATACAAACACCTTTTCTTCAGTTTGTCAAAATCATATGTGGAATTTTTATTATTATTATAATTAGTACCTATAATATACAATAGACTTTCGACTTTTATTTCGCTATGGAGGCGTTTACAAGTACACCAAGTGAAATAATATTCATTTACTTTTTTACTAAAAATCGAACAGTAGTGTTAAATAAAGTCGCAAAGAATCTTATGTTTGTGTTTAATATCAAACTCCGCAAACATCACCGATAGTGCATAGTTTTTTTACTATAGTAAGGGACTAATGTATAATCACTACGGACTCGATTATTGCAATCAATCGATTAATGTACAAATAGTATTAAAATGCAAATACTTTTTAATTTTTCTGTTTCAAATATAAAATAAATTCAAATATCTTTCTATTTAAATACAAAATATATATTTTAAAAATAGAAACGAAAAAAGGAAAGATAAAAATAACAAAAACGCCCTGTAAGGTTTGATTGTAAATGCTAGCGGTATTTTAAATTATGGAATAGGTATGTATTTTGTGTTTTGAAAAAGTAAATATAATAAAATTAGGTATTTATTTTAAATGAATGTATTTCAAATCACTCGAATTAATGTTTTATCCACTATCAAATTGAATTCTTAATTGAATTTGGTTACGCAAAACTATTTTAAGTATGACAGCCCCTAACTACGGATGACATTAAAGATTTCTTTTTGAACTACAAAAATGAAATCTATTACGACAATGAATCGTTATCACTAGATAGGTGTCTTACTTTGAATTGAGATTTCAATGCACAATGACGTTCTCACAATACACTATCTGTGACGTCATTTTTATTCACCTTGCTGAATTTCTTTTTTAGCGGGAAAGGGGAAGCGCGCTTTTTAAATCCAAATAATTCATAAAATTTTATAATAATTGTTAGATCATAAATAGTTTATTTTATGAGGCGATAATGTCGCGACAATGGCGACAAGAAGAGAAAACTTGTAATACAGAATGACTCCGAAGCCGAAACTGATAAGTATAAACCCTACAACAAACCAGGGTACAAAAGAAGTTATTCTGATAACAGTAACAATGTAGAATTCCCCGTCTACGTCGAGGGAATTAATAACGACGATAAAATAGGGAATAAAAATCGTCTATTCCTATCAAAAATTTTTAAAAATGTTAAGGGCATCAGCGAAAGCCGGTGAATTTATGCTAATAAAATAAATTTAGTCTTTAAGCAGGCGGTAGCAGCCAACGATTTTTTAAAGAACGGATGTCTAGCCGATAATAAAATGAGAGCATAAATACCAGCCTCGTCAGTGGAAAGGGTATGTGTATTTAGATACATCCCCAAAGAGACCAGCAACCAGGATTTGTATGTAAAACTTACCTCTGACTGTGAGATTTTAGGTGTTAGATGTTTTTTGAAAAAAGTTGATAAAGATCTTGTTCTCTTATTTACTATTAGTATAACATTTGCAGGTACGATCCTACCTCAATTTATTTATCTTGTTTATTGGTGGTATAAGGTATGGCAGTATGTTGCATCATTAATGCAGTACTATAAACATTTATAGCACTGCATTAATGCAATTTAATTATAGTGCAACATTTTGTAGAAATTAACAAGTGTGTTCAAAATGTGGTAGTACTCAGAATTTCAAGGAGTGCACTTCTGAGGCTTTGAAATGCGCTAATTGTGAGAGTGCTCATTTAGCAATTTCAAAAATGTGTCAAAAATCAAAATAGCTAAACTCGAAAAGCATAAATTGAGCTACTCTTCAAATTCAAAAAGTTATGCTGATATTTTGGACAAAAATAAATTCCCTCTATGGCTTAGATCGCAAAATAAATTACCACTACATAAACTTGTTCAGCCAACTGGCACTGCATTGACCTCTAATATTAATAAAACTCTTCCTGTATAGTGCTAGATTTAGCGAAATTGTAAATAATGAAAAAATTATTGCTATCATTGTTAAAACTTTAATTACACTGAGCAATTCCAATTCTGTTAAGACATCGGCACATATCAAAGAAATAATGCTTAAAAATTTAAATTCATAAATGGATATTTTAAGAATAGTACAGCATAAAATTCAGTGTTAATAATAAAAAGTCCTTATTAAAATATCTTTTATTAAATAATAATATTGACATTTGCTTGCTTAATGAGACATGGCTGAAACAATCTAATCCTTATTTGTATATTCCTAGATATAATTTTATAGGAAAATCTGCAACAAATGAACATGAGAGTGTAGATATTTTAATTAGAAATTATTTGAAGTATACAGAATTGAAAACAATTTTTTATCAAGACAAGAATGTGTTGGCATTTCACTCCAAACAGCTGTAAGTACTGTATCTATATTAAGTATATTTTGTCTACCTAATAACAATAAAATTAGAATCAATAAATTACGTACACAAATGCAATTCCAAAACCATGTTTAATATCTGGAGATTTTAATGCACATCACATAGCTTTTGGTTGCGTTACAAATAAATCAAGGGGCAATGAACTAGTTGATCTTTTAGATGAAACTAATTTATGTATTTTGAATACTGGATCTGTCAACAGCAATTCAAAGACCTAACACCAATTTCTCAGCTATAGATGTGACCTGTGTCAGTCTTGTCCTAGCTTCTTTATGTGAGTGGAGGGTGGGTAATGATACTCTTGGTAGTTATCATTATCCTAATTTTACTGATATAATAATTTTATTTACACACTTCCAAAGTAATGAATACATAGAAAATATTATTTTAATAAAACAGATCAGGGTAAGTATAAAAAGCTCTTAAAACAATTATTTAAAACTTTGCATACATTTCTTAAGCCCTTTAGAAAATTATAATGAATTAATTTTGTATTAACTTAAATATTTTGAAACAAGAATGCATACCCTTATATAAATGTACTAAGAGCAGATCTTCAAGGGGTCTAGCTCTACGATGGAACCAGAACTATGCTGATGCTGTAAAAAATCTAAGGATGCTTTATTAAATAACAGAAATTACTTAACAATGGAGAATTATATTACATATAAAACAATTGATGTAATTAAAAATCTTATAATAAAACAAATCAAAAAAGACAGTTGGAAAAATTTGTGTTCATCTTTTAACCGTTATACACCAATTACTTTTGTGTGGAACGACTTGCGTATATTTAAATAAATCAGTTCTAGAAGAAATATGTATAAAAATGATGAGAGCTTGGTTGCCTAAGTTCATAGACAAACTGGTACAGCCAAATGATCTTGTAAATAATGATTTCACAAGTGTCTTTAACATGCATAATGATGCGGAAGCAAATCACTTTCTTTTAAAACCTTTTCAATTTAATGAATCATGTATGGCTCTTGACTCAAGGAAAAATACTACTACAGGACTAGACAATGTTCCTTAAGTGATGTTAAAAAATTTAAATTAATCTGGGAAAGAAAATTTACTAAATGTTTTAAACTCTCTTTGGTCTCAACAATTAATATCTGAATCTTGCAAAAGTCAGTGTGTCATTCCAATACTAAAACCAAATAAGCCACCCGATGATTATAATTCATATAGACCCATTTCTTTAGTATCATGCATAGGTAAATTATTCGAGCAAATGATAAAATCGAGATTAGATTATTATGTAGAAAAATATAATTGGTTGCCTTCTTGTCAGTTGGGTTTTCGAAAAGGAAAACGTACGACTGAGAGATTTGTTTCATTCATGTCAAACAATGATGTTATAATACACTTTTGTAAATATAACATCATTGATGTCAGATATGAATTGGCAGTCATCCCATTCCTACGCACTGTGTGCTTTCCTTGATGTTCAAGGAACATTTGATAATGTCAATCTCCATCAGTTAGCTTTTGTTCTTGCAGATTTGGGTTTTTCTGGAAAATTAATGAAGTGATTTTTTAATTTTTCCTATGATCGTAATTTATATGTGAGATACAATAATATTTTACATCATGGACCTGAATTAGCAAGGAAAGACATAATGCAAGGTGCTTCATTGTCTCCATTTATACACTGCTCAGATATTTAAATACGTGACTGATGCAATGATGTTATAATACTCTTATATAACATCATTGGACTCAAGGGCGACTTAGATGGCGCAGTGGTTTAGACGTTAACCCAAGCGCGGAAGGTTCCGGTTTCGATTCCCGGTCGGGTCAAATTTGCTTTGCGCTTCTAGTAGTCGTCGTCTGGTTCTCAAAGTACAGGGAATACCCTAGTTTGGTATCAGATGATTGGTGTGTATTGTCTGGCGCATTATTATTATAATTATATTTACAAAAGAGGTAGATGAGTTACATGCACTCGAAAAGTGGCACTCCAAAACTTTGCTAATTAGCCAACCCGGACTGGGTCAAAGAATATGAAAAGTAATACATTCAAAATTCTAAAATATTTTAATAATCCAAACGTTTTTTATAATATACACGATTATGTGAGGACGCAGCCATCCAGTTTTAATCATCGTTTACATTTATTAAAAGCAATAATATAAAAATACAATTCCATTGAATTGTATTTTTATATGCTTTAGAGTTAGACAGTAAAAAATTATGTTTGCTTTTTTTCAAATTTCGTTTTTCTTGAATTGTATACATGAGAACAGATTTATTTACATAGATCTCGAAAATTTTTTTTATTATAATAATATTTAATTCGTTTATTTTGCCTTTTTGATATTTTTTTTCCATTTTGGGTTATTTTTATTCATAGAATGAAGTCGGACTTTACATTGTATTTTTATATTATTGTTTTTAAGAAATGTAAAAGTCGGTCGCTCCGTCATCACATGATCGTGTATATTATAAAAAACGTTTGGATTATTAAAAGATTTTGGAATTTAGGATACGCAACAGGCACTGCGTGACATTGTTGTTTCTGTAACTTTACTTTTTATACTCTTTGACCAAGTCCAGATTCGCTAATTAGCAAAGTTTTGGGGTGCCATTTTTCGAGCGCATGTAACGCATCTACCTCTTTTGTAAATATAACATCATTGAATATAATGATATCTTTAGCAGGTACCTTTTGGGGTTCTGATCCAAAAATAGTAAGCACGATTTATAAGAGTTTGGTAAGAAGCCATTTTGATTATAGTTGTCTGGCTTATATGAACATCAGTCCACTTTTACTTAAAAAAATAGATGTAATTCAAAATATGGGTCTTCGAATCATTGGTGGTGTTATGTGTACCACCCCTATCCACTCGATGGAGGTGGAGACTTGCATCGAACCTTTGGCTATTCGTAGATTATACATTACAGAAAAATTCTGCACTAAAATGTTGTCTGTAAATGATTCAAATATTTTAGAAAGGTTTACATTACCAGAGTCCTTCACTGGTTCCATGCGAAATTCTTCTTATATTTCTATTTCAAACATCTTAATGAGACAATCTCCTGGTATATTATACATTTTGTTCCAAATCACTAATTTGTTTTAAAATATGTATAGAAATTATCTATGGCCAATTTATAGTTGTAAATATGATGCTCATATTAATGAAATCAATGTTGACTCATGTAAAATAGATAATAATTACACATACACACAGAATATATTTCCACCAAAAATTATAGCTATAGGAAATATACAGATGGATTTAAGACGCTGAATACAGTGAGGCCTGCTTATTATGACCCTCAAAATAAAATGACTAAAACTTTCAATTTAGATGTAAACTGTAGTATTTACACGGCTGAGGCTTATGCAATATACCAGGCTTTACTGTATTTAAAAGATTTGGTTACTGATAGTATGTATAAAGAATTTATAATTGTTTGTCTCTAAAAGTGTACTGATCTCTCTTCAAAATAATCACATTAATTTTAATGTAAATTATGTAATATGTGAAATTAGAGCTTTGTTATATATTATATATGTCAGTGTAATTTAAATCGGTGCCATTTCATAAGGACATTCATGGTAATGAAGTTGTAGATAAGGATGTCACTACAGGTTACAATGAAGATCACACTGAGAAGTTGAAAGTACCTTTCAGTGACTACCATGTGAACCTAAAAATGGCTAAAAATTTGTGAAGGAACCTTTATTATAAAGAATGTTCTATGAATAATGGCAAATGGTATGCAAACATCCAGAAGGAAATTACTATCAAACCGTGGTGTATGATAAGTATAAAGCCTGTAAAGAGAGAAAATTTATAACTGTTATTAACCGACTGAGATTTAGACACTGCAAGACTCCTGCACATTTGTATCGTATCAGAATTGTAGATAAAAAAAATTGTACTTACTGTAATGCAGAACAAGCAGATTTAATACATCTCATAGAGACTTGCCCTGAATTTTCCGTACAAAGACTGGCTGCAGATATTCTTCAATTAAAGGAAGTGAAATCCAACTCGACAGTGACAACCACAGAAAATTCAAGCAACAAATTGTCAATTACAGAAATACCAATTTCCAAAGTTTTTTCCAATTTATAAGTTTATTGTATCAACAGTTGGTGAAATATGATGTTAGTAATAGGCTACGAAACGCACGATGTATAATATATTAATAGCAATGTGTACTCATTCTAGTTAGTTAACATTGTATTACTATATTTTATATATTAAGTTTCTCCTTTTTTGGGCGAAGGACTCGTATATATAAATTAAAAAAAAATCACCTTGCTGTGATTGTCAACTCGAGTAAATCTAAAAAAATGTTAATAATTCATTTTGTCTAATGTCATTAGACAAATATGATCCAGTGACTTTGTTGTTTAAACCAATATTAGAAGTAATTGCTCTTTCACCAATGGAACTTTGATATGCGACAGCGATCTTTTTTAAATAGAATAAAAAATATGTTCGGAAACGGATTTCGAAAATTATGTAGGAGCCCACATAAGGCCGGGGGCGCTGTGCTCTTGCCCCACATGCCTTTAAAGATAAAACAGTATATTATTCCCGATTAATGGAATTAAAACTAGTGTTACTTATTTGTACTATGAGGAAATTCCACAAAACTAAAATAGGTACCGTTTTTGTTTCCTTTAAGAATATGCTATCATTACTTACATTTTTTTGTCTCTTTTGGCTATCATACAAAGTCATATGCAGCGCAACGACGCTCAATGAACAGATGGGCAGTCTCCTTTGATTTGATTTTGAAAAAAAAATTTTTTGGAAATAACATTTGAATAATATTTGTATCTGCTTAGTATTATTACAAATATATTTTTAAACGAATTTCTTCAGTGATACTAAACATTTAATAAATAGGGCCACCTCGCCCGGTGAAGTACCACCCTCTCACAAAATATTGGCGGGAGGCTTGCATCGATTTCAGTAACTCGAATTTAATTATATAGGTATTTGTATCGTATGTACAAAGTATTTTTTTTGTATTTGAGTTTTGATTAGTAAAGAATAGTTATTTTGTACTTTTCAGTGTTTTTTTTTAAGTCGGTTAAATTGTATTCTTAAATTTTTTCCGAATTAAATTGAACCCAAAACTCGAGATATACTCTATCCAATAAAAGAGAATCTTCAAAATCAGACTACTCTGTAAAAAGCTACGCATGGTCGTATAGAAAAAACAATATGCACCGACTTGAGAACCTCCATCATTTTTTCGTCGGTTGAAAAGGTGACATCTTTTTAATGATAACTGTGTTTTTTTAATAGAAAAGGTGTATCTCTGTACCAAATTACATCTTAATCCGTTCAGCGGTTACAAATTTCTCATACAAAGTTTCATCCCCTTTTCACTCCTTTAGGGGTAGATTTTAGGAAAAAAGAAGTATGTTTTTTATTAGAAAAGGTTTTATCTATATATTATACTAAATTTCGTCTTAATCGGTTCAGGGGTTAAAAATTTCCCATACAAAGTTTCATCCCCTAATTCACCCCTTTAGGGGTAGATTTTTGAAAAATAAAGTAGCCTATGTTCACCCCCTGGTGTCAATGTCAATAACTATGTCCATGCTAAATTTTATTAAAATCGGTACGGCGGTTTAGCCGTGAAAACCAAGCAGACAGACGGACAGACAGACAGACAGAGAGACTCGCATTTATAACATTAGTATGGATATGGATAGTATGGTTAAGGATTATACAATTATATAATGTTACATTATATATTAATATATTATATTATATAATTATATGTTATATATATTATATATTATATTATTATATAGTATGGATGGAACTAGGTATACATATAATTTCAAAGAGTGGTAGTCATTATAAATTCTCAAAATGAATGGAATATATATTGATATATCGATACGTTTTTTCGCGTCCCTACTTACACGTGCCATCTTGCAAGAGTGAGGACGTAACATGTAATTATAGCTTGCTAGACAAGGATAAACGTTGACTCAAAGCTACCGCGGCCAGTATATTGAGAGCTCTGCATTTTTTTGATATAAATTTTTATTATTAATTTTATACTTACTGATGAAACGTGATATTATCCTGTTTGAAACTATTTTTACGACTGTCACTACCACACCACTTTACAGCGCAATTTGGCATTGTTTACGTAATTGATACTATATTTTTTAAAACAATTAGACACGGGTCACGGATCTGCTTTCTGGTTAATACTAAAGGAGCGCGCGTTTGTGTTTGAAGTTATATGAGCGTTTGTGCGCATCGATGGCAGAAAACGGTTCCCTTTCATTTCCTGTCTTTAGGCTAATTTTTCTGTGGGTGAGTGAGACTGCCGGTGGCCCATTTCTCCCTACCCCTTCCCCTCCCTTCCTTTAAAGGTCGGCAACGCACCCGTGCGTGCGTATGTTGCGGGTTGCGGGTCCATGGGCGGCGGATCACTGATCACTTTCCATCATGTTAACGTCATTGAACGTTACTACATAGTTAACTACAGCCACTTAAAGTACCGATATTAGTTCACAAACTATCCGGTAGAAGCGCTGTACGATTTGTCATTACAATTATCAAATTACATAATTCACTAATCATTTACTGTAGTCGCTAGCGAGTGTAGTACGCAGAACTCATGGTAGAGGCACAGGTGACTAGCTTGCTCGTTTCCCCCCCCCCCCCCCCCCCCTCTTTTATAAATAATAAATAATAAAAAACGTTAACACGTGTCATAAAACTAAGCTATTATTTAAAAAAATGAGTATACTTGTTAAATAGGTTATGGGAGAAAAGAGCTGCAAGGTCAACTTCATGGTTAACCTTGATGTTTAGTGTTATTTTTCTTATGTCTTCTGATTCATTTTGAGGAAATTTGTAATCGGGTTAATCCGTGTAAAAATCCTGTTCACGATAATTATATCAGTCTAAATTTGGGTTTTCCTAAATCTATAAAAATCCAAGAGAAGAGTCACGATGTTATAATTTTTATCTACTGGGAAAACTGGCAGTGTTAAAAGTATAATTATTACTAAATTTTTTAATTGTTTATGACTATTATATGATACAAAAAAATAAACTTACTTTAACGATTAAATGCAATTTCGCTGACTTTATTTATTATATTAATTAGATTTCTTCAATTTAAATAATTCAATATTCGAAACCGCTCAACTTTTTTATGAATCGAGAAAATTCATTTAAAAGTCATAGTGTGTATCTTTCAAACGAAAATATTATTTTTGCCCAATTAGAATCCAAGTTTTTAAGATAAATTCATATGACTAAAGATTCAAGTTCCAGGACATTAAATAAATACTGACTTCGATACTGTAACAGTCAATTGTCATTCCTAATCTTCATAAATCTCGACCACTGCATCACATTGCCTAAGGCCAAATGTCGAAGGTCAGGTCGAAGCTGTCAACTTAACACGACCATATACCAACTGTTGCTGCAGTCAAGGCTAAATATTTTGTATCATGAAGTCAATTATTATTAATAACACAGGCTTCTTGTTGTGAAGACTGACAAAACCCGTAGCCGATTTATTTATCAATGTATGAAGGCTATTTTGCCTGGGCAGACGGAATTTAGAAATTTCAGTCGAATTTAAAAAGAAACGAATCTACATGTTTAGTTCTTAGATTTTAAACCATTCATGTACCGCAAAAGTAATAAAATATACTACATTTATAATAGTTTTATTTTTTATTTTCCTATAATTTGTTTTATTCCATCTATAGTCGTTTAAAAATAACATAGTATGTACATATATAGTAACTTTTTTCCGTAAATCTTTCCGTAACTTCTCCGGGTTACTGGGGTTACCCGAGATACTAGGTAACTCGGGTAATCTCGGGTAACTATGGAATATTATGCAAAATAATAAGTAACGAACAAGTGGCGAAACAGAAACAAAGTAAAAGTGAATTTTAGTAGAAATTGAGGAAAATCAAAGTCAATATAATCAAATAGAAAAATTGAATTGTATAAGTAAATGTATATAAAGTTATTTTTATTGTACTTAAGTTTTTTGCACTAAGGAATTCAAGTATAGACTTCATTATCAATAAATAATAATCCAAAGGAATTTCGGGGATCTTTTTGTTTAACATGTTATCATTGTATACTGAAGTCAGAATGACTAGATTTATCATTTCATAATGTTTCGATGAATGGTATTAAATAATACAAATATGTTTTATTGCGTCTTCGGATTAACCCTGTTGGGGAAAGAAAAAATAAGATGAACTATAAATTAAGTACAAGGAAACTTAAATCAGTGTCATAAGAAAAAAGGCTGTCTGAGAGCGTGTCGGACAAGCATAAACTTAGGGTTTCGTAACAATTTCAGACAAACTAAAAGTTTAATATACTAATAATAATAATAAGTTTATTAAATTAAATTATCATTAATTAAATTAAACAATTGTATTGTGTAATATTATAAATGATAAACTAATAATTTGATGTTAAATTAAAGAAAATTAAGTCAAAATAGTGCCATAAAATGTAACTGCATTATGTTATGCCCAGCTTAAAAAAAACTTTTAATAATAATAATAATATTTATTTCAATGGAACAACACAGTACATAACACAATTATATAGTAAATACAATGAATGAATGAATGAAACAACCCTGTCCCGCACTGTGCTACGTCCCCTGAAAATGGTGAACACTCAGCATGATGTCGCGACCAGCACTAGGCACCAGCCGCGACTTTTAATCGACTTTCCTTCTTTCCTTGAAGTGCTTGGCAACAAAAATTAAATTTTCATTGGTCAATAACTCGGTCGTTACACAGATTGCGGTGATTCCCCGCAGGCGGGATAACAAATAGCGAAATTAGCTGATCGATTACACGTTCTATGAACAATATGGGCGGGGTTTCCTTGCAGGTGATGCCATTTCTATTGAAATCCACCCGTTAATATAATATTTGACTTGAGTTTCTCAAACGCAATCTGATAACCACTTTTTCACCAGTCACGTGGTTCATTTTGTGATAAACAATCCCGCATCCCTAAGGCATTCCCTATACACTATCGAAAGAACGTCTTTAAGTTATAACAGAAAGAAAAATATAAATCGTGCTTGCTTATCATTCAATTCATTATAAGCTAGAACCACATTGGGCTGACGCACACGTCTGAGACGTCTCATATGTGTAAGGTTGGTACGCACACCAAACCAACGTACGCCTTGAGACGTGTCGCACATTTCACGCCGGTTGTTGATCTAAAGGACTGTTTGAAGAAATGTACGGATTGACATCAGACAGTGATTTTGAAGAAGATTTGAATAATTAATACATTTAGCTTATAATATCGATAAACGTATTATTGTTATCGATCCTCCTCGATTTCTGATTGATTTAACTTGATTTTGATTTGATTTGAGGCATGTCATGATATGTATGAAAAAATTACAAATAAGATAACTGCTGTTAATTCAAATTAAGTACATAATAAATGTTAGTAGATTTCTTTTCTTAGACAGATTTATCTGTTAGAATCCCTGTACGGGTAAGGGTCTTCTCTAAAGAAATCCATTGGCCTTTATCTTGTGCTCTTTGGGTCTAGAGCAAGCCGGCTGTTCTTTTCATTTCATCACCCCAGCGTGTCACAGGTCTTCCCTCTGCCCCGAATTCCTCATGGGACACCCCATAGTGTCACTCTCGGGGTCCATCTCTGGTCTTTTCGTCTCGAAAAATAAACAGCCCATTTCCACTTTAATTTTTGGGCGTAGCTCAAAGCATTATATATACCTCTAATAAGTGTTTCATTCAATGGCGGCATTTTATAAAATACTCAAGCAAATCATAATTTCCCCAATTTTACAATGAGACGACGGGATATACACCGTTTGAGCTCAAAGAGATTAATGAAGAATTATTTATGAGATTTAAGTAAACAATTATTTAAAAACAATTCGTTTATAATAAGCCAAATCACTTTTTGTTAAGTAGGTAATGTACACTTAGTTGTTATTAAGTTAAGTTGGCGCACAGTTCGTGTCAATGTTACGGCATGTTTCGTTCACCTCTGACACAGCTGACCTAGATCGCGTTGTACCGACGAAGCTTATCCATTCACAATATGTTCACAGCTAATATTCAAAGCGCAGGAAGTTGTTTGTCTGTGTCCACTTTTATTTAAATGTGAACATGTTGCAGAACGTGTTCGAAGCTAGACAGGAAATAAGGAAGGAAAAATTACTTGTAGTGTCTACCTACTGTTGTTGAGAATAATCCTAGTGTTTTGCTTTAGAATCTATTGACGGTATACTATTCATTTTATTTGCAACTTCGTTCACAAGATATTATAAGGTATCTATAATATACCGATAAGATGATACGGTAGCCAGCATTGGCCAAAAGTACAGCTAGCTATACTCTGTGTGCGTTTGATATTGATTGATACTCACCGCAGTTTATAAGTCAAAAACAAAAAATAAACCGTCTTCAAAATGAAAACATTGAAAAACAAATTGTCAATCACCCATTGCTAATCAAAAGTCATGTACAAAAATAACTTCAGTATTTATATCGTATTTATGAAGTTGTTTTTGTGCTGTAATTTGGATTAATAAAGTATATTTATTATTAATTCTCAACTTGTTTAAATTTTCAGCGTTTTTATTTTGAAGTCGGTTTAATTTTGTTCTCAAAAAGTAGTTTATTGTTCCCTTCTGAGTGACTTTGTCTGAAATAAATATATAGGACTAAGTAAGCTTTTTCTCCATTCTGGAAAGGAACATCTAATAAAAGGATCATCAAATTATAAAGCCATTGAGAAGTTATTTTCTTTAAGCAGTATTCCATACTTAAGTTGCACTCCACTAGCTAGCCAGGAAATGTATGAGGAGAGTCATGAGATTTGAGGAGGCGAAACAAATATTCAAGGAATACAATGCGTGGCACCCCGCCTTCTCTGATTACCCCGTCAGGGACGTAGCGTGAAGATATGTATGTAAGTAATTAAAACGGTTTTAAATAATCGTAATCCGTTAAAAACCTAAATTTTTTATAATAACATTTAACTGTTATTGATGAACTATCAATTTTAATTAAACTAAAATAAAAACTAAAATTATTTAGCTTTTATTAAAAAATACGTCAAACATTATACAAAAATTTAATTTATTAAAAATGTGAAAAAAACGCCTTGTAATGTAAACATATACACGTAAATTTTATTAACTTTAGTAAGTAGCTATGCACGAATCACTGCCGATGTTATCATGTAATACATAAGACAGTTTTGTAGAGGTGACTGATCCTAACAAAAAACGTATACTTGTCTCGAGATTCTGCTCATACTCGTATTTATTTTGTCATTCAATGTTACATAAATATGTATCTGTCTGTTACCAATCTTTATTATTATACTGTGTGGTAATGCATCTACATAGATTGTAGAAGATAACGTAGATATAAATAATAATACCAGTTCTGAAATGACTTGGTACAATTATATTGAAGAAGTGGATATTGTACAATTCTTGTAACTTTTATTAATATTTATGATAATGCTAATAGATTTTTTCGCTTACCAGGTAACATTATTACTTTATAAGTAGATAGACATGTGGTTAGCGAATTATTACTAAAGTTTTATGTCATCACTGAATTCGTAAACTGTAATTCACTTATATTTGTATTAGCACCTAAAACATCTATTATGGATTCACTAAATTTTCAAATCAAACAAAATATGTGAATAAATAGTTATCTTTAATATTACTTAATAAAAATATATTATGCAGAGAAAGCTAATTTTTTCTCGGTTTTAATCTGCAGTAGCAACGTAGAAGAAATCAGTGCAAAAACAGTTACATTTAAAACCAACAATACAGCTACCTACAATGAAGTAGTGACAATGAAATGTATACAGAGCGTTAAGTCCAACACTATTGTATTCTCAGCATCAGCAAGGTGAGTTGTTGCGAAATTCAGAATTAGAAACATAACCCGAATAGTTAGCGATGATAATGAACGATCGGCACGCTTTTTATCTAGGGACGAAATGACGAAATGGATTCGTTAGGAGCCCTGCGAATATGATTCGGTTCATTGATTGTTGAAAACAGATATAATATTTATTTGTTCATTGATGCACAGGTGGTATTATTGAACTTAGATAAGTTTTAGGGTTCTGCATGAAAATAAAAAAAAAACAGAATACTTCTGGAATCACCTCGGTGATTATTTGTCTGTCTGTTATAAATATTTTTCTCAGAGACTATTTGACCTAAATAGGTATGTGGAGCAACTGTAGTCTAACCGTAGTAAGTAGCTCAAACACAGATATCAGTTTCAAAAGGTCAATTTTAAGTTTGTGGAGCTTAAATACCAATATTTTTTTAGGTCATCATAATATGGAATATCAAATGAAGGCTTTAGTGCTCGTATGTTGTATAGATTCAGGCGTAACTTTGCGGAAATCTATTGCATGTGATAAATTGTTATAATTTTTAGCTATCTTTCGCCCAAAATCGCAAACTTCTTAACTTATTGTAAGTAACATCAAAAGGGTCTTGTGACGAAATAAAATACCGCAGATGTAATCACTATTTAACTATTTTTTTACTGTTGTACATTAAAATTTATTTTTACAGAATTATCAAGTACTTATGCGCAACGCGCTGTCTCGGCTTCTTGTTTTATCTCCTCTCTTTTGCATTCCCTTCGACCTCTCTTCTCCTCATCGCTCCTCTCCAATCTCTCACATCGCACCTCTACTCTGCCTTACGCCTAGCTCATATCGTGCTGCACCTCATGACCTCCGTTACATTACTCTCTGAGGATGCTATATTGAGGGGCGATGCACGTGTCTATTAAAAAGTTCCAACCTCGAGATTTTGGGAGGAAGGTATCTAACAATTATAAGAATTCATTCAGAAGAAGAAGCAGAAGAATTTTTTTCGAATTGCGAATTTCGTTTTGTTGCGAATTTGTTTTTGAAATTACGAATGTGTAGCTCGTCAATTTTTTTTATTATTTTACAAATTAGCTGAAACTTGCTCGGACCTCATCTCCAAAAGCATCTCTCAGAAAAATTTGAAACAATCATGAACATTGAGAATAAGGTAACACACGTACATTTTATGGTTATCGAGATTATCAGGCTCAGGATCGAGATCATTATCAGGATGTACGAAACACCAATTGCGCAAGTACACCCTGACACTTAGCCGGTTTTTAAATCGCACAATTTTTTTCTGAGAATATCACAAAATGGCGAAGAGGCATTTCAAAATACCACTGATAATTATGTAGGAAAGTCCAGTAGTAACCATTGTCATTCCTTCAAGATGAAAGAGAATCGTTCTTACTTTTTACATAAAGAGTGTAGACTCTATACAATTTACAAAAAATTTAATCACTAACTCTGTTGCTTTACTGCGATCGACTTCGACAATTATTGCGAAATTCTTAGTTTTTTAAACAATATGACACAGAAGTATCTACGTGAAACATATCTGCTATAAATTAATAGTAATTAATTTAAACTAGTATCGCTTGTGACCGTTTGACAAATCATGTCTATAAAGTAAAGAATTCAATGATTTTCCCGTAATTACTTTAAAATTAAAAAAAAAACTTTTTTTTGTGTTCATGTGTTTATGTTGCTGTTAAGGTTAAATATAGGTACTGTACCATTACAGTGTCTATACTTTTCGAGTGAAGTTTGTTGAAATTGGATTTCCTTCCTTTAGAAAATGAATAACTCGACTTCGAAAAGAACACGTAGTTATTAAAAAAATTAAAAGAATTGATTTAATCAAGCCAATCACCGTCAACAAATTTATGTAAGACAGAGTCGATAAAAATAGCAAAGATAATATTAATAATAATAATAACAAACACGGTTAGTTGGATAGATGCTCCATTGTGCATGTTTTTTAAACAAAACTAGGGCAGTAGAATACTTAAAGTACACCTTGACGGTGTCAACGACGGTGACGGTAAAAATATCCAAATAGTGTAATTTTATTTACCTATGTAAATAAAAGCTAGCTATTCGTTTCCTAGCTTTTCGTTTAAGCGAACCCTCAACTTTTGCTTAAAAGGTAAATGTCCCTAACTTTTTACGGGCTCCGTTTAATGGACTTTTATAAACGTATTTCTATTATTCAATAGAGCTGAACGACTTTACTACGAATTTACGAAGACAACAGAAACAAAACTGCACTAAAACAACAATTTTAAGCATTACTTTTAATTGACTTTTTTTATTATTGCGTTATTTATTATTGGGTTTGATTGTGCGTGTTTAATTTAACATTGCTGAAGTCAAGACTTTTAATAGAGCATTATTCATTAAACGTAGAGAACTAAACAGAACCATCAATCACAAACATCCAAATTTGGACACACATTCCGATGTTGGAAACTAACATAAACTTTCGAAACCGTGGTACTGTTCATCAAGCGCATGCTAAAAATGTGTTGCCAATTGAACAGAGAATGTTACGTAACAAGTTCTCACTTCTTACTCTGCTAATATATAATCAAACAGAGGCGCCATTAATTAAGTCATGTTGAGGAAACCGGCTCGATTGTGAGTTATCTATTTTAATTCTCATCAATTTGTTAAAGAAGTCGTCACATCACAGTTTCAATTACTATGAAATTAGAAAAGCCGTTACACATAAATTATGTAACGTACTCAGTGTGTTTATTATAATATACTAGTATATATGACTGGCTGGCTAACTCACTGAAATATCAGTTCAGTCAGTGTGTCATTATATGTCCTATAAGTATAGGTAGTACAGTAAAACGTAATCTTTCTTAATCGAGTATACCTATGTATATACAAGGTTATTTCGAAAAGATAGGTAAATACGAAAGAGTATTTTAAACTACTCATGACAACAAAAAACTTGTGTTCTACAACGTTGCCAATAGTCAACAGTTCTAGTGTAACACCTCAAAGTTAAAAAAAAATAAAGATGAGGCTACCCTAATATCAGCGTTTTTAGTCGCTCGCAAACCTTTGGAATATATGGCATAATGATAGGGTTGCACCTTTTTTTCCTTTTAAATTAATGTTTCTTTTGTATGGAAAACAAAATAAACGTGTCCCGTGTAATTATTACATCTACAATATAACTGTCAACAGTGACAGGTTGAAACCCCGGCGAATTTATACCGCCTTTTCACAATAACCTATCATTATCATCATATATCATTAATTAAACGACGGTTACATAAAACAATAAATATACAAATATTGCCAGGAAATTTTACTCGTATTTAAAAAAAATCCCTTGTCTAAGTAAATTAAAACTTTCAAGCTAGTTTAGAAGAAAAAAGAAAATATAAATCCTTCCAAATACAGTAGACCCGCGGTAACTCGATAAACGTTTTGCAAGACGGTGTCGGATTAACGATAGAGTACTGCCACCGACCTTGTAGTCCGGAACTTTTATGAAAATAAAAAAATATTAAGATCAAACCTATAGGACTTAGTGAATATTTAGCAAACCATCACGCAATGGGATACTTGACCATTTTTTAACAACCCAATTAAAAGATGCCAAAAATATTCAGATTACAATGAAAATTATAAATTTTTCACTTTCAAATTCAAGTAGTGGGAACAGATTGGGTAAAGGTTTTGTCTTTGTCACTCCTAGCGTTGGGTAATTACACTACGAGTTTGTGACGCAACAGCTATGTAATGCCATCTCGCTCTAACTTTTTCGCAGACTATCCACCACTGAAGTTTGAAACCCAATAACTCCTATTTCCTCAATGAATTTTAAGTTGTTTTTCCCATAATTATATTCAAAATATACACCACATTCAAAATTATTTTAATACGATGTATAGAATATAACAGTTTTAAATGCAGTCAACTAGTCCAATGTCATTCCTTTTGCATGACTTCGAAGTGTGATTTTAATACGTCTTGATAATTTGTCCACCTCGTGTGGAAAATAGTTTGACGATAACATACATAAATTATTTTAAACATATGTTGCTCTGTATTAAGGTTAATACTAAACGTAGCTGTCATTTTGTTACATTGTTTTCATTAATCTCTGCTTCCTATATGCAGTTACAAATTATTTAATGTCAATAATTATTACATGCGTAGTATAAATAGATAAGTATACATATGTCATGCAAATACATTCGTGTTGATTTTGTAATATCAAGAAATTGATAATATACGTAGGCGGACACTTTAGAAAGTATGTATATAGAGCAACTCTGCATCCCTGATTGATTATATCAAACTGGTTTGTCCATCACAACCGGATGGAAGATGCATTAACCATTAATCAAGTTCTTGCATTAAACTGAGTATTGTTTAGATATGCATGATATTATAAAAGGTTATTAGATGTTTTGATTTCTCGCTTAGCATTGGAAAGCGTTTGAAGTAATTTCTTACTTATGTAGTAAGTAACGATTTTGTTAAAGTCAAAAACATTACCTAAAAATGATCCTCTATTATGAATATTTACTGAATAATGACTTTGGCTTCATATAGGTACGTTTACAATGCGTAGAATCTATACCTAATCGTTATTAGTTATTATATTAGATTATTATTATATACAGATATGAACCCTTCATTGGCAAAGACTCATATATAAACTGCGATAGACGTGTCGTACACAGTAAATTCTGTACCTCTAAATAGGAGTTAATTAACACCAATGCGAGTGAAGCGCATGTCCACACGGTTTTACAAAAAGGGTTGTTTAAAATTAGAAAAACTTAAATTACTCTTCTTTTACTGTTGATCACTTCACATATATTGCTTTTTAATTACTCCTACGTTAACATTGCTACGGCGTGTGTGTAATATTGTCAATGTTTTAGTTCGAGAACCGCCAAAGAATATTCATTTCTTATCTCGCTTGTACCAATTATTAAATAGTTGGTGAAGGCGAGCTGTTGAACCCTTAAGTCAAATAGTTGGTGCAAGCCACCCTTAGAGTAGGCCATGTCTATCTCAGTTTTTACAGAAGTCTTTGTTTATTACGAGTAGTTATTATTTCATGGGCGGCTGTTTAAAACTCAATTTGTCGACGGTTCGGTAGATTGGGAATAATTGAACAAAGTTGATGTTTTCGTACAAAGTTGAATAAATAAACCGGCCAGGTGCGTGTCGGACTTGCGGACCAAGGGTTCCGTACTACAAGACATATATAATATTTACATTACGTATTAACCAAAATTAGGAAAGAAAAGCACCGAATATTGTTCTAACAAAAAGGATTGAAGGACCAACTTTGCAGTGGAAAAAAATGTTCTCCCATATATCCGTCCATCCGTCGTCACGGTCAGTGCTCCAACTACAAAGTATAACAAAGTTTTAATTTATAATCGCAAAGAAATATTTTTCATGTGTGTGTAACTATTGTACAAATTAAATATTTTGGGATTTCTTTGCCTTTATTTGTGCTGTGTGACTTTACTTATTGCCAAATTTAATGATTAAGTATAAGTACCTCATAAGTTCTGAGCTTCGATGACTGAGTTTGCAAGTATGAAAATATGTGACATAAATTGATTAATCTACTGATTGCGTTGACTTAGAATTTTGAATGTTTTTTGCACCTCCAAGGTTTCTGTACCCAATTCAAGCAATCAACTATAGACCCAATTATTTGATATTAATTTCAACTTGATACCTACCTGTTTCTGAGGGAAAAGGAAGTGATCGACGGAAGGATAAAAAAGTAATCCTGTAAGGGACCCGTTATTTTATTTTGATGTGAGGAAGCTTAAAAATTGATTACGAAAATTTGAAAAAAGAATTTCACCGAATACTTAGTGATAAACAGTCATAGTATAGGGATAGGCATAAACCGGGCGATAAACTTTGATACTTTAAAATTTTTCAAAAACCTGTTCTCATTATTGAAAAGTTCATATTTTTTTCCACTAATCTTCATCGAAATATTTAATACTTCATCGAAGTATTTCTCTGGTTAAAATAAACATTAGTGAAATAGACATTTATCATTGATTGGTGATAATATTGTTACGAGATGTCGGTAATAAGATGCCGGTTAAGGGTGCGAAGAGTTTATTTTTCGTTGTACAAGCAGATGTCAAGAACACGCGAACTTAATTACGGCGATTCTTAGCCTTCGTAGTCGCCCCTCGAAGTAGGTACTACGTAGTAGTTACCGAAGGTACATGCTCCACACACAAACAACGTTCCCAAATCGCAGAAGTCTTCTATTCAAAGTCCTCGCAGTAGTCGTTGTAGTGGTCTTCGTAATTCGCCTTGATGTCGCCTCGATATATCGCTTCGATCGATAGTTGAAAAACTGACTCAGCGGCGGACACGGAGCTCTATTCATAGTCTGATAAAATGAGGGTGGAAACTTCTAGAGCAAACCCGAATGCTAGTAATAATAACGCATAGAAATAAAGAGGGTGGAACTTTCTAGTTAATTACGCTCGCTAACAATAATTCGACATTGTTCTTGACGCCGCCTGTTTGCATGAGTCACGTACTCATATATATACACGCCATCGCTCCGGAATTTTCGAAGTTCTTCTTTCTTAATTCGATAGTAGACGTTAAAGCTAGTAATGCATTTTTAGGTCATAACTCTGCAGTCTCGAGATATAAGTAACAAAAATTTTCGTCTAGCTCTATTCAAAAATCAACCTTATTCCTTAGAAATAAAATCCAACCGTAACAATATAAAGAAAAACATGATTTTATTTCATGATTAGGGGGTCAACTGAGGAAGCGTGCTCGTCGCGACCCCTGCCAGCCCTTTTCAGGGCTGCAATTCCTCTTCTGTGCATACCATGCGGGACAACGGCAATGATAATGTTAGGGCGTCCCCCGAAAGCGACGGACACCGGTCTGTCCCCGCTGGTGTGTGCGCAGAGTGCAGTTCGGCGTTGGGGACCGCCATCCAACACGCTGTGCACCTAGCGGCGGGAAGTGGAGGGAAGAGTACAGAGTAGCTGCGTGGAATGTGAGAGGTGGCATTGAGGAGAAAATGAATGAAGTGATTGATATTATGGAAGAGAAAAGATTGGATGTGCTATGTTTGAGTGAAACCAAGCGAGGCGGCAGTGAACTTGCCGACTTCGCTGAGGCATCGCTTTGTGGTCAGGGGTACCACAAGGAGATAGGGGATGCCAAGGGGTAGGCGTTTTACTGTCCTCTCGTATGGTTAATTGTATGACTGAGTATGAATGTGTAAATCCCAGACTGCTCTGGGTACGCCTCAAGATTGGGTTGACAAGAATTTTTGTTTTGGCAGTATATGCCCCAGTGTCCTCTGTCGGTTTGGCTGAACTAGAGCAGTTCTGGGAGAATGTTAGAGAAGTTCTAGCGACGGTTGAAGAGAACGAAAGAATTGTTGTGCGTGGAGACATGAATGGATGGGTCGGGACAGCTCGAACAGGATTTGAGTCTGTCCTAGGCAAGTATGGAGATAAGAGAGTGAATGATGCTGGTAAGATTGTGTTAGGACTGTGTATGGAAAAGGATCTTTTTGTGGCTAATACCATGTTTGGGCACAAAAGGATCCATCGGTACACGTGGAAAAGAAAGGGTGCGAGAAGTGTGATTGATTTATTCCTGGTGGATAGCAGACTTAAGGAACAGGTAATGGACACAAGAGCGTATAGAGGAGCCGATGTCGGGACGGACCACTTTCTGGTGATAACCAGAGTAAGGGGACTGTTCGCAGCATGGCGACATCGCGTCGTGTCCAAACCTGCAGCGGTTAGCCGCATTAAAAGCTGGAAACTGCAGGATGCGACCACCAGGAATGAATATGAAAGGGTATTATCCAGTAAGCTTGATGATAGATTGAAAGTGATGTGCGATGATGTTGAAGAATGCTGGCAGAACCTTAGAAATAGTATGATTGAGGCTGCGAAAGAGGTGTGTGGAATGAATAAGATTGGGAACGGCAAAAAGCGTGATGTGTGGTGGGATGATGAGGTGAAAGTGGCTGTGTATAAGAAAAAGAAAGCATGGCGAGACTACCTTGCTACTAATGACTGTGGTATGAAAAATTTGATGAAAGACAGGTATAAGCTGCAGAAAGCAGAAACGAAGGCACTAGTGAAAGAGAAGCGTGAAAGGTGTAGGGTGTTAGATGAAAACAAGATGTCGGACAACTTCGAGGAAAATTCCAAATTATTTTGGAAAGAAGTACGTAAGTACCGAAGTGGTCCGGCACCTTGCAGAATGAATAAAGTGCGTTCGAAAGAAAACAACTTGCTTACAAATAAAAAGGATGTAGTGCAGCGATGGAGTGAATACTATAGAGAACTGTATAAGAGTGGCGACTCCGTCTCTGATACTGAGAGCGATTCTAATGAATTGCCACACTCGGGCCAGGGACTGGAGGATGCCATTAGTATGAAAGAGATTGAGAAAGTGATAAGAAGTTTAAAATATGGAAAGGCTGCGGGAATTGATGAGGTGACTGCTGAGATGATCAAGTATGGTGGTCCTAGGGTCTGGAATGCCTTCTGTGCACTCTGCAACCTTTGTTGGCAGAAGGGGGAGGTTCCAGAGGACTGGCGCACGGCAGTCATAGTACCTTTATATAAAGGGAAAGGTTCCTACCTAGACTGTGCGTGCTATAGGGCCATCAGCTTGGTCAGCTTAGCGAGTAAAGTCTATACTAAAGTATTGACTGAACGTATGAAAGGCGTTTCAGAAAGATATTTGTGGGAGGCGCAAGGTGGATTCAGGAACGGTAGGGGTTGTATGGATCAGATTTTCTCGCTTCGCGTTATCGTGGGGAGGTTTCTGGCTTTAGGTCGGAAAGTTTTCTGCGCTTTCGTGGATCTAGAGAAAGCATTTGATAGAGTAGTCCGGAAGAAATTGTGGAGTCTTTTGCCTGAATATGGCGTGGAGGGCTCCTTACTGCAGGCTGTGAGGTCATTATGTATATCGAGACCACAGAGCCTGTGTAAGGATAGACGGTGACATGTCGCCCTGGTTTGAAGTATGTTCTGGTGTCAGACAGGGCTGCGTGATGTCTGCCTGGCTATTCGTGCTGTATTTGGACAGTTGCCTCCAGAGATTGAAAGGTAATATGAGTGGTATGGGATGTAGTGACACAGTGGTAAACTGCCTATTGTACGCTGACGATGCTGTGCTAATAGCACTATCAGAAGCAGAGTTGCAGACACTAGTCACGTGCATGAAAGAAGATTGTGAAGTAAAAGGATTGAAAATGAATCTGAACAAAACTAAGGTTCTGGTGTTTGAAAGAGAAGCGGTACAAACGAAATGTGTGATTTGTGTAAATGGAAAATGTCTAGAACAGGTGAATGAAATTGTGTACCCGGGGAGTGCGTTTTCGAGGGATGGAAGAAGTGAGTTGGATGTGGAGAGACGGGTAGCAGCTGGCAATAAAGTGAACGGTGCTCTGTCCGCATTAGTGGGTAGTGTGAATATATCTAACACTGCTAAAATGGCCATCCACAATGCGGTGTTGGTACCAACTTTGTTGTACGGTAGTGAGGCCTGGATATGCCCAAAACCGAGTGAAAGTATGTTAAATGCTGTGGAGATGCGGTCCCTCAGAAATATGTGCGGTGTCACGCTTGCTGACAGGATAAGCAATGATGAGATACGCAGTATGACAGGGTTGCACAACAGTGTTATTGTAAAAATGAAGAAAGGAATGCTTAGATGGTTCGGGCACATGGAAAGAATGAGTGATGAAAGACTGACAAAGAAAATATACAGAGCGAAAGTGAGTGGTAAAAGAAGCCAAGGAAGACCAAGGCTGACTTATGAAGATCAAATAGCCAGAGTGTTTGCAGACGGAAATGTCAAAAGCACTCGCACACCTAGGCGAAAATGTGTGAGGAGAATGATGAGATTTGAGGAAGCGAAAGAGGTGTGTAAGGACCGCGACTCCTGGCGCTCCGTCCTCTCTGACTACCCCGTTGGGGATACAGCGTGAAGTTATGTTATGTTATGTTATGATTTTATTTTTCCGGTTACTTCCGCGACGTGCTATTGACAACAGATGATAGTAATAACAATGACAGTTAAAAGAACATCTTAGAACTCCTTGACACGTTTTCATGCTGCACATTCAAATTTTTCTGCAATTAACTTCGAATGTAAAACTGAACGTCCACCTAGCTGACAAACTTAAAGTAGGTATACACTGTTCATAAAGTTCATTAAAAGCTGGAGGGCTGGTCCCACTTCTTGAGTTACAAATGTCTTAAACTGCTAGTAATCTGTGCAATAGCCGTCAATGCCTTTTAGTGATGTTCTTCAACTTACGATCACAACTTTTAGATCGAATAGAAGCTCAAGCAAACAAAAGAGCCAAAACCAAAACGTTTTTTTAATACTTTACGCGTAAGTAGACGTCGTAATTACAGATTTTGAAATGTGAATTTGTGTACCTAATGAACAAAAAATACTGTATTGTTTTCTATAGGCGATCGACAACAATCGCAGTAGTTATGATTATTGCGAATCGACCGCGACACTTGGCTCACCATCCTTTCGGACTAATTCGGACTATCCCGTTATGGATACAGCAGCATACATATCTACCTATATGTTACAGCAGCATATAATATGTATGTATGTATTTTGATTCGATTTAATATGATAAGTTATTTTAACTTCTATTAGTGTTATCCATATCCATACTAATATTATAAATGCGAAAGTCTGTCTGTCTGCGTGCTTGGTTTTCAGGGCTATACCGCCGAACTGATTTTGATGAAATTTGGCATGGAGATAGTTTGACATCAAGGAACGGACGCAGACTACTTTTTTTTTAAATGTACCGGAATAATGTAAAGGAGTGAAAAAAGGGGTGAAACTTCATTTGGGAAATTTAAAATCGCTGAATCGATTAAAATGAAATTTGGTACAGAGAAACACCTTTTCTATTAAAAAAACATACGCTTCTTTTTTTATCAAAAAAAACGACCGCAAAAAGGGTGAAAAAGGGATAAAACTTTATAGGAGAAATGAGTTTCAACAATATAGGTATCAAATGAAATGAAATAGGCAGGAGAAGTTTTCCGTATATGTAACTTCATCATAAAACCAATATGGCGGACGTTCTATAATAGGAAACCGTTTTAATGAACACCAACAATATGGGTATCAAATGAAATGGAATACAAAGAGAATGTAATATTACAAGTACTACGTAATAAGTCGGGACTTCCATGAGCTAAATAGACTCCAAATGTCAAATAAAGATACCCAAAATAGACAATCTGACTACTATAAAACAATTAGCTATACCAACATAAAGAACAAAATAGAGACGTACCGCCTTACATTTAAATTTATCGATATCGATTATAATTAGCGCGACATGCGGTACCAGAAATTGATGAAAACAAACTAAACACTGGTTTTGTTTAAGCACCACCGAAACAAAACCAGTGACACCGGTTTGTGATGTCTATTCAATAAAAATATGTATGAAGTGAAATATTTATTTCATAAATTCGTGGCGGTGTACATGCAAGCATATGTAACGCTACGCCCGGTAGAGTACGCTCCTTTGCTCTAGAAACCTTTCTTCTTCTCCCTGCCACTTTGATAGGTTCCTGACCACTTTCTTCTTTTGAGGACTAACGGTCGACTTTCACTTTTGTTTTTTTTTGCTACAGGTTTTTTCTTTAAAACTGTAAACATAAAAAACTATTAGAAAATATTTAATTAATAAGTTTTAAGAAGTTCTTTAAAGTCAAAATAAAATCAATTTATTCAAGTAAACACAACTGCAAGGTGTTTTTAACGTCAAATATAACTACAAGTCGAAAAAACCTGCTCACTGTAAAGAACCGATAAGAAATCCAGTCAGGTCATATTTTCAACATTTTAAAATAGGCAAATTTAAAATACAAATTCAGAAAGCTACGCTCAAAGAGTATTAGGAAAAACTGAACAGTTTGTCATCCGAAAGTGGTTTAGCAGTTAATCACTTTTTTTCTCTTTAAATTTTTGTCAATAAAAGACTCTTCGTATACAAATTTTAATTTGTGGAGTTTTTTGATTGGTATTTTATACTGTGTCCTCGTTATGTGTTTTTCACAGATTTTTTACATCTAAATAATAAAAACATCGATATCGACATTCATAAATGTACCATTCCCACACTATTTTTAATGAACGAAAGTTATACTCAAAACTAAAATTGTGAAATTTTATCCCGATAGCAAGCATTGGGGCTAATTAATTAGTTAATACTCTACTCACCGAACTTCATCCAGAGAATAACTCGCCATAATTTTATTTAAAATGTCGTCATTTCTTTTGATTTCCAACCACATTTTATTTTCTGTTCTTCATGTTTGTTTACCCACTAAATACACACTAAATATTGCAAAGTTCTGTCAGAAGTTATAATTACCCAAATATTGCTAAAAATAGTTAATTTTGTAATAAATTGAGCAATGAAACATTTACGCTGTTGAAGCAAATAAATTGTAAGTCGTGACAGATGACACTTTATCAAAGACAAATATAGGCATAAGTCTCTTTAATCTGGACAATGCATTAGAAAACATACTTGATCCGAGATAAAACACAAAAAATAGCTCTGTTCCGTACATTTTTTTTTTGTATGAAGTTGCGACAGACTGATGGAATACGCAGAGAAAAGTTGATATAAATGTGACGTCATCATAAATCCAATATGGCGGATGTGCAATAACAGGAATTTTTTTTTCAACATCAACAATGTATATATCAAATGAAATGGAATAAGCAAGGAAAAGTTACTGCACATTTAACTTCATTATAAATTGGCGGATGCACCACGATAGAATTTACTTTTTTCAAGACCTCCTCTAACAATGTCGGTATCAAAGTTACGGAATATTTCTTATATATATATATAATTCCACGCGGACGAATTCGCGGGTACAGCTACTAATAAATAAACTTAGTTATTTTCTTTTTATTTATCCCTTAACCACTGACGTACGTCTGTGAGACGTAGGCACATTCGTTAAATTCAAATAACTTTTCGCGTTATGACGGAACGAACTTGTCCCTCCCAGTAACTTCCTAAGTTTCAGCGACGCATCGACAGCGGTGGGGAGTGGATGAGCTGCGCGACCCAATCAGGTAAATATTTATGTCATTACGTCTGTGAGACGTAGCGTCATAGTTAAAGTAAAGACTACGCAACGTCTGACGGACGTCATGTCAGAGTTAATGTTACGGTTTTTGTTGTACACCTTTGTAATAAGTTATTTTGTTTTAGATATAAAATGGCTTCTAATAAGCGCATTTCGACATCTGCAAACTCGGAACAAAGGAAGAAATCCCGTTATCAAGTAGATGATCCAGAGTATGAAAGCCTGTCTATTTGCAATGTTCGAAAGCAGTATGCAGGCAGTGCTGTTTTTGAGCATTGTAATAATTTAGTGCATAGTATACTTATTAAACTTTAGTAAATACATACTTTTGAAATACCTACTCTAGTAATAAACTTTATAGTGATTTTCCTAGTATGTACTTTTTGAGCCCATTTTTTATGTATAATTTTATTGAATACTTTTCCTCTTCCCGGTGTGAATTTGACAGTACGAATTACGGGATAAATCAAATCAACGATTCGGAACTCCGCTCATTGACAAGTCGTCTCAAAATTACATATCTTCACACGTATCTAAACGCAAAAAGAAATCAATTGAGCTTTAACTATACAATACTTTTTCCCATACATTTCTTACAAATGGGCTTATTATGCATACTGGAAATAAGATTTGTGGGCCGCAACTACATACATAAATTTTATGAAGTAATATTTAATTATATCGACATAAAAGGCTGCGAAAGATCAACGACCTTATTTAATATGGATATAGTTCATAACAATAAACAAGTAAAGTAGATTTAAAGGTCTTGTTATGTATAGATACAAATAATGTGACCCGCTCTCTTATTTTATTACTATTTACGTAGTTGTATTTAGGAGTTTTGCAATCGGAACGTAAACCTATAGACGTATTACTTTTTATGAAGTGTGTTATCGCTATTAGTACAAAGTTTTCGAGAGAAAAAAATTCAATTATATTATTTTTGTAAAAATAGCAAACACGTTAATGTTTTAATAAAAAAATGAGAAATACAATTGTTATTATATTCATACATATGTAAATAATAGTGCATATTTAGAGTTTTGATCATAAAACCAGATTCGCCAGGGTCAAAATTCTAGATTATAGATTATAACTCTAATTTCATAACACTGCGACATATACATTCATATTTACATACCTGTACATGTATCCTTTCCTTCACGCATGGTTATTATACATATTTGTGTATAAATTTATTATAAGCATATTATAATAAAAATTCATTTCTCCTGTTGATACCAATATTCGTATATTTTGTATATATTCTACTTGGACACCGCCAATATTATTTTCAGGAATGTGCATCTGCATCTACACACATTAACTAATAAGATATAAATAATTTATAATATGTAACGCATCCTTATAATTAGAGGTAGTTATTAACTAATAAGATATAAATAACTTATAATATGTAGCGCATCCTTATATTTATAGGTAGGTAATTATAGGATATATAATTAGACATTTATGTTAAGTTGATTAATTTAAAGTCAGATTGAAATCCCGCGGGTATTTGAATATGCATCGCATCATTGCTGGGCTTCCCGCCAATCGCGCAATGAGAGGGAAAGAGGGGACTGTTTTTATTCAAACAATGGCTTAATAAAATAGTACATTTCGATACCAATGTGGAAAGTATGTCATTTCTTCACGAGTCCCGGTTTGTTGTCCCAAACTGAAGGCGCGGGTCAGCAATAGGGACGAGTGGAAATGACAATTTCGCACGTGCATCGAACGACGTTTTTTAATACATTTGCGAAAAAAATATAAATAAATAAAATAAACGCAGAAATGTAATTTCGCGGGAGTAAGTTTTTTTTTATAGAGGACATGGCAGGGCAACGGTTTCTATGCATTCAGCCAATTCAATGACAATAATTTATCTAAATTCAAAATAATTTTAATTGAGTTATTTACCTACACTATACGTAAATATTAAAAAAAGAAATTTATTTTAAATTTAATTCATGTATTAATGGTATTTGCGCTGTAAAATAGTTATTTCATACAAAAATTTTGTACAGAAAACTTTTTGATTAAAAACCTTCATGCATTTGGATGTTATATGCAGGAGGAAAACAAAAAGCACTAGTGTGGAAAAGAATAACTTTCCGCCACTGATTTATACTTTCAGCACGCTAACCACACATGGAAAAGTCTAATTTTTGAGCAAATGTATTAAAAAAAATATTTCTTAATCTTTTTCTGTGTATTTTCTTTCATGACAGGGTGCTGCAAGTGCACTCCCTTGCACCCTCTTGCCGGCACCCATGATGTATCTTGTTTAATAAAAAGTAGTACTTGTCTTCACGCTACATCCTTAACGGGGATCAGAGAGATGCCAAGCGTCGCACCTTATATACTTCTTTCGCTTCCTCAAATCTCATCATTCTCGTCACACATTTACGCCTACGGATGCGAGTCCTTTCGACATTTCCGTCAGCTAACACTCTGGCTATTTGATCTTCGTAAATCAGCCTTGATCTTCCTTGGCTTCTTTAGCCACTCGCTTTCGCTCTGTTCTTTTTTCGTCATTTTGATTGTGGTTTTCTTCGTCAGTCTTACTAAGTACTAATATCAAATAATTTGGACTATTAACCGTAGACTAACGAAGAAAATCTATAGAATCAAAAAGATATCAAGATATCAAGAGTGAGTGGTAAAAGAAGCCAAGGAAGACCAAGACTGACTTATGAAGATCAAATAGCTAGTGTTAGCCGACGGAAGTGACAAGAACACTTGCATACCTAGGCGAAAATGTGTGAAGAGAATGATGAGTTTTGAGGAAGCGAAAGAAGTAAGTAAGGACCGCGACGCTTGGCGCTCCGTCCACTCCGACTATCCCGTTAGGGATACGGCGTGAAGATATGTATGTATGTGTATGTATTAACCGTACTGTAAGCTACACTGAGCCGTATAATAGAGTACAGCTCGTCTATTATTCACTTGAGGAAAAATCTTTTGAGAATTAAAATATATTGCCTTAATTCCTGCTTATATTGTGTTTATCGCTCGACATCAACTGTTCCGTTTAGGTACTGTTAGGAGTGCAGTGCCAACGAGAACGGCTGTTTTCAATCGACAAATTGAACAGAGACTTTTTGTTTTTGTCGAATTGTTGTCGAGATCTTCCATTTGGAACATTATAGGAAAACAAGGAAAAGCCATTATTGGAATTTGCTCCATCTTAAAACTTGTCGTGTAATCTTCGAGTACACAAAGGCATTCTAAATTCATACACACTAATACTAATTTATTTTTGAGGTGGACAGACCGTTATTACTATTATCAATAACAATAAATAAATAAACACCATTGTCTGCATAAACATTTGAACCTAAAGATTTAACAGTGACGAATTGTAATTTAACGAACTTATGTAGGTCAGAATCTACACAAGTTCCTTAAATTATAATTAGCTCTATCCCGTGAATAGTTAAGTAGGAACATCTCTTTTTTAGTAATAATTCGCTTTCCGAAGGTGAGATTAGGTTAAGTACGGAAATTAGGAGTGCCTACTTTAGCCCGAATTATTCTTCAAAGAGAACTTTAAAATTAATAGGTACAGTAAATCAGCTTTGACGATTTATGGAAAAGGTCACGTTCCCTGCAATATACGCAGATCTTCTGACTGAGATGATAATGATGATGAATTATGGCCGATTGTGGCCATAGTCCATCTGTCCATCTCAATGTGGCATCCTGTTAAAAAAGGTTTGAATATAAATAAACACCCACGCAAACGCTAGCATTACATTTATGTCTTCATATCTATACATTTTATCGGGCACACAGCAAATTCTGTTCTTGATGGTACTTAAACTTTTCATACCATAATTATCTATACATTATTTTGATTCATTCGGACAAAGGCTGAGTAGTTACAATATTTTACAGTGATATCACTAATAACAAATCAGTTTAGGATACAAATAATTTATTTATGTATAGCGGTAATGAACAAAAAATTATCAAGCTAATGTGTGGGAAGGTATTAATGATTGATTTTAATATGTTACATATAACTCAATAGAACGGAAGAGTGTTATTTATTTTAAGACAGAAGCAATCATATTCTATGACATCAAGGTAAATTTAGACAGAGATCGCACTTAAGTTTGATCTCTTTCCTGTAACAGAAGGCCAAGGTTTGAAAAAAGAATACCTAAATACATTATAAATTAATTACAAGGTGATATCAGTACTATATTTAATATTAGGCAATAAATATAAGATATATCTGAAGTACTTTTCATACACGGCATTGTGTATACATGCTATATACTATAAGAAAAGTATTTATTGTGCCAGACTCTACCTACGCGACATTTCACCTATCGTATTACCTTAAAAGTTTATTTCTGAAAAATTCGTCTTAGAGGCTCTGTAATATAAAAATACTATGTAAATAATGATCCCATCTTCTGTATATTATTATTATATTATAAGTATATTATATTAGGACATAAACCTCCACTCCATATGATGGCCATAAACATTTTTTTATTGATCAAAGTACAATATAGTCTATGCGTACATACTTACAATCTGAGCTTACAATATATAGTCTATGCGTAAATCCCTTTCGCTAAAACCTCTAAGCACGTTTCTTTGCGATACGGCGAGTTCGCTAATCAATTTTATCAATTCAATACACCTTGGAGTGATGTGTTTAACGTCATCCAGGACACAAATGATACTGATTGCGAGCTAGTTTCGATGTGTCACATGAAATAACGATCCGCGTTACGCAAAATGTAAAAAAATGTTAATGATTGACCTTTTAGCATAATCTGCAGTCTTTTGTCCCACTTTTAACACTCAAATTTGACAGAGGCATTAAGCAAGAATGTTCGGAAAGTATGATTATTTTAAAATAAAAAGCTAGTAATGTTCGAACCAAGATACATTCGTACGCCATTATCAATATTTGTAATTCAGTAGGCTGTTTTATCGGTACAAATGTTACTAGGAAAGCTCATCATCAAAACATTAAAGACAATCTCACTACCTAGTAAATTACGACGCAATACATACATATAGGTATATATCTGCGTATAGTTACCGTAGTCGCAAACGAAAGATTTGTACTAATGGTATTACGGATTATAAATGATTCCTTTTCTAAATCTGGATTCTAAATCTGGACGATTCATTAATGTTATAAATTATACGTGTTCATAATTTCACTTCTAAAAAACATGTCTTCTAGGTATATTATTTGTATTGCCTTCCTTTACAAATGAGGTAAGAAAAAGATGATAATCCATGGCGAATATGACGGTAGGGGTGGTTATACTATGAAGGTTTTAAAGCCGCCTATAAGACCTTCATAACTTGACTCGGAACCTGTTAGTCACTTTTGAATTCCGCTATACAGCATACGGGACGCGACCGTTTGATATGATGCCACTAGAACATCCATCCAGTAAGACAATGAGTTAAATGAGAATGAAAGGGTAAGTTATGTTAACTTACTCTCAGCAATTGTTTCAAGCATCGAATTATTACTTTCCAATAGTAATCGTTTCATATAAAAATATTGCAACCGCATATTGATTCATAATCATATTTCATTTGTATTGGCTTTATTTATTGAAGGATTGTTGCACTGTATCTAACTAGACCTGCTTATAGAAAATGGAAACATCAAATTTGTAATGTAGTACCAATCTTTAGTTTCATAAGCAATCATTATACTGTTACAACGTGTTTACACTATAATATCGATGGTCACAGCGATTCAGTTTAATTTACCAAAAAGAGACAAAACAAAATACCCACTGTACCATAATCTATCAAAACAAGCCCATCACTAATTTGTAACGACCTAATAAAAGCCATTGTTTCAAACGAAATATTTTATAAAATAATCTAGTTTTATGAAATCGATGACATAACTGAGTTCAGCAGGACAACACCAGCCTCGGTCCAAGCAGTGTTGTAAGTCTGCCCGATTCGTGACCAACCACGAATGCCCGGAAGCTAATGGCCTACTTCCAACTCACTTTTCGTGGCCACAGTTATTTTATACTCATTTTTTTAGTATAAACATCGCTTCAGTTCAATATTATTTTTGAAATGATCACAAAATTGTATTTTTTTTCTTCATTGATCAATCGCTTAATAAATTTAACATTAAATATAGGAACAATAGACAATTTCAGTTCAGGAATTTTAGTTGTTCTTTAGTTTAGTTCTTCAAGTAAACAGATATATTTTTTTATTTGAATAAATGTTTTCGTATTTTGAAATATGTGCAAAGAGTGTTGACTTTGTTCGAATTTGTTGTCTATTATTTCGCAAATGAATAGTTTTGACCACTAAGTTAGTACATGGTCGAATATTTTAGCTCACTTGAATGGAGTTCTTGACATGATTGCACGGTTTAGATTGTTGTCATTGTTGTAGACATATATTTTGTAAGTATGATTGTTCGTATTAAGAATACTACTTTTTTCGTACTCTCCACTAAGTAGACTGACATAAATATTTCAACTGAATGAAACACAAGAGTTTAAGATTTGTAGGACATCTGACGAAAATTTAAAAATGAGTCACATAAGCTAATGAATCACTTTGTAAGTGAGCGGGTTTTGCCTCGTTTTTGTGGTCCAATGCAGTTCCTGAATGCCACAGTGACTGATTCCGCTCTGCTAATTCGTAATCACAATCATAATTAGTTTGAAATATTTTGCATTTGTACGTATGCTCTGTAAAATGTACAAGTTATGGAGTATTTCTCACAATACCGTTGGTCATCGTATGCGGAACGAAGTGTTGCGTGATCGAGCGTGGCTTATTCGCATGCCACGCGACACTTAACCACTGATTTACGTGCATCACATAGGCTTTCGATAGTTCCCACACATTTTATGTTAAGAAATACACATGTCTTAACTTGGGCTTATTATGTAGATATATATGTCTGAAAATACGTAATCAGTAACCGTTTTGAGCTCTGAGCGAAAGAGAACATGTTTTCTGACGAAACATGTATCAAATATAATTTATTTCAGTTATTAGTAATAACTTATTACCGAAATTCACTACTTGATAATGAGGTTACTGTGAACACCTAAGCAAAAATCATATTTTCAATTAATTGTGAACGATATTATCAAATCGAAAAAGTTTCAATAATTGGTTGTTTTGATTGACATGAAACTATTTGTGAAAGTACATTAATATCAGTCTTACGGCTGATTTGAAATAGAAATAGACAAACGTTTCCATTCTAAGGTTAACCACGTGACGGCATTGATGAAAAATGTATGATTAAATTGAAAGTTAATTAAATGATTATATTAACGAATTTAATGACGTATATATCTACAAAATACATACATAATGCCAGAACACGATACTTTACTATTACGAACATATGGAGCATAAAAGCTGAGGCAAAGATAAATCTTATACAATGCGTCTGTTAGTATTGTATAACTTCGGAAAGATTTGAACTATTGAGGTCACATTCCTACAATTTAATATTTGTTTTGTCAAGACGATGATCAAGACTGTACTAGGACCCCATAGGTGGCGCTGTAGTCAAGTCATTATCTAATTCTATTTGTAACGTGGGTAAAACTGTGGGGTTCAGCTAGTGTCTAATTTAATAGTACCTGGGTGACCTGGCTTCGCTTGGAGTCTATCGACTTTCCCGTGGCAATGTGATAACTTTCTTGAATTGATTACCAATAATATATACTCAAAACTCAGATGCATAACACATCGACCTACAAGACTGGCAATGTAGAACTAAAAACTTGTCCATATAAAGAGTAGCCAATTGGTTACAACTCATTTAGTCGATCGTAAGCAACTATCGAAACCGGTTGTCTGATTTCTGAGATAAATATTTGAACACTTAATTAAAACCTTTTTTATTATTAAATTGCTTATTGAAGTTATATCGTACAGTATTTATGTGCTTTATTTCAAGTAATTAACTTGTGATATCTTCTGTGGTGATGTCTGATGTCTGACAATGTTTTCGTTTGCAATTAGTTGTTTTGTAGGTCAATGGCATAATATGAAAAATTCCATAATACCATCTGGCGTTGAGTATATATATATAACGTTAATATTTAAGCATACTGCTACTGGTATTCAATGTTCTATAGCGCTAGAAAAAAAATGTTTTACAAGATGGCGTTAAAAAAAATGTGTGAAAATGAATTTTCTCAGGGACGACACCAATTATAGATAAACTGGAAAATAAAATAATAACTAAATACGAAACTTTACCCAAATTGTTAAAGCTATTTCCGATAAACCGTTATAAATATTATACAAGAATTGATTTGACTTTGACTTTGCTCGCTTGAAGTAATAACATTGTACTGATTAACATTAGAGAACATTGATTACATGATACGAAATGATTCGTCAATTCGAATATTTCTTTCTAGCTTTTACCAACACAAATAGAAAGCGACTTTCTTGTTTCGTTTTCGTAAATGATAAATGTAAACATATTTTACACTTCTTGAATTATAGTAAATACATCACGTGAGTTATTAGCGATAGATTATTATTTTTATTTCAAATATTTACATTTTTAAGAAAGGTATTTTTTTGAGAAACTACAGTGTAAGCAAATAAATCAATAATAACTGATTTAATCTCTTATAAATTCAAAATTATAGTTGTTTTGTAATGAAAAAAATAATTTATGCAAATAAGCTACGAACCTATTTTTTTCAATCTAATAGTTTTCTTTTAAATCTTAATACGTCGGCGTCGTGCCGTTAACAACAATGTCAACGTACTCATTGCAGCCACTTAGGGTGAACATGATTGAAAGCAGAGATGTAACTTTACACGGTCGAGCGCGTTCGACTTGGTTCGACAGAAACGGCGTTGGTTTTTTGTTATAGCAGTCTGCCGACGTAAACGTCGCTGCGACGTGTTGTCACTTTTTGTCAGAAAGTCTGACGTTAAGCTTCGTTTAAAATTTAAACCGATGATTATACAACCAAACGAATTACATTTATAATTTAACTTAGCTATACTTATATTCATATATTATACTTATATTCATATATTTTTTTCTAAATTCATTTAGACATTCCTGCTACAAAAGTTTATTACAAATAAACATAAATTACTCAATGTATATTTACTTCATAACTGTATATACTACTACAATAACCGCAATAAATTTTTATCACAAATTATTAGTAATTATACGTTACTAATAATATTGTAAATTATTATTACTAAATATTAAATCGATAACATATTTAAATACATATAATTTATGATAAAAACCCAAGCGGCAGGCACATGAGATGAGTCATGAAATGATGAATCAGATCTACTATTACTACTACCTATCTAAAGTATCTTCGAATGTCAGTAGAATGTCAGTAGTTAAGCTTTCCATTGATGATACACAGTATTTATAAGCATCAAAAACTGTTATTTTAATAATAAATTTAATTCGACGAAGGTTATAAGGTCATCTATTATTTATTATCTATTATTTATTATATAGGTTTGTAACTTTTCACAATTCGTTTGTTTTGTCAGTTTCGCAATTAGGTCAGATCGAGGTCGCAGTGGAATCGCTACAAGTGGTTATATCCAATGGCTTAGTTAATTTAGTTTAGCTTCTGACTGGTTTCCAGCGGAAGTTGGGGCGACCGCGATAGGCACCTGTTAATTCAACTGATGTGGTTTTGATATTATGGACTACATATGCATTTAATTTAAAAATACGCAATTTTTTTAGTATACCTAATTATTATTTGTTCTTATTTTAGCTATTATTTGTTCTTATTTTTAGGATTTCGTTGTCAAAGTGGCTAGCATAACCCTAATAGTTTCGACATATCTGTTGTCTATCTGTCCATTTTTTCGTCAGCCTGCCCGTATGTCGGGGCTAAAAGATGCATGGATGTAAAATGATACACCCAAATCCAGAAATGAAATATTGTAAATGTAAGGAGTATTTTGAGCCCGGTTTTATTTTTTTAATTTAACTTCTACTTCGAAACTTCTACAGAACGCTAAGTTGATGCATGTTTGACTGGCTTTTTATTTTTCCATGTAATTATTTGTTTTAATTTTTTTTCTTGACGAATAATCTATTTATATTAAAGCGAAATTCCACCCACTCACTTTTAATCACGTTACTTCAAAAACTTCTAAAGCTATGATTATAAAATTCTTCTCGCGGTATGGCGAGAGAGGTCGAACTTCATAATATTAAACTATATTACATAGACGACGACGACGCTTGGCGCTCCCTCCTCTCTGACTACCCCGTTAGGGATACGGCGTGAAGATATGTATGTAAGTATGTATATTACATAGAAGTTTAAAAATAGAATAGACCTTTATGACCCACTTTTCAAAAACTAACTGGCGGACAAAAATGAAACCAGTCGAAACTTTTCAAGTAGTACAAGCTACTATAAATCCGAGTATTTTTTTTTTTTCTCCAGCTCATGGGAATCTCTGGAAAAGCCTGTCATAGGATTTTTACATTTTTATTTATTGCATTATACAATTATGAATATGCGGACGTAAAAGTATTTGATGAATGACAGGTGAGGCAGCATCTGAGTTATGTGTTGTTATGTATGTATTTGATAGATCCTTCAACTACAGGACGCCAAGGAATACGTGGTTATTATTGTTCGTATATTCATGGGCGTCGCACGATTGGTAGTTGTGCACATATTGCGAGTTTAATATATTACTTTTCATGGGAAAGAAACCAAAATTATATACGAGTACATGCGCCAACATGTTTTTTGGATGAAATCATTGTTGTACATCATGAGCCGTTTAATAAATGTGTTTTATAATAAAACCTAATATTTATCTTCAATACCCTTCTAGCTCTTTTTTTACCCACTCAGCTAATACATGATTATCACCTACTCATTCAACAATAAAAACATGCAGATACAGGATATTTTACTCAAGCATTCCTCGGAATCTGTGATCGGAAAGTGACAATTATGTGAAGTATAATATTATAATATGAGGTAAATTTCATCTCTATCCGTAGTGAATATGGTTTCCATAGTAAAGGTCCCAACGTCATTTACAAGCATCATCGACGTTCAGTCAAGTCGCGGGTAACAGCTCTGCATACTAATATTATAAATGCGAAAGTAACTCTTTCTATTTGTCTGTTACCTTTAAACAGATTTCTATGAATTTGAGGAAGAAGATTAGATTGAACTCTGCGGAAGGACATAGACTACTTTTTATAATTACACGAAGACGAAATCGGAGGCAACGGCAACATCCACCTTAATAAAAAAGAATAAAGGACAAAACAGGAAATTTCAATGAAACATGTCAATTTAATTATATACAAAAATTAAATTGACGTATATTAATTCTATTATACGTCTAAGCTTGGTTTATTTAACAAATTTTTAGAAGAAAAAAGACTATGCTAACTATATTATAAATAGTATGTTAAAGCTTAGCTCGCCTGTACTGATTATTTTTTTAAATGTATTTATTTACACTACTCTGAAAAGGATTATTTTTAGAGTAAATTTAAATAAAATTAGAGCTGACGAAAGTAAAAAAGCTCCGTAAAAATAAATTCGTCCTTGTATCTGGCTACACAAATGCGAAATTATATTTTTTATTTTCGACTTAAGACTTCCGAGTCTTTTGACATTGAAACATTGAGAAATGTTATCCGATGAAAAAATGATATTTTTAGATGGTTACAATTATCATAAATATGTATTTACATATATATACGATTATATATGTATGTATGTAAATAATAAAATGTAGCTTACAAAATATTTAACAGTTCAAAAACACGTTACAAAAGCGTTACAGTTGAAAAATATCCATTTTACACACACTTAATTGTATGTATTTAGGTACATTTAATCTAGGATATTAATATTATATTAAATAGTAATATAGCACTAAGCAAGTATTTTACGAAAAATATACGTATATAAGTTAATAATAAGTAGCTAACTAATTACTAGACCTAATAACTATGTGACACTAATACTCATAGAAACCACAGAACTATAGCCCAAAGTAGGGCTGACTATGCCCATTCTATACTAATGTAACTGACTAAGTTACCTCACTACACCTATAATAATATTAAGTTGCAATTATGTATCACCAATTTTTTATTAAAAAAAGTATTCAAATTAATGAATCCACAATATTGTAACCCAAGCTAGATTCATTTTTAAATATTGTGTCAAGGTGTCACCTCGTCGTCTAGACCGCTTAAAGTAAAAAATCATTTTATTTAGAATTATAGTCGTCTATATTTTTTTAAGAAATAAATTTCTTTAATTTATTCTCAAATAAATTGTTACGTAATTCCAACTTTTCATGGAAGGAATTTCACGACGAAATATGATATTTGAAACCAATATTTGATAAAAGTTTTTCTTAAATGTAACTTAGAATAAAATTTTAATTTACTTATACTTACGTATATTACATTGACACGAAGTTTTGTCTATTTATATAACATGTCTTTATGTTGGTGTAATTACTAATCGCACTGACTAGTGCTAATAGGTTATATGCGTTTTATGCAATAGATAACTACGTAATATTTCAATACCATGCAAGTATCCAACCAGCCATCTATAAGTTATTACTGTATAAAATTATATGCGAAATAAATCAAAAGTTTCAATAAAGAACCCAGCAGCGTATCAAGAAAGCAAGAATAATAGCTATAAGCCACAATAATGTACTATAGACAATATACTGGGGTTAATAACTTAGCGGTGGATATGAAGTCAAGATTACAAAATGTAGAAATGTTGTTCGTGAATCATTTAACTATGAGCGATTTCGCGTTGGGTTTTCCTTAATTAATTGACGATTTTAATTTAATCTTAAGCAACCATCTAAATAAGGAGAGCCTTCGAGGACTAAAATAATATTGAGCATACGTATATACATAGTTGATCATATCAATCACAGAACCCTTCTATTTCTGATTTAACTTTTTTTAAATATAAAGCCTCATCTTAGTTCTTTTTAGGATTCCGTAATGCGATCATTGCGGAACCTTCACTGTTTCATAATGTCTGTCTGTCCGTTTGTCTGTATGTCCATCCGTCATATACGCTACATTGCGACAATTGAATTCCAATTATTTACAGATGACTACGGTTTTCATTCATTGAAGTGAAATTAAAAATCGAAAACATTACATGACATACGTTGTATAGGTACTTCAAAATCATGATATTTGTTAAAAAAGAAATGTAAAAATGCAGACTACATTCAATGTGACATAATATATGTATAACAATAAAACAAATCGATATTTTTCTACTATTCCTGGAATTGATCTTTGTTGCAAAACCTTCAACAGACAATCGCGACAGAGTCACGTTCATTAGGGTGCCAACAAACTAGTTTCTCGATGTTATCGTCACCAATTTGTGACCCGACGTTTCAATGGCATTTAAATTTGAATTTTCTTGTATCTCCGGCTATTCGAACTTCTAAGTTCATCGTGATTATAAATTCAATTTGAATAAGCTTTACAATGGTCTACTACGTTATTATTTATGTTTGAATAAATGTGGGACATTATAGTAACATGCTTACATAAGTACATTATGTGAATGTGCAACTTATGTCTCTCAATAATCTAGGATAATTATATTATTAGTATGCGTCTTAATAGTGACAAAATAAACAAAAACGATTGACCCTTTTATGTCACCAGTTGTTTCTTTTTATTTTATTATTATTTCTTTTTTAAGCATTACACCGAATTTCATTTTTCGGGGATCTCGTAAATTGCATATTATTATTTCTAATTTCTATGCCCTGTCTTTTGGGTGTTTTCCTGTCCTAACCTGTTTAAAATAGTGTTAGTGTTTATTTTTATTGTTTCAATCGTAATTATGTAACACATATTTTATTTCTAACGTAATTATAATTACTCTCAACATCTCTCTTATATTATTATCGATATCTTTCTTATGTTCCCAATTACAATTTTTCATTTTTTATTTATTTATTTATTATACACTTTATTGCACCAAAAATTCAAATAACAAAAAAACACTAAAAATACAAACAATTTTTAAATACAAAAGGCGGCCTTATCGCTATCTTGAAGCGATCTCCTCCAGGCAACCTTAGATCAAATTCACAATAACACTGATTAATTATAATTTCATGTTAGAAAATGATATAATTTTAATCTATTGAACTATTCCAATCTGTTAATATTATCATTATTAATTAATATACACAATATGTCAATTTAAAGTAAAATTCGATAATCAACAACACAAATTACAATGCACTTCCATAAATGTAGCATCGACATGAACTCTTAAATTAAAAAATCTTCAATTGTATGAAAGCTCTCCTCAACCAGCCATGTTTGCAGCTCTAGGCAAAATTTATTGAAAGATAAGTTAATTATGTTTTTTGGTAAGGAATTAAATATTAATGGAGCCTTATAGGTACAGTTTATTCGAAATAATTGCAAACACGGCACTGGCATTCTTAAAGTGACATGAGTGTTTGCTCTTTTACCAATATTTTGATTATATTCAATATTACTCCCTAACAGACTTAGCTATTTCGTAGATATACATACACGGGACTGTTAACAGTTTCTTTTCTTTGAATACTGTTCTATATGATTCTGTCCTTTGCATACCGAAGATTGCACGAATACATTTCTTCTATGCTATGAAAACTCTAAGTATATCAGTAGAGTTTCCCCAGACGATGTAACCATATCTAATAATAGAGCATACATAAGCATGATACACCATTAACAGATGATGTTGACGTACATTGTTTTAGTTTTTTTAATGCAAATACAAATTTGTTTAACTTAGTACAAATAGAGTCTATGTGATCCTTCCAAGATAGATGTGCGTCGATAAACTCCTAAAAATTTCGTATTAGTCACTTGTTCTATAATGTCATTTTTATAGTTGATGTTCAAATTAGTACATTTTCCTTTGTATGTCTTAAAGTTTATAATTTTAGTTTTATTAACATTTATTTGTAAATTGTTTGATTTAAGCCAATCAATTACATTATGCAGGCAGTCACTTATTTAAAACTATTTTGTCCTTTGACGACGCAAATATATTATGAAATTTAAACAAGAGTGTACATGCGTGGTTCATTCATATCGTTTATGAATTATGAAAATAAGCTTTATAAAAATATTGCTCATGGAAAAACACAAAGAAATACGTTGTAACAAAATAACTGACCGTTATTCTATATCATAGACTACTAAGTTCTATTTTAAGTATGTACGTATGAGTATATGTACTGCATATCATATATTTCTTATTGAAACAACATTTTTAGCGTAAATAACACACACATCTATATTATGACGATATGACGCCAGCCCAGCAGTGGCGTGCACAGGGTTTTTCAACAAGATAGGCATTAAAATGATAAATGTACTAAAAAAATAACAATTTTAATACATGATTATACTTACTAATACAACAATATCGACGAGCGAGAACATCACCGTTACTTTAATTTTTCGTAGTGGTTGTTATTTGTTATATGTAGTTAATGCAAGGAAAACAAAATAAACTATTAGTATGTGACAACCCGTCAGCCAGTTAAATGTGTCACTTTACCTGATTTTAGATATAAATGCAACTCAGGGATACACCTGCCTTTAGCTATAGTTTGTTAATTTTTACTGCCTACATGAAAATTTCAAAAACGCGGCTGTTTTAGTAGTTGTAAACACACACTGCCGACACAATTATCACAGCTAAAACATTATGTTATTTAAAATACAACTGAAATTATTTATTATAGACCAATACTTTACTTTCAATACGAATTGTAAGAAGAATTTTTTAAATAACTCTTAGAACAACAAATCACTCGCAAGAAGAAAACAAATGTGGAGTCTTATTTTGATTCAAGTATAAATCAACCACAAACAAAGCAAAAACGAGTAATTTTAGATTGCAAAATGTTGAATTTAATAAATGCATTTAACTCTATAATGTCGTTGATGTAGTTAATGTCTTCAAAACACGCACACAAACTTAATTTTCGAGTATAAAAAAGCACATATTCGAAAGATTATTTCGTGTACTGATGGATAAAATGTGTGCGTGAATTGTAGGCACCGGACCGTCGTGCCTCCATGGATAGGTTATGTAGCGCGTATTTTTTATCGATAGATGGCATGATTGTTAATAATAAAACAGAGCAATGAAAAAATACGAAATGCGATTACGACGAGATGAAGGACGGAAGAAGGCCGGAAGAAAGGGAAAGTTAGATGGAGCTGTTTTAAGCAATTTTTGTTTAATTTTAAATTATCTATAATATATAAATGGTAGATATCGAAGTAACTTTCATAACCATAATATGTATGAACCTCCTGCTCTAGATATTCCTAGATACATACATATAACAATGACGCAATAGCACGAATTGCAAGTTATAAAATGAACGCTAATTTTCACGCTTCACTACTTATTAAAAAGTAAGCATCGGATTCAAGAATTAAAAATTAACTGGCTTTTATTTATTTATGGTTAACCATTTATTAAAAACTTACTATACCGATAATTTAACAGTGTTAAATTGCAGGTGTTACGAGGCATGAATTCAAACTAAAATGTCGTCGAAATTAATTGAACTGTCAACATTCAGGCATCAAAATCAATTTAGTAACTGGTGTGTAATACGTCTTGGTCTTTCTAAGTACTAAACTATAAATCAACACCTAATGGACCTAAATAATTATGGAAATTCATTACCATACTTGTTCGACAATATAATATATCAGCATTGATAGTGAGTAACGCGATTGTAGTCTGTCGCATTACAACATGCCAGTAAGTGTCAATTGTTATCGATGAGCTTGATTGTACTTGCTAAAGCCCATGAGCCTATATGGATAAAAACAGTACTAAGTGCAATATTACTGTAAATTTGACATAAAAACAAGATCTATGCATTAAAAACTTCATTCTACCAGGTTCATTTGATTGTTTGACCTACTGTAATTTTTTAATCAACTTTTTGGGATGTACATGGGATACACTAATATTAATAGCATACGCTTTATACACACATACAAAATAAATTTAAAAGCCTGAAAGTATGCTTCACTATTAAATATTTCATACATATGTACATGTTTCATATGTACAACATGTATAATAATGAAGAACGAAATAAGTATTTTGGGGCTGCAGATGTCAAAAACGAACCATGGTTCCTTATCGACATCCGCAAGTCCCATAAAGACAGTTTGTTATCCTATGACCTACGTAAGTTTCTTTTAATATTATGTAATCCCGATGTCTTTTACGGTCTAACTGAGGCGATAGGATTTGGCACGTTTCATATTTTTCTTTTTCTACAAACGAATGAAATTGCATATAAATGATACACATAACATTATTTATATGTAATACTTAAGAACCATAAAAACATTTTAACGTTTAATTGTGTGTTTCATTATAAATGTTCATGTAGTTACAATATTTCCACAATATTATAATAACGTAAAATTCACTTACAATGCATGTCTTACTTTCGTTTAGGTCGTATGTAAGGGACTGTATATTGATTAGTTGTCTCAAATTTTGACGTCATTTTCATCCTGTTAATAATTTTATTATTATTGCACATGTAACAAACAATCAACGATCTACAAAAACAAGTTTTTGGACAATGACTTCTTGTCTCATAACGGTTACAAAATTATTAATAGTTACCCAGTACTGTTAGATGCAATTCTTAATTAATATATCAATCTGTATCTGACACGACTGTCGTAATATCACGGAAGCTGAACACTAAGAAAGTCTTGCAACCAGTTCACACTTCGAACAAATTAGTTGCTGTTTTCTAATTCAAAGGTAGAGGACACTTATCTAGATTGGCCCGTTGGTGTGGTGGTTTATGCATCTGCGTTCCAAACAGAGAATCCCAAGTTTGAATCCTGGTCATGTCTTTGTCTTGGAGTTTGGACGTTACTGAGTACTATCTTAGTTCGTTGTGTAAACATAAACAAAGTGCAAGATTATTGGTTAGTTTAGGAGCCCAGAATTGGCGCAATTTGGAATACTTATTAAATGATTGCATATGAAATAAGTACGATAAAAAACTTTAACGATTCAATAACAGTATTGTCTATAAAAACTGCCAAAACAATGTTATATAAAAGCAAATTACTACTCAGTTTAAACGCCGCGACTACATTGCGCGTACAATAAAATCTGCCAAGTGCAAATTTTACTTGGACATAAAAGGCATTTAAAAAGAAACTGAAAGTACTCTGTTATTCATTTTTGAATGTGTGATGTGAAAGAACCTTTATTTGATAATAACTGCCCATGTTCATGTTGTACATAAAATGTGCCCACTTTTTTTTTGTCTTTCTTTTTGAGTCCCCGAAACCAAATCGCAAAAATCATATCGTCTTTTTAACATCTTTAGACCACCATCTAGTTACTATGAATATTATAATTGCAGCTGTGTACGTCAAAAAGTCTCTGAAAAAAAACTATTTCGGTAAGCTGACAAACAAACAGACAGAGAGATGGCCTGACATCGAAGTGATCCTTTTTCCCGATTTTTTGGAAAAACACAATAGTGATTTACTCCCAGTGCAAACGAGGTAAATACTTAATACTTGTAAATTACCATTTTAACTAAATGTAAATAAATACAAATTGATATTAACGGTATTTATTATTAACAAAAAAGTGCAAGTAAAGGTAGTAAAAAAGGAAAAGTAAAAGTAGAAAGAATGAGTGATGATAAACTAACGAAGAAAATCTACACAGCGAAAGCGAGTGGTAAAAGAAGCCAAGGAAGATCAAGGCTGACTTACGAAGATCAAATAGCCAGAGTGTTAGCTGACGAAAACGTGAAAAGCACCCGCATACCTAGGCCAAAATGTGTGAGGAGAATGATGAAATTTGAGGAAGCGAAGGAAGTATGTAAGAACCGCGAAGCTTGACACTCCGTCCTCTCTGACTACCCCGTTAGGGACACAGCGTGAAGATATGTTATGTTAAAAAATTACATATATCCTAACGTTAATGTTAGACGACCTCCGTGGCGCAACGGTTTAGCGCGTCGGAAAGTAAAACGGGGGTTGCGGGTTCGATTCCCGTCCCGAGTCTGGGTATTTATGTATAATATGTATATATTTACAAAAGAAAAGTATATAAGTAGTATATCAGTTGTCTAGTACCCATAACACAAGCGCTGTGCTGCTTACTTTGGGACTAGATGGCGCTGTGTGAAATGTCTGAGTATTATTATTATTAATGTTAATATTTACAAACTTAACACAAAACATTATCTTAAATAATAGACTTCCTCAAAGTTACCGCTTAGAAAGCTGTCATTGCCTAATTATTTGATATTAATATTTACTATTTTACACACATAAAAACATATTTTACCAAAAAATGTAGAGCTAATATATATACGTGATAACTTGTTGCTGCAATGTAGGTACCTGCTGCGGTAAATACAGGAGATTACCGCATATTATGTGACAACCAAATTATACAAAAGATTGAGAAACTTAGAGCAAGGTTAAAATATTTATTACAGATAAATTTTTAATATTTTAACAGAATTAACCGTTGCAGTATATTCAAGAGTATTGCATATTATTATGTTTACCTATTGATGCCGTAATATAGATTAAATACAATAGAACAAGTGATATTGGTTTTTCTCCTGTAAAATTGGAATCATATCACTTAGATTGTCTTACTGTAAAATTTAATTGTTTTTGATAATAATTTTATTATTAAGTAGATGTTTGTAGAGTATTATTGTTTGTAAAGTATTGTAAACTAGATTTGTAGTAAAGGCATGTCATGAATAAAAGTTAGCTTAAACAGTTTAACAACTGAAACTTTCTAATATATACATAACGAAATAGATTATAAAGCGTAATTTTATTTCGCAACATTTACAACTGTTTCATGGAAGTCATTATTTGCTTTTAACATTACGTGTTTGGAAATCGAACGGTTATCTTGTTAAAATAACAACAGTTGAGTAATACAACGATTCGTATTGGACCGATGTGGTGGCAATGGTCCATAGTCCTATCACCCTCATTGGTGTCCTTTTTTGGTATGCTGTGTATAGAACGTGTATTGGCCGTTATTATTACTACATACTAGTACAGTGCCCTAAAGATGCAAACAAACAAAACTAATTACTAAACTCAAAACATTACTTCTGAAGTTCACGTCTGTGCCATTGTTCTAAATTAAAAAAAAAATATTTAAAAATCAATTGCTTACGTTAAAATTTATGTGAAAAAAGTTTCAAAAAAGACTCCTGTGACAGACAGATAAACAGACACCGAAAGTATATTGTATTGTATACCATATTCCCGGTTGTAAACAAGGTTTTGTTTCGATACTGATTTGAGAGGGTAATGCCCGATTCACCAAAGTCCTTTAATACTTAGCGAACCCTTAAAACCGGATAGGGGTTCGCTAACGATGAAATTTTCATAGTAGTTTCGGTTTTAGGGGTTCACAAAGTATTAGGGGACTTTGGTGAAATCGGGCATAAGGCATATACCAAATGTGCTAGATGCTTTGTTTAACATATCACGGAGGTCACATAACTTGCAAAATAGAGCTTATTTTTTAGACTCTCACGGTTTGTATTCATTATAATAATAAATTAACGGGTTCTTACCGCGATATTAAATATTTTGAGTTTCCCGATATTTCGATGCTGTTACAAGCACCATGTTCACGAGTTAACTGGCGAGACTGCGGGTAGATGTTCGAGAGCGAAACTCAAAATATTTAATATCGCGGTAAGAACCCGTTAATTTATTATTATAATAGAGCTTATTTTATGATATCTTACCATAAGAGTAAATATCTGAGATGCTTTTATCGTCTGAGTTCATGGCCTATTCAAGCCATGGACTTTGGGCTAGCAATCTCTTATCACATGAATAAATCTGTTAAGATCTGTGATGCTCTTGTCATCTGGTTCCGCCTTGCCATCGTAAGTTCAAATATTTAGATACTATTAGAATTATACCTAACGTCAAAGTGCGGTTTTGTTGCGCCGAAATACCTACGCTAATTCATGTATGAATGTATTTTATAGTTATTTCGCTTTATTATTTTTTATAGTTATTAGTTATCTGATGTATAATGATGCAACTCAACCTTACTATTAAATAATTATCATACTCGAGAAAATTCAATCTTTATGAACACATATGAGTACAGAATGAGCTTCCGACGTGACCTGCGGCCGAGTACAAGCGGGTCAGTGGCATTGACACTGTTACCGTGATATATGACCCACCTGAGGCGATGCGTGAACAATTAGTCAAAATGTAACATATTGACTACTGGTTGATATTTTGTTTTATTTTGACATATATATAACCTTGGAATTAAAAGGGCTTAATCCAATATTTTAGGATTTTGAGTCATAATAATAACTTAAAAAAAAAGTTTTTAAATGATAGTTTTTTAGGAAAATACACACACAACTACCTCTATAGTTTGTTTCAATTCGATTTGCTAAAAAGTTAAAGTCTCTTTGAATTTTTTACAATGAAATGGGTGTAAAAAATAAGACCGAAGTGTAAGTCTAATTTCGAAATAAAGGCTTTTTCAACATTGCTTAGATATAGCTATTTATTTATATCAGCCATTCCCAAAGTGGGCGATAACGCCCCCTTGTGGGCGCTGCAGGCCTAAAAGGGGTCGGTAAGAGACCCAGAAAAAAAATGGGGGCGTTGTATAGAGGCCTGGGGGTGATTTGTAATTTCATTTAGCTAGGAGGCATCATAGACAACGACTGCATGAGCTTTCGACTTAGTAGACAAAATAAGTTTGGGAACCAGTGATTTATATGTATATAATATATTAATATCATAGGGATACGCAGTGTATAAGCTATTTCAACATAAAGTTATCGACATTCTTATAAATGAACAACAATATGTAGTATTCATGTTAAATGTAACATGTCACTATAGGTATAGATATTACTGGCACTTAATTTAGTTTTAGAGCAATGAATAAGAGAATGAGTTTTTCACGGCAATGATTCTAAGTGTGTGCTGACATTTCTGAGTGAGATTAACCCATTAGCGTCAGCGTCAACAATCAACAATCAGCGTATAATGGATTTAAATTATAATTTTATATTTTTATCAATATTTTGTATCAAATTTTTTGTAAAATATTTCATTGCCAAATAATAAATAATGTACAAACGCAGTTGTATAAATACATACAGGCAATGTTCATACAGACAAAACGAAAAGTTTATTTTATTTTTCGAAATGAATGTGAAATTGTAAGTCTGCTTTCTAACCCGTTCAATTTCAGCCAGGTTTTTAGAAATAAGGAAATAACTGTTCTAAATTGTTTGGAATTTTGGATGTTATCCACAGTACAAGCTAAGTTTTTAGTTGGAGACAACACAATTAGTGTAATTGCCCGAAATATTAAAAAAAATTGAAAGCCTTCTTTTTTACAATTATTTTTATATATTTTACTTCTTGAACTTTATACCTATCATGATGGAGTTCGTTGAATTTTTAGTTCTTAACCTTATATTGTACTATATACGCCATATTGAATTTTTAAAAAACCAGCTAGCGTATATCATTTTATTGTATTTTTCACATTTTACATTTACAACAAAAAATGAGAAAAATATAAAAAGAAATCCAATGGTCAGCAACTATTAAAAACAATCTACTACTCACTCAGATCAGCCTCTGTACACAGCAATATTAAAACTCGCCCATAGTTGTATCTCCCATCAATCATTCGCCTGCTTTCATTGCAATAGCACATTGATTGATTTTTATCTGTTACAAGTCATCTGTATGATTTTTACGGGCCAGTGTTCTCTGTCTTGCTTAATATACGAATGTATACATATTAATAAAATTTTACGCGAGTTCGGAATACGAATTGTATATCATAGTTATACAATATTACATAAAATGATAAATATTTATCTTAAATATATGTAGGTATACTATGCAAAAGATAATTCCTTTCGACAGTTTTCGTTTGCACAGAAAAGTGGAATCGATTCTTGCTTGTAGTGGAACCTGCCGAATGCTTAACAATTAGGGTGGAGTTGCATAATTTGTACCGGTACTCAAATTGTACCACCATAAAATAGACTAGAAACGCGTAATATTTTTTTAGGCTTGCAACACTTATCAGTAGTGCCAACAATATAATCTCATTGATGCCATTTTGGCTGGCGTACGACAAAGGTTGAACTCTGAAGAAATAAAATCTTGTTTTATACGTTTGTAATTATTTTGGTGATTAACTTAAGGTATGCAAGTAGTAATCGTAAGCACATTGTTATTTGGATATATTTTTTTTAAACTATATACATCATCACAATTTTTTTTAGAAATTTTGTCTTATTTATTTAAGGTTATATTACCGGCTAAACAATAAACATACGACCTACATGTTGCTTAATTTGTACCAGTTAATATTTCCTAAATTGTACCAGTCCAGTTTAAGATTATGTTTTTTTTATTAACACTTGAGTAACTCAAATCATTTCAGATGGCTGAAGTAGAAAAAAACTTATTATAAATGGACTAAAGAAAATTTGGAAAAAGCCCTAAAGAGTTTACAAAATAAAACAATGGGCATAAATGCATGTTCACGTATATTTTAAATACTCAAACCTACTTTGAGAAGACATTTCTTAAACTCTAATAAATATGCCAACAAAAATTCAGTTATAAAGGACAGGCCAAAAGTATTTCGATGGACATTTTATTTATTAAGAAAATGCATAATTATCTAGTTAATATTTTGAAATCGCAAGGGCGATTGAGATTTTTTAATTTAAATACTATTAACAGACAAGTGAGAATAGATATTTGTTATTAAGCGGGCTAATACCTATCTAATTCTGAAATCACAAGGCTGATTTTGTTCGTTTTTGATTTAAATTTTATTAATGGACAAGAGAGAATAGTAGATATTTTAGTTAAATTGGCTAATACCTATTTAGTTTGAAATCGCAAGATTGATTAGTGTTTTTTCTTCATTAAATTTTTTTAATAAATAAGAAGGAAGAGTAAATGTATTTTTTAAATAGTTAATTATTCTATATCATTGAGATTTCAAAATCGCAAGACTAATTTGTGTTCCTATTATACATTTAAAGTGATTACACTGTGTAGTCCTTACACTGTGTAGTCCAGTTTAAAAAACCTGTGGTACGAATAAGGCAACTGGTTTCCTAAATTGTACTTATTAAGACATAAAAAAAACTTATTATTATGACCTACCGTTAATGTTTGTACTATTTTGAGTAATAAAATGTTAAAGCAGACGAAACAAAGTTTTTAACGGACATCAACAAACCTTCATAACTAATCAAGTTTTCTGCTAAAATTTAAAAACACGTTAAGGGGGACAATATATGCAACTTTACCCTATATTGGACTTTTTTGCAAAAGCAATTAGCATATCTGACTGATTGAACAAGATCACGAGTTCACAACGCACGTCGCACAGCGGCCGCAATGTAACTACGAAATCGATCAAACCAATAACAACACAAAATTTTAGCGCAAGAAATGCTCAACTTTGTCATTGGTAGATTGAAATTTCCCGTGCTACTAAAATTTGTCTTCTGCGCAGGTATATCAGGGCGACATATATTAGTTCCTGTAACTCCCGCGCAGGTCTTAAAAGTCAAGATTGGATTTTAACAAGGCCAAAGGGCTACAACTTACCATTACTCAAAATATATACTTTAAAAAATAAAGTGCAGATAAAAAAATTGTGATTCGTGATTTTATCTATCAAAAATGAAAGTTTAAAAAAATATATTACAATCAACGTTACGAATTACTTACAAAAAATAAAACTATTAATGTTTTATTTTCTTCTTTCGTAACTAAAGCCAACACAATTGAACGTGTATTTATTATTGAAGATACATATTTCAGAGACAGCGTATAGCTGTATCTTAAATATCATAAAAAGATACAGTGTATAATCAGTCTTCTTTCTTATCGTCTCACAAGTTCAACGCATGAAACACATAAATCACCATATATAAAAATATAGTAACAATTATAATTACACCTACTTGTAATACTAATAAGTCCTAAAAATATTGCACTATAACCTTCATTATTATTATAAACAGGTAACTAAACTTTTTGAAGATTTAGGTACAAATGCAATATTACATTAAATTAATGACGAATGAGAGCTAACAACGGCCAGATTTACGCTGTACCATGTAGCCTATGGTTATGTTATGAAACTTACAATTCTTTTTAAATACAGACACTACAGAATGTAACAACGTATTGGGGGCTACGAACTTTGTGTCACATAGCTTTGGAAGATATCAGACTATAAAAATGTCCAAAAATGAGGGCCTAACAGATCATAGTACGAAGGCTAATACTTTTATATGTTCAAGCGAACAGTGTTCATAGCTCTATTCAACTATTCCCAGCCACAGTGACGGTGGAGTCCTTCCGGCAGATGAAATGAAAACGCCAAAAAAATTCGCTTGCATTTTCTCATATAGTATAAATGAAATTATGTCATATGTCATTCTTATGATCATTCTACAATATTATCCAAACAGTTCGGTACAACACCTCGCCAGATACGACAGAAGATCAGAAGACAAGTTATTGGAGTGGTTATTTTTATATATCATGTATGGAATTAGGTGCATGTGTATCTTTACATATACATACATATCTTCACGCTGCATCCCTAACGGAGTAGCCAGAGAGGAACGAGCGTCAAGCTTTGCGGTCCTTACCTTATCCTTGACCTCCTCAAATCTCATCATTCTCCTCACACATTTTCTCCTAGGTATGCGAGTGCTTTTGACAATTCCGTCAGTTAACACTGGCTTGATTTAATCTTCGTAAATCAGCCTTGGTCTTTCGTGACTTCTGCTATCACTCGCTTTCTTCGTCAGTCTTTCATCACTCATTCTATGTGCCCGAACCATCTAATAAATCAATCAATTATACATATATATAATATATTTTTCCATTTCTGGTTATAATAGCATAAATAATTCTGACATATACTAACACAGCAGTCAACTTAACCTTTAAACCTGACTTATTGGTTACCACCATATTATAGCAGCGCCAGGCTCAGAATTAACGGTTGATATGTCACGGATTTTCATCTTACAATTTTTTTTGCTATACCTATATCCACAAAAAGTCCTAAGATTTATATTAAAATATGACATACCATAAGTCCGGCCTTCGCTAGCTCTTAGTTCAACAATTATTTGACGTTCAACAATTTCATTGTAGTTTGGAGTTATATTTTATACATACTATAACTTCAAGATTATTTCCCATTATGAATGGACAGGGCATCACGGCACAACATAATCATACCTTTTTTGGTGACAGAAGAACCCTAAGCACAGATACCCCGCCTAGGGGTGAGACTGAATTATGTGGGCTTTTACTTACTCGATATCAATTTGTAATAATTGCAAAAATTGAATATATTTCCAGACAATGGAATCCTCAGAGTTAGGCCCCCGCACGTGTAGATAAGCTACTGCTTCTTTCTGTTTTAAATTATATAAAGAAAGAATATATTGTTGTCTTTACATAGATACATATCTTCACGCCGTATCCCTAACAGGGTAGTCAGAGAGGACGGACCACCAAGCGTCGCGAACCTTACATACTTTTTTCGCTTTCTCAAATCTCATCATTCTTTTACGCCTAGGTATGCGAGTGTTTATAAAAAATAAGTAAATAAACTATGTAATGGAAAAAATCTACAGACTACGCAGTGAAAATAGATTTCATTATCAATGATCCTTCGATGTATTAAAATATTTCGATTAGTAGTTCACAATGTACCCGAGCCACACGTGGGTGTGCGCACGCGCATGTTCGACATTGAACCGATTACAATGTTTGTTATTTATTGATTTTTGACGACTACTATTTAGATAAGTAATTGAGATTAAACTAATCATTATTATAGAATTCCAAAATGGGCAATCATTGAGTAATATCACTTTGCAAAATAATTGGTTTATGAAACATCAAGAAAATGTAATCCAATTTTATTAGTTCTTACATTGTAGTAGACTAAACGAATTCATTGTGAAAATCTGTTTATTTCGATGCTATCTTTATCAATAAAATGTGTGTAATAATTGCATTAGGCTTCAAAATGAGTATAATAATATAATGCTTTCTTTATTTAAAATGTTAAGCGATAGTGTCGTAACGATTGTTCAAGGTCTATAAATTGTTAAAAATATTTAACTATGTGGTAATAGCGGCGCTTTTAATGATTGTTTTATCTGTTTTGGCATGTTGTCGGCCATGACAAAAATTAAGAACATGTCGTTTGTTTCGTTGAACCTGAAAGTATTACTTCATTTGTAACTGGACATAAAATGCATAATTTTTATACTTGTCAATCTAAATAACAGATTAATTATGTTTATTATGTGTATATATTTCATCGTGGCACGAAGTTTTAAATGATATTATTAGTCTAATACCTGCAATTTCACAGTAGGCTACTTGTTACGTTACATGATTGATCGCAACAGCGATTTCTACAAAATTAACAAGTGGAAAATGAAGTTAAGAGCATAAAATTAAGAAAAATGAAAGACAAGAACAAAAGATCTCAATTATAGCATATTTTTTGGTTTGCAAAATATTAGCAATCGAAATTATTAATTTTCTTGATAATTCTTCCAACTAAGCATCAACTTAAATAAAGGCAAATTTGAAAATATTACGTATTTTGTCTCGTAATCAAATTGGCAACTCTAGGTGTGGCAAGCAGATGCATCAGCTATCGTATGAACGGGTCATTTACGACAGATATATTCATAATAGTATTCCAATAGCAGGATTTGACTTCTGACCATTGTGGAATAATATTCCAATCTGAAAATACATTGTTAAGATTTTCGTTTTTTATATGCATTACATTTTTCTTATCTACCATCGGTACATAAATTACTCGCTTTAATTAAGAGCTTACACATAAATCACTCGTGCTATTATTTTTGTTCCACGTATCATAGATTTATAACATCCTTTCGATAAATATCTCTAAATGAATTGATTATAATCAGAACTACAACAAAACCATCGAAATGTATGTAATATGGAACAACGTCATTGTTCCATTCTACGCCGCTTTCGAATAAAAAAATGGTTTAGAGCTTGCCATTAACGAACTAAATATTAAATATATTAAATATTAAAGTACATTTATAAATAATATTATCTCAAATCCTGATTTGTGATACCCATTACCTTATAGCTACTAGCATAATTTATTCTACGAATGGGGGTAATTCTTCTTTAAAGAGTTCAATAACGAGGTAAGTACTATACATAACTATTAAGTACAATAAATAACTATTAAGTAAATCAATGCATATATATCTAAACTATTTACAAACAAAATATTGACAAACTTGAAACAAAGTATTATCTCCTTCAGAGTTCTCGCTCAGAAAGCTCTCATTGCTTAGGATGTCTAGCAAACCGGCAGCATTAGTTCTTTGAATAACCAGCTATTATGTAGGTAGCTTGTGTTTTGTTGGAGATGATATGTGGGGGCTTGTAACTTGTGTAAAGAATTACTAGAAACGACATACAGATACACCGTGAAGCATCTTTTATCTAAATTGTGCTTGAATATTTAAAACATGACCCATTACGTTTTATGCAGCTATGCACAGTTCATAGTTGGCTTTAAATCAAGGAATGTTAAACTACTATGTAATATAACATAATTCTTTCTTATTTGAACCATTATAAAACTATTTACAGCAAAAAGAAACTAGGTCTATCACTGTGAAGGCGAAGGCTACACTAATGGCATGTTATGTCAGAATATGATATCATTTCCTGTTTGAACCGTCGATTGAGATATAGATATTGGAAACTGAGAATTAAACATACATATGCATATTTATAATGAATGAATTCCGGTCTATGTAACAGGTATGAAGGTCTTATAAGAGCGATATTTATAGTACTTAAAATTTGAAATTACTTACTTTTGCTTACATATTTATTTTATGTGATACATTAATTTTCAAAAAATTATAAATTAAAATATATGAACTGGGGGTCAACTGAGGAGGGGGTCAACTGAGGAAGCGTGCTCGTCGCGACCCCTGCCAGCCCTTTTCAGGGCTGCAATTCCTCTTCTGTGCATACCATGCGGGACAACGTCAATGATAATGTTAGGGCGTCCCCCGAAAGCGACGGACACCGGTCTGTCCCCGCTGGTGTGTGCAGAGTGCAGTTCGGCGTTGGGGACCGCCACCCAACACGCTGTGCACCTAGCGGCGGGAAGTGGAGGGAAGAGTGCAGAGTAGCTGCGTGGAATGTGAGAGGTGGGATTGAGGAGAAGATGAATGAAGTGATTGATATTATGGAAGAGAAAAGATTGGATGTGCTATGTTTGAGTGAAACCAAGCGAGGCGGCAGTGAACTTGCCGACTTGCCCGGAGGAGGCATCGCTTTGTGGTCAGGGGTACCACAAGGAGATAGGGGATGCCAAGGGGTAGGCGTTTTACTGTGTGTAAATCCCAGACTGCTCTGGGTACGCCTCAAGATTGGGTTGACAAGAATTTTTGTTTTGGCAGTATATGCCCCAGTGTCCTCTGTCGGTTTGGCTGAACTAGAGCAGTTCTGGGAGAATGTTAGAGAAGTTCTAGCGACGGTTGAAGAGAACGAAAGAATTGTTGTGTGTGGAGACATGAATGGATGGGTCGGGACAGCTCGAACAGGATTTGAGTCTGTCCTAGGCAAATATGGAGATAAGAGAGTGAATGATGCTGGTAAGATTGTGTTAGGACTGTGTATGGAAAAGGATCTTTTTGTGGCTAATACCATGTTTGGGCACAAAAGGATCCATCAGTACACGTGGGAAAGAAAGGGTGCGAGAAGTATGATTGATTTATTCCTGGTGGATAGCAGACTTAAGAAACAGGTAATAAACACAAGAGCGTAGAGAAGAGCCGATCTCGGGACGGACCACTTTCTGGTGATAACCAGAATAAGGGGTCTGTTCGCAGCATGGCGACATCGCGTAGTGTCCAAACCTGCAGCGGTTAGCCGCATTAAAAGCTGGAAACTGCAGGATGCGACCACCAGGAATGAATATGAAAGAGTATTATCCAGTAAGCTTGATGATAGATTGAAAGTGATGAGCGAGGATGTTGAAGAATGCTGGCAGAACCTTAGAAATAGTATGATTGAGGCTGCGAAAGAAGTGTGTGGAATGAATAAGATTGGGAACGGCAAAAAGCGTGATGTGTGGTGGGATGATGAGGTGAAAGTGGCTGTGTATAAGAAAAAGAAAGCATGGCGAGACTACCTTGCTACTAATGACTGTGGTATGAAAAATTTGATGAAAGACAGGTATAAGCTGCAGAAAGCAGAAACGAAGGCACTAGTGAAAGAGAAGCGTGAAAGGTGTAGGGTGTTAGATGAAAACAAGATGTCGGACAACTTCGAGGAAAATTCCAAATTATTTTGGAAAGAAGTACGTAAGTACCGAAGTGGTCCGGCACCTTGCAGAATGAATAAAGTGCGTTCGAAAGAAAACAACCTGCTTACAAATAAAAAGGATGTTCTGCAGCGATGGAGTGAATACTATGGAGAACTGTAGGAGAGTGGCGACTCCGTCTCTGATACTGAGAGCGATTCTAATGAATTGCCACACTCGGGCCAGGGACTGGAGGATGCCATTAGTATGAAAGAGATTGAGAAAGTGATAAGAAGTTTGAAATGTGGAAAGGCTGCGGGAATTGATGAGGTGACTGCTGAGATGATCAAGTATGGTGGTCCTAGGGTCTGGGATGCCTTCTGTGCACTCTGCAACCTTTGTTGGCAGAAGGGGGAGGTTCCAGAGGACTGGCGCACGGCAGTCATAGTACCTCTATATAAAGAGAAAGGTTCCTACCTAGACTGTGCGTGCTATAGGGCCATCAGCTTGGTCAGCTTAGCGAGTAAAGTCTATACTAAAGTTTTGACTGAAAGTATGAAAGGCGTTTCAGAAAGATATTTGTGGGAGGCGCAAGGTGGATTCAGGAACGGTAGGGGTTGTATGGATCAGATTTTCTCGCTTCGCGTTATCGTGGGAACGTTTCTGGCTTTAGGTCGGAAAGTTTTCTGCGCTTTCGTGGATCTAGAGAAAGCATTCGATAGAGTAGTGCGGAAGAAATTGTGGAGTCTTCTGCCTGAATATGGCGTGGAGGGCTCCTTACTGCAGGCTCTAAGGTCATTGTGTCGAGACCACAGAGCCTGTGTAAGGATAGACGGTGACATGTCGCCCTGGTTTGAAGTCTGTTCTGGTGTCAGACAGGGCTGCGTGATGTCTGCCTGGCTATTGCTGCTGTATTTGGACAGTTGCCTCCAGAGATTGAAAGGTAATATGAGTGGTATGGGATGTGGTGACACAGTGGTAAACTGCCTATTGTACGCTGACGATGCTGTGCTAATAGCACCATCAGAAGCAGAGTTGCAGACACTAGTCACGTGCATGAAAGAAGATTGTGAAGTAAAAGGATTGAAAATGAATCTGAACAAAACTAAGGTTCTGGTGTTTGAAAGAGAAGCGGTACAAACGAAATGTGTGATTTGTGTAAATGGAAAATGTCTAGAACAGGTGAATGAAATTGTGTACCTGGGGAGTGCGTTTTTGAGGGATGGAAGATGTGAGTTGGATGTGGAGAGACGGGTAGCAGCTGGCAATAAAGTGAACGGTGCTCTGTCCGCATTAGTGGGTAGTGTGAATATATCTAACACTGTTAAAATGGCCATCCACAATGCCCTGTTGGTGCCAACTTTGTTGTACGGTAGTGAGGCCTGGATATGCCCAAAATCGAGTGAAAGTATGTTAAATGCTGTGGAGATGCGGTCTCTCAGAAATATGTGCGGTGTCACGCTTGCTGACAAGATAAGCAATGATAAGATACGCAGTATGACAGGGTTGCACAACAGTGTTATTGTAAAAATGAAGAAAGGAATGCTTAGATGGTTCGGGCACATGGAAAGAATGAGTGATGAAAGACTGACGAAGAAAATATACAGAGCGAAAGTGAGTGGTAAAAGAAGCCAAGGAAGACCAAGGCTGACTTATGAAGATCAAATAGCCAGAGTGTTAGCAGACGGGAATGTCAAAAACACTCGCATACCTAGGCGAAAATGTGTGAGGAGAATGATGAGATTTGAGGAAGCGAAAGAGGTATGTAAGGACCGCGACTCCTAGCGCTCCGTCCTCTCTGACTACCCCGTTGGGGATACAGCGTGAAGTTATGTTATGTTATGTTATGTTATATTAAAATATATGAAACATTTTTCCGCGAAAAAAAAAAAAGTATTTATATATTACATGTAAAAGATAATTTAAGTAAGTAAAATAAATAAAAATGAGAGCTTTTGTAAGAAAAATAGAAGCAGGCCATAGTGTAGCTATTAATGATATTATCCTACGCAATTAAACGAGCAAGTCATGCACATAATATGTGTGTATACGTATGTACAGCCTGTCCCAGAAACCTTTTGCCCTTGCCAACATTCGACGCACTTTTCCAGATGTCTAAATTTTATATTTATTTTAACTTTTTTGTATCAGTTATACATAGCTACATAAGTTTCCTTCATAACTACTTTAACGATTTCAATAAAAATCACGGGTCTAAAAATCTAATTTAAGTAGCTACAAAATTATTTTCGAACGAAATCATCTAGATATAGTTGTATTATTGAACGTAGTTTAACAATAATAATAAACGTGATTAATACAATATTATGTAATATTTATACGATAGTATGAATCTTATATAATTGTAACGTGTTTTTTTTAGGTTAAATCATTAAAACTCTTTGACAAATTACAGAATAATCTCTCAATTTCCTTCATTATTTATTGTGTGTCGGATTTCCTATACGGAAGCAGGCAATTTTTATTGCCAGTTTTGTAAATTTATTTTATATTTACTTTCATAAAACTATAGGCAATAGAAAATAATTTGATCGTCCAAAATATTAAAACGAAATTTGTATGAAACATGGAAATTTTACATAAATATAATTTTTATCCATATGCTTACCTGAATATTGACAAGCCGAAGTTCAAACAAGTTTTTGTTTAATTAAACCACATATTAGTTCTTCAGTTTAGTCAGTTATATAGTTGGCAGAACCTCAGAGATAGTATGGTTGAGGCTGCGAAAGAAGTGTGTGGAACGAATGTGGTTGGGAATGATAAAAAGCGTGATGTGTGGTGGGAGGTGAAAGAGTCTGTGTACAAGAAGAAGAAAGCATGGCGAGACTATCTTACTGCCAAAAATAGCTGTAGTATGAAGGATTTGGTGAAAGAGAAATAGCTGCAGAAATCAGAAACGAAGTCACTAGTGAAAGACAAGCGTGAAAGGTGTAGGGTGTTAGATGAAAACAAGATGTCGGACAACTTCAAGGAAAATTCTAAATTGTTTTGGAAAGAAATACGTAAGTACCGAAGTGGTCCGACACATTTCAGAATTAATAAAGTGCGTTTGAAAGAACATCATCTGCTAACAGACAAAAAAGATGTTCTGCAGCGACGGCATGATCATTATAGATAATTGTATAACAGCGGCGACTCTGTCTCTGACACTGAGAGCGATCCTAACGAATCGCCACATTCGGGTCAGTAACTAGAGGAAGTCATTACTATGAAAGACATTGAGAAAGCGATAAGAAGTCTGAAATGTAGACAGGCTGCGAAAAATGATGAGGTGTCTGCTGGTATGGTGGTGGAGGCTGGTGTCAGGTCTGGTGATCCTAGGGTCTGGAATACATTCTGTGCGATCTTTATATATATCGAAGACAGAGAGCCTGTTTAAGGATAGATGGTGACTTGTGCACCCTGGTTCGAAGTCTGTTCAGGCGTCAGACAGGGCTGCGTGATGTCTGCATGGCTATTCGTGCTGTATTTGGAGAGTTGCCTCCAGACATTGAAAGGTAGTATGAGTGGTATGATATGTGATGGTACAGTGGTAAACTGCCTTTTGTACGCTGACGATGCTGTGCTTATAGCACCATCAGAAGCGGAGTTGCAGACATTAGTTACGTGCATGAAAGAAGACTGTGAAGTGAAAGGATTGAAAATGAATGTGAGCAAAACTAAGGTTCTGGTGTTTGAAAGGGAAGATGTATAGACGAAATGTGAAATATGGGTAAATGGAAAATGTGTAGAACAAGTGAACGAAATTGTATATCTGCATGGAATGCGTTTTCTAGAGATGGAAGATGTGAGTTGGATGTGGAGAGACGAGTAGCAGCTGGCAATAAAGTGAACGGTATTCTGTCTGCATTAGTAGGAAGTGTAAACATATATAATTCAGCCAAAATGGCAATACACAGTGCCGTTTTGGTTCCAACTTTGCAGTGAGGCCTGTATTTTCCCGAAATTTAGTGAAAGTAAGATAAATGCAATAGAAATGCGATCTCTTAGAAATATGTGCGGTGTCATCCTTGCGGACAGTATGGGTAATGAAAAGATACGCAGTATGGCAGGTTTGCACAACAGTGTTATTGTAAAAATGAAGAAAGGAATGCTTAGAACTTAGATGGTTAGGCGCATAGAAAGAATGAGATATGAAAGACTGACAAAAAAAATTACAGAGGCAAAAGTGAGTGTTAAAAGAAGCCAAGGTAGGCCAAAGCTAACTTATGAAGATCAAATTGTCAGAATGTTAGCCGACGAAAATGTCAAAAGCACTCGCATACCTAGGGGAATGTGTGAGGAGAATGATTTGAGATTTGAGGAAGCGAAAGAATTATGTAAAGACCGCGACTCTGACTAACCCGTTAGACATACAGCGTGAAGATGTATGTATATATAAGTATTTTAGATCGTCTAATCTATCACTACCTATAAAAGTTTTACTACCACTTCCTATCACTTTAACCAGTAGGTATATTATGTCATAAAAGCGTAGTTGATAATCAGAATGAACTGCTTTAATTAAATATTTTAGAATTTTGAATTACAGTCTAAGTAGTAATCACCGACAGATATGTAGTACTAGATTGAATGTTTGAAAGCGTCACTATGTTCAACTCAAGTGAAGTTCGGGAACCACACCTAGCTCACATGCACTTTGACGCTTATGCAGTAAAGAATGTAGCGTATTTCACTTAATTTCGAACTTACAACGATGAATGGATAAATAATTGAATAATTTCACACTTGTATAATACTTTTATAGTTAGTAACAAAGAAAACTGATACTCAATTTAATATTAGATCGTATAAATATGCAAACTTAAAACGTCATGTAGATGTCCCTTGTCGCACATTCAATTAGATTTTCCCATTCGGAACGATGAAACAATAGTACTCTCTCGTGTTACGGGTAAGCGCTAAGCGTTACTGGAGATTGATCTAAGTCCCGCGTCACGCTTTGCTAGAGTAATGGTTATTGTTTTGATTTACTGATGTAGAGTACCGCAAAATTCAGTAATAGTAATAAGCATAAGTTTTCACAACATATAACTCAGCTAATAGACATAATTTTTACTTTAATTAAGATTTACATACAACCCAGCTAATAGATATAATTTTTACTTTAATCAAGATTTTATGTGAATTTATAGGTAACTCATAATGATGTGTGAACATGATTTTCAATTACTTAAATTCAATACTACAGCACATCCAATACCTACTCTATCGTATTTACGAGTTCATTAATTTTACTATAGAAGATGCAATGTATCTGTCCAGCTGTTGTAGAAAAACTTTATTGGTATCCCCATACTATCTTGTAGTACTAAAAGAATCTCGAGTGTGATTTGCGCATGACAAAGTTTTAACCATGTTTTGCTGTTATACTCGCATATTACCTAATAGAAAGATATTGTACGAAAGAAATTATGTCATTGTTACTACATAGCATTATACGCTTTCAGTCAAGCAAAACTGTGCCACATGGTATTATGCAAAATATAAAACTATGTTGTACGTGATACTTTATAATGATAAATAATTAATTTTTTGTGTTTGTAAATTTCTAATTTCAAAAAGAAGATAAAGTGTAATTATCTCCAACTCTAGTCCTGTTCCATTAAGTGCCCTTTAGTTATTTATCAAATCACCAGCATTATATGCATTTTATGATCAACAAACATTCACATGTATACCAAATAGAAAAAAATATTTTGCAAATTGATGCAATCAAGGATCCAAATTTTAAGAAGTATTTTCCTTACGAGAAGAAATACTTCCACGGGACTTTCCTATACTACAAGACGAGCATATATGCATATTTGTAATCGCGTTCTCGAAAACGGCTCTAACGATTTCAATGAAATTTGCAATATAGGAGTTTACGGGAGCGAAAAATGGATTTAGCTGGGAATCAATTCTGGGAAAATTAGTTTTCTTCATGTTTCCACACATTTAAAATTGGTAACTGGTATCCCATTGCTTCGTAACAGTCCTTCTCGATAGCACAGCGGTTTGAGCGTCGGTCTACCACGCTTAATGTGCGGGTTCGGATTTCGCAATGTGGTCAAACCTTTTCTTTTTGTTTTTTTTTATATACAATCAAACCTAAAAGACACCGAGCAAAGTTCTGTTGCCCAGATGCTATAAATTGACATTAAGATTTACATATAACTCAGCTAATAGATATCATTTTAAAATAGACTAACGTCTACCTAAATATTAGAGATGTATTATTAAAAAAAAAATTTGGCTTTTACAACAAAAATATTTTTAGTTTTATATAATTTAATATGTGTTATGTATGCTGCATATATACGCTGACATTTCAATGAAACCCGACATTTTCAAGCAACAATTGTTTATACATTGTATCTGTATTGTGAGGATACTGTACTGTCGTTATCGTAAGAAGGAGTAATCTTATCTAAATCTAAAAGTACGTAAGTATTTTTAGTCTTTTATTTTCATAATCGTGGGTAAATTTAAAATCATTTAGATTTTTCATTAATACTGCTCAGTAATTAAATTAATAAGAATAAAATTTTTAACAAAAGCTTGACAACATTTAAAGTATCAAGGAATTAGAATTAGTTGTACAGTTTTGCTCTAGAATCATCATTCTACCGTTTCATTATCTTCAATCATAATGCAATTCACATGAGAACGATTTAATTCTCGTGACTGAAGCAATTGCTAAATGAGTGGGGGACACCACCCACGAGATGTCGTTACCAAACTTACACTGCGTTACTAACATTAACATTGTAAACATATTTAAGGAGAAGTTATTCCACAGCAAAGTATTTAATTTTCATATAATATGTAGAGGTATTGCCAGCAACTTTGGCAGCTTAGATTTAAAACGTAATACAGTATAGACATTGGAGTTCCTTAATGATCCATACACCACCATTTTATCCAACAAAATAGTGTAATCATACTTTTAAAATCGGCATAACGATACTATCCTTATTAGCATCATGGTTATTATGCATTGTATACTTTAATGGATCCCTAGTCTTTCAAACAAGATATCTATTTTCAAATCCTATAAAATATTGTGTGAAAACTTATGTATAAAATCAAGTAATATAGAGCTTAAACAAATATTTGTTTTATCTAACAAGTCTATCCCAATATTTTTTAAAATATCTCTATAGATGCTATAAAATATATAAAAAAAATATGCAACAAATGTTAAATTACGTTAAATTAAAAGTGATGTCGCTTGTTTAATAGTATTACTTTCACTAACATCAAAAACTATATTTTTATTACTTTTTTCCTGTCTAGACGCTCTTTCGTTTGTCTGTGCATTTAATAAAATTGTATATGCTTAATTAAAACGTTCATTACTTAGTCATTGTGCAATAATAATTAGTACTTAACGTAATGTTATTCGCGTATGTGACGTCATGTTACGCATTTGAAATCATTTTTGTTATCTCACTCATTTAAAAGAAACATAAATAAATCCTATTAAACTAGACGTTTTTGATGAAGTAATCTCATTAAAAAGTTTTATTTAGTACTATAGTAAATGTTAATTATCTATCAATTTATGTACAAAATGTTGACTTGAAAGGAGCCTAATAAAAGTCTAAAATTGGGAATGGGTGCAACATAACTGCATTGCCCAACTTAATTATTGTCGAATTATAAAATTATCTTGCATAACTTTCGCAATCGATCGCAATACGCAGTCTAAATATTGTTGTAGTTTTTTATTAACGTACAACAAGTTTTTAATCTTCGTGATATCTCGTGTTTTAGGCCAAGAGATACATATCATTAGGCTAGAAAAAACGATACACTTAACCATAATATTTTAAATTTTAAAGTCCCCAGTAAGATTATGATGCACATTCATTACTTTTGTGTTATTCTGGCAGAGAAAGAAAAGTAAATAATGCCATATTATTTTTAAGCGTATGTGGCAAAAATTAGACAATTAATAGGGCTACTATAAAGTTTTAACAACCAAGCTGTCACTAACTGGTTTCTGCTATTGGTAACATGCAGTTAGTAAGTTCAAACGTTTGTTCGAGCATGATCCTTGGTACGGTTTGCCCTCGAAATGAGGATTTGTACAATACAATTGTAGAGTACAATTGTAATGGACCAATTTGACTTATCGTTGAATTTTACATAAATAATGCACAATTGCACATGGCATGGCGTGACAGTTACACAGTGTTACAAGGTGGCAGTCACGTGTAATGCAACGAAATACGTAATACGAGTATATTCATATCAATTACTTATATTCTACATATTATCTCTAACTCGCTTAAATGTTATAAATAATATCTATTGAGTTACAGATAAGAAACAAGCATTGCCCCAATGTACACCGTCTATTTAATAAAATTAGGATTTCGTAACAAATTATTATTAATTTTACAATACAGCTGGTTTTGTGTGGGGGACGATCTAGTTTTTCAATATAATGCTACCAACTATTACGTACATGAAACAGAAATCACTTCGAACAGCACTCATTTGAAGTTATTTTACAAGCGCAGCTTAACCATAGAGAACTCAACTTAATCTCTGGATGATGAATTACAACAATTATTACTATTGAGTGGCCCCTTGGCGCAGTGGCATATGGATCTGCTTTCCAAGCTAGGGTCCCGGGTTCGATCCCTGGTCAGGTCAATTTAGGAAACGAACTTTTCTAAATTGGCTTGGAGTCTGGGTGTTACTGGGAACTCTTACAGAGTTCGTTGTGTGGTACCCATAGTACAAGCTTACTGCTTAGATTGGGGTCACACAATCTGTGTCATTGTCTGGAGCATTATTATTATTATTACACCATTTTTAAAACGCAACAAATGCAAACTACGAAAATTCCGTCTAATTCCATTTAGCAGTTTTTCCACGATGCTCGTGCAACCTTTCCAAACAAACAATTTAAATTATTTTAAGGTAACAATTTTAAAGTAAAAATAAACAAACAATTTAAAGTAATTTAAATTAGTTTAATACTTTAAATTTTGATCATATTAATTTGCGATCATTAATGTCTTTATCCTATTTATGCAGAATTCGTAAATTAGAGATAGTAAAGACTAATTAATACAATATAATTACATGCAGTACGTAGTATTGTGTGTAGGCAGTGATGTGCTACATTTGATAGAACCACACAATTAATTATTTTCACAACTTCATTAATTAAACGCTAAATTATCGTAACGACGATTATGTTAGATAACTAGTTATTACGTTATATCATGTAATCTCTAATCTAGCGACACTATTTTAATACGATGTACTTGTATCTCATGTGAGACAAATTTGACAGCAGTTTAATGTCATTTGATTGCAATGTTAATTCATTACATTTGTGTCGAAACAAGAAAGTTGTGAAATGAAAAGATGTAATTTTGATAGGTTATTTAGGTTTAATATGGTATTCAAACAGATAATTACTACAGTACATTGATTATCTAATATTGATATTAATTTTATAATATAATATTTAACAATTTCCAGGAAACAAATCCCGAAATTATACGCAACATTTTTTTGTTATAAAGAGAAACAAAATCAAGGGGCCTAACTGCATAATTTTTGTTGACCAAAAATTTATCATTCTTATATTTTGCACACGTTTAAAACGGAAATATCGGAAGAAGAAAATATTAATATGTCTATTTCCAGTTAGTGTAACGTATACGTGCGTACGTTGACTGGAAATTGACATAATCGCAATTAGGTCTCTGGTAATGCACTTAAATAATAAATAGGTCTTTACCTATGAATTTGCCGTTTTGCCGCCCGAAAACTAAAGTCAACAGCGACAAATTAAAGGCGATAGTAAAAGCTTACGATACTCAAGCTACTGCTGAGTTAGCAGCAGCTTTCGATATTAGCATCAAAACAATATTGGCCATTTGTGTCAAATTGGCAAGGCAAAAAAGCTTGATAAGTGGGTGTCGCATGAAATGAACGATCGCCAGCGCGACGAACGCGTTGAGGTGTATGCCCTGTGTTGCTTAATAGACACAGAAACGAAGGGATTTTGACCGCATTGTCACTTGTGATAAAAAATGGATTCGTTTTGACAATCGTAAGCGGTCATCATGTTGGTTAGACTCTGGTTCAGCATCTAGGCAATGCCCCAAACGAAAACTTACCCCTAGAAAAGTGATGGTTACTGTTTGGTCGTTTAGTGCCGGTGTAATTCATCACAGCTTCTTACCAAATGGCACGAGCATTACTGCGGATGTGTGCTGTGAGGAACTGGACACAATGATGGAGAAGCTCTCAGCTTGTCCCCGCTGCTCCTGCACGACAACGCTCGACCTCACACGGCACAACATGAGATCTCTAAGCTACAAGAGCTAGGGTTGGAAGTTTTGCGTCATCCACCGTACTCACCAGACCTTGCGCCGGACAAACTTTCCAAAATTTTGACAACTTATGGGCGGAAAAAGTTTAATCTATACCCGAGAGGCAGTACAGATGCCTTTGGAGAAATTGTTGCCTTCCGTACACCTGACTTCTACAAGAAGGGCATTGATAAATTACCACTGCGCTGGCAGAGATGCATCGATAGCATGAGTGCATACTTTGATTAATAGAAATAAAAAAATATAAAAAAAAAATACTTTAACTTTTTATATACTAAACAGCAATTTCATAGGTGAAGACCTAATATTTATATATTTAAATATGTTCATAAAGAGTAGAAAATAAGAAAAATATTTACTAGTATAATCTGTATATCTATACCTGCATATAAATAAAATTGAATTGTCTGTTTCTGATTTCAAAACAAAAGCCTTTCTTGAGCGTATTTAGTTATTTGCTCGTAGCTAAAACCCAAACATGTTTTTTTAAAATTTTTGTCTATCAATTTCCATTATCCATTTGTGTTTGGCCGGACTAATCTCGGAAATGGCTGAACCAATTTTGAAAAGATTCATGAAACGAACCAGGAGGCACAGCTAGTATAGTAATAATAGTAATTATCGTCAACAATTACGTATTACTTAAAATTAACAATTTTAAATAGAGTAATTGTAGATATCACAATAAGGGGTATCAAATTGAAAATAACTGTAGTTGTGACGTTGAATACATATCTAATATTCAGGTAACCAAGCTTTTTTGGTTGGTATTAACAACGATTTTATATTTATTATTTATTTCATCTGGCCACTTAATCTGTGTCTACAGACAAGAAACACTTATTTTTGTGATATCTTTTTGACCTTATTTGTAGAATAAAAGTAGTGTGGACTAGAATAACGATCCGATAGACTTTATTTTTTTTCTTACTTTTGTAAAACAACTTGTATCATTACCGATATTCTAAGGACTATTTTCTGGTTACATATAGTGGTAGGGATATAAGTAATTGGTAACATTTAATTGATACTAAGTGAACTTAGTGGTTTAGAATGTAAACAACATTTCTATTACAATTTGTAATTTGTTACATCACAATATACTTGAAGAGATCTTGTATACATAAACATAAGCTTATATTTTTAAAAAAAATTAGGCGAATACTCTGGATTTAAATTGAATCGAGAATTTGTAGTACATCGTAAAGAAAATATTCTCAGATTAACATACTAATCACTTTCTGTGACATCAATTAACGCATTTATGAAGTACTTCTTTGAAAATAATATGTGAAAATTTAATGGAATCAATGTCACGTCGCGTCGTTAGATTTAAAGCTGTAATCGACAGCCGAGGCTTACCAACCAATATTCATATAATCGTCTATTAATAATAGTTTTGAATTACTTACCATGTTATTTACGGCTTTGTTTACTTTATTTACATGTATAGCAACTAATTTTTCTGATTCTAATTAGTAGTCTTACTTCATTTTATGAAATGTAGGTAAATTTCATACCTTCTAATTATTACATTAACCGTTGTTGGATGGTTCCAAAACGAATAAAATAAATAATAATAAAATTAATACTCCAGACAATTACACAGATTGTGTGACCCCAAACTAAGCAGTAAGCTTGTACTATGGGTACCACACAACGAACTCTGGGGGAGTTCCCAGTAACACCTAGACTCCAAGACAATTTATAAAAGTTTGTTTCCTAAATTGTTCTGACCGGGGATCGAACCCGGGATCCTAGCTTGGAAAACAGATGCATATGCCACTGCGCCAACGGGCCAGTCAAATAACGTCATTGTATGGATATTTTATAGATAAATAGGTATGAGCCCTCTGTGATATGTAAAATAATAATTATCAAGTTTATTTATGTTAAAAATAAATGTCATACTCGATGTTTTGTGCGTTCATCTCTGTATATAAACATTTTTTTTCTTCTTATTAATATTCCTTTCTTTCCTTAGAAAGAGGACCTGGAGGCGCTCTTGTGGAGTGCTCGAGTACGTCTCAGGATCCGTGCAATGCTACGACAGCTAAACTATCGCTGTTGTCCTCCTTGGAGTTACATAGATTTGGAAGAACCGTCTTTTATCGCCTCGTATGACAAACGGGGGGATATCGAAACCGGGGGATATTGTTTTGCCCGAAATACAGGGCTAACAAAGCCTTTGGCTTCGTTTAACAACTACCACTTACTTGGCTTAACGACTACCGCTATACTCGTATAACAAAAGCTGGGACCAACGTTTCAACGAGTCCTTTGTAAATCAATCGGAGGCACTTGACGTGGATGTTACTAGACTACCTACACTATGACACCCACTAGGTGACCGCAACGTCTCTTCGCATCCCAGCATTCGTATCAAGCATTGCAAAACCACTGAGCTATGAACGCTATGGGAGCAAATCAAATATTAAAAAAATACAAATGCATAAGTACGGTTATTTGCGGTGGTCAGTGGCCTACATAAATTCAATTTTCGAACTCATTATTGAACACAAACCACAAACAAAGCTCGTTAATAGCGACCTGAGCACCAATTAGGTATATGGTCAAGCTTAGCTCAGTGCCTAGATACACGCGCGGCGATATGCACGACTTGCTACCGAGCGTTATGAAAATTGCCCTCAAGTAAGCACATTATGTAATTGAAATTATATTACTTGATAACACAAGAATGTGCTAAATACACTTACATTGTCTGTATGTTCAATATAATACACAATAATTTCATTACAATGTTGTATGTCCGTAGCTTGTAACGGGTGTAATAATTGTTATAGAAGTTAAGATAAGTATACGTTCAGAGTGATGACTTCAATGGCCAAGTGGTTTTGGTGTTGCATCCAAGAGCAGAAGGTTCTGGGTTCGATTCCCAGTCAGGTTAATTTAGAAAACGAACTTTTATAGATCATCTCAGGTGTGACTGTTGTAAGAGACGCCAATAGTAGTAGGGCATGGTCTAGTTTGAGGTCAGATGATTGGTGAGTATCGTCAGGCGTATTTATGCATTTGTTCATTTAAATACTAGCAAACCCGGCCCGTTTCACTGGGCGTTAGTTGAAGTTAAAATAAATTAAACAGTTTTTATAATTATTTTGATACTGCAAAAAAAAAAAAATTCTACTGATCCGATCGCTACCAAACTTTACAGGAACACCCGCTAAGCCAATCTGAAGATTCTCTGAAAATTTCATCGAAATCGCTCCAGTCGTTTCGGAGTCCATAAGGAACATACATACATCGCCTTTTATATATATAGATATATATACCTAAACCTTATCTCTCAAGAGATACTCTACAATAATACTTTTGTCCCTACACCAGTCCTAATTTATGAACATGTAATTATCAATGATCACCACTGAGTTTAACGTTACGATTTAAAATTTAATTAAATATTATAACTTTTCCTTATCGTTTTATTTTTCACTTCATATTTCGCGACAATGTTCAAGAAAATACGCATTTTGAGTTATTTTGCAGAAATCAGTCATAGTTATCATTTTGTTTCGTATATTTTATAGTTAAGTATATTAATTAAGTATATTACACTAAAGTTCAAACCCGATAGTGAAAACGAATCACGGAGTATATTTTCAGCAAAGTACACTCGATCGGTTATTACTTATTACGCATCAACACAAAAAAAACTTGATGAGATATAATTGACCATGATAAACTTTTAAGATGATTTTTGATTGCAAGCGTATGTCTTCACAAACGATGTACGAGCAGTAATGAGAATGTCACTCGATATCGTAGTAGAAAACTAATTTTAAGTATCTATACAGTTTGTCCGAATGGCTGATTCAATTATGACATACGAGTATATTCAATGCCGCATGTTTGGCGCTAGCGTTGATATGTCACCACACATGAATGGAGTCGAAGAAGTCGTCGAACATATCATACAAAATAAAATTAAAATAAATATTTGCCATACTGCTGTCAATTAAAATATAATTGTAGCTGGTAACCACGTAACTGCAATTGCGAACCACCTGTCATAACATTCAAGGTCGTGCCGTAGCAAGTACAATTTATTAATTAACAGTATCTACTACTTTTCAGCAATTTCTTCAATATTTAGACCGGCAGCTAACGACAGATGTTTTTGATCGATCGAAACACGTATGCCTTTCAAAATTTTCATCATTCATAATGATAGACCACAATTTCAGGACCAGTCCTACACGTATGCCGATGGGTTTCCGCTGGATTTATTTTTTACAAACTCTCACTAGGCAAACATGGCATACGTGATTTGATTGATTAAAAATTGATTTTTTTAGCAATTTCAAATAATTACATGCGACATGTCCCACGATCACGATCGCGCTCTACATACTTGTTTCGCCTTCTCAAATCTCGTTATTTTCTTCACACCTAGGTATGCAAGTGCTTTTGATATTTCCGTCAGCTAACACTCTGGCTATTTGATCTTCGTAAGTCAGCCTTGGCCTTCTTTGGCTTCCGCTCCTACTCACTTTCACTGGTCTGTAGATTTTTTTCGTCAGTCTTTCATCACTCATTCATTATATTATATGCCTGAACCAGCTAAGCATTCCTTTCTTCGTTTTTACAATAAATACAGCTAAATTTATCGCATTAATTTCGTTTAAATATATTTATAAATATGTTCAATGTATAAACAAAAAAAAAAATAAGCTACCTGCGCGGTTCAGGGAAGTGTTTAGGCAATATCCAATCGCCTAAATCATTTCCCTGATCAATATCGATCTACGTCCTGTTTATATCAATTCGTTAAAAGATTTAGGCAGCAAACTATGTACTAACATAAAATGTATACATTAAATACATACTATTAGAAAACTATCTGTTAAGCTTATTATTTGGTACTGTGTACAAATCCATTAATTACGGTAACTGGAAGGGGATTGTTGTTGCAGAAACCCTTAAGAGCCTGTAGGTTGATTTTTGCCGTTGCAGTTTAATCATATTTATAATAAATCACTCATTGTTTACGTACATACTGCCAACTTCAAAAAAAGTGTCAATTTCAAACTCATAATAGTTTGTGATACCTAAGCTCCTTGGATCAAACAGTCGCACAGAGTAGAAATTGTCGCCAAAGAATTTAAATTATAAGTTTATATTTACAGTCGAATTTCGACCACAAGGTGACCTCTAGTAATATGTAAACGTGCATACATATTACATTTACATACAGTTACATATTACATTTCTAGTAATATGTAAATGTGCATATTACTAGAGGTCGTATTATGCGTACAATTTATTTCCCGACCTATGTCACTGATAGTGCTTTTTCACTATTAGATAACATGTATTTCAGTGCCTATGCATAAAATACAACGTAGTCAGTTTGTCTTCATATGAAATTTTTTTGTCCCCTAATATTAATGTTGTATGTGAAGCAAATATATTCTGTAATACAAGACGATATTCTTACTCTTTATTCCTTTCTAATTGCATTCAATAAATATAGATAGTTAGTATCCAATAATAGTTAACAAAGTTATGACTGCTTCCTGTAATTACGCTTTAACTTTAATAGACAAATTTACTCTTGTAAATCATCATCTCACTTTATTTAAGTACTTGTAGACCCATATTGGATACCTTATATGCAGCAAGATCTTGCAACTCAACGCATAAAAAGCTAGTTAAATCGAATTTTACTTTAAATAGGCGTTTTTTATTGATTGTAACTTCAAACACGCTTAGTATGAACTTTTCTATACTCACTTATACTGCCATTTGAATGTACCTGAGGTGAATTAAAATGAAGCCAAATGTGACTTTGGAATATAAATTAAGACATTGCATGTGAAAAAACTATCTAAAACGGCCTTTCGCGTTGCATATGGCTTTGTACGCGCTATAAGATATTTGAGATATTACAATTATCTATCCATTGTAGTAATAATTATCTTGAAATACTGCAGAATTTAGGAGATCCTACTGAATTTTTGAGAAAAACCGGGTTTTTTTTTGAATGTATCCTTTTATTACAACATTTGAGGAGGCGGAAGAACCTGCGATGCTTAACGCTTCGTCATTTCCGACTACACCATTAGGGTTACAGCGTGAAGTTATATTATAAGATATTTACTTGTATATTATATATATCCTTATGTATATTTATGTGTACCACAAAATCTGTTAACTCAATTCTCATTCTCATCCACTTTCACCATTCTGAACAATTTAAAACCCATATAGTAATATATCAATGCGTATAGTATACAAGTATCTGTACATATATATGAATATCCATATAAATTAAATTGAAGTGTCTGACTATGATTTGGAAATAAGGGCATTTTCTTTAGCTTTTATGGTAATTTATACAGAACCAAAACCCAAACACGTTATTTAAATATTTGCCAATCTGTGTCTATCTGTTTGTTTAATTGTTCGGGCTAATCTCCAAAACGGCAAAACTAATGTCGACAAGACTTTCATTCGCAAATAGAGTAGACTTTTTCGAGCCTAATCTGATCTACCATACAAGACCATACAAGAAAAATACCCAATTTAACGCGGGTGAAACCGCGAAAGAGAAGTAGTGACAAAAAATTAAAATTGAAGTCGGAGTCAATTTTTCTGAAATTATTTAAATTATTTTCATTCACTTTTAACTTATCTATTAATCTATGAGACCAAATTATAAAAATATGAATAGATTTTTTTTACAATAAATAAATATTCATTTGTCCGAACATTATTAGTTCAAAAATTATTTTCAATATTGTTCTATTGCTTTTATTATACTCTGCAAGTTCTAAATCTGATTAAACTTTCAATATCACTCAAAGAATTGTGCTTAATTTAAATAACAACAATAAAGACAATGCCGTCGCACTGTTCATAAAATTTTACTAATAATAAATATTATAATACGTAATAGCGTGTTAAGCTGTGTTACAAATACGAATACGCTTTAAACGTCTATTAGGTAAAACTAATAGCTGCGCCTGCGCCACACTCTTACAAAGACTATGCAGTAAAGTGAAAGATAAAATCTCGACGAATAGTTAAGCGTACGCGACAATCTAGTTATTTTTTGTCATGTGTACACATACACCTCACAGAAACAAGTAAATGGCACAAAATAACTCCATGTTTACACGAACGAACAATAGGACGCGTAGAATTTGAATGTTGTTTTTAGTGGCAAATAGAATCTTTTACCTCATATAAGTGTTTGACTTGTGCTTGTTAATTTTTTAATATTATGTCAAGATTGTAGTTCCACTAGCTGTTGTTTAGGACTTCGTCCGTGCAGAATTGAAAAGAAAGAGCCTAACTCATTCATCAATGCTTAATTACCGACATTCTACATTAAAATCGGTCTAGCGGCTTAACCGTGAAAACGTATCAGACAGAGTCACTCTCGCATTTATAATATTACTAGCTGCGCCCGCGACTTCGTTCGTGTGGAAAATGTTTCCGTGACTTCTCCGGGTTACCAATGTCACCAAGGCTAAGGTTAAGGTAAGGTTAGGTAAGGTTATATTCTTGGAGATTTTGAAAAAGTTACTTTTTATCACGGAGCATCCGCCATATTGAATTTATGATGACGTCAAATGTACAGAAACCTTTTCCTGTGTATCCCATTTCATTTTATACCTATTTTATAGAAGGTCTCGAAAAAAGTTACTTCTTATCGCGGAGCATCTGCCATACTGGATTTATGATATCACATATAAAGAAACTTTCCTCTGCGTATTCCATTTCATTTGATACACATATTGTTGGTGTTGAACAAAAAAATAATTTCCTGTTATGGAACATCCTCCATATTGGTTTTATGATGACTTCACATATACGGAAACCTCCTGTGTATCCCATTTCATTCGATACCCGATTGTTGAAGGTCTTGAAAAAAGGTGGCATATTATTGGTGTTGCTCAAAAAGTTATTTTCTGTTATGGAACATCCGCTGTATTGGATTTACGATGACGTCACATATACAGAAACGTTCCTCTGCGTATTCCATTTTATTTGATACCCATATTGTTGGCGTTGAACAAAAAAAATATCTCACATTATGGAACATCCGCCACATATCTAAAAACACGGGAAATTAACGCGATTACCTTTTATTTTCGTTTGACCTTTCGGCCGAGTTGCATCGGTTGTGGTCTCAAGTAAACTGTAGCAGCGAGCTTCACTCCATGTCCGAGGCAGATTTTATTTCATCTACACCCGATATTTGTAAATAATTATTAGGGTTCCTACACACAACACTCACGGTGTCCATACACTTAATCGAGAAAACAGATACAATTTATCAACAGCGTGGAATTCTGTGATTCAAATGACAAAACCTCGTTTTTCACATCGTTTTTCACACCGGCAGTAAGATTTTTGCTAAAAAAAGAAGTATGTTTTTTAATAGAAAAGGTTTACCTCTGTACTAAATTTCATCGTATTTCGCTCAGTGGTTTAGCATTTCCCATACAAAGTTATATCCCCTTTTTCATCTCTTTAGGGGTAGATTTTTGAAAAAAAAAGTAGCTTATGTTCGTTCTCTGGTGTTAAGCTATCTCTATGCCGAATTTCATCAAAATCGGTTTGGCGGTTTAGCTATAAAAGCCAAATAGACAGACAGACAGACAGACAGACTTTCGCATTTATAATATTAGTATAGATGAATAATATCTATTATCCGCAACGTGACTGTAAGTGGACGATGAAGTAAATTACGTCATACAATTGTAATTCTATTTTTTTTTAAATTCCATGCTGTAATAATTTCATACTATAAGTATTTTATTTTCATGCTATTTATTGTATTTTAGTTTCATGCTATATAATAGTCACATAAATAGACGAGCTCGATGGCGCGGTGGCTTAAGAGTTGCAAAAAAATACAAAATACAATTCCTGGTCGTGTCGATTTATGGAACGCACTTTTCTAGATTGTCTCGGGTCCGGGAGTACTGGGAGACGCCCCTAGTAGGCGTCATCTAGTTCTTATAGCACAGGGATTGCCTTAGTTTGAGATCGTAAGATTGATGTATATTGTCTAGCCTATTATTATTATTATACAAAGTTCACCCTCATTCCCCTTTGCAAGCTTATCCTCGGCGAATTAGACTCCGAGATCTCCTGCAGTATGTATTGGTCGCCCTCTCGTGCTATGCTCAAGTTACTTCCACTTGACCACATGATCCTAATTTCAGTAGTTTTGAGATTTCAAGATGAATGTGTGAGTGGGTATTTCGCTTTTATACACTATACATACATATGACGGAAATGTCAAAAGCACTCGCATACCTAGGCGAAAATGTGTGAGGAGAATGATGAGATTTGAGGAAGCGAAAGAGGTGTGTAAGGACCGCGACTCCTGGCGCTCCGTCCTCTCTGACTACAGCGTAGATACAGCGTGAAGTTATGTTATGTTATGTTATACATACATATGAGTAGCTATTGAAATGTTATTCCAATATTAAACAAATTTCAGAACAAGAGATTGAACTGTGAATCCGCAAAATAAATGGTTATAATTGCATGAATATGACTTTTATAAATATGCGGCCATATAATTGGATGGATTCGAAAAATAACTATATTTTGCGAATCCATCCAATTATACGGCCGCATATTTATAAAAGTCATATTATTGCAATTATAACCATTTATTAATGTTAATATTACATACGAGTATATTTAACGATTAAACTAGGCTACATACATACATAGCTTCACGCTGTATCCCTAACGGGGTAGTCAGGGAGGACGGGACGTATATGTATAAAGTCGATATACGTATTTACTAAATTGATGTTGACATTTTTATACGTCTACGTAACAGTTACATAAAATGAAAAGGTGAAAAAATAATAAAACCAAAAATCTGAAAAAGTGGGCGCAGAGAGTTCCGCACAAATGTAATTTTCTGCGCAGTTTGTTTTCTTATCATAATTAAAACCTACAGAACATTTTTTAATTTTGCTTAATATTTGCCGGTTAGTATATTTTACGGGATTGCAAAATTTGTTAAACATAAAATATAATATTATACAAACGCGTTACTTGGAAATTACAGCGACGCTGTGCAAAAGCACTTTTAAAAATTTTTTTGGTCCTCTACGAGAAGCAGGTGACATGATGGAATTAGATCTGTCAATTTCACGAAGGCATTCGTTATATAAAATTTTTGGACAGAGAAAACATTATTACATATTATTATATAGTGTTATCATATAGTAATATGTACGTTTACCGTTTAATAGGTGCTTAAAGACTCATATTTACAATAATGATATTTATTTAACAAAAAAGAATGAATACATATAACAGTGATAAAAATATTAACGTAAACAAACTTGCCGGTCTTAAGTAAAATATATATTAAGTTTCGTAGCTCAGGGCAATTATTGATGACTAAAATACGAAGTAGGACATAATAACAGCTAGACGATTACTAATTCCAGTTATTTGTCCTAAATCATTAACGTATATGTCATAAAATTTAAAACACATTCAATAACTAAGTATGCTAAGACTTTTGAGTAATTTTCAACATAATTCATTCAATCATTTATCAAACTATAAACTTCAAAACTACTCAACCGATTTCAAAAATTCTTTCACCTATAGAAAGCTACATTATCAGCGAGTAAAATGGGCTTTATTTTATTTTTAAAAAATATAAATTAAAAATAAATCTAATTAAAAATGTTCTATCCGTCCGAAGCCGGGGCGGTCGCTAGTTATAAATATTTAATACAATATTGTATGCAGAATATGCCCTTAAACCAATGAAGTAGACAGGTTAAATTATGTATCTGAGCAGTTATTAGAATAATATGATCGAAGTAAACGATAACGTTTAAATGAATACATTAAGTCAACAAACAGACTCTATTTTTCTCTTCAATGTATATTTATTTAAACAATGTATTAAGCAATGAAACATTATACGACATAAAGGAATTCCGCGTACATTTCTCGAAATATATAACTAAGAATTACTTAGAAAACCAAATTAATAATGCAAAAAGGTATCTTGTTACTAATTCAGGATGTGTAATATTATGTTGCTGGGGGCAGATCATAATGTACCTGAAACGTGAAATTTTACATTATCATCTCACCATTTCATGAGGTGATGAGATGTCTAGCCGTCCTTTTAATACAATGTGCTCGTTGAAAAGTCTGGCAGTCGATGAGGGAAATGCGTTTGTTGATATTATACGTTTCACCATGTTTTAGCTGGGCGGAACTTATTTAGCTGGGCGGAACTTAACGTAAAACGGTTACGTTTCAAGTTGTTTAATAATTTTTATTTATTAATACATTGAACATCCTACAGAATCGATATACCCAAAGCTGGGCAGATCATTGCACGATTTACATAGAACGGCGTTGCAGGTACTACTCGTAGTTGGAAATTTATGAAATTCACAGACACATCAAGATCTTCCTAATTCGATGGTTATACGACGTCAAACACAAAACTGAAATGATACAAAATAACTATTTTCTGAACACCACGAGAATGAAATCGTATTTTCTTAAACTATAATTAGTATTTGAAATTGCTTTTTAAGTAAATCTTTACATAAACCTATTTTATTTTATTTTAAATTCCTTTATTTAGTTATATACGCCTTTCGAAGATCATAAAACACAGTCAATGATACATAGATCTCATTAAATCCATTTAATATCAAATTTTTATAGCCTGCTTGAACTTATACGATCCATATATTGATGTAGAACCGCGATGGCGAACCACCGTTGATTGCACGTGACAAAATAATTGAGCAACAAACAACCAAACAAACCAAATCGAAACAATTTGTTTTTTCATACACATTTGTTTTTTTTTTCATTAATCGCTTAGTCAAGATTATTTGATGTTAAATATTTCTTTAGAAAAAATGGTTCGCCATCCCTGATGTAGAAAATTTAAAAACCAACATAATCCAATAATTATTTTATTCTATTAGCTTTGAAATTGGTAGCAGGTAACTGTAATTTAGTCACTTATACTCTTATTGCAGAACAAGCAATAGAGATGTTTATTATTATTAAAAAATTATTTAAGAACAAGTCATTTAGATTAGTAGTCGAAATAAAAAAAAAACTCCAGACCATTGCACAAATTGTGCAGCTTCAAATAAGTATCAGACTTATATATTAGACAACCAACATTTAGCAGGTCAAGAGACCAAAATCTAATCAACGTATGAACGTAGAAGTGAAATTTATGAATATTCTTAAAAAAACAAATATTTATTGATCCGACAGAGAACATAACTAAATGATTATTACACAAAAATTATTGAACCCGTCGTCAGAAGCTAAGCAATAGAAATATAGATACACAATATATTAATATGGTATACTAATTACTCCAAAAACATTATCCTCCTGTCTATGCGCAGTTGGGTAAAACGGAATGATTTCGAATTTGCAATCTTTTTTTCTTGAGTAAAATAAATATTGGAAGAATATTAAACCATTGTTGCCAAAAATTTTTAAACATTATCAAAAGCAACAAACTGGATCAGTTCCTTATTATGTCATACGTGAAGTAGGTAGGTACACAATTATCTCCAATTTTGAGACACAAAATAATTGTTGCTCATTAATTGCAAAGTGACCGGTGCTCTTGTAATACCAACGGGCGTTGTCTCGGACCTTGGCAGAACTGTGGCAGTGTCAACAGACCAACTATGTGGTAATAATCTCCAGATTAACTGCACCGTGTGTATAAATAATTACAGTTTAGTAGCAACATTACAATTCCCACGAGAGCCACGCAGCGACGGGCGGCATCGAAAACAAATGAATTTGTCGCTCTAAAATAGCCTGTTTAAAATGATATTTTATGTAGTATAACTAGCCCTCCCTGGGTTCGCACGAGTGGGTAAATAAGTAGTATCCTAAAACTGGGTCGAAATAAATTATCCATAAAAGACTGTTGAGACTGCCCGCAACTTCTTCTATGTGGAATTTAATTTTTTTCGCGATTACCTTTACATTTATTTTTACTCCCTTAGATCTTTCAAAATCAACTAATATTTATTTATGTAATAAATTCTATAAAAAAGTATTAGATTATTTATTGAACACATTTAAAATTTTTTTGACGGAATTTCCAAGCAGTTCCAACACAATAATATACAAGAATAGATTTCGGGTTTCCTGAGTCGCGGTCAAGACTTGTTCTTTTACGTATAGATTAAAGCGTTTATTTTGTACTAACATTGTAACTTTTTTATTTCGTTTACTGTTGTTTTTTTTTAAATCGATCAAATACTCATTTAATTATTTGCGTATTGTATTTATTGTTTTCACACAAAGTTTTGAGGTGTAAAAATACTACTTTTTTTAAATACTAACTTCAACACCCTTTTTATCCTTTTAAGAGTTAATTTCTTTTTGTGGACCAAATATTACGTAAATATTTAATAGTTTCCTTATATTTTTTTTTAATATTAACTTTGGCATTACATCCTTTTTAACATTTAATTATTTGTGTTTATTTTTCAAATACACTTTATTGACATCAAGTTTTTAACTATTGGATACATTTTTAATATTCTTTTCTCATTTTGAGACCCCTTTTTATTCTTTTGTGTTATTCTTTACACAATACATTTACACTTTTTTGTTTACAATACTCAATACGATATTCTTTTTATGCCTTTTATAGAAATGATAATTATTTATTACGTGTAAAGGAAGCTTTATGTTTATTTTTATTTTATTTACTTACTTAGTCTGATTTATGAAGAAGTATATAAGGACCGCGATGCTTAGCACTCCATCCTCTCTGACTACTCCGTTAGGGACACAGCTTGAGAATATGTGTATTGATACCTTGTTGATAAATAACGTATAATTGACTTAAGATAATTATGTTTGTGAGCCTATTTTTATTTATGAAGTTACATCTAATTCATACTGTGTATTCAAGGTGTTTTCATCATCAATTTTTCGTGTGGGCGTTTGATCATTAACAACGCTTTCGACATTTTAAATCAAAAACGAAAATTAAGATATTAACAGCAGATTGGTACGAAGCAATTAAGTAGTATATCGTAACAGTTAGCCGATCAATTATGATTATAGCTCTTTGTCCTTGCTTGTTCTGAAAGTATGAGAAAAGTGTAGCAACGCGAGTAAAAAACACCACAGTCCCACGTCGACACATTTGAATAGACAGGTATAGTTTCGTAGTGCCTAACAATATAATATCGATATAGAATAGTTGAGTAATCGATTCATACTAATAAAAAAATATATCAACGACAAGCATAGAATAACAAAATATGTCTCACATAATTTGAAGTACAATTTCTTAGCAATAAATAAAATGAAATAAAAGTATCTACGGTAATAACTGTAAGGTATATCTGAGTACATATCTATTATTATTAAATAAACAATAGTTGCCAAATTCATAACGGACATTCGTCACGAAACATAGCTCTATTGCGATAAGTTAAATAGAACTAAAACAATACAATTAAAGCGTGCTTCCCTATCGATCGTGCCCTAACACGGATTTGTATTCGAACATGGCCGACTACGATTGTTGCAAAACTGTCGATTGAACGTATTTGGTCACTGGATACAATGTTTGTTATAACATACCACAGGATACAAGTCAACGAGTAATAGTAACGAGATCGGAGGAATTTACGAGCGATCTTGCTGTGACGAAACGGTAAGCGTTACTATAAGTGACATTCAGTTTTATTAATAAAACGTCATGCATTTTTAGTTCGATATTATTTAATTTTTTCTATTGTCAATGTTTTAATGTCTCTGTACTGTGTCTAAATATGTTAATATAAGTAAATAATGAGGCAATTGCAGCGCTTTAAAGTGACAACGGTAGATCGATCTCGTAGCGCCTAAGGGTAGTATCGATAGATCAATCTCGTAGCACTTCACTCTGATATCGATATTTAAAGTGACACCACACTGAATACAATTACAACAATAACATTATTTAGATAGCTATTTTTGTCAAATACATATTTCGGATACAGGGAATTGGAAACAGTTACTGTAATTTTGTAATTATTGTAACGTTTAAATGAAATTGGGTTATGTGTGAATTACACTAGAAATCAAATTGAATAAAATCCAATGAACATTCTTCATAGATAATAAGTTCATAACACTTGCAATATAATTATGCTTGAGAGACAATATAAAATAGACTAATGCGTATAAGAATCTATATAAATAAAAATCAATTGCCACACGTATGACGGAGCATCACTCGAGAACCTCTACACCGATTTAGCTGTTTTTTTTTTATTGTATTCGTAATTGTCAGGATGACGTTTGTATGAAAGAAAATTATGGAAAAATCCACCGAAAAAATCGGAAATTTAGATTTTTGGTATTTTTGTGTCTCAATTAAAAAAATATAATGTATAGCAAAATTCAACATCCCACCTGGGCGAAGCCGGACCGTGTCACTAGTATAAGACAAAAATAGTGACGTGATCTACTAAAAAACTACTTATCTAAATTGTCTTGGAACCAGTACCTTACTGGGTACTCCTCCGAATCATTTTGTTGACAAACCAAAGCAGTTACATGTTTGCGCTGTGTGCGACCCTGACTGGCGTTACAAAATTACCCATATTCACCTAAAATATTGCTGTTGTGTGCGTGCCGCGACGTGTGAGTGTTAACCCGCTCATATACAAACAGCGCGCGCTGGCTTTCTATGAATACACCCTACTGTTATGTTATACTGTAGTCTTACCCTCCTATGGAACACTCAACCTATAGAGTGGCAATGTCATTTATTTTGTATGAAAACAATTTACGTCTAAACACTGTTGCGGTTACTGCGTTCTGTTTTATAGTTTGATTTTTGCTGTTTTTGCCACACCACCGAGTAGAACAATAAACCAATTACATAAATATTTAAATATGTGTCGGAATATACAGAGATGTACACACAGGTCCAGTATTGGTTATGTACTAAGTTTATTTCAATGATATAACACTACATGACACAGTTATATATAGTTATAGCACATATATTTGTTATTGTAAATAAACTGAGCAGTGGCGAATAAGACGGTACGATATTTCGTCTTTATAGGTTGAGTGCTCCATGTACCCTCGACATCACACAGTACAAGCACTGCTGTTTAGTGGCAGATTAGCGAGTATGATAATAATGAGCCTGACAGACCCCGCAAAGGTACCACCACCAAAGTATTTTACCACCCGCAGGTTATTTTAGGGAAACAAGTGTTTGAGTTTAAAGTTAAAACTTGTTATTGTTGTTTAATGAATTAAAGTATCCGTAACGAAGTTATCTAATATACATATAGTGTCCACTATCAATATGTCTAATACCGTATAAGACACATTGTCGTTGTTCCACAAATTTTTGTGGAATAACGTTAATGTGTATTTTGATTGTTCCACAAAAATGGATATTTAATTGACTCAAATTATTTACTCACGATTGTAAGAGTAGGCAACGAGAGCGCAAGAACTGCGGTCCTTGAAACAATATGAAAAAAAGAAGGAAGGGACTAAGAAAACCATGCATATGAGCATTTTATGCATGAGCATTTTAAAGGTGGTAGAGCCATGCTGCATTGCAGCACGAATAGGGCCTGCTCGCCCGGTGAAATACCACCCTCTTACAGAATATCAGCGTGAAATAACAGCATCTATTGCTGTTGTGTTTCGTTCGGTGAGTGAGAGTGCCGGTGGCCCGTCACTCCTCACCCTCCTTTCCCTCATTTCCCTATTTCCCTAAAGGCCGGCAACGCGCCCGTGATTCTCCGGATGTTACGGGTGTCCATGAGCGGCGGTTGGTTACTATCCATCAGGTGACCCGCTTGCTCGTTTGCCCCCTATTTTATATTTAAAAAAAAATGATAATCAAGTATGTAACTGTTACCGTGTTTTCTAACCTTTTAGTATTTCCTAATATAGAAAGGTTAGAACTAAATTTCTACTTCTCGAAATATTCTCACTTCTTAATAACCATAATATAATTCGTACACTCGTGGTAATTTATGGAGATTTATTGTAATGCAATCAACAAACTGCTCTACTTGTATGAATTACAAGAACAATTCGACAGGTGCCACTTTACCGGCGTTTAATACAGAAATTTCATACTCGAGCGACTTTTGGGCACGAATGGCCTTGTCCTCGGATTTTATGTAATTGGTTAATTTATGAAAATGCATAATACACTGCGAGTATTATTAAGTCAAGGCCTAATTTTAGAGTTAATTTTCTTCCTTGAATTAAGTATAGAAGGCATATGGGATAAAAAATTACCAGACTCAGACCAGAATCAGACTTGCAACCAAGAATTTCGCACAATTAGCTAAGAATTGACATTAGGTGCTTATTTTTGTTTGTTGTTTTTTCCTATTTTTCTGAGAAACCCAATATTAACTGAGACCTTCACACTAAAATTATACATTAAACTGCATTATTTAGGTAAGAAATACTGTTTATATTAGTCAAAACTAAATTGAAATAGGTAACAATCATTTAATGGACAAAATATATGTGTTCAACGAGATCGTTTATATGTTGTTAGTATCGAAGCAAATAATATGGATATATTTTGATTTTATGCACAGATTTCATACGTAAAATCAAGTCACATCTGAATTAATAAAATAAATTCAAACAATAAACTTCAAATAATAAACCTTATATTATTACAACGCTACAGCAGACGACGTCAAACAGTGAAAGTCATTTATTGGAGACAAAAGTCGTGAGCACATTTATGAGTAAATATACATGTGTATTGGTATACCTAATAAATAAATAACAAATAAAATGTCAAAACACTTTTACACAACGACCGGAACAAATACCAAGCAATACAACAATGTTAGAACTATGTCGAAGGGAACAATGCTTAAACTTAGCCGACAAACGATATCTCGTAATTTATTATTAGCCTACAATAAACAACGATAAGCTTTCGATTTCCATTACAATTAGCACAAGGATATTGTCGTTAACTCATAATAATTGCAATATCAGAAAAGCATATATGTATTCTTTTTCGTAATATACTGACGAAGCAATCGAAATTCAACGGTGGGAATTTGACCGAAGACTGTGCTCAAATCTCATTACTGGAGTATTATCGTGAATTTTAGCAAATAAAAACCAATACTTAGACAGGAAAAAACAAGAACATTAGTGATGGTGAATAAGCGACATTGCAAAAAAAGGTTCGGAAATGACAAAGATACTCTGAGGTTTGAAGTGAGGGATAAATTAAAAATTGCTAATCACAAAATGTAAAGCGACTTACGTAGAAATAATGGCTAAGGTTTAGACTGTTATCGTATTAAAAGAAGATTCAGGAATTAGTAGGATGACAGTAAAATAAATAATTAACGCCTTATCACATTTTATAACCGGTAATAACGAAAATCAATAGGTACTTTTTTTTAAAACATGTTTGAAAAATACATAAAATTGCTTACATTTTGGATTGACTGTTATTGAATAATTGAATGACACAGTTACTAAAACAGGCATTTCCAATAAGTTCTCAAATTTTAAAACTTCATTCGTCAAGATTTAACACTTTTCAAACATTATATGTTTACGAGATTTAATATTTTAAGATATTAATTTCGTAAACTTTGGTAACTGACAATTTTTTCGATGTAATATTAATTTTTTTAATCATAGACATTATTTTTATGATTGTCTAATTTTTGGGAGGCAAAGGAACTATATACTTTTACAGCCAATGTTTTTTATGTTATTAGTGAATTTAATACAGAATGGAATTCGCCTTATGAAAACATTCTCTTTGGGTAGGTTACATTAGGTTAGGTAAGTGTATAAACTGAATCCGCTTTATGAGAACACTCTCTTTGGGCAGGTTAGGTTAGGTAAGTGTATAAACCACAACGCGCGAGCCGAGCGAGCGAAGCGAGCGTGCCGCGGCAGCGGCCGGCGAAGCGCCAGGTCGGAATCCGTCTTATGAGAATACTCTCTTTGGGTAGATTAGGTTAGGTAAGTTTATAAACCACAACGCGTGAGCCGAGCGAGCGTGCCGCGGCAGCGGCCGGCGAAGCTCCAGGTCGGAATCCGCCTTATTAGAATACTCTCTTGAAGTAGGTTAGGTTAGGATAAGAAATATTAAAAACAAATTTCATATAACGAGGCCTCGGACCAAGAACCTTGGTCCGAGGCTGAGGCTGATAACATAATTGTCAATATTTCGATACCTACATTAAAAAAAAACTTGTCTATGTCATAATTAATTTTTTGTTGTTTATATGTTATACATAATTTATAGTTACGTAAAAACTTAAAAATTATAAATTAAAATATAATTTTAGATTACATAATATAATGTTTGAAAAGTGTTAAATCTTGACGAATGAAGTTTTAAAATTTGAGAACTTATTGGAAATGCCTTTTTTAGTAACTGTGTCATTCAATTATTCAATAACAGTCAATCCAAAATGTAAGCAATTTATGTATTTTTCAAACATGTTTTAAAAAAAAAGTACCTATTGATTTTCGTTATTACCGGTTATAAAATGTGATAAGGCATTAATAATTTATTTTACTGTCATCCTACTAATTCCTCAATCTTCTTTTAATACGATAACAGCCTAAAGCGCTTCCGAAATAATTCTTCCCAGCAAAAATTATGGTAATCAAAAAACTAAATGGAACTAGACAGACAGAAAACTGTTTTTGTTATCTTTATTAATACGTGAAACAAAAACTTTAGTTCCATTTTTAAGAAAATTGCGCGGATGGAGGAGTATGAAATTTGGTACACTTAAGGTTCATATGGAGAAGAACAAAGAAAACTAATATTTTAATGTAATATACACTAGAAATACATTAAATTAAATGAAATAAATCACTCATTGTTTACGTTAATACTGCCAACATTTTCTCTATGACTGCCAATGTCAAAAAGACTATCATTTCAAATTCATAATAGTTTGTGATAGTTTGGGTATACGTAACCTCCTTGGATCAAACAGTCACATGAGATTGTCGCCAAAGAGTTTATATTATAAAAATTATTGTTTAATTGGTCATTTATTCGTTAAAAAACTTTGAATTAAATAAATAAAGTAAAAGATTATTTGTTTATGGTCTTACTGAACTTCAAATCTGAATGTGTTGTGTACAATCATAAACATCGTCTACAGAACATTATCTGTTAACAGACAAAAAAGATGTCCTGCAGCGATGGAGTGATTACAGAACAACAGAGAAGTTTTGAATCATTAAATGTATTGTCGAACTATGTATTTCATGTTCAATGGACACCATTTATTTTTTTAACAGACCGAAGAAATGTTAAAAAAGGTATTCTCTATTTCATTCTTCATTATTTGAATTAATTTTTTTATTTACATTTTATATAATTTGAAACATGTTGGCAAATTAACTGTGTAACCTTGGCGAAACCTGTGATCATAGAGGTTTAGTCTTTGACAAAAGAACCTTAATAACGTTCAAACTTAAAAATTAAATGATTTCGACCACTGAGTGACCACTACTTTACATAAATAAGTAATTATTTATCCTAGCCAAAGGTACTAAGTTACGTCATTCTTGACCCGAGTGTGACGATTCGTTAGGATCGCTCTCGGCGTCAGAGACAGAGTCGCCACTTTTATGCAGTTGTCTATAATAATCACTCCATCGCTGCAAGACATCTTTTTTGTCTGTTAACAGATGATGTTCTTTCGAACGAACTTTATTCATTGTGCAAGGTGTCATACTACTTCGGTACCTACGTCTTTCTTTCCAAAATTATTTGGAATTTTCCCCGAAATTGTCTGACATCTTGTTTTCATTTAAATCATACACCTTTCACGCTTCTCTTTCACTAGTGCCTTCGTTTCTGCTTTCTGCAGCTTATATCTCTCTTTCACCAAATCCTTCATACTACAGCTCTTTTTTGCAGCAAGGTATTCTCGCCATGCTTTCTTCTTCTTGTACACGGACTCTTTCACCTCACCATCCCAGCACATACCACACTTTTTATCATTCCTAATCATATCCGTTTCACACACTACTTTCGCAACCTGAATCGTACTATCTCTAAGGTTCTGCCAACATTCTTCAACATCCCCGCTCTACACTTTAACCTACTATTAAGTTTACCGGATACTACCCTTTCATATTCATTCCTGGTGGTCACATCATGCGGTTTCTATTTCTTAATGCGACAGACCGCTGTAGGTTTGAACTACGCTACGCGACATCACCATGCTGCAAACAGACATCTTTATTCTAGTTACTACTAGAAAGTGGTCCGTTCCCGGATCGACTCCTCTGCATGCTCTCGTGTCCACAACTTGGTTTATGAGCCGGCTGTCCACCAGGAATAAATCAATCATACTCCTTTCATCCTTCCTTTCCCACGTGTACTGATGAATCCTTTTGTGCTTAAATAAGGTGTTAGCAATAAAAAGACTCTTTTTCGTACACACCCCTAACACAATCCTATCAGCATCATTTACTTTCTTATCTCCATACTTGCCTGGACATACTCAAATCCTGTACGAGCTGTCCCGACCTATCCGTGCAGGTCTCCACACACTATAATTCTCTAATTCTCTTCAACCGTCGCGAGAACTTCCTTAACATTTTCCCAAAAGTGCCAAACCGACAGAGGACACTGGGGCATACACCATCACAACAAAAATCCTTGTCAACCCTGTCTTGAGACGCACCCAGAGCAATCGCGGATTTTTACACTAATACTCAGTTACACATTTAAGCAAACGAGAGGACAGTAGGGCGCGTAACTCTTGGCATCCCTTTCTTCTTGTGGTACCCCTGACCACAAAGCAATGGTTCCTCCAGGCAAGTCGGCAAGTTCACTGCCCTTTCGCTTGGTTTCACTCAAACATAACACGTTCAACCTTCTATCTTCCATAACATCACTCACTTCATTCATCTGTTCAATCCCACCTCTCAACTAATCCGCACTCCTTCCCGCACTTCCCGCCGCGAGGTGCACAGGGTGGTGGGTGGCGGTCCCCAACACCGGACTGCACTCTGCGCACACCAGCGGGGACAAGCCGATGTACGTTGCTTTCGGGGGACGCCTTATCTCTATCGCCAAACGTTGCCCCGGATGGTGTGCATGAGAGAGGAATTGCAGCCCCGAAAAAGGCTGGCAGGGGTCGTGACGAGCACGCTGCCTCGATTGACTCCCAATAGATCTAATGCCTTCTAAAATAATTCTATTATTTAAGAAGAACCGTTCTTATTTACTAATTCAAATTGAAAATTAATATTTTATTACAATGTGCTTTGTTATTGAACTGTTGCTAGAAAATTCTGTTAAGTATACATTTTTAATATTATTACTTTCTATTAATTATTTGCTGCATTGTGTGTTAGTAATATTACATATACTTACAGTAAACATATGTTATGATTTGTCAATCTCAGTTCATAGAATATGGCATGCAGATAATGTTACTGTGGCAATTACATAAGTATAGGTTATATTTATTCAAGACAGAAATTCATCTTATATACTATGATAGTTTTGCCGATCACAGCTAATAAAGTGATAACTGAAAAATTTTTTTACATCAACAACATAAAACCGTGTTTATTAATATGTAAATAATTATCATAGCCCCCAAAAGTGTACGATGACAAAATGTTTTTTTAGTACATAAATAACATTTATTTTATGTATGTGGGTGAAGTATTTATTTATATAAGTGAATTATTATATAACTTTTATATGTATATAAGTTTTATTGCAATGATACCAAGAGTTTATAATAAATTATCAATACAGCTTAGAAATTTAGACGATGGCAAATTGTTCAAAAGGAAACTTCATAAATCTTTAATCTCAAAAGCATATTACACTGTTCAAGAACTTTTAAAGGATGGAAATAAATGAAATGATTTTTGTAAAATGACATTTAAGAATCAGTGTATCATGTTTCTTTAATTGTTTGATGTTCTTTGATTTTGTGAATTGATTGTTGATTGTTTGATATTGATTGACGATGTTCTCAAGTTGACATTATTAATATTTTAAATATGTAAAGACTTTATATATAACTTATAATTTGTATGCCGTTTTTAAGGCAGAGCACAGTGGCACTAAAAATTTACTTATATCATATAATTAACTATACCTGTGTCTCACAAATATTAAATAAATTATCTTTAGTATTTAAGTGACTATAATAATAATAATTGTTTGGGCTATTAACATAAACTTCGTAAATAATTCCAGACCTGTAGCAAATCTATGTTCCTGCAGCAACGGTGAGGCAAATCAGATAAGCTGTCTCATCTGTACATACGACACACATTTATTATCAGATAAGTGGATCGGCCGCTATTTCATTAGAAAACAGCACCCATACTCATCGACATTTATTTGATTTTATTCGCCTTACTTATTATTACGGGAAAGGCTTTCTGCAGTATAGTCTATGACTATTAATTAAAACCGTTTCCTGTTTTTCCTTAATTTTTTCTACTTTTTTTTTTATATCTACTATCGTATTGTTTGATGGGAATGACGAGATCGGTCCCAGTATCAAATGAGCAATGCCTCATATTAATTGGTAAATACATCTTTTTATACAAATCAGCGTTAAATGTTCGAATCAAAACACAAATTATATACAAGTGGTCATTGGTCACTAAGAACACACGTAGGAGTTATGAGAGCAATCTAGTATAATTACAATCATGTTATAATATTGCCTGTAATAAATGTCTTTCTGCGATTTGTAGTATAATTTTCTCTTTCATAACTGTCTCATGACATGATCAAAGTATCTGAAGGAAATCTATTTAAACTCAAACGTCATTTTTCACAATCGCAGTCACGATACCGTTATCTACCACTCAAAATCATTGTCTTTGTCCAGCTAGTAATGACAAGAGTTGGTTAAAGATTACGATTAACTGGCCTATTGTTCGATACTGCAAACAAGAAATTACAAAAGTGGTATATTGAGTAAACTAATGCGCAAAGTCCATTTAGACTTTTTTTTCTTTTAATAATTGCAAATTAAAAACAATTACATCGACATTTATTTTAAACTAATTATCTATTTCAATACAAACATTCTCTTTAGTATTCCGCACCTACTAAGTAGAAACGGAACCTTTTTATGATGCGTCTGTACGTCCGTCAGTAGATTTTCTCAGTGATACAGTGATTTTTCACTGCTTCAATATTTTTTACTAGAGGTCGCCTGGTGGTAGAAATTCGACCGTCAATACGTATAAACTTATAATATAAATTCTTTGGCGACAATCTCTACTTTGTGTGTCTGTTCGTTCCAAGTAGATTACAGCCCTAACGACGACCCGCAAATAAGAAAGAAAAAAAAATCCAAGGAGGTTAAATATATGATCACAAACTATTACGAGTTTGACATTGACAGTCTTTTTGACATTGGCAGCATGAACGTAAAACTATGCCAGATCTCACACTCCTCCGTGCGCGTAATATTCTTAAAAAGGGATCCGACGTTTTCGCTTCACGTATCAACATAACTGTTTCCAAATTTTTTTATTGATAGCGATAATAGCTACTAAACAAAAAAAGAAAATCAGTTTACAAACAGTGGAGAAAAAAGTACTGAACTACAAATAGATAAAGACTAAAATTATTATCTATTTATATATAGAGACCATGGGAAAGACAAAGGTCAAAAGTCTGTCTGATAAGTGGACTGAGACCCATGGACATTTACGATCAAGGCTAGAGGGTACTTCAGATTTCAAATGTGTTGGAAACCCTAAGGACTAAGATTGTGCCTCTTGTGCCAGACATTTCACCGGATTTTTAACCTTAGCGGGGAACATGGTGGTACGGATCCCACACAAGGTGCTGCCACCTGCAAAAATATTCATAATAGAGTTAGAAACGGTGAAAATAGAATTAATAAACTCGGATCGACCTTTCTCTTCTCTCTTCTTCCTGCAAGCTTTTCATTCTTCTAGGTTCTAGGATGTGGACGTGGGTGGAAACATAGGATATATGGAGATATAATGAAAAGACGTGCTTTCGCTAGCTCGTATTTTGACTAACTTACTTTTTGACATTTGAAAATACCATAATATTATTTTTAAGCAGCAACTCCTTCAAAATAATAGTGTTGCCATCCGTTAATGATTATGATTATAACAGTTAATCATGAATATTGATAATAACTAATCCTCCCTTCTCTTTTCTCGGGAACTGGACCTAGAACTCTAAAAATTTCAGAGAATTTAAGGTCCTACTCAAAGTTTACGGAAAAATTATAAGGCATAGGTTTCGAACTTTTCGAGCAATCAAGTTGAGAGATACACTGTTTCATAAATATCCTGCGGAACCCTCTATTTGCGAGTCAAACTCGTACTTGAACGATTTTTTAGAATCGACTGACAGGGTATGTATGTATGTATGTTCCTTATGGACTCCAAAACGGCTGGACCGATTTCTATGAAATTTTCAGAGAATCTTCAGATTGGCTTATCGGGTGATCCTGTAAAGTTTGGTAAAGTAAAAATTTTTTTTTTGTTTTTTTTTGCAGTATCAAAATAATAATAAAAACTGTTTAATTTATTTTAACTTCAACTAACGCGCAGTGAAACGGGCCGGGTTTGCTAGTATATACATAACATTTTGGAAATCTAATTTATAAATTATTCACAAACATCTAAATATCTCTTTCGGTAGTATAGAAAGCAACAAAATCGTAATATAGATAGGTGAATACAACTCTGAATTGTAATGAGTACCTATAAACAAAATTCTTAATTGATACCATACCAACCACCTAACTAGATTCATACCAAGAAACACTAGTTTTATCATCCAAGGACATGTCGAACACTTAGAAATTATATGTCATTAATGAATTATTCATTCCTAAGTTCATATAATTAAAGTGTGACATATATTCAAAAGTTCATTAAACAGTTATTCGACAACTAGTTTACCGAAATGCTTAGTTATTTGCATAGAAATACTTTCTTATACCGCGCTATTTCACTAGACCAAGTCGGTTAAAATCTTTGTACAATGAATCATAAGTGGAAGTAAACTTTTGCAAATACATATTTGAAACAATGAAAGGTATAACAATTTATTACAGTTTAAAATATGAATGTCACACTAAGGGTCTGTTTCTCAGTTTCACAATGTCCATGTGAGTTCAGAATGTTTTAAATAAATGACATTTTCATAGAAAAACTGTTTCATTTTCTGATTTACTTCTTGGATCGCGTTTATATAAAGATTGTGAAACAAGCACTAAAACTTATCTATTCCATCGTTACAGTAAATGTTAATTGAATGTAGAGCAGGAAGAAAGTACATGCAATGGTTGTGTTGAAACGCATTCTGTGTTCACGATGTTAGTTTGTTACGGGGACAGTACAAAAGCTCATAACATTCACACCAAATGCAGCTACATAGTAATTTAAATACGAACGATATATTATTATCGTTATATTTATTATTGCAGTTAGAGCCATTGGTCAATAAAATTAATATCAATATTATGTTTTAACTGTCTAAAAATTTTAATCTTCGGAAATTAAAGCTCATGAAAAATGAATAAATATTTTTTTTTTCTCATAAAATTACTTATCCATCTAAACTACATTTAATTACTACAAACTATCACGTCTCTCCTCCGCATATCTACCCACTCACTCATTTTAATCTTTTTTAAATTAAGTACACTGCAAACTCCAAAAACGCAGAAAAGATTCACAAATGGATTATGAGTGAAAACGTCGCCGCTAAATTACTTAATCTTTTCTCACATCACGAACATGTCCATATTAAGATATCTTTGTGTCTAAATAAGTGAGCTAAAAGAAATCCGTATTAATCCTCTCTTGCGTACACAATCATGTTCAATTACGTAAACATTTTTACATAAATCTCACTGCGCTTCCTATCTATAAAGAAGGTAATTTCGCTAGAATTTGCATGCGTTATTTCATTCGCATTCGTAAAACGATCGTGATGGTATCGCATCGAGATCCGTTAGCACTTTCGTTCGTATATTCCGAATGTAAAGCACGCCGTGTTATTGATTAGAAACTGGCTTGTCTCATGGCAAGTGAGCTGATGTCACTATAGACAAACCGCGTTGCTATTGCGTATTGTGTGTAATCATTACAGTTAAAACAAAGTAAATTCAATAGGGAAAGAACGCAATTGAAGTGGTTGCGTTATTATAAATAAGTGGCGCTATATTTTGGTTTTATACTCGTAGTATAAGCTTAATGCATAGATTGAGGACATTACTATTCTAGTTGTTAAACTTTCCTTTTAAAAGAAACCTTCCTTTTAAAAGGTACCCAGCTTCCCGGCGTAGGGACTGTACTTGTGAAGCTTTTACCCATTTAAAAGCTCCCACGGTGATTGTCCTCGGCGCTTGTCGAACTCTGGGTTTTCTTATGGAACGCATCGGCCGCGGAGGTGCGGCGATGGCCCTCTAGCGCAGGGTTCATTTCCATGTATTACATCCTTACATTTTCAGTCTCGCGTAAGAAATTCTCAAAATATACTAGAAGTAGGAAATATTCACATAAAATCTGTTTTAATCCAATTTGTCGAAACTGTAAATAAGATTAAGTATTTCATTTACATAAATACAATATATTAAAAAACTTGATATGGTTTTTAATTTAAACTTAGAAGTATTTTTTCACATGAACTTTGTAAAACATTGGATTATTTCATAACACCCGATTTATCTAAAACGTTTATTTACTACTAAATATTATATTTATTTTGCGTATTCTAAGATAATATATGTATACAATATACATGTATTATGGAGGTATTGTTTTCAATTTCTAAAACATTTTGCCAAGCGCGAATTAAGATCGATTTAACACGCTTTTACGAGTACAGTTAACTTCAAACAAAATAATCTAAATCGGTTAAAATATCCATAACGAGCAAATAAAAAAATAATAAATCGATTCAAACATTATTTTCCTATTTTAAAGTTAGATAAGATGCCTTATTTATTATTTTCTAGACTAAAAATCAATGGTCGTTCGATTATGTAAAGAATTATAGACTAGGTAGGTAGGTATAAAAGGAATTTTATATTTTACGCAGCATGCATTAGTTCGAACTAATTTTTATCATTTAAATAAGTATGTTCAAAATATTTAAAACAATACAATACATAATTATAATAAATAATATAACAAAAACACCACATATTTCGTTAATTGATTCCACAGACAGAAAAATATGACGTTTTTACGGGGATTTTAACATCTTAAAACAAATCTAAAAAACAATTCATACAATATACATATCTACATATTATCTAGCATAATATGTAACTGAGACCAGTCTAAAATATACTCTGAAACAAGGCAATTAACGTCACAACGTAATTGCATTCTTCAGAATTATAATTATTCTATAAAAGTGGTGTCACCCGAATGCCTTTGAACTACATACAGCAAGTTAAATCAAAGGCGACCTTAAACATGCCTGCTTCCTATACTTTCAAATTTTCTGTTACCACAAGTGACTTGCGTAAATACAAGTCAATCATATTATAACATTGAGGTACCGCCGTATTTGCATATTTAGCCACATATTAAACCATTTATTTGTCAAAATTTGTTAACGACAAGCGACAGATTGGATTAATGGCTAGTTTAGACAAAAACAGCTGTTCCCACACTTCCTATACTAAGATAAGGATCTATTTGGGTCGGGCTAGGAAAAACAGTCGTCCAAGGTTACAACCATTCTTTCATAGAACAATATCCGTGATTTATAAGGCAAGATTGATATGTTGGCAGTGACTAAAAATTTGAAAGACAATATTGAGACAATTATAACATTGCTGGAGGTGAAACGTGCTCATATAAAACACATGTACATAATTAATAATCATGTCAATAACATTCCTATTGCTGATATTATGAACTATTTTTATATTCCCAAACCGCTAACAGATTTAATTCGAAGTAATACCATACTGTTCATTTGAGTAAAATATTCTTTCAGTAACACATTAAAGAAACTTTTGGGAACCAACTATTAAAGCTTAAAAATATTTGACTAGACTTTCCTTTAATTGATAATAAAAAAACGTAACTGACATTAAAAAAATTAATTAAAAAGGAATTATAAGGAGATTGCAAACCAAAATAGTGTTACAAAATAACGCAATGAATTAAATGAATTATACAATTAAACCAAAACGTGGCAAGCGATTATTATCAATAAATAAATATCACGCTTTGAATTGAACACGATTTTAACCCTCGCAAATAAATGTATCGACAATAATAATTATTTCATGTCCATTTTTTAAATAAATAGATGGAAAATGTACAATTATCTACCTCTCTAGTTTCTTTAATTTTTAATGCATGCTCAAATATTAACAAAGATAACTTCTTTATATCTAATTACATAAATTAGATATTAAGAATTTGTAAGGTTTTGTATTGCAGGCTGTGAGGTCAATATATCGAGACCACAGAGCCTGTGTAAGGATAGATGACATGTCGGTTCGAAATCTATTCAGGCGTCATACAGAACTGTGTGATGTCTGCCTGGCTGTTCGTGCTGTATTTAGACAGGTGCCTCCAGACATTGAAAGGTAGTATGAGTGGTATGATATGTGATGGTAAACTGCCTTTCGTACGCTGACAATGCTGTGCTTAGAGCATGGATGAGGGATGGAAGATGTGAGTTAGATGTGGAAAGATGGATAGCAGCTGGCAATAAAGTGAACGGTGTTTTGTCCGCATTAGTAGGCCGTGTGAATATATCTAACACAGCCAAAATGGCCAACCACAATGCGGCTTTGGCGTCAACTTTATTGTAAGGTAGTGAGGCCTGGATATGCTCGAAATCGAGTGAAATATGATAAGTGCAGTAGAAATGCGATCTCTTAGAAATATGTGCGGTGTCGCAGGACAGGATAAGCAATGAAGAGATACGCAGTATGACAGGGTTGCACGCTAGTGTTTTTCTGAAAATGAAGAAAGGAATGCTTAAAGGGTTCGAGCACATAGAAAGAATGAGAGATGAAAGACCAACGAAGAAAATGTACAGAGCGAAAGCGAGTGGTAAAAGAAGCCAAAGAAGACCAAAGCTCAAATATCAAAGATCAAATAGCTAGTGTTAGCTGACGGAAATGTGAAAATCACCCGCATACCTAGGCGAAAACGTGTGAGGAGAATGATGAGATTTGAGGAAGCGAAAGAAGTACGTAAGAACCGCAAAGCTTGGCGCTCCGTCCTCTCTGACTACCCCGTTAAGGACAGCGTGAGGATATGTGTGTAAAGTTTTGCTCGCAAATTTTTAGGATTCCTATAAAATCTGGTTATATGTCAAGAATCTCAATCACTTGCCTACAAAATTCAAATTCTTTGTTCAAGTGAATCCTAATTAAATGACTATGTAACCATCTATTATGTTCAAAAGGAATTTATATAGTTTTATTTATTTATATTATACAGTACGAGAAACTCAATCAGGTATTATTTTTTCGGTGCGATCGTTACAACTTTTGAATTATAAGTTTTTATAGTTTGTATTTAATTTAATAAAACTTAAAGCAAATTTTAATAAAACGAAGTTTTACGTAGTGCGAAGTTTAAATTAAAATAAAATCATATTTCAAAAGCTGTAATGATGACTTCGAAAAAATAATACCTTTTCGAGTTTCTTGCTTCTTTTTTCTTTCCGACAAAACAAAAAAAAATATTTATTAGTACAATGTAGAAAGAGAAGCAACTACATGAACGCAATAGTACGCTAATTAATGATTTCTACTTCGTTTTATAATAATAATAATAATAATATTTATTTCAATGGCACAACACAGTACATGACACAATTATATAGTAAATACAATGCAATACAATATAAAATACAATGAATGAATGAATGAAACAACGCACCGCATAATTTTACGTTGTAAAATTTTGTTGCCTTTTATTACCTTTTAAAAAGTTATAAAAAAGTAAGCTTGCGTGTCTAATTAGCGAAAAAGAGAATTACGATATAAACATGAATATTTCATATATTTACTTCTTATTACGTGATAATTCATATTTTAAATAAAATACGTTCTAGTTAGTGAATAGTCCAAATTCGTGATAAAGTTCCTCATTGTTTTAACCGGTATTATCCGATTTCCATTAATACTTAACGTAAATCAAAAATTTTTATCGCGTACAATTTTTCGTGATCTCGGAAGGGCGTTACAGAAAAGTTGTTATAAAAATTCTCATTTTTTTTGTTAGATTGTTTTAAATATATTCCTTTCTTGCGTTATTATTTCAATGATGTAAAAATTAACATTTGTAATCTTGATTACCTATCTAAATTCAAAACCTTAAATTATTCATCGAGCTACAAGCATAGTTAACAATACGCAGCGCCAGTGCATGATCTGTATTTCTCACTTCAGCATTCCAAAGAGAGTGCTTACTCCAGTTATGTTTATCTCAATACAAATTATTATCTATCTGTGATATAACACAAAATGATGCAATTCTAGAACAGGTACAAGGCAGTAAACTCATCCCAGTGACCAAAATCATTAAGGTAGTCCATCGAAAGTAAAGAACCGGTTTCACTTGTTTTGCGTATGTTACATACATTATGTATACGTACATAACATTAAAATTTTAGAAAGCGAAAATGTCGCCTTGTTTCCGTAACATTTTATTTCATATTAGCAACAGATTTATCTAAAAAGGAATTGGCTTAACAAAATATTAAGACAGATTGGCAGATAAATTTGTAATGTAATATCGATCACATAATCGTTCGGAAAGTCATTAGGAAAAAATATTTAAAGGATTTTTCGAAATAAGCTTTAAGCATGTTTTTATATTATGCACCTGTAAGTCAAGAATTACTTTGAAAATCTTGTAATTATTTATAATTGGAACGACAAAAATACAAAGCTGTTTTGTCTAGTTTAATATTTACTGACAAAAGAAGAAAGAATGCTACGAATCTTTAATTTTTAACACATGAAAAGTTTCAATTAAATTAACAATAAACGGTGTGAAATTGTTTTTTACAATTCGAAGAAACCAATGAATACTAATTTAAATTTGCTTTAGATTTCAAGGAATATTTAAATGGTATGCGTGCTATTCTTCCTTTTCCGCTTGTTTTCAAGTAAGCACATTACAAGTACGCACATACGTTCAAACATGTCCATTTCATACGCAGTGAGTATTCGTTGTTGAGAAGTTATGCCTATAATCATGACACGAAAACATAGTAGGATACCGCCGGCGCTCGCTTAAATTTGTCATAGACTGACCGAATACGCAGAAGAGAACAATTGTTACAAGAAAGTTTTGATGATAGAGATCTGTAGATTACAAAGGAATGCAATTAAAAAACAGTATTTTAATCTACTTTCTTTCTTCATTTGCGTTAATGTTATAACATAATTTTGACCATGAATGTTAGCACAAAAATTTGACTAAAATGATATTTATACAATACAATATAATACAATACACTTTATTGCATCAGTACAAATATACAAAATCACAAAGAAAAATATAATAAAAATGTACAATTTAAGCGGCCTTATTGCTAGAGCAATCTCTTCCAGGCAACCTTAAGGTAAAGAGGTAAGGTAACATCAATTGGAGCGAGTTCCATAAACGATCTGCTTGAATGCTGTAGGAATTAGAAAAGAACTTTGTAGTGTGGGAAGGAATTTCAAGACGGAGCGTTTCACAGTGTCGTAGGCTTCGATCTCGACCACTGCGAAATTCAAAATTATTTTTTAGATAAGCTGGTATCAAAGGATTGAACAGAATGGAATAAAGAAGATTAAGGATGTGTGTGTTACGGCGAAGATAAATTGTAAGCCACTTGAGCTTATTTATCTTATGTGACGACGTATATTTTAATTAACTTTTTTTTTTCTAAATATGTATTTCACATCTATTATAGAGTATTTTATTGTTGTGATAACAATTATTGAAAGGTTAATTTTCGAAGTAGAAATCTTTAAAGATGTTATACATCGTTGGATTTAAAAAATACTTTTTCATTCTATTCCAAAAACGATGTTTCGTCTTGTGATTAGTGCGACTAAAATAGTTCTATACACTTAAAGACTTTCATAGAAGGCGGAATTGATTTTGAATAAAGAACACGTATTCACCCTTCATATTCTGATGTTCTGCGAGTAGAGGTCAAATGAAAATATTATATGAAAAATGTTACTGGCTGATCTACTGTCTACATAGAAGGCGGTAGCCGCGCCTATAAAATTTAAATAACTTGTTAAAATAACTTGTAAAATTTAAAAACATAAAATATAATTATTTTTTTTACGTCGAATGACGTCTCTCGTTATTTTTCTCATAGATCGGAATAAAAAGCAGAGTATATCGCTCGGTAGTCAATTATACAGGCCAACAAAAAAAATGTTTTTAAAAACTTTTTAAACCTATTTATCTAAATCTTATGTATTTTTGGGTGCTGAAACCATATTTGCTATCAGTTTTTTTATCACCCACAATTCCATCACAATTCAATTAATCATGGCAGTAAACCAAATCCTCTTCCTGCCTAAAAAATTGAGCAAACTGTTCATCTCTAGTTCTATAATGGTAAATAGATGTCCCAGATACCAACAAATATTTTTCTTTTTGTTTACATCCAACCAATTCTGCTTTTTGCTTAGTCAAACCTAAATCTCTAACTAAATCATTTGACGCACCTTGTGTAAACAAATGTGGTTTTAAATTTTCTGGAGAACATTGGAACTCGTCATCACTCGGTCGACTTTCATTAAATTCGAGACTTGACTGAAAAACGTCATCAATAGACTCGAGTGGCACATGGACAGGAAGTCCCGGTTCATGTCCTACCGGCCGATAAGCTGTAGTAAAGTTCTAAAACTAAAATCTAAAGCTTCTTAATCGACTTGTGTTTCGCCTCTCAACGAAGAATCTTCAGGAAACTGCAGATCAGGCACTGGAGGCGTAGACATATGGCTCGATTGTCGTAAACGCTATTTGAATAGAATGACAGATACCACGTAATCTAGAGTAACGAATTTTAAATTGGTAGTTAAACGTTATAAGCTTTCTATTAAATCAAACGAAAAGTAGCGTGAAAAATGACATACAAAACGTAGCCAAATAGCATTTTCGACGAGCAATAGCATTTATTTATTTATTTATTTAACAATTTATTGCACACACAACGTCATATACAAATAGAGATACATACAGAAAAAAGAGCAAAAGGTACCGCTTATTTCTATAAGAAATTTCTCCCAGCGGATCCGCGAGTGAGAAATTTTATAAAGTAAGAAAGAAAGGTAGACACTGTGTAAACACAATATTATCAAACTAAATATAAATAATAATGAATACGAAATACAATAACAAAAACACATACAGTCAATATATCAGTACATATAAATATATAAACTTGACATACATAAATACAAATATATATACAATATACATACATTCAATAACGATATATATTATATACATAATCATTATACCCAAGTGAAAATATTTGTTTTGAACTAACTCTTCATATAATGCTCTGTAACTGCTCGTTTAAAGCCTTTAAAAGCTCGTTTAAAGCATTTTGTTTGTAAGAAGCGCTTGCCACTCGTCTAAACGCTTTGATCAGCTAACTAGCACCAATTTCACGTATTGATTAAAAAGTTTGATATTTTGTATTGAGTTGTATTTTGTATTTTGAATTATAAGAATTCATTACATACGGTCCTTACTTTTTGCTCGCGTAATTAATCGCTCCACATATTATGTCTAATTGAATGACGTAAATCATTTTTGACGTGTAGACCGCTTTTTGTCGACCTAAACTCTCTATCTCCCCTATTATTACACAACTTAGTACAGTTTTAATATTTCGAACATTTATGCAACTTACTTTCAGATAAGCGTGATAACGAATAGAGAAACAACTGATTGAAAATATGTATTATAAATGATTATATCACATACAACGTGAGAGATTAAATCGGAATATTTCGTCAAATAAAATGTGGCAGTCGAAGGTGCCGGTGCATTTGAATACAATAATGTATATGAGCGGAACGCAGCAACAAAGTGTGCTTGTTTTAAAACGCCATAGATAGCATCTCTTGGGGTCTGAGTACACTTGCTATTTTTGACGTCAGCGATTAAAATTCTATTCCGAATTTCGACAGATTTGAGTCTCTGAGTCTCAGTACATTCGATAATTATTTATTTATTATCTGATCATGAAGTAGTACTCTGCTACTTCTCATATCGGCAATCAATTGAAATCTTAATATTGCAAACTTCAAACACAGAAAATTTCCAAAAATGTAATACAGCATTGACATTCTTGCAAAAACGCGTGTTTTTTATACTGCAATGGAATATAAAGCGGAGTTATCACAACATGATAGTTGCTCTATGTAATCAAAGAACGGCTATCCGCCGTATTAAAAGTAGCTTGTGTGCTCGAGGCTCTAGACTTCTTATTATTTACACACAATGCGACGTATGGGTTTAACGTGCAAATAAAGAGAAGTTATACATTATGTCATTCCGTGGGAAATTCGTGTTAGGCGCAATGTAAGCTATAGAACACGCGCGTAGTAGGAGAGAACCGTAAACGATTGCTTCCTCGTTCAATATCAGATAGGTGTATCCAATAATTATAATAAAAGTGTATGCTTAATTATGCCAATGTCGCGTCCCAGGCTATTCAGGGTATTTAAAGAGGTACAGTCGTGAAAAATAATGTCCCACTTGCCGCCTAAACCATAAATTGAAATGACGAAAAGATCAACTATAGGGTAAAAGCCGGATAGTTGCCCCACTTTTTAAAAGCGATATTTTAACAAAATATGTGTGTACAAAGAATAATGCAACATGTATATCAATACATAGGTCTTTTATCTTTCATAGTAGCCTATTATTATTTTTAAACATAATTGATATTGGTTTTGAATAAATTCCGTTTTATTTGACCTCTAAAAAAAGGGATTGTTGCCTACTGTAGCGGATAGTAGCGTAACGTTAAAAATGCTTTGTGGGATACTTGCCTCGTGCGGGGATAGACGCCTCACTATGATTTTTTAGATAGAAACAAATTTATATCAATTTAAGTAATCAGTCTTTATTATTTACTGAGATCCTTTATTACGTACTAATCAAAATATTAATCAACATTATTAAATAGTATTTTAAATTTCAAACGCTTTTAAAATCTGTAGACAATATTCTAAAAAATACATTATCTAAAATATTAAATTGCTCCTTTGTTGATGACAGGGTCTGGAATCAAGCCTCGCTTCCCATCTGTTATGGAGGCCTGGGCATACGCAAAATCTCGAGTGTGTCACTGCCTGCTTTTCTTTCGTCAGCCTACAGTACGGAAAACCTTTTCCTATCTGTTATTCGCCCTTCCTTAGGATCGGTTGAGGTGCCGTGCTTGACTGATGCTCGAAATGCTTGGTTAAGTGTTTGTCTGAGTACTAACCTGCCTACCTCGACCTTTTCTCAAAAACACTGGGATGAGCCTCTATGCAAAAATGTTCATTTACAACTTTTAGATTCTTTTAGTACCGAAAAAGATCGGTCTCGCCTCCTAGCTGTTTCTGAGAAGGAGTCAGGGACACTGGTTGAAGTTAATACCTTCAAAAAACTTAGGCACCTTAATCGACAATACCACGCTTTCTCTCATAGTATCCCTTCGTCTGGGGGCCAGGACTAACCTTCTTCACCGTTGCCGCTGTGGTGATCTCGTCGATGTACTAGGTCACCACGGTTTATCCTGTTTACGTAGTGCGGGCCGCATGTCACGACATGCTGCCTTGAATGACGTCATTCGGCGGGCTCTTGTCACCGCTGGCGTTCCTGCAGTCTTAGAGCCTGTAGGTATTGTGCGCAGCGACGGCAAGAGACCGGATGGTTTGACGCTCATTCCTTGGAAACTTGGAAGATCGCTGGTGTGGGATGCCACTTGTGTCGATACACTTGCTGTTTCCCATGTGCCGGCGACTTCCAAGTCAGCAGGTGCCGCGGCCAGCACTGCCGAGAACTTGAAGCGGCGTAAGTATGCGACTCTCTCTGAGAGTTTCATATTTACGCCCTTTGCAGTCGAAACTTTGGGTCCCTGGGGCCCCGAAGCCCATCGACTGGTTTCTGATATTTGTAAGAGACTGGTCGAGGCTTCGGGAGACCGCCGGGCTGGCAGCTTCTTCCGCCAACGAATCAGTTTGGCTATTCAAAGAGGCAATGCTGCCAGTCTGCTAGGTACCTTGAGCAATGACAGCTTTCTAAGCGGCAACTTTGAGGAAGTTTATTATTTAAGATAATGTGTAGTTTTAAGTTTGTAAATATTAACATATGTATGTACTTTTTGTTAATAAATCTATGTAAATAGTATTAAGTTTTAATGTTATAAACTATAAAAATATAACAAAAGTAGTCTCCAAACTTTAAGTTAGGCGAGTTATTAGTAAAATATTATTATTTATCTTAAAGATAGAACTTGACATTAGCATTAATTATCACCAGAAGCAAGAGTTTTTAACTTTCCACATCTCATGCAATGATTTTTGAATGTTGTACAACTTTCGTGTAACCACATTCGACACATCTCGCGTTGAATCCAATCTGATTTCAATTTAGTAAAATTATAATTGTCAAAACATTGCGCAATAATCATCAACTGAATTATTTTTATTCGTGTTTTCTATTTTCGAATTAACGTTTTGCACTTTTAATATCTCTTCAGTGCCTCTTATTGACTTTTCGTTCTTTTTCCTTTTAATTGGTATTCCTTCGGTGGCTTTTCTTTTAGATGTTTTTGAACTTACAACATTTTCGTCATTTTCACTGTCAGAATTGTAAATTTGTATTCTTCTCTTCTTTAAAGCTCTTCCTTTGTTCAGTTCAATAAAATCTGTGTTATCAGATTCAGTTTCAGTGCTGGTAATATCCATATGTTTTTTTTTTTGCAGTTGCCCTCTTTTCTTCACAATGCTTTTCTTGTTACCAGCTGGTTTACTTTTTGCAGTCTTAAAATCTTTTTTTCTCATTGTCCTAATCTTAGTTTCCGTTATTTTGTGTTTTCTTCATTTTTTTTCTTTATTCTTCTTCTTGACAATTTTATCGTCGGAGTTTAAAATTTCTGCAGATTGTTTAACTTTTTTAGACATGCTCAGCGGTATTTTTGGTATAGGAGATGATTAAAGTAAAAATTTAGATGGTGTTTCCATTTCATGATTTTGGCTCTGTGATTCATTTAAAGATATCAGCGATGGCAACGATAGCTCAGTACCATCAAAGATGTAATTTTCAATGTCGATATCTCTTAGAGCTAAACTGTCTTGAGAAAGATTCAAAAGGCTTGGAGACGGCCTAGGTGGCGTGTAATTTTGAGTCTCGTTATTCTGCTTAGCCTCAGTTAAGACAGTTTCTAGTTTGTTTTATCAGCATCACTTGGGACTTGATCGCCTAGTGGAGGCATTTCGTTCCGCAGATTTAGCGTAAGACTTTGATCAGACTCAGATTCCTGTACGCGTTGACGTAACGCAAGTTCTACAAAAACGCCCGGTACTTGGATGTCTAGGGAAGTCACTTGGTCTCTCCTATATGGTGCAAGACTTTGCTCAGGATATTGTGAGCGCTCTCCTAACGCAGGCTCTCCAGAAACGTTTGGTACTTGATCATTTAGAGAATTAGACTCTCGCTCTTGCGCAAGTTCCCTCAATACAATATCTGATATAGCAAATTCAGCGTCAGACAGAGCATTTGGATTGACTGTGTAGATTCCGCTGCCGCGAAAACCACTTATTGTATTGGCGGGAGTAGTTGCTCGAATCCACGCCTTGGCTATTAGCTGACCTCAATTATACCGGTTTAGTTTTTTGTGGATTGGTGCCCATGAAATTGTTTGTCTCAGCATAATAATATTTTTTAAACGGTCCGAATACTGATATGTCTAAAGGTTGCAAAGCAGAAGTAGTGTGACTAGGTAAACAAAGTAATACGACATCATTGTCCCGAGCAGCTTCTAGCATATTGACAGCATTTGAGTGCAATGAGTGACCATCTAAAATCAGTAATACCTTTCTTGGCGGCTTGTGTGGAATAAAACGTTCAGTCAGCCATTTATAAAAAAGGTGTGAGGAAATGTATGGCGATTTTTTTTGCATGTAAACCATGGAACAAGGTGGAAGTCCCTCTTCGAATTCTGGTTTATTAATTACTTCCTTGATAATCAGAACTGGTGGGAGGAAATTGCCGATAGCGTTGCAACAAGCAACAACAGCAATCGTTTCTCCTTTTTCACCGGAAGTAAGTGATTTAACTGCTCTAGCACCTTTTGTTGCCTAATACTTTGCCAGGTTTATTATTGAGTTGGACGCCGGTTTCATCCATGTTAAATATTCTATCCGGTTTATCCAGCAAATCATTCTCAGTTAAGATACTTGTGAGCAGATCAAAAATTTTAGTAACTTCTGCTCTGTTGAGACCCTTCGCTCTTTCAATTGATAAACCCTCAGCTTGTCTCAAAACAATTTCAGGATTTCCTTCAAGAAAGCTTTTTAACCATTGCGGTCCAGCCGTTTTGGTTTCATTGTTAAAGTTGTGTTTCAACCCCATCTCTTCGGCAAACTGGTAAGCTAATTGGCGAATTGTACTTTTTTTAGGAGGAAATCTCGCGTCTCCGAGCTTTAATATATGAACAACCAGTCTTTCTTCGTTATCAACTCCAAGAACAGGGTAATTTCCTAGAAGTGACAAAAAAATAAAATTAGGTCGGATAAGTAGGTATGTAGATACAATTTTTTAATCAAAGCATACAACTTTAAATTGAACTCATACGTTGGGTTAGCAGTTGCTGGTTTTTCTTTTCGTAGCATCTTCTTAACGTTCGAGAGGATATTCCGTAAATTCGAGATATTTCGTTGATTCCTTTTTGTTTTTTATCTCTTTCTTTGAACGCAAGCGCTAAACTGTCTTCTGTCCAGCTGATGTGGCACGGAACCACGCCTGGTTTTCGCTTATACTTGCGAGGCATTTTGCTCATCTAGAATGAACGCATGAAACAGTTACATATTTATTTTGTTTAAATCAAATTATAATCGCAATAAGTTGGGAAAAACGCCAAAAGGAAAAATCTGTCTTTGCTAGTTACAGAATTTATAGTTGCGGATAGTTGACTCTAGAGCAACTATCCGCAAAAGTAGATAGGGCGTCTATCCTTTTTGATACGGATATTGGCCCTTTTTATTTGCAAAATAAATAAAAACTGTTCAACAACAAAACGTAACAAACACTGTAATTTAAACTCTAATGCATGCAAAGAAACGAAAAGTTGACTGAAACCACAATCAGTAAAAAAATATTAAATATAAATTAATTACCAATATAATTTCAACGCCCGTCAAATTTTTGCCGCGGAAGATTTTAGCTCACGTGGACAAAACGCGTTCGCCTACTCCGACGGTTTAAATGGCACTGAGGCCTGCGGGAGGGGCACTTCTTATTATAGTAAAGCTCTAACAGCACCAACATCCCTAACTTAGTGTATTCAAAACCGGGGCATGTATCCGACTGAGGCAACTATCCGGCTTTTACCCTAATAATGAAATACATACATTGCTATTTTAAACAACTAGACAAAAAAGAGATTTACAAACTAATGCGAACTAATTTTAGTGATAAATTCGCTATAAATCGATTCAAAACACGAAGTGAAACAATGGATTTGTGAACATTTGTAAGGGATTGTTGTTTTATACTAAACCGCCTTAATTTAATATAGAGCTGCATACATCTAATCAGAATTATAATTTCATTACTTACACATAATAAATTTATGGGTACTAGTAAGCTATATTATAATTTAAGTCCTTCAATATTTTTTTGCTACAGTTACAGAAAACTACATACTTCATTTATTTCATTATATTAAGTTCCTTCCCTCTTACAACTGAGTACGTTCTTATGCAAAGCTGGTCTATAATTACAATGTCATGCACACAAACAATACAAAAGCTATCATGATTTAACAATTTAAAACTTCCAGGTTGACAGCAGGTAGTTGCATTGACGCGAAGTTGAGTTAAAAATATCTACTTCAGCAGTAATAAGCACTAAGTTACTTTTATAAATAAGTACCTAATTATTTTTTACTGTATGTAATTGCATCGGTGCCTATATTTCCTGTGCAGCGTGGCTAATTTACTTGTGAGAAGTTTTAATTTCATGCTGTTATATTTAAATTGCTTACCATTTAAATACATAAAACTAAAAGAAAAAGAACTATCTTCATTGGAATAAAAACTGTAAACTTTATAATTCGATCTCCTTAAACTTACTTTCGTCTCTTTCAATTATTTTAAACTCGAGTTACTTGCAGATACATATTACTTGCAGATGTAGATTGACGAAAATCAATGATTACGACATAAACTCGAAATTTTAAATTCGCAATATCTTTGAAGTCTTCAAGATTTTCGACTGAAAAAAATAAAATAAGAGATTAAACTTGTTAGTAAATTTTCACTCTCTCGTAAAATATTTAAATTTATCCTTCTTCTACAATAATATAAATTATTTTTCATTTACTGTTGATTCTTTTAAATCAACGCCTAAACGTGAAGTGACAAAATTATAACTTTTTGCATAGCGGAACCGGACATAGTTTCTGTAAATAAATAATTGTAGGTCATATATTATACTCCACACGTCACCCGACCGACTCCGGTTCGTACAATAATATGCTAATTATAATTGTTAAACTAATTATAATACATCATAGTATGTAATTTTATGATTGGTTTCGTGTGTCGGTATCGAACTAAATCCAGTACAGCAATTAATTTTACTTATCGTTACAATTTTGTTGGTTAATTAGTTGGTTGTAATAAATTATTCCACTGTCCATAGTAAGTGGTGACTGTTGTCAATGACGACGACAGCACCACAGCAGTAATTGTTAACGCAACTTAATTCTTGAAGGTTTGACAAATACATTAAATGTTTCAGCTACATAAAAACGCTAATAAGATATTGCAATATTTTATAGATAAAAATAGCCGGATAATAATAAACGCAATAAAAATTATTAGCCAAGAGAGTGCTGGACACGCATTAACTAGGATTCGAAGTAGAAAATAGATATAAAAACAATTAAGAAACATTGGTTCCAGAATAGCAATTTTTAATTTTTTGTTTCTAAATTTAGGCTCTATACCAAATTTCAGCTGAGTAAGGGTAAAGATGGCGGAATAAATCGGCTTTGATAAGGATAAACAGAGGAACGGACTTATAGGCAAACGGACATGACGAAATTGTAAGGGCCATTTGGTTACGAAATCTTAAAAATAAATATCGGAAATGGATTTCAAAGCTTGTGAAAATTATCCCATTTCTTTTGTAAACTAATACATAAAGTTATACATAACCAAATAAAGAGTGAAAGTAAAAGGCAGTGAAGAGTGAGTGAAGAGCGCCCCTGCATCCTACTTATACCACAACAGCACAGACCACATGCGCTGTCGCCTTCTCCGGAGTCGATGAATTAAATTCTCCAAGTGTCTATCTGGAGTGTAAGAGTTTATTTCAGATAGTGTCTGCTCACGCGTGTCACATATCTCATTTACAAAGAAGTAGCTGTTGCCTGTGACTTTGTCTGCAAGGAATTCAAAAAAGTAGCCTATATCTTTCCCCAGGACTTAATTCGATCCAGTGGTTTAGCCGTGAAATTGTAATAACAGACGAATAGATTTCCTCACAAAATATTAATTTCCAAAAATCCTTATTCTTAGCGGGCCCTTACATTACACAAAGACAAATAACCCTAGCTTTTGGGATTTAATGACTAAAAACAGTCAGTGAGTGAGTAGTATTTCGCTTTTATATATGAGAATAGTTTGTAAATGAATTTCTAGGCATCTAGAAACTACCCGTTACATTTTTCTTTATATTTCAAGTACAATTTTGTAGCCACTGAAGTTTTTTAAATACCAGTTCTAGTAGTTTTGAGCCCTGTAGTCTGGGCCAAAGAGTAAGACTATGGTGTCACAAGAGTCGACAAAAAGGGGCCTGAGGGGTCGCGGCCGATCGGAGTGAGGCTACGGTTGTCCATCCATGTGACCTCGAGGAGGAAAACAGTTCCTGTCGTCCGCGCAGTCGTTGCACTGCGAGGGTGCAAAGGGGCTCTGTACTTGCCCCCGAAGAAGTTCTTTGGAATAGCACGAGAGGGGTTCCAGTGCGTCCCGTAAGAGGTCCCAGAACCTCAAAATAACGCGCCGCGGACGATCTCCACAAAAGTTTTGGTGGATGAAAGCCCCACATAACCCAGTTTCTCACGTCCCCCAGTGGGCTGGATATCCGTGAAGAGATTTCTCCTGCGGAACCAAAAAAAGAGTTGGTCCAGTAGTTTCAGAAACAAAGTGAAGCTGAAGTAACCAATTTTTGTCTTAACTAGTGCAAATATTTGGGTTAACGAGATGTAGGTATACTTCGAGTTTGTGTGTCGCATAGTTTCTGCAAAAATCGACTGTGACAAACGACCGAACGAACAGACGGCGCATAAGTGGTATCATAAGGGTTTTGATATGGAACCTTAAAAACTACTTCGTTTGATTACTTCATATACAAATTATGCAAGTTTCAAAACATGCCATTTTAATTATTAATGTATTAATCTGCTTTAAAACAATGAAATTCGATTCTATTGTAATCTTCTCACAACCTTTTGACGTTTATAGTCTAAATTGCACATGAATAATTGATTATATTAATCAAAAACAAAGCTGTTCATTACGTCAGTCAAGAAAACTAAAAAGCACCTGTCAGCACTTAACCTATTAAACAAATATAGAGTTAAAAGCGTATCATGATACGCAAAGCGTGTGACCAAACGTCCGGGTGACCTCCGGTCGGCCTTGTCCCGCGGACACTTTCTACCAATCAACCACCTACCGCCGTCGGCATACTTACAATCCTTATCGATCAAGAACGAACTGGCACTGAGAAGGCTTTATGACTTTTGTGAAACCCTTTGACCTTGTACGGAGTAACAAATTAATCTTCTTATCAAAACAGAGCATATTTTTATGAAATGTATTTCTCTGAAGTCATAACGTAAATGGTTGTTTATTTGCAAATTGATAAATGTTTGGGTAGGAGATACAGCCACTCTGTGTGCAGAAGAAGTTAATAATTGGTTCCTTAGTTTTCTCCCATGCATAACTTTATGCGATTTCGTATTCGAGTAGGACAACATGATCACACAATTTATAAAAATCATAACCAATGGTTACAGAACAAAGAGAAACACGCCAATGACAAGTGGCTAGGCTATATAATCTGTACTAACTTTTAACCGATTTTTGTTTCTTATATTAAAAGAATGGTTATGATTTTAGGCCATATGTATAAGTGTATTTTCATTAGTTCTCTCGCAGATTTGAAACTACTTAATCGATTTTAAACCGATTTTGTTATATCTATAGTACAACATGGAGTCAAGAACTGAAACGAAATTTATCGGATCGCGATATGATATATATCCAAAGGAGTTTGGGAACGCCATTCTCATAGTACATGACGCTTGGGTAAAACGGGATATAGAATAATTTATTTCATACAAAAGAAATGTAAATAAAAATCTAAGTTATAACAAACTAAAAGTCAACAACGTATTTAACAAAACAATGCAAACGAGATAAAATATTTGACTATAATTTCTTGACAAAATCGGAGGTCCATTATGTATACTTTCCCTTGCTTATCGTGCGCGACTTCGACAATAAATTCAAGAATTTACAATGATTTCCTCTTGTTTGCTATTTTTTGTTAAATATCGGGATTTAGTTTCATAGTCTTTTATATTTTTATTTATATTGGCACATTTCATATTTTACTTTCTTTCGTAGACCAACAAAGTAAAGTAAGCAAAAAAGAAGCAAAGAAGCACTGAAACAGCTGGAAACAGCCAATGTTTTGTTTTTTCTATAATAATATTATAAGTAGTTAGGGATGAAATTTTTGATGCTTACATCTAATTATACTTTCAGCAGTAAATAAGAAAGAGCTGAAATAAGACTGAACCCTATTGAGAAATCTCGCTTTGTAAGTAGATAAATATATTATAATAGTTATAAAATCCGAAAAAATATAAAATACATTATTTTTTTCCAGTTTGTTTTTCTACTTGTTTGTTTCTCTCTTATTGCCTTCTAAAATTTTACCAGAGTAAATCTTTAACTAATTTTTCTCAGAATCTGTAATTTTATTAGACTGTGTAAAATGGGTACTAATTTTCTCATTGAAAGGTCTCGATTCAATAATATTTACATTTATACTAAGTACACCTTTTGTTACCTTTGCCCACAAAATTAAACATATTACGCATAGTTTGTTGTAGTTGTAGTTACATACCTATTATTGTGAGGTTTAAAAATATACATTTACGTGTATGAATTATTACGTGTATGATCTGTCAAGTAACTTTCGTAGACATGACCTTGGTAGTTATTATGGTGTGTTATAGATTTAGAAGAATATTTTAACCTAAGCGGAAAGACAACAATTGCACTTGTATTGTAAACTCCTGATATGATTTCTTTCGCAGCCTTCCCGTCTCGGGGTTTTCCATCTGTCAGTACATAAATATTTTTCTTATGTCCATAATATTATTGATATATTGGTATTTCCACTTTAGGAACCAGAAAGAGCCCAATTAACTGCCCAACTTTTTTTTTCTTGAGCTGCCAAACTTACACGTAAGTAATAACAATTTTTATCTACATTTATTGCCGAAAAGAATATTATTTTAAAATACAAAAAAAGAAACATTTTCCTTTAGACATAAATTCATACAAGTGTCAAGGAGTTCTAGGAAAATTTTGACAGTTGACTATCCCACAATAGAATTTTCGAGAAATATATTATTCTTTAACGTCAATTCATCACATTTATGGCCACAAGAAACCTCGGTTAACACTTTTATGTTCACCGGCCCTTACGAAATTAGTAATTTTGTGTAATAGTATAGATAATAAAACACGTCTTTATATGACACTAGATTTACGAGATTAAATAAGAAACATGTTTTAGGAGGAAATATTTTAAGAGAAAAATCTTGTAGATGAATTCCAAAATACGATTGCCTAACAGTTAAATAATTAGTTGACACCTACTTGTAATGAATACGTAGACATTTAAACATAAAAAATCTACCATAACTTAACAAACAATAATAATAATAATAGAAATACAGTCACATCTTCCTGCTATGTCGCTATCAGAGTTGCAATCTGGCCTCTTTTGCTTCTTCATACGTCACTTTAAATATACATTTACACTGGAACACTGGAAGTGCATTTTGATGTTTCCTTCGTTTAACGTTCGTTGTATGTGATTTTCAAAATTTATAATATTTTTAACTAGTAATACTTATTGACTTAACGTATTCTAAATAGTATTGTATAAAACGCATTTGAAATTCAAAGTCACATTGAAGACAACCCACTGAATCTACACTGAGAAGACCTGACAAGAAACTCAGTCATGTATAATTTTTTAAATATCATTTTATAAAATATTAAATTAAATTACGGTATTCAGGAAGCGAATAAATACATGTGCAAATATTATTGTTTCCAGAGCGTAGTTTTGTCTCGATGAAATCGTTAGTTTTAGTAATACAATTTTTTATTCGATGTGTGTTTAATAAGAAATTGTTATTAGAGTTAATTCCTGAGAAACCTCATTACTACGAAAATGGATCCAGTTATCCAAAAACGAACCATTTGTCATTTTAATTTTAATTTCAGAATAAATTATGAATAAATATTATATTTTGGGAACCTATCTCTTCCATACACAAGAAAAACAAGTTTCAATTTGGACATTATAAAAAATCTATGGTATGTTTTCATAAGTATGAATGTATCTAATACAGTACATAACAAAATATTACTGCATAAATTGTTTTAGATAATAAATGTTGTAGTAACACAACGTACTGCCGTGAATATCGACACAATAAAATTTAAACAACTTTTCGCATGTCGAATGCGACTTAAGTCACCAACCGGAAACATGTTACGTCACCGTAAAACTCTGCTACAATTAAACTGCATTGGAGCTTTTGTAGAACAAAATTACCAATATCATTTATCAATACACGCTTGTTTTTTTCTTGTAACTTTAATGTTCTTTCGTTTTAGTTATTATACAACGGTTTATTTTGAAGTAGGTAAGATTGATTGAGTTGCGATTGAAAGTTAATAATTAAATCACGGAATTACATCAATTCTTATAGGCACATTTTTACAACATTAAGTATTAAACATAAATATTAAGTATTAAACATAGTATTAAGCACAACTTGTAGTAGTATCAGATCCCAATATTATCTAATACAAACAAAAGCAGTGTTACATTTTTGCCAATTAATAAAACCAAGTGCAGTTTTCAATCTTTTATTTTCTTTATTTAGCATTTTACGAATACACATAAAACATACATAAATTATACATACAAACATATACGTAGCTGGAATAATAACTAAATGTTTAATTCAAATTCTTATCTTTTCCTCGTATCATAACTAATTTTAGGTTCCAAAAAAATACGATTATTCCAAAATTAGCTAATTTAGAGATATGTAAAGATTTATGGAAAGATAGAGAGGTCTGGTTGGGTGTTGTTAAGCGGGTCAAGAGCAGAAGACTAAATGTAATAGCGAAGCCTAGAGGAGACCCATATCCAACTGTCGAGAAAAAGATTTCTGAATAAATCTCATGCATTTTATTATTTTTCTATATGAAAATGTAATAATTGTGTTTTTGTAACAGAATGCGTTACGACTTTTCCCAGCTTTTCTTTATTTAGCAAAAATACTAACTATTTATTTACCAAAAGTACTATTTATTTAACAAAAGTACTCTAACTAGCAGTAATGCCTTATATTGGATTTAATTTTTATCTCAACATGAAATAATGTAATGTTAGAGCAGCTATTTGAATTATTATTTTAAAATTTTATCATAAATGAAGACTGTAGCTAACAATTACTAAGCATATCTAATTTCACACATACATATACATATTCTCACGCTGTATCCCTAACGGAGTAGTCAAATATGACGAAATGCCGAGCGTCACAATCCTTACATATTTCTTTCGCCTCCTTAAATGTTCATCATTCGCCTCATCATCATTCTTCTTATACACTTTATCTAATTTTATATTACAAATATCGCCTTCTCTAAATTTTGATGGATGTAACAAAATTAATTTATAATATATAATATTAATTTCCGCCATATACTTTTAGCCATATCATTCATTTTATTCGAAAGTGACCTAATATTTCAATAAAATGTATATTTTATCGCAATTTAATGTAAACATTTTGCACGTTATCATAGAGAACTAAACCGTAAATAATGTTATGTCATTTAGATATCTTGATCCATAAATTATATTTCAAAGAATGGATAAAATTCACGAATGTACGGATAAAAAATCTATACTATTAATCAAGAATGTAGTTTTTTTTTGAAGTAGGAATTGACAACAAATGTATGCATACATTTCTCATTCAGATTACACAGACTATCGAGGCACAATGCAATCATACTTTTCATAGGAAGTTTTTGGATTGAATTCCATCACTGGTGCTAGAAGTCAATTAGTACTAACAAGTACACTAGTATTTTGCATACCTAAGCGAAAATGTGTGAGGAGAATGATGAGATTTGAGGAAGCGGAAGAAGTATGTAAGAACCGCGACGCTTGGCGCTCTGTCCTCTCTGACTACCCTGTTAGGGATACAGCGTGAGGATATGTATGTATGTATGTATGTAAGTACACTAGTATGCAAATTCTTTAAAATAGGATCTAATCCTTATTGACTTCAACGAGTAAAATAATCGGAACATTCTCCATTTTTCTTTCTCTCTCATAAAACTAGCATGCGAACAAATTAAAGCATTACTTTTGCATTATAAGTAATTTATAAACTAACGCTTAAGACAAAGTTTTAAATTACAAAAATCAACTCTCTTCGTTAGTAGCTCCACGTCAAAGTCAATTTGGCGAATTCGGCACTGTTACCGACTAGAAGAAATTTATCACTATCGTTATTTAAATCGCATGAAATTATAGTCGATGCATTTGCGAAACGTGAATGTGTTGAATTTTATACCATTTTAAAGGCAGTAGTTATTCATCGTATTACAAAATTTATAATACACGTTTCGCCCTGTGACTTTTCAGTTCAATGTTTTGTAATATTTTTTTATGACATCGTTAATTTCCTTGAATTAAGATTTATTCGAACTAGGACTTTAACTTGTAAAAACTATAATAGTAATAATACCTATCGGTATGATAACAGGCGATACAATTTTTTTTCCCGGAAGGTTAAGTAGCTTTTCTGTATAAATTCGGCATCTTGACTCTGAAAATAAAAACCATTTTCATCTATCGGCTTTATTTTTTGAGATATGGCATATGTGTCATTTTGTATAAAAACACAAAAAAATACCATGAACATAAATTTAATCTTCGAAAACTTATTTAATTTGTAAATGTTTGCCTACCCTCACGTAAAATGTGAAGAAGCTGTGTACAAAAAGCTGATAGATAGAAACGGCTGGTAGATTTCAATTTACCGTATCAAAATATATAGGAAAAATGTAAAACACTTTAGGAAAATTTGAAAAACTAAAATTTTATAACTATGTGTGATGTTATATACCCTGTACCTACGTGATTCTATTTAGTTATAAAATTTTCCTAATTTTCGCATTAAATATTATTCATATCCCTAAAACTAAAACCAATATCTACATGTATTTACATACCCTGAAATTGTAATCTTAAGGCATTACAATATCAGAAAAAAAATGTGCACGAAACTCTCAAGGAAATTTGTCATAACGCATAACTTAGTACGGTAAAGCAAAGCCGAGAATCGATTCAATAATATGATTATGTCTATAGCGATTATATCAGCCTGGAATAAGAGTAATAACTCGACCAAATACTTGACACTTGAACTTTATTTGACTGCCGTGGGACTGTTTCTAACAGACGCCGTATACATACCTGCGTAAAATATGTACGAGAAAATTGAATGGTATGACATACCGAATCGACGTACGTGTTATAAACCTTCGCCTATAAGGTCACTCAGATTGAGTTTTTATCTAAATATCATAAAAAATAATGTAGATAGCTTTCGTTACAAAAAAGATATTGAAAGATTTATTTAAGACTTGATTATGACTAGACTATTTTAAGAAACTAATTAGCAATAGTAATAAAAAAAAGTTTTTTTTTGCTACAAAACGTAATATAGATAACGGTGTTATTGTATTGAATATTATAATAAAACCGATTACTGAAACAGCTCTACTTGATAATTATGATATAACTAGCTATTGCCCACGACTTCGTTCGCGTAGTCTTTTATTTATTAAATTAAATAATTCAGAAAATTCACGTATCAATACATATCAATTCACGTTTCATCACAATCGAGGACAAACATACAAAGAACAAGCCGCCGGCTTTGCACGAGTTGAAATTTTTTTTTGATAATAACGTACAGCCCATGTTACTCGCTGATAATGTAGCTTTCTATAGGTGAAAGAATTTTTTAAATCGGTTGAATAGTCTTTGAGTTTATCCATTACATACAAACAAACAAAGTTACCTCTTTATAATATTAGTATAGATATAGGATATAGATATATAGATTATTATGTGTCCTAAACAAGTCACTATGAAATGGCGATTATGACTTGTTTATTGATTTTTAGAACATACCTTCACACTTTAAGATTATTTATGTTCTCCGCGTTACAGTGACCGCCTATTTGTGTTAGCACCATTTTTTATTAAAGTTAGTCAGTTCACTTATTTTAACCCCTTATCTAACTTCGGCGTCCAACACCAGTGTTTCGGTGATGCAAGATGATAAAATCGACCTTGACATCCAGCTAAGGCCTTCAAATACTGAGGTCGTAATGCATCTGTAACTCGGAGTTAGTAATGTCATTGACAGATATCAGTTATTATCGGACATTCTTACTTTTTCGTCGTCATAATTTTATATAAAATATTTTATTAAATTGATAAATTCTATGAATTAACAGAGTTTTTAAAATTCGAAACTATTGTTGCTGCCACCAGATACAAAACCTTATTAACTCGTCTACAATTACCTTCAACACTTGGTTAAAAGTGGCTCGTGCTGATCTGTAACGCCGAAAAAAATCTATTCTATTAAATAAGATATCGTACAATTACACGATTTCACAGATTCTTCAAATCGATTCGAAACAACAATAGATCACAACAATAGATAAGAAAAACGCCTACAGAACCCGGGAGCGTCTGACATTGCGCACTTGACCCATTAGAATAGAAACTGATTTTCACAAGTAGTTTCACAAGCATGACTAAAGAGGGAGCCGTTACATTGAATTTTTAAATGTTATTACTTACCGACTGCGCTCTACAAGACGTTTCGTCAAATAATATGATTTCGCGGTCCGGTGTCGCATACTTTCGTGTTTCGGTTGTACAAAGCGTATCAAGGCCGATATAATAAAAGCGGATTCGACAGAAATGTGGCAATCGTTACGTAAAACGCAGCGAGAAAGTTGCGTGTGAGTTTGGGAAATGATTAACATCCGCACGGTCGGTTACCCGGCGGATTGGACTCTCGAAACAATACACCGCAGCTAGTGTACTATTAAAAACACATAAGTGGAGTATCATATTACGGAATTGATACATTAATTACTCTCGATTTGTACAGTAGGACGATTAAATATGACGACATTGTAAATAATATATGTATGTAGGTATCACATATGTATGTAGGTATCACATCTCGCATTTTTTTGAAGTATCAATCAAAACAGGAACTCTGTTAGGGAAACAAATCTATTGTATAATTTTACAATACTTATTTGTAATACCATGTTGGCGTTACCAAGGCGAATGCTTATATATGTATCGATGTATTATAAGCGTGACAAATAGTTTTATGGTGTAAATTTTAAAAGGAGAGAATTTTTTTGAAGCCAAATAGAAGCCGAGACATTAGAGTATTTCTCTTAATCTACCATCTATTATAACAGTTAATAACGAAGCTATAATATAGAAATAGGTATGATTTCTTACAACCCAATTTGACAAAAACAAACAATTTTTACGAGTCTTTTGCATAAAACTTGTCTAATAAATAAGGCAACACTTACATTGAAGATTTTTTTTTAAATAGCGACACGCCCCGGGCTTTTTTTGTTTTGTATTCTCTATAAAATATAACAACCTATGTTATTGAGATATAGTGTAGCTTTCTATTACAGAAATAATTTTTAGAATCGATATAGTAGTTCCAGATATTACTTATAAAGAAACAAATTGTATTTCGTAATAATATTAACGTAGATATAACTGTTATGATTCTGTACTGTAAGCGGTTTACATCAAGAACCATTTTTTACGTCTTATAACATGTCTTGTATAATGAAATGAAATATTAATTCCTATTTACCTATTTGCTAAATTAATTGAAACGAATATTAATTGAAACGGACTTTATATTATGTACTTATTTATGTGTGTGTATATGCAGGCATATTATGAACACTTTAGAATTCTGTTATTATAGTAATCAAAATATTTATTATTTATTTTTTTATTTAGTAATAATCCCTAACATACTGTTGACTAATCTAACATGACAAATCTCATAAGCTTTCGCCTCCGAAAACTTAAAGCATGATGTCATTTGTATTGTGTGTCATTAGACATTTTAAATAATATTGGGTTTTTTACTAATAAAACTGCTGATCGTATTTAGTAACTAAAAGAAAAATGTTTTAGTTAAAACACGCAACCACGCCTTTAAAATGCCGTGCTGTTAATGTGGCTATTGTTATGTCAACGACGTAGTCATATTAATTTTTAAGTTATAATATAAATAGTATAAATATGTTTTTTCTATAATGGATCACTGTTAAGGTACTGATTTTACTTTAAATTAAGAATTGCAACGATTCGTCGAAAAATGTAAAAACAAGTACTTATCCTATTTTGAAATGTATTTAGTACGATTGCTTCGCAAAAGAATTTCTGTATTTATTAACTACTTCCAAGTCCCAACATATTGATGAAATTCTGAAGTACCTATTATTAGGTCTTTATGTTTGAATTAGATGGCTTCATTGTATTTAAAGACATTTCAGAAAAGTATTTTTAATGGATCGCCAAATGTCCTTTTTCAAACGTCCATCCCAATACGCCCATTACCAAAAAAGTACTTAATAATTGTTAACGAAAGGTATAATTGAAGTTTGTATCGGATTTTATAATTAGGGACTGACTAACACGTTGATATCCTAAGTAGTATATACATCTGTTTTCGTAGATGAAAGCTTCAAACTTAGTTCTCGTTAAAGCAATTTAGGAACTAGGTACTCCCGCAGTTCGTTGTGTTTTTTTCAAGCCGTTTTTTACGGTAACACAAAAGTAATCTTCAAATGATACCTAAGCCCCAAAGAAAGACTGGGTTTTGTGGAAGTTCTTCCCACAAAAGCTCCTGCGTTGCTCCAAGCCGCATGGCTTGGGCTCTGGTTTCTCCTAAAAATAAATCAGCTCCTCTCGGACTATGTAGAACCACGTCTTGAAAAAGCAAAGACCGCCGCCTCAAGCACGCCACGCTACGACAACGCGAACAAGACGCGTATTCCTCATCCGGATCCCACCGATAATCGCCTTATAAGTCAGGTGGGGAATATCATAGCCCTGACCCGGACTATAAAGCTGAAGTAGTATAAGGCTAGCACTTAGTAATATGTCACACAATCGCTATAGTTATCTGAAGATTTTTTATTTATATGTTTTACTCATATCTCTAACACAAACTTCCTACAAAATTTATTACGAAGTCTGAATTTGAAATTGAATTTCTCTTTTAAAATCTAACACATTAAATACGGTTTAAAATCGTCGACTCAAGAGACAATCTTCTGATTATAAGAATTTGTTCCTAACGCTTTCAAAAATTTACAAAATTTCCTGTTAAAAATCAAACGAGTACACTAGGAATGCTAAATTATGTAACTGACTGACAGTGATTCGTATTTCCATTTTCAAATAGAAAGTAATTTACTTTTACAAGCTCTGAATTAGTATTAATTAAGTACCTAATGGAAATTCAAGAGGCGGAAATTGCTCGGAAGTCCGTCTGCCTTCTTCATCTTTATTGATCTGTGGCGTAGTAAATCGTTTCGCTTTGCTAACTCGTTTTCGCACACTTCGCTGGACAAATACATTTCTTAACATTTTCCTGTTTTAAACACAGAATAATGTCTATTACTGCAAATAAATAATACACTGACGTGAAATATTAATAACAGTGGTCGCCCAGTGATCAAGATTCGAATCGTAAATATAAAATAAACATTTTTTGCCTTTGATATACATTCCACAGACTTGAAACAGCTCACAGCTCACAAAATACACAAAATTCACAGCTCGAAACTCATTCGATCACTCTGTCAGTAATTTTTTATTTCTTTCTTTATGGCATGACGCACAGTTTAGCGCATTTGCCAATGTCACGTATGAATAAGTAGAATCACAAGCAAATTAGTTTTTTCTTATCGTAAAACACCTCCAGTAAAGTGATAGTAGGCTTTACTGAAGTTTTAATGGACTTCTTGGAAGAGTGCGAGAACTTCAGCTACACATGTTTCTTCAGATCTTGTCCATTCATGTCACTTACACGAAATTTTAAAACACAATATACTATCACTGTTGTACATTAAAACTCCTATAAATGTAAAAAATAGAAAATCTAAATAAAATGACAACCTCACTTCTCCCGTTCCCGCCAAAAAGTCCTGTCAGTAATTATTTGTTGTGCGACTGTTTGACCCTCGGACCAATAATCAAAATGGACGGAACATATAAGAGCGTATCCGTTTTTTGTTGACCTAGTGTAAGGTGTAAACATAACAGAACGTAATACTTGTGCGAGAGAGACGAAAGAATGTATTTTTATGCGAATGACAATGACTGACAATTAGTGTGTGAAAGGGACAGATGTATGCGAGAAAATTAGGGAGTGAGTGAGACAGATAAAAATAAACGCAATGGCTACGAACCGTCGTTTCAATTAACCACCTTTACACTAGTTTTTAGAGTTATACTAATATGCGTGACAAGGGAAGGGTCGCTGTACAACAATACACAGCTATACATGACATATTTTTATTTTCGTGAATACTAACAGCCAAAACACTTAATATTTACGAATAAATCTTAAGTGCTAATAATTATTTAATTAAAATTTTACGACCTAATAATTATTTCAGTAATATACGCGAAGTCGGTCATGAGCTGACACGAATAACACCGACAATGCAAGGTTGCCATACTTACTATAGCTAACTGTTTTTCTTAGGGTTTTGCTCGATCAGATAGAAAAAGGGACCTGAAAATTCGTTTATCACACGGTGATAAGAGCAGCAAATTATTATGGCTCTGACTATTATGCTTCTCGGTCCGAGGTTTGACTACAAATTATTATGTATTTGACATTGACAGTATAACTATTGTGTTTGACTTTGGCAGTGTGAACGTAAACAAGCATGTTTTATCTTATTGAGTTTCATGTATTTGTAACTCATATTATAAAAAAATTTTAACTTTTTGCATTCCTTCTTCGTATCTGGGTGCACGGTAGTGCCCCCGCCAAGACGAGCCAACCAAACCAAAAGCGGGGCACTACCTCCCTTTTCTGAAAGCGTTTCGTCGTATTTTCGAACCAACGTAGCTTCGGTCTCGATAATACTATGATATAGTTGAATACAATCGGCTAAAAGCTAAGTACCGCTCTGATTCACCGCTTATTACATGTAGCAAATCAACAAAGAAATAAGGCAATGATAGAGAGTGGGCTATGAAAAAAGGATTAGCTGAAGTTTTAGAAATAGAGCCTTAAAAAAATGTAAAGTACCTGCTAAAAAGAAATTAAATCTCACCAAAAATCTTTCATGTGAAGTTGGTTGGTTGGTTGTTTATAATGCTTTGTCAACCAATTTCAATTGAACGATCAAGCCATACTTTTTAATGTTCGTGGGAACTATTGACATAACATTTAATACCGAAAGAAATAGTTTGTGCAACAATCGACACTTATACATAGATTTTGATAATTCTTTTTTTCAATTTTAAAGTTATAAATCCAGAGTGCTTTCATAGAAATTTAGTTAAGGTTTGACGGTGGAGTACTGTTTAAACAAAAGAACTCCTCCACAGTTCACATGTTTGATTATCCTTTTAATTAATCCTCCGTTCTGGAATTGGGAAAGAAAAAGCTTAGTTGTAGACCTACCTTAGATATTTATTAAAAACATGAATTTTTGGACGTTTTACCATCTAGGTGCTCGTTTTACATGACTCCGTACCTTGCTTTATCAATGATCGAGTGCAAAAATTTAGGCAATCTTCTGACAAACTTTTTAAAATTAATTCTCATATGGCTCAACTTATTGTCCGGTTTTGCTTTTTCATTTCAAAAAATTACATATAATGTGCTTTTCGCTATTGTCAGATTTTTAAATATTAAACTCCTCTAATATCTGTAGATGACATTCTTTAAAATATATTGTCTAAAATTTTAAATTGCTCCTTTATTGATGATAAGCTCTGACATCAAGCCTTGCTTCGCATTCGTTAGCATACTTCGCTTAGGCATACTCGAGTGTGTTACATGCCGGTTTTTCTTCGTCAGCCTACAGTACAGAAATCCTTTTCCTATCTACTAATCGCCCCTGTTTAGGATCGGTGGAGTCGAAATGCCTAGGTTAGTACTCGGTTAGTAGGCCACGACGACATATTAGCCACGACGCTCAGTTCGCTTTTTTATCTAAATCACTGGAAAAAGCAACGTTCATTTACAACCTTTTGAAAATTGATTCCTGAAATTGATTCAAAATGTATTTTTGGAAAACGCTCATTCTTAATTTTTCAAAGTCAGGCAAACCCCCATTTACACTCACTTTTTGCTCCCAGCCATACAATTGATGAGACCATGGAATCAAGAGCGTCGCCATATATTCTATAGTATTTAAACTTGCAAATAAAGTTCCATGATCAACACAATCAACAAGCCGTGGAAAGATTACAAGAAACACCAATGGCATCCTGGGTGTCCTCCCAAGCCTCAAGTACAGTCTTAGCAAGCTCGCTCCCGCATGGATGCATGAATCCGTACTGTTGATCGCGAAATACCCCGTAAATATTAAAATGTGTTAGCAATTGGTTCGGTTCATTGTCAGGATAATTTTTTTCTAATATTACCCAAGGTTGGTAATACTCAGTGGCGTGCAACTCATATAGTCACAGAGACACTGCCTACCCTGACAATTTAAATGAAAACCATTTCGATATCTACTATTTACATTTTATAGACAATTTAAAATTAAACATTGTATAGACTCGGGTGTTACTTTGCGGAAATCTTTCATATGACAAAAAATTCCTAAAATCTTTAACTATTTTCCGCTCTAACTCCAAAAACCACCAATCGACACGTGTTTCGCCTCTCAACGAAGCATCCTCAGCTAACCAGCACCGAATCCATTTCGGTTTTCACCGAATTCTATCTCTGGTATATCCTGAGGATGCTTCGTTGAGAGGCGAAACACGTGTCGATTGGTGGTTTTTGGAGTTTGAGCGAAAAATAGCTAAAGATTTTAGGAATTTATCACTAAATATTAAACAACAATTGAATCTAACATCCCCATTCTTCTGTTTTTCATCTGTTCCTTTTTATCTGTAGTGTAGTGTAGTTTTATTTTTCATTATAATATAACCTATAAAGCTTGAACCTACTTTTTATAATAAATGCCTCTCGTTGCCTAATTCGCATAACGTAACTCGTTATTAATAACTTTCTTTTTCTTTGGACAGTTTTTATTAAATACATATTACGGATGATTTTGTGACTAAAAATTCATACGTGATCTTTGGATCATCAACAAAAAGGCAGTTTTTGCAAATATTGCTACATCGTGAGCAAAATTTTTTAGCTAATGGCCTAAACATCTGGCGGACCGTATGCTTGTTTGCCACCTTCGTGGTATAAAGAAAAGAATTCAATTTTTTGTTATACATTTAATATCCTTTATTTACTAATCAAAACTCAAGTAAAAGGATAACTTCATAAATACTATACGAATAACTATATAAATGAAATTTATCAGTTACTGAAGTCGGTGTCAAATTATTAAACAGCTACAGAAAGTCTACTAGTTTGCTATTGGTAGTTAAATTGTATATGAAGTTATTTTTGTACTTGAGTTGTGATTAGTAAAGGATTATTATTTTGTACTTTTCAGAATTTTTATATAGGCCATAGGCTAACAGCTTCTCACTCCTTTTTACCACACAACACATATGTACATACGCGAAATACTACACATTGCTCCACTCGGAATTAAAATGTGCATCAATGTTCTCTGTCCCGGTTAAAGTTATCATTGAATTATCATTCGCATATTAGAATGTTTCAGGAACAGTTTCATCATTTTACTGCCTAGTTCCGATTTGCTATTCTTGACTCCAACTGCTTCTGTCTGAAACATTCCATTAAGGCGCTTCCCCTAGTCAAGTACTGTTTTTGCAAGTTTTAGAGGCTATCTTCCCGTTATTTGAAAAAATAATAAAAATATAATAACAACCTTCAAAATTTTAACAACACTTGCTGTCCCGTATTTTTTATTTATGTATAAATTAACATATAAAATCTGTATTTAAAAGAAAGTCTAATAATTTAAAATACGTGCATCTACATCATTCAGTTATATTTACTTGCAATATACATCAATGTATAGATAGTTTGTGGGGTGTCCAAGTAAAAAGGGTCCAGTGGTCAGAATTTAGTTTCCAAGATATACGTAGTTTTGTAAAGTTGGGTGATAAAAATGACATTTCGCGATTTTAACTGAATATTAATTAATGTTCAAACAAATGTTTTATTTTATAATTTTCAGTGTTTTTTTTGAAGGCGGTTTAATTCTTTTTTTAGAGTTTCAACTTATGTCTGATAAAAAATTATATGCTAGTTTTTGAATAGTTTTTTAATCCTTATTATCAATTGACTAAATTCTAAATTCCGAATCTAGTCTTAATTCAGTACCCTACTACTGGACCCTTTTTGCTTGGACGCCCACATTTTATGATACAAAACTTGACCAAATTTTTCAAAGACCCTTTTTTTCATTAGCAAAATCAATGATAACTAAATTACATAAAGTATTGTACGAATTCTAGAATGGGGAGCTCTGTAGATTTGCCTGTTTCTCTGGGGGAGTGCCTCAAAGTGTCATTTTGTCGCATTTTAATGTTCGGGCCGTTTTTGTGTACTTTATTACATACTATTTTTATTCCATATAAGCAGTATTTGTAACATTTCGTAGACACTATAATTCCGGTTGGATAACTTGCAAATACGCTGGAATTATTTCGGAATTCCATAGGAATTTAAAGTAGGTACTTGAAGATCCACTTTAAAACTACATTACACTGTAATTTTTTCTATTAACTTTAGGACTCTATTTGACCACCGTCTTTGTCTAGCACAGTTTTTTGATGATTTCAGCTGGAACTTAGCTACAAATGGAGATGTATACTACACAAATGCTTGTTACAGAGCTTGTTACAGATCTAAACTAAAAGTATGTCAAGTAGTCTTCAAAATCAATCTAATAGTTTTTCTGTGATAAGTTCACATGGAAACAGACTGACAGCAACAAATACAGTAAGTTTCAATTCTGTTTCTTTGAAATAGTCACGTAAACATTATATTTGAATATTTTTAAATTACAATATTGATTTCGCTCGATTTTATTAATTTACAAAATTTATAAAATTTTGTTTTTTATTAGAGAAACAACAAACTCGGTTAATAAATTAATTGAATAATGTACATAGTTTACATACTACATTAAAAACACGATAAGCGGAATTAATATCTAACATGTTATACGTAATGCATATCAGACGCGTCACGGTATCATGGTTTTAATAATATATAATTAGCATATATCTGATACAGATAAAATGTCTGCACTTTACTAACTAATCTTTGTAATCTAGAAAGAAAATGTTATATTTACACTTAAACTATTCTTTGTGAAATCGTGTGACCAAACAAACCCTAAAAAGCGGTAAAAAAAAAATTTGATAACTTCTTTCAAAATAATGCAATATAAACGCTTACCAAACTAATATCACAATAAAAAAATCGAGTATTCTGTTAAATGAAAAAGTGTAACGATGCAATTACACTCGTAAACGTGAGCGCAAATAATCTCGGGCGATTTTAATACATATTAGTATCAATAAGACAATAATGAAGGCTTATTTTGTAACGAGAGCACTTGTGGACTGGAATATAATTGCATGTATTTATTGATTGCTAAATAGTAAATAGCCTACGTGTATCAGATCAGTATTATACCCATCAATTAACGTTAAAGAAAGATACATGAAATACTACTTTTATGAAACAATTTTAATCTCAAAAAATTAATAGGGAAAGAAACATACATTACGTATAATAATGACAAAATGGATCCTAAATGTGTTACTTCCAATCCAATGTCTGAAAAATTCACATAACAGTTCATTAGTCCTGACTTTCCCATGTCAAAACGTGTAGAATATGAGTGACGTTTGTCAACAGATGTAAAATATAAAATTAATATTCATTCTCGTCAGTAGAAGTTACGCAGTTAGATCACTGATCGATTTCACAGAAGAGAACAGATTGGTTAGAAATAGATGTTTTAAATTTTTCACTTTATTTCAAATGTTTCTCGGTTCTAAGTAAATTTAGTTTATAAATAATTAAATAGGTAAATGTTGCAAATGCATACGTTTTTGCTTTACATACCATAAAAGTTACATAAAACTTACCATAAAACTTACATAATTCAAAAATTTATAAATTTGTAGTCACTCTACAGTACTCTGGTAAGTGTACTGCAATATGGCAGTTAGTAATGCAAATAGAGGGTGTTCAACACACCGCAACTAGCGCTCACTCGACGACATAACGTTTTAATTAAATTGATTGATCGATGTATAGACGAAATAGTCGTGACATAATCAAAAGGATGATTTCTAACGCTGAATGACAAAATAAGATGTTGAACCTGTTTTGACTAATATCAGGTCACCCACTTTGACCAGTTTCTTTTCCACAGTTGATTGTCATTTTAAACACTCTGACCCTAAAAATCAAAGCTCATTTTATGAATTGGCCCACGTGCGAATCTAATTTAAATCCTCATTTCCTAGTTAAAGTCTGAACTCATTTATTAAACATATGCCGCGTACAGACGTGAATTTTTAATTAAAATGATTGCGTTTAGTACATCTAGTATGCTGTCTAATTTCATTGTATCATATTTGACTGACAAATAATGTAGTATTGTTGTGAAACGGTAATGAGGTAGCAGAAAAAGGAAAAAAAAACACCGTTCATTGGTTTGTATTAGCCCTATCTGCTCGCAACCTTAGAAGACTGTATTCGAAGCCAAGTAACAAATTGTAATAATAGGTAGGTAGGCTTTCTTTATTAAATAATAATATATTTTAAATAATACGATCTTGTCTGATAACAACACGAGTATTTAAGCGAAAGAAATTTTACAAGGTCTTTAATAAAATAAAATAAAAATCATATCACTTCAATGTCTTTATCAACGATATCTGTCCTTATACACATTTTTTATTCTTCAACTTTTCGACATTATTTCGAGACTACTACTACAAAAAGTAAAAATATTGGTCTTGCGATCTTAAAGAGTACATTTAAAAACAATTTTATAGTTAGTACACCTGTAAAAATAAATATTTGCAGTCTCCATAACCAAATAATTAGTCTTAATCTTATCTAATATCTTCTATTTAAGTAGATTTGTACATATTTTATATTGTTTGTCTTTACACATTTTATGCATTTTTATAAAAGAGAAAACTGGCATCCTAATTGACGTGGCATACCAAAGCAACCCAAATTGTTGGGTCTGGAAACATAAAATGTATCACAAAGATTCCTTTATACGCTGTTCCGTATGCACCTATTAACCAATCACTAAAATAAAATTTTGGAAATTCAACCCTTATGAGGTTGTTAATATCAAAATTAATATGGAAAAAGTTAAAAATTGTACGTAAAAATGTAGCAAATACATAACGAAACACCGTTCGTTCGTTCGCCGATTGCGAAAAATAAAATCCCTAAGAATAAAAGATGAATGGAAAAAATTAAAAATTTGTTCATCAGTCAATAGGGGCTCGTCCATAATAATAATGATAATATCCCAAATACAAAATTAATCGGCCAAATAGGTGTTTAATTGTTATTTTTTATTTGCTCTCCAATTTATTTAGATTAAATTCGAAACGCAACAGCCGCTATTGGATCTGAACTTGATCCTTTTGTAAGGTTTTAGGCCTATGAGGATATAGCCATCCCTGGAAGGCTAATAGGAATCTTTAATCTTTAACAAACGCTGTAAAATATAGTTTACGAAAACAGTGAACAAATTAAGTAAACGAAGTTTTAAAATATTTGTCAAATACGTAGCTTGTTCATTAGCAATATTAAAAAAATATATACCAATGTATATTGTGTGTTGTTGTTTTACGTAACAATGTTCATAAAGAGCAGCTTGCTACAACTAATTTTCGGCTCATATACCTAAACGTTTATATGACTGTTATATAATACAACCCGGCAAGGTTGTCTCAGTCATGATTTTGTTTGTTGCTTATTTATGTTATGTGCTGTGCATAAGGTTTGTTTTCATTTCATACAAACATTCTTTGTTGTTTTTAACCGATTGCAATAGAGGAGGAAGTTCTTAATTCGTTTGTATATATTTTTTGGATTTTTTTATGTACGTTCAAGCATAACTTCTTTGTCTATAACTGATTTCAGTGTTTCTTTTTCCGTTGGATTCAGAATAGCTCCAAGCGGGTCTGATTTTAATTTCACTTTGGACTTCGAAGATACACCGACTATTCCTAACGGTTTAGTTATTTTGTTGATTCTGTTTCAGACGTTTCAGAAAGATATTTGTGGGAGGCGCAAGGTGGTTTCAGGAACGGTAGTGGTTGTATGGATCAGATTTTCTCGCTTCGCGTTATCGTGGGAACTTTCTGGCTATAGGCCAGAAAGTTTTTTGGGCTTTCGTAGATCTAGAAAAAGCATTCGATAGAGTAGTGCGGAAGAAATTGTGGAGTCTTCTGCCTGAATATGGCGTGGCGGGCTCCTTACTACGGGCTGTGAGGTCATTATATCGTGGCCACAGAGCCTGTGTATGGATAGACGGTGACATGTCGCCCTGATTTGAAGTCTGTTCTGGTGTCAGACAGGGCTGCGTGATGTCTGCCTGGCTGTTCGTGCTGTATTCGGACAGTTGCCTCCAGAGATTGAAAGGTAATATGAGTGGTATGGGATGTGATAACACAGTGGTAAACTGCCTATTGTACGCTGACGATGTGCTAATAGCACCATCAGAAGCAGAGTTGCAGACACTAGTCACGTGCATGAAAGAAGATTGTGAAGTAAAAGGATTGAAAATGAATGTGAACAAAACTAAGGTTCTGGTGTTTGAAAGAGAAGCAGTACAAACCAAATGTGTGATTTGTGTAAATGGAAAATGTCTAGAACAAGTGAATGAAATTTTGTATCTGGGGAGTGCGTTTTCGAGGGATGGAAGATGTGAGTTGGATGTGGAGAGACGGGTAGCAGCTGGCAATAAAGTGAACGGTGCTCTGTCCGCATTAGTGGGTAGTGTGAATATATCTAACACTGCTAAAATGGCCATCCACAATGCGGTGTTGGTGCCAACTTTGTTGTACGGTAGTGAGACCTGGATATGCCCGAAATCGAGTGAAAGTATGATAAATGCTGTGGAGATGCGGTCTCTCAGAAATATGTACAGTGTCACGCTTGCGAACAGGATAAGCAATACTGAGATATGTAGTATGACAGGGTTGCACAACAGTGTTATTGTAAAAGTGAAGAAAGGAATGCTTAGATGGTTCGGGCACTTGGAAAGAATGAGTGATGAAAGACTGACGAAGAAAATCTACAGAGCGAAAGTAAGTGGTAAAAGAAGCCAAGGAAGACCAAGGCTGACTTATGAAGATCAAATAGCCAGAGTGTTAGCAGACGGAAATGTCAAAAGCACTCGCATACCTAGGCGAAAATGTGTGAAGAGAATGATGAGATTTGAGGAAGCGAAAGTGGTGTGTAAGGACCGCGACTCCTGGCGCTCCGTCCTCTCTGACTACCCCGTTAGGGATACGGCGTGAAGATATGTTATGTTGATTCTGTCATACTGAAATCAGGTGTCGACCTACCCTAGATACTTATTTAGACCAAGGATACTTAAAAGGGAATAATAAACAACTTCTTAAGAAAACAATTAAACTGACTTCAAAATAGAAGCACCTGTAAATAAATTTGACAGTTATTGAAGTCAGTGCCAAATCAACAAATAACAACAGAAAGTCTACTAGTTTAGTAGGTTTGGCACCGACTTCAGGAACCGTCAAATTTAATTATGTAATTATTTGCATCTAATTTGTAAAGTTTTATTTGTACTGAGTTTCCAATAGTGGAGGATAATTATTTTGTACTTTTCAGTGTTTTAGTTTAAAGTCGGTTTAATTTTTTCCTTAAAAAGTTTTGTTTTTTTATTTGACGCGAAACGCAAATTTTTACAAATTTTTCATTATGTTCTTTAATGATGTAACCAATCACGTGCAACACGAAAATCAACAAAAAATTTGGTTTTCTTAGATTCTATATTTTACACTAGTTCATATAATGAATAGGCCGTTACTTATAATCACAATTTAAAATAGAATTGTTAGTATTACATCTAAACATTCAAAGATTTATCAATAAGCTATCGTGGCTGTTATAACAGGCACCTTTTTTTACCATAAACACGATCGAGCTCAATCACTTTTATTAAATTCGCTATTTAAAATTATGTAATCAACAATAGCGGATATCAACAAGAGTTATTTCCTGGCATGATTTTAACTGCAGTTTTTTGTTCAAAAAAATAAAGTTAACGTCCATAATTAAAATAATAACGACTTTTAAATACATAATTTATTTACTGACTTAATACTTGATAACGTGCTGTGTCATTTGTTTTTTATAAATTAGGGTTCTTCGAATTTTATAAATTCAAAAACTACTAAACCGATTTGAAAAATTCTTTCACCTATAGAAAGCTACATTATCAGCGAGTAACATGGGCTGTATTTCATTATCAAAAAAATACGGCTTCGCAAAGGTAAAAATACACCCCGTGTTACTCGCTGATAATGTATCTTTCTGTAAGTAAAACAATTTTCATATTCGTTTAGTAGTTTTTGAGTTTATTACATAAAAACAAACAAAGTTTATCTCTTTATAATATTATTATAGAAAATTTAAGTCGAATTAAATTGTAAATCCCTTTTAGTACGAATAAAGATCTTTATTCTTTTAAACAGACAGATTTGAGTAACAAATATAGACTAAAATCTTAATTTAATTTCGCTCAAAAAGCTACCTAGCAATATATTATGTACACTAAGGTGTTGTTTTTTGGAAATCCATGTCAGTAATAAAAATTATAAAAAAAAATTGTTATCTTCTGCGCATAATTGCAAACTTAATGATCGACGCCGAACGCTGAGTAGTCCGATTGTATTTAAATGTAAAAATATTCTAAAAGTATAAATATAAATTCGACCTTGAATATAAACGCTTTTGTCCTTGACATACACTCCACAAACTCGAAACAGCTCCAAGCTCATAAGCAGAGATCAGAAATTAGGGTATAAATACTTAAACTTCATTTGCGTAATGATATGGAGCTGCTAAAACGGGTCCCTAAAACAGATTTACGAGGGCCCTAGTTTGATGGGAGAATAATATTCTAGTGAGTGAATGGAGTTGAATAGAATATAATTTATTTCTTGCAAAGTGTGCTTATTTCTCTCAAAGTGTGGTGCATACATTTGGTCAAATGAATAAAAATCACAAAAGGCTCTCACAAGTTACCATAATCTAACATGTAAAATTTGATTCTTACAAACATAAAAACGGCGCGGCGTGGCACCGCAATGCATCGCGTAAATTTATATGAAAAAAAAACAACGCCACTTTTGGCGGTGCGTTGTTATTTGTATGGAGACGCGCCACCGATTTTTGCGTCTCGTCGCCGCAACGCTTTTATGTGTGTGAGCTCTACTGGTTACTAAGGTTGTATTAATATCATTGTCATTATACATAGTTAAATCATATCTGTTTTTGATGCCGTGCGAAACTTAAATTTAATCGAACTCTTGAACTCTTAATTTCTGAATAACTAACTCCATCGTTTAAGAGCATACATTACCTACTTTTATTTTCAAAGAAATATGAAATTTAAAACAAAAGGCCTTGTCCTAAGTATTCTATGGATAACTGTTAAAAGTACTTATAAAACAAAAGCGTGAAATATTTGTGAATCAAATTATTTTTAGGTTAAATGGAAATAGGTAAATTTTTTATATTTTTAAATATCTGCGAAAACAGAAATTCAATCGCATAAATTTAAAAGAATAATATTAATGCGTTTCCGCTTCAACAACTTTTAAATATCAAAATTAAGAAATATAATATTTAAATACAAGATAATTAGCCCCCTTAGAATCCTTAGATAAAGGCCCCTTGGGCTCTGGCTCCTTATTGTGTGAATTGTTAAAAAATAACATAAAAACCTGATATGTACAGTTAGAAACCAAAATATTTGATACTTGTTGCCAAAATGTTTGTATTTTATAGTTTTGTTCTTCATTCTAAGCACTCGAAATGTTTTCCGTCAAATGTCATCGAAATCTCAAATTTAGTCGCAAAATGTATAAAGACACTTTCTTTATATTTAAGAGAATTTATTGGCAACACATCACATTTACAATATCTAGAAATTAAATTGGAGCCCCCGTAAATCCGTTTTAGGGACCCGTTTTAGCAACTCTATATCATTCCGCAAATGAAGTATAAGTATTTATGTTCCCTAATTTCCGATCTCTGTTCATAACTTATTCAGCCCGAAACTTATTCAGTTAATGTGTCAATAATTATTTGTTGGCAACATACAAAACTCTTTGGTAACAATCTCTAACCCTGTGCGACTGTTTGACCCTCGGACCAAGAATCAAATTTGACAGAGACAATGATTGCCGCTTTTATCACCGTGCGTTAAATGAATTTTCTTGTCTCTCTTTCTATCTCATTGAGCACAAGTGAAACACGCACTGTCGGTGTAATTCGTGTCAGCTCATGACCGACTTGAAATACAAAATATCGTAGTACTAAAATAATTATTTGCAAAATATTCTTAAATCTTAAGAGTTTTGGATATAGTACTCACGAAAATAAAAATAAATCATGTTCAACTGTGTATCGTTGTACTGTGACCCTTCCCTAGTCACGCACATTTGTAAAAGTCTAAAAACTAGGACTAACAAAAATAGAACACGCTCTTAGAGCTAAAACTCCGTCCATTTCATTTCGAGTCTTGACACTTGACATTGTTTTGTCATTTGTAAACATTTTAGCTCTCTGCACTTCTTTTCCGTGTAAATCTCAAACTCCTCCGTGTGCGCAATATTCTTAAAAAGGGTTACACTATTTTTTCTTCATACGTAATATGTAGATAGATATACAATGTATGTTGTATATAAGCCCTTAATTTAAGACTTAATTTTCTATTTTAAACTACCTACGTATAAGAGTATTATTTATACAATTGTATAAACCTCTATTATACACTTACGAGCAGAAATATATTATACTTTAAAAACATATACCAAAAAACATAATGTTTTTATGATTACTAAGGAGGATAGTGAGTTAAAGTCATACATAATGTAATATATTAAGTCTGTTATGTAATAACTTAAACAAACGCTGAAGAATGATCTGTTTTTGGCTCACAAGTTATCGTTGTGCTCACAGTACATTTCGTTTAGAAATAAAGCCTTTGACAAATAAGCCAAAAAATCCATAATAATAATAATAGAGTTCCGTTCGGACACCATGCGTACGTTTAAACTATCTGCTTATTCAATACACTAATTAACAGAACCCACTTGTTGTAATGCAACATGTTATGCTTATCAATTTTTTTTGTGAAGTATTACATGTATTGTAAAACTTGCCTAGGCCTCGAGCGACACTTGGATACCTACTTGTTTCATTTCAATTATCTGCTATTATGACACAATATTTAAATGATTTGAAATAAAAACTTCTATTAAAGAAACTGTAAGTAGTAAAGACTTAGCTTGATTTTAACTGAACCTTCAGTTATCATCAGCGAATTGCAGATCTAAACATTTTAATGAATTTTATGAATTTTGTATATTATGATATATTTTGTATATTATGATATATTTTGTATATTATGATATATTTTGTATATTATGATATATTTTGTATATTATGATATATTTTGTATTTTATGCTTAACCCAGCTTCGCTTGCGTTTTACTAGCAAATGGTAAGCTATGTTTTAGCGAGATGTGTTTATATCTTAGAGGTTTTCCCCCATTTAAGAAGAGTGGAAATTATTCGGAGAGTTTTGTAATGAACAAACGCGCATTGTCGTTATTATACCAGCGCTAAGAATGACAGAAAACTTATTCCTAATCTGTTCCCGCTATAACTCGTATAATATATATTTTTCATTGTACTGCGAATATTTTTTGTAGTTTTGTTTCTGATGATTAAACTTATTTTTTAGTTAGATCATTAAGAATAAGACGTTGAATGATAATTCGAGCATAAATATGAAAAACAATAAATAAAATATTTTACACCCAATTTTTTAAGTTATACTTCTTTTGGCGCGTTAGGTGAAAAAGATCAGTGTAATTTCAATAGGCAACGGAAATTACGTCATTGATGTAACACACCATGAAGTTGTTGTTTTTGTTCTTGTTGTCGTTCTAATACAACATGAACTTAACAAAGAAGAGAGATTATTTTCGTTACATATGACCAGTTTTAATTTTTAGTTCATTCATTTTGAGCGGCCAGTTATAATTTTTTATTAACGCCGAACAAGTATAACATCTTACTTGCGTAATTATGTTCACGCGGCCTTTTTCGTCTTATTTAAAAATGCATAGCACACATATAACACACAAAAAGAAAGTAAAAAGAAAGAAGTCGAGCAATTTTTTTAATTTACTTTTATTTTTTTCTTTACTTTGTCTCAAATAACTACGTAAGCACTTTCAAATTATTTGATCAAGTGCGAGATCGTGTCCGTGTCATATTCATAAAATTATGAATTTGTATAGTAGAGATGAGTAGAGACAATGTAAAGTTTTAAGACCTAAATATTCTTGTTTTAATTTTTCTCGTAAATTTCAAGCATCTATAATTTCATATTGCCTGATATTTCATAAGTGTTAACTAATGCAATATATATTGTATTATTTATAAGAAAATTGGACTGTATGAGACGCACAGATGGACAGACAAACAGACTGACAAGCTCGTAAATAATATTACAAAGGTTCCAATTTTCCTAGCCAATTAAGTATACGTAAATCTGTATATGTAACAATGGATATTTGTTTATATATACAATCGCAAAACTCCAACACTCTTTGACCGATCACCATGAAAGTTGGCGCGTACATGTATTTTTTAATGGAGGTTTGTATGCTATCCCCTATGTTATAAGTCGCCACCACACTGACGAAGTTGCAGGCAAAATCTACTTGTTACATAAATCTCCAGCAGTTAGCAGTGTGTAAAACAGTCCTCATTATTATGGATAAATTTCTTTCCGGTTATTACAAGCTTTTGTTTTTTTTTCCTAACAGATTAATTTAGCATCGTGTGATTTTTTTTTTATAATTCCCTGACCTACGCAGTCGTAATTCATACTTAATTAGACGAATATCCGGAAACAAGTTGTCACCTCACATTACATTGTTGGTAATAATTATTTCATCCATGTGACCCTCCCACGAATTTCACTTATACCACTTTCAACAAAACATTAATTTGCTTTGCGCATGCGCGTAAAACTGTAACCTGCGAATATTCCAATCTCGTCTTTCGTTTTCGTTTAAATTCGAATCACATACCTAATGTTAAAATTCTAATCATATAATGGTACACGTTACTTCACAAGGATGTAAAATACACATGTATTAAGCTAAATTGTCTCATAAAAACTGTTATGCTCTATAACTATAATAATATAGTCACTCGCTCTCTCGCTCGCTCGCACACATACAAGCTCGCTTATACCGATTTCCTATAATGAGCTAGCGCGTATGTATGTGTGTAGCCTTCAGCACTAAAGCCCAGACCAGGAAATAAAGTTACGGTAATCCCTGCCTTTCGTAAAAGGCGACTAAAGGGGTGATTGAGGTCACAGCCGAAAGTAGCAGAGGCTCCAGTCGTCCGTCCATCTATGCGACACCAAGGAGGGCATGTCGCACCCTTAGAATGAAACTGACCTAACTCAAAATTGCGAGATTTTGTCTTAGCAAGTTTCGATAACGAATTCTATTAAAATAATAAAACTGATTTTTCACCAATGTTTAAATATTCTTACGATATGTAGCTAATGTGGTGGACAGATAGTTAAGTTCTTATTATATCTAGGTAGTAGGTAAGTTAAGTTTAATATTACAACTCAAAATTCTGAAATTTCGAATTAGGTCAGTTTCATTCTAAGGATGCGATGTGGTCCTTACTATCGTGGCACTGAGAGTGTGCGGGGTAGTTTATCACACCCCCCAAGAAGTGCGGCACGGCGCGAGATGGGCTCCGATGCGTTTCATAGCAGATCCCAGAGTACCTCGTCAACGCGCCGAAGAGTTTTAGTGGGTAAAAACCCAATTAACCCTGTCTCATCCCTAGGTGGCTGGTGTTCAAATTTCTCTTGCGTTACCAAAAAAGGGCGTATGTCCCTTTGCCAACGTTGACAAGCTGCGCGGAAAAATGAATCAGTGATTAATTCTACATTTTTCCTTCTCTTTCAGACCAGCGCGATAATTGCCCTAATACGTGGGACTTACGAATTTCTCTGGCTCTCTTCTCTCTCTTCCTCTGGCTCTTTACGAATTTGTTGAATAACATATACACAAAATGTTTGCTGGATAGCCTGGCGCTCTGATTCAGATACAACATATATTCGACGTATATGGTAACTCACTAGCTTGACAAATTACAAATATTTTATTATCTGTCGGTGACGGAACTTTACTGAAAAAATTGAGAAATGAAATTATGGTCTTCGCTATGCATTGCCATCACTTTGTCAACAGTGGATATCATCTTTACTAATGTATAGTGATCTTAGAAATACATACAGAGAAAATTGCAAATCGTGTAATAATGCGTGATCTATCAGTACGCGTGGGAAAGAAAGGGTGAGAGAAGTGTTTGATTTATTTCTGGTGGATAGCAGGCTCAAGAACCGTCTTAATAAATAAAGTAATCTAAGAGATCTCGAGCCCCTTAATTCCCTTACATACGCCTCATAACGAGTCTCTTATCTGTTTATTATTATAATTTTTCGTGGCTTTACACTGTTTCTTCTGCTATTAGTGTTTATAAGCAAAGTCATGATCAAAGGCTATGGGACTGTTAGCGTTAATCTACAAACGGCCTTTACAGTTAGCTAAGCATCGCATGTATAATATTGGTGTTAGACATTCTGGACAACATGATTACATGCTCGTAACGCAGAATATATGGTACATATAAAAGCCCTGCAATGAAGCTGCCTATTGGCGAGTGTTTCTCTGAAATCCACGCGGACATAGTCACAGGCAAAAACTAGTTCATTTTTGTGAAAAAAAAATGAATTTTCTCACGCTTAAAACAATGTCAGCTTTTGTTTAATAATACAATTTAATAATCTACTAAAACTTAGTATAAGATCACACAAAAAACTAGAAAGCCTTTTATCCAAAATTTTGACTTTCTAAATATTACAATAGGTACTGAGTTACTATGCTGGGAAATTTTTACATACTTTTAATTTCTAATCGGCTGGTCATCTGTCATATTACAATACTAATAAATTAGTCTAAGAGTAATATTGCTAATTACTTAGTAATAACGTACAGTGCTTCTGGCCACCCCCTTGTGAAATCATTTTACTATCGGTTTGCATGTATAAGAAATGATATGCAAAATACATCGATTAGAAAACAAATAGCTAAAGATTTTATAGCACATCAATGTGCTCGAGATGTTTATTTGTGCACCTACTGTGACGGAAAATCAGGATATACTTATCGCATCGCATCGTATTTTGGTTAATCAACATTTAAAAGAAAGTAAATAACATTGTATAATAAGAACATTATTATAATACCTATTTACAATAGATAAACTGTGTCCTGTATCTAATTGTATAATTTGTGAATTTAATACATACATCATAATACATAATATACAAGTTACATAAATAGAAGAAATCGATGTAAGAGCTTTGACATATTATTTTGAATACTTACATTTACATAGATCAAATGTGCAGATGCATTGAAAAATGACCATCGCATATGCAAATATAATGAAAAATTACATTCTTGTAGCGTCCTCTATTACGAATAACATTAAAAATACAGAACTCATGAAGTATTCACAATGCTTTCAAAATGTCGAAGCTTGCTGTGATACGTGACAAATGTATGTATGTAAGTGACAAAGATTGACGAAGTCTCAAGACCCCCTGCAAAGGCTTTTGGAAGGGTTTTCTTAACAGAAAGATAAGAATAAGATTATTACACTGTTACATTCAGTTTTGAATTTACATCAAGTTATGAGTTCCCCTTTTTTTGCTCATTATCTTACGATGAATGGATACTGCTTGTACACAGTTAAAACGTAATGGTTCCTTTGTGCATAAATTATGTAAACAAATTGTCTACACGTCACGCGTAAGTCTAACGTACATACGTAATTGAAATGGAGCATTCACTCGAGAAAGTGCTCGTAACTTTGTCTGAACTGTAACAAACGTTTGCATCCATTTAAAGTGTAACAGTTCCTCGCAGCGGGGCAACCAGAAATAAATTGATAGGATCACATTGGACAAGGAACCGAACTCTCTGGGTGGTCGTTTATAGTCACCACCTACTCTTGCCTGATATGCCAATTTAAATTTACACTTCCTAATCACGACTTTTAATGTTACATAAAATTTGACGGTTCTGACACTAAACATTCGTTATGATAGTTTGAACATTTATTATTATAACAGAAATAAAAACTTACAAAATGATATCGTTTCTCGGTTTACACCATTTAAAATCTACGCAAATGCTCCAGATAATTGAGGGCAGAAAAAAAATGATCGTTTAGAACAATAAATTCTAAGAATGATAGCTTTTTCTTTCCGGATTTTTAATGGCGAACTTAATCTAAAAAATTCGCGAAAGTGCAAAGCTAACAAAATAAAAAGTTGAGCTTATATCCAAAAAAGTTAAATTGGAAAGTTGTAGGTGATAAAATTATCTTTTGATTGATGTCCTGTGCAATATCGATTTTTTGCCTTATACACGGAGAGAAATGCAAAAACCGTTAAAAATCGTGTTTTTTCATTTGATTTGGCTATTAAGAATAGTAGTTTTTTTGGCGTGAAATTTTGAAAATTGTTCAAGAAAATTTTATTATTGTGAAAAAAAGCGTTTTCTAAAATCGTTCGTGTACAGCTCTCCAACATCGTACAGCATTTTTTCAGAACTCTAAAGCGCATGGAGAAGCCGATCTGGGAACGGACCACTTTCTGGTGATAACCAAAATAAGGGGTCTGTTTGCAATATGGCGACGTCGCGTAGTGTCCAAACCAGCAGCGGTCTGTCGCATCAAAAGCTATCTATCTTTCTAAGCTATCTTTCTTGGAGTTTATTGTTCTACACGATCATTTTTTTCCTATTATGTATCACGCGATATGACTAGTATAATTACTACGTGTGCATTACGAATATTTATTTATACTATCTATCATAATTATATGAAGTGCTTCGTCCGAAGAGATTAGCATATTCACCACATGTAGTAACGCATATCGCGTCGCCATCTACACTATATTTTAGATAAATTGTAACGGTGTTTATTTATTTTTTGACAACGCACCCCCTCCCAGGTAACCAGCGTCGGCGCGGTCAAGCTCATTTAGTTCAGGGCTTCATTCAAATATTTTACGATAGTTATAGGGTTGTCCACAGGCAAGGGTGGGCGGGTTGCTAATTTCTTCGGACGAAGTACTTCATATAATTATGATAGAACTTCACATACAGGTAAGTTCGTTTAATCATTAATTATATTCGTGCTTCGTCCTCGAGATTAGCATATTAACCACATGTAGACCTTTAGAGCACATAATCGTAAAATATATGAACGTTAAGATATTTGTTTATATAACAAAGATAATCATGATTCATGATATATATATTATTTATTTATTTACATAATCGATATCAATATAAATTTTATTACCTATTGTTCCGAAGAAAGAAAATACGTATGTATTATTTAGTTGTTTGTTACGATCTTTCGCGCAAGAACAATCATAAATTTTAGTTTTTATTTAGGCGATTCACTGAGCAACAAGTTGATACTATTTTGCAAATAGTCCTAGTACAGATTAAAATGATTTCCATACACATACAGCATACAATGTGTTAACACACTTCCTCTCTTTTTAATATAATATACCTATTTGTATATTTTTTATTTATATGAGTTTTTAAAGAAAGGAGACGTTATGGTGTAATTTTTCCAGTTAGGGCAGAATGACGAAATAATTCTTATTTCGTCATTATCGTATAGTAAAAATTTCTCGAACAGCTAATATGGGCAAAGCATGTAGAAACTATTATATTGCTTGATCCTTTTGATCTTGATCTATGATTATTGTTTTACCTTAACTTTTAAGATCATAGAATGGAAACGAACAGGGGTAAAGCCTGTTCAAACTAGTTATCGTCTAGACATTTACCATAGTAAGAAGATGTAGTGTGGAACTATTTGTTGTAAATAAATGTAAATATCAATGTTCTGCTTTAATCCTTAGCCCAATAGTAGTTTCGTGACCATAGACCATGCCCCCCGTTGTTGAGGTAATTGACGAATTTTCATACTTTCTAAAGAACATTATTAGCATTGCTCAGAAATTAACAGGATAATCAGCAATTTAAAGTGCAATAAAACATTTTTTTTTTTTTACATTTTGCACTTAAAATCAGATAGTTACTTGCTATGTAATAAGCAATAACAGCGTTTAAAATTGTATGTGATACGTATTTTTATTAATTGATTGATCGATGCATATTTTAAGTATATTTTTGTATCGGATGCACTGACTAATCAATGATATGATTTAAGTACAAACATTTTATGTACAATCATTCTATAATAATTTAAAGCCTGACCGCTTGTTCGTAACTATGTTATAATTGTACAAAATAACAAGGTAAGAGGCAGTCCCAAATGTACTGCCCGCCAACTTATAGTTCAATATGTCAAACTAAGAGACTGTCCCAAATGTACTGTCCGCAAACTTGTAGATTTGTACTGTGCTTGTAGTTACACGTACATTAGTACGCAATATGTCAAAATAAGGGACAGTCCCAAATGTACTGCCCGCAAACTTGTAGTTACACGTACATTTGTGTGCAATATGTCAAAGTAAGAGACAGTCCCAAATGTACTGCCCGCAAACTTGTAGATACACGTACATTAGTGCGCAATATGTCAAAGTAAGAGACAGTCCCAAATGTACTGCCTGCAAACTTGTAGTTACACGTACATTAGTGTGCAATATGTCAAAGTAAGCGAGAGTCCCAAATGTACTGCACGAAAAGCTTGTAGTTACACGTACCTTAGTACGCAATATGTCAAAGTAAGAGACAGTCCCAAATGTACTGCCCGCAAACTTGTAGTTACACGTACATTAATGTGCAATACGTCAAAGTAAGAGACAATCCTAAATGTACTGTCGGGATACATGTTATTTATTTCGTAAAAACAGTCTTGTCCTTGCAGTCTCGACGTAAATAGCGATCGCTTTACGACCGATTTGAGTTGATAAGTCATAAAGATTAATTTTTAACGATTTTGCCAGTCTCTACATTAAAACAGACTATCGATTGTGATTGGAATCATGTCGAATCTAACTGTCAACTTTACGATGGCTGATAATGTTTTTACGATCAAATTTGACAGCTCGCAAAGTTTTAGTGCTTATCGTTATGGCAAGCGATTTTTTTTTTGTTATTTTTATCGATCGGTAGTTTACGAAAATAATTGCTATGTCGGGGACTGCAGCCCCTGATTTAGTATTATTCGTCATAATACGCAATATACCATTTCGAAGTAATCATGGTATATTATGTTAAAAATCTATTAATACTGTAATTTAGTCAAATACAGAAAGAGAATGGATTGTTTTAATACTATAAAACACATTTGGATATTTAGTGGGTATTTGTTAATATACAAGGTTTTAACTTCATGGATGCAACTACCCACGAAATTGTTTATTAACCGTAATGTTATTATGTTGATATGTTATATTTGTTAATTATTCATAGATTATAATCGAAATTAAGTAAAGACAGTCCCGAGTGTAGTCCGCTAACTTCTAGTTACGTGCTTACGCAATATAACAAGGTAAGAGACAGTCCCAAGTGTACTGTCCGCAAACCTCTAATTACGTAACACCGTAAAAAATAATACCGAAAAATGTACTTATTAATAAACGTGTAATTATTTATAACGTTTATTATAAGTGACACAGTAAGAGATACTGACAGTCCGAAATGTACTGCATTCATACATATTATCATAAAGATACAATCTCTTTTAGTATTAAAGATATTATTCATGTGTAGGTGTCATCTAAACGTTTTATCAAACAGACTTCTTTGTTTATAAAAACATGAGTTGAACACTTGATATAGTCGTCAAGACCATTTCACGGTATAGGTATGGTTATTCTATCTCGAGACAGTTATTCTGTCTGTAAAATATAAAATACTACTACAGTGAAATAACATTACAGGAATAAAAATTACCTTGCATGAACATGAAGTATCGCCGTCTTTTGTCCTATTGTTACACTTTTGCCTACCATGTTTTAATTTTTACTTTTATAATAAATTGTAATCGTTATTAAACAAATTTCGTTTTGGTATTTTCATTATTTTGTTTTGCAGTGAAACCAAACAATGAGTGTGAAATGGCGGAACACTAAAATGCGAATGAGCTTGACCGCGCTGACGCTGGTTACCTGGGAGGGGGTGCGTTGTCAAAAAATAAATAAACATCGGTACAATTTATCTAAAATATAGTGTAGATGGCGACACGATATGCGTTACCACATGTGGTTAATATGATAATCTCGAGGACGAAGCACGAATATAATTTAAATTTGTCGACTTCACAAAGAACTTTGCTGTACTAATCTCCCATGGTACGTCGTAATACCCTCCTATAAACTAAACATTTAATAATTGAAATAGATATCCTTCTTATCATGTCAAACTTCATACAGTTACGGTTCCTACTGTATGACTCACATTGTAAAGTTATTTACAGTCTCGGACATGTCACCTCACAACAGACAAATACTAAAGAAGTTGTGCTGTTTTGTAACATAATAATAAATTCTATTAAGTTTTTATGAAAGTGAACACGCAACAAGTCTTTTATGCCCGTAGATGCTTTCAGTGACCACTTCCTGCAAAAATAAATTACAAGTTATATCTAAAATGTTTAACAAGAAGTAGTTTGACTTCATAAATATATAAATTTTTGCTGAGTGTCAGCTGACGGAAGTATCAAAAGCACTCGCAAACCTAGGCGAAATTGTGTAACAAAAATGATGAGGATAGAGGAGGCGAAAGATGTAAAGTTCGTGATGATACTAAATGACACTAAACGCTCCGTCCTTCTGACTACTACGTTAGCGATACATCGTGAGGATAATATGTATGTATACATTTTTGCAAAATATGAATCCATGGTTAATGAAAAATATCAGAAAATTAATTATAACTGCATGATGTTAGTCTAATTTTAAAAAAGAGCAATCATTAAGAGATGTAATTCTAATCAAATGGTTTTTCGAATTAATTTTAATTGTCGAAAAATTAAATATCTGTATATAGTAACTAGTGAGTGATTTACGCGTTTGATTTTATTTATTTACTCAATAATAAAAAACTGAGAAGTAAAAAGCTAGACACCGTATTTTAATCAGAATTCCAGTCATTTACAACTGAGTAATAAGCTGGAAATTTTGAATCGATAAAAATGTTGTCCAGCGTGTTGCGAATTTTGACATTAGAATTTTACGGTATATTAGATACAACAATATTCGAGCACATCTTCAGAAAATAATTCCATTACTCACACAAATATATTAAATCTGATTCGATTCGAATTTCTCTTAATTTTAACTAATTCATTTGAATAGACTGTACACAGATACGTCAAAATAATACTTGTACAAGTCGCTCTAACATGATAAGAACTTAGATGTATGCGATATTTGCAAATGTCAAATCTTGACCCTCTGGTCGACCCTTGAATTGGATTACGAACAAAATAGCTCCTATTTTAGATCAAAGGTAAATAAAAGCAGTAATCAATTCCATTAATGTGTAAGTAAGATTAGTTTTATAATTTACCGAAAATGTTTCGGTAAATTATAAAACTAATCGTAGAAAATTTGTACAATATGAGTAACGAATTTTATTTTCAATTGACACATAAAATCGGCATTATTAAATAATAATATTTACGGTTAAATCTAACCGATGTAATGTATTTCGTCGAGTGGATATTGTAATTGCATTTTATAAAACACATAACGCGTTATTTGCGTCATATATAATGCACATCTTCAAGCTTATTCCGAAATTTGGAAATCTACGCAATATTACATAAGTGAACATCCTGTTGTCTAGATTATGTAACCTAGGTAATCTAAGCAAGAAATCTATTGGACGGTTTTTTTTAATTTAATGACTGCAGGCCACAACAAACATCACTGCGACCAACACTACTCTAATGACTAGATTAGAAGAGATTAAGAAAATGTGTTAAATACATGTACATTTATTTATCTATATCTACATAACTAACTAGCGAATTTTTTTTAAATAGAATACTGCCCATGTTACTTGCTGATAATGTAGTTTTTCTATAGGTAAAAGAATTTTTAAAATTGATTGAGTGCGTCTTGAGTATATCCATCACATACATAAAGTTTACCTCATTATGATATTAGCATAGAAAATCAATTGCCACATGTATGACGGAGCATCACTTGAGAACGGCTTGACCGATTTGGCTGATTTTTTTTTGTTGTGTTCATAATTGTCAGGACAAGGTTTGTATAAAAGAAAATTTTTAGAAAATCCACCAGAAAAGTCGGAAATTTGGATGGTATTTTTGTATGAAAATCTTGATAAAAAAAATTGGCATGTTACAAACATTCGGGTCGCTAGTATTACATGGAAATGAATGTTGTCCTCTATGCGCAAATTGTTGTGATGAAACTGTGGTGAGTTATACTCTGTACGCCAGCGAAGGTGTATGACTTATTTAATTGATAAATAAGAGGCTATGTGAACGAAGTCACGGTTAATAATTAGTTGAAAAATAGTTATCTACTAGTTGATAAATTTGAATTGTTTATTTGTATAAACTAAACGTAGAACTGTATTATATTGACATACTTTTCATTTGTGTTCAATTGTACTACCTACGGCAATCATTTTTATATCCTTGTTCTTTCGGCTTCATATCCTTGTTGTAGCCTATAATTTGTCCAAAATTATTTTCTATTAAGGTCATGTCCGAGTATACCCATTTTTTAATCAATCGTTAGTTCTAATTAATTATTGTTCACCAAACCATAGACGCTATGGCCTTTGTTCTATCTGTTCCAGCTTACTCATTGTTCAACATCACGCAACGACGTCAAATCTTTGTGCTATTGAGTTGGTAACCTTACCAAAATTAAGAGCACGACATTCGCCTCCGTGTCGTTATTGAACTGTTTCCATTGTATCGTTACGAATCGTTACTCCAATCGTTATGAATATTGAATCTTATTCTACTGAAAGAATTACCTTCAACGGAGTAATATTCAAACACTCAACTGTCAACTGTTAAACTCAATTAACTTCTTCAAATATTGAATACTCCATTTGCTTAATTATTATTTTTTATGAGTCATATGTTTAAACTTTATACACAACTAACTCACAATATCATAAATTTTGATGTAAATATTAGCAGTCGATTGACAGCAATGACTTAGCGATAAAATTTAAACTGAAGTATTAAGTTATTGGTTCTATGTGTTTTTTTCCTCATACATCATTTATTTTTAGATATAGTTACTGAACAGAATTATAAAGAATGGACATATAAACGTGGCCGAATAGCTTAATGAGTACACTTTGAATAGAGATGAAACAATGTGACTAATACGATACCTATACAAATGGCAAATACATCGTACTGCATATTAGGCTGACGAATTACAATAAGAGTGAATTAAGATTTTAGCTCAATTACAAAATTTACCTTTACTGCGAGCTATGTATGTTATTTTAACATTATCGATCGCTAATATAAGTAAAGGATAAAAAAAACACGAATAATAAATGGGAAATATGTTTTCCGTTTATAAATTTTAGAATGAATCGTTATTAATTTTTGTTTTGTATTAACCGATTGTTATTTTTTTACGAGTTATCAAATTAAAAAAATCCTAATATTTTTTTAATTTAGTACTCGTAATTTAATAGAGGCAAATTCTTGTTATGGAAACAACATAATTGTATTTAAATTTTAAATATGTATTTAAATTTTAAATACATATTATTATGCGTCAGTAACTAAATTTTCTGTGTTTTTATGTTATGTTATACGTGTATACGATTTAAAATTTAATTAAATATTATTATGTTGTGTTTCCGTAACAATGTCCTATAATGTAAACATAGTCGTATGGTTTCATCCCTTATTAATATGTTTCTTTCATGTCAATGTACCTATCGACCCAGCTGTGAAGAAGAGATGTTCCGACTATTCTGTAGCAAGCTTATAAGATCTACCTATCTTCTTCAATCGCGAGTGCAGCGTGGCTTTACTTTGCCAATATTCCGTGAAACCAGCATCCATTTCTATATTAGGACTCTTCAAATATTCATTCATTTCTTCCGTATTGCAGCCTATAAAAATTGGCACGATTATGAAACTGTAAATTGTATTGAAAGAATGAAATAAACGCAAAGAAACCAAAATTGCGTGATGACAAATTTGCATTATATTATTCCCTTTTGAAGAGGAAGGTTGTTGAGGTGTTGCTTCCGAGATCTAAGTATAATATTTATTACGATAATGAATACCGTAAAAGTTGAAATATTCACCGACATACAATCAACGTGTCGATATCATTTCATTACTAATTTTGAATTGATACTAATCGAAAAATAATATAATGCCACTTGGCATTAAGTCCGCTATGTGTACTAAATCTTTAGTGCAGAAAGAATAAATAAATAAAAAATGTTTGTAGGTCTGTTGATCAGTAAATTTTTATGTACTGTAAAATAATTTTTGTTGTTTTGCAAATCACGAAGTGCTCAGATCTTATTGTTTTATAAATAAACAATAATCAGACGTCATACACTTTATAGGGGAAACGACAATGAAACCGCGTAACTAGATCCGCGGTTAACTATCTATAGCGTGAGATCAAATACTTGGCTATTTACCTTGAAAATGTAATAGCTACCCGCGGCATTATTCGGTGGACATGCCTACCATATCAGTACACCGATTACTGTCGACTCCACATCAACTGTCCGTAAGTAATGAAAGATCTAACGAACTATGACGTACCATGACATTAATTACTGTTTTTAAACGATAAAAAACGCATATCAAACTAATCTAACACCTGTAATAACACCAACGCAAATTATTATAACTAGATATATGAACAGCATTGACCTTCAAATAACAATAAATAAATAATAAATCAATATAAATTTCTTTTGAAAGTTGCGTAACCTCCTACAATTCTGTCAAAGTTGGTTTTTGTAATCTGGCGATGAAGAGTAATAAATTATAAACAAATTCAAAACTTTTGATAATTGCCAGAAAAAAAAGCGTCGTTATTTTTTTAAATTGAAGGACTGAAGTGTACGTGTGTGTGCGTGATATTATCAACTGATAATGTTATTGCCCAAATCAAGTCCATTTACGCAGCAGGAGAAATAATCTTACGGTGGCATTATTTCTGCGACTCTACCATGAATGAAGTAAAATTAACGTTCATTTTTTAGACTGAAAATTTTTATTTGCTTGTATATCATCGCATATATGCATAATAGTGTAATTGAAAACATTAAAATTAAGTGTCATATTAATCAGTAGCCACATACCGCAGGAATCTGTTAATCTGTTACAGGAAAAACGGTTACAGAGAGAAAATTAAAGTCTATTTTCTTTCTTGATAATAAGTACGTAAGCAGTACAAATAAATTACAAATTATTAAACGGACGTCAGCTTTAGGCTTCTTTACTACGATATTAGTAATTATGCCGAAAGCAGTCTAGAAAATTACACAAGCAAATTCTTTGCGTGGGGCCGAAACAGCATTAGATGAATTGATAAAAAAAGCACTAGATACGACCATTAATATTCATTGCTACATATTACATAAATACGTTTACATGAAATTGTTTCGTTGTCGTTTCGTTATGTATTGAAATGTTTTATGGCACCTATCATAATATACATTTCAGGTATAGCAAGTTTTACACTCGTGTAGATAGGTCTTTCTGATGCCTCTAAGCTAAAGAATACCGCCTTTTTAAAAAATACCTATAACAACGCTCTGTTTATGGACCACTTTTCATTTGTTGTTTTTTCTTTAGGTATTGTTTTATTCTTATAATATTTCAATTCTAACTTTCCAAAAACGTCGCATCTCTCTGACGAATGTTGTACATAACGAGCAATTTATACATTTCTGTGATTTGCTCTGTTTTAAGCTTTTAATATATATCTAAACATAACAAACTGTTGAATCAATAACCTAACGAAAGCTACTCCATTTGTTGAAAAATTTTCAATGACATAATGTTGCTTCATTAATCGGAACGTAAACGAACAAGTATTACAATAGTAAAAACAATAATTACATATAATCTATAAGGAACTGTGTTTTAAGTGATGGCACACCTTGCTAATCAAGTAGTAAGATTTACAAGAACTCATAAAGCAGCACTTCCTTTTTGTTGCTCAACACGCCCCTGCACGTAGTAACACATCTCACGCTACGTTGCGTGCGAGCGTAAACAACAATTCTTCAGCATTAATATAATTACTTGCATAATATGATGACAAACAACAGTCGTTACTCATACATTAATTATATTCAATGAGGATACTATTGAATAATTTTAGTCTATTACATTAATTATATTCAATGAGGATACTATTGAATAATTTTAGTCTATGAAATACTTTCGCACTATTATGGGACAAAGGAATATAATATAGAATGTGGTAGCTATTTTTCTTCCCATGCAGATCGTAGAAGTCGGTCAAGGTTTAAGGCAATGGACAACGTAATGTAACAACCTGTCGTGGTTTGTTTCCGCTTCAGCATCTATAAGCCCAAACAGTTATTGGTGGAAATGGCGTCAATTTCTTGTTACGCTGAGATGCTTTTTGTATGTTCATGTTTTTTATTTTCATGACGTTTATAATAATCGAATATTATCGACGTAGTAAATTATGTAACTTAATCTAGAAAAATATAATTTCAGGTTAAACTTTTACGTGTTTACAGTAATTGGTTGCAAATTGAATGCTTAAATGGATATTTCATCCTAATCAACTAGAATTAGTAATACACAAAAGTAGTTATCAGAAAATTAGAAAACTATAATAGGTACAATGTGCATTATCGCATTACGATCGAGCACATGGTTGCCAATTATACAATCTACTCACTGCAGTAAAATTGCCATAACAATAGGGAATCCGAAACTTTTTATCTGATGTCAAATTAAAAATAATGCGAATGTGAAAAATAACTCTCTCCTATTCATTAACGACAAAATACATGAAAAGTATTTTAAGTAAGAAGCTTCTCACTAAAATTTTAGGGTTTCATATCAAAGTAAATCATCAAGAACATAAACTATTGTTCACCTTTTTATTTTCTAAATTAATTGTATTAATTACAATATTTCCATGATGGTATAGGAAAGAGAGAAAAATATCTGTACAATAATATGTCAACTGCTTATCTTCACGTGCAAGTCGTGAAAGTCGGTCAAGGGATTACATAACTTTTTTGGTTTCTGAGAAGTGACAAATTAAGGATCGACCGGATAGTTTTGGACACGAACAGAATGAAAAACGTTCCTCTCGCTACTTGACTCCACAGACCGTCGCAGTGAACTGCACGCATTGGGGGGAGGGAGCGACCCGCCCGGCAAGGCCCTGAGCGTACCTGAAGCGGATGATGAGACTTCAGCTCAGATTGTCGCCGAGAAAGTATACGCCTCCGCACCGATGGAGAACCGACCAGTGTGAATCGATCCAGGGGGCCTAGACAAGTGGCTTCATTGTCGTAAACGCTAGTAGAATATAATGACAAATATCATATGATCTAGCGCAACGAATTTTAAATTGGTAGTCAAACGTTATTAACTTCACATTAAATGAAACGAAAAGTAAAGTCGTATGAAAATCACAGTATAAAACGTAGCCAAAATGGTACTTTTGACGAACTATAACATCAGCAAGCGTTTCGATTTTACGAAAGGTTTTCCACTTGTCTAGCCGCTCTGGACTGGTTATGCTCGGCCGGAGGAGGGATCGATTAAAGGCCCGAAATAATGAGTATCAATCGTGGGTATCGGCGTGGGTAGAAGGCCCATGCTCAAGTGTTGGGTGCGTAGTGCAAGCAGAATGTAACGGGACATCCATCGCCGCTCTGATCGGGTTGTCCCGGTCAGATGCGTCTCTTGCTCGCTTACGGAGGGGTTGGGGATAATCTATCTATATATATAAAAGGCAAGGTTATATATATAAAAGGTATGTATGTATGTATGTTCCTTATGGACTCCGAAACGGCTGGACCGATTTCGATGAAATTTTCAGGGAATCTTCAGATTGCCTTAGCGAGTGTTCCTGTAAAGTTTGGTAGCGATCTGATCAGTAGAATTTTTTTTTGTTTTTTTTTTAACAGTTTCATTTATTTTAACTTCAACTAACGCCCAGTGAAACGGGCCGGGTTTGCTAGTATAAAATATAGCTTATCATGAGGAAGTTGTGACTACTATTCGTTGTCCGGTACTATTATGGCTCTGCTTTGTAATCTTTAAGTCTAAATACATATTACTTAAACAAGACATAAGAAAACACATACTCCGTATGACATTTTGCAATAGGTTTTATTTCATATTTATTTATTTATTTATTTACTTATTCTTTCTGCACTAAAGATTTAGTACACATGGCGGACTTAATGCCAAGTGGCATTCTCTACCAGTCAACCATTGGGTGAAATGAGAAAATATTCGGGCAGGAAAACTACTACTAAAAATATAATTACATATTCATACGTAGGTATATGGTATATATGTACTATACACACAATAATAATATACAAATAATACAATAATACACAAATACAAACGATATACAAAATAATACATAACATTTAAATAAATATGAATACTAATGAGGCATTAATGCTACTTAATTATTTTCATTTAAATAGAATTAATAACACTGAATTTCATATACTAGCGATCCGCCTCGACTTCCCAGGGGTAGATTTTTTTTTAAAATAAAATACAGCCTATGTTACTCGCTGATAATGTAACACTCTATAGGAGAAAGAATTTTACAAATCAGTTGAGCAGTTTTTGATTTAATCCATTACATATAAACGAACAAAGTTTACCTCTTTATAATACTGGTATAGATAAACATTGCCTTATTTAATAACACCCGTTGTATCTAATAAGACTACAAAAAAGATAGAATTACCTTTTTGGCAAATTGGGTTGGAATGAACTACATATACACATTATACTATTATACTATGTACATTCAGTCAAAAAAGTATCGGGAATGGATGATTTGTTTATGGCTTCAAATTCAATTTTTGTTTTTTTTTTTGTTGTTGTTAGATTGGCATAACTGTTTTCCATTTTGGCGCGGAGTTTCAGTTGTATCTGTTATTTAGATTAAATACAGTGCTGTTTTTAGTTATATCCTTCTAATGTATATTGCGAATTTCATAATGGATAAAAACATTGAACAAAGAATTTGTCTTAAATTTTGCATCGCCAATGGAATTTCGTGTTCGGAGTCACTGAAAATGTTACAGAAGGCTTACGGTGAATCGACTTTATCAAAAACACGTGCTTATGAGTGGTACAAAGCGTTCCAAAGCGGTCGAGATGTGATGGAAGATTTGCCTCGCTCTGGTAGGCCATCAACGTCTGAAGTTAACATCGCAAAAGTGAAGGAAATAGTGACTGAAAATTCTCATTCAAGTTTGAAAGAGATAGCCGCCGAACTTTCTGTGTCTCACGAGTCGATCTGTACCATTTTAAATAAGCACTTGGGTATGAAACATGTTGCCGCTCGACTAGTCCCAAAAGAGCTGAATTTTCTTCAAAAACACAATCGCATAAGAGTCGCTGAGGACATGCTAGAACGAGTCAATTCCGACCCAACACTCATGAAACGCATTGTTACTGATAACGACACGGGGGTTCACGAGTTTGACATGCAAACTAGTCAACAAGCTTCGGAGTGGCGCCTTTCAACTGAACCGAAACCGAAAAAACCACGCCAAAATCGATCAAAAGTCAAAGTCATGTTGACTGTTTTCTTTAACTATCGCGGTGTTGTACACTCGGAATTCTTGCCGGAAGGTCAAACGGTAAATAAAGAATATTATTTGGGCGTTATACGGCGTTTAAGAGAGCAAATTCGACGAAAAAGGCCAGATTCGTGGAAATAAAATTCTTGGATTTTGCACCACGATAATGCGCCTTCGCACAAGGCCATCATTGTGAACGAATTTTTGACCAAAAACTCAACAAATACCATCGAGCAACCACCTTATTCACAAGATATGGCTCCAGCCGACTTCTTTCTTTTTCCTAAACTCAAATTACCACTTCGTGGCACCCGTTTTCATTCGGTAGAAGACATTAAGGAGAATTCACGGCGAGCACTGAACTCAATTCAGGAAAAAGCGTTTAAAAAAATGTTTTGATGATTGGATTATTCGTTGGCGGTAATGTATCATTTCTGAAGGAACATACTTTGAAGGTGATAAAATAAATTTGGATGAATAACTAACATTTCGTGTATTATTGATCTTTTCCCGGTACTTTCTTGACAGAGTAGTATGTAGTTATTGAAAAAAGTAATAATCTATATACACACATACATACATATCTTCACGCCATATTATCCCTAACGGGGTAGTCAGGAAGGACGGAGCGCCAATAATAATCTGTTCTCGAAAACTATTAAATATGTACAAGTAACCAAAGCGTTGAAGGACAAAGCTCTAATATAAGCAATAAACAGTTTATTGTACTTAAATTACCTTATAATTAATATTGTAGTAAAAGACATTAATGTCACGCGAGAAAATTAAGATATCCATCATTTCTAACGCGACGCTAATAAAATCTCCTCTTGTGCCAACTTGCCTACATGCTTACGCATTTCGTAATATAATTCCTGTCTCAAAACTTGGGGTCCGTAAAATCGAACGCTCTCATTGAAAGTCGATATTAACGATTATATGTTGTAAAACCGATTAAACAACATTCACTTGCGTTTCAGTGTGCGTAACGACACTTGTGTTATCACTGATTTTGGCGTCGTAAAGAAAAATTTCGTAACTGAAATTTTAAGTTTTAACATACATTTATTATCAGTCAGCAAAGAATAGGCACTACCTAAGTTATATTTGTTCAGTATTGTTTACATAGTTACCATTTGTTGCACATTGCTGTATCATCTTAATCACTATGACTAAAAAAGCAGAATAAAATAACTTTCTGTTCCCTTCTTTTGATAATGTCAGATACATCCTTCTTCTTTATGGGTATCGCTCATTACGTACCCCATCGACATTGCAGCTGTCACAGCGCTCATAATCATTGGTTTGAATATTGACACCTATGCTAATTGATGGTTAAGAAAAATCAACAGCAATATTTAATTTGAAGTGAAGGATTAGTAAAAGGTGTGTTTGGATAGAGAGCAGTGGCGCAATATTGTTACTATACAGTATACATATTATGTCCCCTTTAACCTTGAATAAACAAACATTTGAATTAATAGATCTAAAATTAACAACAAGTCCAAATAGGAGTTCATCTTGAACATTTAACCATTATTTTGTTATATTTTCTCAATTTCTCGTATGAATAACTTATATCCTATTCTGTAATCCGCAGATAACGTACCACATTTTTTGAAAAATTTTTATCTTTTTATTAAGAACAATAAATATATACTTACTAACTTCAGTTCCAACAAATAGAAATACAAAAACAAATAAAAAAAATTGTCGTTACGAAGAAAGACTTTGAGAAGACTAAAATATTGAAATAAATTAGATTCGGATTATTTCATAATTTCGTGAGTTCGCGTATTCTTAGGCATTTTCTTTTATACAAAAGAGCCAAATAAATAATGTATATAATAGAGTCAAAAGGAACACATGGCGCACTTATATAGTCATTTTTAATTAACAACTTCTTCAGAATTATTTTGGCTTCTGAATTCTGAAAACAAACACATAGGTGTTGTTAGTATTAGAGAATAATTTATACAAAAAAATCTATGCAATTTTAAAATCTTAAAACTATAAATTGAGGCGAAAGAAGTATGTAAGTACCGCGATGCTTGGCGCTCCATCCTTTCTGACTACCCCATTAGGGGTACAGCGTCAAGATGTTATGTTGCTATACAATTGTTATGTAGATACGTATCTATGTATAAAATTGTTGCCTGGATGCATATTATATGCGAGTAATTACAAATAAAGTTATCTGTATTTAACTAATTAAAATGGGCAAATATCTAAATACATTACAATGCGTTAATTACAACAACTGTGAGAATACCACGTAAACTTAATTAGAAAGAAAAGTGTCGGTAATATCAGTGTACGGAAAGTGGTGATTTAACATCCGATAAAATTACAGAGTAATTTAAACCGTTATTGAAGTGGAAGAAAACGATGGATTATAAACGATAACGCCATTTTACGATTTATACTTCTTATAAAGATCGTTTCTAGAAAATAATATTTAAGAATAAATTAATTTCGAAAACGCAATTGTGTGTAAATAAGAGTTTAAATCGTTATTACCTATCAATTCTAGGCTTTCGCACTTGCAATATCTTAATTTATATCTAAACAATTTGGAAAACATTGGTTATGGGCACTCTGATAATTTTGCCTTAATTGTTTTCGCTTCAATTTTGCCGAATTGTATTGGTTTTAAACATATTTATGCAAATACTTACACATTTTAGATGTCTACAACCTAAAAGAAATAATAATAATAACGCGCCACACAATACACACCAATCATCTGATCTCAAACTAGGGTATTCTCTGCTATGAGATCCAGACGACGACTCCTGGGAGCGTCTCCCAGTACACCCAGACTCGAGACAATCTAGAAAAGTTCATTTCCTAAATTGACCCAACCGGGAATCGAACTCGGAACCTTCCGCGCTTGGATTCAACATATAAACCACTGCGCCATCGAGGTCGTCAAAATGGTAACGCTTAGTATTTTTCATACATGCATACATATCCTCACGCTGTATCCCTAACGGGGTAGTCAGAGAGGACGGAGCGCCAAGCGTCGCGGTTCTTACATACTTCTTTCGCTTCCTCAAATCTCATCATTCTCCTCACACATTTTCGCCTAGGTATGCAAGAGCTTTTGACATTTCCGTCTGCTAACACTCTGGCTATTTGATCTTCATAAGCCAGCCTTGGTCTTCCTTGCCTTCTTTTACCACTCACTTTCGCTCTGTGTATTTTCTTCGTCAGTCTTTCATCACTCATTCTTTCTATGTATTTTTCTAGTATTTTTCTTTATTAAAATTCACGCAAACTTGTTATTATTCTTTTTGCAGCATCCTAGAAACTGGTATATAAACGGACTATGAGCTACTTATTTTATTTAAATACTGTATTATTGTTATTAATTGTTTTCTACTGTTGCTGCTATAACACGCGAAAATGCGAATTCCCAGAACTATCTCAAAGTCGCCATCCGATTGTAACACTTAGTATTGTAATCGCGTTCTCTTTATAAATTGTCTTACGTTATTTAAAGAATAACAGGTTCCGAAAATTATTGCAAAAAATTGTCAGAAGACTTATTAACCGGAAATGATTTGGAGGACAAATCAAATGATATATGAGCACAATTAGAAACAAGGCAAAATTGATCGGAGTTGCTGAATAATAATACCTATTCCTTTGAATCCTCAATTTTCTATTTATGCAGCTGTTTGCATGATTTATGATAGTTTGAAAAGTGACGTTAGTAAAAATACAAATATGGCTCACGAAATGGAGCTGCAGTACTTAGAGAAAACGATACTAAATTACACATTATAAAATTCTATTTGCGTAGTTTGCGCTACAACTTTACAAGGTACAGATTAGGCCTCACATGGAATACTGTTCCCATCTCTGGGCTGGAGCACTCCAGTATCAACTCCTTCCTTTTGACCGCATACAATGTAGAGCGGTTCGGGTTATCGGCGATCCGGTACTCTCTGATCGGTTCGATTCTCTGGCCCTGTGGAGGGAAGTTGCGCCGCTAAGCATCTTTTACCGGATCTATCATGGGGAATGTTCTGAGGAATTGTTCGGAGTACTGCCTGCTGCTGAATTCCGTTACCATACGTCACGCAATCGACTGTCCTTTCATCCTCACCACCTTGATGGATGGCGGTCTACAACTGTACGATTTTTACGACATTTTTTACCACGTACGACAATTTTGTGGAACCAACTTATAGCGGCGGTATTTTCGGACCGTTACGACTTAGGGACCTTCAAGAAACGAGCCTACTCTTTCCTTAAAGGCCGGCAACGCGCCCATGATTCCCTGGACGTTGCGGGTGTCCATGGGCGTCGATGATCATTTTCCATCGGATGATGCGCTTGTTAATTTGCCCCTTCTGATATAAAAAAAAAGCAGTGTTGCTCAATGCATAATCCTAACACCGAATTTTTCTGGCTTCGACTTTCTGCATAACCATAAGTCGCTTATATCTAAAATTATAACTAATGACTAGTAAAATTCAGAAAGCTTTTGTAGATGCTAAAACCGCCTTTAAAAAAACACACTGAAAAGTACAAAATAACTATCCTTTACTAATCAAAACTCAAGTACTATAAAAATAACTTTATAAGTATTTCAATAACTGTCAAATTTAATTATATATGTAGGTATGTGTATTGTACTTATAAAGTTATTTTTGTAGTATTTGAGTTTTGATTAGTAAAGGATAGTTATTTTGTACTTTTCAGTATATTTTTTTAAGGCTTTTTAAATTTTCTTCTTACTTTTTTTATTTCTTCCTTTTGAGTGACTTTGGCTTAAATAAATATCTAGGGCAGGTCTACATTTAACATATTTCTAATTGTGGAGCGCAACGATATCCAAGAGAATCCTCAATATAAATAAAGGTTATAACCAGGTCGCATTATTTCGTGTTAATTTGTGTATATTCTAAGTTCAAGCTCCAATACTGATGAAATTTAAATGAGATCACGTCGGAAGTATACCCTTCAAACAAAAACAAAATTTCGAAATCGATCTTATTGGATGAATATAGAACCTTCTCTATTTTTTGAAGTCGGTTAAATAGTCGTCAAGAACTGCTTAGAAAGTACCTAGACCATCAAGATGTACTAAAATTTTATCAGGATTTTCAAGAAGTCTACGGTTGGTGGTTATTTGTTGCATTTCTACCTATCTATTCATTAACCTATTACATTATTTCTCTACAATTATTCTATACAATCTCTACAATCTGGCGAAAAGAATCGATCCGATATATACTATTTTCAGATTACGCAGTCATGCAAATTATTACATACATTATACACTCCTTGTAATTTCGCTAGCGATTTGCTACAGATAATAATGTAATGTAACAAAATGTAACAAAAATCTTTATATTTTTGTTTTATCGGAAGCATTGTCTACTTCTAAGCTTATTTAAGTTTATGTTTGAGTTCCGTATTCGGTTAATAATTATAGTTACCGCTTATGACGCTTCGTGGTCACCTGATTGATGGTTGATATATAGTATCAATATCAAACTCTCCCGTGCTACAAATGGCATTTTAGTCGGTGCCCGTTATGTTTATATGACGGTAGTAGCCTGTACGCGGCTTAAAAGCTTCGGTAGTGGGTTACATACGAACACTATATGATCTCTAGCTTACTGAAATCCATCCGACTGGTCTAGTGTGATATGAACTGCTTTTTCCACTTCATTGTGATAAGTGAACTGTAAGTTACCCATCAGTGGGACGTGTATTTTATTTTGTTTGATACACATTACATTTACTAGAACTTACAGATTATAATTACTTTCTGTTTCTGAGCTTTTGACATTCTTGTAACCAAAAATATTGTGTACAAATACGAATACATCATGAATTAAACATGTAATTACCAGTTACAGCAAACAACTTATATCACTATAAAATAACTTATTACTTGTTGAGTAATATTACATTACATTAAAAGTATACATTAACTTTGGTACAATGTTGTCATATCAGTAGTATTTATTTACATAATAGGTATTTACAGAAAGTAGTCGTAGAATTGACACACATTGTTAGGTAAGCTTTTGTTAGATTAAGTTTTGTGAACTAACAAATTTGGTAGCTCACGTAATTTATTATTTTTGTAAATAAAATAGAAATGACGGAAATCACTACCTATCTATTATTTCATTACCTTATTCAAACAGTTTAGTAATCTATTGTGTAATTTTAAAATTAGAAGTCGTATTCGAAATTTAAAACTTCTGTGTGTCTTTTATTCCGGATTCGTTTCGATAGTCGTGCTCTAGGCAATAGAATGAAGCAATAAAGACCGCACGAGCGTAGTCAGGGGCACTGCCATGTTATTATAAATTTAATAAATTTTGAATTTATTACCAGTGATCTAGATAATGTTTTATTGTTTATCAGTTAACGCAAATGTTTCAATGTTACAGTCGCAAAACTGTCGTGACTTAAATATGTAGGTATCTAGGTAAGTAATAGGTAAGTATTTATAATTCCGTATTAAATTAAACTGTCGTTAAATTCTAACAACACACCTCCGCTCATAGTTACATTGAAGCGTGCAACCCGTTTTATTCTCCATATTGTGTGATAAGATAAATAAATATTAAGTCAATTCTTTTACATTGTAAATTCCTGTAATTCAGTAAAATACCTACTCTCGAAAGTGTTTAGATCTAGAACTTAATGCGGGACTATCTATCAGTCTTACAAACAAGAAATTACAGTTAATTATTAATAAGAATATTAACAAAGCTTAATTGCGTTACATACTCATACGCACACAAACACGCACGCGCGATTGCAACTTCAGCCAGAACTATCTTCAACACATAAAATGGATAGGTCGAAGTATAATATTTGTGAGTCCTATTATAGCAGACAGGGGCAATTTAAGCGTTGCAAATAATATATAAATTTTCTTTGTATAAATACTTTTTGGTTCTTTTTTTTAATTTTCAGTAATTACGCACTCCGTTAAATAAGAATTTGATTGGGTAATTGCTTATGATCACCGAGTTTGCCATGTTTGCACAGTTTACATTTAAATCAGTGTCTACAATACTATTTACATAATCTTACAGTATACTGTGTACAACCCTCAATTAACAACATTTTTTGTAATATATTACAAAAAAAAATTTTTTTCCCGTGACTTCGTTTGCGTGATAGCGACTTGCAACAAAAGAGATAGCATAAATTTTTTTTCCAATAAGCATTCCTTTACGTGATTTTATGGTGATCAGTCAAACCGTGTAGGAGTTTAGCGATTACATAATTCATATTATATAGAACATCCATTTTTATCTATACTGATCAGAGGCTCTACGAGTTAAACCCTATTTACATTTATTCTTAATTAACAATCTAGTATTCCAACCCAGTAAAATCATTCCAGTCTTTGTTACAATCAGTTGTCTAGAGTCATTCTAATCCTAACCCTTTAAATTCGAAGAAAACTCCGAACTAAATACGAAAATTATAAGTATATTACACTATAAAATTTCGTGCAAATGAATTATACTGTTTGTATACTAAAATATGTAGACAGCTCCATACTTTTCAGTTTTGATCATTTTTTGATAATACAATTCATTATAAGTTTTCATATTGGAATGGTGTGGTGAGGATAATACTGTTTTTTTTTTATATAGTATGAATTAGCTTTTTCATCCCTATAGAATCAATTTAATCTTGATTAGATTACGTGACACTGTATAGGGATGAAAAAGGTAGGTAATTCATACTATGTAATATTATTCGATTATCGAACTGGAAGGAGTGCTGGACTAAAATAAATGTAAACAAGATTTTTTTCCAATATTTTTTGACCGTATCACATGCACTTTCGATTCATAGTTCACTCGATTTTATTGAACTAAAAACCAAGATATACCTTCTTAAACTGCAAAGAATAATCAAAGCAAAACATTTACTAGAAATGCCTAGGGGTAAATAACTTAACGAAACGTTCTAATTTTGATTGATCCATTTTTTATCCATTGATAAAATCGATTTGAGTGCGTGTCTAGACATTTTTGATCCTTGATTAAAATAGACAGCAGGAAATTAATCGATTAGTATCTAATTTATTAGTTAACTAATGAATTAACCAGTTTAATTGTAAATAGTTATACTTACAATATGTTACAAATTATCGGTAAAAGATAACAGCATACATATGTAAAGTAGAGAGAAATGAGCTTGTGCGTTCTTATTAATTATTATTACTAAACGTTATCTTTGTTCCAAATTGAATACCTAATGTAACGAAAATATCAATCCAATTTGCAATAATATGAACCTTTCTACAAATGTATATGCACTTACTTTTATACTTTTTATTAAATACCGAATTACTTATTCTCAATGAAAGGACATGTATGAACTATAAGTATTATACCTGCCTGAGCATAAAAACAACGTTACAGTCTCCATTACAGTGAGGATTATGATGTGTGGTAAACTAAAAGAGGCATATTACTAATGTGATATTCGCTTACATATGTACTGCATCTTATAATGTTATAACTTAAAGTATTTATAACTATATAGATAAAATGTTTATTCATGCAGTCGCATACACGACATTACAATTATACATGTAGCCATTATATCACATAAATAAAAAGACACTTTGAACTGAAACGTTAGCCTTTATCCGTGACGCCGACTGGGCCCGCTAGAGGTCTGGTCCGAACATGAATAGGATATCCGTTAATATGCACGCAGATGCGGAAACTTCCCTGGTGACGCCCAGAGCCAAGGTTCGTCCTTCATAAGAGGTATCGCTCGGCTTTAGGAACCTTGAGGCAACCGAATATCTGGCTGGGCGCTTTCTGCACTCTCCTCAACGCGGTTACGCTAAAAAAGCCACTGGGACTAACAGCAAAAATGGTTTTTTTTTAATTGGTTCGAATCCGACACTACTCAGTCGGCGTAAAGTCCGGCTGAGAATTTCTGGGGATTTTTTTCTTTCTCAGAAATAAAAAAAAAACTTATTTATTGCACATGTGTGTGTTGCAGCTGTACAAAAGTGTCATGGCTCAGAACAGGACTCGGAAACTGGTTAATTTTCCAAACCAGTTTAGGTCATTGGCCCTGAACGAAAATTAATTGTGGATTTGTGGTTCGGGTTACCTTTAACATTATTTTAAACGGTTCCATTCAATTTTAAAATCGGATTTTGTTTTAACGGAATTAATCATTTTTTTAATTTTGACGGATCAAGCGGTTTATCTCATGTGTAGGTACATTGAGGAAGCTCTTCTCTTTTCACGCCAACGACTCTAAGCACTCACAGGTAGATCGGATTCGCTGCTGGCTGGCTTGCTTTGATCGATCACCAGGCAACGGTCTGAGTAAAACCGGTTAATTTGTCTTCGTATCTATTAACGAGAATCTTAAAATTCTGTTTTCTTTTTTAACTGGTAACTAAAATTATTTCAGTTTATTAGAAAGCGTTGCCTTCTTTAACCGGTTAATAAATGAACGGAATTATAACGTTCTCATAATCGATAAACCGGTTCCGAGCCCTGGTTCAGAGTTTTGCCCATAGGAGCAATATTGTGATATTCTGCCACAACCCAAAAACTAATAAGCGAAGCAACAAGCAACATAAGCGAAACGAAAATAAAGCATTTTATATTTTATATAAATATATATATATATATTAAAATGAGAACTGTGCAATAGTTATGCTCAACTGTTATCTGTAAGAGCGTAATCAAAGAGCACGCAAAGAATAAAAATATGTGTTAAGTTAAACGAAAACAAAGTAAGATTATTATAAAAAGTTATGTATGCGAGATTAGAAAAAAAAGTGAAACCAATTAAGTAAGTATACATCCCCTACACAACAAAATCCGCTACCAAGCAACGATGACCTCGTAATTTGCTTAGCTAAAAGAAAAGCTTTAAAATGGTTTATAACGGATCATTTGGACTTTAAAAATGCCAACAGTGGGGTACTGTTACCCCATCATTCGTTAAAAGGTAGCGGAAACTGCCGGTGAATGCCACGGTTCGGTTAGGGTGGCTTTCCAGAGCCATCGAGAAGTTCTGGTATCGTAATTATAATGGATAGAAGAAGTTTTCAACTTTAAGCAAAGGTGTATACTTAAGTTCTTTATATTTTATACATAGACTAGATAAAGACACGTATATTTTTATATATCTCATCATACATCTAAAAATGAGTCACTATCTCGTTCTTTCATTCTCATTGTATAATTCTTTCATTCGGTGCCAGTTAGCCTAATTAATTTCTGGAATTTCCTGAGGATGCTTTGTCGAGAGGCGAAACACGTGTCGATTAACGAGTTTGCGATTTTGACCGATTATAAAAATTCTTCTATACTATTATATAGGTACTACTAGGGATGTTGCGGATGCAGAGTTTTTAACACCCGCTGATGTGGATGCGAATATTCGCAACAGCCCCGATATCAATAATTTAACTAATACTATTTAAAAACTATTTCGTCCTCTTGTACTGGTGTAAATTTTGTTAAAGCAATACATTAAGTTAGACACAGTATATTATGTAATCATCAAAATACTTTGTTAACGAACTATATTACTAAGTACCTTATCAACAGATTACAAATTTCACTAAGTTTTTCTCCCAATTTCACGATGACTAAACAAATACATTTCAACATTTAGAGGCTTTTACATTACTTAACAATTATTCGGATACTAATCTAAACATTCATACGCATACTTAATAATATCAGCTCATTGTACGCACATTGCGTCATTCAAAACTATTTCATTCTTGATTTTTTTGCTTTACGAATGAAGTGTTCCGGTTAAGAATTTCATTGACCGTGCGGTGCCTTATTAATTTTTAAAATCGTTTGTTAAATATGTTCCATATTACAATGAATTAATGGGTTCGTCTTTAACTTAGACGAAATAATGATATCGTTGATGACTCCACATGCAGCTGTGACGCTTCGCAGTGCAACGATACAGCCTATGCAGCATGATAGCTATCGCGCCAACGATAGCAAAAGTGTCTGCCGATGCCGACCCTGGCTCCCCGCCACTGTGGAGAGGGGCGCCACTTCAGCTCCCTTCACCTTCGCTCCGCGCCGCGCCGCGACCAATGACCGCCCGCCCCGACCGGCGAAAGGTTTTATATACAAGTGGAATTCGCAGTGCCAAATTGCTATAAGTCAAAATATAGGCTAGTCGGGCGGTTCACTCGCTCGTCGTGCCCGGCGTGCGTCGATCTGTCAATTCAGTTTCAGTGGGTGAATTCACGCGTGCAACGCGCGATTTTGGATTAAACGCGTGCACTATTAACTCCGATCAAATGCAAGGTGCTCGAGTGCCTACATTGTAATATTTATAGCGGGATCGGATAGACTTTGTGTGTTAACATGGGGTGCAGTGCGAGATACTGTTTACTGACTCTGGCCTTGTGCCTAGTGACTGACAATGCGATTGGTGTGAGAGTGGTTCCCAAGCGGAAGAAAGGTAATAGTTGATCTTAATTATTTTTATGTTATACTTGTAATAGATTATTAAATTCATCATCATCAAATAAATAATGTTCAATTCATGCCTGATCTGATTTCAAATTACATAATTCAATAATTCCAGGCTTTAAGTGTCAACCACAAATCTAAGTTTAGATTTCTATGACACGCAATACCGACAATATTATAATATTAAACGTTTTGCGTAAGTTATCTTGCTATATGTCATAAAAACTTCAATGAGAATTACATTTAAGGTAATCAATTTTGTCTTAATTAATAACACATAATCACCAAATAACATAGAAAGGTTACTTGATGTACTGTAGACCGTTAAAATTGGGCAATTTATTAACAAACTCAAGCGCACGTATAACCGTTATTTGGCCAGTTTCTGAGAGAAAATTTTAATTTATGTATGTAAGAACTTGACATGTACCATTCTGTGTGTATGTATTTTCTATTCTTTAAAACATTTATTGCACCTTTCGTAAGAAGAAACCGCTTTTACTCTTTTTTATACTACATGTAATTTTTTGTCAGGAACATGATCTTTTGTACTAAATTACAGATTTATTCAGACGAAATTTAAAAAATCAGGTTATTTGTCATAAGCTAACTACAAATTCTACTATTTCAGAAACTTCATTCGTCACGAATCTTTTTTATATAATATTCTGTGATTCAAAGGTCACACGATAGAGAAACTTATTTCCGTGCTTTTGATTTTTTAAGCCTGTCGTATCATTTTATATAACACGAAAGCCTTCATTCACTAAAAATGTCAAGAATTAAAAATCAGAATTAAATACGTAGTACTAAGAGATCACAATTAAAATTATAGTTAATAAATAAATAGTAAATAAATAGTAGTATAACTAAGTTGGTTCTCAGGTACAAATTGTTTAAATGAGTATGTTGAAGAGAATTCAACAACATGTTAAAAATATTTTTTTTAATGTTGATCTAATAAACATGTACAAGTTACCACTCGTGGTTTTTCATTTATAGCCTTTTAATTACTTTTTGTTAGTCTGTAATAAGGTAATTTCTGTACTGCTACCATTTTCGCACCTCATTGACTAGGCTCGTTTGATCACACACCACAAAACTTGTAGAATCTTATACGAAGTAGACATGTTTATTTACATAATAGTATCATGTTTCATATGTCTCTCGCTGCTTTATGAGATATTGATTACAAACAAGATCAGTTGAAAAATTAACGCATTTTTATTTATTTTAATATAACTTGATACATTTTTGGATTTTTGAACTAAGATAATGAATTTAGACATCTATAAAAAATATTTTTTTGAAAAAAAAAACCAGCAATTTAATAAAATAAATCAATCAGATAATTTTAGACCTCAGAAATCATAAAAAAAAACATTGAATATTTACTTATTTATGAATTTATCTTCCTACAACTTAAGACTACAACAGTTTTAATACTAATAGTTTGTTTTTTTTACTAGTTAATAGTTTATTTTTTTACACTTCATGAAAAAGTTAGATAGCTTTGTTTCACTTGTGGATGAAGCTTCAGTTTTTAGGTATTTGGTATGAGGATGATTGATATTTCAGAAATCGAATCTTTCGTAACGAGACACGAGATCCATCAAACCGAGACGCAAGTCAACGAGAACTTTTAATATTTCCCTAGCAATACTTAATCATTTGTCTTTTTACATATCTACATACATATCTACAGTCTTACAAATATGTATTATTATAGACAGATAAATACGAACAAATAATGTATAAAAACGCCAAAAGTACAATCGTCGAATAACATTAACCGCTATCGGTAAAATCGTCAAACAGTATACCTAATTTTGCAAAATCATTCATGAAACATGTGATACCTGTTTATTACTCGAAATAGAAACAAGCACGTACAGTTAGAAATATTGTCTACGGTCTATTCACCAAATGTTACCGAAAACCCAAGATAATCCGCTATAACCCAATAAAATCGTACGACGTTTTAATTACGATTTCTAAGATGACTTTTTCGCTTGTTGTATAAATAAGGACTGGTATGTGGAACATCCGGCTGCCGACATGCACTAATCAGCACCGGCCCACCTCAAGACTTGTCCACGCTCGCTCATTTTATCTAGCTAATTGTATTCGTACAATAATATACAGCATGAAAGCGAAAGTAGTATTTATTATCTGCATTTGATATTTAATGGAAATTATTTTTTTATTGTTCGCACATTACTGGCCTGTTGGCGCAGTGCCATATGCATCTGCTTTCCAAAGCTGGGGTCCCGGGTTCAATCCCCGATCAGGTGAATTTAGAAAACGAACTTTTCTAAATTGGCTTGGAGTCAGGGTGTTACTGGGCAATCCCTCAGAGTTCGTTGTGTGGTACCCATAGTACAAGCTTGCTGCTTAGTTTGGGGTCACACAATCTGTGTAATTGTCTGGAGTATTTATTATTATTATTATTATTATTAAGACTCTCACAAACTAATCTTAATCGTATAAATTTACCTTTATGGCATAAGAAGTAACATTGCGTCAGCCAGAATACACAGACCAATTGGGTGAATTCGCGTGAAGTCTCACGCAGGATATTCCACAGACAATTCCAAATCATTCGTTGCACTTGTATATCCACAAACGAAACATCAGAAAATTATCACCATAAACGTAAAGTACAATGTTTCAGCAATCGCTTACATATAGCATGTTATCAAGATTCCTTAACATAAGCAGAATTTATGGTATTTCGATTTCTGATTTTTTTCATTACAAAATTTGTTTTACGTAGATGTCTTTAAGCTACATCATATCCCTAACGGGTTAGACAGAGAGAAACATCCATTACATACAATTTTATCGCTCACAAAATATTTCGGTTTAAAGATCTTTATTTCTCGAAGAACAAAACACAGTTCGCTTATGAGAAAATAAATAAATATATAATAACTAAGTAAATTCGGCCAATGACCGGACTGAACAGTACACAATCATGACCAGATATTACCATTTACAAACGAAATACATGCAATTTCAGATATTTATAAGATCAATCAAGTTTGATTAAACCTATTTGAAAGTTAAAACAGTATCCATTTTTAACAAGTATCCTGTAATTGAAAGGTTGACATTTTGCATTAAATAACTATTAACAGTTCGTTATCATTAAACGAATTGCCTTTGTAAAATAGCACAAGCTCATTGAACTCGCTTCTAATTCTACATTAAAAAAATACGTCACGACCTGTTAATCATATTTCATTATAGTATTGTAACTGTATCTTCGCGTACAAACTCATACACGGAAAGGAAGTCGCTTAATTAATTTATTTTATAATTCCGTAGTAAGTAATAAATTTCACTAAACACGAACAATTAAGCACGAAGTTAATTACCACCTAATATACGTATGCCTATTATATATCCGCAGTAAAACAAATATTATAACTGATTCAGAAGGAGTTTTCATACAGTATATCTTTTAACAAGATGATTAGCAATTAATAACTTCAATTACAATAACATGCTATAATATAATAATAACTTACCAGATATAATAATACTCCAATTATGATACTAAATTCAACTTATCTTTTTTAGTGACGCAGGAGAAACCTGAACAAAGATACTAACCCTCTGGGGTTGAGAGAGGGTCATACGGGGCTTTTATCCATTAACACTCTTACAGTGATCATCCTCTGCGCATTGTCAAGGTGCTCCGGGATATCCTACGGAACGCACAGAAGCCGCTCTTGCGCTGTGTCAAAACAGTTCCTGGGGAGGCTGTGACAGAGCACCCTCTAGCACCCTCACGGTGCTACGATAACGTGAATGACACGCACTGTCATCCTTCTCGGAGTCACATGAAGTCCAGTCATCCTACTGGAGCCCACATTACGATCTTCTTTTCTTATTCCCTGACACAGGTTACAAGGCTGATGGTCTGGGACGTACTTTTCCATCGCTATGGCGTTACTTTCTCTGAGCTGAATCATCCCTTTTGCCGCTCCTGCTCGGCATCCTCCTCCTGCACCTTTACGGCCTTACAGAAGGAGAACATCGTCTTCCACGACTCCTCACCAGCATGGCTGCTATTCGATAAGAATAACCGCATTATCTTAAATAATTGACTTCCTCAAAGTAGCCGCTTAGAAAGCATTAATTTATTTCAACACCAAATTGATCTAGCTATTTGTAGCTAAGACTGTTTGATCTAGGTAGTAATTCCCATTATGTCTGGATCTAAACATGGTTATTATAGCCCAAATCTCGTACCGCGAGAACGATTCGTGTTTCCCAGCTCATGGGCCAACTATAGAATGTTAAATTATTAAAGACGAGTATTGTATTAACAACAAACTCTCTTTTTACTAATAATAGCAGTATTATACTTAATGACGATTTTCTACATTCATGATTAATATTATTACAAACATTAACGATCCCGTGTAATGCAATCCAGTTCAAAATGGTCACAAAAACGCCAATTTATTTGAAAAACAGTAGCTTAGTAAAGGTCACTTTGCACAATCCTGTACATTAAGGTAGACTTTTGATCGTCATATTTCGTTGTAAATTGCCCCACACATTTGACATTATTATCATTTCGTCAACTTCCTTCGTACGCTAACTAAACTACATGCAAACTTTGTAGGAATGATTCTATGTTGTAATGTTATACGGCAGGTGTTTGAAACGGTCTACGTGAGCGTACACCGCCACATTAGAGAGTCATTTATTTCAATTCCCATCACAAAATATATTGTCACTTCAGTCACTTGCCGTATACATTATTCATTTGCATGATCAACATACACTTTTGAATGGGCATTCGATTCTGATAATTTACGATTACATTATTCATGACTAGCCGCGGTAAAATCGTTACTTGATTGAGATTTATTTTAAAACTTATTTATTTACTTATTTTATATCATATATATCTGTAAAACTACGCGCTCTTATTATTTCAGGATTATTAATCTAATATGCCGTATATTATTTACACAGCACACGTTATCGTTTTATCAGCATCAGACAATACATGCATAGTTAAAAATTATTTGTTTTGATTTGATTGATTTGATTTCATTTTCTAAACATAAAAAACTATGAATAATCTCTGTCATAATTTAAAGCAATCTGTCATAATATGTAAAAATCTAACGATTAGCAACAATATTGTCAATAAATGTAACAACTCATAAACTAATCAAATATTTATATATTTAAAATTATTTTGACCACGACGATAAATGAAATTAAATAAATCTTCGAAATTATGAGCTAGAAAAATAATTTTAAGCAGTTATAAATCTTCCAGGTTGTATGAAAAAAGACGGTATCGAGTCAAGCTAGAAAGCTCATTAAGTTAGATAGCCTTCGTGATGAAATGATTAGATTTGGTTTCACTTACGTGTGTTGCTAACATGTGGTAGGAATTTGTTCTGGTTTGAATTAAACGTGGTTGTAAAATACTTGTTTAAACTAAGGAATGTGATGTTTAAGTTAATGACAATTTCTCCTTCAAAGTAGATGAAAACGACTCAAAAATTACTAAGGCATTCAAATTATTTTGACGACGATTCTTAGAAAATCGTAGAATACATAATTCAGCCAATACTTCTTTATTTTTCAATAAAAGATATAATATACAACTTTACAATATATTGAAAAAAAAATCGTTATAAAAAATTAAACACCAGTTGATTTTATAGGTTTATTTCAATATTTGATTAGTTTAGGACTTGATAATCGTATATCGCAGCACAAAAGTGCCCCCATCAAATCGAGTAAAATTATATTCATGGGTTCTACTCTTTGATGTAACTATTCTCTATTACAATTTAATAGGTAAATACGATTTTTTTAGAGTAAAGTAGAAAGTAGAGTAAAATTCTATCGACTAAAATATATTTAACACAAAAAATTTAACGAACCATTTTTAATAGGATGTAGCATGTAGCCTCTGTAGCATAGGATTTGATCCCGGGAACCGGGAACCCGGAATCCCGGAAACCCGGGGAAAACCGGGATCCCGGGATCCCGACCGCTTTTCCGTCCCGAAATTTTTGGGATTGCATTTTCCCGATCCCGAGACTTTCGGGATTGACATTATTTATATAAATTTGTAAAATAGACTGCGTGAAGAGAGACTACTGAGCTTTTGCATGCTTGTCATTTTAATGTAACAAGGCTCACTGGGTTAATTTGCGATGATTGCTTGCAATAAAACTTCTTGTATATTGAACTAAAATAATAGGCAAGCAATTCTCACTGGGCTACTTGGGGATGCTTTTTTGCGATTAAAATAATTGTAGTTTCAATAAAATGATAGGTAAGGAAGTTCAATGGGTACTCGGTGATGCATGTTGGTGATAAAAATTCTTGTATTTTAAATTAGAATCATAACCGAGCAAGCGCACGGGTAATGCGTGGTTGTTATTAAATTATTTTTATTTCTAATGAAATAACAGGCAAGTCAGTGGGGCAAAGTTATCTATGCGTATACTGTTAAATACGTTATTTTTGGTCTAAATTTTGATTTGTTGATTAAAGTAATGATTTCTAATAGATATTCTGTCGTTTATTTGTAACCTTCAATACCGTATAACTAAGTGTAATAATATAAAGAAATAAGGACCGGGATCGAATTCCCTAGTAGCACGGTATATTATGTATTTGCGAGAATATGTGCCAGTTCATAAGAATCACGATTTCAGTGATTCAGTAGTTCTACCGATAAGTACGACAGCTATGGAGACTAACTCAGTGTATTGCCTGCTTGCTATTTTCAAATTGGTGATGAAATCGAATGTCCATATATTTTACTAAACTTATGAATAGATAAATCGTTTAAACTTAAATGCATGCATCAATCAGTATTATAATAAAAACATCGACAGGATATCCGACTCGGTAAACCAATCCATTCTGCGTTGCATCAACCATTGTCAGCAATATCTTTCATATATAACTAATTTTATCGTAATCCTTATATGTTTATATAAATTACTTTGTCACTAAATATAACGTTGAACATTTACTTTAGAAATTCAATCACGTAGGCGAATGGAAACATAAATGTTTTCGTTTCTTTATTCAGATGTTTGCTGTCACCTTTACTGATACAGGATGTTCATTTTAGTCCAAATAAGAAACGTAACTCAATTTGTTTAATCAAATTTATTCACACCTTTGCAAATATTTCGCTTCATAAAAAGTTTGCCAGTTGCTGAAAAGTATTTTCGTGTAAACATTTCATGTTGGCCTGAGAAATACTTCCATGTTGATCTGAGAGAATTAAAAAAATATATATATGTCGGAAAAGACGGGGCAATTTGTGCTTTTGCAACTCAGCCATGAGAAATAGGTACCTAATCTTACAAGAGGCGAACTACTCCATAAAATACAACGTTAGGACAAAGTTAATGAGCAAACGACAGAAAACTCTTTGTAACAATCATTAAGTAGGTAATTGGAAATTTAATAATTGCAAACGATCCGTCGGAGAAATGCCATCGCACCGGCCGCCGTAGTCTGACTCATAGCGCCGGACCCGACGTTCCGTTAGCGCGTCATCGGAAGTCGCGCTTTGCCATAGTATAGTCAAATAAGTGCCTTTTATTATTTCCACCGACATATATATGAGTGGCGGCTGCTTATTTTCCAGTGCAGTCTATAAAAGTCTTAATGTAATGTTCGATCGAACTAGTTTTTACTACCGAAACCGAATTTAGGCTTCTGTCTTAATTTCGTCCGAAGCAAAACTTCCTTTTAAGATTTTTAATTTGTAACAATTCTTTAATTTCTATTCACTTTAGCTAATTGCAACCATGTTGTGTCCGTACTCATAAAAGCAATTAAAATATTAGATATATTGCTATGAACAGCACTATTTTCATAATATGGGGGAGATGACTTCCCACTATGCCGTTCACCACCGAAAGCAACATTAAGCTAATAAACGTAGTTTTCGCTCGTTTGCCGAGTTTGCCAAACAACGTCTACATCCATAACCAATGTGGATGGTCGACAGGTAAGATTGGAAGGCCTAACCTGCATCCTTATTATAGTCCGTTCATTATTATTTGTCCCTTCGTTTCTTCATGTTGGCACCATTGACTGTAATTTTACTTTTAGATTTCTATTAAAACTATCTTGCAGTTTCTAATTTATTTCTTTATATCTAATGCTTCGAACGTTAAAGGTAGTGCAGGACAGCTTGTGTTTGAGATACGTGCTTTTTGTGAGAGAAAAAAAGCAAATAAAGGTCCATTATTTCCTTTTGATCAAGTTGGATCTCATTTTACCGCCATGACAAGTAAGTAAAATAAAGTTGCCAGTTTTAAAGAGTTTACTAACTTTTCGGAATAATAAAGAGAATGATAAAAAATGTATTTGCAAAATTGTCGACAATAAATAACAGAGTACCAATGACCATAGACCTTTATTTAAAAATTTACACCCAGTTTGCAGGAACGTCCTTTATAGTTAATACCTAATCAAAGATCATGCTGACAATTATGACAGTATTATAATCGATAGAGCCAGTATGGTTTTTAATGTTAAGTTCATTAGAAAAATAAGTAAAATGTATAATGAAATGTTATTTTAAAGAAACTAATATTTTTTGTCTCGTCTGGCTTTATCTAACAACAGAAAAATATAGGCTAGGATATTTATTTACAGTTGTTAAAATAAAAATGCTAATACATGTCAACTAGGATGTATATCTCTATGAAAGCTGCCGACATGATGTACAAGGCTACCAACTCCTGAACGAGAGGACTTTTTATGATGAATGCACTATATCTAACTTGCAGCCAGCATGCGACAGTCAAATATCGCGCGATATCTGAAGTCAAAACAAGAATTTGTATAATGTAATTTGTATAGTGGTGCTATACCAACCGCGAAAAGTACATTTTACGGTCACGGCGCAATAGACATGCAATTTTTTATTACCGACTTCAAAATAAAAATTGCTCTCGCGTACAAGTTGTTATAGTAGATGTGTCAATATTCTCCTCTGATGCGTTGAGATTCCGTTTAATAATAGTCAAATGGGATGATCGGATGATTTGTGAAAAGATGATTTACTTTTAAAGATGAATTTCCGAGGGCGATGTGCCGTATGTTTGCGAGATGATTGTACCAACTCGAACTCGGATCGAGAAACATAATGGACGGAGTCTTGGTCGGAGAACTCGAATGATGACGCGTTTTCATTTGTCACGACACATCTTTCCCAACTACCCCGGACAGTTTGTGAAATGGACAAAATGATAGGAAATGTTAATAGCACCTAAGCTAGTTTTAGGTAGCTGGGAATGTTAGTGATGTTTTAACTTACCTAAGCTAAGCTGTGCCACAAAAAACGATCTCAGCCAATATTCTAGACCTAACATATTCTAAATCGCTACAAAGAACGCCTGTGCTCCTTTTTGAATAGAAAAAAAGATGATTTACCTAAATTTGCTATAAATTATTACTCAGTTTGTAATATTGTTAGCTATAATATCATTATTACATAAACAATCATATTAATTATTACTAAGTTTGCCTTCAAAACCGAAGTAAAAACGAAAATTCAATTTTACGCCGAGATTTACCGAAATCGTTCATTTGTTCTAGACATTTACCCACATTTCACATTTTGTAGGTACATCTTCCCTTTCGAATTTTATGAAAAATAAATAACAATAATAACACTATTTATAAATAACTAACTACTTATAAAGATCCTCATAGGCTAGCAACCTCTCACTATATGGTTCCGCTTTGCCATCTGTCAAGTTCAAATATTTATTGTTAGAATTCGCGTAAAGGTGTGATTCTATTGCATCTTACCTAATGCTCTGTCACCTCTGTCTACCTCAAATGGAAATTATATGAAGTCTATATAACACAAAAGGCCGTAAAGTGACTTTATGAGCTACTAATATCAGTGAATTAATTTAAACATTCATAATTAAATATATGTCCATTAAAACAAATGATTATCTAAGTAAAGTCAAGATTAAAGTAACGACTGGTCTAAATGAGATCCAATCTTGTGAATCTCCATTTTTACATATGATGAATCAAAGTTTTTTTTTATCTCCCCAAGAGTTGATACTTCAGGTATAGGTAACTCAATAGGAGCCATTTTGGGAATCGTTACTCTAGACAATACTTTTTATTGAACAATGACATTAGTCATGATTACTAAAATACGTTGCACTGAAACGCATCGTTTTTAAGACTACAGTACGTTAAAGCAAATGCAAAATTAAGGCAGAAAAAAATAAACTACTTTAATTACTTATTTGTTTATATTACTATCCTTCTAAGCTAAAATTATTACCTACAATTTTATTCGACTTGTAATCGCATTGACAAAATTACTCTGATTTCAGTAGTGGTCTAGAAAACCAACTTCGCCCGATATTTGGCTTTTTCTCACAATTGAATTTTTGACTCAATGGCTTCTTTGTTTATGAAGGTGGAGAATAGTTGATGTATTCATATAGCCTCTAAATCATTTGATTTCGATATATATCCTTTTACAGCCCACGTTAGTTATATAAGTACATATCTATGAATGAATGTCGAAGCACGATTGACTTTATGCTGTGGGCGTGAATCATAGGCATTATTTCAATCAATACAGATATTTCCGCCCACCACATAAAGTTCATATGTTCATTGTGCTCGGGCCAATTCATTGGATATGCCACTCACACATAAGTTCACGAACATACATCCCCAAGGGAGTAGTCAAATACATTTATATAAAGACTAAACATATTCACGTTTTGCAAGAACATAATTAAGTCAGATTGGAATCACTCGTAGAGTAATGGTGCTCCAATGGTTAAGTTATGTTCCACAGAGTGATCTGCTGGATGAGTAAATTGAATGCCACCCACATTGAGCGTCTCTGTGCTTGGGATGATATATTAAGCTGTTGCTATCAATTGTTGCTATGTTAGCACTGGTAGTCATTAAACCAGATTAAAGGTGACTACTTAAAATTTTATATGGCAAAGAATAGTATAATACGAACAATATTTGTATATTTGCAATTGCGTTCTCTAAAATGGCTCTAACGATTTAGACGAAATGTACAATGTAGGAATTTAAGGGGGGGTATCTAGCTAGGTCTTAATAATGGAAAAATTAATTTTCTCTATGTTTTCACACACTTAAAACTTAAACTCTAAACTTCTAATTTCGGTACGGAATTTACTTTCTCAATAGAACAATGGCTCAGCATATGTCTACCACGCTGAAATGCGCGGGTTCAAATCCTGAAATGTGGTCACTTTTTTTGGACCGAGTGAAGCTCGGTCGCCCAGGTACTTAATATTATGTGAAACAATTAATAGAATAATCTTGTTCTTTCTTCAATGTAAAATATACATGTTATCTAGATACTTCTATAACAAAATAACGAAAATGTCATATCTGTCTGCTTATCTATCTGTTTATACGTCTAAGCCGGTTTATTTCGTTACCTATTCGCGTATGGACCAGTCCAATTGTTCGGTCCACCATTAACCTCGCGCGAATAATCCAAACATGTATAGAAGTAACAAGCAGGTGCAGTATATCATATATATCATATCAGCGTATCTATATCATAGGTCCGTTGTCTCAAGAGGCAAACGCCCATCTTACCCGTGCCAGACGTAGAGCCAGAAGAGACTGGTCGGCCGACTAAATCAGTGCTGAATGTGCTTGCGGATATCACGTATTATTATTATTATTATAATTATTAAGTGTTGACTTTACCGTAATGTCCTTCGATAATAATAAGCAGTTCTGGGAAGAATTTATCGTTCTTTTTGAAGAACTGAGTTGCTTCTGCAAAGCAAAACCACAGCAAACATGAAAAATACGACTTACGCGGGGCTAAAAGAAAATTGGTTTCCGAACGTAAATAAAGAATTTGAGTCAAAAAAGTAGCTTCTTTATGGTCGTCTTTTGGACGTTAACTTCAGAGTCGGGTTCGCGTACTCGCACAGAGATGTAAACTTTTAACTCATAACAAGATAATTATGAGAATGATTTTTAGACCAATCTTACAATTTTTTCTTATTTAGCTTTAATTTATTACATTTAACCTCTGCTTGTCCAAAATTTCTACTGAACCCTTGTAATCGTCACGCTCTTGAGTGGGTTTAAGGTTTTTGTCTATCTGTTAGTTCGAGCTTTACTTAATACCTAAAGAATTTATTGAGTAGGCTTTAATGCAAATTGCAGTTTAAAGGCTACGGTTCCCGATACTCATAGCCCAACTTTTAATTCGATGGATTCGTTTGATGTTTCTAAGATCTAGGGTAACCAGTTATTAGATTTTTTTAAATAGTAATGTCTTGATACCGTCCTGTGTCGAATTCATTGCTATTACTTTGTAGCTGTAGCCCGCATCCGCATGAAATCTCTTTTTCGAAGTCGAAAATATACGAAAATTTGTAGCAATAAGAAAAAAATTAAACCGCCTTCAAAAAAAACACTGAAAAGTATAAAATAACTATCTTTTACTAATCAAAACTCAAGTACAATTAAAATAACTTTACAAATACGATACATATACCTATATAATTAAAATTGACAGTTACTGAAGTCGGTGCCAAGCCTACCAAACTAATAGACTTTCTGTTGTTGCACATTGATTTGGCACCGACTTCAATAACTGTCAATTATAATTATATAGGTATGTGTATCGTATTTATAAAGTTATTTTATATAAATACAGATGAATTGAGAACCTCCTCCTTTTTTTAGTCGGTTAAAAATAAAATACAATTTTTAATTATTCGAATTATTTAATACATTATGAAATGGCAACGCTACAGGTCCCTGTTAGCACCAAATTAAATTTATTAAATCTTAGACTAGCCGATAGATTTAGTTGAATCGATATCGACTCTCTAGACAACACTATCTTACATGGCCACATTATATAGAACTTTGTCACATTAAATCGTCAAATCACTCAATCAAATTAAAAGTAAGACCACATTAATTATTTAATAAACTAACAAAATTAATCATGAATAGATATAGGGTTTCATTTATCAACGAGTTTATTATCTAGAAATGTAGAAATATAATATCAGTAAATTAATGTATATTTCCATTGTTATGTCCGATAAGTTGTTTTTCTGGGAAATTCTAAAATTGTGTGTTATTTTATATCACAAATCTATTGTTAAATAAATGGGTACTATTATCAAATTGTCTTTGTTTAGGCTCTGGTATCCTATTGTACCTTTGTTTATTTGCTGATAAAGCCTTCCGACGACTTCCTAGATCACTGTTGACTTTAAGTACCGTGATAAGTGTTATTATTATACCTAAATAAATAGCAATTAATTTATGGTAGAATAACATATAGTTTGAGTTATAAATTAATAAACACGTTATTTATTTAGCAAATTACCTCTCTGCTGAAGGTTTTGATAAAGCTATTAACACAGCTCTATTAAAAATAAACATGGAACAGCCTGTAGGTATCACGTATTACGATTTAAAAAATATTGTGTTGTTTAGAATCTATTAAAGACTTTAATTCTTTTTTTTTTTAATTCAATAAGATCTTTTTACAATCGTTTTTGAAAGTCAAATCTATGAAAATTTAACTTTTAGTTTAGGCAAAATAATAAAGAGGAAAGTAAGGTAAAATAATAATTCAATATAGCAGTAGATTAAAATCATGTTATTATTCCCTGCTTTAACTCTCCTTGTTATTCTGCCTCAACTAAAAGTTTACTTTCGGTTATTGAAAACTGGTTTGACGAAAAAGCTGCAACACACCGCGTACTTCAAGCCTTTTACGCGCGTGAACTTGTCCATGCAGAAAGAGTCGCTCAATGAAAGTCAATCAACTGCCGACGCGTTGGCAGATTCGTTTCGTGCTCAAATATTTGCATTAAATTAAATCGCTTCAATGAATGACTCATTTTGTCAGAGTATTCTCACGTATGTATGTATTTTTAGCTACGCAGATTCTCTTATTCGTCTTTCTTTGGCCGGACTATTTTATATGTTATTTATGCACATCGACCAGCATGTCAGTGCATCTTCCCATATCCTTTTAATGATTTTTTAATTTAGGTTTTGGCCAGAAGCCTTAAGCCAAATTATAAGTACACCACAAAATGCTGCTATCAGTAGGGCCACGCGTGTTACGAGCTCAGAGCTCATGAGCACCGTGAACTCGTGCTTGACTGCGTAGGCGACACATGCGAGATCACGCGTAGTCGTCATTATTCATTACGCCACACAGCCGTGCGTAGCGCGTTCGCGTGTCGTAACGGGTGATCCCATCTACATCGAGATTTAAAGCGAAGCTGAATAAAATTTGTAGCATGACGGTGTGGGGATGTAGATACAGTTACTTATTTTATATAGACATCAACACACATCAGAAACGGACACTGAATGTACTATTAGAAATAAATGAAACGAACTCTTCACAGACATTACAATATATTTTTAACTCACGCGATTTATTACAACTAAACATGCATTACGCAGACATGATTATGAAAAGGTCAGTTAATTACAATATTAACTATTATAGATAAACTAATGCAGAGCGAACATGTACTATGTTAATGCGACACAACTCGCGACCGTTAACATATAAGTGCCGAGAGAGCGCGATGTAAATAGTGTCAAAAGATGTAAAGTAAAATAAGTATATAAAATGTTTGTCTGTTTGTAAATTATACAATTATTTCAATTTAGTTTTTATGTAATATTTGTGTGTCTGTGTGATGCATGTCATTGAGTACTTTAATATGATATACAGTTTACATACATACATAACTTCTACCTGTACCCCTAACAGGGTAGTCAGAAAAGACAGAGCGCTAAGCGTCGCGGCCCTTACGTACTTCTTTCGCTTGCACAAATCTCATCATTCTCTTCACACATTTTCGCCTACATTACGAGTACTTTTGATATTTCCGTCGCCTAACACTGGCTATTTGATCTTTATAAGTCAGCCTTGGTCTTCCTTAGCTTATTTTACCACTCGATTTCGCTTTGTAGATTTTTTTCGTCAGTCTTTATATACAATTTCCTTCCATCCAGACCATCTAGACATTTTCCATTTACCCATATTTCGCATTTTGTCTGGACATCTTCCCTTTCAAACACCAGAACCTTAGTTTTGCTCACATTCATATTCAATCCTTTCACTTCACAGGCTTCTTTCATGCACGTAACTAGTGTCTGCAACTTCGCTTCCGATGGTGCTATAAGCACAGCATGGTCAGCGTACAAAAGGCAGTTTGCCACTGTACCGTTATATATCCTACCGCTCACACTACCTTTCATTGTCTGGAGGCAACTGTTCAAATACAGCACGAATGGCCAGACAGACATCACGCATCCCTGTCTGACGCCTGAACAGACTTCGAACCAGGGCGACAAGTCACCATCTTTCTTTACACTGGCTCTGTGGACTCGATATAATGACCTCACAGCCTGCAGTAAGAGACCCTCCACGCCATATTCAAGCAGAAATCTCCACAGTTTGTTTCGCACTACTCTATCGAATGCTTTTTCAAGATCCACGAAAGCGCAGAAAACTTTCCGATCTATGGCCAGAAATTTTCCCACGATACTGCGGAGCAAGAAAATCTGATCCATACAACCCCTACCGTTCCTCAAACCGCCTTGTGCCTCCCACAAATATCTTTCAGAAATGCCTTTTATACGTTCAGTCAATACCTTGGTATAGAGTTTACATGCTAAGCTGATCAAGCTGATGGCCCTATAGCACGCACAGTCTAAATGGGAACCTTTCGCTATATAGAGAGATACTATGACCTCGATGCGCTAGTCCTCAAGAATCTCTGCTGCCAGCAAAGATTGCACAGTTTATAGAATGTATCCCATACCCTGGGACGGCCATCTCAGCATCATCTCAGCAGGAATATCATTATTTTCCGCAGCCTTTCCACGTTTCAGACTTCTTCGCTTTCTCAATCTCTTTCATACTAATGTCATCCTCCAGTCCCTGACCCGAGTGTGGCGATTCGTTAGGATCGCTCTCAGTGTCAGAGACAGAGTCATCACTCTCATACAGTTCTCTATAATAATCACTCCAGCGCTGTGCTTTTTTGACTTCAATCCCACCTCTCACATTCCACGCAGCTATTCTGCACTCTTCCCTCCACTTCCCGCCGCGACTTGCACAGTGTGTTGGATGCCGGTTCCCAACGCTGAACTGCACTCTGCACGCACCAGTGGGGACAGACCGGTGTACGTCGCTTTCGGAGGACGCCTAAAATATGTCACAGTCGCTGTTTGTGCATGATGTGCACAGGAGAGTAATTGCAGCCCTGAAAAGCTGAAAAGAGCTGGCAGGGGTCGCGACGAGCGCTATTCCTCAGTTGATACTGTTACATAAAATATAAAAGGTGTACCCAACTTATAAATAGTTCATATATAAGATAAGTAATAAAGTATTCTGTGACCTACTACGCTTTTATCCTGGATGAAGTGATTTATTAAGGCCATTTATCTCACAGTGCGATTTTTTTATGGTAATTCAATTCTGCCCAATGACAAAAATTTAAAGAAATAATCAGAGGTAATTATAAATAATGTTAATTTAGAAAGATAATTACAATATTTCTTTCGATGATTTATGCAAAACAAAAATAAAAACAAATATAGGTGCCGACAATTTTGTGAAAGCGTATAACATTAATTATACAAAAAGTATATTCTAACAAGGCCGAACTGTTGCTGGCAATAATTTCAAAACCTAAATATTTTTCATTACGGTACCTATTACACACAATTTGAAATTATTGTAATTTTGTAAATTTTCAGACTCCAATAACTAGTGTTAACAATAAAGACTAAGTTAGCCTGTTCCGTGAAAACAAAAAATTGATCTCAAACAAATGTATACTTTTTAAGTTCACGTATTTTAATTATCTACTCGTAAAGTATATAAATACTTGTATAATTAATGGACATATTTCAATATTAATAATAATAATATTTATAATGTAGAAAAGTAGAGTTCACATTAATTTAATTCAATCCTAGAAATTATTTTACGCCTTTCTTGATAGGCATGTCCGCTAAATTTCATTGCAACCAATTGAACAGTTGAACCCTTAACAACAGTAAAACAGTTGAAAATGTATGTAGTGTTTTACATTTATTTCTTATATAATTATTCCATAATCCCTCTAAATTTCTCATTAAAATGTAATAGCAGTTTAGTATCAAAAATGCCAACAAAAATTAGTATTTTACTTCTTATATCATTTTGCAGCCCTTCTTCAATAGTTCATAATGCTCTTTAGTGATGGGTTTGTATCTTATAGATATCACCACAAAAGAACAGTGGCTGGCAAGGTTGTAACTATGAGAATTACGTGAAGCAAGTCATCGAATTACTGAACAACAATCGCTTTCAAATTCTAAGTACCTAATATTCTAATTACACGTATTTATAAAAATGTCTATGCGTATCGGAAACAAAGAAATAAGCTCTCTAATCCATTTCCGCTTTACAATTATTATTGAAGGGATACACTCATTTTCATTCTCTTTCCGTATTTTTGTAAGTAGGTCACATTTAAATTATGTTCAGAGACACAACGTGCAATGAAATCTTTTCTTTGTTGCATGCAAAATACAATGGAATGAAATTCGATTTTCATGTTTTTAACGTTAATAATAAAGTAGGGCATTCGGTGAAACGTTTATAAAAATGAAATTAAGATGTATTTAAGGCAGAAATTGTTTGATGTTAAAGAAAATTTTAATTATTTTCAACAAAACCTTATGAAAAATGAAATGATGAAAATTAATTTTTATTTTCTAACTCTTTGTTATTAGAATCTTAAAACTTTTAAGATTTTAACTAAATGTTATGTAAAAAATTTAAATTAAAAATAGATTATAAATTAAATAATATATTTTTCTTGTTTTGTTTCAGGTAAGATCATATTATGTCTGACTCAGCAATACAGCTGTAACATGGTAATTAACATAATCCATACTAATAAATACATATCACAACATGTCTCAATGAACAATACGAGTGCGGTCAGAAACCGGGCCTGCTATGACCCACGCTCGGCTCGACCATGAGCCGTCTATAATAGAACCGGCTCTTGCGCAATTAATCTCGTAATCTCGATCATCGTAATGATTTTATAATATGCATATGAATCCGTGTGTGATTAACAGATGCAGGGACCGAGATATTAGGGTTACTTTCTTAAGAAATTAACCTTTCTTCGTTAACTAAAATGATAGAATTTTCTATCCTATATTCTAAGGCTGAAACAACATTGTAATCAAACTCTGATGTGAAAAAATTACAATTTCAAAAACTTCTTACGCATTCAATTTTTTCTGAGATAAATTCTTCAAGACTCAGAATTTTTCTTAACACTTGCTAGATGTTTCGCATACTGTATACAAAATAGAACTGTACGTCTAATGTTCGCATACAAGTCTGTTCCCGCTAGTCAACATGCTACTCGAGTCGCGACTGGAAGTAGAGGGAGAAGTACAGTGTCCTTCCACCCCGTTACGAATACTTTTTTTTTATATCAGAGGGGGCAAACGAGCAAGCGTGTCACCTGATGGAAAGGGATCACCGCCACCCACGGACACCCGCAACGTCCAGGGAATCACGGGTACGTTGCCGGCCTTTAAGGAAAGAGTAGGCTCGTTTCTTGAAAGTCCCTAAGTCGTAACGGTCCGGGAATACCGCCGCTATAAGTTGGTTCCACAAAATTGCCGTACGTGGTAGAAAATGTAAAAAACGCATGTCGTTGTAGACCGCCCTCCATCAAGGTGGTGAGGATGAAAGGACAGTCGATTGCGTGACGTATGGTAACGGAATTCAGCAGCAGGCAGTACTCCGAACAAATCCTCAGAACATTCTCCATCATAGATCGGGTAAAATCCGACCAGGGAGTACCAGATCACCGATACCTGAACCGCACCCGAACCAATGTGAAGGTATTTGTGTATCTACATATGTTGGTAAAATTAACGTTCAAAAACACAATATTTGTCATACCTTCTATTGGTCCTTAATGCAGGAGTTATAAAAACTCTTTGTGGTATATTTAATTATGTTCCAAAAAATTTTGATACCAAATTAAACCATATCATCGAACGAAATATGTGCTCATATTTATTACACCTAATAAAATCAATAAAGAACATATTGCAAAGTTACAAATATCAACTCAATTACTTCGCAAACTAATTCGCATCATAAATGCTAGATCATATTTTTAGACGCCGTATGACATTAATCAATACAAAAATGAGCATATTTTTTCTGTACCTGTGACCGTTTCGCTGAGAAGATTCTAATTACCATAAACGAAAATATCGCTGTGCATATAAATCATTATATCGAGAAAAATTGCTGTATCAAAGATATAACGAAAATAAAATCACGTAACTGTTCGTTATGAATATCGCATTACATATGTACGAGTATTCAGACGCCTAATTAACATTACTTGATTTGAATCACATGACATAACCAAGTATGGGAACATCAGGTCGAACCAAAACGCATTAAGTTGCGTAATGACAAAATATCCGCTTTCGCTACGCAAGTGTCAAGTATCACAGACAGTAAAGTACTTTTAAAAAAAATATGCAGCCACAATTCACATATGTAATTCAAATTATATATAATACCATTAGCCTTTTAGGTCTTTTATAAATAAACGAGAACACTTAAATAAAATTTACTAGAAATTTAATCGAATATCTTAGGTATTTGTAATTAGATATTATGGTTAACGCGATACATAATGTAATAGCTATAATTTTCTTTTTAAAATGAACATTTGTTTCTATTTTCTTTCTACGCTTAATCGTTGATGAAGTAGCCTTCTTGGAACTTGTAATTTCTCTCTCATTTATGTGCAGTAAAAGTACCCATAAGCAGAAGCAGTGCCATCAGGGCTACCATTCACACCCAATACATTCAAATTGTCTTACTTTATTACGTTATTAAATATGTAGTACCTGGGCAACCCAGATTTATTCGGTGTCTTACAAAAAAAACAAAAAAGTCTGACCACATTTAAGATCGCACCCGCGTATTTTAGCTTGGTAGATCTACGCTCTGGCCACTATACTACTGAGAAGGTAAACTCTGTTGCGAAATGAGAAGTTTAGAGTTTAGAAGTTTTAAGTGTGTGGAAACATAGATAAAAAGGATTTTTCTCAGAATTGAACCACAGCTAGATCGATTTTTGGCCACCGTAAAGCTGTACATTGTAAAATCATCGAAATCGTGAGAGTTGTTTTCGAGAACGTGATTATTAATATAAAAATATTGCTCGTGAAATACTACTCTTTTAACATAGTATCTTAAAATAAAGGAAGTCCATGAAATTTAACATTCAATTGTTTGTTCAGGAAAATAAACAATAGATTTTTCTCTATACTTTTAATAGACCTTATAAGTCCTTATAACTCCAAAGCCAGACGCCGTGTCCGTGCAGTAACGGTGAGCTAAATCAGATAATCTGACTCACCTGTACATACGACAAACATTTATTATCAAAAAAGCTGATCGGTCGCCATTTATGTTAGAAAAAAGGATCCCCACACATAGATGTTTTATCTGATGTTATTTGCCTCACTTCGTAGTACGGGACAGGCTGTCTGAAGTTATAAAAACTATGCATTTATCATTATTTTTCATTTTATTTCTTTATTATAACTATATTATTAAGGTGATTTGTATTTTTAATAGGTAGTTGTTGCAAACTGAACTTAGACATATTATTTCAACTTATTAAAGAAAAACAAAAAAAAGGCCTGACCACATTGCAGGATTCAAACCCGCACACTTCGGTGTGGTAGACCTACACTGAGCCACAGTGCTATTGAGAAAGTAAACTGCTGCAAAATTAAAAAAGTTTTAAAGTTTAGAGTTTAGAAGTTTTAAGTGTGTGAAAAACAGAGAAAACGATTTTTCCCAGAATTTAGATCTAAATAGATCGATTTCTTGCCCCCCTCAACCCCTATATTGTAAATTTCATCAAAATCGCTAAAGGCGGTTTCGAAAAAGCGATGTCAAACACACAAATATTGCTCGTTTAGTGTAATAGATATTTCAATATTAAAAAGATTATTACGATCAGTGATTTATCAGAATTTTGTATTTAGAATTTCACTTTTTCCTTTATTTGTTTAATATAGATAGAATATATGATGAAATTAAGAGAAGCTCTTTGTAGTAACTGTTAAACAAATATTACGTTTGTTAATTGATTAAATGCATCTGACTAAAGAAGTTTATTCATGTTACAATTAATTAATTATAAGTAATATCATAAGTAGGGCATATTTTATATTCAACAACGTAGTTTAAATAAGCTGCACAAATATTAATTAACCCGACCAAACCGTTACAAAATGCCGATGCCGATCAAACCTTATCAACGAAATAATTTTAGTCCTCGTAGAAATTACTAAATCAATGAAATATTTATTAATATTATGTAAAATATCTAACACTCATAGAGTAAATTATTACACAAATCATATAATTACGGCTATTGCAATACTCATTAAATTCTGTGAAAACATAAATATTTCCAAATAAAAATGTCATAAACTTTTGAATAAAACATTTAATGAAAACATTAAGAACCAAACAGGATTTTTTCACTATTAATGAAAAATGTATTACGAGTTTACATTTTATGAGTATATATATATATATTGTATACTTAATATTACATTATAACGGTATTCGTACTATTCTTTGTTAAGAAAAATGTGGCTTTCATTTTAATTTAGCATGGTCGCTGTATAAAAGTAGCGACCCTAAGCAAAATCATCCGTGAATCCACGGTAACATTTAACACGCTCTTGTCGCCAATGTTACCAGTTTACTTATACGATATATAATTTAAAACTTTCTCTAAGATACTAGTGCTCAATCGGTCGTTGCTGTGATCGGTCAGATTTCCCTTTCCTGAGCTCTGACGCTTCACTGAGCATGTTATAATCAGTTAGCTAAGCTTTAATACATCACTACACAAATATTCTGTTCTCAAAAGAACGTTATGAAAATCCATATCGAGGTTTAAGAATTTTTTTCTCCACGTGAATTTTTTTTTGGCTTACATAACTTTTGATCACAAGATTTTAAGTTTCCAGATTTGAGGAATACTATCGCTATACATTCTTCTTACCTAAGATACAGGGGCTGATTTCTGCGTGTATCTGGTTTTTTAATGAAATTTAATTCAAATGAATTGTTGATGACAATGTAATATGTTGCTGCCGGGTTGCCTATCAAAAATAAATCGCAATTACCTTTAATTAAATATTTTGTAATTAATTTATTTTAATGAATTCCAGCCATATGTTTTTTAAATGAATTATACATCATTTGAAAGAAAATGATGTGACAAATGGTAAAGAAAATGGTTGCCAGCTCTCAATTAGCCGCAACTTCCAGGTTGCCAGGTGCGAACAGGTATGTTTTTGTTAAATATTTACACTCATCGTGTTTTTCAAGAAAATTATGTATTAAATTGAAGTGTAATTTTCGCTGAACACAATAGTGTATGATTGCCTGTAAAAAAACGTCCGTAAGTAGTGGTTGCCATTGTTTGAATTAACTGCCGTCTTATCGCACCTTAGCTGCAAACATCGAAATAAATAATTTAATATAGTATTTAATGTGATAAAATGAAAAAAATATTGCTATTTTAGTAACGTCTTTTATTAAAAAATATAAATCATACTTTTTTACAAATACATTTTACAAAAGTAACTAGGTTTGACTCTAACTAAACCCATTCCACCTTGTTGGATGTCTTTAAAACAAAAAGTGTTGCTAACTATTTTTATCAATTTGATGTGGCTAAATGCAATAGATCTATGTTGTGTAAAATTCAACGCAGAGGACTGCGGTTGGTCATTAATTGATGGTGAATTGAAACCAACAGGGTTCATTGGCGACCCGACACCGACATAATTTAAACATTTAGCTGAAATTCATTAAAATAAATTAATTACAAAATATTTAATTAAGGGTAATTGTGGCTAATTTTTGATAGGCCGGCAGCAACATATTATATTGTCATCAATAAATAATTCATTTGCATTATCTCATTAAAAAAAAAATACCTGCAGAAATCAGCCCCGGATCTCGTACTATATGTAATTTCATTTGATGTTTAGTTGATTGAATTTTAATGAAATTTATTTTCAATTTTTAAGTAATTAATAAGAATGTTTCATAGTTTATTATTAATATTTTTATAACCCGTTTCTCCGCGTGAATGTTATAGTATGTAATCATATGTGTCTATATCTTATCAGAGATTTACGACTACAGTATGTTTTATAAAAATATGAAATGTACATCTGACAGAATTGTTAGAGAGGAGATTAATGCACTTACATACAAAGTCAAAAATTTTAGGTTTAATTCGTAAACAAAATCATTATATATAACTTCCAATTAATTAAAAACGAATGTTTTTGAATTATTAATTATTATTCTCTTTGACGAACGTCAGCCAAATACAATTTGACAATGGAAATGCCGAAATGAATACTGAACTATCAAGTTCATTTCTAGTCAATGAAAGTTACGTAGTTAAGTCCCAGATCAGTTAAGAAAACGTACAGACAAAAAACAGCAGTAATTTGATGACTTATTTTATGAAATACTTTCAAAATACCAAAGCTTATTGTTAGAACAAAGACTCAAACTCAGTTAAAATAACTGACAAACGTAGCGAAAATATTTAAATAGACTAAACATTTAGTCCAAAAGGCTGCATGTTGTTAACCCACATTCAAAGATGTACTTACTTGTTAGTAAAACAAGGATTAGGAAACTTGTAATGTTGCTTTCAGTTCTGCATTATTAATATTATACGCAATCCTTGATCCTATTAAAACTTTCATCGTCAGAGAAATAGTCATTAAAATCACTGGTGACGTAATTAGGTACACAAGAAACGAAAATGTTGGTTATCTCAATTGTTTTTTAGAAAGCGACGCGACATTTTCTACGGTCGCATCCAGTCGGTATGCTATAATCGATTTATCGGGCTTGTAATCAATTCTTTACGATCACGACTATCTTTCTCCCGTACGCATCGATGCGGGGCCTAGGTCAAGAACGTCGGGTTGGCCATGGCATCGAATTCGTTGTAGTTCACGTCTTCTCTGTCATCGAACCCGATTGCTCAAACTTATCTACATAATTACAGCCTAAAAGACTTTGACCGAGATGCAGGCAATTTATATGACGTTGTATAACAAATACATATGTATCTTACTACATACTCAAGTAGTGCGGTATTCGTACCTATAATTTTAAAATAATATAAAAAGATTAAAAAATAACCGGCCAATTGCGCAACAAAAATTGTTGTGAAACTTTCTTTTTAGGTAAAAACAGTATTCATAGAATATAATGAAATCCGGATAACTTTCCTTCAATCTGCACCTTGTTCTCAATGTTAATTATTTTGAATACTTTTTTAATTATTGTAACTCAAAGTAACGTTTTTAGATTCCTGGTTCAAAAAGAGCTATGATTAGATATTTCACAAGCTGGTCACAAGATATTTTTTTTTACTTTCTGTTTAAGCGCCCAAAACGAAGCTCTTATAGTCAAAATCCGAGTTTTGAAATTAATGTTTATCTTAGAGATAATACTTACTGCTGATACTGCTCCAAATTCCAGCTGACGAAAGTTCTATTTAACTTTATTCTCTCATAGATTTTTTAATCTTAGAGAAACAAGGACTATGAGATACAGACCGACAGACAGACGGACATACAGACATAGTAACGGATACCGAGGTGATTCCGAGTAACTCCGAAGTGAGGTATCTCTTTGTAAGCGGAATACTAAAACCACAATAAAGCGAAAAATGTACTCATTCTGTGTTGAGATAATAATTAATATAAAATTATTTAATTACAATTCCTATTATGTAAGTAGTATATGCTTTTGTAACTGGAATCCGGTCAAAACATAAATGGCATTAAATTTTAATTCGGGAATGTGATTTGGTATTTATTGTCAATCTGTTTGCTCTATACAATCCTGAGAGCCGCTAATCACAAGAGCCGTTCTCATGACTATCGAACTCGCATTTTATGAGGAGAATAGTTTACAGTATGCTTTACATCGCTCCTTACATATTAGAAACACATAAACAAACGTGTATTGCGATAGAAAGTAGGTCGCAATTAATTTCGATTGTACTTTTGGAGACGCAAAATAAAATCAAGATTTATATCATGCCTCTTTGACAATTCGCAGATAATTTTGTCCCAGGTACAAGATTATCGCTTTCACTAGTAGTTGTAATGTATTATATAACAATTCCGTAGCCTGTAGTTTATCTTAAATAATTTATTAGAAAACCAGTATAAAAGATACCGCATTTGTTATTTAAACATAAATCTCGTTACTGTCAATTCAGTCATTTACGAAGCTCAAATCAATCACTGACCTTTGTGAAGTAATTTTGCATTCATTTTTAACCCTCGATGGTATTGATATATACGTAGAATAACTGACTGAGTTTCTCGTAGGCTCTTCTCAGTGCAGGTTTCTTTCCTGAACTGTGTCTTTTTTTTAAATTCCTTGTATCTACTTATATAAGTACTTACATAATTACTTGAATAAATTGATATGACTTTAAAAAAAGCATTATAAGTTTGACGCCGTTATTTGTATGTTTATTTCTCTATGGATCGTAGGTTTTGAGCGGATGAATCGATTTGCGTGCGGTTTCTTCGTTTGAATCTTACTGTTTTTGAGAATTTCCTTAACTATATTCAGTGTAAATCATTCCGGCCATCCGTAGTATCTTGAGCTCTGAGCCCTAGTTCTGAAAATATTTTAAATAGCTATTCCTTTAAAATCTTTTTAAACGTATCTACTTATTATTTTTCATGTCGAAAATATTTAAAATATACATTTTTGTACTGTTTTTCAATATGTAGATACAGCTGCGATGAAATTAATGTTATTTCTAATAATTTCTACCGTGCAACGTGCATTTCTCATTATTTTTATATTAATCTCTGTATATGTAGATACACAACTATGAGCCGCATTCCTAACGCATTAGACAGAGGATGAAGCGCCAAGCGTTATGTCTTTGGACACCTCTTCATTTCCTCTAACCTTATATTTCTCCTCACACACTTTTGTCGAGCAATGTGAGTACTTTCTTTGGTTTTGTCAAATAACATTCGAGGTACTTGGTCACTGATTTTGTTCACATTTTCTGTATTGGCAGAGTGTAAACTTTTACGAAAATATTTCAAGAATATATTTCTTTCATAATTGCTAACTATTATTAACAAACATTTAATTCCATCAATAAGCACTTTCGGCACCTTTCGTTGTAGTAACTGTTTAAAGGAATAGTAACGTAACTCACTTTTGTGTCAAAAGGCATTATGAAATTGTAACGACTTACTCAATCAACAATTTGGTTTATGAGAGATTGTACTAAAACTATTAAAAAGTGAGGCCACCAGCTGCATATAGAAAAGTTAATTTATTTTTAACTTATCCCTTTCACTTTAAACTTTACGTACAGGCAAATTTATTCACTGAGTATTTACATACATTTACGTCATATCTCATTCCAGGTGGACAGAGCATAAAGAAATAATAAAAGCACAACTTGATGTCAGTTTCGACAAGTAAGGCTCATTTTTAAAAGACACTTAAACGCATATTAAGTATCTTACTTAAATGAATATCAAGTGTTTTTGCTGAGTAAGCCGTTTGTACGTACGTTGTCTATTCTGTGCTATTATGTCCATTTCTATTTTATCCTATGAAAAATTGGATTTCTAAGAACATTTTTTGATTTTTTCGTAAATATAAGCCGAATTTAAAAAAATTGCGTATTGTGACTCCATGAATATATATACACACATATCTTCACGCTGTATCTCTAACGGGGTAGTCAGAGAGGACGGAGCGCCAAGCGTCGCGGTCCTTAATTACTTTTTTCGCATCCTCAAATCTCATCATTCTCCTCACACATTTTCGCCTAGGTATGCGAGTGCTTTTGACGTTTCCGTCGGCTAACACTGGCTATTTGATCTTCTGATCTTTGATACTCAATTTCTCACTCCTAAACCTAATCCTTTTTTGTGGATTCGTTCTACAATATGTATTTTGGCAAACATTTAAAACCATTTTAAAATGATAAGCATTACGATAATGCTATTAATTGCTATAGCAATATAATGCTCAACAATAAACGATTACCACTCCATTAAAATTATATGTAATAATTTGAAAAAAATATAATAACTCTGTAAAATAATTATAGGCTAAGAAGACAACATAAAATAATACCGTATTATATGCAATGTAACTTTTTCCAATATAATTTCTACTGTCATAGTAAAAGAATTTAGTTTCGAAACTATTAATAATTTTCAATAGATGATTAATAGCAATAAAGCTGTGAAAACATTAATTTTAAATTTAAGAAGTTGTAAGAAGTTTGAATTAATAATTCTATTGCTCTTTATATACGTCGAAAAGGACACAGGGCAATTCGTACTCTTGCGACTCAGCTATAAGAAATTGGCGCCCAATCTATAGTAGGCAAATTACTCAACAAAATAGCAAGTTGTGACAAAGTTAATGTGCAAACGACACAACACTCTTAGTAACAATTATTGCGTGGGTAAATAGAAATTTAATAATGGCATACGATCCGTCGGAGAAACGCTAACGCGAACGACGTCGAACGAACGACTGTCAGCGCTGGCGCCGATGTTCTGTTAGCGCGCATCCCTTCCAAACCGGAAGGCACACTTTGCCATAGTGTAGTCAAATGAATGCCTTTTATTATTTACACCGACATATGTTTAGTTTTTTTATTCTCTCTCTGACCGGCGTGGAAAATTATAACCCGATGATTAGAAGAGAAAAATAGGCTGTAATCTAACCGTAACAACCTAAATTTGTTCCACTTGCGGACTTAACCCTCATCTTACAAGTCACATGCGAAGAGAATAGACTGTAGTCTGTCACACCCAATGAATCAATGTGACTCAAAATTATCAATCCAGGCCTACCTAGCATAATGACTCTACTGCAATAGCTAACCTAATTTTGTAATGGCTTCTTAACTTAACAAATTTAAATACTTTTTGACGCACAGAGATGGCGATATAGATCCTACTAGATCACCACTCATCCGGTAGATGACCACGTGCAACGTCACTTGGGATCAATGATCGTATCACTAAAACCACTACACTATCAGCGCTTACGAACAATGAAATAATGTTCCTATAATCTTTTTTCTATGAATGGAAAAGACGACAAGTTAGTATAAATCTAATTATTTAAGTTAGTATAATTACTATCTGAAAGCTAGTATGAGCAACATTTTAACGTAACAAATCAAAGATCTGCTTTTATACTTTAGAAAGCAATTTAAAATTGTCTGTAGTAACTTATCATAAGGTGCTTAACATAAAGGATACTCTGCACTTTTTCAGTTAATTATTGGAGATATTTTCATCTTTTAACAACATTAAAATGTTTAGTTTGTGTATAATACATCTATACAAATAATATACATTAACAAATTCAAATAAAAACAATTTAAAAAAGACAACAAAAATATTATTTTAAATACACATTTCTTAGTAGAAATATTTCTTTGTGAAAAATAACTATTGCTGGTAAGATGTTCATAAAATTTCTTGTTTTTCGCTCTCTAATATTGCATACAACATTCATAATACTCACTTTCTATGAGTTTTGAATACTTATACGAATTTTCTCTTCATTAAATTAAAAATTTTATATGTGAACATAATTTTATACTTTAATTTTAAGTTGCGTTCATATTACACAGCAGTTTATTGAATTAATTTTTAACACACACCATTACATAAATAGGTCGAAAAAAAAATATTAAAAAGGCCAACGTCCTGTCATATTAACGGTGGTTCAAGAACGAGTGCGTTCATAATGACTTTTACTTTCGCCAAACTGGTGCAGCAGTGCAGTGACTTGCGTAACGGGTTTATGAGTAGAGCACCGGTGGCAAGGTTGAGAAATAACTGCAACTAGTCTTACGCACTTGTCAGTCTTTAGGTTGTCGAACCAACGCTTTCGAAAAATAATGTTTATTTATGTTTATTAAAGACGACAAAAGCTTCATAATTTCCGTGCCATTAAAGGTACGCGCATTGTGGACAAGGCCGAGTGGCGTGAATGTGCTGATTCAGTTCACGACAATTGCATTCCATATTACTTTTGCGACAATGTTCTGTACGACATTGAACGATTTTAGCAATTTAGCCTCAGTAAATAAAGTTTAATTTCTAACAAAATATTGAGCTTCTGAAACCTTTCATTATATGACAAAATAGCGGATCTAATTGATTTGAAGTCGCAATCTAGAGACGGATGTTGACTACGCCCTTGTCATAGAATTGATCAAAGTTACGTGTGATCGTGTCTCGGTCGTGTTGACCTGACATTGTCTGGTCTAAATACATAACACAGTGACGTCATTCGCTTCAGACATGATTTTGTAACAACTTGATTCAGTGAGCAGGCATTTATCAAGAGGGCATTACTTCCAGCTGTTTTTCGAACACTTTTAAATCATTCGTAATTTCAGTGTGTTATAAATGTATACTTACCACCTAAATTGATAAATAAAAAGGTCATTATGCAATGAGCTGACTGTGAGAATAAAGGTAAGGATCAATTACTTACTTCGATAACCGGAGACTTCGGTAATTACAATGATTCATTATGTAAACGGAACATTACCGAGTTGGTGTATTGTAAAACCTACCGGCCTACAATATCCTTAGGTAAATCGAATGTTGAACTGCTGGAGTTGAAATATTACAGCTGCCTTATAGTTGAGTTTGATTCCATAATATTGATTTATAATATGATTTTTCCTTCAATCTAGCATTTGTGTTTATAAAATAAAGTTAAACATGTGGTTGTCTTGTCACGCTAGAGGTCAAAATAGGTAATGAACAGATAGATACGCAGTATAGCAGGACTTAACGACAGTGTTATTGTAAAAATAGTACCTAAGTAACACTTAGATTATGTGGGCACATTTCTATATGCTTTCCATCATTCGTCCAACACTCATTCTTTCTAAATGAGTGATGGACGGTTGATGAAGAAAATAAACAAAGCGGAAGTGAGTGGTAGCAGAAGCCAAGAAAGATCAACGCTGATTTATGAAGATCAAATAATCAGTGTTAGCTGACGGATATGCCAAAAGTACTCACATAATTTGTCGACAATATGTGAGAAGAAGATTTGATTGTGAGGATCGCGACATCTGACACTCCATCTTCTCTGATTGTCACATTAGGGATAAGCGTGAGGATATGCATTCGTATATGTATATATGTAATGTATTTGACCAATAGTAATAAATGTAACTTTTTTTTAAATCTATAATATTTCAATGACCTTAATAAAATAAAATTATTGTGATGACTCGACTTTATAACTATAAAATTCCTTCAAAAATTCTCGTCATTATAAAAATTACCTAAAAATTTCCTCATAACACACGTAGGCATTTCATACTCATAAAGGACAGATGTATCCACATTGTTACTTAACATACATTCCGTTACATACTGACATTCGACTGACATTAAATGTACAATTGAATCGCAAGTCAGCCAAAATGACAGTCTCAGGTTGTCGTGAACTTGTCACACAAACAATGTGACAGGTCAAAACTTTCTCAGAACATCGTAAAATGACACACAAAATATAAAATAATATAATTGCAGTCACTAGCTAAGTACTAAATTACTTGTTTTATTTGGTGAGGTTATTCGTAACCGTGTTGTTGTTACCTTGCCAATAAAGCAACATTACTTTTTTCTTGGATTTCTTGGATTGTAGATAGTAATAAACATTTTTAAGAAGCTTCCTTTTTGTTCAAAATAATTTTATTAAATGTTATAGTTATTAGCGACAGTCTCGAGACGAACAAACAAGCTTTTGTCTAATTACAAAACAAAAGGAAGACTTTATGCGATAACTGTCGTAATTGTTTGTATTTCTGCTCAATATTGTGTGATGTTAGCAATATTCGTAATTGCGAGGGTGTCATGTCAATAAAGAAGAAGGAGATATATTTTGTAATGCTGAGATATTTATGTATTATTTAAAAGTAATAGTAAGTGCCGTAAGCATCGTCGAAATGTTAATTGTATATAGTAATGCTGTCTGCCCGTAAGTAACACACAATATTTGAAAATTTGCGTTAAACTTATATACCCGTGTTCACTCTTTCTTCCTGTTTTCTAACACATAATTATCCGGACGTGTTTTACTCTTAACTACGTACAAAACGGACATTTTATGACTTAGTTGACAGTTACTTTAGATATATGGCAGCGTGTATGTTTATCTAATAAGTAAGGATGATAGCAATTTATATAAGCAGCAATAATCTTCCTTTTGATAGGCATATTTTATATTTATTTATTATAAAAGCATGGAAGTAATAGGAAGTACTACATTCGTGCTGGCGTTTCATATTCGAGAGTCAGACAAGTAGAAAGATATGTACCTATGTAATAAAAAGACAAGATAAAAAAAATGGAAAAGTATTTGTAAATGTCAGATATGAAATTAATAAAAAACTATCATCGCTTTAGAAAGCTAACAACGAGAAACACTGGAGAGAAATGAAAAAGAAATATTGTGAACGAACATAAGTGAAATGATGTTATCAGGAGCATAATCTCTTCGTATGATTATTATCCAAATGTACTATAATATACACGGTATATTGAAAAAACTTTAGCATATCTACTTTCAGCGAAAGTTGGGAGGTGCTTGCTCCAGATAATAAAATGTACCTGTCTATCGAAGAGTGAAACCAGTCAACAAAACGCGTTCAGAAACTAAACTAGAATAGATGTGCAAATCACGTCTACTCGATGTTCATGGACGTGATATTAGACACGTGGTTGGCGTAAATGAAATATAAAATAAAGCTATTTCGGCATTTCTGATTGAAATCATGCAAATGTATTCAGAGACAAAGATAAAATAAAGCATATATTATCTTAGTTTTTATAAACTCGTTCACCAATCAAGTTTTTTTTAACTGTTATTACTTCGTGTTTTCTGCAACTGCATACCTAATGCAGACATTGCAACATTTATGTTTTCAGTTTTAAACTTCGCAGATATTGAAGTAAAATGTATTAGTATGAAGTAAATTAATGAAAGAATACTCTTTATGTATTTTTTAAGTGTCAAGACACTTTTATACTGAAAAAGAAAAATGTGTGCCAGCAGGTCGTCTTGTGCAGGTCGTAATATACGACCCGAGGGGTTATTAACTAAAAATTTGCAGACAGCGACAGCCACGCGATCAACGTGTCAATTGACAATTGACACTGACAGTGACAATTGTATTAAAAATTGATATCATATGTGTATGACAATTGCGTGTCTATTGCGCTATGACCGTAAAGAGCATTTTTCGCGGTAGATACGGCTCCGCTATATGAATTACATTATGCAAATTCTCGTTTTGACAGCAGATATCGCGCGATATTTGGCTGTCGCATGTTGACTGCAAGTTAGCTAATAAGCGTGCCGGTAGTATAGATAGTGGGTTAACCATAGAGTTTCATTAGCAGCTACCCACTCGCTGAACAAACTGTGAAAAAATGTTCCAAGTACAATAAAAAATATGTAAGTTAAACTTAAGTAGTGGGAACAGAATGGAGATAAATTCCGTCTCTGTCACTCCTAAAATTAAGCAATGACATTGCGAGGTCGTGACATCTGAGCTATGTAATGTTATCGCCCTCTAATTTATCTCCACTTTTTTCCCACTATACTGAAGTTTAAACCCCAGTAACTTATTTTTTGCTAATGAACTTCAAGTGGTTTTTTTACAATTGTTTCAAAATTTTTAATTGTTATAATACAATGTATGAAATAAGTTTATCAATTTTAAGAGCAATCATCTACCTTATTATAATATACCTTTCTGCCTTGACATAATTAAAAATGACGTCAAGATACAATTTTGTTACACACATGCTTTTCCCCCTAAGTGAGAAATGGCATTAACTTATATATGCATATTAATTGACTTAATTTCTGGCAACTTTTCCTTTACATAATATTCGCTGCGACGTTCGATCGCATCCACATATATAACTCATATCATCCACATATATAAGTCCACATATATGTATAAGTCATAACTCATAATGTCTATGAATATTGTCTACATATATTTTATAGGAATTTATCGAACCATAAATGTGAAAATAAAATATATTCACTACACTTCATTAGAAATAAAATACGTCTTGTTAATGTGAAACGTTTACGGAATACCTATGTGAATAATAATTTCAACCACTACCTCGTTAATTTTATGTTTTTGACCAAAATTGAGCAATAAAGTAGTACAAAGTGCACGTCTAACCAATTACCTACAAGAAAACGAAAATGTTATTAGTTAATAAAAAACCAATTTTAGATAATTTGACACGGATTACAAGAAACTATATAGAGAACATCTCAGTTTCTCAAATGCTAAAGATGCAGATTACAATCACCTCAATCAGTGACAAAAAGTGTAAACAAACCAGAAAATCTGTCTCCGTACCTTACTCCATCCGAAAACTATTACATATTAACTAGAAATTTACGTAATTTTTATTTATTAAATAGATATAACCTTTTCTTACAGTATCCATTTCATTACGTTTGCAAAATTGTATAGTAATTTCATGTTAATGTTGTCTTTATTTTTATTAAAACGCATTGCTGTACTTCTATATAAGTTTCGTTGCTTCTATTTTACACTGGCAATTTGTATTACACCATAATGCGTAACTATGATTTATTCCTCCGAAACAATATAAGGCATTTGATGGTATTGTATCAAAACTAGTTTATCGTACGCATCACGACCACTATTCATTAATCAAACTCGGTTGGAATTCGCTGCCGAATTATATCGTTTTATTTTTCTAACAGTTGCCAATTAGGTTTTTCGTAACATCAAACAGTTGAGTTGCATCAACTTGAGGCTAACGAGCGTTAGACTAATCGGTTGCAACCGGCAACACAATCTTTTCTTTATAATGCTGGATAGCAATTAATATTACTTAACTCGAAATAATGAACGTTTCACGCTTCAGTTGCCACACGTTGCCGCTAAGCTGAGACTGAATTGAGCTTTTTATCTTATCGTGTTACAGACTCTGTATCATTCTTACTGACATTAAATTAATTAGCTATTAGCAGACACGCGTGTGTTACATTAATTGTGACATAAATTACATTAACACTAATCTAGCAAACGACTGGTTAATGATTGCCAAAAAAATAAAACAAAAACACATGACAAGATATTCAAAACTAACGTCGAAAAGCAGTAGTTCGATATTTAATTAATGCAATTATGACGCTCATGGACATATTTAGAGGAGCGCAAAAAAAAGGTTGAATAATATTTCTACTATGTTCTCATTATGCACTGGTCACCTACTAGTATAATTATGTAATTTGAAAAAGTAAGATTCTAATCGTCTTTCATTTCCGAATTCCATTTGTTTTTTCGACTACACCTCAGTTTTATTTTTTCGTATTGTAAAAATATTTTCTCATTTGTTGATTTGTGTTACGAACACATCATTTGAAAGATCTAAAAGATAATGCCGGATCTCAGCGTAGCTCAATACTCCAGAGCTGTTAGTTTAGTTAAAAATTGTTACACTTATCAAACAAACAGGGCCCAAACATTATAAGTTTCCAAGTCTGTAATTTTTCGCAATGCTAAACGTTATTAGTAGACTGTAGAGCATAAACGACGCAAAGATCGAGGCCACAAAAGTGTAAGGGACGTCAAATTTATTGTAAGCAATGTGCTAAGAAACCGCACTTCGACTTCTGTGGTCGGAACTAGGTTCCAGGATGTTCAATAAGTGATAGATAGCACCAAAACCATAATAAAGAGACTTAATGCGGCTGGAACAGGAACGTACTTGTCTGTCAAAGGCGATACTTACCACAAGTCGTTTAATAAAAGCTCGGTCCAACCTTTCGCTCCCACACTGAAAGTGGGATGATAATGGTTGGAGAAAAGTACTGCTCAATGACGAATTCTGGTTTTATCTTAAACCAGGCGATGAAGAACAAAATTATGGGGACGACCAAGACAAAGATGCGCTCAATGGAATTGTTGGAAGCGCTATTGTTGGAAGAGAATCTCATGATCGAGGATCAGTAACGATATGTTGCATAGGAATACAAGTTGTAGAAAACAGCTCACTGACTGCGGCACGGTACATAATAGACATTTTAAAACAGATTGTTATGCCTTTGCCCCCTTATGGAGATGATTATATTTTAATGCATGATAATTCTCGACCCCACACTATTGCGATAGTTTCGAATTATCATAGGGAGTTTGAAATCGACATTTCAAATTGTCTAGCACGCTCACCAAACTTAAACTCGATAAAACATGTTAGGAATAAACTGGGAAGATAACTGAAACAAAGGAATCTAGCTATTGCTAACTTAAGTAACAATTTCACTGAGATAAAAACAGACGAAATCTTAGATCGAAACGAATATTATGAAAAAGTTGTGAATCCTATAATAGCTTAATAAATTTAGACATTGTTACAAATTGGGTGTTTGTGAAATCGTTGAAAATGTGTGGTGTCATGCACTGTACAATATTTTTATAAGCCGCGATATTATAGTGCTAATGTAAAACTATGTCATACTTGTATAATTGTAATTATATGGAATTGCAAGATGCATTTTTCCGAATCATGTTGTTTCATTGCTAACATAGGCTGATGCCGTAACAATACCACGATGCATTAAAACTATCGCGACGATCTCGCACGACACTCATACCACTCACGATAACACGATCGTTTTAGATAACGAACTTAAAACGAGTCAAGCCTTGGTGAAACTTGGAAAATTGTGCAATGTTTAACGGTCACTTTGCAGTTTACTACAGGTTTACGAAGCATTTTAACCAAAAAAATGAAGTTACAACGTCAGAGAAAGCGAAAGTCAATGAATTGCAATCTTTTTTTACTTCTTGAATCATCCTTACTCTTTACAATATACATCCACATTGAAATATAAATTTCATTGTTATAAAGGCAAAACAGTACCTGATATTAGTAAAAAAGGTTTTTATTTTCGAAAGATTTTTTTTACGTGAAAATTTAAATATGCACACACAAAGCACTACTTGCATATTTTGAAAAAGTAAAGATGTTGTTGATAAGCATAAAAAACACTTTATTTTTAAACATTTAAAATCGGACAACATACGTATCTGTACAGAAAATTGTAGAGACATAGTTTTCTTAACAGAATCCCATAAGAGGGTAGCCAGAGACATACCAAATTTACAAAAAAAATTATTTATGTAATCTCGAGGAAGTCCACTTCCGACTATATTATTCAAGGGATTATTGCCGATAGTCCATTGCCGAATGGGAACCCAAAAGACGTCATCGCTACTTGTCACCAAGTGTGTTTATGCGTCAGGGATCTTCTGAAGCAAAGATACAATAACTAATAAGTTTTACCTTGACCTAAGAACTTCTTACAATTTTAAAAAACTATTTCTCATGCAACTAGTGTTAACACAAGCGGTCATAAATAGGTATTATATTTCATCATTTCACGAAATTGAGTAGTACAGTTGTAGGTAGCCTGGCCTCCGTCTTCAACCTTCAATACCCGACGAATTATAATCGCTTTGTTATTTCATATCATAATACATGTCGTGTGAACCATGTCGTAACAAGTGTTATTGTGTTCATGTCAAGATGTAGTTGATATACTTTGTTTACTCACAAATGCTTTTCTGCTATTATAGAAACAAATAGATTCAAAATCAAACCACAGAGCAAATCTATATACGTACATATTACGCTGTATCGCTCCATCCTCTCTGACTACACCGTTAGGGTAGTCAGAGAGGACGCGCCAAGTATCGCGGTCCTTATTTTCGTCTCTTCAATCCTCATGAATCTTTTTATACACTTTCGTCTATATTTGCTAATGTTTTTGACATTTCTGTCAGCTAACACTGGCTATTTTATCTTCATATGTGAGCCTTGCTCTTCTTTGGCTTCCGCTGCCACTCACTTTTGCTCTGTAGATTTTCTTCGTCAGTCTTTGATCACTCATTCATACAAATGTATATACGTATCTTATTAGTATTTAACAATTAGAAAGAATCTACAGAAACCTATTCATTTGTGAAAATGCATGGTCACCAAATATATGTATGAACCTGTTGGCGCAATTGTTAATACATATATTTTCCAAGTTGAGGATCCCGAGCTCAATCACGGCCAGATCCACTTAGAGATCAAACTTGTCTAATCCACTTAGAGAACAACTTGTGTTACTTAGTGGCTGTCTGTTGTGTGATATGCGTAGTATTGCGTCTAATGATAAAGTCTGTGGAGACATATCATTGCCATCATTACCATTGATTTGCTGGGATGATTTAAAAAAAAATTATTAATAAAGTATTATACTATACGTTTAAATACATTTCCTAATTCAAGAAATATTATCTCTGTATAATTATGTACATATTATGTATGCATATTTTGTGTAAAATTGTATCAGTCAATTTACATGAATTTATCAACGCCAGTTTCTTACGAAAGCTTGCCCGGCTGTCGCCATCTAAGCTTGCTGCGCCTACGCTGATTTTGAAATTAGTTTCAGACTTTTAACCAATTTTATTTCTCTTCTAATATAATAATGACTTTATTTTCTATTCTATTTATGTAATAATATGCGATAATGAAATACATCCTTGCAATTTCCGCTTCTATTTTTTACATACAAACATATCTTCGTGCTGTATCCCTAACGAGGTAATCAGAGACGACGGAGCGCCACGCGTCGCGATCCGTACAAACTTCTTTCGCTTGCTCAAACTCATCATTCTCCTCACGCATTTTTGCCTAGATATGCGAGTGCCTTTGACATTTCCATCTGCTAGCACTCTGGCTATTTGATCTTCAAAAGTCAGCTATGATCTTCCTTGGCTTCTTTTACGACTCGCTTTCGCTCTGTAGATCTTCTTCGTCAGTCTTTCAACACCCTTTCTTTCAATGTGCCCGAAGCATCTAAGCAGTCCTTTCTTCATTTTTACAATAACACTGTCGTGCAATCCTGTCATACTGCGTATCTCTTCATTGCTTATTTTGTCCGCAAGGGTGATACCGCGCATATTTCTAAGATGTCGCGTTTCTACTGCATTTATCTTATTCCATTTTTTCATTACCCTATTTAAATTATAAGGCCGAAACATGACCGAAACAACAAAAACTACCAAACAACCTCAAATTTTACATACAGGGTGGTCATACCTCTGCTTAAAATATAAACTACATTTACTAATGTCATGTAAGCAATGCCACGTTTAGAATGTATTTTATTTTTAAAGCCTTAATTCTACCATGAAAACGCACTGTTAAATAAAATCAAGTGTTAATTGCACCGTTCCATGTTACGATATATCACAAGCAAGTTGTTCTGTCCTAGCAATTGAAGACATAATGATGACTCTGTCAACACTACCTAGCAAGCGTGTAAACAGAGCTGATGACGTCATTTAGCGTGACGGTGACCGTGCTCCGCTTGCCACACCAGCGGAAAAGGGTGAAGACAAGCCTGTCTTGATACAATGCTGCTTATAATCTAATAATAGCCTAAAGTATCCGTAATTCAATGAAACACAACGCTGAACTTCTTTCTTTTTCGGGTACCCTTCTAAGTAAAAAGGACTGTTGATATTCTTACTAAAAAAGAAATGATCCAGACCATATGTGTAGGTACAGAGTTTTGCAGCGCTTTTCCACGTCTAGATTTCAATGATGTATTATCGCAAATACCATACCAAATAATAATATCACGAGTTCACGACTATATATAAAAATATCTTATATTTTTATTTTGTTAAAATTTAAATTATCGTCACTTACAGGTTCCGTCGTTTAGATCTTTTCATTTATATTTTTTAACTTCTCTTATCAGCAATACTATTTTACATATTATGAAATCACAATACACAATACTTTACTTCTGAGTAATCATGTTGTCACAAATATCTTTATTTCCTTGTTCCCTACTTATTAACTAATAATAATTATTAATAATTTTATTTATATCCACTTATTGCTCTTGTATAAGTGATGAATTAAAATTTATTATTATAATGTACTAATATATATACATAACATATTTATTTGTTATTAAAATCTACAATACACATCCTACAGTGTACTAAATATTTAGAAATTTTAAATAAAATGAAAAAAAATTTACTCACAAAAATTTATTTTGTTGCCTTCAAAGTAGGCATCATTGATGCTTACGATACGACTACAATTACGCCAGCGCTTCACCTAGTCGATTATATATTTTTCATAGACTAATTGAGGTATTCGAGTCCTTAAGCGAATAATCTTTTATGTATATTATTATTTGGCTTCGATCGACACAAAATGTTTTCTTGAAGTGATATGATATGAATTTTACCTTCGGAATCGGAAAAAAGTCAGACAGGGCCCATATCAGGTGAGTATGATGCTTGATTGATGACATTTCTTTAGTTTCTCGCCAAAGACTCTTGCACAATAATGGCTTCATATCATGATCCACTACCCTGGTATAAAATTCATGACTAGTCATTCCACAAAGATGGCGTTTTCAGCGGATACTCTTGCACAATCACCTCATTACGCGTACACACATTCGTTATTCACCGTTGGTCTCGTTGAAAGGAATTCACCGGGGTAATTGAAGAAAATTGTCAGCATAACCTTGATTTTTAAGTGACTTCGTCGTGGTTTTTTTAGGTTTCGGCTCGTTTTCTAAGCGTTCCATGCTGTGTTTTTGGACAAAATTGAACTTTTCGGAACTAGTCGTGCGGCGACGCGTTTCATGTCATACATATCAATAGTATTGTTATGAACATACTTAACATGCGATGATTTATGAGCACCCGCTTCTTGATTCTGTCGATGTGTTCGTTGTTCGTTTAGCCGTCGAAAGTTGACCAGAAGAGAGACAAGTCAACTACCACTTCTCAGCCTTCTTTGAATACTTTACATTCATATGCATACACGATTCGCCGCAGGTCTTCTGCAGTATTTTCGGCAATAAAGGAGCAAACACTAAAATTTAATGGAAACAAGAAATTAAAGGGAAACTGATAGTTCATCTATTTTTTCATTCTAATATTGCGGAGCACTTAAAATTAACAAAAACCGATCTATACAGAATAACAGATCCCGCTTAAATATCGCACGGTAACTCTATAAGTACAGTGCTACCTACCACCTCACAGAGTAAAAGATATGGCGATGTCTACTTTTGAACTTTCGCGTTGCATTATAAAATATCTAAAGCGGGAAATTTAACGCGATTACCTTTTATTTTGGCTCGACGTTTCGACCGAGTTGCATCGGCCGTGGTCTCAAGCAAACTTCGCGTTAAATTTCCCGTTATAGATATTTTATATGGCGATATCTTTTACGCGCATCTTTTAATAATACATACAATAATACATATTTTTACAGAGTAGTCTGCATTGGATGTATGATGATTTATACATTTATTTAATGAAATGTTGTCTATTAGAATATTATATACGATAAAATGCATAGCCCTAGGATAAAATCATATCTTGTTTGATACCAAAGTTTATGTGATTGATTGAATCGTAATGAATTCCTTTCAAACAGTACTCGCGAAAGATATTACACCCTTTCCGTTCAATTTCGCGTTATGATTTATAGATCTGGCGGGTTATTCATAAACGTCGGAAACTCAACTTTCCGTATCCGACAGAAAACTTTTCGATGATTTTATCTATACGCGACTCACAAATCTGAAATCGTATTACATTTACATTATATATATATCATATTATATATAGTCGTATTCACAAATCCAAGCAATCGGATTGAATTTATGCTTTCCGACGATCGGCCATTCCGTCACGGAATGTTTCCGACGTTTGTGAATAACCACCCTGAACAATTTGCGGAAACAATTTGCTTCATACTGGACCTTGCACTCTTTGGTTTGAAATGACAATCGGATAGTTTTATTAAAGTCGGTGACTATTTAAAAACTATAAGCCGATTAACTCAGTGGGTTCAGAAAAAATTGCGAAGTTTTGAACTATCATTGACCATGACCACATCATGACCACCTCCGTGGCGCAACGGCTTAACGCGTCGGAAAGTAAACGGGGGTTGCGGATTCGATTCCCGCCCCGAGTCTGGGTGTTTATGTATAATATATATTTATTCACAAACGAAAAGTATATAAGTAGTATATCAGTTGTCTAGTACACATAACACACGCGCTGTGCTGCTTACTTTGGGACTAGATGGCGCTGCGTGAAATGTCTGTTTCTTATTATTCTTATCATTTTGCCATAAAGTTAGTTTCTTCAAATACAGTAAATACTTAGAAGAAATATTTAAAAAAACGTATTTTTTACCTCTTTACATTCTTAATTTTTAGTTATAAATATAAACAAACATGAAAATAGTTAAACTGAATTATAATATGCATATATATTATTATGTTAAGAATCGTGTTTGATCATTATTTTTAAGTTATTATTACTTCAAATTTTTTTGCGAGTGTTCATAACTGTTAATAAATATTTTGATATTCAATCACTTTGACTGAACGCGTTCCTAAATAAATCGTAAAAAGCTGGAGGCTTTTGCGATACTTCAATTACATATTTGCACAAAACTTACAATAAAGATATTGGATACTTATTATGTCGTTAAATCAAGACAGCCGTTCATTACTTTGTTACCCTATCTATTCATTAATTTCTATCCATAGCTGACTGTAGAGTACGTGTAAATGTTGGGACTAAATTAATACGAAATATCCATTTCGTGAATGGATTGTACATAAACCATAATTATTAAGAGTTAGATCAAGTTCGATGCAGATATTAAAGATTCTTGATGAGAAGTCTTAAGTTGTCAAAGTGTCAGTCAAAATTTTATGTATCTATGAATTGTACATAAATTCCTATTAGATAAGAATTACTGGTATAATCTAGACCGAAATTAAATAATTATTCATTATTCATTAGTTATTAAATTAACTAATAACTCGTATAAGTATGAGTACACAAGATCTAGTTGTTTACTTCTGTTGTAAGATTTTTTAATTATCCATGAACATCTAATGACCTCCTTTTGTTTGACGATACCTTTTAATTGCTATTGGAATAGTGCTATTATAGAACTGTTGAATTGTTGAATATATCTTTATTCTCTATTCTACAGTGTTATTGTAAAAATGAAGAAAGGAATGCTTAGATGGTTCGGGCACATGGAAAGAATGAGTGATGAAAGACTGACGAAGAAAATATACAGAGCGAAAGTGAGTGGTAAAAGAAGCCAAGGAAGACCAAGGCTGACTTATGAAGATCAAATAGCCAGAGTGTTAGCAGACGGAAATGTCAAAAGCACTCGCATACCTAGGCGAAAATGTGTGAGGAGAATGATGAGATTTGAGGAAGCGAAAGAGGTGTGTAAGGACCGCGACTCCTGGCGCTCCGTCCTCTCTGACTACCCCGTTGGGGATACAGCGTGAAGTTATGTTTATCTTTATTCTCACCTTTTTTTCTATATAATTGCAAGCAAGTACATAACTCCGCGAAAGCTCTTACAACACTTACAAATAATTTTATTTTTGGCATAAACCTAAATATAATATTTTAAGCTATAAATAAGTGATCTAAGTATCATACATTGATTTGCTACTTTTAGTAAACAAGTTCCAAAACAAGGATACAAGCGTGTTAATTACGAAAACGCAGTCGTATTAAAAACCCTTACTCTATAAACCTATATTAGGAATATGTTTAGTTCAACTGTACGTCGATAAGAAAGAAACTACTACAAAAATATAAAATTTTAAATAGGATGACCGTGAGTTGCAAAAGCGTAAGTAATGGTCACCATGTCAAGGCTCATTGAAGCTAACAATCAGAAAGAAGAACGATCAATTATGAATGAGATTGCTATTGTCCTAATAAGAGATCGTGAAATTTGCGATTCGAATATCAGTAGTACTAACCGTTGTTTTAGAAAAGAAGAATAATTTAATTAAACTTAATTATTCATGCAAACGCGAAAATGCGTGAGGAGAATGATGAGATTTGATGAAGCGAAAAAGGTATGTAAGGACCGCGACTCCTGGCGCTCCGTCCTCTCTGGCTACCCTGTTAGGGATACAGCGTGAAGATATGTATGTATGTAATTATTCATAAATTAGGAATCAGAAAGATTTTTCCTTACTTTTCACTTTTTCAAGATCATTACGTGTGGGATATTAAAAAAATTCCCACACGCAATTAACATAATACTAATTATATCTTATATTTTGTACTTTTAAACATCGTTCGTAAATATTAATTTTACTGGTTTTTAAAACTATTATCATGCAATTTCAACACTCACTGTTTATTGGCAAAGACTACACATTCCTTTATTTATTTCTTAAAATATATTTTTATAATCGTGCGAGCTGCACGACATACTAGCAACTGACATACTCGTATATTATAAAACACTGAAAAGTACAGAATAACTATCCTTTACCAATCAAAACTCAAGTACAAAAATAACTTTATAAATAGGATGCAAATACCTATATAGTTAAAGACAGTTATTGAAGTCGATGCCAAGCCTACCAAACGGACGGACTTTCTGTTGTTGTACATTGATTTGGCACCGACTTCAATAACTGTCAAATTTAATTATATAGATATGTGTGCGGTATTTATAAAATTATTTTTGTACACGAGTTTTGATTAGTAAAGGGTAGTTATTTTCTACTTTTTAGTGCTTTTTTTAATTCGTTTATTTTTTTCATAAAATTTTTTATTTCTCCCTTATGAGTGACCTTGGCCTAAATTATCTAGGGTAGGTCTATAATTAACTTTTTTTCTAATTTTGGAGCACAAGGAACTTATCAATATCAATATAAATAAAAATTACAAGCAGCTTCATTTAGTGTTTTTTATTATATCTTCGATGTCCAAGCTTCAATCTCAGTGAAATAGAAATGGGACCTCCTTGGAACAACAAAAGAATTTTCCAAATCGGTTTATAAATGAAGGAGTTCTAAGGTAACAAACACAATAGAAAAAATACAACCGAATTAAGTACCTCCTCCTTTTATAAAGTCGGTAAAAAAACTATTAAGCGTATAAGGATTGGTACAGAAAGGACCATATTTCTTTTATCGACAGTGATGATATTGATTAGAAATTTTATTCTTTACTAAAAACGATTGGTTAAACTTAGTGTTTCGTAATATCTAAATCATGACACGCACTATTTCTTGCAATAAAAATATGCATGTTCATAACATATCTAATCTACTGGGTAATTGTCTTTACTGAAAGTCAGTAGACAAAGGTGCCCCATCTAAACACGAATGTGCACCAAATTAAGGTTGAGGACGGCGATCGACTTGCGAAACACTGTGATTTTTAGCCACAAAAAGACGTTGACCTTAAGTAGCATGCTAGTTTGGACAATAATTATTGTAATTCTTCGCGATTTTACGCACACCTTGGAACTATAGAAACCTACTTTAAAATTTTTAATTAGTTGCCCTTGTATTTACGCACAATTTAATATTATGTTACTGATCATAAAAGTTCCTCACAAATTAGTATAACTTTATTATGTACGCATTTAATAATCTGTCAAGACTCCTATTCGCTTCAGACATGCTATCGTAATTTTCTCAATCATAGAGCTTTGAAAAAATCCGACAGAGTTGGAAAACAGAGTTGGAGAGTAAATGTGCACCTTTTAAGCCTGTCATTTGTAGATTTATTGCTATGTTTTTATCTCTTTGTCCTCTGTTTTTTGTCTCTTTTTTCCATCTAGATACACATCTAGATAGGTTGTTGTACCTTGACCTCCCATACTCTACCTCAATATCTGTATATTCTCGATACAAGAAACTAATGTATAGTCCTTCCGTACTAGTTGTGATTATCTACAACAACAATCCCTCTCGGGCAATTGTAATTAAACGGGTTTTTACAATTATAATTAACGCAATCAGTAGGTCCAATATAATTATACCTACTCGTATAGTAATAGAATATAAAAATAAGAAGAAGTATGAAATTTAAAAAAGATTGAATGCGAGTGTAAAACAAAATTAAACATATGTATGTATTATTTGTTGTAATTTTCTATTGCCATTAATCAACTACCTAAAAAGAATATGTATGTTCTGTTTGCCTGTAATTTTATGCGTCACTAGCGGGCCGAAAAAAAATCCTAGGACCCCATCGCAGCGCCACGTACGAAGTCCAAATGTGAATCTCAACCATCCAGGAACCCACTCATCACGTGCTAAAAATTTCATCAACATCGGTCCGGTCAGAGTTCAGTGACATATACACATACAAACGAATTTTATTTATATAAAGGTAATGTCAAAAACATATTGTCATTAATGACGTCAGACTTTCATCAGAAAACAAAATAATTAATTTCAGAGTTCGTAGACAATATTATAAACCGTTCAGAATTTTTAAATATCCAAATACCATAAGTCCACTAAAATTTCATTCTTACCGAAAATAAACTGAAAATAATAATTAAAGTATTCATTCACTGGAAACTTTTTATTTTGTATTACGACTGACACGCTTATGTACGTCATAACTTTAAAATTTGCTAAGCGCTACGTCCTAATTACTTTTAGAACCATTTAATATGCGTGCAGAAGAATAGTGATTATGCAAGAACGAACACCCCTTTATAACATGTTTCCTAAGACCGTTGCCGTTATTAAAATAATATATGACCATGCTAACATCGTTCGACGTTAGATAAATCCCAATTATATTAATTATACCACTCTTCTCGAATTTTATTAAAAAATAAAATCAGGAGCCGTTTCAAAAACTTATGCATACATACATACTTCACGCTACTTCGCCTCCTGAAGTTTCAAGTTATACTTATGTAATTATTTTTGTAATGTTTCGAATTTATAAAAATTTTTAAAATATTCTTTCTATAAAAGTGTCATCAGGACGTGATTTTATTATGCCTTAATGCTGTATCTACCTTGAACGAGAAGTGGCGTGATGTTATGTATACAAGTGTCTAAGCAGTTATGGGCCTTCTTCATTATCATTATGGGCTTCTCTCAAAGCGTGCCACCGAGTCCAAACCTGGAATTCACGCATTCTGTTCATTCTAACTGCTTTACGCAGGTCATCACACTACCTAACAGAGAGTTGCGATATTGAATCTACTCCAGAACTCACTTGCATCAACAATTTTCGGTTCTGTATCAGAAGTGACCAGACCATTGCCACTGCAACTTACTGACTTTTAAAGATATGTTTACCACCTTGAATTGTAAAATCTAGGCAGTTCTTATATAAAAATATTTATTAAAGTAATTCTACACAACATATAACGTTATATTATATATTTTTAACAGATTAGTTAACACTATCTATTAAACGCACGCATAGAACCCAGTAATATAAAGTTGCCCAATTTTCCCTGCATTACTGTTCTCAAGAATGCTTCAATGCAGTCGAGCCATGGGGCAACACGCGATGATTACACGGGAATTACACACACTAACACGCAATTACAAACTCATTACACATGTCGCTATGTTGTACTGTACGTCTAAATAAAGCAGTAACAAAAATTGGTTATGTTTGTGACAGTATAATAGAAGTTGCGATAATTTATAATATACAATAAAAAAATTGGCCTTTTCTGTTTTATTATAGTTTTGATATTGATACAGTTACCTAATAATATTCAGATTTCGTCGAGTTATTGTCTCAGAAACAAATCAAACGTTACAAACGAAAAAAAAATCTAATCAGCCTTGTTACTTATTGTACGTCCGACATATTCATTCAGAAAAGGTTTCTATTCACCTCATTATACCCTTCTTTAGTCTCTGAGAATTATATTAATATTACATTTGTTTCGTATTTTCCAGGTAATCTCAATTACGTAAACTGCAAGCGATTCCGTTCGGGTTGGGTAAGATGTGCATATCAACTATACTCATTTCAATCACAACTATAAAATCTATTATAAATTCTGAACCTCGACACGGTCTATTTAATTACAACCTTAATTAATAATGCCTTTTAAGGCTCACTAAAACGAAAATAGCGGCGAAGTCTTAATATTCCTTCGCCTCTTTCAAGTTTAATTACGAAAGCTCGTGAGAAAGATATTTATATGGAGACTGTAAAGAGCTCCTTACATTCCATATTCATAAGTCTAATTAATGAAGCAAATTGAAAAAGATAATGATATATATCACGAACGGATGTAACTATCTGTAGTACTTATTGCACATAATAATAGACACATACATATATGTCAATTATATACTGTATAATATACACACATAATGTGTATAACACCTTTATTTACGCCACTTCTTAACCGAGTGAGAGCTTCCGTTGATACATAAGTTATCAGCGTCTACATTCCGAACCGAAAGTCCAAAATTCAATACAGTTAAACTTTTGTACTAGGTATTTTTATATTTTGTATATTGTAATCCAGTTTGTGGGACAGCCACTATGATAGCCTGGTGTTTATTTTTATGCAAAATTCATGTGATTGCCCGTAAATATGTTAATTCTTTTTTTTTAATTTAATTACCCGTGTTAAAACATTTAGAAATTGCTCTATAAATATATGAAACGATAGTCGCACGATCAGCGACCGCAAAAATAACTTTGTTTTTTACAGTGACATTGAGAAAAACTGAAATACTGAAAATAGTAATAAAAACTGAAATACTGAAATAATATTATTTTTGCTGCCAATTAAAAGAATATTGTGCATCTCGACTACGGAACCCTTCAAAGTGCGTGGTCTGACATGCATATGGCCGGATTTTCCAAACGAACAAATATTTATTCGAAAAAAGATTTGTTAAGAAGTCGATACGGAAGTTCTAACAATATTACGTACTTACCTATACATATATGTGTCCAATAGGAAATCTCCTTTAAAAAAGTCGGTTAATCCTACAAACCTCTCGAAATTGAGTAATAATTGCTAATACAATAATTGAATTTTAAAGAATATTATTTCTCCAGGTTTGTTATTTTATTAATTCATTTATTTATTATTAATTTTATTACCTAAAAAATAAGTATAGGTTAATATACTGTGTTTTACTTGTGAGATGTATTTTGTTATATTTTTTTTGAAAAGTATATTATTTTTGCACCACAAAAAATGGCATTACATGAACTTTTTTAAGCAACACAATTAACGTTCTTTTATAACGAAATGGTAGGCAATTGGCTTATCTGGTGATAAAAGTGTTTAATCTAGTTTTGATTAGCATCACCGTTAAAGCACGGAACATGGAGTCTAGCTATACTACGTCTATGTACACAACTCATAAGCACATTCATTATTAATTATATTGCATAAATTGATAATAATAAAAATAAAAATAATAAATGCGCCAGGCAATACACACCAATTATCTGGTCTCAAACTAGGGCGATTCTAATGCTATGAGAACCAGACGACGATTTTACTAGGAGCGTCTCCCAGTACGCCCAGACCCAAGACAATCTAGAAAAGTTCTTTTTCTAAATTGACCCGACCAGAATCTGGAACTTTCCGCGCTTAAATGCTGGACTTAAACCACTGCGCCGCTGAGGTCGTCATATTCCAACATATTCAATGAAAGATTACACGATTCCTGTTTATTTTATGCTTACATAAAAAATTGTCTAATATAATTCGCCAATTGTCGATAAGCATAATAAAATAACACATAAGTATACGGATATCAAAACTACATATTATGTACCAGTATAAAAACCACGCTTCCGGAATATCTAAATACAAACAATCTTACTTTACACACGTAATTATAAAATTGGCAGCGTACAGAGCAAAATTCCTTAAAGTACATAAGTAATAATTTTAAGCCTCTATTACCCACTCAACATAAAAATTACCGGCCAATTCTGGACCACCTCGTTAGTATCAACTACAAAATAATCTAATGTTAACACGACCTTAAAATCGCTAATAACAGCAATCACAGTAACACGATTACGCTCGATATACTGTTCGTTAGTTACGTATAATACCGGCGTTTACATGTAATTTAGTGACCATTTGATACATTTTTACTAGAAACGATTTGTTTTACCTTGTGGATATAAATTTGTTTTCACAATGACTTTTTCACTTTTATTTATAATATATTATAATATAATATAATATAATCCACAAAACATAATTAATAATATTTGTAGTTAAGTTAAAACTCGATACTTAAGTGGACGATTAGTTTTAATATTCAATGCTTTTTAATATTCAGAATAATTTTAAACTTTTAAATGTATTTAGCACATAAAGATATATGTCTTGTTATATTACATAATCTTTTTTTATTCCGTACCTCATTTTTACTACACTACAAATGTTGATTAATATTATTAGTATATTTGCTAAGAAAATCCTTTTTAAGATTGTTAGGTACCTTTGCGTTGCGAATTATGGACCCTTGAATGAAGGCTTCCTTTGTAAATCTGAAACACGTCTGCCTCAATGATTAATTATATTGTCGGTTCTTTGACAAATATGACAAGTCTATCGCCACTTCTATTCTCTGAGGTATTAGCTATGTGGGCTTTCTCTTCTATGATCAGTCCTTATTCTATTTTGCTCTTCTGTGATCTATGACCTAGCAATTTGCGCAATGTCCACCGCCTATTCGGTCTTCCAACATTCCTTTTCCTATCTGGTCATCTGCATCGCGTGGTTTGTGTAGTCCATCTGGCATCGCTGCAACGCGTTATGTACCCTGCCTATCGCCACTTCTGTGGGTGTCTCATGAGTGTGTCTGTTATCTTAGTTATCTGTCTTATTTTTCCACCACTCACTATGTGTATTTTTCTAAACTTTAGTATACTCCTTTCCATAACTCTTTGGGTAATTCTGATCTTGTATTTAGAGTAAATAAATATATCAAATGTTAAATAATATTAAAACTATTCTTAACGACTATTCATCAAAAAATGTCTACTGCCATTTCGTCTTGTTTATTCTTGTTACTTTGGTTCTTTGCTGGACACGACTTCCTTTCTGCTATAATAATCATTCCTTATATGATTTTGTGTAATTATAATATTACTTATTGTATTATTTTCAAAACTTTTGAACGTAATGAAAATTAAAGTTTTATTACAGACGTAAACTGTGCAATAATTATTTAAACTTAAGATAACCAAAGTTCCGACATAGCTCAGACGTTAGAGAATAAAAGTGGCAGTAAACTTGTCACATTTGCCAAAGAATCGATAATATAATTAATCCTTGAGGCAGACGTTTTTTGAGCGAAGACCGCGTTGGAACAAATGTGATAAGTTACAATACGTTTACACCATCGACTCTGCCTGACCTTTTTTCCTGACCTTATCAGAACATTTTTCAGTACACAACATGTGTTAGAAGTGCACATCGACACATGTATGAAATTTTATTAGCAATGAGAAAATAGCTGCGATACACCAAAATGGCGTAATGAAGAAAACTGCACAAAGTAATTCTCATATAAACGAGAAAATTAACAAGCATACAAAACAAAACAGCGCAGTAGATTTCTAAACTGTTATGAGCATGTTCTGTTGTCTTCGAACACAAAATACTACGATTTACGACTATTACCTAAATAATTTAATGCAGCTTAGGTAACAAACAATAAAACCAGACTTTGTTGACTTCACGTACTTAAACGTTCTTACAGACTTACAGACCTATCCCTATCGCATATTATACAGCGATTTTACAGTTGGGATCAATTTCAGTATAATATAATAATAATAATAATATACTCAGACATTTCACACAGCGCCACCTAGTACCAAAGTAAGCAGCACAGCGCTTGTGTTATGGGTATTAGACAACTGATATACTACTTATATACTTTTCTTTTGTAAATAAATACATAATATACATAAACTCCCAGACTCGGGGCGGGAATCGAACCCGCAACCCCCGTTTACTTTCCGACGCGCTTAGCCGTTGCGCCACGGAGGTCGTCATAATAATTAATTTTGATTGATTAATGTAAATATCTATATATAATTATATCTATATATAATATAATTAAATGTAAATACCTATGATATTGCTCAATATATACAAAACTGTATAACCTTCTTTTAGTTTTACCTAATACATTTTGTAATGAGACGTTATCTCAACAACGCAATTACTTAAAAGTATCCGTAATTTTAAATTGATAAAAATGGTTATCCATTACGGTGTGTATAAAAGCCTGTTGAGATAAGCGTTGATATAACTGTCAAAATTATATCATATTCTCCATAAAAGCTGTTGGCCTGTCACTAACGAAACACTAACGCAATCGATGACTACCTTTTTAGACCCATAAAACTACATCGACAATGCGAGCACTGTTACAGTTAAGTACAGACAAAAGCTTTAGTTACGTAACGTTAAACGTCTGCTAAATCGTGCGTGTAGCAAAATACTACGATTGTACTCCTGCGATATAGTAACAGTATCTGGAAACTGACAATAAACATGACAATATCTGACACGCATCTCGCTTACGAGGCCAAAGCTCACTTCCAGTACGTTCTTACGCAATAACATTAACAGAGTTAGTGATGTGAATGAATTGGGCGAAGATCGATCGCGAGGGCAACAGATTTAGGTACTCGTCAAAAACAAAACCAATGCAGAAGTAATAATTATAATATAATAATATAACCAATTACATACCTATAACTTTCATGTAAAAACCGTTTTTAAATGAGCATAATATCTGCTGTTGATGATCGTTTTAATCAAAGACTAACCTCAGTAAAATATTATGTCAACATAAAGTTGAAGTAGATTAGATTTTTTTTTCATATTATGTAAAACTTTCAATTAGTCAAAACTACATTATATTTTCGATCATTATAATCATTATGTATTAAAAAATCCCTAAAATACAATTCACGATGTACGTTACTTACTTAGCAGCGAAGAACGTCACGTAATATGTATTACAAAAATCTATAATACAATGCCTTAGCACACTTTTCTGTACATAGTCTTCTTGAAAGTACGAGTATATAGGAGAGCCGACATATCCTTTTAGAAAAGTCTTTAAAATGTTAGCTATTCGCAAAAAATAGTAAATAAAATATTACATAATAAATATACAAGAATTACTGCGAACAAATTACATCACTATAAATAGACCAACACGGTAACAAGAAGCGGTTATAGTGAAAGTGATGAGATGATAGTAAAGCAGCCACCAGAAGCGCGTGCGCAGCATTAACTATAACGAATGTTAATTACGCTCTGTTACGTTTTATTCTGAATATTAATTGGATCAGTTAATGAGAATGTGCGAATGTTTATTTATTACTAAAAATTATATCGTTTTATGAAATAAACGTCTATTTGCATTGTTATCTAATATAATACAATATTTAAAAGTTGTAACTTCTTGTTGGTAGAAGATTGTAAGATACGTAATTGCATTGTAAATTTCTTACATAATTTCGAAACAGTGTTTATATTTTTAATTAGTAATTACTAACAGTGTACTTTGTAGATAACTTTTGAAATCATTATTAGTTAGCACATCAAATCTAATCGGTTATACTTTCTCTGTCCTCTCAATGAAATCAATTTCACGTATTAATTTATGTTAAATTAACTTTGCAATTAATTTATGTCCGGTTGATAAATATGTACAACAATTGGTAAGAATCAAATCAAAATTTTTTTAGTTCCACTTTCGCTTCTTTTTGAGCTCTGACATATTACAATACAACTAAAGATAAAAAACCAAAACAAGTTACATTTGGATTTTTACCGGTTATAAACCTGTACTAAAGCCACGATATATATTTCCGATAAAAATAAGCTTTAATTGTGTTTATTCAGCACCGTTCTATCAGCACGAAAATAACAAAAGATTCGGTGTGGTGATAAATTATAATAATGAAACTCCAAAACACATACTTCAAAATTATTGTTTACTACAGAGTATACAATAACTATCTATAATTACTTGGAAATTATGGTTGACTGCAGCGTAAATGAGAAATTTGAATTTTACGTTTTGAATTTTTTGTTGATAAGTTGGAGTTTGTTGTATTTGGGATATCGGTATAAACTGTTTTGTTTTTTTTTTTAATTTTTTATTTCGTACGCAATATTACATGTAGCTGCTAATTAATAAATTATTATTGTATTACAGTACGGCACAGATATTCAATATAAACAAAATAACATATGTAATATATTACATACCTAAATCATAAATGCTGTGATTTGAGGAAGCGAAAGAAGTATGTAAGGACCGCGACGCGTGGCGCTCCGTCCTCTCTGACTACCCCGTTAGAGATACGACGTAAAGATATATATGTATGTATAAATGCTGTGTGATTCGTATCCCAAAGAATCTAACAAATACTTGTAAATTCATGTCAATTCCAAAACTTATCCTAAGAAAAGTCATTAAATTACCAAATGGAAACTAATAAATTGTATTGAAAGTTAAAACTATTTAAATAGGTATTAAGATTGTGTTTACAATATAATAAATTGTAACATCCGATGCAATCATGCTTATCATCATCATAAAAATTAATAATAGCTACTAGGAAGTAGTCGATATTTTAAGTAAAAGTACAATAATACAATTTAAATGCTGCAGAGACCTGTTGTTATGCAAATTACTCCACTCAAATATCCACTTTCGATTTAGCACGTGATAAAGTCATTCACTTACATATTTCATTAGCTCACGCATTCAATACAAATACCTACATATTAAAGAGTAATAAGAATGAGATAGATACAAGTTTACTAAAATTTCATGCAATGTCAGCATATTTTTATCAAATGCGAACAAATAACTTGATAATTATTATTATACATACATACACACATATCGTCACGCTGTATCCCCAACGGGGTAGTCAGAGAGGACGAAGCGCCACGCGTCGCGGTTCTTACATACTTCTTTCGCTTCCTCAAATCTCGTCATTCTCCTCACACATTTTCGTCTAGGTATGCGAGAGCTTTTGACATTTCAATTTAACCCTCTGGCTATTGGATCTTCATAAGTCAGCCTTGGTCTTCCTTGGCTTCTTTTACCACTCACTTTCGCTATGTATATTTTCTTCGTCAGTATTATGTTATACTTATCGAGCAAATTACCTAATACCGTGTAAGTCTTTACAAACCACTGTAAACAGTACACATAATACTAGTAGTCGAAACACATGAACAAGTATCTTAACGCCTGTCATACTCGATCTGAAATGCAAGAGGAACGAATATCATTTTACGGATATATATAACAGTTGACTTTGTTTGAATATCAGCGTCCGTTAAAGTGACCACTTTCACTCTTTTCCGCTTGAATGCTTGCGATTGTCTAGTTCAAAAGTAAAATCCTAAACACATTATCTAGAGCGTCTGTTCATGCTCGTCTGAATTTAAAATTTTCGGTACTCGTAACATAATCAAAACATTACGTAAATCAGGAAAAAGTTTCCATAAATTTTTTTACCAAGTTTTCCTCAATTCAAAAATTCTTTTTAAAAATCTAGAAATATTTAAAACAGCTTTTTTTAAATTTCTCAATATTTTTGTATTATCGGCTAAATATTTATGATCTTTAATTTGTAAGTGCATACATTTTTCTCTACCTACTGATCTCAATAAACACGTTTATCACTTGTTCATACAACATCGATCATTCACAAAAATAAAACTAATGAAACCCAATGAAATCATGGCTCTGCAAGTACATTTATTGGCAACGAAAAGAGCATAAACGTCGCAATTATTCAAAGGAATTATTTAATTATATTACTAGATAATGTCAATCTTAATTTATTAAATACAATTTTCAATTATGACTTTTGATGGACGTTCACACCTTTAATCGAGCAGTGTCGATTGGTTTTGACAGCATGACTGTACAACTTAAAACACGTAGGTACTAATCGTGTGGGAATACAATCGACCGTAATGATCATAGCGTGATTGATTTATTGCATAAACTCGTCGGCAACTATTGTACAAGAAACAACAGGTGAGTTTAGTTTTGTAGGTTGATCTAAGGTTGATATGACCTCCGTTATAATGATTTCTTCCCCGTACTAATCGAATAGGTAGGTGTTAGTTCAAATTATACTGTGTGGTCACGGTCTTTACTGATTAAAGATAATGGTTTTTATTAAGTATCATTACAATTATTGCTCTCATTAATGTCACAGTAATGATAATGGTGTGAGGAACAGTCAAATGATAGCAATCCTCTTATGATCTTTTAATACATACCTTCTGTGACAACTTCTGTAATCTCCAGTTAATTTTTAATTTATTTATTACATTAGTGTCTAAATTCCCCCAATTCAATAAAAATCCTTTCGTTTAATGCGTTAAACAACTATTAAAATGACTACGGGTAAATATTTGATATATCCTTCGCAGACTATAATTTTCTATCAAACAGCCTGTAGCCATATCCATTACCTATATTATTCAATTACGCTGTTTGCGATTAGATTCGGTCACAACTAGTTGTGTTCTTTGATACCAATTATGTCCTATTCATGTAAATAATAAAATAAAACAATATGTAATATATATTCGTTATAAGATTTCGATAACGAATGGCCTCCAAGATCTTTCGTTGTACTTAAAAAGTCTTTAAATGCAATAAATTAAACTCGACACAAATGCAAAATTTATTAACCTATTTGATTTTCAATGTTAATAACCACTTCGCCCACAGAAAATGATATTAGTGGTTAAATATAACTATGTCAAAAACAGTGTTGTAGCAAGTCTTCAATAATTAAAATAAATTAAAATAAAATTTCCAAATCAAAAACATTTGAAAATTGGTGAATCGAACCTATTGTTAGTATTCAAAAATATTACATTCGTGATAACGTTTTTAATTACAAAAAATCGAAGGGCTTTAATATTCTCCTGAACAGTTAACAATAACCAATTTCTATAACTTTATAGCTCGGTCTACAAGTATACACTAAAATTTTTCATTAAAAATGTGTATTTTATGTGTAAAATTACGCATTATATGGGTAAGCAATTCAAAATGATGTCTGACGGTTAAAACTTTATGATATAAAGTTAATCATAAGTCAATTCGTTCGTATTAACTTCACATCACATCAATTTCTTGTATTTTATACTGAACGAGGCCCCTATTTACTTCTCTTTCCAGTTTTTATTATATATAAGAAACAGTTTAGAGATTATAGAAAAAACATTGACTGAAAAGTATAATTAGCATCAAAAGTGGTTGATTAAATCAAACTAAAAAAGTGAAAACATGTCCATAATATTTCAAATTTTAAATGTTTTATTTATAGAATTAATTAAATTTATTGAAATTATAGAAACATACTAGTCACTTATGAAGTTGTGAATCTTTTTTAAGTACTTTTTTAAGTTTTGAAATCAGTTACATACTGTTAACGCCGACTGTACACCGGACTAAAAAAAACCCATCGTTAACTTCTCAAATAAATAACATGCACTTTAAAGAAATTAATGGTGATTAATTATACATTCCAAAGATATTATCTCTCCCAAAAAAAAAGAGTATTTATGTATTTTATATGTAAGTAGGTATAACATTTTATTTCCTATGTAAATTATGTTTAACCATTATGAAATTGAGTTGTTACATTTAATTGTTTCACGGAAATAAGATGACGTAGGTCTTTTAATTTAGCGAAAGTGATATTACGTGTGTGGGCAGCATTAAATGTTTTTGTAATTAAATTTTTGATTTATAGTCAGTCATATTTGTTATAAGACGATGTGATTATATTCATATTTCAGCAGTTAATAAAAAGGTCATTGATTTATCATCGAGATTAATTAATTAGCTAATTAATTTTCTTGCAACATCAACAGATGAAACAAATTTGAAACATAATTTATCTCCTATTAGAAATAATTTACTTCTAATATTTAACGCAATCCCACACATTTACTTGTTTTATTTTAACAAATAAAATTAAACTTTTAAATTGAACATCAAATTATGGCCTAATTAATATTCAGAAGCTCGAGAGTACTACAAATGTCATTTTCTCATATCCATTATCAAGAAAATTTTTGCAGGTACAAGTTTTGTTCCACCGAATCCAACAACTATGATTGATACAACGTAATATCGCTGTACTATTTGTGCATATCATTGTCATTTACTTAATGATGATTATTTCGATTCAATGACTTGGTAGATTGAATCATCGCTATTTTAGTTAAAATAAAGAGGAGCCCAAATTCTATCAAAAAAAGTCATTGGCTAAAAGGAAAACACTAGAAAATATATATTTTTATTTACACTTCCTTGTAATAATAATAGATTATTTGAAAATATACTTACATATTCGGAAAAAAAGTTATATAATTCTACAAAAAATTATGTATCAATTACCCGCTTCGCTGCGCCTATGTTTTAAGCCAAATTATCTTCTACGCGTATGAAATATTTCATCTTAATTTGATGTATATTTCAACCAATATGCAGAACTCTACTGATTTGTAGTAGTAGTCAGTAGTATAGGGTATAGACAATTATTATATTTGTTTTCATATTATCATAAAAATATTTCTACTCTTAAAAGTACGCAATATAATGACGACACCATTATAAGAAATGAGAAACATTTGTATGTAGGTAGGTAGTGTCGCAGATGTTATAGGTACTATTATTACAGATTTTATGTAACATGTACCTTTAATTCACTTTTATAACTGTTTTGACTCTAGGAAAGATTATAAGATTATAAATAGACAGTCATATAAAATGTGGTGTGTCTCATAAATTGCTTATTCGTGTATGAACAGGCCCGCATGTAGTATAGTATAGACGTATAGGCGTATAGACGTACGTACTCTACGTACCTACGTCTATACGCCTATATGGGCGTACTATATGAACGTATTTCTCATTAATGCAAGATCTACGGCGATAATTTTATCATATTACGTCAAAATATACAAATTGAACCTTCGCTTATACGCTTATAAAATTGACAATTAAATTAATTTAATTAATTAGATTCAAAATATTTACAAATACAAATAAAACAACTTCATTATCAACCGCATATCGAATTGTAATCGGTTAGCAATAATAATAGTTTACCAATAAGGAAGTAAAAGTATAGTTTGTTCAAGGCCTTGAACCCTAAACTGGCCCAGGCGTTTATAAATAACAACGACCTGTAACAATGGTGCCTAAACATTTTTGAAACAGATATTAATATGATAATATTTTAATTCACTGTGGAGCATGTACCTATAAACTATTTCTAAATCTCAGTGCTTAGATTTCGTGATTGCGTACAAGCTCTATTGAAGGCTACATTCAATGCAATATTGATACAGAATTGTCAAAGCAACGATCGAGGAAGTAAAAGTCCTTTAATTTAAGGACCAACAGAAACTGTGGTTTATATCGGTCTAAATAGCCCGAAGTGTTACGAAAATTCGTCGTGACAACACAAACGGCGATCGCCGCTTTGCTCTAACGCAAGTGAGCAGGGAATTTGCATTAACACACCTGTCATCTAAACTTATCTAACAAACTTATCTGGCGAATACATTACTTGACTTCTGTTAGATGCGTTAGGAATATGCAAAGGATTTTAGGCAGCTGTTTGCATTACTTCTGTTAATTCCTTGTATACATTTATCATCATACTAAATCGGGACATTGATCTTTTGGAATTCGATATACAATGTACGTATAATACATACATACATATCCTCACGCTGTATCCCTAACGGGGTAGTCAGAGAGGACGGAGCGCCAAGCGTCGCGGTTCTTACAAACTTCTTTCGCTTCCTCAAATCTCATCATTCTCCTCACATATTTTCGCCTAGGTATGCGAGAGCTTTTGACATTTCCATCTGCTAACACTCAGTCTCGGTCTTCCTTGAATACATACCTATAATATATGGTCATATCATGTCATGTGTGTATGTTAGGTGCTTCTATTCAAATTTTAGTCTACTATCTACATTATCGATCTGCTATTGACGTCCTTACTCTGAATTATCTATAATAACAAAAGATATTTTTCTTTTTACAGAAGCAATTAGCACCGCAGATGACCAATCCACATCAGCGTCATGGTGGCAAGCCGGCACAGCGACACCATTTCGTGATAGTTCTAGCAGTAGCGCATACTCTTCGACTCACGGTCTCGTTCAAACTCACCCAACTGGCAATGATCCCTTCGGGTCTTTCGGAGGGATCGGAAGTACCATTGGGCCTTCGTCCAATCCTTACGCTCAGGCAAGCGGCAGCGGTCCGCTTAGCGGTGGCATCAGAAACAACCCACTACCACCAATAGCAAGAAATGCTAATGGAAAATCCACCCTAAAGCACTTGGATTTCACAAGTAGTGCTACAGCCGAACTCAGAAGAAACCCACTGTTGTCGGCTCCTGATGAGTGTGCGAGAGCGTGCAGAGAAAATGAACCGCCTAGAATTTGCTATTACCACTTTACCCTTGAACTCTACACTGTTTTAGGAGCGTAAGTATTATCTTCTTCTGTCTCTTCTTTTATATATAAACATGAATGTTTCTTTGTATGTTTGTCCTGCATGTGTTCTTAAACAATTCATCCGATTGTGATGAAACTTTGCTCACTTGTTCTGAGTGCACTTGAGAAGGTTTCTAAAATATATAGTTTAAGTAAAAGACTACGGGAATGAAGTCGCAGGAAACAGCTAGTTAATTAAAAAAAAAAAAAAAGTTCAACAGTCAAACTTTTTAATAAAACTTTAAAAGACATGTTTTTAAGATCCTTTTAAAATTCTATAGTCAAATAAGTAGGAAGGCTTACAGTTTAGTCTATCCATTCGTTTCTGCAAACATTTTGAAAAAATTGAATGTAGCCCTACATTTAATACTTCTGATTGAAATTATGATAAATATTCTAAGAAGATAATGCGACAAAGTAAAATTTGATAAATGGCTACGGAATTCTGCATTTGTGAGCGTGTCCAAGATACTCTTGTCAGGGTTTTTCTTACACTTTTATAAACTTAAGTTGGAATTTTCCTGCTCCTATGCGTCAAAGTTGCACCGAATTTTCCCAAATTAGAAATCTATTATTCAATGCGTAAAGCATGTTTCCGTTACACTAAAAGCCATAACCAATTTACATTGTTCGCCTGAAGGTACACAATTTGTATTGTCTTCATACAGCGGAAATGTAGTCATACGCCTACTTAAAAGCTGCTGATTACAACAGATCAGTGACATTGTGCTCATGAAATAGGCTAATCGCTTTTCATAACTATAATAATAAGGTTTCATTTCCGCTTGTCAAAAATTACGATATTAATTAAAGGTCAAGAGAGTCTGTTGAATTCTTTAGGTACGATAAATATACTTGGATTTTATATTTATGACCTTTTCATAATGAAATAAATGAAATTCATAAGAATTATGATTAAAGAAAACTCGTGAATACTTAACTCATGCCATAATTATCATTTATAATTTTACACAAATTCTCTCACTAAGCCAGCCTTAATGAAGATAATGTGATACCCAAACGATTTCGCCATCGCGTCTTTCAAATGTTATGTCTCTATCACCTGCTATGATAAAAACATTGACCAGCCGACCGACTCTTCATTTTACTCTTTACGCTTTGTTTCACACGGTCTACCTACAATGGTTTCAATGCCGAGAATACGATAAGTAAACCTAATTCCAATTGATCTAGACGTAATTGACTGCTGACGACATGACTTATGCAAACGGTGTTTTGTGATATAAAACGCATAGACAGAATAAACTATTATGCAACCCAACGTTACCGATAACACAATTAATTTACTTTTTATTTTCTTAGATACCATGCTATTGTTCCATGTTGTTTAAAAAATAGATACTTAAGAATCAAAAATATAATTACAGGGCCTGTCAAGTATGTACACCGAACGCGACCAACGTGGTATGGTCTCACTGTCAATGCGTCCTGGCCGATGGTGTCGAAAGGGGTATCCTCACAGTAAACAGAATGTTACCTGGTCCTTCAATTCAAGTATGTGAGAATGACAAAGTTGTTATTGACGTTGAAAACCATATGGAAGGTATGGAAGTGACAATTCATTGGCACGGCATCTGGCAAAGAGGATCTCAGTATTACGATGGCGTGCCATTTGTAACGCAGTGTCCAATTCAGCAAGGAAATACTTTCAGGTAGAGCATAAATGAAATTGATACAGATAAAGACCACGCAATAATAACACAAATGTTGATAACCATTTTATAAATAATTCAATGTTTCGTATTACAGATACCAATGGCAAGGTAACGCTGGTACTCATTTCTGGCATGCCCATACTGGGCTTCAGAAACTAGACGGTATATACGGTAGTATTGTCGTCCGTCAACCTCCATCTAAAGATCCCAACAGTCACCTCTATGATTATGATTTAACTACTCACGTTATGTTGATTAGCGATTGGCTGCATGAAGATGCCGCTGAAAGATACCCTGGTCGTTTGGCTGTTAACACCGGTCAAGACCCCGAATCTGTACTCATAAATGGAAAGGGACAATTCAGAGACCCAAATACTGGTTTTATGACGAATACTCCCTTAGAAGTATTCACTATAACTCCTGGTCGGAGATATAGATTCAGAATGATTAATGCTTTTGCATCAGTATGTCCCGCTCAGGTTACTTTTGAAGGTCACAATTTGACAGTAATTGCGACGGATGGCGAGCCAGTACAACCCGTTCAAGTTAATACCATTATATCATTCTCAGGTAAGAATTATGTAAGAAAGAGATCACTATTTTATCCAGTGCATCAATGTTTACTATGTTAAATATTCCAAATATTTAATATCAAATCAGATACTCGGTCACAAGGACCAAATCCTAATGGAAAATTGACCCTTTCGATGCAAACTGTTAAGCAATTGTGAACGTTTAATTCACACTCTCCCTCCTTCGTTTAAATCACACTCTCACAAGACGTTATCATGAGTTTCATGACGTTAGCCACATATCGGCCACATAATCTATCAATATCTATTTCGTTATAACTCACTGTTATAACGAAATAGATATCTTATGTGTAAATAAGTATCATTTTCACATTTCAAAAGTGCAGAAAACTCGGGTTATTTTTTACTGTAGTCGTGATAATAGCTGTAATTCGGAAAGCCACGCCTTTATGTTGTAATAACGCATCAAACAAAGTAGTGCAACAACTGAAGCGAAGAGAATTGGATAACACTGTTGCGCCTATTTCCTCTTTTACAACATTTTCTAACGACTAGGGAAGCCTTTTTTAACTTATTATGTACTATGTTTCAGGTGAACGTTACGATTTTGTCATCGAAGCGAACAATGTCCCTGGTGCTTACTGGATCCAGGTGCGCGGACTTGGAGAATGTGGTATTAAAAGAGCTCAACAGTTAGCTATTCTTCGATATGCTCGAGGTCCTTATCAGCCTTCATCTCCGTCTCCATCATACGACTTCGGAATTCCGCAGGGTGTGGTGAGTTTGACGATAAAACTGTATATACTATTTGTACTATATTCAGTAGATAGACAACCAGTTATAAAATAAAATAAAACCTTTTTTTTGTAAATATGTAATTGTAAACAAGTCACACTGAAAAGGACGGACATTTCTTCTTTACAAGAAAGTTGAATAAAAATCTACTGATCGGTACTCCAAAAATTGTAAAACAGATCTGCCACCTTACTAGCTATCTTGGTTATTAATTGGCGGATATTGCACACTGGATTCTTTAAGCCGGTATGACAACTTCTGTAAAACATAGTCGAGCTGTTGACTGTTGCAGTCGATTGCTCAAACTTAAACACTAGTATCACCTCCGATATTAAACGAATTTCTGCTGCGTAGATATTAGTGAAATGTGTTCACGTGCTTACGGAAAATTATAATTTACGCATAGTTTGTACAGTTCAAACAAATCAGCTAAGATATTAGCCTTAAATTGTAAATACATTATACGATATTTTTCACACAAAAACACATTAAGCGTAGACGTTGATTAATATATTATATATACATAATTCTAGAGCTATTTCAAATAAATTGCAACAACTTATTTATGAAAAAATCTGTAGATGGTGTTGTATGTAAGATTAATGGAGGTTGTAATTATACATTTTAATTTTATCGATAGTAAATAATTTTGAAGAGTATGTAATACATAGTGTATAATATATACAGGGCGATTTTGGAATCATTGACATACTTTTTAATTAAAACTAATAGTACAGAATGTGTACATTAGGACTTTTACCGAATTAGTAATAATTTTACTAAATTTAGTTAAGAATTAAATTTAAGTAAGCCTTCAATTCGAAGAGTTTGAATTATGGTCACCTAGCCGTGAAATTACTTAAAAAAAAATGTGCCGTCACCTCGCTCTCGCGCTGATGAGTGTTCTCCCTCTCTAATATTGAGAGAGATTCGTTGCTTTTTCTTGCTCTCTATTTCTACAACTTAGCAGTTTGTACATTAAATAAGGCGTTTAGTTGAAGGCAATAATTTCAGTTTCACCCTGTATATATAAAAATAAGTAGACTTAACGGTAGCATAGTTTATGCACGTAATGTTAGTAATTGCACGCACCTTTCCTCACTAACTATCCAGGTGATGAACCCGTTGGATGCCAGATGTAATATGCCAAGAAACGACGCTATTTGCGTCAGCCAACTCAAGAATGCTAGACACATTGACCCTGCAATTCTCGAAGAAAGACCAGACGTTAAGATTTTCTTGCCTTTCCGTTTCTTCGTCTACAGACCAGAAATGTTATTCCAACCGAATACTTATAACAGATATTTAGGTAAGTGACTATCCTTTTACAATTAATTTTTCGTAAATTATCGATTTCTATTTAAATCTATAAATATTTATATCAAAATTCCGCAGTGGCACCACAAGGAGACCATGTAATCAGTTTAATAGATGAAATTTCATACATGTCGCCGCCTGCGCCACTTCTAAGTCAGTATGACGATGTCAACCCAGAACAGTTCTGTAATGGTGATAACAGACCTGCCGACTGCGGACAGAACTGCATGTGCACTCACAAAGTTGATGTACCTCTGAATGCTGTTGTGGAAATTGTACTCGTCGATGAGGGTACTGCTGCTTTAATTAATTCAATAAAGACTGCATGCCTGGACGTTGCGATAACAATTATTATATGACTATAACTGCATGTAATATGAATGTATAACTGAATGCTATTCATTTTTTATTTTCAGTTCAAATAGCCAACTTATCTCATCCGTTCCACTTGCACGGGTATGCTTACAACGTTATCGGTATTGGTCGATCACCTGATCAGAATGTTAAGAAGATTAATCTGAAGCATGCTCTCGATCTGGATAGAAGAGGTCTACTTGAACGTCATCTTAAACAAGGAGATCTTCCGCCAGCGAAGGACACAATTGCTGTACCTAACAATGGCTACGTCATTCTCCGTTTCAGAGCCAACAATCCTGGATTCTGGCTCCTTCACTGTCACTTCCTCTTCCACATCGTTATTGGAATGAGCCTCGTGCTCCAAGTGGGTACGCAGGCTGACCTCCCCCCTGTGCCTCCCAACTTCCCCACCTGTGGGGACCACCTGCCTCCCATCCCTCTCCACTAGATCGGTTCCTAGTAAGTTTTCAGTTAAAGTATGTGCAAAAATAAGTACAGCAGTTGATTTATATGTTACCTAAGTGTAAATTTGTTCGTATTGTGTGATGTGTTAGTAGATTCGAAGTGCTCGATTCTACCGTATGAGTTTATATTGTATTCGAATGAATCCACACGTGTTTATGATGGTTCGTGATTTTATTTAACAGTGATTTATCTATTGCTTTGGAGTTGATTTCATTTTTTATTTTTATGCCATACTCGGTGATATTTTCGAGATTATTTTAATGTTTCGCTTTAAATGATGTTGTTTGAGGCTCTTAAATGTACAACATTCTCTTTACTTAAAAGGTTATATTTCATGAACATTTGTAACTAACGACTTGCCATTATAATTTTCACCAAGGATATTTATTACGTGTATATATTTAAATCTTACTTATTAAATAAATAGACATAGGTTTTTAAGATTTCTATTACTAACCCATTCTTGCATGCAATACAAACCTGTAGGAAATGTACATAACAAACAACTGCAATACTTGTAAATACACGTATATAGTTTGGATATAATGTCATCACCTGTCACTAATGAAATCATACCATAATCTTCCATAAACAACGAAGACTGTATATAACTATTGTAAATTTAGAAAATAGATACACAGAAACTGTTACCAACGTCCGTGTTACCATTATTTTAAGAAAAGATACATAACGAAATAATGCATGTCTACATAACCGTGCCAACAAAAGTAAATATTTAATTACGGAAAAATTAAATTACACTAAACGTTGCGTATTGGCGAACCCTAGTCTAAAATTCGCTGAAACGAATTCATGTAATTCGTGAAAATCAAAGTATTGCTGTAATTGCTATAAATAGATAGCAAGAGGTCAAAAATGATTTTTATTAATTATTCTTATTGTAAGAAAAGTGTAAATTTTTATACTCTTTAATAAAATTTATTAAATACAGTATCATTTCATTTTCCTAAAACTGAAAATAATACCAAGGTTGTAAGGAACAAGTACTACAATCAACTCGTACCTACAGTACAGTAATTGTACCTATAAATATTGTATTATACTTAGAGAACCTGTTTTTTGTACACAGTACTGTTGAAAATTCTATGTATTTAAAAAAACGTTCATTTTGAATGTAAGTATGTACATGCCTAGAACATTAAAAGCACCTGAGTAGATACTTTTGTAGTTAATAACTAAGGTATTTTATTACGTTATTGTAGTACATAGCTAATGGAGTTTCTTTTATCCTGGATATATTTATAGAAGGGAAACCAATAGTAGTATAGAAAGCACAAGAAGCACCAACAAACACAGGTTGTAAATTCTTTGTATTTATTTTTGCTTGTAAAAATTTGAACTTGATATGCTACTGAAATTATTATTTGTCATTATTATTACTTACCTTCAAATTTTTCTTAAATTATTAATCTGTTTCTATATAGGTAATGAACCCTTTGGACGCCGTATGTAATGTTAAAAGAGATGACGCCGTGTGCGTCAGTAATTTGAAGTCATCGAGAACGGTAGACAAAAGAATATTACAGGAAAGGCCAGACGTCAAGATCTTCTTACCTTTCCGATTTCATTTCTACAAGCCCAAGGATCTTTTTAGAGAAAACACTTATAAGAACTTTTTAGGTAACTAGTTATATTTTTTATTACTTTCTTTTGTCGTGATAATACCTAATTAAAAGCTAGTAAAGGGCTCCTAATATGATTTTTCAAATAATGTAATAAATTTCAAATAATTCTTTTACAAAAAGAATAAAACAGCAAACGTTTGAAAGTTCCGTATTTAATTTCAAAAATATCTGATCGTGTGATCAGCTTATTTGATAACAACCGTAACATAAAAAAATATGCGATTCTTTATGATGTAGATCAAATTATGGCGTAGCATTGATTGCTAATTTAAATAACATTGCTATTGTTCAATCGCTTACCACAATATCATTACATGTTTCGTTGGTAAAATTTTACATAGATGGTGCAATACAGTTTTACATCACACTATTAAGATTGGTTCTTAATAAGTGACCTGTGTTGATATTTATTGTTAAAAAAACTTTTATAAAATACACTAGTATCCCGACCAGCTGTGTGTATTATTTTTTTTGGGATCAGTTGTTCATTGGTCCTTCGAGCCAAATAATACGGCCGGAGGTTGTGACGACACTGTCCACGGGGCGTCCTACGCAGTACTATTCCAGCACAAAACCCGCGATATCTGTGTGTGTGAACAAGAAGTCCAGGATTCGGGATCCACTTGGCAATACTTCATCAACAAGCTTTTCAACGATAGACCTTCCATTTTTAACGTTGTAGCAGCTTGGTGTGTGCGGGCTTCAAAGGGATTTTGGTATTTATATACCAAAATCCCTTTGAAGCCACAATACACCCATTTCAGCACCATGGAAAACTTTAAACTAAACTATATATAAAACTTAAAATGTTATTTGTATTAATTTCAGTGGCTCCCGGCGGTGATCATGTAATCAGCTTAGTGGATGAAATATCATACAACGCGGCACCGGCTCCTCCTCTTTCTCAAATACACGAACTCCCTCCAGAAATATTTTGCAACGGTGACAACAGACCGGCGGATTGCCCAGTTGATTGCCGCTGTACTCACATGATTGATGTGCCACTAAATTCTATTGTGGAAATCGTATTGGTTGACGAAGGTAATAAATCAACATATTTACGCGACTCTGATGTGCACACCTCTTTACATATTATATCAGAGCTTCATATAATTTATTTTTATATATATTAATATAACCGAATTACATATCTTCAAGAGATTCTATTTTATGCATAGAAAAAATTTAATTCGCAGATACGTAATATAATATGTACATAAGGTATACTATACAACATAAAGACCCAATCGTAATTGACAGCGTAATTTAAGTTAATTGAAACTATGATTATAATACAACAGGAAATTGAAATTTAACTATTTTTTCAGGATATTTATTCTGAAAAAAATTTGATCCTGAACAAAAAATGTATTCATTGTCTAATAATGTCTAACCGTATATAGCTGTTTCTATGTTGATGATATGTAGTTGTTTAACTAAGTATGACTAACTTACTTATATGTATGTAGTGTAGTGCATTACATTCTGCTATGCAATTCTGTAAAAACTCGAATCGCCCAAGCGAGACTCGCTAGACAGTTCACCTCACTCCCCATTTAACTCACTTGGCCTTCAAATAGAATTCTCTAAAGTTCTAAACCAAACATACTAGGAGCGAGGTGAAGTGATCTTGGGTGCGAGTTTATCGAGAATTCCTTCAAGAGTAAACATCTCAGTCGATATTTTGTCATTTTAACGTCATTTTAACTTCTTTTGAGATAATTACGTTAGATAAACTTGTTTTATTTAGATTAGATTGTTGTATTTAGCGAAGCGTCAAAAAATTCATTTACGATAGTATTCATTGACGATAGTATGTCTCGCCGCCGCACTCATCAAGGCGGCGCTAGTATCTCTATTCCAGTAGTTAGTATCTCTCTCTCAATTCACAGTTGACCATTTCACCGCGGATTCAGAAGTAAATTTTGACCTTTTGCTTTAGAGAATCGCTCTACTGTTGCAACAATTAAACCACCATAGTATCTGTTCAAATGATTGTGCTATCATTTCTTTTTGAAAAGTTTGCTGTTAATTTATTTATATTCGGTTCTTTAATTTTTTTTCCATTATTGCATTATATTGTAAATTAATTAAAAATACACATTTCAGTTCAATCACCGAATCTGTCTCATCCGTTCCATCTTCACGGGACTCCGTATAATGTAATTGGTATGGGTCGATCGCCAGATAAAAACATCAAGAAGATCAATTTGAAACACGCTCTGGACTTAGATAGAAAAGGTTTATTAAACAGACAGTATAACCTACCACCTTTTAAAGACACACTAGCAGTACCTAACAATGGATACGTCGTGTTGAGGCTAAAGGCTGATAACCCAGGTATGCTGAACAAACAGTCGTTTGATTTTCATCATAAATGACAGGAAACAGAAACAGGTCATTCAACTATTTTCTATTTGAGATTCGTTTAATATCTAGTCATGAAAAGAACTGAATGAATAAATATTAGAAATACATACATGAAATATATAATCAAACAGTTATACTGTACAATTGTACTGTTCAATAATGAGTGTCGGAATATACGCTGTCTCTCTCACTCCTAACAATGGGAAATGAGACGTAAAAGGTTCCGGTAGTAACTAATTAACCTATGGTAAAAGTTTGCGAAATCAATATTCGGTAGCGTCTTCTCTCTCCTTAACCACCAGCTGCGCTTCCACTGCAAAAATATAGTTAAAAACTCCTATATTTTTCAGTGACCTCCGAAAACGTTTTCACGTATGTTCGTGATATTTTTTTTTTTGTATATAATGTCTATGGAGTAAAGTTCATCAGTTTTATAAATAGTCAAACAGTCTATTAAAATAACATGACAAAACAAAAATTAAAACAAATATTTATTAGATTTAAAAAAAACACTATATTACATAGTCGTACTTAATATATATATATATATTCGTCAAACATTAAAATTACTAACACAAGCTAAATGTCAACAATTTAAACCTTCGTAATAAATCTTTACCGAGATGAGATGGGTATTGTTATTCCAAGAAAAGTGCAGTTTCTCGTTTATACATCGTGTCAATAATATTTAAGTATCATTTCTGCTCTGTTTCTGCACATTGTGAAAGAAGACTTGCTGAATAATTATTCAGTTATTCAGCGATATTATATTTTATTATCGAGCTGTATTATGTTAATATAATCAAATTCAATTAAATCTGATATTCTCTAAATCCTATTATTAATTTAAAAATTATTGACATACGAATATTTTCACATAATAAAAATTCTTATGACCCCAGTGGATTAAATTATTTTCAAGCTAAAGCAAAGAATTTAGTGAAATACCAAATTAATATGTAGTCAATTAAAAGTACATATTAACAGGCATATTTCTTGATCGTCGTCTTGTCAAACAATAATCTAGGTATTCTCTAATCCTATTAACCTTAATGCCATGTTAATGTTACTACTTTCATTTTCAGGATACTGGCTGTTCCACTGCCACTTTATCTACCACATTGTAATAGGAATGAACCTCATACTACACATTGGAACGCAGCACGATTTGCCACCAGTTCCACCAAATTTCCCTAGATGCGGGCACCATTTACCGACAATCACGCCGCCGTTATTTCCAATACATCACTGATGCCAGACAGGGATATAACTGGCGTATTCGATCTCTAAATCAGGTGCTATGACTGATACGAAATTTCATCTTCCAAAACAATAAACATCGAATACTCACTAGCCTTGCGTACTGCCATATTTTATTCTGTGTTGAAATATGAATGATGTACGAATGAAAAGAAATATTTGTTATCGTGTAAATGACTAACTAATGGTGCTGTTGAACCGTCCTACGTTAAATTTCATTAGGAGACCAAAGTTTTTATAAAGCAATATTGTTATCGACTATTTTATAAGACGTTGTATCCTTTATTGTTATGATCGGTTAATTAAAATCATGGCAAAACAGTGTTTGATGCCATCACAGAAATATCGCTTATTTTTTTGTAAGATAATTTTATAAATATTGATATTTTTACGAATGTTTGTTACGCGTTTAGTTTTGTACATAATTTAGAATGATTAAGTAACTGTTGGATAATAATTGGAATAGTACTGTAATAAAATTACTACGATCACTCCGATACTATACGTATGAGTATACGTTTACGATCAATAACCGACATAGAGGGTAATGCAGAAGATATTTTCCAATTCCGATTTTATTTATTCGGAGTAGCGTTTAAGTTTAGACATAATTTTTTTACGGAACATAGTGTAATGTTTTTTTATAAAATATTTTTTACTTTATCTCAAGTTTAAATTAGACTTGAGGCCGTAATTTGAATTACGGGACTTAGTTTTCTATTTTCAGTCACAATCGCAATTAAGTTACATATAGTGTTAAAAAAATATATATTAACTTTTCTATGTCTATTTATCAAACACACACTATTTAAGAGAAGTAATGTGCTTTTAAGCTGGATTTTCATATGAACTAAGAAAACTACGTACATAATACAGAAGTTTATATGCAAGTCCAACTTTCAGGAAACTTCAGTAGGACACAGGGTAATGTTTTTATGCAAAATGTACGCCTGTGTTAGGCTTGTCACATGGAATGTCCGTCAATATTTCCCGTTTACTCTCATTTTCATGTTGTCTTTTGCAAGACATAACCACATTCCACGTACTTGGAGCTATGAATTTCCAATTTTTGTATTGTTATTCCGTAATATAATTTTGGTGCGAACAGAGTCATTGTGAAATGAAATAAAGGTTTTTGTATAAATGTTTTTTAGTTTTTTTAATGTTTCCCAATTGAAATTTTTTCGAATGAAATTATGAAGTTATTTATTGAATAATTACGACTTTAAGAAGTCAAAAAAGATGGATAGTCATAACTAAATAATCGCAGATTGATAAACAGACTTCAACGCATATATACTTTTCGTTTGATGATGCGGAGGAAATCTTTAAAAGGTACCAGTCTCTTGATGAATCGAACTGGTCTATTTGGTGACATAGCACTAAAAATCCTTGAACTGGTTACTCCAGACCAGAATCTAAAAGAGACTGCTAAATAATTAGTGTTTAATAAATAACTGGCTTCCTAGGGATAGAAAACTGAATCGTATAGGTTCGTATCTGAATCGTATGACTATAACCTTTTTTTTATAATTACTCCTCTACCTCCGATGTATTTTCAGATAAAGATAAAAGCAAATAAAGATGAATAAGGGTATTCATCTTTATTTGCTTTCATCTTGGACTGGTTACTCCAAGAAATCGTATAGGTTCGTATCTGAATGAATAAAGATGAATAACGGTATTCATCTTTATTTGCTTTTAGTTATCTTTTACATCCAAGGACGTCGCTAAGGGGGAGCAGGGAGGGGCAACTGCCCTCCCCTCCCAGAGTATTAAAAAATGTAGCAAAGCAACCAAAGTTCTTAGTCCACTCACTTTCTTAACCGATCATTCTCACACGTCGAAACTCGAATGAATTCACTAATTCCATTGCCTTAAGCCCTTCAGAATTCTGGAAGAGGTCATTAATGATACCATACTTGGACTTTGTTATTACATCTCTTGGAATACGTTTTGCTGAAGAAAACAGTGCACTATTCCCATTATCTAAATTACATCCGGCACAAATGCAAACGATGTCTTCGAAAATCTCACAGATACTTGTGAATTTGTCGCCCAATTTTATGATTTTAATTGTGGTATGATAAATGTAACCCGACAAATCTGACCGTTGTTGATGTCTTAAAAGAGGCAAAAACCTTCTTTCCCGAAACGCCACAAGCGTTGAAAATTATGATCGCTCCAACATGCACTACGTGTACAGTCATTTAGCAGTCTCAGGAGACTAAAAACCTGGTTAAGAAGCATTATGGGGGAAAAATCACCTCAATGGTCTGGCCATGATGATGAGTGTACACAGAAAAGTTATTAATGAAAACTTTCATAATTTTCGTAAAAAAGAGGTTGAAAAATTTACAAAATACCCTCGAAGATTATGTTTTAATTAACTTATTAAGAAAATAGTTCCTCTCGACAACTTAATTATTAACGTCTTGTAATTTTCGAAAATTAATTTGTATTACACTCATCATTCTTCATAGACAAACCATTTGTTTGAGGCAATTTAGTACCAAATTATTATTATTATATTTTGTCTAATAAATATAATAACTTTGCTTACAAGTTTTATTATTTGTACAGTCACGAGGTCGTGGAGGTTTACAAATTGGACTTTGTACCGTTTTTATTACAGTCGCCGTAGAGGAAAGTCTCGCACTACAAATATAAAACTTCACGTGCTCTTGACTGTACCCACAATTCATAGTTTCTCCATTCTCTATTTATTATTATTTATCAACTTGGCCATCGGCTGGCGACGCCCTTGCCCTTATATCTATCTTCTTACTTTTAATCTATTCTACCTTCACTCGCCTCGCAAGTATACATTTTATCCCTTCTAAACTATTTAACTATAACCTTTGCAGTAGTCGTCCTCAGTTTGTCCTCAGTGTGTGATGTTCACTGCGAATTGAATTTTCCTTAAGAAATATCAGACTTCTTGGAGAAAGAACTGCCTTATGGTTTGTTGTTGTATGGAACTATAACAACACCTGTAATAGTTGACTACGAATTTGTCGCCACGAAGTGTAACGAACAAGCCAAACAAGCGGTAAACAAGCTGTGTTATCGTATAAAGGTTGTATTGTCAAATCGATTGCGTTTGATACTGATTGTTTTTTCAGAAATTATTTTATTTTCTACAGTATATTGATAAACTTTTTGGAATACCAATGTTACATAAATTTTTAATTTTTCGCATTGCATTATAAAATATACCTAAAACGGGAAATTTAACGCGATTACCTTTTTATTCTGGCTTGACGTTTCGACCGAGTTGCATCGGCCGTAGTCTCAAGCAAATGTTACGTTAGGTAAATAAATTAGTACCCTTTACAATGCCAACCCAGTAAAATATGTACTCCATCATAAAGCAAAATCCTGTAATGCAAAAATGTTACAATACTTATGATATAACATACTGTTATACTTAGGTGTTAATATATTCGTTGGCCTACTCCAAAATTATAATCACCCGCATAGTAGTGGTGGATTGGTATGCAATTGACTCGTATTTTTTTAGAGAAGCGTGCAGTAAGTGGACCCAGGGTGTGTGGCATCCAACAAAAAATTCACTTTCATATTTTCATTAAAAATGTACTTTTACTGAGATGATCATTTTTTTATACCTATAGGCATACAAGACTTTTCTGGCTTCAAAAAAGGAGGAGGCTTTCAATTCGTCAGACTTGTTTTTTTATTTAGGTATGTTACGCGATATAATCGCTGTTTGATCACGGATTTTATTTTTATACATAATAATAATAATAATACTCCAGACAATTACACAGATTATGTGACCCCAAACTAAGCAGTGAGCTTGTACTACGAGTACCACACAACAAACTCTGGAGGAACTCCCAGTAACACCCAGACTCCAAGCCAATTTACAAAAGTTTGTTTCCTAAATTGACCTGACCGGGCATCGAACCTGGGACCCTAGCTTGGAAAGCAGATGCATATGCCACTGCGCCAACGGGTCAGTCATCATGAAAGGGTTAATCGGTTACTGAAGTCGGTGCCAAGCCTACTGAAACTTTTTATCGTTGTTTGGCACCGCCTTCAATAACTGTCAAAAATGATATAGATGATATAGATGTTCACTGCGAATTGAATATTCCTTAAGAAATATCAGACTTTTTGGGGAAAAAACTGCGTTATGGTTTGTTGTTGTATGAAAGTATAACAACACCTGCAATAGTCGACTACGAATTTGTCGCCACGAAGTGTAACAACAGATTTTACGAACAGAGAACGAAAAGTTGTTCAGTATTATAACATCTTTTTTGTACTTGAGTTTTGATTGATAAAGAATAATTCTTTTGTATTATTGTGTTTTTATTTTGAAGTCAGTAAAATCTTCTCATAAATCTACTATCTACTTTCTTTAAAATTATAAAACTATTAAATAAAAATATACTGTTTTTGCAGAAACTAAATAATAATATAAATGTCCTTAAAAACACAGGCCAAGTGCAAGTCATACTTTCGTAATTAATATTCCGTACTTTCAGTTGTTATTTGTTACAAACCGCAGAACAAAATTTATCATAGAACTTTCTCTTCGTGTAAAAGAAATGTATTTAGTACAAAGCAATCGTGATAATTACCCTTGAATGTATATATACCTTAAATGTATACTTTTTTACATTCGCGATTTATTGAAATTATTACAAATATTATTTTTGAAAATAAAATAAGAGAACTGTATTTTAACGTCTAGTTTCAAAAAAATTTGATAGAAAAAGAATTCGTAAAAACATGTTATACATTTATGAATTCGTGATTTAATTTTCTTTTTATAACTTACACGATGACTGCAAAAAATTATATTTTTAACATTTTATTTCACGCCCCGAAAATTATCTTAATTTTTTATGTTCCAAATTTTAGCCATTAAATATGACTAAAACGACTTATAATTTCTAAAATAAAAATTATTCAAATAAATATAACGATTTTAAAGGTTGATTACCTCTGATCAGAATAACATTATGCAGAGTAACATATTGCGAGATTACATTATCTGAATTTAAAACATCGCTGTGTTATAAATATAACCACAAGGCGCTATTATTTAGATCACATTATCCCAATTTTAATGTAATGACTTGGCTGGCGAAACTACTGTTTTTTTGTTTTAAATTTTCAGTATTGCTAGCAGGTAAATGTCACTTTTTTCTCTTACTTTGTCTATCTTTGGATATAACGTTACAATAGTAATTTTTTAGCAACCACAAAAGTGTCTGAAGAAAGAATCATTGGTGGTCATGAAGCAAAGCCACATAGCCATCCTTACCTTATATCTCTACAAACCAGGTTTATATGGGTACGACTACACATATGTGGTGCTACTCTTCTAAATGAGCGATGGGTAATTATGTTACAACTTTAAATATAACAAATAAGAAGAAAAAAATGTTTTTATTTTATTATTTATTTTATATCAAAATAAAAAAATAGGTGCTCACTGCAGCTCATTGCATAAAAGAATCTTGGTTAATCAACTGGCTTCCCTTGGATGCTATAGCAGGACTCCATGATGTAGACGAGTTCAGCCCTCAAGCACAAGTAGTGGGAATTGCGGAAAGAATACCGCATCCACTTTATAAGGGGTTGGTAGTCTTTTCAATTTAAATATTACTTCTAACATTAATAATTTGAACACTTTAATGTTGTATGTTAAAATTTATTGACGCTTATTTCAGAGGTATAGCTGCCAACGATATAGCAGTTCTAAAAACAAAAATACCCTTTATATTTACTGCAGAAATTCAACCTGTTAAATTACCCAAAGACGTTAATGTTAAATATGAATCTCTTATACTTACTGGATGGGGAACTCTACGTACTACTTTGTTTATACCAGACTTGCCTAGCAAATTGCAAGAAGTAAAAGTGTCTTATATTCCATACAAAGGTAGAAAACCTTAATTTAACTCTTGTACACACTATTGACAACACAAAACACTAAGAGTATTTTTATTACAGAATGCTATGAAGCTCTGGAAGCCATAAAAGAAGCAAATGAGAAAAATCCATTAGATGCTGATGCTAATATATGTAGTGGACCACTAAGTGGTGGAGTAGCAGCTTGTAACGGTGATTCTGGTGGACCGTTAGTAGAATTTGTCCCTACAATTGAAACCAATAACAATTCGATTCAAGGATTGACTAAAAAGTATCATAAAGAAAATTCAACGAGTGTTCAACAAGACATCAGCAATAAAAAGGTTCTGAGAGTGAATGCTAATAATAGCAATTTTCCCATTATATTAGGTATCGTATCATGGGGAGTGTCTCCTTGTGGTGACAAAGGAGCGCCTACCGTCTACACGAATGTTACTCATTATATTGACTTTATCACCGCACATATTAATAAATGAGATCAACCACAATTTGAGTGTATTATATTAGTAAATTAACAAACATTAAATTCATTGCATTTATTTACACACTTATCATTTATATCACACATAAAATAAAATAAATTATATTAATATACATATAAATATATTAAAATCGTAGTAATTGAAATGTGTAAAAGACGGCAAACTAATTTTCTCGAAGAAAATGGCAAAACATTCGACGAATTGACCAAAATGTACCTAACTTAATCTATGTACCTATGTTCTGTCTCATACAAGTATTTACCTAATATTTACAGTCTTATGAATCAAATGAAATCAATTAAGAAGCACGTCTGGAGGTCTGTAATTACCACATTTCGGTAAAGAATCTGATACGGATTTAGGAAATGATTGAAGTATGTTAATAACAATCGCAGCGGGTAACGAAAAGACTCCACAGGACTTGCATTCCAACATCCAACTTCCTTCGTGATCCAGTCGCACTCTGACTATAGCAACTCCTTTGTTAGGAACTACTATCGTGTCTTTTAATGGCGGTCTTTGTAGGTTTCTGTGAAAGAAATATAATTTTTATTATAAGCTTCAGGAAAGGTTACTAATTTTATTTATGTCAAACTGTTGAAATTAAATTATAAATACCTTCAAAATTCGTAAAAAATTATTACCTTTTAATGATTCCTTCTTTATCTAATCGAATAAATTCGTTTTTCGAAATAGGTGTTTTGCTTGGATTCTGCCACGTTGCAACTACTTGCATACTGTACCCATGCATATGGAATACGTAAGACTTGTCACTACCGAAACCTAAACAGGAAATGTAACACAAATATTATTAGATCTTAACGACAATGTCGAGCATTGTTTTCTGTCAAAATAAAACGTTAAAACTCATTACCGTGCCCATAGTTCGTCATACCCACTGATATCATAACCAAATAAACAATTTAAGTGACAAATTTTAATCGTATTTTTCATACCAGAGACCTAATTGCATAACTCCCATTACCTAGAAATGAATATCAATCTATCATTTTAGACTCATTGATAAACGTTAACCATATACATACATGAAATATTTTTGCAATAAAATTTCCGGAATGTAGTGAAATGAAACGTTTATTTATTCATATACACGCAATGTTATAAAAGTAATACTAGCTCCACTACACTTAGATACTCTGTGTGGTGAATGACAAGCTTGTTCTTGAGCTCGCATTCGTTACTAAGAATTTGGAACAGTACCTACTATATACCAACTGGATAACAACAAATATTCAGTTAATTTATCTATACTTAATTAACGATATTAATATTAAAATAAGGTAAACTTTGTTTGTATGTAATGGATAAACTCAAAATCTACTAAACCGATTTCAAATTTCTTTCACATATGCAAAGCTACATTATCAGCGAGGAATGTGGGCTGTATTTCATTTTCAAAAAAATGTTTACCCATGCGAAGATGGTTGGAGTCGCTAGTGTTGAATATGTTGTTAGTGTAAACATGTATGTACATTGTACATTGTTGTATGTGAGGAATAACAAAGTGGTACCAGAGCACAAATTAATTAATTACTAGCGTAAACTAGGAGAACAATTTAATGTTTGTGTGGGTGAAAAAGGGTGTGTGCGTACGTAGGTACAAGGCTACCCATGTGTTAGAATTTATCTAATAAAAATTGTGTCAACTATCGAGCTCGAATTATTTATTGTTCATGTGAAAGATCGCCCAATTAAATAAGTTAGACCCCCCATTTATCTTATAAAATATAATTATATGATGTACATAATAAATCCAAGTTTTACAAATTGTAATAACATGTTATAGGTACATACAAGTGTGTGTTCGTGAATCTATGAGAGAGATACTCGTATAGTGCATATTTTCTTATGATACATCGCGATAAGGAAAGTATGGATGTATTATATAACATGACCAGGCATCATGTCCTGTCATCGTCACATGGAAAGCTCAAGAAATTTATCAGTGTCCATGTAATTTAGAGAATTAATGGAACTATTATGCTCATTTTCAGCTAATGGAAGTTACACAATTAAGCTCTAGAAAATCCTGTATCAAAAGAAATACCTTCATTTATCAGAATTAATTCAAGTACTTCTCCTTCGCGCGCCTTCAAGATCTGTACGCATTGAGGTTCTTGATGTTTATCTTCCTCGCCAACTTCGCATATATTTTCTAATCGTTCATCTCGCGATTTAAACAACAAAGGTCTATTCGGATAGAGAAAACTTTTTCCATTTATTTGCACTACTCCGTTCTCTTGAAGCGCTAAAAATTTAAATGTGTGTACTTTATTAATTAAATGGTTAGAAATCTACATCTACATAATTATGATATTTATAATACATTTTCTATATTGAGAAAGCGTTCAAAGGTGTTGTTGTTATACTCTACTGCAGAAAAACCTTCACCTAATATAAAAAGTAATAAAAACTGAATTTTTTTGAAACAAAAATATCGATCATATTGACCAATTCAAATAGAAAATACTTCGGCTCTTGTTATAATATTTTAAAACATTTGGAAATCATTTACCTACATCGTAATGCTCAATTAACGAGTATATTATTAGGATAACTTATGAGATATTATGTATTCTATTTTTAATTTAGTATTTACGTATAAGTTCATAAACTACATTTTTACGCTTTTACCGAAACACATAATTGTAATATGTCATTTGAAACTCACATAAAGGCGCAGGGAAGAACGGTTTCTTTGGTATGGCGTCACTAATGTAACGGAAATCGTTGTCTATGTCCCTAAATTTAATTATATTTTTATCAATTCTCAAATAAATTGTTGTTGTTTCTGTGCTGTAGGGTGCATCTTGTAATGATTCCAGCATCTGACCATTAATTACGGGATGAGCGATATAGTCGTCATCAAAAGTTTTTGTCTGAAAAGAAAACAGATATCCGCTTTTTGAAACGTTTCTATCAACAAAGATTTCAAAATTACGTAATCAAAAATTTTAATAGGTATATATTTAATACATGTATATTTAATAATGGACTTTCGCAATTCCCTTACTGTTTTTTGTTGTAACATAGCTGTATAATTAAATCCAGAATACAGGAACATCGCCCTAGCGTCAACGTCTGCGCAGGCGCTGAGACCACGTACCCGCATCCAATAGCCGCGGTTATCCTGAGACGCACGCACTACTACATCTATACGCTCTCCTGAAATATATTTAAGACTCATGTTTATGTTCGGTTCGATGTAATTTCCACCGAAAATACTAATAAACTATTTGCAATTAAAAGTTAAGCCTGTATCGAATTTTTAACTTTACCACGATGGTGGCAAACAAGCATACGGCCCGCCTGATAATAAGCGGTTACCGTAGCTTATGAATACCTACGACACTCGAGGCATCATTTGCGCGTTGCCTTCCGTATAAGAATAGTTTCACCCCCTTTATAAAAATTCCATGCATGTATATTGGGAAAATTTCGACAGAAAAACGCACAGCGCGTGACCATTTAGATTTCAAAGTGTGAGGATAAACTCCCTGCCGACGGCAGGCGGTAGAATAATAACAACATCATAATTGTCTTGTAAAGCAAGTATCCGAGCCATAATGGTCATAAATAGTAAGAAATTGGAATACACTTTCACCGACAATGATGTAACTGTCGGTAAATAATAATCTCTACTAGGTCATACTTTTTCAGATCAGATGAGTAGTTTTTTGAAAATATAGTCATTACACAAGCACTTCATTACGATTTCGTTTTTCCATAAAAATATATACCAATATAAAGGCTTATGTTTTTTGATTTATATAACATTTTGTTTTACAAATTACAAAAAATAGTAAACAAATGTGAGGAAATAATACAAATGAGCATATGACTTAATTTCATCAACAAAGTCGTTTACTTTTTTCACTCAGGTTAATGCTCAATGAAAGCCGCAGATTGCGTGTCCGATCAACAAAAACGACAAGCATCTATACCACTTATGTATGAAGAAAGTGAAATGAAAATAAAGGAAACCGGTTGTAAGGTCGACCTTAAACTCTTAGATGGTAAAAACAACTCACTCACGCACCTTTCTCCTCTCACTTTATACGCAGATAGTGAAAATGAAACATGTTATGAGAGCATTAAACTGAATTATGTATGGCCCATTGTTTTAATTTCTTACTTTCATCGGACGATTACAAGAGTCACAATTAATTGTAATTAATGTGAAGTTTTCCGTATGTGATGAAATATACCGCTGATTCGCCTTAAAATCATCCTAAATGCAGGTACATATAATTAAAATTTTGAAGAACGATTTTTTATTACTGTTATGATACAAGTAGAGTTGTACAGATGAGAATAACCTTGTTTCTGTAAAAGTTTCACTGTTTTATACAAATTCTATGAAAATTACTTCATCGGCCATTCCAAATTAATAACATCATATTAATTACAATAAAACGTCTTAGAGCTAAACATCATCGAACAAAATAAACACTTTCTCTGTGAGGAACAATGTCAAGTTGATGGTAGTAGCGTGACTAGTTTCGTTAAAGCTCTCTCTTAAGATTGTACGGATGCGAATGAATTCAATATGCATTATAAGTACAAAAACATCACCAGCATGAATGAAATCTGTGTTATAAAATATAAATCTTTTGAGTATTTATTACGCTGCCTACGATTTCTTCATGATTGAAGAAATGAATGATTCAAAGCTATGCTTAAAATTTTTGTTACTGTAGATTAAGTACCTGGATACAACTGTATTCTTTTTGCAGACAGAGGTTTTACAGGTTTCCCATCAGCCGCTATTATTGTCATATCATGTTGCTCAATATCTACGACGACAGGACATTCAATTGCAATCGCATTGATCAATCTCAAACGGTAAGCGTAGCCAGACATCACGAACGTTCTGGAAATGCAATAAGAAAATATCACACGATGAAAATAGTGGTATTATAAGTTGTGTACAGTTTACATTTCATGTTGTCCCTATTTAACCACATATGTCTGTACTTTTCGATACTATTGGATTTTCAATCTGTACAAATATTCGTTAGGACAATTCAATGCTACTTCGAAATTGCTGCTGTAAAAGTTTCTTAAAAGCCCTTAGCTTGCACAGCAACTTAAGTAACTAACACGTTATATTATTTTTATCTCATCCGGACCAGCACATACGAAAGTTTATAAATGATAACAGTTCTACAAAATTAATTTGTTTTAAAAATCTTATAACCATTTCAAATATCGAAATAGGTATACCTCTCGAAATACTCTGGAATTGAGTACGTTGTGCTCACAATAAATATTCCAAATTCCTGATTGCGTAACCTGATAGTAATCACGCAATTTCTGCAAGTTTTGACTTAAATTTACACTACATGAAGTGGATGTATGCGTTTCAAATTCTAGTTTTAATTGCAATTGATACGCATCCAAAATGTTAAATATTAAACATAAAAAAAAAACTGTACTTCACCAAGTAGCTAACAAAATTATTTTTTAACACTGTTTTATGTATCTGTATGTTATATGTAACTTTATGTATCTGTATTTGTATGTTATATGTGTTATGCATGAAAGTTTCAAGGTTAAATAATATTGGTTCTGATCATTGTAAGCTAAAATCAAGCATGTGCATAATTTATGAGTATATGCAAGGACAATTTACGACATAACGAAAGCAAGGTAAAGTTTATTTCAACTAATTTAAGGAAAAATCACAAATGAGAAACAATAAGAATATTTAGAACACAGTAAAAGCAGCGATATAGGATATTTATTTAATTAATTAAAAGAACAAGTCCGGATAAGGACCGTTTTATTTTGATATTACTTTTACAATAAAACAAGAATCAACAGCCATTTATTTAAAATACATACATATATCCACTATTATATTAAACGAGCAATATTTGTATATATATATATATATATTTGATATCGCTTTCATGAAAATGGTTCTAGCGATTTCGATGTAATTTACAATATAGGGGATGAGAGGGGTGAGAAATCCATCTAGCTAAGTCTCAATTCCGGGAAGAATCGTTTTTCCCGTCTTTCACACATTTATTCACACATTTAATACTTCTAAATACCAAACCTCGAAACTTTTTTAATTTTGCAGCAGAGTTTACCTTCTCAATAGCACAATGGCTAGAGCGTAAACCTACCACGCCGAAATGCGCGGGTTCGAACCCTGAAATGTGGTCAGACCTTTTTTTGTTTTTTTTTAATATGTTGGGATAATATGTCTAAGTTCAGTTTGCAACAAGTACCTATTAAAAACACATATCACTTAAATAATGTACTTATAACAAGGAAATAAAATGAAAAATAAAGATAAAAACATAGACTTCATAACTTTAGACAGCCTGTACCGTACTACCAAGTGATGCAAATAACATCAGATAAAATATAGATGTGTGGGTGCTGTTTTCTAATGAAATAGCGACCATTCAACTTATCTGATAATAAATGTGTGTCGTATGTACAGGTGAGTCAAGTTATCTTATTTAGTTCACCGTTGCTGTTCGGACATGGCGTCTTTGCGACTTTGGAGTTATTAATAAAGTTTAAGGCTAAAAAAGTCGTGGAGTAAAATCTAATATTTATTAGATATGTTATGAACTTGCTTTATTTTAAGGAACTATGTTATTTAAAAGAATAATACAAGCAATATTTGTATATTTATAATCGCGTTTTCGAAAACGACTCTATTTCGATGGAATTTATATATAAGGATTTACGATGGTCAAAAATCGATCTAGCTAGGATCTAATTCTGAGAAAATTAGTTTTCTCTATGTTTTTGCACACTTAAAACTTCCTAAACTAAACTTTTCTGATTTCACAATAGAGTTTTCCTTCTCAGTAGTACAGTGGCTAGAGTGTAGATCTGCCAAGCTGAATTACGCAGGTTCGAATCCTGCAATGTGGTCAGACTTTTTTCGTTATTTTTTTTAAGTCACCGAGTAAAGCTCGGTCGCCCAGGTACTAAGCATATACCTCTATAAAATATAATATGCAGAATGAATTGAAATATATTGAATTTGATCTCAATTTACGAGCTTCACCAACGATCCATTACAGTTCACCAACATGGGTTGGTATTAAACCAGATTTCAAGATACATCGTGATGATTCTTGTTCCATAACAAGAATTTAGAAATTAAAGCTTTTTAACAGACTTCGAAAAAAGGAGGAGGATCCCAATTCGGTTGTATTTTTTTTTTATGTTTGTTACCTCAGAACTCCACCAATTATGAACCGATTTGGAAAATTATTTTTTTATTTGAAAGGATATGCTTCCAAATTGGTCCCATTTAAATTTCACTGATATTGGAGTTTTGATTTCGAAGATACACTAAGTAACACCAAATAACTTGAACTCTCATAAGCTTTATTTATTTAATATAATGTAATAATTTATATTTTAATTAATTATTTGCTAAAAAAATTAAACCGACTCAAAAAATCCCACTGAAAAGTACGAATTAACTATTCTTTACTAATCAAAACTCAAGTACAGAAATAACTTTAAAATACGGTACAAATATCTATATAATTCAATTTGACAGTTATTGAAGTTGGTGGCAAATCAACATACAACAACAGACCGTAACTATCTTTAATTATATAGGTATTTGTATAGTATTTATAAAGTTATTTTTGTACTTAAGTTTTGATTAGTAAAGAATAGCTATTTTGTACTTTTCCGTTATATTCTTTGAAATCGGTTTAATTTTTTTTTAAATCACATAATGTATGACATGTCTTGATGTAACCATCTCCCCATACTTATAGCATTTAAAAAAAATTACAATATAAAATTAATGAGCCACTTTAAAATTAATTGTATTTATATGTAAATTAAACATAACATACCTCGTTACAAATATAGATATTAGATACATTAATTGTATAATAATTTTAGTCATCTAATTATAGTTTCATCGAATATTAACATATTGTTAGGGATACAGCGTGAAGATATGTATGTATCATCATAAGTTTTACTAAACAATGTTGTTGACTAGCTCTAACATGCATTACACAATACTCACTTAGAACTCTCTTGGTTTCCATTAATCAAAAGCGTACTAGGCTTCATTGTACTGAGATCTTCTAAACTAGCTGTCCACAGTTGAGGAAATTTTGCTGCTACAATGAATGTGTTCTCCTTACTTCTGTCGTAATCGTACAGAGAAGTATGAGGTTCCAATGGCTGCGGCTGATTAACAATTAAGGGCCCGTATACACCATCAGTCTGATGTGAAACTGCAAATAAAAATGATAATGAATGAAAATCTGACAACGAACAAACAAAAGTAAACAAATAAAAACGGACAAACAGATGAAATACCTAGTCAATGGCTGAAAATAGAGCATTTTCTTAATGTTGCTTTAAAACAAAAAAATATGTGTTTATAAGAACCGCGAATTGGGTATACAAACAACTAGCGAACGCCTGCGACTTCGTCCGCACGAAATTCAAAAACATACATTGTCTTTATAAATTATAGCCTATGTGTTATTCTGATGTATAAACTATATTATAGTAAAGTTACAATAATATTCATTCATAAGTTTTTGTGTGAAAGAGTAACAAACATCCATCCATCCTCACAAACTTTCGCGTTTATAACATTAGTAAACAATAGTCTAGTTCATGATAATAAGCTATCTACAAAAAACAAAAAACGCGTTTATTCATACGGTAGCAGTATGTTTGTAACCGTAAGCAGTATGTTTTAACCTTAATGTAAAGCGACGACAAATTTTTCGAACATTTCATTGATCATGTATAGAAAGAGCATATTACTTGCATATACAATATAATGGGCGCACGGATGAAATGATAACCTGGTATTCAATCATAGGCAACCTAGCCTACGACACCTGAAATGTTTACGAATTTGTAAGCAAACCTTTTCTTTCAAGGTCAAAGACAAGGTCAAAAATATTTATACATGTCGATATTGTACGAGTATATATCGATAAATCTTAAGTACAAGAACTGTGATAATCAAAACGAAACTATTTATTTTGAAATAGAATAGAAACAAACTTAATAGTCCAAAACAATTTTTCAATTTATAAACAACCATCGATATCAGAAATATATACAATAAAAATGTCAGTTAATTTAAAGCTTGTAATAGTAGGAAAAAAACGAGGTCATTTAAAAGTAGGTTTATAACTTCAAAGAGAATCATTACAAATTCCTAAAATTAATTGAAACAATATTGAAATATCGATACATTTTTCTGCAACTCCACTTACACGTGACATTTTATAAGAGTGAGTCGCAACATGTAGTTATAGCGTGCTAGACAAGGACAATCGCTGGCTCGAGACCTAGCAGCAACCAGTGTCACTACAACTCCGCTCACTTCTATAATAAATATTATTAATTTTGCACTTACGAATGAAAGGTGATATTGTCCTGTTTGAAACTATTTTTACGACTGTCTCTTTACAGCACAATTTGACATTGTTAACATATTTTATTCTATGTTTTTTGATACTACTTCAACACAGGTCATGTATCAGCTTCCTGGTTACCACTAAATGAGGAAACGAGCGCGTGTTTGCATTTGCATTTATTTGAACATTTGTGCTGATGGACAGCAGACAAAGGTGCCTTCCTATTTCAAGTCTAGTAGGCTAGGTGGTCTGTGTATTCTAGTGATATTTTTAATCGTTCCAGTCCAGTCCACGTATTATTTACTAGACTAATATAATTATTTATTGAGATAACTATCAAAATACCTTTTGTTAAGCAATTACCTGAATCCGAATGATAGAAGAAGGTTCCTGGAGACGATGCTCTAAAAGCATATTTGTAAGTCGATCCATATCCTATCGGACACTGGGTTACCATTGGCACGCCATCCATATGAGGCGTTCCTTTCTGTTCTACACCGTGCCAATGTATGGAAATATCTTGATCAGGAATTTTGTTCTCAACTTCCACCACTATTATGTCGTTTAAACATACATTAATCGGCGGTCCCGGCGTCATTCCATTTACGGTTAAAGCTGGTGCTCCGTCTTCTTGAATCGCGGGTTCTATTATGAAATTGTAATGGCATCTACGTGGTTTCACGTTGAACTTGCAAGGTCGGTAACATGACTTATCTGCAATGTTTATTGTAAGTATAGTTTTATTTTTAAAATTTATGTCGAGAATTATCATTAATAAATAACACAGGTTATTAGATTTTTTTCCTAAATATGAAAATTCGAACAACAAATTTATTACCTGAATTCCTGGTAGTATCTTCAAGTAGGATGTTAGAATTCATTGGAACAATACTATCCAGTGATGCCTTTCCATTACTTCTTAAATTAACAATAAGTATTATAAAGAAAACCAAAAACTTCATCGTAAATCCGCGATTTGAAACAATATATTCTTGCAAATTATTTCCACGATAGTCTCAAAAATAACACGTTTTATTTGTATATTGTTAAGATATGACAATTTCACTTCATAACAGTAACATATTTATCGAGTTAACAACAAAATACTACATGGATAGACACGATGCGCGTACGCAGTAACGAGTGAGAAGCAACTGGAAGCGGACATTTGCCAAAGCCCAACAATGCTGCACGCGCGCTGAACTGGTTGCCTGTCGTTCCGTTTGCTGACTTCAGATCAAACCTTATACACGTTTACATACTCGACAGTATAAAATTTGATGAATTGCAATACACCCTCTTCTATTGTTTTTTAAAAAGAATCCTTAAAACTATCTTATTTTTATTAAAATATTTATTTTTTGTTATTGATTCGTATTCTAGTTCTCGTTCTTTTCTCTTTTCTGGGCTTTTAATAGTTTTTTATTTGAAGTTCATTACTACGTTAGTTTTAAACCATGCTCAATTTAACACCTGTCTGAGGTTTATAGTATAATAGAAAAAGTGTATAATCAAATATGACAGTTTTCTTGTCAGAATAACGAGCAGAATAAGCTACCAGCAGCAGAATAAGAACCAATAATAAAAATCGCGATTGCACTAAAATGTTTATAGATAGCTTTATTGCAAACTTTACAACAAAAAAGCATACACTTACTAAATTATCTTCAGTGAAACGAGTCATCAGTCTACAAAGAGTTTTGCAATTTTGTTACGCACTTAGACGATTTCAAAACTTTTGCAAACAATTTACGTCCCGTGTAAGGTTACGCTAAAATATTAGAACGAAGGTAAGAACTACGTGAATTGCTTTTATCGGTAAATGTAAACTAAATTTTTTTTGACCCAATAGTTCTACTAGGTAGGTGGAAAGATAGAAAAATGTGTAATTTCTATTTAAAACATAATAATAATTAATACGCACAACATACAATGAAATTGAAGGAAAATTAAACTACGAGGAGTTTTTCCTTCTACACCTACTAACAAATTGCTAGATTTAAAGTATTTATATGAATGATTTGGCATAAACATAAATAAAAATCGTCTACAATTTGACTACAGTTACAAATTTGTATATACCCTGAATAGTACGTGCAAAAGTATATATATTAACAGGTATAATATCTGCTGCTAGTATCTCTACAGGCTTTTGCGCTTGCAGTAGTATTATGTACACCGTCTTTTTATCCTTCAAATCAAAATTCTCCCATCCGCAACTATAAACCGCTCTCTCAAACTTTTCTGATGCGTTTATTAACTGCTGGCCGAGCAAACTGTTAAGAAAGAACACTAGGAAACAGTATATCAATATCGGCATAAATTTGACATATTCTTGAAGAGGCAAGAAGAAAAACAAACACATGCACACAGCATTCGAACCATAATTCACCCCGATAGGCATCGTGTACAAAGATTTCAATGTGTTATTGACGTTTAAGATTGAAGCATGTCGTGCAGTTATAGAAGACAGTTTGCTTTTTACCGAAACGTTATCACTTAAAACATTTAGTTCATTCTGTCCGTAATAATTTAAGCTCATTATCTCTTCTGATAAGATGTTGTACATAACAGCAGTGTGCGCTATGAGGAACAATGTCATGGCTTGGTAGTTCAAAACCACGGCCATAATTGTGAATTCTTGTAAACAGAGCAGAAAGAGACAGATCTCTCTGTTTGGAGACGCTGTTAAAGGCTCCAGACCTGTCGAAAACATGTGTTGATCAGGAATTCAAAAGTCATAAGATTTATATCAAATAAAATTGACCAAGTGTAAATTCGACTCACGCGCAGTGTTCCTTACGATATCTATAAAATGGTAAACTAAACCTAATTTCTGGAGATTTATGAGATCTAGTACTTTCGTTATACGTTCCCTGATTTTTTATTAATTCTAGGTCCTTAGTTTCAAGGATAAGACAGCGAGGGGAAATGAAGTCGAATACTGAGTTCCTTGTCGGTTCTTTTTAGTACAAACCAAAGATAAATTTGATGTTCGAAAACAACTAGGTTTACTTGAATAAATTGTTCAAAAAAAATCTGAAATCCTAACAAATGAATAAATTAACAAACTACAAAAAGTTACTATAGTTCAAGTCTATAGTAACTATATTATATAAGTAGTTAAATAAATTGATTCTAAAACATTTTCCCAACAACAACATATTTTCTAAAACAGGCCCAGGCTAATCAGTAAATACATTTTTCTTTTCAGTACAATGCCTTAGCCTTTTTTTCAAAGTATTCCATATTATTAGCACTTTATAATTCATTCCAAAAATGTCTCTAACAGCAGATTAGCATTCTTTTGCAAAATGAAATACGAGAAGGTAAGTATATAATACCTCAATATCGGATTATTATTCAATTTTACCTACATATTTTGCATTGGTTAACAGTATAAAATATTCATAGGAATATTAAAGAAAGGATAAACTGGGTACTCGAACCCGAATTATCTCTCATCCTAAATGTAGTGAAAAATTTAACAAAAGTCTTGTAGATCTGCAAAAATGAATTTTGTTTTTTTTTTAAATATCATCATCTAATTTATCAATTTATAAATATCGTGCGGAACCCTCTATGGGCGAGTCGAACTCGCATTTGACTGCTTTTTTATTAGTTTTTACTTCACTCACTCCACAATGACCACACCCGCATTTCATTCAACCTAAATAAAAATGTATAAAATCGCGTCCTCACCAACACAAGGTGTCATGCAATAATTATTTGTCACATCAACACGATACGGCAAGTAGATGAGTAATGCGTCCAAATAATTCGAACCGTAAAATATAAATACGATTATCTTTACAATTTTAAGTTGCCTTTCGTGTTTTTTACGAAACTCTATGAAACGCTTCGCTAATTCATCATTTATCTTCATTTCTTTTAAAATTGCTTTCAGCAAAGATCTGGAAATCAACATTATTATAAACGTTAATTTTAAATTTTAGCGGCCCACCCAACTTCTTTCGGGTTGAATACATATTAAGGCGACGCATTGGTAAACAATAATTAATATTAATAATATAATTAATAAGTAAAGTAGGTATTTTCGTTTATTTTAAAAACTATAATTCATTTTAAAAAATCCAACTGTCATTTTAAAGAATATGTTTAGATTAAAACTATACAGAAAATTTAGAAATATAAATCGGTTCCGTTACTCCTAAAAACGTAATTCTCTGTTTTAAAAGATTTTTTTGTGTCACAAAAGTTAACCAATCGTGTATCACAACTGTTAAAATAAAGTCAACAAAATGAGGAATCAGGTTACCAAATATCACTTTCATACGTTTTGTAGTCACTTAGAAAAATTAAGATCCCTGCCGTCAAAATTTCCAATGCGTCGCCTTAAATAACCTATGTCCATCTGGAATAACGTACTTCTCAAATGGTGAAGATTTTTTTAAATAAGTCCTGTGGTTCCGGAGATTACACTCCACATATAAACAAAATTACGATATCCGCTCTCTCTCTTTATTATTTTAGTATAGATCATATGGCAAAAAAACTATGTACAATACCAAATATATATATATATATATATATATGTACTTATTATAAATGTAAATCTAATTTATGTATAAGCATACATTACCTGCTTCGCACACTTTTTAAATTATTCAGTTTTCCGTTTTCTTTGATTCTTCTGCTAACATTTAAATACATTTTTTGATTTTTATAATAACAATATGTTACTAATGTCTGTCTATGGACGCCATGCGCAATAATAGTTACGTACTCACTACATTAAAAGTATTTTGAATCTCAACATACCTTTTTGTTAACCACCAGTAGCTGTTGGTGAATGTTAAAATAAGAAGAGAAACATTGACATAGCTCTTGACGAGGTCACTAGCTCCTTGTGCGTACTTGAACTGGAAAACAAAGTTTCCAACTCCATACACGTAAAATAGCAGAGTCAAATGTATCATCCAAAATGGTGCTAAAACAGATATGAAAAATATCTTGGCAATGATGAGATGAACGCTCTACCATCGCTAAATCGACCGCTTTCTAGTATGGCATAATTCGAACCGTAAAATATGAATACCAAATATCACTTTCATACGTTTTGTAGTCACTTAGAAAAATTAAGATCCCTGCCGTCAAAAATGCAAAAATGAAATCTAGAAATTTTGTTTTTTTATAAATATCATCATCTAATTTATCAATTTATAAATATCGTGCGGTACCCTCTATGGGCGAGTCGAACTCGCACTTGACTGCTTTTTTATGCATTCTCTACAATTTTAAATTGCGTTTCGTGTTTTTTAACAAAACTCTATGAAACGCTTAGCTAATTCATCATTTATCTTCATTTCTTTTAAAACTGCTTTCAGCAAAGGGTGGCTTGCACTAACTATTTAAACTCGATTTAAGAATTTGACATCTCGTTTGCACCAACTTTTAAATAATTGGTGCAAGCCGCCCTTATAAATAATTAAATTACCGTTTTAAAACCCCGTCACACAAAATTAAGTATGTTGCAAGAGTTTTAACTACAAGTTCTTTTTATACATCGAGTTCAGATTTGAAAGTCCTGAGAACAGTTGGACCGATTTGCACCAAATATATTTATATATACGTATATGTATTATATATACTATATATATATATATACATATTATATTTGGTGGAAATCGGAATATATATAATAACACTCAAAAAGAGTAACTTCCAAGCGAAAAACCTTTATAGTAAATCGAATCACCGATTTATCGAACTACAATGCGGGATTTGAACACACGCGCATATAGACAAATACATCAAACTTACTTGTTCGATGCTCTTTTTTCTTCTGGATTAATAAGCCAAATACTATAATACGATCCAATTAGTACTTAGTTTATATGATCTCCAGATCAAATGGACACACCCACTGTACAGGGTTAATTTAAAAATACTAATAACCTATTAGTGCAAAATTCCTGTCAACATACCTAACAACTTTTGTTCTATGGCTTTTTTCAAAACTCAATACGTTCCTCAAAAAATATTTGTTAAGTTTTGTTGTACTGTCTGAAAAGTAATTACTATGCACGTATTTCCAATGGTGGAGGGCAAGCGCACCGGGCCTTAACGCCGTGCTGTGCGTGTGCCGCATTAGCACAGTACAAGTGCATTAGCAACTGGGTAGAGTAGGTGCCATTTTCAGACACATTTAATGTATTTTTATTTTTGTATGAAAGAAAAAACTTATGAATTTTTTAAAGTCGTAAAACAAAAGTTATTGGGGATAATGTTTAGTACAAAGTACTAAGAGGTTTTTAGTATTTTTAAATTAACCCTGTATATTCAATTTAATTAGATTTATTAGCTTTAGATTAGATTAGCAATTGAAATAGAGGAATAAACAAAGACACTCAGACTCCTGAAAGACTTTATTACTCCTCTAACCCACACTTCGGACCTACTCATTTTCTAAATTAATTTGGGCAAAACTAATTTGGAACCTAGGACATGCATTAGTTATCACACCAACGAAACAAATCCAGTAACATTAAAAAAAATGAACTAACCAAGACACGATATTTCATCTTTCTGTACACCAAAGCCTGCAAAATTAGGTATTACATTTACAATCCATAGAATGCTATCAAAGCTATTCTCTTGCAGTTGGTCTTTAGTTCGCAAAAAAAAATCCTGTACGTATTTTAAAGATCCCATACTGAGGCTTTTTATGACTTGCTATTGAAGAATAACAAAAAGAAAGTGTGCAATAAAAGAACTTCATTGTCATTAGGTACGATAAAAAATAACTAATATTAATATATTATGTACGGAAAAAGTGTATAATTACATGTTCTTTCCGCCTTTAATATACAGTTAGAAATTCTAGATACATGTACACTCAACATGTGCCGTGTATAGGCATAGACATAAACATGTGGAGAATAAAAATTCAAATGTATACATATGTGCCTATTACGTTTTTAATATGAAAAAGGTGCATTTGCACTATTGAATTATACGTCAATGTGCACCTTTTTTGGCGACACAGGAAAAATCGTCAAAAAAATCCCAGACTCTGCAGGGGAAACTGGATAACCTATGAGAAGATTATTTTATGAAAAAACTTAAACTATTGCAACGGTTTTTTTAGTTTTATGTTCACGCAGTAAACTTAAAGATTAAACAGTCTTCTGGCTAGATGATGATCATGATGATTTCTTAAATCATTTTGGAATTCTGCATTTAATTGTAGAAAATCGAAAAAATATGGAAACGGAAATTTGAAATGCAAACACAATTCGTTTTTATTTACTACCTAAATTTTTAACAAAAATAAGTGTAATCACTGAAGATATTTTTGAAAAATAAATCGGAATAAGTAGTTTAATATATTTAAGCTTCTCTCAGTCCAAAATAAATAATTTTAGAGAGGTTGCTTGTTTGTCAGATTGTATTATTGAAGAACCTGGGTTCTAATTGCTGCATAGTAAAGAAACTTAACCATAGTATTATAGGGCCGGCAATGCGCAATAATGTTCTATCTATCTATCTATCTACCTGCAATGAGAAAAATCGTGAAGCTCTATATTTGCGTAAATAAATTGTTATTAAACAAACAAACACGCAAAAAGTTAATAACCACGTAATAATCCAAGTAATTTTGTGCAAAAGAAACTATTATATTCCATCGGTACTGTCACATTTTAATTACAGGCAGTAGTCGGTACTACCTAATTACCTACATACTCATTAAAAAAACCCGTCATTAAAAAAAACATCACGCTTTCACCCCATATTTATAACACTCGCTAATTATACAAATCAAATATCATGATTTATACCCCCTATGGAGCATAATTATCTACAATTTTTCGAGAATTACAAAATCGGATTTAGAGTTCCAACGCAATTTCGACATAATACAAATTTAGTTTAAGAAGTTTAAAGATTTTTAGGGTCCCGTACCTCACCCTAAAAACCCTTTCAGGATCACTTCGCCGCTCGTCCATATCCGTCTCTCCGACCAATCAATACCTACCCTTTATCTCAAAAACAGGTAGAAGTATCAAGTTGTAATTTATATCAAATACTGAGAGCTATGGACCCTTGAAGGCGTAAAAAATTTAAGTTTCTACGACAACAGAATCAAAAGACATGACCAATTATGTACTCAAACGAAAACCTGTAGCCCATTCTTCCCGTTGGCCCAGAATCATGAAAGGCAAGGTCAGGCCCCACAGCACGTTAAAAGGGAAAAACCCAAAAATTGCGAATATTGAATCATTTTACGTTGTAATTATAGTACTTTTTTTGGCATTACAAATTTACATTTGCAGTTGGAGAATACTCTCCTATACAGGTAAACGTGTCTTTCAACTGCAAAGTTTATTATTGTATCAGACTTATATTTTTTGGTAAATATCAGTAGTGATGGATATTGGTACACAAATACATTAGTGGTACGGACTCCTCGGTGCGCGTGTTCGACTTGCACTTGATGTTTTTTTTTTAATTTAATCTGTTTAAAATCCTATTATTAAATTTTTTGGATTCCGCGGCCAAAATGGCAAAAACAGAACTGGAACCAAATGGTTTCGTCATTTACATCATCAAAAATTTTATATTGTCATTGTATTGTATTCTTTGTGACTTATTTTCCTTTTTTTAATTCAACGTCAATTTATTAAATTAGTCCAAAATTGCTAAGATTACCTAAGTTCATGCGCGTCCGACACGCGAGATTTTTTAACCGACTTCAAAAGAAGAAGGAGGTTCTCAATTCGTCTGTATGTTGTTTTTTTTTTGTTTGTATCTTTGTTACGTCATAACTCCGTCATTTATGAACCGATTTCGAAAATTCTTTTTTCGTTTGGTAGCTAATACTTTAGAGGTGGTCCTATTTAAATTTCAACGATATTAGAGCTTGGACTTCGAAGATACACTAGATAACACGACCTGGTTATAACCTTTATCTATATTGACGATTCTCTTGTATATCGTTGCGCTCCGGAATTAGAATGAAGTTAATTGCAGACCTGCTTTAGATATTTATTTAGGTTAATACCACTCAAAAGGGAGAAATAAAAAATTTTTATTGAAAAAAATTAAACCGCCTTCAAAAAAAAAGCTGAAAAGTATAAAATAACTATCTTTTACTAATCAAACTCAAGTACAATTAAAATAACTTTATAAATACGATACACATACCTATATAATTAAATTTGTCAGTTATTGAAGTCGGTGCCAAATCAATGTGCATTATGTTGCATGTGCAACATAAAGTTTATTAGTTTGGTGGGCTTGGCACCGACTTCAGTAACTGTCAAATTTAATTATATAGGTATGTGTATCATATTTATAAAGTTATTTTAATTGTACTTGAGTTTTAATTAGTAAAGGATAGTTGTTTTATACTTTTCAGTGTTTTTTTTGAAGGCGGTTTAATTTTTTTCTCATTCCTGGTTTTAGATTATTTCAGTATCAGTGCGTCTATGCGGCATGCTTCAGTTCAGTAGATGTAAAGCTAACGAAATTAATCGACTTTAACCCATTCGTTCCCATCCTTGCGTAAACGCAACATTCTGTTTTATTTTTCAACCGACTTCCAAAAAAGGAGGAGGTTCTCAATTCGGTTGTGTTTTTTTTTTATTTTTTTAAACCCGAGACTGCTCTGGGTGCGTCTCAAGACGAGGTTCTTTGTTTAAGTGGTGTATGCCCCAATGTCTTCTGTCGGCTTGGACAAGCTAGAGCAGTTTTGGCAGAATGTTAGGGAAAGTTCTAGAGACGGTTGAAGAGAATGAGGGAATTATAATGTGTGGAAAAATAAATGGATGAGTCAGGACAGGACAGCTCGAACAGGATTTGCATTCGCCATATTAGATTTAGGATGACGCCACATATGCAGAAACCTTACCCTGTGTATTCCATGTCATTTGATACTCATATTGTTGGTGTTAAACAAAAACGTTATTTTCTGTAATGGAACATCCGCTATATTGGATTCATGATGACGTCACATATACAGAAACCATTCCCTGCGTATTCCATTTCATTTAATACCCATGTTGTTGCTGTTGAAGAAAAAAGTTATTTCCTATTATGGAACATCTGCCATATTGGATTTATGATGACGTCACACATATAAATAACCACATGTAATTTTTTAAAAAACAAAGTAGGCTATTTTCGGTCTCATACTATCCCTGTACCAAATTTCATCATAATCGGTTCAGCGGCTTATCATTTTCCCTAAAAAACGTCATCTCCCTTTTCACCCTTTTAGCGGTAGATTTTTGATAAAAAAATCTATGTTTTATTAATAGAAAACGTTTATATCTGCACCAAATTGTATCTTAATCGGTTCAGCTGTTTATCATTTCCTGTACAAAGTTTCATCCCCTTTTTCACCCCTTTAGGGATAGAATTAAAAAAAAGTAGCCTATGTCTGTCCCCTGGTGTCAAACTATGTCAAATATCTATGTCAAACTGTCAAAATATCTCTATGCCAAATTTCATAAAAATCGGTCCAGCGGTGTAACCGTGAAAACGTACCACACAGACAGACAGACTTTTGCATTTATAACATTAGTATGAATATATTAGTATGGATAACATAATCCTATCGTTCGTATTCTGGCCATAGAGAGATAAAAGATTCAATTTTTGCTATTTTGGCAACGCAGCCGTAAAAAGTGAAACGTAAACATAAATAACAACTATCCATAAAAAGCAGAACGAGTTGTACAAAACAGAGACATCTAGTGTAAAAGTTAAAAATGAAAGTACGTATCTGTTTTAGTTCAGTAGAGATCTTGAACATTCAGTTACGGCCGAGAAAAGTCACTAGATTACGCAGTAAACAAATACTGAAATTATCTGTTTGGTTTCATTTTCATCTTCGTCGTTATAATAGCCACAAATTAGTAAGATTATGTCTAAAATAATAGCGTATGGTAAATCGAAGATAGTAAGTCACATAGTCACATGACGCTGTCTTAATTTATAAAAAATGTTTTCGATTATTAGTGGTGTGCTGAGGGTTCCATTAATCTCACTTTCATGAAACATTAATAGTGTATGGTGTCGTATTTTGTTTATTACAAATACCTATTTCTGTTTACAAATTTTGTCGTAATGATAACACGCTAAGATGTTCCCTCACTTGTACGGTACGAAACAGCCCGTTGATATTTCACTTTTCGGAAATTTAAAAATAGATGTCGCTGTACTTATAACTTTGGGAATTTCTAATTAGAGGGCGCATTACTTACCTGAATAAACAGGCAATAAATTACGAACCTGTATTATAACATGTTACTACACTACTTATACATAAACGATATAAATTATTCACTCAATGTCATATTTATTATCTATTCATAAAAACCAATTCACGATAACTAGATACTATAAGCAAAGGATGGGTAATGGGTATTCATTCAACCGACGAATAGTCGCTCTCTAGACATACATGTATCTAAAAATAAGATCGAATTCTAGAATAAAAATCAGTTTTTTATCGAAAGCTTATTTGTGCTGCTGTGTAGTATAGATAGATTTACGCTAGAAACTAATTAATCTAACTAATCTGTGATATAAGTGTAATGATAATTTTATCCGAGGAGCCGAATAGGTAACAATACTAATCTAAATATTTATTTAAGACTTCATTTGCGTGAAATTCAATAAGAAATAGTCTATATATTGTTCTCGAAGCTTATCTATAATAATAGGTAATCTATCTCCATACTACGAGTAAATTTCATCAAAATCGGTTCGATTGCTGTGAAAACAGAATTGGTAGACAGTGACACTCGCATTAATGAGTAAATAAATATAATATTATTATATGCAGATTCAAAGAGATTCTAAGGGCCGTAAAGTCAATTGTACCTAGTTTAAACGACTGAAGAGAGTCTTCGATTATTTTGTAAGATGAATGACAGTTAATCGATTACGAGCAGCTTAAACTATAGATTAGCTTAAATTTCCCAAGAGGTACGGTTAAACTCCCCGTGTGGGTTTAAACGGTGTTTATTAACAAAATGGCATGTGTATTGTCAACAAACGCATCTGTATCTAGATATGTGTAGTTATTTTTAGGTTAAATATATAATAAGATTGAAATGAACTATTACAACCAGTGATTGGAACTCAGATATTGAAATATTTCATGAGTTGAAACGATTTACATAGATATTAATATTACAGTAGAGCATACATGGTTCGATCAAGAGATAATCATTGGGATCAATGGGAAGATATACAATTCATACACCGTTGTCGTGTTTCGTATAATATTTCCATATGTAAGTCATTAATCTACGCTTTACGAATCTGTTCTCTATTTCCATTTGATCTTAGGGCAGTAGATTTAACTTTCGATCACATTTTATCCTAGATTACTAAATCCATAGTTTTAACTGCTTTTGATCTTACACCCCTAAAACATACATAATATGACTGTACATTTTCTCTACTTAATATTTTTTAAACATTATTAGTAACGAAAAAGCCGAATCTGCTAAAGAAAACAAATAAAAACGATTTCTTTCAACAAATGCTTTCTTATTTAAAATATCAAGCACTATGCTTGACAATAATCTACAAAGGTTCTTGGTTTTAGATCAAAATTTATGTTCTGTAAACATAATATTTTAATGTTAAATGTTTCCCAAAATAACATGAATCAACCATTGAATTATTGATATCAGTATAAAAAGATTGTCTTTTAAGGAAACTTGTAAAACCCTGTGAAAAAGGTTTATACGACAATAAAATACTCTCGGCAGATATTCGAGTGTTTATATTTATATTTTCAAGCAACAATTGACTCTTCCTGAACAAGCATAACAACATTCAGCACATGGATATACCTTTATTACAATTACAATCAGTACTCCCAAAAACTGTTTACGTCTAAAAATATTGTTTTATGAATAAAATTTCATAAATACGATTTAAATAACATATTCTTATCTACAAATAGCTAAGCGACTGTAACATTGTATACTTTGTCTTAGGAATTCGCTTAACATTTTAAAGCTTGTTTTATGTGACGTTGTACGCCGGGAATTCCCGGCAAGGTTCGTGTCAGCTGTGCTCCGAACTGACGCTGCGTACAATGCGTAACAACTCCTCGACCCTTTTGTATGGACTTTGACATCTTTCCTGATTGGAATCTATCAAGTAGGGGCCGGTGTCTTCCCGACCTTCTGGTGTGTGACGTCCGCTTGAGGTTTCTGGAAGGGCTCTATTTAAAAATGGCTCTACGTCAGGAACAACAGATGCAGATGACATAACCATAGCCCTATTTCTAGCAGCTTCGACTGCTGCCATTTCGGCTTCTCTCTGTCGCAACCAAACCGGAGAATTCACGTATACTCTTGGTCTTTCTCTTAAAGCATTACAACGTTCCAGCGCCGGTCTTCGCATCGGTACTGGCGGTCTATACGCTGCAGGTATAGGAACACCTCTACCAATTATGGTACAGATGAGACCCTTGAGCGCTGCTCTGAAGTCTTTTAAATGGTATGCGTATAGTAGAGGATTAATGGCTGAGTTAAGATGGGAAAGTATAATACAGAAATCTGTAAGTAAATTTGGAATGTCTAATTCTGGCATAAACGCCTTTATCGCATTGATTGTATATAAAGGAATCCAACAAATTATGAAGAATAAAACTATGATGGCCAGATTCTGCGTAGCCTTGACCTCTCGCTTTTGGGCAGCTCCCAAGACCCGCAGCATGGTACCGCCTGCAATGCGACCTTGACTTCCTTCCACCGTCATTACCTCGCTCATCTGTAATGTAAGAAATCAACAATACTATTCATAAGTTGGCCACAATATACATACATATTTATATGTTTAATCATCATCTTGCAGCAAATGTAATCTCTCACATTTATCTCTCACCTCATCCATTTTAATGTTTATTTTTCATCGGTTTAAGCAATGTAATTTTTCCAAACGTAATGTTACAAATAGTATTGTTATTTATATTTTTACTAAGCCTCACCCACGATTTCATGCGCGTAAAATTATAAAAGTATATTCTTCTTCAGAATTCAAACTCACTACATACCAAATTCCATCGAAATCGGATCAGCTATATAGCGGTGAAAACGTGAAAACACAGACGAAGACTATCGCATTTAAAATAAGTATTTTCAAATTTTAAAATAAGTGTTAGTATAGATAACGTAAAATATTGCATTTATAGAACACCTTTAGTGAATATTGCGTAAATAAAGATAAAAAAACAATGGCTTTTATGGCCTCATTTATGTAATACGTATGTCTTCTAATTGGTTCACTGAAACCTTCAACACACTAATTTCTACTCTGCTCTGGTTCTGCTTTTTATGATTTAGGCTCACACCAATGAAGATTTAGGTAGTGTTTACCGAGTAAAGGTAGTATTTGGTGTTTACCCAATGTTTACCAGAGCTAGTTACTCGCTATTGCATGGCTACCTATCTCCGCCTATACTTACCTACATTAAATAATCCAAAAATAAACAAGTTTGCATATGGTTGACATTGTTATTTTCCTTAATGTATCTTAAATACAACTTAATCGAAAGATAAGTTATAGACATAAAGTGCAATACAATGTACAATTAATGTAATCTGAAAATACGTATCTGTACATGTGTACGTTATGTAGCTTGTATATAATGTAGCTACATAAAACTGTATGAGAGGAACGACTCTGTTTCTGATACTGATCTCACTCGGGCCAGGGACTGGAGGATGCCATTAGTATGAAAGACATTGAGAAAGGGACAAGAAGTCTGAAATGTGAAAAATCTGTGGGAAATGATGAGGTGACTGCTGAGATGATTAAGTATGGTTGGTCCTAGGGTCTGGGATACCTTCTGGGCACTGTGCAACTTTTGTTGGCAGAAGGGGGGAGGTTCCAGAGGACTGGCGCATCGCAGTCATAGCATCTTTCTATAAAGGGAAAAATTCTCATTTAGACTGTGCGTGCTATAGGACCATTAGCTTGATCAGATTTTTTTTTTAAATCTACTTCCTCTGGCGTGGGTTGGTCAGGGTCCTTGTTTGTCAGTATTTCATTTTTACTATCACTCTTTTGTTCATCTTCTAAGTTCATTCTCCTTTCATTTGTTTTTATCCTCATATTTTCCTTCTACTTATTTTATCTTTATTATTTCTCTAATCTTTATTTATCTATTGCATGGTTTATCTATTACACCTTCCTTATTTACTTCTATACCTTAAACTAAAGATTAAATTACTTATCTACTTATAATTAATATCACAATATTTATATTGCTAATTCTACTAATTCTATCATTGCACTGTTGTCACATTCTGTCTGCCTTAGTCTACTTTCATTAACATTACTTATTTTAAATTTGTATTTGCAATTTTTATTACACTTCTTCTCATTTATTTATTTCCTTTGATTACTCTTTTAGCAATATCTTTACAATATTTAAAAAAAAATCTCTACTGTGTGTATTCTCCTTGAATGAATGTATAGAGCCTTCTTCTATTCTACTTTCTATCTCAATTTCTATCCTTTGTATTTGATAGTCAAATCTCGGGCACTCTACCAGGGCATGCATGACGCTCTCCTTCCCACCCGTAGAATCCTTCGTATTCCGTCAGGATCTGAACCAGAATGTGATCCATGTCGATCTTACGTACTACTGGATATGCGTCTGCGACATTAGGGAATAAGATTTTCGTGTCGGAGACTGTTTACTCCCTAGGTACCTACTGCTCCATTCGTCAATTGACGTTTCACGTATTTGTCGCTAAACAAATGAAACAGGGCATGCCTCGTAATCCGGCCTCGTCTTTCTTCTCTGTGCCGCTCCTTTGGGCAGCTCGTTGGCCCTCTCGTTCTCCTCCATTCCCATGTAGGCCTTCACCCAGTACAAATGCACAGCTTTGCCTTGACTTTTTATCTTATCAATATTTGTTCTTATTTTTCCCACGGAGGGACTTGGTCAGCTTAGCAAATAAAGTATATACCAAGGTATTGACTGAACGTATCAAAGAAGTTTTTGAAAGATATTTTTGGGAAGCACAAAATATTTTTGGTTTTAGGAACGGTAAGGGTTGTATGGATCCAACTTTCTCGCTCTGCGTTATCGTGGGGAAGTTTCTGGCCACAGCTCAGAAAGTTTTCTGCGCTTTCGCGGATCTAGAAAAAGCATTCGATAGAATAGTGCGAAAGATATTGTGAAGTCTTCTGTCATTATACCGAGGTCACAGAGCCTGTGTAAGGATAGATGGTGACATGTCGCTCTGGTTCGAAATCTGTTCAGGCGTCAGACAGCGCTGCGTGATGTCTGGTTCGCTGTTCGTGCTGTATTACAGTTGATTACTAAAATATTCTTCCGTGATGCCGCAAACGCCTATACGGTGATACGCAAGATAGACATGGACCACATTCTTGTCCAGATCCTGACGGGGCACGGAGGATATTCTGAGTATCTATATCGTTTTAGACGCAAGGAGAACCCAAAGTGCCCCTGTAAGACGGGTGGGGATGAGAGTGTGATTCATGTTCTGGTAGATTGCTCTATATACAAATACGAAAGGCTCAAAGTCGAATTGGAAATAGGAAGCAAAATATAAAAGGGAGATTACATTCTATAATGACAGATAATTACAAAAGAGATAAATTCTTGAAATATTGTAAAAAAAAAGTAAATTCTTGAAATATTGTAAATATAATACATAGAATAGTAATAATATGCAACTTTTAATGTATAAGACTAAAAATAAGACAGTAAATGTAATATTGTAAGCTGCGATAATAGCGTATGATTCTAAATTAGATAGTGACTGTGATAATAGATATAATTAGATATAAGTAATAGAATGTATAGAATAAGGAAATGAGACTTAAAGTGGAAAAGGAAATAGACATGTACTAGATAAGGAATATAATAGAATTAAATATAGATTGCAATATAATAGGACACGAGTTGTAAATAATAAAGATAATAATAGGTTAGAAATAAATAAATAAAGGGTAGGAAAGTATGGAAGGAGGAATGAATCTAGGAGAAATAAAGGAATGATAAGAATGCAAAAGATGAATAAAGACCCTCACCTTACACGTGTCAGGGGAAGCAGAAACTAAATAGAAAAATATAAAAAAATAAAAAACTGTCGATCGTACGCTGGCGATGTTGTGCTTATAGCACCATCAAAAGTAGAGTCTCAGACACTAATCACGTGCATAAAAGAAGAATGTGAAGTGAAAAGATTGAAATATGAACGTGAATAAAACTAAGGTTCTGGTGCTTGAAAGAGAAACAGTACAGACGAAATGTGAGAATTGGGTAAATAGAAAATGTCTTGAATAAGTGAATGAAATATAGGGGAAGTGCGTTTTCGAGGGATGGAAGGTGTGAGTTGGATGTGTAGAGACGGATAGCAGCTGGCAATAAAGTGAACGGTGCTCTGTTCGCATTAATACCCAGTGCGAATATATCTAACTCAGCCAAAATGGCCATCCACATATCGGTGCCAACTTTATTGTACAGTAGCGAGCCCTAGATATGCCTGAAATCGAGTGAAAGTAAGATAAATACAGTAGAAATGCGATCTCTTAGAAATATGTGCGGTACCAGACTTGCGAACAGGATAAGCCGTGAAGAGATACGCAGTATGACAGGGTTGCATGACAGTGTCATTGTAAAAATGAAGAAAGGAATGCTTAGATGGTGGTTAAAGAATAAAGGATGAAAGACTGACGAAGAAAATATACAGACCGAAAGCGAAAGGTAAAAGAAGCCAAGGAAGACCAAGCCTGAGTTACGAAAATCAAATAGCCAGTGTTAGCTGATGGAAATGTAAAAAACATTCACATATCTAGGCGAAAATATGTGAGGAGAATAATGAGATTTGAGTAAGCGAAAGAAGTATGTAAGGACCATGAAGCTTGGCACTCCATCCTCCCTGACTATCCCGTTAGGGATACAGCGTGAGGATATGTTATGTTAGCAACATATTATATACATATTATACATACATGTATAATTTGTTAGAGATAGATAGAGACATAGGATATCTTTTACTTGGCCAATTTTTTAACTTCACCATTCAGAATAAATACATATTATTACAAATGTACCTACTTATAAATCATGTCATTACATTCCTTGCACGAACTAGCTTTATGATAGAACATGAAGGTATTCAGAATGAACATAATTATGTATGTAATGATGACAATAAAATATTCTCATCTCTCAGTCATGTTCATGTAAGATCCTGCGAGTATTTACATTTTTATTCAATTAGTCACTGTCACTTTCAACAAGTGGATAGTAGCAATCACAGTACAAGTAAGCATACAGTATGCTATCTCGGCAGTGTCGATCGTATGTAAGATAATTACCTACGGTCGTTTGGTACGTAAACGCGCAATAGGGCTACCGACTTGGACTGAATGTTTTTCTTGGGTTACTTATTTGATAATAGGTACTATATTAAATTGTCATATTATCTTTTCATTTTATATTATTGCAAATTTAATACGTTTTTATTTATATAATTTTACTAGTATTTTATATCTAGTTTCAAAAGTTTGTGAGTTAGTATGGTGGAAATGGACAAAGAAAAATGCTTTTTTATGTGCAGTATAATTAAAAATCAGCAATAAATTAACTAGATCATTATGATAATATATTTCCTACAAATTAGCAACAGAGAAATATTTCTGGTTTCGATATAGATGTATTCAAACATCCATACACTGAACATTCTGCTCGTAAACTTGATTGACATAATATTTAGTCAATAAATGCGCAGGAGCGTCTCATACCGTCCGACGACAACCGCGGCGCGCTCGCGACCACTCGCGACTGTCGTATGTCGAAATATGTCGAGATTTCGAGCGCGTTGTTTGGGAGCGTTTGTATGAAGATAGAATACTGTATGCTTACTTGTACTGTGGTAGCAATAGCCGTTGAAACCGACACGCTTTCTTATATTATTCATATCACTACCACTTTTTAAAATTATTGACATTTGATACTAAATAATTAATTAACACGGCTATACTCGCGTCCAATAGGTGTAGGTACGACTAGTTTCGGACCTATCGGAGGTGCTTCATCAGGGTGAGTGGGATGAGTTCGCGAATGCGCCCCGTCTCGCACGCCGCTCCGTGTTCATTAAGTATTTAGTTAATAATGTCTTATGAAAGTTTTAATAATTTGACATTTGATACGTTTGCAATAAGCCAATGAATATTAAAAAATATTTGAGTAATAAATGAATAAATGTGACTAATAAGGAATAACTCAATTGGCGACAAATATGTCACTTTAATTCATATTTAGAATTACCTAGAGCATAAGTGTACAAATTCCATTGCTTGGAAATGGGCATATCTAATAATCAATGAAATCTGGCGTTTCCATTATAAAAATATACTTATCGGATTAACTATCTAAAGGAGTGGTTCCGAACTTGGGAGTATTTCCCACTATAAGGGTTAAAGGAGGTTATGTTATGGGTAATATGCCGAAGATTTTTCGAATATTTTAAATATGTACGAGATGACGGAAATGTCTCGCATACCTGCGCGAAAATGTGTGAGGAGAATGATAAGATTTGAGGAAGTGAATGAAGTATGTACGGATCGCGACGCTTGGCGCTGCGTCCTCTCTGACTCCCCCGTTTGGGATAGGACAGTGTGAAGATATATGCAACAACAACAAGATTTTCAATTCAATTATTATACCATTTTTGTTAAACTATTTTTAAAGTTGAAATTATAATAAAAAGTTATTTCATGTGAAACAAATTTTTTCTTCGGATAATTTTATGTATACTTGGATTTATTAGTTTCTATTAGAAATTTCTGATAATGTGCGGCCGGCCTAGAAGGACCTTTGTGGTTGTTGCCAAATGGAGTGCGAGCTCCGGTCGTCCATCCATGCGACCTCGATAAGGACGACAGCGCGTTTGGTTTGAGCTGTCACGGCACAGCGAGAGTGCAAAGGGCTGTCTGCGATCCCCGAGAAGCGTCGGCACAGCTCGAAAAGCGCTTTGGTGCATTCTATAAGAGATGCCGGAGCCCTTCTGTACAACAACCCCAGGACGACCTCTACGGGAGTCTTAGTGGGCAAAATTCTCAAATAACCCAGTTAACTCGATATCCCGTGGTCTGGGTAGGACCTGTGTTCGGGTGTCTCCTGCGTTACCAAAAAAAAAGATTACGAGACAATAAAGTTTAATTTAACCACTGATTTAAAAACATCAAATCGATATTTATTTTTAGTACTTCAGAATTTCGTAGTACCAAAAAAGGAAAATGAAACCCGTATGAGATCACTGGCGCCCGTTCGTCTGTTCATCCGTGACATTTGATTTTCTCAGAAACCTTGCGCTGTAAAACTTAAGATTTGGCAGTAATGCGTCTTGTTGACAAACATATTTTGCATTTGTTATTTTTAAAGACGCATTTTGAAATATTGCTTGGTAGAGAAAATTAGGTAGTCGAAGGCGACTTGATCAGACCCTCTATCTCAAAAATACTGAGCTTAGAATTTTATATAATTTAGAGAATATAAAGCCGTACTTATAGTTTAAAGGAAAATAGAACGAAAATTTTTGGTCTGTAGGTAGTTTTCCAGAAATTAAAATCAGAAATCGATTTTATAAATATTGTATAAATCTGTGTCCGAATATTTGACCAGTTTCTTAACAACAGAGGTAACGTAATTGAACCCCGGTCTCCATACAGAGTATATATATAAGATGTAACATTAAATGGGTCTCCCCCTATCAGCCAGGACGATGTAGAATATCGATTTCATATTTTTGACTTACTGATAAACGTTATTTAGGCAAGTGCATTATTACAATGATAATGCCGCAATAAACGGCACTTTTATGTACATTTTCAGATTCCAATGAAATACGTACAGAATACACCAGCGTGGATTTATTTTTTTGTATTATCTTTGACACCCCTTTTAAAAACTTTAAGGGTTGAATTTCCAAAAATCCTTTTTCAGATCCCTACCTAAGGAATCTCCGGTATGATTTGCGTTTTTCTCCTGAATTAATAATTATGACGCTCTTACAATGAAATGGCTCAAAGTTTAGATGAAAAATTTTAAAAAACTATTCATGACATTAATTATACGTAACATGAAAAAATTCCCGCTTTCGTGAGCATTCTTACAAGGAAATTTTTTATTTAGTTCTTTACCTGTTTAACGACGACCCTGTAGATATGAGCATAGAATGCCGCGAGAAGTACACTAGGAGTGATGATTGTAGCGAAGTACAGAAACAGGAGGAAGTTGTAATCCATCACTTCCACGAAGTAGCAATCCGGGGCGGGTTCAACAGCCGCGTGCCAACCGAAGAGCGGAAGGAAACCTACGCCAGCGCCCGCCACCCAGCAAACCGATATTATCACTGAAATTAATGAAAGATTTATTAAATTTTTGTCCGAGTTTCAGGTAAACATAGTTAATGAAAGCTATGTTTATCTGAACTAGGATTTAGTAGCTTTAAGAAGTTTGAAAAACACCGTCGAATAACCTTTTACACTATCGAATATTTATATTCTAAGATTAGTTCATATAAAGAAACTATTCTTCTAATAGTCCTATTTCCTATACTAATATTATAAATGTGAAAATTTGTGAGGTGTATGGAAGTTTGTTACTCTTTCATGCAAAAACTACTAAACGGATTTTGATAAAACTTTACAGTAATATAGCTTATACTTCAAAATAACACATAGGCTATAATTTATTAAGATATTGTGTGTTTTTAAAAACATCGCGCGAACGAAGTCTCGGGCAAAAGCTAGTAATTATATGTATATATATATATATATATATATTCCAAACATAGATACATTAGACCTAGGATGTTTGTTGTACTTTTCTGTAAACTAAGGCTACTAGAGCACAGTACAAGTTACTAGAGTTGTTAATCTCTAATTGAGCGCAGTTAGAATGCGATGCCGCTATATGGCATTTCTTTCTAACTATTCTGAAGCAGAGTATTATATTCACTCATGAGTATTGTTTTGCAATACGGGCCTAATTAAGTCCTTAAAATTGTATTACGTTCTATAGTTTCAGACATATGGGAAGGTATTATTATTTTAAGATGTTATAATACAAAATATAGCGGTATAACAAAATACATAATGTACATATAACAAAATCGACTGTCACAGACGAAAAGACAAGACGTATGATCCTTCTAACAAATAGTATTCTATTTTTTGCCTAGTATGCATAAGAATAAGGGGTTCAGTAGTTATCGCGACTGTAAACTAAACAAATAAACGGATAACGATTTGTATTATTGTATTACTGAAAGGTATTAAGTATAGTGTTACGCGGTGAATGATTTTTTAATTTAAAAAAAACTTATTCTTTATTACGAATTTATTACTTGCTATTTATTACAAATTTATTTATAAAAGAAAATTAAAATTATTCTTAAGGCGCTCCCCCAGGCAAGCAGGCAAACGTATAGAACACCTCATACTAAAATTCGAAAAAATCTTCATGTAATCTAATAATTATTGATTTTACTTATGAAAAACGGGTCTTTTGAAAAAATTAAAATGGTCAAGTTTTGTATCATAAAATTATCTATACAGGGTGTATATGAAAACGGGACAGTTACTTTAATGGATGAAAGGGCATACCTTTAGTATGTAGTTACAAAAAGAATTATCGAAAAAAACGTATCCGTTTAAGAGTTATGACCGTTTTAATTTTCAAGTGTTATCCCCACCATTTCTCGTAAAATTGAGTTGATCGTGTACAGTTACAGATTTTAAATCTTACGTATTTTTTTATTTTGTAATAATTTCATCCGTTACTGAAATACAGCCTGAAAACCATTTTCGAAAATAATGCGTATACCCCAATGGCTTTCAATTCAGGCTGTATTTCAGTAACGGATGAAATTATTACAAAATAAAAAAATACGTAAGATTTAAAATCTGTAACTGTACACGATCAACCCAATTTTACGAGAAATGGTGGGGAAAACACTTGAAAATTAAAACGGTCACAACTCTTAAACGGATAAGTTTTTTTCGATAATTCTTTTTGTAACTACATACTAAAGTTATGCCCTTTCATCCATTAAAGTAACTGTCCCGTTTTCATATACACCCTGTATATTGGTGTATATCGCAACTAAATATAACTTCTATTTATGGAGTAGATGCATGTATTTCTAATTTTTAGGCTTTCTTTTGAATACAGATTTTATATGTATTTTATATATAACTGAAAAATATGAGAAGGCAAAAGTGTTGTTAAAATGTCGAAGATTATTACAATATTTTTATTACATTTTATATATTTTCAAATAACGAGAAGATAGCGTCTAAAACTAGCAAAAAAACAGTATTTGAATAGGGGAAGCGCCTTAAGCATAAGTTGTCGGTCTTTCTGAGTGTTGCTTTTATGCATTCGGAAAATGATATTTACTTTCGTATCATGGGAAGGATATACATAGTAACGGAATGTTTAAGTTGAACAATAATTATGGTAGATAAACAATCATACTTATTTTAGAATTTACATTACAAATAACTAAATCAATCTAAATAACTAAACTAATACATTAATAATGATAGTATGAAGTCTTGATGAACACTGCAACATAACAAGTGAAATATTTTCCGTCGATATGACTGTATAATTAATTTTTAATTTTCTTAGTCTCTCAAAGTTAATGTCGGAACCTATTAGAAGAAGTCCCTATACACACACCCATTAAATCACTTCTAAATAGTTAAGTTTTTGATAAGCAATTTATTGCTAATCTTTTTTTAATTGTACATGTATACGCTAAATTGAAAAGTCAAGCCTTTATATTCGATGTGTATGCCTGTAACATAATGTTACATTGACACAAGTAATTTTACCGTGACACATAATTTACAGAATTTACCTTCATAAGTAGTCCGTTCATTAATATTTTCAATGGTTCGTTTCAACACTGAGTCAAGCATTGTTAATCTAAATAGATAAACTCGACATGTAAGTTTATAAAACTTAATGTGAAGACAAAACACCATAGAAATGAAAGATTGATTGATTGATCAACACTTCCGTGTTGATCAATCACAAGTTTTTGTATGTAATTGTAATTTGTAATAAAACATTACCAATTAAAAACTGGTTTGAACGATTTGAGATAAAGAATTCAAAAATGAGTCTTACTACAATTGATTGGTTAGTACAATTAATAACCAATCCATTGAAGTAAAACTCATTTATGAATTCTGTTGGATTTAAGAGAGTAAACTGAATTGTTTTGTAATACGGGTTTTTTTTCGGATTTCTTTTTGTCGAAAATCTGTTTGCATTTTATTCACTCGTTTGAGGATTTTAGCATTGTTTAGTTGCATATGTTAACCATAGCAAAGCATTTTGTATAGTTAGTTTAGAATCATTTCTAAAAAGTTTTTGTGTGGGTATATAGACTTCGTCCGAGCGAAGCCGAGGCGGGTCTAATCATTTATATCACATTTTGTTACTTTCTTTATAATTTCTTTCTTCAATTCTTGGAAGGTTAAATATTTAGATTCCAATAAACATGTCTGATATAAAATTTATTCTTTTTACTCATCAGTAGGTCCTGAACACCCTTTCGGTAAAGGAATAGTGGGCTTGACGGAAGTTAAAAGGACTTCTTGAAAGCTGCACATATTTATTCAGGCTTTCCAATTACTTTCATTTGCACAGAATTTTAGGGCACAATATAGATAAGTAAGTAGTGTCGCTTTTATACTTTAAAACTCTAATCTATAATGAAGCATATAATAATGCAGTGGAAACCGTGTGTCTGTAAATTTAATTAATTTACTAAAAAATTAGTGTGGGCGATAAAAAAGTAAAAGAATGCAAAAAAGCATTTCTTTAATGTTTTGTCTGTCTGTACACACGAATCTGCGAAAATATTGAACGGATTTTCTTGCGGTTTTCACGGGTAGATTAGGCTCAGCTTGGAACAACATGTGGGCTTTGTTTCATTGACATTGCATGACAGTGAAAAAAGTTATCGTCATATAAAGATAATTTTAAATTCACCGCTCGCCTGTTACAGGGTGCTTAATAAAACCGACTTTCACGGGGACGGAGTCTCGTACACCAGCTTGTTACATATAAAACTTCATTCTATAAAAAAATAAAAATTATATCACCTTTATTTCTCCCGTTCCCGCCAAAAATCCACGTTTTTATTACGTTAATAAAATACAACATTTGACATTTAAATATTTTTATGTGTAGCCAGTGCAATCTTACCTTTACTGTATCTATTTATTCAGAAGTGTATTAGAGTGCTTTCAGATTAAAGAAAACCATATTCATCAAGTACTAAGTTATATACGATTACCACTAATACAGATTCACAATGTGACGCGAATATAATAACAATCTCTATGTAGGTAGATCATCACAATAATATTTTAACTTTGTCACATCTTCAACACTATCATAACATTATCATATTTTCCTTTTCAAAATTTCGTGTATATAGCCAGTTGATAGCAAAACAGATTTACAGATGTCGTCACAACTAAAACCAGCTTGTAGCTATTATTTCGCAACTTCAAACTTCAAAATATTGAGTGGCGGTTAACATTTTTTTCGTGACGGCCAACTCGCTTGCTTGTGCTTCACAATAGATCATAAATAATAGTCGCTATTATTATACTCTTACCCATTTTATAAATAAAAACTGTTATGACCAATTTTAATTATGGGTTTCCATGGCATTAAATGGCCAAAATGTACCCAGAGCTAAACTTATTCAATTCAATATAATTTTTACCTATATTTTAAAGCAAGCAAAAATATATAGGTATTAATTAGCGAAACACCTAAAAAAATCGGCCTAACGGGTAACAATGCATGAGCAAAGCACTACTATGTATGTAGTCCGGTCAAAATAGTCCGGTCAATTTACGATAATTCGCATAGCGCTAAAAGTTGGGACAGGTCTTAGGTATTATTACAAATAAATATCAAAAATTCCCACCGATCCTACGTCTAATAAAAAATTTATTCAAGGTCAAAGGTTAAAAGTATCGATTTTTTTGCATTTTACTCATAAACGGTAAGTATTACCATAAAAATAGGTTAGGTGAAGTAACAGGCCATGCAATTATCTAAAAAATTGTTCTCATTCTTTTTTTCCTAAGAATCATCGTTCCTGAGATATTGCGATTAAAAGTTGAAGAAATCGTATTCTGTATATGGCAATATGCACACGTTTCCGCACCGCTTGTGAGGTAGTGTACTCAGCGCATTATTTTTGACATGGTTTCCCCGGTATGCATACTCCATGATCTACCGTGATTTCGTTTTATTAATAATATTCTATTTAAAAAAAATGGTACTATTGGAAATGATTAAAGTGGCACGAATTATTGTATTTGTTTCAACATTGGAGTCGGACTGACCTTGACAAGTGGTGCGTACTGGTTAACAAAATACTCCGACTTTTTACAGCCACAGTACTTGTACTGTTTGTTGTTGTACAACAACCCTTTTTGCATTTGCAAAAAATGCTGTTAAGAAGTTTTTCCAGAGCAGATGTGAGCAAGGTTTGAAATGGCTTCAAAGTATTTCAGTTTTCTAGTTCCAGTTGATTGCTTGGCCACACTTGAATTATATAGTATATCATAAAATCTGTCCGACTCGTTTTTATGATAACACTTACCGTTTACGAGAAAAATACAAAAAACAGATACTTTTGATATTGTATACACTCAGGTGTTACTTTGCGGAAATCCATTTCATGTGATAAATTTCCAAAATCTTTAGCTATTTTCCGCTCAAACTTCGAAAACCACCAATTGACACGTGATTCGCCTCTCAACGAAACATCCTCAGGATATACCAGAGATAGGATTCGGTCAGCTAACCAGTATCGACTCGGAGTCGGTGCTGGTTAGCTGACCGAATCCGACCGACCGACTGTGGTTTTTGGAGTTTGAGCGGAAAATAGTTAAAGATTTTGGAAATTTATCGCAGATACTTTTGACCTTTGATCTTGAATAAGTTTTTTAGCAGGTATTTTTTAGCAGGATCTGTGAGGATTTTTGATATTTTATGTATAATAGTGTTTCTAGGACCTGTAGCAATTTTCAGCTCTATGCGAATTATTGTAAACTTACACTATTTTTATCTATTTTGACCAGACTAATAATAAACTATTATTTTAGCTTTCAATGTTACAGAGGTTCTAGCACGATATATGTTAACTTACATACATTCAGTCAAGAAAGTATCGGGAATGAATGATTTGTTTATGGTTCCAAATTCAATTTTTTCTTTTTTTTGTTGTTGTTAGATTAGCACAACTGTTTTCCATTTTGACGTGGAGTTTGAGTTGCATTTGTTATTTAGATTAAATACAGTGTTGTTTTTAGTTATGTCATTCTAGTGTATATTGTGAATTTCATAATGGACAAAAACATCGAACAAAGAGTTTGTCTTAAATTTTGCTTCGCAAGAAGACTTACGGTGAATCGACTTTATCGAAAACACGTGCTTATATGTGGTACAAAGCGTTGAAAAGCGGTCGAGATGTGATGGAAGATTTGCCTCGCTCTGGTAGGCCATCAACGTCTGCAACTGAAGTTAACATCGCAAAAGTGAAGGAAATAGTGACTAAAAATCCTCATTCAAGTTTGAGTGACATAACCGCCGAACTTTCTGTCTCACGAGTCGTACCATTTTAAATAATCACTTTGGTATGAAACATGTTGCCGCTCGGCTAGTCCCAAAAGACTTAAATTTTCTCCAAAAACTCAATCGGATAAGTCGTTGAGGACATGCTAGAACGAGTCAATTCCGATCCAACATTCATGAAACGCATTGTTACTGGTGACGAGACGTGGGTTTACGAGTTTGACATGCAAACTAGTCAACAAGCTTCGGAGTGGCGCCTTCCAACTGAACCGAAACCGTAAAAACCACACGCCAAAGTCTATCAAAAGTCAAAGTCATGTTGCCTGTTTTCTTTAACAATCGCGGTGTTGTGCACTCGGAATTCTTGCGGGAAAGTCAAACGGTAAATAAAGAATATTATTTGGGCGTTATGCGGCGTTTAAGAGAGCAAATTCGACGAAAAAGGCCAGATTTGTGGAAAGAAAATTCTTGGATTTTGCACTACAATAATGCGCCTTCGCACAAGGCCATCATTGTGAACGAATTTTTGACCAAAAACTCAACAAATACTATCGAGAAACCACCTTATTCATCAGACATGGCTCCAGCCGACTTCTTTCTTTTTCCTAAACTCAAATTACCACTTCGTGGCACCCGTTTTCATTCGGTAGAAGACATAAAGGAGAATTCGCAGCGAGCACTGAACTCAATTCCGGAAAAAGCGTTTAAAAAATGTTTTGATGATTGGATTATTCGTTGGCGTAAGTGTATCGCTTCTGAAGGAGCATACTTTGAAGGTGATAAAATAAATTTAGATGAATAACTAACATTTCGTGTATTATTGATCTTTTCCCGGTACTTTCTTGACAGAGTAATATAACAGCATATAGATTTCAACAGTTGAATATAAACGTCTCCTTTACTTTTATTTTTCAATAAAATGTCTAATGAGACGTTAGGAATGACACCGCAACATTGTTTTGTATACATATTATATAAATATTATACATAAAAATGTAATTGTTGTATAGTATGTTCTGAACACAGGTTAGACTAGTGACTTCGATTGTTATATACAGTACCTACGTTTTAAGCATTACAAAAACACTACGAGGAAAATCTAATATTAGACGTCATGTCATCTATCTATATATTCCATCTTCAATATTATCACTGATTTTATTCGTCGATATTTTTATATCTTTACGTCGATTACATTATATTTGTGTGTACTCAATCATTCATTCTATAAAGGTAATATAATAAAATGATTCATTTATCTATTTGCGAAATAGGTTAAACGTGATAAAATCTTTTACGATAAACACACAACGCTCGCACTTCATAGGTTTACTTTGTATAATACACTAGTTAGCACATAATACACTAATATATTCAAGTATTTTACATAATAACTTTAATTGTAGATGGACATTCCTCAAAATCCGTAAAAATATTGTAACATTAACAACATATCTTTGCCTAATAAAGCGATAAGCAATTTGGATTTAATCAATAAGAGTAATAAAGTGGAAATATTCATAAGCGTACATACTCAATACATTTGTGAAAACAAAAAACAATAAAGGTTCCGTTAGCTAAATGATCCATGAATAATATGTAGAATTAGTCGTATTTAGGACGACAATAATGAGCAGAATTGTTGTCGCTATATAAGGAATTTTATATAGATTTTCATTATGTAAATATCACTATAAGAAAGGCTTAAAAATACTAAGGCACAGGCAGACAGCGCTTATATGACGCTGGCGATCTTAACATGCCCGTTACATTTTATACGGGAAGACGACATTTAGAAAGATAGGTAAGTACTAGATTTACGTTAACTGCATGATGTTATCGTTCAATGTTACGAATATTATTTGAGATGAATAATATTCGATAATAATATTCTAAAGAAACATACTGTTTATACAATATGATACCTGATTGACATTCAATCAGTATTTTGCCTGTAGATGTTATTCTAAGGCTTTCATGCTGATCTGAGAGTGATAGATATAAATAGAGATAAATATAACTCAGCTACATGTCTTTTCGTAGAAGTCGTTAAAATTGTTCAAAGTATAGGGTACGGCTTACAGTGTATTATAGATGATGAACTAAGTAACCTCTCTCTCTTTCACTCAGCTTTCCCATCTATAATACCAAATATCGTCGAAAAATGTTTTCAAGTATTTTGACAACCTAAGTTTCTCAAACCGATCTTTACAGCCTAATTCTGCATTCTAACATCACACCCAAAAATCTCTGTCTCACATATATTTACAAAATTATTTATATTAATTTTTCACTCGTCGAAGTTGAAAAATAATTAAAAAACTTAAAAGTACTAACTACATATTAACGAACAACAGAGATTCGTTTGTAAGCACTTGTTTGTGAAACGAATTGCCATCCATTTCTATTATAGGCTTACGCAAGGCTTACGCCACATATTTCTTTCGGTCTAACAATTCGTGAGTTGTGAAAGCTGAAAGGCGATATCTTTTAGTGGTAAATCTGTGTTGACTTAATATAGAAGCTAATTATGACAATGTCATTGACAAATTTGATAAAGCATCTGTACATAAAAAAAATGAATAGAGGGTGTTTATTCTTTTAAAAAGGTTTTTCCTTTTTTTTGTTAAACGACAATCATTATGGGGCCAGGGCGCCAAAGCTTAAAATAAGCCACTGGCGTAAAGGAACGATTTATTTGTCCATCAATGCTCTGTCCACCTCGAATATCAAATGGCATGGCGCTATGTATGTAACTACAATCAAACCGGATTATTAACAAACTTCGCAACAAAAAACAGATTCGATCGGTTTAAATGCGAAAAAATGGACCAAAAACGGGTAGATTGCAGTCAACTAAAACTTCTAAATTGTAAATTGTATTTAAAATTGACCTAGTGAAGTTCCACTTGAAACTATACACTGAAATAGATTAATTACCACTAGAGACACAATCAAGCGTTTTAATTAAAGCTTTATCCCATACTTCAAGACGACTTAACCCAAATCGTCATCATTGTTTGACAAGGCCATAACGATTTACTTATTGGCTTTATTGAACAATAGAAAACTGTGTACAGAAAAACGGTAAGAAAAATAATAATAATAATACTCCAGGAAATTTCACAAACTGTGTGACCCCAAACCAAGCTTATTAGTATAAGCATTATTATTATTGATATTTCTGTATTACTTACATAGCTTATTAAGAATATTGTTACTAACAAATGGACCTTAGATGTCTGAATAAACACATTTTAGTTTTATTATGATTATTATTATTATTATTAATTATTATAAGCAGTAGACTTGTACTATGGGTACCAACCACACTACGAACTCTGGGGCAGCTCCCAGTAACAACAAAACTAAGCTGAGATACTTTCTTACTAGGAAAATTGTTCGCAGAAGATTTGTAAATAAAACCTTTACTTTCAAGTTAACAAGCAAACTTAGTTTTAAACTGTTCGTTAGTCAAGGCCATTGTAATGTAAAAGTCAATTTAACGTAACCATTTTACGGATAACTTGTTAATAGCGCAAAATTCTTAAGAAAATATGGCATACCTATAAAAATGTTTATTTTGTATTATTTATTCAAAAGTGTCTCATTCGTATGTAACTAATATGTTCATTATTGACTTAAGTGTTTATTACGCACGAAACAGCTTTTCAGAAATATAATATATGTATCTGCATACATTTTATGTAGTTACTTGAAACATTAATTATCAAGTAGGTATATATTATCGAAAAGTTTAATGTGATATTACATAATACACCAAATACAATATAAAAAATTGTACAATATTCGACTTTATTTTATTTATAATTAAAATCTTTTAACTATAGATCAATATCAAATATCAAATGAAGATCAAATAGCCAGACTGTTAGCCGACGGAAATGTCAAAAGCACTTGCATACCTAAGCGAAAATATGTGAGAATTGAGATTTGAAATGAGATTTGAGGAAGCGAAAGTAGTATGTAAGGACCGCGACGCTTGGCGCTCCGTCGTCTCTAACTACAGCGTTAGTAATACAGCGTGAAGATATGTATGCACATGCATACATATCTTTTGACTATAATAACGCTATACAGGACACTCGCCCCACACACATGTATATATTATATAATTTCTGCTGTAAACATCTTCGTGTTCAAATATCCTTTAAGTGACATTCTTAGAGACACATTTCTCATTAACAATTACATTTTCTTTGTAATTAGTTTACATAACCCTAAAAACAAAGAAAATGTAACGGAATCCTTACAAGATCACTCAAGTTTCCGTATTATACACATCTCTCTGTCATAGCCGCTTTTTCTCGTAGATCATGGCACGAGATTTGAGGAAGTAAAAGAAGTATATAAGGTCAGTGATGCCTGACGTTTGATCCTCTCTTACTACCGGTTAGAGAATCAGCGTAAAAATAAGTATCTATGTATGAATGTGTCATCAAAGTCGTCAAGTACTTTTATTTTAGTAATACTATTTGCATCATATTCTTCCTTTTCTATTCGGAAATAAAAACACTGTTTATTTAGGTAAGTAATAGATACATTTAGATAGACAGATTTAGCAGCCATTAAAAAACGTTAAAGCAGAGAAAAATTGACAAGTAGAAATGGTATGAAAACTCGACAACGAAATAAAATTGTTTTTGTGACGGAATTACACGTTCAGTTTCACATAAAGACTAAGGTTGAAGAAAGGTTAAAGAGTTAAAAGTATGTAGATATATCCAAATAGTTAACGCTCAGTCTCCTTAAGTAGGAATACTGGTCACCGAACACACCAATATCTTGATTCTTGTATAAACAAAAAGACATAGAAGTTTTACGTTGTATAATAATTAACGCTATAACTCTTTTGTTTATGACTTACTGTTGTAAAGTAATTTAGAAAACAATGCTTTTCTGACTGCTTTTGTACGGAGTTTTCGGCAGCATTTTATGGAGAGCGGTTGGGCGTTTATTTTAATCATTTGCAAATGGTTTCTAGTGGATATTGTGATGTAAAATTGGCGTAGTTTTCTGTCCCCAGTATCTACTCTGTTGTGCTGTTATGTGAAATTGTTGGATAAGTGCTTATTTAGAGAGGGATGTTGAGATTTTTTAGTGGCTTAATCTGCCTCAGCAGATCCAACTCCAAGAAAACACCAGAACTTCAAGAAATTGAAATGTATTATGTCAATATTTTGATGAATGAATATGAAGAATTTATCTATTTATTACCGAAGATGTCGGTTGTATGGGCTAAGAACCCTTTACCTTCCCTCCTGAGGGAGAATCGTACTACTACTACTACTTTTCTGACTTCTTTTTGTTTGTTTTTTGAACGAATCCGGGGAGCTAGAGTGTTACAATTTTATATGAATGTCTAAACACTTTTATGAACAAAATCAAAATATCAGCCTTATTATCGAAAATTCGATTTCAACCGTTATTTGATTGGACTAATATTTATTTACGGAATGACGATCTACATATTTAAAAAACCCTTAAAGAATGAGATAAGCATGATCAAAAATACGGAATGAACTGATTGAACGTGTAAGCTTCGTCAGTGATATTATCATTTTTATAAATATATAATTTACTAAATATTATCAGTTTACTATGTACATATATATTAACGTTACTACAATAATATTTAAAATTAATCCACGAAAGGTGAGTTAGGGATGAAAAGGGTGGCATCTAATAATCCCTCCGTCGACATGTCGCCAAAGATGTAGGATATGTCACGATTTCCAAGCGACATTTGTTCCACAGTTGGAACTATTTAAAGCAAAGACAAATTGTTTTTATAATTTGATTGTACTTGTGTTATCTTGTCTCTATATTTAACCAGTAGACTTAAATATTTCCATAACATACGCTGTATGAAATATTAACAGACATATTTACACTTTCGGATAATAATATAAAGAAAATGATGTTAGAAAGTAATTTTCTCCGAGAAATCTATAGATATACTTATAAATATTAAATAGATAACAGGTCGTCGAAACTACTACAGTTATCAACGAAATATTTAAATATTTAAACATAATAAAAATAATAATGATAGTTGCTGTTTTATCATAAAAACATAGGACTTAAGTTCGCATACACATTTAGATGAAATAAGGCAATTGGTCGCCATTACCTACACTTGATAACAGCATAACGTCTCAAATATTAAAATGCTTGCGCGCTGTTCATTTTGATTTTTTTATCTTGATATTGTTACAATTAATAAGAATAGTTAAATTGACTTCAAAAATAGAAAATGATTATTATCCATCACTAATCAATGCTACATATACAAACTTGATTTCATAAATACAATACAAATATTTGTTTCAATTATACGGAAGTCGGTGTTTAGCAATCAAACTGGTAGACTTTCTCTTGTTGTTATTGATTTGGCACCGACTTCAATAACTGTCAAATTTAATTGTAAGAGTATTTGTATGCTATTTACGAAGTCGTTTTTGTACTCGAGTTCTGAATAGCAAAGCATAATTATTTGTACTTTGTTTTAAAGTCGGTTTTGTTTTTTTCTTAAAAAGTTAATTATTTTCCCTTCACAGTAGCATTGTCCTAAATAAATGTCTAGTGTAGTTCCACAACTAACTGTTTTCTGATTCTGGAACGGAACATGAAATAAAAAGATCATCGAAATAATATGTAAAACGTTGAGGATCAGATCTTTACTAAATGTCTGTAGGACCACTCTGGCGGAGAAATCGGTGAACATATATAAAAGGAATATTACGACGAATTGAGAACCTCCTCCTTTTTTAAAGTCACTTACTGAGTATTTCCGGTACATTTGTTTCAATACCTTGTAGTAGGTAAACTTCGCTATGAAGATGCCTTGCACCGCCACCACGTTACCGTATTATTATCTTATTCATATTATCATCAAGGTAATTCCCAGAAAACTATTAGTATGCAGCGACTTGACTTAGAATTTTTTCCTTATGACGTTTTTACGTTGCAAAGTAGACTAACATGAACAACAAGTATTTCATTTCCCCAATAGTTTCCTTAGTAGCCTCCATGTAGCCTCACATTAATTTGATGTACAAAAACTGTAAATATTATGAGGGCGCTACCACGCGGCGAATAAAGCAACAAGTCAAAATATTTAAGTGAATGGGGCGTTTAAATCTGAATTTACAATAAATGTGTTTTGTCTTGACATACGAGGAGAGCCAATGTTATTTACCACTCTATCCCGAAAACAGACTCGAGACGGTATCGACTATAAATTTATGTAAAAAAAAAAAAGTCTTTGACTTGCTTTGGTAATTTTATAAAACGATATGTACCACCTTTTCTTTATCTTAAAGTTTAGGTACTCCTTATTTAATTAAGTGCTACATCATTTACTGCGTTTAAAAAATTTTTAACTAGAGATACTATTTATCTCGTTTCTTATCTGAAATGTCACGATTTTAAGTAAATATTCTTTCTTATGTTAAACACTAAATGTTTCGTACAAACATTTTTAAGACTTAGGTGAATAAAATTATCTAATTCATTCTCTACCTCTATTATGTCGAAAGCATCTATCACGTTTAACTCTACATAAATTGTTCGTCCTAGTGAAATAACAATAACGCCTAACTCAATAGTCAACAAGTATTATAATTATGTATTCATGGTTATGGTGTGTATGATGTGAAACAGACCGTTATTCAGGAAAACAATGATCCGGTCCCACGACTTTCATATTGTGATTATGAATCGGATGTCCGTTTCGATGTGGTTCAATACAAATCTAACCCTACCTACCTACCTACACGATATTTCATTCGTCATCATGCAGTAAAAGAAAATGTTGTCTTCCATTTCTTTTTAATGAAATACCTAATCATTCCTATAAAAAATTATATAAATGTCACAAAATACATTAATACATATTTACACACAGCATGTTCTGTAAGATCCACCACATTAATATTGAAGTAGTCGAAATAAAAGTTCCATTTGAAAAGCGTTGTTTTTTCTTTACAATTTATGAATAAGCGTGAAAAATTGAACAAATGTGTTGGCCGCAAAAGGACAAATACGTACCTAGTTATGTAGATACGTAGCTTATCTTACAGAACTGAGAATGAGATTAATAAACTTAAATAAGTACATACATAATAACTTTATGAGACAATACATACAAAACCCAACTTTGAGCAAAGTAATTTCCAAGTATGCTACTTGTTTGTATGTAATAAACACGTAAAACTAACACTGATTTTAGAATTCCAAAATGTACAAATTATATTATAAGCTAGTGTCTTTAAATTTTAACTTAAAATTATTTTTGAAATTAAAAAATAAAAGTCAAAACTAAGAATCACAATTACACACAAGGTTCCTTAATATATTTGAAACACAACAATATAATTTTTAATGTAAAACAAGTGAAGTGAGCACTACAAATAATATAGTGAATGCCGGTAAATTTCGAACAGCTGAGTTGCGTTTAAGGGACTGTGTAGCATAAGCCTGGAGCAGGCCACAGGACACTTCCTTCCTGAAGCTACTCATCGAAGAATGTCTTATCACATAACAATGCATTCCCGGCGTGACTTCAATCGGTTTACCCTTCACATCCAATGCATTTACTACTGTAGTGTTGGTTGTGGTTGTCGTAGTCACCGATGACGTCACTGTGCTATTCGCTTGGGCTGTTGAACTAGTATTGGCTGGTATCGTCGTATTATCTGATGTCGCGTTCACAGGCACTAATGTCCCGTTAGGGAACAATGTATAATTAGGACCTGTTACTGCCACAGTCGCCGGTGCCGGTTCACTGGGTTGTGCTGCATTCGTCATGTTCACGGTTGTTACATTCGTTACTGTCACTGTTGTTACATTGGCAGCAGTTTGTCCATTTTGAGTTTTCGATTGTTCCGACAATATGTAACTTGTTATTAGTTGACAATCGATTTTTGTTTCTTCGTAATCTCCGTTATCTTTTTTCACGGCAAATTTGCACACTTCACCAGGTTGGGGTTTGTAATTTGAATGACTGTGGCTACCAGCGTACGCGGCGCCAGCAAGGGTACCGAGATTCAACAAGGCCAGGCCAGCAAGTAAAGTGCCATATTTACTTCCAGAGTCTTTGTATTGATAAACATACGTTGGTGGAGTACCACGGTAAACAGGATAACTCATAGGTGCTCCGCCATGTGTGGGCGTGTATTTAATTTGCTGCGGTGGATTGTAGTGGTAATGATAATGAACATTTGATGTGCCGCCACTAGCATGAGTATTCGAGTTTCCAGATAATCCTTTACTTGCTGGATATGAATGTGTGTTCGTATGATGAGTATTAGATGGATAACCGGAACTGCCACCTGACAATCCTCCTGACGGGTAACCGTGACTGCCTCCTGAAGATGGGTAACCATGACTGCCTCCTGACGACGGATAACCACTACCGCCTCCTGATAAACCTCCAGAGGACGGATAGCCATGACTGCCGCCTGAAGAAGGGTATCCGTGTCCACCGCCAGAAAGTCCTCCAGAACTAGGATAGTGATGGCCGCCGCCAGAGAGCCCACCAGACTTTGGATAACTATGTCTTACACCACCAGAACCAAAACTTTTTCGTGCTATTGCAGGTTCTAGAACAGAAAGCACTAGAAGCGCATACACTAGCGCGCACGAATAACGAATCATTGTGTCGAATATTTATGTATCGCACCGACAGTAAACACACGTACACTCGACTACACTCTTACGCATCAAACTGAAGTAAGTCACGAGACAATATGTCAGCGTAGGCAACCATTTGAGTAATAATAATGTTGCCAGCGCGAATTAAAACAACCAACATTTACATATTAATAGACATTAAGTGACCGTAAAAAAATAATGTACATAATACGTTTACGAAAAAGACATATACGTTGAATCCAATTTGCTTGGAATCTAAGAAAACCTCCAGAACCTTACAAATCATTAAATATGTGTTTATTTTATTTTAAAACGCGAAGTTGGTACACACTTATCAATTTTGTACATAGGTACAGTGTAAAAAATAAATACTCTAAATAAATTCGAAAACTTTGTAAACTTTGTTTTATTATAAATCAATAAAGAAGATAGTTAAAATAATTGTCTATCGATGTAAAAACATATACCTAGTACACAGCTGTAGTGATGTAATGAATATTCTCATTTGTATTCACGTACATTCGTATGTTTACGTCAAAAGTATAGGCATTTGCAGTAATTATGCAAATAATTTTTCGAATCTATGTGTTAGAGAAAAAGGCAAATAACTTGTTAAGACAATGTAATTGCTGATATTTATAATTTGTATTTATAATTGACAGTTTTAATTTGATTGATTTAAAATACTGGATTATTGGACCTATCGGGTACAAAACCATGGTACAACATAGATACTAATGATCTAAGGAATATTCGCACGTTCCTTTAAAATCTCATTCGAAAGTAACGGAAATAAATATTCATTTATATATTTATGTATTTTCATTAGCATTTGTGAATAATGGAAATCTAACATTCATTACATACATAAACTATTTCAAGTTAACGTAATCTTTAAAGAAGGCAGGTTAAATTTACTGTTGTGCTCTGGCACAACAGTAAAATTAAAATGTAACCCGGCTTCTTTAATGATTATGCTAACTTGAAATTACGCTTTAAAATAATTAAGTATAGCCATGAAAAATAATTTATATATATTTTAAAAGAATATCCAAAACAAAATATCCTTATAATTTCGTCATATCTAATCGTCTATTTGAAAACCAATAATGTAAAGGCTGATAAAGGTTATCTGTTAAGCAGCAAAATTGTGGAAACTGTTAATTTAAAATTATAATGTTTCAAATTGTATTAATATAATAAATTTTTGTGAAAAATATTAATTTTGAATATTAATACTTAAGTTGTAATTTTAATTTCCAATTTTGTTGCTCGATTATTTTATTTTTCAATTTTTAATAGCAATTTGTTATAGAAATAAAAATTAATACCAAAAACGGGAAAATTTCGCAATATGGTAACATTAAAGAATAAAAAGGAACCCAAATATTTATTATACCTGTCTGGCGGCCATTGTATTTGTAATGCATTGTGAACCTTGTAGTAATGGAAGGGGAAACACGTCAGTGACGTCACCATGTCAGTGTACGTTCTCTTTTTTGATTTCACCAACCTACCAATTACCAACGCTACGCATTGTTCTATGCAGTTACTGCAGTACCTATTGACGAGATGTAATAAAACTTATTAGTGGCGCTAGTTTGTATGACAACTCATACAAACTAGCGCTTTTATTAAAAACTCAAAGCAGTAGATGGCGCTTTTTAAAATGATTATTTAATTTTCTTATTGAAATTTATATATATATTTATAACAATATAATCAAACGGGTTTATTACTCACTTACCCAACATTAAATAATAATTACTAGTTGTAATTTAAGCAGGTATAAATAAATATTATGTTATACATAATATTAAATTACATTGCGCACAAATAAAATAAGGTTTTGATATAGATATGATTAGTTAAGTTACATAAAATAATTGTTATAATGTCGGTTATTGTACATAACTTATGAACTAGACAACTGCTCTCAGTTGTCTATTTATTACAAAAAAAAACTATTAATCCGGTATCTTGTCCTATCCTATCCAATTAATAAAATCTTTAGGAGTTTGCAATGATAAATATAAAAGATAAATTACTGTAGTATAATGCCCATAGTCAAGTCTCCCTCTACAACAAGTATTTCAAGTTAACCACACACTGACGTCACAGACATTCTCATAAAGATAAGTAAATGCTTCATTGACGAAGAATTGACATTTATTGGTTTTATTTTAAATGGAATACAGATATGATGACTAATGTATATATTATGTAATTTATTTGTTAAAAAAAAATTACTTCAAGTCCCATACGTTTTAAGAGAATACCTAATTTTTCTGTTACTTAAACAAACAGGAACAGAAATGTGAACATTCACTTATTTAAATATGTCATCAAAAATAAGTTACATGAGCATTTATGCACATAATTCAATATTCAACAACGTGTCATCGCGTCAACAACACCGCTGACCAAAAAATTCTACAGAAAAATATAAAATATTGGATTTATCCTATTTTGTTTCGAAGAGAAGAATGTCGTGAATCTCATATTCTGTACGACGACCTCAGAAATGACGAAAAGGAATTTTCACTCATTATTTAAATTAATCCGTTATTTGTAGTGTCCATTGTAACGAACAATAAAAAACGTCCAATATCCCAAGCAGTCGCGAACAGAGTGACATGATGACATCCTCACGTCCATCACAGAGGCGGAAGACATGGAGGCACAGACAAACTACCCTAGAGACCTGAAATGTTTACGAATTTCTAAGCGAACTATTCTGTCAAGGTTAGAGGAATGAGACGTAAGCGGGCGGCAAGGTAACGTCACGTACTAAACGAAATAGTGATGTACTCGTAGATATTGTATATATCGATAAATACAAGAATTATTTTTAAAAGCTTATTTTAAAAATAGAAATAATAAAATATGTATATATGTATAATCAAAACAAGATTCTTTATTTCGAAACAAAAAAATCAAAAATTTGGAATAGAAATGCAAATAAAATTCGTTTGGGTAGTATGTGTTTCTCCTAATGTAAAACTTTTTAACAAAAAATTAAATTGACAAAAAACGAAACTGAAAATCTTTGGTGGTAGAACCACCCAACCTTTTCGTCTGTATGTATTTTTTTAACCAACTTTAAAAAGAGGGAGATTCTATGTGCGTCTGTATGTTTTTTTATGTATGTTCACCGATAACCTCATCAATTGCGTACCGATTTAAAATATATTTTTTTCTTTGATATACTTCTGAGGTGGTCCCATTTAAATTGCACTGGTATTGAGCTTGGCCTTTGAAGATACACGAAATAATAATTACTAATTATAAGCTTTATTTATATTGCTGATACATTTTTATATCATTTCGTTTTATAATTAGAAAAGTAGTTAGTTGTAGACCCATCCTATATATTTATTTAGACCAAGTTCACTCAAATGTGAGAAATAAAAAAAATTAAGAAAAAATTTAAACCTACTAGAAATAAACACTGAAAAGTATAAAATAACTATCCTTTACTAATTACAACTCAAATATAAAAAAAAATACTTTATACATACGATATAAATACGTATATAATTAAATTTGCTAGAGTGTTAGCCGACGGAAATGTCAAAAGCACTCGCATACCTAGGAAAAAATGTGTGAGGAGAATGATGAGATTTGAAGAAGCGAAAGAAGTATGTAAGGACCGCGATGCTTGGTGCTCCGTCCCTCTGACTACCCCGTTAGGGATATGGTGTAAAGATTGTATGTATGTATGTACATAATTAAAGGAGTATGGCGAAATTGAGCCTACAATGATTTGAATGCCTAAAAATGAAATATAGCTTAAAAAAAAGGTTTTTTTGTGATTATAATATAGAAATATTGAATTATTTGACATTGGGAAATTGAAGAAATGGAATAAAATATATTTTAATTTGATCGTTTATAACGATATTCGAAAACGCACCTCTTCTGACTTAGCCATAGATATAATAGAACGGTATTATAAGTTTAGGTGATATCGATTACAGATAAATCGATTTAAGTATTTAATTCCCTTAATTTTAGTAATTACCATTACCCGGAAATAAATATCGGAAATCGATACATCCACATTAAAAATGTTATCACGACGTCATGATGACGTCTATCGATTATATTTAAAAATAAAATGGTAAATTGATTAAAAAATATCGATATATTATGCGTATCAATATTTTTACCCAATCCTAGATATTAGTTATCTGTGATTTTGTGATAGTATTCTGTGTTCCTTGTGTTTAGTTCCTGTGGTTAGGTTCTGTTTCGTATTTCGCCTCTGCTCTACGAACAGTAGGTTGTTGTGCTCATATTATGTCGGTAATATGGTACCTCCATCCAAGAAAATATAGCACCCCCTGCTTCTTTGATGATATTTTGATTGTATGTGATGATGTAGACATGTAGAGGAATAATAAAGGGATTATTATTATGAAAAATGTATTATTTTTATTTACACACTTCAATGTTCAATGACATATTTTACACAAGATAAATACCTACATATTATATCTATTAAACAGAAGTGATTCTTGACATTTGCCTCTGAAATCCAAGTGAAATTCTATATTTATTATAGAGTGAGAGATCGTATCAATATATCGTTTAATATATGAAATAACCTCACTTTTATGACAAAATTAAACTTCATATATCTTTTTTCTCCCATTGGCAATTAAATTTAATGTAACAGATGTTTATTTGTTTCCATTATACCTCTCTTTTAAGACCATTCTCATTCTTACTCATGTTTGGCCCAAAGTACTATGGGATTTTGCCAGTCTCCTTTGACGGTTATTAAAGTGGGTTCCAAATTAATGTGCCACAACAGAAAGTCTATTGGTTTGGGAGGCTTGCATTGATTTCAGTAACTGTCGAATTTAGGTATTTGTATCGTATGTATAAAGTATTTTTTTTGTATTTGAGTTTTGATTAGTAAAGAATAGTTATTTTGTACTTTTTAGTGTTTTTTTTAAGTCTGATAAATTGTAGGATTCTTAATTTTTTTCCGAATTAAATTGAACCCAAACTCGAGATATATTCTGTCCAATAAAAGAGAATCATCAAAATCAGACTACTCTGTAAAAAGCTACGCATGGTCCTATACAAAAAAAAATATGCACCGACTTGAGAACCTCCATCATTTTTTCCTCGGTTGAAAAAAGAACGGTGACATCTTTTTAATGATAACTGTGTTTTTTTTTAATAGAAAAGGTGTATCTCTGTACCAAATTACATCTTAATCCGTTCAGCGGTTAAAAATTTCCCACACAAAGTTTCATCCCCTTATCACTCCTTTAGGGGTAGATTTTTGGAAAAAAGAAGTATGTTTTTTAATAGAAAAGGTTTTATCAATGTACTATACTAAATTTCGTCTTAATTGGTTCAGGGGTTAAAAATTTCCCATACAAAGTTTCATCCCTTTTTTTTGAAAATTGATTTTTGAAAAATAAAGCAGCATATGTTCACCCCCTGGTGTCGAACTATGTCCATGCTAAATTTTATTAAAATCGGTACGGCGGTTTAGCCGTGAAAAGCAAGCAGACGGACGGACAGACAGACAGAGAGACTCGCATTTTTAATATTAGTATGGATATGGATAGTATGGATATGGATTATACAATTATATATTATATAATTATAGGTATATATTAATATATTATATTATATTATATAATTATATATTATATTATTATATAGTATGGATAGTATGGATGGAACTAGGTATATAATTTCAAAGAGTGGTAGTCATTATAAATTCTCAAAATTAAAGGAAAATATATTGATATATCGATATGTTTTTTCGCGTCCCTAGTTACACGTGCCATCTTGCAAGAGTGAGGACGCAACATGTAATTATAGCTTGCTAGACAAGGACAAACGCTGACTCAAAGCTACCACGACCAGTACAGTAAGAGCTCTACATTTTTTTTATATAAATTTTTATTATTAACTTTATACTTACCGATGAAACGTGATATTATCCTTTTTGAAACTATTTTTACGACTGTCACTACCACACCACTTTACAGCGCAATTTGGCATTGTTTACGTAATTTATAATATATTTTTTAAAACAATTAGACACAGGTCACAGATCTGCTTTCTGGTTAATACTAAAGGAGCGCGCGTTTGTGTTTAAAGTTATATGAGCGTTTGTGCGCATGGATGGCAGAAAACGGTGCCCTTTCATTTCCTGTCTTTAGACTAATTTGTCTGTGCATGGAGGCGACGCGGGCCCTGTGCGATCACGACGCGTGTGCTGCGCGATTTAGGGATGTGAAAAAATATATCAATTTTCATTTTAATCGATTATTATTTCCTTGTAATCGATTTTTAAAATCGATTTTTCTTAATAGTAAACGTAGCCTAAACACAAAATTATTTATCATGAAAAATGTTAATTACTGTTGTAAATATTAGTTACTAGTTTATTCGATCTATGTAAAGACCGCGACGCTTGGCGCTGCGTCCTCTCTGACTACCCCGTTAGGGATACAGCGTGAAGATATGTATGTAGGTATGTAATAATCTGATAACCTTTTTCATTAGAATAAATCAACAAATAAATGTTTAAAAAGTTTTATTTCGTTATTTATTATTTATCGGGTAAAATAAAATGCTGTTGTCTATTCCGAGAACTTAACATTTTAACAATTTTTATAAATAATAGGTACCTACTTAAGTTGCATAAGCTTAATTACATTATAATAATATGAACAAAATGTGGCAATATTACGTTCTTATCTTTAAGAGCATGGTTCAAGGTTCCAAGTTAACACTAAGACAATATAATAACTAATAAAAATTCGTCCACAAAATTTCCGTTCGTTTTACAGTATTATTATTATAGTCATTTAAACAGAAGTACATATAATATTATAATATTTCTATGATATCACAATTATTGAAAAAATTATTATATTTTTCACAAACTTTGCTTGAACCCTTATTAGAAATAAGCACTGCTCAAGATATTTTAATTTATAAATCCGCCGGTTCACAAATTAAAAGTATATTAATTTAATTTCGTTTAGTACATATTGAATCCTAAAATTTTCAAATTTCATTGCATTTACACAGCTATAAACATTGATAACCACCAAGGAGGTTTATTTAACCAAGTCTCCAACTTTTCTCTTGAAGGCATAAGTTTTGAATCGAGCGTTTTTCTCTCTTTCATTTTAGAGTATTCCACGAGTGTTTTACAGTTCACGTTATGAGTCAAGAGCGCTTCTTTAGTATGGATTTCAATACTACATTCCATGTTTGCTGTGTTCACAGGAGGTCCTTTCATTTTCATAGGGTCTGTTACGTTCACTGTTGAAACACACGATGTAACGTATGTAGTCGAAGAATTATGTATAGTTCCATTAGTCTGTTCTGTAGAATTTACTAAAACACTTGCATTAAGCGCCACTAAAGCTCCATTTGGTGCCATAGTAAAATTCGACATATCTTTGGAATTAATTGAAGAAATGTTTACTGGCACCGTTTGGTTGGTTACAGTGGTATTTGTTACACAAACGGTCTTATTTTGAGTTTCGGTAATTGTCGGTAATTTACTACTACTCTCGGTAAAGGTAGATACAATTTCGCAGGGTATCTTTAGTATTTCTAATTTCCCATTTTCTTTAATTTTTAAAGTGCAAGTTGCTACATTTTGTTTACTTGATAAGTCGTAATTACTACTGGAAGATCCATAATGCCTTTGTCTGTAGTAATCGTCATAATAGTAATGATCGTGGTGATAACTGTGAGATCGGCCCAAATTGTATAACGTCAAACCAGTTAATAAATCACTGTAACGGCTGTCCGAATTTCTGTACTCTGTGACGTAAACATACTGAGGCGACGTATAATACGTCGGTGGAATGTAGTGGTAACCAGAACCATAGTTCACGTAACTATTTGTATTGTATGAATGGCTAGGATAATATGAGGTCGCGTGAGAAGGTTTATTATTACTGCTCGACCACGATCCACCAGAATTTGAGGAATATTGGTTCCCAGATCCATAGCGATTACCTGAACTTGAACCTCCCCAGTTTGAGTTCCATGAAGAACCACTTGATCCTGTTCCAGATAATCCTGTGGACGAAGGATAACTGTGGCTTCCCGAACCCGAATTCCAGCTTGATCCGCTCGATCCAGATAATCCTGTCGACGAAGGATAACTGTGACTCCCTGAACTTGATCCTGTTCCAGACAACCCGTTGGACGAAGGGTAGCTATGACTTCCTGAATTTGAACCACCCCACAGTGAAGTCCATGAAGATCCGCTTGATCCAGTTCCTGATAACCCTGTAGATGCGGGGTAACTCGAACCACTTGACCCAGACAATCCTGTTGACGCAGGGTAACTGTGCCCTGAGCTCCCTGAACTCCAACTGCTCGAAGGTTTATAACTGTTACCAGAACTGGAACCCCATGAATGAGACCCGGAACCAGATCCCCATGAATGAGAGCCGGAACTTGATCCCCAACTTTTACCCCAACTGTGACCTCCAGAACTATGACCTCCCGAACTGTGACTATGTCCAGAGCCCCCACGTCCACCCTTACATTCTATGAAGTTTAAGTTTAAAAGCAAAACAGAAAAAAAAAGGCACAACAGAAATATTCTGTTGGCCATTTTATTTGATATTACTTAGTCGGTACTCTAAACGCGTTTGTTCTCGCATCTCTCAGTAGCTTTTATTTAAGGAGCTTGTTTATTGTTTCAAATATAGATAAATGTATGACGCATTAGGGGAACTCACACGCCGATTATAGTGCTCTCATTCGTACTTAAACGATAACAAATAAGCGTGGACAAGAGGCGACCACTATAAACAGTTAATTGCCTGCATTAAACAATAATAAAGAATAATAGGTTATATTACTGAGAATAGTATACGTACCTATATTATAAATTAGCTGCTATCAAGTTATTACGACTTAGTACGAGTATCATAATTATTTGTGTTTACGCATTAAATAAGTGTATGTATGTAAGTACATAGGTATAATCAATGACTAGTCCGTTGACGCGGTGGTTAGTGAATTTGGTTTCCAAGTCGAGAGTACCGTGTTATAATCCCGGCTAGGTCAATGCAGGTGACGAAATTTTTCAAAATTGTTTTACGGTCTGTGTCACTGGATATGATTCCACAGTTCGTTATGATACCCACAACATAAACCTAGTGGTTAACTTGAGGTGAAATAATTCTTGTAATTGTAGGTAATATTTGTTTTCTTAATATTATATACAAATTTGATTAAAATGTATTGTAAATTCCCACTCTTCCAATCATTTTATGGAAGAAATGACATTAAATCTTCTTAGAAATCGGAAACAAACGAAATTATGTATTATAGTTCAGACTGAATAATCGTACATCGACTAGTTTCTCCATGAGATTTAAACATACCTTGGTTATTGTGATTTGATAACAGAATAATATTGTTAAATAAAATACTTGGATGATTTCAAGTTATACAGGATTAATTTAAAAATACTAATAAATTCCTGTTATCATATTTAATAACTTTTATTTTATGAGTTTTCTCGAAACTTAATACGTTCCTCAAAAAATATTTGTTAAGTTTTGTTGTACTGTCTGAAACGTAATTTGTGTGTACGTGTTCCAATGTAGGCGCCATTATTAGAAACATTTAATGTATTTTTGTATATATTATTTTTGTTTGAGAGAAAAAATTATGAATTTTCAAGTCATAGAACGAAAGCTGTTGGGGATAATGTTAAAAACAAAATACTAAGAAGTTATTAGTATTTTTAAACCCTGTAGATACTTCCGCATTAACCAATCTTGGAATTTTTTTATCTGTCGTTATGGTTAACATGCTATTAAAATGCTAGTAACATTACGGTTAACGCGTTTTAGGGCTGTAGTTAATGAAAAAAAAGTAGAACTGACACAGAATAAAAATTAGTAATTGTTATTCAAAATACGTAAATCTACGTGACTTTAAAAACTGTATGAAAAAATTACAGCAATTTTCGGAAATCAGTTGCGCCCGTTTTTCAAAATTATTTTTTTGATTTTACGGTACTCTTTGTCATCAGGACAGTGTAATAATAAATTATTATATTTATTTTATGCTAGCGACCGGCGCCGGTTGCGCACGGGTAGAATTTTTTTTGGAAATAAAATACAGCCCATGATACTCACTGATAATGAAGATTTCTATAAGTGAAAGAATTTTTGAAATCGGTTGAGTAGATTTTGAATTTATCCATTACAAACAAACAATCAAATTTTTTCTCTTTGTGATATTAGTATAGATACATATATTTAAATTATAATTAAATTACATTATATTTGTGATATAATTTAACATGTGTATAAAAACTACGTACAAACGGACACAAAATACAATTATATTCTCATATAATTACAGTCTCTACTTAATCACAAAGACTTCTAAATAAACTGAGGAAGATGCGCCCTCTGCGCCAAATTCTGAAGCTTTAAGTAGGAGCTAATAAGCACCAGTGCGCTCGGTTTACACCATAACTTTCTTCCCATTGTTGTACGTCACGTGTTCTTACAATGTTGTTTAAATTTAGAAAAAGCTTAATTTATCATAATACACGTGTTTACAATGACGTACTAATTTATTTCGTAAGTATCCACAATTTATTCATACATTCTCAGTTATAATTTTTTTTTTAAATATTAATCTAATTGTTATACCACCAAATTGTATACGCCTGAGTATCTAATTCGCCTAATGTAATAGGCAATCTTCGCTCTTTTGCGGCATTATATTTGACAAACCGAAAAAAACGGGGAATTTTAGATTCACATGGTGTTTACGTGGTATCTTCGGCGGCCGTTGTGCTTTCTCTTTTACTCATGTTGTCCTCATATATAATTTGTACTTAATTACGCTTACTTAAATACCATTCGTTTGTTTGTGTGTGTAATATTATCAATGTATTAGTTGGAGAATCGCATAAAAAGTGTTCGTTTCTTGGAGTACATAGGACGGGTCTACTTCAGTTTAACTTTTCTAGATTGTCTCGGGTCTGATGATTAGTGTACTGGAAACGCCCCTAATAGTTATCGTCTGGTTCTCATAGCACAGGGAATGCCCTAGTTTGAGACCAGGTGATTGGTATACATTGTCTGGCGTATTTATTTATTTATACTATGCATATAAGAAGGACACGTATCTGCTATGGTAACGAACGTTATTAAAAGAAGATTCGCGAAGTCACGTCCTACTGCAATAACAATGACAACATAAAACGCAACCTAATAATCTCTTGAAATCGTAATCACCTCTCGCGAAGGCAACTTGCCATTCAGTCATTCTTTTCGTCCGAACGACAGAACTGTCACGGCTCGGTTAGTTCCCATCATGACATCGCACCAACAACACATTTAAAATGTTATTCGGTTTTTTATTTACAAATTATCTACTGTACAATGTGTATTGTAGTGAAAATACCAAGGACTCCAAGCCCTACTTAGTGTTGCCTATGCCTATAGAGCTGCCCACCCGTAACGACCGCTCTGAGCAGTGTTGGTTAAGAATAGAAGATGTGGAACTCGTTGAAACTGTGACAGTGTATTGTTATATAGCGCATGCATTTTTACGGAATTACATCCATGACTATAACAACAGAAAATTAACAGAAGACGGTGTAGAGGTCAGTCTTTGGAGTGAGACGCCGAGGACTAAGGATGATACCGTGTATTCGAAAAAGGATCACAGAACGTTAAAAGACTGGAAAGTGACAACTATATTGGACCCTGTCACGCATATGAGATTGTATGTTAGCCAAAATGCGGACTGTAGATTGATGATGTATAACAGGGAAGGTGTGTCTAATTACAAGATAAACTGTGAAAATATCCTGTATTTCGTAAATGAATATATGAGTAGCAAAAGCACATTTTTTCGTTCACAACTAAACTTGCTTGCGATTACATACATTTTCCTTGTATTTATCAATATTTAAACGGCTGTTCAGTCACGATTTATTTCACCAAATAACATTTACCCATTTCATGTTTTTCGTATTTCAACACAAAGTCGTAGAAGATCATTTACCTGCAATCTTTTGATACTATGAAATAATTAAATATTGTTAAACGATTTTTAATAATATTGAAATTGAAATGAGTACTTACTTGGTATTTTGTTCAATAACCAAAATTATTTCTTCCAGAATTATAGGAATCGTATTAAGTACATGCTGTGGTATCTATATTTTATAGTACATGTATATCTTCATACTGTATCCCTAACGGGGCAGTCGGAGACGGTGGGGCACCAAGCTTCGCGGTCCGTACATACTTCTTTCGCTTCCTCAAATCTCATCAACCTCTTCTCACATTTTCGCAAGGTACACAATTGCTTTTGATTTTAATTATTATTTTTTATTACTTACGTACATATACACATACATACATATCGTCACGCTGTATCCCCAACGGGGTAGTCAGAGAGGACGGAGCCCCAAGCGTCGCGGTCATTACATAATTATTTTTATTAATGAGTATAATATATTTTTTGTTTAAATAATGACCTAGATTTAAACATAATTTTATGTAGAATCAATTGCAATATAAAACACTTACACTTACACAATAATGTAATTAATATATTATATATTATATTATAATGGCAATGCAGGCAACTTTTAAAACTACATGCACATTTCGAAAGACAGGTGTTATTTTCCATATGATATGATATGTATCCCATATGATATGTACATGGAATTTATATCCTCATTATTCTTATCTATTAATCGATGTGTTTCGTTCTCAGTGAAGCACGATGTAGGTAACATGAATATTAGTCACAAGCATGTCTGTCTTTTTTGTTGAAACCAAAAATATGCAAAATCTTTTTCATGTGTATTAACTAGATGTATTGTTATTTTTACCTGTTCAATTACACCGACTATTCATTCAGTTCATTCATTTGGTTATATTATACTTGGAAGTGCGACGAAAAAGGCTGACATCTGGCACAGCGAAGGTCGCTTACAATAATAATTAGTTCCGATCCAATGACCTCACACAATTATCAAAGTAAATATTCCAATTTCTTAACTGCAATAACAATAATTGGTCAGTAACGCAAGTTTATTGCGAAGTATTTGTACTCGCGCGACTGTTGTCACTTCATTCTTCTTTTATTTTCTGGTTTCTATAAAACTTAAAACATAATTTAGAATGACTAAAAAGTACTAATATGTTTATTAGCGTCATAAAAACATGTACTTAAAGCGAATTGAAAAAATGAAAACAAGAAAATCACAGGTGATTTTACAGTAGTTCTTTACAATACGTCTACAATGATGTTTTAGAATGATAAAAAATATGTAAAACTCTGATTATACGTGTTTCCACACTAAACTTTATGGAAGCTACTCATTGTGAGTAGAATATGGAATAAATTATGTATCAATATTTAATACAAAATATTTATTTTAAACCTGAAATCACGATAATCCACTACGTTAAACGTCGTACTAACTAATGACTTAATTAGAGATGAGCGTTAATTCAACGAACTAGTTCAATAGACGGTTACTGGTTAAAGAATCAACTATTTCCTTCTTTCAAAAACCTAGTTTACGAGTAGTTGAATAAATTAACATGCTTGATAAGCACGTTAATTCGGTTAATTGATAACTAGATAACAGTTTAAAAACAAAGCAACGACTCGTCTCTTGGGCTAAACTCCATACTCCTATTTATCATTGATGCCAACGTTGTCCCGCTCAATAATTAGTGCCTGCCATTGAAGTTATCATTCTTAAACATGATACAGGTACCTGATTTTCTTCTTTTCTTTTTTCTGCTTTTTCAAATGAATAAAACTTTGAGCTGCGATGTTCGATGTATGTAACACATTTTATTATTTGTACTTTCCTTTTTATCAAATAAAATTCATGTTATGCTCTCGTATATTAAGTAAATACGTAAATACTTATGGTAAATATTTAACTTTTTAGAAATACAAATCCAATCCAGTGAGAATGATGGTTCGAAATGGAAATTTTAAAACATTTTATTTTAAAATATTCTGATATCAGTAAACTTTCGACTTAAAAGTACCTGCGTAATATATACCTATCATATCTATTTTATTATATTTACGTTACGTTACGTATTGTATAATATCCGAGATTAAATGCTTGTTGCTTACTTTAAATCTCAAAAAAAACATATTCAAAGCATGTATCGTTTTGTAGTAGACCTAACAAATTGTACTTATTAATTATGTTGCGTACTTACTGTGACATTGGTTCACGAATTCGATATCCGATTAAAATATTTGTAAATAATGGTTTCGATGAAGATATTGACGATTTGTGTAAGTGAATAGTAAGTAAAATAAACGAAACATTTAACAATGGTTATTAATTTTTCATATGAATCGAAAAAATTTAGAATTATAAACTTATAATATACCTAATTTTAGATAAGTTGTTTTAAGATACTGTATAAATTCAGGTGTTACTTTGCGGAAATCCATTTCATGTGATGAATTCATAAAATCTTTACCTATTTTCCGCTCAAACTCCAAAAACCACCAATCGACACGTGTTTAACCTCTCAACGAAGCATCCCCTGGACATACCAGAGATCAGACTTGGTCACCTAACTAGCACCGAATCAGTTGTTTTAAACCTATATAAAACGAGATTGTCTTATGAAATTTTATTTTGTTTATAGAATGAAATCGACCTAATTCAAAAATTCCTTTTGTGCTTTTTAGAAAGTTACGACAATTAATTCAACTAAAATAATAAAATGTATTTTTCACAAATTACATGTTTCGATAAGTAAATTCATATTATATCTAGATAGTAGGTAAGTTAAGTTTAGTAGTTTAGTTGTAAGTAAGTAAAGTTATACAACTCAGAATTCCGAAACTGCAATTTCACTCTGAAGTTGCGATGTATACTGAACCGTTAAATTACTGACGACAGAAACAAATCATTTTTGAAACATTTTATAGAAAAATCGTGTAATTTTTTACAGTATTTACAAAGTTGTAATGCATCGTAATTAATCATTCAATAAATAATAATTGTATTCGTTATTTGCACTTGATAATAATGAAATTGAATTGGAGTTCATCCGTGGTTGCTCTTTGCCGTCTGTAAATCTGCAGTAAGCCCAAATGATTTTTACTAGAAGTGGTGGTAAAGTACTATTTTGTTGCGCTTTCAAACTCTGCTCACCTCTAATGGGAAATGGTGTATATTTATGTGTTGTATGAATATGTCATAATAGTCATTGAATAAACAACACAGAAAATGTATATTTACCTATTTAATAAATTCAGCAGATGAATTAATAGATATATTATGTTTCTTACAAACAAGATATTAATTGAGTAAAAATAACTATATTCTCTATTATTATGTACTATATCCTATACTATTGTACCAGGAATTATATGTGTACGTATATAATATGTTTGTATAATCGCGTACTCGAAAACGGCTCTAACAATTTCGATGAAATTTATATTACAAGGGTTTACGGCGAAGCATTGATATATTGATATGAGACATGTCTCGATTCTGAAAAAAATCGTTTTCACCATGTTTTCAAACCCTTTCGCAACTGAGTTTACCTTCTCAATAACACAGTGAGAGAGTATCTATGGTATTTACCACACTTGCTGATGGCACTTCTATAAAGCAGCCACATTCAACCTTTTTGCGGATTTGGAGTCTACACAACATTATTTTTTTCTTTTTCGTGCATTTTAATACAAACTTGTTTTAATTTTTTTTTTTACTTTTTAGTTGAAAAAAAAAATTGTCACCGGAAAGAAACTTTGTCGTTGCCATTCATAATCACCTACAATCTGAAACACTTCTCATACAAAGTTACGTTTTTGACAGATCATTAAAAGTAACCGATTTGACTCCTCCCAATTTCGACTCAAACCCACACAACAACTGATTAGATTAAAGAATTATATTTATGGTTATATATTTCATTAGAGAAATATAAAATTGATTAGTAATCCAAACAACAAATTTAAAATTATTACTTTACGCATTAAATTCATTATTTTTAATTTAATCACTCATATATGCAATTTAAAATTAATAATTTTTACAATATATTATATGTTTTATATGTTTTTAATCATGAAGTATTGGAAACTTTTAAATTAACAGTTTTAACATTATATAAATCTCAGGCAAAAGTCATGGTTTAGGACGATAGCAAAACATAGTATTTAAAACAATTGTATACGAATTTGCATTTTTATAGCACGAAATTTTATTTTAAACTGTTTTAATTTTTTTACAGCCATGCAATTATGTAAAAAATCGAATCACCCAAGCGAGACTCGCTCAACAATTCATCCCACTTCGCATTCGAACTCACTTGACCTTCAAATGGAATTCTCTAAACCAAACATTCTAGGAGCGAAGTGAAGTGATCTTAAACATCTCAGTCGATATTTCGTCGTAGTGTATTTTAACTTCTCGAGATAATTACGTTAAATAAAACTTGTTTTTTTTAGATTAGATTGTGATATTTAGTGAATGGTCAAAAAGTTCATTAACGATGGTATGACTCGCTGTCGCACTCATCGAGGCGGCGCTAGTATCTCTAGACATTAGAGAATACCAGTCCACATTTGACAATCTCACCGCGGATTCAGAAGTGAATTCGACTAATTCGCTTTAGAGAATCGCACGGCAGCTTGTAAATATTTAATAACGTCATTGTATTTTTTTCAAATTGGTATTTATAATTTTTATGAAGCGAAAACCATATATTGCAGGAAATTTCATTTTTTTGTAGCGATTATAAGAATTTCGTTTGTTTTTTTATCAATTATAAAGTGCTTTTAAATATATCGCATTTAATTATAATAACTATTTACAACGACTTGTAATTAAGTAATAACTTCATTAAATAATTGTGCCTAACATTCGATCATTCAAAAAATACATTACTTTTCCAATGAATTTGATAGCCATATCGTTGTATCACCACAAATTCTTGGAAAGAATCCATGTACAAATAAACCTGCAATCCTCGCACTCTGAACCAAATCGGAACACTGTATGATTAAATTCTTAGTACATTAAATAATGATAATTAAAATGAGTTACTATAGTCATAGTCTCTATACTTAATGGTATATCATTATAGGTAATCTCAGATCATAAATTAAATATTGGCTGTAAGATTTCAATTTAAACACCGCCCAAGTGCAAGTCGTTCTTTTGCCAAATAAATCACGGTTCCCTATTGCCACTAACTTCATAACAAAATTTGTAGTAGAACTTTATTTTTTGGAAAGTAATGTGAAATGTAATGCAATCGCTATAATCATCCATCAATCACCTTATTCACAATGTTCATGATTTTTTTTCATATATTTTTAAGTCAAAGTATTAGAATGTAATAAATTGAAAATAACATATACGTGTTATACATTTCTGAATTTTGAATTCTGTGACACATTTTTTTTTAACTTTCTATTTTAGCCACCAAAAGCAACACTTAAAGGTCAAAGCTCAACTTTCAAAGTTAATGTCTGTGTTTAGGCTACCTCTATAACCAAATGTTACGTCCATGAGCCAAATACCACATTTCAGCTGTTTATCTCAAAATAGTATCTGACGAAAGGACTTTTTGGCGGGAACGGGAAATGTGAAGTTGGCATTTTATTAAAAAATTTTATTTCTTGCGTTTTGGGAGTTTTAAGGTACACAAGTGATAGTATATAGTGCGTTAAAGTTCTGTGCAAGTGTTGAGAATTGGAAGTTTGAATAAATTTGTGCAACTTAAGATTTCCCGTTTTCCCAAGAAGTCGTATTTAAATTCATAGCCTACTATCACTTGAGTGTTAGGGACTTAGTAATAAGAAGACATACTACATTTTGCATAAGAGATACACCACTTCATTACATGAGAATGGCGAAAATGTATGAAACGAGTTACCAGTATATGAAAAAAAGTCTCTGACAAGAACGGCTGTGACAGACAAACAGACCGAAACCAAAGCGACTTAATGAGTATTTTTTTTTTATTTGGAACAGAACACTAATAAAAATAGGTCAAATATGTTAGTCTCACGTCAACAACTATATGTATACATTGACAATAATATTGACTAACAAACAATGTGTGTCACGATTTCTTAAAAGACAACCGTATCCGCTTAAGCGTTGTCATAAATACTCGTTGCATAGTATCTGAGATTAACAATGGCGTAGCTAGGTTAAAGTTAAAGGTAGTTAAAGGACATGGTGCTAAGAGGACATTGGACCTCTTTGACCCATTTATGAGAGTCTAGCGGTTACTAGGATTAATTTTAAGCAGTTTAGCCAAAGATTTTAAACAAAATGGACAGAATTCGGCCCTATACACCCGGACCTCGACCACAGAAAAGCTATTAGTTACTTCTCCACTCGGCGTATGCTCGCGCCCCGTAAGCTCTCAGACAATTCGGACAAAGGTGCACTGCACTACCTTACTAGCTATACCACTGGACATAAACATTGATTGAAATATATATACTGTAAGTAAAGTGTACATTCTAAGTCAGTGCAGATAAATATCTACAATACCCACTTTATATTAGACTTATTTTAACAGGTTGAAATTAATGATCTATAACTATATGACCTATACCTATCTATTTATTTGTACTCCATACCAAAAATTTAGTGTATACTGGCATATAGACAAATATAAAGCTTAATTAATTAATTAAATAATTAATTAATTTGTCAATGTCACCTATGAAATGAACTATTCCCTTGATTATTGCGTTATGTAATATCCCAATCACATACAGAACACGTAGCCATTATTGAAAAATACAGTAGTTCTTTGAACTGAAACAGGAATAACACAAAATAATAAAATAAATCAACAGCGTTCTCCACAACGTGACTACTCGTGACGACCTTTCATTCAAAAAGGGTTAAATAGCGTCTCGTTTGCTTTCCCTTTCCTACTCCTGCCACTATCATTTAATATTACATTCTCACTGGCACTCTTTGTACGTCTATACGCCAGTATACATTGAGATATATACATACTAAGTTTATGTTCTATACTAATATTGCAAAAGCTAAAGTTTGTAAGTTTGAATATAAGATGTAATCTCTGAAACTACTCATCCAATTTAAAAAATTCTTGCACCAATATTTAAAATGGACCTTTAGAGTGGACATAGGCTGTATATTATCAAGAAAAAATAAAAGAACTTTTCGTGGGAAGCAATTTTGTAACGTAAGTCAACGAATTACATGAGGTAAAGTTTATGTTTGGATGTAGAAGTAATTTCCAAAACTACTTATCTGATTTCAAAAATTCTTTCACTAATATTTACAATACTATTCAAGGTGGACATAAGCTGCATATTATCGTTAAAATAAAAGGACTTTTTGGTGGAGACCAATTTTGCAACGGAAGTCGACGAGAAAACGGTCGAGCGAATACGTTTTTTACGAACACTGCCTTAAAAGCTTAGCGCTAAGAGATATATAAATGTTTCCCATAGAAAAATTATAGAGCTTGAATAGACCCGTAAAAAAAGTTCTCGACGACATATATCTGTATGCTGTTAAGGTTAATTCGCAAATCGATAAAATATTATTATGTTATAATCGATAGAATATTATACGTTTAAAATTAATTTTAATCTGACGGCCTATCTAATTTAAGCACGAAATATTAAATTCTTATTAAAGGTGCGCAGTGAAAATAGATCTTCTGTACCATACACACAATACGAAAAAAACAGTTAAGTATTACTATTTTAAAACTATAATTAATTTTAAAAAATCCAACTGTTATTTTAAAGAGTGTGTTTAGATCACCCATTCCCAAAGTGGGCGATAACGCCCCCTTGTGGGCGCTGCAGGCCTAAAGGGGGGCGGTAAGAGACCCAGAAAAAAAATGGGGGCGTTGTATAGAGGCCTGGGGGGTGATTTGTAATTTCATTTAGCTAGGAGGCATCTTAGACAACGACTGCATGAGCTCTCGACTCAGTAGACAAAATACGTTTGGGAACCTAAAGCTTAGATTAATCTACACGGAAAATTTAGAGGCATAAATCTGTTCCGTTAGTCCGAAAAATGTAAATCTCTATTTTAAAAGAGGTTTCTTTGATACATTTTTTTCTGTTACACAAGTGAATCGATCGTGTATCGCAACTGGCAAAGTGAAGTCGAAATGAAAAATCAGAGCGTCTATAGACAAGTGGCAACCGTTTCGTAAAATCGAAACGCTTGCTGGCGTTATTGCTTGTCAAAAGTGCTATTTGGCTATGTTTTATACAGCGCTTTTCACACGACCTTACTTTTCGCTTGATTTTATAGAAAGTCTGACAACCAATTTAAAACTCGTTACGCTTAATCACGCGGTATTTGTCGTTCTATTCTACTAGTGTTTACGACAATTGAGCTACCTGTCCTGGGCGGCTAGACAAGTGGCAAGCGTTTCGTAAAACCGTAACGCTAGCTGGAGGTTCTTGCTGTGTGTGACGCCCAGACGTCTTTACTTCTGGACGCCTGGATATCTTGGGTCGAATTAGGAACTGCTTCTAGAGTATCTAGAGTATTGGTCCGGGCCTTTCGCCCGCACGGTACTAAAAGTGCCATTTGGCTTCATTTTATACGACTGTTTCCACACGAATTTAATTTTCGTTCGAATTAATAGAAAGTTAATAACGTTTGACATCCAATTTAAAAATGGTTACGCTAGATCAAGTGGTATTTGTCATTCTATTCTACTATCATTTACGAAAATTGAGCTACTTGTCTAGGCCCCCAGGCCCCCAGTTTACAAAATGTCACTTTATCGTTTTGCAGTCACTTAGAAAAATTTGAGATCCCTGCCGTGAAAATATCCAATTCGTCGCCTTAAAATAAATTTGTTTATTGTCAGAGAAATTTTATGTAGATCAAATGAATTGCTTTTCATATGCCATTGTTTGAATTATTAGTTTAGATTTTATGATCGTGTTTTTGCAAAATCAAAATAAAGTACGCGTCTGACTGCTTATTTTGTATAAAAAATACAAAATACTAAAAATAATTCATGCGACTCTCATGTAAAATTAATAATGAAAATCTGTGACTTGAATAAAAGTATTTAGTTTGGGAGTGATCAAAAGTATATTGATATTTTACTGGTATTAAGACATAGTTACAAATTTAATTCCACGCGGATGGAGTCGGGCGCAGTCAGTGTTATCATAAATAGAAAAACTCATTGTCTCGTAATAAGAAAACCAAGAATTCTTCAATACATAAGTAGGAATATAATTTGATTTGTTGTTCTTTTGCTTGTTACTGATGTAATCAATGTACTTACATTCATTAATGCGTTATATCCTAGGTTGTCTGGAAGAGATCGCTCGACATCATTGTACTAAGGTATAAAAATTAAATTAACCTGTGTAAGTATGTAATTATCGTATCGTCTTATTTACTAAACTAAAAGTTAACTTTGCATACATTCATACATACATATCTTAACACTGTATCCCTAACGAGGTAGTCAGTTATGTTTACAAACTTAATTCTACAGAAACATAAAATTGTATCCTGTAAGTACTACCACACAGACGCACAAAGCAATTATAGTCTGGCACAAAAGATACAGGTATTAGTCCGTATACCGTGCCAAAGAAACTCTGTACCAACCGGCACATGACTTGAGCGCATTTCGGCCGCAAGACGCCCAGACGTCTTTACTTCTGGACGCCTGGATGTCTTGGGTCGAATTAGGAACTGCTTCTAGAGTATCTAGAGTATTGGTCCGGGCCTTTCGCCCGCACGGTACTAAAATAAATGTTTAATATAGTGTTACTAAAGCCTGTGAAAACTGTTAGTACCAATGTATTATTATATTTGTTATGGTATTTTTCACAGGCGTTTTATTCAATATATCGCAAATAGCAATTACAAATTAAACTCAAGTAATAATTCTTTTAAAATATCACACTTGTTTAGTTTTTAGTTTACTTGTTTAGTTAATTTCAATAAATTATTGATAGTAGAGTACTTCTTGTACAAAGATATCGGTATTTTTCAATTTTTTTTTAATTAAGTACAATTTAGGATTTCATTATAGTTAACAAACTCGTCTGTTTAAGAGACTGCTACATGCGATGGAAATTGAATGAATACTACTTACTAAGTAAATGCTTAGACAGCTTGATACCGAAATCCATTCAAAATTCTTTCTGAAAATTTGAATCAATACGATTACGCGACCAGAAAGAGAATTTATTATTGAAACTCGTAACGACGTCGAATAAAATTAGCAAACAAGACCTACTGATTGAATCATTCGCACTCATATATGTTTTAAACGTTACGCCTTTGTTAACTTACTTTTTACAAAAAAAAAACTACATAAAATAGATCCATGCCTATTCGAGTTAAAATATGGTCAAAAAATTTGTATTAAATAACTAACGTCAGTCATGCACTGGCCTTTCAGTTTGTATTAACACAAAACCTTACGATTTTGCATACATCGGGACTGTGTACGATTTTTTATGTGAAAACACCTAGTACCATAGGCATGAATTGCTATAAACAATCCAAAAATTCCATTAGCGCATCTAATGGCTGCCAAGAACAATACTTGTGAGCTGTCAGTCAGGTTTTAAATTACACAAAAATCGATCGATCAGTCGATTTCTTTTATTTTATTGTTCTCTTTCATGAGAAGGAGAATAATAATAAGCCTCTACACTGATTTTGAGTTACAACCAACTTTACTTCATGGATTGTGGTTTTGTTAGACGGCTTCCAAAATGTGCCGTTACAGTGGTACGCATGTAGGCTTGCATTGCCATTTGATTTGCTAATGAAGTTCATTACGTCTACGCGGCGGAGCTATGTTCGTAGCAAATCCTTGACAGGCTATGTCTTTTTCATTTAAACCTTTAAAAAAAGTTAATTCGTAAATAGCATTTGTCTTTAATACTGTGTCCCTTTCGTTAAAATCGTGCTGTAGATTATCGCGCAAGCGCAATCGCAGTACTAACAATATTCTAGTATTATTTTGTGAAGTATGTTATATAATGATTTGTAAGCGCCTATTATATTTTCGTTGATAGTTCTGTTACGAAGTTAGCTAAATAAAGGTTTCATTAAAAAGCTGTCAAAACATATTTGTGTGTTATTAACTTATATTAGTTGGTTCATTATTTTCCAGGACTTTTTTGTAAAATTTTTGTTGTCTTTATTTGGAGTAAATCACAAGCAATTACATACAGTAAAAGAGATCGAAGAAACTCATCTGGCTCTGACGTCTTGTGGAGAGATTCGTAAATTAATCTAAAACCGGGCCCCGCCTCACCACGCGTCGGCTTTCATCGCTCGTCCTATGACACATTTATTTGACGACTGCAATAAACTACCATCACTTATAGATATTACGTTTATCTATACTAATATTATAAAAAAGTAAACTTGCTTGTTTGTATGTAATAGATAAACTCAAAAAACCGATTTCAAAAATTATTTCACCTATGGAAAGCTACATTATCAGCGAGTAACAAGGGTTCTACTTTATTTTCAAAAACATTTTAACACGAGCAAAGTCGGGGCGGGTCGCTACTCGCTAGTATACGAATAACATAGGTGTATTTTCCTGTACTCTTTAATCTCATTATTATGGCCTGTTTTTATCCGTTCATCCGATCTCAAACTAGGGCATTCCCTGTGCTATGAAACCAGACGATGACTAATGGTGCGTCTCCCAGTACACCCAGACTCGATGCAATCTAGAAAAGTTCATTTCCTAAAATTAACCCGACCGGGAATCGAACACGGATCCACCTTCCGCGCTTGGATGCAACGTCTAAACCACTGCGTTATCGAGGTAAGTATGAAGTTTTTAAGTACATACTCTATGAGTACAACTAAACTAACTACAACTAAAGTCGATTTGACGTTCAAAAATAGGTTTGCTTGAATAAATTGATTTAATTTTGGCTTCGACATCGATTGTATTAGTTATGTATTGACGTAAAATATAAAACAAGAAATGATAATTGTTTAGACGTCCAGAGTTTTATGAAAAGTAGGTATTTGCCTATTCGAGTTGAACTATCTACTGTAGGTTCATTTTCCATCGGATGATGCGCTTATCTATATATATATATATATATATATATATATATATATATATATATATATATATATAAAGTTACCTCAAAACTGCTGACCAATTCGTTCAAATAATATGTAATAATATTTAAATAATATGTACTATCTGAACCCTGAAGTTTCGCCCGTGGTAAATGAAAATGCTCAAAAACTGTGGAAGTTTGCCCCAGCCACAAATTTGCATGCCCAGTATTAATAATTATTATATTGTATCAAGAGTACTTTGGAAAAGCATAGCAACTGAAGCGAAATAACTAGCGAATTTAAAAGCGAGATATTACAAATAAAATAACTAAAAGCGCCTACCAAAAAATAGCACGCGCATCGCGACATTTTTCAAAATGACCAAAGTAGTGAAGTTGAATACAGTCAGAAGTAATAGTACAGACAAATAAAGCACCCAGAAACGCAGTAGAGGTTGTTTATTTACATACAATGCACACAATCTAATGAAAGCGCCAGAATAACAAGTCAAGCAAATATGTATGTAGATGGTTATAGATGGTGAATGTAACTTCATAAAAATTCGAAATGTCAAAGTTAATGATGTTAGGTGTGTCATAGTCTCTTAATTCATAAGTCAAACTCGGACAGCGTCGTTGGTTTGCTATCTTCCTGTCAGTCATTTCATTTACGAAAGAATTAATTTAATTGTTAGAGATTTTAAGTAATAATTTAGAAAATCTAGCGCTATTAAATGCTAGGATACAGTCATTTTTTATCATAAATCTGCATAAACGTAATCGTAGTACCTGGGTGACCGAGCTTTGCCTGGCTTTACTCGGCGTCTTACAAAAAAAATATCAAAAAAAGGTCTGACCACATTGATTAGAACCCCAGCACTTCGGCGTGATAGATCTACGCTCTAGCCATTGTGCTATTGAGAAGGTAAACTGCTGCAATATTAAAAAAATTTAGAAGTTTAGGGTTTTTAAGTGTGTAAACCGGAGAAAACGATTTTTCCCAGAATTGAAATCTAGCTGGAACGATTTACGCCCCACTCAACCCCTATATTCTAAATTTATTCTAAATATACATATATATATATATATTATATATAAGAAAATGTGATTTATATCAAAAGTAGGTAGCAAATTTATAGAGAAAACCGTCAATTTGAAATATCGAGATTTGTAGATAGAATTACAGTGGATTTCGGGTATAACGACAATGAAGGGACCACTCTATTGTCGTCGTTATATCCGGAAGTCGTTACAGGCAAAGGTAAAGAGATACAGACACGTACACATGTGTAGTTTATATTCATTTATTATTGAAAATATTTGCACACATAGTTATTCACCGGTACATTTAAAAAAATGTGTAATATTAGTTTGCTTCAATTTATTTTTTTGTGCTAGTGTACGCTGTAGGGTGTATTCTATTTTCATTACTTCTTCAATATCTATAATATCCTTTCCATCACCAAATAAACAGTATCTTTTAAGCTTTGTTACAACACCTAACACATCCTTAGTTGTAGGAATCTCACCTTCCTTGCAATCTTCTTCTTCCTCCTCATTTTCCTCATCTTGCGTCGTATGTGATGGAACAACAGTTTCAACAATTTCACTATCGGACAAATCGCTAGTAGTGATAAGTTGACTGTCAATATCAACATATGTTGCCCAGTCCGCAACATTTGTTCCGCTTGATGATACTGTAGTCAGTTGTGCCAATGGTATGTCCAATTCATCATCGGAGTCGTCGTCAATTGTTGTGATAGCCGAAGATTTACGGAACCCAGCGTGTAGAAAACACTTTTTGATCGTATCTGGAGTCACCCGAGCCCATGCCGTAGTTACCATTTCAATGGCATCTAAAATATTAACGGAAAACGGGCCTGCCGAGTTTTCAATGTCGTTCATCATTTTCTGTACTAATTTCTTCCTATAATGACTTTTGAGGGTTTTAATTATCCCTTGATCAATCGGTTGAATCACTGATGTAGTGTTTGGTGGTAAAAATGCCAGTTTTATGTTGGTCAAATTCTCTATTTTAGGATGAGCTGGGCAATTGTCAATAAATAAAATGATCTTCTTTTTGTTATTTCTTAACTGGGAGTCCCATTTGCGTAGAACTTTTTCGAAAATCTCTGAAGTCATCCAGGCCTTTTTGTTTGCTTCGTAATCAACTGGCAAAGATTTAACATTTTTGAAACATCTGGGTTTTTTTGCCTTGCCTATGACCAATAATTTTCTTTTTTCCCCTGCCATACTTGATGCAACAAGCACGGTGATTCTATATTTTGATAATTTTCCACCAACGCACTTTTCCCCTTTAAATTTCAAGGTTTTGTCAGGAGTTAACTTAAAAAACAAACCTGTCTCGTCAGCGTTCCATATTTGGCTATCAGTATAACCTTCAGTCAATTTTGGGAAAACTGTTTTTAGCCAGTTGTCACAGTCACTTTGCGATACACTAGCGGCTTCTCCACAAACTTTGCCTACTACAATATCGTGTCGTTGACGAAATCGGTATATCCAGCTTTCCGAACACTCAAAATCCATTTTTCCAAACAGTCTGCCAAATTGATTAGCCTTTTCTTGCAGCAGACGACCGCTCAAAGGTACGTTTTGGCTTCTTTGGGCTTTGCACCACATTAGAAGGGCATTTTCGATATCTTGATGCGTCGGTTTGCGGTTTTTCTTAATTTTTAAGGATTTGGATTCAAAGCATTCTAATATTTTATCACGGTTTTTCCACATCGTAGATACTGTTGAATGGGAAACTTTGTACTCTTTGCACAAATCAGCATTGTTTTCACCGTTTTTCAATTTTGAAATGATTTCCGCCTTTTCTTTAACAGTGAATGTGCGTCTAGCAGCCATACTTATTCAAAAGTTTACTAAACCCAGTTGCTACTCAGAATATCACTTTGTAACTGAACCATAAAAGCTCCGAAACGTACACGCTTCCCCTACCTACTTAGTTGATATCTATAAACAAAAGGTAAAGGTCTCCACACTTGCTGACCATCTGTGTGCAATGGGTGTAAACAAAAGATAAGAAATGTTTGTGAAAGAAAAAAATCTTTGTGTCTTTGGCGGCCGACTCCGGTCGCAATATCTGCATGGGATTTCTAGGAATTTGTTACAAATGATTCATTAAAAACAGTCGCTACACCCGAACTCGGCGTTACATCCAAAGTCGCTATAGCCACATGAATTTTGTACTAAAGTATGCTTTAAATTCAAGGGACTTAGATTTAACGTCGCTATAGGTAAATGGTCGCTACAACCAAGGTCGTAAAAATGAAATCCACTGTACTAATTTTATAGTTCCATTATATATATCCCTTTAATTTATTTATACAGACATAGACAAAAATAACGGCGATGTATTAAATGCAAAAACTACAAAAAAATATCTCCTTAAAATTGTTAAGAACCATTTAAAAGACTGCATTTACTTAATATGTATAATTATTCATATTTACTTGATAAATATATATATAATAAAATTTGACAGTTAGTGAAGTTGATGCCAAGCCTACCAAAACTTACTGTAACTTTAAGATTTAATGGCATGAATTTTTGAAAATCTCCATACATTTTCTTTATTAGGCACTCACACGTACAAAAGTAAGTAGTGAGTGACCAGTAAGTATTAATTTTAAAAATTTTATTATAAATACGTTTTGTTAACATCGTTTTTTACATTTTTTCAGTTCTTTTTACATGGAGTCAAATTTTTTTAATTAACCTTTTTAATTTTGGATGTTGATTTGTAGGTATTTTCATAATAAACTAAATATATTCATAATTTTCTAAACAAAAATGATCTAATCACGGTTTTTTCATAATCATCAATTTACTAAAACTTTGGCAATTTGTCACATCATTGGAAGTAATTCACTAAAAGCTGTTTTCAGAAAACAGGGACAATGAATAAACATTTGCTAACTAATTAACCGCTTGTCTGTTCACTTACACTTCCTATTTGTATTTCAAGCTAATGTCATACGGAGCCGTAGTAAGGAGTACAGATTCGTAGCCACATTGATATATTTTATGATAGAAAAATTCCTTGACACTGTTCGCATCAAATCTGGGGACTCCTTGCAAGAAATTTAAATAATAATACATAAATACCTTTGTATAATTTACCTTATATCCAAAAGAAAAGCAAAGAATCATTCGTAATATTTTTGAATTTTGAGATAAGCACAATATTTTCAAAAAAAGTTTAGTGCCCCCTTGAAATAATAATAATAATAATACTCCAGACAATTACACAGATTGTGTGACACCAAACTAAGCAGTAAGCTTGTACTATGGGTACCACGCAACGAACTCTGAGGGAGTTCCCAGTAACACCCAGACTCCAAACCAATTTAGAAATGTTCGTTTCCTAAATTGACCTGACCGGGGATCGAACCCGGAGGCCTAGCTTGGAAAGCAGATGCATATATATGCCACTGCGTCAACAGGCCAGTCGAGAGAAATAGGTAGACTCCTTTCTCCTCTCTAAATATTATAAGCTGAATGTTAGGTGAGTCAGCTAATCAGTAAGAATCTCTCGTAAGAAATTTAATCGTGAACGTACGATCCATTATAATTATTCAGGGATAACACATATTCCTGATAAACTTCGAAATAAAGCATTATCTAAATACAAAATTTTATCCAAATTTCTTAAGTCTTTTCCGAGAAACCAATGCATACACGTGTGTAGATATTATTTACAAGAATTGCTCTATATAATAATAAGATTATGTGAGTCGTGCTGTAATTAGGTAAGTAATGGTACAAAATTTTTGTTATACCACTAGACGAGCAAAATACAGGATCATTGATATTTTATACATCAATAAATAAAAATACATTCAATACAGTTTCGTTAAACCGTTATACTGTAGTTATTAACATGTGTACTATATCTACATTATACTGTAAATAACCAATCTTATTGTAAAAATGCTTGAGTTCGGATCTGTACGTAAATATTAATTGTCACATAAGCTGACGTACATACATCACTCAGTTATCGTCGTAGATCTTTTAATTAATTGATCTATAATCGCCATATCCATTAAGTCGCTACCTGTATTGCTTCCATGTAAATTAGGGTTGCCGAATATTATTTTTATGTAGATATAATAATTGTGTTAGGTTTTGAAATAATTATGTATTTTCACAGAATTTTATTCTTCATTATATAGTATAACATTTTACACGAAAATAACCTTTCGCTTTTAAACGATAGTCTCTACGCAGACACTTTAGAATTCTTATTAAATATGAAACGATCGTTCATAGGGTTCCATACCCAAAGTCTGCCAACAGGACCCTATTACTAAGCCTACGCTGTCTGTCCGGCTGACCGTCCGTCCGTACGTCCGTCCATCAATCAATCTTATCCGTCCGTCTATCTTACCTTTATATCTTTTGAACCGTAATAGATAGCCTGTAGAAATTTTCACAGAACATGTTATTACGGCGGCAATTCTAACGAAAAATATAAACAAACGAAAATGAAATTAAGGGAGGTCGCAAGAATCCTGTTTTCAATTTCAACGTTCTTTTTTGTTTTTGCAATGTCCCAAAAATTGTAATACCTACGTACAAGTGTCAAACTTGGTGTTATTATAGTACAAACTCTAAAGTAAAACGACAATTAATAAAAACCGGAGAAGTGTGAGTCGGACTTGCGCTTTAAATCTCAAACTGGATGAAAGAACATGCAATTTTTTTTGGTAAATACATAACACAAATATATTATGTGGTGGTAGGTAACGCTCGGTGAGGAGTACGACTCTCACTTGGCCGGCTTCTCTCTTCTTGAACTGACAACCCTATGTACAACCAGATCAATAAAAGCCCGTGCCCACGTGTGATGAATTAATGGAATTACTTGCCCAAAGTGCAAAGGTTACAAGCTTCAAATACCTATAGGAGTACCCACCTATAGTACAGATAATTATAACAAATACCTACAATCTCTTTAGTTTTCTGCCATCTTAAAATGGCATAATGAATGAAAATGACATCTGTCAATACTTCATTGATTCCACATCCCTTTCTATTTATAGTCCATCTCTTTTACTTTTATTGAGATAAATAGAGCTCTTCCTTTAACAATACCTAATCTTGCCATAAATATTGTTACGAGGAAAACATCGTTTTTTTTCTATTACATAAAACGTTAATTACTGCAGTGTGCGTTAGTTTATACATGAATATAACAGCATTTTGAAAATATGAAGCTCATTCAAAATGATCTCCATTGGCCTTAATACAATCCTTTACAAGTTGTACCCAGTTATCGATTGAAACACGCACTTTCTCCATGGGAAAATTCGCCACTGCTAATGTTATGGAATATTTTAGGGACCGATTTAACATAGCGTTTAGAGCATACCAGATGTTTTATATAGAAGAGGGGACAAACGAGCAAGCGCGTCACCTGATGTAGTTACCGCCGCAGCCCATGGGCACCCGCAACGTCCGGGGAATCACGGGTTTAGAAAAATAAGGAAAGGAGGGGGTGATGGGCCGCCGGCACTCTCACTCACCGAACGAAACACAACAGTAGTAGATGCTGTTATTTCACGCTGATATTCTCTGAAAGAGTGGTATTTCACCGGACGAGCCGGCCTAATTCATGCTATGCAATGCAGCATGGCTCTACCACTCTTACCAGATACCATACTCTCTAAGAGACCATAAATAATAATCAAGTGGATTAAGATCGGAACTAGATGAAGGCCAGTCTTCAGCTCTGACGAAATCAGAGACGTACCTTACCCGCCACGCTTGTGTGAATTCAGCTTTATTACCCGGTGCTGAGACTTACTGAAAGGATCATTCTTGGTTATGGAACATGGTGTTGTTAAAAGGCTAAACTACCTTCTCAACAATCGTATCTTGATACACCTGAGCCTACGTTTTGATACCTTTTTAGAACTAACACCCCACCAAACCATCAGTAAAGCCGGAGTCTAGAGTCTAGAGCTTTGAGCATTAACTCGGTCATTCTGTTTATTAAAATGTAAAAATTTTCTCGTCAATAAATGCAATTTTTCTGTGACCTCCCTTTGCGTACCGCCTAAGAAGTTGTTTTTATTTTACCACCCTATTCATTGTTAAAATATCGGTTAAGTAATGACCAGTGCGTTTTTTTAAAAGCTACAAGTCCTAATTCATCTTTTAAAATACGCTACATGGTGCTATATTCAATTTCATAGACGAAATCTTTTGCTTTCGGACAGGATTTCTTCGGATTCTTTCCTTCAATGCTTTGATCGCCTTTTTAGTACGACTACTAAGTGGACGGCCAGATTTTTTCTGTCACAAGCAGAGGACGTTTCATTATACCTTTCAATAATCCGGTACACAAACATTCGACTAATACCAAGCGGATGGAGTTTCAAAAATCGCATTTGACTCTGTACCTATTTTGTGTAATGTTATCACAGCGATTCGATTCTCTTTATCACCCCACTCCACTTTAACACGACAAGAATATTTATTTGTTTGAAAGAGAATATGTACAGACAAAGTGTGAAATGTGGGTAAATGGAAAATGTCTAGAACGAGTGAATGAATCGAGTGATCGAAAATGTGAGTTGGATGTGGAGAGACGGGTAGCAGCCGGCAGTAAAGTGAACGGTGCTCTGTCCGCATTAGCAGGCAGTGTGAATACATCTAACTCAGCCAAAATGGCCATACACAATACAGTGTTGGTGTCAACTTTATTGTATGGTAGTGAGCCCTGGATATGCTCGAAATCGAGTGAAAGTAAGATAAATGCAGTAGAAATGCGATCTCTTAGAAATATGTGCGGTGTTACCCTTGCGGACAAAATAAGCAATGAAGAGATATGCAGAATGATAGGGTTGCACGACAGTGTTATTGTAAAAATGAAGAAAGGAATGCTTAGATGGTACGTGCACATAGAAAGAATGAGTGATGAAAGACTGACGAAGAAAATCTACAGAGCGTAATCGAATGGTAAAGGCCAGGGAAGACCAAGGCTGACTTATGAAGATCAAAAAGCCAGTGTCAAAAGCGCTCGCATATCCAGGCGAAAATGCGTGAGGAAAATGATGACATTTGAGGCAGCGAAGGAAGTACGTAAGGACCGTGATGGTTTGCACTCCGTCTTCTCTGACTACCCCATTAGGGATACAGCGTGAAGAATATTTAACAAATATTTAACAAAGATTGGCCCGAAAATGAGAAAACACTGTGCACACTATACTATACACACTAGCAATATTCGTATGAGAATGACAGGTTCCATATTTAAATATAATATTATTGTTTTTTTTACAGTATCGATATTTATTTTTCGTTTAAATCATCTGAACTTGTTGTTCGCCAAAGAAGAAATGAGAATGGCATAGAAGATAATTGGTATACAAATTATGAAGTTCTGGCGTTAATGATCGTAGCACTCATGAGCTCATGACCCATAAGTATGTTCACTGGCCGTAGTCTGCTCTTCTGCAAGACATTAAAAGTATTGTCACGGCGGTACCTATATGACAGGCCAAAACACATCGATTGGAAAGATAAGGTCAAGAAGATCAAGACTCACGCCGACTTTTAATAATGATAAAAACGATTATGATGATTCTTAGTGCAGAGTCCATTAAAATTGTTGAAAGACACCATTATTTAATAATCACGAAGGCGAATCTCTTCTAATTGAAAAATTTTAATTCAAATGTTTCAACATGAAACGCTTACGCATGGGCGTACCAAAGGAGAGGCAGGGGAAAGCGGCCGCTCTCCCCTGGACCTACACTGCAACTCCTGGGCCCTTTCCCTTCCTGCGTTTCATACATTTAGCTGATTAATGTACCTGTGCTTACGTATGCAAGGCACATAAACAATATAAACTCGAAAACTACAAGGCAAATCATACAACTGCTTGATTAAGGAAGTATTTTCGCCGCTCTATTCGGACTCCCTATGTGGACTCATTATTATTCTCTTGGAAGCGAGGTTTAGTGAAGATCAATCGCCGGCGTTTGTTCTGTCGTTGTTACATTCTGTTCAGCTAATAAAAATTACAGCTCCAAATTTCAAAATTCGTATCTAAGAAGTCTCTAAATTTTATATTGGGTCCTTACATGTGAAATTGGCGTTTTGTACGGGAGGAATATAAAGTTAATTTTTTTTTTGTAAAATATATTTAATTTATCAAAGTATGCACCGTTGTTATCTATACACTTTTGCCATCTCATAGGTAGTTCATTGATCCCTTTACTGAAAAAACCATGGGGGCGAGAATCAATAAACTCTTTGAAGGCGGTTTGGACTGCCGCATCGGAGTTGAATTTTTTTCCTTGTAAGAAGTTGTCCAAATTCCGGAAAAAATGGTAATCTGTTGGAGCAAGGTCCGGGGAGTACGGTGGATGTCGCAGACATTCCAATTGTAGCTCATCTAACTTAGTGGTTGTTTGTTGTGCAGTAGGTGGTCTTGCTTTGTCGTGAAGCAGCAGTGGCCTAGAGCGATTGACCAATCTCGGTTGTTTAGCAGCTAGTTCTTCCTTCATGGTTTGCAGTTGCTGACAATAGATATCTGCCGTAATCGTTTGGCCAGATTTTAGAAAGCTGTAGTGAACGACACCGGCGCTAGTCCACCAAACACTCAACTCAAACAAGTAACTTTTTCTGAGTCAATTTTCGTTTAGGGCAGGATTTGGCTGGGTCTCCAGGGTTCAGCCATTGCGACGAGCGCTTCCGATTATCGTACAGTATCTACTTTTCATCACAAGTAATGATTCGATTTAAAATCCCTTCATTATTGTGTCGGTTGAGTAAAGTAATACAGCAGTCGACGCGTGTTTGCAAGTTCGATTCACTCAATTCATGAGGTACCCATCATTCAAGTTTTTTTACTTTCCCGATTTGCTTCAAGTGGATTAATACAGTTTTGTCACTTACCCCGAAGCCTGCAGCTATCTCTGAAGTGCTTTGTGATGGATCCGCTTCCACAATAGCCTTTAGTTCTTCATTTTCCACTTTGGTCTCCGGCCGTCCACGGGGTTGGTTCTGAAGGTCGAAATTTCCAGAACGAAAACGTTGAAACCAAAAACGTACCGTGCTTTCTTTTGCGACACCAGCGCCGTACACATCATTAATCCTTCGAGCTGTTTCTGCAGCACTGGTGCCACAGTAGAACTCGTACTCGTAAATATACCGATATTTCATGTTTTCGATTGTGCGGTAATAAGCGACGCCAAAGAAAAAAATAATGAGGAAAAAAACAAATGAATGACTGTTTTCAAAACTCAAATATACCAGCTAAATGAATTTATAAATTTGAATTTGGAATTCTTAACCAAAGAGGAGATATTTCAGATCAAAGTGGTCAGTACGACAAAACGCTAATTTCATATGTAAGGACCCAATATATTAGAGAGGATTGTCTCAGAATTCGAACTGTGCCAAATTTCTTGAATAAACAAGGCAGTTAATCTAGAAAGTTTGGAGATATTTGCTTTTGAAATACATACTTAATATACTTAATCTAATGAATGCACGTTCCTAATTTGTACCCCCTTAGGCCCAAAACTGGGTACACCCGTGAACACTTCCAATTTGGTCGAAGGAAACATACAATTGGATAAATTTACAGACAAATCAACACCACAGGGATTCGAATTTGACGATACGGAGCCTTATAACAACGAATCACTGTGCATTCGATTCATGCTTGAAGTGAAATATTTCATATCATGCGTACTCTCCAGTGCAAGACATTCCTTATTAGAAAACTATGTTCTTACGTTTAATCCGCTGGATAACCATATGTAATATACTTAAAAGATAATATAATTTTTTGTTTTTTCATTTGAAATATCTCACAGCATACAAATTTACATTACATTTAATATTTAATTTTATATGGCAATTTAAGAAATATCGTAAAACATTAAAAAATACAATTCTAGGACAGTAACAATATGAAGACAAAATAATTTTAGCTATGTGATTATAATATACTTTAAATTGATTTCGTAGCTTTCTGTTATGTACGTATTTAAGCATGAGTGTGTATGGCGACATAGCGAGTGCGTGTGTGTAATATGTGTAATAAGCTAATAAGGTATGCATGTGTTTGTACGTGAGTGTACTTGCATGTGTAAACAGATAAATGTATGATTTAGAACACATTATTTAAATAAAATCAACACCGTTTTGATACAGATTTTCTATAGCTTCCATTATTTTTTTTTAATTTTGCTATTTTAGGTGAAGGTAAATATCTACATGTGTAAAATATTTGTTGTATTCCTGTACCAAAAGAATCATAATTGAATTTACCGCATAGTTAGTATTAAAGCTGGGGACGTGAAAAAAACTAAATAAAAATGCATAAGGAATATAATAATACTAAGTACCTGGGCGAGCGAGCTTTACTCGGTGTCTTACAAAAAAAAATAACAAAAGTCTGACCATATTGCAAGATTCGAACCCGCGTATTTCTGCTTGGTAGATCTACGCTCTGGCCACTGTGCTACTGAGAAAGTACACTCTGTTGTGAAATCAGAAGAATTTAGAGTTTAGAAGCTTTAAGTGTGTGAAAACATAAACAAAACGAATTTTCTCAAAATTAGACCTACGCTAGATCGATTTTTGACTACTTTAAAGCTCTATATTGTAAATTTCATTAAAATCGTGAGAGCCGTTTTCGAGAACACGATTATAAATACACAAATATTGCTTGTATAAAACTACTCTTTTAAATAAAATTGTACGTTAAAATAAAGGAAGTCCATGAAATTTAATATTAAATTCATTGTTCAGGAAAACAAACAATAGATTTTACTCCATAACTTTTAGCCATAGACTTTATAAATAACTCCAAAGTTAGACGTCGTGTCCGAGCAGCAACGGTGAGATAAATCAGATAACCTGGATCACCTGTACATATGACACACATTTATTATCAGATAAACTGATCGGTCGCTATTTCGTTAGAAAACAGCACCCTGATGTTATTTGCCTCACTTCGTAGTACGGGACAGGCTGTCTAAAGTTATAAAGTCTATGCTTTTATCATTACTTTTCATTTTATTTCCTTATAATAAGTACATTATTAAATGATGTGTTTTTAATAGGTAGTTGTTGCGAACTGAATTTAGACATATTATTTCAACTTATTAAAAAGAACAAAAAAAGGTCTGACCACATTGCAGGATTCGAACTCGCACACTTCGGCGTGGTAGATCTACGCTCTAGCCGGTGTGCTATTGAGAAAGTAAACTCTGCTGCTAATTTAAAAAGTTTAGAAGTTTAGAGTACAGAAAACGATTTTTTCTAGAACTGAGACCTAGCTAGATCGATTTCTCGCTCTCCTCAACCTCTGTATTGTAAATTTCATCGAAATCGCTAGAGCCATTTTCGAGAAAGAGTTTAAAGTCGATATCAAATACATATTGTTACATATGAAGTTACAATTGTTGCTCGTTTAATAAAATAGTGGATAATATCTAATATTCCATACAATTACACAAATTGTATGGCTATAAACTAGCACTGGGCTTGTACGATGGGTTAAGGGACTGGGAAGGCTCCCAGCAATACATAAACTCCAAGCTAATTTAGGAAATTTCGATTCCTGAATCGACCTGTCAGGGTATAGTATCCGAGACCCCAGCTTGGAAGAGAGATGTTCTCCCACCACGCTGACGGGCCACGGAAGCGTAAAAATAATCAATCGAGTTTAATAAAAGGAAATAACAAAATTATCAAGAGTAATAAAAGGTATAATAACAATGTGTCAACCATGAAAATCGACTACGTAAAGAACATAATATAACAAAGTGTAAGAGGAGGCACGTCACGCGCAACCACGACAAGGTCGCGGGAATTGTAAAAATTCCGGAAAAGATAATACAAATCTCGTGAGACGTAAGGACTAAGGATATGTCACTTATTAGCTAAACTAAACAAAAGTACCATATATACATATGTATAATATTACGTACCATAATATACCATGTTGTCACAATTAGCGGCCCGCCTCGGCTTTGCATGGGTAGATATTTTTTGGAAATTAAAATACTGCCCATCTTACACGCAGACAATTTAACTTTCTATAGCTGAAAGAATGTTTGAAATCGGTTGAATAGTTTTTAAGTTTATCCATCACGTACAAACAAACAAAGTTTACCTGTTTGTAATATTAGCATAGAGATCATAATATTCCAGTACATTGTAAAAAAAATACATGTAGTATTATTTGCTTCTAACGGAATAACATAAAAATAAATAATCAATATTTATTGTGTTAACAATTCTTCGTGACATCCCTAATAACCCAGTAAGTACCAGAGTCTAGACATAAATTAATTATAGAAAATCTACTAACATCTTAAACATGAAATTAGAAATACCGTTTCTTTTATTGAAATTAGAGTATTTGAAACTGATTCATATCACTGGAATTATCTGTAACGACGATATTCCGAACATTCGGTAGACTGAATAAATAAAAGTGTAATACTTTTCAGAGCATTTAATCTAAGATGTCTGTAGGTACTTAATCCCTAAAGTTTGACCGAACAAATATTATTTAAGTTTCAGAGGATTCCATCTTTAAAATACAATAATCGATATTGCCACTGGCCACAAAGTTATCGCTTTCTAAACGGCAACTTTGAGGAAGTCTATTATTTAAGATAATGTGTAGTTTTAAGTTTGTAAATATTAACGTATGTATGGACTTTTTTGTTTTTAATAAAGTTACTATTTTAAAAAAAAATTCATGTTGTGTGAAACTACAGGTTATTTGAAGAGCTAGGCTGTATGGTTCAACTGCATCTGCAATCGGACCGACTTTACTGTGAGACCTCTCGAATAGAAAGAAAAATAAAACGAATCGAAATAAACGAATCGAATAGAAAGAAATATTTTTCATTTTCTCGGGTAGATTAAAATGTAATAATATAAGAGATACGCCTTATTATAAAGGAATCATTTATATAGACAATTGGGTTAACATAGTAACCGATTCTGCTTTGCTCTTTGTAAACCCAGATACTTGTTACTAGAAGTACCATGAAAATGGGATTTTATTGCCTCTTGATGTTTTATCTACTGCGAGTGGCATAAAGTTACATTTCTACTAGCTTTTGCCTGCAACTTCGTCCGCATGAGATTAATAGGATTATATGTTTTTTTATGTGCGAAATCTAAAAAATATAAATAAAAAATTAACATTTTTGGATTTAAAAATAAAAAGAAAATTAAAATAAAATTTCTGTGTCTTGACAACAGCGCCACCTACCGGGTCCAACTATAGCTAAAAAGCGTCCAGTACAAAAAAAATTTCGTCAAAAGCCGTTTATGAGGAGAATAATTACGAACAAAAGCTCACCGAAATTTTATATATAAAGATATGGTACATAACAAAGAAGACCAAGGCTGACTTACGAAGATTAGATATCCAGAGTCTTAGCTGATGGAAATGTCAAAGCACTCGCACACCTAGGCGCAAACGTCTGAGGAGAATGATGAGATTTATGGCAACAAAAGAATTATGCAAAAGGACCGCGATGCTTAGCGCTCCGTCCTCTCTGACTACCCCGTTGGGGATACAGCTTGAAGATATGTATGTAAGATATGTATGTATGTAGATATAAATATTTAGAACAGTTTGACATCTGTAACAACTTCATTGTTTCAACAAAATCCACTTTATTTTACACTATTTTTCTAACAATAATGAAGTCGTTGATCAAACTAAATTACTTATCGCTGTTATCTTGAATAATAATAAAAACGCACCTCTTCGAGTTAATCGTCGAATACACGAAAAAACAAGAATTCCACTTAAACGTTGCCCTAAATGAGATTATTCGTTAAGACATAATGCCACCCATGACGAAGATAACGCTTCGAGTCCTGTCGCATTGCGTGCCGGGCCGGCTTTATTACATGTAAACCGAACCTAGAAGATCCTCAAAGTTCATTTCATCGCCTTATCACGTTTATTTGATGTAATTTTGGAGAAAAAAATAGAAGCTTTATTCAAAAATGCCTTGAAGGCACTTCATTCGATTCCTTATAAGCGAATCCCTAATTTAGTACAATCGACCGCGGTTACACCCTATCGTTATTACCTATTACTTGGCAGTCGCGTTTTCCGTTCTTTGCTTTTACATTGTTATTAATAAACTAACAACTCGCTCTGGCTTTTCTCAGGAGGCTATTGAAATGCATTTTAAATATTTCTTAACGACATTAAGAGCCTTACTAATAAACGTGGCGTAAACATGGGGTAGTTATGACAGCCTTCTGTCACACTCAAGCTTATGAACAAACGAAAATGATAGAAAAAGACAAACATTCCTAAGTTTAACCTCGTTGTAATTTTTATTAGTAACAGAATATATGTTAAACCACTATGAGTTGAACCATCTTCACAGGCATGGAGTTTGACAGTTCGAGAGAGAGCGACAGAGAAATGTGTTACGTAATATACCATTTACTAAATAATAAAACAAGCATCAGACACTGCAATTACAAAACCTACAGATTGTATTGCGTGACGCGTGTGCAAACTGCAAACATACCAACAACATTCTAAAAACCATTGTTTTGACGTCTGTTCTTATAACCTTTCGTGTAATTTTTTCATACATAGGTACTGGTAATGTAAATATACGGATAATTTATGCTACTATTATAGGAACTTATATATACTTAAATAAAAGCCTAATATGTATCTAATAAGCAGCAGCAACTGTTGACAATTATTTATTTTATGAGGAATTTTAAAGAATTATTGAAAGCACTAAAACTAAAAATTAGCGGTATGCCTTCGCACACCGAGGAAGTTAATTCTGACATTTATATTTCATTTTTTGTTATAATTTACGTGCTAATACTTATTACACATATGTATATTATATATTATTAAATAAGTACCTACCGAATAAGCAGCAGTAACTCTTGACTATTATTTATTTGAATAGGAATTTTAAAGAATTATTGAAAGTACAAGAATTGCAGAAAATAGCAGTATACACACCGATTATTTTTTTCATTTATATCTCTTTTTTAAGAACTTAAATCTTCTAATTTAACATCTTAAAATGAAATACAAATGTATTTCATTTTTCAGTTATAATTTACATACATACGTATCTTCACACTCTATCCTTAACGGAGTAGTCAGAGAGTTATCCTTTACGTTCAATAATATTTAAGCTTTAATATTTAAGGTTCAAATTATATTTGTGATTGTAATAAATATCTAACTTAAAAAACTGTAACTGTCTTTTATTGCAGTACAAAGTTAAAAGGACCAATAAATATAGTTATCACGCAAGATCGTGTTACTTGTACTAAAATTTCACCTAGCACTAACACGCAATGTACATTGTACACCTATTCTGTGTTGGCTTTTTTACAAATTGATGTGACATGAGTCAATAAATACGTAATTATAAAAAGGATTAAATATAATGACCACCAAAAAAACTATGAGATCCTAAGCTCTATTACCTAAAAAATATACTAAATGCCAAAAAAATTGAAACTTATACCAAAAAAAGAAAATTAAAATTACAACAGTTCTAGCTCTTTTATCCATGACTACATTTCAAATTGTATTAAAAAAACAAATATAGTAAATTTTCAAAATTAAATCCCAACTTTATTATGAAATTACAACAACTTGCTATGCTATTTAAAGCAAATATAATATAAATAAGGTGTACGAATAATATAAATAAGCAAATATAATATAAATAAATAAAGCAACATAGTTATATATATTATAATAATGGAGTTTTAAATTTTTTTTTGTAACTGTAATATGTGATCCCAATCCCAATCCCAAATTGATTCGGTGCTGGTTAGGTGGCCGAATTCTATCTCTGGTATATCCTGAGGATGCTTCGTTGAGAGGCGAAACACGTGTCGATTTGTGATTTTTAGAGTTTGAGCGGAAGATAGCTAAAGATTTTAGTAATTTATCACATGCGATGGATTTCCGCAAAGTAACGCCTGAATCTATACAATACTGTAATATGTTGCCAGTAAATCATGTTATCTAAAGTAATATTATAAAAAGGTAAAGTTCATAAGTTTGAATGTAAGAGGTAATTTGCGAAACAACTCATCATTTAAAAAATTCTTTCAACAATATGTAGAATGGACCTTCAGAGTGAACATAGGTGTCCACGCAGTCGAAGTCGTAGGTTACAGGTAGTTTATAATAAATTATGTATGGTTAAACATATGGTTTTGCCAAAATTTCGGTTATTTAATTTAGATTGTGGACAATTTAACGAGTTGAACACAATAGCATCACATAAAATGACGTTTAATTTAATTTCGAATTCCCGCAGGGTTATTACCTAAAAATTTGCAGACAGCGACAGCCACGTGACCACTACGCGACGGTGACTAATTGTAATAAAAAATTGATATCATGTATGACGATTGCGTATCAATTATTCTATGACCGTAAAATGCACTTTTCGCAGTTGACTTAGCGCCCCTATACAAATTACACTACAAAAATTCTGGTTTTGACAGTAGATATCGATCGATATCGATCAATATTGGCTGTCGCATGCTGCCTGCAAGATACGTAAGCGTGCCGGTTACATAGTAACTATTATCTAATCTGTGCCAGTGGCAACAATTTAGAAAATCGAGGTTTCTAAACTATCACTGGTCTAGATATGTTCTAACTTGCTAAGGGTCAACAACTTGTCACAACAAAGGACTAGACAAATTAATCACAAAACTATTAAACGATATCAAAATGCCTTTGCCCTTTGTAGTGTGTCAAGCATCAGATTATACAACTTAAAGCTTAAAATATTTGTTAACATTAACTTAATATGAAACTTCTTTACATAAAGGACCTAGAAACAACACACAACATAAAACATTGTAGACTCATTACTCTCATGAGAGTGATAACTTGGATTTACAGCCTTTTCGTACTCAGAACTTTAAAGAATCACATTTCTTATAATATCGAGATGTTAAACACGAGATTTCATAAACTTTTATTGGTTTAGTATTAAGTGCTTATTTATGAAATAACCAATTTTGTTGCAACAAAATGCATCGAAATATAATGTTCTTATTTCAAAATCAGTACATCATATCAAATTCGCTTTCCTGTAACCTCAGAATGCAAAACAACCAGAAGGTTCAAACGCGCCTAAAACAGAGACAACAAAACTACCTACACTAAATTGCTGTGGTATCACTCTTCGGCGATCAGTGTCTATCGTACTATCATTTTACTGGAGGAGTGTTAGGGACTTGGTTATAAGAAGAAGAAACGAGTCTTAGACCAGTCATGCGCTTTATGTATTTAACATGAATTATAACAATACAGTGACGTGATTACAAGAAAATAGTGTTTTTTTAGTTACGTGTTTAGGCTGATCGCCTGGTTGTTAATGTCTTGAGAAATATAAAAAAATTGTCTTCACTCGTTTTGTATGGAAGCCTTAATCTATGTATGTCCTTTAATCTGAGCGTTTTAAACGATTTTGGTTCGAAAAACTGTTAAGTACAGTACATAACCACTCTTTTCATCCTGCAGCAGGGTAAATAACGTTTTTAACTGGCTGTTTTAAGATAGTAATTGCAGTTTACAATGATTTCATAACTATTAATTTGTCACTGTCGGGTTTCTCTGCCATTAGATTTGTGTTATTTTGTACCGCTACGTGACCTGAATAATACCCAACCTTCAAATTAACTAGCAATTTATAATGGAATTTATTGTAATATTAATTTAAAAAATTGAAGAAGCGTGAATTCAACTCGGGTTCAGAGGGTCCTATAAACTTTAGGAAAGGGTTCATAATCCGTTCAAAATTCTAAGTCTGGTCGTTCCGGAGATAAGACGAAGGGGCGGCATGGACAAATCGCCAAATTTCGAGTATGTACGTCACATAATTTCTAATAAAATCGACTGTTATATCCAAACAGATACATAAGAGAATTATTTAAGAACAGTGATGTTTAGTGATGCCAGAAAAATACCGTTTTCGGCGGTCATTAATTGAAGATATTATATTTATTTAAATATTTATTGCACACACATAATACACAAACAGAATGTTACATGTTGCGAAGATAAGCAAAGGGTACAGCTTATTTCTATTAGAAATTTCTTCCAGCAGACCCACGAGAGTGACAGTTTCGTTTAAGAAAGACAGACACTGTGTGTACATATTATGCGGACTATAATCTATATATACATAGGAGATCCCGATTTTGAACTCACTCATCACGATTTCTCTGGGACCATAAGACCTAGAGACTTGACATTTGGTAGGGATATTCCTTTCGGCGAGTAAAGGTCAGTTAAGAACGGATTTTACGATATTCCACCCGCAAAGGGGGTTGCGGGGCGTTACATGAAATAACTTATTTATCCAACACTAACAATACTGGTATCAAATGAAATGGAATACGCAAGGGAAGGTTTTTGTAAATGTGACGTCACCATAAATCTAATATGGCGGATGTTCCATAGCGGCGAGTATAGGTCAGCTAAGAATGGATTTTACGATATTCCACCCGCAAAGGGGGTTGCGGAGGCGTTATATGAAATAACTTATTTATCCAACACTAACAATATGGGTATCAAATGAAATGGAATACGCAAGGGAAGGTTTTTGTAAATGTGACGTCATCATAAATCCAATATGGCGGATGTTCCATAGCAGGAAATAACTTTTTCGTTCAACACCAACAATATGGGTATCAAATGAAATTGAATACGCGGGAGAAGGTGTCTAGACATGTGACGTCATCTTAAATCCAATATGGCGGATATTCCATAATAGGAAATAACTTTTTCGTTCGACACCAACAATATGGGTATCAAATGAAATGGAATACGCAAGGGAAAGTTTTTGTAAATGTGACGTTATCATAAATCCAATATGGTGGATGTTCCATAGCAGGAAATAACTTTTTAGTTCAACACCAACATTATGGGTATCAAATGAAATGAAATACGCAGGGGAACGTTTCTGGACATGTGACGTCATCATAAATCCAATATGGCGGATGTTCCATAATAGGAAATAATTTTTTCGTTCGACACTAACAATATGGGTATCAAATGAAATGGAATGTGCATTGGAAGGTTTTTGTATATATATAATAGTAAATATATAATAGCAATTAGTATGACGATATTATATTGTATAGTAATGCTCTTATTGACATTAGTTATTAGAATTAACAACAAAATTAGCCTCCATATTGGTCTGAGAGAGAAAGAGAAGAATAGAATGTGCCAGCTGCTTTCCTTCTCGTCGTCGTATAGTAAAAGCCAGCCAAGAGACAGAGCACAGAAATGTTACGAAAAACTGCTAACAAGCTGTCACTGTCTGGTTCCGATGTCCCATCAACAACCCAAATACAAATTGCTAGGAAAGATGTCAAAGCTCGGACCAAGAAACAATGGACGAAGCCGTAATTAGTTCCCGCTCTTATCACCGCGTGTCAAACGGATTTTCGTGTCTCTCTTTCCATCTCATTCAGCGTTTGAGCGTAACCACGAGAAAAACAGCTATAGTAAGTATCGAAATCTCGCACTGTCGGTGTAATTCAGTTCATGACTGATTTCACGTACAATACCACAGTACAAGTAAGCATACAGTATTCTATCTTCATACAAACGCTCCCAAACGACGCGCTCGAAATCTCAGCATACCTCGACATACGACAGTTGCGAGCGCGCCGCGGTTGTCGTCGGACGGTATGAGACGCTCCCGCGCATTTACTGACTAAATATTATGTCAATCAAGTTTACGAGCACAATGTTCAGTGTATGGATGTTTGAATACATCTATATCGAAACCAGAAATATTTCTCTGTTGCTAATTTGTAGGAAATATATTATCATAATGATTTAGTTAATTTATTGCTGATTTTTAATTATACTGCACATAAAAAAGCATTTTTTTTGTCCATTTCCACCATACTAACTCACAAACTTTTGAAACTAGATATAAAATACTAGTAAAATTATATAAAGAAAAACGTATTAAATTTGCAATAATATAAAATGAAAAGATAATATGACAATTTAATATAGTACCTATTATCAAATACGTAACACAAGAAAAACATTCAGTCCAAGTCGGTAGCCCTTTTGCGTGTTTACGTACCAAACGACCGTAGGTAATTATCTCTAGGACACTGCCGAGATATAATACTGTATGCTTACTTGTACTGTGACAATACTGAATTAATTATTTGCAAATTACTCGTAAAAGGTGTTTAAGTGTTTTAGCTACTAGTACTGACGAAAATAAAAATATGTCATGGACAGCTGTACCGCGATCCTTTTCTTGTCACGCATATTAGTAAAAGTCTAAAAGCTAGGTCAATAAAAAATAAACACAGTCTTAGAGAAACAGCTCTGTCCATTTTAATTATTTGTCCGAGCGTCAAAATGTAATTATGTTACGCCGTAATGCTATCCACCCTGAATACAAAACCGACCTCCGTTAAACGGTTAAGCGCGTTGGAAAGTAAAACGGGGGTTGCGGGTTCGATTCCCGCCCCGAGTCTGGGTGTTTATGTATAATATGTATTTATTTACAAAAGAAAAGTATATAAGTAGTATATCAGTTGTCTAGTACCCATAACACAAGCGCTGTGCTGCTTACTTTGGGACTAGATGGCGCTGCGTGAAATGTCTGATTATATTATTATAAAAAAAAAACGACGTGAAGTTGCGTATACACGACATACCTACAACACTATAAGTAGGTAAGCTAGTAGGTAAGTATATATATATATATATGTATGTATGTATGTATGTATGTATGTAACAAGAAAATAAATTATACTTAATAATATAATTTTAAAAAATAAACTTAAAAAATATTTCGGAATTATTACATACATATCTTCACGCTGTATCCCTAAGGGGCACTGGCGGTACCTTTATACAAGCCCGAAAGCCCGGCTTGCCTTACTAAAATGCTTAGTCAAGAACACAGAATACTAAGGTGTCAAGAATGAGTAAAGAATATCAATCTAATCATATCAAACAGATTTAAAAATTCCCGCGAATCATTTGTCGAACGAAAAAAGTGCAGTAATCTCATCTCAGTAATCAGTGTGTTGGTCGATCGACACTAACGATCTTTCGAAGCATAATCTGAGCAAAAATCAGAGTAATCAATCGTCTCACTCTCACGCGTTGGCTTGCAACGGGGCTTGCAACCTCTCTTTCTCTCTAATAGCAAAACTCGTTACAGCCGTAGCTTTTTTACCGTTTTATATAGCAATTACTATGAAGCGAAAAGTCCGGCTTTCATATTGAACTTTGTACAGATTGAGAGATACGTCGTATCTATTTGTATTGTATCTAAAACGATACGAATACGAATACAATTCAACTTCATTGTTTACGCCTAATATTTTTTGTGAGCCGGTGGACGAGTGATAAGTTTTATTTTTATTTTTATCATAAGTGAGTTAATTTGTAATAAAAAATTCAATAAGTTGTTCGTTGTGAGGATTTAAACTTTTAAAGGGTAAATAAGTTTTAATCGGCATAGAAAATGTAAAAACTTTCAATAAAAAAAAACAACTGATTGTTTCGTTATAACCTTCTCATGGTTATAACAACCTATGCCTGATTTATGTATTACTCGGCTAGTAAATTGCTTAAAAGATAATAAATCAGTGTATAAAACTATTTAACTCATCGAATGTGTGTTTTTCTGAAGCAATTCGCATAAAAGACAATTTAAATCAATTTACGAAGCTAATAGAATTTTTGTTTGTTCTCCCATCAAATTATAGGTAGGTGGTAAGTACTACTTATTATTATCGGTGCTTTATATTTTATTGAAATGACGAAAATGTTTTAGAGTTGAGAAAATATCTGGTTAAAACGATTAAAAAACTATACTGGCCCCATAAAAGACATATACATTCACATAAAGACATGAATTTCTTTGAGTAATTTGGATAAATTGCGAATTGAGACACATTAATATGTCAAGGAGTGATATACTATTTACGCCTGTACATTTTTAATAGCAAAGTATTATAACAATTGTTTTGTTGAAAAATTTCGAGGGGAGCGTTCTCTTTGGTCTCTTCTTGTCCACCGATTGTGCCAAAGTCATGTTTAATTAGTAATTTATAATATTTTAGCCTTCCCTATACTTTTGCAAAAACAATGAAGAACATATATGTCGGGCTTGCCCTATTCTGAGCCCTAGGCACGCCACTATAATAAAATCGTCGTTTACCTTACAAATAATGTATTGAAAGTCGTTCTTATTGAAACAAACGTTTTCATCCATTGTCAAAGCAACTTGCATTACTACCTACTGAAAATTAATAAGCCCAGACACAGTATAGATTGCGTTCGTAGTACGCAAAGTTAAATAACGTACTGAAACCAAACTGTTAAACTAAGTATTAGTTCGTGGTTAAGCGTATCTTATACGTAGAATCACGAATGACAAAATAATAACATAGTTATTACATGTATGTATATAAATTGTGAAACGCGATCCCCATCCGCATCCTTATTATATTATATTATCTTTTACATTAATAAATTTTATACATAAGTACATACATATCGTCGCGTTGTATCCCCAACGGGGTAATCAGAGAAGGTGGCGCACCAAGCATGACGGTCCTTACATACTTCTTGCGCTTACTCAAATCTCATCATTCTCCTCACACACTTTTGTCTAGGTATGCGAGTAATTTTGACAATTCCGCAACTAATAATCTCAGTCATCCTTTGTTTCTGCTCTCTTTTTACTCTGTAGGTTCCTTTCATCATTCTTTGTATATAGTCTAACCACCTAAGCATTTTTCTCTTCATTTTTATAACAATACCGTCGGACAATCATACTGTATATCTTTTCATTGCTTATTTTGTCGGCAAGGTGACACCGCCCGTATTTCTAAGATATTACATTTCTACTGCATTTATCTTATAATACTACTATTATTTTTCTTCACGTTGCGAAAGAAAAATATAGAATATACCAGCCATTTATTTCACCGCTCTTGTAATAAACTCCCGAAGAACAGAACTTACTATAGACTTAAAATTAATGGACGAATCGACATTGTGGTGTTTCCAGAACTTCAATAGCCATATAATATCAAAAACGTTCAATCCAGGGATATCTACCATTGAAACAATTAGTACCTATGACAACGAGAATACTTTTACCCTACAGACATACATATTTACCAAGTCGCCCCAATGAAGGTCCGTAGTAGACAAATTTTACTAGCGCGGGAAACTTCAATCTGCCAATTACAAAGTCTAGCATTTTTTGCACTAAAATCTTGCGCCGTAATTGGTTAGTAGACCTCGCAGTAAAATCGCGGTCGCCTGTGCGGCAACCGCCCTCGTGTTCAATCAGTCGGAGTTATAAATACATAGGAAATAAAGTTCAATAAAATTCTTTACGCATTCGGCAAGTTCGGCTACAGTCGGAAATCGTTTACACTCTTCTATGCACGAAACTGTCAAAAGAAATAATTAGAGTTACAAAGCCTTATATGGACGCCACTTCTAGCACTACGGTGCGGGATGCTGCTGTTCTGTACAATATATGCAACGGCGGCTACGACTGCCATGACCTTCTCGAAGGTATCAGGTGTTGGGCTCCGTCGTACAGAACCAGATCTACGACTTTGTTCGCTGTCCCGTCGAGTAGAACTATGGCAGGTGTCCGTGCGCCGCTCCGTAGACTCTGCGATTCATACAACAAGCAATTAGCCTCGGTTGACATGTTCGGTAGTTCATACGATAAATATAAGCGTCGAGTAACCCTATTGTTAAATAAAAAAAATGTAGCCTAGAAACTGTATTTGTAATTTATTTATTTTTAATAGTGAGCCCTGAGTTGTTTGCGTTGATTGTTATATTTATAAAGCATTCTTTTGTAGAGTCCGCATGTGCTTAAGATTGTTAAGTCTGTTAGTTTTAGGTAGCTAGTTGCTGAAACATGTTTTGAATTAATTGCCACGTCTACCAGTAACTCTAAGTGGGAATTGGTTTAGGGTGTAGACTATGTATACAGCATTAAGTTCTAATTTATTTTGTAATGTTTGCGTCTGTATCTGTTTTTTCCCCCAATAAAGAAAAATAAAATAAAATAAAATAAACCAAATATTTGAGCTCACAGAAATGACCAAACGGAATCTGAAACGGAATTGAATATAACAGTGGCAGGTCGTTAGCTCATCGTCTATAGTAGTTCCGTAATTTTTTAGTTTCACGTTTCGTACTGTACCCATTATCTGTACTTCGATACTAATATTACAAATTCGAAAATGCCTGTCTGTGTGTTTGTTATTTTCTCACGGCTAAACCGATGACCGATATTTAGAATACAGAAAGATTAAGCTCTGGGGAAATACATAAACTGGATTTTTCTTAAATTCCACGAGGACGAAGTCGTTAGCAACGGCTTGTATGACATAAATATAAATGAGTAGTTGACACAACTAGTCAAATCAGTTTTTGTCATCTGTCATAAACTTAATTTTATAGTGTTTGAAATGATGAGCCGTCAGGACATGGTTTTTCTCTCGTTAACGAATGTTTTTCAGTTAAACAAAGATACCGTTTCTTTTCTATTACTTTGCATTCACTCATTTTACGCGTCACTATTTCGTACTAAGCATTTCATAATTTATTTTTGGTACTGTCATGCCCAGTTGAGTTATTACTTACTACAGCGACTAATGTTGTTTTGGAGAACTTATATTTCGGCGCATGATGACGGGTTGACTGATCGACCAGAGAACTTTTATCGTGGTAAGAATCCAATTATTCATACCGTAAAATATACTACTTCATAAAAACCTGCGTGTTTTAACACTTGCGTAGGAAAATAAACAAGTGAAACATTACGTAGACGTAAACGAAGTAGAGTATAGAATATGGGAATGATGGACACGGAATATATGTACGTAATTAGAGAATCTAAACTGAGATTTCGATATCCTCTTCGCCTTTACTTACATTATTTTTCAGGTGTAGGCACAATACACAATTATAGTACAGATTGTCTTATTGTAAGTGCCTGCCATGAGGCTGTCTGAATACACCATTGTATAGTCACGAATTTAATTAACAGGTAATAGCAACATTTAAAGGACTCACTTTCAAAGGAAACACTTAGTCCCAAAATAGGTATTTTGTGGCGATTTCATAGTCTACAGTTTCAATTTTCAAACAGACATATAATTAACAAAGTTCTCGTATTTTCGTGATTAACTGATCCGCTAACCGATTAATCTAAATATGCAATAAAAGGAATAAGTTGATATCACTGTATTGAATCTAATACCATCTTATACCTTACATAAATAAAATAGCAAATTTTTCATTGCTATAAAAAAGTACCTAAGTCTCTAATTTTAACACATACAAAAACATCAACCAACATAGCAAACAACAACAAATTAACAAAGTGGTAAATAGGCGAAGGCATTATACCGATAAAGAAACAATCAGAATACAAATTGACCGTGTTTTATTGAAAACAACCCACATAATATTTATGCTTATACTTATACTATGTAACATACATACACATACATATCGTCCTGCTTTATCCCTAACAGGGTAGTCAGAGGACGGACCACCAAGCGTCGCGATCCTTACATACTTCTTTCGCTTCCTCAAATCTCATCATTCTCCTCACACATTTTCGCCTAGGTATGCTAATGCTTTTGATATTTCCGTCAGCTAACACTCTAGCTATTTGATCTTCATAAGTAATTCATCTTCATAAGTCAGCCTTGGTCTTCCTTGGCTTCTTTTACCACTCACTTTCGCTCTATAGATTTTCTTCGTCAGACTATATAAAATGAAGTTAATAACTAAAATTCGAAGTTAATAAATGTGACACAATAGACGAATAGACAGACGCGATTGTATGTACAAATAGTTAAATCGTTCACGCATACTTTACTCTCTTTTAAACCTCATCCCATAGGTATCAATTATCAATACCAATAAAAAGTGTCCAACGATTTATAATACAAACAAAACGCAATTCAGAAAGTATGCGGCAACTGGTAACAGAAATAGACTTTAATTTAAAGTTGATGTGATGAATTCATATAATTTTTAGCTATCCTTCGCCCAAAATTCACAAGCCACTAATCGACACCTGTTTCGCCTCTTAACGAAGTATTCTCAGAATATTCGAGAGATCGGTACAGTTATTCACAAACGTCAGAATACCAACTTTCCGTACCCGACAGGAAACTGCGATTATTTTGTTGAAACACTATTCAGAAATCCAAAACATCCCCGAAATGAAACGATTTGACAGTTTATTTCGGAAAGAAACCTTCGGATACTTCCGACGTCTCTTTAGTGTCGGAAATGTTTCCAAAAGAACTAAATAAATAATTTTGGCATAGAATTATTGTTGATTACTACTTAGATTACGCCTAAATCATAAGGAAAGAATAACGTTAATAAATAATTTGTACCGTGTTGGGGCACTGGCATCACCAAGACGTCTGTTCTCATATAGACTCTTTGGACTTTTTGGCGGGAACGGGAGAAGTGAGGTTGTCATTTGGAACTTGTATGTAAAAAGTTGTCACTATCTAGCTCCGATTATTATATTATTATATATATCATCGTATCGTATCGATTATATATATTATCGTCTATAAGCCTGAATTAAAAATTTTTAAAAATATTTATCGTAGTGTTGAGGAGTAATTTTTGAAATTTCCACAACGAAAAGTGATGAGATAATGATGCAACATATCTTTATCCCATTTTTCATTTGGAGTTTTTTCATTTGTATTATTTTTCATTTGGCAATTTTCATTTTTAACCAACTTCAAACAAGATTTTAAATTGGGTTGCATTTTCTGTTTTTTTTTTTATGTTTGTTACCTCAGAAATCCGTTATTTATAAACCAATTTAGAAAATTCTTTTTTTACTTAAAAGGATATAATTCCAGATTAATCCCATTTAAATTTCACTGGTATTGGAGCTTGGACTTCGAAGATATACCAAATAACACCATAATTTGGTGTTATTTGATATATCTTCGCTTAGAACTGCTTGTAACCTTTATTTATTTATATCGATGATTCTCTTCTATGTCATTGCGCTCCAAAATTAATCGTAGATCTTCCTAGATATTTATTTAAGCCAAGATCACTCAAAATGGAGAAATAAAAAAATTTTAAAAAAATTAAATCGTTTTAAAAAAACACTGAAAAGTACGAAATTTCTATCCTTTACTAATCGAAAGTCAAGTACCAAAAATAACAAATAATACGATATAAATACCTACATAATTAAATTTGACAGTTATTAAAGTCGGTGCCGAATCAGTGTGCAACAACAGAAAGTTTATTAGTTTAGTAGGCTTGGCACCAACTTCAGTAACTGTCAAATTTAATTATATAGATATTTGCATCGTATTAACAAAGTTATTATTTTACTTGAGTTTTGATTAGTAAAGGATTATCTCTTATTTATCAGTGATTTTTTTAGAAGTCGGTTTAATTTTTTTTATTTTTTTTTTCGCGTAAGTATATGTACTTAAAACTACGTTATGAAAATGTGATGTCTAAATAGAAATTGTTCAATTAAAACAGGAGCTAGGGATGTCCAAAATTAACATGATCATATCAGCTAATATTTGACGTCTACCTGCCCTTGTGACGACTAGTAGACTACGTACTACCACGTATCATTCATAATTTAAAGAAAACACTATTAACACCTTGTTGTATCAATCCTCGCTATGTCGGTCCTTACAAGTTATTATTATATTAACCAAATTCATATTTCGTCACCTACGAAAAATATTAAAGCAGAAACTAGGTACGCGACCGCGAATTGTTTAATATTTTTTATATATGCATACATATCCTATAAATCACAAAAATCCTAAATATTTACTTGTCTCTACCGTAATAAATGTAATGACGTCTTTACGTTTACAAATACGTATTTATCTACAGTATACTATACATACAACATAGTAATAATTCTGTTATTCCCAGGCCTACAATGAAGGATTGAAGATGGAAACTTCTCTAAACTAAATATCGCATCAAAACAAAATTTTAAATTGAATGTTTTTCATAGTTTTCCTTAAGTTTAAGATACTTTGTGATTAATTCAGAAGGAATTAATCATTGTGATTGACTCTTTCGAACGGCATCATAAAAATACAGGATTGTTATTCACATTTCCTATGTTCAATACCTATGCAAAGTAACTTCCTTCCAATAAGACCAATATGCGTGAAATATGGAAAAGATATATCAAAGAATATTTAAAATAAATTCATGTATTTTTCTACAAAAACTATAGGAGAATAGGTAACATTTTTTATTTAAAAATTAAAATTCACTTTCCTTTACAAACACACTTAAAATCACAATTCAAAAATAAAAGAGATACAAAAAAATTGTGTCTAAAACAGACTAATATGTCATGCCATGTAAATATGTCATCAGCTTTTGATGGGGACGACTGTCGTCTTGTTATTTTCAGCGTCGGATCTCGTAAACTTTATTCGTTTTTCCGACAAAAATCGGGTCAAGTTTAAAAGTTTTTTCTCTGAAATAAATTTTGTCAGTATCACTGATGCCTTTTCATATGTTGAAGGACGTATCGAGGAATTTGCATGCATCCCATGTAGTAAAAATGAGATTGGTGACACGGTACCTAACTTTATTTTAACTAACACATTTTTACAATGTAAAAATGTACTATGGTACTAGTCGCTTATTCTCGTAGTCTCCCCTGGGAGAAAATGTTCCCGTTTTATGGCAATTATAGCAAGAAAAGGTACGAATTACTTGATTAGTCCTGTTCTGCCTAATCTCTCTAATTTAACTAATTATTTACAATACAAACTTACACTGGAATGCATTGTCATAACAAAACTCCTACCAATGTTTCAAACTAATAAAGAGCGCCGCGTGTGCTACGCTATATAAGTAAAAGTTATGCTTCTGACCTCGGTACAGAAAGCCAAAGTTTTGTCCTCGGTGACGAGGTGTTTATTAAAGGGACAGGAAACAATTGTAACTGGATAACACTGAAAAGCTGTCTCGTGGGACGTAAGGTAGGTACTTTTCTATCAAAGCTAAACTTTTTCTAGAAACTTTATATTATAACTTATCAAAAAAAACGTGAAACCAACGCGGTAAGTAATATTCATATTTAAAAACCAACCAAGTACGAATCGGCACGCTTATTACGTAACTTGCAGACAGCATGCGACTGCCAATATCGCACGATATCTGCTGTCAAAACGAGAATTTGTGTAATGTAATTTGTATAGTGGCGCTAAATCTAACGCGAAAAGTGCATTTTACGGTCATAGAATAATAGATACGCAATCATCATACATGATTCTAATTTTTTATTACAATTAATCACCGGTCGCGCAGTGATCGCGTGGCTGTCGCTGTCTGCAAATTTTTAGGTAATAACCCCGCGGGGTCGCGCAATTAATATTTAATAACGACCGAAACAATATTGATCATTTCAATTTGAGCTCTCATTTTGTTACGAAACGTAAAATAGTTTTCTAATAAATGTTTTGTAAACGTGATTTATATTGCTAACGTTTTCATATATATGTACAATTTTCAATATCCGCTACTTTACTCTAAATTTAGACTTCATTTATTTTCATTGGAAAATTATAAGCTAGGTACAATTATGAGGTAGGTACAGGTAACTCACATAACAAACATATACACTTGCCTAAAATAATAGCGCATAGTCTCTGTGGCTCCAACTCCATTACTATAGACTTAGTCAAGGAGCACAAGTACGTGGGACTTGTGATTCATAAAAGGTTCAATTGGGGACCTCACATAGATCATATATGTAACAAGCTGAGATCGGTGCTTTGCAAACTATCCATTCTGAAATTCAAAATTCTATATAGCGCTTTAAGGTTACTGTATATATCGCTTGCAGATTCAATTATTAGTTACGGACTGAGTAGTTGTGGATGAACATATAAATCCTATTTAGATAAAATACACACAATACAAGTAAGATTATCAGACTGTCGTCGCAAAATATGTAAAGAATATGCACAGTGATAACTATAACAAACTTTTCAACTACTGTAAAGTATTGCCAATACAGAGAAGATTTGTATTGTCGATTGTAAGTGAAGAGAGAGTAAATAGGGGTACACTGGAAATATTGTACGTAGGGATAACCTGAGATCACTCTCTTACCTAAAAAGATTCAACATGCCTAAATATAGAAATGTACATGGTAGTAGAACATATCAATGTCTAGGATATTGAATAGTTACAGGTATGTAAAAATAGTAAAGGAATTTTTACTGGAGAGCACTGATTATCCATACATGTATATATATTAGTAGCTAAATTGATGTACTACTTACCTAAATGTTTATCATTTCTTTTCCAATTTTATCATGTATGAATACCTATGTGTCACAGAAATATTATAATACTATATTTATATTTTTTTTTTCTGTATGAAAATAACTATATTTTTTGAGATACTTATATAAATACTATAATTTATATATAATTATAAAATTATATACTTGTTGGTATGGGATGCAACCTGTTCAGACACGCTGGCCCCTTCCCATCTACATGGAACCAACAACAGAACTGGTGCGGCTTGTGAAGCGGCTGAAAAAGCTAAAGCATGCAAATACAGGCGTCTAGGTTCCGAATATAATTTTGTCCCATTCGGTGTGGAGACCCTTGGTCCGTGGGGTCCTAGCGCCTTAAGGCTTTTTAAGGAAATAGCAAAAAGGTTAGTCGACATCACAGGAGACCGAAAAGCTGGCAGTTATCTCGGACAAAGAATTAGTCTAGCTATTCAAAGGGGGAACGCTGCCAGTATCTTTGGACCCTTGCCTAAAGGGACTCCTTTTAAAAATATATTTTAGTTATTATATTATATTTTCTAAGGTTTTTGATTTTAGGTTCATTGTTCTAGTATGTATATAGATTTATATAAGTACTATATATTACTTATTACTAATAAAAAGAAAACTCGCCGTATCACAAAGGAACCTGTTTAGAGGTTTTAGCGAACGGGACTTACACATTAACAATATTGTATTCAGGAAACTACTAACGATAAATAAAAAAAAAACGAAACTTAAGCCAAGAATAACCCTTAAATCAAGGAACGAAATAAAAGGATACCCATTGACTTTCTAAACAGGAACGTTGGCGCATAAAATAGAAAGTGAGGTTTGATAGACAATTTCTTTTTCCATAAAGAAAACTAAATTGATATTTACCTTTACTTACGACGAAATACGACTCCTTCCAATGTAAGGCAAACCTTATTCGTAATACAAGTTTAAAAAGTACAAGATTTAAATCACAGGAGATACGTTACAAGTAGGTAACTACAAGACGATTTGATAAAAGCAGTGCTATGTCTGAAACTACCTTTTGTTTAAAAATTCTCATCACGCTCGGCTATGATGGGTGAATTGAAACAGAAAACGTGTTTCGTGCTATAGTGTTTCAACATTTACTTATAAGGTCAAATTCATAACTAATAATTTGGATTTTAAATTATGCTCTTATGAAAATAAAATATTTCACAACTTCTTAACATTATAGAGCATTTTTTTTTATACGTAAATCTACATACATACATATCTTCACGCTGTATCCCCATTCGTATATTTTTATACGTAAATATTTTTTTTTACCTAGTCTACATAAGTTAGCTGGTCTTTTTAAAAAGAAGTGAGCTCGAACTTATATCTGGATAAATAGATACCTAATATTAATCCAATGGTTAAGTTCCAATCCTCACTATCAGCAAAAATTTCAGGAACGTAAAATTTTTTCAATAATTATATTTTAAAAAGACTATTGGTACAGTTCGTTACTAGGAAATGCGTAGATATATATTAATAACTTCATATTGTTATCAGCCTTTTATACTACATATCATACATACAGAATCCATTTGATTTCGCTTTCTGATAAAATATTTATGTGCAATACTTAAATATTTCTCTACTTCTAGCTGTAAGTATTTGCTACTTGGGCAATTACTGCGTTATACTTATTACATTCATAACAATAATAACTTATTACACACTTAAAATGAAATATATTACTTATAACGGATTTATTTCGGTGTCTATTTATTTACGCATCTCGAACTATTTGGCACGAAATCGTAACTTAATATAGCAGCAGAAAGCGATTTAACTCAGTTTTAGAAGTTGGATATTATTAGTAAATATTGTCGTGGTAAACGTATGAGGCATCCAACGGATTTAGTTAAAAACTTAATTCTAGACCACCTTACAAGAAAGTAGTTAATATTTTTGAAACAATTACGATAACTCGTTTACAAGATCTTGGGAACTATTGCATAAAAAATCCCAAAATCAAAAGAATATTAATAAGGAAATATAAAGCGATAAATATATTCAAGAATTTACGGTCGAATGTACCAGAAGTAGGACACTTGTAGGTAGAGCATCTCGTAACATAGTGTTCGTTACTTTAGTGTTTGATACGATCATTGAAGTTAGGAACCTTTGACTGGCTCGTTGGCGCAGTGGCATATGCATCTGCTTTCCACGCTAGGGTCCCGGGTTCGATCCCCGGTCAGGTCAATTTAGGAAACGATCTTTTCTAAATTGGCTTGGAGTCTGGGTGTTACTGGGAACTCCCCCAGAGTTCGTTGTGTGGTACCCATAGTACAAGCTTACTGCTTAGTTTGGGGTCACACAATCTGTGTAATTGTCTGGAATATTATTATTATTATATTTACCTATTAGGTGGGTGATTTTTTTTTTATTTTATGTATCAGAGGGGGAAACGAGCAAGCGTGTCACTTGATGGAAAGTGCTCACCGCCGCCCCTGGACACCCGCAACGTAATTACAACATCTATGTTATAAATATTGTCGAGTGTCTCTGTTTTCAAGAAGATGCGCTAAAAATTTGATCCCGACTACTGCTAACAGCGATATAATAGTTATTTCGATCAAAAACTTTACAGCCAATCCATTTTAGTTAATCCAAACTCGGCATTCGTGACAGAGTATAACCCATTTTCATGTAATCTCAATCGCGAGAAGAATCATGTGCCCAGCAGAACGGTAATTGTGCAAGCTCCAATCGCCTTTAATTATTTCTCTTCCAAATAAGGTTATTGCACTAACAATGAATATCTGTACATTTACACATTGATTTTCAATGTGTATTCCCGAAAGAGTCTTAGAGTGCTTGTGTCATACGATGAGTTTAGTAAAATAAATATGTCTGGTAGAAGGGATCATTTTCAGACAAACATTCGAATTATTTATATACTTGCTCAGATTCATTTATAATTAAGTTGTAAGGAAAATATTGAAAAAGACAAGTCTTTCAAAATAAATTTACTTTTGCACACCGAACCTTGAAAGAATATTGGGAAAGATATCGACGTAAAGGGCTTAGAAGCGAAATGAATTGTCTTATTTGTATTATATTGCGGCATACAATAGCAGCAATAAGGTTGTCTTCTAAACAAGATTTAACACCAAAGGACCAAACTTACGACATTAAACTATATACAATAAGGAACTCAATCTTAATAATACTGGAGTTCTAAGACTATATACAGTGTATTCATGACCGTAAATTCCTGATACAATAGTCACTTCAGACTAAGATTTTCTAGGAACATTGTATTTAATGTAGTGTATGGTATAGATATTGTTTAAACTATAGAATTATTGTAATCCCTGGACTTTAAATTCTCGAAAGAATGTTTCTGTCTCTCAATATAGACCAAATAATACTTATCGTTAGTTTAAACAATTTTATCACTTTTATAGTTCGATGTTTTAAAGCCCAATGAAACTACACACGACAAAAAACCCGGCACAAAGCTGGTGAAACATACATTAAATTAACATTTTTAATTTTTACCCGATTAATACTAAACTCCTTTGAGTTTCGTATTCGTGCTAATAACCGGTGAGGAGTGCCCTCGTGAGAAGACAATCCTGGCTGCATGATCAGGTTATTTCTATCATTTCTAGCATGCAAAATTTCAGTGGTAAGCTTTGAGGAAGTGGCTCAAATTTGGCCCGCGAGATTTGATCTAAACATACAAACATACATATGAAGTTAATTAAATGCTTATAATTATAATAATAATAACAAACATACATGTGGAGTTAAATAAAAATTGTAATAATAATAAAGATTAATTTTGTATTTAATGCTGAGCCATGCTTTCTTAACAAAATAACTTATCGATTATTATGTCAGATCTCGATCGAAAATACGACCTGTTAGGTATTATAGTGGATATAATTTTGGAGATAAGTAGCTGATCTAAATTGTTTCGTTTCAAGCAAATAGTATTAAGTCACGAAACAAATGACGTGGGGCTTTATTTTTTAACTAACGAAAAAAAGAAGGAGGTTCTCGATCAAGTCGACGGCTACACAATACATTTTTTTTTTGTTTTGTGGTCCTACACATAACTTTTTATAGAGTAGTCTAATGTTGACGTTTCTTTTTCATTCTTTTCATTTAAAAGTGAAATAATTGCACGCTTAAGGGGAGAAAAACAGGGGAAGATTAATTTTTCACCTACTGAATTCTCACCTGCGAACCGATTTTCTTAAAAACTTATCACAGTGACTTTCTTTCATACAATATTTTGTTACTTGGTATATTAAATAATGATAGTTTTCATCAATCAATAATGATATTAAATGATATTAATATTAATCGATTAATATTAATCGAATTGATATTGAAATTTATCGAAGAACTCCACAAGGAGTCCATTAGGATTGGTTTCGAAATGAACCTGAACAAAACGAAGATCATGACAGACGAGACAGTCAGGGCAGCCATGATCAGAGTGGGAGAAACACCATTAGAATATCTCAGCAAATACGAATACTTGGCCCAAGAGTTGAAATCTCAACTCCTGATTCGTTCACCTGGTTACCTTTCCCTCCGGGAATGGAAAACCAGGTGAACAGATAAACAGATGTATCTGTTTAAGCTAGGCAGCATTTGCAAAGCTCGAGTTTGCTTTCGCCATGAACATCACAAAACAACAGAGAGCGCGCATCTTCAATGTGTCTTACCAATCCTCACGTTCGAAGCTGAAATCCGAGTTAAAACGAAGGATGTCCTTCAAAAGTTAGAATTAAATCAGAGAGCAATGGAGAGAAAACTAGATGACATAACACTGGGATAAAAAGATCATCAAATACCTTTGAAAGCAGAGCAGGGTACTGGTGTGGAGAAGCGTGTGGCGGATCTGAATTGGCAATGGACCACATACATAGCCCGAGAACTAAATTCATTTGAAGTAGTGTCTTGAAGTGGAGACCATGGAACCGAAAGAGACCTCAAATGAGGTGGAACGACAACATCGTAAGAATGGTAGGCAGCAATTGGACGAATATTAAGATTGTCGAAGAAGGCCTACACCAATATGATTTAGAATAGCGATGATGATAATGATGGAATTTATTGATATCGATATTTGCTCGCCCAACACTAGTGTATTATTTGATTTTGGGTTAACCAATCAGAGCGGAGTAACAGTAGCATTGTTTGGACGTAATCGATTTCGAATAAAATAAATTAAATTTTCGCTCTATAGGTTCGATAGTGCTTGATGTCTATTTTGTATATTTTATGTACTAGATATAATAGAAAACTAGATTATGTTCAGATTGTAATATGTAATAACACTACACTGTCGTTAATCTAAATTACACGAACGATGATGATGAACGATGAACGATGATTCTCTTGTGTCATTGCGCTCTAGAATTAGAAAAGAAGTATATTTATTTAGACCACGTAAAAGGTCACTCGAAAGCGAGAAATAAAAAATAATTTATTAAAAAAATGAAAACGACTTAAAAAAGTCACGAAAAAACAAGAAATAATTATCTTTTACTAATCAAAACTCAAGCACGTAAATAACTTTATAAATAAAAATAAATAAAATAAATATAAAAATATATTCACGCTGTATCCATAACGGGGTAGTCAGAAAGAACGGAGCGCCAAGCGACAGGGTCCTTGCATATTTCTTTCGTTTCCTCAAATCTCGTCATTCTCTTCACACATTTTCGCCTAGGTATGCCAGTGCTTTTGTAATATCCGTCGGCTAACACTGGCTATTTGATCTTCATAAGTCCGCCTTGGTCTTCTTTGGCTTATTTTACCACTCGCTTTCGCTCTGTAGATTTTCTTCGTCAGTCTTTCGTCACTCATTCTTTCTAAGTGCCCGAATCATCAAAGCATTCCTTTCTTCATTTTTACAATAACACTGTCGTGCAATATTGCGTATCTCTTCATTGTTTATTTTGTCCACAAGGGTGACACCGCACATATTTCTAATATAAGAGATCGCATTTCTACTGCCTTTATCTTACTTTGACTCGATTTCGGGCATATCCAGGCCTCTATAAATACGATACAAATACCTATGTAATTAAATTTGTCAGAAAATTAGAACAGAAAGTCTATTAGTAAACTAATAGACTTTAATATTAATAGACTAATACGCTTGGCATCGACTTCAGTAGCTGTTATTTCGTACTTTTCAGTGATTTTTTTTCGAAGTCGGTTTTTTTTATTAATATTAATAAATTAAATTTAATAGTGAACTAAATAATATAATTTAAGTTTAAAAATCATTTAATTTAACAGTGAAGTAAAGAAATTATTGTCCACGCCATTTTGTCTTCGCTTATTTTATACCGTATTAGGAAATATGGTAAGAAAAACTGGTAGCCCCAATACAATCAAAACTGTTTAAACGCAGTATTGTGCTGACCTTGAATAAACCGGCACGCACTGAAAAAGTATGAAAAATAATATTGCTTTGTTACTTTCTTCTACGTTGCATATGGATCACAGAACATAATTTATTGGATGCGAATAAATTCGTCTCTTTCTTCTGTAAATGAGATGGAATATGGATGGAATATATGGAATAGTCCATAGGTTTCTCTGTCTACGGATAAAACGAAATTTCTTATAAGATTAACTACAAACGTAACGTTTAAGTTTTTCCCAATACAGTTGAGTTATTGTGGTACATCATAAAAATTATTATTAGTCCACTATATCTACGAGTATATATATATAGGACAAATATTGAAAGTCAAAGTCAAAACAATTTATTCAAGTAAACCCAATTACAAGGCGTTTTCGAAAGTCAAATCTACTTTAGTCCGGTTCGAGAGGAAAACCTGGACACTAAGAAAAACCGACAAGAAACTCAGTCAGATATATCACTGTTTCAACATCATTTCGTTTTTTCACGTTGATGAATCTAGTACAGAATTCTTATTAAATCTAGTCTGGCTTCCTCGCAGTTATCTAATTTGTTTTTGAATAGATTATTGTAGGCATTTGTAAATAACTCTGGCAACGGTAAATTGTCGTTAAATTATTTTCGTGCGCCGGCGCGCCGTGTGCGGAAACTTCATAAATGTCAAACACGATTAGTGATGTCCGTTATTTGACAACAGCTGCGTCAGATATCTTGTACTGAACTTGAATAAAAAAGCTTCAAATAGTTTTCAAGCATTTCAATAAATTAATGATAATGCCTTATTTATTTCACAATCTACGCTTAATAATGTCGTGAAAGATCCATCAATATTGAGACGAAATTACTAAAGTAAAACAGCTTTTCGAAAATGTAGTACTTTTATGACACTAAGTATCAACGCGGTGGCAGGAACTCAAAATTGCTGAGGTTACATACTAAAAAGTGCATCTATGCATTTGTATATATAAATAAATATGAATTGTCTGTATTTCAATTTGAAATAAAGGCTTATAATGATTGTTTGAAAGGTACCAAAACTTAAATGCGCAAATACGAGAATTTAACACTTTTGAACTTCTATCTGTATGATTGTTTAACCGGGCTAATCTGAAACAGGTGAACTGATTTTGACGAAACTTTCATTGGCGAGGAGAGGACTTTTCAGAGAGTAACCTAGGCTACTTTTATCCCGGAAAAATATCAAATGTAACTCTGGTGAAATCGCGGGTTACAGCCAGCTTGAAATAAATGAACAAAGTTTTATCGTTTTTTGAAAAGAAATAGGAAATAAAAATTTGTAGAAGGAAAAAGAGAAAACATTTTAAGCCAGGTTTATTTGAAACTTGGTACAAGTTATATTTTCTCTTTGACTCGAATAGAGAAATACATATTTCAGAATGTTTCAAAATTGAGTTTTAAAGTTTGAACAGCAAAAATTTCTTTTTGTAGATTTACACTGTAGGTACGCTTAAGAATTACCGAGAAAGATTGTTTCTACCGTATTATAAGTTATAATTATTTCGCTACAAGTATTTTATGTTACAACGAATATTTTTGTATTATTGTTTTATATTTTTCTGTTTATTACATTTCAAAAGAAAAGGTAATTAATATGTTTGTAAGAAATATTATTATTAAATACATATAAAATAGTAGCAAACGTTTATAACGTGCTGTAAAAATAATTCTAAAAGGTTTCTGCTTTGTAAATAGCTCTTTGCTTGTATTTTTTTTGTCTTTGCTTTGTCTTCGATTTCTGTTAACCCGTTTGTAAACATTGTGAGAATAAAAACAAAAAGACGATATGACCAATTAATGCCAAATAAATCGTTATACTATGACTTCTGCGTAACAGAAAATGCTTTTGATGTAAGTTATTGATTGCACATAACAATAAAAATGTATCTGGATAGATTACATAATTTTCATATTTTATTAAGAATAAAATTTGAAATAAAATAAACGTCACTCGATTGTACTAAATATTAAGAAATCATCTTATTTTTTCTAACCTAGTTATGAGAACATTTTTTATTTACTGAAAAAATTATTAGCAGATGTCCAAACAAATTCCACCATTAATTAAAGATTGGTGGTACCAACGCACTAATTCAATATTAAATGGATAATCGGCGATCTGGGGAAAGTAATTATTATTATTATTATTTTGGACACGAGCTAAGAGTTTTCTTATCCTAATTGTCTGTCGGATCACGTTTTGCATTGTTTTCGCCACAAAATAACGAATGTTTTGTTTTTGCTCTCAAGTAGAATGCAAGCAGTATTGTTTGACAAGCAATGCAAAAATGAAACTGTAAAGCGTATTAGATACAGTGTCAACTTAACAACTGACGAAGCAACTTTCATTCGTCAAACAAATACGAACGAAATCACAAAGCAGCTTCGTTAGATGGTCTCGAAATTTTAATTAAAACAATTATTGAAATACGTTTAAAGATCGTTTCCAAAAATAAAATTTAACCATGTTTGTAACGTAATCCTAAAATATTTGAATTATTCACTTTTCTGAACAAAATGGTTTAATGAATATAGTATGTATGAGACATGACTGTCGTAATGTTTCATGTTGTTTCAAAAGTTATGAAATTAAGTTGTTTGGATTAGATACTTACAGAAACCATTCCCTTACGAATGTGACAAAAGCTTTAATTAAAACATCCAAAATGATATTTCTTGGTTACACTTATTGTATGTATTGTATACTCCACAGTTTAAACGAAGAGAATCTATTTCAGCATATTTCAGCGCTAGTGCTCTGCCCACTCTTGAGTGATAAGCGACAACCAACTTATAAGCGGCATCGTGTCGCCTCAATTCTTATAAAAGAAAACTCTTCGTCGAGAAATAAATGTCGTTTTCTCGCTTTTATTACTGACACAACGTGACGTCATTATGTCGATACCCGAGCAATATCGACAGTGTCCACGAAGATAAATTTTCACCCTTGTCCATATAAACGGCTACATTTTTGTATCGATATCTCAACATCCCGACATCCTTCAATTTTTTATAGTACATGTTATAAACTGTATCCTATCTAGAAGTAAAACTAGGAACACTTGCTTTAAAAATTCTAAAAATATTACACTTAAGTCTTATGCCCGTATACATAGTACCCAATTATACACCGATCACCATATATTTAATATAAAGTAGAAGTTTCCGTAACTTGATTTTAGTTTAAAGTTCCATAGGAAACATTGGTCTTCAGTCCTTCGCGATTTTATTCAACACATAAATATTACACCTGAAAATCTGATACCAGAATAAGATTAAGATCCGTAGAATTTTTGCAAGGCCATTACCACAACTCGGTAAGTAATACTAACAGCAATACCAAGACTGCTAAGATCTCAGTTTTAGTTTTGCTTTGCTCATCACTCATTGTAAGTAACTTCCAAGTACTTAATGGTGTATTTCTATTGCTTTAAAAACCTATTAAGAAAAGACTCGATTTGATAAAAACCTAAGCAAACGTTACAGAGTACAGTTCCCAGTTCAATATTTAGATAAATTGGAATCTTTGATCTACTTATCCGTCTCCGGGTTCTGCGTTTAACAAAGTTAACCACATCATTGGCTTTCAGATGATATACATGCTACGCTATCCCTTCGTGTTTTCCATGAAAACTACTGCGTACGTTTATAACAATTTATATGGAAATAATATTATTGAAAGGAATAAACAAAGGTCAATGTATCTGTGATAAACTACGATATGCAGTGAACCCACGTGCCGCTATAAAAACACCATCAAAATTAGTGATATAGTCAATAAACCCAAGACCATAAATGTTAGACAAAAAATATTACGAGTACATTCTTTCACTGTTGGAGTTGACTGTACTACTCGTCTTCGGTATTAACTATCTCATCTCCCATTACATAACTTTCTGTCTTACAAAAAAATTCTAAACGATCAGTAGATTTTAAAAATTTAAAACCATTTGTTCTCCTATAAATATTAATTTAAATGAAAAGAAAACGCACTGAAAAACATATCGATGTCACAGATATTTAAGATTATTATAACATTTAACTTTCTCCTAGTTAAACCTAATAGGTTTTACTCATTACCTGAAAGAGTGTTGTTAATATTACAGATTGGATATCCTTGTAGTTTTAATGTTATTTCGATGCACTATATAACTGCCAATAAACACTAAAAACATAAAAATATTTTATGAAAATAGTAACGTTTAAATAGAAGACACAAGCCTAATTATGCGTGACTTCTATCGCCTAAATTCCCTAAATGAATATCAATTTGATATTTACACCTTTTTACACTCATTGACAAATGTATATATTAACAATATAATAATTTGATTGCTCTTCATCTAATTAAGCATCGGCTTGAGTGTATAGATAAATGGTGTGAAAGTAGCTAAGCATCGAGTTCAAGTAAGTAAGTATGATATGCCTACATCGAAAACCATATTTTATGTTTCGTAAGTCGACGGATTCTAAATATTCTAACCGTTCATAACTCGTATATATCGTTATAAACATATGTTAGAAATCTTATAATTAAATAAGAGTCATTGATATACGTATATAGAATTGAATGATATTTTGTTGTTTCAGGAACGATGCTACTGTTGCTATATTGACTAAAGAAAGCAGTGCTTACTTTGGCAATATCAAACTGTGGTTTCATGAAACTTTGTGATGCAGTTAATTTTATACATTTTCATTTGCTTAAAATAACAACGATACAAAGTGCACAAAAATAGATTATACATCATTCGACCAATTTGGGCGTCGAAAACAGAGTAAATAATTGTCTGCGGCCAAATTTATTACCATAATTTTATAACTAGTATACCATGTGTCGTATATCGCGTGGGAGGTATCGTACGATATCAACAACAGATCATTAATTTACTACACGTATTATGGCTCAATTCACACAGCACAGCCTAAAGAGTGTTGAATGGACTATAAATTTAACTGCTACACCGTATTAAGATCACGTCATTAACTCAGAGAACTAAATTGAATTTAATGGCTTATGTAATTCAAACATAAATTGAAAACAATAAGTACGAGCAGGTTTATCATACATCTTTGTAAAAATTAAACACAATTGCTTATGCATGTCTTTATGCTATTTCCCAATTAAAGTGTATACTTGAACACCTAGGCGCAAAAACATTTGGCAATAATTAATTAAGCATACACATGGCAAAGTGGAACCATGAATACTGGTAGATTGCTCTCTAATCCACCAATTACACTTTTACAACTTGTGCAGAATGACATTCAGGTGGAATTTTTTTTTCTGTCTTATAAAACCAGCATAGCAGCTGCCTAACTAATTTATAAAATAACATACATTGATTGATACAACTATTTATGTTATTTTTTTATTATCAAGGAGCATGCACATTATAATTGTACTGGTAGATCATTTAAACATGTATTTATTACACATGCATTAGCATCGCCTTTCTTTTTTAAGAAATCTACGTACTTATGTATATTTTTTCTAGCATACATCATATTTTCAATGATGGATAGGACGCCAAGGTGAATAGGCACATCAATCTTTTTAAAATAATCTCTCAGAGACACCCGTACATTTTAATTCCAACTTTTTCTAATGCCAACTGTTTATCTTCCCGCCCAAACACGAGGAAGTTAACTCTTTTAGATACTATGTATGTATGTTGTAAGTCTGCACAATATCATAAATGTTTTCCTCTACACAATAAAAGTTAAATTAAAAATTTAAAAACCCCCGACTCAAAAAAAAGCACAAAAAGTAAGAAAATAATATGTTTCTATTGTATATGATAAGTTGTAATATAAATAATAGTTGTAATATAAGTATTATCCAAGCGTCGTCGTGGCGGGGGACCGCTAAGTAAATTACTCGTATTTAAATTTCATACCTACTTTGTCGTTTTTAGTTGTATTCTGTTTTTCCTTTATTTACTTTGCGACGCGACGACGCTTGGGTAATATAATATTACTAATACTATTTGTATTACAACTTATCATAAACTTAAAGAGCTAATAGGTACATATTATTTTCTTACTTTTTAGAGGTTTTGTTTGAGTTGGGGTTCTTTAAATTTTTAATTTGTTTTATTTCCTGCTTTTTAAACACGCTACAATCGATCCCCATACCCCCGTACTTACGTAAATACTTTCCGGGACGATACACGAAATCGCGACACGAGACAACTATTCTGACAATAGTTGTCTGCTCCATCATCAGATCCTGATCATCATCTAGAAAATCTAGATAGATATCTATAACCTATTCATTGAGACCATTTCACCTCTGCTGTAAATTGGCGAGAAATTGGGTATTCTGCTGATACCAGACGATGTCGTAGCATCAAGTCCTGGTTACCATGTTATTGTAATATCATTGAAATTACATAATACTAAATTTCAAATCGCTTAGACCAGTAGAAGATGCTCACATCCCTTCGAGAATTAGAAAAGAGCTGATAATCTTCAAACGGCTTTACAGATTTTCTTGAATCATAGCTAAGAACACTGTCGATCATGTCACCTTTCAAACAAAAAAAACTAAATCAAAATCGGTTCATCCGTTTACAACTACAATGGCACAGACAGACACACAGATACACACGTTAAACTTATAACACCCCTCTTTTTGAGTCGGCGTTTAAAAATCAAGTCCGATAAAAGGAAGTCTCGCTTATATTTGATACTCGAGGCGCAAAATCCAATTTGGTAATACATACGCAATGAGATCACCCCTACATTATGTAGACACTTATTTAGGAATCTCAAATCAAAAATTTATCGAAGATGTACTTACCCGTGTAGATTGTCTACATTCAACATACAACTTTGCTGTTATAGTGGATAATATGGTACAGATATTATCAAGTGGTTACATATCTAACGCTATTTTATTTGTGATAAGTATCTATCTATTTAATACCGTCCCAAGTAGAACTTAAAGGATTTAGCAGGAATTATATTATGAAGTATTCTTTCGTGTTCACTTATATACGCAGTAGGTAATTTATAACTAAAAATGTTAGTGTGAAGATCAATCTAAGATATTTTTTAATTTTTCGGTCGAGAGTAGACCCTAGTTCGATTCCAAAATATGTGAATCCATCCAATTCTATCGAATTTTTTTACCTCTTGTCGTAGAAGGCATCGACAATTATCATTTTATTCGTAATAATATATTACAATACAGTAAAGACCTCTGCACTTTCGTGGGGATCAACCTTTAAGGCTGGCTCAGTGTACCAAGTCTGGTAAAAATAAAATTACACCAACGCTGGCTTACTTTCATATCTACATACAAATGATTACGTTTTTGTAACCAATTAAAGTTGAGATACAACGACAATAGAAAAATCTATGCAAATCGCAATATAGATGCATATATATATATATCTATTCTAATAAATTGAACTACGACTGTTACGACATACCCTTTTCAGAACAAAGTTATGCGAAATAACTTACTATAAGTTGCATCTATAAAATCGATTTGGAACAGATAGGGTAGATAAACATGTATACATATATATTATTGACCATTATTTCGATAATTGGTTCACATCTCGATGAGAGAATAACTAGTCTTGCCACAAATATTCTTCACATACGAAAACATCTTTTTTTTTCTATTACGTAAAACGCTTATTACATTTTAAAAATATGAAGCGCATTCAAAATGATCTCCGTTGGCCTTAATACAATCGTTGTTGTAATCAATTAAACGTTGTGGCCGGTTATTTGAAAACTGCACTTTCTCCATGGGAAAATTCCCATGCCAATCTTAAGGAATGTTTTAGGAACTTCAAATTATTATGGATATATAAGATCGGGACTAGATGACGGCCAGTCTTCAGCTCTGATGAAGTCAGAAACGTTCCCAGTACTGAATTTTGCTGAAAGGACCATTCCTGGTTATGGAACATGGTGTTGTGAAGAGGCTTAACTACCTTCTAAAAAATCGTATCTTGATACACCTGGATAGATGTTTTGATACCTTTTACACAAAAATATGGTTTAGTCACTTTTTGATAGGTAACACCCCGCCAAACAAACACTGAAGTCGGATCATGTCCACTTTGTACCCTACTGACTAAATGAGAAGCTTCTCTAGAGCTTTGTGCATGAGCTCGGTCATTCTGCTTATTAAAATGTTGCTCGATAGTAAAAATTTTCTCGTCGGTAAATAAAATTTTTCTGTGACCCCCCTTTGCGTACCGACTAAGAAGTCGTTTTGATTTTATCACTCTGCTCATTTATAATTTATCGGTTAAGAAATGACCAGTGCGTCTCTTATAAGTTGCAAGTCCTAAGTCATCTTTTAAAATACGCAACATGGTTCTGGGTGCTATGTTTATTTACCTAGATAAAATCCTTTGTTTTCGGACAGCATTTCTCCGGATTCTTTCCTTCACTGTTTTGATCGCCTTTTTAGTACGAATACTACATGGACGACCAGATCTTTTTCTGTCACAAACAGAGGATATGTCATTATACCTATTGAAGAAAAAAAAGAATGTGGGTACTGGCGTGTAAACATCGCTATTCATCAGCTCGTAACAATTATTTATTAAAATAGTGGTAAAAGCGAATGTTTTGTTGTATTTACCATAATAACGTTAAGTTAATAGTATTGTCTGTGTATATGTTGTGTTTTATAACTCGTAACGGATTTGGGAGAAGTTTAATGTGAACTTTGATTCTATCCAATGTCAATTAAGCAAATAGACTTACGTAGTTATTGTGTGATCGGTCTTGTCTTACTGAAGGCGACTTTAATACTATTTCGCACATGTGTTTTGCTTGTCAAGGTGAAAACCATATAGTGTTCTGTGTTTACACTTTAGCTAGATAACTGCGTGAACTTACTATAATCGTAAATAATGAATTGTGCGGCATGCAAAAAAAGCCTTGACAGAGGTGAATTATTGAAATGTACTGCATGTAAACACGTCTTTCACTCTGCATGTCTCAATATGACACCTACCTACTACAGGAACCACATTTTGGAATTCAACAAGTCCTGGAAATGTCCGACATGTGTTAATGTTACAAATAGGCGTAAAAATGATACCACCCCAATACGAAATCAATTTGAGCCTCTCCGTGAGGACGGTAATATGTCTTGTGATGAACAGATTGTGATTAGTGACATCTCTAAAACACCTCCGTCGCAAGCTGGTACTACGGCTTCTTCAATACTATCACCGCAGACCTCCTCCACCACTGTTGTTATCACCTTTGAACAACATAGATTGATTCTGATTGAACTGTTTGATTCCAAGCTTGAGGAATTCAGACCTGCATTGATCAAGGATATCACTTCAAGTATCCAGACTGAAGTATCTTCAGTTATTGAGGGATTGAGAGCAGAATTTACAGCGACTACCGACTTTCTCTCTGCAGAATAAAAAGATATAAAACAAAATCTTGTAAGTACTAACAAAAATATGAATCTACTTGAAACCACAAACTCAAGTATTCAAACAGAAATGAGGGACTTGAAACGTCGATTGGTAACTTTGGAGGGAGCCTCTCGTAGTCGCAATATCGAGATACAAATGATACCTGAAAAACAAAATGAAAATCTACTATCTATACTTAGGAAACTGTGTGAAGAAATTAAAACACCGATGAGTGAAACGGAAGTTTGTGCAATACGGAGAGTGGCTAAACTAGACCCTAAATCTAAACGTCCTCGCAGTGTACTTGTTACATTACCTACGGAACGTCACCGCGATTGCATAATCTCCGCGTTCAGGAGATTTAACAAAGTGCATAGGAATGAACCCTTGAATTCACAACATCTGAATATCCCCGGAGACAAACAAACGATATATGTCACAGAACATCTAGGACCCGATGCGAAATGTTTACATGCTGCTGCGAGAAAACTGGCTAGAGAAAGAAACTACAAATACGTATGGGTGAAATATGGACGTGTTTATGCTCGCAAGGACGACTCTTCAGGTGCTGTCTTAATCAAAGATCAAAATTGTCTGGACAAAATGGTGTGATAATATAGTGATTGAAATTAATCGTCTTAACTTAGTTTTTATTATTGTTTAATGCATTTATTCTACTCTAATTTACTTCTCAGTAATATATTAGTTTATTACCAGAATGTTAACCGAATCAGATCAAAAATCAAAGATCTATATTTGAATACATTAAACACGGCTTATGATATTGTGTGTTTAACCGAAACTAATCTTAACTCTGACTTTTTTGATAGTGAACTATTTGACAGTCGTTATAAAGTTTTTCGTAAAGACCGAGATAGTGTATCATCGTCTAAAATAGAAGGTGACGGTGTTCTGATCGCTATTAAAAAGCATTTTAATGTGATTCGGCAAACGTCTTGGGACAGTTCAGTGGAGGATACTTGGATTAGTATCTTACCTTACAATAACCAAGGACATAGATTTAATCTTTGTGTTTGTTACCTACCTCCTGACATCTCAAGTAATAGGTTGATCAGTTTTTATGACAACATACGCGACGTTCTCACAGCTGCGGGGGATGACTGTATCAACTTAATAGTGGGTGATTTTAACATTTCTGGTCTACATTGGTATTCAGCAATAATTGGTAATAAAATAGAATCTGATGGATCCACGGAATCGAAATCCAATCTCTTTTTAAGCACATTGGCATTGTGTGGACTTTGTCAATACAATAACATAGCAAATAAAAATGGTCGATAACTGGATCTCATTTTATGTAGTCATGACATATTACTAGTTCAAGAGACAGAACCATTAACTCGCATTGTTAATGAACCCACTCCTAACAATTATATTAACCCACAAAAACAATATTATAGAAACTTCCATAGATGTGATTATACTAAAATAAAACTTGAACGAAATAAAGTAAATTGGTTTTTGCTTGAACTGGTCGATATAAATACAGCTGTTACAAAATTGTATAAACTACTCGAAGATTTAATAAAACAATATACACCGCTATCTTGCAAGTGTGATGGTCATTTTCCAGTTTGGTATAACCAGACATAAAGATGGTATCTTGAAAAGAAAAAGAAATATCATATTCGTTTTAAAAAATATAAGAACCCAAGAGATTATGACAATTTTGTTGCACTACGTAAACTATGTAAGAACTTGATCAATTCTTGTTACAAATCCTTCTTATCTTCTGTGGAGGATCGTTTGGCATCAAATACTAGATCCTTCTGGAGATTTGTTAACAGTCGAAAAAGTACTGATGGTACACCTCAGACCATGAAATATGATAATGAATTGGTAACCGGGGGTCAGGAAGTCTGTGAATTATTTTCCAAATACTTTTCATCTGTATTTGAGGGAGGTTCTCATAATAATCATGACATTAAAGGCCTGATTGAGTGTAATGAGAATTTATCTAAAATCACTCTGACATACAATGAAGTACTAGCAAAATTAAAGAATTTAGGCTACGGTCCTGATAGCATACCTCCTAAGTTCTTAAAAGAGTGCGCCGACGAGTTTAGTCTCCCGTTACAACTATTATTCAATATGTCGCTTAAGTCTGGTGAGTTTCCATCATATTGAAAGACTGCCCATATAATCCCTATACACAACTCAGGGGAGAAGTCGGACTGTGTCAATTATAGGCCAATAAGTATTTTATCATGCACGGCTAAAGTTTTTGAAGCAGCAGTTTATGACTATATCTATAATTATTTACAACCTTCCTTATCACAAAATCAAAACGGTTTCATCAAACACAGATCCATAATCACTAACCTACTGGAACACAAAAATTTCTTGTCTGCTGCTTTTGCCTCTGGGGACCAGGTAGACTCTATATATACGGGCTTCAAAAAAGCATTCGACAAGGTGAATCATTCTCTGCTCTGTGCGAAGATATGTTGTTACGGTATTCATGGCAGTCTTCTTAAATGGTCCTACCTAAATAACAGGAATCAGTTGGTGGCACTGAAGGATTACATATCCTCACCGGTAGTCATCACATCTGGTGTATCTCAAGGCTCACATTCGGGACCTCTTTTCTTCTTGGTTTACATTAACGATCTTATTATTGAGCTTAAATGTCCATGTCTCCTTTATGCCGACGACTTAAAAGTTTTTACCACAATAACTGACACGAACTGCTGTCTCTCCCTTCAGAGTGACCTTGACACTATATCTGAATGGTGTCGCATCAACCATATGTTTTTAAGTATCGACAAGTGTCAAGTAATTTCGTTTACCAAAAGGAAAAAGAAAATAATTTTTGATTATATATTGCATGGACGTATATTGCAGCGTACTTTAGTTGTTAATGACCTAGGTATATCGTTTGATGATCAATTAACATTTAGACATCATTACGAGCGCATCTCTTTAAAAGGTTTTCAGCTTATGGGCTTTATAACGAGAACAACCAAAGACTTTACCAAATTTCAAAGTTTACTTTATCTTTACAATAGCCTTGTTAGAAGTGTGATGGAGTACGGATCTGTAGTATGGGCTCCATATTACAAAGCACATTCGGAACAGATAGAAGCGGTGCAGAAAAGATTTCTTAAGATTTTAAGTTACAGAAGTGGCTTCGGACGCAAGTTGAACTCCTATGCTGAAAGACTCGATCACTTTAATATTACTTCTTAAGCCACCCGTCGTAAGCAACAAGACCTTATTCATCTTCACAAAATTCTACATTCCTATTTTGACTCCCCAGCGTTGCTTTCTCTACTCAATGTTAACTCAAGATTGGTTACGCGCAACCGTCTACGTAATATTTTTATTCTACAAGTATATAAAATTAATACATCTTATTATAATCCAGTCGTTAGAATATGTCGCTTTTATAATGAAATATCACTTACGAATGATCGCATAGATATATTTGATAACAGACATAATTTATTCAAAACCAATGTTAAACATATTCTCCACTGAGCTATTAATGTAGAAATGAAATATTTAAGGAACTGATGCTATTATTGTTTACACATTACTTTACCGTGTTGTGTACGCACGTGCCTGGACTTCAGTCTGGTTCACGACTAGAATATAGCTACTTCGTTTATTTTACTCTTGATTGTAATCTATTGTGTGTACCATTTAATAAATAAATATATAAATACCTATTAATAGCCCGGTACACAAACATTCGACTAATACCAAGCGAATGGAGAGTTTCAAAAATTGCATTTGGCTCCATACCTACTTTGTGTAATGCTATACAGCAATTCGGCGGGGTTTTTACCTAAAAATTTGCAGACGGCGACAGCGACACTATCACTACGCGACCGGTGACTAATTGTAATAAAAAATTGGTATCATGTACGACGATTGCGTATCTATTAATCTATGACCGTAAAATACACTTTTCGCAGTTGTTTTAGCTCCACTACACAAATTACATTATACAAATTCTCGTTTTGACAGCAGTCATTCAATTCTGTAAAAACTCGAATCGCCCAAGCGAGACTCGCTCGACGATTCACCCTATTTCGCATTCGAACTCACTTGACCTTCAAATGGAATTCTCTAAACCAACCATTCTATAAGTGAAGTGATCTTAAATGCGAGATTATTTGGGATTGCTTTAAGAGTAAACATTTCGGCCGATATTTCATCTTAGTGTATTTTAACTTCTCTGAGATAATTACGTTAAATAAAACTTGTTTCTTTTTTTAGATTAGATTGTCACATTTAGCAAAACGTAAAAAATTCATTAACGATGGTATGACTCGCTGCCGCACTCATCGAGGCGGCGCTAGTATCTCTGTCAACTTTAGAGAATACCAGTCCACAGTTGACAATCTCATCGCGGATTCAGAAGTATATTCGACTAATTCACTTTAGAGAATCGCACGGCTGATATCACGCGATATTGGCTGTCGCATGCTGTCTGCAAGTTACCTACGTAATTAGCGTGCGGTTCTCTTTATCACCCGACTCCGTTTTAATATCACAAGAATATTTAACAAAGATTGGCGCGAACATGCGAAAACGCTATGAATATTCATATGAGAATGACAAGTTCCAAATTCAAATGTAATATTATTCTTTTTTTATAGTATGTAGATGAGACAATTAGAAGAACAATTCAAACGAGTCTTTTGAAAGTTTAATTATTATCTGCTTGTTGGATGAGAAGTTGAAAATTACAGAGCAAATATTAATGTATGATCCTCACTGAAAGCTTAATTTGCAAAGTTCTATTTAAGCCTATTTTATCTCGACCTAAGGTCCTCTTTAATCACATATTGTTTCGTATTTCACGCCAAGAAAACAACGCGCGCATACAACTTAATATAAATGCGTATATTGAGGCTATAACGATAAAGTACCTAAATGTTAAATTAATACTCAACAAAATTATTTTACTTATTACTTTCGTTCTAATTGATACCGCAATCATTTAAGTCCCTAATGCGCCATCTTATTTTTAATATGCAAAGCGCAAAACTACATATGGCGTAAATATCGTAAAAAGTGCTTTTATGACTTTTCACATGAGTGATGTAGGTAATTACTTAAGTATTTTACAATAACTATTTGCATAAGAATGACGTATTTATGAAAATCTGCTAATAGCGTGTTAAACACGCGATAACATAGAGTTTCATATTAATTTCGGACAAAGTACAGACTAAAATAAAAATGAAAAACAAAAAAAATCCATTACTTAACTTTTTATTTTTCATTACTGGTTTTAATTTAATAATTTACTCGTACGACTATGTACAAATTTCAGTTTAGGTGTAAAGATGAGAGTTGGCTGAGATATTTGGACAGACAGACAAATGAACGGATAGACACACATGACGAAACTACACGGATTTTGCCATTTGGCTCCGGAACCTTTAAAAACTCAAATCTTCTATTTCCGTGATTAACTTGAACTTTAATGGACGATGACCTAGCAATTCGTACTCTATAACTATCTTGTGTGAAAATGTTGTCAAAGTGAATTTTTTGCACATCAATGCTCTATCGACCCCGAATGAAAAACGGTGTGATGTTCGAATGTAAGTAAAAACTAAGACTGCAAAGTACCACAGTAGAGATGGCAATTAGAGATCGATTAATCTTCGAATCGATCTTTTGGGGGTCAAAAAATCGATTCTTTTAATCGATCTTGAGCAATGAACCAATCCAGTGAATTGATGTCAGACACCTAAAATTGAGTTGCGATTATGTTTCTGCATGGGTAAGAACGCAACTATAAAATAGACGAAAAAAGTTGGCGCGGAATTTTTTTTTATAATTTATATCATATATCAAACACTACTGTCACCATAGCGCTATCGGAGCTAAGTTTAGGACATTTTTGGGTCATCAACAGAACAAAAAACATCAATTTCTGAGCAATCGATTTTTTGTACATTGATATAATTGTGAATCGATTCTACGGACTACGATTCGAATCGATGTATAAATCGATATTTTTTGAAAAGAATTCCCATCCCTGTACGAATACACTGAAGTATTGGATTATTGGATAGAGTATAGAGTATTGGATATTTACTCATGTGCTTAAACTAAGCAATTCAACTGAGAAGGATTTTTGTTACCAAATACTGAGTCTGCATTGAAATCAAGGTCAAGGTCACTCCTCCAACGCACTACCAAATAAAACGGCAGAGCGGAAGACAGGACAAGAAATAGCGGAAATAGGCAATTAACTAAATCTAGACATTTATGAACAAGACAATATAGATACGCATACTTGGAATTCTGCCAGCGCTTTAACATTTATGTACTTACCCTAATATGAAATTGCTTACAGTATAGTTGTGCAGTAGTAATTTTGCGTCTAATAAATTACAGTTCACATTTTCATTCGGATTGGACATATAGGAGTAACTAAGAGCGAGCAAGAGGCATTGCCTTCTCTAGAAAAATCCTCTGAATATTTAAAGTATGTTTCTAAAATACATTTTAATGTAATAAAATTATTCCTAAATAAATTGTCATATATTTTTAAAGATCAATAGAACCAGAGATTAGAAAAGCACCCAAAATGGCTATTTTTATACATTTCTTTTTGTTCGCTTATAATTTAAGAACCACCTACTTACCGAATGGATTATGAGACCGTCGCTAACAGGGTTACGTAAAGTCTAATTTTTATCCGATCAAAGGTCCATCGGGCTTTTGTATATTTCAGAGCTCTTATTAAACGCAACAGCAAACACAATTTAAATTCTATTAATATTATACACGTAATACCAAGAGATATATGTAGCTGCCCCGTCCTGTACAAAACCCACCCCTCACAGGTCTTGAAATCAAGAATTAAAGTGGCACTAAGACGTTTGTCAAAAAGGATCCATAAAAAGATGTTTATTTAAAAGTTAATACCACTAATTTTCTGTCAACCCAAGAATGAAATTCAGCCTACTCCTAAATTAGATTATTTTTATTTATATTTCACAATTCATAATGAATAAAAGTTCAAAAATTAATTCACAAAGTAAAATATTTTTCTTGAATATATAAACACGAGATTCAGACAATGACCCTGTGACTTTCGTAATATGACGCATACTGCATAATACATTTATACTTTCTTACAGTAAAAGGTTCCAGTCTTATATAAACCACAAACTGTCATAGTATGATAATATTTTATACGTGAAACACATCTCACATTTCACTCCATTAAAATGAATAACGATTATGTTATCATAGTAACTACACTTAGATTAACTTACAACATTAATAACACGGTCTTTCTTGTAGAGTAGAATTATGCTCATTACAAGGAGTTAATTAAGAATTTCAAAGGATCGCAAAGTCGTTTTACAAATTCTTTTGTATACATATTTACCTTGAAATAGAATTAATTTAAAACTGCAAGTGATTTTTGACCAGCATTGTGACGCTTTGTAATAATTTCATTAGTAACGATATAATATCAATAATTAACGAACAGTAATGAGCAAAATGGTGGTAAAACCAACGGCGCAGAAAATGCCGTAACCGTTGATGTATGAACACATGTGAAATTGTACACATCTTAACTCTGCTGGTTACAGAACAAATAAATTCAATTAGAAATTCATTTTATATTATACTTTTAAAAACAAACGCCAAAACCGACACAAAATACGATATTTACATATTACATATGTTTGTGGCTTACGTACAAATAATATGAACGATCTTCAAATAGCTTCTAATTTAGCTACTGTACAAGGTACAACGAACTGGGGGAGCATTCACACTATAAGACAATTGAAAGCGGCTCCTTTCATACACTGGTCTGTAATCGAATATGGGAGTGCAATCTTGAAAGTTTGAAGTCGGACACACTTACCTCTGCACCATTGGGCTACTGAGTACAATATACATGAAACGGAATTTATTTTTGAGGTCGCTTAGAATATAACAGAAAATATTTCTAATTCTCTAAAAATACACAGCACAATATTCAATTTTCGTTGAGTGTTTTTTATGTTCTATTAAATACTTAAATTACCTCAAATTTTAGTGACACACTTTTTACTACTTTAAAAGCGCATAGCTCATCAACAATTGATATAAAAGGAATTTTGAAACCTCTGTATGATTTTTGAAGTCCTATCTAAAGAGTACAACATAAGCTATTGTGCACATTAAATCTTCATCTCTCAGTTACACGTATGGAGTGGCACCACAAATTTTATTTTGAACTGTAAGGCGGTTCATTTTATCTTTATAGTGCCAATAGTCTCCGTTTGTGGAATACGGACAGACAAACAAACAAACGGATAGAACGAAATTGTATATCAAGTTTGACTGTGGACCCTAAAAACAGAATAATAACTTCCTTTAAAAAATATTATGCAATTGTGTTTTATGAGTGTCGAGTGTGGACTAATAATATATAATTATGTACCTAAGTGGGTACCTAATAGTAGGTATTTCAATTTCACTGGTTCAATTTGCCAAAAATTTATCGAATAATTAAATATGTATATGAACTGGTAAGAAACTATATCTTTTTAAATCTCTTGAATTCCATTTTATTTTCTTGAAAACCTGAGTAATGCCGTAAGAGAAATTTGTTTATACGCTACTAGAGATAGCAGATAGTGTTCTCTCAACTACCATTAATCATTCCATATTTTGCTTTTGTGACTAACTATAAAAAAATACTCATAGTTAATATTATTTATTAAGAAAGATTGTTTAAACCGTTAGTATAAGGTTTTTAATAACAAAATCAGGCTACAATAAAGCACTTGACGGTCGAAAAAGATAATTGGCACTCATCAAATACATATCGAGGGCTGATATATTATTACTAAGATATGACGCTATATTACGTCGCATAGAATAATAATCACTGATTGAACGCAATGCTAAAGCCTTTGGGTTTAGCAGGACACTATCATGATCAATGTATACGCTTCAATTATAGAGAAATATGCACTATCATGTTGAATGGCATTATATTCAGTTAAACAAATATAATAAAATATTTTATATACCTAGTATTTTATATAACGCTTGTAAAGTCTTTGATATATGAATAAATGTATAGAATCTACAAGTATATACTACTGAATGCAAAAAAGCATACTTAACTCAAAATTTCAGATTTTTAAATCGAAATTTTATTCAGTTTCGAACTATATTAACATATACCATGCATAAACTGCTACCTGCAATAAAGGCACCTATTACAGCTCCTCAGTTTTAGGTACAGATGGCATTACGTGTCATTACGTGTTTTTCGGTGCACTAGGGGGTTATTCACAAACGTCGGATACTTTCCGTGGCGGAGAGACCGATCGTCGAAAAGCATGAATTCATTCCGACGGCTTGGATTTGTGAATACAACTATATAATGATACATATATAATATATAATATAAATATAATACGATTTCGAATTTGTGAATCGCGTATAGACAAAATCATCGAAAAGTTTCCTGTTGGATACGGAAAGTTGAGTTTCCGACGTTTGTGAACAATCACGCAGACTGTTAGACCGAGTTTTCTCTTAATCATATCTTTTATAGTTACGCTATTTTTATATTCAGTTGGCGATTATGTACTATATATAACTTTATTAGTTATTTTATCAAAGACATTAAGTAAACATAACCAGAAAAGCAATACTTTATACAGGATATTTCTGAAAACACACAAACCTTGCCTTTAGGTATTAAATTCTATTTTAAACACAACCGTTTTTAATTCTATTATACTATACAAGAACAAACTAACTGACATATCAACGCATAGTCCAAAATACTGGGTTTAGGAAGGGGTTTGAAGATTTTTGATCGGAGATTGGCATTCTCAGCAGTCGACATTTTCTTTTTTTTTAATTATTTCGCACGATAAAACCTTTACTAATGTAAGAATGCTATATCCTAAAGTGTCACGTTACGAGTTATTTGCAAGAAAATCGATATATGTAAACTTCAACAATCATGAAAATATTACTCATTCAATGTTTTTACGCTTCATATTGCATTCAAACATCGATTCCTAGATATATTAAACTTTTTATTATAAGTATTAAGATATTAAGACGACCTCCGTGGCGCAACGGTTAAGCGCGTTGGAAAGTAAAACGGGGGTTGCGGGATCGATTCCCGCCCCGAGTCTGGGTGTTTATGTATAATATGTATGTATTTACAAAAGAAAAGTATATAAGTAGTATATCAGTTGTCTAGTACCCATAACACAAGCGCTGTGCTGCTTAGTTTGGGACTAGATGGCGCTGTGTGAAATGTCTGAGTATATAATTATTTGTATTATTATTATTATTATTACTATTATTCTAAATGATATTAGCGGCACGTATTTTTTTTACCTTATTGTCATGTCATTAAGTATTACACTGAAAAGATAATAGGCATGAAGAACCCGATAAGTATTGGCAGTTTATATTCATCTGGCTTTTAAGAATCAAAAATAACTATTTTAATTTAATTTATCTTTACGTTTTTTTTTCATGGTTATTCAAGTTCTCATACATTGATATTATACTACAAATAACTCTTGTAAAGTGACAGTTTAGGATAACAATCTTAATAATTTTTTGCTTGTATATTATAAGTGTCCCCAATCAATATACATATTATAATATAGGTCACATCTCACGCCACTATGTTCGAAAAAAGAAGTAGCGGTTGATGAGTATGCAAAAATGTTCAAGCTCCTTTGAATTTTGGCACGCAGTAAGTTCCCTTTACAGTATAGACTATGTTGTAGACACCCTCTACGAAGGAATTTTTTTAAACTCAATCTCTAAGAGCGTAAAATATGAAATGTATGTTAAGTATTAAAAACAGTAATTTTTGAAGATAAATCTATGAAAATTATATTAGTATTTCGTTTCTCGCTCAGTAATCAAGGAGAAAGTGAATTTTAGGAAATTGTGCCTAAGAACGAACTTTTGCAAGAGAATTTTATTATTTTTTATTTAATACTGTGAAAATATGAATTTAGGCCCTTTTTGTGAAATTTAAGAACAAAATGTTTCAGCGTTTTTAGACAATCATTCTCTAAGAGGGTAAAAATGGGATGACAGTTCGAATTGAAATTCAAACGGGCATTAGGGGTAAAAGGGTGTGACAAATGTAATTTTCAAACTCATTTCTTTATACGTTTTCAATTTGTCACTATTTAAACGAATATCGCGGGCGGTAAGCTAAAAATATAATATTAGGCATAATAAGTCATTTATGTTGGTCTGAGACAGAAAGAGACGTATGAAAGGGAAAGAGAAACAAAGCTGCTAACAGTACATATTAGCAGCATTTTACTATATATTTATCTTCTCGCGCAGGTTATAAAAGTCGGCCAAGAGCTAGAATTTTTAAAAAGGAAATTACATAGGCAAATTATAGTTTCAATTTATGGTCTTTAAGTTCAAATGTTTATTGTAAGAAGTTATATCAGGTATGATTTTGTGGCACTTTGTTGATCCGTCCACTACAAACAAAAAAGTCGTGAAGTTGTCTTATAGCGACTTTTTACTTGCAAGACTACTTACTAACTCTAGACAGTTTAAAAAAAACATGATGATGATGACATGATTTTAAAATAGGAATCAAGAAGGATCATTTTTCGCATAATTTATTTACATATCTCGACTTTACTATTTACGTACTTAAAACTAACTAAGTATTATCTTAAATAATAAACTTCCTCAAAGTTGGCGCTTAGAGAGCTGTCTTTGCTTTGGTTGCAGCATACTGACAGCATTGGGGCCGAGTGGCGTGGGGTGACCGTCACAGTGGGTGGACCAACAGGCGCTTATAGCTCCCATTAAGTGGAGAGCCTTAGCTTGCCACTCCAAGACCGCAGTGCGTAGACTTCATGTCTACATCCTTCTCGAGGTGGCCCTGTTTGCACTACACACTGCGGATCTAGACTGGAGAGTCGATAAACACTCCCGAGGGTGGTGCTTCGGCGGCGCCTTCAGTACCGGGTCGGGACCGATGAGGCTGCAGTGCCGAAAGGGCCTGGCCCGGACCGGGGGGGGATGTCCACATTTATGGGGACAAGTTGTGTTCCCCATCCTCTGCGTGAGGGCGGGGGTCAGATGTCGGGGTCACTAGCCCCTCTTTCAGGAAGGGTATTGTGGCCCTGGAGGTGGAAAGAAGGAAAACTTTTAAAAACCCGTGAGGATACACGTAAAAATCTGAGGTGGAGAGAAGGAAAACACGAAATGAAACCCGTGAGAAAACACGTTAAAACCAGAGGTGGAGAGAAGGAAAACTCGAAATGAAACCCGTGAGACAACACGTTAAAATCAGCGGTGGGAAGAAGGAAAACTTGTAAAAACCCGTGAGTAAACACGTAAAAATCAGGTGGGCGTGCGGACGCCCCTGCTGTGGTGTAGGAGAGGTGCGGAAGCCGCCACTTTGGAGGCCTGGGGTGTCCTTCGGGGGAAGGCGCCTCACCTAATGGCCTCGGGATGGTGCGCGCGGTGTTCCCGCGCGCCTCCCAGGTGAGCGGGCAGGTTAAACTGCCCGCAAACGGAGGAGGACTCGGCTCAGGCTGGGCATGGCCGCCGGGGTCGCGGCAGATTGCTAAAGCGCCCCCGTTGCCCCGGCACTAAGGCCCGAGAAAGAACATCGTCAGGTTTTAGTGGGTAGACTCGACCTAGCACCCTAATGTCGAAGAGTCCCACATACCCCCCTGCCACCCCCCTACGACAGGACGGGATGCATAAAGCATTTCCTGACGCAAAAAAAAAAGACTGACAGCATGGCACCTTTCCCGAAGGATCTGTCAAACTGATTCATTGACAGAAGAAGCGGATTCATTGGCGGAAGAAATTGCCAGTCTGACAGTCTCCGAAGATTCGACCAGTCGCTTACAAATATCGCAAATATAACCAGTCTATACCTTGTAATTGTCATGATCCACAATTTTGTGAACTCAAACGTATGTACCCAAGTGTAGGACAGTCAATATTTATCACTTGGATAAACCACTGAACCTGCAAATTTTTTTACTGAATATTAAATGTATAAATAATCGAAGGTTTGATACTAAAAAAATGTCGTACGCGGTCGCCGCGCGGCCACCGCGCTATGACTGCGTTCTAGAATCCACGCTATACAGCAAAATATGCTCTATTTATTTAATAATTACATTTCAAACTAAATAAGTATTGAAACAACAACTACACTCCGCTACTGCTAGCTGTTTTCGATTTATTCCGTTAGCAAACGCGAAAAAATTCGGAAAAATTTCAAAAATGGTAAAATACCGGAAAAATAATTGAAAAATATGAAAAATTTCAATGACCCGTTATTATTCCGTGTAACCGAAGCCGCCTCTATCTTTAAATGAACTTTTGATTCATTGATTTGATCGATGAAGCATAATATGACATTTTCGTCTTACATAAAATGTTGTTAAAAAATACAAGAAGTGCAAAAAAATATAATTTTTATAAAAATAAATAAGTAACAAATATATCTTTGTCTATTTTTTACTCTTTCCATAAATTATATTTTTTAATGTTCTATAATTTTTTTAAATACTATAATCAACCGAAAAAATTTTGGCAATCCCAATTAGAACACACTGGCGGGATAGGTTGACATTCTCGTGTATTTATTAAAAGCGAATGTAAACTCTATTCACTAGGCAACAACGTTCGAATTTCTGGGAACTAACCCAACCGCAACTCGCACGTGCGAACTAGCGGCGACTGCGCGGTGGGTTGTTTCCAGAAATTCGAACGTTGTTGCCTGAACCTGAACGGCGGCCGCAAGAAAGTTGTCACGTAGTGTGTCTGCGCTGTAATTATTTCGATATTGACTTATATTATAACATATCACCTATAGTAATTAATGTACTTACTGTCTACATTACAAAAATTAAAATCGATCTTGGTGACTAACCGATAACTTAATCCAGACTATGGACATACCATTATCTATATTCGATATTTCGCGTGATATTGCTATCATATAATTGATTTCATATTGGAGCATAGAGATAACACTTTATACAATGACATCATTAAATACTTTTTGCACTAAATCAATTATTGATTGCTTGTTTAATTAACAAAGTGATTATCTTATAATTATAGGGTTCCAAGGGTTCCAATGTTTTTGTTCAAGTAATGTATTTCTTGTACAAAAGAAAATGTTAAGTGCTGAATCTTAAATTACCGATAAAAAGCTTTTTTGTTGTAAGAATATATCAATTAGTTTATTGTCTAAATCGCTAAACGTGAGAGATGCTGCTGAAATTTTTTCTTTTAGAACCAAAGACTTGTTTTTAGAAAATGAAGTAAAATATTACGAAATAAAAATAGAATATACGAAAAAATCGTGCACAGCATAAAGTATCATATGTAATAGCTACCATAAACTTAGTATATGCCGAAGAGTAAAGTAATTATTTAAAAGCATATACTGGCGTATAGATGTACAAAGAGTGCGAGTGAGAAAGTAATATTTTATGATAGTGACACTTGTAGGAAAGTGACAGCAAACGAGACACTATTGTAACCCTTTTTAGATAAATAGATAGGTAGTTAAAAAGTTTATTCGGAGCACAGCACACAATACAGGAAATGTAAAAGCAATCAAAAAATACATAAAACAATAAAAAAGAAAGAAAAGTCGAAAAAAAATAAAGAAAAATGACGAACAAAGAAAAAAAAAACAAATCGTCACAAGTCGTCACGCTGTGGAGAACGCTGTTAACTTATTTCATTATTTTGTGTTATTCCTGTTTTATTTCAAAAGAGTATTGTATTTTTTAATAATGGTTCCTTGTTCTGTATGTGATTGTGATATTACATATCGCAATAATCAAGGTAATCATTCACTTCACAGGTGACATTGACAAATTAAAAATCGTCACGCGTCAACGAGCTCTATATTCGTCTATACGCCAGTACATACTATGTTTATGATAGCTACAATGTAGATTTCTTCTAATAATTTTACTAATTTGTAGAAGAGGTATAGTTAGCAAGTATTATAAAATAATGCAAAAAATGACGCGTTATTGGCGTATCGAAAAGGAGGAAAATTCTTATTGTTAGTTACACTACAATTTTAATAGCGTCAATTAACTATCTGTGACAATTTCGTGACATTTTAATGGCAAGAACAGGGTTAAAATAGGTACCTATGAATTAACTATAATGGCAAGAGTTTAAATCAGTGCTTACGTATTAATGAGACTGTATATAAGAGTCCGAATTAAGTAGTAGCGACAAGCGATCGAGCAGAGTGCAGTTCGGCGTTGGATACCGTTACCTAACACGCTGTGCACCTCGCGGCGGGAAGTGGAGGGAGGAGTGCAGCTGCGTGGAATATTGGAGGTGGAATTGAAGAGAAGATGAATGAAGTGATTGATATCATGGAAGAAAAAAGATTGGATGTGTTATGTTTGAGTGAAACCAGGCGAAAGGGCAGTGAACTTACCGACTTGCCTGGAGGGGACACCGCTTTGTGGTCAGGGGTACCACAAGAAGAAAGGGGATGCCAAGGTGTAGGCGTCTTACTGTCCTCTTGTTTGTTTAATTATGTAGCAGAGTATAGGTGTGTAAACAAGAGACTGCACTGGGTGCGTCTCAAAACATGGTTGACGGGGATTTTTGTTTTAGTGGTGTATGCCCCAGTATGCCAGTATGCCTCTGTCGGTTTGGCCGAGCTAGAGCAGCTTTGGGAGAATGTTAGAGAAGTTCTAGATTCAGTTGAAGAGAATGAGAGAATTATCGTTTGTAGAGACATGAATGGATAGCTCGGGACAGCTCTAACAGGATTTGAGTCTGTCCTAGGCAAGTATGGAGATAAGAGAGTGAATGATGCTGGTAAGATTGTGTTAGAAGTGTGTATAAAAAAGAACCTTTTTGTTTCTAATTAAAAACCTTAGCACAAAAAGATTGATCAGTACACGTGAAAAAGGAAGGATAAAAGAAGATTGATTTATTCCTGGTGAACAGCCGGCTCAAAAAGTAAGTTATAGAAACGAGACCACACAGAAAAGCCGATCGCCTTCAATTATGCAAATTAGAATTGTGTGCAAAACCAATGTTGAGATTTCTCCGCGCTAAAATATGATCGAACCTATGAAAATCAACTTTATTGTTATCGGCGTAGGGCGCGGGAGTAATGAACTAATTCAGTTGCGCTGGACTGCATAGGCGGACTCTTAAACACAAACGGAAGCGATCGCATGTTTGCGTCGCGTGCGAGTCCGACGAGCGCTACAATAAATTATCCATATTCGCCCAAAATATTGCCGTTATGTGTGTGCCACGGCGCGTGCGTATTAGCACGCACACATACAAACCGCGTACGCTAGCTTTCTATGAAGACATCCTACCGTTATATAATATAATAGTAGCATGTAAAAAATATAATGTAACTTATGTAGATATATTAAAAATGTGGTGGTGCATAAGAGTTTCTGAACGTGGTATTTTAGTAGTGAAAAATAGCATTCCGTGAGTTATTCTAGTACGCGATGTTCAGGTGAACCTATGATAGTGATAATATTTTAGTGGGTGTGTGTGTAGTGAGTTTAATATACGAATTATTTAGTGCGCTTATATTATTATTAATGACATAAACCGTATTTATTTTTATTTTTTTTTAGGTACAAAAACATTAGACAAACTGTGACTTATTACTAATTAGCTTACAAATACATATAGTTACATGGTGAGTCTGTCAAACTAATATTGTACACATCATTTTTACGAAAAACATGTAAACACAATGTCACACTAAGATATAATATAATATAGTGTATAATATAATATGGGTATAATAGTGTATAATATAATGATGGGTATAATGGGTATAATATAATATAGTGTAGGTTTCTATTCTGTGGCATAGATGTAGCAACGAAATAGGTTTATGGTAGTTTGTGTCTTCCTCATGGATAGAATAGAGGAATACCAGTCTTAATTTAAGAAGAAAATATGTATATGTGTAATGAATTCATTAGCGATCACTTTGAATAGAAATTAAAAATTATAGAAAAATAACACGATACTTCGATATAAAAAATTAAAACCTTTTGTATTTTTGCCGATAACAATTCATTTGAAACCACAACAAGTTACACCTACTTACTCAAATTTTTTAATATGGTTAACTGAAAAAGATTCATAACCTAAAAAGAACAAATTGGCCTTCTATACATAGACATTTTATTAAGCCAGACAAATTAGATATAAATTTAGAAGCGACACTCCTAACCACTACCTACCACTATCACATTTTCCTGCTGCGCACTGCACCTTTATTAGACTGTCAAATAAAATTCCTAGTAGTCAGCCGATCTCCCTTATTAACATCTTAGTAATTGAGCTCTCCTTTCCTCGAGCTCTAGTTTCTTACGCCTTTTTATCACGTAATCAGTTCAGAAAATTAACATTTTATATAAAAACGAACGCAGCGTAGGGTTCTCGAAATTTTACCAGCAATTGCATTTCAGTAAAGATATTATTAAAATAGAATACAAAGCACTACAACATACATCTTTTCGCAATAGGTGTGGTTCATCACAAACAAATTAATTTTATTTCACATATGTTTAAATAAACTAGAGTACGGAGAATCGAAAATGTTATATCTACGTGTGATAAAAAGAATTCCATTTATTCGCATTGGTTTCATCAATGCCTAGCGTAAACTTAAAAACTAGAAACATGATCGAATGTGTAATAGACTTGTACTGTGGTAATAGTTTCTTTTTACAACGCAAACTCACTACAAATATTTAATAGAGTGATTAAACCTAAAAGAGTGAGAGTTCAAAATATTGCGTGTACCTAGATATGTATATGGAACATACAAAAAATAACAAATAAAACATTTTTTATCATAAATGGCCGTACGCTCGATAGCCTTGCCTGATGGAAAGCAATGACGAGACCAAAAAATAATCATTTTTGCTAGAACGTACCTATTCACTTCAGTCTTAAAGTGCTGCAAGAAGGGTGTTCAAACATTAGTAATACGCATTATGAAAGAGGAAGCAAAAGCGAAATATATGTGATAAAGTTTGTATTATATTTCGCTACATATATATTAATATATAATGTATATAGCGAAGTATAATACAAATTTTATAACAGATAAATGTGTTCTTAGACATAATGAAAGTGAAACTCGTCGTCGCATATTTCAAATTTATTTATTTATTTTAATTTTAAATCAGACCAGAGAAGTCCATCTTTGTAGGTAATACAATACTTAAAAACTAATGTTAGTAATCAACTATGCAATTTAAATTATTAATTTACTTTGACAAAAAGTACATACATATGTTAATATTTACAAACTTAAAACTACACATTATCTTAAATAATAAACTTCCTCAAAGTTGCCGCTTAGAAAGCTGTCATTGCTCAAGGTACCCAGCAGACTGGCAGCATTGCCTCTTTGAATAGCCAAACTGATTCATTGGCGGAAGAAGCTGCCAGCCCGGCGGTCTCCCGAAGCCTCGACCAGTCTCTTACAAATATCAGAAACCAGTCGATGGGCTTCGGGGCCCCAGGGACCCAAAGTTTCGACTGCAAAGGGCGTAAATATGAAACTCTCAGAGAGAGTCGCATACTTACGCTGCTTCAAGTTCTCGGCAGTGCTGGCCGCGGCACCTACTGACTTGGAAGTCACTGGCACATGGGAAACAGCAAGTGTATCGACACAAGTGGCATCCCACACCAGCGATCTTCCAAGTTTCCAAGGAATGAGCGTCAAACCATCCGGTCTCCTGCCGTCGCTGCGCGCAATACCTACAGGCTCTAAGACTGCAGGAATGCCAGCGGCGACAAGAGCCCGCCGAATGACGTCATTCAAGGCAGCATGTCGTGACATGCGGCCCACACTACGTAAACAGGATAAACCGTGGTGACCTAGTACATCGACGAGATCACCACAGCGGCAACGGTGAAGAAGGTTAGTCTTGGCCCCCAGACGAAGGGATACTATGAGAGAAAGCGTGGTATTGTCGATTAAGGTTCCTAAGTTTTTTGAAGGTATTACCTTCAACCAGTGTCCTGACTCCTTCTCAGAAATAGCTAGGAGGCGAGACCAATCTTTTTCGGTACTGCAAGAATCTAAAAGTTGTAAATGAACAATTTTGCATAGAGGCTCATCCCAGTGTTTCTGAGAAAAGGTCGAGGTAGGCAGGTTAGTACTCGGACAAACACTTAACCAAGCATTTCGAGCATCAGTCAAGCACGGCACATCAACCGATCCTAAGGAAGGGCGAATAACAGATAGGAAAAGGTTTTCCGTGCTGTAGGCTGATGAAAGAAAAGCAGGCAGTGACACACTCGAGATTTTGCGTATGCAGTATTAACTTACTTTATATATTATTTCAAAGCAATGCAACTAAAACTAGCCGGTATGTAAATACACTTGAATTCCTTTTCGGAATAGACAAAGCTTCAATAAACCATAACATTGAAAAATAATAACATATATAACACGGGAAAAGAACATGCTAAGCAAGTTACATATTTTGTAACGAAATGCTGGCGGCCGATTGACTTATTTGGTACTATGTAGGTTTGTGTCATATTATGTTAGACAAGCAGGGGGTTATTATAATTGCTACACACTTGAAATACGCAAAATCTATATTTGTATTATATGTAAGTTTGATAATAATTTTTAATAAATACATGTGTCTAAGATCTTACAGCGATATTTTAGAATTTTAATTTGGTTTAATGCAATTTTTTTAATATAATGCTGTAAATATTGAGAATGAAGGAGGATAAAGTGAGGGTCTGTCATCTGTCTTCGTCGTCCGATTTCCGATCCGTCATCTCTACCTACCCAGTTAGGAATACCTAACTTGAAACCGGTGTCAGTCAAATAATTCATCAAATACGCGTCAAGATTCAAGGCTTTGAGGTCATTCTATAAATATTCCATCTTACCAGTTTATCAGACATAACGTACCTATGTATGTATAATTGTATATATACTAAATTCTCCTTACCTATTTCATGTAGATAAAAGTATTGCCTTGATTCTTCACTTAGTCTCAAATCAAATCAAGAAACCAAATGTGCATAGGTACTGGTACTAATTATAAGGTAGATACAGGGTAATAAATACTGTTATAAAATGTGAGTGCTGTTCCTGTCCTTTTTGTGAAAATATTTACGGAAAAATACTTGCTATTCGAAACATTTCTCTTTTATAAGGTCAACATAAACGTTTTTAGAAATGCGTTACCTGTTATCCGTGTGTCGCAGTTGTTTCTTTTAGAAAAATTGTATGTTTAAATACAGCATACAATACACTCTTGAAATTTAGCATAAAAATGCCAGTGGGATGGTTAACTCATGTATTATTTTGCATTTTGCACTAGTTTTAACATTTTAAAATAATTAAAGGCGATGAGAAGAATCTCGAACGCGACTTTATCATACCCCTCTAGTCTTTCACTCATCTCCGAAACTAGTGAACTTGCAATTTTAAAAGTCTCAAGGTTTGATGGAATTACTAAATCGTTAAATAAAAGTTAAATGTCAGGTTAATCGAAGGAGATATTAACGAAATTGGTCATACTATCACTGAAAAAATACTTTAGTTGAATTCCGAGGGTTGATCTTTTGTTTCGTAAACCCACCCAAAGATCACTAAAGTCACTAAAGCACTGGTTCCCAAACTTATTTTGTCTACCGATTCGAGAGCTCATGCAGTCTTTTTCTAAGATGCTTCCTAGCTAAATGAAATTACAAATCACCCCCCAGGCCTCTACACAACGCCCCCATTTTTTTTCTGTGTCTCTTACCGCCCCCCTTTAGGCCTGCAGCGCCCACTAGGGGGCGTTATCGCCCACTTTGGGAATGGCTGCACTAAAGTATTAATTATTTTTACAATATCAATATCATATTGAAGTTACGCGTTCTAACATAATAAAATTGACAAAATTTTATGTTGAATTTACTAAAGAGTTTAGTTTAGAAGCATATTGATGGTGTACATCGGACTAACCTTAGTTAATACTACGTAACAAAGTTGTTAATTACATAAAACAGTTTTGTAAATATTTCCTCATTTTAAATTTAGTGAAATCAACAATTTCTCAATGTTAAACCGAAATTAAGTCGCGAGCTTAGTAAAACTTTTGTAAAACCTACGAAATTATCTTATCAGTGAAATAAACATAAATAATAGAAACTAGTCTATGACTAAATATACATTTTTCGTAAAAAAAAACATCATAAAAAATATGTGTAACTCGTACATTCCAATCAATTCCAATACACTACATACCCGTACCCAAGCCACGTTTATTTAGAATCGAAAGTATTTCACTGCGAATATCAAGCAGTTTAAATGCATTTTGCGTAGAATATACAGGATGACAGGATGTTTATGATCCAGAAAATCGGAGACCAATTTGCTACGTCACGACCGCCATAATATGTCGTCGTGTGATCTGTTTTCTTTATTATTCAATCACAGCCAGACCTAATAATCACATGTCATATATATAAATTTATTTTCAATAACATACCTACACGCGACAAAAATAGGTCAAGGTTAAAACGTGTTAAAAAGAAAACTTTCGTTTGTATAATACGAGTATAATAAAAAATATATACGTAGAAGGTAGTACCTGAGCTGTATAACCTGAAAAATATGCATAATAAATTTAAATCAAATTAGCCAATATCAGGTACGTAAAAAAAATCAAAAATGTGTTTGAATTTGGAACTTCTTCCTTTTTGAACATAACAACATAACATAACATAACTTCACGCTGTATCCCCAACGGGGTAGTCAGAGAGGACGGAGCGCCAGGAGTCGCGGTCCTTACACACCTCTTTCGCTTCCTCAAATCTCATCATTCTCCTCACACATTTTCGCCTAGGTATGCGAGTGCTTTTGACATTTCCGTCTGCTAACACTCTGGCTATTTGATCTTCATAAGTCAGCCTTGGTCTTCCTTGGCTTCTTTTACCACTCACTTTCGCTCTGTATATTTTCTTCGTCAGTCTTTCATCACTCATTCTTTCCATGTGCCCGAACCATCTAAGCATTCCTTTCTTCATTTTTACAATAACACTGTTGTGCAACCCTGTCATACTGCGTATCTCATCATTGCTTATCCTGTCCGCAAGCGTGACACCGCACATATTTCTGAGAGATCGCATCTCCACAGCATTTATCATACTTTCACTCGATTTCGGGCATATCCAGGCCTCACTGCCGTACAACAAAGTTGGCACCAACACCGCATTGTGGATGGCCATTTTAGCAGTGTTAGATATATTCTCACTACCCACTAATGCGGACAGAGCACCGTTCACTTTATTGCCAGCTGCTACCCGTCTCTCCACATCCAACTCACATCTTCCATCCCTCGAAAACGCACTCCCCAGGTACACAATTTCATTCACCTGTTCTAGACATTTTCCATTTACACTAATCACACATTTCGTTTGTTCCGCTTCTCTTTCAAACACCAGAACCTTAGTTTTGTTCACATTCATTTTCAATCCTTTTACTTCACAATCTTCTTTCATGCACGTGACTAGTGTCTGCAACTCTGCTTCTGATGGTGCTATTAGCACAGCATCGTCAGCGTACAATAGGCAGTTTACCACTGTGTCACCACATCCCATACCACTCATATTACCTTTCAATCTCTGGAGGCAACTGTCCAAATACAGCACGAATAGCCAGGCAGACATCACGCAGCCCTGTCTGACACCAGAACAGACTTCAAACCAGGGCGACATGTCACCGTCTATCCTTACACAGGCTCTGTGGTCTCGATATAATGACCTCACAGCCTGCAGTAAGGAGCCCTCCACGCCATATTCAGGCAGAAGACTCCACAATTTCTTCCGCACTACTCTATCGAATGCTTTCTCTAGATCCACGAAAGCGCAGAAAACTTTCTGACCTAAAGCCAGAAACCTTCCCACGATAACGCGAAGCGAGAAAATCTGATCCATACAACCCCTACCGTTCCTGAATCCACCTTGCGCCTCCCACAAATATCTTTCTGAAACACCTTTCATACGTTCAGTCAATACTTTAGTATAGACTTTACTCGCTAAGCTGACCAAGCTGATGGCCCTATAGCACGCACAGTCTAGGTAGGAACCTTTCCCTTTATATAGAGGTACTATGACTGCCGTGCGCCAGTCCTCTGGAACCTCCCCCTTCTGCCAACAAAGGTTGCAGAGTGCACAGAAGGCATCCCAGACCCTAGGACCACCATACTTGATCATCTCAGCAGTCACCTCATCAATTCCCGCAGCCTTTCCACATTTCAAACTTCTTATCACTTTCTCAAACTCTTTCATACTAATGGCATCCTCCAGTCCCTGGCCCGAGTGTGGCAATTCATTAGAATCGCTCTCAGTATCAGAGACGGAGTCGCCACTCTCATACAGTTCTCCATAGTATTCACTCCATCGCTGCAGAAGTCTTAGACTTTGAAGTCTCTTAAAAAAACACATCTCTTCAATTTGTAAACTGAAAATAATATTTATTGCTCAAATTATAAATAAAAAAGCGGTCAAGCGAAATCGTAATTAGCAATGTTAGTGTTTGTTAAAAAATATTATTTAATTTTGTAAGTACTTTTAATCTTGAACATTTTTATTCAATGGGTTTCCAACTCCGGTTTTTAATCTAGGTATTTCTTACCTATCATTATTAAAATCACATTAAATAACCCCATAAAATATTTAATAAGCCCGTAGTAGATTTTTCGTTTATTAATATTAGTAGATTTTCGATTTTTATTAAAAAACCAGACAAATGCGAGTCGGACTCGCGTACGAGGGTTCCGCATTAACATACCATACTATATGTACAATGTGTTCGAGTTATGTATTTACCAAAAAAATGTGTCAGATTCAAAACAAACTTAACTTTACAATTTAAAGACAGATTCTCCCATACTCTCCAACTGTAAATGTAAGTTTGTAATGGCAATTTTTTTCGATATTCACAGATTCAGTAGCAATTTCATTATTATTTTATTTTTAATTTCTCAATTCTGCTCATAATATTTATCGAACATATGGTTCCTTAGTTATCCGAACTTTTGCGTGAACAAAAATAAAATCTTATAATTTTATTTTATTTTTAGGAAATCTATTTTCTGTATGACATACGTCAGATCTATTCTTTTGTATTATAAAAATAAATGTTTGAAAGCAGTCCCAGTAAAATATTTACAGTTGTTTATTTTACATTACTACAATATTACATTAACTAACAGTGACTTTGTATGATTTAAAAGTGACATTTATAATCATTCCAATTACTGTTATACTTTCAACTCTAGAGGTGGAGGTGACGACATACCGAGTGGCTTATAAATCAACTCTTTCAGTGTTTCAGTTTTTTTCTTTTCACATTATGTTCACAATATGATGAATTGGTCCATTAACTAAATTTGTTTCCCACAGTTGCATCTTATTTTATGTACATTTTAAAGAATCCATAATTCAATAAAAAAATCCGATTCTAAAAATAAAACTGCTTCGAACGTTTTCAAATATTCCTAAAATCGAATATTTTTAAATATTTACATGAAGTTGGTGTATCTTCGTTAGAAAATTCATTTTTATATGTAAAATGTATGAAGTACATTTTATTTATACACGTTTATATTAAAAGAGTAACATAAAGCGATTGCAATGGAAAGGAAGACAAACATTAATTTATTTATGTACTTTCCATTTCAATCTCATTTGCTAAAAAGTAAATAAGATTTAGTGTTTCAATACATTAAACAAAACGTGTTCAAATCATTTTGGATAAAAAAATTACCATAAAGACATTTTTCAGTAAGTTTCATTTAAAATTTATAGCAATATCTTATAACACCGTTTTTATCTAGATCGAAACCATATTACCTTTTCGATAAATTGGATTGAAATTAACCATTATAACTATTAGTATTAGGTGTTAGTCTTTTTAGAATGAACTCTCTACATTCATTATTTTGCCTGTCTACTCTACTGTACGAGGGTTACGCCTAAAAGAAATTAGATACTTAAGATTTAAACAACTTCAAGGGCAAATTATAGGCCATCGAGAACGCTGGTTATTTGCTAATAAATTCTATTATTATTATTATATTGAAGCGAATTATTATTTTTGTAACAAGCAGCTCATTTCTGTTATTGTACTCGACTATTTTAATTCAAAATACACGTCAATCACACAGATTTATAAATGGAAGCAGATCAAACATAATTCACTCACACATAGATACCGTATAAGTAATAACACTGTCACTTTCATTGTAGTTTGAAATTGTATATCTTTATCCTTTTCTTTCATTTGTTGCAACACAATGGCACACATAGACAATTCCGAAACCGTGGCAGCCGCCATCTTCCGCTTAAGTCAAAATAAGCGGAGTATGGCGTCTGTTTACTTGTGTAGTACATCACATGTTCGATGATTAATTATTTCTTGGTGTATAAACATTATTTTGGTTATTTAAAATGCAAAAAATGGTACAAAAGTGTTGTACCCCTAATAGTTGCAACGCCTCATACAGAAAAGCCCCGAAAATCACGTTCCATCGGTAAGTAAATCCGATGTTGTAAATTGTTTGATTACTGCATTCAGTTAGCTGATATTTTTGTATTTAGTGGCTCCGACACTTAAATATGTTGCAAACTATTAAAATTAAAGTTTCCTTATATTGTTTAAGGTTTTTTTATAGATTTTTTATATTTTTGTACCAAGTACCTAACCAATTTTGACATTATTAGTACTTGTACCATAAAGAGGGCCGAATTCAGAGAAAACTGAGTCTCGTAATAAAATATATAAATATTAACGGACAGGTATCCAAGGTTAAGCAACTATCTATTTTTTGCAACTATCTTTTGATTTTGATGTATACCTTGTTAATTTCGGGTTTCTAAAGGATGAAAATCTTCAAATTTTTTGGTTAAAGAACTACATAAAAGAAATACGTAAGAAAGGCTACATAGAACAAACTGGCAGACCAATTCTGGCAGTGTTTTGTGCTCAAAACATTTTGAACCCCATTTATTATGTAAAAGAGATACCCGTAAAACCCTGTTGTTGTTTGACCATGAAATTTAACATACCTATTAAAAATGAACATGATATCGCCAAATTAATCTCTAGTCGCAATGCTGGGCTGAACCTGGACCAGTGTTGTTTAGAAAAAAGCCAGTGCTGGAATCCATACCGCATAATTACAAAATTATTTTTAATTTATTTATAAAATAATACAACTTTCTTGCTTCAGGTAATCGAAGACTTTATTATGCATAAATTGTGTGTTCACATGTAAAAATGGTGAAAACAAATATGGATATCTCCAGGCGAATAATGACAAATAATACCTACGATTACTTGCTATGGTAATCCTTAGCATATCTGACATTCTGCGCTAGTTACTTCTGGCACACATTGAAAAACAGTGAAATGATGTGTTTGATGCACATCTATAATGAGTTTTTAGATAATGTAATAAGAAAACAATCCGATTAATAAATAAAAAACTGAAACCATTCGTTGTTTTATTGTGTAAGCTATTTTAGTTTTTATTCTCAATGTGATCGATCACCCATCGACTATCTCCCGATTTCTTTTAATTTTTGAGTTTTATGCGTAGTTTAGAGAAAATAATAATCAAAGGACAAAGCATAGCAATGAAGAGTTATTTAATAATTTTATAAAACATTCACTGACGCTTATCTCCTTAGAAAAATAGTTAACGATAACACTCGTCTGATATAAACTTCCAACTCCTCTCACTCGCACACAACTTTAACGTACAATATACTATAATTTTTGCACTTAAAACTCCCAAAAGCACAAAAAATAGCAAATCTGAATTTTGAATAAAATGCCAACCACGCTTCTTTTGTTCGCGCCAAAAGTCTAAATTCAAAACTTTCATTTCCCTGATTATCAACTTTCCCGACTTTTAAAAATATATCGTTTATGTTATTAAACTTCATGTACCCACATAAATCGAACCTCAAGCAAGGTCATCACAATGTACATGCGGCGCAAGACCAGCAGCGCACAGCCGTTAGGCCTCATGTATTGAACGAACAATCATAATATTGTATCGTGGAGCCATTGGGAACACTCCAAATTACATCCTTCATGTGACAAAAACAATCTACAAAAAGAAGGAATATAATAAAGTAATAATCTCTAATACTAGTATATCAATTAATTTTATCCTTATTTATATTAACAAAAAGTACATACATACGTTAATATTTTCAAACTTAAAACTACACATTATCTTTATTTTATCCTTATTTTATCACATGAAAAATATAATTTGGAGTGTCCCAAATAGTCCCGCTCTAAGATAATACACAATATAGATACCCACTCCTTAATGCGGCCCTGAGTTTTGTATGTGTGTGAGTAATATTTGTTAGTGTTAAATTTCCAAGCATTTTGAACCGATAGGTATAGTCTGTTTCCATTTAAAAGTCTGTGGTCAATCCTACCTCGCACTGACCTAAAATTAAAGAAAAAATAAAAGGTAGACGCCCTGACTTTTCCTTACTTTGAGATTTTTGAGATGTCTAAAAAGAGTAGTTATTAGTATTTTCCAAGTGGTTTAGACGAATAGAGAAGTGTTCATATTGTACCATTTTTTTCTATTCTACCTTTTTTGTGACCATAGAGGCTAAGTCAGAAAAATTTAATGTAGAACTGGCAAGTTATAAATTTGAAATATTTTCTTTGGAAGAATAGAATAGAATTTTTGAGGAAGAAAAAACAAAAAAAAGAATAGAAAGGATGGCAAAGAGAATGTAACATTACTACGGAGGATGGCGTGATGTAAAACGTATTGATTACTTTTACATAGTAATGTTACATTCTCTTTGATTACTTACTCAGTGGTGTGATGGTGAGAGGAGTTCGTTTTAAAGATGGGAAGAGAAAAATTTTGATGAAAATGAGAATTTATACGTATTAAGGCCAAGTAAGAGCAATGTAAAAGTAATTTTGGAAATAAATAACAGTAACGGATGAATTTAATAGTGAAGCCTGGTTCTTTAGCTTATAATCAACAAAAGGTATTTATTAATTATTTATTTTGCCACCTCGCCTGGACACGTCTGACAGTCCAATTCAGACTATTTTATGAAACAAGCAAAGAACTACGAGAAAGTTGCCTAAATGTGAACATATCATTCACAAGTGAAATTCGTGTATATGGAGCAGTAACATCTAGCATAAGCCAGTTGATAAAGTGTATTTTTTAGTTATATGTTAATTATAGTTTCAAAGCTAGTTTAAAGGTCACCACATATTTTTTTCAACACCACACCATCACTCCCATTTGTTTTCACATTTTTTATTCATTTATAAAACGAATATTGTTTGTTTTTAATATTAAATTTTGTCATTATGATTATGATTCCAAACAGAATTTTTATTTAAAAATTTCCAAATTCTATTCAAAATTTAATTTATTCTTTCTCTTTTCGTGGCATCCGGGTGAGAATGGTATAATATGTACTCACGATGAAAATCATTCAAATTGAAAGTGACTCATTGAAATTATCGATACTGATAAGAATAAATTTTAGAATTTTCGAGTGTCTAATTTCATTTGCTATAATCCTCGTACAAATGTTAACCACAACCTCAAGCCTTTCTCATGACGAAGTAAACAAAGCAGCAAGATATAACAAAATCACTGACACTGGCAGTTTGCAAACCCACCGCCTAAGATACAAACTTCTTATAATAATCGTAAGGCGATATAACCAAGTATTATTTAATAATCCCCTAATCGACATTTACGACCTGCGGAAGAAGATAAGCAATTGACTCATTCTATGCTTTTCTTTCTCTTTCAGGACAAAATAATATGTAATCTAACGTTCGTAGCTTACATATACAAAATATACATCATTATTTTCATATATGAATTCCAATCGCATCCGATTCCCGACCTAGAAATGGAACGAACATTTTTCTAATGATAGTTCATATATCCTTATAGTGCGATTGACTGGTCTGCGATTTTTTATCAGTCGTTTTTCACCACTGTTTTTCTCACGGGTTTTTCTCACGATTACTGTTTGCAATAATTGTGCGAAATTGAAAAAACGAATAATACACATTACTTTATTTTAAAAAACATTTTCATTTACAAAACATGTAAAACATGTCCGGTAATAAAATTCTTTACTTATAACTATGTTAATGTTAAAATAATGTTAAAATAATATTAGTTCTTACCGCTAGTCATTTACCGCAATAATGATGTATAACTTGTATGTATATATTTTACATATTGTATATTGATGTATATATTTTATAATTTACTGATATACAGTCACACTAAGTATATTATAGATATATTACATATTATAAATATAATATGACAGTGTTTTGTAAATATGAAGAGAGAAATGCTTAGATGGTTAGGGCACATAGAAAGAATAAATGATGAACGATTGACGAAGAAAATCTACAGAGCGAAAGTGAGTGGTAGCAGAAGCCAAGGAAGATCAAGGCTGACTTATGAAGATTAAATAGCCAGAGTGTTAGCTGAAAGAAATATCAAAATCACTCGTATAACTCAACGAGTGTGTGTGAGAAGAATGATAAGATTTTAGACGAAAGGAGTATGAATCGCAATACTTGTATAGTCAACAAAACCATTAACGTACATACATATTTAGACATAATTATAATTTGTAGTAATTAAAAACGTAACTAATATACCAGGACTAATACAAAATACTTATAGTATCACTTCCAATTTAAAATAGATTAACATGTTACATACGACCAGCGAATCTTATAGTTATATACATTTTATATAAGTACATAGGTATGCTTAATTCTAAAAGAATTTACTAAGGTAAACTAACGATACACTAAACGTCTCAAATCTATCAGCTGTCTTCATAATTTCTAATACATTGCACCAACAAGCCCAAAAAAATTATTCTAAATATTAATTTTATTGTCGCCAACTGTCCGCACTCTTCTCTTCACACACTTTACCGCCAAGAAAACTACACCATTCTGTAGCATTCTATTACATGTAGATATTAAAATTTAATTGTAAGAAGTTCGATTATAATTATAATTAGTACAGTATCCTGCTACAGGAGTTTCTCGGAGTGGTGATTCCTCCTTGACATCTTTCCTTTCTTTACAGCAAGATCTAAGGCAAACAGTAACAGCTATAACAACCGCTATTGTCAATGGCAACCAAATGTACACTGGTACCCCAGAAGGTTTCATAGTATCAGCATACTGTTTCAATAGAGCACATGGTATGTTATTCTTCTCTTTGTACATCGTTGCGTTGTGCCAAATAACACACTCTTGTTCGCTTGTCACTTTTATAGGATAGTTGGTTACGTTCCTTGCACTTTGTATATATGGCTTAACGTTGATCTGAGAGGATGTAATATCAAAAGTATTAGCATCTGAATTATGAATGTCAGCAGTACGTTCCATAAAAGATGACATCATGAAACACGGAAAACGCGTTTCTTCGAAATGCATCCGGTCGACGACTTGTAAGGAACACTCTTCACCGGGAATCTGCGTATAAGAATGAGAGTAACGCCAGTACTCATCGCCAGCAGATCTGCCTAAATTGTACAAAGCCAACCCCGACAAAAGATCGCCGAATCTACTCCCGGATTCTCGGTATCTGTAGATGTAACTAGGTGGCTGTCCATGGTACACGGGATAAACAGTTGCGTGAGGACAGTAGCGACATAAGAATGATATGTGGTTAGGCGGATGATAAGAAAAGTAAGAGTGACGCGCCGCTACGTGGTAACTTGAATGCGAATGGCTTCCAGAATGTGATCCGCCATGCCGGCCACCGTGACCACTATGACCGCCATGACCACCTTTAGCACTCACGAACAATATATTTGTTACGAAAACGCAGGTTAAGTACGAATAACGAGACTTCATAGTGCAGCGCAAGGGGCGGAATTCGATGCGCAACTGGCGTCGATCCGGAGATGAGGCCGTTTGGCGCCAACACAGACTTTCTGGCGCCGGTATGCCGCCCCTCGCTACATATCAACTATCATAAACATAGTATAAGAATAAAAGGAAATTGCTATTGTGGTTACAGAAATATAACACATCGGATATAGATATAAATGCATAGCTTGTAATTCCTTATCCTATGAAGAACTAACTCAATATAATTAAATGCTTTTTACTAAGTTTAAAATAAAAATACCTAGTGACTGACAAAAAATGATTTTATTGTAAAAAGCGTAGAGGGTGCATGGTATCAATTGTTAAAAATATTTTATCGGTAGCTATTGATAAAAGTGGAGTTATTAAAAAATAGTCAAAAGCACCCCAAGCTTTTTACAATAAAATAATTTTTTTGTCAATCACCTTTGTTCTTATTTTAAACTTAGTAAAGAGTTTAGTGAAATTTTTATGACTATTAAACAAAATCTTAATAGATAAACATTATTTTTTACTTTTTAGTTCGGTTTTCCTTTACAGTGTGTTTTTTTAGTTTTTTTAAAGTATAATTTTTGTTCTAACGCTTAAAATGCCTTTATCAAGAGGGCGTGCCCACGCTTACGAATGAATCAACGTATCTCAAGGATTATAGAGATCCTCGGTGTCCACCGACAATGATCAGGAAATTGTTCATAATACTCGGTGTGATACTTCACAGGAAACGCTCTTTGTGTGGGCATGTATTGTGTTTATGCCTTACGTTGACGAGTATAACGTAACATTGAGGTCATTTCTAAGACGTAGCAAAGTTAGTGATTTTAAATTATCATTACAAATTTCCCAAAAAATGGACGCAAACATATTATATCAAAATATTACACATAATTGCTTTATACTAATGATCGAAAGTAGTCGAAATGCGATCGTAAATATAAAATGCTTTTTTACCTTGTATACTCCACAGACTCGAAACAGCTCACAGCTCACGATACACACATAAATCGCAGCTCAAAACCCATTCTGTCAGTAATTATTGGTTGGCAACATTTTAAAATTTTTTGGCGACATTTTCTATTCTGTGCGACTGTTTAACCCTAGATTTGACCCACGTTTGACCCCACGAACTGTTATGTGTTTGACATTGACAGTATAAGCACAGATTAATTAGTTACTAACGTAAAGTATAGGTATAATTATGCGTTTGACAGTGGCGGTATGAATGTAAACAATATTTAATATTAATAATAATGCGCAAGATAGTATACACTAATCATCTGGTCTCAAACTAGAGGATTCCCTGTGCTACGAGAACCAGACCACGATTACTATGGGCGTCTCCCAGTACACCCAAACCCGAGATAATGTAGAAGTTCATTTTCTAAATTGACCTGACCGGGAATCAAACCCAGAATCTTTAGCGCTTGGATGCAACGCTAAACCACTGCGCCATCAAGGTCACATATCAAACAATGAATTAAAAAATAATACAATCATATTTTTATTTTTATTTAATATAGTTGTAACACACATTGTATTATATTATAAAGTTTAGTTATCTGCACTCCTTCCCATTCTCTTTTTAAACTTAAACTACGCCTAATCTCACAGTGTTCCGAGTGCACAATATGCTTAAAAAAGGTAAATAAAGGTTTCTGGATTCCGTACCTAAATAAGAAAAACAAAATCTTTACTCATGCATCCGTCCGGCTATCCGTCTGTCGCAAATCGCAATCGATTTTTTAGTAAAATTAAGAGACAAATTGTGTATTTGAACTCAACTTGACATTTCCGCTTCCCCCTTAACACTAAACTATCAACACTAAAATATTAAAAATTTAAGGAAATAAATAACCTTATCCATAGTTTACAAGACAAATATAACGAAAGTCCTAGGTCTTACACATTTAAAAAAAATAAGTTAAGAATGTTACTATTTTATAAATATCGTACCAAACTCCCTGTGTCTAACTCACACTTGACTAAATTGTGTCGAAAGTTTCAAGAAAGTCACTATCTTCTGACGCTTTTGTTAGTTGGAATTACAGGAATGTATAGAAATTTTATCGCATGCCTGACTTGTGGTCAACTTACTTTAAAATGTATATACCATATTATATATTTTTGGACAAAACTGTGTTGAAAGGATGAATATTGTACCAGAAAACGTCAATAAATTAATAGGTTACCGTTAACTCTATGTAACACACTAATAAATATGTAGGACTAGTACGTCTTATTATAACAACGTACCCAGCCATATAAAATAACTGTCAGTGAGGTAATTCGCTTGAAAACTGACCTCGTACCGTGAAAATCTTCCGGCTTCAGCACCTATCAGAAGCCCGTGAAGATGATATAAACACATTTTAAAATCTGTTCTGTGCAAAGTAAACTAACAACGACAGGTGAAACATTCATGGCTCTGAAACTGAACATATACGAATATTAATTGTGAAATCCTTGAAGAAAATGTTTTTTAAGAATTGGTGATTGAAAACCGACAGGTTATAACATGACAACAATCACAAGAACGTATTCATCATTCGCTGTAAGGTACTTTGCAAATTTAGAATCCTCGGACTAAAACATTGACAACATTACACACACAAACTACATAACAATAATTACGCAAGTGTAAAGTAAAATACATGAAGAAAACGAGAATGAAAGACTAAGTTATTTAATTTTTTTCTTATTATAAACAACACTTTTTATAAGATCGCGTGATGTACAACAGTAACAGCATTTCATAGTTTTATCGACCTGCCTTTTTGAAAGAATCGAAAGAATGAATCTAGTGGCTGTGACTCAAGAGAAACGTTCGAAGCAATCGCAGAATTGGTGTGATGAGTGACAGACGTTGTACAGTATTGCGGGACCTTTTTTTGGTCGTTACAAGCAGGCAATTTTACGAAACAGTCATAAACCGTTTCAATAGGTTTCTCAAAATATCAGTCGATTATTCAGTCTATTGAAAATTTTAACGTAAGTATGACATTCTCTCGACTATTGCTATTCGCCCATCACTAGTACACATTAATTAAATTACTTATTACTGTATAACAAATAAACTAAAGGTACCAAAGTAAGCTTGAACTATAGATAGCACGAGAAGCGAAGTGGGAGAGTATGGTCTACTCAGTAACATCCAGACTCCAAACTGAAATAGAAAAAGTTTTTATCTAGACCGTAGATTGAACTTAGCACCCTGGCCTTATAAATACAATAAGATATCAACTGACCAAACTAACAATAAATTTGAAAATAAATGAATGTCAGTTGTTCTATCACTTTAATGAAGAAATCTAACAATTAAAATTTAAAAGACCTTTTTTTTTAAATCAGTAAGTACTAAATTCTCTAAGAACTTGTGAAGTGGTAGGCGGGAAGGATTTCGTATGGACGGACGCACCGTTAGTTGTCTCGGCTGACACTAGAATCAAGCGAGAGCCTAATTAATAAGCTTCCAGTTACGTAAAATATTATGTGTAGTAAGTATTCATTAACTCTTTCAAAACACATAAAACGTGTGGGGAGAATAGTGGACGTCTCATACATTTACAAAAAGAGCCTGAAGTCTTCCTATCGCATCTTTTTAATATCTTCAGAGCTAGTTTTACCTGAGTTATAAACTATTCATGGTTTACAGTAAAGGTAATATTTATACCTAAAGCAGGGAATAGAGACTACGGACTACCAAAGTCCTTTAGACACATTAACCTCAGCTCATTTCTGTTAAAGACCATGGAAAAAGTTTTAGATAGATTTTTCAGGAATGGGTGTTGGCTACTATATTTATACATTACACTCAACATGCTCTAGTAGAGGTAAATCTACAGGAACTTCTCTGCCCAGTCTTTTTGACAGAGTAGAAAAGGCAGTTGAAAACAAAGCAGTAGCGATTTGTGCCTTCTTAGACATTGAGAGAGCTTTCGACAATACTCCTATCAGTACCTTAGTTAGGGACCTCAAAGATAAGATGGTAGACTCTGCAACCGCTAGATGGATACGTTCGATGCTCTCTGACAGAAGATCCAAACTAGCCCTCTGTCAAACAGCTGAGACATTGTCCACAATGAAAGGATGTCCGCAAAAAGCTGTTCTATCACCCTTTCTATGAATCCTCGCATTGGACTAGCTCTTGCATAAAATGGCTGATCTTAGGATTGACACTAAGGAATATGCAGACGACCTGAAAGTCGTAGTTCGAGGATTCAGCCTAAACACTACTTCGTGTGTTATGCAAAGAGGTTTCGACACTATCAGTGAATAGTGTAAAGAGAACGAGTTATCGATCTATGCTGATAAAACAGTACTTGTACCGTTTACGAGCAAGCGATGCCTCGAGGTTGGTAGTTCTATGATTAAACGGTAAATCGAAAGCTTTTTCCACTAAAATTAAGTATTTGGGTATCATAATCGACCAAAAAGTGACGTGGAACAGTCATCTTAAAAGTACTCTGTAAAAGTAGGGAACAACTGGAGTCTGAGCCCAAAAGTTGTTCTATGGCTGTGTATGAACTGTGAAGCCGATAATTAGTTATGCCTCCGTGGTCTGGTGCGATAAAGTCCACCAGACGACTGTAATAAATAGATTACGAGGATTGCAACGGACCGCCCGTCCATTAGCAATTGGAGCCATGACGACCTCACCGGGTGCGGCTTTAACTGCTTTACTAAGTCTACTGTTCCTACACTTGTATGTGTTAAAGGAGGCGAGGACTAGCTAATACAAATTATCCGCCCAGGGCGGAACGAAATGGCCATCCCAGAAACTGAGATCTTTTCGAGACTCAGTATTAATGAATATTCTGATTTCGAGTACGCCAACTGACGTCACGCTCCCACGGTGTACCATTAAAAACACTTTACAGCGGAGATGCCTTCCAGGGATGACTGGCTCCAAGGCAAATTGTCCTGGAAGCCTGGCAGTCTGGTACACCGATGGATCAAAATTGGCCAACGACGTAGGATGTGTAATTTATGGAGAGTGCCTAAATTTCGAAAGGAGCCTGAATCTTGGCAGGTGCATCTCCATATTCCAAGCTGAAATGCTCGCCATTATAGAATATGCAGAGATTAACATCAAGAAGCACTACGCAAATAAAACCACATACATATATTCTGAGACTGGCATTTGGCTCAAATGTAATCACTTCAAGGCTAGTCAATAACTGCGTGACTATTTTGAACACTCTAGGAAATAATAAGAGAGTGATTCTGAGACGGGTCCCTGGTCATGCGAGTATCGTAGGCAATGAAAATATCGAATAACTCGCAAAGGCAGGAACAAAGATCATATTTTTGTGTCCGGAAACTTTTTTTGGAATTCTCATAAGCCAAGCCGAATTGATTTTGTGGATGTCCTGTTTTAAAGCCTCTTGTGAGTATTGGGAGAATATTCCAGGCCAGCAGCATTCTATTTTTTTGTCTAAGACGCTAGTATATTAGTATTCTGTGCTTTTGTTAGTGATCACAAGGTGATCCAAAAACCGAACATGAAAGGTATGGCAAGAACTTTCTGAAGTGGTTCGAATTCTGAAGCCCACTATTCACTCTGATTTAAGGCGTATTTAAGAAAAAAATAAGTAAATAGATAACAATAAAATAATAAAAATGGCATAAAAGTTGTCGTTACGTCTCTATTTGGGAAGCGATATAGTGTACGATACATCCTGCATAAGAGAGGATTAAGGGGATGTAGGGAGATGAGAAAAAAGTAGTTCTGATAAGGGGGACAAATTACGAAAGTGTATACAAGTGTAAGTTATTAAGTTTACGTAAGTGTTCTTATAGTGCGGATTCTGATCTGGCGCTTCACCGGCCACTACCGCGGCATGCTCGCCTCACTTGCTCGGCTCGCGCGTTGTGGTTAACGTACCAGACTGACCCACCCAAAAAGAAGTGCTTGGTCGAGCACTGCCGCGGTGCGCTCGCGACGCTCGCTGGGCTCGCGTGTAATTTTATAAATAAATTTTGTAAAATTTTACCAAATGTGAAACAATCTAAACCTTAGCCTACATTTGTCCTCACAATTTCCTCCCAAGCATTTATTATCGCCATCACACCTCATTAAAGTTTCAGTAATTAAAGTTGTAACGGAAATTTAATGTGAAAACTGTTAATTTTAAAGTTTATCATTTTTTATTATAGACAAAATTTTAAATATTGCGAATTGTAGCCAGAATTAATAATTCTATCGCTCTCTTATATGGTATATCAAGGGGTATATTAATTCCACGCGGACGATGTCGCGGGCAACAGCAGTATAAACTATATTTTATATGACCGTCTATTACTGTTTATTAGGTTGATTCTTTTATTTATAAGTTTAACACCGTTGCCTGTTTGTCTGGTTGTTTGTAACATCTTAGCTACAAATAACCAGACCGAACCGAAACCAGAACCAGTTAATGTGTGGGTTTTTTTGTTTAAAAGATGTAGTTTTCAAGAATGTCATTAGCTGTATTTTTATGTTGACTGATTTTAAATTTTTAAGCTTATTTAACGGAGTGCTGGTTGTTTTTGATTCATGTCATTCGCAATCGTTAATCTAGGGATTACTAGACGTTTTAATTTAACATTACATTAGAGAAATTAGGGTCAGGAAAATAATGGTATCATAAAAGTTATTTGTACGCGTCATAACTCTTGTTAAGTAAAAAATTAAGTAGGAAAACGTTCCATTGTCCCATGAATAGAAAGAAAATTAAAATTGTGTTAACTTCTTAATAGAAACAGTAAAGAGAAAGCCATATTACGGCAGTGTCGCCATTCTAAGGCAGTTTCAATTAAGAAAATGGCTGTAGCAAGGTCACATAAATATTCCAATTGTAATAATCCGATGTCAACACGTCCAAGAGATGGTAAAGGCAGATTCACATTTTTGTGGTGTGATGTGGTGTGTCGTGGCGCGTTATGACGTTATCTGTTGCATATCCAAACTATGCTTTTACTATGACTAGATTCACATTTCTCTCGTGTGTTGTGGCGCGGCGCCTTGTGGTGTGTTGTCGATCTTTCAACTCAAGTCTGTGCCAGATGTGTGGAGGCGATATCATGCAACACAATACGCAACAAATATATGAATCTAACATTTTACGACACATCGCGATGCAATAAACTTTGTTAGTGGAAACCAAAGAGAATGTAACCACTGTAGAAACGTCTGCCGAAATATTAATCGAATATGTAAAACAATGTGCAGTGCTATATGATCAAAAACAAAAAAGAATCAAATTTTAAATTAATTTTCCCCTAAATTGATTTATAGGATGAACCCAATATCATCGCTTTAGTTTGCTCTTTTTTAACAATTCACAGAGCAATAAAATGCATGTGTTAACTTCTAGGTCGCTATCGGAATCAGAAGAACTAAACATTTCTTCCACTGTTTATTCTGTAAGAATGAATTGACGACTGAATGGATAACGCGACAGAGCAGACCACAACACACTACACAAATGTGATCACTCGGCGCCTCAACACACAGCTCTGCAACACAAGAACCCACAAAAATGTGAATCTGCCTTTAGTTACAGTACTCTCTGAAAACAGTGGATGATGTTAGAGACTAAATTAATATTTTCAATAATTGTAGATAGGTACAGCCTACGGTTTTGTACCTATCTACAATTATTGACGAATTATATTCCAAGTTTTTGTTGTTCTTGATTCTATTGTAATACTAACATCATAAAATGACGGAACCCAAGGGCACATTCAAAAGAGACCAAAAATACTCGTATTACGCTCTAATCTCTACCTACCTAAGTTTTTTATCGGTAAAGGTCCTGTAACAATTTATTCATCGATTCTTCAGTTACGAGTAAAGAAAAACATTGTTTACACATAATATAATAACAATACTACCGTTATTTGACTACCCCGTTCAGAATACAGCGTGAAGTTATGTATGTATAATAATAATTCTCTAAACTATGACACCAATAGCGTGATCCTAAAGCAAACACTAAACTTGTAGGTACATGGGTAGTTACCACTCAACGAACTGGCGAATTTCCCAGTTCTACTGTTGACTTATTCTATATTTTTCTCTCTCCAAGACCACTACGAATGTAAACCTTAATAATGTTACATTATATTTCTAGGCGTAAGTTACTTTCTGATGATAATAGAACGGACCTAATTTTCAATTTTCATATTAATCACTATCAATACCAAATTGTAAACAATGTTATACAATTTGCGTCCGTAAATACTTTTATTACACACGTGTTTTGTTTTCACGTTTAATATATAAGTACATATTGTAGATAGTCTAATTATTACTTTAAGCGATACATTTAAACTGTCTTCAAAATTGGTGAAAATGTGGATAAACTAGCTATTAATTGCTTTAAAAAAATATAACGTCGTTCAGTTAAACGTTACTCCTTCGTTAAAAATATATTAGCCTTAAAAAATTTGTAGACGCTATTAAATACTCATAGCCAATAAGTAATCGTATAAAATACCTATTAGATTGTGTTATTAAAAATAAAATTCTGCTTTGACAAGCTATCAAGCTGTCATCCTAACAATATCATGGCTCCATTTGTGCCCCTTCTTTACGCTAGTATGTATTTCTTGATGATCATAGGGTGATCAAGAAACCGAACATGAAAGGTATGAAAAGAACTTTCTGAAGTGGTTTGAAGCACACTTTATTCACTACGATTTAAAGTGCATTTAAGAAAAAATAAGTAATATATAGTAATAAAGTACTAAAAATAGTATATAACCCGTGGTTACGTCTGTATTTATAAAAGAGTGAAGCAAGATGGGAAGAGAAGTAACTAACTTTCTGGTAAGGGGGACAAATTACGAAAGTTTATATAAGTTAAATTACTAAGTTTATATAAGTGTGCGGATCTGGCGCTTCGCCGGCAACTGCCGCGGCACGCTCGCTTCGTTCGTTCGACTCGCACGTTACGATAAAAATACATAACCTAATTAAAAAGAGGGTATATGTAGTGTAAATACATAAAGATTAAAATATTTAAAAAAATTTAAACTCGTGAAGAGACGCTTGAAATCTTGAACACTTATAGCGAATGCCTTGTGTTATAAAGGCAAAGTCAAAGTCAAATCAATTTATTCAAGTAAACCCAATCACAACGTATTTTTCAACGTGAAAATCTACTTTACTTCGGTTCAAAGAGAAGAGAAAAGAAAACCTGGACACTGGGAAGAACCGACAAGAAACTCAGTCAGGTATAATTTTTTCAACATCATTTTACAAAAGGTTTATTAAAATACAATATTCAGAGAGCCAGTAAATGCATGTGCAGAGAAAATCATTTCCAGACTATTGTTTTATCTTCAACGAAATCGTTTATTTTATAGTGTGATTGTCTAATCAATGTACGTTTTATAACTAATCTAAATATATTTTCTGTTAATTGAGTGACTTCTTGAGGAACTTTATTATAAAAACTAACGCAGTTACCCAAAAATGAAACATTTGACTTATGTAATTTAAATTTTTGGAACAACCAATTTATCACGACCTCGGGTTTCCATACCACCAATATCGCTTTTTTTTGTACATCGATCTATATTTTTCCTCGTATACATAATAATTTCAAAGATGTATAAGGACGGCAAGGTCAGTACATCAATGTCTTTAAAACGATCTCTTAGTGATTCTTGTGCCTTCATACTGTAAATAGCACGTATCGCTCTTTTTTGGAAAATAAAAATCGAGTTAATATGCGCCGCTGATCCCCACAGCAAAAGGCCATAGGACATTAGGCTATGAAAATATGCGAAGTACACCAGCCTAGCCGTATCCGCATCCGTCAATTGCCTAATGCGTCTAATGGCATATATCGCGGAACCGAGCTTACTAGCCAATGCCCCGATATGATCCGCCCATTGCAATTTACTATCTACTATTAAACCAAGAAAACTGGCAGACCTAACTAATTCTAACTGTTTCCCACCCAATTCTATTTTATCATGGAATCTGGGTACATTAGAAAGGGAAAATTTAATACATTTGGTTTTTTGTGCATTCAGTAGTAAATTATTAACAGCAAACAACCCCGAGACGTCCGCCAGGATCCCGTTCACCCAGGTAATATCTAAGTTCTTTCTGTCCAGTTTAAATAGCAATGAAGTGTCATCAGCAAATAATACTATTTCGCATAAGTTCCTGAGCATAAATGGGAGACCATTAATGTAGACTAGAAACAGAAAAGGCCCCAAAATTGATCCTTGGAGAACGCCCATTCTTAACCTTGAACCAACAGACAAAACCCCATTAACACTCACTTTTTGCTCCCGGCCAGACAAATACGAGACCACGAGATCGAGAGCGTTACCACGAATTCCATAGTATTTAAGCTTGCAAATTAAAATTTCGTGACTAACACAATCAAAAGCCCTAGAAAGATCGCAAAAAACACCAATGGCATCCTGAGATCCCTCCCAAGCCTGATGTACAGTCTTGATCAAGCTTGCTCCCGCATGAGTTGTTGACCGCCCTCTCGTATAAATATGTATATCGTCATATTGCATAATTTTACAAAAAAAATGCAAAAGTCTACCCAATGTGAAACAATCTAAACTTTAGCCTGTACTTGTCCTAACTATTTCCTTCCAAACATTTATTTTCGCCATTATACTACATTTCTGTGATTAATGTTCTAACCAAAATTTTATTGTAAAAACTGTTAATTTTAAAGTTTACTATATTTTTATTGCAGAAACTATTAATTTTAAAGTAGATGTGATCTATATCAAAAGTAGCAAATTTATAGACAAAATTTTAAATATTGCGAATTGTAGCCAGAATTAATAATTCTATCGCTCTCTTATATGGTAACCGTCAATTTTCAATATTGCGAGTTGTAGCCAGAATTACCAATTCTAATGCTTATTTTAACAGGTTTTTACTCATTTTTAGATTTATTAATTTTTTAAATATACATATTCTACTTTAGAAGGTACTGATTTAAAATGTTCTTGCAGTATCCACTATTTCTCGAATTTTATATTTTAAATTCTCTAGGTTAGAGAATCAACGAACAATTATTTTGCAGGTATATTGCAATAATGAAGAAAATGCAATAATGAAGAAATAATGGATACTACAAGAACGTTTTAAATCAGTGCCTTCTAAAGTAGAATACACGTGATCAAATAACCACAAGCGATCTTCCATTGAAGGCTGTGGACTGTGGTATCACGAGATTGTGTTAACATAACCTAAGAGAACGTTTTATGTAAGACTTCCAAATAATAATTCTATATTAGTCTTCAGATGTTAATAAAAATCACAAATTAAATAAAAAAAAAGAAAACTAAAAAAAAATATGTACAGGCAAATTAAGAGAACCTCCTCCTTTTTTGAAATCTGTTAAAAATGGGTGGTTACTTAAATTTTTGTATAGGTACAGTAAAATAAATTATTTATTGTGATAGAAGTAAACTCGTTTGATCCTTTGACCGTTATCTATTACACCTATCACGAGACGATGAATATGATTTCAGTAAATAGTAATGTGATAGTACCTACCTACTTCGCATTTCGTTTACACAAACCAACACTTGCCTAATGAATAAGTGAATATGATAAAGACGTCAATCCATTGTCATTGACTTATGTACGTACATTTAGATGCTTACTACATATTTATCTCAATTCAAAATTTAGGTAAGTATTCAAATTTCAAGTAAATAACAATAGTTAAAATAACACAAGTAATTTTATTTAATGCCTCAAAGATCGTTTTAAAAGGATAGCTAAGTGTATGTTATAGTAAATACACCACTCAAGCACCAAACATATTGAAAGTCTTTTCCATAGATACGTAGAAAGAAAAACTTTTATTAAAATAAATTATACCGCCTTCAAAAATAAAAACACTAAAAAGTACAAAATAACTATCCTTTACTAATCAAAAGTCCAGTTCAATAAAATAACTTTATAAATTCGATACACATATCTATATAACTAAATTTGACAGTTACTGAAGTCGGTGCCAAGCCTACCAAACTTTCTGTTGTTGCACATTGATTTGGCACCGACTTCAATAACTGTCAAATTACCTACCAAACAAAAAAAGAATTTTCAAAATCGGTTCATAAATGACGGAGTTATGAGGTAACAAACATATACAAAACAAAAAAAACAACATTCAGTCGAATTACACTTACATAAAACTTACTATACTTATTCATATTTTTCTCTCCTAAAAAAAATTAAACCGACTTCGAAAAAGAAGACTGAAAAGTATAAAGTAACTATCTTTTACTAAACAAAACTTAAGTACAAAAATAACTTCATAAATACGATACAAATACCCCTATAATTAAATTTGACAGTTACTGAAGTCGGTGCCAACCCTACTAAACTAATAGATTTTCTGTTGTCGAACATTCATTTGGCACCGACTTCAATAACTGTCAAATTTAATTATATGGGTATTTGTATTGTATTTATGAAGTTATTTTTGTACTTATGTTTTGATTAGTAAAGGATAGTTATTACATACTTTTCAGTCTTCTTATTTGAAGTCGGTTTAATTTTTTTAGTATTTTTTTTTTATTTCTCACTTATGAGTGATCTTGGCCAAAATAAATATCTGGGGCAGGTCTATAAATAATTTATTTTCTAATTATGGAGCGTAATGTGTTAACTTCCATTCCATTGAAGAGCACAAACAGTGGGCTTTCACAACAAAAGATGCGAATAAATCGGACAGGGGATATTATTGCCCATTATGACCATTATCAATATCGTATCATATCAATATCAATGAGTTATAAAAGAATAGTGTAAAGGTTGCATGATAATTACACCCTAGCAGTATTCTTACAATCCTAAGAAGACAGCCACCAGCCGTATTCTATGTCCGCCACAAGACTGACTCTACTGACTGAATTTATTATATCACAGGTAATTTATATCTTCTCCCTACTACCATTATACCATGTGGGGACAACGATAGTTAACAAATGGCATACAAGAGAATCATCAATATAAATGAATAAAGGTTATAACCAGGTTGCGTTATTTGGTGTAACTTCGAATTTAAAGCTTCAATATCAGTGAAATTCAATGGGACCAATCTGGAAGTGTATCCTTTCAAACAAAAAAAGTATTTTCTAAATCGGTTCATAAATACCGGAGTTTTGAGGTAACAAACATAAAAAAAAAACATACAACCGATTGAGAACCTCCTCCTTTTTTGGAAGTCGGTTGAAAAATATGTTTAGATCATCAAAGAATAAATTAAGCTTGAATTAGTGAAAAAAATTGTAGCATCATACGCTATTTTTTCTACTGAATCTTTTCATATAAAAATATTATAATAACTGCCTCCATTCCGTGAACTCAATCTCCTGGGTGAACTCTCTCGGTAAAGATGATATCTATCACAGACTATAAAGAATATAATAAAATGTTTTACATACGACATATTATAAAAACGTACCTACCTACGAATTTCATTGTACAAGCTGTCTTCAATCAAAGACAATACAAGTAGATACTTTGAACATAAAAGTAGCATCGCAGAAATGTGGATTTTATTATTAGATCAAATCTGTACTGAAAATTAAAAGTAAATAACTGGTCAAGTGCGTACCGGATCACAACTAAGGGTTCCATAGTTGGGATGCACAATATTCGAGTTGGATTTAGAAACGTGTTACCTCGTTAGGGAGTAACTGATGGTTTTAAGAGGTGGAAGTGGATGCGCTTTCCAACCTGGAACTTTTTGATGTGTAACACCTTTCCTCTCGCTTTCCTGCAATCTGTGGGAGTGATTTCGTGAAAAGGGACAGAAGTGTGTAACGGGAAGCGCGCGTTATTTAATTTGACCAATGAGCGCGCTCGGTGATAGAGTTGGCCGTCAGATGGAAATCATTTTTTTTAGGATTTAAATGCCCAACACACCTTCCAATTTCTTCCAACAACAACTTTCCTAGGGATGGCGATCTTAGATCGATTAATGGAAGAATCGATCATTCGATCTCGAGCAATGTCTCGAGTCTCTGGTTCCGACAGCGCTAAGGTGACGGTAGTACCTGATTTAAATATATATAATTTATTTAAAAAATTCCACGCTATCTCATTATTTTATAGTTGCGTTCTTACCAATACGAATATAATAGAAACTCCATTTTTGAGTGTCCGCAATCATTCATTAAATCGATTCTCTACTCGAGATCGATCGGTTAATTTTTCAATTAATCAATCTCGTATCGCCATCCCTAAGAAAGTTGTTCCAACAAATTGGAAGGTGTGTAGGGCATTATAATGTTAATGTTACTTACATTATAATGTTATGATCAAGGTGAGATGTCAGATGTTACACATCATAATATGCGACTACTGTATGCTACTGCAAGGCTCGCTCGTTTTTTTTTTTGTTGCAGACGCTTAGCTTTTTTATATCATTTTTTATAAAAAAAAAATTGAAATAATTTACTAATAAACGGTAATATAACCACTCCAATTTCAAAATGAAATATAATGTTTGACGTTTACAAAATATAATTAAAATACTAAATTAAATATATTATAATATAAATATAAATCTCTAGCGTCTGTCTGTAATTTTAGTTTTTTTGTAAAATTTTGCGATAAATAATCGTTTTATGACTTACTGATTTCGATTCTACCATTTTTAAAATTTTTGTCTGTCTGTCTATCTGCCTGTATGTCCTTTAATAACTAAAGAATGGCTTGACTGATCTTGATGACAATGGGTACGTAGTAAGAACACGTGATTGTGCTCATGATAGACTCCTTATTTTTTAGAAAATCTATCCCTAAAGGAGTGAAAAGGGGGTTGAAACTTTCTATGGGAAATGGTACGCCCCTGAACCGATAATGATGAAATATAGCATGGAGATAGTTTGACATCAAAAAACGGACATAGGTTACTTTTTTTATAAAAAACCTACCCTTAAGGGGGTGAAAAGGGGGATGAAATTTTGTATGGGAAACCGTAAATCTTCTATACTGCTATATAAATCTCTAGCGTCTGTCTGTAATTATAATTTTACTGTCAAATTTTGTGATAAATAGTCATTTTATGACTCATTGAGTTCGATTCTACCATTTTTAAAATTTTTGTTTATCTGTCTCTCTGTATGTCCTTTTATAACTGAAGAACGGTTTGACCGATCTTAATTAAAATCAATAAGTAGTAAGAACATGTGTTTGCGTTCATGATAGGCTACTTACTTTTTAGAAAATCTAACCCTATTAAAAGTATAAAAAGGGGGTGAAATTTTGTATGAGAAATGGTTAACAGCTGAACCGCTTATTATGAAATTTGACAAGAAGATAGTTTGAAATCAGAAGTCATAGGTTACTTTTTATAAGAAAATCTACCCCTAAGAAAGTGAAAAGGAGGACGAAACTTTGTATGGGGAACGCTACATCTAGGTAATGACAAAATTTGGTGCGGTGATAAGACATTATTTATCAAAAATACATAAACTACTTTTTTTTATCAAAAATCTGTAAAATGAGGGACGAGAGGGAGGGGCACAAATCTTAGTACGGGAGATGCTAAACCAATGAATTGATTATGATGTAGCATGGATATAGTTTGACACCTGGGAACGGACATAGGCTACCTTTTATAAAAAAATCTACTTCTAAGAGGTTGAAAAGGGGGATGATAAAGAAAGGGGGAACTTTGTACAGGAAACGATAAAAGTTGGTACGGTTTTAAAAGTGTTTTTAACAAAAATACATAGGCTACTTTTTTTAATCAAAAATTTATGAAAAAGGGGACCGGGGGAGGGGAAACAAACTTAGTACCGGAAATGCTAAACCGCTGAACTGTACTGCTGAACGATTATGATGTAGCATGGATATAGTTGGACACCTGGGAACGGACACAGGCTACTCTTTTTCATTGAAAAACTACCCCTAAGGGGGTGAAAAGGGGAATGAAACTTTGAATGGGAAATACTGAACCGCCGAACCAATTACGATGTTTGGTACAGAGATAGTATGTGCCCGGAGACAGATGTAGGCTAGACGTAGACTTTTTTCAAAAACAATCTTTAAACATACTATGTACATAATTATAATCTAGCCTAATCCAGGAAACTCACGAAAAAATTTTCCGCGCAGACGAAGTCGCGGGTACAGCTAATTTTCTATAGAAATCAAAATTAAGCAATACGTAATATAAAAATTTCATTTGCTGTGGGCTATGATTACCGACTTAGAAGTTGTGGTCTATCGAGAATATTCAGAAAAATTGGTAGTGTTAGTAACAGTATTAGTTGGGTCCAATAAAACGGAAGGATAAGTAACCAAGGTTTTTATGAATTTTCTATTCATATTATTTCAGATTCACAAACCGCAAAAACGGTCGGCGAAGCGCCACATCAAAATCCACTCTATAAGAACCAAGTAAGAACACTGTTTGTTTAAGTCACAATTTTAACATAACTCGTGCGCCTAACGAGAGTAGCGAGTGGCTGAGAGCGTTCAGAATCCGCACTATAAGAACACTCTTTTTGGTAAGATTAAGTCAGTATTTTTTTTGTATTTTTTTTCTGAGCATAGTTATAGTTAGATTGTATTTTGGTATATTATATGTCTTAAAGTGTACAGAACATATATAAAAATTTAGAATTAAAATAGTCAAATAATTTTAGATAATATTGCAATGTTACCAAAAAAAGTAATTCGAAGATTCATCCACTTTTTTAACTGAAAATATTATAAACACTGATTTAGAATCTTTAGAAACGAAGATGTTGCAGGAAAAGATTGACATGTAAGTAAATAAATACGTATAGATTTGTCACCATAGACGCAATCGTCTAGCAAAACAATTTCGATAGTTAATTTGGCGCAAAAAAAGGAAACCATATGTATGCTGTTAGACGCGACATTAGTTCACCCTTTTAATGAAAGTTCCAGTAGAAAAGTATGTAAAGTTAATTACAGTTAATGGAGCGTAATATGATGCTGAATGTTTATGTAAAAATAAAAGCATGTAAATAATAAGTAGGATCTACGAAATACATGAACATGCCATGGTACGTTCATGGTAAGATTATTTCTGTATGAAGTTTTCTGTAGCAATACGAGTATTAGTACTACCATTTGCCTGTCGGTATCTAATTTGATAAGACAATCAAAATCACGTTAATCACTAAATAGTACATATAGATACCCAATAATAAGTAGGTACTTATCTAATATTTTTGTAGTTAGCTACTTTATTACGAGATTATCTTGCTTTACAATACTTTCAATCTATAGTGTATTGTTAGCTATTGTCGATATTCAGGATTTAATCGTTAACGGATGGCAGGACTATTACTTTGAAGGTATTATTGAATGTCAAAAAATAAGTCCGTCCAAATAAAGTACTCTGTGACTCAGTCGAGAAATACACGAGCAAAAGCACGTCTTTTAATTATATCTCAATATATGCCTAGGTTTACATCCATATCGATATCTTAAAAGAACGAAAAGCTCAGTATGTATGCAGGAAGTCGCTGAGAGATTCTTTTATAGAAGTTCATGTACTCACCTTGCCATCCGTAATCGTTAAAAATATAGAATGTAGATGTATTACAAAATGGATCTATTTAAAAAAAGGCGACATTAATGGCATGGAAACACAGTCATGATAAACTAAATTATTTGTTTAAATGACGAAAGTCATCTAGGTCATTTTTGGGCATCGAGCACTTAACCTATAGAGCAGAAATGTAATTTATTTTGTTTGAAAACAATAATTACGACTAAACACTACTTCTGCAGTTACTGCGCTTTGATTGGTTAGCCCAAAATCAAACAAAACACTAGTGAGCAAGGAAATATCAACATCGATTGATGAAAACAATAATTATCTAATACCACCTATCATAACATTATACTAAAAACACTCTCTGCACCCCGGGCACAAATTCAGTAATTTATGAAATACACAACCACAAGTATTCAAAGTGAGGTTATGCATGCAGTATGTATGTACTAAACATGTGTTAACTTCGACGGTGAAGAAACCTTATCGACTATAAATTTGTTACATGGGTACATTAGATTAGGAGCTTAATTAATAAGACTAAAGAGGTTTTCGCTTTTAGGAGTCTTTCATCGGTTTAATTTTTTGTCAAAAAGTTTTTAATTTTTTGTTTTCTCGTGAATATAAATGAAATAAGTCCAATCAAGTATAGCTGCTGGAAACCGATGAGGGGCTCCCTCCGCTGTCTTCCATCTCCATCTTCAGATCGACACCAGGTCTCCACTACGGAACCCACTTCTTACCCAGTTTTTAGCCTATTACCAACCTAGGATACGACCCGCAGGCTTATTACTTAACTTGCAGTCAGCATGCGACAGCCACATATCGCGCGATATCTGCTGTCAAAACGAGAATTTGTATAATGTAATTTGTATAGCGGTGCTATATCTACCGCGAAAAGTGCATTTTACGGTAGAAGCGCAATAGACACAGAATCGTCAAACATGATATATGATGTTGTATTACAATTAGTCACCGGTTGCGCAGTGATTGCGTGGCTGTCGCTGTCTGCAAATTTTTAGGTAATAACCCCACCGAGATTTAGAAAAGTTTCTTTGCTAGCTGTTTGCTGAAATTCAAATAGAATCGGAGTAGCCTCTTGCTTAGAGAACTCCTTCACACGTTGCATAAGGATTACCTAATATCTACTTGACAATTGTAGCCAGGTTGTAACACTTATTCTCACGATGAATACCAATAACAGTCATAAAATACTCCATAAAAGATCACTAAACTCTTTTGGTTTCGATAGAAAGCCTTGCAATAATGAATACCTACTTACATGTAGTTAACTACTAATATATAATTACATTCATTTTTAGCAGCATGTATAGGGTGCTTTCAGTGTTATTACTTAATCGCCATAGATGCTTTGTTTATCAGTAGTTACATTAATGAGCTATATCGACGGTCAAGGTAATCACAGTACATTATGTTGCACCTCTTACTTATTGATTGGGTAATTCCTTTTACGTAGTTATTAGTCTCCACAACTTTTTAACAATACACATGTGAAAAAAACATACGGTAAGATACCAACCTATTTATTTTTTGAAAGCAATCCGACATTGCAGAAGATATGCACTAGATATTGACTCTTATTGACTACATACATATGTAGGTAGGTAGGTACCTACGTGGTACCTTCAGAGATAGTTATCAATTATTATACGAATAATTAAATAAATTTACTTCAATATTTACCTGAATCAAGATCATTGTACTATACTTACAGCAATAAAAAAATTAAACATTTCTTCGTAATCGTTAGCCCTAAACTAAATACCGATGAATTCTAGTTACCTACCAGTTGTCACTCAGAACTCAGAACTGTGGTAATAAAAGAAACCCCATAAAAGTATGTCGTTGACATTGACTTAGGGTTCCATAACAATTTGGACAAAATAGAAGTTACATTTTAAAAATATTTAAGAAATAGGGTTCAAATTATCTGGGCTTAGGTCATCAGTATACATCTCTGTACCGTATATTATCAGGTCAGTGACGGCATAAATCGGCAGACAAAAGCTTGCGTTTTAGATATTTTCGCCACGGATCCCTAATAAAACAAAAAAGTTAATTTCTGAAAATTTTTACACGATGAACTTTAACACGGTACGATACAATACGATACCTACATACTAATTAAATTTTATTACCTATCACAAAGCTATTTCATTAAAAATACGCAGTGACCTTTGTCAGTTATAGTGTGGTTATAGATATCAATGTCACAATACCAATGTTATGCACAGATATCTCAAACGCCCTGCTTTTAAGTAAATATTAGAACACCGATAAAATAGAAAGAAATTGTTTTTAAACAAGAAATGGACTTACCGATAGCGGTTTTAGTGCGTACGTTCCTTGAATAACACATGGGGTGGAGGATCGCCCAATAGCGGTCAACTGACACGGCCACCAAACAGAAGATGCTTATCGTGCACAGCATCACCAATAACGAAACCGTAAACAGACACGCATGAAGATTCCTCGGCAGGCCAACTGAGGCCAATATAGCGAACGGAATTCCAAGAAGTCCAACTAATAAATCTGCCACTGCTAAGGACACTATGTAGTAATTTGTCCGACGTCTTAATCTTCTGTCTTGTCGGAATACATGGATGACCATGGCATTACCCACCACTGCTACCAACGCCACTAAAATCTCAAGAGTAGTATAAGTGGCGTATAATTCTGGAGTAGGTGATCGGTGAGATGCAGGCGCCACCGTTGATAATTCCTCCGTGACCATTTCTTCAGCCGTACCAACAATGTTCGTAATTATTATCTATTTAACCCATATTTTAATGACACTGCACCACCAAATGTAACGTAAAAGATCTTACAGCTGTTATTTCCTATTTCATTTTCTATTTCATACTCTAAGCAATTGTTTTAGATATGTCACAATTTGATGCCATGATGTAGGTCGTGATAAGTTTAATTTTAAAATATGCATTTTGTTATTATTTATTGTGCAGTTTAAATCATATTTTTTATCAAAATTTTACGACTTGATTTCAGTTAGTCTAAATGAAATATTTGTAGCTAACAACTTTCGACTACGAGTAAAGGTTTACGTTATCAATCGTATCGCGTGTCTACGTAGCGCGGTCCCGCCGGCAAGGCGCGTATCCAGACACTGCGAATTGGCGCGAAACTAAGCCCGTCCACGCGTTTCGTCCACGGGAAAACGGACGCCCTACGCCGACGCGGCTATAGCACTTGTTGCAAATACTTACCGAATCAAAGGGAATCTGGCATGTTCGTTAAAATAATGGGCGGTTATAAAACTTTTACTGCAATATGCATATACTTACTAAATATCGCACCTTTAGAATGATATAGACCTAATTCAAAATTTCAGAATTTTGAGTTACATTAATAAACTTAACTTTGCTACTACATATATAGATAAAGAATGATTTTACCCATCTGTCCGCCCCATTAGCTTCATATCGTGAGAATATTTAAACGCATTTATGAAAAATCCATCTTATTATTTCAATTGAGTTCATTGTCATAACTTGCCAAAATAAAGTCTCACAATTTTAGGTTGTTGACGCGGACGAAGTCGTGTGTAGTAGGTGAGCAGTAGGGCAGTAATCGATTGATTACTATTTTAATATTAAGACTTAAAAATACGTAACTGTGTAAATCAGCACTTTCTAGTGTTAGGTTTAATTGACGATTTTATGGTTTTGTACCTTCACACACTAGGTAGATTTCTAGGAAACGCGTTCCTCGTTACGCAACTCGTTAAAACAAATCAAATGAACTTAAACTCGAAGGGTTCTCTATTAACCATTGAAGAGTTCCACTATCCACCTCCAGGAAGCTTCATCGGATCAGCTCGATGGAACTAAACTATTGTATTATCATCGGTATTGCATACATTTGTAAAGTTTTAAATAGATACGACAATTAGAAGTTAGTTAAATTCGACTTCCAAGATTTGTATATAGGTATATACACTGTTACAGGTGAAGCAACAGAATAAAATATAAGAGTGATAATAATGGCTATGCAAAATTATTTTAATAAAAGTACAATGAAAATATTTTTGAAACAATGGTTTCTACGATTTGTGATTTAGGAAAGCCAAAAACATAGTAATGTAGTAAATATAACGAGGCATACAGTAAAATTGATTTATTTCCTTGTATGTATATCTTATACCTTTTAAAACATTTTATTAATTGTTATTATGCGAATATGAAGAAATAATGGAGAATATTAAATGTATGTTTGTATTGGAAACTTGTTTTTATTATTTTTAAGTGTGAAATTGATAAAAAAAATTATAACGGCTACAAAAAGAAACGTTTTTCATAGTTTGCCTGTCTGTCTATTCGTATATGTTAGCATCTGTTAACTCGTATGTCAAATTAAAAAACTGCCGAATAGATTTAAATGCAAGTTGCAGTGTATCTATGTATATACTTTTTTGTTATTAATAAAAATTAAAAAGTTGCAAAAATTTAATTTCAAAGATTGGATTCCAAATACTTAAAAGAGTAAGTCATTGATACATCTTTACGCTATATGTCCATGTTATGAGTAGCTCAGCGACTGGGGCCGAACTCTGAAAATATGAAGTAAAGTTGTTTTGTAATAAGGTGTTCAGAAGACATTTCTTGCATACCTACCTCATCCCCATGGACAAAATCACGGATAGATAAATTATATACAGGTTTCAAGAGAAGAAGAGAAAAGAGAATCAAAGTATACTCTGTAACTCTTCTTTTTGTTAATAAAGAAACAAAATAAAGTGACAAAATATAGCGGTGGCTAAGTCTCTGAAAAGTACTCTGTGCGTAGCGCCATGACTTCTATTTCAGTAAAAAATGAAATGATAAAATAATGGCAGCAGCAGTCAAGATACAGGTCTTAACTCTTATCTCTGTTAAAGTGATAGGTAACAAAATAAAATGACAAAAAAACAGCTATATAGAAATCGAGGCGCAGGCACATTGACTCTTTTATGTCTGTTAAAAAGTAAGAAAAAAATGTTAAAATAGTGGCAGTGGCATTTAAAAGTCGAAGGACAGGTGCCTTGATGCCTATTTATTTTAAAAAAGTGACAAAATACCGGCAGTATAAGTGGTATAAGCTAACCTTAACTCTTATTTTATCTTAAAAAAATAGCGAGCGTTAGTGAGCATAGTTACATTATTTGATTTTGTTATGAAAAACCAAGAAGCATGTTTCGCAAGAGTTTGCGCCTCGACTCTACAATGTATGAACATCCGGCCGTATTTTTCTTTATTCTTTTATAGAAATAACAGAAACAGAAGCGCTTCATAGGTGACGCGCACAGGCACTGTCGAAGATCAGCACAGAGGTGATCAAACTTATAGCTAATTTGGAACCATGCAGTAGGCATGAGCAGCGTATATTTACTAATGAATAGTAATGGTAAACACAATTCATAATTTTAAAATTTTGAGCATAAAATGCTACGAAAATCGATTACAAATCGCCACGAAATCGAAATCGATAACAGTCAAAGACAGGTAAGTAAATGTATAAGAATATGTAATACTACCATTAAAACACCGCACTTATGTTACCAAATCCGATAAAAATTGATAGGTAGAAACAATCATTGCATAATGGTCAAATAAAAAATGGGATGCATTTAAACTGTCTTCGAAATTGGTTAAAACATAGATAAAATTGTTTTCAGATACTTTAAAAAAATATAACGTCATAACATTGTTACGAGCTGAGGGTAATAAGATGCCGGTTAAGGGTGCAAAGAGTTTATTTTCCTTCATACAAGTAGATGTCAAGAACACGTGAACTTAATTACGGCGGTCCCTAGTCTTCGTAGTCGCCCTAGACGTAGGTACTCGCGTAGTAGTCACCGAAGGTACACGCTTCACTCAATAACAACGTTCCCGAATCGCAGAGTTCTTCTATCCAAGGTCGTCGCAGTAGTCGTAGTGATATATGTAATTCGCCTTGATGTCGCCTCGATCGCTAGTTGAGAAACACTGACTCGGCGGCGGACACCGAGCTCTATTTATAGTCGGATAAAACGAGGGTGGAACTTTCTAGTTAATTACGCTCGCTAACGGTAATTCGACATTGTTCTCGACGCCGCCTGTTTGCATGAGTCATAGGTACATGACACATCATCGCTCGGGAATATTCGAGATGCAACTTGCTTCTTCTTTCTTAATTTGACTTATACCATTCGATAGTAGGCCTTAAACCTAGCAATGCGTTTTCAGGTCATAACTCTGCAAAGCCTAGGTCTCGAGATATAAGCACTAAAAGTTACGTTTCTAGTTCCACCAAAAATCGACCTCATTCCTTACGCATAAGGTCCAACTGTAACATTGCCCCCCTCTTAGTCATGGTCGTCCCGAGCATGATTGGAACCATGATAGCGAGCTCGGCGATCCACGTGGACGATCTTTAGTTTTCCTCTAGGCTCCTTTTTGATCCGATAAGTAACGTCATTTATTCTCGTTATCACCGTATCTCGTATCACCTTGCTAGTAGAATACGTCGAGGTCTCTGTCTTATTGGCTGTGTATCTCCCGTATCTATGCGGTGCTTTACAAGCCCAGTACGTCCCGAGTCGTCGTCGCCTTTCGAAAAGATGTCTTGATAACTTAATAAGGACTGTTCCACCTTGTGACATTCCAGATCGGTCAAATTTTTCCGACAGTTTTCAAGTAACGTGGATATATGTGTTGCAGCATGATTACCGTGGTCTGTTTCATGCAAGTCTACTCTTCTCAGGGACGTAACAGGGTCGCATCTGCCCACTACGCAGTTCCTTTCTAAAACGACTTCCTTGTTACTAACGTTGACAATACGTACCTTGGCTTGTCCCGAAGTCATCACTAGGGTCCGCGCAGTTATCCAGTCGGGGTGATTCCCAATGTCTTCTATCATAACACTGCGTTTACTGCATACTGTCGGCGAGAATCGTATTTCTACTAAGGTGTCTGACCTCGGCGGCAAAACAGTTCTTTTCAAACTCTGCACTGATCCTTGTTTTGCGCCTTCCAGAAAAACTTCTTCATCTGGAAACCTTAATACCCCTTTTGCTACATTGAGAACACAACGTTGCTTTGCCAAGAAATCCAACCCAATGATGCAATCGTCTGTAATGTTAGCTATGAGAACTGGATGTGTCACCGTCTTATCACCCATCTTCAATGTCGCATTTGTTTCACCAAGGACAAGCACTGGCTGGCCCGTAGCAGTCTGTAACCGGCAACGTGAAGATTCTTTCTCCCATTTCACAGTTCGTGGAAGTAGTTCAGGTTTAACAATAGTACGTGATGCACCGGTGTCCAGTGTGAAGCAGCATCGATTTCCGTTCAACTTTCCTTCAACGATCAAGCTGTTACCATCACGCATCTGGGAGACTATCACAATAGGGGCTTGCCTTTAACCAGCCAGCGCTTGCCCCGTAGACCTGGCTGTTTTTAGTTTTAATTCCTCGAGGTCAACTTCTGTCCCAGACGACGTTTTCCTAGCCCTTTTACTGGGACAATTGATACGAAGATGACCCCTCTCACCGCATTCATAACAGGTTGGTCCTCTTTGAGATCTTACCTGCATCGTGACTTCTCGCACACGATGAGTTCGGCTGTCTTGACGCACTGCCTCCACCTCAAGTGCGTGTGCCAGGGCTGCCTTGAGAGTCTGATGATGTCCCAGACGGACCGCAGCTCTAACTTCCGTGTCGTGGATCCCGTCGACAAATGCTTGCACGACAGTTGTATCGATAACCGCCGGTGTAGATGCGTAGGCTCGTCGTACCATACACTCAATTGCCATGGCCCACTGCTGCAAACTTTCACTGCTCTTCTGCGCACGGTCTCGCAGTTGGGCCCTATAAACGTGCTCGAGGTGTTTTTCACCATATCGGGACTCCAACGCTTCGAGCATATTGGCTAGCGTCCTTCCTTTGCTGCAAACGTTTTCCAACACTTGAACTGCATCACCTCGCAGAGCAAGTGTAAGGGCTGTTAGTGCTTGTGTATCGCCCCACCCGTTGCCCTCTGCCACCGTCTCAAACTGGAGCCGAAAAGCTGTCCATGATGTCGTCCCATCAAAGTGAGGTACTTCGAACTTAGGTAGGACACTGGGAACGGACACGGCGCCCCTTACTCCGGCTTTCTGCACCTTCTCATACAGGGTTTGTATGTCTTTGTCATGTTCTGACAAAATGTTGTCATGTGCACTTATACGGACATCATGCTTTTCCACTTCACTCCTAATATCCTTAATCTCTGCTCCCAGTTGGCCCATGGTGTCGCCCAACGCCTTGATCTTACAATTCATGAAGCTCAGTATCTCCTGCTTGCTTGCTTCTGTAGCTTCTCTTACTTCCGTTATACTGGCTTGCGTGGTATCCCTGACTTCCCTTATGCTAGCTTCCGTGGCTTCCATGGCTTTCATTATGCTAGCTTGGGTGGTATTCCTAACTTCCCTTATGCTAGCTTCTGTGGCTTCCATGGCTTTCATTATGCTAGCTTCCGTACTAGCTTTAATTTCAGCTAGACTAGCTAACAACATCGCCATATCGAAGTTAGCTGCTCTAGATGTACCGACGTTAGCGAGCATTCCGGTAGAAACAGGCACTTGTGCCGTCGCGGACGTTCCTGCGGTAGCGGGTGTTCCGTCAGTGGGTGTGTCAGGTAGTGCTTCCTCTCGACGCACCGAATCCATTGTCGCTTGACGTCTCGTGCGGACTCCTTGTTCGTCCCATGGTGTGACCGGCATCCCACTTCTGACACCAATTGTTACGAGCTGAGGGTAATAAGATGCCGGTTAAGGGTGCAAAGAGTTTATTTTCCTTCGTACAAGTAGATGTCAAGCACACGCGAACTTAATTACGGCGGTCCCTAGTCTTCGTAGTCGCCCTAGACGTAGGTACTTGCGTAGTAGTCACCGAAGGTACACGCTTCACTCAATAACAACGTTCCCGAACCGCAAAGTTCTTCTATCCAAGGTCGTCGCAGTAGTCGTCGTAGTGGTCTATGTAATTCGCCTTTATGTAGCCTCGATCGCTAGTTGAGAAACACTGACTCGGCGGCGGACACGGAGCTCTATTTATAGTCGGATAAAACGAGGGTGGAACTTTCTAGTTAATTACGCTCGCTAACGGTAATTCGACATTGTTCTCGACGCCGCCTGTTTGCATGAGTCATAGGTACATGACAAGTCATTGCTCGGGAATATTCGAGGTGCAACTTGGTTCTTCTTTCTTAATTTGACTTATACCATTCGATAGTAGGCCTTAAACCTAGCAATGCGTTTTTAGGTCATAACTCTGCAAAGCCTAGGTCTCGAGATATAAGCACTAAAAGTTACGTTTCTAGTTCCACCAAAAATCGACCTTATTCCCTACGCATAAGGTCCAACTGTAACAATATTATATGTTACCTACTCCTTCTTTAAAAATATAGTCCGTGAGATTTAATAGGTCGGATTTGACGTTTCTTAATTTTCATGCCGCTATAACTTTGTATCAACGTTCCTGATACCTAATACAAATTCAATTAAGTAAATGCTGAATAAAAAAGCGTTGTTTATTTTGCCCACGACTGATCATTACAGAAACCTACTAACTTTGATTTCTTTTAGTTAAAAACACAGATATTTTCTTATATATCTTCAAAAGAATTTTCTAAATGGACGTTGTTACAATGTTATGTTACGAGGCGTATTGCTCTAGTACTGCTACCATTTGCAATCGTTTCGTTACCAGAGGAAATCGATAATCCATTGAAATGTCGTAATAATCGAATAATTTAAAATTAAGATATCATTATATTTTTTAAATAATTTTAGTTCTGTATTCTTTTTTTGTGTTTGCGTTTTAGTAAAATTGTATATAACAAAATTCAAGGACAGACTTTTTTGAAGCCAAGTAAAATCGATTATTGATCTTTCGTTTAAAAATAAACCACAATAATAATATCAGAATTAATCTTGAATGATTTTCAAGTTTAATTCTATTACTTTTTTCGTCGAGCGTCGGCGACGAAGATAGCTCTACGGACATGGCATCCAAGCTCAAAAAATGATTAAATATTTATTTTTTACCAATATCTTTTATTACAGTCTGCCTTTATTTACTACTAATACGTAGTGTGCTTATTATAGTCTTAAATAATGAAGTTTCTTGTACATTCGTGCAAAAAAATAAATATATAGAATTAAGTTTATTCATATACTACTTAAATATGTTTTACTGTAACAAATACCATATCTCAACAAACGTACTATGTAGTTAACAAACTAGTAATCATAAATGAAATATTATGATGTTATTATGAACATCAAACAATGATATCGATTTTCGTTAGAATCCAAAAATAATCGAGACATACTTGTTTGGTCCCATAACTAGTCGCAGCCATGTGACAGATGTCAAATCCGACCTATTAAATCTCACGGACTATAATTAAAAAAAATAGACGTTATATAAACATACATAGCTAATAAAAAAAAAATTTAAAATATTAGTGCCATGAAAAATAAAATTCTCTATAAAATGAATATACTTGACAAGCTGTCAAGCTGTTGTCCTGACAACATGGCCAGTGGCTCCATTTATGCACTGTCTTGTGACTTTCTTTAAGCTAGTATATTAATTAGTATTCTTTGCTTTTCTTGGTGATCATAGGATGATCGAGAAACCGGACATGAAAGGTTTGTCAAGAACTTTCAGAAGTGGTTCGAATTCTCAAGCTTTCTTTACTTTACTTGCTCCGATTTAAGGTGTATTTAAAAAAAAATAAGGGATGCATTTAATTGCACTTCAAAATTGGTGAAAATATCGACAAAATTGCTATGAATTGCTATTAAAAAATATATTGTTACATAATTAAATGTTACTCCTTCATTAAAAATTTTAAGACGCTATAAAATAATTATCGCTAATAAAAAAAAGCAATCGTTTAAAATAATATATTGTACTATGAAAAATAACATTTTCTATAAATTAAATAAATAAACTTGACAAGGTGTCATTCTGACAATGCCGACATATCCGGCGCAGTAAATAGAGTTGGTGCATTGAGCGATGTCTCTTCCTAACTCCTGGGAATAACTCGGAAATGTACCTACTAGTATATATAAGATTGCTATATATATACATATATCAACAGCTAAAGATGAAAAGAGATGGAGGGTTATAAAGATGTTTAGATATTAAATTTCTCGACTTCAACTATCTCTTTAGAGTGCGGACTCCTGTTTCAGTACTGCTATATGTACAAAGCGGATTCCGATCTGGCGCTTCGGCGGCCGCTGCCGCGGCACGCTCGCTTCGCTCGCGCGTTGTGGTAGTAAAAACTTAACTTACCCAAAAAAAATGTTATAAATATATCTTCGTGTTTGTATAGTTACAAAAAAATTTGCAAAATTTTACCCAATGTGAAACAATCTAAACCTTAGCCTGCATTTTTCCTAACGAATTCCTCCCAAACATTTATTATTACCATAACACCACATTAAAGTTTCAGTGATTGTAGTTGTAACCAAAATTTTATTGGGAAAACTGTTAATTTTAATGTTTACCATATTTTTGTTGCAGACACTATTAATTTTAAAGTACTTAGATGTGATTTATATCGAAGTAGCAAATTTATAGACAAAACCATTCATTTTAAATATTGCGAGTATTGTTGCGAGCCAGAAGTACTAATTCTATTGCTCCGTTATAATATTATGTATACCCTGTTCTTTTGAAAATGAGAAAAGGACCTCATGACAAGGGAACTAAACAGAAAAACAAATTTACGTTTTTCTTTAATATATCTCTATGTAATGAATGAATGTAATGAAAGTGAATGCTTATGGTTCTAAAATCTACAGAACGAACGTGAGTGGTAAAAGAAGCCAAGGAAGACTAAGGCTGATTTATGAAGATCAAATAACCAGTGTTAGTCGTAGGGGGCGCATTCGACATGAACTTCTTCGCGCCGACACAACGCGGTCGGCGTCGCCGTCGCCGCGATCGTCGCGCGGACGCCGCGCAGTCGCTAAGCGGACGCCGCAAAATAGAGTAAAAAACACTATATGTGTTTACATATCTAAGTTTATGTCAAGCGCAAGTACCTTCACACTGTGTGGAGTGGCCTGAGAGGAATGGAATGCGAGGGTGGGATAGTTTTACAAAGCGCGGTGACCACGCGGGGTCCGCGCGGTGACCGTGTGGTATCATTGGTCACAACAAAACTATTTTTCCTATTCAATTCAAAAGAAACTAAACGGTTCCAGCGGCAGATTTTGGAAAATTTCAAAAAACTAACTCTCTCTCTCTCTTCCTGGCATTTTTCCGTTTTAGTATTTCTGCGCCACGCCGCACGGTTATGGGTTGTCTCTTCATTTATATTCGTATATTTTATGTCATTTTTGACGGTTTGCATCCAGGTCATCGGTGATCGTCCACGGCCTCTTCTTTTCTCTTCTATGTTCATCACTCTCTTTGTCACATGGTCATTATCTCGTCTCATTACATGTCCGTACCAGCACAGGCGGTTCTCTCTAAGCTTTTCTTGTATCTAGGCAACCTTAAAAGTACAACGAATATATTCGTTTCTTATTTTATCTGTTCTGGAGACTCCGCCTGCCCAGCGAGCATCTTCATCTCTGTGAAGTGGACTTTTTGTTCGTCTGACTTTTTCATAGACCAGCACTCAGATCCATAGAGCAGAGCTGATCTTACTGCTCTTTTATACACGTTGCCCTTGGTTTTGATCGGCATACGAGAATCGCATAGGATACCAGACAGTGATCTCCATTATAGCCAGGCTGTCTGTACTCTATTTTGTATATTCTTTTCTACGCAGGTTTGAGGTGCTATGATGGATCCGAGATACTTAAATTCTTCGACTCTGTTGACGGGGTTATTTTCAATGGATGGACATTGTATGACACCTGCATTGGCACCAGAGAAATCGCAATACATATACTCAGTCTTCTGTCTACTGACTCTCAAACCTCTCCCCTCCAAGGACTCCTGCCACGTTGTCAGATCTGATTGGACTTCATTTAACGATTCAGCTACAAGAACCACATCGTCGGCATACAGGAGTGACCACGGTGCTGGTTTTTGTATGTCTGCCGTGATATAGTTCATCACCAGATTGAATAGGAGAGGACTCAGAGCTGAACCTTGATGTATCCCTACTCTGACCTCGAATGGCTCACTTGTTCCCGCAGGGCTAAGCACTCTTGTGGTTACATTATCGTAGAGATCTTTAAAGAGCACAATGTAATGCTCCTACACTAGTTGTGCTCTCAGTGCCTGCCAGATAAGCTCTTTCGGAACCCGATCGAACGCTTTTTCAAGGTCGATAAAGACCAAGTGAAGATCTTGTTTGCGAGACTTGTACTTTTCCATTAGTATTTTAACCGAGTGGATTGCATCTGTAGTGTCCACGCCGCTGGTGAATCCGCACTGGTTTGGTGTAATTTTTGTCACGTTTGTTAACCTTTTAACAAGAACACGTTCCCAGATCTTAAGGGTGTGAGAAGTTAACTTAATTCCTCTATAATTTCCACAATCCGCGACATCCCCTTTGTTTTTGTAGAAGGGTATCAGATTGCTAGACCTCCATATATTTGGTATTTTGTTAGTTATAAGTATTTCATTGAACAACTTTGTCAACCACGCTACGCCGGTATTGCCCACTTTTTTCCACAGCTCGGCTGGAATTTCGTCTGGTCCGGTAGCTTTGCCATTTTTCATTTTTTGGATAGTTGCTTTGACTTCCTGCGGTAGGATTTCATCGACTGATCCTTCAGTACATGGCACAGTTGTTAGTGGTTCCTGTGAAAACTCCTCGTTAAGAAGTGCATGGTAGTATTTCTGCCACCTCTCATTAATTTCTTTGTCTGTGGTCAGCAGTTTACCGGATGAGTCCCTAATGTATTTGTTACGTTTTATATCTTTTGTTTGATTATTACGGAGTTTCGCTAATTTAAATATTTCTGCATCAGTTTTTGCGTTTTCCAATTGTTTGTAGAGATGGTCTTTGGATAAAGCTTTTGTTACTGCTACGCATTTCTTAGCTTTCTTTTTTATTTCGTTGTATTCCAGACGATCACTGTCTTTTTTGTTTCTTGCCATTTCTTAAAAGCTTCCTTCTTCTGCTTTAACTGAGATTTGACATCTTCATTCCACCAAGATGGATCCTTATTACTCCTTAGTTTCCCCTTAGTGACACCCAGCGTCATTTTGGCAGTATTTACGCAGAATGTACGAGTTCTTCCATAGTGTTGCTGTCCTCCTGGTCCTGAAATGTCTCTTTTAGGTATGTATCATTATGTAAATTGTACCACTTTATACGGGATTAATATTTTTGGTACCTTTGTTTTTGGTTCCAATTTGAAAATGTTAAACAGGCCACAAGTAGTCTGTGTTGTGTTGTCAATGGTTCACCGGGTATAACTTTGCAGTCTCTAAAATTGCGCAAAATCGACCTATCGCAGAGAAAATAGTCGATCTGCGAGGTTGAACCCCCACTTTTGTAGTTATAAGGTGTTCTTCCTTTTTTTGAAAATAGGTATTAGCGATAGGTAAGTCAAATTGTGTTGCTATATTGATTATGTCGAGACTTTGGCTGTTGGAAGTGCCGTACTCAAAGTTTCCATGTATCACTGAGTTCTGCGGCGCCACCTGGCCCACATGGCCATTTAAATCCCCTGCTATTAATTTTGTTTCTTCCCCTGGTATGGTTTGTATATCGTCTTCTAAATTTTCCCAAAATACATCCTTTTCCTCTTTATTACACCCGATCTGGGGGGCATATACTGATATTATATTTAAAGTTGGTTGATTATCTTAGAGCTAGTTTTACGTACATGATTCTGTCGCTCATTCTGTCCACCTTAATTATTCTTTGTTTAAGTGTTTCGTCAAGAATGATGCCAATCCCGTTTTTAGTTGTTGATGTGCCGTTATATAATAGTTGATAGTTTTTACCAATGTCCCTGGACTTTGACCCCTTCCATTTGAGTTCTTGAATACAGCATATATTGATGTTTCGTCTATGTAAGATGTTTGCCAATTCTTGGCTGCGTCCGGTCAATGAACCGATGTTCCAAGTAGCTATGCGCATATTATTTGCGCTGCGTTTTATATCGTCGCTTACAGGGAACGCCTTATTAGTATTATTCACACTTTTCGCATTTAATCTCATTTGACCGTCGCTTTAGGGGTACGCTCTAGCCGTTATCGTTCTTTTCCTGTGTTGTGCTTTCATACTAGGAGAAAATGTTTTGTTTTGGCGATGATTTTTACAGTCGGTTGCCACCTGACGCTAAGACTGTCACCCTCTAGGGTATGGGCGCCGCCGTTGACTCTTGATGTGAGTTCTTCCGTCGCCATCCCTTCTGGAATGCTCCAGCCTAAGCATCCAGATCTACCTGCGACCTCTGCTCCAAATATGTCGGAGAAGCCCACAGCCGGGGTTTGTTGATGGAGTTTCCTTCTCCGGCCTATTTGGTCCGCGGGAGGTATTTTATTTCCCTCCTACTCGACGTGGCGTCGAGCTTTCCCTTATCCGCCACCTGGGGACGCGTTCTCTAGGTGTTAGGCTCACCCGAGAAATTTTAAAAACTTTAAAAAACTAACATTTTAATAAAATTTAAGAATAATAAAAGCGACTTTGATTTTTTGAGACCCATTTTCTCTAAATAGTGACCACACACTCTTCAAGTGTAGCACGCATGTTTTGAAAAACTCATTTACAGAGCTCCTGAGGAATCATGCTGATTTCGGCTCGAATATTTTTTGTAGCTGCGTGATTGTGCCCAGATTTGTCTCGTAAACAACGGATTTTAGATATCCTCATATGAAAAAAGCATAGTCTCAAATCTGGTGACTTGGGTGGCTACGGTATGGTGCCGCAGCGAGATACGTTTTGTCTGAAAATAACTGCTGCACTGTGTTCATAGACACATTAGCTGTATGAGCTGTTGTCCCGTCCTGCTGGAACCACGTATTTCGGTTAAAGTGGTGACTATTCTGTAATTCCAGTGTGAAAAAATCTTTTATCGTGTCACTGTAGCGCGGGGAGCCCCAACTTCCATCACCCGTGGGAACCCGCACCCCGCGCGTGTCCACCGCGTCCCGAAACGGCTAGTCGACTGCGAGCCAGTATAATATTGTAGTTTTTGACTGCGAACTAACGCTTTGAACGCACGTGCGTGTTTAATTTGGTCGGTGCGCTCGCGCGGAGGGCGTTTCCTTTATAACATCTATAGTATATTATATGTAAGCCTATTTTGTGGTAGTTTGAATACACCCGTAATATCACTGACTATTGGCCTTTTATTCTCCTACATCACTATATCTTTCCGAATTTATGATCATAGTTTGGACAAGCGGGGCCGTACCGCGTAACTCGATTAAGTTCAGATTAATTTTCTAAAAAAAAGGGCCCGATAATCGCAGATGCAGACACCATTGCACACCACACTGTAATCTTAGGCTTGTGCATTGCAAAGGCTTTTGTCTTGGGTAGCTAATATCCCAGTAATAATAATTATTACTTTTCTTGTTCGCATATTCTCAAATATGTAAGTAAAAGTACCTCATCGACGAATATGTTATCCATTGTTAAATCTACGGTGTGCTTTAAACACCAAAAACTCACTCGCGATGTAAGCCTTGACAGCAAACGCGGTGACTTCTGTTCTACTGTTCCAGGCTACTAAAAAATCAGAAACAAAAACTTCATTTCTAAACGAGGCAAGTGCGAGGAGCGGACAGGACGTCGTTGAAAGCTGCGGATTAATACATTCAAAGTTCGAAATCTGACATTGGTCAACCTGTATATAAAAGATGATGAAGCGCTTTGTTTACCTTTACAGGCTCGTTATAGAATTTTTTTAGACTAGTACCTGCAATGCAATAAAGATAAGAATTTACTTACAATTTAAAACGTTAGGTCATCGCTATACTTATACGAAGAAAGTCATGTAATATAGAAAAATCACAAATATGGATCGTTACGATCGTTACAACTTCTAAGTGTAATTAATTATCTATTTATATCATTGTCATAAATGCAACATAAACATAATATTAATCTATCAATTGAAGAATAACAATGTCTATTTACTTACGTTTATATATATATGTTATGGAAGTTTATATATATATATATTATGTCTACTTACCCACATGCAACAACGCGAGATTTTTATTTTAAATTGGTTTCTTTTTTTTTCAAATTTAACGGATCTGGGATCAGATCCAGTAATTTAATGCCGGATCCGGTAGTCATCTAATAATGATGCCGGATCCGCCAGGTTACCAGATCCGATTTTCCGTATTACAATCCCTAGTTAGCCGACGGAAATGTCAAAAGCACTCGCATACCTAGGCGAAAATGTGTGAGGAGGATGATGAGATATGTGGAAGCAAAAGAAGTATGTAAGGACCGTGAAGCTTGGCGCTCCGTCCTCTTTGACTAGCCCGTTAGGGATACAGCGTGAAGATATGTATGATATGTATGTATTTCCTGTGTATTCTTATGCTTCACTATTTATCACAAAGTACACGGTCGAATGCCGCGGAATGTTGGCATTCAGAGCAACGCCAACAATCCACTGCAGCTGTACCAGCAGATACAAATGGAGTTTTTTTCACATTCATTCAAGCATCGTAATAATATATTGTCTGATGGTGACTGGACACTGACCTCTACATCGGTACCCTTAACAACAACACGACTATGTAATGGAGTGTACATAAAACCGCACCAATAAAATTGACTATAGTGACATTTTCGTCTAAATCCACATGGATGAAATCGCACGCAAAAACTAGTTAACATAACATAACTTCACACCATATCCCAACGAGGTAGTCAGAGGACGGAGCGCCAAGCGTCGCGATCTTTACATACCTCTTTCGCTTCCTCAAATCTCATCATTCTCCTCACATATTTTCGCCTAGGTATGCGAGTGCTTTTTACATTTCCGTCAGCTAACACTCTAGCTATTTGATCTTCATAAGTCAGCCTTGGTCTTCCTTGGCCTCTTTTACCACTCGCTTTCGCTCTATAGATTATTGTGGATGGCCATTTTGGCTGAGTTAGATATATTCACACTGCCTACTAATGCGGACAGAGCACCGTTCACTTTATTGCCTGCTGCTACCCGTCTCTCTCCACATCCAACTCACATCTTCCATCCCTCGAAAACGCACTCCCCAGATATACGATTTCGTTCACCTGTTCTAGACACTTTCCATTTACCCATATTCACACTTTGTCTGTACATCCTCTTTTTCAAACACCAGAACCTTAGTTTTATTCACATTCAGTCCGTTCACTTCACAGTCTTCTTTCTGCAGCTTATATCTGTCTTTCATTAAATTCTTCATACCACAGTCATTTTTAGTAGCAAGATAGTCCCGCCATGCTTTCTTCTTCTTATACACAGACACTTTCACCTCATCATCCCACCACACATCACGCTTTTTACCATTACCAATATTATTCGTTCCACACACTTCTTTCGTAGCCTCGATCATGCTAACCCTAAGGTTCTGCCAACATTCTTCAACATCCTCACTCATCACTTTCAATCTATCATCAAGCTTACCGTATAATACTCTTTCATATTCATTCCTGGTGATCGCATCTTGGAGTTTCCATCTTTCAATGCGACAAACCGCTGCAGGTTTGGACACTACGCGATGTCGCCATGGTGCAAACAGACCCCTTATTTTAGTTACCACTAGAAAGTGGTCTGTTCCCAGATCGGCTCCTCTGTGTGCACTCGTGTCCAAAACCTGCTTTTTGAGCCGGCTATCCACCAGGAATAAATCAATCATATTTCTTTCATCCTTTCTTTATCGCGTGCACTGATGAATCCTTTTGTGCTTAAATAAGGTATTAGCAACAAATTGATCCTTTTCCATACACAGTCCTACCAGCATCATTCACAACACAACCTAACACAATCCTACCAGCATCATTCTCTCTTATCTCCATACTTGCCTAGGACAGACTCAATTCCAGTTAGAGCTGTCCCGACCCATCCATTCATGTCTCCCCACACTATAAATTCTCTCATTCTCTTCAACCGTCGCTAGAACTTCCCTAACATTCTCCCAAAATTGCTCAAGCTCGCCCAAGCCGACAGAGGACACTGGGGCATACACCGCTAAAACAAATAACCTCGTCAATCCTGTCTTGAGACGCACCCAGAGCAGTCTGGGGTTTACACACTTATACTTATTTACACAGTTAACCAAATGAGAGGACAGTAAGACGCCTACACCCTGGCATCCCCTTTCTGCTTGTGGTACGCCTGACCACAAAGCTATGCCCCCTCCAGGCAAGTCGTCAAGTTCACTGCCCTTTCGCTTGGTTTCACTCAAACATAACACATCCAATCTTCTTTCTTCCATAATGTCAATCACTTCATTCATCTTCTCTTCAATCCCACCTCTCCTCTCACATTCCACGCAGCTATTCCGCACTCCTTTCTCCACTTTACGCCGCTAGGTGCACAGCGTGTTGGGTGGCGGTCCCCAACGCCGAACTGCACTCTGCTCACACCAGCGGGGACAAACCGGTGTACGTCGCTTTCGGGGGACGCCCTATCATTCGTATTAACACTGTCCTGCATGGTGTCCACAGGAGAGGAATTGCAGCCCTGAAAAGAGCTGGCAGGGGTCGCGACGAGCACAATCCTCAGTTGACGCCCTAAACTAGTTCACTATATTAATGTAATATGTAAATTATAATAAAATTCTATTATTTCTGCAATATATTAAAATAAAAAAAATATTTAATGCTTCAATATACAATGAAATGGAATATTACTAATGTTACATATTATATTAGTGTTAATTATACAAAAATCCACACAACAAAAAAACCCTCCATACATATACATTATTTCAAGCAAAACAAATTTATTGTGGAAGTAACTTGTCTACGAAATGCATTGGAATTCCAAGGTGTAATAAAGAATTTCTATCTAATTGGTCCAAATTAGGGTAAAAATGTGACATAGCCTCCCAACAAATTTCACTTAGTTTTGGTATACATAACCATACTTTGTACAAAATGTTATTTCTACTAATAGCATTGTCTTTTGGTTCTATGCCTCCAAATATATACATGCAACCACTTGAAGTAACTGTAGAGGAGTGAAAATATAGAGGATTTGGTAACACAGTCTTTTGCATTAAATTCCATTGGAACTGGGGAATATTTAGTCGCCAAACATCATCAAATACTGATTGCCCATCGAAGCCTCCGGCAACAAACACTTGAATACCATCTGTAGTATCTATTTGAACTGCACTGTGACATTTTCTTGGTAAAGGTGTTATGGTATTCTTCGTAGTATCATCAGCTTTTGGAATTACTGTACTCCACGTTTTTGTTTCAAGGTCAAACATAGGTATCTCCATTAATTCAAATGCCCACTCTCCTGTTCCTCCTCCAATGATATATAGTTTGTTGCCAACACGTATAACTTCATGCCTATATCTGCCTATTGGTTCCCCTTCTTGTCCTGTTCCTACATATACTGCTTCCCAAACCATTGTACGCAAGTCTAATCTAAAACAATCAAAAAAGATATTAAAAACTAATCACACAGAGACACATTCCCATATTATTAGTCTCTTTTGGCACCACCATAGTTTCCACCAAACCAGAAATCAATTTTCCTTGATGAAAATTGTCCAAAACCTATAATTGAATAATATTTCTACTAATAATATTCCTCCTACTCTTACTCAAAAAATGAAACTCTCCATTTCTTTATTTCTGTTATTATTAAGTGAAACTACAAAACCATTGAATTTTGTATTGCACACACAGAATGGTTGTACTAATTTTGTAGTAACATGCAAGAAAAGCCACAGGTTACAGTTGCACAGGAAAAAAAAAATACTAAGACTTACAAACCTAAAAACATCACAATTATATGCATATCCATTGGTACCACCAATAGTGTACAAGTAACCATCATGGCACAGTATTGCCTGGCCATATTGCCCAGGTGGTCTTGTTCCAGAGGCATCAAGAATATGTAATTTAACGTCTCCAGGGCCTGTGCGCCATGTGATAACATCATTGCTACACCGGTTCCCAAACGGAGCACCTGTACCTCCATATATCTGAAAGAGAAAAAAATATCATTAAAATTTGTTACAAAGGAAAACTTATTAAGCTAAAAAAATTACTTATTATTGTAACATACAACTTCATAATATACAAACCACTAAAAACCTCCCACTCATGCACATGGCATTAGATGCTAATTCTTCTGGCATGTTCTCCACAACATTAAGTTGTTTCCACTTTCTACTAGCTATTGAAAAGCTCCATAGCTCTTTAAAAAGTGGGCGCTCTGGGCTCCAAGTAGGATTGTCTCTTTGAATACTAGTCAAAGGCAAAGAAGGGTTGTAACCGCCAAAACAATAAATATTCACTTCATCACAAGAAATTCTGTGGCCACTGCGAGGTCTAGGGCTTTCAAAGCCGCGTAATTTCACTTCACTAACCTTGTAAGGTTCAAAAATAAAATCTTTCCTTAACGAATTCATGACGGACGCTATTTCTATGCTACATCAACAAAACAACATCAATAATTTATTGTACACGATTAAATCAAAATTATTACACAAACAGAAACACAAAATTTTGATAATTTACATATGTTTCTCTAATTCTACCACACAGCATGTTGATTGACATTTTTTTTTTCTTTCATTATGGCATGGCGCACAGTTTTACAGCAATGTCTTAATGTCTCGTATTAATAAGTAGAATCAGAATCACAAGTAAATTAGTTTTTTCATAACGTAAAACTCCTCCAGTAAAATGATAGTAGGCTTTACTGAAGTTATTGACTTCTTGAAAGAGAGCGAGAACTTCAGCTACACATGTTTATTTAGACCTACTCCATTATTTTCACTTATACAAAACTTTAAAATACAATATACTATCACTTTTGTACTTTAAAACTCCCAAAAATGTAAAAAATAGAAAATCTAAATAAAATGACAACTTCACTTCTCCCATTCCCGCCAAAACAGGGATGGGCAAAAAATATCGATATATCAAAATATCGATATTTTTTCAGAAAATAAATATTTATTTCTATGTATCAAATTCGATATTTTTTTTTATCTTTATTATATTTGAAGACTCCACGGGAAAAACAATGAATGTCACTTTTTTTTGTGAAACAGACCTTTTAATGCCATCTGTTAGCTTTTTGGTGTATTATTTTTATACAATAATCAAAATTGGGTAAAACCATCGCAGTCAGCTGTAATAGTTCAATTTGTATATGTTCATTCATCGCAAGAAACAGGAATGTCCGTGCGCCGAACGTCAAAAACCGTTGTTGTCAATTCGACAGTTGGCATACGTGCTGCTGGCTTTTCTCCTAACCTAGCCACTAAGTCAGTATATATAATTTTCTCTGTGCACTAAGTAATCACTACGTAACCTAGCAATCTGAGAGTACAATGTTTTTCAGTTGTATTGTAGGTATTTATTTTAATATTTTTAAGTAAAAAAGTAAAACTATGTCGAGCAGGGATGAAAATACGCACGTTAAGTCGCCTGAGCGAAAAAAATTACGCATAGGACTAATAAAAAATGTAATAAACAAATCCGTGTACAAAGTCATGAACCCGGAGAAGATTGTTTTTGCAAACGATTAGTGCTTTAAAAATGTGTGCGAAACAGAAAAAAAGCTGTTACTTCGTCATTTTAATCAATTACAAACGATAAATGAACAAAATAGCTTTCTAGAATCCGTGATAACGGTGAATCTTGTAAAGCAACGACGCTCGAGAAAAGAAGACATCGAAGAAAGCTAACAACACGACTGTCACTATTCTTACATTGTAAAAATTGTCAGAAACGATGTTTGTCACGAGGTTCAAGTTTGTTTTAAAGCTTTCTGTTCACCATTTTGTATGACTAAAAGTAAAGTTCAGTATATACAAACTCATCTAAAGTTGACTGGTGTGGCTCCTCAAAACAAGCGAGGCAAACATCAAAATCGGCCCAAAAAAATAAGTGATACCACATTAAGTGTAATAAAAGAACACCTAAAATCTTTCAAGGGAAGTTCTAGACACTACAGTAATAAAAAGTCGTCCAAGATTATTTCCCTGAATCCCTGAATACTAAAGCTAAAAGCTAAAAAATATGTGTGTATAAACAGATGATTGTTTGAATACATGTTAATTATTTTTATTTTAGTTTAAAAATTGACTGAATAATGAATGTCATTGTAAGACACTAATTTCAGACTTTTTGTAATAATTACAAAAATATAAAATTAAAGCATATTTTTAAGTAAAGTCAAATAATATATTTATATAGTAATAACTTGTTTCAATATTTATATAAAAAGAGCATAAAAGAAATACACTTTCAAACTATAAAAAGTTGTTTTTCTCTTACTAATAATTTTTTGACATTCATTGTTTTTATTTTTGTCATAATCGCCAGTGTTAGCGGATGGAAATGTCAAAAGCTCTCGCATACTTAGGGGAAAATGTGTGAGGAGAATGATGAGATTTAAGGAAGCGTAAGAACTATGTGAGAACCGCGACGCTTGGCGCTCCGTCCTCTCTGACTACTCCGTTAGGGATACAGCGTGAGGATATGTATGTATGTATAAAACTAATATAACTGCAAAATGTGTCCATTTTTTTTCATGTTCGAATATTTTGACAATTTTTTAGGTAATCGCGCCTTGGGGCAAAAATATCGATATATCGAAATATCGATATTTTTTGCTCTACATGTATCGATATTGTCTAAAAATATCGATACGATATATATCGATATATTTTTTCCATTTGCCCATCCCTACGCCAAAAAGTCTTGATTGACATTAACTGACATTAACACATTAACTATTTTTTAGTCTTCTTCTTAATCTTCATTTATTGGCGCCGTCGCGATTGCGAAGTTTCGAAGTTTGCCAATGTCGCGTTCACAAAGTACTTTGATATGTATTCTCTATGGTACTTTGTCGCGCTAAATAGTGAGAACCGCAAAACAACGATAATAGGTCTAAGTCGAAGGAACGTCGTTCGACTTACATCGACTGGTCTCTAACATTCGATATAATTAATTTCTATTGCTACACGGTAGATATCGGTCTTTGAGTGAAAAAAAATTTGGTATTATTGGACATATTATTATTTTTTTTAAATTGTAATACATTTAAGTATATAAAGAAAAATCAAATACAATTGCAATTGATGATTTGGCCTATATTATTGGAACTTTTGAAGAGGCGACAGCTGCCGCTTCTTCAGTTTCAAGACATGCTAGCTCTATTCGAAGAAATGCGTCAGATCCTTTTGAGTTGACTGAAGTTGAGTTCAAGAAAATGTTTCGCCTAAATAAAGAGTTAACAATAGACAATTATCGTGGTCTCTTTTCTCGTTTTTGCTTTGACGTGAAAAGTTACGTTTCATTACAACATTAACGAATCATTTTAAAATAAATAATAACTTTTAATTGTACAACTACTTTGTTTCCAAACTATTCGTTATTCATAGAAATACGAAAATTAAAGATAGTACTTAGTTTTATGAATTTAAAAATAGATATTAATAATCACTGAAACCGTAATTTAAGATCTCGAATTTATGTTGTCACAGTCGAGAAAAACGGAACGTAAAAACTCCTTGAGTTGGTAGTATTGTGATAGATATGCGTAGTAGAGTTGAGCAGCACACTTTAAAAATGAGTATCGTGCGAGGGCCTCTTTTTGCAAACGTGCTAGCACACTGTGCTAGCACATTTGTGGAGGCTGGAGAGGTGGGGAGGTGCCTGTTGAGTGTTAAGTGCACGATGCACGTCGTACGCACTGTATAAGTGTGCTGTGCATGAGGCGACGAGCCGAAAGAGGAAGATTTATACACTCCCTCGCTCGCACTCAATAAATACGAAAGAAATTTTCGAAAATTATCCATCAATAATTAGCAGCAAATGTACGCGTTTTTCTTTAAAATGCCACCAAGTCAGTGCTAACGAAACGAAACGACAAAAATGTGAATTTTATTAAACATTCAGTTACATATATTTATGTAGACTGCAATTTTTTATACTTGCATAGAAATTTAACGACAATATACTATTACTTACTCCCGAAATGCAAAAGATGTAAAATCTAAATGAAATTAAACTGCGCTTCTTCCCACCAAAAATAACCCTAAATACTACTTAATGCACCAAATAATCAATCTCTATGTGGATCACTCAATCAACTCGCGCTTCACGACACGACCAGTGTTGCCGACTTAGTGGATTTTCCACTAAATCTGGTGGTTTGAACCCCCTTTTAGTGGGGGAAATATTGCGTTTAGTGGCTGGTGATTTTTCTGGTGGTTTAGTGGAATAGAATTTTTCCTATTTTTTTTTTATTTAGTACATAATCACGCCAGTATAAAGTTTGGACGTTGCAGTTCATAATATTTCTAATTTATTTTAGGGGTATTTACTTTACTATGTGAGCAACACTAAATCTCTGTTGTCAAGTAACACGGGGATTTCCCTTAAAATATGTTGTTTATAGCAGTTTTCTGTCAGGTGAAGCGGGGATTTCCAGCAAAATATTTTTTATATTCTAAACTTTCTTCTTTCTCAAATTGGTCTTATTCACTGTCTGAAGTTTGTTCGCGAGGGATAGGTCACTTAATGAAAAATATGCCGAAACCTCAGTATTCTCAAAAGTTTCGGGATTCTTGGCTGCAAGACCCTGCTTTAAAAGATTAGCTTCAGATGATTGAAAGTACTACTGGCCAAGTAGCGAAGTGCAAATTTTGTGGTACCACTTTAAGGAGCCATTATGGAGACTTAAAATCACATGGAATGTCGAAGAAACATCAACAAAATGCAAAGGTAAGCTAACACGACTATTTTATTACGGTAAAGCATGGTCAATAATGTGTCCATGTGGTACCGCATTTAGCATTACCTCATATTATCTTCCTGAGGGTGTCGTAATACGTGTCTGAGGGATGTGAAAATGGCAGCAGTGCTTCCCGTGAATGCAACATTTTGCATTGTAGTGTTCATAAATCCGCCTCGCCTACCAAGTTTGATGAGTGTTAGCATAGTAGACAGAGTGCATTTATTTTTTACACGACTGCCCAAAAAAAGGAGTGTAATTTGTTTAGAGTTTAAAAAAAATTAGGGTATCGTTGGAATCCTTACATTCTTATCCCGAGTGACATAGGCTATATTTTTTTTTGGAGATAGCTGTCGTGTTTTTTTTTTAAATTTATTTTTTAAACTTATTACATTATTGTAAATTGTTGCAGATTATCACTGAGCAACCCAAATTACCATTTAAACCAGAACCCATTGGAAGTCAAAAAAGGGAAGAGGCCAGGCTTGCTTTGTTTACAGCCATGCATACGAGTATACGAGTAGTTGACCATTTAGGTGAGGTAATCAATCATAGCCATCAAAGGGAAATAGATAAAGTACAACTACACCGAACGAAGTGCACCGCGATCATAAAAAATGTATTAGCATCACATTTCATTGAGGTTTTAAAACAAGATATTAAGGATCAATCATACAGTTTATTGATTGATGAATCAACAGATATTGCTGTTCAGAAATATTTGGGTTTGGTTATAATTTATTATAGTAAAGCACACCAAAAAATAGTATCTACATATTTAGACCTTGCAGAGCTGCATGAATGCAACGCTGAGGGTATTGTCTCCGCTATAAAAAAGACACTTAAACGATTCGATTTGAAACTAGAGAACTTTATGGGCATTGGTACAGACAACGCTTCCGTAATGGTTGGAGTAAATAATGGAGTTTTTGCGCAGTTGAAAGCAGAGGTACCACATTTGATTCTAGTGCGTTGTTTATGTCATTCCTTGCAACTGGCTGTTTCTGCTGCTGCAAAGCAATTTTTGCCGAGGAATTTAGAATTTTTAATTAGGGAGACCTATGATTGGTTTGCTCGCTCTTCTTCTAGACAAAGTGTTTATAAGGAGCTATACAAAGCAATGAATGATGGCCATAAACCACTTAAAATCGTTCAAGCATGTCAGACACGATGGTTGTCAATAGAATCAGCAGTCTCGAGAATATATACGCAATGGCTAGAGCTAAAAACTCATTTTTCTATAGCCAAGATCCACGAAAGGTGTCACACAGCAGAATTATTGCACTCTATGTATGCGAACGAGATGAATTACGCATATATTTCATTTTTATATCCAATATTAATTGAGATAAACAGAGTCAACAAAATGTTTGAGTCAAAAGATACAGACCATACCAAATTGTGCGATGAGTTGATCAACCTGATAGATATGCTTGTCAGCAAAGTCACGTTACCTATAAATAAAGTTAATATTTTCACTCAAAATATTCGTGATTTTTTGGATCAAAGATGTTATTTGGGATTCCGATTTGAAAAACAAATACAAGAGATGAGAGAAAAAGGATTACCAGCAGCAGAGGAAGTATCAATACGGAATCGGTGTATACAGTTTATAGTTAGTCTGATTGAAGAAATTAAAAACAGGCTGCCGGAAAATGTGACTTTGATGAAAAAGATTTCTCGAGTAAGTGTTCAACAAGCACTAAATCACAACAAAGAAGATCTAATCGACATAATGTCTCAATTAAATAAAAAAACAGACTTCATTGCAAAAGTTGATGATCAGTGGCGACAAATGCATTTAATGAAATGGAGTGAAACCAGAGACACAAAAAAGTTTTGGATCGAAGTGTTGCATTTTAAAGACGCTCAAGGAGAAGCTAGATTTCAAGATTTAGCGAATTTTGCAATTTCTCTTTTAATATTACCACACTCCAATGCCGACGTCGAAAGATTGTTTAGCAGCATGAACATTATAAAAAATAAACAGAGGAATCGTATGAAGTTGAATCTTTTATGTGCCATATTAAGAGTACGCTGCGGTATGAGGGTGATAGGTAAATGCTGCAATGACTATGAAATTCCAATACACGTTATAAAAAAAATTGGCACCAATGAATCATATCGTTCCTTGGAAATTGATGATGATGGTGGCGGTGAAATAGACACATCTGATGACGATTTGTAATAATTTTAATATGTTTCATTTTCGTAATAAACGTTTTTCATATATCCCTGCTTATTTTTCTTTCATATTAACAATAAAAAAGATTTAGTGACAAATTTAGTGGCTTTTTAACTTTGGTTGTTTTTGGTTAGTGGTTTTCTGGTGGTTTTAGAAGTCGAATCTGGTGGACAGCTCGTTCACCTGTTGGCAACACTGGACACGACATTTCGCCTCGCGTAATCTGTGCTGTGTGTGTCCTGTGGTGTGGCCTCGCGTGACGCGTGCCGCCTCGCCTCGCGCTGCCTCGCGGCCGGCTCGATTTCAAATGTGCTATTGTGCTACTGTGCTACCACACTTTTATGAAACGAGGCACTCCCTCTTTTTCAAAACTGTGCTGGCACAATTGTGCTTCCTTGCGTGCTGCTTACCCAACGCTAATGCGTAGTCTCCTGAGATATATATATATCTATTGTGTGCGAGAATTGAATTTTAGTTATCAATAGATATTTTTCCTTCGAAATGATATTTTTACATGCGATAATTTTGGATAGAAATATATTTATTCGTGATATTTTGTCTATCGTGTCAGAATTAGCCTCCAAGTCTACTATGAGTGTTTTATTAGTATAAATACGCCTATAAATTGAGCCCTTTTCCGTTGTTTTAAGCGCTTACTATCCGGTTATAGTCCTGATAAATTGGTGGTTCCAGGATAATTACTACACCACTTTTTGTTGCTTGGGTTGGTATTGGCCATATTTGTCAAATAGGTAAATAAGGCCAATTCTTTGTCAAATGTATTCTCCACACGTGGTAATTGTTTGCCAAATATGCCAAATACGCAAATACAAATAGCCATGTGAAGTGCCACCTTTAATAAAATATTAGGGAGATCTGAATCAGTGAGTAGCGTATGTATGTACGCATGTGTGTATGTACATGAGTGCGTGAGAGTGAGAAGCTGTCCGCGCATGTGTGTATATGAGAGCGAGTGTAAGTATGAGTGTAAATATATTGGAGAGCGTGTATGGTAGGAAACTACAAGTCATACAGCAAATTGTAAAAGAGATTCTACATTCCCGATTAAAAAAGATTTTATATAATCGTATAGAATTATATATAAATTGGATAGAAAAAATGGCGCGATCCAATTGTATACAATGGTATATAACTATATACACTCATATAGAATGGTATATAATTATATACCATTGTATACAATCATATCCAATTATATACAATTTTTACATAATTAGATCGGTTTATTAATCTATACAATTGAATACAATTATATACAATCGAACATAATTTATGTATAAATTGATTCAATTGTATATAATTCTCATCATTTTTAGTTTCAGCAAAATCTAAATTCTTTGCAATTTAACTACGAGGAAACGACAAAAACAGTGTTTGTTTTTAATTGACATGATTTATTTTTTTTATTACAAATTAAAAATTTTTGTATTTATTTATAATATTAATAAAAATTTATAGTAGAGTTAACAAGATATTTAATTTTACTTCAATGTATTCTTATAGTTATTGAGTATTACATGCTCGTTTTTGATTTATATAATGACTACGATGCCATATTTAGTTACATTTTCACTCAATGAATCAACTATTCTTTGTTTTGCTTCACATATTTAGATAATTGTCCTAGCGTAATGTAGAAGTTCAGTAAACGATGAAAATTCTTCTCTTCGTAATCTTTTCCTAATTCTGGCATTCAGAAGGCCGTAGGTAATATCTAATTTTGCTTTTTCTGTTATATCTTGTTTAGGTAGTCTCGACATAAGTGCACGTATTCTCGACACAAATATATCGGTATTTTCTTGAGCTTGCGAGTTGGCAAATATGTCTAGATAAATACGGTAGGGTGGGCGCCGATCTCCAAAGGCGCTTATTAGATTTTCTTTCGCTTCACTCCAACTGTGTATTTGATCTTTTAGGCTTTGCCACCAAACAGCAGCGTTACCAACCAACAACATAGAAAGTCCTTTTACTACGTTAGAGTCCGATACGTAAGAACAACACTTTCTTGTGAGAATGTCATCTCGCCTCCGTATCCGTATGGGATGGAGGCGGCTCGAGCACCGGTCACGTCTGTAGAGCGTTGGCGCAGTGGCGTCGCTTCTTCGCCTGGATTGCGTCGGCTATGTGTAGACGGTCTGGGAACTGCCGGGGTGGCGCGTGGTAAACCCAAACGTCCTGCTTCATCTGACTCGGGCGTAGGGGCGGAGGCGGTATCACGTGATACGGTGTTTCGATTCGGGGCGAGTGTCTGGTTAATGCTGTTGTCGGCATCTTCCTCGTTCCCCTCGTCATGACTTCTTAGCTTCAATTGGTAGGGCTTCATTTTAATCAGGAATGTTGAACGTTGAGGCGCCATTTATGGGATGGGTGTGTCCCCATAGTGCACTGGTTCCCAAACTTATTTTGTCTACTGAGTCGAGAGCTCATGCAGTCGTTGTCTGAGATGCCTCCTAGCTAAATGAAATTACAAATCACCCCCCAGGCCTCTACACAACGCCCCCATTTTTTTCTGGGTCTCTTACCGCCCCCCTTTAGGCCTGCAGCGCCCACAAGGGGGCGTTATCGCCCACTTTGGGAATGGCTGCCATAGTGTTATAACCCGTATTAATAAACACACTCACAGAAATCGTCTTTAATGGACAATCACAATCACGTCTGTATAAGTAATAGGTAACATTGTTATTAACATGAAAGTACAGGGGTTCGTGAGTCGTACAAAACAATAGCGCGCAACGCGTAAGGGTGGAAGTTATTAGGGCGTGTGCGCGGGATTAAACTAAACGCGGCCGACGGGGCGAAGAGGCAAAACCGTTGCAACCTCGCATCGCGCATGCGCCCTATTCCCTAAACCGAGCGGGCGGAGGTCCGCGAGAGGCCCTGGGTGGTAACGTCGACTCCCGGTTTGCTATAATTTTATATTATTTTATTCTTTACCGACTCTCATAGATTATTTGGAAGAAAAATACTTTCAACACATTATGATTTTAGAAATTGCTCTGTTTGATCTACTGCAAGATAAAATATTAATACAGCCGGATCTCGAACGTGCTGAACAATTGTTGGATTCAACTACGAATCAACTACGAATTGAAACATTATAAGAAATCATTGAGGCTTTTAATTGAAAACATAGATTAATGAAAAGCTCAACGTACGTACAGAAATTAAAATTTTCTTCTAATCACGGAAACTTTGAAATACCTCAATAATAAACTATAAATGAATATATGAAAATAGAAATATTTTAATCAAAACAGAATTATACAAAACTCTAAATGAGATTTGTACACAACGATAATTATATATAATTACCATTGTATATTTTTTACATACTCTTATTTAAAGGTGTAATGTAAATGTTTATAATTGTTTTAAAGCTTCATCTGCTATTTAATACGATTGTAAAAAATAAAATATACAAACGTACATAATTATTTATATATAATACACACTTTAATAGAAATCCATATTTTTTTCTGCATTATTTTATATATACGTACAACATGAAATTGTATACAATTGTTTATAATTGTGTACAAATATATACATTTGTATATAATTCCATAATGTGTTCGTATAGATTACATATAATTATATACAGTTATATATAATTGTATACGAATATATACATTTGTATACAATTCCATAATGTGTTCATATAGATTATATATAATTATATATAATTGTATACAAATATATACATTTGTGTACAATTTCATAAGATATTCGTATAGATTATGCATAATTATATAAGATTGTATACAGTTGTATATAATAGTATACGACTATATACATATGTATACATTTGTATAGAATTTTATTATTTTTTTCTGCATTCTTATATAGAATTATAAAGAATTGTATATGATTCTATATCAGGGGTTCCCAAACTTATTTTGCCTACTGCCCACTTTAAGAATAAATTATTTTTTAGCGCCCCCATTTTTTCACCTACTGAAAATCCACTATAACTAAAAAATTAAATTAATTAATTATTGTGAGCTATATTAGCGGAGATTAAACATTAATTCCAAACGAGACTTTTACTATAACCCACAAGAGTTAACTTGAAGCCTGAGCGCAGTAGGTAATATACAACGGCGCTCAGGTCTCAAGTTAACTCTTACGGGCTACACCTGCCAATGAGAATGATTATTGGAACGCAACTTTATAGTATTCAAATAGAGTATCTTTTATTCAAAATAAAACAAATATAATCGATCCTTATATAAAGACTAATGTGAAGGATGAATCTGATGCTGTTTAATAAGTTGATATCAGGTTCCAATTTACTCAAGAACAGTCGCAAGTCGCCACGTTTGGTAACATGCAAACGATTTCTCTTTTTAGTAAGCATTGTTGCCACAGCACTAAATCCACGTTCACACAAATATGACGATGGGAATGCTATCAAGAATCGCTGAACGATTGACCACAATCCAGGGTACAATTGCGGGATCGGTTTTTGTAGCCAAAATTCTTGGTAACCATTTTTGAACTTGATTTTTATTTCCTCGTTTGTTGTCAATTCTATAAGTTCTTCTTCCAGCTGAGGTGACATTGCTGTGTTGACATTTGAAAACGGATCCAACACCCAGTCTGGTATTTCCAAGTTCAAAATGTCCTGGTATCGTTCGGTGAAGTCAATGTGGAGGTTTTCCAAATGTTGGCAGTAGGCAAACAATTCGTCGTTACTGCATGATACTGATAAATTCGGAAAATTGTGAAACTCACGTCTGCCCATATTCTTTTTGTGTAGAAGCAGTTTGGCTGCGAAAGCAGCAACGACGTTTTTTGTTTTAATTAAATTTAGTTCATCGCCTTGCAGTTGGAGATTCATGTCGTCGAACAATTTATACAGGTCTGTCATGTAAGCTATATCATTCTTTGATGTAATGAGCTTGTTGTGCAATTCTGTATCTTTAGTTTCCAAGAACTCTATAACAGAGTCAAACAGGTTGTAAAATCGAATCAGACAATTGCCTCTTGATAGCCAACGAACTTCAGTATGAAACAACAAACGGTTGAAATCCTCGTCATTAGTAACACAAAGCTGATGAAATAATCTATCATTCAAAGAGCTGTTGCGGATTTTATTGACTGCTTTGATGACATATTGCAGTGATTGAAATAGTCGTTCACTTAAGTTTCTAGCAACCAAATGTTGTCTATGAATAACGCAATGTACAGCAAGGACATCTGAAATTTTATTTTTTAAGTACGCTATGAAGCCTTTATGTTAAGCACCCTGTCATAGCCGGAGCGCCATCCGTAGCAACTGATATAATATTTTTCAAGGGAATCTCTTTCTCATCACAAAACTTTTCCAATGTATTGAATATGGTTTCGCCTTTTGTATCGGTCTCTAAATTTCTAGCAAAGAATAGTTCTTCACATATTTTCTCATCTTTAATAAACCTCACGTAAGACAGCAACAATGCTTCATTAGTTGATAAAGTGGACTCATCGAGCTGAATTGAGAATTGACTTGTCCTCAGGTGATCACACAATGATCCTTCAATGTTTTCAGCCATTTCATCAATTCGTCTTTGCACAGAATTATTACTCAAAGGAATTTTTCGGATAATATCTGCGGCTGGTTTATGAAGCACAGTAGTTATTACTTCCTGTATTGCTGGCAAAATTAACTCTTCTCCGATGTTATGTGGTTTGCCTTTTTGAGCAATTAACAAAGAGATATTGTACGAAGCTCGAAGTCCGTCGTCATCTTGCTTAGCAGCCGCCGAAAATAGTTTTGCTACACTTGGCCGAGTATTATGCTTCTTCTCTAGGTCTTGAAAATATGCTACATTCTTGTCTTTCTTATCTGGATGCATTTTATTCAAATGATCTTGCAGTCTTGAAGGCTTCATTGCTTCATTCGAAAATGTTTTTAAACATAGAAGACAAAGGCGACGATGGGTTTGTCGGATTTTCAATGAATCCGAATTTAATATATTCCGCACAGTATTGCCGTCTCTTCTTTTTTACTTCCGACATTGTTTTGTTTTGAGAAATACGTAAGTAAGTGTTGAACTTAAGTACTGCTCATCTATTGCGCGCGAAACCGCAAATAAAAATAAAATAAATATTACGTTGTTTATATAGGATTGCATAAGCAGCACGCACCGACAGGAATAAAACAAACATGCATAAACTTGTTTATCTCATTCGACGCTCAATCGTACTCAACAAGTCAGAACAAGTATTCTATGAACCAGCCGATTGATACAGAAATGCACAATTCGGGTTATTTAACAAAAACTTGTTAAAACATGATTGCCCGTGGTCTATTATCTACGAAAATTACCTATCTGGGAGTACTAATAACTATTAAAATGCGAAAGTGTGTCTGTTGCCTTTTTATTTATTTGTTTGTGTCTACTTTCATTTCGAAACGGAACGACCGATTGACATGATTTTTATTTTGTATATTCAATAAAACAGGACAGATATATGAACTACGCGGAGAGAAATATCGAACCGAGTTTGAGCAATCTTTTAATTAATATTAGTTGATGTTGCAAGTTGCAACAAGTTGTAGTTGAGAGTCGAGAGCTCATGCAGTCGTTGTCTAAGATGCCTCCTAGCTAAATGAAATTACAAATCACCCCCCAGGCCTCTTCTACACAACGCCCCCATTTTTTTTTCTGGGTCTCTTACCGCCCCCCTTTAGGCCTGCAGCGCCCACAAGGGGGCGTTATCGCCCACTTTGGGAAAGGCTGATCTACACTGTACCGTCGACATTTCTTCTTAGATTCAGTCATGTTTCGTATCAGTTACCTACATGTACAGAAAAAATGTTTGTTTTGGTTTTAGTAATCATAAGGCGACTTTAATATGATATGGCTAGTTTAAAATAAAATAGAATAGGATTAATTAATTATTGCAATGAAAAGACCGGCGGTAAAACTAAATTTAATTATTAAAAGCAACAAACCGCTAAGACCCATATAGAGGTTTTCATAAAACGGCTGTACCTATTTTCATGTAATATAAAACATTTTTTGATTAATTATATTTTGATACGTTTCTGTAAATTCGAGAGAAAATACTTTTTAAGAATATTTTGACATCAAAACTCCGCGGTTTTAATGATTTATTTATTACTTTGATATACGTTACGAGTGGTACATAAAGACACGTACAATTTATGAAAATATTTTTAATCATTTAGCATTAGCAACTACGAGGGCACTGAAATATGTACATGTACATGTACATACATGCAGGTCAATCATATATCTCTCCTTAGTGAATCACCACAGTCGTTATTCTACAATAGTTATTTAAAATACAATATTCATAATTCATAAAACCAGTAAATGCGTGTGCAGATAAGATTATTTCCAGACTTGTTTTTCTTCAATGAAATCGCTAACTTTGTAGTATGCTTTTGCAATCAGTGTTTAAATTGTTTTCCGTTAATTGAGTAATTTCTTGAGGAATTTTATTAGGTATAAAAACTAACACAGTTGCCCAAAAATGACCCACTTGACTTTTGTAATTTAAATTTAGGAATAAGTAGCTAGATCACGAGTTTCCATACAATTAATAACACCTTTCTTTTGAAATAGATTATATTTTTTCTAGTGTACATTATGTTTTCATAAATGTATAATGAGGGTAAGGTGAGTACATCAATATCTTTAATACGGTCTATCAGCGACTCTCGCGCATTTATACAGTAGATGTAGAGTAGTAAAATAAAGTTAGAATTCAAATGCGCCACTGATCCCCACAGTAGTAGGCCATAAGACATAAGGTTATGGAAATATGTGTACATCAGCTTAGCCGTGGCCACATATGTCAACTATCTAACGCGTCTAATAACATGTATTGCCGAACTAAGCTTAGTAACCAATACTCCGATATGGACCGCCTACTGTAACTTACTATCTACTGTTAAACCAAGAAAAGTAGTCGATTTCGCTAATCGTAATTGTTTTCCACCCAGTTCTAATTTATTATGGATTCTGGGTACATTGGATAGGGAAAACTTGACACAATTGGTTTTTTGTGTATTCAGTAGTAAATTATTAGCAGCAAATCACCTCGAGACATCTCCCAAGGTCCTATTAGGTTCGCTAATATCTATGCTTTTTCTATTGACTAAGCAATAATGATGTGTCATCAGCAAATAATATTACATCACATCGGTCTTTAAGCATAAATAAGAGATCATTAGTATAAACCAAAAACAGGAAGGGTTCTAAGATGGATTCTTGGGGAACACCCATCTTTAATTTAGAACCCATCGATGTAACCCCATTTACACTCACTTTTTGTTCTAGGTCAGCTAGATATGAAATCACGAGATCGAGAGCTTTATCGCGTATTCCATAATATTTCAGCTCGTAAATTAGTTTTGTGACAAACACAACCAAAAGCTTTGGAAAGATTATAAAACACGCCAATGGTATCCCATGACCCCTCCCGAGCCTCTCCACACGATTACACTTTTCGGTCAGGATATCCCCTGGACTAGAAAAGTCATATACCTAAGCGTCATTCTTGACAGTGCCACGACCTTTCGCCACCACATCAAAACGGTCCGCGACCGGGCCGCGTTCGTCCTAGGTCGTCTCAATTTGTGTGTAAAGCAAAATGTCCCTCAGACATAAAGTTACTTTATGGCCTATCATACGCCAGTGTAGCATACGCTCACGCTGCGCCCACTCATATCAACTCCCTCCAAGTAATTCAAAACAGATTCATATGCAGGGCCACCGGTGCCTCTCCTTATGTGCGCAACGTAAATTAGGAGAGACCGTATGAAGTGCACTCACTCAGACTTACTTATTGTTTCTTTGTTCGCAAGATTCCACCACAGTTGATCAACTGTGGTGGAATCTTGCGGCGTGTGTTTCACAGGAGCAGTGGACTGTATAATTTTCTTTCCTTAGGTCTCAGCGGCGTGTTGTTTGAGGAAGACGTGACGTGTTTAGGGTTGTTTACAAAGAAACAATAAGTAAGTCGGAGTGAGTGCGCTTCGTACGGTCTCTTTCTCACTCCCTGCACTACGATTTAGAATTGCCCTCTATATCTCAATATCTAAAAGAGGCGTCTGAACGCTTCTTTCACCGTCCTTCCCTACACTCAAACTCCCTAGGGGTCAGGGCGTCATCGTACACCCACGACCCCGCGTCCGCAAATACTATCGAAGGCCTAGGCATGTGTTAGGCGACAGGGACGACGACATTACACGTTCGAACTCGCTAGAGGCCCGGCCCTCACCCGAGTAGGAAGCCCATTAACATGCGGAGAGCTTCCCTGGCGACACCTTGAGTCTGAAATCCGCCCTCCATACGAGGTATTCCTCGGCTGGAGGAACCCTCAGGCGGTTGACCATCTGGCAGAGCGACTTTATTGCTCGCCCCAACGCGATCGGCGACGCTGTAAAAGCCACTACGGCCAACAGCAAAGAGGGGTTTTTTTGGTCAGTTCAAGTCCGACAGTACAGTCGGCGTAAAGTCCAGCTGTGTCCGTGGGTATTTTTACCTCTAAGAAACAAAAAAAAAGCTGAGACAGTTTCTCAACTATCGATCAAAGCTATACATCGAGGCGACATCAAGGCGAATTACGAAGAGTTCTACGATGACTACGGCGACGACCATGGATAGAAGAACTCTGCAATTCGGGAACGTTGTTATTGAGTGAAACGTGTACCTTCGGTGACTTACGCGAGTACCTACTTCGAGGGCCGACTACGAAGACTAGGGACCGCCGGAATTAAGTTCGCGTGTTCTTGACATCTACTTGTACGAAAGAAAATAAACTCTTTGCACCCTTAACCGGCATCTTATATATATACTCTCAGCTTGTAACAATATATATTTATATAGATGTATACAAGATTATTTCGAAAGGATGGGTAAATACGAAAGGGTTTAAAAGTATTCATGACAACGGGAAACTCGGGTTCTAGGACTTCGCCAATAGTCGATAGTTCTAGTGTAACACTTTGAAGTTAAAATATAAATAAAGATGAAGTACACTTTTAGAATTTTATAGCGCATGATGATAGAGTTGTACAATTTTTTTCCTATTAAATGAATGTTTTTTTTTTGAATGGAAACCAAAATAAATGCATCCCGTAAATATTAGTACCACGGCGACCCAGTTTTACTTGGTGTCTTACAAAAAGAATAACAAAAAAGTCTGCCCACATTGTAAGATTCAAACCCGCGTATTTCAGCTTTGTAAATCTACGCTCTAGCCATGTAAGTACTACCGGAGAAGGTAAACTCTGTTGTGAAATCAGAAGAGATTAGAGTTTAGAAGTTTTAAATGTGTGAAAACAAAGAGAAAACGAATTTTCTCAGAATTGAACCCTAGCTAGATCGATTTTCGACCACCGTAAAGCTCTATATTGTAAATTACATCGCATCGTTAGATCCGTTTACGAGAACGCGATTATAAATATACAAATATTGCTTGTATTATACTCTTTGATCACAAATATCTTTTAAATAACATAGTATCTTAAAATAAAGGAAATGCATGAAATTTAACAATAAATTCATTGTTCAGGAAAATAAATATGTAATAGATTTTTCCCCATGACTTTGAGCCATAGACTTCATAAGTAACTCCAAAGCCAAACGCGATGTCCGAGCAGCAATGATGCGCTAAATCAAATAACCTGAATCACCTGTACATACCACACAAATTTATTATCCGATAAGCTGATCGATTGCCATTTCGTTAGAAAATAGCACCCACATATCTATATTTTATCTGATGTTACTTGCCTCACTTCGTAGTACGGGACATGTGCAGGCTGTCTGAATTTAAGAAGTTCATGCTTTTATCGTTATTTTTTATTTTATTTCTTTATTATAAGTACATTATTAAAGTGATATGGTTTTAATAGGTACTTGTTGCAGACTAAACTTAGACATTACTTCAACTTTAAAAAAAAACAAAAAGTTCTGACCACATTGCAGGATTCGAACCCGCGCCTATATTGTAAATAGCATCAAAATCGCTAGAGCCGATTTCGAGAAAGCGATATGAAATATAGATGTATATATATGCAAATATTGCTCGTTGAATATAATAGTGGAAATCTGCAATATAACGGTCAACAGTGACACGTTGAAACCCCGGCGGATTTATACCCCCTTTCACAATAATCTTATGTAGATGTAACGTCACAATGTAACTGTTTTTATTTACAACATACATACATATCTTCACGCTGTATTCGCAACGGGGTAGTGAGCAAGAGAGGACGAAGCGCCAAGCGTCGCGGTCCTTACATACTTCTTTCGCTACCTCAAACACATTTTCTCCTATGTTTGTGAGTGCTTTTCACATTTCCGTCAACTAGCACACTGGCTATTTGATTTTCGTTAGTCAGCCTTTGTTTTTTTTTGACTTCTTTTACCTTTCGTTTTAGCTTTGTATATTTTCAAATTGGTTGAGAAACAATGTATAGAACTCATTATCTTGTGCTAAAGAGATCTTTAACATAGTACCACAGATTAATTAGTTACTAACGTAAAGTAGTACTTTGTTTGACTAAGATATTCCAAGAAATGTTAAAATTGTTACATAACTCTCTCCGGTCTCCCCTGATAACAACTATCAAGTCCTTTGCGGCTAGATTTCATATACGAATAAAATGAGAAAAATGTAGAAAATAATGACGCCAATTTTACTTAGATTAATATATTTTGCATATTTCGCAGAATGAGAATATTAAACTGTACAAATTATAGCTTTTATGCTGTGTGCTACACTACAAAACAACGAGATACTATAATATTAGTTATAGTTAGATACTTTTAAGTATTAGCTTATTTGTTAAGATAACATTAACTGTAATAATATCATATAATTATACTTAATGTCTATAAATATCGTTTCCGTTATGTTCAAAATCTGTGTACAAACTAATTAGTACTCTTAGAAGAATCCTTAGAAACTTCAATTATTTTCTTCCTCGCTGTACTCAAAATTATCTGACAAAGACTCCTCTATTTTTTTAGCGATATCGCTAATCTTTATATCATATTCTTTTATGTCTTTTGGAATTTCACTTCTTGCTGCTTTACTCTTCTTCCCTACTACAATAATATTATTTTTTATGCCAGAATTGTAGCGATTTTTTTTATTAGGATTTTCTTGTCCCGTTTCAGTCAAACTATCGTCTGAGAGAATTTCTACGTTATACTTTCTTTTCAACTGTTTCTTATATTTTGTCAAATAATTTTTATTGACACTTTTAGGACTAGAAATTTCCCCTTTATATCTAGCAATAAAACTGTATTTAGCTAAACGATTCGGTATTGTCAATTTTTCAGCATCATCGGCCTGCTTTGTAGCAACTTCTAAACGGATTTTATATCTTTCGTTTTGCACGCAAAATCTGAAATTGTTCTTATTAGTTTTGTATGGTTTTAGTTGTTCTGGTGCCACCCATGCTCGTGTTACTTCAGACGCATCGAAAAACACAACGTTGTAATGAGTCTGTAAAATTAATTCTAATTGTAAAGTGCAAATAAGGTTTCCGGTCTTTATAAAAATCAATTATTTAATAGTTAAACTTTCTTTTATTGGTTGTTTGGAAATCGTACGGACAAAAGCTTTCCATTAAGTGTTGTCCACTATTTTGATTGTGTACGTTCAAGGGCAGAAAATGGTGGACAGTGACTTATTGTGGGCCACGATTGTAATTATTCTCTTTTAGTATATCGTGAATTATAGATACGTTTACCTATTTTATTTAAGTCATACCGCAGTAGTTAGTTCTAGGATTAAGACGTAATACTCGAAATTTATTGGTAAACTCTCTTTACCACAATACTAATTTGAACGTGCTAAGCACTTTCCAAATCTTTGCGCCAAGGACAAGGCTTATTACAATAGGTAACTTTTACCGACAGGCGACGGGCTATCAATTTATCATTACATGGTTATACTTGACATCTGCAAACCTAAATACTGCCAAAAGTCATGTCAAAATGTGACTGTTGTGCCTCGAGGAGGGAAGGTGGTGCAACATTTGTTCAAATATATATGTATTTTTACATATCTGAATAACAATACGTACATAAAAGTTAAATTGTAGAAACAAAAAAACAACCCACCGGTATATCGGAAAAACCATCTAGCCAAAAAAATTGTTCAGTATCCGGACAATCGTCCACCATAGCCGGCCACCAGGGCCACCCAGGCAATCGCGCCCACACCAACGACCCGGCTGAATATTCGCTATATATCAGCTCCTCTTCTTCTTTCACGCTGATTGGGACTTCGGGAATTTTGCAATCGGCCATAGTTTTGTCTAAACATAAAAGATCAATGTTACAATTCGAATTATCTAATGGAGTACAATTTTTTGAGTAGTCTTTAGGTAGCAGTCTTACGAAATTGCGCCCAAATTCCTACCTTTCATGATCATAGAAAATGGGTTTTCTTCCTTTGACAAATATTTTGTTGGACAACCGGAGCTTCTATTCCGATCGGATGCGACCCCGAAGGACAGTTTGTCCACGGTACAATGGGGAAGCAAAATTTATGCCGTTGTATGGAGACGCTTTTATATTTCCGTGCACCATAACGTCATATAATGGGCGTTGAAAAAAGCGTCTTTAACTGCGACATAATAGGGCAGCATTTTGCACGTTTCCTATCATGTTTCGGACGGTAAAAATGTGACGATAAAAACGTTCAACAGATAATTATAAAAGTGGCCTTTAGTAGCAACTTACATGACAAGCGGGAAAACACCGTAGTCTTATTCTCTAGTCCAGGCTAACAAGGCTGATGATGACGATACGATATCTATACTATGTTACCTGCAGAGCTGTTACAATTCTAATGATATCACATCTATTCAAAGTAGTTGAAGGGTTTAGGTCATTTATAAGTTGCAACATAAATACCAGATGCATACATAAGTATTTTGTGCATATCTACAAGCAGAAAGAAGTATAATAGTCTCTTCGTAATCCGACAATAAATTGACCCGATAACATGCTACCTTGGAGCCTCAGAGCCTTTAGCTGCTACAGCTTCACTTAGAAACAAGAAATCGCTAAAAACAACTAGTTAGCAGGACATAATCATGGCAATAATGAAACGGATCAGCATTGAAGCTAAATTTTAATTCAAATGAACAAATATGCTTTATCCGTCAATTGAATTACCTGGATTCATCGCGCACATCCATTTTTTCGGTAGCTCATAAGTGTCCACAACGTTAGGTAAATGCCGCCAGCGCTTGCAGTCATCACATTGCACCCACAGTCCCGAACCATGGTGTTTCTGCAGGTTCATGAGTTTTTGTCGACGAGACAATTCTGATGTTTGTTGGTTTGATGTATTCTCAAAGGCGCTGAAAGTTGCAAGAGAAGAGTAAAAAATGACTTTAATGTTCCAAATAAATATAATTATTGTTTTTAGATGGTTTTTAGACAAATATTCAGCAGCTATACGTCTACTACACCTCAATACAAAAAATAGGTACTTAACCCTAGAAAGATAATCTTATTTTATAGTACGGGAAAGATCATCATAACGTCGTTTAGACGTGTGCACTAGTTATTAATAAATATTTAAGATCATCATGTACATTTAGTATTTTTGTGAATAGTACTTATTGTCCATGGTGTTTTTATGTAAATAAAATAAAAACATGGTTTGCATTTTAGAATTTTAATAAAAAAAAATAGAATTATAAAAATTGTAAATTTTTTTAACCAAACAAAAATGAACTTAAATTGAGATCTTTTCTTTAGACTAATTATTCGAAGTTATGGCTCACATAATCAACTTTTTATAACGTCTTTACTTATTTTATAATAACAAAATAAAAGAACTAGTCATACTTTATCTTAAATGCACTTAGAACAAACATTATTTTTATGTTCTCCACATACAGGATTTTTGCACTTATCACAGAGAAATTTTGACATCCTTCTAAGTTTTGAAGCACACATGCAAGCAAATGCGCAATACTTCCTCTTTTTTGGCATAGGCATTGTTTAGAAGACTCAGTTGCCCTCTTTGTTAGAATATTGCTAATTTTGTCTTTCAGATTCGTAGGCAAAGTAGGTATATTCTGCCATATCAACATCCAAGGAGCTGTAAGGCTATTGCTAAGGTTTTTCATAAAATTGATGGCTTTTCTTGCTTGCGCAAAATGTTATGACAGTAAATAACGTAGGCATTTAGCTTGTAGTTTTTGTAGCTGCCCAAATATGACCATTCTTGCCTCTTAGCTTTTGTCTTTGTGGCCTATCATTCGTAGCTGAAGACGCGGGTCGCTCTGTTGTATTTTCAAGTTCTAAAGGACTGTCATCAGCATGGGGTAGATTCACCTCTTCATCTTCAGTATCACTGCAAACTTCATCTTCTTGCAAATTATTCTCAATCTCACTATCCGATTCTCTCACCTCTTCTTCGCTAAATTCTTGCAATAATCGGAATATTCGCTCGTCATTTAACATATTTTGTGACGTCATGATGTCAACTTTCATCTAAGACATAAAAAAATACATGCAAAAATTCATCGTATAAACGTAATAAAAACATGTTCAGAAATGACACAAAAGTAACTTAAAAGATAATCATACGTCGCTTAGACGTACGATAGGTTAATATCTACGAAAATAGCGCACTTACCCGAAAAACGAGTGTATGTCCTACAAGCTGTTGGGGACCACTGAGTTGATCAAAAAGATAGTCGCCGTGTCGCGAGTCCCGTACGAGTAAAACCATGGAAGAAGGATTTAACAAAATGGCACACGTCGATTAGACGTAGCTTATCTTTCTAGGGTTAATTATTATTGGTCTTAACCGACTTCAAAAAGTAGAAGATTCTATATTCGACGCCTACGTTATTTAATATATGGTATGTTTACCGCTTTCTACGTCGTTTGTGCACCGACTTTAATTTTTTTTTTTATTTAAAAGGGTACATAATGTTTGGGGTGGTCCCATAGAAATACTAGAATTAAAAAGCTGAACCAAAAAGAATATGGGAGCGCAAATGAATTAGTCTTAGATCCAATCTTTAAAATAATTGGCAATTGGCTATTGCATTGTTTCTCAACCATTTTTATGTCGCGACCTATGAAATAGCCAAACAGTTAAGTACAAAGTCTTGCGACCCCTTCACTATGAAATTATAATTATAATAAAAAAAATAACCTAAAACCATCTTCAAACGATTCCATGTCGAATAGTCATAGTCCCATATTGATAAGTTCAGTAGTTTTCATGTAAATGAAGGCCAAAGAAAAAATCATTTTCATTATTTCTACTCGTATAAACGAATTCGTTGATTCATAAAATATATTAAAAAAATTACGAAATCTATTACGAGTTCGTCCGGCCGTTCAATCCAACCGATTTTCTTAATTTTTTTTTAATGAAAGGTATTGATGCACAGACTTGTCATCAAGCATTGGAAATCGCCTTTCCAATCAAATCAAATTCCCAAACCAACTTTCACCCTTTTCAAAGTATACTCAAACGCGATTTCCTCCTGTACGTTTTTTATGTTTTCATAGCTTTCTTTCTCTATATCTTCGGTTCTAATTGAGGTACGCGGTTCGTTTTGGTCTAAGAATACTCTCTGGAACGAGCTATTTCATTTGAGCATTTACCCACTTAAATTGATTGAGTTGGAGGGAAGCTAGGTGTAAACATTCAACGTGACTTTCAATTTTTGTATTCAGCTAAGGTTATGTTACAAATACTCATCACATAAGAGCGTTATTTTTGAATTACATTATCAACGTAAGCTGCAGAGGTCCTCTAGCATAATATTACAAGCTGTTATCGTACACTATTCTAAAAATACTAGCCGTTATCCCCCGCTCGCTTCGCCGAGCGTAAATGAAAATTTTGTATATATAGCAGATTTTTGTTTGAAAAATGCAATGGTGAAGGGTCAATGGAACTCAAAAAATAAATAGCCTAAAACCAATTACAAACGATTCCACGTCGAATGGTCATGTAATAGTGTCATACCGACACGTCCAGTACAATCTTCGCGTAATTGCATGACAAAGAAAACCATGTTCATTTTATATAATATGTTTAGTAAGATTAGGTAAGTACTAGTATTAAATTTACACTTATGCGGCTACCTACGCTCTGAAACTCCTAATGCAGCAATATAAGCCTACCTTTAGTTAGTTCTTATAAGTAGATAGTCTTACTTGTTCATTGAAGTAGCTATTATAGTTGAATCAGTATTTTCTGTCATTCCCAAACAACTTCCCAAATTGGTTTTTTCTTTAATTTCCTGCGGAGTCATACTATATTCCCTCTGAAAATTGAAATATTTTATGGTCGGTATTTATAATTACCTATATTGTTTCTGTTCAGCGAAAGTACCTAGTGTAGTATTACTATTATTTGTGAATTGTATTAAAAATAGACATAATCAGATAAGTGGGTATATTCAATACTCATGTGTGGCTGATGTGTTTCTTCTTCAGGTACGGCAGCTGTCGGCTGTAAAACGTAGTGGTTACTTACTCAGTGGGCTGTATAATATATACAAGACTTACCTATTTATTTTCTTTGTCAAATTATAAACAAAACGGTCACCAACACGATGCTCTTTGCAACACCAACACCAAACAAACTAAAAAAACTAATCAGAAATCGTAATAACAATTTTGGCGGTAAAGCAAAAAGTTTTTTCTAAGGTCACAGGCAAAAAATTCAACATTTCAAATTTTTTTTTATTAAAATCAAATTTTAATTTAATAATTTTCATTAAATATTATAGTTATATACATATCTATTTTTATTATTTGTAAGCGTCTTAAAATTTATTAATGACTTTATACCTTCAGTTTTGTAGTATTTGTATAAAACTTATTCATAAATTCTAAGACACAGAACTTAATTTATTATTAAAAAGTTACAAACAAAACGCAAACAAAGAAGTCATGTCAATTACATTAAATTAAATAGATATTGACATAAAGACATTTTATGGAAATAAAATTATTATATTTTATAATAAACTTAAAAGAAGTCTAAATTTAAGAATAGAATTATAAATATTGTTTTTACAATATATTAAACGGAAGTGCGCATTTACTACAAATTTTGTGACTAGTCGCCATATTATCGGCGGACGTCTGCTTTGTTTTTCTCATAAAATTTCGTCGTTATCGACGAAAGGGAGTATATTCTACTCCCTTTTTTGTGTTGAAACATCTGCGTTTGCTCATTAACCTATCGCTAAAGTAAATTTGTCAGAAGGACCATTTTTTATTTGTTTTAAGGATTATTAACATGGCTTTCTAAAATGTCGGCCCTGTATTTGAAATCGTCGTCTCCTCGCGGAGTCACCCGCTCATCTGTTTTTGTGGATGTTAGAAGAATCCAAAATGGACAAGAAATCTTTGAACCGATCGTCTCAATCACAGTCGAGAGCTTCGGCTATCGACTGTAAAAAAAATTCTGGTTAGTAAAGGTCATCACGATGACACTCAGTGGACATTGTTTTTTTTTTGTGTATTGTGGTTATGTCATAACAATAACAAGTCTAAATGTTGTAGAATTGACGCATAAGCCTTGGCCACGGCAAAATAAGAAACGTGAGGGATCTGGTACCGTCCCCAAGAACGAATCATATCGAAAAAATGTGTCTGTTCAAAGGGGTAGCGGTCAGTTCGACAAGAGGCCGCGAGCTCGCGGTGCTTCCAATTTCGTTATGGGTGGAATGGAGAACTCCGGGTAATGTATTTAAGTTCATCACAGATATAACCTATATAACTAAAGTGCTGTTGGACATAGTGAAACTTGTATTCGTAGTGGCTGCCTTCTATTACAAATATATCATCGCGCTACTAAAACAGTAAATAATGTAAACCTTAGCCATATATTTTGCATATACATACAAATCTGAAGTAGGTATCTAAGATGGTAGGCAAATATATTTCCATTTGGGTATGGTTGTGAAAAATTGTGCAATGATGGTCATGACTTCATAACACATACTATGTATCATGACTGAATGTTACATACGTGACCATTATTAGGCTTTTAGTTCAAAACATTAAATTTGTCAGTCTTGCTTGTGGTGATATTGGATTTTAGATTAAAATAATAAAATTAGTGAAATTGTCTTTAATTATCTTTAGACAATATATTGATTCAGTTATGTTAAGATATATATGATATCTTTTGATAAACAAAGCCCTAGAAGTTAAAAGAACCTGGAAACAGAAATAAAAAGCAGTCATAAAACTGATTCCATTTTCATTTGGATTTTGGATTTGCATCCCCTCGATATTTTTTTTTGTCTTTCAGCATTCCTCGCATTGATAAATGAGTATAAATAAACCCACTTTTATGTCTACTATATGAAATATTTTTCCTCTTAACAGTTAATTCATGTGTAAGGTTCTAATAAATTAGCTGACAAAACTTCATAAAAGGTACTATACTCATGAAGACAAAGAACTTTTTTCAATGGTATATTTTGTTACTACCTGCTTATAAACATCAATGTATCGTCCATAAACATCAATGTTTTAACATTGATGTTGTAACTCCTAACATCAACCATACATTGCTCTTTATGAAGGATGTTTTATCATAGTAGTTACTGTAATTGTGTATTATATTTGTCACATGCACACATACACTTTTCTATTTGGTAATCTCGTTATCGCATACCACACTGGAATCACCGAATTATCTTTTGTCTTAATGAATTTGATTAATTACATTTACATTATTGCATTTAATGTTTTCTACTCCTAGTTAAAATATAATTTCAATCAGTCAATATCCTATACTATTAATAAAGCAATATTTTTGAGTCTTTTTTCGTTCGTACATTTTATAATCCTGTTCTCAAAAATGGCTTTAACAATTTCGTAAAATTTCCAATTAGAGGTTCACTACGCGTGAAAAAACTAACTACCTATAATAAATTTATAAGAAAACCCGTTTTCTCCTGTGTGTCAGTTTTCAGAGCAGTGTTCTGTCTTCCAGATATTATTTTAGAAAACATCAAAGACACATCAGTGTATCTTCATAAACATTACTATTTTCAACATCAATGTTTCGCTTTTAAAAACATCAATGTTTTAACATTCATGTTTTCAAAACTTCTTTTGCCTTGACCAAATTTTCCCATTATTTTCTCTTCTCCTAATTGTCTGTTACCGACCTGCGCGTTGAAATCGCCCATAAACTCAGTTCTCACAGCTTCTGATAGGGTGTCATAAAAATGTTCTGTTTCGCTTTTAGCAGCTTGTTTAGTAGGTGCATAAATTTGGATGACAGTTAATTGTTTTTTATAGTTTGGTCAATCCATATGTAATATTGCTATTCAGTCTGATATGCCTATAAATTCTTTGATGCTTTTTTTTTGTTTTGCCTTCACTTAAAATCTGACGCCGCAATGTCCATCTGTACCATCTTTACAATACATGACATAGTTTTGGCTCTCTTCCATTTTCTGTCCTTCCCTTCTCATTTTGCTTGTACCTAAAATGTCCCACTTCAGGTCCTCAATAGCAAATTCTAGTTCCTGTAGGCTGTCCTCTGTCCTTAATGTTTGAACTTGAGTGTACAAATATATAGCTCATTTTTGTGCAGATGCTTTTGTTTTCCATTTCGTATATATGTTTTCTTCATTGGAGGGTAGTGGTTGCTGTTCTCCGCCGTGACCAACTGTACTGGAGAAGAATTTATTGTTGTGTTAGTTGTTGTTTGTACGCATTTTGTGTATGCTTCTGGATATTTTGTTGATTGCTATTTGTTGCTTATTCCTGTGGAGGAGTTAGTTCTGCCACGGTGCACCTGACCCAGCTTGTTGGTTTCGTTAATTTTGGTTGTTGGAGCACTTTCACGCGGCTTATCTAGGTTAACATTTGTTCCAGGTGACTTTGATAGTGAATGTTTCCTGTTTCCGACGCTTTGTCCTTCACTATTATCTTGTCGTAGCGGATGTATGCTTGCTTTCCCTTTTCAAACTTTTCATTTACTTTTTTTCGTAACTCTTTTCTCTCTTACTTTTAAAATATCTTTTGGGTAGTCTTCGTTGATGTAGACGTCTTTTGGTAGGAATTTTTTGTTTTTGAGTACCTCTATTTTACACCACTCTAGATTTATCGTTGTTGCAATTGGTCTCAACTTGTTTTCATTTGGCTTTCCTACTCTAAGAGCGCTGCTAATTTCCCATTTGTCCCATTCTGGAGCATCTAGTTTCGTGCTGACAATGTTAAAGGTATTCAGGACGAAAATCATAAGATCTGAAGTCTTTCTCGGATTCCCTTAAACCGTGTATCACTATATTTTTTTTCTTAATTCTCTTTGCAAATTGCGTACTTTATCTTTCAATGAGATAACTTCTTTTTTTAGTAATAAATTTTCTTCTGCTAGCGGTTGTAAGTTTATCATCTACTGTCTTAGTTAAGCTTTTCGTGATAATTTCTGTTAATATTTTTGTTTGTCTCTCGGACTGTTCTGCCATCTTCTTAAGTATTTCTTGGAGAATCATTTTTGAATCTCACTGATTTTGGGGAAATTTTCTTACGGTGGTAATACTTTTAGGTTGATATCCCTATTATTTGTTATTTCGTGCGGCAACCCCATACAAATACAAATTAGGCAAAATAGGCAATACAAATTACTTACATACTAAAAAATGGCTGGCTACTAGTTGCAATTTCCATTTCACCAGTTTTCACGTCAACAAACCAATTTTATTTCCTGCGGCTGACTATCACTGAGCGCACGGTATACTAAGTAGTGCGTTGTTGTGGTTTTTTAGCCCTGCACATTTGACTTGAAAAATATATATATATTATATATATATATTTTTTTTATATCAGAGGGGGCAAACGAATATTTATAAATGAATGCGAGTTCCATAGTATTTCCGAATTCGTTTCTGCCTGTAATGATCATAAGGTGTTTTTTTTGTTATGTTCCTATTTATCTTTGTATTTTATGCTAATGTGAATTTATTCTAATGTAATTTTATTATAATGTGAAATGTGATTGCAGGATAGAAAATGACAATGAGCCGGAAGTCGGCTCGGTGTTTGTGCCTGGAAGCAAAAAGCAAAATTTGAACCATTTGCTGAATTTCAAATACCCAGAGCGAGGTGGAAATGATCGCAAAGCATCTCTACCTTATCGCCAACTGCAGCGTCGTGTACTATACAGACATGAACATGATTTTTATCTTCGAGCATAGTAAGTTTTTTGCTATTGTTTATAGATTACCAGAGATTGCTAAGTTAAAACCAATGTCAAAATTGTAAAAAAAAAAAAAAATTTTTAATTAATTAGAATTGCTAATACAACCTAAGAACTTTTTCTGTTATGTTTTCAAAATTTTGTGGTTCATTACTTTTTAATATTTTATAGCTGTCAGTTTGTGATAAAAGAAGGAGAAGATTATATGACAATGTTAGATCCAAATTTGCCTGTTAAATGGGAGCCTATTGAGGAAATTGTAAGTTGCATATTGTAATCTATTCTTCCTTTTTTTAAAAACAATGAAGATTTATATTTTAAACTTCATAGGTGGTACGGAGCACGGGGAGACTGGAATGTCCAATATGTTTGGGCCCTCCAGTAGCTGGTCGTGTTGGTCTTTGTGGTCATGTGTATTGTTGGGCATGTGTCTTGCATTACGAAGATGCTCATGAAAAACAACCACCTCCATGCCCGGTATGTACCACTCCATTGCAAGTGAAGGAAATGAAGCCAGCTAAGGTACTACAATGGGAAACATCAGCTGAGAAGGTAACATAACATGTATTTAAGGAATGAATAAATTAATATAAAAATAAAATAGGTATAGAATAAATTATTAGATTGTAAGACTTAGAGAATTATACTAACAGTTGCATTTCTGTAAATAAATATACATATAATTATTGAACAGATAACAATGCGTCTTGTACGCCGTCTACGTAATTCAACAGTTGTGGAACCTGCTCCACCCCGTGGTCAGGAGACTAAGTTTGAGGCTCAACCAGTTTTACCCTTGGATTGTATTCATAATGCACCATACACAAGGCTTTTCGTCGCTAATAAACAACAGGTAAGCAATAAAAACCTGTTCTTAATTTGAAATTTTAAAACCACTAAGGCACTAGCACACCCGTGACTTTATCTGTTTGGAAAATTATTTCGTGGCTTTCTTAAACGGGGTTATATTTGTGTACATGTATATATGTATGTACAAAGATCGTTTTTGAAAAACAACCTATGTCTGCCTCCGGGCACATACTCTATCTCTGTACCAAATTTTATAATTATTGGTTCCCTCTTTTCACCCCCTTAAGAGCAGGTTTTTGATAAAAAAAATACCCTATGTCTTTCCAGGTTTCATACTGTCTCCATGCCACATCATAATCAGTTGTTGTCAGCATTTCTCATACAAAGTTTCATCCCTTTTTCACCCCTTTTTTTTTATATAAAAAAGGGGTGATCGAAAAAAAGGGGTGAAAGGGCCACATTTTTGATATAAAAGTAACCTATTTCGTTTTGATCATAGTCTATCACCACACCAAAATTTTGTCATTACCAAGGTTTAGCAGTTCCCATACAAATTTTCATCCCCCCTTTAACATTCTTAGGGGTAGATTTTTGATAAAAAAGTAGTCTATGTCCGTTCACTGATGTCAAATTATCTCCATGCCAAAGAAGAATGGGAGATCCAGTGTCGTTTTAATTTTATAGAGCGTATGTGAGAGAAAGTATTGTTACGAGCTGAGGGTAACAAGATGCCGGTTAATGGTGCAAAGAGTTTATTTTCCTTCGTACAAGCAGATGTCAAGAACACGCGAACTTAATTATGGCGGTCCCTAGTGTTCGTAGTCGCCCTCGAAGTAGGTACTCGAGTAGTAGTCACCGAAGGTACACGCTATCCAAGGTCGTCGCAGTAGTCGTCGTAGTGGTCTATGTAATTCGCCTTGACGTCGCCTCGATATATCGCTTCGATCGATAGTTAAGAAACACTTGACTCAGCGGCGGACACGGAGCTCTATTTATAGTTCGATAAAAATGAGAGTGGAAACTTCTAGAGTAAACCCGAATGGTAGTAATAATAACGCATATAAATAAAGAGGGTGGAACTTTCTAGTTAATTACGCTCGCTAACAATAATTCGACATTGTTCTTGACACCGCCTGTTTGCATAAGTCATAGGTATGTGACACGTCACGCTCCGGAATTTTCGAGGTGCAACTTTGTTCTTCTTTCTTAATTTTACTTACCTATACCATTGGATAGCAGACCTTAAACCTACTAATGCGTTTTTAGGTCATAACTCTGCAAAGCCTAGGTCTCGAGATCTGTATTTCATTTAATACATAAAAGAAAGTAAGTAATTATACGTTTTTTGAGAATGTCCTGGCAACGTAGCTTAATGTTATTTATGCTGTCATTTGGGTGTCACCTAAGCTATCACCCGTGTTTTGTTGTGCTCTTGGAAGGTTTAACATGGAAGGAGCTGTCATGGTAGTTTCGCGTACACTGCCAAAGACAGCAGAAAATTTACGAGTGTTGTGACGATATAGAAAATATCGATATATTGGTCCATTCTCAATAGCCTACATACTCAGATTTATGTTGTATAATCTTGCAAACAGCTTCTAAAAACTGGGTCGTAATAAGAAAAACATTTTTGGATCTTTCAATCATGTAGAGTTTGTAGAGCTTCGATCACAAATAAAAAACTAAATACATAATCAACGCTCCAAAAATGTCTGAACCAAATGTGCACTCAAATGAGTATTTGAGTGCACTTCTGTTTTAGTAGTATTCAAAAACGATAACAGCGACATGTCAAAGTGCTCCTTCAAAAATTGTAAAAACAACACATCTAAAACGCTAAAAAAGGCGGGGATTTTTATTTTCGGTTAATAAATTCAATAATCTTATTTACGTGTTTATTATTTCGTTATAGTAATTACGTTATATAGCTCTTTTTATTAATCATATTTTTAAAATTTGGCTGACGATATATGTATTTTCCTTGTCACTTTCACGTAACGAAACAAAATGACGTAAATAACAATGCAAAAATCTAAAAATCTCTATGGTCTAATCTAAGGTCTAAAATCTTGATTTCTAATGATAATTAGTATTCGCGGGCCCTATTGCCCTTAAGCTTATCACTGAATTCCACATATTGGACAATTTAAATAAAAGAATGAAATATGTACTCTCGAATATCCACCCGCAGTTTCGCCAGTTAACCCGTGATCGTGGTGCTTGCAACAGCATCGAAATATCGAGAAACTAAAATATTTAATATCGCGCTAACAACTTGTTTATTTTATTGTTACAATTACAAATTTTATTTGGCCTCATAACTCTTTATAACTCAAACTCACTCCACCAAACGAAAATATACCTGGAAGTGTTTCCAGGTCTATTGTAGTATTGGCATTATTGGCATTGGCACAGAAACAGTTTGACTTCCAATGTTGGCATTATTGTTGGCAGCATTTAGAATTAGTGTGTTTCTTAAATAAAGTAATTATGAATTTAAGAATGAAAAATACGAAATATGAATTAAAAAATTAACGAAACATTTTGCATTTTACAAATTACTAAACATTTATGTAGATTAATTCAAATAAAATACAAACTGCATTATGAAAAAAAGTATTTCAAATGCAAAATAAATATAGATATTTTGTATTTGCATTTTAAATAGATGTATTTTAAATAAATCACATCTCTGCATATTATGCTTTATCGCATTCAATTTTTAAATTGAAGTTAATGTAGACCAAGAGCTCATTTCAAGACAGGCTTCGTTTACATGAACATAATAATGGGTCATTGAAATTTTTCATATTCTTCAGTTATTTTTCCATTTTTGAAATTTTTACGAATTTTTTCCCAAATTTGACTAACTTAATGAATCGAAAACGGCTGGCAGTGGTGAAGTAAAGTTGTTGTTTCATTACTCATTTAATATAAAATGCAATTGTTAGATAAATAGAGCATATTTTGCTGTACAGCGCGGATTCTAGAACGCGGTCATTGCGCGGTGGCCGAGCGGCGACCGCGTTGTATCGGCGCGAAGGAATTCGTGTCAAATGAACGCGCCCTTACTATACACCAATTTTCAAACCGTTCTTGAGTTATAAAGAGTTATAAGATAGACAGGCAAAAATTTTAAAAATGCTAGAATCAAAGTCAGTGAGTCACAAAATGTCTATTTGTCATAAAATTTAACAGTGTAATCATAATTACAGACAAGTGCTAGAGATTTATGTATTAGTATAGACTAGCTGTACCCGTGACTTCGTCTGCGCGGGAAATTTTTTTGTGGTTTTCCCGGGATAGGTTAGATTACATGTATATGTACAAAGATTGTTTTTGAAAAATAGCCTACGTTTAACCTACGTCTGCTTCCGGGCTCGTACTATCTCTGTACCAAATTTCATCATATATCTTAATATCATCATAGTTCGGCGGTTTTATTCCCCTTTTCAACCCCTTAAGGGTAGGTTTTTGATAAAAAAAATAGCCTGTGCTCATTCTCAGTGGTCAAAAAACTATCTTCATGCCACATCATAATCTTTCTTTTCTCATACAAAGTTGCAATCCCCCTTTTCACACCTTTAGATTTAGATTTTTGATAAAAAAGTAGCCATGTATTTTTGATAAAAAAAAGTCATATCACTACACCAAAGTTTTATCATAACCGAATTTTAGCGTTTCCCATACAAAGTGTCATCTCCCTTTTCACCTTCATAGGATTAGATTTTTGATAAAAAAAGGTAACCTATGTTCGCTCTCTGATGTCAAACTATCTCCATGCCAAATTTTATCATGATCGTTCAGCGGTTTGGCATTTCCCATACAAAGTTTCATTTTTACCCCTTTAGAGCTAGATTTTCTAAAAAATAAGTAACCTATCATGTGCACAATTACCTGCTCTTACTACGTACCAATTTTCATCAAGATCGGTGTAGCCGTTCTTTAGTTATAAAAGGACATATAGACTGACAAATTTTTAATAATGGTAGAATCGAAGTCAGTCATAAAACAACTATATCACAAAATTTGACAGAAAAAGTGTAATTTAATATTTAAGTACCTGGCGACCGAGGTTTAGCCGGTGTCTTACAAAAAAAAATAACAAAAAAAAAGTCTGACTACATGGCAGGATTCGAACCCACGTATTTTAGCTTGGTACTTGGTATTTAAGCTTGGTAGCTTTACGCTCTAGCCACTGTACTACTGAGAAGGTAAACTCTATTGTGAAATTAGAAGAGTTCCAGAAACAGTATCCACACATCTATATTTTATCTGATGTTATTTGCCTCACTTCGTAGTACGGGACAGGCTGTCTGAAGTTATGAAGTCTATGCTTTTATCATTATTTTCATTTTATTTCCTTATTATAAGCACATTATTAAAGTAATATGTGTTTTTAATAGGTACTTCTTGCAAACTGAACTTAGACATATTATTTCAACTTATTAAAAAAAATACATATTATTTCAACTTATAAAAAAAAAACATAATAGATCTGACCACATTGTAGCATTCGAACCCGCGCACTTCGACGTGGTAGACCTACTCTCTAGCCATTGTACTATTGAGAAGGTAAACTCTGCTGGAGAATTAAAAAAGTTTAGAAGTTTTAAGTGTGTGAAAGACGGAGAAAACAATTTTTCCTAGAATTGAGACCTATCTAGATCGATTTCTCGTATATTGTAAATTTCATCGAAATTCTTAGTCGTTTTCGAGAAAGCAATATCTAATATATATACAAATATTGCTCGTTTAATATAATAGCGGACAATGACTTTTCGTGCAATGTTTCAGGTTCATGATATTTTGTATAGGGAGCGGAAAGAGTTGGAACATCAAATTATGGCTGAAATTGATACTACTGAAATTGTATTCTTGGAACAAGCTTTAGAAATGCTTAAATTGAAAGAGGAAAAAATAAATACCCAATACCATCATCCTAAAGTAATCGAAGAGTCTACAAATGATACACCTACTGTTTATGAAAAGCTAGACATTTGCGCACCCAAACTTGATTGGTTTGATCTGACTGATGAAGGTGCAGCATCTGTAGAAGTGATTCGAGACCAGATTGAAGATTTAAATGTTACTTGTGATCAGTCGAAGTTGAACCCAGATGCACTTGAATTTTGTCAATACGGTTTGAATGACGATCAATCAGAAGAGTTTCCTCTAATAGCAAGCTCATTTCCAGACCAAGAAGAACAAATTAATGATAAACCTTTTCTTACTGAAATGGATTTACAGAATAAGAAAAATTACTTTTATTTTTACCAGGGTAATAATTTCATTTTATTTTTATTTTTTTATTATTATTATTAAATTTTTATTGCAAATAAGTGTTGTACACACATTTTTACAAAGTCATCATCAATAAAATTAATATAAATGGTATTATAAATTAACATAATCAGAATTTTTCTGTAGTGTCACAAAATCAATAATTGTAAACAATCATCACACTAATTAATTAATATTGTCAAAATAGAATAATAGATGTCAACAGTATAAAATAATAACAACAACACAATGTATGAATGACAACAAATCCATAGTACGCCATGAAATGGTAATGATTTTCACAGATTATTTAAATTAAAAAGTAATACAAAATATTTCTTAACCATCACATCATTCATCATTCATGTCATTTATGTAGTCATTTATTTTGTAATATGCTTTTTTACAGAGGGAAGTTTTAATGTAGTTTTTAAATTTTTTCTCTGTCAAACTTAATTTATCCTCGGGTATTTTGTTGTAAAAACGTACACAGTCACAAATAAATGATTTGTTTATTTTTGACAAACGAGTCTATGGTATAGCTAATTTATTTTTACTACGCGTATTGAATGCATGACCATCAGACTTTTTATTGAATAGGGATAAGTTTTTCCTTACGGACATAATGTTTTCGTATATATATAGCGAAGGGAGAGTTAATATATTTATTGTTTAAAATAAATCGCTCAAATTTGTTTTAAATCCAAGATTATAATTTGCCCTTATTGCTCTCTTCTGCAGTATGAAATTGACATCCATTTCCGCTGCTCTGCCCCACAGCAAGACACCATACGCCATGATGCTATGGAAATGACTATAATAAACGATTCTAGCCATTGATATATTTGCCAATTGTCTAATCTGCGGACTGCATAATCTGCTGAACTTAATCTAGTTGCAAGTGAAGTTATATGTGGATTAGTGATGTGCCGGATGAAGAAAGATCGGATCCGTATCCGTTACTTTTTTGGCGGATCTTTTACGGATCTTTTAAATTTTCAATACATAGATTGAATTCTGTATAAGTCTAAACATGTCCTGTCACACAAAGTGTCAAGTGGCGTCAACTACCGTTTCAAGGTCACGCGCACCGACACCGATCGAGTAAGAAAGTTAAGATCCGTATCCGTATCCGCGGATCTTGACACCAAATATCCGTATCCGGATCCGTATCCGCGGATATACATTTTTAACGATCCGGCACATCACTAATGTGGACCACTGTAGTTTTGAATCCAATGTAATTCCAAGAAATACGCTAGTATCTAAGTATTCTAGTGAACTATTGTCAATTTTAAGTTTTGAGACTGGGGTTTATTATTATTGTTCAAAGAAAAGAGTATGCATTGAGTTTTAACGTTATTTAAAACTAAATTATTCGAGTTAAACCAATCTTTAACAGCTACTAGTGAAGTATTTGTTACTTTAAAGTCGATATCATTATTTTTCCTATGAACTTTGAATGTTAAAGAGGTATCGTCAGCAAAAAAGATTATATTATTGAATTTTTCAATCATAAACGGCAAATCATTTTTTCATCAATCAGTACTTTATAGTATACTGCAGTGCATTGGGTAAAAGGCAGCTAAGCTGCATATTACTATTGTAGTGTAGCTACCTTTGAACATTGATTCAATATTAAGAAAATAGCGTTTTTAACGACTTTGAAAGCGAATTATGTAATGGACAGTGGTAGTATTGTGTATTTTTTGTTTGTGTTGGGATTGAAAGTGAAAACTATTTTTCCCTTCAGCTGAAGATGGACAGCCTGTGTTTTTACACAGCTTAAATATAAGAGTATTGAACGCCTCCTGGGGTACCCTAGCAGCAGCCCCAATGACTATCACTGGATGTGTTTTGCATCGTGAGACTATGTTAGTTAACGAGCAGGTACGACTTATATTAGTGATTTTTTTAGTTGTGTTCTTTACTGTACTTGTAAATACAAGTATTTGCTCCTTTCATGTTAAACATTTTGACATTGTTACGAGAACTTTAAATCAAAATGGACATATTCTTTATATTAGTATTATTACAATAAAAGAATAGGTATTTTATTTATTTTGTTAAAAACATATTTTCCAGGTAAAGAACTTGCCATACACTGCTCATTTGCCAAATTCATGCTCATATGATATTGTGGAATTAGATTTACAACCACCAGATGTGACACTTTCTGCTTTACAGAGTTTTACAGGTAAGTAATATTTATTTTACAGTTAAGTAATATTTAATTGATATAATAAAATAATTAAATTAATAAAGTTCCTCAAGAAATTACTCAATTAACAGAGAATAAATTTAGATTGGTTATAAAACGTACATTGACTAGACAATCATACTATAAAATAAACGATTTCATTGAAGATAAAACAATAGTCTGGAAATGATGTTCTCTGCACATGCGTTTACTGGCTTAATGAAAATATTGTATTTTAATAAACTTTTTGTAAAATGAAGTTGAAAAAATGATACCTGACTGAGTTGCTTGTCGGTTCTTCTCAGTGTCCAGGTTTTCTATTTGAACCGAACTAAAGTAGATTTGACGTTAAAAAATACCTTGTAATTGGGTTTACTTGAATAAATTGATTTGACTTTGACTTTAATTTCAAATAACTGATAAATTGTAATTGTGTAAAATTGTATTTCATTAATTATAGAGGATTTAGATCGTCGAGCTCGAATCCGTGCTCGTAATGAACGTGATGAAAGACGTCGTGAACGTGCTTACCGTCGTACTATGGAAGGACCTCCCAAACCAGATTTCACATCAGAAGAAATTTTCCCTTCTGTACCATATAGCAGTCCTCCAGCACTAGATCCATTACCGCCACCAGCTGATCAATGCAGTCCATCTACTAGCGCTGCATCTCCGTCTCCTGGATTGTCCTTTGCTAAGGTAAAGTGTATATTTATAAAAAAGTTTCAACAAAACAAAAGCATATTTGCGACAAAATTGTATTACTTGATCTGTTCTCTTTCATTTATAGTATACAAGATCTCTGTTAAATAATTGATCATGGTCTAAGGGTGAGTGCTCAATAGAGGGTTTCTCACGTGTCTTAAAAAATCTGATATCGAGAATATAGGGCTATAGTAAACTCCTCTTTAGACCATAGCTTTAAATCTCGACTCATTCCCTGTACACATTGGACCATATGTTGGGCCAGTCATTGGCCAATAAGACAGAGCATCGGTACTCATTTACAACAGATTACTAATCGGTATTGCGGATTACAATATAATGAATGTGGAAATTGACACTGCTACAGCAATTTGTGTGTTCACCATTTTCAATTATTAATTATTGTGTTTGCACCAGATAATTATGCAATCTTTTACATTTATTTTATTAATGTGATTTCTATGTAGTGAAAAAGTTAATTTCTTTTTCTGATAAACTATTTCAGAGGTAATTTTATTTTGTAGGTTTTAACTATGAAAATTCTAGTAAAAAGCTTCTTGTGGTAGGTGAACATAAAACATATTAAACCTAAAAATATCCTACATTAGAATTTTATACTATCAACTTAGATACTTTTAATCAATTTTGTGCGGGATTCCATAATACGAGTTTTGGTATTGTAAAGAACATAAGGTGGGAAAATTAATACATATTATATTATAATGTTTGGTGTAAATAAATGCAATAACAATGAACTTATACTTACAGAATGTAGCCTAGAAATAATACGTACATTAACACATAACACATAACACGCGAACTTAATAACAAAGCACTCGCGTAGTAGTCACCGAAGGTATACGCTTCACTTACAAACAATATTCTCGCATTGCAGTGTTGTCCTATCCAGAGTCAAAGTAAAATCAATTTATTCAAGTAAACCCAATTGCAAGATATTTTTGAACGTCAAATCTACTTTAGTTCGGTTCGAAAAGAAAACCGGAAGACCGAGAAGAACCGACAAAAAACTCAGTTAGGTATCATATTTTCAACATCATTCTACAATAGTTATTTAAAGTACAATATTCATAAAGCCAGTAAATGCCGTGTGCAGAGAGGTTTATTTCCAGACTATTGTTTTTTCTTCAATGAAATCGCTAATTTTGTAGTACGCTTTTCCAATCAGTGTTCGTTTAATAACAAGTTTAAATTTCTTTTCCATTAATCAAGTAATTTCTTGAGGATTTTATTATAAAAACTAACACAGTTTGCCAAAAATGACTCAATTTTGTATTTTAAATTTAGGAATAACTAGCTGTAGACCACGAGCTTCATACCATTAATAACACCTTTCTTTTGAAATAGATCTATATTTTTTCTAATGTACATTATGCTTTCAAAGATGTATAACGAAGGTAGGTTGAGTACAGCAATGTCTTTAAAACGGTCTCTTAGCAACTCTCGTGCATTCATACTGTAGATGGTACGTATTGCCCTCTTTTGTAAAATAAAGATAGAATTCATATTCGCCGCTGATCCTCACAATACTAGGCCGTAAGCACTGGCGGTACCTTCATATAAGCCCAAAAGCCTAACATGCCTTACTAAAATGCTCAGTCAAGCATAAAATAATAAAATAAAAACATTTCATACCGAATCGGTTTTAAATTTTCAAAATTCGCGTCGAAACGAAAATGACTACTCAACCATGGCAACGAACACGTGACTAACACGTGACGGCCGTTCGAGTTCGACACTCGCGACGACTCAAGGCGCATTTTTTTTTTTCGTATTCCGAGAGGCCCAAAAAATCGCCAGGAACACTCAGCCGGACTCTTCGCCGACTGAGTAGTGTCGGACTCGAACCGACTAAAAAAAACCCCTCTTAGCTGTTAGACCCAGTGGCTTACAGTGTCAATGGTCGCGTTGGGGCGAGCGCTAAAGGCGCCCTGCCAGATGGTCTACCGCCTGAGGGTTCCTCAAGCCGAGGGATATTCTTAACGGGCTTCCTACTCGGGTGAGGGCCGGGCCTCTAGCGAAACTCAAAGCGCAATCAGTGTACCGCGTAACTGTGTAATCAGCCGTCTCGCTCTCACGCGTTGGCTTGCAATGTGGCTTGCAACCTATCTTTCTCTCTAATGGACAAAACTTGATAAAGCTATAACTTGTTTACGAGGGTTTATATAGCAATTAGTATGAATCGAAAATTGGCTTTTATACTGAACTTTGTACCGATTGAGAGATACAATACGAATACAATTCCACGTGATTCAACGTCATTGTTTTTACCTAATATTTCTTTGAGCCGGTGGACGAGTGAAGTATTTTTTTTATTTTCATCATAAGTGAGTTAATTTGTAATAAAAAATCCAATAAGTTGTTCATTGTGAGGACTTAAAGTGATTACAAGTTTTAATCTAAAAAAAACAACTAATTATATACATACATATCTTCACGCTGTATCCCTAACGAAGTAGTCAGAGAGGACGGAGCGCCAAGCGTCGCAGTCCTTGCATACCTCTTTCACTTCCTCAAATCTCATCATTCTCCTCACACATTTTTGCTTTGGTATGCGAGTGCTTTTGACATTTCCGTCTGCTGACACTGGCTATTTGATCTTCATAAGTCAGCCTGGGTCTTCCTATATTTTAATATAAAATCGGTAATATTGTTTTAATCTAAAATAGACCATACCGTCAAATCATAAGGTAGAAGCTCATAAAAGACTTGCATGACTTTGAAACGAATTTTATTACAATATAAAATATTTAAAATTCAATTTTATGCTTAGTGCTTAAAGTAGAATTCATGTAATACATTTGATTCGCTTTTTACGTCATTTTGATTTGTTACGTGAACATGACGAGGATAAAACATATAGATTATAATGCGAGACAAAGAAGAAAATTAAGACACAATCTAGGAATACAGAAAACTTGGTCTTCCTTGGCTTCTTTTACTACTCACTTTCGCCACAGTACAAGTAAGCAAGCAGTATTCTATCTTCATACAAACGCTCTCAAACGATGCGCCTCGAAATCTCGGCATTTTTCGGTATACAACAGTCGCGAGCGCGCCGCGGTTGTTGCCGCACGGTGTGAGACGCTTCCGCGCATTTATTGACGATATATTATGTCAATCAAGTTTACGAGCATAATGTTCAGTGTATGGATGTTTGAATACATCTATATCGAAACCGGATATATTTCTCTGTTGAATTTATGTGTTATTTGTAGGAAATATAGTATCATAATGATCTAATTACTTTATTGCTGATGATTATACTGCCCACAAAGAAACACAAAATGCATTTTTTTTGTCCATTTCCGCCATACTAACTCACAAACTTTTGAAACTAGAAATAAAATACTAGTAGAATTATATAAATAATAACTTATGAAATTTGCAATAATGTAAAATTAAAAGATAATAAAATATGACATTTGAATATAGTACCTAATATTAAATACGTAACCCAAGAAAAACAGTCAGTCCCAGTCGGCTGCCCTATTACGTGTTTACGTACCGAGCGACCGTAGGTAATTATCAAGGACATTGCCGAGATATAATGCTACTTGCTTACTTGTACTGTGCTTTCGCTCTGTATATTTTCTTCGTCAGTCTTTCATCACTCATAATTTATATTTGCCTGAACCATCCATGGAGGAAGGAGGAGACGCTGTAATGAAACTGAACCTGTGTATCGACTACACGTATGCCAGTTCGATCCTGACAGTCGCGCGTATTATTTTACAAAAAAAAAATATTTTCAGTGTTTGTACAATAGAAAAATCAAGTGCCGTGTGGTAGGTTGCAAGTCGCATTCAGATGAAGGCTGTGATGCTCTAAAAATATCACATTTCATGTATATAAGTATCAATTTATACAATATTACATCGAAAGTTCTAGAAAGTTTTCTTGTTCGTGTAGGTTTTACTATTCGTCGACAGATGTCAACTTAATCGCCCCTTAAAATCACATTTTTCTTTCCCGCGTGTACTGATGGATCGTTTTGTGATTAAACACTGTATTAGCTACAAAAAGATCATTTTCCATACACACTCCTAACATAATCGTACCAGCACCGATTCACTTTCTTATTTCCATATTTGCCTAGGACAGTCTCAAATCGTGTTCGAGCGGTCCCGACCCATCCATTCACGTCTCCACACAGAACAATTCTCTCATCCTCTTCAACCGTCGCTAGAACTTCCGGCAGAGGACACGGGTGCTTACACCCCTAAAATAAAATTTCTCGTCAACCCCATATTGAGCCGCACCCAGAGCAATCTGGGGTTTAGACATTTATACTCAGTCATACAATTAACCAAACGAGAGGACAGTAAAACGCCCACCCCTTGGCATCCCCTGTCTCCATGTAGTACCTCTGACCACAAAGCAATGCCCTCTCCGGGTAAATCGGCAAGTTCACTGCCCCTTGGCTTAGTTTCAGTCAAACATAACACATCCAATCGTTTCTCTTCCATAATATCAATCATTTCATTCATCTTCTCTTCAATCCCACCTCTCACATTCCACGCAGCTTCACGCAGAATTCTGCACTCCTCCTCCCAGTTCCCGCCGCGACATACACAGCGTTTTGGGTGGCGGTCCCTAATTCCGACCTGCACTCTGCACACACTAGCGGCGTACGTCGCTTTCGGGGACGCCCTAAATGTAGCACAATCGTTGTCCCGCATGCTATGCACAGGACTAATTGTTTCGTTATACTTATAACCTACGCCAGATTTGTGTATTATTCGACTAATAAATTGTATAAAAGACAATGAATCGGTGTACAAAATACAAAACTGTTTAACATCCATCAAGTTATAGATAGGTGCCCATAAGACATAAAGCTATGGAAATATGCGAAGTACACCAGCCTAACAGTGGCCACATCTGTCAACTGTTTTATGCGTCTGATAGGATATATTGCCGAACTGAGACTATTAGCCAAAACCCCGTTATGATCCGCCCACTGTAACTTATTATCTACTGTTACAAAAAAAAGTAGTTAATTTCGCTAATTCTAATTGTTTCCCACCCAGTTCTAGTCTATTAAGGATTCTGGGTACATTGGATAAGGAAAACTTGATACAATTGGTTTTTTGTGCATTCAGTAGTAAATTATTAGCAGCTAACCATTTCGACATACCGCTAATGTCTTTCCTATTGGCTTTAAACAATAGTGATGTGTCATCAGCAAATAATATTACATCACATATAGGTCTCTAAGCATAAATGGGAAATCATTAATATAAACCAAAAACAGGAGAGGTCCTAAGATTGATCTTTGAGGAATATAACATTCTTCAATTCACATATGATAATCTTTAATTTAGAACCGACAGATATAACCCCATTTACACTCACTTTTTGTTCTCGGTCAGCCGGATATGAAATCACAATATCGAGAGCTTCATCGCGTATTCCATAATATTTCAGCTTGTAAATTAAAGTTTTATGACAAACAATCGAAAAGCTGTGGAAAGATCATAAAACACGCCAGTGGGATCCCGTGACCCATCCCAAGCCTCTAGTACATTTTTGATCAAGCTTGCTCCCGCTTGTGTTGTTAATCGCCCTCTCGTGAAACCGTATGTTGACCATCAAATATCTTGCAAATGTTAAAATGTGCCAGCATTTGGTTGAGCATTTTTTTTTCGAATATTTTACTCAACACTGGCAATGTCGACCCACCGGGCGGTAGTTTGTAGGATCTGACTTGCAACCCGATTTAAATATTGGTGTAATCTTACTATGCTTCATCAAATCGGGAAACGCACCCTGATCAACACATTTATTAAATATATTTACTAAAATCGGTGTTACTTTTGGCATTATATTAGCTATTTCATAAACTGATAGTCCCCAAAAATCTTCACTTTTCTTTTTTTTAAATTGTTTAAAAGTTTTTTCTATCTCAAATGAAAACGTGTGCCTGAACTGAAAACTAGTGAACCACTTTCCTATATTTTGTCTTAAGAGTGCCCGTGCTGCATGTGCAGAGGATACTAGACCAATAGTCATTTCTATAGGTGCATTTGAAAAAAAATTACAAAAACATTAGCAACAGTCGTCGCAGTAGTCGTCGTAGTAGTCTTCGTAATCCGCCTAGATATCCTTGCCTTGATATGTCGCTTTGATCAATAGTCCAAAACCAGAGAGTATGAGCGTTACATGCGGAAAACATTTCTTTTAGTTACCCATACCTTACACAATAATAAAAAAAAACAATGCACACAGATACGTTTTTAATGTTTGTTAAATTTCTTGTACTTATGTTGAAGAAAGATAACTATTGGATTCAAATAACTAAAATTATTTAGGCATCCAAGGACATTACAATACATTCGTTTATGCGGTTTACAAATTTTTGTATTTATGATGATGTAACGAACGAATTAAAGACAAACGGAAGCGATCGCGTGTGTCCCCGATTGGCGCTATAATTTTCACCCATAGTTGCCCAAAATATTGCCGTTGTGTGCATGCCACGGCGTCTGTATATTTATTAGCCCGCACACAAACAAACCGTGTGCGCTAGCTTTCTAAGAAGACCTCCTGTACCAAAGCTCACTCAGGGCGCGTTTATTCGACATGAGGTTCTTTGTCATCGACACAATGCGGTCGCCTCACGGTCGCTAAGCTGACACCACGAGGCGACTACGTGTAGTGTCTAGAGATCACGCTGTTAGAGCAAAATACGCTGTTAACATATCTAAGCTCGTGTCATGCGCAAGTAACTTCACTCTGTCTTCAGTGACCAGAGGAATGGAATAAGAGTGTGGGATGGGATAGTTTTAGAACGCGTGGTGACCGCGAACGATCACGCGGTTAGGTAATTCTCAGAAATTTGAACGTAATTGCCTTGTGCATAGTATTTACATCCGCCATTAATGAATACATGAGAATGGCAACCAAGCAGCCACCGCGCCGCGGCCGCAAGAAAATTGTCGCGTCGTTTAACTGAACCGTCACTAGGCGGACAATCTCGATCTACATTTAAACGAGGGTGGAAACTTCTAGAGCATTCCCGACTTCTGATAATAATAATAGCGCGTAGAAATAATGACGATGGAACCTTCTAGAAATTCTAGATAATTCGACTTACTGATAATAATAGAATGTTCTCGATACCGTCAGTTTGCACGAGTACATGACACATCTTATAACTTGGTTCCTGTTTCTTAATTTTGCGCATACCAATCGATAGTAGGCTTAAAATTAGCACTGCGTTTTTAGGTCATAGCTCTGCAAAGCCTAAGTCTCGAGATATAAGCACTAAAAGTTGGTAATATGCCATTCGATAATCGATCTTCGACATAAGGTCCAACCGTAACATTATCAATAATGTTATTGTGGGTAACCTTAATAAAAGTGGGATGTGGTACATATAGTCTATTAGCAACGTCAATTTTCACGTCCATTAATTATGATGTAACTAACAGTACCTAATAAGAAATTGTGTCAGTGAGTCAGCATGTAAACTAGATCCGATGACCAGCATAGTGTACACTGTACGTGTACAGGACATGTAACAGAATGGACACTTGTATGTATATGTATTCTTGAAAATTACCAATTTCCAATAATTATAATGAAAAGTACAGATTAGGGCTAATTCTCATTATGCTGTTCAAACTCAATTTTCATCATGCGGAACTGTTTTATATGAAAAGCTATGGTTAAATATAGTATGATTAATAAAATAAACACTTGTCAAATATTCTTTATTGTTTGAAATTCATAGATGGCAAGTACGAGTGGTACTTGGAGAACGCGCAAGATATCTGCTCCTACATCTCCATCGGCACCCAAACAGGAAGAAGACTCATCTGTTCCTAAATTCCTTCTTAGTGACGTTTTTGAAGCTGCCCTACAAGCTGCGCCAACGGTTACAACCTCAAGCGGTAAAAAGAACAAAAAATCTAAACAAAAAGTTTTATTTTCTACGGGCATACATCGGGCTATATAATACTTTTAAATATTTTCATTCCTGATATAATTTATTATCCATATACTTATTGCAGAAAAATATTCTAATAATATACTCAGATCTTTCATTATGTTCATTGCTTAGATAATTAAAATAGAAATGTATTTAATGTGGTATTCTTCATATTGTAACTTGAGATCTTGCCTGGTTCATTTTTATCATTTCATAATGTGTCTTTCAATACAGTTAACTTGTTATCTATTTAATATGTTATTGAGGATTTTCCAATAAATTGTCTTATACATAATAAATAATATCTACTGCAAAAATATGACAATTTATTTGTGTATTACATAGTTTGCTCTTTTTAATCGATTGTGATGTGGTTTTAAATTACTTTGCAATGTGTAATATTTGTGAAATAAAACTCATTGGAATATAAAAACACCTTTTATTATCTACAATCTAAATAAACATGTGTAGCTGAGGTTCTCGCGCTCTTCCAAAAAGTCCTTTATAACTTCAGTAAAGGCTGCTATCACTTTACTGGAAGAGTTTTGATTGAATTGGTCATGACCAATTCATGAATTATAACAATAATTTAACGTCTGCATTGCATTGCCTGTTTAAGGTTTAACTCATCAGCGATTCTACTTAAGGTGGCTTGCACCAACTAAACTCGATTTAAGGATTTGACATCTCGCCGGCTCCAATTATTTAATACACACATCAAAAAAGGCTAGGGATCGAGTACATTTTTAACTATAAAAAATAATCTATACAGGGGCCTAATTCACTATGACAATATAGATTTCGCCCATATGTCTTACCACGCGTAAACCATGTCAATATCGTGTCTTCTTTAGACCATGTTGCGGTAAGGAATCGAGTACTTTGTATTCTGTGTGCCCCAAGACAAATTGTCTATAGTACATTATAAATTCACTAGTACGTTCTGAACATAACTTTTGTAGTATTTGACCTGAAATATTTTTAATTGAAATTTTATTTTTTTAAATGAACAATGTTACTAATAGATGTAACCTTACGTGCTATTTATTATTTTAAAGATTGATTAAAAGATAAAAACCATAGGAATGGCTATAAATGTAACATATTTGATAAACAGTTCACCGACAGCATGACAGAAGTACCTAATCATAAATGACATGCTTTTGAACATTTTTATACAATGATGTTATATTTACAAAAGAGGTTTTTCTACCAAATTTTACCCAGTATCATCTTTGTGATTTTACCAACGTGATGTTGAGAATATTATTTTATAACCAAATAATTCTTAATCAATGACTGAAAGAATTATAACAAAAAACGTGAATAGTTAACAGTTTTTATTGGAAATTTAATCGTCGGTACAATAATTTGCAACTACCTACCATAATAGATTTTAATTCTATTAGCGGGTTTTCAACATAATCTAGTCGATTATCTATATTTTGTTAATATTTACATTTGTTCGCAGACTGTACGAAAGATGTAGGTATGCCGTTGTGCGGCAAGTAAAAACAAATCAATTTTTCTGCAAATCAAGACACAACAGACATAATCTAACTAATTTGTGATCACAGCGATTCCACGCGATTGTCTAACGTGGAATTTTTGACAGTTCAAATCACGCTAACGTCGCGTTCATTCCGCGCGAGATCGTTAAATGTGTCATACGGAATACGCTTTTTGCAGATGTCGTAGATAAGTATGGAATTGACGTGGTTTCGAAGCAAGGAATCGCTAAATGGTCATAGTGAATTAGGCCCCTGGTGTCCCGTAATAATGGATCAACCTTATGGGAAAGGTAGAACACCTAATTACCTAAAACCTATTCGACTAGTTTTAAAAAACCTTAGGGTTACCGAGAATTTTCATTGTTTTGACCATTTTCTCCGCCAGGATTAATAGCAATAACTTTGTAATGAGAAGGACTAGTGAAAGTTTTATACTATTTTAGAAACCTTAATAAATGTTCATGTTTTTAAAATAATGGGCCACTTCAGTGTGGTACATTTTTTTTACAGGAGAATTTATCCAATTTGGGTTATCATAATCTGAAAAAATAATTTCTTCGTTTGTGGTCTTCTTTTTTTTAGAAATGAAGATAAGCTAACCAAATCGTTATTAAGCTACATAAGCTAACTATTCAGCAATATTTTACAAAAATCAGATTTAAAAAATGTTATCATTTGGAACGACAGCATTAAAAAAACTGAAGCCTGGCGGAGAAAATTGTCAAAATAATGAAAAAAAAAAAATTCTCGGTAACCCTAAGGTTTTCTTAAAACTAGTCAAATAGGTTTTAGGTAATTAGGTGTTCTACCTTTCCCTTAAGGTTGATTCATTATTTACGGGACACCTGTATAATAAATTTATTGTGAAGTTAAAAAAAAATTAATAATCTGTGTTTCCACCATTGACACGAATTATTTTAACTTTTTTTGGATCGTTATTGATTCTTTTTAGTGATTTTCACTATTTCAATAAAGAATTTTCTTTAAATTTTGATTAAAAATAGAAAATGAACTGTCAATCAGGATTCATATAAAAGTGTGTAATAGCGTTTTTACAAAACCATTACAATTTCCGCATCGGAACTGAAAAAAATTGCATCGATATGGAGCGATAACATCATTCGACACGAGAAGAGAGCATGAGAGCTGTCGGAATGTTACAAGCTGGTTCCAGGCAACGTACTTTTTTGCCATTTAATTGACGACATTAACTTAGGTTAATTTCCCACAATTTGCAAAAATTTTAATTTTTCTTAATTTTTACAAAATATAGGGATAAGTTGTTAACTTAAAAATAGAAATTAAAGTAAGAAGCCAGTGTGGAAGACTAGATTTGATAAATATTAATTGGATAATTTTTTATAGTTAAAATGTACCTGATCCCTAGACACTTGTATGTGTGTAGTTGGTGCAAGCCACCCTTAATCTGTGCACCATGCCATGAACAATGACTAAGGAAACTAAAGGACATGGCATGTTGAGCTATAGCAACATTTAGTTATATATATTCTAACGCATGACATTCAAACGTAGTGTTGTCTCTTTTTGACTTACGGCTTCTTGTGTGTGTAAGAGAAAACAACAGTACTTTTTTCAGAGTAATTTTTTTATATGACATCATTGTAATGTCAAAACGTGCCGGTCCGCCATTCCTTGCGACACACTGACAAGTACACAAAGTGTCAAAACATATCAATGAATTTAATATTTTTTAATGTTTCTGTGATTTTGTGCTAGATAATGGAACTGTTTTGTTAAAGGAGAAGCTAGCATAATGCCACAATAATTTCTAAGTGTAGTGTGTTAGGATGCGGCTCGAGAAAAAGCAATAATCAACGAAATCTATAATTGCATTGGTACGTAACAGAAATTCATTAATTTAGTCTGATGTCGTATATATTTCTATCGTAATTACTGTGTTTCTTCGTTTACTGAATTATAGTCATGTATATTTTTAGTTATTAACAGTTTTTATTCATATATTACAGTAAATTACTTCATATCAATTTTTGTTGTTATTGCAGTTAGGGCTATCCATGTACCTATATTAAAAAGATGTCTATAAATACAGGTAACATGTTTATATGTCGTAATTATCTCGTTTCAGATTACCATCATGTATTATTAGAGGAAAAGAGTGGCTTGACCTAATCGGAAAAAAAAATTGAAACCTCTCTGTAAAAATTACATACATATATATGATATATACATACATATCTTCACGCTGTATCCCCAACGGAGTATTCATGATATATATTTATGTTACTTGCATTTCGAAGAAGAATAGAACATTAAGAAAATAATTTTACGGTATGATGCATTACCCTCGCAAAGATTATTGAGAATCAGAGAAAATATTTCCAGTGGTAATTACTTACTTTTTAATTTCCTGACCATGTAAATCCTCTATTGAGAAAAGGTAACAGGAAAATATTAATTGTTTACAGAATGTGGCTGAAATTTAATTTGATGTTTCTGAGAGAGAAAAATCTGCGCATAGTTCTAAATATCTGCTTCGGAATGGTGTGAATCAAGACCACGCCGAGTTATTTTTGCGACCTATAAGAGCTTGTAGTGGTTTTACAGATAACCCAGATGCCGTACAATTTAAAGAATCTTTTAAAAAACTTAAAGAGCAGAATTAAGAGACGAAGGTGTCGGAAACTATTTCATTCTTTTCTTGACGTACAAAAAAACGACAGCGACATCATGAGTATAATGTCTGCTTAAAATCTCAGTATTCAAAAGTTTCATCCAGAAATTATTTAATAAAAATTGTGCTATTTAGTTAACTATATTTATTTATTTTGTGAATATGTTATTAAAAACTTAATGTACTTAATATAATTATTATTTTACCAACAATAATATTAACAAACAGTTCTATTTTTCAAACCCAGTAAAACTATGTTACTATAGGTACATTAGATATGACTAGTCTGACATTGGTCACCCTTGTAGTATCTGGCATTTTAATTTTTGAAAGATTTATTCAAAAGGCCGGTATGTTATGAATTTTCTACGCTGGACAATATTATAAACTATAATATTACTTATTTCTTCACAATGTAAAGAAATAAAATTTGTTTATTTGTATGTACAGGGTAACCTCTGGAAGTACTTAACTGAATTTGAGAATAGAAGTCCACAATGTTCTATTCCTAATTGAAATGTTATTCCCAATTACTGTCTGATAAGGCCACTAATTTTTAGTAAAATTAATTATTCTAATATTTAGTTTATTAAAGTGCTACAGTACGCCATGGCTATAGATTTAGTCGGTCCGTATGTATGTTTCTCATAGCACTTATTTTAATTTCACCATCACCTTTAAAAGAAGTAACGTTATGCATGTAAAGAAAAGAAAAGCATTAAAAGGACTGTGCTGTTCTTCGACTACTGTGACCTATGTTCATTGATCTTCAATATTTATTAAAGCGCTTCATAAAATGTGGGTTTCTTTTAAAAAGCAATTTTATTTCTGTAATAATCATGGAGGTACTATTAAGTATTACAGAAAGAGATACCTATGTAATTTGTTTGTATGTATAAATCATTTAAAGTTCCACACAAAAATGATCGAAGGACAGAAAGGGGCTATACTTGAAGGCGCCTGTTGCTATCGTTGCTAATAACACCTTAAAATCGCCTTAAGCACAGATTCTAATTATATGCCGACAGCATCGAAGTACGCTGACTGCTATTTTCAGTTTCAACAATATTTCAGTACTTTTGTATGACATATGACACAAAAAAAAGGTCTCCTTTTTCTGAAGATATTATACAAAATGATTTTTATTTCAATACTGATGCTGAAACAAAACTTATTTCAACAACTGACTTAACGACATCTACATAGTAGATACTTGGGACATCACTAATCGGCAGCCATTGTTTGCGACACTCGAAGTTTAGGTGGCACAATAATTTTTACTTGTTTCGTGTCCTTTAGTTTCCTTAGTCATTGGCCATAAAGAACGACAAAGAAAAATACTGTAGAAGATACTCGACCCTATATTACTATACTCTTTGGTCTATTACTTTACTTTTTGTCTTCGGTGGTCTCGAACGGGGACTTTTTGGCGGGAACGGAAGAAGTGAGGTTGTCATTTTATTTAGATTTTCTATTTTTTACATTTTTAGGAGTTTTAAAGTACAACAATGATAGTATATTGTGTTTTAAAGTTCTGTGTAAGTGAAAATAATAGAGGAGATCTAAATAAACATGTGTAGCTGAAGTTTTCGCGCTCTTCCAAGAAGTCCTTTTTAACTTCAGTAAAGCCTACTATCACTTTACTGGAGGAGTGTTAGGGACAGTTAATATTTATCCAGAAGTTACGTTATTAGGCTGATGGTCTTGTTACCAATGCCTTAAGAAATATAAATAATAAATAAAGAAAATAGTCTCGAACGTCAAAGACAAAGAGACCCGCTAATATATTGTATTCTGTGAAGAGACCACTGAATGTTGGAATCTTCATTAGATCGCAAGTGATATTCCGAGAATAGACAAATAAGCTTTCCATAGATAAAATATCGATTTTCGATATATATCTATCATAGATAAAATGTCTATTACGCGAGAATTGGCTCCTTGGTGACTACCACTTAGACCAATAGTAACCTTATAGTTGGACTACGCAAAACTATCTGCTCCCGCGAAGATAAGTATAAGCGACTAACAAAACCAAACACGACTCTAACGTACCGCGTGCTTCTGTTACAAGCTCTTTCAATAACTGTGACTTTGTGTACTTAGAGGTGTTGTGAATTTGTGCGGACATTGATAAAAAATATTAAAATATTTGATAAAAAGGTAAGCTATCTACCCATTTCCTTTAAAAAATATTTTATTTATAGTGTGTTATGTATAAGATGTACTTAAGTCCGCATGGCAAAAAAATATTTTCGGCGAAGTATACTATGTTTTAAATCTAAGTTTTTACTCGCCTCTTGAAATTAGCATATTTAGTAAGTTACATTTGAAAATAATATTGATTTCAATAGGATATGCATTGGAAAGGTGCCCTTTTTTTAGAACTAGTGTTTTAAAGTACATTACCACACCCCTACAGGTGTACTTGGTTTAAAAATGGTGTTCATTAGAACTAACGCCATCATCATCATCGCCATATTGTTAGAAATTAGGGTTCCACAATACGATATTTAAATACTTTTGGGGAAACCACAAGATTTTTAATTATGGCGTATTTTAAATACACAATATTAATATTTCCTGTCGAATTACTCTATTTCCAGTAAAAATACAAACGTCCACATTACATCATTTTTCAGTAAATAATCTCTAAATTGTATTTGTCTTTTGTACTTGTTTTTATACAGTGTACTTATTTTTAATGATCATTTACAAATGGTAAACAGTGCCAATGCGCATAAATACATCGAAAAATACTGTCTGATAAGTCGTGACATCGTGACGTAATAGCGGACGTCAGATCATCTGGACGCAGAGGTCATCACGCGTTTTTTGCTTTTGAACACTTTTGAACACTGGCAACCCATCAATATTTATATTCAAAGAAATTTCATCAGGTGGAAAAGAAAGCTGTCGAAAAATGTTCAAACATTTGATTAGGCCATTATGCCAATATTCTCCTGGAGCTGAAAAATTTATATCCAGATTTTCTTTATTTGTATAAAGAAGTGTTCGAACGTCCTTTGGTAGGAAATCTTTTATTTTTAATTTAAAATTTCTAATAAAGAGTTCAATGCCGCATGTCGGATATTGTATTCTACAGCCCATTTTCTAACATCACTACGCAATTGGAAATTTTTCTCATGTTTTGAATTGGATTGGTCTTCAATATCACTTTCATCTTCGTACAAAGATTCCTCGCTAATACGCTCCTCGTGGTCTGAATCTAAATCGCGTATTGTTGATAAAGGGTCATTTTGTACAGAACCATCAATATTAACATTTTGTTTAAAATTTTCAAAGTGATGTTTTGTCCGGAACCTTTGTCAACTTCTACGATACGTCCTTTGCCCGATATAAAGCTAGAATTCAAAACTTGCATTATTTGTTGATATGTTGTCAGAACTTTTCTCTTATATGAACCATTTTTTTCAACCGCTTCCATTTATTTAAATCAATTTTTGTAAACGATTTGTGGCCAAAGTAAAAGAAATAAAGAGAAAGCCAACGAACATACGATACAAGAAATCAAAATGTCCGTGATGAGACCATAACAGCATTTACAAGACCATTAAAAACAATTGAACTCTTTTACGGGACTTCACGAAGATGATTTTGGATACTAATTGTATCACACTAGACTCTAGGTTCCCAAACTTATTTTGTCTACTGAGTCGAGAGCTCATGCAGTCGTTGTCTAAGATGCCTCCTAGCTAAATGAAATTACAAATCACCCCCCAGGCCTCTACACAACGCCCCCATTTTTTTTCTGGGTCTCTTACCGCACCCCTTTAGGCCTGCAGCGCCCACAGGGGGGCGTTATCGCCCACTTTGGGAATGGGTGCACTAGACCCTTATAAACATGTTAAGATTATAACAGCATTTGATTAATCCACAATAAAACAAGCACACTTACTCTTGGAATAAGCCGTGAAATAACTAATTCACTTACAATTGATCCACAAAGTGGACTTATAAACTCTTATTAATTCAAGTAACAAGTGCAAATGGTTTCCAGTACGTTTAGTTTTACTTATTGCTCTTATTAGCATACTTTATTTATAATGGATTTATATTGCTTATTATAAACAATTATAAGTATACCTTACCAGAGTACGTATTCTCAAGCACATTTACACCTTTGAAACACTTTTATAAGACACCTTAACTTATACTGTGCCACTAATTTTGACTTATAGGCGATAATAAGTTAACTTATAAGAAAAGATGTGCTAAAAGGTCAAACAAACTCCGTGTATGCTGTTATAAGCATAGCAGCAAGTACTAGAACCATTAAAAGAGAGTTATTAGTGCTAGAGGGCTATAAAGTGTGCACTATAGGATAATTTTGCTGCTTGGGAAATACGCGTTACCGTGCGCTTGTCGGTTTCTCGACGCACATGAAAGGGATCAAATAGGCAAATACGCAAATAAACTGTCTACACAATGGCCATATTCAGGAGCGCACGCGCCGTGGATCTGTATGGACGTGCAGTATTTTGTGTCTGTGTTGTGAGCTCGAACTGGAACAATTATTGAAAATGCAAATTTTTATGCATAGTCAGCAGCCATCAGCGCCTTGCTCTCCATGATTTTTTCACTACTTTGTATTTTTTCACGCACTGCATATAATAGTTACATGCATTTAAATAATAAAATCCCGCTGCAAGTTGAAACACGTCCATAGTTTTGGTGAACACATTTTCTTCTGCTGCCAAATGTTTGTGTGTTTGTTATTTGGCTGCCATGTATTGATGGTCGTATTTGCCTGTATTTGCATGTTTGCGAGTACGTCATATATTTTTCCAAATACAACAAACACCCAATAGCAAACACAAATAGCCATGTGAAGTGCCACCATAATATGCTATATCGGTTTGTCTATTCTGGTTTCTGATAATCTATAATTACTTATACGTATAAAATTACAAACATATTAATGGTGAAAATTGGGAGTCGGAAGCTAGAGTAGACATCCAGATCCTGAGTCTCATTGTTGTCATGGCAAAGATCTGATTATGTTCTTTTTACTGTTTAGTCCTGTTTTATTAATTCTTAACTAATGTACTTCGTCCTATGGAGGAGCAGTATCTCCTGTCACAGGCAATTAAGCTTACTAGGAGATTCTGTCCTAATGTTATTATTGTAAACCAGTAATAGATTTTGATCGATTTTGATTGATTGAGTATACCTATATAATAAGGTTACACACTTTTTAAAATGAATTGACGAGTTACAGTTACCTACTTGTCGATAGCTCGATATAATTGCATCGATAAGACTGTATTGTCGCACCGTGACCATCCCTAATCACGCACTTTTGTACAAGTCGGACCTCACGTCAACGAAAAGACCACAGACTAAGGAGAAGGAAAAGACCACGAAAAGACGGAAATGCTTTTTTAAAGGGCTTTTAGAGTACAGACTGTCCAGTACCAAGAATAAGTACTAACAGAAGTAGCGTATCTGACGTCACTGAATTGTTAGACCGAGAACATTAATTACGCGATGCCTTAGAAAGAAGAAGATATCAATATGGTTTTTTGTCTTTATCATCGTGACCGAAAATTTGCGACCACAATTGTCAATTTTAACAAATCTCTAATCTCTGACATTCCTTTGTGTTTCTGTGTTTTCATTGTTAATTTAAGTTTTTTGACTTTTATGTGCGTTGATTGTGTTTTATAAAGTATTATTGTAATTTTTTTTTATTTACGTTATGCTCCATTTCACAGGGCAGCATGTGGTATTTATTTTATTTAGAAATTTTAATATATAATATCATCTAAAGTTGGAACGCAGAACCTTGTTTGGCGCGATTCAGGGACTCCGACCCTTAACGACGTAAGTAACGTTATTATAAACATCTTTTATTAGGTTTAAAACTTCTTCATTCATGTACTATTTTTTTAATATCATGTGAATGGTTACAGTCCTCACGTCTCAACTAGTCAACATCGAATACAAATGAGAAGAAAATGCGGCATTGATGAAAATGTATTACCGAAGAGGAAAGTATGTTTGGTAAGTGGAAATTTATAAAATACATTGATTTTTAGAACATATTTTTACACCGGCACTAGACCACCAAACAGTAACCATCACGTTTCTAGGGGTAAGTTTTCGTTTAGGGCATTGCCTAGGTGCTGAACCAGGATCTAACCAACATGATGATCACTTACGATTTTCAAAAAGAATCCATTTTTCATCGCAAGTGACAATGAGGTTCAAAAATTCCTTCGTTTCTTTGGCTATTAAGCAACGCAAGGCACACCTCAACGCTTTCGTCGCGCTGGCGATCGTTCATTTCATACGGCACCACATTATAAAGCTTTTTTACCTTGCCAATTTGACGCAAATGGACCAATATTGTTTTGATGCTAACATCGAAAGCTACTGCTAACTCAGCAGTACATTGAGTAACGTCGGCTTCCACTATCGCCTTAAAGGAGACGTTTCACGAATGTATGGAGCCCCGGCTCGCACTTTGTACACTTACATTTTAGAAACTTCAATATTAATTAAGTGTTTTAATTATGATTTCGATATATATTAGCCTAGTACTTTCGTACACATATCACAGGCAACACCTTACCTAAATAAGATGGCGTCAATGACATATTTGACGTTTTCCACTTTTAATAGTTAATTAATAGTACTCTTTGTTATATTACAGGTCTCTACTGTTGAAACCTATTTAAAATCTCAAACGGTGCCTGTTCACAGTTTGAACATATCCACGCTGCAGTTTGGGGTACAAAAAAATTAACAGGCAATGAGATCTTTGACGCCTTGGGAACCGGATCAACTAAATCAATTTTTCTTTTGAGAAATGCAATATAGCGACAACAAGTCAACACATTAAATGTTCTATTTTATTAATCTTGGAAAATAATATGGATAAAATATAACTACTTAATAAAAAAATGAGCCCGTTTAGGAATAGGTCAAAGTTAAGCTAAATTATAAACGAGTGCGCGTTTTTATATATGCAGTTCTAGTGTGAATTGTAGAGATTTTACGTCAGCACATCAAAGATAGTGTTTTATTTTATCAATTTTGGTTAATATGAATAGTGATAAAAAATAACCTTAACATTTAGGTGATTCGGGCACACAGACCAAGGCTGACTTATGAAGATCAAATAGCACGTGTTAGCAGACGGAAATCTCAAAAGCACTCGCATACCTACGCGAAAATGTGTGTTCTCTCTGACTACCCCTTTAGGGATACAGCGTGAGGATATGTATGTATGTATAAACATTTAGGAAGGAATAAGTCATAAAAGGTAAGCAAAACTAGAGACCGGTTGTTGATGTTTTGATCTGTGCATTATAGTACAAGGTGAATGTAGATGTCAGACTTGTAAAATAAAACAAACATCAATAATTTTTTAACATTTTATTATTCATTCTCGCTATACTCTCTAATTAGAAAGATGCTGGTGCTTCTGTTTTTTTGACACCGAGCCCAACCTAAATACCACACAATGGTCGTCACATGAGCACAGCAACCAACAGTGCGGAGTCCACAAATACAATTACAATAATATCAAATGATTAATAATCATTCCAAGTAGCACCTTGTCTCGCCAACAATATATATATATATATGTATAATAAATTCTACCAGATTGGGACTAGATTTGTGAAAATAAAACAACTTGTCAATACTTTTTTTATGTTTGTTTATTCTATTTCATTTTCAAAATATTCTAACCACAATCCAATTCAGTAAATATGTCAGTGCTTTTATTCTTTCTTAATAGTGAACCTAGCCAGAATACCTTACAATGGTCACGACATGCGCACAGCAACCAACAATGCGGAGTCGACCATACCCATATCTCATTCCAATTCATAGCTTTAGATTGTTCACCGCCTAAGAAAAATTAATAACCTAACAAAACATTATTAAAGAGAAAATGTTCTTATATAGCAGATTTCGATATGGTGCTTCTCCAGCCGCTGCTGCAGCATGCTCGTCTCGCACATTATGGTAGAAGTTCTGAACCTAGCCAGACGTAATATAAACCTTAGCCCAAGCCATACTTTGTCTCGCAAAAAATACATGTTTATAATGTTCTACTAGATTAATGACGAGACCTAATGCAGATTCTAAAAAGTACCATCTCATGTGAAGATTGTACAACTTCAGATACAACTTCCAGATTGTTAATTAATTTTATTAATTCCTCCCTAGATAGATGGTTGACACCTAAATGAAAAGGCATTAAATATTGGTGTTGACAGAAGGAGTGCTTGTTAAGTTCCCTGTGTCTATAGTGTTCTTTGAGCGTAAGAAATTCTGCTTCTATCAGGTATCTGAAAAGTTAAAAAGAGGTTTCTGTATGTATATATAAAGTATTTACCATCATTTAACACAAGACCAACTAAAAAGTTCTGTATTTTAAAATGTTAGCTCAGAAGCTTGATGTAAGTATATATAATAACAATGTTGGAGAATTAGATAAATAATCAATTTTTCAAGTTCTTTAGAAACTTGTTATTAGCCCACACAATGACTATTATTACAATGACTAGTATTAAAATATGGTAATGAAAAATATAATTCTGGCTTCTTTATGAATGAAGTTATTATTTAGCTTTATACAAACATATGGCTGTCTCCTATCTCCTAAACAATGATAATCAACACTAAACGTAAAAATATGTTTCAATAGGCTAGCTGTCTAGATCATGCCTAAATTCCTGAGCAAGGTGCTAGCAACAATGCACTTTGCAAAACATGTCAGATAACATATTTAAAAAAAATGTTTTAATGCAATTAATTACCTCATATCCAAGATTCTTTCCAAGAACAGAAATGATTACAGACCCAATTTTAAGACGTGTAAGTGTAAGCATCCTCAATGATTGAAAAAATAAATACAACTGAACCGAAACTAAACTACACATTAGTAGGTACTACTAAATCCTCTAGATATTAGTAGGTACTTAAATTACGTGGTTTCATATGAGACTTATTTAGATTTATTTATGAGAAAAAATGTAGTTAGATACTGATTAATGGAGTCTTATGAGGAGCTCAGGAATTAAGTTTAATCTAAACATTTATAAGTTGGTCTACAACTAGTTTCCAATTAGTAGTTCACATGCACACATTTGTTAGTTTCTATTAGGTTATGTAATTTGTGACTTTGTTCAGTGATCAGTTAACTTGTGAACATAGGCAATGAAACATTACCTTCAAAGAAAAACTATCGATTCAATAGAATACAGACTGTAGAAGGAATTTTAGACTTAAGATTTTATCATTTCAATGAGAATGAGAATGTAAAAATTAGGTAAAGGCTTGGGCGGTTAAGATTGTAACTCATACTGGGCGGTGCGCACGAATGAGACGTGAAAATAGTTTTAAAGTAATCTAATCTGCTAAAAAGTACACGATTATATAACTAAATTTTAAAAAAATACACCAATATGAAATGCAGGTGTAATTTTTACTTCATTGTGACACAGATTTTCGTAGTAATTTCTCCTCTGCTATGGTTTTCGTTTTAAAGTTTAATTTATAACATGAAGGTAAAGATGGATTCTGTAAACAAAAAAAATATATACCGTGAATAATAATAAGAGGTACAAGTATTTTAGTAGAATCCTAATATTAAAAAGGTAAAATAGATTTTGTTTGTTCTAATTTCAAGCCTAAAACACTGAACTCATTAAACTGATATTTTATTTAAAAAATGATTACGATTACGCCATAAATGTACTGACGTAAAGAATATTTCGATATAATATCAGTGTTCTTTACATCAATTACGACTTCACATATTGAAAATTAAAAATGTATATCTATATACGTAAGCATCGATAATAAACCGCACTATTGCACTTGGTTATAAAACAAGATTTTACGAAAGGCTTAAAATAAATGGCATATAAGAAGGTATTGGGACAACACATATCGTAAAAAGAAAGGATATGTACTAACCTGTCTTCATCTAAGGGTAATTTCGCCATAAACAAACGTTTTTTATCGTTAGTACGGCCATCTCTTAAACCACATATTTCCCAGGTTTTGTAATGCATTCTTCTTAATACAACACCACGGAACACTGTATTTCACTTTTCAGTTATAAATTCAATAATTATATACGTATATTTGAAAAGTTTTAAATATCAATGACTGCAAAGACATAAGACAATGAAATTAACACAGATCACAGAGTACTAATATACTGACGGAAAAGAATGACAAAGATCATTATAAATCGACAGAATGAGAAAGAGACGTTTGTATGGGATCGAATAAGACAGAGATAGCCGCCATTAAAGTTAGCACACATTTCATACAACCTGTTTTTCTGTATGTAGTTTCGGCAGGTTGTGGAGACCTTGCATAGTTTTGATTTTGAATTTTTGACAGCGCTTTGACCCATGACTTGGTGACGTTCAAAGTATATTCATACATCACAACTCGAAGACATTTTCAACTACACATGTTTTCAACATAATAAAAATAATTGCGCTAAAAGCTCTTTGTAAGTAGGCATATTTTTTTTAGTGAAGAATAAATTATTGGATGGGATTTTTTTTATCATTACTTTGTTAATTATATACATTTCAATTGTGTTCGATAGTAAATTGCATACTTCACATTTAGTTTTGGAACGAACTCGTTATGGCGTACTTGTCCGAATAGCCCAATTAAATAATGAAATATTCCTATTGTACTAAAAATATATAATAAAAATTGCAAATTCACTATTTTTCTAGCAATGTTTAGATTTTTCCTCGATTTTCTAAATAGCGTACAAACTCGAGCCGAAAGTCTAACGTCTCCTTTGATTATAGTTTTCGGGCGACCACGAGGTTCATTTTTTAGATCAAAATTTCTGTATCAGAAGCGTTCAAATCGTGCGTTTGTTTGTAGTGTTCACTCCGTACACGTGCTTAATGTTGCGAGCCGTTTGTGCCGCAATGCTACTGCGATGGAACTCGTATTCCGTTTATTACTCGTATTTTTGTTGTGTCCATACTGATGAAAAAGATATAAATGTAGTGAAAACAAAACACTAATCAATAAACAAATGACTAAATTTGGAAATAAAATTCCATGTTTTTAAAATAAAATTCATTTGAATTTAGAATTTATTGCCAGCCATACACAAATTACATTTCAAATGGTCAGTATTGTAGAACGGCAACCTCATAGGTAAAGACTTATTATACAGTTAATGATATATATCAAATTCATTGCTCTGCTAGTCCAAGCCCTACATCATCAAGTCGCAGTTCCACACCACCAGTTCTACAACTACAAAACATTAAGCGAAATGAAGACAATCATTCTATAAAATAAATGATTTCATCGCTGACAAAACGATAGTCCAGAAATAATCGCTCTGCACATGGATTTACCGGCTTTCTGAATATTATGTTTTGCATAACACAATTACGTTATTAGGCTGATGGTCTCGTTACCAATGTCTTAAGAAATATAAATAAAATAATAAAAAATTATAATGTTTCAGTAGCCATATTTTTAAAATCGACGTTTTCTCTAATCAAACATCTAACGTGTTTCTTCAGCTAAGTTTTTCTATATTAAATAATTTACTGGCCGTATCTTTGTTCGTTTTTTAATAAAATATTTCTTAGCAGAGTTCGTTTTTGTTAGTTCAGCATTTGGTGTACGTTGCTAAAATGGCGACTATATCATTTGCTAAAAGTTTGGTTATTCCAGGTAAAGTGCTAACATTTAGTATTTATTTTTGTTAAATTGTAATAGATTTTTATTGTTATATATTGCTTTAGAATGTCATGTAGTTAATATCTTTAATTTTGTAAGTTATCCTATAAATTAATAATATCGAGTATCTAGGTATTATATAAAACGATCAGCTTTTACTAAGTTAGTGTAAACCTAGTGTTAAAACCATTTTTATTATTTCTGTTTTATCGATATATTAGTTTAATTGAATATTTAGTACAAAATTTGAAACTAGTACATGTAGTGTAGTTACAAAGATAAGTTGTATTTCACAGCGCTTAGGTTAGTGACAAAACCTAATCAGTGTGCTCCTGGTTTGACTCCTTTAAGTATTATACTGCGAAGAAATTATGCTGAAAAGCAAGTATTCGAGCGCACAAAACCACATTGTAATGTTGGCACAATTGGACATGTTGATCATGGTAAAACAACTTTAACTGCTGCTATTACCAAAGGTAAATAATATGTTTAACATATCGGGAGCTAGTGTAATTAGACTATCACTATCCCTAATGAATACTTTTAAAACATTAAAAATGTAGCTAACTAGATTTTTGATCTTTTTTTTCACAGTATTATCTGATCGTAATTTGGCTCAAAAAAAGGGCTATTCGGATATTGATAATGCACCTGAAGAAAAGGCTAGAGGTATCACTATCAATGTGGCTCATGTTGAATATCAAACTGAGAAAAGACATTATGGGCACACTGATTGTCCTGGACATGCTGATTATATTAAGGTAGGAATAAAAGGATGATCCTGACTGTATCTCAGTCTATAGCTTAGTCTTTACTATTGTAGAATTTAGAATTTATTATTTGCTAACCACGGAAACAAACAATAACAAGGGAACAGATATTCTAAATTTCCTTTAAATAATTCAAAATTTTTTTTAAATACAATAGTAAAGAATACAAAACACATAATTGTCGTCTATACTTGACACCTATACTTGTCTCAAAAACAAACTTTCCGCTTACTAGTAGTCTATATTAGTTAGATTTATACACTAAGAGGCAGTAGATATTTAGTGACTAGACAACCCCCTTTGCATGCAAAAGCTTTCAATGGGTTATCTCTAAATATACAATAAGCAGTTTACTTGCTTACCTAATCAAATTGATATCCTATCAATTTAAGTAAACCTTTCAAATAGGTAACCCTTATATTTTAGTGATAACCCTCTAAAAAGGGAAGGGGCTGCCTGACTGTTGAAAGTGCAATACCTTTAAGGCACCAAACATTAACTTTAAAGCTTAATGGTTAACCCCTATATAGAGGACATTGGATTATTTATTTCAAAATAATGGCTAATAATCAAATGAAAGACAAGGCTTTAGACAAGGGTGTAGTAATAAAACCCTTATTAAAAACCCTTTCAAGGTTCTGGTCCCCTTGCTTCAAAAGGCATAATAGTGATTTTAGTGTCTTTTGGCTATTTAAATTGTATGAATTTATGTAATAGAGCTCATTTTGTAAGTTTGTTTATATGTGAGGAGTACTCTCTATAACCCCACTGCACTTATTTCAATAATTTTTTCACTATTTGAAAGGTACATTATTCCAGATGTACATAGGCTATTTAGATCTGTTTAAATATGAAAAAGGAAAAATCTAGATCTGTTTAAAAAGAAAGGCAGTATTAAAGGTGTGGAAACCCGAGGTCATAATAAACTGGTGGTTATTCTAAAGCTGTACCCAAACTGTGGCGAGTGGGATGACAGTTTGCACGAATCGCTCACTCGCTTAGCCGTTCACATTAATGTGACTTCCTGCGATGAGTATTCTTGGTTTTTCAATAAAGAAACAAGTCTTTTGAATATAAAAAAGTCATACTGTTGTTAGCGGATGGCGATAGTAGAAGAAGACTATCAAAATTAAAAGTAGTACATGCTTAATTGTTATTGTTATATTAATTATTGCATTTCCTACAAAAACAATCTTCACAGAGAACAATTTTTCTATGGCGACTTTATGTTGAATCATGATCAGACTTATCATTTATTTTTTCAGATCAATGTTTCTTGAATTCTGTATATTATCACAGATTAATTAGTTACTAACGTAAAATATTATGTAGTTGTTATGGTAATGTCACAGAAAAAAATCGTTACTCTTAGGGTTCCATAGACAAATGGCAAAAAAATGGAACCCTTGTAATTATTATTACAACATATACTTAGACGAAATTTGTAAGTTATTATTACTTATTCTTTGAAATGTTAGACAAATTATGTACTGAAATTTAAAAAAAGTATAATTAGTGTTGGAACTCCATACAAATACAGAGAGATAAAAAAATTGTAGTACACATAAGCGCGTGAGGTAACTTTAGATAGGTCTTCAAATATTTTTGAAGGAACTAGGTTTCAAAGAGACTTTTTATACAATTATATATAAGTAAGAAGTTGCCGAGATATATGCTAAATTCATAGTTATTAAAACTTCCCAACTATGCAGAGAAATTCTGAAAAAGTTTGAGATAGTAGACTTTTGATGAAAATTAGTTTGAATAAGATGTGTAGTTTTTAAATATTCGGATTTCGTTAAATACAAAACAATAGTGTGGGAATAATCTTCTCCATATATGCATTTACTAGCTTTCTGAATATTGTTGTTTTAGTAAATTAAGAAATCTATTGTAAAATGATGTTGAAGAAATTATATCTGACTCAGTTTCTTGTCAGCTTTTCTGTGTTCCAGGTGTTTTTTTTTTGAACTGAACTAAAGTAGATTTGACATTCAAAAACATCTTGTAATTGGGTTTACTTGAGTAAATTGATTTGACTTTGACTATATACATCAATTTCATATATTTTGTATATCTACTTATATGTTATGTATTCTATTCTATCATTGTATACAAAATAATTATGTTGTTAATTGTTCTTGACCTTTGTGACTGTTCAGTGTTTTATTGCCATGAAAATCTTTTTTTGTAACTTACAGAATATGATTACGGGCACAGCTCAAATGGATGGCGCTATACTAGTAGTAGCAGCTACAGATGGTGTTATGCCACAAACAAGAGAGCATTTAATACTTGCTAAGCAAATTGGTATACAGCATGTTGTTATTTTCATTAACAAAGTCGATGCTGCTGACCAAGAAATGGTGGAACTTGTAGAAATGGAAATCAGAGAGCTCTTATCTGAAATGGGTTATGATGGTGACAAAGTGCCCGTTATCACAGGTAATAAGGAAGAAATATCTTTAGGACAGACTTTAAATCTAATCTTTTAATTAAAAGAAACATACATATTTACAAAATATTGTTGTTGAAGGATCAGCATTATGTGCATTAGAAGGCAAAAATCCTGAAATTGGAGCAGATGCTATCTCCAAACTACTTGATGAAGTGGATACATTCATACCCACACCAGTTCGTGAACTAGATAAGCCTTTCCTCTTGCCAGTGGAATCTGTTCATTCCATCCCAGGACGTGGTACTGTAGTTACAGGACGTTTATACAGAGGTTAGAGAATTATTCATTATTAGTCTGACATTACCTTCACAGAACATAGAACCTATATTAGTTTATTTTTAGGTGTTGTGAAAAAGGGCACTGAATGTGAAATAGTTGGTCACGGTAAAGTTTTGAAAACAACTGTCACCGGTGTAGAGATGTTCCACAAAACTCTAGAGGAAGCTCAGGCTGGAGACCAACTAGGTGCATTAGTTCGTGCCATCAAAAGAGATCAAATAAAACGTGGTATGGTTATGGCTAAACCGGGTACTGTAAAAGCTCATGATAATGTGGAAGCAGCAGTTTACATTTTGAGCAAAGACGAGGGTGGTAGAGCAAAGCCTTTTACATCCTTTATTCAGTTACAAATGTTTTCAATGACATGGGATTGTGCAACTCAGGTTACAATTCCTGATAAAGAAATGGTGATGCCTGGCGAAGACACTACGTAAGTTTTTATCAAGCTCCTTTTGTATATAATCTTGTAACATTTTTACTTCTATACATATGCCTTTATCTCAAAATTTTAAGAAAAAAATTATACCGCCTCAAAAAAAGACACTGAAAAGTAGAAAATAACTGCCCTTTACTACTCGAAACTCAAGTACCATAAAAATAAGTTTATAAATACGATACACATAACTATTTCTCCCTTTTGAGTGACTTTAGCCTTAATTAATATCTAGGGCAGGTCTCCAATTAATTTCTTTTTAATTCTGAAGCGCAATAACAAGAGAATCATCAATATAAATAAAGCTTATAAGTAGTTAGTGTTTTTTGGTGTAACTTCGAAGTCCAAGCTCCAATACCAGTGAAATTTAAATGAGACGACCTCGGAAGTAATCCCTTTCAAATAAAAAAGAATTTTCGAAATCGGTCCAGAATTGACGAAGTTATCGGTGAACGTACATAAAGAAAATATACAGACAAACATAGAACATACACCTTTTTCTGAAATTTGAAAAATTGACAGGGTTCAAGAGATACTGCGGGTTATATTTCTGTAAATATTTAACAATATAAAATTACACAATGTATTTTTCATTGCAGTTTGCAACTCAAATTATTGAAACCAATGGTATGTGAAACCGGACAAAGGTTCACATTACGCCTTGGAGATATAACGCTTGGCACAGGTGTTATCACTAAACTGAATAACAATTTGTCAGAGGAACAAAGATTGAAGCTATTGGAAGGTAAAAAAGCAAGAGAAAAGGCTGCTGCCAAGAAGTAAAATTTTTAGCAGACATAATCAACTATTAGTTCTAGTTACATTTACATATGCATTTAAGAATGTAATGTCAAAATAAAGCAGTAAACCAGCATTTGTTTCTTTTACTTGGTGTAAAACCCAATTTGTGATATAATAGTACTTGGCTTAGCGCTCCATCCTCCCTGACTACCCCGTTAGGGATAGTGTGAAGATATGCATGTACATATAATAATAATCCCCAAATCTGTAACTAAGGTTTGTGTATCATTTAATTATACTTTTTAAATACATAAGAACATTTTGGCATGCTTACCAGACATTTTTTAATAATTTCCTATAAGTACTTCCAAGTTACTACTTAAATCAGTACATTCCTTACTTTAAAAAAACATTGTTTATATTTTTTGCAAATGGATTTCAAACCGGTTAGACCTACTATTTATTCTCTTTATAAAATCAATGGGGGAAAAAAAAGCACTATTCAGTATTCACATTTTCTAGAAGTTTAATACTTTACAAATCTGTAACTAGTTTGAGAGTACTTGGCTTAACAGTTTGAATCCCATTAAAAATTTTTGGAAAAGGGTTTCAAACTGGTTAAGACCTAATATTTATTCTCTTTACAAAACCACTGGGGAAAAAAAGAAAATAAAAACAGTATTCACATTTTCTAGAAGTTTATTGAAAATGTTTCATCACCACAATTTTACAGTGACATATTGTCAGTCCTTATAATATGTAACAGTTGAAGTTGCAATTGCTTCGTCATCAAAACCTGCATTTCATATGGGTCCAAGAACTTGCTTGGACTAATAAGTCACATACTAGATTGAAAATAGATAATCTTAAACAGATATAAACCAATTTGAATATAAGACAAAAATCATAGATTATATAAGAAGTGCTTAAATGTTTTTAATTTAAACAAATGAATTATGATATTAAAAGCTAATTAAATGTATTTATAATCACCTGGAATCTAATGGAATGAAATTTAAAGGTTGCAAGACGAGCCTTTATCTAATCTGCTGTTGAGTATTTGTATTATCATATGAAATATGTATGTGACAAAAACAGAAATATAAATAGAACATATTAGGTGTTACTTTTAATAAAGGCTTACCTTGCATGCTGCTATGAATAATACAATCATGTTTTTAAGGTCTTAAAACCACATGAGGACAAGAATTTTATTTAACAATCTTATATTTACAAGTCTTCATCCTCTTCAGGAAGTGCAGTGTCTTGGGCCTCCTTGAGATCTTTCTCGATTTGGTTTTGCCATTGAGGGTCCATTGTGACTTCTGGAGGCACTAATGCTGGCATTGCAACAAATTCTAAATTGCCATCGCCAATCAATTTTCTTGCCAACCACAAGAAAGGTTTCTCAAAGTTGTAATTAGATTTAGCAGAGATATCATAATACTGAAATAATAAAAAGAAAATAGGATATAAAATAAATATCTATATATATATACATAGTTTATGTTACTAGACTTATTAAATATAATGTCTCACCTGTAGGTTCTTTTTCCTATGAAACACAATTGTTTTGGCTTTGACTTTCCTGTCCTTGATGTCTACTTTGTTACCACACAAGACAATTGGAATGCCTTCACATACTCTCACTAAATCCCTGTGCCAGTTTGGTACGTTTTTGTAAGTGACACGAGAGGTTACATCGAACATGATGATGGCACATTGACCCTGTATATAATAACCATCTCTAAGTCCACCAAATTTCTCCTGACCAGCAGTATCCCAAACGTTAAATCTTATGGGGCCACGATTCGTATGGAAAACAAGAGGGTGCACTTCCACACCTAAAGTTGCGACGTATCTTTTCTCGAACTCTCCAGTCAAATGTCGTTTCACAAACGTTGTTTTGCCAGTGCCACCATCGCCAACGAGAACACATTTGAACGTGGGCATATCATCTGCCATTTTCACTTATATTTTTGAATTTCTTTTCTGAAAAGTGAACGAACATTGGTAGTTATAAAAAAGTTAATATTTCACAATCATTAGCTATAAACAGCCTTTGTTATGTTATAATTTGTTCTTGTACTTATTATATTGGAGTTTTAATGAAATACCTAGCTTACAATAAAATATAGTAGAACAAAGAGGAAAAAGCCATAAATTGACAAGTAAAATTCGATTTAAGTTTTCTTCAAATGGCGCTCAAGCACCCTCACAGGAATTTAGCTCACTGACACCGAACACTAACACGAACTACAACTAAACTACAAAAGGTAAATGACAAATACGATTTCCACGAGAAAGAGCACAACACATAGATTATAATTATATAAAATAGAAATACAAATTACCAAGATTGTTTAAGAAAATTGAGATTTAACTCTCCGCTGCCGAAAGTCGTTACGGCTCACAATGGCGTCACTTGACTAAACGGAAGACTTTTTTGACAACGACAGACGCAGTGACACTGTAAGTCAAATTGAAACCTTATTATTTACTTGGACATTAAATTATGTTAATCTCTTGACATATTGCTTCTTGCAGTATAAATATAAAAAATAATAAGTAATTAATCGTGACTAGTCATGCCATAAAATAGCGGCAGTAAATATTTATTATATTTGTGTAAGTTTTCTATTAATGAATTTTATCGACTGAGTCTGACGTCATGTTATAGAAAAATAGCGCCATCTACAACTTCATAAATTGTCTTATTCTCATTTGGATCGGCTGGTTCTTGGTTTAGTGAAGTTTCGTTTTGTGTGTATCGATTTTTGAGTGAAGTGAACGTAGTGTTCGTGTCCTTTATTTTAGTGACGTTTGTTAGAAAAATATCTGTGAATGGGATTGTGTAACAATATAAAACGTTTATTTGGTGTGTGATTTTCTGTAAAGGATGACGAAGGACAGGTTAGCGGCGCTTCAAGCGGTAAGTTTGTATCCTTTCCTTCTAGTCGTTTTTCCTAACCAAAGGTTTCTTATATGTACTAGCTTTGAATGTAATAAAAAAAGGAAGAAGAAATGTTTATAAATCTTTTTGTTAATTACATTGCAAAGAATTTCTTTGCACCCCATGTTCCTAAATGTTCGAGACTTCACCAATTCCAATAGGAATCTAGTCTGATCGCCCCACCCCTGATTTGACACTGAAATGAAGCTGTCATTGAAGCGAAACATTTGTTGCAACCACGAAGTTTTCCTTTTTACTGTACTACCATTTATTGTTTGTTAAGAACACTTTGTCAAGAACACTTTACACTTCATTAACCTAAAAAGAAAGTTTAAGTGATACTGTTTTAGACCTGGCCTACTTACTGTAGCAGTACATGAATGTAATTTGGCACTGTTAATACTCTCACAACATCATTGTTCAAAAACTACATAAAATCAGATTGTATTTATCTTCTATTCAAAACCAGTGAAAAAACATGAACATGGTGATGAACGTTTTTTATGTAACTTGTTCACATTAATTTTCCTACAACATTTAATTGCTTTTTTAAATGGCTAAACTACATTACACATTGAACTGCCTTACACTAATAAAATGGTTTAATTGAGAAACTACTTTCTTAGTTACAGTATGGTTATAGTCAATTTTACCTCGGTGTCTCAAGTTTTATTAAATTTATTTATACTATTTTTCCCAGTAATTATATTTATGGATTATTAAGATAATGTGTAGTTTTAAGTTTGTAAATATTAACATATTTATGGACATATATGTTATGGATATTTTAAACATCAATCATCTATACCAATGTTATAAAGAGAGAGAGCAGATTTTGTAAGTTTGTTTGTATGTGGAAATCTCCAGAACCACTGCACCTATGTGAATAATTCCTTCACCATTTAAAAATTACAATATAACAGTGGCATATAGGCTATATATTATGTATACAACCTGGACGAAGTCAGGACGGACCGCTAATTGTTACTACAGTAATAGAATTATAAAAAAATCAATAGATATTATTTCAACCACTGGGCAACCACTAGTAGTCATGACTAGTAACTCGTGAATCTTTGACTATAGTATGTGTGAGGAGAATGATGAGATCTGAGGAAGCGAAGGAAGTATGTAAGGACTGCGATGCTTGGTGCTCCATCCTCTCTGACTACCCCATTGGGGATACAGTGTGAATATATGAATTTATGTATAATAACCATTATATGTAATATACTAGCTGATTCTCGTGACTTCGTCTGCATTTTTTATTTTTAAAATAGCTTATATCTTTCCCCTCAGTTTAACCTATCTCCATACCAAATTTCATCACAATTCGATGAATGGTATGGCAGCTCATAAAATACGAACAAACGAACATTGATTTTTATATATTAGAATAATGTATTATATACATGGGCATCTAACTTGTGACTAATTCTCTGTTATAACTGGTATTGACGCTCCAGTGTCTATAAGCCTTAATATTTCCTTCTTCCAATATAAAATTTGACATTACAATTTTCACTTGGAGTATGCTCAAAAAAATTGTATACCATTTAAAACGCACATAATGTGTACTTTACTACATAGTATATATGATACACTTCTTTAATAGATGAGTCAACAATAAATTAATTACTATTAATTATTATAAATAAATCTTCAATCACAAATAAAAAACAAGATACACAATCAACGCTCCAAAAAGTCTGATCCAAATGTGCACTCAAATGAGTATTTGAGTGCACATTGTTTTAGTAATATTGGAAAAAGCTAACAGCAAACATGTCAAAGCGCCCCTTCAATAATTGTAAAAACAACATATCTATAATGCTAAAAAAGTCAGATTCTTATTTTCAGCACATAATTGAGATCATTTTATTGATGTGTTCATTATTTTGTAATAATAATAATGTTACATAATTCTTTTTTTATTAAATTCGTAATTATATTTTCCAAATATAAAATCATGAATAAACAGTTTAGAACCATACTATACCGCATTCCCGTCTAATTTACTTGGGTTATACTTTTATTTCTGTTCTGATTAATAGTCGATTTTCTAATCTTGTATGTGCTTTATTTTTTAATATATTTTTGGTAGTGAGAATTAAAGATTATAAGAAAGGATTTCCTGTACTTAATTATGAATTGTACACTGTAAATTGACCATAGTAACGTTTTTTCCATAATAAAAAAAATATAGCTTTTCTTCACTTACCATACCTTCATACAAGCCCTAAAGTCCGGCTCGCCTTACTGAAACCTTCAGTAAAGAATAAATGATGAATAAGTATCAACTTTAAAGTTTATCAAATGGTTTTAAAAATTTCCTGTGAATTACTTGTCAAACGAAAATGAATTACTTGTCAAACGAAAATAACGGAAGAAAACATATACTTCACCCTAAGTCACGACCAATCAATGGCAACAACCAGCCAAAAGACACTAACAACCTCTCAAGACATGATCAGAGTAATCAGTTGTCTCTTCTTGCAGCCAAGCTTTGGAAGCTGATTTATAAATCCAGCTGTCGCACTTCGTACAGATTCTTACTAAAATGCGCAGAGTATGTAAGAATGAAATGTGAATAGCGTCCAATATGATTCAACTCTATTCTTCATTATTTATTTTTTTGTGTGTTCATTATATTTATAAATATATTATTTGTTTAACTCTCAGTCAAGGATTTTTATAAATACCAAATGTACACGAAACGGTTGTACTTCCTTTATCTGTACTTTCTATTACATTAGATAATTAATAAACTAAAATCAAAACCTATTTTAATAGTGATTTTTTATTCTTTCATTGTTCATCAAAGTTATGATTTCTAGATAATCATGATAATATATTCAGTAACAACTCGCTTATAATTTGCCATTTGAAAATGAAAAAATATCAATAATTGCATAATAATGCTCCCAAGTTTTAGGTATTCCTAGATTGTGTCTAAATTTTCTTCTATGTCTAGCATTATAATCTATATCTTTTATCCTCATCATGTTCACATAACAAATCAAAATGACGTAAAAAGCGATTCAAATGTATTACGTGAATTATACTTTAAGCACTGGGTCATTATTTTTCAAATCCTCCAGGAAAAATTAAATTTGTCACCCACCACCTCTGATTTTGATGAAACTTTGTATTTTTTTGTCTTCTCACAAAGTTATGGAAGTATACCAAATTTTATCTCTTTATCTCAACTGGGTTTTGTTGTATGGGACTTTGAAATATTGGTAAAATAACCGTTTCTGCCATTTCCGAACCTCCAAAAAGAACTTGTACTTTCAATGAAAATTATTTGTATCTTTGACATTTATAGTGCAAATCTTATGAAAATTTGCAGTATTGTTGATTGAACTGTGCTGATTCCAGAAAAAAATATGGCAACACTTTGTTTTTGTTTTATGAAAAAAAAATTTTTTTTATAAGTTTTTAAGCACTTTTTAACATGGAAATAGTGTTTTACAAAAAAATTCATATCTCTAAGAGGCAAAATGATAATCAAGTCAATTTTTTTTTTAAATTAATCTACAACATATTTCTTATTTAAAGAAACAATAAAATATTTGGCATTTTATTTGCTTGTATAAAAATATTTTTAATTACTTTTTTTTTACCATTGATAGGCCTACTGTTTATAGGTACCACTTATAATTAAACAACAAATAGCTATTAATTTGTTTTAAAATATATAATAACAATTATCCTAAAATTAATAGGCCTGTTAAAAAATCAACATATTAATTGCTAAAATAAGAAAACTACAATAAATTTAGTTCACTTTAAAATATAACTGAAATCAAGAACTGCGAGAGAATAAAATGACTTTGTATAGCTTTTTTGTGACATTCTGTTTTACAATGTTGCCCCACACTACAGTCTAATTCACTTTTTTCTTTTGATTGAGACATCGGAAAGGCATAAAAATGCAATTTTTGTAACTATAAAATTGTTTACTAAATGAATTAAATTATTAAAAAGCAATATGTAAGCAACTAAACCTTCCAAGCACTAACAAATCTAACAAAGCACTATACACAATTTAAAACAACATGTTAAATGCTGATGTTTACTCTAATAAAGCTGGCTAAACTAAGGGCCAGCCCTGAACATGTTAATGGGTAATGAAAGGCAAACCATTCATGTCAGTTCTTGCAAAGGATTCATGTCAGTTCTTGCAAACCTGCTGAGTAAGAGGAGAAAGTGCAGCCAGACTTCTCTTTTTCATGTTCTAACTTGTCTCACCAAACTCATTTTATGGTACCTATAAACAGTAGGCCTATCAATGGTAAAAAAAAAGTTTAATTAAAAATATTTTCATACAAGCAAATAAAATGCCAAGTATTTTATTGTTTCTTTAAATTGGAAATATGTTGTAGATTAATTTTAAAAAAAATTGACTTGATAATCATTTTGCCTCTTAAGAGATATGAATTTTTGTGTAAAACACCAGTTTCGTGTTAAAAAGTGCTTAAAAACTTATAACAAATAAACATAAAGTGTTGCCATATTTTTTTCTGGAATCAGCACAGTTCAATCATCAATACTGCAAATTTTCATAAGATTTGCACTATTAATGTCAAAGATACAAATAATTTTCATTGAAAGTACAAGTTCTTTTTGGAGGTTCGGAAATGGCAGAAACGGTTATTTTACCAATATTTCAAAGTTCCATACAACAAAACCCAGTTGAGATAAAGAGATAAAATTTGGTATACTTTCATAACTACGTGAGAAGATAAAAAATACAAAGTTTCATCAAAATCTGAGGTGGTGGGTGACATGGCCTGGATGATTTGACGTGGAATGACCCTTATACTATGATTGCCCAGCACGATTCGTATGCCTCTTGAATTTTAAAATAATTGTATGATTATACGTTTAAATTTCAAAGGGCAATCGTGATTACATTGATAAAGAATAATATCGAATTTTTAAATATATCGTATTTAGTCGTAAGCATTTATTCGAATTTTATACGATGAATGCCCAGCACGATTTGTATGCCCCTTGAATCTTGGAACAATTGCATGATTATAAGGTGAAATCTCGAAGGGCATACGTGATTCGATGGGTAAAAAAAATTCAAAATTTTGCAACTTTTCTGAATTTTTTTTGCAGTTTTGACCCATGGTAATTGTATGCCATTTTGTATACCTTTATTTAAAGGTATAAACTGAATTTTGCAATAGGTTTCGTGAATGATTCGATTGATTAAAAAAGAAAAAAAAATTACAATAGTAGTAGTAGGCACTAATCTTCGAGACCCGCGATACACGTATGCCGAGGGTTTTCAGCTGAATTTTGTCATCAAAATGATTATTTGGTACACATGGCATACGTGATTCGATTAATAAAAAGCATTTTTTTTTTCAAATGTAAGCGACGATCTTAGCCCAAAAGACCCGCCCTACACGTATGCCGATGGTTTCTTTTCAAATATATAGGATGGGTCTACAACTAACTATTTTTCTAATTATAGAACGAAAGGATATAAAAATGTATCATCAATATAAATAAAGCTTATAATTACTAATTATTATTTCGTGCATCTTCAAAGGCCAAGCTCAATACCAGTGCAATTTAAATGGGACCACTTCGGAAGTATATCAAACAAAAAAAAAATTTTAAATCGGTATACAATTGATGAGGTTATAAAAAAACATACAGACGCACATAGTCTCTCTCTTTTTAAAGTTGGTTGAAAAAATATATACAGACGAAAAGGTTGGGTGGTTTTACCACCAAAGCTTTTCAGTTTCGTTTTTTGTCAATTTAATTTTTTGTTAAAAAGTTTTACCAAACGAATTTGATTTGCATTTCTATTCCAAATTTTTGATTTTTTTGTTTTGAAATAAAGAATCTTGTTTTGATTATATGTACATATTTTATTATTTCTATTTTTAAAATAAGCTTATGAAAATAATTCTTATATTTATCGATATATGCAATATCTACGAGTACATCACTATTTCGTTTAATACGTGACGTTACCTTGCCGCCCGCTTACGTCTCATTCCTCTAACCTTGACAGAATAGTTCGCTTAGAAATTCGTAAACATTTCAGGTCTCTAGGGTAGTTTGTCTGTGCATTAACCCAATAGTTTAAGCTGTAAAATTCGTGGCACGTAATTTTAAATATAGACAGGGGGACTGTTCACAAAATGCGGAGATAAACTTTAATTTACTTTTTGAATTAAATGAACATATTGTTATTGTTCAACTAATCAAATAATTTGATTAAAGTCTAGTTATTGTTTTAATTAATTTAATTTAGAGCGTCGAATTCGTTGTGGTGACACGCCAGAAGACTTTTTTGAGCATTATGTTAAGGTTTTTGATGTAATAAAGTAAATTTAAATGGATACTGTATGGTGAGTATAGGTAGATTAGGTATCTTTTAAAGTTAATTACGAAATAGATAATAATCTATACTTTTTTAAATAATATCAGCCTAAGACAACGAGTTGCCCAGTTTACAGAAAAACGCCCTTACAGTATCTGACCAAACGACTCTTCCACAAATATATTAAAAAAAAACAAAAAATTCTGACCACTTTGCAGAATTTGAAGCCGCACACTTCAGCATGGTAGACCTGAGCTCTAACCACTGTGCTATTAAGACGGTAAACTCTGTTGCGAAATTAGAATAGTTTTAAAGTTTTAAGTGTGTGAAAACATGGAGGAAACGAATTTTCCCAGAATTGAGACCTAGATTGATAGAGCTAGATCGATTTTTCGCAACCTTAAATCCGTACATTGTAAATTTCATCGAAATTGTTAGAGCAATTTTCGAGAAGGCGATAATAAATATTGCTTCTTTAATACTATTGTTTATATAAACAATATAGCTAGATCCATTTTTCGCAAAACAGCACCCACACATAAGTATAGGCATCTAAGTATTTTATTTTATTTGCCTCTCTTCGTAGTACAAGACAGGCTGTCTAAAGTTTTAGTCTTTTATCATTATTTTTCATTATTATAATTTTTATTATTGTTCTTCTTTAAGAAAGTAAGACATTATTATTTCCTAATTATAATTGCATGATTAGTGATGATTATATGTGTTTTTAGTAGGTACTTGTTGCAAACTGAAGTTAGACAAATTATTTCAAAATATTTTTAAAAAAAGTCTGATCATATTGCAGGATTTGAATCCGCGTACTTCGACATGGTAAACCTACCTAGCTACTGTGCTATATTAAAGATAAAGTCTGTTGCGAAATTAAAGGAGTTTAGAAGTTTTAAGTATGTGAGAACACGTAGAAAACAATTTTTCCCAGAGTTGAGACATAACTAGATCGATTTTTCGCCCTCGTAAATCCTATATTGTAAATTTCATCGAAATCGTTAGAGCCGTTTTCGAAAACGCGATTACGAACATGTAATATACATAATATATTATACAAATATTGCTCGTGTAGTAATATAATATATACGTATATTATATTACTAGGAGAGGAGATCAAAAATAAAAGTGTACTATAAAACATCAAGATTATTGTTCATTAAAAAGAGTCTTTAATTGAAGTTTGGCGAATAGATAAAACTACATTTTCCAATGCACACATATTCAAATGCATGAATAAATTGCCACTAGTACCAGTTATATTGAGTAGTATTTTCTTAAAATGTCCAATGCTTTTCGTGGGTGGACCTATGGAATTACTTTCATTTTCACTGCCATCTTACTCACACGCCCTAATTTATTTCTGCAGCGAGATAATAGAAACTGTTCTTCAGCTGAAAAAAGAAATTTTGTCAACAACATAAAAAGATACCTATATTGTTTCTTTAATGTTTTGCTTCTTTGTTATCGTTATCAATAAATCATTGTCAAAACGTGCGTGCCAACTGTTGTGTAGTTATTGAAATATCACGTCAAATTTTGCGCGTTATAAACGATGTCGATACATCGACAGGCGTTAAAATCGATGAAAATTAAATAAACTGAGCGTTAAATACGGGATAGCAGCACCTAAGAATTCTAATATGTTTTTGGATAGCACTATAAGCGGGAACGTTTTAACGAACATTGAGGTATACTAGTCCAGTAGAATTAGCTGAAAATAAGACATGATTTTCCAATAATTGTGGTACCAATGATTTTTGGCACATCGATAGAGTTATGTCTGTGTATGATTACTATAAATTCGCAACCGATTTGGAAGTACAGAAAATGGTGAAAATCGAGAAAATCTTGGATTTTTGAATAATTCCAAAACAAAAATTGTGGTACTAGTTGCGAGAATACCACGTGTTTGGGGAACCAATACCTACTCAAGCAATTTGGAGCGGTTGCGACATACGAAACATACCTGAACTTTAAAAAAGTAATTTTTAGTCTTAATCTCCTAGGTAAAATTTGTGGTACTAGTTGCGAATTCATCGGACACTTGTATTAGCTTATTATACTTAGTTTTAAGTTTGCAACCGGTTGCGACCTAGGGAACCCTAAGAAAATACTTTTTTCAAAATTCTATTTCCAACAAAATTAGTGTAAACAATATTATTACTTACATCACATTTATAGATCGTGTTCCAACTGATTTGTGATCGCAACCTCTGAAAACACTACAGAACATAGTCTATTTTGTTAATAAAAAGTACACATAATTACGAGTCTTGCGAGGGAAATGCGGGCGGCGGTATAGGACTAACGTTGATGTGTTAGCGTTGCTTACTGCTTTTATTATTTGAAAGGGTATATATTCCAATAACAATTTAGTTAAGACAGGATGTCGGTGAGTGATGACTGAGTACTGCTTAAACAAAAGAATTTTTATTTGTATTCTTTTTTTTCGATAAATAAATTTAATTTTTTTTGTTTTAAAATACTAATATTATAAATGCGAAAGTCTGCAACTATGACCGATAGATAGTTTGACACGAGAGAACGTACATAGGCTACTTTTTTTTTTTAATCTACCCCTGAGGGGGATGAAACTTTGTATGGGAAATGCTAAACCCGCTGAACCGATTATGATGGTCTTTGGTACAGAGATAGTATCTATGTGCCCGAAAGTAAATGTATTTTGTTTTTCAAAAAATGCTATGTGGTTTTTGTATATGTGACGTCATATATCCATCATATATCCAATATGGCGGATGCTCCTCGATAGGAAATAACTTTTTCAAGACCTCCATCAATATGGGTATCAAATGAAAAGACATACACAGGAGAAGGTTTTCGCATACCTGACGTCATCATAAATCCAATATGGCAGATACTCCATAAGAAGAAATAACTTTTTTGTTCAACACCGACAATATAGGTATCGAATGAAATGGAATACACACAATCTTTTATATGGCGTTATCATGAATCCAATATGGCGGAAGGTCCGCGATAGGAAGTACCTTTTTTACTACACCAACAATAGGGATATTAAATGAAATGGAATACGCAGGGAAAGGTTTCTGTATATTTGACGTCCTCATAAATCCAATATGGCGAATGCTCCATGATATGAAATAACTTTTTGTTCAACACCGTCAATATGGGTATCAAATGAAATGGAATACGCAAAGGAAGGTTTCTGAACATGTGATGTCATCATAAGTCCAATATAGCGGATACTCCGCGAAAAAAAGTAACTTTTTGTTTAAGATCTTCTAACTGTTTAAGTATAGGTATCGAATGTAATGAAATACACATGAGAAGGTTTCTGTATATTGTGTTCGTCATAAAAAAAAATGCATATTAATTTTTTGAATCATATGACATGTATCATTTTCGGGGTTCTCGGAGTACTGATTACAAAAATCTCCTATTTTCAAATCTGAACTGGCAGACATAACTTTTTTAATAAATTGATATAGGCATTATTTTTAAGGTTTTTCGGGGTGCAGATTACGAAAATGACTGATCTTGAAATCCAAGATGGAGAACATTATTCTTTTAGTAAAATGATATGGATGTCACTTTTGAAGTTGCTCCCAGTGCAAATTACGAAAATAATATTTATTCTTAAATATAAAATATACATTAAAATGTACATTGAATGCTATAAGATCCATACTATCTCATAATAATAAGGATTATTCTTGCAAAAGTATGTCTGTCTGTTACGCTTTCATGGCTAAACCGCCAGACCGATTTTGATGGCATGGAGATAGTTTGAAACCAGGAGACGAACATAGGTTGCTTTGTTTATCAACTATTTTTCTCTAACGGGATGGAAAGGGGGATAAAACTTTGCATGGGAAATGCTAAACCGGTGAACCGATTACGATCTTTAAGACAGTGATAGAAATTTTTAAAGAAAAAGACAAAGGCTATTTTTTTATGAAAAATCTACCTATAAGGGGGTGAAAAGGAATCACTAACTCGGAAAAGTCACTGAAAATTTTCTACGCGGACGAAGTCGCGGGTACAGCTAGTACATCAATAATATAAAAACAAAGAACAAGTAGAACTAAAAGTCATTAACCTTAACCGATTTTTTTTATTAGATCCTTACCTATGAAATTGCCGATTTTTAATACAGGCTACGATTTCAGTGTGAATATCGATGTCTTTCATTGTACTTAGAATTCCAAATACAAATTAAATTTTGAATGAGTAAAATTTTATGAGTTTACGTCACGACATGATATTTATTCTTTCTTTTTATATTTGACTTCTGCTATACCTTATACATGATGCAATGAGTATTACATAGCGGCTTATGAGTTTTTCACTAGAGTGGTGATAGAACAAATTTCTAGGTGTTCGATAATATTTTCGTCGCGGACATTAAAATTATAAAATCTATTAAATTTTATAACAATTTTTTTGTGTTAAATTTTCAGAAATATGGTTACTAATGCAAAGTTATTGTTTATTACCTTATTCTATACAAATTGGCTTAGCGCTCCGTCCTCTTTGACTATCCCGTTGGGGATACAGCGTGAAGATATGTGTGTATGTAGGTATTATACACATTTTGGAAATTTGAAAGAAAAGCCTCAATTTTTCAATTAAAACCTAGTTATGTAAGACTTCCATTTCAAATTTAGGGTTCATTAGCAAATACTAACGAAATTTCGGGTTGAAAAATATACATGTATATTTGAAAATAAATGTAAATATGAATTGAAAATGTATAAAATATCCTGACTGGACATACTTTTTTTACATTATTTCATAATTTTAAGTTTTCACTTCTTTCGGCAGTCCTTAATGACTGCCTATTTTTTTTATCGAAAACTAATCGGTGTAATTTTTTTTACTGTCAAAAGTTGTTAAGATAAAATTATTACTTCTCTCATAACCATAAAAAGAAAATACTCCACCATTCCGACTTTTGGGCCTACATCCATCTATTTTTAATTTGGAATAATAGATTGCTAATACGTTAATATTTAACAATGATTGTATGAATGAACCGCACGGCGAGTCGTAGTCGCTCGAGACGTGTCCTGTCTCCCGCGCCGCTCGCATTCCTCTCCAATAAATATGCGTAATCTAATAAGCGTACATTTCATTTACCAAAGAGACTATGTTCCATAGTGTTTTCAGAGGTTGCGATCATAAAGAGGTTGGAATACGACCTATAAATGTGATATAAGCAATAATATTTATTGACTACACCAACTTTGCTGGAAGTAGAATTTTGAAAAATGTATTTTCTTAGGGTTCCGTAGGTCGCAACCGGTTGCAAACTTAAAACTAAGTATAATAATCTAATACAAGTGTCCGATTATTTTGCAACCAGTACCACAAATTTTGCCTAGGAGATAAAGACGAAAAATCACTTTTAAAGTTTATGTATGTTCCGAATGTCGCAACCGCTTCAAATTGCTTGAGTAGGTAGGCATTGGTTCTCCAAACACGTGGTTTTCTCGCAACTAGTACCACTAGTTTTGTTTTGGAATTATTCAAAAAGCAGAGATTTTCTCAATTTTCACCATTTTCCGTACTTCAAAATCCGTTGCGAATTTAAGGTAATCATACAGACATAACTGTCGATATCCCAAAAAGTGACTACAAAACGTATGACAGTGATATTGGTATCCTGATTCTTCATTTCATTGACTTCATTTTAACAATTGCGATACAAGGTTGGTTAACTTTTGTAACACAAAAAAAAATATCAAAGAATCCTCTTTTAAATCAGATATTTACATTTTTAAGAGCAACAGGACCGATTTATATATCTAAATGTTCTGTATAGTTTACTTTAAACATATTCCTCAAAATGTTTTTAAAATAAACGAAAATAACTGTTTTTTTTGTGAGTTTTCGCGCGCACGTTTGCATAGAACAGAAGGTCTATTTTAGATTAAATTATTGTTTATCAATGCGTCGCCTTAACGAAGTTTTTTTGTGTTACTATTGTATCTCACTGTGTATTGTGGAATCCGAGGAAATCATAGATCTATGCAAATAAATAAATCATACTCTTTTACGTGATTAAAGCTGTATGCATATGTGCAGGAAACATACACCTTAGCATTTTTAACTACCAAATGTTTAATATCATTATCACCAACAGTCTATAGTATTGTAGGCTTTGACTGTTATCAGCTGACGATGGCGGCATCCGGCCCGCGGCCGTCGCAAAAGTTGACTCATAAAAACACTCGTCATACTTGCATCATCAATCTTTGCGTCCAATTCCTTCGGAGTACATAATAGTTGGGTATATAAATAAGCAGAGATTATCTCTTAAAGCACTGAGCAGCTTTAACTTGTGCTTCATAATAATACGTATTATATATTTCGTAGTTCATTTATTGTTGACTTACCTATTTAAGAACTGTAACAAATGTTTTTTATGTATACATTATGTGTATTTTTCGTAGTTTTAGTAATGATAACTTTGTTGACAGAAAGCCAAACTGCTATGCATATAAAGTATTTAAAACATCAGTCAGTTACGTAGATCAAAATAAACTTTCATGATGAAGCCTATAAGATTCAAAATTACGTGTCTATGTGTAGTTGAGAAATCTTAAAGAATAAATAATGTGCAGCAAAAAATAAAGCTGACTATTGTCGCAATGCGCGCTACTCGCTACCGACTATAAATGCACTGGCAATAGCTGATTCACACTCCGTGATAAGTCTATTTTTAACAGCTGTCTCACATACTGTCGCAATGAATGAAACTTCTAAATAACTTAGCTTGCTAAGCTCAAGACCAAATAAAGGTGACCTACATAAAACATTTTTATGTTTATACACATAATGCGCTGATATTTTATCTGAGTACTTAAGAGAAATATGAAATTATAATAGGTATGAGAGATATTTGTATAACATTTTAAATGCGAACAAAGCTGATAAAGGCATATTCTGTTCATTACTCACTCAAAGCGAAATCTGTAATATTAAGTTTATTCCTTGCGAATTCAATTCGTTTGAAATCCTAGAGTAGAAATGAGAGAAACGTTGAAGTTAGTATGGGACGTATTTCATATTTTAACGTTTTTGGCAAGCGGCCAAATCAAACTACTTTCAGGGATGTCAGTCCCGGAAGTGTCGATAAGATATTATGCTAAATAGCAAATATACTACTACATAGGTATCATATTTTGCTTGCAAGTGGGTTACCATTATTCGTAAAATTGTATCATGTAAGTGTATAATATTTTGTATTTTAAACACCATAAATAATATTAAAACATTAAAAGTTTTACAGACAAATTTTTTAAAATTGATTTATTAATTCATGTACAACAGATTACACACAATAATATTACAACAGTAATTCTAGCTTCCACACTAGCATTCCCTGTGTTGTGGATAACTAACTAGGTTCCTGTTGAGCTCACGTTACTTTCTAGAAATGTAGTAGAGCTACATAGCAACAAAAAGTCGTTTTATGGTGTGTGTAGACAATGTAGATTGTTTTATGTGCAGAATAACCATGCTAAAAGTATGATTTAGTGTATGAGGGATTGCAAATTTACATGCTAGCTCAAGCACGAATATGTGAGAGAATATGTGCATATGATTGTGTATGTGAGACAAAGAGAGAAGTATAATGCACGCAAAGCGAACATTATAAAAAACATTCATCCATCTCCTTGCGGTCATGTAGAAATCTCCAACAATTTTTCGATGTCCATGTCTATGTATAATTAAATGATATAATACATAATATAACCACGTTCGGATTTTATTTCTACATATGATGTAGCAGGAGCAACTTGATAATGTTTAATTTTCACTTAGCCATAGTGTACAGAAAAGAGCAATCACAAGAGGGAGGATCTTTGTGCAAACGTTTTAGTCCCGGGAGTAGGCCATGTCTTTAAACGTTGAGTTCTTGTAGTTGTCTGTTTATGTACCAGTGCAGTTTTGTGCATGATAACGCTAAATAGCTACCATGACAAAAATCTGTCTCACAGTGAGGTAATTAATTGTACCTATTGCCTGAATGGTCCTAAATTAACTTGCTATGTTTTCTTAATGTATATTAATTATAATAATTAGATAGCTACGTCAAGTTTCTAAATTCTATTTTCAATATTGCCAATTTTGTAGAGTTCCTTAGTAAAACTAGGAACGCTAAGATAGGGGATATAGGTACAAATGAACGAGATAACCAAATTTTATTCACTTTTATCTCACGTGACGTGTCTGATAATGTGCTATGAGGTTGAATGCAGTCTATAGCAGTAACATAATAATCTACTTTTCTATCTATCTATAAATTAAGTTGTAGACTAATTTTTTGCTTACATATACTGTTTTTGACCCAAAGGCAAATGAAATTAATGAACCGGACTAAGCACGGTAGGTAATGACTCATTTCACTCGCACTAACGATGCCGTGATTAGACGCATGAGGTATAGGGACATAAAGAGCCATTAAATTTTAATCTTCATATGAAAACAGTAATTGTGAAGATAATTATATGCGTTAATTTTCACAGATTGAATAATTTGTTCGTAGGTGTCAACTAGTGGTGGAATATTACTACGATGGGTCATACTACGCTTTTAATTCGTTACTGATTTAAACCATAAACTGGATAATAATGGCAGGCTTTTGCGTACAATATTAGCCATTTTGTTTTTATTACATGGTCGTGATTCAAGACTGTCACTAGGCTTACGCCGTATATAAAACGATTTTACTCGCATCTATAAAGGCTACAACGAGAAGGTACACATGCATATTCTACTTAATTATTAAGCTAAAATATAAGTATAACGCGTGGGATATTTGTCTAATCCATAGATTGACACTTTTACTGTTTGTTGTTATGATAAGACGATAGCATTGTATCAACTGGTGATATCTAATCTTTTGTTGTTTGTATAATAATGCCATATGCCTGTCATTATGATTGGTAAGTATAACGTGTTGTAAGCTGTTACACATGTAGTTACATAATTAGAATAATTACACGTTTAAAAAGTTTATAAAATGAGCCATGAATTAAAAACGAACAAGCATTTCTGTTTGTGCTTTTGAAAAAATGTAATAAAATATTACATGAGGCATTGCTACACTGCTGCTGTACGATTGTGCCATTGTGCACGCGACGCGTGGGCTACTAGGTAATAGTACTTGTATTGTAGATTATAGTTCTGTAATATTTGCTCTACGTGCATAGATGTCGTATGATAATACTATGAAAACCAGCCAAGTGTGAGTCGGACTCTAGCCCCGTGCGGTTCCCATAACAACACAATAATAGAGGCATCGTGCCATTAGGGCGTACGCAAATTGTACCAATTTTTCAGGAAAAACAAAGGAAGAAAAGAAGAAAAAAACAAAGATTTATTTCCAAATAAAATTAAATACTCACGGCACTGTGATTATAAAAATGAATATTTTAAATAACAGCTTTAGAAAACATATTCTAAATTTTTATTATTTATGATGGCCGTATAGCCTCAAAAACAGACTACCTTACATGACTAGGTTATTACGAAAAAGAAAGTGAAAAACGATAATCTCGAAATCCAGCAGATTCTACTCAGATTTCAGTCTCAGATATCCGGTACTCCGGTAAGAAAGAGATAACTAGCTGCTGTAAAGACCAACCAAGCCTGAAACCTAAGTAGCGAAACACTAATGTCAGATTAACAAATCAATAATAGATTTAGAATGATCTCGACAAAGACAATTCCTGAAAAACAAACCGTAAGAAGTGCCAATTTGCTCGAATATTCAATTCTATTCGATTCCTGAAGGAGGTATAGACATCAACAATCGATTCCATCGGACATAAACGATAACCGTCAATTACTCGTATCACTAATTTTGAGAATAAATTCACTCATCCAACCATGATAGTGGGAAGGTAAACCTATATTTTATGTTAATATCGAATTACAATATAAATTATCATTAAAAATAAATTTGCTTCGTTTTATTTAGAATTAGTATGAAATTTATCCCTAAATAGGCGATTATCAATTTAATATAACGATCATTAATTCAATCGATACATCAAAAGAACGATCGCGTTTCTAAACGAAACGTTGCCAAATGTAAAATAAATAATGTTGAACCAAATAATATTAATATATCAAAATCAAATTATATGACTGTAGGATTATTACATTAAGTCTGAATTTAAAAGAAACTGTATTCAATTGTAATATATTTATGTTTATTTATAAAATAATATTATATTCCAAATACTCGACCACGAATAACTAAACGAGTTCCCCACAATCGTTGTCTTCTTGACAGTTGACAACTGACGTTTATCATAACCTATATCATATTGTTGTGGAATATAAATAAATGCTTAAATATAATTAGTATGCAATTAAACGGCAAGTGAAACTAGTATTCATAAAAAAACGTGCTACAATGTCTCATAGTTTAGTTATCATAAGTATATTGCCTCCGTTCTCCCCCAAATTGAACAAAAATAACTATCCAATAAAAAATTGCATTACTCTTACTGTTAATTAAATAAAATACTGTTTTCATTAAAAAGAAGTGTTCTTCGTTACGAAAAATCATTTCAAATAATACCTGAATTATTTTTTTCAGGATATAATGTTAATGTTGATTATTACGTGAGATGTCAGATGTTATGTACATCATATGCGACTACTGTAAGGCTCGCTTGTTTTTTTTTTTCTCTCTTTCTGTATGAATTTGTTTCTTTCATACATACATATCCTCACGCTGTATCCCTAACGCGGTAGTCAGAGAGGACGGAGCGCCAAGTGTTGCAGTTGTTACATACTTCTTTCGCTTCCTCAAATATCATCATTCTCCTCACACATTTTCACCTAGGTATGCGAGAGCTTTTGACATTTCCATCCGCTAACACTGGCTATTTGATCTTCATAAGTCAGCCTTGGTCTTCCTTGGCTTCTTTTACCACTCACTTTCGCTCTGTATATTTTCTTCGCCAGTTTTTCATCACTCATTCTTTCTATTTGTTTCTTGTGTGCAAATAAAGTATGTATATTCATTTCTATTCCAATATTCAGTTCATACAATTATATGTGTTAAGTAAACATTTATGCATACTGTGTACCTAAGCATGTGCACCCTCCGCCCGCCAAACGCGTATTATAAAGAAAGTTTAGTAAAGCTCGGTAATCTCGGTTGGGTGCGACGCGATGTTTAATCACTCAGTTGATTCATCCCCTATTTTATACTTACACTTTTATTTTTGAAAAATTGATTTTGTTAATTTTCAGAAAACCCATTCTTACTAGATCTTTACTCAGCAAAAGGAACACGGTTGCCAATTTTCAAGTCTGTAAGTTCAATAGTTCCGGATCTCGTGATGAATGAATTAGTCAATCTCCTTTCTCCTTTATGTATACTATATATGTATATATATTGCTCTTATTATAATATAGGGTATACCAGAAAGAGGAGGAACCAAACAAGGTTTTAAATATAAACATAGAACAGAAGTAGATTACTCGGTACTGTGTGACTTGCATCGCAGAGTACTGGATGTTTGGCAGCACAATAAACTTCATCTTCGGCTAAAGAAAAATTCATTCTACACAAAGAAACACGTTTTTACGGCGTGCGGTTAGCGTCCGTAATGATCCCTAGGTTATTACCTAAAAATTTGCAGACAGCGACAGCCACGCGATTACTGCGCGACCGGTGGTTAATTGTAATAAAAAATTAATATCGTGTATGACGATTAGGTATCTATTATTCTATGACCGTAAAATGCACTTTTCGCGGTAGATTTAGCGCCACTATACAAATTACATTACACAAATTCTCGGTTTGACAGCAGATATCGCGCGATATTGGCTGTCGCATGTTGTCTGCAAGTTACCTAATAAATATCCTGAAGACAACCGCAAACTGGAAACTGATTACGCGGGATTTTAGGCCTGTTTTTACTGCGGGATAGCACAACGTTCGGCCTACGTACCGCTGCGGTCGTAGCACGATGTCTTTCCGGTAGCTTAAGTGTGCGTCACTCGGGGACATTCCCCTTACTGTTACTTATTGTTGCTCATAATATATTTTCCATAAAAAAAAAGATTTGCTAGTGTACATGTTGTATTCTTAATTTTATACAATACTGGTAAAATCAGTTAATAAAATATATTTTAAAACTTCGAACAATTATTTTTCATATTTATCATTATTCATTACATGCGCTTTTATGGTTTGATATACGTGAAAAATCCATGGAAAAGTATATACATACTTTTATCCAAAGTCTTGTGACGAGTTAGCTCTGTTAGCGGCTTTTAGAGATAACTAAAAAGTTATAATATGCATGTATGGTACAGCGATAGAAAAGAAAATTCTAGCGGAATATGTTATTTTAAAGAATATTGTGTGATTCGACTTGTACGTGTTTAATAAGTAATAACATACGAGTAATTCTTTGATTGTAAAATATATTATTCGTTTAGTAGTAAATAGGTAGTAAAAATAAGTGTTGTCATAAAAATAAAAAATAACTGATATTATACACGCACCAACTTTTTAGTGCATTGTACTTGTATCAATGCAGTATTTTAAGTAGTCGTTTGACAAACAGACCTATCTTGTTCGCCTCTTTGATACGTAATTTAGTGTACCTAAACAAAACTGTTACCTGCCTAAGGGTATTAGAGATAATATACAATCTAGTCAGCAAATTCGTGACATTATAACATGGATACCGTGAAAACATCGCTCCTTGTTTATGTCGTTATCGAGTTCATAACTTGAATTCGACTAATGTTGGAGATACTAATATTATAAATGTGAAAGCTTGTGAGGATGTATGGATGTTTGTTACTTTTTCACGCTAAAACTATTGAACGGATTTTGATGAAACTTTACAATAATATAGCTTATACATCAGAATAACACAGGCTATAATTTATGTGCGAACTCGCGGGCAAAAGTTAGTTGTTAATAATCTTCGGCAACATGCTGATTTATTTGCTTAAACGCGTATTTTGAGATTATATGTGACCCGCTACGTTAAGGAGGCAGTCTAGTAAGTGTCAAGTTGAAGGTCCGACTTGAGTTTGTTATATAAGATTTTGTCGCAAACGCTATACGCCTCTACGTTTACAAGTAGGACTGTAGACATGAATCGCAGACGTAATAATCGTCAAAGTACGATCGACACATTTTCGGCGATCGCGCATATTCATGTGCCTCAACTTAGCCAAACACTCTTCTCAAATCAAAAAGCTGACCCGCTCATAATTTGTTGCTAAATAGTTGCTAATTAGTTGTAGAAAAAAAAAATTTGTTGCTCTCAATTTAAAAAAAACATAAGGTGTTCTGCTAAGTTCAGCTGAAGTTAGCAGAACACTTTTATAAAAATAAGTTTACAGCATCGGGACGATGCCTAATTAATTCAATGAATTTGTTGCTAATTAGTTGTAGAAAAAAAAACATTGTTGCTCCTAATTTAAAAAAAACATAGGGTGCTCTGCTAAGTTCAGCTGAAGTTAGCAGAACACTTTTATAAAAAAAAATTACAGCATCGGGACGATGCCTAATTAATTCAGTGAATTTGTTGCTAATTAGTTGTAGAAAAAAAAAATTTGTTGCTCTCAATTTTAAAAAAACATAAGGTGTTCTGCTAAGTTCAGCTGAAGTTAGCAGAACACTTTTATAAAAATAAATTTACAGCATCGGGACGATGCCTAATTAATTCAATGAATTTGTTGCTAATTAGTTGTAGAAAAAAAATTTATTGCTCTCAATTTTACACCCCGACAACAGAGGGTGTTTTGCCAGAAATGTCGAAAAAATAATCTTTACGGGGATTTACGTTTTTTGCAGTGCAAAAAGATTTCAATGCAACAACTAATTCGAAGGAGGCGCACAACAAATTCCCATGCTCATTCTTCGACCGACAACGGTGAACCACCCTGTCAACAGGGGGTGCTTTGCCAGAAATATCGAAAAAATTATCTATACGGGGGTTTCCGCGTTTTTTGCAGTGCAAAAAATTTCTTAATGCAACAACTAATTCGAGGAAGGCGCACAACAAATTCCCATGCTCATTTTTCGACCGAAAATAGCGAAACACCCTGTCAACAGGGGGTGTTTTGCCAGAAATGTCGAAAAAATAATCTTTACGAGGATTTCCGCGTTTTTTGCAGTGCAAAAAGATTTCAATGCAACAACTAATTCGAAGGAGGCGCACAACAAATTCCCATGCTCATTTTTCGACCGACAAGGGCGAACCACCCTGTCAACAGGGGGTGTTTTTCCAGAAATGTCGAAAAAATTATCTATACGGGGATTTCCGCGTTTTTTGCAGTGCAAAAAATTTCTCAATGCAACAACTAATTCGAGGGAGGCGCACAACAAATTCCCATGCTCATTTTTTGACCGAAAAGGGCGAAACACCCTGTCAACAGGGGGTGTTTTGCCAGAAATATCGAAAAAGTTATATATACGGGGATTTCCGCGTTTTTTGCAGTGCAAAAAGTTTTTCAATGCAACAACTAATTCGAGGGAGGCGCACAACAAATTCCCATGCTCATTTTTCGACCGAAAATAGCGAAACACCCTGTCAACAGGGGGTGTTTTGCCAGAAATGTCGAAAAAATAATCTTTACGAGGATTTCCGCGTTTTTTGCAGTGCAAAAAGATTTCAATGCAACAACTAATTCGAAGGAGGCGCACAACAAATTCCTATGCTCATTTTTCGACCGACAAGGGCGAACCACCCTGTCAACAGGGGGTGCTTTGCCAGAAATGTCGAAAAAATTATCTATACGGGGATTTCCGCGTTTTTTGCAGTGCAATAAATTTCTCAATGCAACAACTAATTCGAGGGAGGCGCACAACAAATTCCCATGCCCATTTTTTGACCGAAAAGGGCGAAACTCTGTCAACAAGGGGTGTTTTGCCAGAAATATCGAAACAATTATCTATACGGGGATTTCCACGTTTTTTGCAGTGCAATAAATTTCTCAATGCAACAACTAATTCGAGAGAGGCGCACAACAAATTCCCATGCTCATTTTTTGACCGAAATTGGCGAAACACTGTGTTAACAGGGGGTGTTTAGCCAGAAATATCGAAAAAATTATCTTTACCGGGATTTCCGCGTTTTTTGCAGTACAAGAAATTTCTCAATGCAACAACTAATTCGCATGGGGTGCACAACGAATTCCCATGCTCATTTTTCCACCGAAAAGGGCGAAACACCCCGTCAACAAGGGGTGTTTTGCCAGAAATCTCGAAAAAATTATCTTTATGGGGATTTCTGCGTTTTTTGCATTACCAAAAATTTCGAAATTGTTCGCTATGCAAAATACGTGGAAATTTCTGTATAGATCATTTTTTCGACATTTCTGGCAAAACACCCCCTGTTGACGGGGTGTTTCGCCCTTTTCGGTCGGAAAATTAGTATAGGAATTTGTTGTGCGCCTCCCGCGAATTAGTTGTTGCTTTTTGAAATTTTTCGCACTGCAAAAAACGCGGAAATCCCCATAAAGATAATTTTTCCGATATTTCTGGAAAAACACCCCCTGTTGACAGGGTGTTTCGCCCTTTTCGGTCAAAAAATGAGCATGGGAATTTGTTGTGCGCCTTCCTCGAATTAGTTGTTGCATTGAAAAACTTTTTGCACTGCAAAAAACGCGGAAATCCCCATAAAGATTATTTTTTCGACATTTCTGGCAAAACACCCCCTGTTGACAGGGTGTTTCGCCATTTTCGGTCGAAAAATGAGCATGGGAATTTGTTGTGCGCCTCCCTCGAATTAGTTGTTGCATTAAGAAATTTTTTTCACTGCAAAAAACGCGGAAATCCCCGTATAGATAATTTTTTCGATATTTCTGGCAAAGCACCCCCTGTTGACAGGGTGGTTCACCCTTGTCGGTCGAAAAATGAGCATGGGAATTTGTTGTGCGCCTCCTTCGAATTAGTTGTTGCATTGAAATCTTTTTGCACTGCAAAAAACGCGGAAATCCCCGTATATATAACTTTTTCGATATTTCTGGCAAAACACCCCCTGTTGACAGGGTGTTTCACCCTTTTCGGTTAAAAAAATGAGCATGGGAATTTGTTGTGCACCTCCCTCGAATTAGTTGTTGCATTGAGAAATTTTTTGCACTGCAAAAAACGCGGAAATCCCCGTATAGATAATTTTTTCGACATTTCTGGAAAAACACCCCCTGTTGACAGGGTGTTTCGCCCTTTTCGGTCAAAAAATGAGCATGGGAATTTGTTGTGCGCCTTCCTCGAATTAGTTGTTGCATTGAAAAACTTTTTGCACTGCAAAAAACGCGGAAATCCCCATAAAGATTATTTTTTCGACATTTCTGGCAAAACACCCCCTGTTGACAGGGTGTTTCGCCATTTTCGGTCGAAAAATGCGCATGGGAATTTGTTGTGCGCCTCCCTCGAATTAGTTGTTGCATTAAGAAATTTTTTGCACTGCAAAAAACGCGGAAACCCCCGTATAGATAATTTTTTCGATATTTCTGGCAAAGCACCCCCTGTTGACAGGGTGGTTCGCCCTTGTCGGTCGAAAAATGAGCATGGGAATTTGTTGTGCGCCTCCTTCGAATTAGTTGTTGCATTGAAATCTTTTTGCACTGCAAAAAACGTAAATCCCCGTAAAGATTATTTTTTCGACATTTCTGGCAAAACACACCCTGTTGTCGGGGTGTTTAAAATTGAGAGCAATAAATTTTTTTTTCTACAACTAATTAGCAACAAATTCACTGAATTAATTAGGCATCGTCCCGATGCTGTAAATTTATTTTTATAAAAGTGTTCTGCTAACTTCAGCTGAACTTAGCAGAACACCTTATGTTTTTTTAAAATTGAGAGCAACAATTTTTTTTTTTCTACAACTAATTAGCAACAAATTCACTGAATTAATTAGGCATCGTCCCTATGCTGTAAATTTATTTTTATAAAAGTGTTCTGCTAACTTCAGCTGAACTTAGCAGAACAGCCTATGTTTTTTTAAAATTGGGAGCAACAATTTTTTTTTTCTACAACTAATTAGCAACAAATTCATTGAATTAATTAGGCATCGTCCCGATGCTGTAATTTTATTTTTATAAAAGTGTTCTGCTAACTTCAGCTGAACTTAGCAGAACACGTTGTTTTTTTAAAAATTGAGAGCAACAATTTTTTTTTCTACAACTAATTAGCAACAAATTCACTGAATTAATTAGGCATCGTCCCTATGCTGTAAATTTGTTTTTATAAAAGTGTTCTGCTAACTTCAGCTGAACTTAGCAGAGCACCCTATGTTTTTTTAAAATTAGGAGCAACAATGTTTTTTTTTCTACAACTAATTAGCAACAAATTCATTGAATTAATTAGGCATCGTCCCGATGCTGTAAACTTATTTTTATAAAAGTGTTCTGCTAACTTCAGCTGAACTTAGCAGAACACCTTATGTTTTTTTTAAAATTGAGAGCAACAAATTTTTTTTTTCTACAACTAATTAGCAACTATTTAGCAACAAATTATGAGCGGGTCAACTTTTTGATTTGAGAAGAGTGTTTGGCTAAGTTGAGGCACATCGCATATTCAGACAAGCAAAACTGTTTACTAAAGCTAGTAAATATTAGACCATCCCACTTCTGTTGTCATCATTTTTATTTTTATAACTAGCGACCGCCCCGGCTTCGCGCGGGTACAATTTTTTTTTAATAGTGTAGAGCCCATGTTACTCGCTTATAATGTTGCTATGAAAGAACTTTTGAAATCGGTTGAATAGTTTTTGAGTATCCATTACATACAAACAAACAAAGTTTACCTTTTTATATTATTAGTAACGACCTAACGATGCTAAAAGTGCTAAATTGCATTTTTGTAGAATATAAAGCAATTTAATTTCGCAGCTCGCCAGTCGCTTACATACCATCGCCCTGTCATGCCATTTTGTACTTATTAAATTGTGTGAGAAGAAATATAAACTTTGACACCGACATGTAATTTATTTGTTTGGATTGATACTGAATGAAGAAAATGAACACGAAAAAAAACCGTAATTGGTGACTCCGACGAAAGGAAACCTCAACATTAGTATAGATATAGATTTTACAAAAACTAACTGTTAGAAAACCTTGTTATACTAATAAGTAATATGCATTAATTATTACGCTCTCCTAGACGGCTGGCAAATCTTGAACACCATTGAAAGTACCACTTGTATTTAATTTATAAATAACTAGCAAACCCGGCCCGTTTCACTGGGCGTTAGTTGAAGTTAAAATAAATTAAACAGTAAAAATAAAATTCTATTGATCCGATCGCTACCAAACTTTACAGGAACACCCGCTAGGCCAATCTGAAGATTCCCTAAAAATTTCATCGAAATCGGTCCAGCCGTTTCGGAGTTCATAAGGAACATACATACATACATACATCGCCTTTTATATATTTAGATGTTTTCGCTGTTTAATATCTAACCTTTTTTGCTGCTGTATCAACTATCTTACAAATTACTCTTCACAAGGCCGAAGCAATGATGCGAGAATATGGCGGCTGAATGATTTTTATCGATCTACAGTTCTGAATTAATTTTGATTTGTTCTAATATTATCATGTAAAATTATAGGACTAGTTACTCAATGCTGTTGTGCTCAATCAGGTTTCTCTCTGCCATGAATGATTTATAATGCTTTCCAGTCATAGTTATATTTTCATAGTAAGTTCTCCAAAAGTAGTCTTTCTAATAGCCATAGCCACAATTAGTATATTATGTTTAATGTTTATATAATATAACTTTGAACGTAGTAAATGTTCAGCTGAAGTGCTTGGTTTTCCACCCAAGATCGTGAGTGATGTCTTTAAAGTGTATTTAAGTGTAAGTATAACTTGGGTCCAGTTTTAAAAAGAGCTTTATAAAACTGGGCCCAAGATTCATCGGTGGATATGAATCTTTTAAGTATATTTTACTTATGGCCAGCGGTGCCATACTAAGTGACTACGTGAAATTTCATACCATCTTCTGTCTGTGTTCAGATTTTTGTTTACCCTTACTGCAATTTCATTGACCAGACCAAAATCCTCGGTCAGTACCCTCTACGGACAATCGAATGACGAATATCAAGTTGGATGAAAGACCAATAACACTACATGATTGACGCAGCGCTTCTTCGATTTTATCTTTTTGCTTCTAATCTAGTTGACATTCGTCGAGGTGTTCGTGGCTCATCTTCAACTGTTGTGCTTTTTTGTTCCTACATTTTAATCCATCATTATACGACTTTTTATATGTGATTTAATCATAATGCATCACGAATACGACCAACACACTTAAAAATATACCCAAGGGGGACAGCATTATGAATTTAGAAGCGCATAATTATGTCGGCAACTATTGACTTGTATAAAAAAGCGTCTTTGAAATCTCTATATAATTTTTAAAAAACAAGGTTTTATTTAAAAATTCAGTTGTACTAAAACGAAAATAATTATTTTATGCAAGGGTTGTGCTGATGAATATTATTTATATAGATGAATATAATAGATCGATCGAAATCCTGCATAAAACTACTAATATAGGTTACGATGTTATACCTAATATTCTTTTACATCAAATAATTTCAAAACCTTGTATCGCTCAAGAAATGTATTTATAGTTTCAATTCCTCTTTCCCTATTTTCTATTTGCGCTACAAGCTTTTGAAATTATTTGTTGTAATAGAATATTAGGTATAAAATCGTAACCTATATTAGTAGATAGTTTTATGCAGGATTTCGATCGATCTATTTTTTTATATTCATCTATATAAGTAACATTCATCAGCACAACCCTTGCATAAAATTATTATTTTCATTTGAGTACAACTGAATTTTTGAATAAAAACTTGTTTTTAAAGTTTTTTTTATTAATAATTATATTTTAAACTTTTTAGTTGTATCTTAATCTGTGCATTTCTAGTAATGCATCATTATTGCAAGGTATTTTTCCTGTTAATATAGAACTATCTAATTGTGACGAAGAAAATATACAGAGCGAAAGTGAGTGGTAAAAGAAGCCAAGGAAGACCAAGGCTGACTTATGAAGATCAAATAGCCAGAGTGTTAGCAGACGGAAATGTCAAAAGCACTCGCATACCTAGGCGAAAATGTGTGAGGAGAATGATGAGATTTGAGGAAGCGAAAGAGGTGTGTAAGGACCGCGACTCCTGGCGCTCCGTCCTCTCTGACTACCCCGTTGGGGATACAGCGTGAAGTTATGTTATGTTATGTTATCTAATTGTTCGATGAGGAGTCTTTCTAAAGATTTTATTCGTTTAATGGCAACATAGGCATGCCCAGCGGCGAAAAGTTTAGGGCCCAAATACACGACGGCGTGCTCCACTCAGAACCTAGATATCATATAGGACCAGAGTGTTTGCCATGAGACAAAACAGATGACCCCAAACTCGATAGGAATGCGTGGTTTTATTACAGAGTTCCTTTGGCCAACTTCCGGCTCCATTTTCAGATACTGATATCATATAACACCAGAGTGTTTGCCAAGACAAAACAAATGAGCCCAAACTCGTTGGATTTATCTTGTTTAGTTTAAGAGTTCCTATGGCCACCTTCCGACTCCATCATCAGACCAGCTCCATGGTACCCTATTATTCCATTGTCACCGAAGATACGCAAGTATACCATGTGAGCCCAATCGAACGTTAGGTAGTGGTTCTAATTTAGCTTCTACATACTAACACGGCAAGTTAAATGACAGCTTGTAAAATATAGTACTTTTTTGAAATAAAACAAGAATAACACAAAATAATAAAATAAGCCAACAGTGTTCTCCACACCGTAACGACTTGTGACGACCTGTCACTCAAAACGGGTTACAATAGTCCCTCGTTTGCTGTCCTACTCGTGCCACTCATAAAATATTACATTGTCACTCGCACTCTTTGTACGTCTATACGCCAGTACATACTAAGTTTATGGTACCAAATATTCCTCAAGCTCGAGGTATACAAATGTTTTTGGCTTTATGTAAAAATGAATATAAGAAATACCCAGAGGTAGTAGACTTTGACTTCTTTTAAACAACGATGGACTAGATGGGCCAAAAGAGTGGCAGCGACGCCCGACGTCTGGAAAAGCAGTCATGAGACGTGCGGCTACAATATGAGCAGAATCGGATACAAAGGCATCGCTAGTGCAAATTTGATATAATTTCTAAAATACCATGGTTTTACTTTCATTTATATATAAAACACATTAGCTGACTTAAATTTTTTATAAAATTTTTTAAGGATTATTCTTGTCTCTGCTTTCGGTATAGCCATCTTTGTTTCAAATCTGGCGACAGCTTTTTCGACTACTTCTACTAAACCGATTTTTATGAAACTTTGCACACACTGAGTTCCCGTCACAATACAACATTATGATAATTTCAACTTAGTAACGACATTCTGATAATGTAGTCAGAAGGTGAACACTAGAACTCTTCAACGGTTACTAGTAAACCCTTCGAGGTTGGACTCATTTGGTTGGTTTTGATGAGTGTCCCATACAATACGCTTGGGAACGAGGATCTGATGATGAAAGCCGGAGGTGGACAGTGCAACTTCATTAAGAGTAGGTAAAAATACTTTTAAGTTAAACGGTTCTATTTTAAGGTCCAGGTTTGTATCCTAATTTGTTTCTGACCCAAAAACTAAAAAATAATTAGGACACAAACCTGGACTTTCTTGAGATTTTGACGTCTGGTAAGAAAATGTATGATACTAGCAGTGCTGCCTTCTCATGTTGTATGACAAAAGGTACATTGTGTTGGTGCGTCAGCGGAATAAGTAATAATCTCGGACTTTTAACGGATTAAAATAAAAACCTGGGGCACATAAAAATCTGTATAACGACTGTATAATTAAAGAAGAGCGACCTGTGTAGAGAAATCTGTTCCCAAGCTCACCAAAAGAAATATTTCAAATGCGCCCCACGTAAGAACGTGGGGCGCAAAATAAGAATTTTAGTTTGTAAAAAATCAGAGATTATTACTTATTCCGCTGACGCAACGACACAAAGTGCCGCTTGGCATCCGACATGAGAAAACAGCACTCCTAGTATTGCACGATTTCTTACCAGACGTCAGAATCTCAAGAACTATCTGGTTTGTTTCTTAATTATTTTCTAGTTTTTGGTACAGATGATGATTTAAAAGAAAACTGTTTAACTTAATAGTTTTTTTACCTATTTTTTTAACATATAAGTGCCTTTTAATTTTGAAATATCTACTACAAATGGCGCGTAGTTTTACTGACCTGAATTTTTTTGTACCCATGTTACGACTATGATGTTGTGATGTAACACATACCTACCATTTGTAAATCATGTCAATTCTTTTATAAAGGCCAGCTAACATGACAATATATATGGATCTGCTTCCTCCCGAGGGTTTAAGCTTTATTTCATTTTACTTAACCAATCGAGATAAATATAACCTCTTCTTAATCAGCCTAGATCGCATAAATCAGTGAAACTTTCTCTCGGAGTCGGCCAAGTTAGCGTGTTTCACATGATGATCAAACAAACAGACTAAAATGAACATTCGAAATGGAACTTTTAGATTGGAATTTCAAAAATATCTTCATTTGCTCTTTCGGATCACCCACCAAAAACTTTAATAATAGAAGTGTAAAGATTTTAAAATACAGTGTATAGAGCAAATATGTTCAAATTCATTCTTTAAACTCGCACTAATCGCCATTTCACATTCCGGACTGACATCAAGGCACAAGAACTTCACGCCACGATGCCAATAACAATAAGTATTTGGGCTTATAGATTACAAAACAAAACCAGATAATGACGCTAGTCTATCGCGGCGTACATAATATAGCAGTTCTTCATAATAAACCCTATTCCTTGGCCTACTTATAAGGCCCGCACGGGAAGATAAGCAGCTGACACATTCTCCACATTTTTCTCTTTCTGTCTTAGCAAAATGGAAGTTGGACTTGTAGTAGCTAAAGTCCCATGGGTTAATGGTAAACATTTTGAAGGAAATGCACTTTCCAGCGCTCAGTTGTTTATTTGGGTATAAAATTAGGATTCTCATTTTTAGCTGTTCAATAAAATTGAAAATGTTTACCAAGTAACAAATTTTGCACCTGTTATCCCGTTTACGTTCGGTAGCAGCCAAGTTTGTATAGTATGGACTATGATGGATTCTTTTTGACATTTCTTTCGGACTAGCTTCACTTTTGAATCTTCGCTGAGTGAATGTACATGTTACAGTTCGTTGTTAGTTATGAATTTTTCATACTGTAGTCAAAATGTAGGATTGTCGAGGGTTCTAGTAACAGGTGATGGATAGGGGACAACGGACTATCTAAATGCCGCACCACGCGTCCACAGTTTTGTAACTATGTGCTGAGATTTAAGGATGTAGACAAGCCCGAATTGACCCAGATATACGTAAGTAATCCCCTTGACGATTGTGCGCCCGATATCAAAAGTATTGTTTTTATCTTATTTTGACTTTTCTCCATTTAACGAGCTACTGAAGTACCAAGGAGCTGTTATTGTGAAGTTCGCTTGTCTTTGTTGAAATAGTTGAATATGGATAATCTAACAATACACCGGAGCGGAGAACAATAGAGACTGCAAAAAGTCAACCCTGCCACTCTGCTGCTTTGTTAATAGTTCCGCGACAATCTACCGAAGGTCGAGTTTCATTATTGATAGGCTTTTACTTTATGGAGATTGTATCGCTGTGTTCATTCTATACCTAATTGCACATCCGCAATCTCATTTGCTATAAATTGCTTTTATCAAAACAAATAAAGCGCACTTATGGATTTGCCTGTATTAACAGAATCATTAAAGAATCATTCGACTTTAAACTTTGTACACTTATGCTCGATTTCATGAAAGTCCCCTAATACTTAGCGAATCCCTAAAACTGAATAGAGGTCCGCTAAAGAAATTTCATCCGGTTTTAGGGGTTCGCTAAGTATGGGGACTGGTGAAATCGGGCGTTATTATACTATGTATTTTGTTAGTTTGAATGGGAAAAATAACGAATTATTCACGCGAATGTGTAAACCAGATATTTTTATTATAACATATCTTCACGCTGTATCCCCAACGGGGTAGTCAGAGAGCGCCAAGAGTCGCGGTCCTTACACACCACTTTCGCTTCCTCAAATCTCGTCATTCTCATCACACATTTTCGCCTAGGTATGCGAGTGCTTTTGACATTTCCGTCTGCTAACACTCTGGCTATTTGATCTTCATAAGTCAGCCTTGGTCTTCCTTGGGTTCTTTTACCACTCACTTTCACTCTGTAGATATTTTTAATACTATTTGGATATAAAAAAATTTAACGTTTCTGTAGCTAAAATTAGAATGGAGATAAATTTAGGTAACACAATTTTCAACCTCCGATTCTCGTCGCGAGAGGGTGGGAGGCGGTCTATGAAGGTGAAGGCCACCTTGTTCGTTGCGTAACGGCGGTTCGTCATGACGACAACGACGGATGTATTGACGATATATTTCTCTAGTTATTACATGGCGTATTTTATTATTGTCTGAATTTGCGGAATAAGTTTCTTCGGTACTGTTGTTGGAATTATACACAGATAAATAAGATAAATGGAAATTGTCCTTAAAAGTAATTCCGTAGTGTATTTAAATAATATTTAAATCACACCTTGCTCGGATTTTGGCTTGTGATGAATTATGAGTATGACATTATGACAACCAATTCGACACGCAGCAAACGGATTGCGAGAAATCGCCGCGTTGCTCATTCGACTTAATTGAAATACACGTTTCGGGTTTAACTACTGAATCCAGCTATCCATGTAATGTCGGTTCACTCTCGTGGTTTGCCGCTTGTTTAATTAAACTCCTCGCTAAATTAAAAGGTAAATAGGAAAAATGTAACTCGTTAAATTTAAAAATATTCCATCATTAATTACTGCATGTTCGTGTTATACAGGTGAAGTGAAAACTTCAATATTGTAACTAACATTATGTAAAAATAAAATATGATTTCCTTTGATTTGTGATCGGAGATTAAAGCATAGCGTAATCCTCGGGATCGGCGGAAGCGAACAAGCCAATACAGCTGACATTATCGGATCTGGTTCAATTGAAATACGTGACTCGACTTCCAATTTGCAGCCTCCTCCACATATGAAAATTGTATGTGGTACGGCCGTGTTCCACATTAAATTATAGCTCTTCTTTTTCAGTCCTTTGTGTAAGTCAATGCAACTTTATATGTATCTTCATTCTTCATAATATCTATTTTGTTAAATAAATTATATAAATTTTGTTAAATAGATATTTAGTTAGGACTGGAAGAAGGTTTGATACGAAAATAAGAAATTATTTTTAAAACTGAAGCTTGTTTATGTTATCTGGGTCTACAAATGTTTAGATACCTCCTACTCTTTATATGGATTCATCGTGTATAAGAGTAACACAACACCATAGAATCGTAAACTATAATACACTGTCATAGCGATTTAACAGTGACTTAACCATAAGTGAAGTATAGGAATCGTCGGTGGCCCCTTTGCCTAGGCGGGCAGTGGCGACAGCCGTGACCGCATACTCTGCCTGGAAACAGCTGAACCCTTCTAGGCAACGGTCATACGGATACATATTATGATCCCGTAGTATCTCAAGTTTCGTAATCATGCAATTATTAGAACCGAGTATTAATTAACTTTAAGAAATTATCTCGATAAGTATTTAAATTGACCACTTACATTTTAACACTAACAAATTCAGTTAACAATTTTTCGTGTTCTTGTCACTTGAGATGTAAGAGAAATAAAACATAATGTTCTTGTATTAACGCAAATAGTATTTTTCTTTAAAATTAGCTCATGTTAAATTGATCTTCCCAGGTCGACTTGGAGCCAAGCATATTATTATGTCAATATTATCGTATCGGTTTGTAGAGTTATACACGTGTTAGGGTTCTTCCTACTCCCCCACTACTCCTCCATATCATAAAATATTAAAATAAAATAATGCTCTACAAATAGAACTTTAACGCTTTTTTATTCACAATGTATAACCAGTTAGATGTTAAGAATAGTATTCCATGTTATGCTCATTTTAGGACAAGCAAAGCGAAATGTATATTTTGTCATCTATTAATTTTTGTGCCACGCTTCATAAAAAAACTACGGAACTTAATTATTACTTTACTAGCTGTTATCCGCGACTTCCACCGTGTCGAATTTTTAAATGTAGCCTATATCTTTCCCCAGAGTTCACAAGCTATTTCCATACCAAACAAGCGGTTCAGCGGTTTATTCATGGAAATGTAATAGACAAAAACAGTTTCCAACTTTAGTCACAAGCTTTTGCCCGTGACTTCATCCACTGGTGGCGACTTACAACAAAGTGGATATTATAAAATCCTTCTCCATAAAAAAATACTATACGTACTGTTACCAGGCGGGTCCTGAAGAACTTTTTAAAAAAGAAAATGTTCTCGTAATTTATTTCAATTTTATAATTGTACAAAAATTTTAGTATGTGTCCGTCGCGAAGTTCAAAACCAGACTGTCCTAAATATTAAACCAGAATTATGAGGAAATGCTAAAGCGTTAACGTAAATTGCATTTGGAACTTGAAAGCAACGTCATCGAATTGTTTGTATGCAATTGCAATGTACTCGCTATTATAACAGTACGTACCATCTTTTATGGTGATCGGTCAAATGGTGTTGTAGTTTAGCGATTGTATTATATACTATATGAACATCCATAGACACATCGACCTATAAGATCGACTCCTTTTTTTTTTGTAGATTTATTTTTCGAATCGACTTATAACTATAAAAAAAGAAATGTATCTGTCACATACAATATAATTTTAAACAACTTAAACGTCGTGTTGTTCTGTTCTATTTAGGTGTGCATATCTGCACAACTGTTCCAACTCACAACAAAAGGAAGGTTTTATGTGTTCCCGTCGTGTATTTTCGTGCATCCAAATAAATAAGAAAGATTTCAAAAAATAACACAATGTCAAAATATCAGTAACGTTATTGCACTGAAGTTTCGTCTGTCAATTGCGAGATCATTATGATAAACAGGGTAGACGCCATCTTTTTATACTGTGTTGTCGCACGTATTTTAGATAATAATTTATTACCAAGAAATCAAACAAACAAGACCAAAATTAATACGTAGACTGTGTTCAGTCCAACATTAACCTGCGTTTTGTGATAGTGTAAATACATTGTCATGGCCAGAACCCCATACAATTCTAAAACATCTCTTTTAAAAAACACAATAGTTTTTATGATTTCTTTTATTGTATAGCAGTTCAATGTTTAACCTACAATATTATTTTCATTCATTTGTTTTTTTTTTATTATAATACTCCAGACAATTACACAAATTGCGTGATCCCAAAACTAAGCACTAGACTTGCACTATGGATCCACACAACGAACTACTGAGGAAGCTTCTCGCGAAGGCTTCCAGTAACACCCAGACTCTAACCCAAAAGTTCTAAATTGACTTGAGCGGGGATCGAACTCTGTCATTTTATTTGGTTTAATATTTGAATTTATTTGGTCGCAATCTGTCAGGCTTAAAAAAAATCTCTTATAAAGGTAGATTTGATGTAGGTAATTAACGTTTGGTTATATATGTTAAATTAATATTTATGTATCATTGATTATATGGGCCTGCCAGAGTTTTAACTTCGGCTTCGGTACGTTGTGCATGTGAAGCGCGTCTCAAGGGACGAAAAACCGCCCCCCAGCACCCTTCACAGTGCTACAACAGCGCGGACCACGCGGTGTCGTTCTCCTTGAGGTCGCAGAGTTGGACAATCGAAGCTCCCACACCGACCTGCCGCGACCCCGACAGCTCATTAGTCGCTTCTTACGACAGACGGGTACCACTGTAGTCTTATTCTCGGGCCCAGCCTACACTGTGGAATGTATTTTCGTTCCCATCTCAATACAACTTTGCGAATTACAAGGCTTGTAAAATCCCGTTTTTAGCCAATTAAATATAAAAATTTCGATGATTATATTGACGCTTAATCTACTGTCGCTTAAGACTACGATGTTTACAAGTTATTTGTTAAGTGCCAGGTAACTACTTTTATTATGTGTAGTGGCTAAGATTTTGGTTTGATCATGTGATTGCTTTGTTCTGACATCGTTCTGTTGCAAACATGGTTCTGGCCTTTGTTAATCACAATGAAAAGTGTTTGTAATCAGGTTAGCTAATGGAAGTCAGTTGTGTTTTATTCGAAACGCTCCTCAGAATTTGTAGTTCGGCGTTCGGCGCATTATCGCAGTCGGGTCGCTGTCATCGTGACCTAGATTTAAAAATTCCCCGTAACACTATGCATTAACAGACTACGGCTATGCATCCATTGACAGAGTTTTTACACGATTAAAACCAAAGTTCATTCGATAAAATTTCTGATGAGAATTTAAAAAATTTAGTCTATTACTACTTTAAAACTATTGCTTTGTTTGAAAATGGCCATTTTACAATGTCTCGTTAAATATACGAGTACTATATACGTAACATAAGGTTGGCTTTTGTGGGGACGCGGACTGTTCGTATAAATTGAATAATGGCTACCTCGCCTCGCCTAAGTGGATTCTATTTTGCTTTACGTGCGTCTTCCGACATCTGGTCCCGCGTACATAGGAATAGGGTCGATAAACTATTTTATGTGTCACTGCTGCCCCTGAATAACTGACAAAAAGTACTCGATAAATATAGTCACGTATTCATTTCATACATATAAATATTGTATTTATCATAAATCTAACCCATCAATATATTAAATTAACTTTTAACAATATTTCGATATTTTTCCCTAGAGTACTCAGCCAAAATGGCCATACATAATGCGATGTTAGTGCCAAGTTTATGGTATGGTAGTGAGTCCTGAATATGCCCGAAGTCGAGTGAAAGTAAGATAAATGCAATAGAAATGCGATCTCTTAGAAATATGTGCGGTGTCACCCTTGCAGATAAAATAAGCAATATAGAGATACGCAGTATGACAGGCTTGCACGACAGTGTTATTGAAAAAATGAAGAAAGGAATGCTAAAATGGTTCGGGCACATGGAAAGAATGAGTGATGAAAGACTGACGAAGAAAATGTATAGAGCGAAAGTGAGTGGTAAAAGAAGCCAAGGAAGACCAAGGCTGACTTATGAAGATCAAATAGCTAGAGTGTTAGCCGACGGAAATGTCAAAAGCACTCGCATACCTAGGCGAAAATGTATGAAAAGAATGATGAGATTTGAGGAAGCGAAAGAAGTATGTAAGGATCGCAACGCTTGGCGCTCCGTCCTCTCTGACTACCTCGTTAGGGATACGGCGTGAAGATATGTTATGTTAGTACTTTAGTGGTTGTCCAGGAGACAGAACACTCAGTTGACTGTAAGGACAATTTTATTATTCTTTGAGGTTTTTTTCTATTTTGTAATAATTCTCTCTCTAATTTCTGAAATGTATTTGTGGGAGGGACAAGGGGTTGTATGAATCAGATTTTCTCGCTCCGCGTTATCGTGTGGAAATTTCTGGCCATAGCTTAAAAAGTTTTTTGCGCTTTCGTGGATCTAGAAAAAGCATTCGATAAAATAGTGCGAAATAAGTTGTGGAGTCTTCTGGCTGAATATGACGTGCCCCTTACTGCAGGCTGGTCAAAACATCGAGGCTACAGAGCCTGTGTAAGGATAAATGGTGACATGTCGCCCTGGTTTGAAGACTGTTCAGGGGTCAGAAATGGCTGGGTGATGTATGACTGGCTGTTCGTGCTGTATTTGGACAATTGCATTCAGATATTGAAAGGTAGTATGAGTGTTTAATATGTGATGATACAGTGGTAAACTACCTAATGTACGCTGACGATGCTGTGCTTATAGCACCATTAGAAGCAGAGTTGCAGACACTAGTTACGTACATGAAAGAAGAATGCGAAGTGTGTTGCACGACAGTGTTATTGTAAAAATGAGGAAAGGAATGCTTAGTTGGTTCGGGCACATAGAAAGAATGAGTGATGAAAAACTAAGGGAGAAAATCTGCAGAACGAAAGCAAGTGATAAAAGAAGCCAAGGAAGACCAAGGCTGACTTTCGAAGGTCAAATAGCCAGAATGTTAGTTGTCGGAAATGCTAAAAGCACTCACATACCCAGGCGAAAATGTGTGAAGAGAATGATGAGATTTGAGGAAGCGAAAGAAGTATGTAAGGACCGTGAAGCTTGGCGCTCCGTGCTCTCTAACTACCCCGTTGGAAATACAGCGTGAAGAATGAAGATATGTATGTATGTAATAATTCTCGTTCATAAAAAGTTGTTGCTCAACACGGATTTTTAAATTATAAATTCTTTATTATCTTTTTCTGTTATTAAGACAATAAATTAAAAAAAATATTTTACCATACTAGGCGACCAGCGCAAAAAATAATTAATGTACCCACTAAATAGCAAAAATGATGGTCATGTTGTTATTTAATAGTGGAATTATTGCTTCTATTCGTACTCTTGGTACATTCACCTGCAGAGTTAGTGGTCTCCTTGCTGCTTGTTTTTGATTATTTATAACATTTATTATATCTTTCTTTACAGGCGCAAAGCGACGATGACGACGTCGGACCGGACGATGTCAATGTCGCTGTCGAAGGTGGTTTTATGGACGAATTCTTCAGTGAAGTAAGAGTTTTTCATTTTTATGACAATAATATTATAAAGAAGTCACTTCAGCATTGTTTCTGATTCTGTATGCACGAAGTTATCTCGGAACTGTTAGTGATTTATTCGTACATGTAACATTTAGTTCTTATCACCCTATCTCGTTGATGTAAAAAATACATCATAAACAACACCTTGTATTCACGCTTACCATACAATTCACAGCGGGTGAAATTAAAGTAATTAATAAAATCTCCTTTATTTTGTTTATTTAATAAAGAGTATTCTGGATTAGTAGAAGCACATCCCGAAGGAAGGCTTACACTTTAATTAGATTAATAGAGTTGGAGCACGAGTTAATATTTTGCATCACTTTAAAACATTAGTTACAAGCATGTTACGAATTAAGCATGTTACGAGATTATATTCAATGTAGTCAAGTGGATTTTAGATTTTATTTAGGTTTAGGAATTTTTTATTGTTTTAATTTTAGTGTATTGAAGAAGTTAATAGAATTTTTATTATCCGTGATACCGGTATTTTTTTTTCTGTTTGATTTTACTATTGCACTTCAAATATGTATTTTAAAATTCCTATGCTAAATCTGTTTTGCTTCGAACTTCAATTTTCCTAATATTTAATCTATAATTATTTAATAGATGTGCGTAAAGTTTATAAGAAAACATTAATAAATTCATACGCTTAACGACTTCGACAAGTGTATTTACTGGTTAGAATATAAATTCCTTGATTATGGTTGGTTGGTGCTCCCGTTCGTTAGTTCAACATTAATTTTTCACCATTTCACAAACTAGTCATAGGTTTGTTAATAACATTCTTCACTAAATACATGCAAGATTTAAAAAAACAATAACGGATAACAACATTTAAAATATAATGTATCGGTAGGTACTTCAAAATTATTCCACAATACGCATCAGTTCGTAATCAGTTCAAACAAATGGCATATCTGTGTGGAACGAGGAACGTATAGTACTTTTATCTGTTTCATGAAAGTTTCAGCTTGTTGGATGTTATTGTTCTCCTTTTGCTTCTCTTATACTCTAGGTTGAGTGATACATATGGAGAGGTAACGATGAAATTATAATTAAGTTTATTTTATTTTATTACTAGCTGTGCCCGCGACTTCGTCCCCGTGGAAAAATGTTCCTTGACCTCTTTAGGTTACTGAGGTTACCCGAGGTACTCATATTGTTGGTGTTAAAAAAAAAGTTATTCTCTATAATGGAACATCTGCCATATTAGATTTATGATGACGTCACATATACAAAAACCTGCGTATTCCATTTCATTCGATACCCATGTTGTTAGTTTTGAACGAAAAAGTTATTTCCTTCTATGGAACATCCGCCATATTGGATTTATGATGACGTCACATATACAAAAACCTTCTCCTGCGTATTCCATTTCATTTGATACCCATATTGTAGGTAATGAACAAAAAAATTATTTCTTATTAGGGAACATCCGCCATATTGGATTTATGATGACTTCACATGTCCAGAAACTTTCCCCTGTGTATTTCATTTCATTTGATACCCATATTGTTGGTGTCGAACGAAAAACTTATTTCCTATTATGGAACATCCGCCATATTGGACTTATGATGTTGTCACATGTCCGGGAATTTTCCCCTGCGTATTCCATTTCATTTGATACCCATATTGTTGGTGTTGAACGAAAAAGTGATTTCCTATTATGGAACATCCGCCATATTGGATTTATGATAGCGTCACATATACAAAAACCTTCCTCTGCATATCCCACTTCATTTGACACCCATATTGTTGGTATTGAACAATACTCCGAGAAACCTAGAACATGACACCCATGTGGATCTATCAAAAAAAAATATTCACCATCTTAGATTACAAAATGAACGTCATTTTCGTAATCAGCACCCCGAGGTACTTAGAATTTGACAGCCATATCGATTTATCCAAAAAAGTAATATTCGCCATCTTGGATTTGAAAATAAAAGTCATTTTCGTAATCAGCACCCCGAAAAACCTAGAATTTGATACCCATATCGACTTATCCAAAAAAAGTAATATTCGCCATCTTGGATTTGAAAATGAACATCATTTTCGTAATTTGCACCCCGAGAAACCTAGAATATGATACCTATCTCGATTTAACCAAAAAAATAATAACCGCCATCTTGGATTCGAAAATAAACATAATTTTCGTAATCAGCACCCCGAGAAACTTAGAATTTGATACCCGTATCGATTTATCCAAAAAAAGTAATAATCGCCATCTTGGATTTGAAAATGAATATCATAACATTCGCCATATTGGATTTATGGTGACGTCACATATGTATCTACCTTCCCCTGCGTATTCTATTTCATTTGATACCCATATTGTTAGGGTTTAGCATTATAAAGTTCCCCTATAAAGTTTCATCCCCTTTTTCACCCCTTTAGGGGTAATTTTTAATAAAAAAGAAAACCATGTTTTTTTAATGGAAAAGGTGTATCTCTGTACCAAATTACATGTTAATCGGCTCAGCGGTTAAAAATTTTACGAACGAACATACGAAGTTTTGTTGCCCCATTTTCACCCCTTCAGGGGTAGATTTTTTGAAAAATAAAGTAGTCTATGTTCATTCACTGGTGTCAAACTATCTCCATATCTAATTTTATCGGAATCGGTCCGGCGGTTTAGCCGTAAAAACCAAGCAGACAGACAGGCAGACAAACAGAGACTCGCATTTATAACATTAGTATCCCCTATAAAGTTTCATCCCCCTTTTCACTTTTTTAAGGGTAGATTTTTGGAAAAAAAAGAAGTCTGTGTTTTTTAACAGAAAAGGTTTTATCTATGTACTAAATTTCGTCTTAATTGGTTCAGCGGTTTAGCATTTCCCCTATAAAGTTTCATCCCCCTTTTCACCCCTTTAGGGGTAGATTTTTGATAAAAAAAGAAAACTATTTTTTTTAATAGAAAAGGTGTATTCTGTACCAAATTACATCTTAATCGGTTCAGCGGTTAAAAATTTCCCATACAAAGTTTCATCCCCCTTTTTACCCCTTTAGGGATAGATTTTTGAGAAATAAAGTAGCCTATGTTAACCCCCTGGTGTCAAACTATCTCTATGCCAAATTTTATCAAAATCTGTCCGGCGGTTTAGCCGTGAAAACGGAACAGACAGACAGACAGACAGACTTTCGCATTTATAATATTAGTATGGATAGTATGGATAATATTAGTATTGATAGTATGGATTACTTCACGATCTTCTATGTATGTAACACCTATTCTTGTAAATTAAAGGAGTTCTTAAGATACAATACCATTGGCAATAGGTAGGGAAATAGTCTTTCATGTCATTAATTGATAATAAGCACAGATTAATTAGTTACTAACGTAAAATGTAAGTATGAAGGTTAAAAATATAACGATAAATTGCTTATTGTTGTAATTTGAGAACAATGTCTGAATTCACTTTTTCTTTAATTTAACAATTTTTTTTAAATTGTTGGTTGTTTGAAGTGGATTGTACGTGACACTGTTAGAGGTATAAAATATTCATTAATTAATTTTATCAGTGTCATTTGCAGGCGATGAACAGAATATATTGTTTTCGTATTTTTTGCTTTCTAAAGGCCTTTTTCTCATAGAGGCTCCTTTCATATATCAGAGGGATGGTGGTGGTCTCACGAATCGGGGATCGAGATAATAAATGGATAAAATGGGTGGGTCGTCGACTGAGCGGGAATGGGGAGCCTGACTGTACGAGAGCTAACAATACGTATCCCTTAATTAGTAATAGGTGGATAGTCTCGTCTAGTCTCCTCGCCGTGTAATCTACATTTTCTTTATGTCATCAGTAACCTTTGATTAATAAACGGATAATCTTTATTATAAAACAGACCATATTCCAAATTTCTTCGTAGGAAACGATACACCTTCTAATCTAACTTCATATTATGTACATATTTACATAATGTCAAAAGCTAATACTGCTATTTGTGATGGAAGTCTGCTATTAAAAACACTAATGAAATATCATTTGGGTAAAGAGTTAGCTAAGTATTTTCTGACCTAAGTATTTCTCTTTAACAACATATTTTTTCGTTGATTGTAAGTTTTTATTGAGTATGTATTTATTATTTTTTAAATAAAAATCGTAATATTTATGAATGTATAATGTATATAGTATCGTATACCTTCGGCGTTAGGCAGTTACAGATTTATGTACCATTATATTTTATATAAATCACTATGTATATATCCCAGTATCCTGTAATCTGTAATCGGTATTGGACATGTCGAATATTGAACATAAAAAAGAGAGTTTTTCATACTTATTGTCTTTCAAATTGAGATTGCCGTTGCATCTTTTATTTTTGTGCTGTTGAAATTGTGAACGCTTTGTTTCCTGTTGTTATCGAAAAAAAAGAGTAAACTGTTATGACAGTAAACAACTTATCTAAACTAAGATTGTCTGAATGGATAGATGGTAATATTTTGTTGTCGCATTGTATCCGACGTCGACGTTATTGTGTCAACCTTAAGACCTTAAGATACTCTGACTGGGGTCTGCTACCAAATAAAATTAAATGTAATGATATTGTTCTGTAGACATTTCCCTTTTTATATACTAAAATATATATATTGTTATTGAGATAACTGCATTCATTTTTAGTTTCATTTAACGACGTGATGTCAAACGGATGAACTATATATAATGTAACGAATGCAGTAGATACATATAGAATTCTCTTCAAGAAGAGAAAGAAATTATTTGTGTGCCTATACGAAATGTGTAATTAAATAATACTATAAACAAATTAATTTCTGAGCATTTCCTTTTAATTGAATAATTGAAATATTTTTCCAATGAGTTGGCATGATTGGAAAATATCGCTCGTGTTACAGTGAAATAATGCGTGCCCATTTCACCCTCCGTGACGTGAATTTTGAATTCGTTTTCATTTAATTCACAACATAACAGAACAGCCATAAATATTCAGGTTACGCACTGTATTCGTCATATAATCTGCAGTTCATTTGCATGTTATTATGTGAGATCTGCTAACTGTTCGTAGCGGCCATGCTTGTTTCCCCTACATTTTTACATTAGGTAATAATGCCTTTACCGGCGACTTAACGCAATGCGGTACAAGAATTAGATCGCAGTAGCGTACATATGGAAATTTTACCATCTTTACTTCACACATTTTCTTAATGCTCCCACAAGAGAGTAGACAGAGATATTTCAGAATATCTTTATAGCTTAGATCACTTTTAGCCGATTAATTGCTAGTCTTTCAATGTTTCAGCTATTAGTCTACGGCTGATTTAAATTCCATCCAGATTGGAAAATTAAAAAAAAAAGTAGTTATTTAAATATAAGTTGCTTCAAAGAACTCAGGATCTCTTTTATAGTGCTTTGACTCTAGTTAAATTCTACGACTTCTCTTAACAAATAAGAAGAATTTATAGTGTCGAACTGTTGTTAATTGTTTTTAGTAACTGTCGTTAATATTACTATAAGTACCTATCTACCATATTAACATTTTGAGCTAACTAATTTATATCAATTCTATCGAAGAATGCAATGCCTAAACGGATTGCTTAGTATTTGATTATCGTAGATAATTACAATTGGCAGGTTTTCAAATGGTTAGCACTTGAGCAGTAACTATATAAACAACAACATCCCAACACGATTCACAACACAGCTCCAATAAATGTACATCAACGTGAATGGTCATAACGTAGCTTCACTGCACAAATCTCCCATTGTTTTGTACCTCGTCAAGGCTTACCTTTTACACATAATGTTATGGTACGCATGTTATATGGATGTTGCTTGGAATTATGCGCCTTGTTTGCAGTTTACGAAGCTCACACATTTCCCAACAGTACAATACCTACGAATAATGAAACGAGATTTTTCTTTTTTCTGTACCTATTCTTTTCTCTCTCTTGATAATAATCGAATAACACAAACAAACCAGATTATCAGAATGTATTGCGTACATATTTATTATTTATGGATGTAAGAAAGGAAACTATGTTGTTTTTTTTTTTCAAATACATAGTAGTATCAAACTGAATTCTGATCTGAAAGTCAGCTCTTTAGGAAATTTGATTGAAATTTTTGATTAGGTACAACAATTTTTTTTACCCTTTTATTCTGAAATCTATGATAGAAATCGAAACACATCTCAATAGAGACGCTTCTAAAGTCAATACTTTACTTAACATTACTACTCAGGGGCTGCAGTCCCGACATAGCGATTATTTTCGTAAACTAGCGATCGATAAAAATAACGAAAAAAATCGCTTGCCGAACACTTTGCAAGCTGTCAAATTTGATCGTAAACAGTTTGTAAAAACATTATCAGCAATCGTAAAGTTGACAGTTAGATTCGATATGATTCCAATCACAATCGATAGTTTTAATGTAGAGAGTTTCAAAAATCGTTAAAAATTAATCGTTATGACTTATCAACCGAAATCGGTCGTAAAGCGATCGCTACCTATGTCGAGACTGCAGGGGCTGGTCTCATGAACTGTATCAAATATCGAAACATCACCGTGTTTCGATTTTCGATTGGTAATCTACTGGATTGGGTGATCCGATAGGATCCGTATAAAACGGCTTCATGCTTCAGAAAGCACATGTCATTGACCCTGACTATTGACATGTCGTTGGTACTGATACTGACACCTGTTGTCATAATATTAATTTTTTATAATTTTTCAAAATGAAAACACTACAATATTAAACCAAACTAACCGGTAACCCGCATTATTGATTACGTCCTCTCAGACCGCTGGCAAGTCTTGGAACGCTATTCAATGTGGCATCTGTATTTAATACACAAATAATGCTGTTAATAGTTTAATATCTAACTTCATTTTATTGTTGTATTGAGTACTTAACAAGTCTTCACAAGGCCAAAACAATTGTAATCATATGGATTAAAATATAGCAGCTGAATGATTTCTATCCATATATACTATCCATATCCAAATGTAAGTTAAGCCACGCTTCTTGCTTTTTATTGTATTATATTATGTCGAAAAAGCATGATTTTTTATAAAAATTGTTCAGACATATTTTACCAACTTGAGTCCCCGATGACATTGTGTATATAATAAATTACTTGCCTTTGATAATTAGTTAAAAAAACAATTAGTTGTGTAATAAATTGTACCCTCTTTTTTCTTACTATTCGTTTTGTAATTATCGATTCAGGCAAAAGTAAATTATTAACAAATCAAACTTCAAATGTGACGTGAAACATCATAAAAAACCTTCAAACTTAAAAGTTTAAAAAAAAATTTTAATTGTTTAAATCGTTTTTACCAATTTCTACTGCACGTCGAGCTAATTATAATCGATATCAATAGATTTGAATATTAGGCGGCACTTCTCTATTTTGTTATCTTAGTAAAGCTGATGTTTTAAAATCTTCAGGTTGGCTATTTTGGGTATTTTTTTTTACATTTGGAAGTCTATTTAGCTCTATGGAAGTCCCGACTCTTATGACGTAATTTTACATTCTCTTTGACCACGAGTGCTGTGATCAGCTGTGATGGCGTGATGGCTGATGGAAAGTATGCTATCTTGAATTAGGAGGTAGAGTATAGTGTGAGGGCGGTGGGAGAGAGTGAGAGATAAAGGGTGAAAGGGAGAGAGCGAGAGGCGCGGAGTGAAGAATACACGCTTCACTGCAGTGACGATTTTTATTACTTCGGGTTGCGAAAATCGACAGATTATTTTTTCTAATTATCCTTGAATTATTTCCTTCAAAAAAAAAGTTCGACCACGCTCGAGAATGTCAAGGTGACGTTTCTTTGCAGGTTTATGACCCTCCCACTCCCTTACGTCGCGCTCAAGTCGCCAGATTATTGAAATGCACACTTTTCAGCATGTAATTCATGCCTCACCTTGTCTTAATCTAACGCACTGGAGCATTTCTAACTATCGATTTTTTTACTATTCTGAGCGGCTGCCCTACACGCGTGGCCTTATATAGAGAGCTTAGATTTGGTGGAGGTACTCAACAGGGTGCAAGGTATCCCGCATATCTTAATCTGTCGCGCTTGAGTGAATCCCAAAATCCCCTATCGGGCTCCCCTACTATAAGCTTTATTTATATTGATGATTCTCTTGTATATCATTCCGTTCCAAAAATAGAAAAAAAGTTGTAGACCTACTCTAGATATTTATTTAAGCCAAGGTAACTTAAAAGGGAAAAATTGTTTAAGAAAAAATCAAACGTGACTTCAAAAAAAAAAACACTGAAAAGTACAAAATAACTATCCTTTACTTATGTGACTAAATTTGACAGTTATTGAAGTCGGTGGCAAATCACTGTGCAACAACAGAATGGCACTTCAACTTCAACTATTCAGTGATGGCTTCTAATGTGACAAGCACATTAATTCTGCCAATGACATGTATTGCAAAAAACACTATAGTGGAGGTTGCTGTAAATATTAAAAAAAAAATTGATTTGCTGTTTTTCAGACAAATGTAGGTACCTAAAACAAATAAGTTTATTTAAAGGACACATGACACACACAATTACAACTAGTGATATTTACATAAACTATTTACACTGAATTTTGAGGAAGCGAAAGAGGTGTGTAAGGACCGCGACTCCTGGCGCTCCGTCCTCTCTGACTACCCCGTTGGGGATACAGCGTGAAGTTATGTTATGTTATGTTATTTACACTGAAACAAATATAAAAAAAAAACTAGGTCCAACACAAATAAAGTTCACATTATAGCTCTATGTTATTATCACATAAAAATTTATCCAACACATTAACAAAAGGAGTATTTACCAAAGGAAAAACAAATTTATAATTTACAGAACAAGGAACAGAGGGAGGAAGAATATCATACAGAGAATATTTTAGTTTCGGGCAGCAGAAAAGTAAATGATCTAGAGTACCTTCATCGATACCACTCTCACATAAAGAGTTATCTCTAACGTATATTTTAGCCAAATGTACAGGTGCACACCCACGACCCAATGTCAAACGACAGTGTAGAGGTATTTCGTTTACTGAGACTACGGCGGACGAAAAATCAAATAGGCATAATATTTACCCTTAAATGATCTAGATATGTGCCAGGCGTCACTCCAATACTTATGGAGTTTATGTTTAGCAATAGAGCATAACAACAGAATGTCTACTAGTTTGGTAGGCTTTACACCGACTTCAGTAACTGACAAATTTTATTACAAAATATAGGTGTGATTAGTAATAGTTATTTTGTACTTTTCAATGATTTTTTTTTGAATTCGGTTTAATTTTTTTAACGGAAAAACTAATACTCAATTTAGCCTGGTCTAGCATTATTCGGTTACTGTGACATGATTGAAATATTGTTGCACAACAGTAACATATATATGAGTATACATACATTTGGTAAGCCTTATTTTTTCAGTCAAAGGATAATTTATCTTCGTCAGCTTTCAGTCATGTTAGATCTGCAAAGGAAAGCTTCGTTTTTTAAATTACAGAAACTATGAGTATTTTCCCTCAGATACCGCTAAGTGTCGTAGCGTTCTTTAATTGCTAATGTTTTTTAATTGTGATAACAAAATATGTATAGTTTTTATTGCCTATTGAATTCAGTAATTTCATTATGTATTAGATATTTAATGAAGATAGGTACATCGTACATACAAAAAAGTCCAGGAGACATATTTACTTTTTACTTAAATGTATTTTATTTCATGGATTTATGAGGGAAATGAAGTTACTTTATTTTATACTATACATTCCGTATTTCATTTTGAGTCCAATACTTTATAATTATAGTGTATTGCCTTGATTGCCTCTATGCTGATATGGGAGAGAATGAAAAATTTGGAACATACCAGCTGCATATACTCTCGTGGAGGTTGTAAGTAACAGTCGGCCAAAGAATAGGGCTTTTATGAACTTTTGTAGACTATAAAAAAACAATCACTAAGTCAAAAAATTTTCACCTAAACTATATTATCACAAAATTTATAAGTAGCGAGTGATTCTCTGCATTTGTTTTTATATGTTAAAGTAATGCTATTTGTGAAGGTCTATGTTTGGCTTTTTGAAACTAAACAATGACCTATAACATTTTATTAGCTGTTGATCTTCCTGTGAAAATAAAATAAAATAAAAATGAAATAAAATAATGGGCTAGCAACTTATCATTATCTGGTTCTACTTTTGTCAACTGTAAGTCCAAATGCTTATTATGAAAACTAGTGTTTTGATACATGATTTTGTTTTGGCTTGGTACTTCCTGTCTAGTCTAATGAAAATAGCTTGATTGTATGTATGTGCTCGTGTTGTAAGTACACTCTGTCAAGAAAGTACCGGGAAAAGATCAATAATACACGAAATGTTAGTTATTCATCCAAATTTATTTTATCACCTTCAAAGTATGCTCCTTCAGAAACGATACACTTACGCCAACGAATAATCCAATCATCAAAACATTTTTTAAATGCTTTTTCCGGAATTGAGTTCAGTGCTCGCCGCGAATTCTCCTTTATGTCTTCTACCGAATGAAAACGGGTAACACGAAGCGGTAATTTGAGTTTAGGAAAAAGAAAGAAGTCGGCTGGAGCCATATCAGTGGTTGCTCGATGGTATTTGTGGAGTTTTTGGTCAAAAATTCGTTCACAATGATGGCCTTGTGCGAAGCCGCATTATCGTGGTGCAAAATCCAAGAATTTTCTTTCCAAAAATCTGGCCTTTTTCGTCGAATTTAAACTTAAACGTCTCTTAAACGCCGCATAACGCCCAAATAATATTCTTTATTTACCGTTTGACCTTCCGGCAAGAATTCCGAGTGCACAACACCGCGATAGTTAAAGAAAACAGTCAACATAACTTTGACTTTTGATCGACTTTGGCGTGTTTTTTTCGGTTTCGGTTCAGTTTGAAGGCGCCACTCCGAAGCTTGTTGACTAGTTTGCATGTCAAACTCGTAAACCCACGTCTCGTCACCAATAACAATGCGTTTCATGAATGTTGGATCGGAATTGACTCGTTCTAGCATGTCCTCAGCGACTTTTATGCGATTGAGTTTTTGGAGAAAATTCAGGTGTTTTGGTACTAGCCGAGCGGCAACATGTTTCATACCCAAGTTATTATTTAAAATGGTACGGATTGACTCGTGAGACACAGAAAGTTCGGCGGCTATCTCTCTCAAACTTGAATGATGATTTTCAGTCACTATTTTCTTCACTTTTGCTATGTTAAGGTGGCATTAATCTCCTTTTCATAACGTATAACTCACGCTAGATAGCGTTAGCTTATCGTATGCATTTGCTCTACCTAATTATACAAATTTCTCCCACGCTCACACATATGCCAGTTCGTAGACAACACATACGCAATACGCTAATATTATTACGCTCGTGTCATTGAACCCTTCTCCATTGCGTTTAGGTTCTATAACATTTAGAAATATATACTTAATTTCCATTGCTATAAGTCTTAATAATATAAAAGCATAGTAATATAATTAGAAAAATGTACACATGTAGGTATAGACATACGTATTATTATCGTTCCGAAAATGCGAGAAGTTGCGTTTCGTTATTTATGAACATTTTTTTATTTATTATCCTATCTGAAACGTGAATACGATTGGTTACCAAGATCTGACGATGAAGTAGATGGTAAGTTATAAGAACTACTTGATGGCGCATAATAACCCCATCGAGATTGAGCTCATTCAATTCGCCTCGATGAGCTTTTTGGTAACAACGGGTGGTTACCAACACTAGATGATGTAGTTGAGAGATAACTATAGAAAACGTGTGTTGTCATCACATAACAGACCCTTCGAACATTTTTCATTTATGTTGATGAAAACTTTTGTTAATACTAAAATATCAGAATGCAATTATGGAGTCGATGGTAGGTAACGAGAATTACTTGATGACTCATAATAATCCTATCAAGTTTAGGTTACTTTGCTCAGTTTTTATAAGTTTTTTTAATAAAATCAGTGGTCAGATGATGTTATTTGATGATGAAATTGAGCGATGATTGCAGAAATCGCATGCCGTCTAATAACAGACCCTTTAAATTTGTACTCATTTCACTGAACTCAATGAGGTGCCTGTGCGGCGCTGGTTCCCGAATGTTTTTATAAATGAAACAAGCACATGAATAATTATAGTGGACTGTATTCAGATGAAATTTAATAAATGATTTCAACATAACCTTGTATCTGTACAAATAACATAGTTATAATACTTGTGGCTATGGCCCACATATTATAAATAAATACAATTAAGGTGTGGCTATAGCCCACACTATGCGACGAAAGTGAAACGAATGAAGAAAAACAATAGAAACAATAACAAAATAGTAATGCATAAATTTTAAACATAGAATAAATTTTAAACATAGAATAAGACAATAAATAAAAAAATAATAATAACCAGCATTTATATGTTCGGAACTGAACATAACTGCGGCCAGCGTACAACAAAAATAAGCAGTTTGCTAAAAAGATATTCCCATTTATATAAATTAAGAGCTCGCAAATAAAAAAATAAAAAAAAATTAACCTCAATAGGTAACACACAAACCTTTGTAACACTTGTTCTCATAATTAAACCCTTTTGAGTTTTAACATCTAAAGCCCTGACCCGACCATCTGAACCAGGGTAAACGTTAATAATTCTAGCCATAGGCCACTTAAGTGGACTCACATCTTCCTGCCTGAGTATCACTAATGTTCCAATTTTCAAATTTGGTATAGTAGACCTCCATTTTGGTCGGTTCTGTAACGGTGTTAAATATTGTTTATACCATTGCTTCCAAAAAGCTTGCTGAATCTGAACACATTTCTTCCAAAAATTTAACCTATTCGTTGGAACATTAGTGATATCCGGCTCAGGAATACAACTCATTTGTGCACCAGTCAAAAAATGACCAGGTGTAAGATAATTCATATCATCAATATCACATACAATAATAGGCGTTATAGGCCTGGAATTCAAAATTCCCTCTATCTGCACAAGAACAGTGTACAATTCTTCAAAGGTAAGCACACACTCGCCTATTGTACGTTTTAAATGATACTTTACACTTTTAATTCCTGCTTCCCACAAGCCACCGAATACAGGAGAATAACTAGGAATAAATTTAAAATTAATTCCTAAAGAAGTAGCAAAAGTACCCACTGTATTCTGATGTTCAGTAGAAGCATTTAATAAATATAACTTATGCAAGGCGTTACTTGCCCCTTTAAAGGTAGCAGCATTATCACAATATATAGTGGACGGAACGTTTCGCCTAGCAATAAATCTTTTAAAACAAGATAAAAATACATCCGTAGTCATATCAGAAACAAGTTCAACATGTATTGCCTTGGTGGCAAAACAAACAAACAAAACTACATAACCCTTTGAAACAATTACACTTCTTACCCGAGATTGCTTTACTGGAAAAGGACCTCCATAATCGATCCCAACAATTTCAAATGGTCTCGCTGCTGTTACCCTCTGCTGAGGCAAGGAACCCATCAATTGAGTAGCATGCTTAGCTTTAAGTCTAAAACATTGAGTACACTTATAAATTACACTTTTAATCTGCTTAATAGCATTGACGATCCAAAATCTTTTATTTAAGTAATTAAGAATCAACCTAGGGCCTGCATGTAATAACCTAATATGAGCATTATAAATTAATAGCTTCGTTAAATGACAACATTTAGGTAAAATAATAGGATATTTTTGATCATATGCAATATCTGAATTTTGCAGTCGCCCACCAACTCTTAGAACACCCTTGCCATCTAAAAAAGGGTTTAATGATAACAAATTGCCTTTGACGAAACTATTAGCAGACAGAGACATTATCTCCTCATAAAAATATTTCTTCTGCTCTAATTTTACAATAATACTCAAAGCTTCATTTAATTCTACAGGTATTAAAAAAGATTTCATTCTATTTCTTTCAACTGATCTACAATTTTTAACAAACCTAATAATATAGGCCATAACTCTTTGCATTTTATTTAAAGATGAATATTTATCAACTACAAAAAAGTCATTATTACTTGCATTACAGCTTAAAGTTAAAACCTTTAATTCTGGAATATTATCACAACACATGTTACTTATATTTTGAACATTATGATCATAATCTATTTGAGATAAAAACTGTGGACCCTTCCACCACACAACATTATTGTGAAGGGCTCCAGGTTCTAAACCTCTTGATAGACAATCAGCTGAGTTATCGTGACTACTTACATAATTCCATGAAAATGAATCTGTTAACTTGATTATTTCTTTGACTCTGTTAGCTACAAATACTGATAATCGCATTGGATTTATTTTTAACCAAGCCAAAACAATCTGAGAGTCTAAATATAGATGTACACTAATATTATATGAATCAACTTTAGACATAAGTGTATTATATACTTTTCGTGTAAGCTTAGCTAATAAAAGGGCACTGCTCAGTTCAAGCCTAGGAATTGTAAGTTTATTATTTATAGGATTTATTCTAGATTTTGAACATAATAAATCAACCGTAACAAAATCAGATTTGATTACCCTTAAATACAGACAACAACCATGTGCAGTATTAGAAGCATCTGCAAATCCTACCAACTCTATTTTAAAACAATTTACTATATCAATGTGCCTAGGAACTTTAATTATAGGCATGTTTAATAATGCGACACTAAACGCCCTCCATTTTTCATTCAAATCATCCATTAATGGAGAATCCCAATCAAGATTTGATTTCCAAAGCTGCTGTAAAAATAATTTAGCATTAACTAAAATAGGCCCAATTAAACCTAAGGGGTCAAAAAATTTGCAAATAAAACTTAAAACATCCCTCTTGGTAAAATAATTTGAAACATCATGCTTTGGAGACAAAACCTCAATACTATCATTTTTAACATTATAACGCAAACCTAGAGTTTTAACATATGTGTCATCTTTACTAAGATCAATAGCATCCAGCTGCTGCCGTTCAACTGGAATATCACTCAATAGACGTGATGAATTTGAGCACCATTTATGAAGCTCAAATCCCCCGAGACGCAATTAATCAACTAATTGTTTTTTTAATAAAATCAATTGGTCCTCACTATTGCAACCAGAATTGACATCGTCTATATAACAATCTCTTTTTAAGGCAGTAGCTGCCATAGGATATTTTTCAGCATACCTATTAGCCAATTCTATTAAACAACGTGTTGCTAAATAAGATGAACTTTTCATACCATAAGTTACAGTCTGTAATTGTAAACACTGAATAGGGTTTATTGTAGAATCCCTACATAAGATATTTTGTAAAGGGCAATGCTTGGGATTCAAATTAACATTCCTAAACATCTGCCTTATATCACATATCAAAATATATTTATCCAACCTGAACAAAATCAAGATGTCAAATAACCCGTTCTGAACAACCGGACCATTCAAAAGCAAATCATTTAATAAAATTTTATTCTTAGTTCTCATACTTGCATCAAATACAACCCTTAACTTTGTGGTTTTACTGTTTTCATTAAAAACAGCGTGATGAGGAAGAAAATACACTGACTGCCTATCAAGATCATAGTCAGATAAATCTACAATTTTTGCATGACCTAAATAAATGTACTCATCAATGAATTCTTTATACTTCAAGAATAACTTAGGATTTTTAATTAAACGTTTTTCTAAGTTTAAAAATCTATGTAAAGCAAATGAAAATGAATCTCCTAAACTAATCTGTTGCAAGGGACATTTAAGGGGTAAGTCGACCCGAAATTTATTATTATCAAGAACAACAGACTTTATAAAAATCTCCTCAGCAAGTTGTTGCTCAGAACTACCTTCAAAATAAACCTCTGGCACCCTCTCGCATTCCCAGAATCTATTTAATTGCTGATCAATTGATTCATTAAAAGAACACATTTCATTAAAATAATCACTACTAACAACATTATCTACAGAACTAACTATTTTTGAAAAATTACATAAATACTTTGATGCTGTGTTATTATTGCTAATAATAGCCCCGCCAACCACATATCCAAGCTTGGTATTAATTAAATAGGGACCGCATGGAGCTAGTGGAATCCGCTCACGTAGGAGAATCTGAAAAAATATATCAGAAGCTAAAAGTATATGTACTACAGCTGGCATGTTAAAATGAGGATCAGCCAACTGAAAAAATGATGGAAAATCAAAGTGATTAATATTAATGCGCTGTTGAGGCAATATACAGGTAATTCTATCCACCACTGAACAAGCTATAGGCAAAGAAAACTCATTCACTGAGGCATGAATATTAAATTCTGCAATAGCATCAATTTTATTTGCACCATCACACACCCCTACCACTGTATGTGATTTATTAATTAAATGACAATCTATGACATCAGCTAATTCCCTAGTAACCATTGACACCTCACTACCAGAATCAAGCACAGCTCTGACATATAGCACACCCCCATTCTTATTGTAAAGCCTCACCAAAGCAGTCGGTAACAATACATGCTTATTATTATTATTAATGCTATTCATCAAAGACACTGACGGCATAGGAGTCTTTATATTATCTTTTAGTGCACATACATCGAGATGTAAAAGAGTATTATGTTCCCCTTTACATAAAGCACATTTAAACTGAAAATAGCAATTCTCACCATGGTTATTAAGACATAATTTACACCGTTTTGTTTTTTTTATAAAATTGATTCTTTCTTTTATAGGGATGGTACGGAACTTAACACACTTATAAAGCTTATGGTTAGAAGCAGTGCAATACTCACATGTCTCCTTCCTAGCTATAAAACTTGACCGTTGAGGTGGCACGGCAACGCCTAAATTATTACCTTGTTTCTTCTCCGACGGCCCCACCGCTTCTAAAGCTAATGCCTTATTTTCTAAAAATTTTAAAAAACTATGTAATGACATATTACTACTATTAACCTGCTCCAAATAAAAGGACCTAATACTAAAATTATCTAGTTTCTTAGAAAGAATAGCGATTAACAACATATCCCATGAATTAACAGGTTGATCTAAACCATGCAGTGCACTTAAATTTTGCTTTATATCATTTATGAAACACCTCAAGCTGAGCAGTATATCTATATATGGGACTAATGTCTAAAATACAATTAATATGTCTCATTATAATTTTATTGACATTATCATATCTATCGGATAACAATCTCAAAGCCTCTGGATAATTGTTATCATCCAGGGACAAATTTTTAATTAAATTTAAAGGCTCTCCTGTTAAAAAACTTCGTAAATAATAAAATTTTTGTATGTTATTCAAACGTACGTCACTATCAATCATGCTTTTAAACAAATTTATAAAAGGGTAATAATCTTCATCCTTACCATTGAAAACATTAATTGATATTTTTGGTAGATTTACAAAATTATTAAGATCGCCTCTAGGGGTGGTAGACCTGGGTTCAGCCACGAGAAAAGATGATAACTTGGACAAAGCACTAAGATACTTTTCCTCGTAAGTTCCAAACACGTCATCATTGTCACTAGGCTCAGACTCCAAAAGTAAAATATAATGATGCAAACGTTGATATTCTTTATATGTTTCTTTCAAATATTCTACTTTAATTTTTAGGAGATCCATATCTGCCAGTCGCAATGCCTCCATATCTGACGAAAAATTAAACATACGAGTAATGGCTGCCTTAACCTGCCCCCGAGAGGCAATTAATACAACTAATTCGTTCTTATCCATACTTACAGATACAAAATCAACTTAGTTTAAAAATAACACAATAATTATTATAGAATAACCTTAAATCAAGTAACTTCTAATATTGTCCAATACTAAAAAAATACAAAATTACAATGTGTTACAATGCCAACAAAATGTCCGCCAAAATCAGATGAAGCGAACGCGACGAGCGAACCCTGGTGTCGAAACAGCGAACTACCGGAACACAGGCTTTGCGTTTTGTTCACGCAAATGCAATACTGCTCACTCACTTATTTGCACTTTGCTCACTCACTTATTTGCACTTTTTATATTTTGCCTATAGACACATAACTGACTTCTCACACAACAGTGACTGAAGAAACACCGATGAAGGACCAATTCATGTGCGGCGCTGGTTCCCGAATGTTTTTATAAATGAAACAAGCACATGAATAATTATAGTGGACTGTATTCAGATGAAATTTAATAAATGATTTCAACATAACCTTGTATCTGTACAAATAACATAGTTATAATACTTGTGGCTATGGCCCACATATTATAAATAAATACAATTAAGGTGTGGCTATAGCCCACACCATGCGACGAAAGTGAAACGAATGAAGAAAAACAATAGAAACAATAACAAAATAGTAATGCATAAATTTTAAACATAGAATAAATTTTAAACATAGAATAAGACAATAAATAAAAAAATAATAATAACCAGCATTTATATGTTCGGAACTGAACAGTGCCTACTCTGATGAATGTCAACGTAGCAAGATCTGATGATGGAGTTGTTGGAATGTAATGATATCTACATGATTCACAATAATATTATTGAACAGGACAGCACGGCAGTATCGAGAAGAATATCAGCTTTAACATTTAAGCGTTTTTTAAATGTTCTAAGTTTTTCGTTTTTCTAATGTTTGGGTATTTGTGGCATTTTGAAATAAATTTGCCCCAATCGGGGCAAATCCGAAAGGATGCTTAAAAAGCCGAGAGCATTCACAATTTTCTCTTTTTTCTAATTTTATATAATTTAATTTATTAGAAATGCAAAACCGTTTCGGGAAATAAGTTATACATTTTGCAATTTCCATGTAATTGAAACGCCAAAATTGTAATGAAAATGGAAATAATTAGAAAAAAAAGTTGTTACAAAATTTTAATACTGGGGTAATTCCGCAATAAGACGGGTAAAGACCAGATTACTGTTCAAAGTCTTTCTTATTCACTTGGGGGTTATGGTTCACAATAATGTTTAACTATAAAATGCATCCGAACGATGTATTATTTTATATTTAAATATTTATGTTTTACTCCATGAAACGTTATTGAATATTATGATTCTCAAACATTTTTATACACATAAAAAAAATCGTATTTAAGCACCGTAATACTTGTTAATAAACCACGTAGTGAAGGATATTTAGAAACAAATCTTGTACATGAAAATGAATGTTTCTTTGTATGTTTGTCCTCTATGCGTTCTAAGCCATTCATCGAATTGTGATGAAAAATTGATAAATTGTCATCAATATCAAAGATTTTAGATTTAATGTGAAGTTAGACTACCCACATCGGTGCTGGAGTGAATGCACGAAATTTGATTATTTAATAAAAAGAAAATTTTTTTTTTCATGTGATTTTATAACTAAATTTGAAAAGTAATAGACTTAAATGTTTAAAGTTATTATGTACAAGTGTTATTCATGCGAATTTTGAAGAAACTTACGCAATTATCTCCTGTTTTTTTAAAGTCGTAACACAAATAATTCCGTTAAAGTAGATGTTGCATAATACTTCAATCTCAACATATATAGTTTGTGTTAAGTGTTTGGCGTGTGTATGCTGTTTGGTGTTCTTGTGAAAAGAAAAAAGAGTAATAGCAATAACGAAAAGAAAAGAAGAATATAATTAGCAAAAAAAAAAAAAAAATGGATAACATCACAATCAGGAAACCAATTAGAAAATCAACTTCAGAAATAAATTTATTTAATATCACAAACGATAGTTCAGTTATGAACTCAACTATGCTAGATATATCAACAAGAAGTCATCCAGCTATAACATCGTTAGATACATCTTATATATTAGAATTAAAACATCAGTTAGAGCAGACACATATAGAATTAGCTAGTGCACATGGGGAAATTACAAACTTGAATTATCAAATTAATAACCTTAAACAAGAGCTGTCAGAAAAAAATAAGGCAATCACATTATTAAAGAAACTTTGTATACCTACCTCAAAAAAATTAGAATCTCCTTATACTGACACTACTACACCTATTTTAAGAAAAACTGATTCTATGAATACTACGCTGACTACACCAAAGTCTGTAATTTCTAATGGACACATTATTGCAAAACGTAATTTGTTATTACCACAAAAGCAAAACATTTCAGACAAAGAAATTAACATAATATCGCGCAAACTGTCAATTAAGCAAGCTGTATCAAGTAAACATGGTTTCGTAAAGTTGCCAACAGATGGCGTAACTAGTACAGAAAAGCGAAAAATAATTATATTGGGTGACCAGTTGGTTCGAGGCAAACAAGTTAAAAAAGAAGAATGTAAGACTTTTGATATTCGTAAAAGGAAGAGAGTAATTATTATTTCTGATCAACAGGGAATAAACGTGCAACCAAATTTACAAAATTTATTGGGTTCAGAATACGAAGTAATGTCTTTTTGTAAAAGCGGTGCTAGATTAGATAATGTTATTAATGTTTTTAAAAATGAAATAAAAAACCTGTCTAAGGAAGATTATATTATACTATTAAGTGGAACAAATGATGTAAATCCGTATGACTTTCAGTCTAATTTATTAATATGGTTACATTCTATTATTCATACTAATGTTATTGTCTCCGAGATTCCTTACAATATGATATTGAACGAAAAATCACTTAACCATGTAACGAAACTCATGTGTAGTAAATTTATTAATGTGACATATGTAGACATGAATTATGTTCAATATATTCCTAACAGGAGAAATTTTGGCATCAACATATCACGCTACGTTTTAAGAGAAATTTTAAAAATTGACTACAGATTTAAATATAATGAATATGTTAAAACAAATGAAGCAATAAACGTTAAATGTACAGTAGTAAAACAAAACAAATCCACTCAGACTGAATTCTTTGCTGAACAAGATAATCAATTAACGCAAACAGATACGTCCGCAAAAAACAGTGAATTGATTCTTGGCTCTAACGGCGCTGATTCTGGACAAGTACGTAAATATAATAATAATGATTTTTTTCGTTTATAAGTATATACATGTGATGCATCAAAACGTAAATGGACTAATTAACAAATCGGACATGTTGACTGTAGCTTTGAATGACCTTGTTTTGAATTTTCCTGACGTAATTTGTTTTACAGAACACAATATGATCTCTGAGGACTTACATATATTAAATATTCCTAATTTTAAACTAGGTGCCTGTTTCACGAGAACAAATAGGAATGGTGGTTCGTGTATTCTTGTTAAAAAGACTCATAACTTCAGAGAAATTAAAGAAGTTTTAAAATATTGTGTATCAAATGTAGTAGAAACTTGTGCAATCGAGTTAATTGAGCACAAAATCATAGTTATATGTACCTATAGAGTGCCGAGTAATAAGAACATCTTAAAAAATTTAGACATATTCTTTGACATTTTACATGACATACTAAGTTTATTTTCTTATAATTCAAAAATTATTTTATGCGGAGACTTTAATATTGACATCTTAAAGGAAACAAATCAAGCAAAGAGGTTTTATCATTTAATTCAGGGCTTTAATTTAACGTTTGGGTTTGTCAGACCAACTAGACAACAAAGCGGCACATGTATTGACAATATCATTCATAACGTAAAGGGATCGAAAGGAGAAATGTACGATTTTGCAATATCCGACCATAACGCCCAAATATTATCTTGTCCTGTAAATAAAACTTTTAAAATAAAGAAGTGGTATAGATTTAAAAGAGACTACTCAAGAGAAAACATGATCAAATTTGAGGCTTGTTTGGATAATATAACTTTTAATGAAATATATGACTGCAAAGATGCTAATAATGCTTTTAGTAAATTTTACGACATTTTTAAATTATTTTATGACTTATGTTTTCCCATATTAAAGATTACTGTACCCACAACGACGAAACCTAGATGGATAAGTCGTGGAATTAGGATTTGTAGTAGACGTAAAAGAATATTACTATGGAAATATAGACTTTCACCGAATAATGATAATAAATTCAAATTTAAATCTTATTCTAAAAGGTATCGAAAAATTATTAATTTAACTAAAAAAGCGCACAATAATCATTATATACAATGTGCTACTAATAAATCAAAAGCTGCATGGGAAATAATAAATAACATAAAAACGAGTTTGCCAAAGGAAAATATTGCACGAATTAAAATGATTGGTAAAGTTTTGACGGATCCTCAGTTAATTGCAGAAGCGTTCAATGATTTTTTTATAGATCAAATAAAACCGCAATTGAATAAAAACATAAATACGTGTAATTTTGTCAACAACAATTCAATGTTCTTAATGCCCACTATTCCATGTGAGATAACTGAAATTATAAACAAGCTTAAAAATACAAACAGCACTGGGTATGATGAAATAAGCACAAAAGTAGTAAAATTCGTATCACCGCTCATTGCTCCAGTAATTAGTCATATCGCAAACTTATGTTTGGAAACTGGAGAGTTTCCAGATAAATTGAAGGTTACTATAATTAAACCATTATTTAAAAGAGACGATAGAGAAGATATAAGAAATTACAGACCTATAGCATTACTATCAATATTTTCTAAAATTCTGGAGAAAATAATTTATAAGAGATTATACTTTTACTTTGAAAATAATAATCTATTCACTGACGAACAAAAGGGATTTAGGAAAAATACGACAATAAATATGGCAGTATACGACTTTCTTTATACAATTATGACAAGAATGGATAAGAGATTGCCAGTGTCAGCTCTCTATATGGACATGACTAAAGCTTTTGATTATGTTAACCATAATATATTATTACAAAAATTAAACTGCTATGGAGTTAGAGGTAATGTTAATGATCTATTAAAATCATATCTAGATAATAGAAAACAAATCACGTGCATTAAACGCTTTTGCACAGAAACTAGGACCGAAGTAACATATACGTCAACCGAACGTATTTCTCAATATGGTGTGCCTCAGGGTAGCGTCTTGGGTCCATTACTATTTATCATTTATATAAATGACTTACCGAAATCAATAAAATATCCCGTGTTGTTATTTGCCGATGATAGTACTGTGATATTTAATAACAATAATTTGAATACGTTTGAAAATGAAATTAACGATTGTTTGAAAATAATAATTAACTGGCTGCAATCTAATAATCTTTTAATTAATTTAGATAAGACTAAAATAATGACTTTTAGACAACGACAAACTAGTTTAAATTTTAATATTGAGTACGGTGGTAAATATCTAGATGAGATAAACACGACAAAATTTTTAGGATTATATATTGATAACGACATGAAATGGAATACCCATATTGATGAAACATACAAAAAAATAAACAAATTTTCATATGCACTTTATAAATTAAGTGAAATAGTAAATCGTTCGGCAGTATTGACAGCTTACCACGGATATGTCGCTTCGATATTACGATACGGCATTATATTTTGGGGTAATGCAAAAGGGAAAGAATTAGTATTCAGAGCACAAAAAAGATGCATAAGATCGATTTGTCATTTAAAGCAAAGAGACAGCTGTAAAAATCATTTCAAAGAATTAAAAATAATGACACTTCCGTGTATGTACATCTATGAAGTACTTATTTTTGTTAAATACAATAAAAACCTATTTGATAGCGTAAAAGGATCAAGGCGTTGTGGAAATCTCTGTCTCGTTGCATGTAGGACTACATTATTCCACAATACAATTTTTGCTCTGGCACCTAAATTGTATAATAAATTACCGAAGTTTATAAAAGATAGCACTAATTTGAATATTTACAAAAAACAATTAAAGAAATTTCTATTAGAAAAGACGTATTACTCCATTGACGAATTTTTTAATGATGATATTTAGAAAAACTTTTTTATATTTTTTTATTTGACACGTATATAATTTTGATTGCAATGTAATGAGTAATGACTATATAATAATTAATAACATTTTAAATCCAATTTAATGGCATAAATTTAACTCCAAATTTAATGACTGTAATAATATTTATCTGAGTTATTTGTTTTGTTATAAATGTTTTTGTAACGCCATGCATGAGGCGGAGCACAGAGGCTCTTACAGTATATTGCAACATTAACACCATATTTGTACCTGTGTCTCACAAAATGACTTAATGAATAAATAAATAAATAAACGCCCGCAAAGGTTTTTGCGTTATTTAATTTAGTAATTTGAAGACCACTCCAACGAAGTCGCGGGCAACAGCCAGTGTTACATAAACACGTATTAACAATGGAATGATAGTATCGCAAATCGTAGTTATAAGGATTCGTATTTCGCTGTATGTAGAAAGTCGTTATACTTTTTGTTATAAATCTCACGCCTTTTATTATAATTAAACTGATAATTTGTACGTAGGTGCAACAATAAACAGTTAAATTAAACAGAAAATTATAATTAACAGAAAATAGATTTAGAATGGTTATACAACATGCATTGATTAAACAATCATACTATAAAATAAACGATTTCGTTGAAGATAAAATTTTACTCTGGTAATGATCTTCTCTGCACATGCATTTGCATTTGCTGGGTCTCTGAATATTGTATTCTAATAAACCTTTTGTAAAATGATGTTAAAAAAATGATACCTGGCTGAGTTTCTTGTCGGTTCTTCTCGGTGTCCAGGTTCTTTTCTTTTCTCTTTGAACCGAACTAAGTAGATTTGACGTTCAAAAATACCTTGTGATTAGGTTTACTTGAATAAAGTGATTCAACTTTGACTTTGACAATCTAACTATTCGTGTTATTATTTCTCCAATAGGTATAAAGGCTTAATGGTAATAACTAAAAATATTATGAATTTATACTAAACATTGTTAATAAATTAAGCACGTTTCTTCATGGTATAACACATGGGAATAAAATCAAAGTAATAAAATTCGCTACACGCACACTCACACTTACGTTTAGAAGTTCGATCACGTCGTATTATACGAGCATACGAGGGCCTGAAACCACATTGCAAACTTGCCATGTAAAACACTAGGTACACGAATCGGCCTTCGGACATCACGCTGGCCGGACTTGCTTGAGACTGGCCCGCAGCCGAACAGCATGCACGTTAATGTGTACTCAGGCGTGGATACTCCCCTGGCGACGCCCTCAATCGAGTCCCGGCATACATACGAGGTATCCTTCAGCTGGAGGAACCCTTAATCCTCTTGTCCACGGTAAGAATTTTACCGGATCCGCTTATGAAATCTATCTGACGTCCTTGGCCCATGACAAGCGTTTTTCCGAACGTAGATACGGTGAAGATATTTAATTTGTTTTCGCAAAAGAGATCGAATGGTCCTAACGACGTTTCCCCTATATCTTCCATGGATTCGGATTTTCCCATACTGCATTTATTAAATTTGACCAATTTCTGTTGTCCAGATTTTTTGTTCTGGTACAATTAAATAAAAAATTGTTTGCCAATTTAATTAATTTGTATGGACAACACACTTGACCGTAAAATCGATAATGCTAAATCTTCTTCACAGAAGAGATCGAATGGTCCTAAAGACGTTTCCCCTATATCTTCTATGGATTCAGATTTCCCCATACTGTGTTTTATGAAAAAAATTTTTATTAAAATTTGTCCAACTTCTATTGTCCAGAATATTTTCTTCCGGTACAATGAAATAAAATATTTTTGTCAATTTAATTAATTTTTATGGACAACTCACGCTTGACCGTAAAATAGGTAATGCCGAAATTGTTTTAACAAAAAAAAGACCGAATGGTTCCTAAGACAGTTTCTTTGTATCTCTTACGGATTTGGATTTCCCCATACTGTCCCAATTAAAAAAAACATTCTGAATACTTACCTATTTCTTTAGAATTGTTTAAAAATTATGTGACGCTCAGAATATTATTCGTAGCTAATAGTAATTTTACATTCTCTTTGATAACATTCAGAAAAAAATGACCTAACCTAGGGTCGGTATGAAATAAAAAACATCGGACACTTTCGCATAGTTATATTTATAATTTTATATGTTTTGTACTCCATTCCTGTCCTAATATCATATTACTTTCAATGCTTACCGACCTACCTATATTTTCATAAATATGCATATTATGTACTATGTTAGTAATAGCATTTTTACTGATTAGAGACTAGGAATATTATTGCAATTCAAAATATTGACAGATACCAATACGTCTCCTTTCAAAAATTTGTAATTGCTGATCAGTGATTTATGTTATGGTGTTTTGGGTGTTATTGCATTTTAGAGAAGCGTGCATAATAAAGAGCACATAATTAAATAAAAATAATAATAATATCACTCGAATTCGAAATACTGACAGATACCTCCTATAGTCTGTTTTCAAAATGTTATAATTGCATGTATCTACTTAATTTAACATGATTTATGATAGCTATATTATGATGTTTTGAGTGTTATTCAAAATTGATAAGTAAAATATTCATGAAATATTGCCAAATATTACACATCACCATTCGGTTTCATAATTGACTTGACAAATAGCAATAATAAGTAATATTTGTAATTAATTAGTAAATGATGAATAAGCAATAATCACAATTTATTTGCATATCTTTTATGAAGAATTATTTTTTTTATTTTTTTATTTGTAAGATTAATACAAGACAAACATGTAATAGAAAGATGAATACAAGGAGAACACAAAGCGTATTTAAAAAAATATTAAACAGGACTTTTCCATAAAATATTACCTTAATTAAGTAAATTCCATGTAAATGAATTGTTATTTATTAAAAGCCATGTTTTACTAACATTCCCACATTTTTTTATTTACATACAAGACTAATACAAAATCATCCCCTTTGACTACCCCGTTAGAGATATAGCGTGAAGGTATGTATGTATGTACTATTACAAAACACAGAAATACAGAAGCATGTAATAGAAAAATGAACTCAGGCATAGCTTATTCATAAATTATGCTCATTTTAGTTTTTTAAATATTATTTGTGATGAACGCATAGAAACTAAGTTGGATCTAAGCAAGAAGTAAACAAACAGACCCTGTAAGTAAAACCAATATTATAAATATCATGTAAATAATAACTCAATGATTCCAGTGCAAGAATGTATTAAAATTGAAATAAACACTAGTTATTAATTTTTCCTCATTCTATTGTTAGCAGTTAACAGCCTCACAAACAGGCTTTATAATATATTTTCTCTTCGCACCCTTTCTTTCTCACTGTTAAATTTAGTCTAACAACATCATCTTCAGGTCTTCTTCATTTTTCTTTATATGTTCTAATTTTTGCATCTGAAATTAAAATTTACAGATTATAGAAAATTTGCTTTTTATTTTTATTCGAAGATGATAAAATAATATGCTTTTTGTTTATTGACGAGACATTATTCTTCTTGGTTGGTTTATTTTGTTATACTTATATCTGGATTATTTACTACTTTTGTCCTGCACCAGTTACAAATGGAGACTTGTATTTATTTATAAACTTAATTTACAATACTAAGCTTCTTTAATCTAAATGTGAATGTGTTGTATGTAAACCTTCCTTACTGAATATCGTAAATAACAGAGAAAATCGCATTGAAATCTACTTAGAAATTAAGAAGTTATATGCAAATACACAAACACATGAGGAATGCGACTTTGTTTATTTACTGTTTAGAGGTAAGCAAAATATAACTTTCAGGTACATCATACATACATACATACATACATTTTAAAAGAACTAATATTAAAATCAATAAATAGAATACTTAGTAATAAATACCCAATAAAACAGACAATTTGTTATGAAAATATATTTTAAGATAATTAATTGTAATTGTAAGTTAAAAGACAATTAATTGACAATTGGTATAAATAATTTTTCACCTCTACATAGTCATAATTTGTAAAAGATTGTCACTATCCCTTTCCAAATTTCCAAATCACAAATTGTCTAAAATCTTTTGTTTTAGCTTCCGACATTACAGTCTTTACAAAAGGTGTTTCATGGAATTTAAAAAATATTTTCTATAGGTACAACACAGTTATCATAGTTTGTTGTACCTTATACCATAAAGTAACAATTCTTGAAAAAAAATACTCTAGGCTTGTTAGTGTTATAATAAATTAGTGGTGTTATATTGCCTGGTGTTACATCTGTTTAGGATTATTTGCATTTTATGTACAGATCAAATGTTTTTCTCTATGGTTTCATAGTAATGAAGAATTAATAATTATGCACCCTTTTATGCACCTTCATGCGTGCATAAGTGTCTAAATAAAAATTACGCTACCAACATAGTCTACGTAATATTATTTTTAGCAATAAGGTAATAAGAACCTACTTTCTATATAACCTAAACGTATTTTGATAAATTACGATGTGTTCATTGCAATGAATTACATCCTATAAACATAATATACCTTCCGCCATGTATATTAACTTCATGATACCTACACATACAATGAGAAGTGTAATTTGAAAACATTACTTACTACTTTGCTTGCGAAGACCATTCAGTTAGTTGCTTATTCTTTCACTTCTGTTATTCTTCTTTTATAGTTGAATAGTACCGTTGCGATTTGCGAAATTGCCAATATCACATAGTAATAAGTAAAACCACCAGATCGATAGTTTTAATGGTTACAGCAGTTTTTGATCCCAACAACTGAAATATGTATTTTTAATAAAGACTTCTACTACAGGATATTCTAATTATTTTACAACAATTTCTTTTTACAAATTATAATTTTTATAACATTTGACAACTGACAAGCAAGTGACAACTGGACTGACTGATAATTACAGTGTTGTCAGTAAACTAATTTCAGTTATCTTTCGTTTTTAAACTTATCATACATTATATTGTTTCAGTAATTATTTCTGATTCTGTACTAATGAATAATGATGTTTTATTGCAAAAATAAATATAATTATATATGGCAAAAGAAAAGTAGATACATTACCTATTTTTTAAAGTTAAGTTTCCTAGTATATATTATCTTTATAATGGCGAAAAGCGACGATAATGGCAACACATAAAAATAGTAGTCAGGTGAAAAAAAGTTGTACAGTTACTACCTTCAAGGGCCTGTGAGCCCGACTAACGCGCGTTTCGATATGTCGATGTATTTATACAAAATGGTAGACGTGCTTTTTGAGTGAGCAAGACTTTTTCAAATCCTGTTTTTTTTTTCACTTTACTGATTTAATATAAATAATATTTTTAATAATATTCTTTTAGAAGAGTGAACTTATTATTTGCGGAAATACGAAAGTTCTGTGTTTTTTTGTTATAGAAGGCTTGCCCGCCAAAGTTAGTAGAAAAATTACTACATAGCGAGCGGATTTGTCCCGGAAAAAAAATTGTTTCATTCAGTTCCTGTATGTATTTTGAAAATTTCAAAGGTGTTGTGTCATAGTAAAAATAATGAACTAATTATTGTGAGTTAAATTCGGTACGTAGTTTTCTTAGTTCACCCTGGGTGATGTCCCTAAAATCGGCAAAATTGCTCGTTTTTACGTGACTCTTCTCAGAAAAAAAAGTTTTTCGATACATTGTAGTAAGAAATTTTGAAAATAAAAGATGTTGTATTGTAGTCGAAAGAATGAACTATTTATTATGAGCTACAGTTTGTATATCTTTTGCTCCGTTAGCCCTGGACGGTGTTCCAAAAATCAGCAAATTTCCGTATATCGTGTAATCCCACCTTAACTTCAGTTGCAAACGTTGATGGCTTACCAGAGCGAGGCAAATCTTCCATCACATCTCGACCGCTTTTGAACGTTTTGTACCACTCATAAGCACGTGTTTTTGAAAAAGTCGATTCACCGTAAGCCTTCTGTAACATTTTCAGTAACTGAACACGTAATTCTATTGGCGATGCAAAATTTAAGACAAACTCTTTGTTCGATGTTTTTGTCCATTATGAAATTCGCAATATACACTAGAATGATATAACTAAAAACAGCACTGTATTTAATCTAAATAACAGATTCAACTCAAACTCCGTGCCAAAATAGAAAACAGTTGTGCCAATCTAACAACAAAAAAAAACAAAAAATTGAATTTGGAATCATAAACAAATCATCCATTCCCGATACTTTCTTGACAGAATGTATATCAGTTTTCACAGATCAGCAGCACTTACAATTTTATATTATTATTTACTCGTTCTAAGAACATGGACAACGTATATTTATGTCGAAATATTCAATATCAAAATATTCAGAATAATGTCCGATATGGTTATTTATTAACAAAACACTAATAATAAAGCCAATGGTCAGTTACCGAGTAGCGAGAACCGATAGGTACCTACCAGTTATCGTGGTAATCTGATAATGACTCATAAGCGTGGATTGTCGCTGGTCGATCTGTCGTACCGATTAAATCCCAAATGTGAATTTGTCTACCTCAATTTTGATAAAAATTGGGGATCGGAAATTTTTATGTTATAGTATATAAGTAATATAATACTTTCGCATTTAGTTGTTAATTATTATTGTCCACAATATTACGAAGTGTTATACCGCTCAGTATTCTAGAAATTGCCTCCTGATTCATTCGGAATATGATTACTTGTTTAATGTTTATTATTTACACATTTTTAAATTAAATAAATATATATACTGTAAAATATATCATTTACACTTTTTACAATGAAATAAAAACTTAGTACAACATACACAAATTATTTGATCTCTTAATACAGCATAATATGTAAATGTAGGTGATTATGCTTCGAAGTGGCGTGTTTGGATTATTGCCAGAGTAGCCTTTAATTTATTGTAAGCCTCAAAGATGCGGCCAGGCAGCAGGTTGCTTTAAACCGCAATCGCGCTGTACTTTAGTGGTATGGTTTCAACGAGCACACCAATCTTTAAAGTAACCGTTTTCTGCAATTTATTGTCATGTGTTATAATGAAATATTACAATAATGAAGAAGGTGACACAATATGATATATATAGGCACTAGGCATACGGTAATATTACAATAATAATTACTATGTAAATTGTAAATTTTAAAATAATGTAGATTTGTAGGACTCATGTTTTACTTAGTCTGTAGTCTATAGATATTAAAGAGCACATAACGTAGGTACATACATTTTGTTTTGAAGCTCTTCGTTTTTGAAGTTCATCTTATCATTAAAACAACGATATTAATTAAATAACTTTCTCGTACATGTGTACATGTAGGGACAACTATTTTCAATAATTATTTTTATTTTGTGCATAACGTATTCGTATGTTTTTGTATCGAACGTAATATTTTTATCTCAGCTTTTATGAAATTAAATTTATTAAGTTATATAATAATATATTGTGCAACAAGTGCGGTAAGTTGTCGATTGAACACGAACGAAGTTGAGCGTACGAGCGAAACGATTGCGCTCATTCGCTCGAGTGCGACAAGTAAACTAAAGGTTACATTTGGGGTTGCAAAAGTCAGAGCACGCAATTTTATTTTTTGGATGTCAAGAGGGGATTAGTGTAAAGTTAAATCCATGTTTGTGGGATCGCAACCCTTGTCCCGCGGCCGCCATCTTGTAAAAAAGGCTGCGAATGGTTTTTATGCTATATTGGGCAAACTATTCGTCACACAGAAAATTTGCAAAAACATTTTTTGTTGTAAATTAAATTCTCTACAACTTTGGTTCTGTAACTTTTAGCCGTAGAACCAAAAATAACAAAGTTATTGACGAAAATAGATAAAAATTTGGGAACAAATTTTCTTTTGGGTCTGGTCATTTTACAAAAAAAAAAATTAACTTTACACTAACCCCCTCTTGACATCCAAAAAATAAAATTGCGTGCTCTGACTTTTGCACGCTAAGCCCAAAAAAATGTAATATTTCAATGGACTACGTGACAAGCAAAATTTGTGTGCAAGTAAACTTGTCGCACTCAAATTCTAAAATGTGAAAATATCTACTTATCAACCGAAAAATGTGCATTTAGATATTGTTTATCCTGCATGAGTAATAAAATTAAAATTATCACATTCTCACACTACTTCATTGATTTGAAAAATTTAAAATTATTTGTGTGCATGAAAAAAAAACATTACCCAAATTAGTCTGCGTTTGTTGTAGAGCTTGTTTGAAAATTTCCTATAAATTATAGCCAACGGTAGCCAGCCTGCTTGTCGAACTGGCTCAATGCCAATCGTCGTCGGCGGACTCCAGTTTGAGAGACCGGCTAAGGTTGATCCAGAGATAAATGGCGTACTACTACAGACTGTTCCACAAAAACTCTTTGCCTTTGTAATACCCTAGCTATGAAGTCAAATGTAGATTGATAATAAATTATCTTTTCACTGAAAAGCTAATGCACTACTTTCTAATCGGGAAATTCCTTCGTAATTTCTCAAATTAACTATGTGTTGTATGATGTACTGGAAGTAATACGTAAGTTGTCTGGTCCAAATGTTTTTTTTTTTTAATTTAAACTGTGCAATTAACGTCCTTCGAGTACACCTTCCAACTTACAGTAGAAGTTATTTCACTGACCCACAGTTTTAAAGTATTTCTAAATTTTAAGTTTATATTATATAGTTTCATGATATATATAATATGTATGTATACTTTTGTGTCGCAGTAATCGATAATACCATAATATCGATGGAGCCAGTTACGTTTTTAAAATGAAATAGCATTTTTTTAAATATACTATATTCTTGTAGCTTACTAAAAACCTCTGAAATATTGTACCGAAATATGTAAATTAGTATCACGTGTATGTACAGCTTCTTTATACTTCTCTCAAAAATATTAATACATACATATCTGCACGCTGTATCTCTAAAGGGATGGTCAGAGAGGACGGAGCGCCAAGCGTCGCGGTCCTTACATACAAAATGTTAATGTTGACGATAAAGCCAATATAATATGTATATAACTACATTTTTCTGTTTTAGGTGGAAGAAATACGAGAGATGATAGACAAGATTCAGGCCAACGTGGAAGAGGTGAAAAAGAAGCACAGTGCCATTCTATCAGCACCACAGTCAGATGAAAGTAAGCTCTGTTTTGTTCACAACAATAAATAAATGTATGCCAAGATTTTCCACTAGTCTCCAAGCTTTATTAGTGCACAGTGTAATATAAATAGTACAACAAATAAAATAAATGAATTTATATATAGATTATGTACAAACTTAGAACTGGTGTTATGAAATGTTGTATGTGCTTTAGACTTATCTCACATTGCGCATAGTAAAGTACTGGTTTGTTTGAAAAATAATTAATATAGCGAGCGGTCTGAAACTAATCTACCTTTACATATACCATTCAATAACAGTCTCAAATACTCTTAGAATGTTGTCTGTCAGTCTGTTTCTTCGTGCTTCACTGAAAAACTACTGAATGGCTTTCAAATTTCAATACAGTTTTGCACCAAGATTAGTCTCAGTTAAAGTTACAGTATTTGTAGTACTGTCAACGCTTGAAAGTATAAGACTAGATTTTAATAAGGTATTATTGACATCCTTTTACTTCCACGAAGCGATTTAATTCTTTTAGATTATAGCGTACTGCTAAGGTCTGGCACATCCTTACGGCATCAGTATTTCCTAATATTTTCATCTTTAACATTTTGAAAGCCAAATGTGGCCGAAGACTGTGGCCAAATAAACACTTCAAACAATTTAAAAAAGATTCCATAGTCCAAACAGACGAAGCTGCAAATAAAAGGTAGTCACTCACTATATATTATAAAACAAAGTCCGCCGCGTCTGTCTGTCTGTATGTTCGCGATGATCTCAAAAACTACTCAACGGATTTTCATGCGGTCTTCACCAATGGACGGAGTGATTTAAGAGGAAGGTTTATGTGTATAACTCATTAATGGTTTGTGTAAATTGGTTGAAATATGACGATGATTGTTGAAGAAGTCGGAGAAAATCATGCCGACTGAGAGCTTTTATCGAAAACGTTGTCTAATCCCTTTGAGATATAACAAAACAATGTACGGTGGAATTGTTCCTCTTTTATAGGTCTACAGAAAAGTCTGAGATGGAATATGTCTATCTTTTAAGCATAGCTTACTATAACAATTTGAATGTTTAAAAAAATTATCACGCATAATGTGGTAATTGGAAAGCTATTTACACGGATACGATATTAATCCTTATCAAATTAAATACGTTGAGTTCGTAGTAGTACGTTACCTTAAGCATTTCATGCATATTATAATTGTCTTTACACCATACAATTTATATTAATGCCTTAGGAATTATCGCTTATCGTAAAATTAAAACTGTCGCGCGACAAAATAAATTCAAGCGGTCCCACACCGACGCAGATACGACACTACGGCAGAAAAAAATGTAGGCATATATGCTCTGCTACCCGTGCGATGCCGGGGCGAGTCGCTTGTTAATTATAAATCAATGTCTCTACAGTCCTAAATTGAATGAGAAAACTGGCGCTAGGAGTGCACTCAGAAATTGTTTTGTGACGTTTGTTGAATTGAATATCGTGACATAATCTATTAGTTTGCTGCACTACGGTAGCGTGGGTAGTTGGAGGTTGAAAGGACTTTGATTGAAGGGCGAAGTTGGTGGCATTTACGCAGATGCGGAGGCGTACTGTCTGTTTTATGGGGACGCGTGGGAGCTTTCGAAATATCGTTTTTGTAGAACTGCCGACTATCAAAACAATTTATATATAGCTTTTCTTGCTATTTTTCCTTTTTATTATAAATTTTATTGTCAACTTGGGTTAGTAGTTAGTACCCATATTGATAACAATAGTTATTTTGCAAAATACACTTTTAAGTAAGTGTAAGAAGAATGATGACTATCCCGTTAGGGATATAGTGTTAGGATATGTATGTATGTACATTTTTAAAAAACCGAATTGTGATATTCTCAAACTTGGGTTCATGTTTTCGTTTATGTTACTTAAAGTGGACAATATTATATCATTTTACGAAATGAGTCGATAAATTAGATCAGGCTTTGAGAAATATCTAGGATGTTTTAGGAATATCATAATTGCTCTACTCATGTTCTATCACCGTGTTCTTTAACCTATGGGTCGCGACCGCCGGGGGGTCGCAGTCTTACTAGGGGCGTCGCAGTAGCGAGCTAATTAAAAATAAAAAGCAAAGGTTGTATATCACATATACACTACAATAAAAATACTTCAATTTTAGTAAGAAAGCTGTGCCTGTTTATTTGTTAACTGTGTCATCTCCCGCGACAAAGAATATATCACTGCCAGCAAACTTGATTTATTGATCAGTATAGTCACAATCGAATGATAAATAACTCGTCTTTGATATTATCAGTTTTATTACGGTCAGGAAGTCTCCAGAACTTTTATATTTGTAAAGGACTCGCATATTCAAGAAGGTTTAAAAGCGCTGCTCTGTTATGTAAAAAAAAGCCTAAATAAAAGCTTTACAGATTTCCAGCTATTCGCATTTTTGTTTATTTTATACTAGTATCTATATTATCACAATTGCGTGAAGTAACCGCCACGTGGTGCAAAGGAGTTAAGGGTTACCAAAGTAGCTTTGTGATTTAAATATTCTTTTTTGAGACCATGCAGAGCCTTGTATCGGGGTAGGAGGCCAACATTTTGAACAATTGTTATCATATTTAAATTGTTTATTTTTTTTGTTTCAGTGTAGTGTAAACGCATTCCTTTTTCCATTGCACATATTGTGGCTAGAAAAAAGTTTCCCACTGAATTTTTACTAAATTTAAAAATTATAATTTACTTGTACGTAAAGTAGTTGCAAGAAAAACTAGTTCCTTGAGATTTTAAATTGCAATATTTTCATTTTTTTTTTGTCCAAGTAATCAGTATTTTAGCATTTTCAAATCCTAAAGAAATAAGCTTTTAAAAGTACTGTAGATACAGTAGGCTAGACTGCTAGAAGTTATAACTTCTCACAGTCACATATGTATAAATTCATTCGATAAATGTGCTATCTATCCAGGAATATTATCTAGAAAAGAAATTAAAGAAGTATTAAATATACTTTGTCGAAATCGCAGTCAAGTTAGTGATACAGTAGATATTTAAAAAAATATATAAAATTATGCGACTGGAAGTCTGTGAAACCTTTACTTTCGGCTATCTTTTGATAAAGATAGAGCATGAGTAGAGCTATTATTAGATACAGTTTGGCGGAAAGTTTCTGGGAAACCCTTCATATTATTTAGATATAATTACTTTCGCAGTTGTCATAATTTCAAGATTTTTAATTGAGCTATTTATTGCAAAATAAGGCTAAATACAATTTTGGGTCATAAGAGTGGGACACGTGGTGCGATTTCCTAGAAATGAGGTTGAGTATGTCGTGTAGTCGCGACTAAGGCCGACGTCTCGGCGCCACGGAGGCTGAGCGCGACGCCCATGACACATCGATGTAGCCTGACCCCGTACGCTCCCATTGTAATAAAATTGATGTTGTATTTAAGGCTTGTTTCATAACTTATTATAATTTAACGTAGGTATTAAGCTAACATATCTGATAAATTGATTTCTACATAAGAATACCGTGAAATTGGCAAATGCGCTAATCTGTGCGCCTTGCCATAAAGAAAGAAAAACAGAAAATAAATTGTTATTTCTTGTCGTTATCGTTGTTTATTTACTAATTTTGTTATTCTCTTTGTTTTTTTTCCAATATCCTCGTCGTTGCAATGGGTTTACAATATCACGTAGATAAATAATTAGTATAAATAGTTTGTAAATGTAGTAATAGATATGAGATGTGAACGACAGCACTATGGCGTTAACATGCCATATCAGTAACACTATATTATCTACAAAATATTCTGCAATATTATTTATCATCATGAAGTCACCGGATGAAAGAATTTTTTGAAGAGCACTGCTTTGTAATTACTGTAATAAAGTTCCAATAACTTCTATTTAAAAAAAAGTTTTATTTATTTCCCAATAAATAATTGAAATAAAGGATATTTATGTCTACATTTTGTATATTTACATACTGGTGCCAACTGGTGATAACAGTTACTTATTTGAGGCACAGAGTTTGTTCTCGATTTCAGTATATAATAAAGTACTTCGTGGTTTCAATATAGTTTCAATGCACAATGACTTTCTCACAATACACTATCTGTGACATTATTTTTATTCACCTTGCTGTTATTGTCTACTCGAGTAAATTTAAAAAAATTTAATGCATTTTGTTTAATGATCCAGTTACTGTTGATTAAACTAATACTAAAAGTGATTGCTCTTTCACCAATGGAATTTTGATGTGTAACAGCGATGTTTTTATAAATAGAATAAAAAATATGTTTGGACACGGACTTCGAAAATTACATAGGAGCCCACAAATGGCCGAGGGCGCTGTGCTCTTGCCCCACATGCCTTTAAAGATAAAACAGTATATTATTCCAGATTAATTGAATTGAAAGTAATATGTTACTTATTTGTGCTGTTTACGTCAAACCTTACCTCCATACTGAACGTGTAAGTTCACAGGAAACTACACAAAACTAAAGTACCATTTTTGTTTCCTTTGAGAATATGTTATCATTACATCTTTTTGTCTAATTTTGGCTATCATACAAAACCAAATGCAGCGTAACGACTCTCCATAGACAGATGGGCAGCCTCCTTTATTAATTATAAAGCTAAATTATCGGGAAATAGTGTACAAGCGCAACTCTTCAGAATAAATAATATAACGCTTGAAGGAGAGTTAGCGACACCGAACAAATCATGCAAAAAAGTTATAATATATTTTGTAGATACATGTAAAATGCAATTCGATTAAAATGTAAGGGATTGTATTTTACATTTTTACAATATGCGTTATGACATGACGTCATTTCACTACACAAACTGTCATTTTTAGACAAACTTGCCTTGTTAGTTTGTGTGAGTCAAATCTTGGAAGCTAAATTAGAACCACTTCCTAATGTTCGATTAGGCTCAAATTTAGTATATGTACTTACGTATTTTCGGTGACAATGCCATAATATGGTACCATGCAGCCGAAGGTGGTCAAAGGAACTATGTAATAAAACGACGCATCCTTATTGAGTTTGGGTCAATTGTTTTGTCTTGGCAAACACTGGTTCTATAGGATATCTAGGTTCTGAGGGTAAAACGCCGTCGTGTATTTGGGCCCTAAACTTTTCGCCGCTGGGCAAGCTCATGTTGCCCTTAGTCGAATAAAATCTTTAGAAGGACTCCTTAATAGTTCGAAGTTAATAGGAAAAATACCTTGCAATAATGATGCATTACTAAAAATGCACAGATTAAGATAAAACTAAAAAGTTGAAAATAAAATTATTAATAAAAAAAAATTTTTTTGAAAAGTTTTTATTCAAAAATTCAGTTATACTCAAAAGAAAATAATAATATTATGCAAGGGTTTTGCTGATGAGTGTTATTTATATAGATGAATATAATAAAATAGATCGATCGAAATCCTGCATAAAACTATCTACTAATATAGGTTACGATGTTATATCTAATATTCTATTACATCAAATAATTTCAAAAGCTTGTAGCGCAAATAGAAAACAATGAAAGAGGAATTGAAACTAAATAAATTTTTTGTGCGATACAAGCTTTTAAAATTATTTGATGTAAGTAATAGAATATTAGGTATAATTATGGATATTTATTTTTCAGTGATTATCCTTACATCGCTTTATGATATTGGCACCTCAATGGTAGGGTACTTGTACAAATAATGTGCTGTGATACGACAGCATCTAATACAGGCTACTTAAATGGAGCTTGTGTAGTTTTAGAACAAAAAGTAGAAAAATAATTATTACACATTTCTTGCCGCCATCATGTTTATGAAATGGTTCTTAAAACTGTATTTGAATCAAAGATCTAACAAGTTGCTAGCGGATCGATATTCCACTGCTCAAAAAGTTTAGAGACAACTGGAATAACATTAATTCTAATAGTATCGAAACATCCACTTATTTTGTCAAACAACATCTCTGTGACGCGACGGATTGGTGACGTTTTTTAACCAATAACTGCAAAAATCCATTATGTGATGATTATCGGGAACTGATTGAACTATCTATTATTTTCTTGGGAGGAGATAATGAGAGTAAATTTAAAATCAGACAAAACAAAAAACAAAAGCAGTTCTTATTACGCTGTGTACAAGAACATAGAAAGATGTATGCAGACTGTAGAAAACAGATTTAAAAAAAGTATCCTCTATAATCATTTAGAAATCAAATAATTATTTAGGATGTTTTTAAGTCTGGACATCTATCTATGTTCTTGTACTAAGCGTAAATAAAAAATAAGAACTGTTTTTGTTCTTCTCCTGCGGTAACCTTGTTTTTTAATGAACTATTAAAAACCGTTATTTACATAAAGTTTGGGGGCCCTGTCGACCTCCTTTTGATCCATAATTGGAGCACAATTTTGACAATTGTCTCCGCTGCATGTTATACATGTCGAATTGCAGAAAAGTCCTACTGTTCGGCAACCGCACGCTGAACCGCACCCTTGAGTTATTCGCGAAAAACCGTCTGGAAACGTGTTTTTGGTTGAAAAATTGACTTTTTCCCTGGCGAATAAGTAGAATAGTATTGACTTTCTGCAAAAACTTTATAGAACAAAACTTGCTTATAATTAGTCAATCTATGAGTATTTCTAAGTAACTTTTTGTACTAATTTCAATGAGACATTTTTCACCCCCGAGAAGGGGTGCCCCCAAGGGTAAAGGCAACCCCCAGTATAGGGTCAACTTTCAAGTAGAGGGTAAGCAGAACCTAAATCCAAATTTTTGTGCAAATCGGCACTGTTCAGCAAACTTATACGGGAAAACCAGTCATTGACTGGACTATTACATGAGTAATGAATCTTTCGTGTATGTACTCACGTCACGTTAAAGTAGTTTTGAGCTGCGATATCATAAAAATGTACTAAGTACCATTCATAGCTACATAATTCACTCTTATGTATTTCTAGTACAAGTTTTATGCGATACTAGATTGATACTCGATTGCATGCCATTACTGTATTCAGTATTCTACTCCATAAAACGATATCGTACCAGTTCATAGCTTCTTACATTGTACAAAATTGTAAAACTATGACCTGCCATATTTTTATTTTACGATCAATTTAATTATGCTTTCTTTACAATATACGAACGCTAAATTTGTACTATTTAATGAGTAATGAGCCAAGGCTTTGTCGGAGCCGATTTTGACGCGAGATTAGTCCGAATTAACGAAAGCCTCGCAGCGAGGACACCCCATTCCCATTCTCCTAGTTACCCACTTCACACCCTAATTTCTACTTTCAAACTTTAATTCGTCGTAAGAAATATTGATTCTGAACAATATTCCTTTAAATGTGGCTAAATTTATGTTTTATTAAAAAAGAACGAAATTATAGCAATAAAAGGCGCAGATCTACTGTAACTAAAGTAGTGACCTAAAGTAGATTTTACGTTCAAAAATGCCTAGTAATTGCGTTTACTTGAATAAATCGATTTGACTTTGAGATCCATACACTTCTGCAGTTGTTCTCGAAATACTAATTTTACTCGACTCTAATCTCATATAAGGAGGCAAAGATTGTACTAACAAAAATCGAAATAAATAGCTCATACTTTCAGCTGAACAGCTATAGAGACTGATTTTTAAGTTTTTAATCCTCAAAAATATTCATTTTTTAAATAAGCAAAAAAACCGCACGCTTCTGTAGTTTCATTCAAAATGCTAAATTTCCTGGACTCTAGTCATACAAGGACAAATGTTTTAACAACAAATTGAAATAGATAGCTTATTCTTCCAATTAAACAGCTATAGAGACCGATTTTTGAGTTTAAAGTTAAAATTTATCATAAATATCTGTTTTTCAAAAAATGAAATCTGCTTATTTTTTACAAATTTAGTAAGTTTTGTTGGAAATAAATAGCTACTGGCGGTGTTCACTATTTGAACATTAACTTTATTGTTTTACTTACCTTGTTTCTCTTTCTATCAACGAGCGTAACCACGAGTAAAATAGCTGTAATAAATATGGCAACCTCGCACTGTCGGTGTAACTCGTAGGGGTTATTACCTAAAAATTTGCAGACCGACAGCCGCGCGATCCCTGCGCAACCGATGACTAATTGTAATAAAACATTGGTATCATGTATGACGATTGCGTATCTATTATTCTATAACCGTATAATACACCTTTCGCGGTAGATTTAGCGCAACTATAAAAATTACATTATACAAATAGTTACGTAATGAGCGTGCATGCATGACAGCTCATGATCGACTTGACGTACGATACTGAAATAATTATTTGCAAAATACTCGTAAATTTTAAGCGTTTTGGCAACAAGTATTAACAAAATTAAAAATATGTCATGTTCAGCAGTATATTGTTGTACTGCGACCCTTCCCTAGTGACGCACATTAAGAAAAGTCTAGAAACTAGGTGAACAAAAAGCGGACACGCTCTTAGAGTAAAAGGTCCGTCCACTTTGGTTCTTGATCCCAGAGACACATCGATAAGCTGACGCAACCTAGCGGATTTTTACTACCATTTTGAATTTTCTAAACGGATCTGGGCCCTTAATTTATTATTATCATTTATTTAGTCACCTGGTCTCTATAATTTATTATGACAGTGCCCCGTGATTTCACACGCGTTAAATTTGTTATTTCTCTGGGCCAAAAAGCAGCTTATATTATTACTGTTGGAAAAGTTCTCTTAACTGTCACTGACTGAGTTTCGTCAGAATCGGTTTAGCTGTTTCGGAAATTAGCCCGGACAAACAAACAGACAAAAACAGTCTTTTGATTATGGTAAAAGTGCAAATAACTATATGAGGTATGAGCTTAAGAAAAAGTCTTTATTTCAAAATCACAAACAGACACTTTAATATGATTTTGTAGATTTTCAAGGACGTCAAATCTCACCGGTACTTGTAGTACTCAATAACCGTGGGCCCTCAACAGGAGCGCCACGATTAGCCATTGACCCGACCTAAATTGGCTCAAACCAGCCATCGTTACTGTCGTTATATAGAACAAGCTGACGATAACGCTTTACGTCTACTTTTATAATATAAGAGTCCAACTGGCACTTAAAAGTTACTAATAGGCGGTTTTACTAAATATTCACACGATACCTACGCTTGTAATAACAACCTCAACTCGGCTATGTTAATTACGTGGCCGACGTGAATCCTTTGAATTACATACAATAAAACTCTAAATATTACTTCACAGACCCAATGTAAATCATAATAAGATAGATACCGAGGAACACCTCTTCAAAATCTTTTACAATTTACTCCGGGAGCGGATGTCGTTCAATTTATTTCTTGTATCGTATACGGAACTGCAATCGCTATGAAATTGTTCCTTTGCCGACCGCAACAGAATCCACAGAATTGCCTGATCACTGTCTCTTATCTGCCCTTTTACGATTCCACAGGTACGTAAATAAATAATCTGCGAACCTTACTCGATAATGTTATCTACCGGAGTGTACAATTTGATAATTTAAATACAATTCAAAGAATTCTTGTTCTCTTTATTCATCAAGCAACTGGCTACGCCTTTTAATTAATATCAAAGACAAAGCTAAATATCCCATACGTGAGTGACGTGACGTTTAAAATTTATCGGTTTACAATATAATTTCACTACGCCTGTATTTGAATTAGAAAATCCTACATACATATGCTCACGCCGTATGCCTAATGGGTATGGATGTAGGAGAGGACGGAGTGCCATACGTCTTTCACCTCAAATTTCATCATCCTTCTCGTACACTTTCGCCGAGATATGCGAGTGCTTTTGACGTTGTCGTCTGGTAAACTGTGACTATTTGATCTTCATAAATGAGCCTTGGTCTTAATTGGCTTCTGGTACCACTCACTTACGAAAGAATGATCTTTCTATGTGCCCAAATTATCCTTTCTTCGTTTTACGATGACACCAGCAATAGAAATAATATATACAGGCAGTCCTCGTACTTACGGCATGTTAGGTTCTCGAAATACGCGACGTAAATCGAAACGACGTAAGTCGAGACATATTTTTTCATATGTTTACATGTAAAACTCAAGGGTTAGGATCCACACGGACTCGAAATTAAAAAAAAACTGCATTTATAACAATGGATATACATACTTTATTATCAAAAGTAAGTTCTTACAATAATTATATATGCACTTATGAAATTGCTAGTTATTTTTGGTATTTGTGTGTTATTAATTTTAATAATAATTATAAAACTTTAATATGTAATCAAAATATGTAATGAAAAATAATAAATTAAACTTTTGGCTTAAAGAAACTATCAATTCTAGATTGCTTCGCTTCTTTCTTCTTGCTATCATACAGATCTTGGTAACACTGATAGGCTGCACAAATTTTGTTATTAACGTTGAAACTTCTCTGAAAAGTGAATTCTCCTATGCCGGAAATCGAAACAAATGACGTATGCTTGAAGAATAGTGTCAAAACATTGTTCGACGTAACTTGAAACGACGTAAATCGAAACGACGTAAGTCGAGGACTGCCTGTACTCGTATATATACCATAGTTGTACGTACGTAAGTCTTCATGTAAAATACCTGATGGTAGAGTACGACCACAACAACATCGTCAAACTCCACAATTGATAGTGAAAAGCAGATATGAATGAATCATTCATTGAATGGTACCGCTTAGTGGAGGTCGAGTGTTTGCTGTTAATGATGATACGATTCATATCGTATTACGAATCACAATAGACATTATTTACGTTGCTTTATGAACGCTAATGAGATGTCCAATAGCAACAATATGGATTGCGAAATATGCTTGTATATTTTATATATTTTTTCTGTATGAAAGCAACACAAACTTTTTATTTCATGTGGATAGTTAGTAGGTAGCTACATATTTAAATGATGTATAAAAACTGACTACGAACGTGTTGGATTAGCTCTGGGCTCCACAGCAATTTCGGACAAAGTACAAGTTAAATTAAAAAAATATTTAAAAACGTGGTGCAAAATACCTATTATTTAATTTTTTGTTTTTAATTTCTGAAATTTTCTTGCCAATTAAGTCTCTGTACTAAATAGCTCACAATCAGTAGAAAATCGGCTCGATGCCGTTATATCTATTTTGACTACAGAAACTTAATATGCCTAATATTTGGTTTTCCGAGAAGCTATTTTCGTTATAACATAATAAATAATTTATTAAAGCTTTTAGTTAATTCAAGTAGTATAATAGTGAACAGTGTATTTTATAACATGAACACAAAAATAGGATATTTTACATATTAAATTATGAGTTATGTGCAACGATGTTAGCAACGCCGTTCACAAATTACAAAGTATTAATACTAGGTAATTATTACTAGGTACTTAATTATTGGATTAGAACTATTATTATTTAAAACATGTATAATAAGCTAGCAACCCGCTCCGGCTTAGCATGGCTAGACATTTATTTGAAAATAAAATACGGCCCATTTTACTCGCGATAAATGATAATGTAGCTTTCTATAGGTGAAAGAATTTTTGAAATCGGTTAAGTAATACTTAGGTTTAACCATTTTTCCATCCAACAAACAAAGTTTAGTGATATTAGTATAGACTATTCTATAAAAAAATTGTCAATAATTTTTTTTTTGTAATGATTTCGGAACGGTTTTATTCAGTATGAGTCAACGTCTAACTCCTTATTTTATAATAATACCAACAACATTATATGTGTATCGTTAATCAGGCTTTAATATCAGTTACTCCAAAATAAGCATTAATTGTTTGATTGCGTGATTCAATGGGATAAGACTATTTAATATCGTTTTGTATTTTACTAATTGGTCTCATTATACATATATTTATGTATAATATTATTATTAACATAAACACCGCTTCTTTCAGTTGACAGTTATTGTCTTATCTATTTTATGTATTCTCCATAGAAGTAGAAACTATACTATAATATACATCTTCCTACTTCTATGGTATTCTCTCATTTTTAGCCTGTAATATACCTATACAATGCTAGAGCGTTGATTTATTCAGTTGAGATAATCCAATAAAAAAATTCTTCGCTGATTTACATGAAACTGTGTCCAATACTAGTATATTTTAATGTTGCCTAAAACGGACTCATTTTGTAAAACAAGTGAAGTTAAAGCAATTTATATTAGAATTTTAACTTTTTGAATATTTTTGTGAATACTAACACGATATTTTGTAGTGGAGCAAAGAATTTAGTAACAACAATATCGCGTTAAATATTAATAAAACCTAAATCACTAATCATTTTATATGTCGCCCGGTGGTCGAAATTCGACCATAAATGCAAATATAAACTTATTATGTGAACTCTTTAGCGACAATCTCTACTCTGTGCGACTGTTTGATCCAAGGAATTCACAAACTATTATGAGTTTGATATTGAGATTCTTTTTGACATTTGCACGAACGTAACAATGAGTGTTTTATTTAATTTAATTTATTGTATTTATAACACATATTACACAAAAATTTTGACTATCTGCACTTTCTCCATATAAACTTTAACTCGATACCAAATCTCACCTCCGCGTGCGCAATATTCTTAAAAAGGGATCCCAAATTTTCGCTTCATGTATTAATGTAATATTTAAGTACATATTTTTCATGATTTGTATTTTTCTATTAAACTAAGCGCGTTTCCATAGAATACTTTATGAGTACACATTATGTACATATAGGTAATATAGGTATACCTATAGCTATCTCTTACCTAAATATTTTGTATTTTTCTTGGACATTTTTTTACTTACATAGCTGTGCGTAATTTTGTTGGCTTAGTAATTATTGTATTAAAATAATGAAATAAAGAAATGTATTTAATATCCCTTTAAAGATACAGCGTGAAGATACATATGAACTATGTATGTAAAAATGAAAAAATTGAAATTATGCTGCGGAACACCTTTCGCGTGTTGCACTGTACCACATTTTTTTTTACTAATTGTTGTATTACTACAACAATTAAAAATGTGGTCCAGTCCATTGTCGCCTTGACCCAGATTTCTTTTATGAGTCTTGATGTACGTTTAGAAAAGCGTTGTATAATAAACGCCCTTAATTTAATACAAAAATACAAGTCATGAAAAATATTTACAATGAAAAATATAAAATGTTATTTATTTATACTTCTATGCTAATATTATAAAGAAATAATTGTTTCACCATTTGAAAGGTACGTTTTTAGTTGGACATAGGCTATGTATTATGTATTCAACCCGGACGAAGTCGGGATGGGCCGCTGTATTTTTTAAGAAAGGTATACTTAGATGATTCGGATACATAGAAAGAATGACTGACGAAAGACTGACGAAGAAACAGAGCGAAAAGGAGTGGTAGCAGAAGCCAACATGAATACTAGCTTACGAAGATCAAATAGCCAGAGTGTTAGCTGACGGCAACGTCAAAAGCACTCGCATACCTAAGCGAAAGTGTGTGAGGAAAATGATGAGATTTGAAGATGCGAAAGTAGTATGTAAGAATCGTAAGATGCTGGCACTCCATGCTCCCTTACTACCCCATTAGGGATACAGCGTGAAAATGTATTATGTTATTGTTATAGCTTTGAGTTTTGCATTAACTGATGTTACTCATCATGTAGGTTACTTATAGCGTTCAGTTAGAACTTTTGGACAAGAGTGACTGCGGAGGTGATAATTATTTATTTTGTCTACTTAATGCCGTCGCGTATAGGTATAACATGCACGAGACACGACTAAATGTTATGCTGGCATCGACTGAACAAGATCGAATTCCAAGCAAAAACAGGGTGGTAGTACGGACATTATCTACCAAATTGTAACATGTCTATAGCGACGATAATAACGCGCTGGGGATATACCTCCGAACAACTCTGGGAGGATTCTCTCCACGCGATACTTTGTAAGCTCACTTTTGTACTTAACTATTCTGCCCACAAATTCAACAAGTTCACAGGCGTAAAGTAATATAATATGTGTACGTTACAATATTTATTCACTCATGTACGCAATAGTTTATGTAAATTGTAAGCGGGTTGGCCCGCAAGATCTGTAGTCCGTTGATAGTGCCATATGAGTGCCATTACTGTTTACAGTACACTCACGTAGATAACATGAAATAAACGACGTCATTTTGAAAATATTCATTTTGTTATTGGAAGCGATCAACTTAATAATAAAGCCATATTGTAGGTCGTATTCGTTTACAGAGGAAATTCAATGTCCGTGTTGTCGGAAATATTATTATGAAACTGCAAATAAATTAATCAGCAGTCTTGAATTTCAAATGTTTTTCAATATCTTTTCCATTTTCTACTGTTCCGTACCAAAATTGGAAAACGCAACGCTCACATTACGAAATTAGCTTCATTTTTAATTTCATCGCTTTTTGTAACATATTTAATATTCAATATGTATTTTGTATAGCTTTAATTCATTTTTTATTGTTTTTAAATGTATTTCTTAAGTAGTATAGATCACAAATGATGTTAGGTAAACATCTCAGCCTATTCACGCGACTCACGGTCTACGTATTACGAGCTTGTTTACAGCAATAGAGAGAATATTATTTATAACTAGTCTATCACTTAATGACGATAGTTATTAGTAAAAACAAACATGTTTAAATGTTGTTAAGTGCAGTGATTATTTTTGACTGCGAGGTCACCCTCGAGCCATGCAAGTGTTGTACGAGCGCAATCAATATTGCGTGATGCGGACGCCCGTGAATGAATGGAAAAATTCAATTATCGTTAGATCCCGTCCACACCTGCTCACAATACAAATAACCAACAGATTTATCAACAAAGCAAACAGAAATATTGTCGTTAGATTTAAATTGTCACTCGGAAATAACAATTAGAGCAGATAATAATGTCGCTTTTCCACTTTGACTCATTCAAGGTTTGCTTTATATTACATCATATTTTAAACTTTTCTAAAATATTTGATTATTATGTACATAGTTACGTATTATGTGACTAATATTAAGAATTTCTCATACTTCAAGATTATGATGAATAAGCTACTTCGCAGCGAAGTTACCGTTGTGGCATAATTTTTCTCTCGTTTACCGATATCGGGGGAGACGCTGCGACTGCTGTTGACAGCAAATTTATCCTGTAGTTGAAATAAATCGATATGATACCCATCCTCTCATTCTAAAATTGCTAGCGTAAACACCTGCGAACAATTTTTGTTTGCGGGCAAATATTAATGAAATATTGTAATTATGACAAAATTAAAGTATTATTAAAACCCAGAAAACATTTTTATAAAGTGGGCTTGTTCATACATAACTGTGATACATTATTTCGTACTTGCAAGACTATATAGGGATGTTCTTTTACATGTTTAATATACCTGTAATTTGTAACTGCAAAATTTATACGTTCCACTTTTATGAGTATAACGATATGCCATTACACGTTTTTTCAGAAAAAAATGAATCTGTTATTTTAGCAAATGTTATTGTCACGTTGGATTCAAATCATTACCGATGTCTTAACAAGAACAGTAATATAGAGGTCATAGTGGAAGAGATTACTTCTCCCCACAACTTGGCTATAGCGTACTTAATGACTTAGTTCGTTTTCGACATAGTCGCACTTGTGTTCAATTGTTATTTGCCATTCGGATTACTTGTTCAAGATAACATCGATCATTATAGCAAATTGGGTTACGATGGACGAGACAATTAGAGCATCCATATTTTACAGATTGAATATTATATTTATATTATTCTTCATCCCGTAGGCGATTTATTATTCGGAAATTCACTATTCATACAATATTCACGAGGGAACTGATACAATGAATTTTTATAAGCGTATCGTAAGCATAAGGTTGAAAAATGTTTATTGAAAGAAATATTATGTAACCGATATTTTTCTTTTTTCAGAAACGAAGCACGAATTAGAAGATCTCATGGCCGATGTAAAGAAAACTGCCAACAAAGTTAGAGGAAAGTTAAAACGTAAGTTTACAGATTTCAGTAAATTTAAATACGATCTAATATTAACTTTCCTGTTTTTAACAATTTTACAAAACTGTATCCACAGATATAGAGCAAAACATCGAACAGGAGGAACATTCTAACAAATCATCTGCCGATCTCAGGATAAGAAAGACACAACACTCAACACTGTCTCGCAAATTCGTAGAGGTGATGACAGAATACAATCGTACGCAGACGGACTATAGGGATCGGTGCAAAAACAGGATACTGCGGCAGTTGGAGATTACGGGGCGCGCGACCACCGACGACGAGCTGGAGTCTATGTTGGAGCAGGATAACCCCGCTGTCTTCACTCAAGGGGTGAGTTTGAGCATCACTATTGATGCAAACTTTAAGACGCTATGCACGCGCTATGCAAATGTAGACATTTTTTGTGCCTTGTTTCGGGTACAGGCAATCAACAGTATACGAATAAATAAAATTTATGAAATTGTCACTTCATACGTAGATAGCCTCTTTTAGGGCCGTAAAATCAATGGTAGTTTAAACGACGGAAGAGAGTTTAATCTTTTGTCTTCGATTATTTTGTAAGATCAATGGCAGTTAATGGATTACGAGCAGATTAAATTATCGAATGCTGACAAAGAATCTTAAAAAGAACGAACGAACTGTGAACGAAACGAATAAAATTACTATTTGTAAGACATTGATCTAGATTTTACTAATCCGTTCACTATTTCCATTTGATATTAGGACAGTGGATTAAACGGTCGATCAAATTTTATCGTACATTATGAAATCCATAGTTTAAACTGCACTTGATCTTACAGCCCTTAGTCTCCATTTGTTTCCATTGGACACACCGATCACTGATCAAAAATTAAATACCACTAGTAGTATCTGCAAGATAAACTTTTCTGATTTAGTTAATGTGGTAACGTTATTATAATATAATGACGTTAATACTTTTGGAACTTTTGATAACATGTAAATAAGGTTTATTTTAAGTTCTAACTTAAATGTGGCGCTTTTAAAGTTCTTTTTTGTATTAATTCTGTAGTAATTGTTTTGTTTGTGCCTTAATTTCAAGTATCTATCTACGTCATTAGTGAACAACACATATAACCTATCTTAAGACAGCAGTCTGTGAGATTTTGTTACATCATGTTTTGTTTTCTAGGTTTAAGGTCGTTTGTCTTAAAAGTGTATTTCAATTTGACTAACTCATAAACAGAGTTCATTTATAATAATCTTTAAATTGTTGGTACATAATATATAAAGCCTTTACGAATCTAACGTGTTTGGTTTGAGTGTTTCAATACCTATTGTATAAAAATTCGTGACTTGATTTTTCTATAAAAATGTTTAATGTTTTTCTTTCAACGAGTAGATACATATTTTTATAACCTGCTTTCAAATATACTATATTATGTACAATACATCCTTAACAGTTCGTTAAAACGATTTTCTTGTTAAAATCCATTTATTTGACATAGATGTTAGTTATTGTCATCGCAATCTTCATATATGTCATAATATGGTACATGAAAATTAATTATTTTCATGATGTGATAATATAGACAAAATTTTGTAAATATGTACATCCCCTATATTGTACAATATGTACAATGTGCAATCTATGGGATTAATTTAAAAAATAATATAGAATTTTATAGTCACGGAAACTGATTCAAGCAATGTTAGGAAATTACATACATGTTTACTTACTAGAACCGTAATATAGTTCTATGCATTTATATATCTATATGCAATCGTACATATAATATCATTAATCATAATTGAATGTATATGACATGATATAGCAGCTGATTATTTTACAATTATGAGTACTATATGATATTGGCTCATCTACCTACATTATAGCAGCCATAATTAAAATAGCGGACACCGATACACAATTTCTTTGAACTACTGATAGTATTATCGTCCTACGTGAAAAATTATTTTTGCATGCCGCCAACAAAATGTTAAGCTATGGAATTTCACGTAATGCCAAGTTACTTACCCCCACGTTAGGAGCCTTTTTACACGAACTCTTTAACTTTGTTAATCAGATCTGATATTGATCAGTGCCCATTTAGTACTGAAGCGCTTTTTAATCAAATTATTCATCCGGCGATCAACGCGGTGTTAATTTTCGACAAGCAATAATAAAATGAAAAAATAAATTATAAGATTGGCCGCATTTGTTAGTTGTTATCGTTGATATTCGTGATAAAACGTTACAATCATAACCATTCAATAGATGGCAACACTCTTTTTTTTTTGGGTATAACGATCAATAAATTCATTTGCGACTTTCGTCAGTTGTTGTTTTTGTATATTACGCTCGTCGCACACAATCAAGTATGCTTGATCAAGACCGTCCAATTGGTATGAAGCGTTGTTTGGCATGACGCTCCTGCAATGCCACACACAATCTTTACTTGATGCAACCTCCGCTTCATGCAAATTGGACGGATTTGGTAATGTATACTTGATCGTGTGTGGCGGGCATTACATATGTCTATCTTATATAAATATCTTCACGCTGTATCCCTAACAGGGTAGTCGGAGAGGACGAAGCGCCACACTCCCCGGTCCTACCTTCCTCCGCCTACTCAAATCTTATCATTCTCCTCACACATTTTCGCCTAGATTTACGAGTGCTTTACGACTACTCACGATAATGGAGAAGGAAACGCATATCTAAAATCCCAGATGTACTTCATTTTTATTTAATACTAGCGGCTCACTCCGGCTTCGCATGGGGTCGAATTAATTTATATTTTCTATACATTGAAAATTGTCCAAATGAATTTCTATACCTTCCTATTAATGTTTCCAAGTGAGTGTGTGTCTTTAAGTGACACAAATATTATTAAATAATAATAATATTAGGGATGCATTTAATGACACTTCAAAATTGGTGAAAAAATAGACAAAATTGCAATGAATTGCTATTACAAAATATAATGTTACCCAATAAAATGTTACTTCTTCATTAAAAAGATATTAGCATAAAAGAAATAAGGTGATTCTATTAAATATATAGCCTATAAAAAGAAATTGAAATTATTTAAATTAATAGCTTGTACTATTTATTAAATCTATTTTATTTAAAATTACAGAACAAACTTTTCAAACTGTCATTCTAACAATGACGTTTGCCATAAAGTTTCGTTTCACGCATTATCATTCACTTATTCCTTTTTATTCGTCCAATATGAGAAATAAGAACAAATAAATTAAAAAAGAAAAACTAAAAAACTAACTAATAGAAATGGATCGTATCCAATCTTTGAAACTAACTAGATACCGTACTCTGAAGAGGTAGGTAGAGGTAGTAGACGAAGACAAATTATATAACCTCTAGTAACCTTCGATCTCTAACGTCAAATTTTTGTCTCTTTCTAACTCTTGGAAATAACTCGGAAATATACCTACTAGTATATATAAGATTGCTATATATAGATAAACCAACAGCAAAAAATGAAAATAGATGGAGAGGAATAAAAATGTTTCAAAATTAAATTTCTCGACTTCAACTACCTCAGGAGTGCGGAGTCCTATTTAAATACCGCTCCATGTACGAAGCGGATTCTGGGGGGTTATTCACAAACGTCGGAAACTTTCCGTGGCGGAAAGGCCGATCGCCGAAAAGCATAAATTCAATCTGACAGCTTGGATTTGTGAATATAACTATATGTAATATGATATATATAATATTAATATAATACGATTTCGGATTTGTGAATCGCGAATAGACAAAATCATGGAAAAATTTCCTGTAGGATACAGAAAGTTGAGTTTCCGACGTCTGTGAATAATTTCTTATCTTATCTTATCTCGCGATTCCCTGGCCGCTGCCGCGGCACGCTCGCTTCGCTCGCTCGGCTCGCGCGTTGTGCTAAAAATACCTAACATAACCTAACCAAAAAGAGTGTTCATACAAAAATTACAAAATTGATATCCTAAAAATTTTAAATTGTAAAGTGGCACTTTAAATTTTGAATACCTGTATCGCATGTTTTAAATAATTTCGTAAGATCTTACCCGACGTGAAGCAATGTAAACTTTAGCCTGTATATGTCTTCACAAATGCCTCCCAAGCATTTATTATGACCATTATACTAGATTAAATTTTCAGTAATTAAAGTTGTAAACAAAATTTTGTAGCGAAACTGTTAATTTTGGATAATAGTAGTAAATTTATTGTAGAGACCATTATATTAAAGTACATGTCATTCGTATGAACAGTAGCAAATTTATAGAGAAAAACATTAATTTTAAAGATTGTAAGTTGTAGATGGAATTACTAATCTATAGCTTCTATATATATGTATATCCTATATTATTTGACATTCTTTTGTGAAATTCTTTACATATGACGTACATAAATTGTTTTAATATACTTAATAAATAATAATAAAACAAGTATGTACTTCCAAAAATGGTGCGGCTGGAGACAGCCAGATTTTTTGCCGGTTTCTGTCTCTATCGCTGTAACCTTCGGTCGTTTGGTCACTCTGTCAAAGTAGGACTCCATCTAGGAGAAAACCTGGGTCTTTTTAACTAACGTAATAATAATAATTAATAAGTTTCCTTAGAATATAATGAAAATTAGAATATGCCAGTTGCTTATCCCTCTACGCAGGCCATAAAAGTACTATGGCTATGGGCTAACCTGGTCTACTATCTGATTCAGCTTTGAAACCTGTAAAGTTCTGATGTATGACTTGGAAGTATTCTTTTTTTACACCTTGACAATCTGTCCACTCTGAATGGAAAATATCGTCAGGTTATATTATATCTAATTGAAAGAATAAAATTCTAGTTAATATCTAATTTTTTTTAATGACTATGAAAGTAATAGAAAAATTACAAATATTTCCAACACTCGTTTTAGAATACCTTTGAGATATAACGGGAGCATAGGTTATTATTTGTACTGATCGCAACGTCATTATATTTCCAGATAATCATGGAAACACAGCAAGCGAAGCAGACCCTGGCCGACATCGAGGCGCGGCACGCGGACATCATCAAACTGGAGACGTCCATCCGCGAGCTTCACGACATGTTCATGGACATGGCCATGCTTGTCGAGAGCCAGGTCACACATTATTACTCCTGTTTATTGTACTCACCTTGGGCCTCCTGTTAGTTTCGTACACAATATTGAGGTTGCAATCGAAAGGTTATTTGACTGTTTTTAAACTGTATCTTTAATCTACCTCAAAGATATCTATAATAATTATTGTGAACACACTGAAAAATATTCGATATTCGATTTAAAAGTGGAGGTAAGTTCTGATTTGTTGAACATTGGGAGATGACACTATCAGTTTGTGGTGACAAAGTTGAGTAGCATCATCTAACTTATCATCTCTTTGTATTTGAGTTTTAATGCCAATAACTCCTATGTTTTTTAATGAATTTTATGTCGTTTATTATAATTCTGTTAATAATTTATTAATTATATTAATTTGGAGTATGGGTAAAATATACCAGTTACAAGAACAGTCAGGTAGAGCCTATTTTATTACGTAGTTCATTGCAATCACTTCGTATAGGCAGTAAATTGAACCTATTGTCTGTTTAACTTTTAATTCTATAGAATGATTTGACGTTTCCAGGACAACCAGTTTTGTATCTTTTTAATAGCGATATCATTCTATATCGATATAGTTTGCCCCGCTGTGTTATTAGCATGAAATCTCCTTTTTGGATAATTCGTTCACAAGATAGCGGCAGTGTCGGAATGTATGAATATTTGTAGCAATAAGGAACATAGATAAAATAGTAAAAAAGGAAAAAATGTGACGTTTATTTTTTTTAAATTGTTTAATACATTATGAAATTGCGACGCCACAAAGCCATGCCAGCACCATTTCACCGCGAACTCACATTAATATTATCAGACTTATTAATGCACACACAGTAATAATTAACAATACGATAAGGTTTTTCAATCTGTAACAAGTACGTTATTTTTATATGAGTGTATAAAAGCCATTGTGCTACACACCGTTCGAAAATATCGATTGAGTTGATTCTTTTAATCAACATCCCTATTTTGCCTTGGAAACGTTATTTAGAACTTTGTCACATTGAAACGTCAAATCATCCTATCGATTTGAAAGTTTGACAATAGTGACAAAAAAATTAAAACTCAAGTAAACCACTAGTTAGGTTTTCGTCGCAGCTTCTAGCCAAACTATTCATACATACTTAGGTCTCAAGTCAAAGGGTATTAAGATTAAGAGCTTTCAATTTAAACAATAAAGTTATAGACACATTCAGTTAGAGTTTAAAAAGTAAACGAGTTCCTCTGGGCACAGGGTGAAATGATCGACCGCATTGAGTATCATGTAGAACATGCTGTGGACTATGTCCAAACTGCCACACAAGACACAAAGAAGGCCCTAAAATATCAAAGCAAAGCTCGACGGGTGAGTTGTCATCATTCCAATGTAAATTCATATGTTGCTAATGCGTTTTTGTTTTTGTTCTCCCCTCCCTGTATTTGTCCTCCCCTGCCTGATCCCTTCTCATTTCCCTCTCGTTGTAAATTGTCCGATTTACGTATCTGCATTGTTATGTTTGATCATCGGTGATTGGTTCAAATCACATTATGTATATCTGTTTCTTTCATTTATTATTTAATCAACACACATTCGCTTTAACTGTTAACTGTTTAACGATAACATTTTATTCCTCTCCGTTAACGCTTTTTAACCTTACCTCATACCCAACCGTTCTCATCACTCATGTCAACTTGTTATTTGGTGTGTGCGTAATTTGCCTATGGTATATGGTGTTAAAAATAACTGTAACTAACGCTTAAAACATTTTTTTATATCTATCATATCATTATTGTAACAAGTGTTTTATCAATGTATAACAAGTACTAAAAAATGTGAAACTATTTTAATTAAGGTAACACTGAATGTAATTTATTTATTTTAACACAGTGTCCGTCTTATCTAAATGTTGTATTATTTATTTAACGTGTTTTAGGATATATTTTTATGTCTATTTTACCTACTTGTAACTCTTATGCTATCCTCTAACTCCCTCTTAACATTTTTGGTTAGCCGTTCTTTGGTCGTTTCCTGTAACAACACTTACCGCGGGGATGTCTATATAACGTGTGAACCAATCGGCCTTACGGAATCGGTTGTGCGTCCCGTTCCCTCCCAGCGCCCTTGACCTTAGCGCGAGCAGGGCGAACTGATAGATCGCATCGAGCATCACGTGACACAAACCACCGACTACGTGGAGTCTGGCCGCGGTGAACTAGTGCAGGCTTACAAATGGGCGCAAAAAGCGCGGAAGGTAATGTCCTCGCCCACATGGGCTCCAGTTGACTCGCCTAACTGACCTATGACATCATTCTATCAAGTCTGAGATGTAAATAGATGCTGAATTAACCAATCTCGTTCTAAACAACATTTCTTAGTTAATGGAATATCTCGGACTTTCCTATTGACATATAACTATTGTCAACATATTTCAGCTAAAACCGGGTTCGGCTTCTATTTTCTTCATAATTTTACCTCTCATGCACCCTGGGATATTACTGCATGGGAACACAATACATTTTTAATTTGTAAGACGACTTTATGTTTCAAACCAATGTCTTTGCCAAATGTTTTTCTGGTTTTCACGTTTCGCTTAAGCAGCAGTAAGGAGGCTTTATAGATTCGGCAATTGTGACTTTTCTGATTAGAAAAGAAATTATAATAACTATACCTGTTGAAAAACATTTTATTAATATATTTATTACAATTACATTGTTATTGATGATTTATAATTCTTATAAGATATTAATAACCATAGAACACGATTATAGAGATGGAAATGAAACGTAGGTGTAAGCTCGAAACTGACTTTTTTACGAACATTAAGTTAAAGTTCACTTGCATATTTTGTTACATGCAACTATTGTGATCATATTTATACCTATTTATTTGAGAAAAGTCAAAATTTAATCAAAAATAGAATTACATGTTGTCGATAACTTAAATTTCATTTCATAACACTAAGAGAAATAATTATCATGCAAATAAGTACGTATAAATACATAACGACAAAAATATCATAACGTTGATCTTCATTTTTATTTATTGCAGTACATTTTATTGCAAGTGAACAGAACAGCTACTATTTAATCAACCATATTATTAGCGATTGAAGCGTTATACATTCTGTCAAGAAAGTATCGGGAATGGATGATTTGTTTATAACCATGTTTAGAAAATAGATGCACTAACCTCCATATTAAAGAACTTAATTAACAACTAAATGCGAAAGTATTATATTACTTATACTATAACATAAAAATTTCCGATCCCCAATTTTTATCAAATGTAAGGTAGACAAATTCACATTTGGGATTTAATCGGTACAACAGATCGACCAGCGACAATCCACGCTTATGAGTCATTATCAGATTACCACGATAACCGGTAGGTACCTATCGGTTCTCGCTACTCGGTAACTGACCATTGGCTTTATTATTAGTGTTTTGTTGATAAATAACCATATCGGACATTATTCTGAATATTTTGAAATTGAATATTTCGACATACATATACGTTGTCCATGTTGTTAGAACGAGTAGATAATAATATAAAATTGTAAGTGCTGATGATCTGTCAAAACTGATATATGTATATTTCATCATTTACTTTCATTTCAGTCATTTTTGCTTTCAACAACAAGTGCCTTATAATAATAATAATTAATAGCATCAATTTTAACGTATAATATTAACAGTAATACACTCGAACAATGACGTTCTTTGTACACTAGTCAATTTAATAATAATTATGAGAAATTAAAATTACCCTTGCAAATGCATAAGTAATTAAATTAAAAAAAAAAATTAATAGTAGTAGTAGATAAATTGGTTCTTAAAATAAAGTAGATAAAAGTTTTACCTGTACCTCTTACATGTTCTATGGTTTTTAAATAACAACAATCCAAGGAAACCTTTTTTTTCTAATCTCAAAAAAGTCAGGGTCACATGCACAATATTGTGTACCAATTCACAATTGCCTGCTTCTGTAAGAGTAGAATGCTTTTAACGTACATCCTTTATATATTTATGCAGAACGCTTAAAATGTCTCATTTATTGGTTTGAGTGGATTCCTAAGAATAATGCATGGTTAGGACCAATTTATTGTTATAAATAATTATAACTTGTAACCAACGAATTCGGAAATACTATGGAACTAGCATTCATTGAAAAATATAACACAACGCAAACCCCAATTAAATGGGCGGGGCTAAAAAACCACAATTTACGCGATACTTACTACCGCGTGGTCAGTGACAGTCGGCCGTCGCAAATAAAATTGCGTTTGTTGCGTGAAAACTGGCGAAATGTAAATTAAAAATGTCCTCCTGTGTGGCTAGTTGTGTAGAAGACAGAAAAAAGTCATGATAAACTTATCACATGTATATAAAATAATTTTACGTTTACAAGAAATTAAATAAAAATATTGTGTTCTGTATTATGCAACTAGTAGCCAGCCAGTTTTTAGTACGTAAGTTATTTCTATTGTATTTTTTGCTAAGTGTGGGAATTGTCTCTATGGAATTGGATCTTATAAATTTGTTCCTTTAATTTTAGCAAAAATGAGCTTCGGTGATTACAGTGGATTAAAGAAGTTCGCTTAGAAAAAAGAGAAGATGATTGGTTACCAAATAATGTCAATAGCGTGTGCTCTATACATTTAGAAAATGAAAAAATCTATTCTCGTTGTAGAGGCATCGCAAGTTATCTAATTGCAGACTGAAATCTTGCAGTGATTCTAAATCGATATTTCTCAAAAACTGTAGAATGAATAGACATAATTACAGTTATTAAAAACAAATAAGCAGAAAAACCAGATCGTGACACTATTTTATTGAAAAGTATTTTAAATGAGTAATAATTACGAGCTCCGCTGTACTGTTTGATGAAAAAAAAGATTGTTTATTAAATTCTACAGGACACAGACTAAATAAATTAATTACAGTTTAAGATAACATAATACATCAAAAACTTGTAAATAAAATGCAGATGAACTCGTAAATTAATTAAATATTTTTTCATATGAGAGAATCAAAATAAAAAACTATTTAACTACACGTAAATAAGGTAAATAAATATTATCAATAAGTTGCGTTGCGATGCGTAGTAATGCATAAAAACATTCTCGCTTGCTAGCAAATTCTCGTGCGATGACGTGGTCAGTGGTCACGTGAGCCGGGCATCCAGTGGCGATTGACTTCGGAATGTAATACGAAACGTTTTAAACGCCAGCCTACAGTTGAATAAAGATCGTGCGGGCTTAAAATAGAGTTCATTTTAAAAGTTGACTGTTGAGTTTGCGACCTTTCGTGTCTCGGAATATTTGAATCAGACGCGTGGTACTGTGTTTTTCGGCCATAATTGTACTGACATTCCAATTCTGAATTACACTCTATAGTATTTCCGAATTCATTGCTTGTAACCAATGATGCTATATTTACGAATTGTAAGTTGGTTGTAACATTATTAGGCAAAATGTATTACGCTACGCCTAAGTTATGATTTTGTTATTTATGCGTATTAAGTACATAATACTGCAACAAGATATACATTGTAGTAAAAATACAAATCATAATAGAATTTACGCTCTATTTTTAGGCTAATCACACTCATTTTTTTTTTGTAATTCACACATCGTATTTAGCATGACTAAATCGTCAATTGCATAAATTATTTCATACGCGCAGTAAACTTTTTTATAAATAGGTATTAGAATATACATTTTATTATTATGCCAGTTATTTTATTTCTTTTTTGTTTTTCTTTTGTCGTTACAGAAAAAAATCTTCATCATAATATGCCTGTCTGTTACGCTGGTTATCTTAATAATTTTACTCGCGGTCTTGCTGACTTAAACTTCGAGCGACGACTATCTTCTAGAGACGTCACCGAGCCACGGCAATGGACAATGTGTTCATTTGATTTATATAGAGAAAGAACAGCATGATGTATACCGTCATAATGTAGGTCATATACTTTGTTAAATCTGTCTGCATGTGTTTTGTTTACGTTTATTTTACGAGCTGTCGTGATTGGGAGACGCATGACGTCACCGCCAACATACATAGTATAGGGTTATATAGCCTTGTTATGGAACTGAAAGTCGTTTACAATTCCTTAAAGTCCAATTCTTTAAATTGTTCTCTTGAATTAATTAATTAATTTTCTGTTATTTTATTATTAGTCTTTTTAGTTACATGACATTTAGTCCAGTCAATGAAGGTAAAAATGGGTCCCTACCTCTCGATTCGTTGAACCTGCATGGATTTTAATGAAAATATTGACCCTATGCCGATATGTGCTTTTTGTTTTTTAGAGGTTAAAACCACCCTCTTGTATAAAAAACGGTAAAATTATAATACAAAGCAAATATTTAATTTAATTTTTTTTTTAAATAATAAAGATAATTATACGTTGTTGGATAGTTGTAGGATATAAATTCAAAGAATGGTGTATTTTTCAACCCTTGGAACCCACCCCTTGGCATCGTTATGCTGAATTTTAATTTAAAAAAAAAATTAATACTTATAAAATTATTGTAATTACTTATTTACTTTACTATTCATTAGTAACTTTTTATAACGTAACATCCTTTTATTCCTTAAAATCATCCCCCAATGAAAGTTTGTATTCAAAAAAATTCTAAAACAGGCTTTTTTTTTGGTCGAAAATCATTATTTTCAACCGCAAATAACTCTAAAACTATCGAGTATACAAAAAAAACTTTACCTTGACTTTTTTGTTTAAAATGAGCCCCTTTATCGATTTCCGGGGTTATTTCAAATAAAAAAGTCCCCACCCCCTAGAAGGGGTGGGAGGCACCCCTAGGGAAAAAGCACATGTGGACACTGGGTCACTTTTGCTTTTTATGCTATTCTTCACCAACTGTCAAAATTTCAAAACAATCGATGCAGGTTCAACGAATCGATACCCCAAAACCTTCATTGACTGGACTAATTGGATTTATCATTTAACCGACCGAAGTTATTTGATTGTAAAAAATCTTTTTTATAGATAATTCGAAGACAATATGTATAAAGTGCAATAAATAGATTGTGCTTTAGATTGTATAACTTTAATTAGTGGAGCTTTGCTGGTGTTGCCAGACTATATATCATGCGATTATACTTAATAATAATTCTGTCTGTATATAAATTTGTATCTATCTTTAGTTAGATTATAAAGATACATCACAGATGTGAAAGGGCACCACACATTTAAAGTACATTATATATTCCTTTGCCGTGTATAAAAACAAGATAAATGTTAATCTAAAATATTCTTTATAAAATTCATAATGTATCTATTCAGTGTAACTTTACCATGTTAGCACTGATATTGTATTATATTTGTTAGTTACTGAGTTATGTTTAAATGTCAGTACAATTGTTTTTCTGTTATAGAACAAATGAGATGACTACCAGTATTCACAATTAATTATAAGAACACAATATGTACGTCGCGAAAGCATCAAGCGATCATGTTATTATTTGAGTCACTGTTTTTGTCATTTTTTCTTAGACATTAGACATTAAATAAATTATAATCACATGGGCAAAAAACCACCACTAAAAAAGGACTTTGTTCAATATAATATTGAGAAAATCGGTTTCGAATATTCACAGAAAAGAAGTCGGTTGATAATAGTGATGTTTGGTACTTTGCGACGTACTTTCCAAAGAAAATGTAAACGTCATGCGACGTCAAACGTCATAGTCTTCGTATTAGTAACAAATTACCCCTTTACAAGAGAGCAGAGATGTTATCGAAGAGTATAATTGTTACGTATTTATGAAACAAATAACAATATAGTGTTTGTAATGTTTAAGAATATCCTCAAGGTAATGTTATTGTTGTTAAATAGCGAAATAACTTGTTTAATTTTTTATCATGTCTCTGCTCTATATTTAGTCATTCTGCTATATAAAACACTTGGTCTGATTTTAGTATCATTAACTGAATCAGCATGGGGTATAAGTTTTAACATTCTTGAGACATTTTTCATTAAGTAACCTGATTAAAAATTATAATTTGTGATATTTATTCAGAAGTTATACTAAAAATAACGTGTCTCTTTCACAATCTTCAAATAAATACTATTCAGAAGATAACTTTGTTACTAAACAAGATATTTATATTGTAACTTATACCCCATAGTTTAAAAATATCATTATAAATATGAACCATAAAAAAAACTTTTTTTGTTCTGTAAACTACAGTGAGATATATATTTTTGTTTGTCGTGCAAACTTCCAATATTTTTATTACATTAATTTCGTTTATTGTTTGAATTTTGTTTTCTTTGTTGGTCACAAGTTACATTCATGTTCATTTGTTGAAATATGAATGTAAAGTTTTTAATCACATGCAATGTATGTGGTAGCTTGATTCTTGCTAATTGCATTTAATTTAAGCATTTCTGGAATGTCCTAAAACTCAAATGTTATTATTTATCTCACCTTTAGTAAGTTTAAACCCTAAGTTTCATAGATTAATTACATATTTAAATTGCTCATTGATATATTACATTGAAACCCAAGCTTGTTGACATATTTCATTTAATCAGAAGACTGTGAGATTTAATTTATGCCATTTACATTAGTTTTTATTGTCATACATTAATTATTATTAAAGAGTTTTGTTTTCATTTAAAATGTGTTACTAGAATTTAATTTTTCTTCCAATATTAAGAGTTTCTAAATAGTATAACTTAAATTTTACTCGAGATGTAAATATGTTTATAATTTTGAAATATTACAATTATTATTTATTTTATTTCCTTTTTTTTAATTTTCCGCAACCCTAGTGTAAGACATGGCAAATTATGCACACATTGACCTTATTTGTAGACAGTTCATCGCATTTATGTTTTGTTTTTGTCATCGCGTAATTCTGTATCGAGAGTATGAACCGATACAAAGCGAGCCCGTATGCCGCGGGGCCCGTATAAAGCGTACTGTTACATGCTCGCCACTCGACCACCGCCACTCGCGGAGAACAGAAGAAGATCATGATCCTAGTGTGTCTGCTCATATTGGGACTCGTCATCGTGGGCTACGTGTCCAGTTACTTCGTGTGAGCGTCTAGCGTTTTAGCACTACCACCGCCAAATGCTCAAAGGTAACAGACTACTTCTAGGCGGGCGGACGTGTGACCCAGTGCGTTCGGGAACCGTTCGGGAACCATTCGGGAACCATTCGGGAACCATTCAAGAACCGGCACCTGACAACGTTGCGCGCCCTTGTTTTTTTTAATATATCGAAAAATATATTTTGAATAATATATTAAAAAAGACACCACTGATAAGGTTTGATGTTGAATGATAGTAACCGCTAGGTTCAAGAAATGTATTGATCGTTTTAAAATTAAACATAGAAATAGATCAAACACTAGCACGATTATGATTTTTGGAGATGTCCATCGGTTCTCAGACGTAACTCAGTTGACGAACGCCCGCTGGCCACTTCTAGTTACTAATATATGTTGTGTTTGTCCATGCAGAAGAAGATAATGATAATGGTGTGTCTCCTCGTCCTCGGGCTGATCGCTACCGGCTACGTGTATAACACTTTCTTCTAAACAGTTGAAGGGGGGCAGGTTTGAAGCGAACTCTTTCTGGGCTTCATAGAAAGCATTAGTTAAATAGATTTAATATCGATTCATTAGATAGTTGACATTTGATTTTAAATGTTATGCTGATAGAGAAGTTGCGAATTCACAATTATTGCGTTTTGGCCCAGAAAATAGTAACGAAGCCAATTGGGGTTTAAATTTGCATGCGTGTTCAATAACAATTAATCATAACAAGTGTGTAAAGTTTTTACTACAATAACATATCCAAAATTATGAATAAGGTCCTTATTTGGGAATTAAATTGCACTAAAGTAATTACGTACATACATAAAAATACTTTTGCACACTAATAACTGGTTCCTGCAACTCATTAATTATTTATAATTATTAATGGTAACTACTGCTGACAGGTAAACATTCGATTAATAGTAATTAATAAACAGTAATTGAGTTACAGGAACATGGACATTGAACAATAATTTGGCATTAACATACAATACACACATACATAAGTCATGTCAACCACTTGTTGTCTAGTCCACGTTATATTGCTTTTAGAAATCAGAATGGTAATAAGTGATGATAAATTGAAAGTTGCGTAGAAATTAATGCCATTCCGTAATAGGCTGAAAACCATTAGCGTCAGTGTCGTAGCTAAAGTCATAAGCGCTTAGGCAGGACTTGAATTTTGCGCCCTTCAAAAATTATGATACTTATTTTGGAAGAAAAGACAACAAAAACTTTGTAGTGTAATTTCTTTACTTGTACACATAAGTTTTAGAAGAAATGAAAAGTCTGCCTTTATGTGGTCTGCGAGAGCAGAGTTGGGCAAAATGTGATTGTAAAAACAAATTACTATTAAAAATTGTAATTGTAAAATGTAATGGTAGAAACATTGTATTAAACAAACAATTACAATTCGTAATTGTTTTTACAATTACTTTTGCCCAACACTGCGAGGGCGCCTCTGATAACCGCCTCTGCGCCCAGTTACTAGCTACGCCACTGATTACAGTAATCCATTTTTATCATAACTTGCAACCATAGGCCTTACTTATTAATTATTATGAAGTCGGTATTCTCATAGGGATGAAATACACCATAATACGTCTTTACGGCAAGGCGTTAAAATTATGATCTATTTTGATAGAAATCTTGATAATTTAGATATAACTATTTGACATTTCATTTAAATATTTTATAGTATTGCTTTACACTAGTAACTAATTAATTGGTGGTATTGCCGTAGCATTATCTAAACATAGTCAAATAATTTATGACTTCTTATTGCTAAGTTCCTTTATCATGATGATCTTTGTATTATAATATACATACATACGTAATGAATACACACACATACACACCTCAAAGTATCTTATTTGTGAATTATCATTTGAACAATGTTATCGCTTATCGAACCATACTCCCTATGAGAAATCTACTTTGAATCCATTTTTACGCGTACACTCTTTATACATTATGCACCTTTTTAAATCTTAATCATTCCCATGTAATTTTTAATATTTCAAAATAGCGTGCGTATGCATTGTTTTAGAACGTAAGCAATTAGTTGTCGGTAAACAATAAAATGTATTTCATTGCATTTCAGGACCGTCAAGCAAACAGAAAAAGTCGCGTATTTTTGGTGCCTGTATCCTGCCTAACAGAAAACACGCTGCACCCCAGTAAACCATCGATTACATACCGTTATACATCTTACCACACTCTATATAAGGTTCAAATTGCATTACTCATAGGTATACAGTATTCCGCTGTGGCTAATAATTTTCAGTCATTAAATTGTATCACTGTATTTATGGATATACTAAAAACATATTGTCTTATTAATTAACGTAACCATTGGCTCTAATATCAAGAATTAAACACTGTACATTATGTATTTAATAAGCAATCAAAATAATTGAATACATAACATATTATTTAACATCGTATATAATTTAATAAGCAATAATACCACTCAAGTATAGCTAGTACATACATACGTAGTTAATGCATAACAGTATTTAGACAATCTCGTCAAATAACTCTATCCACAGGCTCCCGTTTTGAAATGTATTCAAATAAACATAAACACCACATATTTAATGAATTTCAGAGGAATTAGGAACAATATTCACATAGTAAATAAATTGTTGGTTAAGAAAATAATAAGCTTTGTTTATGCCACTGTTTAAAAAGTATCATGGTATGATATCTAAATGATATTATATCTGTGATATACATAGTTTAAATAACTTGAACTATTTAAAGATGGGAAGTTAAGTAATGAAATGTCATCGATACTTGATGTAGGTTTTCAACGTTTAAAATAGTGACTAATACATAGTTGACCTATACTATCGATAGTTATCAACGCTTTAACATAAGTAGGTACTTATTTACTATTATTTCAAGATTCTAAATTGTCATTCAAAGTAAATTCACTTGCCTAATTGAAATTTATTAATAAAAAAATCTTTCTTATCATTTCAAATTTTTTATTATGTGACATAAAAAATAATTTTCTTGTTTTTACTATTGGATAAGTTATTTTAGTGTTGTAAATAACATCGATAGTATCTGACCACTAAGGGTCAGTCTACATTGTCGCGTAAAAAAAGGGAAGGGAGCGAAGCGAATTTTTGTGCATAACATTTTGAATCTTATCTCCATGAAGTAACGTACAAATTATTCCTTTGACTTCACCGACGTCAGTTTTCATAAATTCAAGACGGTAAGACGCGGTACTCATTTTTGGTCTCATATCTAATTTGTAAGTTACCTCATGGAGATAAAGTTTAAAATGGCATGCACAGAAAATTCACTGTGCCTCGTTTTCCTTCTTTTCCGCAGCAATGTATATTGACTCCAAATCTTGATGAATAAAATTAACAGTTAATATTTTAATTACTATGTAAGTTCAAAAGTGTTACCACGAACATGCACAGTGCTTAAAATCGATATTGCTAAAGATACGAGCGTATGCGTTATTAGAGCAAGCTCGTCCGTACTTTATCAAAAACGAAAGTATTTGTGGTAACACGTTATAACAAACCTAATGAAAATAAAATGTTCAAATATTGTATTTCGCTCAAGAGCGGTTGCGGGCCGGTTCTTGAAATGGTAACTAATATCGATATCGATACTATATGCGAATATAATATTGCGTTGATATGCGGTAGCATCGTGCGCGGAAAGCGAGGCTAGGCGTGTGGAAGCACGCAGTTGGATGCGGCGCACGGTACTGGGAGGGGAGGTGAGGGGGGAAGGAGAGGGGAGGGCCTCGGGAGCATATCGCGCCGGCGCGGACGTGCCGTCGCCGTAGCAATAATGATGTTCGATTACGATTTGTAATAAAATTGTTTTAAACTTTCGAATGTGTGATAGTAGATGCAGTTGTTGTTTAGTTAACTTTAACATTATAATAATTATTAATGAATTGTTATTGTGAGTGTACTTTTAATGAACAGTAAGAGTACTGTAACTTTTCAATATAATAGTCATACATAAAAATTTTGGCGCTTCTCGATCTGGTTCGTAGTGTTGCAAAAAATTATTATTTCTTAAGACGCTCTTCACTGTACAGTAATACATAATGTAGCCGTTTTAGCTAGGGTAAATTTTTTAATAAATTTAAAAATACCAGTGTCTCCAGCAATAACCAGTAACAATATTTAGATATCGATTGTCGAGCAGTATTTTGAGTTCGTAATGCGTTATTGTAGAGGAATTACTTGGAAAATTGAGCACCAACATACATAATAATTATTAGCGTTTTCTAATAAGAAACTATAAATTGTAATAATAAAACGTGTATGTTGACGATTACACCGTAGTTGTGATGGCATGTCGATAAAAGTGTTTGCGAACGCGAGGGAATAACGGCACTAAACACTCCTGCCGACCGACGACGCCCTGTCTGTGCTCTGACTCGTTGTATAAACTCATCGTCCTAGCTGCAGTTTCGTATGTAACGACTTCAAGCAATGTTAATTTTAACATTTATAGTATAATTAGATTTTTATCCTTAAGAGTAGGATTTCATCTAGTTGCCTTCGTATCAGTAGAGAAATTAGGTAATTCCTTTTCTCTCGGTAGCTTCATTATAAAGTGAGACATTCCACTCATCAGTCAATCGTCCCGCTGTCTTCCCGCGGCCACTCACGGTCGCTCGAGTAGCCGTAGTTGCGATCGCGCCGACACTAACTAGATGCATGCGACTCGACTCTAGTCTAAGTATATTGTCGGTCTCGAAGTGAGACCGCGTATCTGACACCAATCTAACATTTATGGTAGTTTTAGCGGTGGCCTTACCTGCCGCCGTGCCACCGAGAACACATTCGCACAAGTTGCGCGGACGCGCTTTTCCGCGAACTAGGAGGTCTACTCTCCAATGAAAAACAAGTTTCGATCGACACTGCGGATAAAAACTGACGACTATTTCTTCATTATTAAATTTCTTATCGCGATTAATAAATAGTACCTACCTGATATGTGATATTTGATATTATGTAACAAAGACTATCAGGTTTTAAATAACAATTCGTATAACTATCTCTAACATTTAAGTATCGAACGATACTTGTAGTTTTTGATCGAGGGTAGACCTAGAGGCGCGAAGAGCCGTTTTGTCGAGGGCAATCTTCGCGTAAGACTTCGTTTTTTGTAATATGTTACAAGTACGTAGACATATATACAAACTTCTAGTCAGTTTCCGACGAACTCGTGTTACTCTGGTAATATAAATCATGATATCACAGTCGTATTCCCTTGATGCTAGTGTACATACATATACATATAAGTGACGTTCTCGTGTTCAAGCGCCGGCCGCGAGTGCGCGGGCGGCGCGCCTGCACTTCGCACCGAGTGCTCTCTTACAAAACTCATACATAAAAAACGTAATAGATATTTTCATAATCAATAGTACCTATGCATATTGTTGATTGGATTGCTAATTTTGTATAAGTACACGATTAGTATAGTTTATATACTTATGTGTCAATTCATATAGCGTTTTATTACATTAACAGACGATAGCTAGTAAGTGTTAAAGTAATCCGATATTGCAGTGCTGTTTAATGATTATGTTTTCCAAAGTTGTATGTGTGGTATACCGACACATGCTGACAATTTTATGTCAGTACTTAATTGTTCAAAATCAAGCTGTGCAACTGCTATACACGTATGTATTTAAATTAATCTGGAAGCTGAAAAAGCATAAATTCGTTCTTGAATGATATAAAGAGCAACGAATGTATTTGTATTTAAACACTTTTTGTTCGACATCAAATCAACAAGAAATCTTAAATAAAATACTTTAGAATTAGTTTTCAACGAAAATACATCACCTTTCTACTTACATTAACTTGTACCTATTCATAATTTATATTATACAGTCGTTTTTAATCCATTCTGTCTCTTCCGAGATCTGCTTGGATGCAAGTGTTAGCTAATTTATGTCATCAGTGCTTAATATCTTACCTTATTTATTACGTTGGGGTTAAAAAACTTGTTCTATGTAAAGAAATTTAAAACCTGAGTCATTATATCGGTTAATATATTTCACACCTAACTAATTGAAGCGCTAATGTAATTTGTAATGTGTATCGTCTCAAAATATGTTTGATACACGCATGTACGAGTACACCGCACGATATGAAACCCCACTAATACTTTAAATATAAAATATCGTTTATCAATAGGGTCGCTAGACTTGAACTTGTAGTTTAATCTTCATAAACTAACAAATTTCTTCAATTTGTGCTTTGTTCTTCAAACTATTGATGTTGCTTGGCGTTGAATGATGTGAAACATTGAAATATTAGAGTTTATTATTTATTTTAAATCATGTTATTTTTTATACTTAGTTTAGTCAAAAATGTTGAAATAATTTAGTACCATTACCTTACTCCACCGTTTTACGGAGGAGTTTCTTGTACCTACCTGTATATGTATTTCGGAATTTATATATTTTAAAATTGTATTCTTTATGATAAATTGTCTTGTAATCTTCTTGTAAAGGAACACTAACTACAATTGTTATTATTGTAATAAATTATTATACTTATTACGAATTAACAGTGAGATTCTGGACACCCGTAAAATTCAGGTTAGAAATTGGTTTTTATAGTCATATTCTGTACGTAGGTTATCGATCTGAAATTCTCTCATAATTATAAAATAAACGGTGTTTTCTGCTGTATATGTGTATTATTAATATCAGGTGAATATGAAATCATTGAAAACAATAATTGAATCCTTTACGCTACTGCAACCCAAATTCTGGTCCACAGAGTGCATTATATTCTGGACTGGTTATAGGAATGCAAGGCTTTGTCGACTTCTCCGCCCGGAACGACTTCTACTACTTCTCTGTGCTTCTCACAACGCGGCCGTTTCGTTGCACCAGCCTGTACCTACAGTAGCGAGTAGCTAGAGAATTTTTTTTTTTTTTCAGTTCAAGCCCGACACCATCGGCACTAACGCCGGTCGTTGTCTTATTATCTCACGAAGCGAAAAGAATAGTTGGGTTCATAAACATAGTATACTACAATACTAACGTAATAGACATAAACATAGTATACTAGCGTAGATACTAACTTTATGGTTCGTACTAACGTATGGGTTCGTACAGAATTGGTACAGAATTTTTTCCCTTTTCAGAAACAATAAAAGTGTAGTGTAGCAGTTGAGAAGATTGTTGCCGAGTTCATTGTAATTTTTTTTTATTGTTTTATAGTTATTTAATCTTTAAAATACTAAGTAACTATGTGTATCGCTGATAATTAGATATTAGGGTTCCGTACTTCTAAGGAAAAAACGCGTTTCAGGTCACGCGCAGTGAAGGGTTCCGTAGTTGCCCGTCACAAGGTGCGTAGTTATGATATTCACAAACTTGTGTAACACTAACTTTATGAGTACTAACCATATTCAGTGACTTCGCGGTTTACCGGTTAAACATTTTTTATATAATTTTTGCAAACTTATGATTTTTACTTAATCAAACTTTCAAAAACATTTTTTATATTGGTCGAATATTACTCGTTAACTTGAAGGCAGAATTGGGCATAGTAATTCATTTATTTTTTTAATTCAATTAACATTTTAATTGCACGTAATTTAATTCAATTAAACGTGTAATTATAAGTTCCAATTACTACATTTAATACCAATTAAATGCTTAATTTCTAGAATACAATTAATGTAACTGCAATTCATTTAATTGCAATAAATTTATTTCCATTACTTCATTTCCAATTATTTTCATTGAGATTACTTTAATTACAAATTAATTTAATGCTTTATTTATTAACAATTAAGACGTCATGTTCCAGTTATTATTCAGCCTAAGTTATAATTATTATAATGTCTTATTGCAATGAAGTATTAGGTAGGTATGAATGTCTTATTACAATAAAGTATTAGGTAGCATCACCTACTATATTAGTTTATATACCTACATTTATATCAAATGACGACTATTCATAGAGTCATTTATTGTTTTTATTTTAACAAATAGATTTTGAAGAGGTAAAGTTAGTTTGTTTTTAGGACGTAGTAATCTCTGGAACTACTGGCCCGATTTTAAAAGTTCTTTTACCTTTAAAAAGCTAATTTATACCCGAGTAACACATGCCATTATAATATGCTATAGTACCTACAGGCTAGAGTAGTAATATGCTATTAGATTATAGGCCATCAGGCTATCTATCCACATCTATTATAATATTATTATGTATTATAAAGTCAAATCAATGATTCAAGTAAACCCAAATGTAACGTATTTTTGATCGTCAAATATATTTTAGCTCGGTTCGAAAAGAAAACCTGGATACTGAGAAGAACCGACAAGAATCTCTGGTATCATTTTTTCAACATCATTCTACAATAGTTATTTAAAAATACAATATCCATAAAGCCAGTAAATGCATGTGCAGTGAGGATTATTTCCAGTCTATTGTTGTGTCTTCAATGAAATCGCTAACTTTAGCTTTTCCAATCAGTGTGCGTTTAATAACAAGTTTAAATCTCTTTTCCATTAATTGAGTAATTTCTTGAGGAATTTTATTATAAAAACCAATACGGTTACCCAAAAATGAACCACTTGACTTTTGTAATTTAAATTTAGGAGTAACTAGCTGACCACGACCACAAGTTTCCACACCATTAATAACGCCTTTCTTTTAAAATAGGTTTTCTAGTGTAGTGTGTAGTGTAGTCGATTATGTTTTTACAGATCTATAACGAGGGTAAGGTAAGTATGTACATCCAATGTCTATAAAATGATCTCTCAGCGACTCTCGTGCGTTCATACTGAAGATGGTATGTATTACCCTCTTTTGTAAAATAAAGATAAGATTTCATATGCGTCGCTGATCCCCACAGTAGCAGACCATAAGGCTATGGAAATATGCGAAATACACCAGCCTAGCCGTAGTCACATCTGTCAACTGTCTAATGCGCCTAATAGCATATATTGCCGAACTGAACTAAAGTCCCGATATGGTCCTCTCACTGTAACTTATTGTCTACTGTTAAACCAAGAAAAGTAGCTGAATTCGTTAATTCTAATTATTTCTCATCCAGTTCTAGTCTATTATGGATTTTGGGTACATTGGATAGGGAAAACTTGACACAATTGGTTTTTTGTGCATTCAGTAGTAAATTATTAGCAGCGAACCATCTCGAGACATCTGCCAAGGTCCTATTCTGTCTGCTAATATCTATTATATGTTTTTTCTATTTACTTTAAATAATAATGATGTGTCATCAGCAAATAATATTATTTCACACGGGTCTTTAAGCATAAATGGAAGATCATTAATGTAAACCAAAAATAGGTCCCCAACGGTCCCAAAATTGATCCTTGGGGAACGCCCATCTTAAAAAAATACTACACCATACAATACAACATGCAAAGAAAAAGCTACACCACATCTATATATCATAGTACATATAGAATTAGATCCCCATATTATTATTCCGAGTTAGTCTTCTCTGATATTTACATAAATAAATGTAGACTTCGTAGTAAAAATAGGTATTAGAACACTGCAGCTGAGCCCAGAAGTAGTAAACGAAGTGCTGCCGCCATCCTCAGCACGAATCACGTGACAGTGTGGCGGATTCTAAACACTGGTGGCCAGTACCATTTCCATTTTCAAAACTACTAACTAACCGCTCTGATTCGAACGGCGAGAGAGACAGCTTTTGTGACGTAATGAGCGCGTGTATTATTGTTTGTGTTAGTGTTCTTTCAAAAGGATGCCTAATTCCCTTGGACGGGCTCAAAGCGGCTGCATTGTGATTGATCAAACTTTCAGTATCTATGTCACTTTATTAACTATGTATCTTTAGCGGTAGGCTAGTGCATGTTATAATAATTATAAGCATATGTATAGCCGTGCCGTCGGCAAGCACAGTATTTCAACACTGTTATTTAATAAGTAGCTTAACGTTAGGTTAGCGCGCGATATAATTGCTGGATAGGTATGTAGCAGGCGCGAGCCACATCCCGTCGGCACGCAGTACAGCACGCGAGAACTAACACACGCAAATCTTTACAGTATTTGAACACTTATTATTTATTAAGTAAGGGGCTATATAATTGCTAACAGTAGGTATGTACTTTGTATCAGGCGCGAGCCACGTGCCGTTGGAACGTAGTACAGTTTGCGAGAGCTAACACAGACACGCATATCTGTACAGTATTTCAACACATATTGTTTATTAAGTAACTTATTTTTTAATTTATTAAGTAACGCACGATATGATTGCTAACAGTAGATATGTTTATGTACTATGTAGCAGGCGCGAGCCACGTGCCGTCGGCACGTAGCACAGCTTGCGCGAGTTAACAGACACGCATATCTGTCTAGTATTTCAATACCTATTATTTATTAAGTAGCTTTTGTACTTACATATCTTCACGCTGTATCCCTAACAGGGTAGTCAGAGATGACAGAGCGCCAAGCTTTTCGGTTCTTACGTACTTCTTTCGCTTCCTCTAATCTCATCATTCTCCGCACACATTTTCGCTTAGGTATGAGCATGCCTAGGCGAAGTAGCTTTTATTATTTATTTCTTTTCATTTATTAAGTAACACGCGATTTAATTACTTGCAGTAGGCATACATGTACTATGTAGCGGGTGAGAGCCGTTTGCCGACGATAGCTATTTAGCTGTGGGCGTGGTCTCCTGGTATCCTGGATGCCTAGCAAAGGAGGTAGTTAACAGGTAATTCACTACTCCGTGGGATTGTACATGGGTCATGAACTTAAAATAGTAATGCCGTCAGTTTAGTCGATATTTTCATTTATTTATTTTCATTATGAGCGATTTGTGTCTGCAGTTAATATAAATACATAAATCTGTACAGTGTATATTAACGTAGTATAAGAATTTATGCATAAATACTGTTTTTACCATGTTTTTACTGTAACGTTATTATTAATACTGCATCTAAAGTTTTTGTTATGCTTTCAATACTAACTTTTAAATTACTTTTTTTTTGTTTTTAAATGATTGTTTTGCTTGCTGTTTGTCTATATGTGTTTAATGAATAAAAATACTTTGAACGTTTTTCATTTATTTTTACTAATCTAAAATTCGTGGAGAGTGGATCTGTACTAAATATCGATAACAATGTCGAATTGCACAGCACTACTATTGATATTTAGGTGGACATCACTAATTTTGTGTTGGTAAGTTGGAACCACAGATTTATAAATGGAAGCAGATCAAACATAATTCACTCACACATAGATACCGAGTAAGTAATAACACTGTCACTTTCATTGTACTTTAAAATTGTATATCTTTATCCTTTTCTTTCATTTGTTGCAACACAATAGCACACATAGACAATTCCGAAACCGTGGCAGCCGCCATCTTCCGCTTAAGTCAAAATAAGCAGAGTATGGCGTCTGTTTACTTATGTAGTACGTCATATGTTCGATGATTAACTATTTCTTGGTGTATAAACATTATTTTGGTTATTTAAAGTGCAAAAAATGGTACAAAAGTGTTGTACCCCCAATAGTTCCAACGCCTCATACAGAAAAGCCCCGAAAATCACGTTCCATCGGTAAGTAAATCTGATGTTGCAAATTGTTTGATTATTGCATTCAGTTAGCTGATATTGTTGTATTTCGTGGCTCCGACACTTAAATATGTTGCAAACTATTAAAATTAAAGTTTCCTTATATTGTTTAAGGTTTTTTTATAGGTTTTTTATATTTTTGTACCAAGTACCTAACCAATTTTGTCATTATTAGTACTTGTACCTTAAAGAGGGCCGAATTCAGAGAAAACTGAGTATAGTAATAAAATTAAATATTAAGGGGCAGGTACCTAAGGTTAAGCAACTATCTATTTTTTGCAACTATCTTTTGATTTTGATATATACCTTGTTAATTTCGGGTTTCTAAAGGATGAGTTTAAATTTTTTGGTTAAAGAACTACATAAAAGAAATACATAAAAAAGGCTACATAGAACAAACTGGCAGCCAAATTCTGGCAGTGTTTTGTGCTCAAAACATTTTGAACCCCATTTATTACGTAAAAGAGATACCCGTAAAACCCTGTTGTTGTTTGACCATGAAATTTAACATACCTATTAAAAATGAACATGCTATCGCCAAATTAATCTCTAGTCGCTATGCTGGGCTGAACCTGGACCAGTGTTGTTTAGAAAAAAGCCAGTGCTGGAATCCATACTTCATAATTACAAAATTATTTTTAATTTATTTATAAAATAATCGAACTTTCTTGCTTCAGGTAATCAAAGATGGACTTTATTATGCATAAATTGTGTGTTCACATGAAAAGTGGTGAAAACAAATATGGAAATCTCGAGGCGAATAATGACAAATAATACCTACGATTACTTGCAATGGTAATCCTTAGCATATCTGACATTCTGCGCTAGTTACTTCTGGTACACATTGAAAAACAGTGAAATGATGTGTTGATGCACATCTATAATGAGTTAATGAGTTCTTAGATAATGTAATAAGAAAACAATCCGATTACATTCTTTGTTTTATTGTGTAAGCTATTTTAGTTTTTATTCTCAATGTGATCGATCACCCATCGACTATCTCCCGATTTCTTTTAATTTTTGAGTTTTATCCGTAGTTTAGAGAAAATAATAATCAAAGGACAAAGCATAGCGATGAAGAGTGATTTTATAAAACATTCACTGACGCTTATCTCCTTAGAAAAATAGTTAACGATAACACTCGTCTGATATAAAACTTGTTTCTATTTTCTCATAACCAAGTCTCTAATACTTACAGTACAAGAATTATTTTTAGCTTATTTTAAAAATAGAAATAATATAATATGTATATAATCAAAACAATATTCTTTATTTTGATTTTAATCACACAAAAAATCAAAAATTTAGAATAGAAATACAAATCAAATTCGTTTGGGTAGTATGTGTTTTTCTTAATGTAAAAATCAACAAAAAATTAAATTGATAAATTGTGGGTGCTCCGGAGCTAAAGCATTACAAGGTATAGTACCCACCCCTAAGCATGGAAACGTGTTCCAAAACCGAGCAACTGTGGTCAGCACTCCGTACCTACTACTTTGAATTATAATGAAAAATTTGGTAATTTTATTAGTATTATTATCTATTAACTTGAAGAAATCTAGCGAATGTCTTTTATAGAAAATGTACACCTCCCAAGTCGTAAAAAAAGAGCACACAATTTATATACCTACTCATTTATATAACAGTTTTATAGGGACAGGCTTTTGTTTGCAAATTTTACTACGCCGTTGTATAGCGAGTTACATTATACACCTAATCTACTGTAATCTGTATAATATAGTGACAGTACTCTTCGAGTGACGTGGCTATAACTTGCTGATCGACAGATAGACCAGGATGAAATTACAGGGTCCCTTTTTGTCATTTGACCACAGAACCCTAAAATGTGCCGCCTTTATTCATTTTAACTATTTTTTGTAGACTAATTTATTATATGCTAGCTTTACTCGCCACTTCGTTTGCGTGGAAAATGTTACCGTGACTTTTCCGGGTTAGTGTTTCTCTTTCTCTCCCTTAGACGTAGATTTTTCATAAAGAGTAGCCTTTTAACCTTCCCCTCCTTATTGCATTTCATTTGACACTCGCATTTCTGGAAGTCTTGAAAAAGTTATGTCCTATTACGGAGCTTCCGCCATATTGGATTTATGCTATTGTCACTTATACATATACCTTGTAGCATTCATAATGAGTACCTCCTCCTACAGGGAGAGCAATGGCTCATAGTACTAATTGATATACGTAATTATGTAACAAATAGATTCATTTTTAGCTCCTTTTATCCTGAAAAATAATTCTAATAATAAACTAATTATAGTTTACCATCAACATTCACTCTAACAGACGGTCATTGACAACCTTGATCCCTATAACAGTTCATGTTAGTGATGGGTCGTGTCGATGTAACTTAACTTTTTTATAGGCAAAGGCGTGACTTGCATTCAGCCACGTTGGTAAATATGTTTTTAAATATATAATCTGCATTTCTAATGTTTGTTATATTGCTGTTGTAATCATTTAAGTTTTTTGGTATAGATTAAATAAGTAAAACGAAAGTTTTCCAAAAACAAAAATGCACCCATTTCATTTTCGTGTCATTTTTTTTTACCCGGTAAACACGTGTTCCCTAAGGGAACCAGGTCATTTATATATTTTATCATAAAATAGGATATCCCCATTTAATGTGCCTGGAAAACTTCCATTATCGACATTTGTTTATCGATACTTCGGCAGTAGTCGATATCTTCCAAACGAAGTAAGTTTTGCAGGATGTAAACGTAAAGTCTGATTGAGATAATTTCTTGTAAATGTTAAGAATTGTTATAATTCCAAAGGAATATCATTGTAATGGCATATATCTACCTAAAATTAATAAATGTCATTTTTAGACGCCTCCAATTCGATTCTAATGTAACGGTGACGCCGCTACAAGGTTGTGTCGTCGGAATAACTGTCAGTGTCATAGGGATCAAGGTTCCCCGGGCCGACTACAATGACTAAGGAAACTAAAGGACATGGCATGTTGATCTATAGCAACATTTAGTTATATATATTCTAACGCATGACATTCAAACGTAGTGTTGTCTCTTTTTGACTTACGGTTTCTTGCGTGTGTAAGAGAAAACAACAGTACTTTTCTCAAAGAGTAAATTTTTATGTGCCTCATTGTAATGTCAAAACGTGCTGGTCCGCCATTTTTCGCGACACGCTGACAAGTACACGAAGTGTCAAAACATATCAATGAATTTAATATTTTTTAATGTTTCTGTGGTTTTGTGCTGGATATTGGAACTGTTTTGATAAAGGAGAAACTAGCATAATGCCACAATAATTTCTAAGTGTAGTGTGTTAGGATGCGGCTCAAGCAAAAGCAATAATCACGAAATCTATAATTGCACTGGTACGTAATAGAAATTCATTAATTTAGTCATGTCGTATATATTTCCATCGTAATTACTGTGTTTCTTAGTTTACTGTATTATAGTCATGTATATTTTTAGTTATTAGCAGTTTTTATTCATATAATACAGTAAATTACTTCGTATCAATTTTTGTTGTTATTGCAGTTAGGGCTGTCCATGTACCTATATTAAAAAGATATCGATGAATGCAGGTATCATGTTTATTTGTCGTAATTATCTCGTTTCAGATTACCATCATGAATTATTAGAGGAAAAGAGTGACTTGACGTAATCGGAAAAGAAAATTGAAACCTCTCTGTAAAAATTACATACATGTATATGATATATACATATATATCTTCACGCTGTATCCCCAACGGGGTATTCATGATATATATTTATGTTATTTGCATTTCGAAGCAGCTTCTTTCAATAGAACATTAAGAAAATAATTTTACGGTATGATGCATTACCCTCACAAAGATTATTGAGAATTAGAGAAAATATTTACAGTGGTAATTAATTACTTTTTAATTTCAAATGTAAATCCTCTATTGAGAAAAAGTAACAGGAAAATATTAATTGTTTACAGAATGTGGCTGAACTTTGTTTTGATGTTTCTGAGAGATAAAAATCTGCACATGGTTCTAAATATCTGCTTCGGAATGATGTGAATCAAGACCACGCCGAGTTATTTTTGCGACCAATAAGAGCTTGTAGTGGTTTTACTAATAACCCAGATGCGGTACAATTTAAAGAATCTTTAAAAAAACTTAAAGAGCAGAATTAAGAGACGAAGGTGTCAGAAACTATTTTATTCTTTTCTTGACGTACAAAAAACTACAGCGACATGATGAGTACAATGACTGCTTAAATTCAAATGTCAGTATTCAAAAGTTTCATCCAGAAATTATTTAATAAAAATTGTGCTATTTAGTTAGCTGTATTTATTTATTTTGTGAATATGTTATTAAAAACTTAATGTACTTAATATAATTATTATTTTACCAACAATAATATTAACAAACAGTTCTATTTTTCAAACCCAGTAAAAATATGTTGCTATAGAACATTAGATATGACTAGTCTAACATTAGTCACCCTTGTAGTGCCTAGCAATTTACCATCTTAACTTTTAAAAGATTTATTACAAAGGCCGGTATGTTGTGGATTTTCTACGCTAGATAATATAATAAACTATAATATTACCTACTTATTTCTTCACAATGTAAAGAAATAAAATTTATTTGTTTGTTTGTACGGGGTATCCTCTGGAAGTACTTAACTGAATTTGATAATTCTTCGATTAATAGAAGTCCACAGTGTTCTATTCCTAATTGAAATGTTATTCCCAATTACTGTGTGATAAAGCCACTAATTTTTAGTAAAATTAATTATTGTAGTATTTAGTTTATCAAAGTGCTACAGTACGCCATGGCTATAGATTTAGTCGGTCCGTATGTATGTTTCTCATAGCACTTATTTTAATTTCACCATCACCTTTAGAAGAAGTAACGTTATGCATGTAAAGAAAAGAAAAGCATTAAAAGGACTGTGCTGTTCTTCGATTACTGTGACCTATGTTCATTGATCTTCAACATTTATCAAAGCGCTTCATAAAAATGTGGGTTTCTTTTAAAAAGCAATTTTATTTCTGTAATAATCATGGACGTACTATAAGTATTACAAAAAGAGATACCTAAGTAATTTGTTTGTATGTAGGGTTCATTTAAAATTCCATACAAAAATGATCGAAGGACAGAAAGGGGCTATACTTGAAGGGGCCTGTTGATATCGTTGCTAATAACACCTTAAAATCGCCTTAAGCGCAGATTCTAATTATATGCCGACAGCATCAAAGTACGCTGACTGCTATTTTCAGTTTGAACAATATTTCAGTATTTTTGTATAAATCTATGACATAAAAAAAGCCCTCCCTTTTTCTGAAGATATCATACAAAATGATTGTTATTTTAATAGTGATGCTGTAACAGAACTCATTTCAACAACTGAGTTAACGACATCTACATAGTAGATATTTGGGACATCACTAATTGGCCGCCATTTTTTGCGACACTCGAAGTTTAGGAGGCACGATTATTTTGTACTTGTTTCATGTCCTTTAGTTTCTTTAGTCATTGGCCGACTATAAAGTAAAATTAATTTTTTTAACAACATTGAGCATTGATCGTAAGCCTATCAGCAGGAACAAACTTGTTAATAAATACAATACCTTTGATTATTTAGTAATGTTAATGTAAAAATAACAACCTACGAATTATCTAGACTTACTTTAGAAATATAATTTTTAATAATTCGTTGATAGACAGAACTTTCTACAACATTCTAGATTTCTAGAACGACACACGGCGTTGATGACAAATGTACTAGTTATCTAGATTATCTATGCTTAGGAGTGTGGAGGTAAAGGTTCGCTCGATAAACATATCGATAGACCGATAGATATCGATAGAGATATGTAGCCTTTGTTTTCAGTTAGAATGAGCTCTGAATTAATGAAATATTAGGTTTTAAGTTCAGTAAGTTAGTACTACTAAGAAATAGTAATAAAACTGTAGTTGACATAAATGTCATACACTTAGGTATTATTAATTAATTTCATCGACTCGTTAGGTAGATGTAATTTTAGATAGGGTTTGTCGACCACTGTCTCTTCATTAGTTGTTCCAGGAGTAGGAGCATAGGTGACCTTCGTTGTGGGGGTAATAAAGCGTTTCGTATCTGGCTAGTTCCTTTTTCTTTCTGCTGCGGAACGAGTTGCCTCATCATAACCTCATGAAGAAACTTAGTTAGGTAGAAATTAGGTGTTAATTAAGTTAATAATATGTAGTAATGTAGGTGAGGTAATCTCATGGTGGATCCCATAGTGAGTACTTTAGCTGTAGATAAGGGCAAGCAATAATGATAGGACTAGGGAATAGGATCAATGTCTACGTGTGCTTGTTACAGAGTTCTAAGGACACCTAACAAAACCAGGTGGGCCTCCTGTCATATATTCAATGAATACTTAGGCATAGTACTAAAAACTATTCAGTCATCTGAAGCTTAAGATATCCAATGAGTACCTAGAATGGTTTGGTACACTACTCTATATGACTATCAAGAAGTCTGAATCCTCTTCGCTCTGGGTGGAAGAACGCGTGGCCAGGTCATAGTTCGTTTTCTTAAAGGGATATACTTGAGGACCGGGGCATGTGGTTACTATACTGGAAGTAGATGCTCTACAAAGGGGAAGACTGAGGAGTAGATGCCGTTGGTGGATGACCACCTCCTTCTTTAGATTCAGCAGTAATAAAACTGATAACACTTTCTATTAGAAACTAAAGACTCTATTATATATTAGTTCCACGTTAATTTGTTATTATTGTGTATGTAATACATCTTTCTAAACATTTGATTTTCATATATAAAATATACTTCGATTTATGTATCTGTACGAGTACTACTCAGAATTTAAATGCAGTACATAAACTATGTGATGGTTTCTAAACCTTTATATCTAAGTATATTTCTCTGTAATTTAGGATAACATAAATAAATTATGTTGTTGCACCTATAACAAGTAATATCTGAGCTCGATACTTGTAAAACTTTAATACTATTAATTACTCTGTAAACTTATTAATATCTAAGTGCTGTTAGATAATAGAGGTGCTTTCTTAATAAATATACAATAATAAACAAGGTAATGTTGTATTAAAATAGCATTTAATCTTTTGAAATTGTTAATAACTTTGGTATTAAATATATAGTGAACTTATTGAAACCACCAATGAGAATTAGTTATAAGTAATAAATGTTGTTTCTTCGTGTGAAGTTTTTCTTGTCTAATTTAATTAACTTTTAATACATATCCCATTAGATGTCGATTGCAGAGGTGTACTAGGCGCCCTTAAACAAATTAGGTACACCACTCTCTCACTCGATAGTAATGATAAACATCTTCTATTACTCAATCCACACCTCACTTTGCCGGCCTGAGCAAGCCACGTTGCAACCTTCACCTGCTTATTCCATTTCATTTGATACCCATATTGCTGGTCTTGAAAAAGTTGCGACCTATTGCGGAGCATCCGTTATATTGGATTTATGATAATGACATATATACAGAAACCTTCCTCTGCTTATTCTATTTCATTTAACACCTATATTGCTGGTGTGGAACAGAAAATTTACTTCCTATCATGAAGCATCCGCCATATTGAATTTAAGAAACCTTCCCCTGCTTATTCCATTTCATTTGATACTCATATTGTTGGTGTCGTACAAAAAAATTATCCTTCAATGGAGTATCTGCCATATTGGATTTATGATGTCGTCACATATGCAGAAACTGCTCCCTGTGTATTCCATTTCATTTGATACTTATATTGCTGGAGGTATTTTACTTTCTGACACGGAGCAATCGCAATATTGGATTTATGATGATGTTGCATATACAGAAACCTCCCACGCGTGCGTACAACAACTCACTAAAGTTTCATCGCAATCAGATAAATGGTATAGGAAAGCAGAAAAAACAAATGTACAAAGAAACATTCATCTGTAAAGAAACAGACAGATACTCACATTTTTTGAAAAAAAGAAGCGAATGTTTCTTTTTTTCATTAAATAAACAGACCACAGACTTACGCATTTATAAAATTAGTAAAATTAGTAGTAAGCATTCAAAAATGTATGTAATAAATATTTTAATTACCTAATTAAGTTTGTAACAATAGTACAAAAGACAAGATATTATACTATAGAACTAGGTACATAATTTCAAAGAATGGTCATTATACATTCGCAAAATTAATGGAAAAGATATTGACAATCGATACGTTATTTCGCATCCCTACTTACACGTGCCATCTTGCAAGAGTGAGGACGCAACATGTTATTATAGCTTGCTAGACAAGGACAAACGCTTACTCAAAGCTACCAGCAACCAGTATCATTAGAGATCTGCATTTCTGTGTTATACATTTTTATTATTATTTTGTACTTACCGATGAAACGTGATATTGTCGTTTTTGAAACTATTTTTACGACTGTCACTACCACACCACTAAACGCAATTTGGCATTGTTTACGTATTTTATTCTATATTTTTTAAAACGATTAGACACAGGTCACGGATCTGTTTCCTGGTTAGTACTAAAGGAGCGCGCATTTGTGTTTGAACTTATATGAGCATTTGTGCTAATCGATGACAGAAAACGGTGCCTTTTCATTTCCTGTCTAGGCTAATTTGTTTGTGACCTTCCCTCACAAGGGAGAATCGTACTAGTACTACCAAAGATTATAACTGTTAAATGTCATCAGGATGATTTAACTCCAGATAAAATTCTTTCATTTAATTTTTGGCCTTCGTAGTAGATAGTATTGTAGTCTAGCATAACTAGATGTCAAGTCAATACTAGTTTTTTTATTTTAAGCAGTTAGGCATTTCTTAAGTACTATCGAACTTTTTTGTCTATTAATTTATAAGTAATGAAGTAGTGATAACTCGTTGCATTTGTCGTTACCGTGTATGTTGAGCTTCGTATAACATTCAAAGTTCAAACCTTGAAGTTAACCATTGAAATTTCATTTTTTGTTTATATTACTTGATTATTATTCAATTTCATGTTATTATTAATATTATATTCATTGTTATTAATCAAATAACAACATTTTACGTAGTTTTGTTTTATGTGTGAAGATTACTTGCCATTTTTAGTTTAGTTTTATCAGATGGCACTAAATTGAGAATTTCGACTTATACCTCTGTTTCCCTATATTTAATATACTCTGTGAGTGACTGTCGTGTATTTGTTCTGTGCTAGCTGCATGTCATATGTCATTTATCTGTACTGCATTTATTATTTACACAAGAGACAATCTCATAACTTTTAGCAAAGCTTTAAGCTTCTGTACGATTTTTGTAACACATTTGTGCAATATTTTTTTATCTCTAATTAAGCTTTTGCAACACTTGAATGCACTGTCCACTGAAGAAACTACAACAATAATATTTAGAGTACAAAATGAACGCACCACCTACCTTTGAATCATTTCTCCTATATGATGGAGAAAAGAAGTAAGTATTTTATAGGTATTCTAGATGTAATGTGAATTATAATTTTAAATATGTATTATATTTCATTTTCCAAGGGTTCAAAAAGAAGAAGACACGAAAGTGACAAATGCTGCTATATTTACTGTAAACAAGGAAGATCATACTCTTGGCAATATGATTAGACAGTATGTCTCTTTTTTTATATCAAATTCTAAATTATGACATGCTTGTTTTACAATGTATAATTTGTTTTACAGCCAACTCCTGAAGGACCCTAAAGTACTATTTGCAGGTTACAAAGTGCCACATCCATTAGAACACAAATTTGTACTCCGAATACAAACTACATCTGACTATACTCCTCAGGAAGCATTCATGAATGCAATTACGGATCTAACATCTGAACTATCACTATTCGAAGAGAGATTTAAAGTAACTATTTTTCATTGAGTACTTGTGCATGGAAAACGTTAATTTAATTTACAAAAGAAAAATTATTTGGACCCGGTGTGGTACACACAGTACTGGCTTCTATCAAACATGAACTTATAATAGTCTATTTCTGATTTTAACTCGACTGGGAAACAACTTGTAATTGTAAACAATTGAGGAAACTGTAATTTTTTTCAATTGTGGTAATATGTATTTATGTTAAGTTTTCAAAGGATTTATAATCATAAATTAATAATTCTCATTTCAGGAAGCAATTAAGGAGAAAAAGGAAGGCTTGGATTAAAATAAATAAATTGAACATTTTATGAATTAAGTAAGATTCAATTATAAATTTAATTTTTATATAACTATTACACATAAATACATTTGTAAATAATGCTGGTGTTTTTCATAACAAAAGTTTTACTAGTTGATCCAATTTTTAATTATACATACAAAATATTATTTTCCATTCAGGCTTGAGAGAACATTAATGTACAGCAAAATAACACTTTCACACCCATGTATGTTCACCCATTGTCTACACAAGTTGCCTTTAGTACATAATATCTCCTTTATCCATATTTTACAACCTGAAAATAAGCTGCTAACATGTTCCATATTTACTTTCCCAGACCAATCTAGAAGTAATCTAATATATGTATAAAAATCAATGTGTCTGTTCGTATTTTATGGGCTGCCATACTGTTCATGCGATTGTGGTGAAGTTTGGCATGGAGATAGATTAAACCCTAGGGAAGGACATAGGCTACTTTTTTTTAATTCTACACATACGAAGTCGCGGGCATCAACTAGTTATTATATTTATTTCGAGATGTACTATCACTTAGTTACCACTTTTTTATTACCACTTACATGAGAAAAATTAATATGTAAATATAGTAAACAAGCTATCGCTCATGACTTCTTTAGTGTGGTGGTATTAAGAATAAAGTATTATGTTCCACCCTAGGACCTAATCTGTCTCCACTCTAATTTCATTAAAATTGGTGCAGCAGTTTAGCTATAAAAAATAACAAACAGACACATTCACACAGAATTTATAATATTAGGTATGTAAGTATGCATTAACACATCATTAAAGTACTTCTGTGACTAAAAAGGAGTAGCATTTAAGTAAATATAAATAAAACACGAAAATATGAAATTAAATTTATTAATGCTTAAAAATACAAAATATTTTGGTGTTTCATTTTAATATTTTAGAAACCTTGTTGTAAACAGAATATGAATACCCATGATTGTAATGAGAATTACAGCCACAATAACCATGTTTCTCAGTATGCATTATATCCAGATAATGCACAAGAAAAACTAATAAAATTCGCCCGTTTAAAACAACATGCACATTTATTTGATTGTGGACGAAAAGATCAATTTCCTTATTTACAAACATTCGTTTAGAATTAATCTAGAAAACAACTAATACCATGAATATGGTAAAAAGTAATAAATAATCTTAATACCCAAATAAAACCAGTAACAATAACAATGGTAACGTTTAAAACTAAATATCAATAAAATACTTATTATGTTTAGAAAGTTTCTTCTTCATCACAGTCCTCTGTTGCATGTCCAAATACTGTAAACAAGGAAGATCATCAGAGGTTTATGATATTTGTAACATTTGATTAGTATCTTTATGCATAATATTATATGAAGACATATATGTGGCATACAAATAGTTATAGGTACCCACTAAAAGTAATAATAATTTTATATTTTAGAAACATTGTCATACCCATGATTGTAATGAGAATTACAGCCACATTACTTATGTTTCTCAGTATGCATTATATCCAGATAATACACAAGAAAAACTTTAAAATGAATTAATAAATAAAAAATTCCCAGGTAACAAAATTAAACAATAATACACACACACGCTATAATGAGGTAGTCAGAGAGAATGAAATGCCAAGCATCGCCGTTCTTATATCTTTCACCTTCTGCAATCTCATCATTCATCATACTCTTCACACACTACACTTTCGCCGAGGTATGCGAGTGCTTCCGTCAGCTAGTACTCTGGTTATATGATCTTCATAAGTCAGCCTTGCACTTTCTTCAGTCAGGCTTCTGCTACCACTCAGTTTCGCTTTGTAGATTTTCTTCGTTAATCGTTCATCACTCAAATTCAATGTAACCCAAACATTAAAACATTTCGTTCTCAATTTTTACAAAAACAATCATCCAACACTGCCATATATCTTCATTGTTTACTTTGTTCACGAGAGTGACAGTATATATTTCTGAGAGCTCGCATTTCTTTCTCGAATTCAGGCATATCTAGGTCTTACTACAAATAAGTTGGCATCAAAACCGCTTTGTACCTATATGGTCCAGCTGTCACCTCCTACTCCCTTAAGGGAGCTTGAGGGAGCAAAATAAGTATATTAAGAAAAATAAATTCAGAATCTGTCTGTATATCAATTTTTTATATTATATGTTTGTAAATAATGTAATTTTGTTTTAATTTTGTTATTAATTAGTTATAGATAATATTTTAAGGAAAATAAATAAATTATTTTTGGAAAACATATTTTATTTAGCATAATAAATTTTAACTCGTAATCACGAATTCAAGTCACCGTTCCTACAAAATAGTGTTACGTTACACAGGAGAATTAGATTTATACTGCTAACTAATGCGAAAAGAGTACCGTTAACTTTATTGCCAGCTACTATCCGCCTCTCCACGTATATGTGGAAATCACATCTTCCTTCCCTCGAAACTACACTCCCCAGATATATAATTTCATTCACTTGTACTAGACATTATTCATTTACCCATACTTCACACTTCGTCTGTACATCTTCTCTTTCAAACGTCAGAATCTTAGTTTTATTAACATTCTTATTGAATCCTTTCACTTCTCATTCTTTTTTTATCCACGTGACTAGTCTGCAACTACTTCTTATTGTGCTAGCATAGCATCATCAGCTTAAAAAAGACAGGTTACCACTGTGCCCATCACACATCCTCATCACATCAACGCATACCACCTTTCAAATTCCATGTATGGAAGCAACTGTTCAAATGCCCATATTTCACACTTCGTCTGTACATAATATATGAAACTGAAAAGCACTCAAAAGAGGAATGTAATATAGAGCGATTTTAACTTACAATTTTAAATATGAACAATAACAACTATTACTACTGCGGGAGCTGGTGGTAAAAATGGTACATGGTGTCACTGGATTTAAAAAAAAAAATTCAAAGCTCTCTTAAATAATTTACTCGTATCTACGACAGGTATTATGTTAAGATGGCTGTATACAGTGGGCGGTACCTTCGTATAAATCCAAAAGCTCTGCTTGCCTTTACAAAACGTTTAGTAATTAAAAGTATTTTAATTTCAAACTACAAATTCTTTTTATTTGCTATGTCAAACGCAAAATACAAAATAATTTTTCCTTTTATTCTCTAAATATTTCGTTTTTCTTAGTATTTTCTTTATTTATAATTTAAGTAAAAGAAACTGTCGCTCATTTTTCGTCGATGTGATCTCATTCTCATGCCTCCATAATATAAGCGACTTTTTCACTGGTCCAGACCTTTTTACTCTAGGGGCTAATGTGAGCAACTTTTGTTCATTATATCATTGATGTTGACAAAACTTAACAGCAAAATATTTTGAATTTTGTAAATGGAAAAAAATACGTCCGGAAAAGTTTTAATATTTAAGTAGGTAAATGCAAAAAGTAAGTAGGTGTTTTGTATTTGTGTTTTAAATTCAACTACTTTAACTATAAGCCACATTCCTGTTAGTACAATAAAGTGTATACCTTAAATATAATATGTAGCTACCTGTCCGACCAGACGCTCCAATAAAATATGTAATGACAGACATTAATGTCATTAATCACGCAAAAACAGTGGCAATAATATCTGGCATAATATCGTTGTTTGGACTTATAGTGGAACAATTTATCTAGAGCCAGAAACAAGCAGATAATTTAACTAATAGAGATTTTTTTGCAATCTTAAAAATTTGCAGCTCATTATCACTGTAAAAATGAAGGGTACTTTCTTTCTCTTCTTATCGGTTTTCTTATTAATTATAACTTATAATCTAATTTTAAAATCTTAAAATTTTGTTGACAAGCAAATGCCAAATTAATGCCGAGACATTACATGTCTGCCAATGATAATATTTGCATACGTGCAAAATCTGATGACGCTCATCTTCTAAAACAAAAATCAGACAAGCTATGGGCAACGTCTTTTTATACTTTTAACATCAACATACATCATTAATAATGCAGCGATGATGGTTAGGTAGAAGTTGACATTAGTGGTTCTTACAAGTAAAATATTACTATTTTCAATTGCGGATTCCACACGAACAAATGACTTCGAAATTACTGCTACCAGCTTCCTACCTATAATGATGAGTTATATTATTCTCTAAAAGCAGATGTTGGACTTTTTGGCGGCAACGGGAGAAATGAGGTTGACATTTTGTTTAGATTGTCTAAACAAAAAAAAAATCAAATAAATAATCATAATATAGATTATAATGGTAAGTTACCTTTCTGTTTACATAAAAAAGAATTATTTTAATTGTATTACGAATGAGCGAATGACATACGAAAGATTAGGTCTGTATCCATATTCGTATTCTTGGATCTAAACAATAAGACTAATAATCTGTATTCGTGTTCATATCCGCAGATATATATTTTTAACAATCCGGCACATTTTTAATGATTAGGGTTGCTCAACCACACTTTATAATAACGTATCCTATTTTATTTTCGATAAATATACTTCATACTCTTGCATAAAAATAACGTAAAAATGTAACGTACACACGATTAAATTGGTTATTATGACAACCGAATTATTTATTTATTTAAATTTCAATGTTGATAGTAAGACAACTTTTGACACTTTGAAAGAACACAAAAAGTCGTTAGCGTATGCCAAAAGCACCCAAGAATATTTAAGGGAATAAAAACATAAATTTGAAAAATACTTTTCTATCTTACATATACTTTATTTTTTTTCTATTTTAAGAATTCGATACCGTTATTTTTCTCAAAAAAGTTGGTAACCCTATTACTGATAGGCCTTGTTAGTGCTTACCATCTACCATCAAGCAAGACTCTGGCGGGAACGGGAGAAGTGAACTTGTTATTTTATTTAGATTTTCTATTTTTTACATTTTTGAGCGTTGGGTAATTCCATGGTAAATACTACAGGTTTTTTTTTGAAATATAGTAATTTTTGTTAAAATTTAGTTTAAGCTAATCTAATGATCCTATATTTTATTAAAAACTTTAAAACTTTTGCCTAGTTTTAGAATTTATCGAATTTTCTCCAATTAAACTCAGGTCATTAGGCTTGATCAATGGTAGTTTATTTTTTACCGATAATGGAAACACTAAAAAAAAAACAAGAGCTGTCAAATTGACAACTTGCGATCCGCCATTCGAAAGAAATATTTTCTTCTGTTTGTGAGGGAGCAATAATTTGGTAAGTTTAATATTTTCATTACTTTCTCCAGCTTTTAAAGCAGTCCCCTTGCCTGGTAACGCCCGTTACAAAAATAGTGGAAAAGTTTGTTTAAGATCTAACCTGTTGCATGCATTGTAAAATGCGTTTGAGAAAATAAGGTTATGATTGCCAGCAACTTATATTTGCGTTCTTTTTTATGTTTGGATTATTTATTTATAAAATATTGAGCGGAAATATTATGTAACACCCGTTACGTAACGGGTGTTACCTCTTTTTGATATGATTTTATTGGGACCAATAAAATAATGACAATGGGTTTGGTGAATTGTTTAAAACTTTTTAACACAGAGGGGTCATCCACAAATTACAGGACAATTTTTTTAACACATTTACCTACTTTTAACACTAGTTACTTCTACTTTTGTCACAAAATAGCGCTTGTTTGGACCAATAGAAAGAAAACATCAAACAGGATAAAGACATAGAAGAGCAATTTGAGAAAGAAGACATAAAAGAGCAAGTTAAACTTGATAAAATAAAACTGAATAAAAAAGAAAACTAATAGCGATGAAAGACTTATTTAATTATAATAATAACTTCGTTATAATGCGCCAGACGATATACACAAATCATCTAATCTTAAACTAGGGTTTTCCCTGTGCTATGAGAACCAGACGATATCTACTGGGGGCGTCTCCCAGTACACCCAGACCCGAGACAATCTAGAAAAGTTCATTTCCTAAATTGACCCGACCGGGAATTGAACCCGGAACCTTCCGCGCTTGGGTTAAACGTCTAAACCATTGCGCCATCGAGGTCGTCAGATATTTGTAGAACTCCTCTAAATCTTTTGCCAGCCAGGTTCTCGTCTGTTATGCCAAGGACACCCCTCAATATTAAACGAATACTGCGTTACAATGAGGTGTATACAGATTCTGAAGACGAGTCTAACTTATGCAATAATGTATCGGTTCAGGATATAAGTCCGGGAGAGTTCGTTCTAGTAAGAATCGTCGCTGAAGGAAAAAGCAAAAAAAATTCAGATATGCTGTGGTATGCCAAAGTTCAGTATGTGAGGGCGATGTGCATGTCATGTATTTAAAGTCACCGCTAATACTTTCATTAGCAATGAAAATGATGTTTCAGATGTTCTCGTTACGAATATCAATGCACATTCACATAGCTACTACAATTTTTTGTCCACAGTTGACGTTTTAGAGCAATAAATTCGTAAACAATAATGAAATATTGTATTTTAATTGTTCTAACTGTAAATAACAACCAAATACATGATTTAATATAAACAATACTGCAAATATTGTTTAGGATTCGTACGCGTAACACCCGTTACATCAAGCTGTAACACCCGTTACAATTACGAATTCCTAGTAAAAAAAATCTATAGATATTTTTTTTAATATAATTAATCTGTAGTATAAAGTGGTTACTTAATTTTTAGTTAACATATGTTTTTTTAATATAAACTAACAAAATTCGCAGTTTCAAATTTATTACAAACGATCTGGTATATATAGGCCAATATCTGTAACGCCCGTTACGCACATAAATGGCTCTATTTTTTTTACTGCTAATAGTCATTATAATTTCAATGCATTTTATGAAAATTGAATATACATGGAGTGTATTGAAACAATAACTTTAACATGTTTTCATTATATTTTAGTGTTTTTTTGACAAGTTAAGATGTACGAACTGTAACACCTGTTACATGGAATTACCCCGTTATAAAGTATAAAAGTGATAGTATATTGTGTGTTAAAGTTTTGTCTAAGTGAAAAGAATGGAGTAGGTCTAAATAAACATGTGTAACTGAAGTTCTCGCGCTCTTCCAAGAAGTCCTATAAAACTTCAGTAAAGTCTACTATCACTTTACTGGAGGACTTTTACGATAAAGATCTAGATAACGATTCTTCTTGATTTAATACAATACTTGGCAAATGCGCTAAACTGTGCGCCATGCCATGAAGAAAGAAAAAAGACTTTTTGGCGGGAACGGGAGAAGTGAGGTTGTCATTTTATTCAGAATTTCTATTTATTACATTTTTAGGAGTTTTAAAGTACAACAGTGATAGTATGTTGTGTTTTAAAGTTCTGTGTAAGTGAAAAGAATGGAGGAGATCTAAATAAACATGTGTAACTAAAGTTTTCGCGCTCTTCCAAGAAGTCCTTTTTAACTTCAGTAAAGCCTACTATCACTTTACTGGAGGAGTGTTAGGGACAGTTAATGTTTCTCCAGAAGTTACGTCATTAGGCTGATGGTCTTGTTACCAATGCCTTAAGAAATATAAATAAATAAATAAAAGAAAGAAAAAAAAACCATCTAGCAAGACGGGATCCAAATGTATGCTCAATTTAAAAAAATCCATGAATGCAATGAAGCGACACGCACCTTCACATATGTCGCAGTAGGCCCTAGGGGGCGGCGGCGGCTTCCTGCCGGCGGGCGGCGCGGCCGGCGCGGGCGCGTCGGCGTCGGCGTCGGCCGCCTGCCGCGGGCACTCATCCGTGTCGTGCGCGTCGAACACGTCGCAGATGTCGCAGAACAGCCGCGGCGCTAGTGTGCGGGCTTTACGGCCGTTGCTGTACGGCCAGTGCCATTTCATTATTTATTGTCACAATCACTACGAGGCAAGCGCGCCCTATATAATTGACTTATAATTCCCGAACTTTAGTGCAACCCCTACATGGGCAGGAATTTTTTTTTATTACTCATGCAGGATAAACAGTATCTAAACGCATATTTTTGCGGTTGATAAGTAGCTATTTGCTCATTTTACAATTTGAGTGCGACAAGTTTACTTGTCGCATGCAAATTTTGCTTGGCACACGCAAATTCACGATTTAAAAAAAGAATGTAAAATGAATATCTAAAAAAAAACAATCGATTTTAGTACCCATTGACATCAGTGTGAAAGATAAAGAAAATCTTGATTTCGAAGTTTTAGATTAATATAATAATAATAAAGTTATTGCTATAATTTTTCTTTTTACCGAAATTATCTCCGCATTAGTAACATACTATTATTATACTTTTATCTTGGATATACAGTACTTACATAAAACTCGACAGTATCTGTTCATTTAAGATTATCAGGAGTGCATGAGCATTTGCGGCCCATTAAAATAAAATACAATACATTTTTTTCGCTTACTTCCCTTATTCTAACGTTTTGAATATTTTTGAATATGCTCTAATTCCCCCCTCTTTACTTTTCAAAAAGCTGTATTTTTCAGTGTCAGTAACTGCAAAATTTACTTTGCTCCCAAAATTTTATGTACACACTAGCCGTGTAGGTGTACCCAATAATATATTTCCCATCGGCAACATCTGACCATTCAACTTTTCTCAAATGTTAAAGTTCTTAGACAACCTAACTAAAAAACTTACATACAATTTTTTATCCCCTATTTAAAAAACCCGTTCTTAAACTATACAAAATTTCATGCTTCTAAACCTATTGGTTTCCGCTGTGCGTTGTCTGTCAGGCAGTCATTTAGTGTTAAGAATTTTATCAAGTAGACTCCCTATAAATTCCCTATAATCCCGATTACTGCATTCTGTATTACACGAATATTATAGATTTAGTCACGGTACCTATAATCAAATACCTTCGAATTTCTTTATTAAACACGAATATGGAAAACAAATGCCCGCTTACTGTGACCCACTTAGTTACTACTTACATAATTTATTTGTGACACATTTTAAACAGATATTGTTGTTCTAAAATAATTTTTTGGTATAATTTTGCAGTGGCATACAAATATGAAAAAAACAAAATAATAACAACTTCAACAAGAAACAATTCTTCGGCAGTAAACCTAGTGTCGGTTTCAGTTGTAAAAACTAGTTTTTTCGCACAATACTTTTAGAAAACTAAATTTTATTTTGGGCTCCAAATAAAAACATTACGATATTGCGAATAATATTGTAATTAATGATGGGCCGGATCGTTAAAAATGTATATCCACGGATACGGATCCGAATACGGATATTTGGTGTCAAGATCCGCGGATACGGATCTTAACGTTCTTACTCGATCGGTGTCGGTGTGCGTGACTTTGAAACGATAGTTGACGCCACTTGACGCTTTGCGTGACAGGACATGTTTCGACTTATATAGAATTTAATCTATGTATTAAAAATTAATAAGGTAAAGGATCCGTAAAAGATCCACCAAAAAAGTAACGGATACGGATACAGATCCGGATCTTTCTTCTCCCTCGGATATCCGCGGATACGGATACGGTTATCCGGCACATCACTAATTGTAATATGTGTGTATTGTGTACTGTGAAAATGCGACTCACAAAAGAGGTGATTCATTGGCAACGGTTCCACCTTCTAAAGCTTGCACACGCGCCATTAACTGCTCGTTTTTCCGCTGCATATCTACTATCACAGAGTTCAGGAAGTTCACTTGACCATCTATTATTTCTTTCTCTTCTAATAATAACCTATTTAATGAAACAGATTTTAAAATATTTGTTATAACTCCTCTTAAATACATATAAAGTACAAACAATGTTGTGAATTAAATGTTTTGCAAGTCGAAGGTGTTTCTCTGAATTGTTTACTTCCAGTTTATTTCGTTTACACTTTAGAGAAATAAATCTTTATGCATTTTTTATGATATCTAAATATTCAATGTATAATGATATATTATTTATTACGATTTGTTACTGAAGAATTGTAATTTTAGTTGGTATTGAACACCGACTAATTTTTAATAGTATTCTTTCTAGTACGTAATTTGTCATGTTTATGAATTGTAATGAAGAATGAATAGGTACATTAATATTAAATCGTACTTTTGTGATGGTATATCGCCTTGTCCTAATACGCCCATTGCATTATTGTCATTCTTATCTCGTATGTCGCTGTTCTTTGCTGAATATTCTTTTTGTAAAAGCACCTTCTCCCGTTCAGCTATTTCTACTTTGGCTTTTTGGTCCTGAAAATAAATCAGTTTTGAAATGTATAATTGTATATTGTTAGAAATAAATACATTGCCTTTATTAACAATTTACCTTAAGCTCTCCTTGTAACTTCGTTATTAAATCCTCTTTCTGTTTTAAGTCTTTCATTCTTTGGCCTATATCTGTTTTCAAATTATTTATAACCACTTCACTATTAGCTAAGGTTTCGGCACTGGATTTTCTTGTCGCTTGTAGCTCTAAAGTTAATTTTTCTAATTTATCGTCTTTTTCTACATTACTATTTTGTTGAACTGTAAGCAATTCTAATTTGTCTGACAGTTCTAATACCTTCTTCTCAGCTTCAGTAAGATTCTGTTGAAGTTCAATTCGTTTGTCTATTTCCAGTTTTATTTTAATTTTAGATTCTTGCAGTTCTTGGTCATATTCGTCTAGTTTAACTTTAAGTTCATGTTTGATGCATTTACTTTCTCTTTTATATTCATCAAACTGTTGCTGTAGCTGCTTGTTCAAATCTTCATAATTAGATCTTTGGCCTTCGTTAATATTTGTCAGCTGTTTTATATCACTTTCTGATTTAGTTAATAACTGTTGTAATTCATTAATTTTTTCTTTAGATTGTTTTAGTTCTTCAAGTTGTTTCTCTTGTTCGGCTAACTGATTTTTCAAAGATTTAACAGAATTATTTAGAGATTCGACTTCGTTTTTATATTTCTCGCTTAATTTTGAATTTTCATATTGCAATTGTTGGTATAATTGTTGTGTTTCATTTGATCCTGTCTGGAACGCTTCATTTAATTTGTTTATTTGTGTTTCTTTATCATGTAACGCTGTATTTTTGTCTATAATTTCTTGTCTCAAATTTACAACTTCCTCTTCTAACAACTTTAACTTATGTGATTCAGTCTCATATTTCTCACTTTGAGATTTAATTAAACTTTCTGTTTCGAGCAAAGATTTTGTCAGCTTTTCATTTATTCCCACATTTTCTTTCAGTTTTTGTATTGTATCTTCGTGTGTTTGTTTAAGATTATTTAATTCATTCGACGTTTCGTTATATTTTGATTCCAATACAGTCTTATTTTGTGCTAAACCCGTAATTTCTGTCCTCAATGACTCTAGTTGACTAAGTTGCTCTTTTAATACAGATTCTTCCGCAGACGTGTTTGTTTGTAGTGTTTCATATCTTTGTTTCAATGAGGACGTTTCTAATGTAACACTGGTAATCTTTTCTTCTAACTGTTTCTTATTCTCATTAGATTTATTAAGTTCCTCGTTGACTTGTACAATTTGACGATCTTTTTCAGCAACGATTTCCATATTCGATTTTAAATCTACTTCAAGCATTTCTAATTTGAATGTCAAGTCCTTAACATTATTTTCTTTTTCTTGCAGCAATTCTTTAAGTCGATATTCTTCTACTTTTCGGCCCTCTGATTCTTCTCTTGCGGTAGATAGCTGAGCTTGAACCTGCACTATTTCTTTTTCGTACTGAATTTTTTGACTATTGAGTTGAATAGCCATGTCATCAACTATTTTCTGTAACGAATCTTCATGTTTCCTAGCTTCTTCAAGTTTGTTATTCAAATCATTTTGTGCTTCTGTTAATTGGTCAACTTTTTCCATTAATTTTACTTCTGACGTTGCACCTTCAGCTTTTAAGATAGATACTTCTTCTTTATATTTATCAATATCTATTTCTAGTTTTTTACGAATTGATTCAAATTCGGAGTGAAGTTCTTGTTCTTTTATTTTAAATGCCTCTATTTCTTTCTTAAGTATTGAATTTTCGTCTAACAGCTTATCATTATTAATTTCTAGTTCTCTCAATCGTGTGACAAATTCAGTCATTCGAATTTTTGTTTCTGTAACTTGGTTTTCCGCAGTCTTAAGTTTATCCAGACTTTCGTCCACTGAACGAACTAATTGTCCACGTTCAAGTGAAAAATCTTCCTGTAGTTTGAACATTTTTTGTTTTAATTCTTGTTCTATTCTTCCATGGTTGTTAATAACTTCTCTGTGTTTATCTTTTAATTCTTGTAGTTCATTATCAGTTTCTTTTAAATGCTGTGACAGTTTATTGAATTGTTCGTTGGAATCTGTTGCTTGTCCAGTAACATTTAAATATTCCGTTTCTATTTTGTCTTTGGATTTTTGCAATTCATCGCATTTTTCTAAGATACTGTTAAGTTGACGTTTTAGTTCGCCAATTTCTAATTCCATTGAAGAAATTTTTGTTTTGAAGTCATTGTTACTTTGAGTTAATTCATTTACCGTTTGCTTCAGACGTTCGTTTTCTTCTTTGAGACCTTTCAATTCGTCGATATTAGTAGTAAATTGAGAATTTAGAGTTTCAAATTCCATTTTACTTTGATCGAGAGCTTGCTTATGATTATCAATTTCTTTTAAAAGTTGTTCAATTTTTAAATTCCGATCTTCTATTTCTTTTTTATGTTCTTGCGCAATTTTACTGTGTTTAATGTTAAACTCAGCTGTGGCTTGCTCAATTTCATATTTCAATTTCACTATATCCTTATCTCTTTCGTGAATTGTTTCTTTGTATTCATTGATAAGCTGTTCGTTACTAGTACTAGAGACACTCGATTCTTTCTGAAGTCTTTCAAAGTCTTTACTTTTAGCTGTTAAACATTGCTGCAGTTCAACAATCTCAATTTTACTTTTTTCATTTTGTTGCGAGACTTCATTCAGTAAAGTTTCATACTCACTAAGTTTGCTTGAATATTCTTCTTTGACCCGAGCAATTTCTTCTTGTAAGGTTTTACACGCATTGTCTTGTTTTTTATTTGTGTCTTCTAATTGTTCTAGATCTAACACTTTAGCGCTTAATTCCATTTTAAGCTTTGTTATTTCTTTGTTTAGGTTGACCTCGTGTTCCTTGCTTGCTCCTATAACTGAAAGTTTAGATAAAATATTAAGAAATAATATAATAATATAATTAAAATATAAGATAAGGTAAATACTACATAGTATACTTATTTCTATGAAATGTGAATATTATTTTGTATGAAATATTTACCTTTATTGAGTTCATGCGTTTTGTCATCAACAGCAGCCTGAAGCTGCGTTAATTTAGTATTAAGATCTATTACAATTTGACTGTTTTCTTTATTCATTCTTTCCAGGTTTTGTTTTTCTGCATCTAGTTTAGACTCCGCTAACTGTAGTTTAGCTGTCAACACTGTTAACTGCGTCTCAAATTCTGTTTCAGCAATTGCTATTTTAGTTTTAGCCTCGTTTAACGCCTTTTCTGATTCAGCCTTAACACGAGAAAGTTCTTCCGACATACTTTTACCTAGCGAATCTTTTTCGCTCTCTTTTTCTTTGAGAAGGGCGTAAGCTTCATCCAAAAGTTTTTGTAGCTCGGAAGACAACGCTGAAAATTGGTAATGGATTTTTATTATCAAGAGAGTATACTTTATAACTATGTAGGTTAATAGTAACTCTTAACTCTGAAATTGAAAATCTAATACTTTAAAATGTTCTTTCGTATAAATATTGAAACATTTTAAGCGGTAACTTTAGTAAATAATTTAGTTTATCTGTGTCTAATCAGTGCACGAAATACAAACAATCCTCACTATGGGCTGCAGCAAGTTCCTCCTTGTGTTGCTCCGCAGTAGCGGTTGCTTCGACAGCACGTTGTTCTTCCAGTGCCCGCAGTGCTGCGGCCGTAGCATCGGCACGTGCTACCTGAAGCACTGCTTCCGCTTCCAGGTCACGGATACGTGCTTCGCGAATTAATTTTTCTTGCTATTAAATTAACAAAAAAAAGAAAAAATCAAACTTTCATATGCTGTGTAAATTAAAATATACTATTTGAATAACTACTTCATTCAAATGAAATAAGCACACAATTTCTGAGTTACAACATGCACAAGTAAAGTTAAAATGAATGTATGTGATTGACTTACCTCCATGGCTTCTTTATATTTCTGTAAATGTTAAATATTTTCAATTAATAAAATGTGTTCGAAATCGCAATAAAGATACTTTGCGAAAGTGTAATAAAATATTACTTACGTTGTAATCCTCTCTATTGATGTTTTCCTCTTCTGTCCTGAACATAAGATCTTCAACTTTTTGCCGTTCATCTTCAAGAAGTTTGTTAAGTTTGTCGAGTTCAGCTTTAAGTTTCTCATTTTCGCTATTAGTCTGAAAAATAAATGAAGATATTATTAGTATAAAGATAACTATAAAATTACACAATTCTATGATGGATTTACAGTAAAATGATAACGTTAAATGCAAATTATTCAGCAGTGTATTTTTTGTGATGATAGATGTCGAATTGTGAAAAGTATAGAAAACTAGTGGTAGATTTATTAATGCTAGTCTTTTTTCTCACTTGTTCGGTTTCCTTTTTAAGCTGCGCAAGTGCGCTTTCCGCTCTATCTGCTTGTAGAGATACCTTCGCTACTTCAGCTCGTTCCAATTCACGCTCTCGCATTAAACGCTCCAGGTGATGCTGTTTTTCTCGTAATAATTCCTAACAAATCAAACCATGTTACAGATAAAGAATTATTATTTAGTAAATTACTAATAATTAGTTATTTGTTGAGATTACAGCCATGTTCCCCAATACTGTGTACTTAGACCTGTTATAATAATGAACTATTTGTGTTAATTTATAATGTGTAATCCATATTTGCATATCAAATTAACATATTAAAAACATTATTAATAATTACTTCTATAGGTAGGTACTTAATACGAGTTTTCATTGTTTTTTTTTACTAATTTTAACTTAAACTAAAACTTATGAAATGAACATGTTTTTTTCTTGTAGAATTTTGCGATTTCTTCGTAGATGACGTAGCACACAGAAGATCTCACTGGAATTTCACGACGAAAAAGAAACGATTTTTAGACACGAGCACGAGACAGAATAAAATTCTGTTGTGGATTTTAAATTTTGTTTTTGAGATTTTAAAAGTACATCAATGCATGGCAGTGCATGTGATGTTTAATTGTTTATGTACCTTATAGGATATGCATGTTTAAAAAAAGTTATTTATTGTTAACTTGGACTAGAACTATACCTACTATGAATTAATGTTATATTTTCTGGTGAGCCTAAATAAATAAATCAGTAAAATATGTATTTGGGTCAGTTTAGAAAAAAATATAGTTTACAATACGAATCAACATGATTGATATGGCTACATATTAAGTACAAAATAATTAAAAAATTCTTTGCAAATAGTAACACCATTTTATATAAGTATATGGTACATACTACATAAGTACCTGAGTGAGATACATAGATGACTTTATGTGTAGGTACTTATATACATTTATTTGTCTTCCTTCCTAGGCTAACGTATAAACAGATATAGAATCTACATTACTTATAGCTAATTCCCTACGGGTCATTTTTTAATTATTCGCTAAGTCAGATACGTAAATAATGAAGTAGGTGCCTATATTTCAACATAGATATATTGGTAGTACGTTAAGCGTTGTAAATTTTGTCTTGGTGACCTTGAATATGGAATTACGTATAACGATGAATAACACTTTTATTTACATATAGCGATAAACCGTGTAGGTAAGACACCATATGTATGACTACATAGATAATATGCTGATATGTCTATTATGCTCTTCTACATATTAATATAGACGTCGCCAAGGGGCGGAGGGCGGAGGGGATGGGAAAACTAAATAGTAGGTACCTACAATTCATATTTCTGCTATCATTTCTTTCATGTTGTCTACCTCTGTCCCATTGGCTGGCGACGCTCTTGATTCTACCCATCATACATATTATTTATTTGAACAGAACAAATAGGTACATATCTACCTACTTCAATATCTGGTTTATACATATACATATCTTCACGCCGTATCCCCAACGAGGTAATCAGAGAGGGCAGAGCGCCAAGCGTCGCGATCCTTACATACCTTTCGCTTCCTCAAATCTCATCATTCTCCTCACACATTTTCGCATAGATATACGAGTGTTTTTGACATTTCCGTCGGCTAACACTCTAGCTATTTGATCTTCATAAGTCAGCCTTGGTCTTCCTTGGCTTCTCTTACCACTCACTTTCGCTCTATACATTTTCTTCGTCAGTCTTTCATCAAACATTCTTTCCATGTGTCCGAACCATCTTAGCATTCCTTTCTTCATTTTATCCATAACACTGTCGTGCAAGCCTGTCATACTGCGTATCTCTTTATTGCTTATTTTGTCTGCAAGGGTGACACCGCACATATTTAAATATTTGCGGTATCTGGTTTATTTTCAGATAAAAGGCAAAGTGAGCCATGGTTGGCTTTGTTGGATTCGTAGGCTTAGCTACAAAGACAGCATAAGTACTACATAATCTACTAATCCCTTTTGAGTAGCGTCGGTATATGTATCTACTTACCTATGTATCTGAACAATTAAAAGTTCGTACATGTGATTCGAACTTACCATCTTATTGTTACAAAATTACTGTTTTATAGATCTTGCAAATGAATATAAGCCATAATTATTGGTCATTTCAGTCACGTGACTGCCTTGTAGAGAACGCAAATTAAGTCACTAACAAGAGACAAGATCAATTTGTCAATGATAATAATAATTTGTCCTAAAATTGTGGAAAAGTAGGAAGAACCAGGTGGCGAAATTAGTAGCATCTGGTCTGTGATCTATTATGTCTGCATCCAGTAGCGGCGTTAGGGCAGGGCGCGGTTAGGCGATCGCCCAAGGGCGCCAGACATTAAAGGCGCCAAAAGCGCCTACATTACTTATAAAAATTCAATTGCAATAAACGTTTGTTTTTTCATTTTAGTCTTTGTTTTTTTTTTAATTTTTTTCCGCGTGTAGCGCGGGTGCGCCGTATAAATTTAGCTCAGGGCGCTGGAATTGTTAAAACCAGCACTGTCTGCATCTATCCACGAACCAGCATGAATATGTAAATGATTTGAATACGACGCAGATGTTTCTCATAAACATAGTTGAATATTGAATTTGTTGTATTGTACTATTTCATGTAAAATAAGTATAAGCAGGTGTATGGTAGCAAAAATTAATCGCGGAAACATGATAAGTATTAGATACTGATCAAGCGTGAGACTTATTCTTCCTTAGCTAAGAATAATAATGCGTAATAATTAAACGCAAGAAACTGAAATAATTTACGTGGAGCCATAGCTACCCATTTATCATTCCCATTCAATCACATTTCCCTGAAATAAAAAAAAAAAGGTGATTATCGGCTCTAACGCGCGATTGGAGTTTACCACAGTCAGTTTACTGAGAGCAGTAAGTTGAGTATATGATATACATAGGTATGTACTTGTACACTTGTTTAGTGTAATATGCGCGAATATGTTGCGCGGAGGGGCAACTTAACGAGTTCACTTTTTGTTAACACTCGCTTTCGCTCCCCATCTAATTTGTGTACCGCGGGCTATATTATGAAAATCGATTCTTAATGAGTAAATTGATAAATTCCAATAAATTCAAAAAATCAGTGAAATTAGTGTTTCACTAACCGCCAAGCGGTGAACAAAAAGGTCTAACCACACATGTAAAAATTATAGGTAAAGAAAAACTAAACAAACGCTACGATAATAGTCAGGACATTTAGTCAAAGTTATGACATTGTAATTGTATTGCTATCGGTTTTTAATACGTGTGCAAAATGTTAAATTAAGTTATTCAGATGTCTGGGAGTGGGTGAAAATTAATTTGTAAGTACGTACATACTCGTATATACCAAACAAATAAAAAGTGCCCAGCGTTTATTATTGTGTTCTAAGCAATGTAAATATTTATTGTTTAGTGGTCAAAACATCTGTACAACTAATTTTGGTGCACTAATGTCAATAATTGAGCAAATATGGGGGTTGCAACCCCAAATATTGCCATCATTTTCTACGAAACTACTTGCCATAAGTATAAAATATATATCTTAGCAAAGACAATGACAATGTATACCACGATACTAGTGAGTACCGCATCATATATTTTTTTTAATTATTGCTCACATACAAAAACATAAAAAACAAAATAGTTGAAAATTTTGTTTTTTTTTTTGTACATACATACATATACACCCATATACATTTTTATTAAATGACTACGCCGGCGTAGTCAGAGAGAACGAAGTGCCAAGTATTGCGGTCCTAACATACTTCTTTCACCTCCTCAAATGATTTTTTTATATTCTACATAAATGCAATTTTTGTAATTATGATACTAACTTAATAGTCATTTTCAATTTTGTTAAGATATGCCAAGCAATTTCGGAGGAAATTTATTTTATTAATTGGGGTTGAAACTTCCACATAACCTCAATTATTGACAATGGAGCCTCAAGATTGAGTTAAAAGAAGTTTTGACCTAAGAACAATTTTAGATACATACATTGGCATACATACATAATTCAACGCTGTGGCCTTTGATTACTTGTCTAATCAAAGGCTGTGACATTTTTTACATGCTTAACTGGCCAGAACCTTTGTCGCAGAACTTTCTCTAAGTAGGTGTAAGTAAAAAATACTGCCAATGCAAAACGAAGTTGGTGGTGGGACTTTTTTTTATCTAAAAAAGAAACGTATTTAGAGGTAATATACTACAATCTTGATAATTTCTCTTCATTACACACAATATTGTCTTTAAATTTTTTTGAGTAATATTTTTGGAGATAATGAGGGGACAGAAATGACACGTATTTCGTATTTAAGCAATATAACATCATTGTATTTAAGTGTTAAAAAATTCTAATTAGTGGTTTAAATAGCTTCCACTTGATACCCTACACCTACACAATAACCCCAAAAATTATTTATTAAATAATGTAAATTAATATATTTAGTTTCTGCAAATCCAAAACTAATACTCGAAAATGAAAAAACAAATTTGAACGCCGGGCTTTGGGCCACCATTTACTATTATAAAAATGTTCTGAATTTCGGTTATTTTTATTAAATAATCTCCAAGAAGAACGGCTATAACAGAGAGACTCCTGTTCCTTTTTTAATTTTAGAACAGAACACTAAAAAAGTCTGGTCTTTGTATTGAAATAGCGTCATAGTCATAACACATCTAATAAAAAGAAGTTTCTAATGTTGTATTCCACGCGAAAACATTATCGTTTAATAGATACATCTACTGCTTACATAAATGTATTAACTTATTTGCTCGTTTTTTCAATATATAATCTATACCTATAGCTTTTTAGTAAAATAATAACTTCTACAAGCATTATTTATTACTCTAAAATTGCATTGTTCTTATAGTAGTCATCTTAACATTAGGATAGAGAGGAATTCGTTAAATCTTGCCAGATATACCCTCATAATAAAGTGCATTAGCTATAGCTATCTATTACGTATACCGCATGAGCACTCAAAGATAAATGGTAATAGTACTTAGCACCCGACCCTTCAGTAATAAATACTAGTTCAATTACTAGCAAAGAATATTTAACAAAGTGCATGATGGAAATACTCATTGCCTAATCAAAATCATCAAAACATTACCTTTATCGGAAACACAAGCCAATTTTCCTTTTTTTGACCTAATGAATTATCTAACTCAAGTTTTTCTACATTAGAATACTTACATACCTACTTATTACATATTATGCAAAAAAAAGCGACAATCAATTATATTGTGTTCTAAAGAAATATAATTTGGTTGTTATTGTATGGCTACAAACATTCAAATGTAATACATAATTACAAGGTTAACGAAGACATTGTTATACTTCATTTCTGTGAATTACTTCATATTGATTTCTGCGAAAACCAAGAGATGTTAAAGTACATAAACATTCATACATAGAACGCGGATTTTCTTTTAAACCTACGAATAGCAATAAACCATATTGCTATAGTCACTTAAACTTTGCAAAATGTACAAATCGCTTCGCATAGCGAAATCTAAATTTTAAATAAGACCAAGACCGTCAAAGACATTTTTTGAACCTTATTTTTTCGAAATAAAAACTACTCATCACTTGACTTTGCTCTTTTTCAAATAATAATTTGGCTATAAGCCATTTTCATGTAAAGTGGGTAAGTACTAGTGATGTGCCGGATCGTTAAAAATGTATATCCGCGGATACGGATCCGAATACGGATATTTGGTGTCAAGATCCGCGGATACGGATCTTAACTTACTCGATCGGTGTCGGTGCGCGTGACCTTGAAAATATAGTTGACGCCACTTGACTATAAATCAGTGCACTTCACGCTTTGCGTGACCGGACATATTTCGACTTATATAGAATTTAATCTATGTATTGAAAAGTAATAAGGTAAAAGATCCGCCAAAAATGTCAGATATGGATACGGATCTTTCTTCTCCTTCGGATATCCGCGGATACGGATATCCGGCACATCACTAGTAAGTACTAATCAAAAGCTACATTTAGGAATTTCCTCATTGATAGTTTAACAGTTAGAGAGTTGGGGGTCGCATTCATGATGACTTGAAAGCGAAAAAATACATACTCATTTCCTGACTGAAGGGTTAAAATCAAAAGGTCTATATTTGTTGCTGTATTTTATAAAACCTATTTTATGTAAAGACACCATATTTAATGGAGTTCAAAATAAATTTTTTGAGAATATTGTGTGGTATATGGAAGAGTAAAAAAAATTATATTTAAAATAGTAATTTATCTAAATGAGGATGAGAGATCTGTGATTAACAGACAAACAGACTTAAATTACAAAAGTTCCCATAAGGGTTCCTCGCTTAGACCTGCAGTCCGGCCCAACTTTATGGTGTTCCCTCCTGCACGTCATAAAAACGTGAAAAGCGATTAAGGCCTTTGGAGTCACGTGGGGGCTCCGGACTTCAATCGATGCGACTCCGAGGAGAACGACAGCGAGTGTTATCCGTACTGTCGTAGCATTGTGAGGAGGGAGGACCGGAGGAGTGGCCGTTGCTTCCCGAGAAGCACAGCGCGAGAGCAGCTCCACGGCGTTTTTAGATCCTGAAGCTCCTCGACAACGCATCCAGGTCTACTTTCCTCGGAGGTATAGTGATATAAGACCCACATGAGCCACTCTGAGTACTGGGTATCTGTGTTGAGTTAAGTAAATAAGGTAAGTTAAGTTTCTTCTTACCAAAAATAAGGTTTGTTTAATTAGTATTTAGTAGAACAAGAAAAAGACGTCTTTGAATGTAGACATTTCAATTTTTTTCAATGAAACGTTTGTTGTAGCAAAAATAATTCAAGAAAAAATTTTTTTTCGGAAGCAAAAGTCAAAGTGAAATTTTAGTTTTACTGTTACAAAAGGTTCATAAATGTATCTATTATGAATAAGCGTGCATGACTAAAACGGTCTTGGTCGGTGTGAAAAATAGTATTACATATATGGTATTTCATTTAAAATGCATATATACCTACTATTTACTGTTATTGTTCGGTCATTGATATCGATACCATACGGAACATCATCTCGCGGAAAATCACCTATAAAGGGAACTCAATTCATCGCAAATCATCCTATCATCCTTTGAACATCATCGCACGGAAAATCAGCACAGCAGCTTGTGGAGAACGGCAGCTGAGAACATTACGACGCGTCTGTAACACCCAGCACGCAAGGGTAACGGCGAATTAGCCAAATTATAATATCATTGAGGCCTTTTAATTCCTATCTGTCGCCCCCATCCATAATTTGGTTTATTTATGTTTATTTTAGTTTAAAAAATCTTTTTAGATACATTAAGAGGGCACATAAATATGTATATAAGTACCTACTTAAGTATATTATTAAGTATATTTCCAAACATTTGTCAAATATCCTATTAACCACAAGTAGCCGAAATAAGACATATTGTTTTATTTCAAAACAGGTTATGCTCATCTAAAAGTCATTTCTAATTGGTATCAGCTAATTCTTATTAGATGTTTGTAAAGAAAATTAAACCATTAATATTGATTTCTTTTTAAATACTTTTATTGGATAAATACTCCGATTAAAGGAGGCTAAAATATTCTAATATATAAAAATCAATGTTTGTTTGTATTTTATGGGCTGCCATAGCGTTCATCCGATTGCGAGAAATTTGGTGTGGAGATAGCTTGAACACTGAGGAAGGACATGAACTATTTTAAAAACAAAAAACACGGACGAAACGTGGGAATTAGCTAATATACAATAAAAGGAAATATCTTGATTAAATCAAGGGATTTATGTTAATAAAAATAAAATTCGGACACCTCATGCTGCCGCACAAGCATACATACAGCGGTGTTAGTACAGCAATAAAACAACATCTAGATTAATTATACTTTATTAATAATATCACCTTTTTAAGGCAATTGGAAAAGGAATATGTAAGATGGGATAATGGTATTGACACACTCATTCAATTGCAATTAATACAACAAGAATTTACCAATGGTACTGAATCGAATAAATGTGTTACCATAATAACACACAATACTTATAACATATTTTATTTAGACTGATATTTTATAATTCAGTTCAATTAATTTAATTATCATTTTTACATAACAATTACCATTAACAATAACTTAACAACTAATTTAAATTCTAATAGTAGGTTTTATTAATAAGTTACAATAAGATAAAAAAATGAAAATCATCTTATCAAAAGCAAAGGAATGCACTAGTAAATGTGAATACTATATTTATGAATATCATTGTAACTTACAGGCACTGGTCTATGTTTATACGAAAATATGACAGTATATCACTGTGAACATACCATTGCAAAATAAGTGTTCCTTTTTCTTATTTTGGAACAAAACACTAAAAACAATGTAGATATAAAAAAGTTTTATATGTGTAATCCAGAAATAAATAGTTTTGGAAAATATGGATGAGTAATAAATATGTACATTTGTTAAGCAATATCACAGTTTCTTTTTTGATTTGATAGCCAGTATGTTCAGCATATTTCATAAGTATATAATATTCTATTATTTGAAAATTATGTAAGTGGGAACATGGCTGTAATTTGTACTTTAATGTGCGTAATAAATGATCCATTGTTTAATAATAATATTAAAGAAACTTCACAATTAAAAAGGTAAAATTATATCAATTCCTGGAATAAAATTTAGTAAATTAGTCCATCAACGTTACAGTTAAAATTACAATAAAAAAAACAAAAAAGTTACAATTGTTCGTTGCTCTTTTCATTAGTAAAAAATACATGCTTTAAATTTATGATCGTTTTAAATCGAATAAAATTAAACTGCCGAAGCAAAAGATCGATTTATTGGAAGCCCCAATACCGAACGCGATAGATCACAAGAGTTCGAAACATGTGCTAAACGTCAAAATGACTCATGCGACTTTATGTCAAAATACTTTCAAAATATTTTAGCATCGCTAAAAACTCGATTAATAATGAAGTAATGCAATTATTCATTATACATTATATAGATGTAATGAGACATTTAGTAACTAATTTTACCTAACCGATAATTAAGCAATAGACAATAGTAATATCGGTACCTTAAAATAGATAACCATTGGTTTAGATCCATAAGTGATAGCGAAAACAGTTTATCAAATAGTGAACAAATTAAGAGTTTGGTTTTATTCTCAGTAAAATTATTTTTATAGTGATCTATTGATCTAATACAATGATAATAGACTGATTGATTGACACTATGATAAGATTTCGACCAAGCGGAGTGCAGCGGTACAATCAATAGAGTCTGTTTCGAGCGACGCTTCCATATTGAGTGTTTTTGACATTTGGCACATGGGTCCGTCTGCGCGACCTACCGCGCCGCGATCGTGGGGAAGTGTACCTGCAGCGCGTTCTTGGCCGATACCGGCGTGGAGGAGGCTCGCGGACCACCGACGCGCTGCCGCCGTGCCGTTAGTGACAGTGCGTATGCGCAACAAACATGAGGGAAAACAACACGCGTTAGCGCACACCGATACCGCTACGTGCTGTCTTAACTTACATCGTGTCCGTCGGCTAAATGACAGTTATATAGGATTTTATACTTCCACAAATAGGTACGTTTAAATAGAGAACAAAAATATTTTGAATATATTTTTGAGTTAAAATATTTTTTTAACATTTAGCCCACTAGCAACACAGTTTCAGTTACGTACAATTTATTCCAACAGAGTGTTATTTTTGTAATTTGGGCATAACACAATGAAGGGACAAAATGTTATATACACCATGTAGCAGTAATTCTTTTGCCCATTCACACACCAAACATAAGGGCAGATGGTTCTGTATATTATAAAATCTGCCAGAGAAAGCGAAATAATATTAAGAAGCTGATATGCAAGTTAATCTATCATAAACTACGTCTATGCACTATATTGTTCAGTATGTACTTAAATTAATCAATTTAAAATTCAATGATTTTTAATTTGAATTAAATGGCCATGCCCGTCATAGTCTTATATTTATGATAGTTTAACATGGATTTAAAAATCTAACTAATTTATGAAATGGTTTTCAAATCTTTGGTATCTAATGAGAATCGCTTCAAATTAATACTGCATTCAAAATAGAATTCACACACATCTAACAAAGCTTGTTAAAAAATGATAAAATATTATTTGTTAGTCATAAAATATAATACATACGACTATTATAAATATGTACAGTATGTTCCTAATATCTTAAAAATAATATCACAGTCTAAAATCATATGAGACAGTCTACTAAGTAACTATTGTAGTCTTTTGAAATATAATATATTGTATTGTAAATAATAACCACGAAAAATGTAGAAAATCTTTAAGCCAACTGATCGAAACAAATTATTAGCTAAGATAAATCGACAATTCGCTATTATTAATTGTAGTAAAAATTATAATAATAGCAAATTGTGGACTAAATAATTAAAAATGAAAGTGCCAAACCAGGGGGGTGCCAGCTACAACCGAAATAAATATATCAAAAATAAACTGATGATCATGCAAACGAAAAGCGATCACTACATGAATTTTATTTCTCTCACGTGCCATCCATTTGAATATAGTATAGGTATAACTGTACGTTTAGAAATATGATGTATCATAACATCTGTGACTTGTAATCAACGGTGGAGGAGATGGAAGACAAAGAAAACTGTTATTTGCAATTCTAATTCGTACTTTACTGTTAGTATTATAAAAACGTATGTTTGTTTTTCTTTCACGCAAATCTTATAGATGTATTCAATCTGTTTTGCACATAGATTGTCTGTACGTTTCATCAAATCACAGACTACCCTTTGTAAATTGATTTGAAAAGTCAATCTAACTGAATAAGAAAGAGAAAAACAGGAAGTGCTATCATAAAAAAAGTGATCATAAACTACTGTTGTTTCAGTCACATTATTATAGAAAAATTGTGTTTCAAATGTGACTTTTTAGATTAGGCTATTTAAAAACAATTCCAATAAGCAACTCGAATGGATTTATATACCGTATAAACAGTACGAGATTCGTTAAAGTGAGACTTCATGAGATTCATATGTAAACGACGTAAGGGTAAGTGAAATGGAAGGGCGACACGCAAGAGAAATGGTAGCTCTTCCCGAAGCCCGCGAAGTGCGTGCGCGGCGGCGGCATGTCGACGTACAGTTCGGTGCGCGCGGCGCCCCCGCGGCTGGCGCGCGACACGGCGGCCGGCCGGCCCGCCCAGCGCACCACCGCGCCCCCCGCCGCCCCGCGCGCCGCCCCGCGCGCCGCGCACCGCGCGCAGCCCGCGCTCCCCACGCTGCTGCCGCTGCCGCTGCCGCTCGACTCGCTGCGCCGCGATCGCTCCAATCGCGCCGTCTCGAAACTGAGAACGCTCTCCGAGCACCGCCACGACTTCGGCAACGTCTCGCTCGCCCAGCGGCGCGGATTCAACTCCCCAGTCGGACCGGCCGACTTGAACACTATGTCGTAATAGAAGCGCGGCGGCGGCAGAGCGATGACGGCGCAGCGGTCGTAGTCGACGCGCTTGACGAGCAGCGTGCGGTCGAGCAGGCTGGGCGCGGAGGCGTGCGCGCGCGCGCGGGCGGAGGCCGGCGGCGGCGGGGTGCGCGGCGCGCGCGGCTCGGCCGAGCGCGCCCGCGGCTAGCCTACCTGAGCGCCGAGCGGCGTCGCGCCGAGCCTCGCCCCGGCGGTGGTGACGCGCGAGGACGCGATCGACGTGCCCAACGACGTGAGCGAATCGCGCGAGTGCGACCGCCGCAGCGGCGTGGCGCGCCCGTTGCTGTGGATTGCGCACGCGCCCGGCTTGCGGTTCGACGGCGATCGCGACACCTTGGCGAGCGGCGCAAACAGACCGAACCGAGGCGCGCACTCAAAGTATCTGAAACGAATTGCTCGTTTGACGCTGACCGTGACCGTCACACAACGACAAAACTCTACGGCTATCGCTCATCGTCTACCTCTTTCCATCGACGGAGCCGTCGTTCTTGCCCAGCGGGTCGTCGAGCTCGACTCCGGCCCACATGCCTGTGGCGAAGTCTGTAACGCCTACATAGCGCAGAGTGCCAGCTTTGCTGCCGCGGCTACTCGACGCTATGACACGGTCACCTAGCCGAAGTTCTCCAGTGGTCGTCGTGGAAACTGAGGTATCTACGAAATTATTTGAAATTGAATTTTCCTAAAACACTTTAAATCTGAAACGCGGTTATAACTGTATCGACTACGTACTCATCTTACTGCTAACGATGCTGCGTATGCTACCGTTAGGTGAGAGCGCACGCCTGGCCCTCGCCGCGCTCGAGGGCGGTCGTTCGAACACGCTACTAGCATCCGAAGCTGGCGAAGCATCGTGCACCGCGTGACTTATGAGAGGAATGCGTGTTAGGCGCGTCAGACGAGAGAAAACACCACGTTTTTCTGCGCATTGGAAGTACCGTACTCCTGCTACTGATCCATCGTTCTTACCTGTTAAAGAAGGCAAATAAGTTTCATAATCGATATCTCTGTTTTAATTAGAAACATGTATAATATACATGTTAGATGTTATAAAAAGGAAACGTTCATTTGTTGAAGATAATATAGGAAATTATACATACGCGTCCTCTTTCAAGCCGGTATCCTAATAAACAGTTAATTGTTAGTACCATAACTATTATTTAAATTTCATTCTCACCGATAGGGTCGTCCAGAACAATTCCAGCCCATTCTCCAGGGGCGAATTGTGTTTCGCCGATGTATGCGATCTGACCAGGTTTTGTGCCACCGACCCACACCCGTTCGCCGATAATAAAACTGTCAGTGTCTTCTGTCAACACCACACTGTGGTCTGAAAGACGAATTCACATAATTTTTTAATAGGAATTGGTGCGATTCAGGTAAGTACTTCATAAAATATTTAAATAGGTACCAGACGTTTCGGTTTCGTTAACATTATGAAAGTGATTGAAAAGTGAAAAAAGAAAGTGTCAAACGATACCCTCCACGAGAATCCTCTGAATATGCATATCCTTGATACATTCTTTATTCCGGCCACGTTATGTGCACATGACTAACATACCGCTATGTGCAAGTGCAGTGGCTATTTGCACTCCCGTTTGCATATCATTACACAGGAGTTTTGAGCTCTCGCCTCATTCTTACAAATGGATGGGAGCAAACTGCATTTGACGTCAACATCATATAAACCATTTTAAAATATTTTGAATACTGATTCACTGGTGTCGATATTGTAAATGTTTTATGTTGTAGAATTTCATCATTTTACAACATAATCATAATCATAAAACACATTCAACATACAAATAACAACGTAGTTCGGTGGTGAGATTCGAATCTCCTATTTGAACCACTGTAGTGAACTTTCCTTGTATAAGGGTAACACGGCTGAAGAAATTAGCGACTCAGAAATTAGTAATGTAGGAATATCGACATAGCCAATCTTCGTTCCAAAAAAACTTCCAGTATTAACATTTAATCATCTTAGCAACAATGCATAGCAAAAAAAAAGTAGCAAGAAAAGAACCAACAGTGCCGGTAAAAGCGTAAATCAAGTGAAACAAGATGCAATACGAATATCGAATAATGCGTTCTTTTTAAAATAATTCCACATAACATTTCGTAATTAATGGATATTGTAAAGTAAACAAAAATATTATTATTATTTGCATGTAGAATTACTTTGACAGAACAATAAAGTATGAAAGTGCTTTTACCTGATGACCTCCTGAGGCCAGCCTCGCTGAGGCGGCGTGGATGTTTCTCCCAAAGCGCGTCCATTGAAGTCACGCTGTACGTGCTGCTAGCTGACACACAAGCGACATACATACACACACACATTAGCACTACACCAACTAGACATGCATGTGACTACTGAAGAATTGTGAATTATGATTCGAATAGTAACGATTTCAGCTGCAGTTTATTTAATATTCTTTTCGTTTTAGCATCAACCACAAGTTTTCTATTTCACAGTATAGTATTAACGACATACCAAGTGAACTGTTTTACTACGATTCTCAAGTAATTCGACACTCACGTATTGAAGTTTATTACGTATCAACATTCTACATTACTTCTTTGCAATTTTAGGGTTGTGATGACAATCTCTTATTTTATTCTACTTCTCACGCAATTTTGCAAAAGTTACGGCACTATCAACATATGCAATAGTTTTGGCAATAAAAACTTTAGCAAGTTTTAATTTCATATTGCGGCACTGTTATCTTATGTAAGTATATTGAAAGTTAATTTTTTTATTTAATTATTTGTTAACAATAATTTTATCTATTATTCTTCATGCAGATTATAATAAGTCCAATTCACTGCGTATAAAAATATTTTGTACTGACTGAATAATGGCTTTATTGTATGTATATTGTATATAACATACGTAACTGCAGATATCAGTCATATTAATGAAGCATAACATGACCGTCACCGGACATTATCAATTCATTTTTAAATGACACGGACTAAACGAAAAAAAAATGGCAACAAAACAATCAGTTACGATTCTTGAAAATACAATGTAGCTAGTTAATTGTGAACGTACTCGTACAATTTCGATAGACTACGTCGAGCTGTAGCCGTGGGCGCATCGTGTCTATTAACAAGCAATTGTAACAGTGGACTGGACTAGAAATTAGACATTTCAACGCATGAAATCTTAGTTAATAGCTTGTTTAGATTGTCAATTTTCATTAGAAGCTTGTTTACCTACTGTATAAGTATTAAGTACAAGTTAATTTATATACAAAGTTTATATGTTACAATTTTATCGATTCATGTTTCGGGTTAATTATTATATAAGATCTGTTTTTATTCTTGCCATACAAGACTTAATTATAGTTTATATTAGAATTTCAAATACCTAATGTCCAATTGCAGTTATTGTGCAGTAAAAACTTGATTCTGTCTTATTTTCTGCAACACCATTTAGATCGTATCGTGAATATGAAATGAGTTGTAATAGTGAATAATCCGCCACCATGGCTTTAGTCACAGCTATTACCTTTATGAATGTTTTAAAACAGACTTACTAGAAACTTTACGATACGGCCGTAGTCTGCCGGGCAGACTGCTGGTCACTTCGTCCTCGTCAGCCTCAATCAGATCTGTCCCGTGGGGTGTGGCAGCAGCATAACATAAATTGTGATGAATAGCATGTGATGAGAAATGAAACGGTATATGTATTTACAAAAAATGTTGTGAATTTGTGACAAGTGATTACGATCAACCGGTACGATGCGTGCATGAAGCCTTTGTCATGCTTGATTGCGGTGCTTGGGTATTCATGCTTATAAAAATCCTTTTTTACTTCACGTATTTCTGTTTAAAAAGAAAACTCACCTGATAAATGTTTTCTAGACAGTTCGTCACTCAACTTCCTTACTGCGTCCGAAGAGCTGCCGTCTATGACAACAAAAACGAAACACATAAAGCAAAAAATAAATACATGCTGACAAAAAACAATATAGACTATGAATAATTACACATATAGTTCGTAATAGTTCTGTATATACATATAAATAAAAGGAGTTACAGTACGATGTTTTATGATAAATATACTATATTGTGTGCAATTCATATAGGGCAGAGTTCGATAAAGATATAACAAGTGTGGGAGACACCCACTGAATGAAACGCGAGGCACAGCTGGTTGCCTATATGTTTGAGTAGGCTCATAAACTGCGATGGGTGATACGATATTTCTTTTGAGAATATTTGTTCAGAAGAATGATTACGATATAAGAATAATGTTATATGATACGATCACGATCAAGCAGTACCAATTAATAACTTAGTACTGTTTGATCTCACTATTAAAACAATGTTAATATTACTCTTAATATAATTGTAAATCACAACACTAAAATAAGAAAATTAAAAAATGAAAACAATAACTTCATAAGGAAAGCAATTTTAAATGTTGATAGTACTGTATAAGTGACACTCACAACACTTGTATGTAATTTTACGAAAACAAGAATTCATGAGATACGAAGGACTGCAGCACGTGCGGTGCCGGCCGGTTGAGCTTCACGTATGTCCGGCACTGATCGTCCGAAGTCAAAGGCTGATTAATCATATAATATATGACAACTGCGCAACGGACCGACCTTGTGAATACGCGTGGGCTCACAAATCATAACTTAGGTGTAAATACAAACTCATCTCGGGCCCTATCACACCTACATTCTCGATGCGAAGGTACGCGGAAGGAACTATCTACGTGTACAATGGTTGAATAGTACAATTATTACTGAATAGTTTACTACTATTACATACATCAGGTATATATAGTAACAATGGAATCAGATGTTACAGGTTGTCTGCGTAAAGTAATAAATAGTTTATTATTCTATTTACACCTAGTCTTTAAGATCATACCATCATCACTTGCGATGAGAACCCATGATTCTTATTGGAACCATGTTAGACGTCATCTTCTAATAAATGTAATTAAGCTTGTCGTAAATTAAATTGACACAAGTATTAATAAAGCTACGAATTCTGTTTGTGTACTAAAAGCGACGCAATGCACTTGTAAATCTATATTACTTCTATACTAACATTACAAACGCGAATGTCTATCTGTCTTTACGTTTTCACGACTAACTGTTGAACCGATGTTGCTGAAATGTGGTATGGAGACAGATTTAAAATTACAGAAGGACGTAGGCTACTTTTTTATATTTACAATAAAACTAATTTAAACTGTAGCCCTTTATGGTACCAATATATTAGACATTAATTATTATTTTCAATCTAAATTACGTAGTTTCCTAAACAGTTTAAAAATTAATTTCATTAGGACAATAAAATTTAACAACTTACAAATATAGTCGCATCTATATTTGTCACACAGTAACACACAATATTTTAGTCATTACGTTTAATTGACAACATTAGCATAACAACGACGAATTTTTTCACGTACTCACAGACGCCTGTCGGTCAAATGACGGACTTCTATTGTAATGGTAAAAAGACATTTGTCATAGTTATTGAATTCGAAGATCAGGACAAGTATGAATCAGGCAGACCGCAGAACACAACGCTACACTGTACTCCTATAGTGTATGGCACTGGTTTGGGTAAATAGGTTGCCTTAATAACGTTTAATTTCAGGTCTCTCATATCAAAATCTATTACTGATGAAAATGCCTCTATACAATTTTGCGATAATCTTTTCTAACTACTAAGTGAATTCATATAACGTTAGCAATACGGCAGGTATTAAATCAAAAAACGACTGAGCACTGAACCCACGCAATTGTTCGTGATCTGCTCTCGCCATATCATCATAGAATGCGGGGGCTGACTAATCTATTTCATCTTTCTAGTTCCGTCGTTCCTTTGCGATACTTACTAAACCTACATCGGTGAAAAGTGCACTTTAAATGCGATGCCAACATTTTCATAAATGTATAGAATGACTAGGAATGTTTGATATAAAAATGATGTAATTCCTATTATGTTTACAGTGCAGACATTATTTGTCCATTTTATTAACATTATATCGAAAAAATTACCCAACAACACTCTACAGCGGAGACGACTTAAATTGATTTCGCTTTTTGTGGTGGAATTCAAGTTGATGCGCACATAAATCTGGTATTCCTACATCATTATCTTTATGGTATAATAATTCACTAAATTGTCACGGTTGCTTTAATAATTTACTTTACTATACTTTTTTAATACATACAATTTAGGTGCATAGTATACGTATATAATGTATATATGTATAGTATGCAACAAACAATTACAACCATCATGCCCTCTGAGTCTAATTCGTCAATTAAGGACAATTTTGCATTCAACATAATGTCAACGAAGTGACTGGTTGAATAGCTGATGCAACGACCACATATTTCTTGACAGATGCAATTTTTAACGGTCATTACACAGTTTAACTAATTGCCCAAAAGATTCTAACTTCGTTACAAGATTTTCCAGCAATTAAAACGAGACGGGAAGAACAAGCTGATGAGCCACCGTGAAATTATATAACCTCATTTTTAATAACCGCAATTAGAATAGTAAGAGCTTAGAATCACGCATAAACTAAGCTGATATTTTCGACAAGAAATACATTGTTCGATTTGGTCTTTATTGTAAACAGATAGTAATAAGTAATAACAGGCAAACGTGGAGAGTGTAGAGACACAAGGAAGTGTTCTAAACTAATAACAAAAATAGTGATTGACCGAGTTGGCGGTCGAGTTGCTACCGGGATCATATCAAGAAAGTAAGAAATGAGTGTTGTAAGTACAGGGAGTATAAAATGATAGTACACATCTTTGAAAATTATATATACTAAAATAATATCTGATTCAACGATATAAAAACCCAAGACCATAACAAACTACTCATTCTAAAACCTACATTACAAGGTAAATTCGTTATTTTTGGGTAGCTTCGTACGTTTTATAAAGTGACTAATTAAAGGAAAATATTTTTTTGTAATACAACGTACATGATTAAAAAATCAACGGCCTGGAAATAATCTTATCTGCACATGTATTTACAAGCTTTTTGAACTTTGTACTTTAAAATACAGCGCAGAAAACATACAAGAGCGAAAGTGAGTGGTAGCAGAAGCCAAGGAAGACCACTTATGAAAATCAAATAGACAGTGTTAGCTGATAGAAATGTCAAAAGCACTTGCATACCTAGGCGAAAGTGTGTGAGGAGAATGATGAGATTTGAGGAGGCGAAAGAAGTAAGGACTGCGAATACTTAGAGCCTCGTCCTCTTTAACCCCGTTAGGGACACAGCATGAAATTATAATATATTATGTAATATTTTAAAATATTTACTATATACTTATTATTACTTACTTATTACTCCTCACTGCAGGTTTTCTTTCTAAACCTATGGCAGATATGATGATTGTAAATAGTAACTAAGTTTGCTTGATTAAATTGATTTGACTTTGAATTGAATTTGAAAAAACATAGGAAAACCTCAGATTTCATATTTCAAGTAAATATAATAAGTATCGCATACCTAGGCGAAAATGTGTGAGGAGAATGATGAGATTTGAGGAAGCGAAAGAGGTGTGTAAGGACCGCGACTCCTGGAGCTCCGTCCTCTCTGACTACCCCGTTGGGGATACAACGTGAAGTTATGTTATGTTATAATAAGTATATCAAATATTATCATAACTGAAACTGTTATCAAAGGAAACGTACATCGTCGTATACTGTGTGTGTATGTACAAAGACGGATACATGTATATGTTTCTTATGATATGTGTGAGTCATATGGATGTTTTGCAATTTTAAAATTATAAGACGCCCCGTGTAAACAGACAGATGCGATAATTTGTATTCTTCAGCAAATGATAATAATGAACGATGTTACCATATTCGGAATGTTTTTTACCAAAACAATTTTCTTTGAGTTGAAAGCGACTTGCCAAAACTGTTGATTGAAAGACCCACCCAGTTCATGAAACGCGAATTGTTTATTGTTAAATCGATACTGCGAGATTTACCGACTATTGTTAACCGTATTTTATTTGCTACATGAACTACCAACAACGATTACAAGTAGTATTAAAATTGCAACAGGTAAATTATTTGCGAATAAGCGCAGTAAGCGCCATGAATAATTCAAAAACTAGTCTTGTCATCTGTGTATAGTTGGATCGGCAATTATACACAGATTTTTTTGATTTTTGACAGATATAAGAATACGATTAAGTCAAGTGGTTGAAATAAGTACTCCTAATACTCCTAAATAACTAAGTGTTTAAGGATCCTTGTTATGTGTCGAGAGCCTTAATGTAACGAAAGCAGAATTGTCATAATGTAATAAAAAACAAATTAGAACAAAGTTAATAATGTGCATCTTAGGAGCGGTCTTGTTATAAATACCTGGAATATACAGATAACGATGTACTAAGATTGATGGCACGCAACCTACAGGGTCGTTTATGGAATGAAATTCGATTAGCAAACAGAACACGTATCGCCCTCACTTCAATAATGGGCTGTAATGAGCCACACCTCGCATCATAATTGTTATGGTAAGTATTCACACTAAGTGATGATAATTAATCCGAATGAAGAATACGGTTGAGAATACCAATGGTTTAACTTTTGACGAAAACATTCACTGAAAGAATTATAATGAAATGAAAGTGATTGGGTATCTCGTCAAATATTATACGGAAACTGAATAAATTGTTATTGTCGAAGTTACACAAGAAAACTGCGAATAAGAGTAAGAATTGGAGAAGCGTGGAGAAATCAGCAATGAAACCATATGCAGTAATTTGACGGAAAGCATTTGGCGAAAGTTAGTTAAATATTGTAGTCTCCTGTCTTTTGAATACGAGGTAGGTATATGCATGCAGAAGTAAGTATCTAATATAACAGATTAGATTTAATGTATAAGTATATACTGTATAAGTATATAATGTATAGGTACGTAATATTATGATGTAGCTAATCATGACGAGGGTGTAAATACAACTGTTAATTTTCACTCTCGTAATTATGCAAAAATAAAAAATTAATTCTCAGTATCTATAACGGCACCATTACATTATTTGATGATATTATAAAAATTATGTAAGTACGTTTAGTGCACGAAAAGCTTTCTAACGTAAAAAACATTACGATAATATTTATGATCGGGTATCTAAACATTTTGTTGATCAGACGAGGATTGTTATCTACTAGCTACTGCATTTTGATATGTTTGCCATTAAATAGTTCGCTTTTAAGGATTTGGCGTCCCACCGGTAATATAATATAAATTTTTAGTTCAGCAGCTATCGATTAGCTTTAGTATTTGAAAACTTCGGATCCCTTTTTAAGAATAGCGCGCGCGGAGTGGAGATATGGCATAGTTTTACGTTCACACTGCCAATGTCAAAAAGACGGTCAATGTCTAATTCGTAATAATTTATGATCATATTATGTGGCCGTCCAAGCAAAAAGAATCCAGTGGTCGGCATTTAGTTTCCAAGATATACGCAGTTTTGTAAAATTGCGTGAAAAGATGTCATTTCGCGATTTCAAATGATTATGAATTAATGCTCAATTATCTACGAGTTCATATAGTAAATGTCTTTAGATGATGTTTTATAAGAGAAAAGTTTAGCAAAAAGGTACCAGCGGTCGGCATATCTAAATATTTGGAATAAAATACGTTTTTAATGTAAATAATCATTTTAATTATATTTTATAATGATAATGTTGAAAAACTAAGTTAAATCTAAGTAAGATTCCCAGCTGGAACAATTTTTATGTTTAACTTTAGCTACTGGTACCTTTTATGTAATTTCTAATGATTCGTTGTTTTGTTCAAATAATAATAAAAATAATCTCGTCTTGTTATTTTGTTAGTTCCTAAATAGAGTAAGAATACTTAAATTTAGTTTTTTATTGCATTATGTTGTCGTATTTACTCACTGTACTAAATACTGACAAGTGGACCTTTTTACTAAACTATGTATCAATCCTTTGTTTAGATTGTAATTGTTTATTTTATAATGTTACAAATATAATTACAAGTTGATTTCATGCAGAATATCTTGATCTACATTAATAAATCAAAATCTACATAACAAACAAGTAGAAGTTTTTTTCTTCAATGAAACTAAAAATTCTTTTTTTTAAATATTTTTTTAATCTTTATCAATTGACTACTCTTAGTTCCGAATCTAGTCTTATTAATTCAATACCCTATTACTGGACCCTTTTTGCTTGGAATCCCACATATATATATCTATGTAACCTCCTTGAATCAAACAGTCGCACGGAGTAGAGATTGTCGCCAAAGAGTTTATATAAGTTTATATTTATATTTACGGTCCAATTCCGAACACCGGGCGACCTCATTATTTAGGCTCCTGCAAAATTATAACACGGAACTTCTCATTAGATTAGGTAATGGTGGTTAATCTAAGTGTTTAATATAATTCATTATTTATTCTGATATGGATCAGAATATATACTTCAAAAACAGATAATATAGACTTAAAAAAAACATAATTTTTTACAGAAACAGTATGCACCAACTACATTATACACCTGAAATACTAAAACGATAGTGTTTGAACATACGTCGTGACTTACGCGCTTTATTCGTACAACAATGTCCTGTTAGATTCTCACGGTTACTAGAAATACTGAGTGATAGTAATCTCCGGCTTTGATAAATAACCTTCAATTCAAAACGACGAACTGGAAGAATTTCTAAGATCATGTGCTAGTTGGTAAACTATGCACATGTATGTATTTCGAGATTATGTAACAACATTATACTTTCATTATATAGTTTTATGCGACGTCATTTATCAATGTAACTATAAACAACAACTGTACTTGTTACTATGTAAATAATAATAATACTCCAGACAATTACACAGATTATGTGACCCCAACTAAACAGTAAGCTTGTACTATGGGTATCACACAACGAACTCTGGGGGAGTTCCCAGTAACACCTAGACTCCAAGCCAATTTAGAAAAGTTCGTTTCCTAAATTGACCTGACCGGAGATCGAACCCGGGACCCTAGCTTGGAAAGCAGATGCATATATGCCACTGCGCCAACGGGCCAGTCAATTAAAATTAAATCAATAATTAAAGTATAAAGCGCAAGATATTGCAAACTATTTAAATCTCAAAACCATGTCTATACTGTCTAAAGCCATGTTTTGTACATATGAATAAACAAAGTGATTCAGCAATGCCACGTATTTACAGTACAATGCATGGGGAACTGGAGCCCCTGATACCAACTATGTACACAGAGCCAGCAAGGGTGACGTGACGCTACCTTGGAGGGTCAGCGTGTGGAACATTCTTAATATAAAACTGAAAATAATTACTTATTTATTGCACATACGGCGTGAAGATTTATGTATTTATTGCACATTTACTCTTCTTCGTTTTTTGATAATTACATACATAAATATAATGAATAATATCTACCTACGTATTATGATTGTCGCATCAGTTTTTAAATTAAGTTAATACTTGCTACAAAGTCAATTCACGTGCGATGCACGTTGTACGTATATATATGTCTTCGGTATCTAAGTTCTCATATCTACGAAGTGGAGTTTCCCAAAGTCCAATTGTCACCTTGAACTTGGAATATACAAACAATGACGTAAGTGCTTGGTCAATACAGCAATTCACACCATCGCAACTCGCACCTGAATGTAAAATATATCCACCTCCGCGAATGAACAGTCGATTACATTACGATTTAACAATAAATCGGATAGCAGATTTGGCTTGCCAATGCTTTTAAATATACATTTACACCATTTTAACGTTTTTAATTCCAAACTGAAATCATGAAGGAGTTATGGTTTATTTTTTAGGGATCCGTAGCAAATGACAAAAAATTCGTTTGTCTGTCCGTATATTTATTCAGAGACTATTGGCACTATGCATATAGATCTTGATGAATCGCTACCTACATAAATGATACCTTCTGTAATATTTTAAATTTTCAACTAAGGAGTGAAACATTAAAAAAAAATTTAAGAATCAACTTAAAAGACACTTCAAAGAAACTTGGTTTAAATAAGATATCAAATTTGTTTGTTGTTATATTTGAGAAATGACGGCCTCGATGGCGCAGTGGTTTAGGCGTTGCATCAAAGCGCGGAAGGTTCTGGGTTCGATTGCCGGTCGGGTCAATATAGGAAACGAACTTTCTAGATTGTCTCGGGTTTGGATGTACTGGGAGACATTCCTAGTAGTCGTCGTCAAAATCTCATAACATAGAAATGCCCTAGTATAAGACTATTGATCGGTCTGTACTGTCTGGCGTATTATTAATATAAATACTAATGGTGGCTAGCACCAAACATTTAATCTCGATTTAAGGAAGTTGCTTCTCGCTTGCACCAACTATTAAGTATTTAGTGCAAGCCACCCTAAAAATTGGAATTTAACTGCCTATTAAATAAATATTTTACAACTCGACTATGGAACCCTTAACTGTGCGTTGTCCGACACACGCGCTGGGCCGGTTTTATTTTACAAAATATTTTCCTTATAAAGTACGAGATGCCACAAGAATATGTATTAAAGCAAAACATTTTGTTGACTCTGTGACTCACTTACTCGAGTGTTTTATTTGTAAGATAGATTACCAGACGGATTTAGTGCGACTTAGACGGAATAATAAATATGTAAGAGCAATTTAATGTTATACAATAAAAATATAGACACAAACAAAATATTTTATATATTTTGTAATTTGTTATCTATGTCCTGTATAACTTTGGTTCACTAAACAATAATTTGCGAGGGCGGATTGTCTCAACTATAAATGGTTGTTAATTCATGTTAAGGTGAACATGTAAATTAAATTATTGTTATAGATAGAATATAAAAGTATTTATGGTCTACGCCTATACATCCGAACCTAGTCGATATAGAAAGATTCCACTATTACCTGTCTAACGCACAGGAAAAAATTAACATCAAAGTACTTTGAATGAAAAAATGAACTTAACAAGAGTATTGCTAGATACTTAATAATACACATATCTTCACGCTGTATCCCTAAAGGGGTAGTCAGGACGGACGGACATTAATAATATTCACATAAGCTATAATAAGCGAAACGTGTTCTGATATTACACAACTTCCTGCGTAAACAACAGATAACTAGCCTAAGAACGCGTTTTTAATTCACATAGATAGCGTAAAAAATGTTTTTATCAGAAGTAAACAAAGAAAATCTTAAGACCTTCCAGATAAAATATTACAGACCATAGAGTGAAACATGTTCATTCTGTATTTTTTGGCCAATACCTACTATTAACCCCTATTAACACTGTAACGATATGATTGTAAGAGTTGCTATAAGGACTAACTTTACTAAGAAAATTAATAATAATACGGCTGTATGTCGTAGGCAAGGACGTATTAAAGGGAACTCACCCCTAATAAACAAGTTGGTCTAGACTGTAAGGCGCCGGCGCCAACAGCTATAAATAATGCAGATTGAACGTCTCCGACCTACTCCCTATAAACTGTACTGAAACATAAATCGTAAAAATCGAGTATTTGGCGAAAATCCAGATCGAATATACGATAACTTTAGCGAATTTGAAGTCACATTCATAGAATTGTTGAATGTGTGAAATATGTTTATCTTCTTTTTGGTTGTTTGGGTGTGGGATGTACCTTGTTTTTGGTTTCGCCCAGCCCCCGGGGGTGGGATTTGTTTATATGGGGCTTAACTCTAGCGATGGTCGTTCTCAGCGCGTTGTTGAGGGACTTTCGCTTCTGGGATCTCCTACGGCTCGCACCGGAACCCATCTCGCACTGTGATAAAGCACTTCTAGTGGAAGCAATCACAGAACACCTCTGCACCCTCATACTGTCACGATACACGCTGTCGTCGTCCTCGAAAGTGTATGGATGTTACTGAAGCCCTTATCCGGCTGCGACTCCGAAAACCGCTTTAGTCGCTTATTTACAGGCAGGCAACACTGTAGCCTTATTCGTTGGCCCGGGCTACAGGATTGTATAAAACATATACTACAACTTTAGAATTTTGTAAACGAATAAATTAAACATAATACTCATATTATTTATCAACACTAATCAATAACAGCTCTTCGAAAATCTGCAATCAGATTTAGCAGTTTGAAAGAAAATACATCATTATTTTTTTGTACAAGACTGCTATGTTGGAACATAGCAAAGTCTTATTTTGGAGTATTACCCACTTACGTTATTTACGTAAGTGGGTAATACATCATAAAGTCGCGCAGAATACAAAAACATCACTTGACAAGTTCTTTAACATAAATATCGAGACATACAAACACACATATTCTAGTATCATTGCCAGAGTAATAAGGTTTGGTTGACTTGATGGACAGATGAATAAGAAAACAAGCAGTAACCTCAGTTGAACTGATTCGAGGATAATGCGTGTCTGGAATTTCAATAGTCACAGATTAAGAAAATGGCATACGTGTAATTTTATAAACACAAATATTTCAATTATTACAAAAACATATAACTTAGGAATCTATAATAAGATTAACTGATATTTATAGAGATATGTCAGAAGACAAATAAAAGTAAAAAGTCAATCAAAATCAATAAACAGTTAACGCTTTGAAAGCAGACACCTAACAGAATAAAATGAACGTAATAACTTATAAAAAATGTAAGAGTACATATTAAATAAATGTATTTCACGATAACAAATGAAATAGACTTAAAACCCTGACAATATACAATTTTTTAATTTCCTATTCGTGATATAGTTGTGTAAGATTTCATTCTGAATTCGAATCCGAAATTGATTCAACGTGGGTTCAACAAGCAAATATAATACGGCATTTGGTAATCATCCGCTCTTGTGTTAATCACATTTTAATATCAAATGAAAATCGATGATTAATCACTATATTTGGTTTGGTTCGATACGCTCGAGAAGAATCACTGTCATTCGATAAGAAATCGAAACCGTGGTTCAAGGTGGCACGGTGTGGATTATTGATTTATAGCTATGACAAAGACGATACACGAGACAAGACACAAAATTATAGGAAAGGTTTAAATTACAAAAAAAAAACTAAAAAAATGACACATATTATATGTGTATAATAGAAATAGATCGGTAATATGATGATTGTTAATTATGGTATGTACGGAAGTCACGTAAATCCATTGCAGGTTACACCTGTTCTAAAGTTACGCCACGGTTGGGCGACAACAATGCCATATAGCGTAATTGAGTAATTCGGATTCGAAGAGCACATCTCCGCAGGATAAGAGCCAGGAAGTCGTCAGATCAGACGTATTCTTTAGATGGGGGACTAACTCGGTTATATCATATTAAGTATTTTAAGTTAACAAGGTCATTTGACAAAACGATATATAACCCGATTGACCTTCATATGAAAATGATAGTTGAAATTATTATATTAAAGAAGAGATTAGAGTAAAAATAAAAAAAACAACCTTCGATAGCAATAAAAATTATACATCGTTTCTAACCTATTTGTAAAAATATACAACCCATAGTTCTACCTGAATCAGTAATATTCGTATTGACACAAACTACGATGTGTCAGCATGACGTGTGTCACGCTATAGAGCACTGAAAATCGTAAAGAAACAGGATTACGCAACAACTAAAAACGTAAATAAATACTGAATACATTAAATAGAATTATTATACGCATGTTTGACTACGAATTTATTTAACAAAGACGTGTGCGCAATTGAACAATTCAATTACTGATCTCATATATAAAAATCAATGTTTGTTTGTTTGTTGGTTCGTATTTTATGGGCTGCCATACCGTTCATCCAATTGAAATGAAATTTGGCATGAAGATAGGTTAGAAATCCCAGGGAGGGACATAACCTACTTTAAAAATAAACCAGACGAAATCGCGGGCATCCACTAGTACTAAATCAGAATTGAATGTTTGAATTCGAAAGAAATAAATTAAAATAATTTCTACTTTACCATCTATCTTTCATTTCGAAAAAGTCTAAATACCAGTTGTGGTTGTTATAGCAGTAATATCCTTAAGACAAATAAGGTGAGCACTGATATTGTAGTAACATTACGTGCATAAAGGGACAATAAATGCACCGAGGCAGAGGTCACGGTAAACATCTTACAATAAAATAATGACTTGAAATGGATAACTAATGTCGACCACCAACATACAATAATAAGGAATCGAAACAACTAGAAGCTAACAGATTCCTAGAGTTGACATACAAGAAAAGGTATGGGCAAAGGAATGAAGAGATAAATGCCAATAAGGCTGAAAAGATAAATACTAAGTGCGGCTAACTCTGATTAAAAATTCAAACGATCTGAAACGTTTCTGTGGGCTTTAGGTGCGCTGTCTACAGTAGGGGTTTGTATTGGGGTGCAAGGACAAGGTCGAGGGAGGAAGCCCACAAGGGAGGCACACCTTACCCAAGCTAGTTTCAGTCTAATAAAATACCTAAAACGTTACGTAAGTTCTAGTTAACGACTTTGATAAATTAGGTTACCGGAACTATTATGGGAAGGGAACGTCACGCACAAATTGGGTAACAAAAATAATTTGGAAAATATTAATAATTAACGACTGTGTGTATAGTAAAATATTAGTGTGTCGTCATTATAAAATATGAGATCTGAGAATGAAATCACCAGAACAGATAAGGATTCGCTAATATCATTAAAATGTTTACCAAGAGTTTAGAAAGTTTTAGCGGTATTACTAATGGTACACACATATATGGTGATACAAACGATATAATATATTTAAATTCAAATTAAAAATTTTAACTCCTTAAGAGTCCGCCTATGCAAACTTTGGTGTGTTTTGTGACCTGGATCTCGATATCTAAAAAGACTAAGAGTGAGACATTTGGATACATACAACTCCACGCTTTTATACTAAAATCCTTAAGCGTGGATACACGATTGGAGAAAAAAATTTCGATAAAACAAATGTTGAGATCTCTCTGTGTTAAAATATGATCAAACCGCAACTGCGGAAATCAACTTTATTGTTATTTTCGTAGGGCGCAGGAATAATGAACGAATTCCGTTGCACTGGGCCTGCATACGCAGTCTATTTACATATAACTAGTTTTGAGATTTTTTTATGAGCGGACTATCTAGAAATCACGACGTCTTCATCGATACATGATCATCATCAGATATTCATATAGTCCGAACTAAGTTAGACAAGTCTCCATTTAAGTTTCACTAATAACTGCGGAGATTACTAATAAATGTGAGGGTATAGAGCAGTTTAAGGGTTTGACTGTGAGACATACTTGTTATATTGGAACTCATTCTGTATATATATTATCCTACTAATCAAAATGAGGTCATAATGTAACCACAAATTAGGTAATACTATGTGAATATTGTAAATGGAAAAGAACAAATTACAAAGAATAGCTATTGCAAATATTTCATTGTTTTAAATAATAATCTAAATAACTGTATATATGTAACAGGTCAGAGATTTTACAATTGTCTTGTAAGTCAAATCGGTAAGCAATATTCAATGATTTACTTGTATGTATGTACAATTACTATAGATAATAATATAATTAATTCATTAATCATTACAGATCCATTAATTGACTTAGAAATTAATGGAATGGTTCACTAAAAATAGAGTAAGACTCATAGTGATTTAAAAAAAATAACATGTTACTTATCTCGTTTTAAAACCAGGTTTTGATATACATATGTACATAGATATATGATCTAAGCATTGTATGATAGTGGATAGTTACATCAGTGTTTGTTTTATTAGCGTACCTATACTGACAAGCTAACTTATTAGCACTTGAAATGGAACCATACTATTTTATTATTTTTTTACAGTAATTTTTCAATAATACCTAGCAATAAAAAGACAATGTTTAGAGGTACAACGCAGTAATGTTATCAGTTACTGTGATGTCATCATAATATTTCTTGGAAAATTGAACATCCAACAACATTAAAAGAAAATAAAACTATTGTTATTCCATAATTTCACCTATCTAATCGATTGAGCGGAAGTCGTAACAAAACTCACCGGAAAAGCTGATTTTCGTTTCGACCGGCATGCTTTAAATATTTGTACTCTCGAACTTTGGAATTTAGGAATAAATGTCACCAAAAATTCTTCAAGGTTTCGTTACTTTTCCAAATATGACGTGAAGCTTTTGAGATTTATTATTTTTGTCAATTTCGGTTGATACACGTGTGTCCGGTGCGTGTGACTATGTCAGTTGCTGAATGTGTACTGCCGACTGGCGCGTCCTACACTCGCGCACCGCCCTCGCGCTCCTGCTTGCGCTGATATCTAGTTTTGAGCTTGTGTTTTGTATTCCCAGCCCCGAACATTTCAACCACGGGGTGCTTTTTGGAGTTAAATATAAAATCAATGATATTTTTTCGTACTAATATCACAAAACGATTTACATAAGTTATTTCGGTTATTTATTTATTTGAGGAAGCGAAAGAGGTATGTAAGGACCGCGACGCTTGGCGCTCTGTCCTCTCTGATTACCCCGGTAGGGATACAGCGTGAAGATATGTATGTATGTATTTCGGTTATTAGTTAATTCATAAATTAATTAAATTTAGTTTGTTGATACTATTTGTAGTTTAATATCTTCATCTGTTTCTGTAGGTATACGGATTAAAGAAAAATGTATTCTAAGACCTCCACATGCAAATTCTCACGGTTTTTCCTGTTTATTATACTCTTTTCCGTTTGAAATCCTTACAGCTGAATAATACAATAGACAGTGCATAGTAACAGCTGCTTTAAAATTATAGACTAGTAAGAAATTCGTTTTCAAAGAACATTTTATAGAGGGAAAACTTGAAAATATTTTAGTTTTATTATTATTACGTATTACGTGGGCCTGTTATTTAGAATATTTTATGTGGATTGCATTATTGCATTAAATAGTTTCAGCGTATATTTACCTACATTTTATTTTATTAATAATGATAGTCAAGGCGGTTTTTATAGATAGGTATAAATTACATGCTAACTTATTTGTACTCTGAAGCTGAAGAAGTCAGATGCTTCTTTTGTATGTATAGACATTATGTGTAATTGTGTATATTCATGTGTGTATAGCATATAAAACAAGAAACTGACTGATAACACTAACGCGTAACTGAAATCGCTGGGGTCAGAAAATTGAAGTTTTGCACACAGGTTTCTCACATAGTGTAGACACTCGGTAAGGAATTTTTGAAAATTCAACCCATGAGGGGTTAAAACAGGGTATTAAAGTGAATATACACAGTGTGTATGGAAATTTATTAAATATAAAAAACAACCATTATAGCAGTAAAAAAGTGTGGCAAAGATACGGAAATGTATAAAAATGCGCCTAAATTTTTCTTAAAGAAAATATCAAATAAATAATGAAACACGTATTTAGCGGATTTTGAAAAACGAACCTATAAACAGGTAAAAAGAGGTGACAAATTGAGAATGAAAAACAAAAAATGCGTAAAAATATTAAGAATTCATCAAATACATACGATATACATAAATAATGAAATAAATATTTTGCTTATTTTGTTCGAAAGGGGTAAAAAGGGATACCAAAGTGGAAAAAATTAAAAATATAGGCACCTAAAACTTTATGTAAAGAACTGCTAAATAAATAATGACACACTTAACAAGGCTTCTTGTCCACGGTGACGTATTTGTATAAAAAAGATAATATAATATAAAAATAAGATAAAAAGGGTCAAATTGAGTACTGACTAAATAAAAAATGCGTCGGTGTACTTTCAGAATAGTTAGTTACATCAAATAAACAACGAAACAATTATTTAGCCGATTTTTATATAAAATTTAGTAGATAGTAGGAAATGGATTAAAAAGGGGTGTAAAATTAAATAATGAAAAAATAAATAGGTTATTATATTAAGTATGTATGTGTATGTACAATATTTAATTTTTTCATGTAAACAAGTTGATGATTTTCACCATCTCGTCAGTTATATCTACGTACATACATCGACATGTTAATCAAAAGTTAGCACGTATGTTAGGCAGATATACGTTCTACTCTGACTAGGACACTGTTACTAAGAGCAATGTCTATAATTATATTTTCATAACATAACAACTTCATGTTAAAAGTAACTTTTACTGTTTAACTGTCAAGGTTTGTTTTATAAAAAATCAGGTGATTTAAGTAATATTCATAGTTTAATAATTATCCTATCGGGTTGAATTTCAGGTTTGAATCAGGTTTGAAACAGGTGAAAATGAAATTATAGACAACATAGATAGACATAGTCCGTCCCGACTTCGCCTAGGTTGAATACATATCATATGTCCATCTGGAATAACGTATCTTTCAAATGGAAAAAGAATTTTTCAAATAAGCGTACTAATTCCGAAGATTATCCCCCATATACAAAGAAATTTACAAAATTTGCTCGTTTTTTGTATAATTGAAGAAATGAGTGGCTGAAGGTGATATGACACAAATCAAGAATTTTACAGAAATGAACAATAAAGATTTGATTTTGACTTTGTTCATATTTCTTAACTACATATGTTGATTTACAGTTATTCATTTGGTATTAATTGACAAAGCATGTCTGCATGTCTCTTTTTAAATTTTGGGTGATAAAATAAAGCTTAATATAAAAATGTTTATCAAGACAATAGTTAACATAACACCTCCTTTCATTGTTATAAAATAAACAAATGCAAATGAAAATAAAGAGAATAAATGGTGTATCCCTTATGCAAATCGTTACTACTATGTGTTATTAGTTGTTCGTAAGCAATAATAGACTCATAATGATAATCATATTCTAGCTTTATACATTTTAGCTGCTATGTTAAACATAACATAAGAACACTCCTTTTTTCTTGAGTAAACCTTCTTTATTTTCTTTTCACGTGTTTCATTTTAAAATCCTCTATTTACTCTCATGTTTTTAATATGTCAAGCAATATAAGGGAATCAATTCATCACAAGTTTCTTCAACACAGGTCTCAAATTCATCTATACAAATCCAACGGATTCCATCTCTAAAACTAGCCTTTTCCTTTGGTAACATCTTTGTTATATAGTATAGAATATAGATGTTATGTATATTTTTTGACTATCTTGCATCCAAAATATAAAACTTGCATCCTTAAGAAATTCCAGAGATCAGACTAATCAGTGTTTTCAGTGCTTTATTGCTGACCGAGTCTGATCTCTAGAACCTCTAAGGATACTTGCGTTAAGGATGGATTGAGGAAGGATGCGTTAAGAAGTGAAATACGTGTTGATATGCAAGTTTGATGTTTTGAACGGAAGACATAATCTGACAGATCGATGACAGTTTCATCGTGATACTATTCTGATCATTGGAGGGGAACTCTTCACGTTTTGGTGAAGAATCTTCTTAAAAATTTTCCTGATTTTTGCTAGTCAATGGCTGATTATTTATTTATTAACCAATGAGTCTCGCGTATTCCACTTTTTCGTATTTGGCAGAGTGGTTCCTAGAATGAAATTATTGTGCTCCCGAAGAAAACCTTCATGGAGATGAGAGGGATTACACTGAACTCACTGAACACTTCAAGAATGGTATATCTTTTCTATTTCATTTAGTAGAACAATGAACGTCTGTTTCATTATGTGAAGGCTCTACGATATTAGAGCTGCACATTTTGGAGAATGTTAGTTTGCTCTAGTGGATCTAGAAGCAATCCGTGGCTGGGATTGTGACTGGAGAAATCAAGAAATCAGATGATATCTGATAATTTTTTTGTAAAATATGTACTACCACTAGCGTTCAGGTAATTAGAAATGGTTTCAACCAAAATAAATTTTTTCTTGTGCAGGTAAATCCTGTGAGGTCTATAGAGTTTTTGTAGGAAAAAGTAAAAGACCTTTTGGCGTTTAATAACAAGGGATAACACCTGATGCAGTATCTATATGTGCGGATCTGAAGTAATGCAGAAGTGGGTCTAAACCCTTTTGTTATCATTTGTACTTTTAATTAATATTTATAAAGGTCATACTTAATAATTTGTTGGTTCAGTAGTTAATATTGTATAGGCTAGTCCAAGATGATCCATCAACCAGTAAATAAAACAATTCTAAAATAGAAGTAAAATATCTTACCCCAACTTTGATTTTTGAATTCAGAATTATCGTATTCATCATTTTTCATACATATTTTCTTGAATGTACTATATCGCAGCGCCCACCAGTCTTCTCACTCTTGAAATTTGTATAACATGTACGAGTACATATACATAGTAATCTAATTCTATTAGAATGAACAAAAAAGTAACGTACTTACATATTCGTCAAATATTGGTAAAAAAATTAATACCACATTGAGTATATGTTATATTTTGTATTAAGTACATAAGTATATATTATGTATAACTATATACAAAATTATGTATAGAACATAACTCAATCGTTTAGTCCGACGTCGCTTTTGGCTTACCAAGCTAACGTAAGGTGTTATGTCCAAACATAACACCTTCATCTACTATAAAGAGATATAACTTTTACAGTTTTGAGATTGAACAAAAACGTTAAGAGGGCGTACAAAGGTACACTAGCGCCACTCCTTTAAAAAAATATTATCTCGTGACCGAGAAGGAATTATGAATAACGGCTCAATAACAACCCTCGGTAAGTGTGTCTAGAATTTTCTAATACCTTTTACAGTTTCATATTGAGACACGAAGCAACAAAATAGGATCTAGAGCAATGTGGCCGCTTTTCCTTAGATCGAGTTTTGTTGGTTCGTGTCTCAATATCAAACTTTAAAAAAGGTATCAGAAAATTCTAGACACACTTACCGAGGGTCCTTATTGAGCCGTTATTCATAATATGTTCTCAGTCACGAGATAATATTTTTTTAAAGGAGTGGCGCTAGTGTACCCTTGTACGCCCTCTTAAGTACTCTTGACACCTTCATTCATTGTGAATATTTTTTAATTTAGTAATTGATTTTTTATATATATAACACTTTCATCCATTAGTTATCTTAAATTTAAAGACTTAAATGTAGAATTTGTTAGTGCCACGATGTATATACGAACATAAAACCTTCGTCTGTGGCAAAAAACTAAAAATGAAAAAATGTGACATGTCACTTTCATCCACTCGTCTTCAATTATAAATAGTGCCGTAATATTAGCGTAGCTTATAAGTATACACTAAGTATACACTATATAAGTATATACTGGACTATGCAATGAATTCCAAATAAGTAATGTTAATTATATATAACAACCTTTATGACGTGAAGTACGAGTATATTAATTACAGTTGACACATGCGAGTCCAATTTTATCGTTATCCTTTCGTTATCAAAAAATTCTATACTATACATTGTAAACTTATTGTATGCTTAGCTACAAAGGAGTATCTATTAGTAAATATTTCACCAACAGTGTAATTTCAAGTTATTTTACATTTCTGAATGGACCTAAAATTAATTAAGTACTCGTATTATCAAATAACTACAATTCTAATGAAGTAATTTTTTAAGTATTATTAAATAAGTAGTATTTATAAGTATTATTAATTATTTATTAAGCAATTTTTAATTATTATATTAGTACAATTTTTAATGAATTAAGTTCAAATATTTGCTATTTTTATACGTATTTATTGCGATAAGACAATAAAAACTGTTATTAATCACTATAATATATTTTATGTACGAGTATATATCTATTTCTGGGTATTGTATTACGTGGAATGATAGGTAGGTATAATTTCTTTAAAAGCAAAATGTAAACCTTTTAGATATGTCTTATCGGTGTCGATAACGAACGAATACCATAAATTCCTACAACCACACCGGTGGACAAAGAGCATTCTATTCTGTTAGGGGTTAGGGCATAGACAATTAAAACATTAGGGCCAACAACGTGATCGCTTTAACATTTTTTTAATCAATATTTAAAAATACGTCTTACTTTTTTAGCTATATGTATATCCATATAATACTACAAATGCGATTGTCTCTGGCTGTTTGTCTATTACGTGTCTACTGCTAAATGCTTGGACCGATTTTGATGAAATTAGACTACTTATTTTTAATTTCACGTGGTCGAACTCGTGGGCAATAGCTTGTATTATATATATATTTATATGTCCATGCTAATAAAAACTGTTGAGTCGTTACCTTATATTGAATATCGTTATGCAAAAATTAACACAATTGCAAAATTAAATCCGTATTCGAAAACACATACTCGTACATACATATGTATGATATACCCCGTTGGGGATACAGCATGAGGATATTTGTGTAGATATCTTCACGCTGTATCCCCAACGGGGTAGTCAGAGAACACGGAGCACCAAGTTTCGCGGTTCTTAGATACTTCTTTCGCTTCCTCAAATCTCATCATTCACTTCACACATTTTCGCCTAGATATGCGAGTGCTTTTGACATTTCTGTCAACTAACACTCTGGCTATTTGATCTTCGTAAGTCAGCCTTGGTCTTTCTTGGCTTCTTTTACCACTCGCTTTCGCTCTGTATATTTTCTTCGTCAGTCTTTCATCACTCATCATTTCTATGTGCCCGAATCATCTAAGCATTTCTTTCTTCATTTTTACAATAACACTGTCGTGCAACATGTCATAATTCGTATCTCTTTATTGCTTATCCTGCCCGCAAGGTGACGCCGTACATATTTCTAAGAGATCGCATTTCTATTGCATTTATAATACTTTCACTCGATTTCAGCCGTATTCCAAAACGATACTCAAATATAAATCTCTGCTTGAGGATATTTAAAAAGAAATGCCGTTTTTCAACGCATGTAGCGACATCCCTTTATAACTGTGCTCAATCAGATTCACACTTGAGTATCGTTCGGGAAATTAGGCCTAAATATAATGTTTTATTATGATCTGTCCAGAATCCGACACTGAAGCAGAGCTTTCTATTGGTAAACTGCGCCTGTAAAGCAGGTTCAATTCATTGTTTATTGCCGTTGACCGTACATGAAACTTCGTATACGCCTACAATAGATGATGCTAGAAGCAAATTAATGCAGTGGTCATAAAAACCACGCATCAATATAGCTATATGAGACGAGCAAAATTCATAACTAATGAAGTGGTATCCATAATTTCTAACAATGTCTTTCAAATTATCTACCAAAATTCATATTCTATTGTTATCGCTACTGTACTGTACACAGTACATTTATAAAACCAGAAATCGCAGAATATTTCTGGGAGTGTCAGTGAAGGTAATTCTTGACCGATACATGCAATGATTAAAAGTTCGTGCCAAAAATTAGCAGAGGTCAAAAGTCTTACCACTATAGTTCTAGTCCAGTAAATTATACTAACTGTATTACGTTTACATCCACACCTAATAGCACACTAGTTATTGTCAACGACGTCGAACAAATGCTTGGCAATAAATTGTTGGATCTAAATAACGAGGCAGTTTTAAGTCGTGATGAAACGGTATCTGACGGTTGAACGAAGCACGATTTCTAACAGGTCAAAGAAAGTGACTTGACGAGGTCAGCTCATTCAAAGAGCAAGTGATTCACAACAACCGTATCCTGCTTTGAACATCACTGTTTTTTGGCAACTATTGTACTTAACATATCACGTCCATCAGCAGAAACAATTGACTGCTGCCTTCTTGCTGTTTATATTTCATGAACACTACGTTCAAAAGTGGACCTTTCACTTTATTTACAAGAATGACCTAACAAAAGCTATTTTACAATCACAAAGCCAACTTGGACATGCAGAAGGAACAAATTGCCATATTTTAAAACGATCAGTAAGCTTACGCAATAACAGACAATAAAGTTCAAGCTTCCTTTCACCAGGGAGCATCTATACTCTGCGAATTTTAACTACTGTGGAATGATTAAATTCCACAGTAGTTACGAAACCATACCTAAAGCAGAAGCTCTTTCTGTGACTAGAAGATTTATAATATTGTATCAAGGCACTCTTTTAGGTAAAATATTCGTTTTCTATTTCGTCTATTGCAGTATTATTAACAATCCCTTAGAAATATACCCGGAGAGAGTGAAATGACTCCAAGCAAACTGATGTGTCAAATCAACCCTGCAAAATGATCTCCTTAACTGTTCATCTTCAAAGGACATTTTCCTATAAAATGTCCTTTGAAATGAAAGAAAATGAAGGACATGTTCCTAGAAATCAAGAACAATTATTAAATTAATTATTAAATTTGTGCTGGCCACATGATAACTTTTAGTCAATTAAAATAAGTATGATAATAGTTCTATTACGGTATAGATAGTTATTATATGTTATTTTATGTTTGCAATCTTGTTACGACGTATTCTAATAATTTCTTTAATAATTATTATCAACAAGGAATATATAAGCCCGTTACATTTTTGTGCTAAAACGCGTATTAGCTAAACAATAAATATTAGTTCAACTAATTAATTGTTGAGTTTGCCTACCTATTGGAGCACTGACCGATAGATTGGAATCCAAACATTTCTTGAGTCATAACTACACATGAGTTTACAGCGGAAGGCACGTACTGGGTTCGTGCTCTTTAGCAACTGTGGATTAATTTACGTCCTGTACGGAACACTTCGTTTGTGTAATTTAAGCTGCAGTGACGAATGAATAAATACTGAGTAAAAGTTACTATAGATCCACAAATAGTAAATTATATTTGATTGTTATTCCTACAACCAGACGAATTCCAGAGAAAATGGAAACTGTTGTGAAGTCTATAAAGTCAATCACACAACAATCATACGATATGACTTTTCGTATTCTGTCATTGGAACGATTTAATGGTAATATGTACAAGTAATTAAAGAAAAACTTACATTTATATAAGCAATAATAACGTTTATAATATGACTTTTGTATGTATGAAACGTAAAACTGTAACACTAAAATCACTATTTATCTATTGTACATAAAATTCGTTACACATTATAGTTAATAATAATAAATTATTATTATTACAGGATTGTTACTGACTTCAAAGTTTCGGAATGATGATCATTGGAAAATTGATTGCGAGTTGACTAGTCCAGTGTTCATTTCTACATGATACTTTGTGTATTTTAGCAACTATAATTTCACTAGGCCTGTCATAAGTCAGAAATAAAACTGCGGATACAATTTTGTATCTAGGTTAGCAGTGACTATAAAATTATTATCCAACAACTGAGATAGTTCATTAACTACTTCAATTAAATAAAATTAAAATGACTGGACACATTTTTAATCGAATTTCGTTTTTTAATTATTCTCAAAGTGATCGTCTATTTCGATTTCGTTGTAAAAAATAAAGTATTTAGTACTTTATTTGTTTTATTTATAAGCGTAATTGGAAAACTGAGATATCGTTTTACATTAAAGTTAGACTCGGCTTTTGTTTTGACTGTTACGCAGTGGAGCGAAACTGACGGTATCCTGTTAACAGAGTATGTTATCATCAAGGTTTTACCATGTGTCACAAAACGAATTTATTTATCAACGCATATTTCAACAGTCATTGGCTATGTCATTTCACAGGAGAGAACCGTTGATCGACTGATCATTGATGCTCGTGATGTGATAACCAAAAAAATTCTAGTGAAAAGTGACATATACAGCAGTTAAATACGTCCAATCATAATAGACATTCATTAAATTTTATATTGTAACTAAATCTACATACAAGTAATATATTTCACAGTCTGAATGTAGAATGTAGTAGTACAAGTATAAGAATTATTTAAAAAAATGGTTTTCGAAAAACTAATGAGTAAAATGACAATTTTCAGGAATCAAAACAAATTTAATTAGGTCCCCTATACAATTAATAAATATATTTCATGGTTTTTCGATATTTGTAATGTGGTACTGTAAAGGTGGCACTTCAAATGGCTATTTGTATTTGCGTATTTGGCATATTTGGCAAACAATTACCACGTGTGGACAGTATATTTGACAAAGTATTGGCCTTATTTGCCTATTTGATAAATATGGCCAATACCAAGTACGCGTTACCGTGCGCTTGTCGGTTTCTCGACGCACATCAAAGGTCAAATAGGCAAATACGCAAATAAACCGTCTACACAATGGCCATATTCAGAAGCGCACACGCCGTGGATCTGTATGAGCGTGCAGTATTTTGTGTCTGTGTTGTGAGCGCGAACTGGAACAATTATTGCAAATGCAAATTTTTATGCATAGTCAGCATCCACCAGCGCCTTGCTCTCCATGGTCTTTTCCTTACTTTGTATTTTTTCACGCACTGCGTGTAATAGTTACACGCATTTCAATAACAAAATCCCGCTGCAAGTTAAACACGTCCATAGTTTTGGTGAACACATTTCCTTCTGCTGCCAAATGTTTGTGTGTTTGTTATTTGGCTGCCACGTATGGATGGTCGTATTTGCCTGTATTTGCATGTTTGCAAGTACGTCATATATTTTTCCAAATACAACAAACATCCAATAGCGAACACAAATAGCCATGTGAAGTGCCACCATAATACATGAATATATCTTTACAAACATACATAATTATAGAAGAGGGAAATTATGACATTTGAGGAGGCGAAAGAGGTAAGCGAGGACCGCGATATATGTATGATATGATATTTTATAGGAACCTCTATAGGTACATATAAAATTGTGGTGTTAGATTCGTACTATATATTACGTACCATTTGGAAAGGAAATGTTGCGTTTAGTGTTCTTTTCAGGGTCAGTAGCTTGGAAAGGAAAACTGAAACACTTATAAGGTCTTTCATGTGTCGACTTTCTTTCGCGATTGATTTTCTCATGAACTATTTGACGTACAATTTAAATATAAAATATTATTCAGTAGTGATACCTTTCGTTAACTTACAATTAGTTATATTGTAAGTTATTGTAATAATGAGAGGGCAAATTAGGTACTCGAATGCAACTTGATCAATCCCCCTTATCTCCCAAACTAGTAGATATATTGAATTTAGGTTCAAAGGGAAATATAACGAAAGTTCTAGTTCTTATAGATCTCCAGAAATTATATTTAAACATTTACTATTTTATAGACTGTTGGTACAGAGCTTTCTGTGCGCGAGTCAAACTCGGTCTTGACCATTTTTAATTTAGAATTTCTATATTCGAAAAGTTATATGCAGATACATACGTACACATATCCCTATACTGGTATCTTGATACAGATATTTTCGTCAGCTAGCATTTTTTTTCACCTCTATAAATCAGCGTCGGTCTTCCTTGACTTCTGCTATTACTCACTTTCGCTCTGTAAATTTTCTTAGTAAATTTTTCATCACTCATTCTTTCTATGTGGCCAAACCATCTAAGCATTCTTTTTATTATTTTTGCAATGACATTGTCATTCAGCCTTGTCCTACTGCGTATCTCTTCATTGCTTATCTTGTCCGCGAGGGTGACATCGCATATATTTCTGAGAGATCGCATTTCCACTGCATTCAGCTTATCTACTTTCACTCGATTTCGGGCATATCCAGGCGTGAATACCATACAATAAAAAATTACAGGTAGATACTTAAAATAAAAATCACATACCTACTTATAAAAGGACATCATCATACCTGAACTTTTCGTCATAGTTTAGACCAGTAGATATATACTCGATACGATGACAACATAGGTGTTATATATTATATATGTACATGGTTTTCTACAACCACTGCCAACACAAATCGGCAGACCGGAACACTTTCCAGTAATGATTTCAACACTATCCAGTTACAGGAATATCGAATCACATGCAGGTAAAACTTGCGTTCGGTGTAAAAACAGGATGTGAGTGTATTTAAATCTAGATCGAGTTACTCGAAGTGTCAACACAGTGCTCGTTACATCACCCAACTACAGGAAGGTTATATAAATCATTTGAAACTCAGGACGATAGAATTTGTTGTCTTATCTCGTTCTTAAAATTTTTTCAATATAAATGGCTGTAAGTGTTACATGATCTATTTTGATTCATTATTATTTATATTTCTTCGGCATTGGTTACAAGATCATCAGCCTAATGACGTAACTTCTGGAGAAACATTAACTGTCCCTAACACTCCTCCATTAAAGTGATAGTAGGCTTTACTGAAGTTAAAAAAGACTTTTTGGAAAAGCGCGAAAACTTCAGCTACACATGTTTATTTAGATCTCCTCCATTCTTTTCACTTACATAGAACTTTAAAACACAGTATACTATCACTGTTGTAGTTTAAAACTCCTAAAAATGTAAAAAACAGAAAATCTAAATAAAATGACAACCTCACTTCTCCCGTTCCCGCCAAAAAGTCTATTTTGATTTAACATAAAGCATTTGCAAAAATCCGCATCAAAATCAGTGCAACAATACTGAAATTCTTTTATAACGATATCAGAATTGTTGCATTTATTTTATATGGTAACAGATACGCATACTAAAAGGCTTTTAATCACTAAGAGGTCTTAATAAATTCATTAAAAGAAAATCTCTACTATGTTATATATTATATGTACAAAAATATATTATCTTCACGCTATATCCCTAACGGGGTAGTCAGAGGACGGAGCGCCAAGCGTCGCGGTTCTTACATACTTCGATATACTTATATATTTTGTGTTATTAATAAAAGTTATGCGTGGTCACGCGTCGACTTGAGAACTTTTTTCGTCGGTTAAAAATACGTTTAAAATAAGTATTACATTTGACGTCAGTTACTTGGACATTAAAATTATAATAATGCAACAGTATCCTTGAACTAAACCTGACATCACGATTTATTTGCTCCGCTCTCTCAGTGTTATGTACCTAGCTATTTTAAGATAGTGTAATAAAATATGTGTATAATAATAATAACATAATATGTGTATAATATGAGATATATAAGAAGCAGAGTATTTTTCTTATCGGTCACTACGTATTAGAATGGATCAATGTAATCATTAGGGAGATAAAAACTACTTTATTATTATTATTATTATAAAGTGGTACTTGGAAGTACTTATATAATACATATATGTAGTATAATTTATAATGATGATGTTATCAATCATTAGAAATTCGACAGATTTAATTTCATCTTATGCAATGCATTATGCAAATCTTTATTGTGATGGATAAGAACATTGCCGAATTAACGTTCCTTGAATCCGGACCACATACAGTGTATGTAATCATTGTATCTTATAAATAACAACAACTTCTTGTTACTCTTTGGTTGGGTAATTTGATCACTAAATTACACTAAAAATATTATTATTTATGAATTGTATTTAAAAGCACTTTAAAATTTGTAAAAATAACGAAAAATCCATACATTAAAAATATACTACTTACATCTTACTTACATTAAAAAAAATATTATGTTACAACTATTAAATACTTATAGCCAAAAAGCGTACAAAAAGTATAAAAATACTTCGTAGTATTAAAGTACAATCTCGTATATTTATCATTTTTTTAACCGATTTTAAAAAAAGGAGAAGGTTCTACGTTTGTGTTTGTTTCTTTATGTATGTTCACGAATAACTTTGTCAATTGTGGATCGATTTCAAGTATTTTTTTTCCGTTGGGTTCAGCATAGCTTCAAGGTGGTTCCATTTAAATTTCCCTAAAGGAGCTTGAACTTCGATGATACACCAAATAACGTTAACTGCTTAAAAGCTTTATTTATTTTGATGATCCTTTTTTTGTTTATCATTCCGTTCCAGAGTTAGAAAAAAAGTTAATTGTAACCTACCCTAGATATTTATTTAGACCAAGGTCACTCAAAAGGGAGAAATAAAAAACTTTTTAAGAATAAAACCTTCAAAACTTCTTCCCTTAAAAAAAAACACTGGAAAAGAAAAAAAAACATATAATAAAGTCCGTGCCGAATCAATGTGAACAACAGAAAGTCTACTAGTTTGGTAGGCTTAGCATCGACTTCAGTAACTATCAAATTTAAATAAATAGGTATTTGTATCGTATTTATGAAGTTATTTTTGTACTTGAGTTTTTATTAGTAAAATATAGTTATTTTGTACATTTCAGTGTTTTTTTTGAAGTTCGTTTAATATTTTTTCTGTTTACCGTCTACTGTCTAGGTTCCCAAACTTATTTTGTCTACTGAGTCGAGAGCTCATGCAGTCGTTGTCTAAGATGCCTTCTAGCTAAATGAAATTACAAATCACCCCCCAGGCCTCTACACAACGCCCCCATTTTTTTTCTGGGTCTCTTACCGCCCCCTTTAGGCCTGCAGCGCCCACAGGGGGGCGTTATCGCCCACTTTGGGAATGGGTGGTCTACTATCATCCGGACAAATGAGGATATCTTCCTGCGGTTTTGCGTGAAAAATATTAAATTTTAATATTTTTTTTTAGTTTGTTCAAAATAGTTTCATGAATACAATATTGTTAATGTGTAAGTCCCGTTCGTTAAAACCTCTAAACAGGTTTCTTTGCGATACGACGAGTTCACTTTTTATTAATAATAAGTAATCTAGTATAATATTTCTGTGACACATAGGTAATATACATAATAAGAATTTAAAATAACTGAAAAAGAAATAATAAACATGCCGGTAAGTACATCAATTTAGCTACTAATATATATATATATATATATATATATAAATAATCAGTAAAAATTCCACAACTATTTTTACATACCTGTCATTAGTCAGATAACTATTTACTATATGCTCGGGTAAACTATTCAAAATCCTAGGCAAAATACATTGATATGTTCTACCACAGTACAAGTAGTTCTACTATCACATACATTACTATATTTAGGCATGTTGAACCTTTTCAGGTATGAGAGTGACCTCAGATTATCCCTACGTATATTATTTTCCAGTGTTCCCCTATTTACTATTTCCTCACTCAAAACTGACATTACAAATCTACCCTGTATTGGCAATACTTTACGGTAGTTAAAAAGTTGGTTATAGTTATCATTATACCTATTCTTTACATATTCAGGGACGACAGTCTTTAATGTTGTTTGTAAATAGGATTTATATGTTCGCCCGTATTCCAAGACAGTCCCGGGTTCGATCCCCGGTCACATCAGTCTAGGTGACAAACTTTTCTAAATTGGTTCGAAGTCTGGATGTAACTGCGAAGTCCCGTAGTTCGTTGTGTGATACCTATAGTACAAGCCAACCCAAGCTCGGAGACTTTGGGAGTCACACAATTTGTGTAAATATCCGGAGTATTATTACTAGGTATTATTACTGAGGCACAAAAATTTATAGACGTAAGTTTTATAGTTTTAGTAAGTCTATGGATGAATCATAATATGTAAATATTTATACCAATACTAGCAAACCCGGCCCGTTTCACTGGGCGTTAGTTTCACTGGGCGTAAAAAACAAAAAAAAATTCTACTGATCCGATCGCCTCCAAACTTTACAAGATCTGAAGATTCCTTGAAAATTTCATCGAAATCGGTCCAGCCGTTTCGGAGTCCATAAGGAACATACATACATACATTGCCTTTTATATATATAGATAGATTATAAAGAGGTTAACTTTGTTTGCTTAATGAATTCCCTTAAAAACTACTCAACCGATTTCAAAAATTCTTTCACCTATAGAAAGCTACATTATCAGCGAGTAATATGGGCTGTATGTGACGTCATCATAAATCCTACATGGCGGATGCCCAATAATAGGAAATAACTTTTTTGATCAACACCAACAATATGAGTATCAAATGAAATGGAATAAGCAGGAGAAGGTTTCTGTATAATATACAGATGACGATGCCACATATTATGTGGTATCATCATAAATCCAATATGGTGGATGCTCTGCGATAGGAAATGACTTTTTTAAGCCCTCCAACAATATGTGTGTCAAATGAAATGGAATACACAGGAGAAGGTTGCTGTACATGTGATGTCATCATAAATTCAATATGGCGAATGCTTCACGATTGGAAGTAACTTTTTTCAAGACCAACAATGTGGGTATCAAATGAAATAGGATACACAGTTGAAAGTTTCTCTATATGTGACGTCATCATAAATCCAATATGGCAGATGCTCTATGATAAGAAGTAACTCTTTTGTTCAGCAGCAACAATATGGGTATCAAATGAAATAGAATACGTGAATATGTGACATCATCATAAATCCAATATAGCGGATGCTCCGCGACAGGAAGTAACTTTTTCCAAGACTTCCAACACTAAGGGTATCCCGTGTGATTTGGGTAAACCGGAGAAGCCACGAAGTAATTTTCCACGCGGACGAAGTCGCGGGTACAGCTAGCTACTATTGTAAAGAGAAAAAGTTTGATTGTTTGTTTGTCTACACTCCTATATTAACATTATAAACAGGTAAACTTTGTTTGTTTGTATGTAATGGATAAACTCAAAAACTACTCGACTGATTTCAAAAGTTCTTACACCCAGTACCGTGTTTGCCATAAGGGCACACAGAGCCTGTGTCCAGGGACACCGACCTCACGAGGTCCCAAAGGCTCAAATGGTGGTCGTATTCGCTTATACGAATAAAAGTAGTTCAATGTTTTTCTATTTTAGGTTGATATTAAGAATCACTGTCAACATTTCCAAATTGAAATGTTCAGACACCAAATCCGATTCTTCATTACTTTCTAAACAGTGAATATAAAAAAAATGCTTTTTCTTGTCATTCAGTTTTTTACTTTCGAACAGGGCCCCTAATTCTTGTGTGCAGGACCCCGGCATGCCCGAAGACGGCCTTGCTTACGCCTATAGAAAGCTACATTATCAGTGAGTAACATGGTCTATATTTTATTTTCAAATAAAATTCTACACGTGCGAAGCCGGGGCGGGTCGCTAGTCTAATATATAAAAATTAAAGTTTGTTTGTCCGTATTTTGTGGGCTGCCATACCGTTTATCCGATTGCGATGAAATTTAGTACGGAGATAGCTTGAATCCTGAGGAAGAATATACGCTATTTTATAAATAAAAACGCGGACCAAGCCGTGAGCATCAGCTAGCTGCTAGCATAAAATAAATTAACATAGGTATTACATACATATCATTACGCTGTATCCCTAACGGGGTAGTTACAAAGGATGGAGTGTGCCAAGCTATTTGGGGTTATTGGCATTACTACATATTTGGCACAATCACATCATTCTTCTCACACGATTTCGTCTAGGTTTGCGAGTGCTTTTGACATTTCCGCAGCTAGCACTGGCTATTTGATCTTCGTAAGTCACCTTGGTTTTCCATGGCTTCTGCTACCACTTTCGCTCTGTATTTTTTCTTCATCAATGTTTCATCACTCATTCTCTATGTACAAAACTAAGCATTCCTTTCTTCATTTTTACAACAACATTGTTTTCATTGCTTATTTTAACCGCGAGGGTGACACGTTGTGTGTATTGTTTAATTTATATTAAGACATATGGTGCTTTGGAAATACTCTGTAAACCCAATGTTCTAGTGAATAAAATTGAATTGAATTGAATTGTAGTTTCAGGAAAAAGTTTGGAAAGGATCGTACATTTTTGTGTAAATAACTAAGTAATACTTTTTTGTATCTATGACTTCATAGGCGCATTAAGTATTATAATATATCAAGTAAATAACGAAAATTGAGTTCTATGCCGGTATAAATATGATTTAGATTGTTATTAGAACCCGAATTGCATCAATCATAACAATACTGTGCCATAACCCTGCAAGCTGTAATATTTATATAGGGAAATATATTAAATGAGTAGAATTAGTATGTAATTCACACTACAATTATATTTAAAATTCATAATTTCCACTATGTTATTATCGCTTTAATCATATGCAATTCAATTAACCATATTATTTTTAATTTAAATTGCTAGCCATCAGCAAAAGTCATTGTTAGGATGAGAGCAGACATTATAATGGAAAAAAAATTTATTTATGGTTACGGATAGTCGTATTTTAAAAATACGAATTATTATATGATATCATTTTAATTTTCTTTATTTATAGCTTATACAATAGCATCATTATATTTTTCCAAATTAGTACCCAAATTAAACATTTAATCAAGTGGTAACATTCTACAGTAGTGGACTATATTATTTATAGTGACGAATAGCCTTTCCGTGATTATCTCTATCTATTATAAACTTCTTTTAAATGCATCCTCCATTCACGTATGTATAACCAATGGCATGCATTCCATAGACAAAATAGACACTGTTCACCCTGAAAATTTCCTAATTAAATAAAGTAAATAAAAAAATCGAAAGAAAAAAGATAATTTATTTCCGCGGTCCTTCATCTTTTTGTGGAAACGCGATAAGAAAGCGACGCGGGCACTGCCCGTCCAAAAGACAAATTCGAAGGAGACCTCAAATTGCACAATTTAAAAACTTTTCTAAAGTGACCGTCTTGTTTCGTATAATTATTACACTCGTGCATCTATAGTGGCGGTCGATGTTTACTTAGTTCAAAACAAGCACACAAATTAATGGACGCGGTCTCTATAAAAACCAGATAGCACTTACCGCCGCCATTCACCCGAACGATTCTAATACCTAGGTTACGGTTTCGAACAAAATTATGTTTAATTGTCGAGTAGATATAATATGTTTTAACTTTAAATGAGTTTTCTCTGTTGTTGTAGCTTTAAAAGATAGTCTTTTTACAAAAATTACAAAGTAGCAATTTTGCTACAATGGGAAGATTTTCAAAGTAGTTCCCATGAATAAGAAATGTAACGAAAAACTACATTAACATTTACATTCAATATTTGTGGCGGATTTAGTAAATTTTCTTTTATGTCTACTCTTTATTACTCGTTTCTTTTTTGTTTCTTTGTTTAATTGATAAAATTAGATGAAACATAAGATATTAATTTGATAGTGTATGTGAATTCGACTTTGGTTTGATATTTCGTTTAAATGTAACGAGTTCAAATTAATAAGTATGTACACACTTATGTATCTGTCACTATTATCTATACTTATAGGTAATAATAATATTATAAAGACAGAGAGGATTTTGTAAGGTAAGTTATGTGGAGGGTAGGTAATCTCCGGAACCATTGCACCTGCTTGAAAAATTCTTTCGCTACTTAAAGGATACAGTATTCCAGGTGGACATAGGCTACATATTATACTATATTAAAACCGAGCGACGTCAAGACGAGCCGCTATATATTATAAGATATAATATCTTCATTTTGTGTATTTGTGAATGTGTTGCGATCTTTTAGCTAAAGAATTAAATTGTTTATGGCCTTTAAGAGAATTGTAATCGGATGTTAAATTCATGGACTATAGGTTATCTTCACAAGATACAATTTACCGTTTACTTTCTTGTTGACACTCATGACGAGGGTGTGACAGTCGATATCCACAATATTTTATTGCATATTCTAACAAGATAACATACTGACGTTAAGGTGTGGTTATAAACGTTTGACATTACTAAGAATATCAAAGACTCGAAAACCTTTCGATCGTAGAATGGTCGCGTCCAAGGCTGATTGGTTAGTTGCAGCTGGATTAAAGATTTGACATTCATTTTCATTACATATGTATATATTATTTGAATTTGATGCACCTATTACTGTAAACAAATAAATAATTCGGGAAAGTCTTTTCATATTATTTGTGTGTTATCCTACTGGCTATATCGTTATATTATATATGGCTAACAGGCCATTTATATTTATATTAAAAAAGTCGTTATTTCAAAATAATATGATAAATAAAGAATTAAGTGGTGACACTGAAAGTCGTATGAAAGAAATGGTCATTTTAATTTTGAGTAACTTTACAGGCCATACTTAACTTTTTTTAACTATTGTCATGGTTGCAATAAGCATTAATTTAGAATAAGGCTAAAGTCTGATGATGATGGTTTTAACTTGAGGAAGGCATAATAATGACATTTTGATATTAAACTGTCACCGCTATGGCTGATGGACAGAACAAAAAATACTTTTGGAAACTTTCCATAACTAGCAGGTTAAGAATTACTATTCACCGTACAATAGACTTTCAGACCAATGAAAAATAAAGACAACTCGCTATTATGAATACAATTTGGCCAAATTACTACGAGAGTTAGTAGTTCGCCACGTGAAAGCGAGGTCGCAATACGTAGCCATTGCAAAGAAAGAATTATGAAATAATATGTAAAATGGTGCGAAAATATGTCCTGTTTATAAATATAGGTTAGCTTCACAACAACGTTAATCATATCAATCGCCATCTGTGACAATAATTTTTAATATTTCATTTTGATTTGATTTGATTTGATTTAGCCATTGTAATAGGTCTAACAACGTACTGTAAAATAGTCAAGTAGTCGCATATTAACTATGAAGAAATAATCATATAAGATTAATTGAGCGGGTTAGTCCAGTCTTGTGGAAGAAGTTAAACATAGTTCAATTCTAACCACCGCAATGTGCTATCGTGATAATTTACCCAAATATTAAGGGCCTTTAAAGTGTCAGGGACAATTTCATAAATTATTATTAAATATTATTATTATATAAATGAAGAGATAGGTACCAACATGACAGGGTTGCACGACAGTGTTATTGTAAAATAAAGAAATAAAATGCCTTAGATGATTCGGGCACATGGAAAGAATGAGTGATGAAAAACGGACGAAGAAAGTTTACAGAGCGAAAGTGAGTGGTAGCGGCTGAATTACGAAGATCAAATAACCAGAGTGTTAGCTGACTGAAATGTTAAAAGCACTCGCATACCTAGGCGAAAATTTGTGAGGAGAATGATGGAAACGAAAGAAATATGTAAGGATCGTGACGCTTGGCGCTCCATTTTCTCCGACTACCCCGTTAGAGATACAGCGTGAAGATATGTATGTATGTATGTATGCATGTATGTGTGAATGTAGTATTATTTTCACATAAAGTTTAAGTAAGTAAATGAACGCAGCGTGAAAAATTGAACGAGTTAAGTAAATATTTATTTGTAAAAAATTTGTACTTACAATTTATTTCTAAGAAAAATTAATAATTATTGTTATTCTGTTTATTATTTAATTAGGTCCATTAGTCCAGTACTGGCAGTTTAATTTTCGTAATTAACCTTTAATAATAATTAATAATAATCATATTACAATAATACTACCTATAACGCACATTTTTAAGATAATATTATGTTCTACGAGTATCGTAATACAGAAACAGTATCTCTTAGCACACCCGCGCATAACTTATTTAAATCTAACGCAGGGCCACGCACACATGCAATGGAATCAGTTTCTCTGAAAGTCACCGCGTTTGTTCACAATAATTCTGTGTTCACTCTTTAATTGATTTGCAACTCTGAGAAACAAGGACCTAGGCTGCATTTATAAAAAAATAGATAGGTACTTTTAAATCTATTTAAATAAAGTTCTATTTTCAGCAAATTAATCAATTAGAATTGGTATTTAACTAACCCTTGTATTGTCAATGCATATTTAATCAGTGCGTAAGTTATCTATAGTGAACTATAGACATTCGTCTTGTTTAATTAACCATTTGTGTCATTGTTCGAATGCTGTTAAGTAACGTATAAAAAGGTCATCGAAATAATGAGTACTAACAGTAAGTTTTGCGTATATTAAGTGGCAATAATTAAAAATCGATGCTTTTCGCCTCTCCTTTTAACTTTGGTATTCAGAACGTGATATTAATAGTTTTTAAAAACTTTTAATACAGAAGTCAAAATCTTTCAATTGTAATAAAAATTAAAGAAATTCTACTTGAAAATCTATTAAGCGGAATGTAACGAACTGAAGAAGTGGCTGCCGATTCCGTCGCCAGAGCGCACGTCACGCACGCCTGCGGAGAAAGTGAATTATACGAACAATAGAAGACGTCTTGAAGGCCTCTAATCAAAATACAACATTATTTTAGAAGCACTGAGGACTCGTCAATAAAGTTCGTAGACTATCATCATTGGCATGTTTAATGAAGGAAATTGCTAGCACTTACGGTATACAGTTATGTTTTCGCGTAACGAGTCAATTTAAAAATAGGATTACCGCGAGAACCGCTTAAAATTTTCGATTCGGCTTATTTCGCCGTTATAATGAAATTGGTTCAAAATCCAAATAATTTCATTATGTATTATAAAATAAAATCAATGCGATAACAATCTCATGATCCATACTTCCTCATAGTTGTAAGAAAAGAAACTGTAATATTTCAAGTACAATGTATGTAACTGTAAATGAAGGTCGTAGTTATATCGAGAACCGGACGCGATATTGTAACATTAGCTATCATTTTTTACTATTACCATTACATAAAAACAATAAACATTGAACGATAACTGGATTAGTATCAGAACTAGTTCACCGACTAGATCACCGACAGGTTTATGACAAACGAAACACTTTCATTGGCTCTTTGGTTGATCTTACATAATGTTTAATATGTATTATTAGATAAATACGTACGTAGTATAGATAAAATCGGATACAATACATGATCAATTTAAAATTAAGTAAGATTATAATACGAGTGTTGTTAGTTGCGATCATAGTGAGTTTATAAAAGGGATTTATCCCGAGTGTCATATGAAGAGAAAATCCCACGTCGGAAGAAGCTTTCGCGCAATTTTTTATGTTCAAATAAATAGAAATGTGAAATACTGAAAACATGACAATCTAGATAGTTTTAGCACAATAATATTGTATTCGTTATTAACAATCAGCTTTTATTAACATTAAGAAATATCTTTAATAATTCGGTTACATGAATTGAATCCGTTTTGGCAATCTCTCCTAAATGGCGGAAAATGTATGTGGTATGATCCAGGCCCAAATAGGATGATATAATATGAGGTATAATCTATATATTAATACGTGAAGCGAAAACTTTGGTTCCCTTTTTAAGAAAATTGCGCATAGGAGGTGTGTGAATTTGGTACGAGGACTGGAGAAAGTTAATAATTTTATATATATAATATGCATTAAAAATACAATAAATTAAGTAAATCACTCGTTGTTTACGTTCATACTGTCAATGTCAAAAAGACTGTAAATTTCAATCTCATAATAGTTTGTGATCCGTGATCACGTATACGTAACTTCCTTGGATCAAACAGTCGCGCAGAGTAGAGATTGTCGCCAAAGAGTATATTTACGGTATATTATAAGTTTATATTTACGGTCGAATTTAGACCACAGGGCGACCTCTAGTAGACTTACTTACTTTAGCAATACATAATAATTATGAACATTGCATTCCTTCGATAAATAAACACATTTTACTAAAAACTAGCAACAATTACATGACTCGAGCACAAGCCTAATTCAAAATTGTTTTTCTTTAATGTATTAAAATTTGCCTTTGAAATGACATGTTTAATAATATTGTTAATAAAATTGAAAAGCGATAACTGTTTAAGACAATTACAACAATAAGAGCTGACAAAAATATTTTTTAATTTTCTCTAGAGGCCGATCGCAAAAAGATAAAAAAAGGTCTTGTTATTAAATAATAAGATGATAAAATTAATTAAAATAAGAAATAATATAATATGGAAACTTGAAAATAATGTTTGTAAGTAAGCACTTATTACACCTACATAAAAAATAAATGAAATCAGACTTGCTTTATAAAAACGTAAAAATATTTGTATTGTAATTATAGGTACGTTAATTTATCAGAATACCCACAATCGACCAAGTAGGTCTGTGTCTACTCAAGTCGGTGCCAATCACCGTCATTATTGGGCGATGCAGTCTGGTCACCACGCCATAACAAGAGAAAAACTGAAATAAAATAAAAACTGACCGAACAGATAGAATAATAAACGCTTTCACTTTATAACAGATTTTTTATTCAGCTATTTAAAGTATAATACTAACCAATGTTGTTGGCATAGATATTATAAATGATCGTGACTGTGTTGAATCAACTAATTCATAATATATCGATTATATCTAAGTTTGACGATCGTTAGTTACGATTATTACGAATTTTAAATAACTAGAAAACTGGTTTCCGTAATCTGTTCAAGGCTTATATTCACGAGATTTAACAGGTTCTTCGAAGTGGAGAAGTTGTGATGTAGTCGCGCGTGCACCTCATCGATATAATAAGCAATGACCTAATGTCAGTTACTAGTAAGGTATGTCAACATTAGGTTGTTAAATAAATTGAGAAATATAGCAAAATTCAAAATACCTTAATATTATTTTTTAAGATTATATTACATGCTTCTGATAAACATTTTCTATACTATACATTTGGCTAGGTTCTATAACACACGCAAGTGATAAATTGCTTCGTAATCTATGAATTACGTCAGCTGCTCTGCTACGTACATCTAAAATCTAGGACACAATGGATTGCAACATTATTTAGTGTAATAAAACTGAAATATTGGGTACTATTATGGGAGGATTGGTTTTATTTCTAGTAATTTTCAATACTTCGTGAAATCAAATTGTTGAAACCGACGTCTGTAAATTCTGCAATTACTATATTATTTAATATTAATTTATTGTAAATTATAAATTTCAAATAAAATTAGTTATTACATAGGCAGGCAATGTAATGCGACGTACTGTCGGTGACAGTTCAATAGCGCATAACTAACTCCTAGGATTTGGGTTTAGATTGCTTAACATTGGATAAAATTCTGTTGTAAAATTACGATATATTTATAACACAAGATATTCGCTATAAGTGTTGATGATTTAAAGTATCACTTTATGAGTTTACATTTTTAAAGATATGTATTAATTTCGTAATTTCTTTATGAACACGTTTTGAAATATCTAAAAACACGGGAAATTAACGCGATTATCTTTTATTTTCTCTTGACGTTTCGGCCGAGTTTCATCGGCCGTGGTCTCAAGTAAACTGTCGCAGCAAGCTTCACTCCGTGTCAGAGGCCGATTTTATTTCATCTACCCCCGATATTTGTAAATAATTATTAGGGTTCCTACACACAACACTCACGGTGTCCACACACTGAACCGGATGTGAAAAACGAGGTTTTGTAATTTGAATCACAGGATTCCACGCTGTTGATAAATTGTATCCGCTTTCCCGATTGAAATTTTTGTGTCTCTTGGTTTTGGTTAGGTTAGGTTAGGTTGGGGCCGAGTGGTGTGGGTGACCCGCCACAGGGGGTGGACCAACAGGCGCTTATAGCTCCCATTAAGTGGAGCCTTAGCCTGCCATCCCAAGACCGCAGTGCGTAGACTTCATGTCTACATCCTTCTCGAGGTGACCCTGTTTCTACTGAAAACTGCGGATCTAGACTGGAGAGTCGATAAACACTCCTGAGGGTGGTGCTTCGGCGGCGCCCTCAGTACCGGGTCGGGGCCGATGATGCTGCAGTGCCGAAAGGGCCTGGCCCGGACCGGGGGGGGGATGTCCCCATTTATGGGGACAAGTTGTGTTCCCCGTCCTCTGCGTGAGGGCGGGGGTCAGGCGTCGGGGTCACTTGCCCCTCTTCCAGGAAGGGTATTGTGACCCCGGAGATGGAAAGAAGGAAAACTTTTAAAAACCCGTGAGGATACACGTAAAAATCTGAGGTGGAGAGAAGGAAAACTCGAAATGAAACCCGTGAGAAAACACGTTAAAACCAGAGGTGGAGAGAAGGAAAACTCGAAATGAAACCCGTGAGACAACACGTTAAAATCAAAGGTGGGAAGAAGGAAAACTTGTAAAAACCCGTGAGTAAACACGTAAAAATCAGGTGGGCGTGCTGACGCCCCTGCCGTGGTGTAGGCGGGGTGCGGAAGCCGCCACTTCGGAGGCCTGGGGTGTCCTTCGGGGGAAGGCGCCTCACCAATGGCCTCGGGATGGTGCGCGCGGTTGTTCCCGCGCGCCTCCCAGGAGAGCGGGCAGGTAAAACTGCCCGCAAACGGAGGAGGGCCCGGCTCAGGCTGGGCATAGCCACCGGGGTCGCGGCAGAATGCCAACGCGCTCCCGTTGCCCCGGCATCAAGGCTCTCGAGGAACACCGTCAGGTTTTAGTGGGTAGACTTTGCCTAGCACACTAATGTCGAGGAGTCTCACATACCCCCCTGCCACCCCCCTACGGCAGAACGGGATGCATAAAGCATTTCCTGACGCAAAAAAAAAAAAAAAAAGGTTAGGTTAGGTTAGTATTTTTAACACAATACGCGAGCCGAGCGAGTGGTGCCGCGGCAACGGTCGGTGAGGCGCCAGATGAGAATCCACTGTATAAGATCATTTATAAATATAAACTTACCAACATTTAATATATACTTTCATACTTTGCCCCCTTACCAAAATGTCAATTGCTTCTTTTCCCATCTCGCTATACTCCCTTAATACTCTCTTACACAGGAAGTTAACTAAAACACTTCCAACTTTTATATTATACCACACACATAAGTAAAATGAATTAATTTTTACAGGAAGGTTAAAAAGTTCTGCTTGATAAAATAAATACTATCTACTAAGTATTCTTATTAACAAAATTAACATCTTCAATAATCAATATCTTCTAAACTATACCTAGCCCTACACATTTATATGTTGCAGTGAGAAACAGACATTGGTTCACATCAATTACTTCAATCAATCAATCAATCAATGACAACCTCGATGGCGCAGTGGTTTAAATGTTGCACCAAGCGCGGAAGGTTCCGGGTTCGATACCCGGTCCCGGTCCCGAGACAATCTAGAAATGAACTTTTCTAGATTGTCTCGGGTCTGGGCGTACTGGGAGACGCCCCCAGTAGTCGTTGTCTGGTTCTCATAGCACAGGGAACACCTTAGTTTGAGATCAGATGAATGGTGTATATCGTCTGGCGAATTATTTATTTATAAAAAAAGAAAAGAATTACTTGATATTTAATCAGAGCTAGTTATGCATTATTGGACTGTTATCAGCTATTATTATTATTATTCCTAATGTTATATTACAAGACTAAAATATCCTTTCAATATATTTTTGCTAAATAAAACTGTGTAAACATACCATGATTACATTGTACCTAAATAATTGCATTTTAAATTACAAAAATCAAGTTTCTACATGGACTGTCAAGTAACTAAATCACAATATAATGATTTAGAAGAATAATAAACAAATTGTATTCTATAAAAGGTGAGATATATGTATATTACCACATAATAAGAAATAATTAAGTATCTGCTTTTATAATTAATGTTACCTTTTCACTTTATCTTTTGAACATGCCACTGGATGTCAAAATAGAATTTAATCTACTTTATAGCATTGGTCCCAAATTAACTATACTCGATGACCTCATGTCTGACTGAACTCTATTAGAGATAATAAGGACAAATACAATGGATAAAGTCAAACCTATCAGATCTATGAGGAAACAATTATCAACTACCTATCTACTTCAAAATATACTCATATTGTTAGCATCAAACTCTGCCACTACTTGTAGATTGCAACTGAAGTGTGATTAATGAATGTATGGTACTAGTCACAAGCAGTGTTTCTACTTTAAAGATGTATTTTATTATGTCAATTGCAGTTTGCATTTTTCCTTCATTATTATAAAAAGTATCTAGAAGCGTAGACACCAGATAGATTATAGTAAATATTAGAATAGATATAGTAAAATAAAAACAAAACTCACCAGCTCTTGGAGAAATTGGGACAGCCGGTTTTGGTGCTGAATTAGAGCATAGGCGTCCGATCTTAGCAGGCGGCTTCAAGCCTGATGGTTTAGGTAGAGACGACGGTCTTGTTATCTCAGGCTTAGATACTATGGAAGCTCTAGTTGAAGCAGCTGTAGCAGTGCTAGTAGTTGACCCATTTTCAGATGATGGTGAAGACAGAGCAGGTGGTGCTGCTGTAGCTTCTAGTGGAACCACTTCTTGCACTTCACTCATTCTTGATTCACTTTTAAAGCACTTAAATAGATCTTTTGAAATGTTTTATGGTCCCATTATTTTATTTAAGGTAGATTTTCTTACAATATACGCTTTAAAAAAAAATCGAGGTTTTTAAAATAATAACATAAACATTAAAGATTCATAGGTACCGCCGTGAGCTGAAAATACTAAAAATAAATTCCCGCGCAATATGAAGACACGAGATCTGGATCATGGCCAATATTGTTATGGATATTGTGAATATAAAGACGAATGATTTTACTACTGAACATCGTACAGATTATCCATTTATCTTCTGTTTTACAGCCCTTAGAGAAATAACATTAACTTCTCAAAATTATTATTGTACTTTTTACACAGGAAATCATTCTTTATTTCAGAATAAAATCGATTTAAAGTATTCAAAATTAAAAAACTTTTGAGAAAAAATAAGTAATAGCAGAGAAAATATAACGGCATACCTTGAGGAATTGGAGCACAAAAAGTGGTATGCGTAATGTAATATAAAGAAAAACTTGCAGATTTTACCGCTCGACAGGACCCAGCTGACTTGACAGCGCTTATCACTATATATCACTGGGCACTATAAAAACATGTTTTTAATTTCATTACACCTTATACTGCTTTAGTAAACAAGCAAAACTAATTTCAAAAACGACCGAAACAACCACAACAAAGAAAGTGTGAAGAAAAATAAGAATTTCTTTTCAAAGAACGGGCAACGGGTAAGTAAGCAAACAGCGTCGACGTTCGCTCAATCAAAACATGAAATTACGTTTAGTATGTACTTTCTTGAAAAACGAAAAAAATTAATGAAAAAAATAACCCTTATATTGTAAAATTGTGTGGAGATCAATAACACTTTTTGAATAAGGAACATAATTAATTATTTATAATAAATAACGAGTTTTTGAAGACAAAAAAAATAACCTGTGGCATATCAGCTTTGCATTCAGCGGGAGTTTTTGGCGGGAACGGGAGAAGTGAGGTTGTCATTTTATTTAGATTTTCTATTTTTTACATTTTTGTGAGTTTTAAAGTACAAAAGAATAAGAAGAAATATAATATTGTGTTTTAAAGTTCTGTGTAAGTGAAAAAAATAGAGTAAGTCTAAATAAACATGTGTAGCTGAAATTCTCGCGCTATTGCAAGAAGTCCTTTATAACTTCAGTAAAGCCTACTATTACTTCTGGAGGAGTTTTATGTTATGAAAAAACTAATAATTTATTTGTGATTCTAATTATTAATCTTATAAATACGTGACATTGGCAAATGCGCTAAACTGTGCGCCATGCCATAAAGAAAGAAAAAAAAAATTTGCGTTCAGTGCTTCAGTGACTTTTGGCGGGAACGGGAGAAGACATACTCTTACTAATTTGTGGGGAGAAGTGAGGTTGTCATTTTATTTATATTTTCTATTTTTTACATTTTTGGGAGTTTTAAAGTACAAAAGTGATAGTATATAGTATTTTAAAGTTCTGTATAAATGAAAAGAATTTAGTAGGTCTAAATAAACAGTAATATTTCATTGCCCTCAATGACCAACATGTATAAATTATTTTTTCGAAGTAATTTCACAATCAAAACAATTAGCTTCATAAAAAAGTCTTTGAATGTAATAGGCCAGTGATTGATTGAGTAGACAACCTATTTCGCTGTTTTGTTTTCAAAACATTAATATGCGAAAATATGCGTTCAACGTCAGCGGATGAATGGGTAAGTGATACGATATTGAAGATGAAATTAGACAACAAAGGAAACATCCGAGTTTCATCACCACGCTTTAGTAAACTTACTTTATCCCAAAATAATTCTACATCATCAGGAAATGTTTTGATTTGTTCACAATTTCTTAAAATGCGCCTCTCTGTATCCAGGGTTGCCACTTAAAGTGTAAAATCGGTAGAAAAATTGGGAGAATTTTCATGTATACTCTGAAATCGTGGAAAAATCTATGCATTTCGGTAGAACAAAGCCCATATCGGTAGAAATACCGAAAAATCGGTAGGTTCGAGACCACTGGTTGATTCTAATAATGTCAACCACTACTTGCAGCCATTTTTTTACAGGTACACAATTTTTTTGAAATTGAAATATGTATTTAATAATAATAACATAAAAAAATGATTACGATTTTAGCAACGTCTTCTATTAAAACATATAAATCATACTTTTTTACAAATACTTTTTATTAAAAAAATATTATGATAAAAAATTTGTGATTTATTAACTTAATTTGATGAATTAATTAACTTTTTGTTCTTAAATTGTTTTTTATTTATTATCATCATCCTCTTCTTCTTAATGGCAATGACTACTTCCGGATATTTTTTTACAGGTAACCATACACTATTGTGTTCAGCAAAAATTAAGCTTCAATTTAATACATAATTTTCTTGAAAAACACAATAAATGCAAATAATTAACAAAAACAAACCTGTTCACACCTGGCAACCTTGAGGTTGCGGCTAATTGAGAGCTGGCAACCATTTTCTTTAACATTTTTCACATCATTTTCTTTCAAATGATGTATAATTCATTTGAAAAACATATAGCTGGAATTCATTAAAATAAATTTATTACAAAATATTTAATTAAAGGTAATTGCGGCTAATTTTTGATAGGCAACCCGGCAGCAACATATTATATTGTCATCAACAATTCATTTGAATTGTTTCATTAAGAAAACACATACCTACAGGAATCAGCAGCCGGATCTTGTACGAATGATTCTTTCCACTGTTGTGTATGCTCAGGTCCACATTTAGCAATTAGCAAATCTTGCCCTGAACTGAACAGACAAAAATTAGTCAAGATCGCTATGGCACAAAATTGCATTTCTTACATGGAGGCATCCAAGTTCCATCCTGTGAAATCATCCTATGCCAAAGTATTATCGGCTCTTTCCATAAATCCAAAGAACAATAGTAATAGTACATCATATCGAAAAACTGTTTTTATTAAATCTCGTAATCCAGTTAAGTTAAATAAAGGATTCGACCATCAGGCACATAATGCTATTATTGATGATTACAATAGGCCTCTCTCGTTGTGCATTGAATAACAAAAGTTATAATGAGGATAATAGTAATCAAATGTCAATTTCCGAACTAAATAAATTTGTACCGTCCAACGTAGCCTCTATATTTCATATATCCAGCAAAAATAGTCCAGTGGAATTGCCATAGTATAATCAATAAAAAAAGTGATTTAATATCAGTTTAATCTCTTTGTTATTACTCTGTCTGAAACATGGAAACAAATAATAATAATTCTTTTATGTTTGCATACGAGAAGACCGAAATGACGGATATGGCTGCCATATTTATTAAAAATAATAATTTTTCTTCTGTGTCTCTCCGTTCCCATTCGCGTGAAATTTCAATTGTCGCAGTTATTGTAGATAATATCGGTGTTGTTTCCTCAATATATATTCCTCATTCCACCAATTATAGTTCAAATATAGGTTAAATAATTGTAATTGGCGTGATTTTTTTAACTCCTGTTGAGGAGAAAATTTCTAATCTTTCTAACGAAAGTGATGTCTCGCGCAGAGTTGATTATTTGATTAAAATTCTTGTAGAAAAAGCAGACGAAGTTTTCCCTGTCAAAAATGGGGTGGCAGGCAAGATTCCATCACCATCGTAGTGGGATAGTCAATGTACCGATGCAATCAAAAAGAGGAAAGAAGCAGAATTAATTTATTGTAGCGATACTACTTCAGAAAATTTTAATACACTTTCTAAGATGTTTGCTAGCATCCCTAAGTTATTAAAAAAAATAAAACGGAATCTTGGAAACGTTTTTGTTCTTCTGTATCTCCCAACGTTCCGCTTCTGAGGTTTGGCGTAATATAAGTCGATTTAGATCTGCATTTAACGTTTCTAATTCTCCTATGCTTCCCTCACCATTCATTGATCAGTTTTTAGAACGTTTAGCTCCTCCCTTTGTTCTAGAGCAATGTGCTTCTTTTAGTCCATTATGTTCTAGTATTAGAGATCATTCTGGATTAAATTCTATGTTTTCTTTGTATGAATTAAAAAGCATTGTTAATAGTGTTAAAGATTCTTCTGGCGAAGATGATATCCCATACTCACTTTTTGCTCACCTTACAGATAACTCTTTGATCTATTTTCTTAATATTATTAATTCTGTCATGGTCACCGGTAGTATTCCTCCCGCATAGAAATCACAAATTATTCTACCCTTTTTGAAACCTAATAAGACGGCAACTGAAGTTTCGTCTTTTCGTCCTATAGCTCTATCTTCTGTTTTAGCTAAACTCGCAGAACATTAAGTGAAGAATAGGTTAGAGTGGTATGTAGAATCTGGAGGTTTATTATCCAAATCTCAATTTGGGTTTAAAAAAGGCAAAACTACATTCGACAATCATAGTTTATTTATATCAGACATCGGTTTAGCTTTTTCGCGTAAAGAAGTAGTTTCCGCGTTTTTAGACATAACTGCCGCCTATGATAATACTCTTATACCCGTTCTTAGGAAAAAACTTTATGATTTAAATATTCCAATCCTATTATTGCCGTTTATTATAAATATGCGATCCAAAAGATCCATTAATATTTCCGATGATTCCTCTAATTTCACTAGACTAGTTCGGAAGGGTTTCCCTCAAGGGTCTGTACTCAGCCCTTTACTGTACAATATTTTATTAATATTTAAGTGTATGACCTAGAAATATCCCTCCAATCTCAAGTAAATGAACTTCAATATGCCGATGATTTATTATTGCATTATACAAATAAATGTTCCAAAGGCTTGTTCTGTATTAACAAGCTCAATAAATTCACTAAAAGGTTCGTTAAACAGCAATGGTTTAGAACTAGCTTCTTCTAAAAGCTCTGTGGTTCTTTTTTCAAGAATGCGTGCTCTACTTCCTTTTAAGGTTTTGTATGACAATAATTCTATTCCTGTTAAATCACAAGTAAAATTTCTTGGCCTTTTATTAGACTAAGCTTTCTGGAGTCCTTCATTGTGATTACATAATCGGTAAGTTTGAACGTCTCTTAAACGTGCTTTGTTGTTTGACGGGTGTTTGGTGGGGAACTCACCCGTATTCACTCAAATTAATTTGTAATGCATTAATTAGAAGTATTATTGATTACGGTACTTTTTTGTTAGAACCTTGTAGCGCAACAGCATTGAGAAAAATGGATTCTATAGAATATAATGCTTTAATAATTATCTGTGGAGCTATAAATGAAGTCCAACTAATGCGTTGCAGGTGGAATGTGTGGATCCTCCTTTCTCTTTGCGCCGTCAGTTCCTGTCTGATAGATTTTTTTTCGAATCCTACAATTTTCAAATCATCCCCTTTATACTTTTAACTTAAATCCCTAAATAGCTCTATTTTAGTCTTAAGTTTCCAAAAATATCTTAATATTAATGCACCAACTTACCGTTCCTATTCGCTTCGTTTATATTGTACACCATTTGAAGCGCTTTTGATTCCTCCAATCACTCATTTACTCTTGAGCTTGACAAATCAGATCAGACCAGTGCCAATACAACTTTTAATTCGTTATTGCAGAATAATTGGCACCATTGGCATCATGTGTATAGTGATGCCTCTGAACATTCAAATGCAAGTTGTGTTGGAATTGGAATTTATCATTCTTAGTACAATATCGTCAAAAGATTAAATTTCCACCAGAAACGTCAGTCTTTACTGGCGAGTGTTATGGACTTTACAAGGCTGTGGAATGTCTTCAAATAAAGCCATTATTTTTACTGATGCTATGAGTGCCTCACAAACTTTGTCTAGATTCCCTTTTAAATCAAAAATGCAACATCCAATTATTTTTCAAACTAAAAAATTACTGTATAAATGTATTTTGAAGAATTATTCTGTGTGTTTTGCATGGATTCCGGGACATTGCGGTATTAACGGTAATGTCAAAGCCGATCTTTTAGCCAATCAAGCAGTGCAGTGCGGTGATAGTTTTCCTTACAATAATTACTGTCATGATTTGAGTATATTGCCCAAAACTTATCTCCAAGATTCATGGGGTAAATTTTGAGTTATTAGCGCCCAATCGAAAGGTAAATTTTATTAAAGCATTCACAACATGTTCCTACCAAATCTTGGTTTAGTAAATTTAAATTCAGCTAATCAGTAACATCCTTTCTTGTTCGTATGCAGCTGGGACATAACTGCTCTCCAGCCCACCTGCATAAAATTAACATAATAGGTAGTGATTTATGGCAGTGCGGGACTGATGTGGGTGATTTAAAAATATTATTTTACCATGTCCCAGTTATGGTCACTCCTCACTCTACGCTTCTCTCTTAGCCATCTATATTCCTTTAGCTACGTCCATAAATTCCTTACTTGTAAGTAATAATCCTTTAATATATAAAATTATTGCATATTTTGTTTCCTGTAACAATATTAAAATCTAGAGTTAGGTATATGTTTACATTTTTTTTTCTGTTTCTTTCTTATTTCTATATCATTATGCTATAAGTAGTTGTAATATTTATTTATTTATTTGCTGTGTGTTTATAATTCCTGCATGCTCTCCTGATCTTTATTCATCCAAATTTTTTAAATTCCTTGTTACCAATTTCTTTAAACTTTCCCCGTTTTTATAATAGTCGTTGTCAAATGCGCTCAACTTGCGCCACGCCATTAAAAAAAAAGACGGCCGAAGCGATTACAGAGCCAATACAACTCGTTCGGAACTAAAACTGTCACAGCCCTGGTACCGACTTTTATTAGATATTTTTTTTTTTTTAATTTTTATTCGTTTCCCTAGCGTGGGCAATAGGGCATGTAATATCGGAAGGTTTTCAATTCCGATACTGATTTCCGATATTAAATCGTAATATCGGAATTCCGATATTAATATCGCAATTGGTCATATTCATTATAAATTACATATATTCCCTTAAAATTATTTAATTTGGTAGGAACTTTTGGTACAAATTTTGTACTACAAAAGTCAGTCGTTATACTAAAATTTATTAAATCACAGTTTTTTCATTATTATGCTATTATTACTAATTAAACTAACTTAGAATCAACATCAATAAAACTTTTTAAAATTGAAAATATGCATGCAAAATCAACAATTAAAAACGACACTAGATTATTTTTTAAATGCACGTTTTTCTTGGTAGTATGTTCTCAAAAATAACAAAGCGTGAAGCATTATGTCGGTTAGTGAACTTCTTATTTTATCGCAAAAATATAAATAAATAAAACACGCTCGCTTTCAACACTGGTAGGCAAAATTGATATAAGATACGTATACGTTTCGTTATATTTACAGACATACATACACACATACATACATACCTTCACGCTGTATCCCTAACGGGGTAGTCAGAGAGGACGGAGCGCCAAGCGTCGCGGTCCTTACATGCCTCTTTCGCTTCCTCAAATCTCATCATTCTTCTCACACATTTTCGCCTAGGTATGTGAGTGCTTTTGACATTTCCGTCGGCTAATACTCTAGCTATTTGATCTTCATAAGTCAGCCTTGGTCTTCCTTGGCTTCTCTTCACTTTCGCTCTATACATTTTCTTCGTCAGTCTTTCATCAAACATTCTTTCCATGTGTCCGAACCATCTTAGCATTCCTTTCTTCATTTTATCCATAACACTGTCGTGCAAGCCTGTCATACTGCGTATCTCTTTATTGCTTATTTTGTCTGCAAGGGTGACACCGCACATATTTCTAAGAGATCGCATTTCTACTGCATTTATCTTACTTTCACTCTATTTCGGGCATATCCAGGACTCACTACCATACAATAAAGTTGCCACCAACACCATTGCCATTTTGGCTGAGTTAGATATATTAATACTGCTTACTAATGCGGATAGAGCACCGTTCACTTTATTGCCGGCTGCTACCCGTCTCTCCACATCAGACTCACATCTTCCATCCCTCGAAAACGCACTCCCCAGATATACAATTTCGTTCACCTGTTCTAGACATTTTCCATTTACCCATATTTCACACTTTGTCTGTACATCTTCTCTTTCAAACACCAGAACCTTAGTTTTATTCACATTCACATTCAATCCTTTCACTTCACAGTCTTCTTTCGTGCACGTAACTAGTGTCTGCAATTCCGCTTCTGATGCTGCTATAAGCACAGCATCGTCAGCGTACAATAGGCAGTTTACTACTGTACAATCACATATCATATCACTCATACTACCTTTCAATGTCTGGAGGCAACTGTCCAAATAGTCAAAGTCAAAGTCAAATCAATTTATTCAAGTAAACCCAATTACATGGTATTTTTGAACGTCAAATCTACTTTAGTTAGAAATACATCACCAACAGCCAGGCAGAGATCACGCAGTCCTGTCTGACACCAGAACAGACTTCGAACCAGGGCGAAATGTCACCGTCTATCCTTACACAGGCTCTATCGTTTCGATATAATGACCTTACAGCCTGCAGTAAGGAACCCCCCATGTCATATTCAGGCAGAAGACCCCACAATTTCTTTCGCACTACTCTGTCGAATGCTTTTTCTAGATCTACGAAAGCGCAGAAAACTTTCTGACCTATAGCCAGAAACTTCCCCACGATGATGCGAAGCGAAAAAATCTGATCCATACAACCCCTACCGTTACTAAAACCACCTTGCGCCTCCCACGTCTTTCCTGTCTTTCTGAAACACCTTTCATACGTTTAGTCAATACCTTAGTATAGACTTTACTTGCTAAGCTGACCAAGCAGATGGCCCTATAGCACGCACAGTCTAGATAGGAACCTTTCCCTTTATATAAAGGTACTATGACTGCAGTGTGCCAGTCCTCTGGAACCTTCCCCTTCTGCTAACAAAGGTTACACAGTGCACAGAAGGTATCCCAGACCCTAGGACCACCATATTTGATCATCTTAGCAGTCACCTCATCAATGCCCGCAGCCTTTCCACATTTCAAACTTCTTATCACTTTCTGAATCTTTTTCATACTAATGGCATCCTCCAGTTCCTGACCCGAGTGTGACAATTCATTAGAATCGCTCTCAGTATCAGAGACGGAATCGCCACTCACATACAGTTCTACATAGTAGTCACTCCATCGCTGCAGAACATCTTTATTATTTGTAAGCAGGTTGTTTTCTTTCGAACGCACTTTATTAATTCTGCAAGGTGCCGGACCACTTCAGTGCTTACGTACTTCTTTCCAAAATAATTTAGAATTTTCCTGAAAGTTGTCCGACATCTTGTTTTCGTCTAACATTCTGCACCTTTCACGCTTCTCTTTCACTAGTGCTTTCGTTTCTGTTTTCTGCAGCTTACATCTGTCTTTCATCAAATTCTTCGTCATTGGTTATAGCTATATTAATAACCTGTGGCGCGCTTAAAAGCTTATTTGACAACTCAAATAGTAAAGTGATTCCGATGTTACGATATTGGTTTGCTCGGTATCGGAATTATAATATCGGAGCTCACGGTCCGAGATTCCGATATTGCGATATTCCGAGATTCCGATATTCATGCCCTAGTGGGCAAAGCCAGGGCCCTTATTTCTCCATTCATACCAGTTCTCGCAAGTACTTCTTCATCTGGGTATAAATTCCCTTTTATTCAAGCCTAGCATAAAAAGCCTTATCTTAGTTCACATTTTCGTCTTAATGACTATTTACATTTATTCTTATAAACTACTGTACTTAACTATTAATTTGTATATAATACTGTTTTTGGATCATTTCTTATAATTAGTATGTGTTCTGGAACATTTCCATTTAGTCATTTAGTTTTGCAATTTTTCGGTTTGTCAATTTAATCTTGCCATATCTATTGCATCTTATTACCTAACTATATCTAATATCACAATATTTGTTTAACATATATCGTCTTACTCTGTTGTTTACATATACCATCCGTGTTCATTACATTTATCTTAAAACTAATCTCAATAATTCCTTAAAGGAATGTATAACTTATACCTTATTCCAGAGCATAGTCATTATTTCTAGACAGTTTATCTTTTGTCATCTTATAGCATGTACAGTAATTATACTTCATCAACGTTGCGATTTCTACAATAAAATCGATAGAACTAGGACTTACAGCTCACTGTCTTAACAATGCTATTTTAATTAATGGGCTATTACTTCGTCTTATTCCTTTTTATTACTTTACATGTTATCGCCTTACAGTAGCTAAGGAATTTTTTCCTTCTGTTCTTATCTTGGATTATTTCTTTTAGATTTTCCTCTTTAATACAACTATCTATTGCCATTTCCGTTTCTAGTCTTTCTCTGCTGTAGGCGGGGCATTCACACAAGACATGCATCACGCTCTCACTCACATTCTCGTCACAGACACACGCCGGGCTCTCCTTGCACCTGAAACGGTGCAGGTACTCGGAGAACCCCCCATGGCCCGTGAACACCTGCATAATCACACTATCCATACTAATTTTTCTTACTACCGAGTGAGCTTTGGTGGCGTCCGGGAAAAACACTTTGGTGACTGAGGCCGTAGTCTCACTTACGTACCTCCTATCCCATTCATCAATCGATTCCAGTCGGATATGTTGCTTGATGAATGAGATGGGGCACTTATCGTAATCCGGCCTCGTCCTCCTATTGAGTGCCGCATCCTTCGCCAGCTCATCGGCCCTTTCATTTCCATGCAACCCTGCATGTGCACGAATCCAGTGCAGTCTCACAGACCTGCCTGTATTAATCATCTTATCGATGTCTTGTCTACACTTTATTATCAAGGGATGCATGGAATTATTCCCTATCAAGGCATCCAGCGCAGACCTAGAATCACTGAAAATGCAGCAACTGGGAGTGTCACAGCGGAGCACGTAATCCACGGCCTTCGAAAGAGCCAAGAGTTCCGCCTGAAAGACAGTGCAGTAGCGTTCCAACCACAGTTTTTTCCTACTATACTCGGCGACGCCGTCCCATATGGATAGCGCCGCCCCAACCTTGCCATCTATTTTACTCCCGTCGGTGTATATATTACACCGACTATCCTTACAAAGTTCCAGCACCGCACTGTCCTCCACGCGTTTATACTCAAGTTCCATCCGGCACGCGGGATGTGGCATCTCAGTGAAAGGTACCGGCCTCTCCACATCTCGATCACCCACCACACGCTGGGAGTACCCCCTCTTGACCTCGTAAAGTAGGGCGGTTTCCCGCACCCTCACGTCAAGAGGAAGCATCCCCGCGAGCAGCAGCACCGAGTTGAGAGAGACCGTCCTATATGCCTTGGCGATCTTCTGCCCGATACCCCGCTGTACCACCCCCAGTCGCTTGCGTATCCCAGGCCTGTTAGATACCGGTGCCCATATGTTCGCCGCATACAAAACAATCGGTTCGACTACTGCCATATATATGGTCCGAATGATCTCCGATTCCAACCCCCAGTTGACCCTGGCAGCTCTCGAAACCTGTTTATATACGTTCAGCGCTTTGCGGCATACATTGTCCACATGAGCGCTGAACGTAAGTTTCCGGTCAATCGTGAACCCCAGGACCTTAATCTCATCCGAAAGCCCGATGCGCTTCCCTCCCATGTCCAACACTAGAGGATCGCACTTCAGTTTGTTCGTGACTAGCATGGCCTTGGTCTTGCTAGGCGCGAATCTTAACTTATTCCGAATCCCCCAGTCCCGAACACAGCCAAGCGCTGCATCAGCCTTCTGTTTGAGACTCTGGGTGTCTTCCTCGGAGAAAATCAGGACCACATCGTCCGCGAATGCTTGGCAGTAGTCTCCCCTTTCATCCAACTGTTTCAATAGGGGGTCCAACAATATATTCCAAAATGTCGGTCCCCCTATCGAACCTTGCACACACCCTTTCGTGGTTTTCCTGACACACTTCTCATCTGCATACCTGACTCGCACCTTTCGATCGGACAGATACGAGTCCACAAGTCTTCTAAGGTTTGCCGGACAATTTGTTTTGGCGAGTTCGCATCGTAACGCCGGCCACCACGCGTTATCGAAGGCTCCCTCTATGTCCAGGGACACCAAAAGCACAATCTTTTTCTGTTGTACTTGTTCCCTAACATAGTTTACCATGACATAGAGGGAGTCCTCGGTTCCACGCTGTGGTGTAAAACCGTATTGACGCGAACTCTGGTCCGGCAAAACATGCCATTTAATCCTGTTGACTAAAAGCTTCTCCAAGATTTTGCCTAACACAGGCAACAAGCCAATCGGCCTATATGACTTGGGACTCGTATAGTCTGACCTACTGGGCTTCCTCAAGATAACTATCGCGGCCTCTTTCCATATGGTGGGGAAACATGCTAATTTCAAACACCTATTAAACAATTCAACAAACATATTGGGTTGTAGGGTGATAGCTGCCTTGCAAATGTCGGCAGTGAAGCCGTCCAGCCCCGGCGCCTTCTTTGCGCTGAAGCTCGACGCAGCCCACACGAGTTCATGCTTTGTGAATGGTGGATCATAAGATCCATCCTGCTCAATTTTATTAATTGCTTCGGCTTCCTTTTTGATTCTCGTGTGTTTTCCGTCGTCGCTATCAGCGCTATCCTCCGGATAGAAGGTTTGTGCCAGGAATCTGGCTGACTCCACCCCTTCAAGTGCAACGCCGTTTCGGACGAGGGGTATGTCCTCCTCCTTCGCGGCTGTGCTGCGTATCACCCTATAAACTCCATCCCACATACCTCTCCCTATCTTGCTTTCCACAGAAATTTTTCCAACAGGTGGTCCGAGCCCTCCTCGCCGCAATCAAATATTCCTGCTTGGACTCAAGGTACTGCTCCACCACCCATGCTCTCCGCACTGGTGCTGCGTACGATATTCGACGCTTCCGGCGATTCACCTCCCTCTTTAGGCGGGTGAGTTCCTCAGTCCACCAAGGCAATCCCGTTCGTCTACCGACCCCGACTTTGGGTATACACTTTTCACATCCTTCCTTGATCGAGTCCGTGAGCATCTCTACCCGCTCTTCCAGCTCACGGACATCCTCTACCATTCTAAATGACTCTGCGTCTAAACGCCTCTCCTTCCAAATATGGCCCAGCTCCTGACTGAGCTGGGTCCAATTGGCCTTTCGCGTGTTGTATACCCTCGTCGTGGTCAGTTTGGCCCCATCTCCCCTTGCCAATTGCAGATCAAACCGGATTGCCCTATGGTCCGAGGTCGTCACATCCGCCTCCACACGCCAGTTATGCACAGCAGGTGACATGTCAGTGGAGCAGACCGTGACGTCTACACAACTCGTGTAACGTTTGCCTCCTCTGATCGTGTCAAATGTTGGCTCGGACCCTCTGTTCAGGATCTGCAGATCCCTCTCATCAAACATACATCCCAACACTTCACCCCTCTCATTCATCTTTTCACTCCCCCACCATGGATTCCAAGCATTCAAATCCCCTCCTAACAGCAGTTTCCTGGTGCCGATGTTATCAATTAGGTATTCCATACACTGGGTGTACGGGTCGAGCGGTTGGTCTCCTTCCAGGTAGATCGACACCACCCCAACATCCCCGAGGCCGGTTTTCACCTTGGCGACCATGATGTTAGGGGTCGCCAATGTCGGGCACTGAGCGATGTCGATCCCCCGGCCGAAGACCAGTATAGCAGTCTTGATGAGGCCTCCGGGGTGCCCCTGATGTTGGAGGACTCTCACCCCTGGGTATGGCCTCACTCTCCCTATATTCCCAGTGTATGGTTCCTGCACCAGTGCTATATCGTAGCCTCTTACTTGTGCGGCCATTATTAACTCCGCGGTCGCCTGTTGGCTCCGCTGGAGATTGGCCTGCGCCACCCTTATCTTTTTAACTCTACTTTCCCGTGGGACGCCCTTAGCAGTAAGCTATAGTAGCCCTCGCCAGGGCGTCCCATTTCTTTCTTATCGGGCACTCTACGTCAAACGCATTATGGCTTTTGCCCACTACACTGTTCCTATCGCAATTTTTGCATCTGGGCATCTCGCCACGCCGGCTAACAGGGCACTCTACCTTTATACTTACCTACCTACTTTTATTAGATATTAATTATGCATTGTACAACTACGATCGACATTTAGTCAAATATATTACATGTATTATCTATGCATGTAGTAATTACATCAGGCCAATACAATACAATTACATTTAGGTATAATACAGTGCATGGTTTTTAAAGTTACGTTAGGACGGAACAGTGACTATCCGCCTTAAAAGTCAATTGCTTGTCAGTGTGCTGTCAGTCTGACTCGTATTCACACTGGCTACTTTTCTATTTCGATTTGAGTTTTGGTTTACTTTGTTTGCTGCAATTTGATTTGCTGCGTTTGCTGCGCTGGCGTTTCTGCGATTTCATGCTTGTATTGAGAACTTTGAAACGCCTATTGCCCCTCTGTTGTTTCATGTAAATAATCTCTTAAACCGCTGCGTTGGTGATTTTTCGTAATCACCAGGATATACCTACTTAAAGATATATAAAAAGTATTGGTACGTACATTTAGTGCGGTTGTCAAAAAAGTAGGCGATAGTAGCGCTAAAACGAAATACTTAACAATTACGGTAAAGTGACTGTCGCATCCGTAGTTTGCTACAAATACATAATCTGTGAATAGTATTTTCTCTGTTGTACATTCTCTTTGATAATTTTCCTAAATGCTGTTTTGTGATTATTTCACATTATTTTCCAGATATCTAGATAATAATGGATTAAAAAAGTTTACTTTCTTAGTTGGAAGATGAAGCTAATTCATAAAAACATCGATAAAGATGGTAGCGGGTATGTATCGTTTTCAGAATTACATGCATACTTCAAAGCTGTCGAGATATTTTTATTAGATAACATTGTTTCTTTTGTTTTAAGGAGCATTTCCGTTGTTCCTGAAGAACCAGAAGATATGTGGCACGCTTATAATCTCATTGCTGAAGGTGATGTTGTAACTGCTTCGACAGTGAGAAAAGTACAAACCGAATCAGCCACCGGTTCTTCTACAAGTAACAGAGTCAGAACGACGCTTACTATTCGCGTGGAAAACATAGATTTTGATACACAGGCATGTGTTTTACGGTTAAAGGGCCGCAATATTGTGGAGAATCAGTATGTAAAGGTATTTGTTTTTATATTGTACTGTAGTCTAGGCTGTTCTGCTCACATAGACTCAGTAATATGGTATTTATCATAATATGAAAGATATGAACGCCAATTGCACCAGGTCACCGACTGTACTCATTTTATTCACGGATGGTCTGATATATTCAACATGGCCTAGGTTTTGTTTACTTTGTTAATATTTTAGGAGATTCATAACAAAAAAATCGAAATGTTAATATTTTTAAGTGAACTTAATTTTCTTAAAATTCGATTAATTCTAATGCAATAATAATAATATCATGAAATGAAACTAAATCTTTACTTATGTTTATATAGTATTTATATAGTTTATATACTTATTTATATAGTGAGTGCTTTCTATAACAAATATATCATCTTGCTACCAAATCATTAGTAATCTAAACCATAGCCAATATCTACAAACTAATAATATATATAAGTGCACTACTGGCGACTGATTGAATAGAGCTTTGCATATAGTACATGTGAATGGAACATAACGTAACATATCTTCACGCTGTATCCCTAATGGAGTAGTTAGAGAGGATGGAGTGCCAAGTGAATAGATCACATAAATGTACTTGTTTTAACAGAATAAATACTGTGCTACTTTATTTTTCATTGATATATAAACAAAAGGATTTATTGGAATATATGAGGATAAGTGTTTATATAGCTTTTTTAATAATTTGGTGTGTTTAGGATTCCCAAAACTGTAATAATTATTACAATAATTATGTCGTAGTGATAAACAAATGACTACTTATAGAATTTTTTTCATAAGCCACACAAAGGAAGTTACTTAAGATTCATACCTAATGTAATATGTAAATATGTTAAATTATAAATGGAGTTATTGGCATCAGAAGTCTGGATTATTCTTCTTACAGTATTTGTCGTAATATTTAAATATTTTTAGATGGGTGCTTATCACACTTTAGATTTAGAGCTGAATAGGAAGTTCACATTACAAAAGACATTATGGGACTCTGTAGCATTGGAGAGAGTGGATACAGCATGTGATCCTGCTGCAAATGCAGATGTAGCAGCTGTAGTTATGCAGGAGGGCCTTGCTCATGTTTGCTTGATAACACCATCTATGACATTGGTACGATCTAAAATAGATATCACTATACCAAGAAAACGGAAAGGATTTGTGCAACAACATGAAAAGGTAGATTTTATTGTCAATAGTTATATGCTATAGTTTATAGTTCTTTAATATTGCCAATTGAAAAATAAATAGTATATGTAATTAAAACTATTACAAAAGCAAAGACTACAATTATAGTAAAATCCTGTTGTGGTTATGCATTGTTGAGATCATTCAATTATTATGAGTTAATATTGATTGTGCAATAATTTTTAACATCAAGGACGGGCACTGAATATAGCGGATGTGGAGTTCATGCAGCAAATGCACTGTTATGTATGAAACTGTGTGAGACAATACACTGAATACAGTGCATTTGCAACATGTATGCAGTATGACCGCATTTTATTTGGTGTCATATCTTATATAAAGTTTTCATACATTAAATGGTCTTAATCTTGCTGCACAGACTACATGCACAATGCAACATTTGGTCTCCTCCAGCATTTAATATTGATATTAACAGGTTCTAGACAAATAATGTTAGGTGCATATTCAAGTAATACATAATGTCTTTTTTGTACCTATTTATAATCTGTTTAAATTGATTTATAAAAATAACATCCATGTCATTACACTGTATCCCTGAGTAGTCAGAAAGGATGGAGCATCAAGTAGCACATTCTTTACATACTTCTATCCTGTCTTCAAATCTCATCATTTGCTCATACACTTTATTCTAGGTATGCAAGTACCTTTGACATTACTTAATTACTTGATAATGGGTTTGTTTCCGTAAACCGACGTCCATAGCGCCTATTTTGTGCGTGGGTAGGTACTTTTGACATTTCCATCAGTTATATTTAAAAAATATAAAATTTAAATCTAGGTATGTTCACAAATAAAATAGTAAATATGCATTTTGTGAGCGTTGTAGTACATATTTTTGCAATATAAAATGAAAATATGGAAAGGAATAAGTACTTAATATCTATTACCTTTTGATACAAGGTATTACAATGGATATTTTATCTGACAGTTTCTTAAAATCTAAATGAAATCGATTTCACAGGGTCTCGCAAAATTTTATGATGCAGTTATGCAAGGTATATTAAGACATATTGATTTTAATATAGTCAAATGTGTGATTATTGCTTCACCTGGATTTGTGAAGGATCAATTCTTTGAACACATGATGCAACAGGCAGTAAAAACAGATAATAAGCTTCTTATTGACAATAAGAGTAAATTCTTGCTGGTAAAAGCATCATCAGGATTTAAACATTCATTAAAAGGTTAGTATATTTTTTGAAAGTTATGTTAATAAAATTTTTTTAACTTCTCTATCGGTTAAGGAAAAAAAAAATTTCAACAGCGCTAATTATTGAGTTTTAATTTGCAAACCGTACATTGCTCTCTATAAGAACAACTCGCGCCATTTATACCATCATAGCATTGTACTGAAGACAGAAAAGTGAAAATCGCATCTAGAGTACACTTTATAATTAGAAATTAAAACGTGCAAATAAATTGCATATATGTTTTATTCCTTTTAATTTATTATGTGAATTCATTAAAACATTTTTTTATACACGCTTTGGATGTGGAAGGCATTATAAGCACATTGTTTAATGTTATGACATCGCAATTATTAAGCTAGGTGAGAAGTGACATAGATGGTGTTATGGAGTGAGTACTATATTTTTATATTGACTGTATTTCAATAGTTCTATCACAGATTAAATACTTACTGGTTTTACAATAAAATATATTTTGAAATGATATGCGAAAATAATGTTATAACAAAAAGGTAGCATTCACAACACGTGGCTTGAAAACTGACAGTTGATACACATTATAAACAAGTAGCTGTGTCCCAACGGTTTCTTATTGTTTTGAATGGTATTTTACCAGGACAAAAAGTTGCCTAGTTTTTTTTCTGAAAAGTCTTCCCCAATTAATCTTGTCAAAATTGATTCAATCATTTTATTAACCCAGACAAATAAGCAGAGACAAACATTTTAAATTGCTCAAACACAAAGTTGTAGGAGGCCTTAGCCGATTCGCAAATGGACATACAACAAACAAATAAACGCCAGACACACAACTAAATTTAAATCCGAGTAGAAGGCTTTGTTATATTTTATATGTTTGGGTTTAGGTAAAATGTTAATACATATGCAAATAATTATATGAGCAAGAAAAGCTTTCGAAATCATGGAGAGATAATTAATTTTTATTTTTTTCTATAGGTGTAGAAAACTTGCCTCTGGCCCCCTCCACTATAAAAATCTTCTGAAAACGGTCACAAGAATTATAGAAATTATTTGGTGAAAAATGGCTGATTAGCTGGCCTGCTGCTTCCTAAATAAAATCCCTAGCTATCTATACCTTTGTATGTCTGCATGGTGATGTATGACAAATGACATTTCACTCATTTCTCAAAATATTCCTGTACCTTATAGTAGGCTTATACATACAGGCAGTTACAAATCAAACTTTTATGTAGATGAAACAGCATCAGCACTCTTATTTGGATCCCTTTTACAAAACATTTTTGGTAGGATTTGGTGTTGTTTGATGTCAACACAAATATTACGATTAGAAATGATATATAATGTCTCTTGAAAAATCTGGAATTGTATTTTTAGTAAGCACATAGATATTTTGTGAAATTTCATATTATGGCCTTATTTTTTTCAGAGGTTTTACAAGAGCCTGCAGTTATGGCAAAAATATCAGATACAAAAGCAGCAAGTGAGGTGAAGTTGCTAGAAAGTTTTTATACTATGCTACAACTGGAACCAGCGAAAGCCTTTTATGGGAAGAAACATGTACAGACAGCTAATGAGGCACAAGCTGTTGAGACACTTATGATCTCTGACAAGCTATTTAGGTAACTCAAGTCATATAAGGTTAAAAAAAGGTTAATAAAGTTACTGCCTAATAATTATACAAGCTAACCATGTCTAGGTATATAGTACATAAATTCATGTAATTAGTAATATATACTTTACCTATCTTCCTCAGAAAGTTTAAAATGTATTTATCGACATAATTTCTGTTTCTCAACTAAGCATCATCAGAATATTTCAGAGCTTAGACTCTGAGCTATCCAGCACCGATAACTGACCTTGACTTCTGGTATTCATGAATAAGCTTAAGACTTGGACAGAAGTGAGCTAAATATATATCCGCGAATATAATCTGTATGGAATTTAAAATAAGTAGCCTACGCCCTTCCCCAGAACGTAATCTATCTTAATTCACATCAGTCATCAGACATCAAAATCAGTGCAGAGGTTTAGCTGTGAAAACGTAACAGACCGAGACACTTTCGCATTTGCAATATTAGTGTGCATTAATTACTGAGATGATTCTCCACAAATTCTCCTGAGTCTACACAATCCGTATCCATCTAATGATTGCAATAAAAAATTGCTTGCTTGCAAACTATAAATATAAATAATCCCTATTAATATTATTTGTTTTTCTTGAAGATAAGTTGCGTTTGTTTTTCTATCATGCGAAAACTACCACCTTAAGTTATGTATGAATGTTAAATTTTCTATGCAGTGACTGTACCTACAGTAGCGAAGCTGCAGGTAAAAGATGAAGCAAGCTGTTTTATAATATTTATATACAAAACCTTTTAACCGATTTTTATAGCTTTCATTCTTATATATTTAAGGCCAACATACATTTTTTTGCTGAAATCAGTATATACTTTCCTGAAGGTTTTCTATGCAATCTGACCTCGAAATTGCTCTATCAGCTCAGGTTTTGGAGAAATTCTTAACTAAAGGTGAAAAAGACCTAGTTTAGACCTGTGTTTGAGGTTCTGTTACATACATAACAAGGTCATTTTTCCCCCTTAACTTTGTTATGGCATCTAAAAGTACCATTTTTGCATTTTAAAACGCATTTTGAATTTCCTCTGTATTATTTTGACTTTCTGAAAAATTGCTATTGCTAGCGGACACTAGTACACCAATCTCATAAAACTTAACTAGCAATTTCAGTATTCAGAATACCCAATAAAGTACCAAACTCAGAATTTTTCTCCTAAAAACCAGTTTAAATTATTGCAATATCTTGGCTGTTCTGGATACCCACTAAAAAGCCAAACTCTTAAACTATCTGACGATTTCTCAGAAACGACAGATGTTGCAAAAAGTTAAAATGGATTTTAAAGTCTGTTTAATTTTTTACAGTATAACGAGTTTTCAAAAAAAATTATTAATTTGGTACATTAGCGAGTAATCGGAATACACACAAACTAATATACATCAAGTAACGATTTCTCAGAGAGAAACAAATATTGCAAATATTCAAAATATACATTAAGTACGAGAACAATAGGATCACATGTAACGAGTTTTTGGGGAGTAAAATTAAGCTGTGACATAACACAAACCTTAAATACCCTGAAAAACTACGTTTTTTCCTTTTTTAGTTCAGAATTTTTTAAAAACCTAACCTGATAAAGTAATTTTGAGATTGGATTTAGAATCAGCGCATCAAAAAATCTTCACAAAAGTACATTATAATTTCTATTACATATCTAAATTCTATTAATATTAAACAGTTTTGCATATTTTGGCACTCTTCAGCCCCCATTTTAATTTTTTTCGAAAATGGCGGCGCACGGAGTACCCTATATAGTATATCGATTGGTTATAGTATATCGAACAAAAAATTACTAAGGTTGCTATGTTCTAAAGTGTCACGTTACAGTTATTTGCAGGAAAAGACCAACGAGAACTTCAATAACCATGAAAAAAATGGCTGAATAAAATAAATTAGGTATTTATTTTAGGTTATTAAAAGTACACCATAACGTAATGCCAGCTCAGATGCTTATTGGGTTCTTCATATGTACCTACTGCCCATTATCTCTTCACTGTGATACTCAACGACATGACAATAAAGTTAAAAATAATATGTGCCGCTAATATAATTCCGAATATAATGATATTTAAAGTAAAAAGGTTAATCTATCTAAGAATTGCTATTTGAATACAATATAATGCATAAAAACATTTAATGAATAACATTTTCATAGTTGCGGAGATAATGTGTATGGAGAATGATGAGATTTGAGGAAGCGAAAGAAGTATATAAGGACCGCGAAGCTTGGTGCTCCGTCCTCTCTGACTACCTCGTTGGGATTCAGCGTGAAGATATGTATGTATGTATTTTCGTAGTTTGAAGTTTTCGTACATCGACTTTTTCTTGCAAATAACTGTAACGTGACACTTCAGAATATAGCAACCTTAGTAATTTTTTATGATGTATTTTATGATTTACGTAGGTTTTATCATGCGTCGTAATTTAAAAAAAAAGAAAATGGCGGCCGTTTAGTATGTCAGGCTCCGAACAAAAATCTTAAAACCCCTTTGTTGACCTAATAATAATTATTTGGTTAGTTATTGTGTAACATGTAATAAATGATTTAACCGATCGAGCTCATATTCCCACAATATTTTTGTTTTTTGAGTTAAAGTAAAAAAAATAATATTGAATGTTACCAGATGTCAAGATATACAGCAGAGAAAGGAATATGTAGCCCTCGTCGATTCAGTTCGAGAGAATGGTGGTGATGTCAGGATATTCTCTAGTATGCATGTGTCGGGTGAACGTAAGTTTGATTTTTACTTATAGAATTGTATTACATATAAATTATCAGTTTAAAATATTATCTGATATTATCTATATTATTGTTAAATAGTAGAATTTCTTACGAAATTGGAGAATTTATAAATTATGCAACTACCATAAAGTATATTTTTTAATTCTTTGTAGTTATGTATGTTATATTCAGTAGCGTGCCTATCGCTTCAGGATAGGGCAATCCCAAAATATATGTTCTTCATTGTTTTTGTAAAAGTAAAGGGAAGGCTAAAATATTACAGATTACTAATTAATCATGACTGGCACAACCGGTGGGAAGAAGAGAGGAAAGAGATCGCTCCCCGCGTTATCTTTCAACAAAATAATTATTATAATATTTTGCTATTAATAATGTACAGGCGTAAATAGTTTATCAGTTCTTAACATATTAATGTCTCAATTCGTTGTTTATCCAAATTACTAAAAGAAATCACTGTATTCATGTTTTTGTAAATTCATGTGTCTTTTATGGCGCCAGTATAGTTTTTTAATCGTCATAACCAGACCAATTCTAAATATTTTCATCATTTGAATAAAATATACAGCACCAATAATAATAAGTATCACCTACCTATAACTTGATGGGAGAATCGGGAGAACAAACAAAAATCCAATCAGTTTCGTAAATTATCTTTTATGCGAATTACTAGTCGAATAATACACAAATCATGCGTAAGTTATAAGAATAACGAAACAAATTTTGCTGGGGTTATTATGTTCTATTAACATTTCTCCAAAGGTTATTGATTAGTTTCATAATTAGCTGCAGGGGCGCCGGCAACGAATACGGCGTAGATGATTCTTTTTCTATGTGTTGCGATATTTCTGCCAGTATACCGCAGGGTGGCGTCTTATCTCTTCTTTTTTCCTTCTTTATTAATGCTATATCCAAATCTCTCACTTCTTCCTATCATTTGTATGTAGACGATCTCCAAATTTATACACAAGCATCTTTGCAAGATCTTTCGACTGCCATTGATGATACGAATGCTGACCTTTTAATGTTAACTGGAGTAATTCTTTTGGTTTGAAGGTAGATCCTTCAAAGACGCAAACGATCATCATTGGTAGTTCCGCGTTTGTCTCGGGGCGAGCCTCGGGACAAGTGCGGCAAACTTTCGAAGTCGTTACTTCGAAGGTTTGGCTCGGATTATCCTGGACGGTATTCATATTCCTTTTAGTTACACTGTCAAGAATTTGGGTATTACTTTTGACAGATTCCTATCATGGAAACTGCAGGTCGCCGAGGTTAGTAGAAGAGTTTTTGCTGCGTACAATTCCCTCAACAGGTTGCGTAATTTCCTTCCAATTACCACCAAAATATCTATTGCTCAATCCCTTCTACTTCCTATCCTGATGTCACTGTAGAATCCATAAATAATCTCCAACGTCTGCAAAATCTGTCTATCCGTTTCATTTTTAATCTGCGTAATTTGATCATGTCTCCAATTTTCATTCTCAACTTAAATGGCTAACTATCCGTCGCCGAAGGGATTAGCATATTCCGTCTCTTTTATACTTTGTCTTATTCCTTCCTACTGCACCATCCTATCTGAAACGTTTTGTTTTTCACTCGTCTACTTTTAATTGTACTCTTCGACTTTTTCGAATGCTCACTCTGACATCCCTGCTCACACTTCGAATTTCTATTCAAACTCTTTTACTCTGCAATCTATCCGTTTGTGGAATGCACTGCCTGAATCTATTAGATGCTCGCAGTCCATTCATCTATAAGAAAGACTCAAAGGGTTCTTTTCGGCGATTTGCTTTTATTCTAATTTAATAATCGAATGTGCTATGTACATAAATATGCTGTTAATATGTACATGTGGTATGTACCTAAGTGCATTGTATGTATGTATTGAGTTTATGTAATACGTATATACTATATATTGTATATATTCGAACATATTGTGTATGATTTATACATACATACATTATCTTCACGCTGTATTGGCAACGAGGTAATCAGAGATGACGGAGCGCCAAGCGTCGCGGTCCTTACATACCTCCTTCGTTTCCTTAAATATCATCATTCCCCTCACACATTTTCGCCTAGGTATGCGAGTGCTTTTGACATTTCCGTCTGCTAACACCTGGCTATTGGATCTTCATAAGTCAGCCTTGGTTCTTTTAACCTTCTTTGGCTTCTTTTAACCTCTCACTTTCGCTCTGTAGATTTTCTTTTTCGATTTATATATTATATATGATTTACAGATACTTCCACGATTCCACCTTCCCTTGTCAAATAATTTATTATCCTATAACCTAAAGGTTGCCTGGAAGAAATTGCTGTTCAGCAATAAGGCCGCCTTTTGTACTGTAATAATACCTTTATTTCCCTTTTATATTTGTGGTACAATAAAGTGTATTGTATTGTATAATTATGTAGGTATATAATAATATGAGTTTAGCCATCTGTAAGCCAAAATACAAAAAAATTAAATTGACTTGAAAATAAAAACGCTGAAAAGTACAAAATAATTATTGTTCTTTACTAATCAAAACTCGAGTTCAAAAATAACTTCATAAATAAATACGATACAAATACCTATGTATACAATTAAATTTAACAGTTACTGAAGCCAATGTCAAGCCCTACCTATCTTTCTGAGTTTCTGTTCTTGCCGTAGAGGGAGTATTAACTAGTGCCGTGGCTACGTCTCATATGGCTGTAACTAACTGTATTATACATTTCTATGTGGCTTATAGGTCGCGTATTAGCGTTGCTAGCAAAATTTTTTTTTAACTTGTAGGGAGTAAGTTTTCTTATACTGGCGCAGTCAAAAGTTAATAATGTGGTTAATACTATGACGTATTCAGTATTAGTGGAATGCGTTACATATATGTATTTGTATACACATACATGTAGGTAGACACAATAAATGTTGTTTTATAAGTTATAAAATAAATTAATCTCAAATAACATTTCTTTTTAGTTATAATAGTTATTACTTTTTCATTTTTAGTAGGTTTAATTTTTTTCTTATTTTTTTTTCTCTTATTCTAAAATTCTAAATAAATATAGGGTAGGTCTACTAAGCTTTTTTCAATTCTAGAATGGAAGATTTAATAAAAGGATCAACATCAAGGTTCTGTTAAGAAGTACTCCATCATTCATCTTAACTCAATCTCTATTGGATGACCCTGGATATATCTTACAAATTAAAAGAAATCTTTGAATTAGGTCCATTTGGTAAAAATTATCGCTGAATATACAAAAAAAAAAGAAGATTCAGATGACTAAAAAATGGAAAACCTCCTTTTTTATGTTGATTAAAAATGGTTTCAAGTTGTAATTTTGTTTTGCCTAGATATTCTGTCCATTTCAAATGAGAAATGTAAAAAATATTACTTACATGGATAGATTATGAAATATCAATATGTAATTCTTCTTTACAGAATTAGACCAATTGACTGGTGTAGCAGCTATTTTACGGTTTCCTATGCCAGAACTAGAAGACAGTGATGAAGATGATGATGACAGTGATGAATCTAATTAATTTATCGTATTAAATGTAACACTCGAAAAAAATATTATACAAAAAATATTGTAATAGTCAAAACTTGAAAAAAAATCACACCTTTATACTATAATAGAAATTTGTTGCTAGTTTGTTTTCATTACCACAATTCTTATAATATTACTTGCATTTGTTTGGGTAATATAATCTATGGCCAAGCCACTAGCAACTATTTATTTTGAAGTATAGTAAGTCTATACCATAAAATGTGTGTGATTATTACTAACACACCACAAGGATTAATTACGGTGAATTATAAAATCATATTACTTGCATTTGATGGTATGACTTAACATTTCTGTAAAATATATTATTAAATATTCTCAATGTTACTTCTTTTTCGTAACTGTGATGATTTAATTTGATGTTAATAAGTAGCAATGTATTAAAAATGTTAATATAAAGTATTGTTGTTACATGATAAATTTGTTTTGTATTTATTATGTATTATTATATCCCATTAAGATTTTTCAACAAAATAAAAAAAATGTGTGCATCGATCATACTTTTACTTTACGGTAGTAAACTAATTAATCTGTGCTTTTACTATCAGTTTCACACTTTCTTATCTGTTAATAAATAAAAATATTTTGTACATTATAAAATGGTCAAAAATGAACATTAGCGTACTGCCGATTGTAATATATCACATATTAGAGAAGGTTAAATAAATTTACCTTTGTTTAATTTTTAGCGTTTTATTATGTTGCAAGTATTATACATAGTTACACAAAGAATATATCAAGTTACGTACAGACAGTACAGTAGGCGCAGTAAAAGTTATCTAGTTTTCAATGTTAAGGCGACGAATTGGAAATTTCCACAGCAATGATCTCAATTTTTCTAAGTGATTACAAAACATATGAAAGTGACATTTGGTAACCTGATTCTTCATTTCGTAGACTTCAATTTGCCAGTAGCGATACACGATTGGTTAACTTTTGTAAAAGAAAAAAATATCAAAGAAACCTCTTTTAAAACAGATATTTGCATTTTTTTCTGTGCAGATAAACATGCTCTTCCAAAATTTAATTAATTATAGTTTTTAATATAAACGAAAATAACTTTTTTCATATTTTTCGTAAGCTAGCACGCGCACGTTTGTATGGCGCAGAAGGTCTATTTTAAATTATTGTTTATCTATGCGCCACTTTAAGGGGATTTTTTTGATATACTAAACCTTCCCTTGTAAAATGGGTTTGAATAGTATTTTACGTTATTGAGAGTTGTTAACCCGAATATCTCATTAACCAGATGAAAAAAGACCTATATAAGATGCTAGAAAAATAGTTTTATTTGCAATTGCTACTAAACTTTTTTGTGTTAAAATTATTCTTTTGTCTTGTTTTAGTGGAATAAGAATATTAACATTAAATATAAAAACAATAAGTATTGAAATCTTCAATATTAGTTTACTTTAGAAGAACTTGCTTCTAAGGCATCTAGCTTTTGTTTACGTTTCAATGATTTCACTTCATCTTTGACTTTTTCGTCATGAAGACGCCTTTTCTTTCTCAACAGCCATATCTCCTTCTTTCTCTTTTCCCGACCAATCTTCATGCTCTTATATAAATTTCTGTGCTTCTTAGGAACAAGTTTCTCTCTTAATCTGAAAGCTTCCTTATCCTCTATCTCTTTCTGGTATGGGTGTTCCTTGAATGTTATGCCTGTTGTTACAGACATAGCTTTTTTCTGTAATTTTGAAAATTTAAATGCAGTTATATTCATATGTAAATGAAATAGTTATGATAGCAGTAGCTCGCAGATCAATAATCTACTGGAATTGGTGACTAAAACAATTATAGCGGTGATTAAAACAGTATGTATTAACAAATTATGGAATTTGTCAGTAGTGTCAAAAATATCACTTGTATATTTAGTAACATTATAATCAGTTTGTACATACTTAACATCACACCACTGCTCCATTCGGAGTGAATAGAGGGTCTACATGCAAAACCTTGACACAAGTAGCAATTTTTTTTTTTTGGGTGTCCAGGATTCAGGTGGCTAGGTCCAAATTGGACCTAACTAAAGAATATGCATCTGGGCATCGATTATATATCTGAATGTTACGCCTGTAGATATATGAGTTATATAAAGTAATATAACTCCCAATCAAGAGTAGTTTTTATCTCGATGATGTACACCCAGCTCTGCGGACCCAATTCCAGCTCTGTGGACGTACACCTAAGTTCCATGTCCATGGACCCGCAGATAACTAATACATTTTTATATATAATACATTAATTAGGTATTACTGTGTGGGCTAGACCCTGGAGTAATTATTATAACTCTTGACCACACAGTACTATTACACTACGCGCATGATCCATCGTTCATGTCACTTTCATCTACACAGATTACATACAGTATATACTATTACACACCTTAGGCAAACAACTCATATCAAAGGATACATGCATTTCTATGTATATCTACCAGTACCGCAAGGGATATGGGTCCATGGACACATACTACCCATTTGTATTATAGATTGCAAACTAAGACCTGATTGTGACAGCGACAGGTAGCCTAGTATTGGTAGGTATGTATTGCATAACTATATACATATATTGCCTATGTCTCTACATAACTTTATAATAAGCTTATCTCTTGACTGAATTTAATGATCTGCATCAACAGCTAGTATATCCTATATTTTTCTTTCTTTCTGAAGTATTAGTTAGCATATATTTACATATTATGCTCTTCTTATAAGCATATAAGCAATAAGCATCGCTGAAGGCCATGTCAAACAAACAGACAGCGAACTGAAGTCATGGCAGAAATGTCAGTGATATGGAAAGCGTCACAAATAGATGTGTGCTAAAGGAACTGATAACAAAGTGAATCTATTAATTTGTTATCCTACGATAAAGACTAAAACACTGAACTAATATTTCGGTATCAATCTATTATCTAGGTTGAATAATTTTGTAAATAAATACAGCCTTCACTCTCTGATATAGATGTAATCTGCCTGACATATAAAGTCATTTAATATTTCATTTTGCTCATGTTTCTCTTAGCTGCTATGCTTGTTTGTTTGTTTACTAAATACACACTAAATATGTTTTGAACCATCATCACATACCTTTTCCTTGGCTATTTCCTTTTTCTCTGGATCCTGATCCTCATCCTCCGCATCTTCATCAGATGAGGATTCCTCATCCAATTCTTGTTGGTACTGTTTTGCTAAGGCTTCCTCTGCATCACTATCTTCACTATCTTTCTCATCTTGCTCATTCTCATCCTCTTCATCAGTTGCTTCTTCTATTTCACTGCCTGAGGATTGTTCGTCATCTACAAGTAGTTAATTATTTTAAAAACATTTTATTAAATTATCATCCTATATAATAAGGTATTAAATTATAATCATGAAAGAATAAATGATTACTTACTTGATTTCAAATTGGGGTTGTTTAGTGCCCGTTCCTCAGGAGGTATGTAGACTTGATCTTTTGTCTTGTCAATGAATGGTGACAAGTGAGGCGGTAATGTGGTCCCCATTAAGTATTTATTGATAGGCAACAATGTCCTAGCATTAACACTGTCAAATACCCATTGAGGCTGTACATAGTAACGAGAGAGGTACTGTTTGTCCATGCTAGGCCTGTCTACTATTTGATAAGATATGGATTCATCAGATTCATCAAATGTGGCACCTACAAAGTGGTCGCGATCCCAGGACACTTCACCACCAAAGCAACGAATAATAAATACTAAAGGTTCCCTTGGAACTTCTCTGTTAATAAAGAATTTTAAACCCTTGAAGAGAGTCTTAAGATTCTTTATTTTCTCAGCTTCTAATTTAGCTTCTTCTAATTTTTGTGGGTCTTGCTCACCGTCTGTTTCGAAAATATCAATTTCTGGCAAATCTTCTGGCTCATTAGCGCCAGAAATTTTAGACAAACTAAGGTTCATAGCTGCTATTCTCTCAGCCACATAAGCGTTTTCATCCACTAAATCTTTATCTGTATCCGCTGAAAATCCAGCTGTCAGTTTTGGTGGGTATAGTAAATTAAGAGAATGATATAGTTTGAAGTTGACAAAGCCAAGCATGACAGTGTAGAATTCGACAAAGGTGGACATTATCTTAAAGTCTACTTCATCTTTACTGTGAGGCTGGAAAATGTGTATTAGAAATTAGAGATTTGTTTAAAGTTCAAAGAAAAGAAATTCAAATATAAATTTTTGAGATGCAAACATTATTTAAATATTTAAGTTTAAAAACAAATAGATTCATTGTATCACTGTACATGAAAAAAGTCTTAAGTACTGAAAAATTATTAAAAAACATAAAAACAATGTTTCACTGCTTAAGTGTGTTCAATATCATACATATTTACAACCTAGACCTAGACCATAAGGATATAAGCCTTATCATGATAATATTTTATTATAATTACCTTAAATGAAAAGTGATGTGGTACAATCCATGTAATAGTTTGTCCTTCAAGTTCAGCTTGGTAATAATATCCTTTAACAGATACAAATACTTTCCGAAGGGCCTTTGCAGTTATAATGGCATGCATGAACTCTACCGTAAGTCTCCTGCAGAGTAATGATTGGTCCCTAGGCACTCTTTTTAATGATGGGAAAGTACTGAACAAAAAGCATAATGTTAGGCAATCATCTAAATCCCGCAGTGCATCAACAAATGTAGGATATCTTTCCTTTACTATATGGTCAATGTTTATGTCTGGATAGTCACGTAAATACTTCCTCATTTGACCATATTGTCGCATTCCTCGAGCTCGTCTAATTTTTTGTTGGTAAACCTTAAACATATTTTTACGTAATAATGGTTTTGTATGTTGTTAAACAATTTGCATAAATAAATACATGCATACAGAGGTAGTCGGAGAGGACGGAGCGCCAGCGTCGCGGTCCTTACATTCCTCTTTCGTTTCCTCAAATCTCAATAATTAAATACTCACTTTTAATTCCCTTAGTTTCCATATTATAGGCTCGTGTAGCAAGAATTTTATGTCTTTTGTGTGATATAATGTTTTGATACCGCCGGCACCCTTCTGAGCCCTTTTACGATTTCGTGGTTCTCTCGGGTAAATGCCCTTGAGTATACAGATACGCCTGAACTCTTTCAATGAGACCTGTAACTTCTTGAGCGCAGCCTTCCTTGTCATAAACTGCGCTCCTTCTCCCGAAGAATACTGAAATGAATGACATAGGTTATAAAATTAATGAAAAAATAACACGTGTTATAGGATAAACAACAAAAAATAACTTTCAATTTACTTAGTTACACCTACCTTCTTTTTCTTTTTGGATACCATTGCTTTTGCCTGTTAGCTATTCAAAAAATTAGAAAACTATGCTAAAGATAATTTAAGGAAAAACTAAATGTGCAAGTAGTACGTAAACGCAATAGAAAAGCAAAGAGAATGTAATATTACTACGTAATAAGAGTAGGGATTTCCATAGAGCTATATAGACTCCAAATGTCAAAAAAAGGTACCCAAAATAGACAATCTGACGACTATAAAACAATCAACTATACCAACATAAAGAACAAAATAGAGACGTACCGCCTTACATTCAAATTTATCGATATCGATTATAATTAGCGCGACATGCGGTACCAGAAATTGGTGAAAACATTCTAAACACTGGTTTTGTTTAAGCACCACTTAAACAAAACCAGTAACACCAGTTTGTGATGTCTATTCAATAAAAATATGTATGAAATGAAATATTTATTTCATAGATTCGTGGCGGCGTACATGCAAGCATATGTAACGCTACGCCCGGTAGAGTATGCTCCTTTGCTCTAGAAACCTTTCTTCTTCTCCCTGCCACTTTGATAGGTTCCAGACCAGTTTCTTCTTTTGAAGACTAACGGTCGACTTTCAGTTTTGTTTTTTTTTGCTACAGGTTTTTTCCTCAAAACTGTAAACATAAAGAACTATTAGAAAATATTTAATTAATAAGTTTTAAGAAGTTCTTTAAAGTCAAAGTCAAATGGATTTATTCAAGTAAACACAACTGCAAGGTGTTTTAACGTCGAATATAACTACAAGTCGAAAAAAACCTGCACACTGAAAAGAATGGATAAGAAACCCAGTCATGTCATATTTTCAACATTTTAGAATAGGCAAACTTAAAATACAAATTCAGAAAGCTTCCCTCAAAAAGTATTAGGAAAATCTTAACAGTTTGTCATCCGAAAGTAGTTTAGCAGTTAATCTCATTTTTTTCTCTTAAAGTTTTTGTCAATAAAACAACGTGCACAAATTTTAATATGTCCTGTGTCCTCGTTTTGTGATTTTCACAGATTTTTTACATCTAAAAAATAAAAACATCGATATCGACATTCATAAATGTACCATTCCACACTATTTTTAATGAACGAAAGTTATACTCAAAACTAAAATTGTGAAATTTTATCCCGATAGCAAGCATTGGAACTGATGAATTAGTTAATACTCTACTCACTGAACTTCATCCAGAGAATATCTCGCCATAAAATATTTAAAAATGTCGTCATTTCTTTTGATTTCCAACCACATTTTATTTTCTATACTTCATAATTGTTTACTCACTAAATATTGCAGTTCTGTTAGAAGTTATAATTACCTAAATATTGCTAAAAATAGTTAATATTGTAATAGATTGAGCAATGAAACATTTACGCTGTTGAAGCAAATAAATTGTGTCATGACAGATGACACTTTATCAAAGACAAATATAAGCATAAGTCTCTTTAATCTAGACAATGTATTAGAAAACATACTTGATCCGAGATAAAACACAAAAAAATAGCTCTGTTCCGTACATCATTTTTTTTGTATGAAGTTGCGACAGACTGTAGAAAAGCATGGGCTTGAAGAGGTTTCAAATAGGGATGGCGATTTGAGATCTATTAATCGAAGAATCGATTATTTCGACAAAATAAATCGATAATGTTAATCGATATTTTGTAGTGAATCGATTCTGTGAATTGATACTTTACCCTTGTAAATTGAGATTCGATTATTTTTTTTATGATAAGAAATATAAAACTGTTTAGAATGAGTTGAATGTGGGAACTGTGAATTTTATAATTTTTTAACTTAAATATTATACATTTTTTTTTAACTTAAGTAGAGGTTCTTATACATGTAACATTTAAATACAGTTCTAATTGTTTAATTAATTAAAAATGATTAGATTGATTATTGTAGCGTCTTCCAAGTTTTCTATACTTACATTAATATATGTTATAAATACAAACTTATACAGGGTGTATATGAAAACGGGACAGTTACTTTAATGGATGAAAGGGCATAACTTTAGTATGTAGTTACAAAAAGAATTATCGAAAAAAACGTATCCGTTTAAGAGTTATGACCGTTTTAATTTTCAAGTGTTATCCCCACCATTTCTTGTAAAATTGGGTTGATCGTGTACAGTTACAGATTTTAAATCTTACGTTTTTTTTATTTTGTAATAATTTCATCCGTTACTGAAATACAGCCTGAAAACCATTTTCGAAAATAATGCGTATACCCCAATGGGGGTTTTCAGGCTGTATTTCAGTAACGGATGAAATTATTACAAAATAAAAAAAAACGTAAGATTTAAAATCTGTAACTGTACACGATCAACCCAATTTTACGAGAAATGGTGGGGATAACACTTGAAAATTAAAACGGTCATAACTCTTAAACCGATACGTTTTTTCGATAATTCTTTTTGTAACTACATACTAAAGTTATGCCCTTTCATCCATTAAAGTAACTGTCCCGTTTTCATATACACCCTGTACAGTAAGTCGAGAAAAAATCTATTTTCAAGAGATCGATTTTTTAGACTTCGATTTTTCTATGAATCGATTTTTCATACTTCGATTCGAATCCATTCGAAAATCGATCTTTTTTCGAGAGAATCGCCTTCCCTAGTTTCAAAAATAGCAAAATTAGCAATTGACATTTGACAATAGACAAGTTCTATTTTATATACTGGCAAGTTTTTTCACATTTATTCATGGACGTACTACCCTGTATTCATTCTTCTTCTTCCTTTATGGCATGACGCAAAGTTTAGCGCATTTGGCAATGTCACGTAATAATAAGTAGAATTACAAGTAAATTAGTTTTTTCTTATCGTACTCCTCCAGTAAAGTGATCATTAGCCAACTGATCTTTCAACAAGTAAAAATTAAATTTTATTTTAAACAAAATAAAAATACTTGCTAAATTCGACGTTTCCCACGGTTTTCTTCTGCCGTCTTGACTAAATGTCCTGAACGCTTTTTTTTTATTTCTTCATGGTAAGGCGCACAGATTACATATTTACCAATGTTATGTATTAATCATGTTCGAAATAAATTCGCTTCTTAAAAAACTCGTCGCAGAGAAAGAGGCGAGGAGGGTCATAAAAACGGGCGAAGGTTTTAGGAACCATGTCGGCAAAACAGGGCATTAACTTATTATTCCAATTAACAAGAAGTTAATTGGAATGAAGTTAACAATTTGCTTAACGGATTAAATTTTAAGTTAACTTCAGAAAATGTTAACGCTCTTGTTAACTTCCGTTAACTGTAGTCCGTTACATTGGTCGTTTGTTGATATGTTGTTATTTTTTTTGTTTGAATGACGCACCACGCCACACTTGTATGTTCAGCGAGTCGAATGGTGAAAGATATATTATGCGAAGTGCGCGTGCGAGTGTGATGCATTTAAAACTATTATGCTAGGCATTGCGTAGGTGTTAGCAGGAACGCTAGTACACTAGGTACACACTACTATTTATGAAGAGCAACATGCACCTAATACAAAATTATGATCAGTGATAGCTATTTATTCATACTGCTTTATTCCTTGTATTATCAGACCAAATACCGAGGAATACAATTCATATGTCGAAAATTATCTGCAAGACTTCGAACAAATGAAATCATATTCAAGACTTCGAACAAATGCCAATGGACGATCTAAATTACCACCTAACAAAAATAATGATCGAAGCATTGAATACGGACGATATAATTTTAAGCACAAGAAATTAACAGATGACACACACGTAAAGAAACTCGTAAACTCGTAAAGAAACACCATCAGATGAGGCTGGATAATCAGACCGATACTCCAAAATACCGGGCTCGTTACGTTAGCCTATTTGCGCAAACACGTGGATGTGTCACACTAAACAGGTACCTATTAAGCACCCAATCGCTCTAGGTACGATGAGTTAATTTCCTCATATTCCAAAATTAACGTCCTGAGACGCACGGTACGTATGAACACCACATTTTTCAATCAAATAGAAGGTAATATTGTTAGCTCTTACCAGATTTTAAGACATTGAAGACATTTTTTATCTCTTGTGGGCACGGTCCTCTGTACTCTGTTAGTTCTCCCTAGTCGAGTCGTCGTAGTAGTCGAGAACTAACAGAGTACAGAGGACCGTGCCCACAAGAGATAAAAAATGTCTTCAATGTCTTAAAATCTGGTAAGAGCTAACAATATTACCTTCTATTTGATTGAAAAATGTGGTGTTCATACGTACCGTGCGTCTCAGGACGTTAATTTTGGAATATGAGGAAATTAACTCATCGTACCTAGAGCGATTGGGTGCTTAATAGGTACCTGTTTAGTGTGACACATCCACGTGTTTGCGCAAATAGGCTAACGTAACGAGCCCGGTATTTTGGAGTATCGGTCTGATTATCCAGCCTCATCTGATGGTGTTTCTTTACGAGTTTACGAGTTTCTTTACGTGTGTGTCATCTGTTAATTTCTTGTGCTTAAAATTATATCGTCCGTATTCAATGCTTCGATCATTATTTTTGTTAGGTGGTAATTTAGATCGTCCATTGGCATTTGTTCGAAGTCTTGAATATGATTTCATTTGTTCGAAGTCTTGCAGATAATTTTCGACATATGAATTGTATTCCTCGGTATTTGGTCTGATAATACAAGGAATAAAGCAGTATGAATAAATAGCTATCACTGATCATAATTTTGTATTAGGTGCATGTTGCTCTTCATAAATAGTAGTGTGTACCTAGTGTACTAGCGTTCCTGCTAACACCTACGCAATGCCTAGCATAATAGTTTTAAATGCATCACACTCGCACGCGCACTTCGCATAATATATCTTTCACCATTCGACTCGCTGAACATACAAGTGTGGCGTGGTGCGTCATTCAAACAAAAAAATAACAACATATCAACAAACGACCAATGTAACGGACTACAGTTAACGGAAGTTAACAAGAGCGTTAACATTTTCTGAAGTTAACTTAAAATTTAATCCGTTAAGCAAATTGTTAACTTCATTCCAATTAACTTCTTGTTAATTGGAATAATAAGTTAATGCCCTGTTTTGCCGACATGGTTCCTAAAACCTTCGCCCGTTTTTATGACCCTCCTCGCCTCTTTCTCTGCGACGACGTTACACACATAGATACATACAATTTGTAGTTTTTCTCTATTAAAGTAAACACTACTAAAGTAAATAATTAAAAAAATAAGAACTTGTTTATTTTCTAAGACTGTATGTCGTTATATGCGTATTCTACTGTACATATTTATTTCAAATGCAAATATTTCTAAACTTTCGAGATCCACTTGGTTTTTTAACCAAAGAATTCTGATGCAATTTACTAAACATAATATTTGTAGACTTCTTGGACACGGTATTGAAATTTGGCGCTGTAATTTTTGCTAGTTGAGCAGGATATAACAACGACAGAGCAAACGCCAGCTATAGATCTTGGCTAAATCTCACTTCCAAAAATATATTAACGAGTCCAAATAACGTGTCCAAATGGGGTATGTGTATCGAACGGAAAAAATACTTGCAAAGAAGCAGCTGTATGGTTTGCCCTGTTGTTTTGGAGTTTATGTTATGTATGTAAGTATTTATGCATACTTATAAGCATTTATGCACAGACATTAACCAGTTAAATGTATGAAGGGGAGGGAAAGGATTCAAGAGTAGCAATTTAGGTCCAGAGAAAGGCAACTGAATTCCCCCGCCCCCCTTGGTTACGCCCATGATAGTATAGATCACTATGAATCTACCGTATAGAAAATATCACAAGTGAATTGTAAACATTGAAGTTGTATAGACATACGTATTCACAGGATAGGTAGTACATTGATTATTAAGACTTTATTTAATTACTCAGATCAAAAAATGAGTTTATTCTTAAAACTTTTTTGGCTCTTCTTAAGTTTTGAATTATTTAAAGGGATAATGGTAACTGGTTAGCGGTCACTAAAAGACGGTGATTGCGCATAGCGCATAGGCCATTAAATGTGAGGCAAATAAGTCTTTCCTTTGTTGGTGTGACAGCACTGCTAAAAAACGAATTAAAAATTTTTAAGTTTACTTTATTTATTTGGTTATTAGCTACATATCTCCGAGAGCTATAACTGTAGTCATATTCTAATTCATTTCTAACTTGTGAAAAATAGTTTGTTGCTCATGTAAAATCTCCGTAAGCTGAGATTAATAAGACCATTACTAAGACCCTAACACTACCCAGTAAAGTAATGTAAGTAAGTACTCAGTAAGTATGCTTTACTAGAGGTAAAGAATTTTTGGAAGAATGAAAACTTTACTTGTTCATAAATATGAGTAACTAAAGTTTTACTTTTTAGTTACAGTTCAAACATTACAATTCTCAACTTTTGCACAGAACCATCATGTAGAACTTTAACGCACAATAATATGCTATCACTTTTGTAGATACATATCCTCATGTTGTATCCCTAACAGGAGAGGCAGAGAGGCGAAGTGCCAAGTATCGCGGTCCTTAAATACTTCTTTCGCCTCCTCAATCCTCATCATTCTTCTTACACGTTTTCGCCCAGGTTTGCGAGAGCTTTTGACATTTCGGTCAACTAGCACTCTGGCTATTTGATCTTTATAAGTCAGCTTCTGTCTTCCTTGGCTTCTGCTGCCACTCAGTTTCACTCTGTAGATTTTCTTGGTCAATCTTTCATATCGTACATTCTTTTTATGTGCCCAAACCATCTAACCATTCCTTACTTCATTTTTAAGATAACACTATCGTCGAACCCTTATTTTGTCTGTAAGGGAAACACCGCACATATTTCTAAGAGATCCCATATCTACTGCATTTATCTTACTTTCACCTGATTTCGGGCATATCCAGGTCTCACTACCAATAAGATCACTGAAACCTCGGAAATCGAGCTTAGTACATTTGGTGGAGTACCTTCGTTTCTGCCTTCCGACCTTCCGACCGAGTCTTCTGCTGTACCGTCTTCTCTGCTACACTCTTCTTTAAAACCTGAAATAAAATTTAGTGACATCCCCACCATAGATGAATTTAATTCCTTAGATTTAAGCAATATGTGTCAAATTTATACCGACGCAAGAAGGCACGACGGCAAAGTTGGCGCTGCGTATGTCATAATCGATTCCACTAGAAAACAGCGGGTTAAGAAATTCATACTGTATAATTGTTGTTCGGTTTTCCAGGCTGAACTTATTGCAGTTTTAAATGCCTGCTTATGGGTCAACTCTAGCGCCACACTTAGGACTAAGATATTTTTGGACTGCAAGACTGCTCACAGAACTGGCCATTCCTAATAGTAACAATTGCTTGACATTAAAATACGTAAGCTTTTACTATTGGCCAAAAATGCAGGCCTGGTGATCGGATTTACCTCGGCCAGCGCCCGCATCGAAATACCAGTTAACGAGATCGCTGATCAGGCTGCCAAGGCTGCTGCCCGTCTTCATGCTCAACCTTTCTTCTCTGAAGTAACCGTAAGCTACATAATGTATAGAAATGGACTTATATCCGAACAAGCAAGAAATGAATAATATAATTATACTGATCCTAATAACTGCGCCTACACGAAAACTATATTACCAGACATAAATATTCTCAATGTGTATCTGAAAAAAGTTAAACCTTGTTTTTATATCACCCAGTTTCTAACTAATCACGGTTACCATAAGCAAAATTTATTTATATTTAATATTACGGAGAATGATTTCTGTCCTCGTGACATTGAAACATCACAGTATTTTGTTCACCTCATCAAATACTGTCCAAAGTTCGGAATCACTACACTTCAACATGAAATAGCATCATCCATATACAATATTGAACCTTTTAGTATTCCTGATATAATTACTAAAGATGTAACTATAAAAACATTTCTCACACATTTATATAACATAGTTAAGCAGCTCAAATAATTTAACAAATAATGTGGTAGCGCCATAGTTTTCCGAATAGGTTTGACTAAGGGTTTGACACATAATCTGTGACATTTTTAATGGATACTACAAATAAAGATCTGACAAAAATACACGAAACCAGGATACGACAAATACACGGAATATGACAAATATATAAAAAAATTATAGCGCATTATCGAAGCGTCAATTAATATGTATTAAAAAAAAAATTAAAATGTTCAAAATAGTAATTTCAACCAATCGCTTAAATAAAAGTTAATAAAAAACATGCAGAAAGGGGAAAGTAAACCGTTGGCATTCCCTTAATCTGAGAGAGGAGCACAAAAAAAAACGCCTCACTACCGTACAGTAAAGTTGGTACCAATATCGCTTTGTGGATGGCCATTTTGGCTGAGTTAGATATATTCACACTGCCTAGCCAACCAAAGCACCGTTTGCTTTATTACCAGCTGCACGTCTCACCACATCCAACTCACGTCTGTCCCTAGAAAACGCACTCCCTAGACTTTTCCGGGTTAGTGTTTCCTTTTCACCCCCTTATGGATAGATTTTTCATAGAAAGTAGCCTTTGTCCTTTTCTTTAATAAAGTCTAACTCTATGCTAAACATCGTAATCCCTTATTTAATAATTAGTATTTCCCATACAAAGTTTTATTTCCCTTTCCATCCAGTTAGGGATAGATTTTTGACAAAAAAACAGCCTTTGCACGTCACCTGCTTTCAAACTGCCTCCGTGCTAAATTTCATCAAAATTGGTTTGGCGGTTTAGCCGCGACAACGTAATATACATACTTTCATAAATAATACTATTATTAGTATGAAAGTATGGATCAATTTATAGAAAAAAATAATGTCCACCATCTCGGACTTGAAAATAGACGTCATTTTTGTATTTTTGTATTGTATTTTCATTACTGTATTTTCCGAGAAAATGTTACCCAGTAATTTCATTCGAAAGATAATAAGCGCCATCTCGGTTTTGGAAATAGACGTCTTTGTCATAATTAGCTCTCCGAGGAACTTAGACAATATCACCCGTTATCACTATTCAAAAAATTAATTTCCGCCGAGTACCCAGCATGTGTTGCACCTTTGATACCCGTATTGTTGATGTTGAACGAAAAAATTAATTTCCTATTATTTATTTATGATGACGTCACATATAAAGAAACTTCCTGTGAATTTCTGTTCAATTGATACTCATATTGATGGAGGTCTAGAAAAAAGTTACTTCCTATCATAGAGCATCCGCCATATTGTATATATGATTACGTCTCATATACAAAAACCACATAGCATTTTTTAAAACAGAACAGTCCACATTTGTTTTCGGGCAAATAGGTTAATACCTATTTCATCATAATCGGTTCAGCGGTTTACCATTTCCCGTATGAAATTTCATCCCCCTTTCACTCCTTTAGGCGTAGTTTTTTGATAAAAAAAGTAGCCTGCTTTTTTAATAATATTAATATAAATCACATATGTCTATTTTTGTACCAAATTTCATCAATATCAGTCCGGCAGTTTAACCGTGAAAACGCAGCACTTTGGCATTTATAATATTAGTATGAATATAGATAATTTTTAATTTATTTTGATTCAGATAAAACATAATGTCGTCTCAGTTTTATTTTCAAATATATTTTCGTTGCATATACTATATTTTCATTGTGCATACATATTATTGGTGCGAAAAATGCACTTCCTCCCGGGCGACGTATTGCACTGTGCAATACGTCACCTCATAGTGTGCAATTTGCACACTATGAGGTTTTTAAGAAAATCTGTTTTTTATCTTTTGATTGAGACGGTCGATTTTAATAAAATAAACGTTATATGTTACTCAGATAGAAGGTTCATATTTTTCAGAAATTAGATTTTGAATTCAATTCAAGAATCAAATTTTCAATGCTTACAAACGAAAAAAGTCTACGGCTTTACTATATGTATAGAAGATATAGATTTTTATAGATCCTAAAAATAAAATTTTTCACTTTTACCATTCCTGTTAAAAATCCTAGTAATTTTTGAACCGTATTTTGTAAATTACATACAAAAAGAATGTAGCATATTTCTAATATTTAGATCCTCAGATTTAGATCGGGATATATATCTAAAGAATATATCTGAAGTGTAAAGAGCATTGGGTAAACAGAACACACTAATACTATTGTAGGTACACTATAATTTAATCAATCGAGTACAAAATTATAAATTATTAAATAGTAAGTATATAAGTAATATATGTAGGTAGATCTGCTGAAATAGTCTTTTGTTTTCATGTCGATAAATCTATTATTATGTATATATTAGGAGTTACTATTCTCATTTGTTTTTTGAGTCGACGGCGATAATCCAGCAGGCGATGACGGTGCTTGATTTTGAGTCCATGTTTTAGGATCGACCATTATATATTGGAAAGGATACGTATACGTAGCTGGTGGCCAGAAAGGTGCAGCTTGAGACATAAATGAGCTAACGTCGTCATCACTGATGTTTGGTTTGAGGAAATTCATTGCATTTGCAAACATGGCCGACATCATTTGTGGATAGAAGTAATGGAAAGGGTATTGTGGCGCATTTGACAGAGGGGCGGTAGCCTCAAGACATTGCGTAACCGCTCCCTCTGTATTCGGTGCTGGACGGGAAGCGGGTACTAGATATGGATACGGTATGGGATTGCTCTCGGGCGTTGCTGCCGCTGGAACAGCGTAAGTGTACTGTACAGGCGGACTAGTGACGATTGCACGCTTCTGTGTAGTCACTATTGTTTCGTCATTCGGCGCAATATTGGTGGTAACACTGGATGCAAATGACAGTGGGATAGATGTTGACTGAGTCTTGGAAGCTGCCGCAACTGGTAAAAAGTTTATTGGTTGGTCGGTCAACCATTGCGATATACCGTTGTCTTCTGAAGCAGCCACGTAAAGGTCCCCTGTTATTCCGTCGGGTGAAGGTTGCACGTAGAGGCTATGTACTGGTTGCAGTTGATTTGGAGTGTTCCAGTAAGTTATATGTCCTTTAGAAAATGTAAAGAGAAATGAAATTATAATAGTTCTACTCAATGGCTTACACATTTTTGTGTTTTACGAATTATCAATGAATGACAAATTATCGAGAGCCTCTTCTCATTTTATATTGTGTCTCATTCATGCCAGAAATTGATTTTATTATCAATATTAAATGATAGCAGAGAAATAGATTATTATCTTAGTGTTGCACAGTTTCTCAGTAAAACCACGTTTGAATGTTCAATGTTGCTTACATATTTTCACGTTTTTTTGAATGAATTTATAAGATAATATAATGGAAATTAACGATAAGATAAAATGAAGAAGATAATAATAGTACCTAATGATGGGCTCTGTGACTCTGTACTCAAACTTGCAAGATATATGTATGTGCACTCGAGATTTACGATATTATAATAATTATTATGTACAATATTATATACACATATATACCTACATACATATGTGATAAATTCCTAAAATCTATAGCTATTTTCCGCTCAAACTTCAAAAACCACCAATCGACACATGTTTCGCCTCTCAATATTCGCTGCTGGTTGGATTGGTGATGGTGGATTGGTGGTTTTTGGAGTTTGAACGGAAAATAGCAAAAGATTTTAGAAATTTATCACATGAAATGGATTTCCGCAAAGTAACACCTGAGTCTATACAATAACATACATACATATCTTCACGCTGTATCCCTAACGGGGTAGTCATAGAAGGCTGAGCGCCAAGCTTCGCGGTCCTTACATATTTCTTTTGCCTCTTAAAATCTCATCGTTGTTCTCACACATTTTCGCCTAGATATGAGAGTGTTTTTGACATTTTCGTCAGCTAACACTCTGGCTATTTTATTTTCGTAAGTAAGCCTTCGTCTTCATTGGCTTCTGCTGACAATCACATTCTTTCTTTTTTACATTTTATTATTTAACAGTTTTATTTATTGACAGTTTCACATTCATTTATTTTATTTTTAGTATTTACTAGCAAGCATTGCTCGGGTCTTGATTGTGAAACTACTTTTATGTACTAAATGCGAATGTGTTATAGTCGTTACTGAGATGCGTATTAAAATCTTGCCTTATTAAAAGTTCTAAAAGATAGTGCAAACCACATTGAAATCCACTTAGTGATGCTATAAGCGAATACACAGATAATCAAAGATTTCGACTTTGCTATTCTATTAACGAATTTTAAGGGTCTTTAAAAAAAAAAAAGTTTAGCTAAATCATTAATCTTGTAGCAGTAGGTTAAGGATTGGTTTATACGCGACTGTAACTGTAATAAATACACATAATGTTCGATATTATATCATAATTTTATTATATTAGTAAGTGGATGCTTAAAAGCAGAAAGAATTGCAACAAAATTGTAGTAGTAGCAGTGTGTGCGATAGCATTCTTTCAAAAAACACTTCACGGATAGTCGTTAAAAATACGCTTTTCGAAATGTTCGAAGTATATAAGTACTTTTTTATTATTTCTACATAAGTACATATACATATATATTTTATCGCACTGCGATATATGTTCATATAAAAATATTTTACTGTCTAATAATAAAAACTACTTTTCAGGTCATATGCGTTGCCACGACAGTTCGGAAATGTAATAGATGATTCAAGTCGGATTAAAGTTATAAAACCAAAGTTGGCTATTTACATTATAAATTATTCGCGGTTTTACTCGCGTAGAACTGGCAAACGAAAGCCTAAGTTTTGGCCTAAGGTTGAGTTTTCGCGTGAAGACACAATAGTTTCGTTTATCTAATATCAGCAGCGTTAGTTGGAATTGAAATGCAATGAGTCTATATTTTATAATAATCATTAATTGGTTAGGATTATTTAACGTAGAAAATTATAAGACTTCAACGTGTTTAAGACTACACGAGGAATTTTCACTTTGTGGTTGGAAGTGCCCGCCGACTTGTGTGAATTTGAAACTTTTATCTTTAGGATGGACGATATGTCCTTACCGATGGGAGTGCAGAATTGGATGCAGATGTTCTGCAGGGTTTATCCGGGATGAATACAGTAAGAGATGCGTTTTAGTGCAAGATTGTCCAGGTAAGTTCAAAGAGGTGAATTAATTGTACTCTCGCTAATCTATATATATAAAAGGCGATGTATGTATGTATGTTCCTTATGGACTCCGAAACGGCTGGACCGATTTCTATGAAATTTTCAGGGAATCTTCAGATTGGCCTAGCGGGTGATCCTGTAAAGTTTGGTAGCGATCGGATCAGTAGATTCTTTTTTTGTTTTTTACGCCCAGGGAAACTAACGCCCAGTGAAACGGGCCGGGTTTGCTAGTCTAATAGATAAAAGTCAATGTTTGTTTGTTTGTTTGTTCGTATTTTATGGGCTGCCATACCGTTTATCTGATTGCAATGGAATTTGGTATGAAGATTGCTTGTATCCTGAGAACGGACATGAGACTATTTTAAAAATAAAAAACGCGGACGAAGTCGTGGGAATCAGGTAGTAAGTGTTAAAAATTGTCTCGAAAAGAAGTATACTTAGTCAGAGTACAAATAGAAACGATAATACCGAACTTGCATTAAAATCTAGGACATATCGCAATATACATGTCTTAATTCGTGTTAAAAACTTGCTTACAAATTACAATACAACAATAATAATAATATGGTATTTCATGGACGCTGCATACCGCATAATGATTAAGAGTACCTACTTTATCGCTTTTTCATGACTGCGCATTAAATTAAATGGATGAAGGCGTTAGTATCTGTGTCTACACGTCACGTAGATAATGTAACTGTGATTTCATTTTGAAATCATGTACCTAACGAATAGGTAAATACTGAAGAAAATTAACAACAAACTATTTACTTACATATTCTCAATGAACAATATTTAAATTATACATATAAATAGATATCTATACGGGTAGATTTTCTGTTGATGAGTAGGATCTAATAACTAATTAGGCATTTCGTGTCTGTATTTTATTTAAAACCTTTGTTTTCATTTGTAATAAAATATGGTAAAGGCATTTGAGTTAGCAAAAATTTTCTCGGTCAGTACAAATGTCATTTACTTGTCCAATTTGCAACATAAGTAATTAGACCCGACCGAAGTATCGGTTGCGTAAACATGTATAAATATTAGTGTCCTAAGGTATTTGAGCGCAATATTGAAAAAGATTATTATAATGAAGGTGGTAATATCGGCGTGTATTTTTGCGGCTGCTGCCATGCTTGCCGTTGCTGCACCTACAATAGATACGAGTGCAAGCATGATACCTCAGGAAGAGTCTGCTGAGTCGTCGCCTGAACGAGAACTTCAAAGAGAAAAGCGCTCAAGCTACGGTACTCCGTACGCGCCTCCGTGCGCAGCATCACCTCCGATACCAGTTATAACGCCTCCACTACCTCCTCCATTACACGGTGCGTACCCAAGTCCGTACCCGCCGATTGGTTATGGATTACCGCACTACCGAGAAAGTGAAACGCCTGACGAACATGAAATGATGAGCTATTCAGATCCCAATCATTTCATGTCCCATATGAACTTCGAATCGATGCATATGCCTATGGCTAGATACCAATATCCAATTCAAGCACCAGCGCAATATGGAGGATATGGTGGTCCACTTGTAGCACCAACAATACCGGGACCAGCCTTAGGTATCTTCCCAAAAGCTAACGTTGGCGGTTGCAGTATTCCACTTTTACTGAGTTGCTCGCCATCAGTTGTTCCTGGTAAGATAGTGTCGGCGCATCCTCATTATGGCACGGGAAGTGAATCAATTAATTTGTCCGGGGCAGCAACAGTCTCTTCGGGTGCAGCTCCAACCTCCTCAGACAGCTATCGCGGTGTTGACGAGCAACCTCACCATGATATGCACAACGAAGACAACGCGAATCACCAGCACTTGCCATCTATCCACGAGGTCCACCCAGCAGCGGGCATGCACCAGTAATATAGAAAGTTAAAGTAAAAATTGTAAATAACAAAGTATTGTTATATAATTGTGAAATTAAATTATTAAACATTTTTTCTCTATTCGTGTTCTTGACTAGAATTACAAGATAGCATAATTTATAATAAAAAATGCCAAAAATATATTACATAAGTAATTTCTCGCCATTTCTCATTCGCGGTGAACAGAGTATCAAGGTACATCATAATCAAAACCTGACGCTACTTCTAATGATAATATTTTAATATAAAACAAAATTATTATGAAGAGCAGTAATAACTTAATCGTACTAATTTTTTTGCTGCAATTAAAGGGTTGCAATAGTAAATAGATGTTAGTACACATTTATTGTCAATATTTTTGAGACAATTTTAATTTCATTACCAAACCCCGATTAAAAAAAGGAGTGTATAAGTTTGTGTGTGTGTGTGTTTATCAGAGGTATTTTAGGTTAGGAACAGATAAAGTGATTTTCATGCGGTTTTTTTATTTGAAAGTTTGGTGGAACTCGGTTCAGTCGTTCTTAGGATATTCAGCTCAGAATTTTACATGTATATGCGAAAGGATCTTAGTCACTATTCTTGCTGAAAAGTTTAAGTTTGAATTCTGTTGGTAGCCGAAGATCTGAGGATGACCAGTATATTAGTTAATATTTATAATAGGCACGAATTTTCTTTTATTAGTAAAACTTTAAAAAATGCTAAATAAAAGTTAACTTCAAAATTTAAAAAACCCCTAACGCAAAATATAGCGGTGTGTATTTTCACTTTTCACTATTTTATCTGGCGTCTCAGTTTGTATTTCAATAGTTAACAAATTATTAAATGTGTCAGGGAAAACTATACAAACAATATTATAATAGAACTAGCTGTACCCGCGAATTCGTCTGGGCGGAAAATCTTTTCGTGGCTTTCTCGTATTAGATTAGATTACATATACATGTACAAAGATTGTTTCTGAAAAAAAGACTACGTCTAGCCTACGTCTAACCTACATCTAGCTTATGACTACTTCCGGGCACACTATCTTTGTACCAAATTTCATCATAATTGGTTTAGCAGTTTGGCATTTCGCATTTAAATTTTTATTCCCCTTTTCACCCCCTTAATAGGGCTAGATTTTTGATAAAAATGTAGCTATGTGTCAAACTATCGCAATGCCACATCATAATCAGTTCAACGGTATAGCATTTCCCATACAGTTTCATCTTCCTTTTCACCCATTTAGGTGTAGATTTTTGATAAAAAAAGTAGTCTTTTTGATAAAAAAAGTCTATCGCCGCACCAAATTTTATCATAATCGAGGTTTAGCATTTTCACCTTTTTAGAGGTAAATTTTTGATAAAAAGTAGCCTATGTTTGTTTTCTGATGTCGAACTATCTCTATGCTAAATTTCATCATAATCGGTTCAGCAGTTTAGCATTTCCCATATAATGTTTCATCGCCCCTTTTTTCATCATAATCGGTTCAGCAGTTAAGCATTTCCCATATAAAGTTTCATCGCCCCTTTTTTCTTCATAATTGGTTCAGCAGTTTAGCATTTCCCATATAAAGTTTCATCGCCCCTTTTTTCATCATAATCGGTTCAGCAGTTTAGCATTTCCCATATAAAGTTTCATCGCCCCTTTTTTCATCATAATCGGTTTAGCAGTTTAGCATTTCCCATATAAAGTTTCATCCCCACTTTTTACTTCTTAAGGGGTAGATTTTCTAAAAAATCTTGATGACTGATATCAAAAATCTACCCCTAAGAGTTTGTAAATATGAACATTAAGATACTGATTTATGTCAATGAGCAATGTACTTGTCTAAGTTTATTAAACTACCTAATATCTAGATACAATATTGATTTAGTATGAATTTAGAAGTATTAGTAGTGTATCAGTCCGCCCCATTAGTATATAGTGAGAATATTCAAACATGCACTTGTGAAAAAATCATCTTATTATTTGAATTAATTGAATTCATTGTGGTTCAATGGCCATACACAATGCAGTGTTGGTTCCAATTAATTTAATTTGTATATTAATGAGGCCTGGATATGCCCGAAATCAAGTGAGAGTAAGATAAATGCAGTCGAAATGCGATCTCTTAGAAATACTATGTCCGGTGTCACCCTTGCGGACAAAATAAGCACTGAAAATATACGCAGTATGACAGGGTTGCATGACAGTGTTATTGTAAAAATGAGGAAAGGAATGCTTTGATGGTTCAGGCACATAGAAAGAATGAGTGATAAAAGACTGACGAAGAAAATCTACAGAGCGAAAGGGAGTGGTAAAAGACGTCAAAGAAGATCAAGGCTGATTTATAAAGATCAAATAGCCAGAGCGTTAGCCGTTAGACGGAAATTTCAGAAGCACTCGCATATATACCTAGGCAAAAATGTGTGAGGAGAATGAAGAGATTTTAGGAAACGAAAGAAGTATGTAAGGACCGCGACGCTTGGCGCTCCGTGCTCTCTAACTACCCCGTTAAAGATACAGCGTAAAGATATGTATGTATTCATTGTCGTAATTTTCCAAAACAAAATCTCAAAATTTTTGAATTAGGTCAGTTTCATTCTACAATTGCAATTGCAGTATGTGTTCATCCTGATGAAAGGGTATTATACTATACTAGCTGTACCCGCGACTTCGTCTGCGCGGAAAATTTTTTCGTGGCTTTCCCGGATTGGGTTAGATTATATGAACATGTGCATAGTATGATTAAAGATTGTTTTTGAAAAAAAGTCTACGTCTAGCTACGTCTGTCTCCGGGCACTATACCAAATACTACCTGTCCTATCTATCCTGTACCAAATATCGTAATTGGTTCGGCGGTGCAGCATTTCCCATTCAAAGTTCATCCCCCTTTTCTCCCCATTAGGGGTAGTTTTTTTGATTAAAAAGTAACCTATGTCCGTGCCCCGGTGTCCAACTATTTCCATGCTACATCATAATCAGTTCAGCAGTTTAGCATTTCCCGTACAAAGTTTCGTCGTCCCCCTCTCTCCCGTCTCCCTTTTCACAGATTTTTGATAAAAAAAGTAGCCTATGTTTTTTTGATAAAAAAGGTATTTATCGCAGCACCAAATTGTATCATTACCAAGTTTTAGCGTTTCCCATACAAAGTTACATCACCCTTTTCACCCTCTTAGGGGTAGATTTTTTATAAAAAGTAGCCTATGTCCGTTCTCTGATATCAAACTATCTTCTTGCCAAATGTCATCATAATCGGTTCAGCGGTTTAACCATTTCCCGTACAAAGTTTCGTCCCTCTCCCTCTCGTCCTTCTTTTTACAGATTTTTGATAAAAAGGAGTAGCCTATGTATTTTAGATAAAAAAGTCTTATCACCGTATCAAATTGTAACATTACCAAGTTTTAGCGTTTCCCATACAAAGTTACATCCTCTTTTCACCCTCTTAGGGGCGGATTTTTTTATAAAAAGTAGCCTATGTCCGTTCTCTGATGTCGAACTATCTTGTCAAATTTCATCATAATCGTTTCAGCGGTATACCATACCATTTCCCATACAAAGTTTCATCCCCCTTTTTAGGGGCAGATTTTACTACATACCGACTTTCGTCAAGATTAGTCAAGCCGTTCTTCAGTTATAAAAGGACAGACAGACAGACAAAAATTTTAAAAATGGTAGAATCGAAGTCAGTTAATCACAAAACGACTATTTATCACAAAATTTGACAAAAAAATTGAAATTACAGACAGACGCAAGAGATTTATATAGTAATATAGATATAAAAACCATTTGCATCATTGAAAAGAAACATTGAAAAAAATTGCACAGAGAATATCATATACTGTTGTTACTTCGCGGAAATACATTTTAGTAAATCAATTTGTACATATTTTTAACCGACTACCGAAACCGAAAAAGTTGGAGGTGGTGGAATACTTTTCTTTTGTTCACCGATATTGGAAAATTATTTTTGAAAGGGTGTTTAAAAGGGTGGTTTTATTTAAATTTTACTGGTACTTGAGCTTGGATTTCGAAGATACACCAAATAACGCTAACTGCTTATAAGCTTTATATATAATGATGATTCTCTTGCATATAGTTCCGCTCCAGAATTTGAAAAAAGTTTATTGTGGACCTAACATAGATATTTATTTAGACCGAGGTCACTCAAAAATGAGAAATACAATTTTAGGTTTTTATCCTTTAATTTAGGTCGATCTAAAATTTTCGGTTTTATCCGGAACTATCTTTTACAGTTTAAATAATTATTACTTAAGTACAAAAATAACTTTATAAATACGACACAATTACTTAAATTTAAATTTGAGAGTTATTGAAATCGGTGGAAGTCAGTGCCAAATCAACGTGCAACAACAGAAAGTCTATTAGTTTGGTAGGCTTGGTACCGATTTCAATAACTGTCAAATTTAATTGTGTAAGTATTTTGTATCGTAGTTATAACGTTATTTTAGTACTTGAGTTTTGATTATTATTAAATGATAGTTATTTTGTACTTTTTAGTGTTTTTATTTGAAGTCGGTTTAATTTTTTTTCAGCAACAAGTTTGAAGCTTTCAAACGATCAACGAGTTTGAAACTGAGCGAATAAAAATAAATAATTTTAAAAATAGTGCATTAATTTGAAACGGAATACCTTTTTCTTTGTATAAACCACTGCTCATTGCAAACATAGCAAAGGACTTTGGAATGAAGCATGCCATTTTAATGTAATTACAAGTAATTTTTAGGAAAGCTATTTAATTATGTCAAGAAAAGATTATAATATATAAATACTCATAAATCAGGCTTGCCTAACGTGCTATACGTGCTTTTTAATAATTGTGATGCTAATTGTTTGTAAAATGTACACGTATGAGATCTTCCGCATTAATCAAAAATATGTACTACTTTTACGAGTGTTTCCGTGTAATTTTCAGTATAAAATGGTTACTTGTCACTGAGATGGCACACAGTCAACTCAAACATCACAATGAAAGTAGCTATTGCTTTTACAGTCATCGTAGGCTTGGCTATCGCAGCCCCAGCTGAGAATGCAGGACCACAAGAGACTAATAACCAGAGGATGAAGAAGTCACCACCATATGGAGCACCATGTGCTGGTCCAATCTCGGCTCCTCCTCCACTGGCGCCAATTGCACTTTATCTGGCAGCCCCAAGCCCACCTTCGCCACATTACAGAGAAGTAGAGCATATGGGTGACGCTACAATGGAACGTGCAGCGCGTGGTTACTACGATACAGGTGCCTTGGCTGGCCTTGCTTCCAGCTCTGCCAGTGCGACAAGTTCTGCCAGCGCTTCTAGTTCTGCCAGTTCCATTAGTTCATCTGGTTCGCCGTCTCCGAATGCTGTTGCTGCACCAGCGATCGGTATATTCCCGAATGCGAAGGTTAGCGGATGCGCTATACCTCTTCTCCTGAGTTGTTCGCCGAGTATAGCGTCAGGCCACTTGGCTAGTCACGCAACGCCTACCTATCCAGCTTACAGAATGCAAGAGATGAATCAACATAATATGGAGATGAAAGAAGCGGCGATGGAGAAAATGTTGATGGAGAATGCTAGCCACAATGAAAATCATCACCACCGACATTAATAGATTGCGTGTTTTCTTTTATCAATTTAACATATTTGAAGTTTACGGATCGCTGTAAGAATGCTTAGTACAAATGTAAAATAGTATGTTTCTATACTTACGTAATTTTTAATTTAATTATTTATTTTTTATATATTTTTATAAAAATAAATATCTTTTGTAAAATTTACATTTTATTGATTTATCTCTAGAAAGTTCAATACTAAGGAACATAAATATCTACTTAGTAACTTGTTTGTTAGTGTAGTATGCATCTAATGTATCACATACCTAAACATTATTATTAAAAACCTGTTATTATCTACATCTCTACACATATACGAACTCAATATAAATGTGTCACATCCACATCACAGAGTAAATTATGGACATACATTCAACTTAATGTATATATTGTCCATAATTTTTACCTAAAATAGTTTTTCTCTCACTACACTTTTACTATTGCGCGTAGGAATAACATACTGAGTATTTTCTTATACTTATACTTATATGTGGTTACTTAGTTATCGTTTGAATTATATACCTACCTATAAAAGAAGCATAAAAAAGAGAAATATTTTATTAAAATATTCTTTTTTTATAAATAATGTTATTATCATACAACTACAACCTACGTTCGAATTTTCATCTACATTGTGCCATGCAATAATTTCCGATTAAATTGAGTGACAGATGATTTTATTTAAACCTATTTTCTTTGAAAATATATTTTAAGATATACAATGTACCTTAAATATTTTTATTTCCACCCTGCAGTTGAAAGGAGCAAGGCGGCATACGCTTTTTGTGGCTTTAGAAGCACTTCTCCGCGTATTACTACTATATATTATTATATATACATAGATAAAATAGTACATTTAGTACTGAGTACAAAATGATGCTTTTTCTTACCTGAGAAAGGAAGCCAGTTTCGACCGAGCCGAAGGTGAACACCGAAAGCTTTCATTCCGAGGGTAAGAAAAGCCATTTTGTACTTGGTACGAACGATACTTTTTCTACTACCTGAAAGTCCGATACATTATTCATCATCGCCACATTTTTTATATATGCAGAAAGGTCCAGAAAGTTTGATTTTCGAGACTAATATCGAGTATGAAATTGAACTTTTTACTCAAGGTAGTAGAAAAAAGTAATTTTGAAACCTCTATATCATTTTAAAAACTTATCTAAAGATACCCCAAGCCTTTATGTGCACTGCATTTATTTTTCATCCCTTGACCCTTGATCTAATTTTTTTTCTTTGCATTGCTGTATTGCATAGCGTACTTAGCGTTCTTCGGAATACAGCCTCCGAATGAAATGGCTGCGACATACGGAAACACAGACAGGCGGACAGGCAGAGTGGAAGAAATTAAAGGGTTCCGCTTTCTGCTATTCTGTTACAGAACCCTAGAAGTATACAGTGTGTAACTTAATTTAATTTGTTTTGTTTTACTAAAATAGCTTGTAAGTATTTTGTTACTAACAAAAATTGATTGAGTCTTTGTTACTTGGTAAATAAATAAATAAATAATAATAATAAATAAAATATACACCAATTGGCAATTGCTTATATGTATTTTCCCACAAGTAGTTTATGTTACAGAGGGATAGAGTTTCTCACAAGAAACTTTTAAAGGCGATGGGAGCATCTTGCCTCTGTTTGGCTCAGTTTTACCGTTTGTAAGCCCATTAGTGTTAAGATGTGATTTTATTGCTCGTTGATATTCTGATACTGGATACTCTGGTCACCTAGAATGAGAACTGACTTGAATATACTCGTATGTATTTGTATATATGTTGCGTAATTGTAGACTTGTTGCAGTTGGATAGAACATGATAGGTATATTCATTCATAATACGTTGAAGTTCTTGGTACAAAAGACATCAACGCAACCTTCAGTTTAATGTAATAATCACGCACTGTGCGTCTGTTTCGCTTAATAAGAATTAATTTTTTATTAAGTACAACAAATTTGATTATTTTGATCATTCTACATAATTTTGCTGTTGATGGCGTGCATTTTATTAATTCGTAAACACAAACTTCGGAAAGGAGACGTTCCACGTATGTATGGAGCTCCGGCCTGCAATTTGCACACTTAATTAGAAACTTTAATATTAAACAAAAGTGTTTTAATTATGATTTCGGTATATATTAGCCTAGTTCTTTCGTACAAAAGTATTATATGCACATATCATAGGCAACACTTTACCTAAATAAGATGACTTCAATGACATATTTGACGTATTCAGCTTTTAATAGTTATTGAATAGTACTCTTTGTAACAAATTATATTGCAGGTCTTAACTGTTGAAACCTATTTAAAATCTCAAACCGTGGCCTGTTCACAGTTTGAACATATCTACACTGCAGTTTAGGGTATAAAAAAATTAACAGGAAATGAAATCTTTGACGCCTCGGGAAACAGATCAACCAAATCAACTTTTAAGAAAAGCAACATAGCGACAACAAATGTTAAGTCAACAGATTAAATAAGTTCTATTTTATTAGTCTTGGTAAAGAATATGGCTAAAGTATAAATACTTATACGTAAAAAAATAACCCCGTTTGAGGAACAGGTCAAAGTTAAGCGAAATTAGTAATAAACACGCCTTTTTTGATATATGCAGTTCTAGTGCCATACTCATTTCATAAATTTTTATTTTTGCATGAAAGAAAAAGTTAGACTTTTTAAAAATCATAGAATAAGAGTTATTGGAAAAAAATGTTTTTTTTTTTTCTTTCCTTATGGAATGGCGCACAATTTAGCGCATTTGCCAATGTCATGTATGCCATGTATTATAAATAGAATCACAATTAAGTTAGTTTTTTCTTATCGTAAAACTCCTCCAGTAAAGTGATAGTAGGCTTTACTGAAGTTATAAAGGACTTCTTGGAAGAGCGCGAGAACTTCAGCTACACATATTTATTTAGACCGACCCCATTCTTTTCACTTATACAGAACTTTAAAACACAATATACTATCACTTTTGTACTTTAAAACTCCCAAAAATGTGAAAAATAGAAAATCTAAACAAAATGTCAAACTCACTTCTCCCGTTCCCGCCAAAAAGTCTGGAAATAATATTAAAAATATAATGCTAAGAGGTTATTAGTATTTTTCAATTCACCCTATATTACACTGGCTGTTACCAGGCCACGCATAGCTGTGGTTTAACAGGTATTATATTATTATTCTTGAGTTATGGTTTTGAGTTTATACAAAAATCCAATAGCAAAAAGTACTTTCAGTTTTTCCTCCCCAATTTTACAATTTTCCGGGCACTTTTTCCAACTTTTCTTTCCATAAACCTTATTCGGACTATTACGAACATGTAAAAAATCGATTGATTCGGCCGTTCTCAAGTTTTGCGCTTAGCAACGAACAACATTTCTTTTTATTTATATAAATAAGTTAAAGGTAGATAAGGTAAGGCTACGCAACTTACATAGTAATTACCTGTCCAAATCGTTTCAGATTTATATAACATTCATGAAATTTTTGTTTTTTTTTCAAACCTACAATGTAATTATTTACCTACAATGTAACTACGTAACATAGTGATTTGTAGCGGAAAATCAGACTAAAGTTTTCCAAATTCTAACCTCGGCATTATGATATTAAATTCCGACAAAAAAAATAGCTTATTTTTTGTGATGTGTTTTCTTAAAATATAGGTTAGAAGAAATAAACAAATAAACAATATCTTTATGATTACGAAATAATTCTTTATTTGCTTACACTTCAATATATTTGTCAGTTTTACTTTAATATTAAGGTTATCGCTCACTTATCAACCCGGCACCTGGCCAGCAGACGACACTGTCACTCCTGGTTTGATTGTCATGTATGGATTCAAGTTTGGACTCTGTATATACGTCTATATACGTAAGCGTCTCTATATAGACGCTTACTCATTAGTTCCATTTCATCACCGGAATACTTGACTCGGAAGCTGTCCGTATCCGGATGGTAATTCACTCACCATCCGGATATGGACAGTTTGGTGACAACACACCGTTCACGCGCTTGCAACACGCCTGCTGTAAGTAGATCGTGCCGTCGATGCACCACTAGCGAAAAGTTGACGTCAGGTTCATACGCCAGTGGCACATTTTTATGCTTCGTTTTTTATGTTTTGTCTATTTTGATATTTCTTTCCGAATACGACAGTTATGAGAGCCCTTTTGTGTGTAAATCTCTCATCCCTCACTGAATAATGTATTTGCAAGAACTATTCTCGTCAGTTCATTGGCCACATCGGTGTCCACTTGTTGATCGCGAGGTGTCAACTTGCTGTCGTGCTCTGCTCGACCACTCATTGACAATAAGTGAGCCCCGAGTAATGAGGCAGTGTTCGTCGGATGCCGAGGTGATTAGTAAACATTAACCTTTAATGGAATCCATATTGATGACATTAACATTTTCATACACAAGTTTTAACACGCGGTTTTATTTGTATCATTATATTATGTTTTCTGAAATCTTCAAAATATGAATCTTAATAATTTATTTACTTTAACACAATGAGAGTAATTTTTTAACTTGCTGCATTTTCATAAGGCTAGCATAATTTGCGCACAAATATTTCATTTTAGCATTATGATTGTACAATAGATATTATTTTACGTTTTTATTTGATAAAAGGCGTTTATTTATACTCATAATGCAAACTGTATTCAACGTTTCTAATTCAATTATTTTTAGTCTCAGAAAAATGATATGTATGTAGATAAAATACAGGAAGTATATAAAATAAACCTACGTATCTATGATAACTTGATAACATCTAATTATTTATTCTTTTAATCATGTTCTGTGAAATTGTTATTTTCAAAAGGCGGAAGATGCTGCTTCGGCATTCCTATTGACAAGCGACAAAAGGCACGTTTTATTTCAATGAAGATTTTGAATGGAAATTACGTACTACAGTTGTTCTACATATATACGCCTAGGGAGATGATCTCTAGATCAAACGATAGCAAACAATGAAGACACTAGTTGTGTTTTCCGCTCTGGCATCTCTTGCCATAGCGGCTCCATCATTTCTTGGTGACAATTTTGATTCGGAAACAAGACATGCATCGGATGCTGTCAAGCGAGAAAAAAAAGATCTCCACGGTAATCATGAGATTAATCACGAAATGTCCGCTACTTCAATGTCTGGTTTACGAACAATGGTTGACGAGCCTAATGTTCACAGTCACGCACATTTCATTCCGAAACACGTGGGTTTAAAAAAAAAGCCAATTATAATCATTAAGAAGAAACATGGACATCATCATTTATACCGTGATTCTGAGGAAGAACAAGCACAAGCCGATTCACAGGAGAGCTGTGACAAGGAAGTCAAGGTAAAATTGTGCGACGACAACAAAGTGCCTAAGAATAGTGACATGATGATGAACACTTTCGCTTCAGAAGGTGAGATGGAACAACGAATCAAAATGGCTAAAGAAGCAGTAGAAAGTCTGCAAAGAGATTTTAAAAAAATGGAGACCGAAGCAAAAGCAGCAGATTGGAAAGATTCAGAGTTAGAATCAGATATAAAAATGCATGAAGACATACATATGGCAAGAGAAGCTTTAGAACATATTCATCAAAATTTTGGAAATTTAAAAACAATGAACTTGCATGCAATGACAGTAAAAGATGCAGAATCATTACACAACGTTAATTTTCAGATGTCAAATGCGGAAAATGAAAGAATGACCCAATGGAAAGAAGCAATGGAAAATATACAAAAGAATGCTGAAATCGCTAAAAATATTGAAGATAGCTTTACATCATCAGCTCATGAAATAAATGTAACTGTTAACGCGAACATGAATCGAACGGAACCAGACAAAGTTACTGAAAAACAAAATGAAGAGAAGACGATGGAAACTTCTGCTTCTGAAGTAAAAGAATTTAAAATCGAGCATGATAACAAATCTAGAAACAACAATGGGCAACTAGAACAAGTTATGGAGACGGCTTCTAAATCAACTGAGCACACAAACAAAGGTCATAGTAATTTAGTAAAGAAAAGTAATGAAAATTTGCACACTCCTTTGGGAAAGAGCTCTGAAAATAACACTTCTGCACCAGTGATGAAAATGGCTGAAAATAGCAAATCAGAACCAATGAAAAATAGTCAAAATGAAAACAAAATGAATATGGAAAAAAGTAAACTCATGAAATCCGCAGAGAGTTGGCAAAATAATTTTCAAACATCCACTCAAGGATTTAAGCGTAATGCTAACAATATTGAGGAAAAATCTAATGTCGAATGGTCATCGACATTAGATTTTGAGGATCAACTAAATAAAGAGAAAAGTGCATGGAAGGAAATGTCGCTGAAAACTGCTGAGTCTGAAGTAAAAACTGCAGAAAGTTCCATAAACGATAATCAACATAACGAATCGAAGCTTTCCAAAGAACCACAAGAAAATTCAACTACTGTGAGTCCAGATGATTTAGAACAAAATCCAGAGGCACAAAAGAAATTGTTACAAACACAGATTAATTATATGACAAGAGCGGCTGATGCGCATATGATGAAAAACAAACAGCCTAATGACTTAGTCCAGGCTCATGAAAAAACAATATCTGCACAAGCATCTGACGTACATAATAGAAACGTATTAGACAATGTGGAAAGTGCTAAAAGTTCTTCATTTGGATTGAATCTTTTCAGGGATGAAACGCACGATTCAAATAAATTTATGTCGATGTCAACTAACCTTAGCCCAACTGAAATTTCAGCTCATGAACAGCAACGAAACATGAATAATGTCATGCAAAATAGAGTTCCCACTTCTTTGAGAAGTATGGCACATAAGGCTGAAGAATTAAAAAGTATGACGGATTGGAGTTCACTTCACGCTACAGCTAGAGGGATTTACGGTCAAGGTTCTAGTGGACTTAGCATAAGCGAAAGTTCAAATGGAGCTAGCTCCAGTGGTTCAAGTTCTGCTGCAGTGGGACTGTTTCCTAATGCTAAGATCGGAGGTTGTGCTATCCCTTTATTGCTGAGTTGTAGTCCATCAGTAGTGTCAGGTCACATTGTTAAAAGTCATTATCCATCGTACTCAGCCCCAGCTTACAAAGCAGCTGATGAATTCGATAAGAATAACAAAAGAAATACGAGAAAGTCTAATGAAATGCTTACTACGAAAGTAAATAACCACTTTTCTAACCGACACGATAACCATCTCCAATTCGAAACAAAGTATAATCTGTGATAGGATGTATATTACTGTATTATTTTTAATATTCTGCACAAAAGTCACAATGTCTCCCAAAATAAAGATTTTATAATTTAACTCATTCATTTTTTCGTTTACTCATAAAATATTCTCATAATGTAATAGTAAAATGAATATTAAACTGAAATCCAGACAATCGTATAACCTTAAATATAAAAATAATCGTATGGGTACAATATTAAACAACTCTTAGACTCTATGAACCCGGGACCTCCGGCTGCTTCTGACCACTGCACCAACGAACTAGTCAATAGGTATACTGTAGTTAATTAGGTAAGTTTATTTTTCTTTCTACTGTAAAATTACACATAATTGATAATATTGCATAGACAAAGTATGCCAGTCACTACATAATACTGATTAAGGTAACCGACAACGATATAAAAAAAGATAACACAAAAATATAAAATATTAGATATATATAGTTTAGATATATAATTATGTAAAATATTTTTTTTTTTTAAATATGTAGGACAATTTCTCGCTGGATACAGATACGTGTCCATCCTGCAAGGGAAATGGCGTGAAGATATATACATATATGTATCTATGGTACATTCTCTTTCGTAAGTTCGTCAACCTAAAAACATAAACTTCTTTGCATATAATGTAAGCTCTATAAGCGCATTTTCACGCTGTGTCCTTAACGGGATAGGTAGAGAGCACCGAGCGCCAAGCGTCTCGGTCTTGAAATTTTTTCACCTCCTCAAATTTCTTCAAAATAATATAATTTGTATATCATTATGACCAGCAAAAGTAAGCAAATTCATAATTATTTTATTTCCGTTTCATACAATACCGTAATATTTTGATGCAGGTTTTATTATGATTTTTGCGAAGTTTTTACGTAATCTGTAAGCTATAGTGCTAGATAATGTGTGCATCAAAAATTTTATGCTAAAGCATAGTAATTTGAGATAGTAGCATTGGTATAGTGTACTACTTGCATTTCGTATGCATATTAATATTGCTTATTTGTAATTTGAATGTTTTACTTATGACACTGCATCATGAATCTTGTGATAGCAATTTCTGTATTTTATGTGTTTATTATTGGTGTTCAAAGTATTCCAATACAACGGGGTGACAGTGATAATTTAGTAAATGAAGATCTTGAAAATGTTGAACTAGAGAACAAAAATTTCAATGAAAGTAAACTGAATTTAAGCAAGAGACTGGATAATAATAATCTGTTTTTGAAGACCAAGTATAATAATCAAAATGGAAATACGTTATGTGCTAATGACACAAGTGAGCAGAAATCCCGTGATAATGAAGTCGAGCAGCCGTCTTTGTTTCCTTCTAAAGAAAACTTCCTTGAAGAATCTGATGTTCAGAAAAATACATTTCGGAAGCTACCTTTCACCACAGATTTAAGTTTTCATAAGCCATATTCAATGCAGTGGAATAGTGTCCCTTGGCCACCATCATTTTACTACGAAAAGGGATTGAATAGAAAAGTAAATAACCATGTTAGTCTCCTGAATGTCAATCGACATCCAGCATTGAGCGCTGTAAGTCTTCTTTGTCCTAAAACTCCGTTTATAGTACCGCTGCTCACAAACCAGTTAGAAGAACTGAGTCCATATGATGCAAATCTAGAAGAAGATAATAAACGTTCAGTGAGAACATTTCGTTCGACCGAAGATGAATTTTTAGCACAACTGGCTCACGATAGCATGATGAACAATATTTTACCGACGATGCCCATTCCACCAGTTCATCAATATAGCCGCTCTGATCATCATTATCCATCAAGTGCTCAGTTATCCAATCCGGTTGTCGCTTTGTTCACAAATAGTCCGTCAGGATATGTGCAACCACCTTTACTTACTTGTTCTCCGAAAGCAATTCATGGTACATTGCAAGAAGTGTCTTATTTGGGATATATATAATTTATTATCTCTTCATAATAGCAATGGTAGATAAGATACGGACAACAATACAATTTGTTTTATAAAGAAAATTGCGATGTTATAACTATTTGATTTTATGGTACCTTTGTCACTATAACCATGTCATATTATCATTATCATATTAATTTAATCTGTGGTAATATTAATGTTTGTTAATAGTATCAAGCAGTGTATTTACCTAACAATGATACATACTGAAAAGAAATTATATACCTACATCTATTAGTATCACTAATATTGTTAACATTTTAGTTTCTCTAGTGTGAAGTAAAATACAGTAATGTGTATGTGAAACTATATTGCCTTTGATTATTAATAAAAACCCAAGTATATGACGTTATACATACATATCTTCACGCTGTTTCTCTAACGGCGTAATCGGAGAGGAAGGAGCGCAAAGCTTCGCGGTCCCTTCATATCTAGTTCTTTCGCATCGTCAAATCTTGTCATTCTCCTCACACATTTTCACCTAGGTATGTGAGCGCCTTTGACATTTACGACAGTTGACACATTGGCTATTTTACATTACAATAATAATTTTTATAAAATTATGATAACATCCATCTATCTAATATTAATCACTATTATCAGAATGCGAGTGCGATGCGAAGTGACTGATCAAGTTTATTTTTTGTTCTACTGTAAAATTTCTTGAAGATGATTGAACTTATAGAGCGAAACTGCACAGCTAGTATACAATATAAATAATGTATGAGATGGATTTTTACAAAATAACATCAGTCACTATTGTTTAAATACAACATGTACATTATTTATTATGAAGTTTAAAATGGATATATTTTGTCACGATTCGTGATAAATCTCATCCTATATGGTTTCATTTATTTCTTAGTAATTTGTAATCACTAATAAGAACTTGAAAGGAAGTCAGAATACTTACACTTTTTTGAAAAATGCATTTGATCGTATTAAATTAGATTCTACATTTAGGCTATTCGGTAAAAATGCGATGAAATATTGAACCTTACTGAAATGTCAATGCGTCAATTCGAAAATTTTATATTTTCGAATAGTAAAAACCTAACTAACCTAACCTAACATCGAAATGTTTTCCATATATTTAAAAAACCTATCATCGAAGTCTGACCTAATCGGTTATTAACCTACCCACCAGAAGTTGTGTGGGGATAGAAGGGACTTCAATTTGTGAAACTTTAAATCTTCAGTATTTATAATGAGTGTCTTCTATTGCAAATAAGTATATCATCGTGCTATCAAAATATTAAATAATATCTTTTACGGCAGATAACGACACCTGTCCTCCTGGGGAAACGATGGGAACTAATCTCCAGTGTATTCGTCGCAGGCGTGCCACAATATCCAACCAGACCCTTTGGCAAAATTATGAAGATGTTCTATAATAGGAAAGTTATTAGACTTATATTTCTCTATGTATTAGAATTATTTCAAGTTATACACTATAGTAACTAATTAATCTGCGGTGTTACTTTGATATAAATAATTCAACAGTTTTTAAATCAACTTAAAAAAATATTAAAATTCTTTCATTCTATTGATTTTCGCAAGATTTTACAGTTTATATTATTCTAATTTGAATTTATTATTATTATAACATTTGTTTTATAAGAGTTGTGCTATTTTAAGATGCATATGTAAATTTTTTTCTGTATAAGATTTACTTATTAGCAAGTATTATGTGGGTACTAGGTGTATATATCTACTCAAAGAGATTATTTTTATGGGAATTTATCTATGCATAGTTTCGAGAACATATTTACCTTTTGAAAAGCGTTAAATAAAATAATATAATTATCATGATATAGGTTTTAGGCGATTGAATATTTAATAATGATAACTTTGAAAAATACTGCATTCGATTTCATAATTACGAGTATAGATTTAATAACACAGATATGGACAGATAATAGAAATTGTACATGTTTTTTAGGAAATCTACTTCAATTAGTAGATCATAATTACCAAACAATACGTATTAAATTTCGGATTTGGTTAGAGTTTTAAATATTATTATAGATACTTTAGTACATATTACGACTTGAAGGTGTTAAATTCCATAAAGAATTGCAAGGTGCTTCAACGGGATTTAATAACAACTTCGGAATGATATTATTATTTTAACCAAAGTTATGTTCCTAAACGTAATTAAAAACTTTGTGATTTCGTTTACCAACAAGAGACGCGTAGAAAATCTGCAAAAAACTAGCGATATTTTTGACGGAAAATTATTTTTTCAGATCGATTTAGAGCATATTTCTGTAAAATCTTTACGAATGCTTCGTTTTATAGCAAGAATAACACGGGATTTTAAGAAACTCCTTATTAGAAAGCTCAATCAAGTGAGCTTTTCAGATTAATACTGTGAAAACATCTTTGAAATGAAATGAAAGAAAACTGAAAAGTTAATTAATATTGTCGGTTTAATTGTGCACATACAATTAGAATTTCATCCTGGTTTAATAAGTATGAGTTTATTTTCTTAAAAGACTATCTTTTTTGGATGTAATCTGTTATGTATACCTACCTATTTTAAAATAGAAAATATTAATAACGAAAGAACGCAAAACTGTTATTCAAGAAGCAAAATGTTAATTCTACTCAGTCTGAATTACGGAACCCTAAGTTAATGCGTGTGTAACACGCTCTTAGCCGGTTCTTCGAAGTCAAAGTCAAATCAATTTATTTAAGTAAACCCAATTGCAAGATATTTGTGAATGGCAAATCTACTTTCGGTTCGAAAAGAAAACGCACACTGAGAAGAACCGACAAGAAACTCAGTAGGGTAAAAATTATTCTACAATAGTTATTTTCACATACAATATTCATAAAGCCAGTAAATGATGAGCATATAGGATTGTTTCCAGACTATCGTTATGTCTTCAATGAAATCCTTAATTTTAAAGTATGCTTTTCCAATCAGTATACGTTTAATAACAAGTTTTAATTTTTTTCCGTTAATAGAGTAATTTCTTGAGGTTTATTTTAAAATCGAACACTAAGTTGCTTAAAAATGACCTACTAGCCTTTTGTAATTTAAATTTAGGAATAACTAACGAATCACGACCTTGAGTTTCCATTTCATTAATAGCGCCCCTTTTGAAATAAATCGAATTTTTTCTAGTGTACATTATATGCTTTCAAAGATATATAACGAAGGCAAGGTGATATATCAATGTCTTTAAAACGATCTCTCCGCGACTCTCGTGCACTCGTTTTGTAGATGGCACGTTTTGCTCTCTTTTGTAAAATAAAGATAGACTTCGTAATGCGCTGCTGATCGCCATAGTAGAAGGCCATTATGGGCTATGGAAATATGCAAAGTACACCAAGCCTAGCCGTAGCCACATTCGTCAACATGTCTAATACGTTTAGCCGAACTGAGATTTTGTTTCTATTTCTTCTTCTTTTTTAGATTATTTTCTAACCTCATATATTAACTTACATAATATGATTAGAATCTATTTAGGTCTAGATTTAGACATTCGTCACTCTTGAAATAATCATGTCATAGTCTTTTAAATTAGTACTTCATTAATTATTTTGTGCTGACGATTATATACACATAACATTTATTTTCAGTGTCTTTCCTTATTGTAATCAGTTAGAACCAATGCTTCTTGAATATCATCATGCCGTGTGTGTAGTCATTAATCGTCATTTTAGCTAGTTTATTCATTCATATCTGTATCGGAGCAACGAAACGATTGTTTTAATTTCCATGAACGATGATACACCTAGAACGAATATTGTCTGTACTATGAAATGTCGTACAGGTAAACGAAATACATATGACGATGTGTGGTTTGGCGATAGAAAATAAAGTTACAGACCAAGAAGTTCTTATGAAGTCCAAAATAATATTTATAAATCATTCGGAATAAGAAAAGTTTAATATGTTTAACCTTTGCACGTGATTCCGTTTGGCGCGGAAGAAAAACCCACCACAGCAAACAGTTCACCAAACGTAATAAGCAGTTCTTAGAATAATTATAACAAAAAGGTCGAAAATAATTGGTCATTGATAAAAACTTTTTACATTCATGAAAGAAAAGGAATTCTGCATAAAAGCGCGAATAGAAGCGAATATACGAATGTTGTTTTTTTTATTAGAAAAGTAACGTTATCTATCGATTATGCTACCGGTTGATCTTGAACTAGGCATCAAAGTAGCAGAACGGACATAGAAATAAAATTTTACGGCAACTTGTGAATTATCATGAATGAAATTAAAGATTACTTAGTTCCTATCTACGTAAATATTTAATATAATATAACATATATATATATTATATTATATATACTAGCTAGCTGATTTATTATATATATATATATATAATAAATCAGCTAGCTACTTTTAAGGTACAAGTTTAAGTTTCATAAGAATTTAGAAAATATTTGCTGTAACAAATGACACGATTAAAAATCGTACATGTGTTTTCTTGTCAATTCAACGTCCTGTTTAAGCGCAATCAAGACTATGACGTACCAAGATTGTCAGACAGTATCGCGTCAAAAGTTGTACAAACAGCCTGCCTGGCACCTGGGCGCTAAATATGACGTCGAAGACCACAGTATGATAACACTACGGATATTTAAAAGGGGTGCAAGACGATGCTACAAACAGTAAACAGAGAGTAGTACGAGCGATAAGTTACTTTTTGCTTGAATTTTGAGTTATACTTCATCATTGGATTATTACATAAACATTTTCGATTGTAGTAAAGAAAAAATGGGTACCATCTCGTTATTATTAACCCTGCTCCTTGTTTTGTGTATAGCGATTGGCCATGCAAGACATATACATCCACATTCTCAAATCGACAGTAGTAATGAGGCAATAGCTGACGATATCTCATCAAGAAACGATGACACTGACCTTCTAGTAAGTACAATAAATTATTTACATTTAACAAAACCTTGGATTTTTGCATTATAACAATAATGAGATATGAATGATCACGTGTATCAGACTTCTTTCGGAATCATCACTTTGCTTCACATTACTTGTTCCTCTTTGATATGTAAAAGACTGCGGTTCCTTTGTTTTTACAAAATGAAAATTCAATTACGGAAAGATAGTAGAATTCTGCACAGCATATTCTACTTTTGATTCTAGCCAAAAATAGAAAGAATGATTACATCTCAGTAAATTTATTCTAATTATACTATAAGCACACTATAAATATGAGTGCAGTAATTAGCTTTATTTAAAAATTCCGGTGTGGGTGTTCATAATTTGTCTCCTCCTAAACGGCTTGATCGATTTTGATAAAAAGATAGGAGGATTAAGCCCCGGCGAAGGACATAGCCACAAATCATGATCGTCAGCCAATATTTGTCTACTGCTGAGCATAGGCCTCTCCAAAGGAGTCAGAGCGCACGTTTCGGCACCTTAAACTATACGTAATATTCATTGTGATGGGTCAGTAACGAGAAATTTTAAACTCTTAGAGCTAGAAGTTCTAAGGATTAATATAGTCGATTTTAGAGTTAAAAAAACTACGTTTAAAGATTAAAAAAAACGTTTTCCTTTGTTGCGGTAATTGATAACGTAGATTCGATTGTTTACAATTAAAAAACGCTTGTTTTTATTTATTTCTATAAAACGTTAATAGTGGCAGCTGTTTTCTTACATGCAATGAATCGTTAACTCTAAAATCAACGACACGGTTACTTGGAACTTTGTCTACTTTAATAATTTTTGATTTTTTCATACTGGCTTATTTCAATGGATGGCTACATACACATACTACTACATACACTTGTATAGGTACCTGTGTGTGTAGTACCTATAAAAGAGTGAATGTAACTGAATTCGGTACATTGATAACATTAATTCAGCTATTTAGTGCAATAGTTCGTTTTTATTTCATCCCAGTGGAAAGTTAGCTTTGTGGTCATAGCCATTAATTAGTAGAGAATTTGAAATACTAAAATGATTGTTTCGGTTTTCAGGTACTTGTCACTAACATGAAACAGACGAGGTTCGTGCCTCTCAATAACGAGATATTCTTTAAAAATTACGAACCCTGTGATGATGGATACAAAAGAGACCTGCTTGGAATTTGCAGGGAAGTTTGGGATTGATGTGGACTTATTTACAATAAAATCTAGTTAATAAAAATGTGATATTAGTTCTAAGATAGTTTATGTATCATGTATACCTTCTTAATTTATAATTATTGTGGTAAATAAATATTACACAGACAATGTATTTTTGTTTTTTTTTTTACGATTGTTACATCTAGGCCTATTATTTTATCAATTAAGATAATTCAGATTCTCGTTAAATCGATTTTAAAGGAAGACTAATAAATAACAATAGTCTTATCAGAGCGATCGAACAGTGTAGATAAAAATCATGTAAAGGAATACTTATTTGTTTACGTCTAAGTTCTTGTATACTTAATGTATAGTAAATAATCTGAAATTATTAACCTTTAACTGGTGACATGGTTTTTATGTAACGTAACTGGTGACGTGCGGCCTGACAGACCGCTGCCGTATCTGAATTATATTAAAGAAATGAAAGACTGTAGCTTACTCTAGTGTTTATTTGTTGTTAAAACACATATTGAAGGATAAATAAATACAACTTTGTGTACAATACAAGTTTTTTTAATTAGCAACATGCAATCATAGAGTATGTAGTCTTTATAATCAAAATATTAGACATGAGATCAAGACTTCGTAATGAAATAATTAAAATCAAGATATTATTACAGTTACTTTTTTCCAATGAAGTTTAGACTCTATTCTCCTTAAAAAAATATAAAACTCTAATAACATATGTCATATTACAGAATTGACAATTGTCGAACCTTGGTATATTTTTATTGGCATTCAGAACATTTATAGAAATTTTACGCTAGGAGATAACTAATCTGTGGCTAAACGATGCATTTATTTGTGCCTAAATCAAAAATTATATGATCAAATTAAAAAATTAAACGCGATATTTTACATCCAAAGTTTATTATGCTTAAAACAGTTTCAAAAACATATTAATAAATACTTTATTAACACAGAAATTTATTTACAATTACGTTAAAACACAACAATTTGCTCTAATTTTACATTGACAGACAACAACAATATTTATATTACATTTCTCTTTTTATCAACTTGCGACGGCTCAAGGTTAAGCAGTTTAATTAGGTAATTATGGGCCATTGTTACAGTCGATGGATATTATTTCGTTATAATTAAAATCGAATGAGACCCAAGCAAATCAAGTGAAATAGATAATAATTTACTTTTTAGTGAAAAAAATATTTTATCTCATTTTTCAACGAAAATCGGTGTTTTTTGTTATCCACAAAGTGTACAGTTAGTCCAACTTTATGTAGGTATACCACACAAACATTCATAGTAGTTTTAACAAAGGTGTTTAGTTACATTAGAGATGCAGGTGGAAGTGTAACAGCCCCGTGGCCAGAGAGAGGAGATGGGAGAGTCGCTACACCTCGGATCCAGGCGTTTCGTTCGCAACAAAACGACTCTACATTACTCAATGCACGCATGTAAATTGTTGTTACGCCACCTGTTGGATTGAGGATGATTTTGTAATAAATGTACATAATGTATTTATAACAATTCAGTAATATACTGTTAATGAATTTAAAGCACATATTTAGACGTAATTATTGATTTATCGATGGCATATAATTTACCAAGTCAATCCGGAACTTCATTCTAATTTTTAAAAACAATCCTTTTTTTGAGTAATAAAATTTGTAATTCGTTATAAGTTGTTTTTACAAGCAATGTGATATGTAAATGCTTAAGTAGGTATGTGATAGATGTAGGTATATATTGTTGTGCGATGGCAAAATTGGGAAGATCGTGATGTACCTGGACATTTTGTGAAACCCCGCCATTTTGTGAAATGGTTAACTAATACCCACCACATCCTACAATGCTAAATCTTTTAGTGATTTGCCCAGCTATATACATAATGCTTCTATATAAGGTGTATAAAGCATTAATATCTGAGGTATTAACAGGAAAGCATTTACCCTGGGGCCATGAGGGCCATAGTCCGGGGTAGCAGACTACGAGTGGCGGCGCGTGCCGAATAGCCATTCTTAACCATAGAAGCTGATTTATAACAAAATCCGTTAATAATGAGTGTCATTGACGAATTTCTCTTACTTCATGAATTTCTCAACCAATTTGTGCATAGAAAACGGATGTAAACATTTAATAAATGGTGATTATTCTTTTGCATGGTCTTTTTCATTATTGAAAAAGTTAATAATAAATAAACTGCACTGGTTAATAATAAATAAAAATGCAATTATGTAACTTGCATAAAACTCTTGTAAATTCTGCTTATAGCTTTGCTTACTTTATATCGCACCAAAATGATGAATAAGGAACCCTTATGATGTGATTTCGTTCGTCTGTAGTTCTATCTGTCACGGCTGCTTATTTCAGCAACTACAATAGCTATTAATAAAATTTGGAATACTTTTAAATAATGCATACTAACCTTTATTCTAAATTAAAAAAATTACGGGGTCGTAGCGAGAGTCATAATTTTAATAAGGGATCATCAGGCCAAATGGGGTATCATAGTATGAACGGGTTTTATTTGTACATTATAAAATATATTTTCATTATCTTTATGCTGCATAGTTTTCTACTTATTACAAATAAAAAATGTCAAAAAAAAATACTATTCTCTCCTTATCACCGAAGTTTGCAAATCGAAAAATTTGAAAGAATTCAAAGTAATAGAGGTTTGTAAGTATTGCAGGAGAAATAAAATAATAATAAAATAATGTGAGTGGTCGCAGAAGCCAAGGAAGACAAAGGCTGACTTATGAAGATCAAATAGCCAGAATGTTAGCTAACGGAAATGTCTGAGATTTGAGGAGGCGAAAGAAGTAGGAATGTAAGGACCGCGATACTTGGCTCTTCGTCCTCTCTGACTACCCCGTTAAGGATACAACGTGAGGATATGTATATATGTATTAAATAATATCTCTACATAGCATGACCTTTTAGTAATCATCAGAAATGATAAACAAATATAGATAAGCGTCCAACATTTTACGTCCACAAAACTTAAAACGTTTATTATGAGAATTATTATTAGAATATGACAGAAATGTTGAATTTAGACGTTTAAAATGTTTAACTTCCGTTTTTAATTACAGTGAAGCGGATGTACTGTAGATTCTACAGTCTGCATCTGTCTGTACAATCTACAGTCTACATCCTTTTCACTGTAATAATGTAATGTAAATATCACAATCTGCAGTGTAGATTATGATATTTACATTGTCTGAAAATCAACAACTAAATTTTAAGATAAAGTATCTAGATCAAATAGTACAATACAATAATACAATAGTAAAATATTACACAGTTCTGTACCATGGAGTACTCAACTTATAGAGTGGCGGTGGTATAGTGGAGTCATTTATTTTGTATGAAAACAATTTAAGACTAAACACTTTTGCGGATTGTGGTTACGAGTTCTGTTTTAGCTGATTTAATCTATTTGTTACATCACTGAATAGAACAATAAGCCATTGTATAAATATTTAACTATCTGTCGGAATATACAGAGATTTACACACAGGTCCAGCATTGGTTCTGTACTGCTTAATGCGAGCGAGAGTTGATATTTTTTAGTGCATTAAACTGAGCAGTGGTGAATAAGATGGTCCGATATCTCGTCTGTATAGGTTGAGTGATCCATGTCTTGTACATAATGATTAATAAGTGAGGATAAATTGGATAGTGGTTAGCTGCGGCAGGTTTGGAAACCTGTGCAAGTAAGCGTGCACAGCAATGCGCTCGCCGATTTGAGAGAACACGGGCGTACATCTTTTTCACAATGAAACTCATAGCACCTGTGAGGCTCTCATATCTTTATCATTGCACGAATGTCAGATAAAGTTTGAAATTTTTATTATGGAGAGTAATAAGAGCGTTAATATATCCCGTATAACTATAATTACTCGATAACTATAAATATTTATGAAAGATATTTTGCGACTTGCGATTATGTGATTACGGGGCAACTTATGTTTTAAAATGTAGATATGTATTTATTAGTCTTTAGTATTGACATTTAATAAAAAAAAAATCTCAGCTTTAAGTTGGCACCTATAAGGTCTTCGATACGAATACATATTATAATAATTGCTTTGAGCCGCTGCCGCAAATAAATATTTGATTATTATTGAATAATTACTAATTAGTTCTCTCTCTAATATTAATCTCACAACTTTTTAGTTGATAGAGTCACGAGAGTTGGTTTCATTTTTACCGACTTAAAAAAAAAGGTTATCAATTCGACCCGTATGTATGCAATATTGTCAGAATTGCACAGTTTTTATATACGTTAGTCTATACCAGTTTCTAAACATGTGTGCCAAATTTCATAAGTGTATGTATGTATATTTGTATGTACGTTCGTATGTTCGTATGTTTGTCCGCGCATATCTCAAAAACTATAAATCGGATTGCAAAAATTCTTTATCAGTGGGACTAGGTATATTCCAACTTAGGGAACTGCAAGTTTCATCAAAAACGGTTCAGTAGTTTTTGAGATAAATAGTTAAGTGCGTATCAATAACTAGGAAAACATGTCGTTGACTTAACAGCGTAATTCTAAAAACCTGTCATTATGCATGTTGTTTTTTTTTAATATTTGGATGTAGTTGGGCTCTAGCTAAACAATCCCGAAGAAAATGTCAAAAATTGGTTTAGCAATTTAAAAAGTAATCGTGTAATCGTTAGATGGCAACATAAAAAAAAAAGATAAAGTAAGTCTATTAGTTTGGTAGGCTTGGCACCGACTTCAATAACTGTCAAATTTAATTATATAGATATGTGTATCGTATATAAAAAGTTATTTTAATTTTACTTGAGTTTTGATTAGTAAAGAATAGTTTGTACTTTTCAGTGTTTCTTTTTTGAAGGCGATTTAATATTTTTATATTTAATGTTGTTGATGGGATCCAGTTTTTTCATACGTTTCATATTATGCGTAGTAAAAATGGAAACCTTATCACATGATAACAAAAAATAGGGCACGGATACGGTCGCGTTATAGGGAAAAAGAATGGAAATAATATCAGTGATAAAATACGGTTTAACAGTAACGTACATTTCCGTAAATACGATTTATTACAAGGAAGTGCCTGTTTGTTTACTCATCGGATAGTTTGCTGTAGTCATCAGTTATGAGGAACACTCGAACATTGGACGACACGTTCGTGTATTGGTTTACGCCGAGTTAGGCACGTATACGCTGCGTAGGTACTAATGTAATTACTATTTACTAATCGACGAGGAAAGTCCTTTTGTTTATACAAAAAAATACAAAAATTGACTTATAATTGATCGCATAAGAGGCACGTAGCTAGTAACTATGCACAGTAGTGATTATTTTGTGATTTACATTTTACTAGCAACCCGACTTCGCATGTTACTCGCTGATAATGTAGCTTTCTTTAGGTGAAACAATTTTTGAAATCGGTGGAGTAGTTTTCGAGGTTAACCATTGCACAAACGAAAAAAATTTGCCTCTTTGTAATATTAGTATAGATTCGGATAACTTACGATAAATTATTTCTGATGTAGGTCGATGTTTCGTATATCATTAATAAAAAGTACTAAAAGTAAGCTCAGATTATTGAGTATTAGCATTAGCAGTTTAAATAGCATTATACGAATACAACTAGCTGTTATCCACGACTTCGTCCGTGTGGAAAACGAAATAATATACAGCCTACGTCCACCCTGAAGGTCCATTTTAAAAATTGATGAAAAGATTATTGTAATCGTACGAATTGTTTCATCTAAACTTACCTTTACTTCTTTACTATGCAACACAAACTTTACCTCTTTATAATATTAGTCTATACTAATATTAATTATGTCTATATATTAATATTGTATAGTTTAAATTAGTAGATTACTTTAGCATAACAAACACGTATTATTAAGTAGGTACTGTCTATAACATTATCTATTTATATAAATAACAAGACTAACTCATTTAAAAAACAAAAAAACCCGACTGTATTTCATAGTTTTTATTAGTTATTACGTATTTGGAATTGACTATTTATTACCTTTCATTTGACACCCACATTATTATACTTTTCCTCCTCTCTTTCTTATTCTCGGACGCCATATTGAAATTTTATACCCATGTCACTCTCACAACTAAGACAAATTTAATGACACCTTATATGTTAAACTCCGTTAAGCCGTTCAGGCTATAAAGCGTGCCAAAGAAATGGACGTACCATACATACATACAACATACTCACATACATACACTTGAAAAACATAACCCTCTTTTGCGTCGGGTAAAAATGAATGTTTCTTCGTATGTTTGTCCTCTATGCGTTCCTAAACCATTCATCCAATTGTGATAAAACTTGGTAAGTTGTAGTGTATGCCCGCGAAGACTTCTAAATTATTTAATTTAGAAGTCACGGGCAACAGTTAGTATGTTATAAATGTGATTATATCTAAGTATACCTATGTATAAGTACTTAAGATATAATAAAAGTAATAATAAAATAATAGCTTTATATATATTGTATTTGCACGTGTATTACCTACCAATAATAATGAGCTGAGTGCCAAGATAAGCTAACGCATGTCCATGTCTAGGTATGGACATTTCCGTCAATGGCTTCCACTCTCGTTCCTTCCAATTCCACACATCTATCGCGCCTACACTACTTGCGGTTTTATCCTGTAAATATTATAGAGGTACAAATACAACTGTAGGGGTAGAGGTTTCTTTATTTCCTCTGTCGATATTCCGTCCGATAATTGGATACCTAGCATGCTTTAATGCTTCTCTCTATTTTTCTTTGTTATGATGTTAGTTTTGCTTCGTTTTATTTTAGATATCCATATGTAATGCAAGGAAGGACCGCTACTTCATACTATTTGCTTTTTAGATTTATCCCTTTATTCTTCGTAATCTCTTTTAAACCTTTCAACTTTCTCCATTTGTCTTTGAATGAAATTAATTGGCCTAAGTGCAGGTATAATATTATGTATTCCTTCCTAACCTTTTGTCGGACTGATACTATGATTAAGTAGTTTTTGGATTAATTTTGTAAAATAAATAGAATTTGATGAGAAATTAAGGAAGCGATAGAAATATGTAAGGACCGCAACACTTGGCACTTCCTCCTGTCTGACTATCCCGTAAGAGATACAGCGTGAAGATATGTATGTATGTAAATAGAATTTCATTGCGAGAATCTAGCATTGCAAATTTCACTTCACACCAAAAAATTTGATGATATGGTGTGTGATGGTGTCTTCCTTATTTATAGGAGAAAATATATTTTGTTCTGCTTTGTTGTTGGGCTTTTATTTAGGACTTTATTAGTGTCGAAATGAACGTTTATTATGAAATAATGCGGATACTTTATCTGAAATCTTTCCAGCTCCTCCCACGAGATAGAGTTTGTCATTCATCGTGAATAAGGTACCGAAACATCTGGGAAACCGCAGGTTATGAATTTCTGTCCATCTGAAGTACAATTTAATATTTTTAAAGAAGAGATTTTTTCAAAAATAATTACCTACACTTATTGCATGAACACATTTATACAAAAGTGATTATAAAACATCAAACTACATTACCGAGCGTATAACGTATAAATAGATCAACACAGAAAATAAATATTTTATGTACATTAAAAATGGTTAATATAACTCTCAAACTATGTAACACGATAGCTTCATATTAAACAAACTGCCATACGTATTTTTTTAAGCAAAAGATGCCAAAATTTATAATAAATAATATTTTTCTGACTGGATTCTACGTACAAATGTTCTATAGATATTTAAAATTTCGCTGTCGTCACAGGTAACAAGTATGTTTAGAAACTTCTGATCATGTCATGTCATCTTTTTGTCACATTTTATTTTGATGAAATAATTTGAATGCACATCGAAAGATTTTAAAGGTAACTTATATTATTTAAATATGTTGTTTAAGCTGATGCGTTTTGACGAGTAAAATTCAAATACGAACGAATATAAATAATAATACCCAGATTGGCATCATATCACGCTGAAATAATAAATTCAATATTATAAATAAAAAAGCTGTCTTTCTTTTACTGTTTCATTTTAGTCATTTTTAAAAAACTTCATGAAATCTGTTGATGATGGATCCATATGCTCCGTCTAAGATGGATTTTATTATAAACATAACTTATTAGGGGAAAAAATAAAATCATGGATTTGTCAAAATCAATATATCTATAGGAAGAAAATATTGAAAAAGAATAAGAACTAACTCATTCGTTTTAGAATTGTAACATTCGACGACTTTGCAAACAGGTTTTTTCTTTTCTCCAGTCATACCTCCAGCTACCCAAATATATTCGCGGTATTTGGCCGCAGCTACAGCCATCCTTGCTATGCTCATCGAGCGAACTTCAGTCCAAGCACCAGTTTTAGGATCAAATCTCTCCACTGAACGAAGTACCCTGATGTATAAAAATGTTCCTAAAGTCTATATTTTATCTTACAAAATATTTGTTTATTGTCTATTGTTTTGACTTTGGAACTAGTGGATAGAATTTCTAATTATCTACTTAACTTAACTTGTAGGAAAAATGACATCTGCCGCATTTATACATAGTAAATGCCGGGTATTTTTCCATGGAATGCATAAACCAACCTTTAACAAGCATGTTATTCCTCAATTTTTTTACTCACCTGCCCTTTTTGTCTTGTCCACCTATAGCGTAAAGAGCTAACCGATGAACTACGAGACCGAAATTCTTTCTTGGTACTGAAAGCCCAGATTCACTGTACCAGGATCGTGTCACAGGTTCATAACTCCAAACAGTGGAAACGACTACTGATTTACCTCTTATATCGTCATCTCGAGGATCAGCGCCACCTAGGAACGGAAGGTCAGAGTGCTTGATCATTTTAATGTAAGTACGTAATATATATTTCAATCACTTGTAGGAATTCTAGTCTATCTATTAAGCTCTTTATAAAATTGTTTAACCAGTTTTTAGCCAACAATTTTCAGTTTTTTTTTCTCAAATCAATAAGTCTGGATTTTATTGCCATGGGAGTTGCTATGTCATAAAGTAATAATGACAGACTTCACATCTGCTACGATTTTTTGGCACGAACAGGAGCAGGATGTTGACCTTTTATTTAGATTTATTATTTTTATGATTAAATACGAAAGTCATAGTAGGTAAGAATATTGTGCGTGCAAGTGTGAGAGAATTTTAGTCTAAATATGCATGTGCAGCTGAAAGTTTCGCTTTCTTTCAGGAATTATTTTTTAACTACAGTAAAGCCTATCGTCACTTTACTAGAAGACACTAACAGAACATGACTTAGTGATAAGAAAAATTAACATGTATCAGATATGTAGATCAAAAATTTACATATCAGAGAACAGACAAGTGCTGTTGGAATCTGACCAATTAACACGGATGATATGACTGTATATGTCTTCTAAGAATCTGGGAATAAAATTAAAAATCAATTAAGTCTGTTAGCGATTCTTTTCATTTAAAAAATAAAAGCGATGATGTCTGGACTTACCAACGAGATAAACTCTTCCCCTTAAAAACGCTACTGAATGATGATGTCTTGGTTCTGGTAAATCCCCAACGTAATCCCACACATTCGTCACCGGATCGAATCTAAAATAGGTAGTTCTCAGTTTTTATGTGTAAAATTATGTGCAAGCATAAATACCTTCATTTTAAATGAGAGCAGTGTGTTCGTAACGTATTAATTTCAATTGTTAGTACCTGTAAATATTTTTTCCAGTATTTCTTCCCACGCCGTATGGAGTCAGCGGATCAATTCCACCAAACACTAACACCGTTTCTCTATCCCAATCAAATAATGATCCTTCAGCAATATAATTTTTATTAGATGGTCCTAAAATAGAGGTCGATAGTTTATTCCTGAAACAATGACGTGTAAGCTAAGTTAACATTTTAATATAGCATTTTTAAAAATTTTTATCTTTAACAAATGAACTCACATATTCATCTTGGCAAAAGATTCCTTAGACTGATTGAATAATGATATTTGCGGGCTACAGAAATTATTCTGCGGTAATGGCGCAACGGATCGCGGTTGAGGATCTGGCCGACTAGTGCTTGTTATAGTTTGCGCACGAGCTGACGTAGGATTTTGGGAACATCTAAAATTAAAAAATCATTCAAATAACTGACAACAAAGTTCCAGAATTTTAAACGAATTTACGTACACTAAAAATATGCTGTAATAACAAAGTTTACTATCGAATAAAAGTACCTGCGGGTAATAAGGCCTGTCGTCTAATAAGGCCTATGTGAGCAAAATCGTATTTACAACGGGCGCTCCCGCTCAAGGCAACACTCACAGACCCCTAACACACGAAGATATCTTTATGATTTTACAAACGCGGAATGCCTCTCTCCCCGTCTACAGGATTGTATCATACATTTATTTATTTATAGAGAGAGATTGCGAGAGATGATCGCGCGGTACGAATAATAAAAATCTGTCCGAATCAGTCGCAGGTATTGATTGTCATGTTACACTTAGTTGTGTAAATTTGCTGTGTATTTGTTAATCAATTTAAGATTTTTGATAATAAATATTCGAATAACGTACTGTGATTCGAATATTTTTAATTTTGTTTTTCTTACATACGTGGTCGATGACTATTAAGGCCTACCAAATTTAAACATAGGTTTTGTTTTCCTCCTACATCAGGAATCAAATTTTATTCGTTTCGTAATATATTTTATATCACTTTCGAGGTTTTACGAATGTAAACAAGTAGTGTGTAATTTAATGCTAATTGAACAATCGTTAGTTTTAGTGTCTACGACCACGATGCTTATCGAAGGAGCATTTACTCAAATAGTTGATTGTTAAGCGGGGAAAATTATAGATTTTTTAACAATTTTTAATGTAATTGCTATGTTTATGAAATGATCGATCTCAAGTATGAAATAGTATAGTTTGTTTATTTAAGTATATTGAGCTGTAGGCTCTGTTACCTTACATTAATAAAATAAGGCCTACTGACAAGGTTTTCAATCATGTTACTTTTGTTTTTGTTTATGGTAAGAAATGCCATTTTCTCTTTATATTTTATAGTAATTGAACTTTCAGACTAATTATTATTAAAATCTGTTGATTATATTGGTTATTTTTCATTAAATTTCAAATCTTCCTTAGCTAGGCCTTATTACCCGCATGTACCTAATAAGTAAATAGTAATTTCCAGAAAGTAACACTCTTTTCAAACCTCGAACCAGCTAAAGCAGCTGTAGCAGCCGCTAAATAACAAGCTGCTACACTGTGTCTTTTCTCACCACGTTTCATCATATAATGATTCTGAAATAACATTGCGTAAACTGTATTTTTTTAATCGTCGATAAACAAACAACATTGCGACACTTCTTCCCATGCTTTACTTCAGTATAGACATAAATAAATAAAAATGCATAGATATAAAATGATAAATCTGAAGATCAGTATAATTAGGAGTTTAAAGAGATTTGAAATAATTTGATTAATGGATTAATAGATAGATGAAATCACTTTTTAAATAGATTTTTTTATATGGAATCTTAAGAATGGCTCAATTAACTGGGATAAGACTTTTGCTGCAGTACTTACAGATGGACTTAAACTATATTTTGTATTACTGGATTTTCGAGCAAATGACTGTTGGTAGTGTTGGTACTTCCTATACTTTATAAATTCGACATAAGCGAAGAATGTATGTATTATGTATATCTTACTTTATCACCAATACTAGTGTTGACAGTATTGGTGCTTGTTTCACTGTTAGTGGTGTCAACATCTTCTGTCGAGTCTTTCTCCGGAGGATCATACATTTGAGTATTTAGAACAGGTGAATCCTAAAAAGTGCACAAGTAGTTCTTGTAATTATTACAGATTACACATTTTTATAAAGACACATAATATTACACATACATACCTAACCTAATTTAGGACTTACATAGATGAAAACATAAACACAAAGTATGAGAAAAACTAGTTACACTATCGTTTTCCAATGAGCAACCGTGGAGTGGTTGACTAGGTTTATTCGTGACGCAACGACGTTGCTGTGAGGCTTGCTGTTGTTTTTGCTGCTCTATGTAATATACTTTTCTTTGTTCCTATAATGAAGGTTTTAAAACAATAATAAATAAAGTAACATTAACATAAAATAATTAATCATGTGGATATTGTGTGTGTTTGAACTAATCACGTCATTGTAGTAGGAGAACTGGCAGCCACCTCGACTAACGTGTGGTGGTGCCTTCACACTCTCGTACGAATCACTTACTGATAAAGCGCTCAAGCGAGCGTTATTGAGGCAAGTACTAACGAGCGCCTATCGTCCAGTCAGTAGGTTGCTTTAGTCAATCATTGCCTATATTTCCCAGGTGGAGATCGATGAAATATGCTAACAGCTTTATGCGCTCTCACTTATTATAATTAAGTTCGCATACATTACGTTAAAAAGATACCTAAATCTTGGGAAAGTAAGTGGATACTGAGTTAACCTTTTTCTTTTTTTTAAAGTGGTATAGGAGTATCCGTAGTTGGCCTGTGTGTGTGTATCGTAATAAAAAAAGAAAGAGGCTCTATATTCGAAGCTCATGTTTTTTTAAATACATACGTATTAAAAAAACGTGAGCTGCGGTCGTCGATCTGTACGCCATTTGTGAATAGAGTTTGATGATCCTTTTTTGTTTAAAATGTCGAGTGTCATCTCCTAGAACTTGTTTTAATGTCTGATGATGGAGTTCCGCTTAAACAAAAGAAATCTTCAACGAATATTACATAGTGATGATCCTTTTATATTATACAATGTTCCGTTCCAGAAATGGATAAAGCAGTCAGACCCACCCCAGATATTTTTTTAGGACAAGGCCACTTATAAGGGTAAAATATACAATTTTAAAGAAAAATTTAAATCGAATTCTAAATATACACTGAAAAGTACAAAATAATTAATTATCCTTTACTAATCAAAATTTCGTATAACTTTGCGCTTATTCATTTGACTATTTATTTAAGAACCCCGTCGCAGAATTGTGATCGATTGTTAGTAACGTGGATGCAGCTCGAAGTCAAAATTCACACTGACAATCACGAGAGAAAAGTAGGTGCGCTCGCGTGCTTCATTCGCTTGACTCGTGTTCCACACTCTCACCGAGCCAACATTAGTACATGCGAGTGCAGCAACCACACTCTTGCGTTCGCGTCGACTCACGTCCACTCGGTGAGTGTGGAGCTGGGGTGAGGTATAAGGTTAAAATTAGGATGCATTTAAACTCTCTTCAAAATTGGTGAATATGTTGACAAAAATGCTATTAATAAACGCTATATAAAATTATAACGTCATACAATTAATTGTTACTCCTTCATTAAAAATTTCAGATGATATGGAATAATCTTAGCATCTCTAAAAAAATATAAGAAATCATTTAAAATATTAGATTTTGCTATGAGAAATAAATTCTCTATAAAACAAATGAATAAACTTGACAAGTTGTCATCCTGACAATGATGTCTGCCATGACGTCTCGTGACAGTTCGAACTTGGCTGCCGCTGAGAATCTTTGAGTTTATCTGGATACAGTACTCCAAAGAGATAGTTGAAACAAATTATGTGACCTCGAGTAACCTTTGATCACTAATGTTTCATTTCTGTCTCTTTCTAACTATTGGAAATAAGTCGGAAATATACCTACCCGTCAATTTTACTAATTTTTATGTGTCCATATGTAAAATTGACAGGTCAAATGTGAGTTGTCACTCACACTTGACCAAAACATTTGTAATGCCATAATTGTTTTCACAAAAGAGACCGAATGGTCCTTAAGACGTTTCTCCTGTATCTTCTATGAATTCGATTTTCCACATACAGTATTGTAAGAAAAAAAGTTTATTGAATTTGTTCAACTTCTGCTGTCCAGATTTTTTTTCCGATGCAATGAAATGATGCTTACATGAAACTGAGTCGATGAGCATTAAAAAATCTTGATCATTTTATTAATTTTTAGGGACCACTCACGCTTGACCAAAAATCCAATAATGCTAAAATTGTTTTCACAAAAAAAGACCGAATGGTTTCTAAGACAGCTTTCTTGTATCTCTTATGGATTCGGATTTCCCCATACTGTCCCACTTAAAAAAAACACTGTATGTAGACATACCAACAGCAAAAAATGAAAAGATAAGGTGGGGAATAGAGATGTTTCCAGATTAAATTTCTCGACTTCAACTACCTCCTCAGAGTACGTCCTCCTATTTAAACACCGCTCCATATATAAAGCAGATTCTGATCTGGCACTTTGCTAATTTAAAAGAATGTTCATATAGAAATTACAAAATTAATATCGTAAAAAATGTGAAAACCTGTAGTGGCACTTTAAATCTTGAATACTTGTATCTAATGTCTCGTGTTATAAATATACCGTAATGTTGCATAATTTTACAAAAGAATTTTGTAAAATTTTACCTAGCGTAAAGCAATCTAAACTTTACCCTGTATTTGTTTTCATAAATGCCTCCCAAGCATTTGTAATTACCATTACACCACAACATTAGTTTCAATGATTAAAGTTGTAAACAAAATTGTATAGCAAAACTGTTAATTTTGAAGTTATTATTTGTGGATAAAAATAATAAATGAATTGTGGAGACTATTAATTTTAAAGTAGGTACCTATCTGTCATTAATAACAACACTAACAAATTTATAGAGAAAACCATTAATTTTCGAGATTGAGTTATAGATAGAATTATTAATTCTATAGCTCCATTATGTATATCCCGCTAGAATATCCTATATAATATATGTACTTTATTTAATAATATTCAAGTAAGAAAATCATGACCTGGCTGGTATAGCGCGGTTGCAGTACTACTACTATCTTATCTGTGATATTATCCCCAAATTTTTTCAAAATGTAATTAAGTGTAAGTAAGAATATATATTCCAGTTTATACGTTTTTATACATAGAAAAATCGCCAGGTTAATTTACCAGGTTATATTTACCAAGTGAGCCAATACTCGTTAGGACGAATTGCAATCCGTAACATACTTTCACAAGGCTGAAATTTGGAAGTAATATTCTTTAAAACGCCTTAAGAAATTATATTGACAGTCAGGCGGTTAATGCATAGTTCACTACGTATATTCGAATGGGAGTGCGGAGACGACGAATGCATACGCAAGAAACTGACAGTAGGTAGAAAGAAAAAGAAGTATTTATTATAGAAAATAAAACAAATTATAAAACAATATAATTTTTTATGTTTCTTAAAGGAGTACTCGTTCGTCCGTCGCTTCTTCACTAGCTGAAACGAAAAAAAATATGTTTTTTTTTTAAAATGTGAATATTTTATGTTGTAGATGTCAATCGAATACATCGAAATAATTTGAACAATTTTTTACCTGATACGGAGTCATGTATTTATGTACATATTATGTACAGACTGTAGTACAATATTTTATTTGTTTATCTTCTATTATATATCCATAATTATCTGCTTTTAATTTTTGGACATTTGAAATGGCTGAAAAATTTGGGGGTAGGTATTGCACCGCGCCAACCCTGCCGGGTCTGTTTATTTGTACTGCTTGCTTAATGTGTTTTGGTGGATAGTCTTGTTACGATTGAGAACTTATGGTATATCTTATATCACGTTACGTATAGGTGTATGTATAAGCAATTAGACCTGTGTCGATGGTGAGTGACTCGATCATTTGATTGCAATAATTTCAAATTATCGATGATTGTAATTACATTTGAACGAACGTATCGTTCGATTCAATCATTTGTGTCATTTGATCGATTCGATCTCGGTACTTGTCGATATTTAATTGATTGTCTATGTCGTTTAATATAATGAAAAGTGAAATAAAAAATACACACTATTTTTCAACCGACTTCCAAAAAAGGAGAAGGTTCTCAATTCGATTGTATGTTTTCTTTTTTATGTTTGTTACCTCATAACTCCGTCATTTATGAACCGATTTTGAAAATTCTTTTTTTGTTCGAAAGGATACACTTCCAGATTGGTCCCATTGAAATTTCACTGGTATTGAAGCTTTGGTTTCAAAGATACACCAAATAACGCGACCTGGTTATTTATATTGATGATTCTCTTGTATGTGATTTGTTAACTATCGTTGTCCCCACATGGTATAATGGTAGTATGGTATAATGGTAAAGTAGGGAGAAGATATAAATTGGCTGTGATATAATAAATTCAGTCAGTAGAGTCAGTCTTGTGGCGGACAGAGAATACGGCTGGTGGCTGTCGTCTTCGGATTGTAAGAATACTGCTAGGTTGTAATTATGATGCAACCTTTACACTGTTCTTTTATAACTGATTGATATTGATTTGATATTATATTGATGATATTGATAATGACCATAAGGGGCAATAATATTCCATGTTCGATCTGTTCGCATCCTTTATTGTGAAAGCTCACGGTTTGTGCTCCTCAATAGAATGGAAGTTAACACATTGCGCTCCAAAATTAGAAAATAAACTAATTGTAGACCTGCTCTAGATATTTATTTAGGCCAAGATCACTCTAAAGGGAGAAATAAAAAAACTTTTATAAAAAAATTAAACCGACTTCAAAAAAGAACACTGAAAAGTATGAAATAACTATCCCTTACGGATCGAAACTTAAGTACAAAAATAACTTTATAATAATACGATACAAATACCCATATAATTAAATTTGACAGTTATTGAAGTCGGTGTCAAATCAATGTTCGACAACAGAAAGTCTATTAGTTTAGTAGGCTTGGCACAGACTTCAGTAACTGTCAAATTTAATTCTATGGGTATTTGTATCGTATTTTTATAAAGTTATTTTTGTAATTAAGTTTCGATCCGCAAGGGATAGTTATTTCATACTTTTCAGTGTTCTTTTTTGAAGTCGGTTTAATTTTTATATGAAAGTTTTTTAAAACACAAACAATAAAATTATAAATGTGGCAAAATTATAATAAAATCTATAAAAAATATCGAAATTGTAAAATAATGGTTTACTCATACAATCATTCGATCTTTCATTTCAATCAAAAATACACGGTTGTGTCTGTATTCAATCAAAGACTGATCCTATCATTTGATCGAATCTTTTTTCATATCAATACTTGAATGATCGAATCTTTGAAAATGAACGATTGTCACAGGTCTATAAGCAATGTCACCAATGTATTTTCTTGGGCAGTGCTAGTTCTAACATTGAATATTTGCGGAACTTGCTCGTTTCGCTTGATGACTAATTATGTAAAAATGGACACTTCATGGACTGGTTCTATTATCGATAATAATATTCTTATATTTATATTTTGGATTGTCTTATTACTTGTGTTTCAGTGCTCATGTAGGGCGTAATCTTGAATTACACATAGACGAAAATTTGAAATTTGATATGGAAAATTCACATAGACTGTGTAATAAAAAGATTAAATCAATATTTTTATATCCTGTATAAGTTAAACAGAATTGTTAACAGAAATGTAGTATTAACTGCGTATCACGCATATGTTTCATCAACATTGTGTTACGGAATTGTGTTCTAGGGAAATTCTCCTGACATAGAACTAGCTTCTAAAGCCCAAAAGAAATGCGTAAGAGCCATTAGTAATTTGAAGCCGTCCGACTGTTGTAGATCGCTCTTCGTAGACTTGAAAGTTTTGACTCTCCCTTCATTGTATATACAAGAATTAACATTATTCGTAAAATTGAACTCTCATCTCTTCACTTTTCTTGACAGCGCTCGTCATAAGCAAATAATTAATATTAAGGCTCACAGAACAGCATTATTTTCTATAAGTTTTATCGCAATGATACCAAGAGTTTATAATAAATTACCAATACAGCTTAGAAATTTAGACGATGGCAAATTGTTTAAGATGAAACTTCATAAATTTTTAATCTCAAAAGGATATTGCACTGTTCAGGAATTTTTAACGGATGGAAATATATGAATATGATTATTTTAAAATGACATTTAAGAATCAATGTATCATGTTTCTTTAATTGTTTGATGTTCTTTTGTTTTGTGTGTTGATTGTTTGATTTTTGTTCTGTTATTGATATTATTAATATTTTAATTATGGAAATACATTATTACATAACTTATAATTTGTATGCAGTTTCTATGGCAGAGCACAATGGCACTAATAATTTACTTATATCATTTAATTAACTATACCTGTGTCTTAGAAGTGATAAATAATAAATAAGTAAATAAATAAAGTTACTATCGTCTATCGTCGTTAAGGTAAAGTTCATCAAATCTTAAAACTTATAAGTATGGAATTGATGATTTTGACAACAGATTACATGATTTTCTAGTATTCTTACATTTTTTAGTAATGATAACGGTAGCTGAAAGGAATTTTGTCTACAGGCACTGGCCGGATATTGAATCTTTGAAAGATATAATATTGATGAAGTATAACGTAATTGTAAAAAATCACTAATTGTTAATAGCAAATCTATGACTGGGTACCTCTGTTAGTTTTTGTTTATGTTCCATCTCTGGACTTTTTCTCCGTTCTTGGAAAATTTGATTCATTTGTGCTGTCACGTCCGCTTCTTGGATAGGCGACCTATTCGGCAACTGGATGCCTTCTCTATTCTGTTACATACATAAACATTACAATAACATTAAGGTTACCTACTCACATAATCACATTTGAACATGAAAAGTGCTTATTTATTTGTTTAATGAGTACATACGAGATGAGATATCACATAGGTATTTATATAACCCATTAAAAATATTTTTATGGTGATAATACCTTCTCGTATTTGCTTGCAATTACATTTGTGTGGATTACAGATAAAATGTATAATACTTTATTACATAAAATCAGTTCTATACTCTGTTTTATCTTCTTGTGATAAAGATAGCGTAAGAATAATTTATATCCAATCACATAACCTGGGCCCCAGCTTTCAAAAAGGGCGATTTGAGTTAAAATTCATTCAGTAGACCGACAAACATACCAAACATTCTAAAATCGATTGGTTGGGATTCTAAGAAACCTAATAAGCATGGGTCTAGGACGATGTAACTCGTTCTAGACATGGGTTCATAAGTTTAATAAACTATGTGTACCGTAAGTAAGTAAAGTAACCAATGAAGAGATACCCAGTATGACAGGGTTGCACGACAGTGTTATTGTAAAAATAAAGAATGGTTAGATGGTTCGGAAACGTACAAAGAATGAGTGATGAAAGACTGACGAAGAAAATCTACAGAGCGAAAGCGAGTGGTAAAAGAACCCAAGGAAGACCAAGGCTGACTTATGAAGACCAAATAACCAGTGTTAGCCGACGCAAATGTCAAAAGCACTCGCATACCTAGGCGAAAATGTGTGAGGAAAATGATGAGACTTGAGGAAGCGAAAGAAGAGGGTATGTAAAGATCGCGACGCTTGGCACTCCGTCCTCTCCATAAACTTAGTAGTACATAAACTTATTAAATTATATACTGACGTATTGATGAATAAAGTGCTCGTTGACGCGTAATGATTTTTAATTCATCAATGTCATCTATGAAGATTCCCTTGATAATTGCGATATGTAATATCACAATCACATACAGAACACGTAATCATTATTGAAAAACAGTACAGTACTTCTATAAAATAAAACAGGAATAAAAAAAAATAATAAATCTAGTCAAAACAGCGTTCTCTACAGCGTGACGACTTGTGATAATCTGTCCTTCAAAAAGGGTTACAAAAGCGTCTCGTTTGCTGCCCTTTCTTACTCGTGGCATTATCATAAAATATTACATTCCCACTCGCACTCTTTGTACGTCTATACGCCAGTGTATACTGAGTTTATGGTCCTCTCTGATTACCCCGTTAGGGATACAGAGTGAAGATAATGTATGTATGTATGTATGTAAAAGAGTACAGTGACTGTGATTCAATTAAAAATAACGATTCCGTTAGGTCTACCGTTCAATCGTGATATTGTTTGATTTATTAAATGTGAATAGTAGCTACATGGTCAAGTCATAGTTTTTGTAATGTAAAATCCTTTACCACTAAATAGTAAATAATGTTAAACAAATATTAATGGCAAATAAATCATAACATGCGCGTAGCTTTGCTTTACCAATTGCTCAAATTACTGCGAAATTCACTTAAGTAAATAAGAAAGAAATTAAACAATAATAACAAGGACTAAGATTACAATTATTGAAGATTCTGCAGTAAGTGTAAGCAATGTTTATTTGTATCGTTTCCGTTAGATTTAAGGCTTAAAAATAACGTAAGAGCAGTTTTCTAAACTATATTTAGTATATTAACCTTTTCCCTATGTTCAAAAAATTCGCTCATAGTTGGGAATGATTTATCTTTGTCCATCGTAAGACCCTTCAGAGTAGCTGGAAGTGGAAAGTCAAGTTTGGGTCTTCGCATTTCCATTTTATCGTTATCCACTGTTCGTAGACTACCTGATAATTATCATACTTATTTCATATTTGTGTAATTTTGCTAAAACAATCTTAGAAGGCACTAATGAAACATGTACAGTCAACATTAAAAATATTATAACTGACCAAAATAAACAAAAAAACCTGAATGTTTGTGATTCACAGGTGACTGAGAAGCACATTTTTCTAAACGATTACAATTAAATTGTAATTTTTTTTCTCTGAATTATGTCAAAACTATAAGAAATTTGAAACTATATAAGAGGTAATGCTGTCAGTCTGCTGGGCACCTTAAGCAATAAGATTTCTAAGCGGCAAATTTGAGGAAGTCTATTGTTTAAGATAATGTAGAGTTTTAAGTTTGTAAATATTAACGTTAGGATATGAAACATATACTTTTTTGTTATTAATAAATTAACGTCATATTATGTTAAAAAAAAACATGAAAGTCACTTGTGAATCATAACCAAGTAGGTTTTATTTATTTTTAAAAAGTTGGATGTTGAAAGTACAAAACTGATTCGTACCGTATATAATTTACTAGTTGTGCCCGCGGCTACGCTCGCATGGACTACAGAATTATTATTTAGGTTTTTAATGCACCGACTGAATGCCGTCTGTTGAGCGCACGCGCGAAGCGTGCGGCATCGTCCGCCGGTTATTTTAAAAACAAAAATGTATTGTGGGTTATCCTTAAAACTTAGTTTTTCAACGACACTTTTCGCGTTTATTATTAAAGGGGGTCACAGTCTATTAAAAAAAATAAGACCTATATACAAAAGATACGTTTATTAAAAGAATGAATTTTAGTGTAGTGTTATAAAATTAAATATTACTATATAATAACAACATGAAAAAATAAACTTATGGTTTACTTTAATTTAAATGATTAATCATAAACAACAAATTAATTAATGCGGTGGTTGACTTTGTGTCTCACTTAAAAGTATTTTCTTTACGTGGATCATCTTTGCAAACACTCATAAGTAAATTATTTTCAAGTGATAACAGACGATTTATGTATTTAATTTTCAAAGCCACCATAGACGAGAAACGTTTTTCGTACAGGTAAGAAGTAGCAAAAGGCATCGATGTTTTCAAAGCTTCCGTTGCTGGGCTTCCGTACTCACGTCGTCGTGCAAGCCAAAATTTATTTAAATCTCGAGATAAAAATTCCACTTGTAAAGTTGTATCAGTACATAGTTACATAGATTGTAGAATGAGTTGATTGTGAGTCTCAGTTCGTAATTAGGCAGCTGCAACAATATTTTCATCAAACGGATTGAGGACCCATCTTTTTGAGAGATCATTGTCAAGGAATATGTTCATCGTTGTCACCTGGAAAATATTCTAGTAACTGAATCCTTTATTCACATAAATACCTTTTCATGCTCTCTACTGAATTTACTGTATACTGAAACTGAATTTTCTACATTTTTGTTAATATAATCAGAAGTTGCAGTAAATGCACCAAAATTTAATGTTTCAAGGCGTATAATCCAAATATTAAGCTTTTTGATAAAAACATTGACTTTATCTGTCATAAGTAAAATGTTTTTGTTACGTCCTTGTAAACTCGTATTCATGTCATTCAAATGTGAAAATATGTCACTCAAGTAAGCCAACAGTAATAAAGTTTCTTTATCTTGTAAAAATTCTAAAAATGAATTGTTTTTGTCTGTAAAAAATATTTTTAATTCATCTCACAATTCAAAAATTAGTCATCTCACTTCGGTATGGAAAAAGAGTGAATTGTTCTAGACACCCATTTCTTCGCAGAGTATGGAAAGCAATCTAATTTGCAACGCTCGACTTTTAATAAAATTAACAATTTTAACAGCTTGTGATAAAACATTTTATAAATTGTTCGGCATTTTTTTGCGGCCAACGCATGTCTGTGAAGAAAGCAGTGCGTCCATTCCATATGCGGCATAATGTCTTTTAATTTTACCATCACGCCACTGTTCTTCACCGTTATCGCTTTTGCGCCATCAGCACACACCGCAATGCATTTATTTCAGTCTAAGTTTTCGTTTTCGTTTTGTGTTGCTTCAATAAATAAAAGTCCTTCGCCAGATGCTCGACTAGGAATTGATTTGTAAAAAAGCATATTTTCTTTAATAGAATCCTCGCATTCATATCGGAAAAAACATAAAAACTGCGCCAAGTTCGACACGTCTGTGGACTCGTCAAAGTGAATGGCAAAAAATTCACTTAATTTAACTTTTTCAATTATTTGGTTGTGAATATCGATAGCCATTTCATTCAATCATTCATCAATACGTCTCCATATTGTATCATTTAAAAGGGGTATAGTTTAACTTTTTAGTTTCTTCCGGACTTATCATAATATTGATGATATCAATGGCAGCGGGTAAAATGAGTCTTTCCGCAATAGTATGGGGTAATAGTAATTTTAGAACCTCAGACAGGCGGGCGCGATTTACACGCGCGATAATTTATATACAGGTTGTATATGAAAACGGGACAGTTACTTTAATGGATGAAAGGGCATAACTTTAGTATGTAGTTACAAAAAGAATTATCGAAAACCATTTTCGAAAATAATGCGTATACCCCAATGGGGGTTTTCAGGCTGTATTTCAGTAACGGATGAAATTATTACAAAATAAAAAAAACGTAAGATTTAAAATCTGTAACTGTACACGATCAACCCAATTTTACGAGAAATGGTGGGGATAACACTTGAAAATTAAAACGGTCATAACTCTTAAACGGATACGTTTTTTTCGATAATTCTTTTTGTAACTACATACTAAAGTTATGCCCATTCATCCATTAAAGTAACTGTCCCGTTTTCATATACACCCTGTATAATGCGCGGTTTTACGTCTTTTTCGCCTGAGGGAGCCTTGAAAATTTAAATTAAAAGTATAAATAAACTATTGTTAGTTCCACATTAATTTTAATTACATAAACGTCCCCACGTGTGACATTTTGTAACATTTTAGTAACAAGAACGAAGGTAGAATGGATTTCCTGCGTGTAGTGGGGCTGCATAAAAGCCTGATTTTGGTCTTGTAAGAGTTCAGTTGTTGAGAAGCCGTCGAATAGTCAAGTATATAATAGTTGTGATGAAGAATTGATAACATGTTCATAGTGATCAGTGCTCCCGTTACATTTAATATTTAACACTATTAATTAAAATATTATTATAGGTAATTATAATTTTATAGTGAAGGGGTCGCAAAACTTTATACTTAACCTTTTGGGTTTGTCGTGTGTCGCGACATAAAAATGGTTGAGAAACAATGCCTTAGAATATAGACATGTTATGTTCTCTTGTAAGTCTTTTTAATGTCTACATTTGTGAAGTACACTAATTTGATATATTTTTTATGGTTTACTCAATTTAAGCACCCCAAAAGCGTCTTTTTTCTGACTTGATCCACCACTATCGTCACTGTTTATTTCGTACGTTATTTTATGTAACAAAATATATCCTATAACCAGTCAGGTCAGATAACATAGCTCTGAATAAAAAAAGATGTAAATCGGATAAGTGGCTCTCGAGTGAGAATGACATAAACGGACAGACAGAAAGAGACGTTGAGTTTTGTAATACGTATTACAACGAACTAAATTTTTGGACGTGCTAGAGTCATGCTGCATTGGAGCACGAATTGGGCCGGCTCGCCCGGTGAATTACCACCCTTTCACAGGATAAAGGCGTGAAATAACAGCATCTATTGCTGCTGTGTTTCGTTCGGTGAGTGAGAGTTCCGGTGGCCCATCACTCCCTCTCCCTCATTTCCCTATTTCTCTAAAGGCCGGCAACGCACTCGTGATTCCCCGGACGTGTCTATGGGCGACGGTGGCTACTTTCCATCAGGTGACTTGCTTGCTCGTTTGCCCCCTCTTTAAAAAAAAATTAGATACTTGAATATTTTTATCAATATTAAGATAGTATTATTATTATGATTCCGTTTATGTTCAAAATGTGAAGACTTTTAGATATTAATCATTTTATGTACCTTCAAATTTAATAGGCCACAACTTACGAGAAATAAATATTGTCAAAATGCTTTTGTGTAAATATTTTTTATGCTATCTACACACATCAGTTAAACAAGTTTGACAAAAACCTTTTAAGGTAAATTAAAATAAAAACTTTATTCAAAGAAGGTTCGGTTCATTCAATTTGTAGAGATTAGTAAAATATTAGTAGTATTTTTTAATGTTATTAATAATGGTTAATAACATAATAACACAGGCCAACAATGAAAAAACTTTTTGAACAATTTTAACTAATTCTTGTGTTATTTGATATGCTGATTTAGAAAATAATAATAAAAAAGTCGTACCAACCACCAATTTCTCACATTTTAATATTAAACAAAAGTAAGTTTTATTATTTAAAAGGTAAGTATAAAAAAATATTTTTCAATTAAATATTATTAAGTTGGGAATATATTCTAAAGCATTAGGTTGCCAATAAAATCGCATGTCTTCAGGTCGGTAGTTCTGATAAATTACGCAGCTGTTTACTTTCTTCCATGCAGTTAATATAACCTCGCATTGCCGTATTTAACCCTTGTTTAACCTATGTGCTTTTTATTCACCCTAATATGGCTAATTATTGTGGTTGTAAAAACACTCCTAATACTATTTTTCATATATGTGGTGACTTTGTAATTAAAAAACGTCAAAGGAACATTACTGACTGCGTAAAATAAGTATACTTTGCACATTTTGGTGCAGAAATCGGTTATTAAGACAAATGTTGGGTTCCTCACGAATTATGTTGTGTTTGTGTCGAGGATCTTAGAAAATAGTATAAGAAAGAGTAGAAATTTTTTAAATTTGCAGTACCCATGGTATGGAGAGCACTCTGATGGTATGGATATAACTCTAAAAATAAGAAAGTATTTGTCTATCGTAACCTTCTTCTTACTTCAGCTGATAAGCTGAAGTAAGGTTAGACTAAGGTTAAGGTTGAGGCTATCGGCCGGTAGGCCGGTAGGACATAAACCGGGTCTTCCTGTCCGTGTGCCAACTGAGTCCATTGATGACGTTTTACAGTCAAGTCTAGAATGTAATGAAAGCCAACCGAGTGATTACGAGTTCCAGTGTTCTCCAGAAAATTTAAAAGCACAGTTGTTTACACAAGCTGGGTCAAATGATTTAGTGAGAGATTTGGGTTTGACTAAGAATTGGTTGGTTCTAAACTAAAAGAAAAATATTTATTGGTGTCTGAGACATCTATTTACCATTATAGAACTAGAGATGATGAACAGCTTGCTCTATTTTTTTAGGCAGGAAGAGGATTTAGTTTTCTGACATGATTGATTGAATTGCGATTGAATTGTGGGTGATAAAAAAAAGCTGATAGCAAATACGATTTCAGCTCCCAAAAATACATAAGAGTTAGGTAAATTGGTTTAAAAAGTTTTTACGAACACTTTTTTGTTGGCCTGTGTAAAGTATTTCCATTTTAAATAGTTTTTATTTTAATAAAATCTCGTTAGTGATCATGTCAAAGTTTTACCAGCCATATCGTCATTTCTTCTAGGTGGTTGCATCATTGCCATATGCTGAAACATTTGATCTTTCGGTACCGTGAACTGCTCTAAGTACTTCAGAAAATCCTTATATGTAACGTGATTCTGGAATTTTTATAAACACTCATATTGACATAACGTATTAGGTATATAGCGTATAGAGCATCTTTTAATCTTCATTAGTTATGGCAAAAATATTTTGTAGTACTGAGTACTGACCATTTCGTCTCCAATCCAATTTCTCTCTGCTGGTTCGCTTAGACCAAGTACGTCTATCCAATGGTAATAATTCTTTGAATTGTTACCATACCAATATTTGATTATCACATACCTGTAAAATGGAAGTGTACAATATGTTATACCTACAAGTTTTATAACCAAAAAACATATTATGTTAAATGGTGTTCGTTAATAAGAGCAAAAATAGCCTGAATAAAGTGAAGTATGTCATTTAATCCATATCCATACTTCCATTCTAATATAAATGCACAAGTCTGTCCGTCTGTCAGTCTGTCTATCTGTCTAACTGTCGGTATGTCTAATACGTTTTAAAGGCTAAACCGTCGAACTGATTGTTTGAAAGTTGGCATGCAGATAGTTTGAAACCAGCGAACAGACATAGGGTACTTTTTTTTTAAATCTACACCTAAAACGGTGAAAAGGGGGATGAAACTTTATAGGAAATGCTAAATCGCTGAACCGATTAAGATGAAATTTGGTACGGAGATAATATTTGTCCTTATTTGTCGTTATTTGATAATAGTTGTAAAACGAATGCAGGTTACTTTGTTTTTCAAAAAATGATATGGTTTTTTAAATGTGTAGGCGTCATCATAAATCCAATATGGCGGATGTTCCATAATAGGAAATTTTTTTTTTGTTTTACACCAACAATATGTGTATCAAATGAAACGAAATGTACAGGAGAAGGTTTCTGTATGTATGACGTCGACGATTTTGACGTATTTTACAAAAAAGGGCAATACGTGCCATCTACAGCATGAACGCACGAGAGTCGCTGAGAGATCATTTTAAAGACTTTGATGTACTCATCTTACCCTCGTTATACATCTTTGAAAACATAATGTACAGTAGAAAAAATATGGATAAATTTCAAAAGGAAGGCGTTATTCATGGTGTGGAAACTCGTGATCGTGATCAGCTAGTGATTGTTAAATTTAAATTACAAAAGTCAAGTGGTTCATTTTTGGGTAACTGTGTTCGTTTTTATAATAAAATTCCTCAAGAAATTACTCAATTAACGGAAAAGAGATTTAAACTTGTTTTTAAACGCACACTGATTGGAAAAGCATACTACAAAATTAGCGATTTCATTGAATACACACAATAGACTGGAAATAATCTCTCTGCACATGCATTTACTATGGATATTGTATTTTAAATAACTTGTAGAATGATGTTGAAAATATGATACCTGACCGAGTTTCTTGTCGGTTCTTCTCAGTGTCCTATGAATACGATTTTTTGTAATGTACCGACGTCTCAAGTAACGATTTTGCACGGTTTCTCGCCAGTACAGACTTACATTTTATGTAAATTTTATTCGTTATTTCTATCGATCGGTAGTTTACGAAAATAATCGCTATCTATGTCGGGACTGCAGCCCCAGGTTTTCTTGTCGAACCGAACTAAAGTACATTTGACGTTAAAAAAATACCTTGCATTTGGGTTTACTTGAATACATTGATTTTGAGCGATTTTATTCCCGTTCCATTAGCACTATTTCAATTCCTACGTTGTTCGATATTCGAATACTGCCTTATTTTATTTACTTTCTTCATGGCATGGCGCACGGATTAGCGCATTTGCCAATGTCACGTATTGTAATATCGTATAAGTAGAATCGTTATCTAAAACGTTAAAACTTCTCCAATAAAGCGATAGTAGACTTTACTGAAGTTTTACAGGACTTCCTGGAAGAGCGCGAACTTGTGTAATTTCAGCTACACATGATTATTTAGACCTACTCCATTCTTTTCAATTACACATAACTTTAAAACACAATATAATATCACTTTTGTATTTTAAAACTATCAAAAATTTAAAAAATAGAAAATCTAAATAAAATGACAACCTGACTTCTACCGTTCCCGCCAAAAAGTCCGAATACTGTTTTATAATCGTTGTACCATTTTTTCCATATTCTACTTTTTTTTTATGAGCATAGAAGTTTAGTCAGAAGAATAAAATGTAGAACTGGCAAGTTAGAAATTCGAAAATATTTTTTTGGAGGAATGGTATAGAATTTTAAGAAAGGAAGAAGGAAAAAAATGGTGTGAGAATGGAGGACGATGTTTTATGAGGATAAATATTAAAATTTTGAAGGAAAACGTGATGTCAAGTGATGCCAAGTCCAAACCAAATCCATAAAAAAATAGTAAGGATAATGTAACAAGAGCTAACACATCAGAGGGCTTTGAAGTAATTGACAAAAACAAATTAATTTATTAATGAAGCCTGGTTCATGGACTTTATTTGAAATCCAGAATAAACAGCTCATTATTCAAAAATTGTTAAAAGGTATTTATTAAGAATTTATTTATATTCCTTGCTTGGACGCGACTGATAGTCAATTCAAAGTATTTTATGAAGCGAGCAAAACTACAAAGAAACTTGCCTTAGTGAGAAAATATCACTCACCAGTGAAATTTAGAGTGTATAGGACAGTAATATCTAGCAGAAGTCAGTTGATAAAGGGTCTTTTTGTTATTGTAACATACGCTAATATGTAGTATATTAGTATTCTGCGATTATAACGTTAATTATAGTTTAAAAGTAACTACATACATTTACACACACCACACCATCACTCTCACCTTTTTCACATTTTTTGTTCTCTTATAAAAGTAATTTTGTATTTTTTAATATTAAATTTTGTTATTATCTTATGTTTTCTGATTCCAAGCAGAATGTTTTACTTAAAATTTTCCAAATTCTAATAAAAATTACATTTATCCATTCTCTTTTTGTGGCATCCGAGTGAGAATGGTGTACATCAAAATGTATTTCTATGGGTTCAAACCTATTTTTCAATTAATTTTTAAAGAAACAGTCAAATAAATAATCTATTTTATTTGTAATTTATTAGTATTTAGAACATTTAGTAATCGGTAACATAAATATTGTGGGGTCTGCGTCTTAAATTAATATTTTTAAGTAGAATTTTGCTAACGTGAGGCATGACGCTTTAACCCGTGACCTCATCCGCGTGGAATTAAAAAAAGGAGCCTATGGCCTTCCCTTGTGTTTATTCTATCTCCATTCTAAATTTCATTAAAATTGGTCCAGCGGTTTAGCCGTGAAAGCCGACCAGACAGACAGACTAGACTAGACTTTCTTTCAAAAGTATGGTTTATCTCTTATACTCTACGACAATTGTACAAATATGGTACACGAACTCACGCTAGTCCATCATCGATCATCTGTTGTACTTCGGGTTCGTTTACAATCTCTAGTATCTCGGCGTTGTCTGGATTTCTTTTGATATCGACGAGCTGCCATGGTGAGATGAGGCCGAAGCGAACGCATCGCATAATATCAACGGTTAATTGCCGGCGACCAGGCCAGTCGCCATACAGCCAGCGCACTCCCGCCATCAGAACTTCTATTTCGCTACATTACCACATACTTTATTACCAAGTTACCACAGAAATAAGATAAGAATTTAAAAACCTGAGTACTTGATAATAAATCTAAGTTGTGCCAATTTTTTTCTTGATAAATAAAAAGATGGATTTCTTCATAAATAAAGGATGGAAATATAAATAAATTGACTATCTCACATCGTTGCAGATTTCTGCCACGGCATTCTCTGCGATCGCTTTACTATATCCCCACCACGTACTTCGCACATAGCGAATAGTCTGTACTTATATTATTTACCAAGATAAAAAATATAAATAGACGAACAAAAGTGAAGCATTCGTAACTCGATGAATTCAACAACTTACGTTATTTTGCCAATGATGGTCATATTTCACACGTGGGGTTTTATGCAATTTGTTTATGTATATACAACGTATATTCACATTTAAATTGCCAGATAGTGGATTTTGACACTGCAAAAATGGATTAAAGAAGGAAGAAGGACTTAAGAGCTGAGAGAGGTCAATTGTGATGGCGTCGATTTTTCAGAACCTATATAACCGTTAACAAATTGTCAACATAATTGTCTTCATTCAAATACACCGTGGATTTACGTATGCATTGCGCTATGAATTTGGTTATAATTAATTATCAATTAACATCTTCCGTGACATAGAGAATGTGTTTTGACTTTCTTTTAAAATTTACCTAGAAGTTACTATTACTAAAGCTTAGCATTTATCTTACCTCGTAACGCAAATATAATTAGATTTTAAAAATGTCATTACTTCTTCTGGTTCAAGGTCAAGAAAATCTCGCGAGGCAACCAATGGCAAGAAAAATCGCATCACACGCGGTACCTACAAAATATTTTCATTGAAAGTTTATAACTGCCAAATTTAATAATATTAGATAGGTCAATTGCACGAGCTATACCGAGGCATACCATTAAATCCATAACTGGGGTGATAGCTCTTAATCTAGCTTCTCTGAATAAAGCGAAGGCGGTATCTTCTGTGAAAAGATTTTCGTTCACGATAAAAGCCCAACATTGATCTTCTAAGTCTGTTAGGACAATAATAACCACATCAGTCAGAAAATCACGTTTTTAAAACATGCAAACAGTGCGCAAATATTAACAACTAGCCTTTTATTGCAAGATATTGTGCAGCGCAAAATAAATCCAAAACGTTGTCTCTTTTCAAAATTTTGTTACTTTCTGGACCGCTAAATATCATCCATTCATAAATTGTTTGAAAAGCTTCAGGTGTTACACTTGTCTGCAATTACAAAATTTGAAAATCAATAACAATTACCTAACGCAAAAACCGTTTATCCAAAAATTAAGGACGTCACGATTCTTTATGAATAGATAAGTAGTATAGGTATAGGTACAGTAAAATACGCTTACGATGGGTAACTCGAGCTCTTTATGCGGATGCATGTCAAAATAACTAGAGTATATTTGTAATACGATATGATGACAATGGAATTCTTCATGGCCAATGTGAATAATTGCGTCAGTGTTTCTGGAATTGATATCAACGTTTATATCGCTTTGTAGATAGTACAGACAACAATTTATTGCATATTGTGCAATAATAAAGAAATTTCAATTTGAGGAAAATTCTCACACATAGTTGTGAATTCTGCGGTAGAATTCTTGGAATAAGTCTTGTTTTTTTGGTAGTTGAACTCTCATCCAATCTATTGGTTCCGCCATAGCGTAACCGAGACTCTCTAAATCTATGCCTTTATCTTCTCTTACAACAGAAGATTTTAAATTACTGTTTTTTTCATTGTAAAACGGACTTTTAACTTGTAGATTTGCTGTAATTATTTCTCTAGGGCCGAATTGTAATTGCTGTTTTATTTCCTGTTTGTCCTCCTAATAAAAAAAACTCATGCTTAGACATAATTTTAGCAATAATGTAATTAAGGAGTCATGTTGTGAAACTTACGTAATTTCGATCTATTAAGTCTCCAGTTTCATCAGCAGATTTACCTTCAAACTTAACTTTAACTTTCGCTTGAGTAGGATCTGCCAGAAGTACACCAACAGTCGAAGATTGGAATACTACCTTGAAATATTTAGAATTAGCCTTAGATATCCTCTAATAAAGGAGTTTGATAAAGATACTATAAATGTCTGTTTACCTGATTGGACTGTACTTTCAAGTTACCGCTTGGTGTAGACTTGAAAGGGAAAGCAGCCGCTCGCTGGACACTTTCATTTGCACTACACGAACTGAAAACTCATTAAAATGATTCGTATGAAACTTGGTACTTACTAAAAAGATTAAAAAATGAAGAAGTATTAAAAATTTAGAATTTATTTAAGATATTCTAAATTAATAAAGAGTTCGATACTGTACACCACTATTTGAAAAAGCTGTTACCTGGAATTTTCTGCGCAAGAAGAGATATTTGGATTAAGGATATTCTTCTGGGAATTGTGAATATAATCGTTTGTGAATTTCGAAGCGTAACTCTCGGGAGCCATCTCGGGTTTCTTCTTTGTTTTTCTGATGTAAGTGTAAGTCAGTGAATTCAAACATGTTCTTATGTACTTATTCACTACACATTAATGAATTCTGCGATAGAATTCTTAGTAGTATTCTTTTAGAAACAATAATTATTTACGTAATGTCAGAACTAATGACTTTTAGTAAGTACTAAATAGATTAACAAGGAGAATAATAAACTTTTATCAATATACATGTATCTGCAACATTATGTAATTTTTTAAACACACATTAATTTGCGAAGTCGATCGGCTAATATGGTTTAAAATTTTAGGAATTCAAGATCACACCCAGTTATTTATAAGTAATTAATGTGTAACAGCTAGATTCTCATAATCATTCCTAAATGGGGGCTCTTTGTGGTTAGGCCTTTAGGCCTGGATTTTATGATTTACTTAGAAATTGTTTTTACCAACGATATTAATTTTTAATTACTAGAAACTGCATCACATTTTACGTTTTTATAACGTAGGTAACGACTGGTAGGACTTTGTACTTGCGCCTTTAATTACGATTGAGATGTTTAACGTCATTTATTTTATCTACGAGTCCTCCGTAGACACGTTGTATGAAATTGTCAGTTCATGCTGTTCTTATAGCTACTTTAAAATATTGCCGATAGACTTTCATACATTACAGTTCCTTTTTCTTGCGGTTTGGCCCAGTAATTAATTGTTTTGTTCCCTTAAAGTGTACTTAAATCCACTTACTTCCCTTTATTGTTCCACGACATGTGTGGTGAACAGATTTTATTTTTCGCAAAATAATTTGTGCTAGCGTCTCCCGAACTACCATATACAGAACCAACTGTCTTTATTTGATTTAAAAGTTTATTGGTATGTTTGAATAGATCTGTATCTGAAATGTAATATGATTGTAACTACACGAATAGGTATGAGTGATTTCAGGTTAAATGTTTAAAAGTATAACTCGGCGTTGCGATTGTTAATATTACCATGAAGAACCTTTGATAAAAAAAGACTGTAAATGTCAATTTTAAGAATATTGTATAGTATAGTAGAATAAAAAAGAAGCCAATCATCGAGGACTGGCAAGAAAAGTGAATAAGGTTAAAATTATTAGGTAAGTATATTTTCCAACCTGAAATTTCGATCATATTATGCTAATGAAAACCTACAATTTAGATAGTATATATGCTAATAAATCCTAAATTTGAAATAAGTCAATTTGCATATTTAGGTTCCAATTGCAAAACATAAGTTTCATTGCAAATTTTTCAATGAAAAATTTCAATAATGTAAGCCAATAAACTATAATTTTGAATTAACCATAACCATATTTTCAAAATTCAATATATTAATCTAAAATTATTACTTGTAAAATTTTATTGAATTTTTAATTTTAAAACCAGTGGCAAAAATATTATGGGACAACTAGAAACTCGTAAGTCACTATGAAATATTCATTGCACGATGTATAGCAGAGGTCAAATATAAAAAAAAAAAAAATAAATAGCATGTCAGTGACGCGAACTACCCATCCAAAAATCATCCAACGTGCTTAAAGAAATTTTTACTTCAAAAAATATTACAAAAAATAGGTGATCCCATATGCATATTATTTTCGTCTTATTTTTTAACTTTCGTAGTTCGTTAGAACCGTAGCCTTTAGAACTCATTTCCTTAAAAATCTCAACTTTCGTTTTTAAAATGAAAGTAAAAATACAATTTCATTGTACTTTTTTAAATAAATACAACGAAATTGTTTTTTTTACTTTCATGAAAAGATAATAAAAAGTAACTTACTTATATCACTTGCAGTCGGTGTGAAATCAGAAAAAGAATTACTTTTAAAGAGCTTAGGCTTAATAGTGATGCAGTATCGTTCGTAAATGTTTCTAATGTTCAGCTTGTTTCTTCGTTTCGGTAACGAATATGTGGTTCTAGAAATACGATATATTAATATTTATTTTGTTACATATTACTTAATATATTCAATAATTCTAATGTTGTGCCCTATTTTATAAAACATTGTCGTAACGGCTAACTTCACATTATAATTTAAGGACAAAAGTGCAAATTACTTACTCGCTAAAGTTATGTTTATGTGCACAGTTTCTGACATTTGACACAATCTGTGTATCATTTATCTGAAAAACAAAGTTAAAAAATATCAGACACTAAACTGGTTTGAAACTATAGAGTATTAATTTTTATCATTAAAGCACGCGTTTTAATTTCAGGGAAAAAAAGGTTAAAAAATATTTGTTACAAAGTTTTAAAAGCTCAGTTAGAAGCTTGTTAGTAGGCAACTCAATGTGGCTAAATGTAGCATCTTAGCATCTTATCTTACCTTCTCCAAACTGGCGCTTCTTTGCATTTCATTGAAAGAGTAATATAGAAACATATACCATATTGAACTTATTATTGTTTTTAAGGTTATTAGAAATGCCCACAACTTCTTAATAATTTTTGGCAGATGATGTTTGTATGTTCTTATGAAAATTGACAAGCCCAAAAGTATTCCAAACATGACATAAAATTTAAATACGTCAATAACATGTCAATAGGTAGAGAATTTTCCCGCCAGGATATTACAATCCATAACTAACGTTTTTAAATGACTTCAATATTTCAATCGAATGACGTAGTCTCTCTTCAAAGAGGTTTGAATAATTTGGAATGAAAAATATACATAATTTCGTTTAGGATTTATGACATAGTTATTGAAAGAGTTTATTATGTCACCAAAATTTCCATCTTATTCCTAAGACCACAGCCTAAGACGGAACTTCAATATAAATATCGTTCAAACAAATTCATGAATTTACGTCATTCACATGGGCTTCCCAATATACCTACTTACCAATTCGAAACAGTATCACCTACGTATTTCTATGAGCACTAACGGCATTTCTAATTTATACCATAAAAAATGTCCTAGGTAAGCAAATTCTGAAAACTGCCTTTGAATTTGTTGTGACATTTTACGACAACGCCTCTGCATTTTTTTAAGTGGCCTTGAATGATGAATATTGATTTAGGTACACTATAAGCTATACACATGGTACGTACAGTTAGAATAAAAAGCAACAGTTTTTAAACGACAAATTAAAATTATTACGTACTTAATAGCAATTATCAATTGAATATAGTTCGTTTTCCTCAATACACCTTATTCGTTTTATTTGTCATATACCAAAATTATTGCTTACCTAATAGTGATTAATTTGTTAGAATTGTTTGTTTATTTCGTAACGATATTTCTGGCGTCAGATTTTCTCCATTAATTTTCTTATTATTTTTTTATTCTCGACTGTACTTCGTACCGAGTCTTCGTGGTATTTGATTTAGTTATCGCAGTTTCAATACATCGATGGTTATTTACTTAACGGTACGTTTGCGTCTACAGTCTGGGTTGTATCAAAGAATTTCGTTCTCATAATGCAAAATATCGTAGAATCCTTGGAAAAGTAAATAAACCGTCAGTGTGTTTATAGTCTTCGCTCAAAGAATCCTTGCTTTTGTATTCAATGAGAACATTATGTACAATATCTAGTCATAAACATTTCCTCAGTTTGTTATAGGCTGCATAAATAAAGTAGGTGTATATGATATTATAATATACTTATATGTTTAATCACGGGCTATTTTGGCTTCACCGTGAAACATTTATTATTGAAAAGTACCAATTGTTTAGGTCACACCAAATAGCGGTAATAGACTCGAAATTAAAATATCATTTACAACATGCCTTATATATAATCATTTTTATTTGCCTTATTTAGGTAAAACCCATTACACTGAGTTAGTAATATTCATCATAACTTATAATATACAGAAGGCTATAACCCTGACTTATAATTCAAATAAACAATTAATAAAATTAAAGATTATACAACAGAAATGCAATACAAAAGACAAGGAACGAAGAATATCGTTATTAACACCTCATTATAATGTATTTAACCTGTAGCTATCGGAAGCAACTCTTTGTGGATTGCAAGTGATCTGCTTCTTTATATAACCGATTACAAGTACGTGCAATGCGAGTGTTTCATTTCTAATGTAATTTGTGCTTCGCAGGGGAACATACAGTAGCTTGGTATGACGAGTCTCTGCAAAGCACAAACAGTCTGTTCACCTATCGAGTCAGGACAGTCGATTTTAGCTCATAATATTTGTTGTATAATAAATATAGGAGCAACATATCGAGGAATGTTCTTCTATTATTGAAAGTCATTAAATTTTGAGTAAAGCACCTGTCCTCGTATGGTAAATTAGAACATAGTGAGCGATAGAATTGATGATTGATGTAGTTGTCTTAGAAATCTGTGTAATGTGCTAAGTTTAACCGCCATGACATGAGGAAAAGGACATTTCAATACAATGCGTACGAACGCTAAGTACACGTTTTAAATTGTTAGTATTTGCGAGTGCTGAGTATGTATAAGACCTAAGATTTCCCTATGCCTAATACAATTATGTCGCATAATATAACAACATTTTTAAGCGTAATGGATGCATAATTACAGATTATATCAGCCCTAATAGTATTGCTTCGAATCCTATAAACATTTGTAATAGGACGACGCCGTCTTGTAAAGGAAAATATCAAACATTTATAAGTATTCACCGAGATTCTATTATGACTATAATATTCACTGAGGCAATTTAAATCAAGCTGCATAACTTCTCATCATCAACATTTCCAAAACCTACGTACATCAAGAATTCAGAACTATGGAAACACGCATAAATATCGTATCAATAAATGTTATAAAACAAGAGACCCAAATGAGATCCTTTTGGCACACTGGGCCATAAGTCTATGAAATTAGATCGATATATCCACTCTTTATTACAGCGTGAGATCTGATACTGAGGTAAGAATCGATCCATCGTAACAAATTGCCGTGAATTCCTAAATTTTGTTTATATAAAAGAATAACGTGATCAACTCAGTCGTCTTTTTCGATATGTCTATAATTTTCGATTTTAAGAACCCTACTTTTATCTAGCTGAAGGGACACCTTCAGTTTTCAAGAATTTGTTAAAAACAAAAGGTGAGGGAATGCCATCACTCTCTTAGAGGTCTTAGCTGCATCAAGATTATATAAAATGGAAAGAAACACTATCTTTCGAAGTAAATATAAGTCCATGTAGTGACACATACATAATAAGTACCTATGATAAAATAACGCCTTTGGAATAAACATTTTATTAAAGATTTCATTAAAGCCTTCCACTACGTCCTCCGTAAAAGTAGTTGGATAGTTGCCATTTCTCCTTTTGGATTTTAACAACAATATTAACAATAATTTCTAAAAACTATAACGAGTAACATTTTGTTGTCTTATTATGGGAGAATAGTAAATACAGTCAGTTTTCGTAGTAAATACTTCATTATTAGGTTACTATTAACATAATATAAGTAAATATAAATTTTTTTTGTATGAATGCAGATTTAATCATAAAAATATTAACGCAGTTACAGCTCGTCGTGACTTCGCGTGAGGGTTAAATCGTGAGAGTCATCTTAGGTCTACTTTAGTTACTTTAGTACTTTAAAAATATTTTCGTATATTCCTTTTTGTTTATTATACCCAATGATGTTATATTTACAAAAGAGGTAGATGAGTTATTGCGCTCGAAAACTGGCACCCTAAAACTTTGCTTATTAGCCAACCTGGAGCTCATTCGTGTAACAACGTGACAGTGTCAACACGTATGTGCGTTCCTAATATTAAACTATACTAGCAAGACTTCCAAAGGTTCACGAATCACGTATCATGCGTAAGTACTTATTTCATTCGTGTCACCATTTTTTCCAAAATCTAAAATATCAGTAAAATATTAAATCATAAAAAACTGAAATGCGATAGGTGATACCCCAGTTACCAAGTGCGACAGAGAGCAATATATTATATTTGGTCAAAGAATATAAAAAGTTATGTTACAGAACCGTCAATGTCATGCAGTGCCTATTAAGCATTTGATTACGTTTATTTATTTGATATATAATATACGTATTTTTTAAAACGAATCAGAAGTTTTAGCAGTGAGTCTAATATCCCAATAATCCCACACAAAAAAAAATATTTTACATGAAAATACCTAGTCTTTTATTTTTATCATTTTCAAATTTATAACAAACGTGTTTTATAAATGTATGACTTAAATAATTCTGTTTCCAAATGTATATGACTCAAGAAAAAATTATTTTAAAAATCAAACATAAATCCTTTTTACTGTCTAAACCCATTAGGCATCAATCATATTTTTCGAAAATGTCTGTTCTGTGGCATTAATTACTAATATTCTATGAAGTAGTCACGGATTCGCTTAAAATGCAGTAAGAAAATGAAATTGACTAATCACAACGGTTTTAGAGAGCCGTGTGATTTGTTAGTTTGAAGTGCAATTGAAATCTTACATTGTATAGCGACGCAGTGCAATGTATATTTGTCTCACTTTGCTTATGGTAATTGTCATGCTATCTTATTTACACTTCATCATTTTATTAGTGTGTATAAACAAAGTGTGTGGCTTATGTGTGTGGCTTATGTGTGTGCGTAACCGGGACCATATTTTACAAGTATTAGTACTAACGTAACCTATCTACCTCTTTTTTAAATATAACATCATTGATTATACCCAATTATTATTTATTAGGTATGTATATGCTTTATTTACGTGTTTTCAAAGAATGTAGGCACCCTTCTTACTTTTCGCGATGTTTCTCACAATATTTTTAATTTTTATTTACTTTTAAATCTCGAACGAATCCTTTGAGTACCTACCTGAATGTAAAGTCAACTCTCCTCGTGATAGACTTTCAGAAGAATTCATAATTTATGTAGAAATATGGCAGAAATGAATACTACAAATTTGATGGAGGTACGAGTTGGAAACACTATATGACAGCAGTATGAAGCTTAGGATTCAGTTCGAGGAGAAAATGTTAAAGATGCAACCAAAGTAACTTAAGTCGGTAGTAACTTAATAGCGATACTCTCCCCTCAACTGTGAGAATATAAATGCTGCTGGAGTGCTCTTTATAGTTTTCTTTGATGAATATTACCTATTAAAAAAATAGCGTTATACCTACGTGCATATGACAATATTACGTGACGGCCTCCTGACACCAAAGCCCTATATGTAAACAAATAGCGTATAGAAAGACGAATAAACCAGTTAGAATTTGACTGTGCCCTAGGTCATAATGTTTTATTTTAAGAACCTAAATAAATAAAAATCTAAGCCCTACTCTTATTTATTTACCTTACACCTTCCTTAAATAATACACAATATAATGCAAAGACAAAGGTATATTCAGTACAAAAAGTGATTATGGAAGCGAAAAAGCGATACAAAAAGCGAAAACTCGAGAGGTGGGAGATGTGAGTTCGACGTAGAGAGAAGGATAGGAGCTGGCAATAAAGTGAACGGTGCTCTGTTCGCATTAGTAGGCAGTGTAAATATATCTAAAGTTACCAAAATGGCTATCCACAATGCGTTGTTCGTGCCAACTTTATTGTACGGTAGTGAGGGCGAATATGCCCGAAATCGAATGAAAGTAAGTTAAATGCAGTAGAAATGAGATCTCTTAAAAATATGTGCGATGTCTTTACAGACAAAATAAGCGATGAAAAGATGTAACGCAATATGACTGGGTTGGCCGACAGTGTTATCGTAAAAATGAAAAAAGGAATGCTTAGATGGTTCTGGCATATAGAAAGAATAAGTGATGAAAGATTGTCGAAGAAAATCAACAGAGCGAAAGTCAGTGGTATCAAAAGCTAAGGAAGACAAAGGCTTACTTATGAGGATCAAATAGCCAGAGTGTTAGCTGACAGAAATGTCAAAAGCGCTCGCAAATCTAAGTATAAGTATGTAAGGAGAACGATGAGATCTGACTACACCACCAGGGACACAGCGTGAGGATATGTAGTATGTATGTACGTAAGAAGTGATTTTACTGCTAAACACAATTTCTACTGTACAAACTTTATTTCATCGTAATATCATCTGGAAGACGTTATCTACTGGACGTAGTATACCTCTACACATTGTCAAAGCTCAAGGTTCTGTGTCATTTGGATTCACCGGCTGCCCATTTTCAGTCACCACTCCATCTAGTGGGGGGACCATCCTATAGCCCGGTTCGTACTCGGCTTGGCGAGACCTTTGTTACCCAACAGTCATCGCATCTTCAGGCTGTGTAACTATTGGATAGAAACTTTGCATTACAGTTCAAAGAGTGTTCCATTGTATTATTTAATTAACGATTTGTTAAATACGTAGTTCAAAATACAAAATTGATATTATTTTGTATTTCATAAATTATCACATTTTATACTTAATTGAGCGCGTTCATAGAGCGAAAATCAGGTACTTTCAAACAAACACGAAACAATGATATGCGACAAATGATAACTGATAAGAGATAGTCGACAATATCTAATTTACGATTGCATTGATTAAAATGCAAGCGGTTATAGGTACTATCTACAAGAAAACTTAATATTCATTTTGATTTTTATGGCAGCCATACTTACTCATACATTAAAAAAATTAAATGAACATATAGTATTTTTATTAACGTACGGAGGATTAAGATACTTACGGATTTATAATAATATTATAACAAGACATGTGATTTATTTGAAATAAATTTATTTAAAATGCAAATACAGAATGCCAAAGTACCAATTTTAATTTTGCACTTGAAATTTTTTTCAAAATGCATTTTATATTTTATTTGAAATAATCTACACAAATATTTAGTATTTGTAAAATGCAAAATGGTTTTATTAATTTTTTTAATTCATATTTCGTATTTTTCATTCTTAAATGCAGAATTACTTTATTTAAGGACGCACTCATCCTAAATGTTGCCAACAATCAATGATGTTATAATACAAAAGAGGTAGGTAGGTTATATGCACTCGAAAAGTGGCACCCTCAAAACTTTGCTAATTAGCCAACCCGGACTTGGTCAAAGAATATGAAAAGTAATGTTACAGAACCAACAATGTCATGCAATGCCTATTGCGCATTTAAAATTCTAAAATATTTTAATAATCCAAACGTTTTTTATAATGTACACGATCATGTGATGAGGTGATGACGCAGCCACCCAATTTTTTTAATCATCGTTTACATTTATTAAAAGAAATAATATATAATTCGTCATTTTCAAATTTATAATTAAAAAATGTTGGCCATCTTTTTAAATAAATATGTTCTCATGTACATGATTCAAGAAAAACGAAATTCGAAAAAAAGCAAACATCATTTTTTACTGTCTAATCCCATTAGGTATCAATCATATTTTTTTTAAATGTCTGTTCTGTGGCATTAATTACTAATATTCTATGAATTAGTCACGGATTCGTTTAAAATGTAGTAAGACATTGAAATTGACTAATCACAATCATTTGGAGAGCTATGTGATTTGTTAATTTGAAATGCAATTATGTTTTACATTGCATAGCGAAGTAGTGCAATGTATATTTGTCTCACCTTTTAACGTTGTAACTGGGACAATATTTTACTTGGATTAGTACTAAGGTAACCTATCTACCTCTTTTGTATTACAATATCATTGCCAACAATAATGCCAATAATATTTATTATACATAGTCGTATTCACAAATTGAAGCCGTCGGATTGTATTTATGTTTTTCGACGATCGGCCTTTCCGCCACGGAAAGTTTCCGACGTTTGTGAATAATCCCCCAGGTCTATTATCGTTTGGTAAAATGATTATGAGGCCACATAGAGGGAACATGAAAGATGAAATCTTCGAATAAAACTAGTGTTAAAATCAGTGAAATAAGTATTTTATTTGAAGAAAATATTATGAAAATACCTACTTTGTATTTTGTTTTTAAATACTTTAATTCAAAACCATTTTGTATTTGTATTTCAAATGAAAAATTAACTAAGTCGTATTCACAAATTGAAGCCGTTGGATTGAATTTATGTTTTTCGACGATCGGCCTTTCCGCCACGGAAAGTTTCCGACGTTTGTGAATAATCCCATTATCGTTTGGTAGAATGATTATGAGGCTGTGGCCTATCGTTTGGTAGAATGATTATGAGGCTGTGGCCTCATAATCATTCTACCAAACGATAATAGGGAACATGAAAGATGAAATCTTCGAACAAAACTAGTGTTAAAATCAGTGAAATAAGTATTTTATTTGAAGAAAATATTATGAAAATACCTACTTTGCATTTTGTTTTTAAATACTTTTATTCAAAACCATTTTGTATTTGTATTTGAAATGAAAAATTAACTAAGCATTTGCATTTTGTAATTAAATACTTTTAATAAACTATTTTGCATATCTCTGATTATAACAAGCAAAAGTAGGTAAGTAAAGGTACTAAGGTACTACTTACTACTAACTAAACTACTATCATACTTAGGTACTGTTATATGACTTTTTATAATTCAGGGTTAACAACCCGTAGTTTATGATTTCTTTTTGTCATTTGTAACCCCAAATATTTCCTGCTAAAAGTGGCGTCAAGGTGTGATTTTGTTATGTCTCGGTGTTTTGTTCATCCTAAACCTAAATCATGATAAATAATTATTTCTCAGATTTCCGGTGTCATTTCTGCTTTTTTTTTCGGTTTTCTCGAATATTAAAGATCACAATCGATAAAAACTTTTATCTCAAACCTATATTACTCATATTAGGCGCACTCTAATAAGAGGGATTTGAATTGTTATAGATAAGCCGATAAGGAGTCGTCAGTAATAGGAATTATTTGTCGGAACAACGGAACATTTCAAAGGATTGTAAATATTATAACTTCTTACAGGAAAGTACGAATTTGTGAGTCATGTAGTCGTCACTGATACTTAAGTATTGATTGAAGATAAAGGCTTGGCGAATTGTTTGATAGTATTTCGCATATATAACAGGAGCTCCGTACGGTTTCTCATCAGTTAAGTCGAAGTGTTCAATTCAGTTCGTGTGCGCTTATTTCAAAGCTCCTGTAACTTTCAGTAAATTGTGAGTACTAAAACAATATATTTTTCAAACAATTAAATTATTTAATAAAAATAAATAATATCGATGCTGTAAGATTAGATACTTATAGCAATTAAACGAAAATTAATTATCTACGATTAAAACCTGCTGACCGAATTAGTTATCTTTAATTCTATTTCATTGTGTAGTATTATTATATTGATTCATATATTAAAATAAAATAAATATGAAATAATATAAGTAATATAAATATAATGCAGTGAGGATAATGAGTTCATAATCAAATTGATTTTAACGGCATTAAAATATTTACAGGACTAGTATATTGTGACACGTAAAGTGTATTTGCGCGAACATCTCAAACATTTTAAAATTTGATAAGATTTACTCTATATTCAATTAATGTATTTCATGTAATGTATGTACAAGTTGAAACAATAAGGCATACTTAATTATATCATGTTGAATAAATTATAGATACATGGTATGACAACAATTATAACAATTAAGGTGTGTACGAGATCCGGTAGTAGAGTCCTCTATGTAGAGACCTTGTCAAGTTTTTTATGAATTACGAATATTATTAGTTTACTAACGTTTAATGTCAATAGTAGAGGAGTACAAACATTTCAATCGCCTATAATTACAATGAGTAGAAATACTACATTTCGTTTTCTTTAATGTTTTTATGGAATTTATTAATTTTGTATGAAGTGCTTTATGAAAATATTTATTACATAGGTACTTAAATCTTAGATTTCAATTATTTCTTTTAATTATATTTATTATTTATTATAATATTGGTAAAGTGTAAGTAAATTAATTTGGAATATATTTGGCAATGGCCAGCTTCATTTTTTGTTATATGTACTGAGGTCCGTATTCCAGAACGAAACTCATGTATGAATCTCTATTCGAGAATACCTACAACTTAGAAAGAAATTCCACTTTTCATACATGTAGCGATACCTTTTTCTAACTTTGCTCTTACAAAGAATCACATTTGAGTATCGTTCTGGAATACGGTCTTAAGTCTACAATTAAAAATTACCTAATTTATGCATCTGATAAGTATAAACTAAATCACATACGTATCTTCATTTTATTTAAATATTTCTGTACATTTCGAAGTAAACGGCGCGATATATAATTTTGCAAAATTTCAATATAAGCGTAAATTTATAAATAGCTAATGGTTCATCCTTTTGTTCTTATTCATCTATATCTATGAATAAAATGTATGCTGTAATAATACCTCGATCACAAATTATAATTGTAAGTGTAGAGTGGGTGTAATGTAAATAGTAGGCCTCAGCTAAAATTTTTATGTAAAAATTTTCTCGGAAAAAAGTAACAATAAAAAAATGACTAATACCTATAATCAAAACGTACATAATATATACATTATACTATAGAGAGCTAATTCGACGTGTAAATTAATGTATGATTATATGTATGATAAACGCTTTTGTTCAAATGGAATAAGTACGTTTTTACTTTATTCGAAATTTATTATGTGATCGATAAATCGATTTCCTGGACCCAAATTACTAACCTGTAATTTTCATAGAAATCATTAAGAGTTTATCAGATAACGAATAGACACATCATGTACCTACATACGAGGGCTGCTATTTATGTATCCGGAATAACAAAATGAAACAAACATATAGCATTTATTATAGTTTTATTGCTTTTCAAAATATTCACCATGATCATTGATGCACTTTTGCATGCGTTGGAACCAACTTTCGTAGGACTTTTTCCATTCGGGTTGAGGTATTTCCAAAACGTGCATTTTGAACGCATCAACAGCCTCTTCGTGGCTCGAAAAACGTTGACCACGTAATTTATTCTTCACGGTTGGGAATAAATAGAAGTCGTTGGGGGCCAAGTCGGGGCTGTACGGCGGACGACCCGTTAATTCGATCTTTTGATCTTCCAAATACCGAGTTGTTTCGGCGGATGTGTGGCAGCTAGCATTGTCATGATGAAGAAGGAATCTGCGTTGTCGGTTGTTCTTTCTTATTTCTTCAAAGACTTCTGGCAAACAAATGGTCGTGTACCATTCAGAATTAACCGTTTTACGATCCTCTAGTGGCACTGTAGCTACATGTCCATTTATACCAAAAAAACAAGCGACCATTTGCTTCAAAGTGCTTTTTGAACGAATGACTTTTGTTGGATTCGGCTGATCTTGGAACACTTAAACCGTTGATTGTTGTTTAGTTTCAGAATCATACGCATATATCCAAGATTCATTACCTGTGTAGATATTATAGACAGCTTTTGACGCACTCTGATTGTACTTTTGTAACATTTTTTCACACCAATCGGCACGAGCCTGTTTTTGGTCAATTCTCAAGTTGTGCGGAATCCAACGTGAACAAATTTTTTTTACAGCTAAATGTTCGTGTAATATTTTATACAAACTCGTCATACTTATGCCAAGAGACGCCTCTATCTCCCGATATGTAACATGACGATCTTGCATTATTAGTTCCCGCATAGCGTCAATATTTTGAGGTACAACAACCGATTTAGGGCGACTTTCTTTAACTTCATCCGTGAGCACAGACCGCCCACGATTAAACTCACTAAACCAGTGGATACACAGTAGTTTTCGATGGTGCTTCGTCCTCAAAAGTCGAAGTGAGTTAATCGATGCACTGTTTTTGAGTTAGCCCTCGCCGAAAATCGTAATAAATCATAGCACGAAAATTTTCACTACTTAAATCCATGGTGATAAAGACTCGCAATTTTCAAAATGACGCCACAAAGGATAAACAAATGACAGCTACATGAAACAAATTGTATTCTTTAGCCAAAGAGTTCCCTTTTTTAAATGTTATAATTACTTTTTTAATATTGTTCTGTAACTGGCCAGTTCCGGATATATAAATAGTAGCCCTCGTAGCGCACGGCAATTGCTAATTAACTGTCCAGCCATGGATATATGTAACTCATATTATATTCCTAAATATTTACTACAATTTGAGAAAAGTGTATTCAAAATTGTAACTAATGATGTCTATTAACAAGCACTATATAAGATTACGTAAGAAAACCGTTTCGATAGCTATATAAACTATATAAATAAGCTTTGACAAAAAATAACAAAATAGCTTTATAATGTGACCTTCGACTGTGTCGTGACAATTTTGTTTTTTCTGTGATTTGTCTAACATTGTTGCACAATACTCCGTTTGACCGTGAGTACAGGTCGTTTACCTAGCATTGTTAACCATCAGGAACTCGATATATCTGTAAAGTGTAAAATAATCAAGGAACCTGTGGTGTGTCACATTAGTTTTAACTGTAGCTACTCACTAATGACTGATTATTTCATAATGTCACACTTCAAACGTAGACGAAATAATTAAGCTGCGGTGTCTGTCTACCTAACAATATGTAAAATGAAACATTAGAATATAACCAGCAAAATAATATTATTACTCGATATAATTATGTACGTTGATATATAAGAATAAAGATTAAATTTTCTATGATAAACAGACAAACGAGCAAATATTCTAATAAATTTTATTTCGTGTATAATTCAGTAGGTAATTTAACCGTTCATTCGCCTAATTATTTTGGAAGAGGTACACATTTTTTCATATTTATTATTTTATATTAACAGGAGTAAAATGGCAGATAAGGATCGCGTCGTGTTCCCTGATGACGTTGAAGACGCGAAAGCAGCTGCAGCAGAAGCAGCGAATAAAAGTAAAGCAGGTGAAAGTAATTCTGTGGAGGTGCCACCAGAAGAAATCACAATTAATTCGAGGAACATGATCCAAGTTCCTGCTAATTGCCCGCCCGGATACCAAATGGGTGCTGACGGAGTGTGCCGTGAAGTTTTTGATTAGCTACTGTTGCAGTCATGATTGGATCTTATTTACCTAAGTACTTATATCAAAATTGATTATTGGTTTATTTAAAATGGAGTCAAACTCTCCTACGACAAATATCTTACCACCGAATAAGTTGATTAAACAATCGGTACCTACATTATAAATAAAAATAAAGATTTAGTGATATCTAGTTTTAAGGTTAAAAATTCAAAAATGTAAAGGTTGTGCCTTTAATTTATAAGTATTGGACTAAGTAATTTCGATTTAAGAAGTCGTTAACAGTATTATTTGTGTTCTGTTTTTATTATACTTACGTGTTATGTATAAGTATTTGGTGGCTTATAATATATTTGATGTTCCTATGTATTGTACTTGAATACATTTTACGATTTATAATTATTGTAGTTTTACTATTATTGTTCGAATGTTAGGAATCTACATTAAAACACTTCATTTTCTAATAATTAACGATCATTTACTTTAAAATATTCATGTAATTAATTTTACATAATATGTAATTCTAAACTCTCATGTGATAATTAAAACATAGGATCTAAGATAAAAAATTAAATATTATTTTTCTTTCTATAACCCTGACATCATAAAATATTGTTGATATTCGCCTACACAAATTAATTATAAATAACCCAGCGTAGCGTAAGTTTTAACAAATGGAGCATCACACTCACACGAGTTCCTGAAAAAGAAGAACAAAAAAAATGTTAAAAAAGAATTATATGTATACATATGTGTCTGTTATAATAGTTACCTTTCAATCTTGTAAATTGAATCAAATCTAATCTCATTGTTTATTATCCAAAAATAAATGCGGTGAATCACGGTTTATTAAATCAATTAAAAAGTATTTAAAAATGTAATTTTTTGCGAAGTAGGGGTACATATGCAATATAGATGTATAATTTTTAATAATTTTCTAAATCGCATTGTAAGGAAATATAGACAAAAATAGTGGGTTCTTTAGTATATGTCCTTTTATAAATCGTTACTTTCTACAAAAATATAAAAGAAAATAAAAACAACAAAAACATACTTAAAAAAATGTAATTAAATAAAATATGTACATAACAGCAATAATAAAATTAAACAACTTAGAGAATAAAGAACCTATGTGCAGTTGTTCATATGCTAAATTAGAAGTAGGTACATACATAGGTAGGTAGTAGAGTTTGTAGGAATGTATTCATTATATTTACATGCAGAATGTAACAACAAGATTACATAGAAAGAACAATGTAATCTCCTCAAATAAATAGATAAATATACTAGATTCTATTTTTTATTATATTACCTAGAATCGTCAGTTAAACATTACAATCACAGTACAATACTCAAAACTCAAAACTCAAAACTCACGATTACTTACTCGTCCTCCCAGGGACAAATGTCGTTCCGCTGTTTACGCTCACCGATGTTGCTTTTATTATCACGCTTAACAATATTGGATTCAGAGACCGACGACAGTTCGTCTTTATGAGCAATTTTTCTCGTCGCGTCCGACTCGGACGCCGCTTTGGAATCTCCCGAGACTCTTTGCAGTGGCGCCGAAGGCACTTTGTCTATGTTATCGTCATCGACCCCGATGTCTTCACAAACGGCGAGCGGTGCCACCGGCAGGCGTATCGCCGGCGACGCAAGCGCCGGGGCCGATGTTGCAGGCCGGAGGTCTACCGAAGCCGGCGCCGACACCGACCCTGGGACAGGCACCGCGACCGTCACCGGCGCCGGTGACTCAGTAGCTGCAGAAGAGACTCCAGCCGAGGAACTCGAGTTCCCCGACGCGCTGAACGCTCCCACGGTCGCGGGCGGTGCGTTCACCGCGTGCTTCTCCGACACGTTCTCAGAAGGGGCGGTATGTACAGCCCCAAGTTTGTTATTTCGTTCGAGAGCACTTGGAAGATCGTCGATTTTGCTACAAGTATCTTTATTTGAGGCCGGACTGATTTCTTTCATCGTTGACGGTTCTCGGGATAGCATTCTTCTCACCGAAACGACGTCGTCTGCAGACGACTTCGTCCGATCGGAATCTTTCGAATCCGATCTCACGTAGGAGGGGATCGAGTCGCTCGCCTTCTCCGAAGATGCACTGGCGACCAAGGGATCGGCCGCAGATTTCACTCGCACTTCTATTTTTGAAACGTCAGTTCTAAAGTTATCACAACTAGGGTCAGAAAGCGAAATAGTCTGTTCGAGGACACCCCGATCCTCGATAGTACTGAGAGTGGTTCGCACGGGTTCCGTGGGCGTGGCGTCCGCCGAGGCGAAGACCGAAGGGGGCTCGTCGGAGTGGGCCAGCGAGCGCGACTCGTCCGGCGAGCCCCCGCCGGCGGGCGAGCCGGCCGACTCGTCGTCAGGCGCCGAGCTGACGCTGATGGTGGGCGTGGGGTGCGGGCGCGGCGCGGGCGGGGCGGGCGGAGCGGGCGGAGCGCGCGGCGGGCGCGGCGAGTGCGGCGGCGAGCCCAGCGGCGCCAGGTGGCGCGGCTCCACGGCCGACAGGCGGCGCAGCGGCGGCGGCGCGCCGCGCAGCCCGCCGTCCAGCGTGCTCTGCTGCGGCAGGCGGCGCGTGCGCTCGCCCAGCGCCGCGCTCACGGCCGCGCTCACGTCCGACGACGAGCTGCCCGAGTCGGCCGCCGAGTCCTGCCGCCGCCGCCCGCCGCTACCGTACACGCCCTCCCGAGACGAACACTCCCACGGCACTACGTCCGCGGCATCGTCGTCTAGGGGGTCTCTGGAGTTGGACCGTTATTATTAGTTATAGAAACATCTATAGCACGCCTCCATCGACCTACAAGACTGGCAGTGTAGAATTAAAAATTTGCCCGCCTAAAGAGTAGTCAATTGGTAACAACTCGCTTGATTTGTGAGCAGATTGTCTGATTTGTGAGCTAAATATTTGAACACTTCATTAAAAACATATTTATTATTAAATCCCTATTAAAGTTATGTCGTGCAATATTTTTTATGTGCTTTACTTCAAGTATGATAATTAGCTTATGATGTCTGATGTGTGGCCAAGATTTCGTTTGCAATTGCTTGTCTTGTAGGTCAATGCGCGCCTCAAAATAATTATCGTAAAATTTGTGGGTACCTAAAGGGTATGTCACATAGATTAGATTGGCTATGACTATGTGGGGGCGGTTCGCTCGTACGAGGAGGCTGGGCAGCACAAATTGCAAGCTCGTGAGCGGAACCTGACAGTGAACGATCCGATCCACGTCTTCTAGATAATCCACTTCCGCTGCCTCCAGTACTCGTTCCGCTACCTGGCTTCTTTTTGACTTGTCCACCGAAGTTGAAGAACCTGAAAGTTAAAACAACGATATAACAATATCAATAGGTATCATTCTTTCTTCAATATGTTTCTGCATAACCGTATTTTCGAGATTCAAAATAATTATGAAATTTAATGAATAGTAGAAGACTACATTAATTAGTTAGAAAACTTCTAACTTAAACATACTTAGCCTTTTTCTGATGCACATTCCTGCCCTCTGCTAGTAGCCGCTGGAAATGGTCGGAGCGTATAAATCGCGGGTAACAGTCCTTTTTTAGCAACAATCCGTACACGTGTTCGGCGGCATGATCCAGTGCATATCGAGACCCAATACGAATACCCTCAGCTACGCGCTCTGCAGTTGATGAGTCAATGTTTATTTCACATGGCGCGCCAGGTTTTAGGAACTCTCTGAAATAAGAATGCTCATGTTTTAAATTTTGATATTTAGGTATTCAACTTTTGCAACATATTAATATTACAGTAGTTTCTGCATCTGTGTTTTCATTTGGGTAAAATTAATATTTTCATATTTTTAGTTACTAAAAGTTACGATTAAAGATAATTTTCAAATTGGCGAAAATTTATTTTGAATCTTGGGGCCCCTGCACCAAACAAAACAGTTATAGTGGTCCCTGGTCAAAAAAGGTGGGAAACCGCTGTTCCGAGGTATATTTTTATTACTTACTCATAAATGTCCTCGAGTTTTCTAGGAATTTGCTTTGTGCTACTGCGACGCAAGTCCATTACGGCTAACCAAAAGCGGATGTTCTCATGTGAGTACTCTTTTCGAAGGAAGCTGGTGAATTCTTGCAGACCAGTGGGATCGGATACTAGCTCCTCCATGGATAGTGCCCACCGCTGAACTCGCTTTTCACTAGGCGTTTCCACACTGCCACATAATTATTAATAATAATGTAGGTATAACTTTCTTATTAAAAATTTGAGGGCATTACCTTGATGTTACTATATAAAATTCTTATTGCATAGTTTTTATATTATTTGGTCTACCTATAGGTAGTCGGGTACTATTTAATGGTGTACTAATTTAGAGGATAAAGTAGTATAGGTAATGTCTACATACTTCACTAAAATGTCTATGAAGATAAAAATCAAGGCAGTGTGCTAATAACTACTACCTACAAAGAATTTTTTTATGGAGTGTTGCACTCACATAGGACTGTTGAGGTGCCAAAAGGTGACGTCTTCATTGACCCAAGGGTTAGAGGGCTGCGGCGGGGTGAGCCAGGGATCGTAGGGAGCGAAGGTCTCCGCATAGGCCAAAAGGGCCTCAAGGGCAATTGAAGTCTTCACTCTCGTACGGTCCAGGCTCACTTTAAGATGTTCAATCTAGAAGAATGAAATAAGAGCGAAAGAACTGTTAGCGTAATAGGTCAGCTATAGGAGAGAGTAAGGTTATTAGAAAAGATTTATATTAGTGTTAAAGTTATTGCTACAGTAGTTATTAGCTAGAAATGCCATTTAGTTGACTATCGAATATTTTTTTATCAGATTTTGACGTGTGGATGTAAATTCTATTAAAATAAGTCCCGTTTAACTTACAAATTGAAGGCCAGCCAAATGACATCTCTATAATATGGAAATATGTAACAATAGTTATAGGCAAGTAGTAATAACACTATGGAATGTTTATGCGAGTATGTGTATTTGATTACCTCCCGTTGCAACTGCTGTATGTTGCGTTTCTTGGGCCGCGGATGGCGCGAGCGCACTGGCACGGGGCAGGGCTCAAGGGGACTGGGCATGCCTGGTGGCGGTCTCGCTACTCTCCAATATGCGCGTTCTTGGCTGTCACTCACTATTTTGTCACCTTTTTTTCGTTCTTTTGCTAACCGCACCTACATCACGAAGTCAATATTAGTTTCAATTCAAAGTCGAAGTAGTCCATTTATTGTCGTGTGATTGCTCGGCCAATTGGCGAATTGGTCAGTGTATTTGCCTTCCAAGTTCGTGAGTTCAAGTCCAGGTCCATTTAGGAAACAAATTTTATTTTTGTTTTGGAGTCTGGGTATTACAAGGCGAGTTCCTCTATTTTGCTCTTTGGTAGTCATAGCATAAACCTAGTGCTTAGCTCTGGATCGAATAACTTGCGCGACTGTTTTGATATTTATTAAAGAAAAAAACAGGTATTTTTAAACACTTTTTTTAAGGTTACGGGTAAAAACTCGGACCGAGAATCAAATTAGCTGGAGCCATAATGAGTTGCCGCTGAAAAGAATTTTTGTGTCGCTCTTTCTTTCTCATTGAGTGTAACTACGAGTTAGCTATAGTAACTATGGCAACCTCGCTCTGTCAGTGTAATTCGTGTCAGCTCATGACCACCGATTTGATGTATAAAATATTGCAGTACTGAAATAATTATTTATTTACAAAAAGTAAACTAGTATTCACGAAAATAAAAATATGTCATGTTCGGCTGTATTGTAACGAAGCAAAGCGCCACATTGGCGATGTGCCGAGCCAAGCTAGTCACCTTCACCAGCCAAGTCGAGTTAGCCAGCTCCGCCGGGTTTGCCAGCCCCGCCGAAGTAGCCAACCGAGCCAGCCATGCCGAGCTAGCTAGCTCCGCCGGGCTGCCAGCCCAGCCGGGTTAGTCAATTGCACCATCCAGCCAGTCTAACCTATTATTTTCAGCCTTCCAATGATTCCTACTGCCTAGTCGTAAGAGGAAGTGACGTCATGCCAGCCTGTTGAACTGAGCGAGGTGAGGTGTCGATATTGTCGTAGAGTCGGCCTACTTGACGTTGCATCCCGCCTGCCACACCTACTGTCGAAGTGACGTCGGCGAGTCTACATAAACCGATGCACGTGAAGATCTGGACCATTCTACATCATTCTGCGGGATTAGCTGTTAATTATTTTTCGTTAGCTTTTTGTTAAATGTTATAGTTTGTAATTTGTCACTTGTCATTGAATGTACATAGTGTGTGTTCTTTATTGCCGCAACTGTATCGTTGTATTGGACCCGGCCTTCCCAAGTCACGAACATTAAAAAGTCTAGAAATAGATCAACAAAAAGCAGACACACTCTTAAAGCAAAAGCTGTGTCCATTTGATTCTTGGTCCGAGGGTACGAATGTCAGTCAGACATATTTTGTACTGAGGAATTTGTTATGTTATATTGTCTCTTGGTCATTCCGAAGTTGTCCCCGTAGCCCGTACCTGAGATTAGCACCATACAATCTTTTCAGTACGAAAGAAACATTACAGTCTTCAAAAGATATCAGTTATAGCAATGGGAAGAAGTTGATGTTGATGTTGACTTTACTAGATTTTACTAATAAATAGCAGTAATTATACACGACTTCAGTTTAACAAACAAAAAAGCGCTGTTACTTACCTGTTCTTCAGCTTGCATAGTGATGAACTCCCATTTTGCAGCGAGATTCTTTTTGAGGTTCGCGAGTGCCTCCAGTTCGTAGTCCTCCAACCCATGCCGTTGTTTGTTGCGGAGTGTTCGTTTTACTAAATAGATAGCATACTCGACATTATCAGGTCCGAGGGAAGGTGCGCTAGAACCACTGCCGGCCACGCGAGACGTTTGCCATGGCCAATAGTAAGGACTCTGTAACAGATAAATTTGTGCAGGTAGTTAATACCTACTTTTGATACTTATACCTACTTTGATAATTTTATAAAGAATGTAATTACATAAAATATGAATTTGTCTATTGTTTATTGATTTATTTACAGTTAACTTAGGATAGCTTGCACCAACTATTTAAACTCGATTTAAGGATTTGACATCTCGCTTGCACCAAATATTAAGTAGTTGATGCGAGCAAAATGTCAGTTCCAATAGTTTGTGCAAGTCACCCTTAATACAAGAGAACGATAACTGAGTTTTGCTTTGTTCCGTTGAATATCGAATTCAATTTTTTTTTAAGTTTCTCTCTGGTATTGAGATATTTAAATAGAAACATACTCACTTGAAATCTATACAGAGAAGAATCATCTTTTAATACGAGGTTTTTTGAATCGTTGACAGGAAAAAAGTAACCATATTGGCAGAGCTGATTGGCTAAATTTATTGCTTCAACTGTAAAAACAGAATATTTATTAAATTTACACATTCAAATATATAATGAATCTTTATATTATATTAATTAATAGTCTTTGATAGCTTTTCATAATTTTTGTTATTTACTTAGGGCTGGTTGAACAAAAAAAATTGTAAGTAGGTAATCTAATATGTGAAAGCATTGTTACGTTTCTTTTTACTTTCTTTTCCGACAAAAGTGTATTGACACTGCTAAATATACATATATATATACATACTTGGGTTCGGCTTATATGCGCAATTTTAAGATAGTGCAAATAGGGACTGTAGATTTGGAAAATTTGAAGCAATCATAACATAACATAACATAACTTCACGCTGTATCCCCAACGGGGTAGTCAGAGAGGACGGAGCGCCAGGAGTCGCGGTCCTTACACACCTCTTTCGCTTCCTCAAATCTCATCATTCTCCTCACACATTTTCGCCTAGGTATGCGAGTGCTTTTGACATTTCCGTCTGCTAACACTCTGGCTATTTGATATTCATAAGTCAGCCTTGGTCTTTCTTGGCTTCTTTTACCACTCACTTTCGCTCTGTATATTTTCTTTGTCAGTCTTTCATCACTCATTCTTTACATGTGCCCGAACCATCTAAGCATTCCTTTCTTCATTTTTACAATAACACTGTTGTGCAACCCTGTCATACTGCGTATCTCATCATTGCTTATCCTGTCAGCAAGCGTGACACCGCACATATTTCTGAGAGACCGCATCTCCACAGCATTTAACATACTTTCACTCGATTTTGGGCATATCCAGGCCTCACTACCGTACAACAAAGTTGGCACCAACACCGCATTGTAGATGGCCATTTTAGCAGTGTTAGATATACTCACACTACCCACTAATGCGGACAGAGCACCGTCACCGTCACTTTATTTCCAGCTGCTACCCGTCTCTCCACATCCAACTCACATCTTCCATCCCTCGAAAACGCACTCCCCAGGTACACAATTTCATTCACCTGTTCTAGACATTTTCCATTTACACAAATCACACATTTCGTTTGTACCGCTTCTCTTTCAAACACCAGAACCTTAGTTTTGTTCACATTCATTTTCAATCCTTTTACTTCACAATCTTCTTTCATGCACGTGACTAGTGTCTGCAACTCTGCTTCTGATGGTGCTATTAGCACAGCATCGTCAGCGTACAATAGGCAGTTTACCACTGTGTCACCACATCCCATACCACTCATATTACCTTTCAATCTCTGGAGGCAACTGTCCAAATACAGCACGAATAGCCAGGCAGACATCACGCAGCCCTGTCTGACACCAGAACAGACTTCAAACCAGGGCGACATGTCCCCGTCTATCCTTACACAGGCTCTGTGGTGTCGATATAATGACCTCACAGCGTGCAGTAAGGAGCCCTCCACGCCATATTCAGGCAGAAGACTCCACAATTTCTTCCGCACTACTCTATCGAATGCTTTTTCTAGATCCACGAAAGCGCAGAAAACTTTCCGACCTAAAGCCAGAAACCTCCCCACGATAACGCGAAGCGAGAAAATCTGATCCATACAACCCCTATCGTTCCTGAATCCACCTTGCGCCTCCCACAAATATCTTTCTGAAACGCCTTTCATACGTTCAATCAATACTTTAGTATAGACTTTACTCGCTAAGCTGACCAAGCTGATGGCCCTATAGCACGCACAGTCTAGGTAGGAACCTTTCCCTTTATATAGAGGTACTATGACTGCCGTGCGCCAGTCCTCTGGAACCTCCCCCTTCTGCCAACATGAAGCAATCAATAATGTATAAATAATGAATAATTAAGATTAAGGGTCATAGCTCATTAGGACCACCCGGCATCCGACCATCACCGCGTCGTTCGTCGTTCAGCGTCACGGATGGACGCCGCGTTGTTAACTAGCGAACGTCAGGTGGTTCATTAATGGACAGTTGTCAACCGGTAAACGTTGCGTGGTCAACGAGTGGACATCGCGTGGTTCGCGACTAGACGAGTAGTCTGTCAGTTCTTAATTAATTTTGAAAGCAAAACGATATGACCGACACGTTTGAAAGATCAGCTGGGAATGAAGGGTGGGGGAGAGATGTGCCGTCGGCGCACCGTCCTCGCGTGTGAACCACTCGCGGGCAGCGCGTGGTCCGCTCGGAACTGCGCGTTAGTAAACCGTCGTCAATGCAGGCATGCGTGCGAGCAGCAGGTGGTTACCGAGTGATTCACTCGCCGTCCGCGCGTAAACAACTTGTGAGCGAGGCGTTCTGGCGTGGTTACCGAGTTAATAAGTAAGCGCATGTCCACAAACACACATCTAACACACAAATGTAAGCACCCGCACCCATTACCATGTTTATGTGAACCACATAACGTCTATTGATTTGTCTGCAGCATGTTTTATATACATGTAGTCGCATAATGTGGAAATCTATAATTGGCCTTACACTAATTTGTTTTTATTGTATAATTGATGTTTGTAGATGTATACGCTGATGATTTCCCTTAAAAAAATAGTAGTCCATATAAATAACATTAAGCGCACAAGACGAGACTGTGCTGGTCGGGCGCCAGGTGGCTCTAAAAATGAGCTATGACCTTAATCCTAGTCAATTATCTTCATTTGCTAATACTCACCATTGCTAGTTTCGTCAAGATTAAACCGCTCCATTAGCCATTCGACAAGATCATACCCTGAAAAAGAATATTGCATTGTTATTTATCTGTTCAAAATGTAGTAAGTATTAATAACATTTTTTTCTTGAATAAACTTTAAACTTATTGAGCAAAAAAGTAATTTTTGGAGGGGCTAATAATTTTTAGAGTTCTGTATTTCAAGAGAAAAGCAACGAAATTCTTTTCTCGGATCACTATCACTCACACGTCTATTTCAGATTTTCCGAAAAATAATGTGATGTAGAAACAAGTGGCATAGCAATACAACTTATTAACAGTTAATAGGGTCACTAATTAACCCTTATATACTTATACTTAGTTATGTTATATTTTAACGCTATAAAGTATTAATATGAGAATTAAGGAGGACGAAAATTATGTTCTCAACCTGGGTTTAACCAAATCTCTCTTATCTCCAAAACCACTGGATCCAAAATTAAAAAAAAACAGGGAGTAATAACGCCTTACTTGAAGTTCATAAGAAAATTATTAAGAAGAATCCATACCCATGCACAGATACGATAAATTCTTATAATTGTCAGCTAAAATTACAAATTCCAAACATACATGTGTGTTTCGCCTCTCAACGAAGCATCCTCATGATATTCCAGAGATGAGACTCGGTCAGCTAACTATAGCACCGAATCGGTGGATTCGGTGCAAGTTAACTAGCTAGTATACAGTTAATACATTTGGAATTTTGAGTGGAAAATAGTTAGAAACTATAAGAATTCTTCACGTGGGATGGATTTCCGCAAAGTAACACATGAATATAGATTGATATCGTTTATTGACAGGACTCCTCTGTGCATGATATATTTGACCAAATATATATATTTCTGGTGTTAATATATATAATATAATATACCCAGACATTTCACACAGAGCCATCTAGTCCCAAAGTAAGCAGCACAGCGCTTGTGTTATGGGTACTAGACAACTGATATACTACTTATATACTTTTCTTTTGTAAATAAATACATATTACATTACATATTATACAAAAACAACCAGACTCGGGGCGGGAATCGAACCCGCAACCCCCGTTTACTTTCCGACGCGGTTAGCCGTTGCGCCACGGAGGTCGTCTAACGAGGTGTTAAATTATTAAACAAAAGATATTTTAGTACGGAAAAGGCAAGACCAGTCCAGTCATCGCAGTACGAGTGAGAAAAGAAAAGAAAGCTATAATTGCAATTCATCGTATTCTAAACAATATTAAAGAAGAGAATAAGAATTGTCTCCGGTGAATGGCTGGGTAGACGTTAAATATGTGCTCGTTATTGATTTTACAATCAAGAGGTACAAGTGGGCATGTGGCTAGGACGATTAGTACATATGTTGGCAATAAGGGAGATGTGGGTTACTGACATTTTTAGCATTAATGAAACGCAATTGTTAATTTTGAATCGTCGATCAGTTCAAAATCAAATTATTTTTTTAAATGAATGAGTGAAATCTTTGATGAACGAAACATGTCTGTTTGTTTCGTTACATTGAAGGGATAGTTTTTGTTCTATTGAAGTTTCCTTTATCTATATCTACCTATACAAACAAATAAAATTGAAGTGTCTGTCTGTGATATCTGTGATTTCGAAATAAAGTTATCAAAATATAAAAATACGCATTTTTAAATTTTTGTCTGATAGTCTATTTTCTGTTACGGCTAATCTTCGTAACGGCTGAACCGATTTTGCTAAGATTTTCATTGGCAAGTAGATAAGTTTTTGTTTCAGAAAATTAACAAATTTAACGCTGATGACGTCGCGACCGCTAGTATTTAAATAAAATTATAATAGTTGAATCCGTCAATTTAATTATTTGTGAGACAAAAACAGTTAATTATAGATAGATAGATAGATAAATAGTTTATTCGGAGCACAGCACACAATACAGGAAATGTAAAAGCAATCAAAAAATACATAAAACAATAAAAAAGAAAAGAAAAGCGAATAAAAAATAAAGAAAAATAATGAACAAAGAAAAAAAATGTGCCTGACATGTGCTGTGACTACGAAGAGGTCCTGGCTCAGCATTATGTTGTATGCAGACTGGCTACAACGCTGGTATTCTGCCAGCACCCAATAGTTGAATGTGCGTTTTCTGAGTTTATTATAAAATTTATTTTAAAATGACTGTTCTACTCAGTGCCCTTGTGATGACAAATTAAGCCATTATAATTTATATAATTATAAGTGAAGAAAATGTGTTAGGAAAAGTTGCTACATACATAATACATAGTGTGAGAAAGAAAATAGTATAACTAGTATTATTTTCTAAATTATCAACAATTAACCGTTGATTTAAATGAATTGTCAAATAAGGTTAGGTTATTTGTATCAGCATCAAAGGTATTTGGGCTTACAGAAGGCAAAGCGCAAACGTATAATGACAGCAGTTTCCTTATAACAAGCTTTATTTAGTTGATTTCTGCGAAAAGATACTCAACTGACACATTCTACATTTTTTTCCCTACATCAGCATGAATGATGAAGATGATAATGAAGGGAGACGAAAATGTAATTGATGTAAACTGGATAATTACTTTAACTTACATTTCGAAACTACCATCTCAATCTATAACGTCAATCAAGCGGTAGGAATCAAGACTATTGCTTATCGTGTCATTTGTTGGATGCAAAAATATTGTATCAGTGATCGCTTTCCGAAAGTAGGTAGTACTTTTTTTACACATTTCTAACCGACTTCAAAAAAAGAAGGAGGGTGTCAATTCTTCGTCTGTAGGTATGCTGTTTTTTTTTAATTTATATATTTGTTACTTCATAACTCCCGTCATTTATGAACCGATTTCGAAAATTCTTTTATCGTTTGGTAGGTAATGCTTCAGAAGTGGTCCCATTTAAATTTTGTTATTTTAGTTATTGAAGTCGGTGCCAAATCAATGTGCAACAACAGAAAGTCTATTAGTTTGGTAGGCTTGGCACTGACTTCAGTAACTGTCAAATTTAATTATATAGGTATGTGTATCGTATTTATAAAGTTATTTTAATTGTACTTGAGTTTTGATTAGTGAAGGATAGTTATTTTTTACTTTTCAGTGTTTTTTTTTGAAGGTGGAATTTTTTTTAATAAAAATTTTTTTTCGTCAACGTTACATAAACAAAAAGAAACTACATATTACTTTTGGTTTTTCTTATAGTTTTTACAAGTGCTGTAAAATTAATAGCAGTAGAATTTCAATTAAAAATAAACCAGTCAAGTGATAGATTCTCGCACCCAGAGTTCCGTACTATACAATGTTATGTATTTACCAAAAAAATGTCGGATTCAAAAACAATCTTAACTTTGCAGTTGAAAGACACGTTCTACCGTATTCTCCAACTATAAATATAAGTTTGTAATGGCAAAAAGTGTGATTTCATTGCATATTCGCAATTTTTGAACTTTCCTTTTATTGTGCTATGAGACCTTGTGCTTCTTGCCAAATTTCATAATTCTAGGTCAATGGGAAGTACCTTATGGGTTTCGATTTACTTGCGAGTGTCTAAATATAAGGTATAAATGGCCGTATTTCTTGATTACGTTGACTTAGAAGTATTTGATATTCATTTCGCCTTGATACTTCCACACGGTCCTGAGAAGAAGGGTCTCGACACAGACAAACAGACGGACAGACAACAAAGTGAACAGAAAACAAAATTTTAAAAAGGTTCCTTTTTTTCTTTGAAGGTACGAACTCCAAAAACACCTCTACATCCATAATTGTAATTGTTTGAATTAATATTGTATGCGCCATATATTTTACAAAAGTGTATACTAACCATGGAAACAATACAAAATAGTACCTGTTCCACTGTATTCAAATAAATTTTAAATATTATCTGAAGATCTTCATCGTACTGTATCAGCGATATTCCGTCAAAATTCTAATCTATTACCAAAACATGTTTCGCTTCTCAGCGAAGCATCGTCGAGAAAGTTTAGATACTCAAGTTATTAAATGCGAGTTAACTGACCGACTCTAAACTTTCCTGTTTAATATTCAATTTACCTATTTAATTTTCAAAACAATTTGGCACAATAAAAACAAAGGAAATACTGACTTTGAAATAAAAACATCATAGCTATGTCTTAGGTGTATTTTGATTCATTTTAATGTCTGCGTTAGAACAGAATTGGAACTGATTAGTAAACTCAAAGTGGCAAGTAATAGACAGGTCATTTTCTAGGTAAGCAATGAACACCTACTTTTTAACATAAGTCTTGCCATTTATTTCATACTTATATGCTATATAGTACTCATTTTGAGATTGCCAGACACTTTAGTATTTAAAAATGTGGTATAATATTTTGGCTTACCCATGAAAGCAGACGGAATGTAAGTGAGAAAAAGTTTTTGACTTCGTACTGGTACACCTGTTTCTGGATCTTGCATTTCTTTTATCAAATGTTCCATCTGAAAATAATAAAACAGATTATAATTCGATATCGCATAATCATTTTAATTAAGAAAAGCTCTTTCTTAGGTCGTCAGGTATTTCCATTTAAAATTATCTTAAACTAATACTTATTGAAAAATATACAAAGGTCAGTGAAACCGTGTGTACAGACTGTCAAATACCTAGTTAGATTTACAATGAGGTACCTCAATCAGTATATTATGTAAGTTTAATTTTAAATCTTTTTTCTGTTAATTGGGTGATTTCCTGAAGAACTGTGTTATAAATGTAAACACAGCAAGTAGATACATTTATAAACGTACGAACAATTTTATAATTATTTCTTTTTAAATTAGTTATTGCTGTACTAGTAATATAGCAAATATTGAATGTTTTCCTCAATTAATAGGTAAGTATATTTTTGAATTGTACGCGATCAACATGGTTTAATATATTCGTACTCGTATTATATGTATACAAATCTTTATGTATGACAATCATTCTCAAGCACACATTATAAATTATAGCCCGTATTGCCCATTTGAAATGAAACAAAATTAATGTAAGTATGCTGACATCCTCCATAACAGAATATCAATTTACGTAAGTAGTTAGATTATGGAAATATGTGAATTAAGTAAGTATTATAAACTAAATAAATTCATATTCGTCAACTGCTATAGGTCTAACAAACAGAATTTATAATCCTATTAACATGTCTACATAGCCTCGATATTTTTTAAGCATAACATTAATAAGTGATGGGTAGGTTCGAGTTTTTGAAAGGATACGGGTCTGGATGTAAATCCATCTGCGCGGACTTACATCCAGGTTCTATATATATTCTGCTATAAGCACGAAGGTTATAACTCTCAATCACAGTTCACATAATACTTTTGTTCACTACAATGTTCAATACATAGTACATCCAGTTCCGCTGTTTCACGACATTCATATTCATCCAGGTTACGTGTCTGTGGACGTAAGGCTCACTGCTGATAACTGTTTCGGTACTACTATTTGGGCTAAGAATATTAGATCCATGCGGTGTGGTTCTAGTATTTTCAGTTTGGGTCTGATCATAGAATACTTTATTATGATACTTTATAATTCTCGACCACAGAGTACCTTTGCTCCCGACGATAATTTATCTTACATCTGTCCCACGAGCCTGTTATATTGTTCCGTGCTTCCGTGTCGGCGAACTCACAGATAAATATATTAAGTACATCTGTTTAAGTCCTACGGTAGAAGACTTCACTATGTAACTCCCGATCACAGAGTACTATTGTACCTGTAGGTATCAAAAACGAATTGCACCTGTGATTGAACAGTCATGTTCTATTCCATATTCCGTGATCAAACAACTCGTACCAAAAGATATGTGTACGTTTCCCATTTGGAAGTAAAATCATCAGTACCGCAAGGGATACGGGTTTAGGGATCCAGATCAACTCATCTCCAGCATCAACTGTCTAACCAACAAAAAAGTGGTACAAATTGCCTGGCGGATAACATTACAATAGCGATGTCATCACAACTCCAGAATGGTGGATGCATGCCATTTTGGTGCGTATAATAAACTTAAGAAATGAATCTATTAATTGACTTGCATAGAATAGAAGCATATTTTTCTTTATACAAGTAAAATACATTGAAACCAACGTGTAGTCAGAATGACGTCATTTGCGTCCCTCACGTCAACACTTGATCTGGTGTAAGAGGGTCGTCCAGTTCAGCGAGTGGTGACCCTGCGGCGATCGCCTACGAGTGTACTTCTTGAGGATGAAGCAAATGCAGCGAGTTAAATTTAATATAGGGAAAGAAAGCGCTTCAGTATTCAGTAGCCAACAACTTTATTCGAAGATACCAGTGATATTATATCTAATAAAAATTTGGATTGATTACTACTAGTTCAATAATAACATGTTATTTTTATTATGTCATCTGCGTTCATTTTGTACACACTTACGTCGCTAATATGAATCGAATTTTTTATTCATGTTTTTGCAGTTTCTCACGGTTTTTACGTTAAGTTTGTCATTAAAATGATCTTATTGTTAGATTGTATTCCATCCAATTGTTATGTTGGCGGATTCGTCCCCGGAGACGGGAACGAAGTCGAAGGCAGTGACGTCACGGGCGCGATCGATCGCGGTGTTCAGGTCACATCCCGCGATCCCGGCCCTGCGACGATTTACACAAACATTTTATTTCGACGATTATAACAAAAACATGTGTTGTTGAAGATTAACCAATACCAATATTTACTCATTATTTTTGCAACGCTGTTACTTTAGACACGTTATATTATAATTATTAATAATATTATCAATACAAATAATACGTAATATTATTTCCATATTTTCTTTTCAAATGAAAAGGGTTATTCGAAACAAAAAATAATTAAGTCGAATCGCATAAATAATATGTTACATAACAAATTATATATCGCTTATATCGATATCGTGTTTATATTGATATGGTATTTCATTATATTAATTGTTAAAGCACAGAACAATTTATTGTATGTTTGTTAAAATTTCAAAATCTAACCTTTTTTAGTGTCCCTTTAGCGTTAAGTGAGCGAAGCCGCAGTTAGAGGCTGAATTCTTGACGAGAGCGACATTCAGTGTTCATCGGAATCATGTGGGCGGGACCACTCTACTCAGCCTTTTCACTTTTTGCTGAATGATCGTCAATTAATGAATTCTACTTACAGATTGAAAACAAAATGGCCAATGGAAATAACTGGTATAATATGTGAAAATGCAATTAGTGCACAGAATAACATCGTCTTTGGGTTTTATAGGTACTAACGTAAACTGAAATGTGTACAATTAAAATTATTGTGGAATTCCTAAAAATATACATAATTATATTTAAATAATTGAAAAATATTTATTAGTAATTTTGTAAGTATCTAGGTTTATGTGGATTAAGAGTATGTGCATGTAGGAAAGTACATTTCTTAGGTACATACAGATTTCACAATGATTACGTAAGTATTATGTCGTTTAATTACCTACTCAAGTTTTAATTCAGGGATAGGAAGTGTCGAGGTAGTCGTACGAGTGGATGAAATGGACTTTATTAAACTTTATTAAAACCGTTTACAATAGCTGGTTTCATACTGTGATAACACTGAAGTCTTGGATACTAAATTAATAGGCTACCGGCCCAGCAAGTCACGTGTACCGTTAAGAGAGGCTTTCGTAGTCGTGGGCAATAGGAGTGTGAACTCAGATTGTACAAGGAGGTTGACAGCGCAGCACAGCGCATGTGATCGGTACTACTCTACCATGGCGGGCGAGGGCGGATCCAAGGGGGGGCATTGGAGTCATGACATGAATTTTTCAAAAATACATATTTAAATTTCTAGCGATTTGTTGCTAATGGGACAGGCAAGTTCATACAGTATCTATTAAATTAAGTAGTAGATATTTTTAAGTTTATTTTAATCCGAAATTCTGACATTTAAAATTAAGTCGGTTTCATTCTAAGGTGCGATATTATTGTCTTATTAATAATAAATATGCTAAAAGTGTTGAATTGCATTTAGTAGAATATAAAGCAATTTAAGGAAGCGAAAGAGTGTTTAAGGACCGCGACGTTTGGCACTCCGTCCTCTCTGACTACCCCGTTAGGGATACAGCGTGAAGATATGTAGGTATGTATGTATAAAGCTTTTCGAATGCGTGGCTCCCCAGTCGCTTACATACCATCGCCCTGCCATGCCACTTCGTGCTTGTTAAATTGTGTAAGAAGAAAATTAAAGTTCGACACCAATATGGAATTAATTTATTTGGATTTATAATAAATGAAGAAAATGAATACTAAGAAAATCCCTAAAAACACATTACAATTTCGTAAGAGCATGCATCTAGGTGGAATACCAACTACTATCGCTTGTCAAGTCTCATCTTTCGTGGCGCTATCTGTACTATCATCCTATTTAAATAAAGGAATAGTAACAGTTGCATGATGCGCATACAAACAAATCGACAAACTTTAATTTAAAAATTTCTATTCTAGACCATTATTCGGTCCCCAATGGGCACGATACATACATATATATCTTCACGCTGTACCTAACATACGATGCGCTGTATCATGATAAAAAAATTTTGCTAATCTAAATGTACATCTTATTCGCTTTACTGCTCCATCATAATATACATTATGGATTTATATCACTTTAGTGTCAAATCAAATATAAGTATTTCATAACTTATTGTTAGTATGAAAATGTTTGAATCGTGCAATTTCGAGTTACCGATTAATCACTAATTGTAAGTACGTCCCTGTGTCGAGAATGTGTTTTAATCATCTGGTGGTCAATAATAAAACTACTTCAAAAATCATAACACTAAGAGACTGCTATAACTCGCTAGATGGCGGTAGAATTGCGACATCCCCCTCCATTTATTCCGCGTCCCCCTCAAACCGCATATTGTTACATTGGATTGTATGAGGAAAATTCGTTACGGCACCTCCTCTGCGTTTTTACTTCGTAGACTAGTGATAAATAATTCTAATTTAATTGTAGTCAAATTAGAGCCTGTCCTGACTAGATGTCTACTATATGACCTCCCCCCGATTTGAAAGCTGGATCCGCCCTTGTTCGCGGGGGTGGTAGAAAGTTAGCCTTTACGACTAGAGGACCTAGAAAAGTTTCGATACGTTCTATAAACCTCAGAGACTCGCCAAAAGGACCAAGGAGCTCTCCCCCTTCGAGAGAGCTTCCACTTCACATCACGAAAAGAAAGGTTGAGTTATGAAAGTGCGAACGAATTGTACAACTGTAGGTTGTATTATTACACATTATGTATCTCTTTTCTAAAGCCGCGGTAGTTCCGTAAAAACTTTATTTAGATAAATAAAATTCAGAAAGTTTTATCAGATTTATGATATCGAATGTATGCTATTACCCTTTCATTTCTTGCTCTCATTTTCGTAATAACTTCATGTATTTTTCTGAAGCTTATGAATTGTATACGATTTCTATAAAATACATCTACACCTCTATAATACATAAGTTTAAATGTATTATGTATATGGGGGTATAATATTTATATCCTACATGAGTTCGAAGCATTTTCTAGAAATTTTATGTAATTCGTACCTGTTGTACACATTCCCGGTAACATGTACATGTAGGTAGATAAGCAAGTATGCATAATATCATAGTATACTATACATATTTCTTTGTGTTGTACACGACGCCGTGAAGACATCATCTTGGATGCGGAGACATATCGGACCGCCCCACTTTCGCTTTTTGTCTCCTTCTTCGTTATCTGGCAACATTCCAACGTCGAGGCTTCCTAACATTTTCTCGTAGGTATAATTTATCGCGTCGTTACATAAAGAAAGATTTTTCACCCTTATGAAAAAATGGCTTTCGTTGTGAGGATTTGCGCTTAATCTACATACATTAAGTAAGTATCTAAGCAACATTTTAAACGAGCCAGTGGCGGCGATGAATAATCAGTGTTCTCGGAATCAAATGTGCTCCGTTTATTATTCAACCCTCCATTGTATATGTTGTCCCGGCATGAGGTAACAAAAGGTACATCAAAGCGTATGGGACTGCGTTACAATGGGCAATAAAGGTACCTGGTTAACTCGTAAATCAAAGACTAGAATAATTAACAATGTAGTACATGTCGCTTGTCACGTTCGAATTATCGTTAATTTGTTCCTTTGTTATAATTGCCTCCGTCGATTAACTTAATGAAGCTATGTCATCGAACTCTCGCATTGGGCACGGTGGGCGATTTCGCATTGTGAGCGCATGGTGCCGTGACCACGGCGCATTTCAAGGCAGTGGCTTCCGAGAACTGTCAACACGGATTAGGTGGAACAAGGTCGCCTTTCGAGATTATAGAAACATTATAGGAAACTGCTCGTCTCGTTACCAGGCCACAATAATGTAAAAACTACTTTGCTTCAAATTAAATCTAAGTCTAAATTCAGTTTAAAGGCTTCAAACTGATGAATTTCTGGATACGATAACTAAAAACAAATCGAGAGAACATTTCTTAAGGGCAATTCTTTTTATGTATTGAAATTGCCTGGACGATGAAAATTGTACAAGAAAACCTCAATTTATATGTGAATAGCGTGCTTGTGGTAATACGGAAGGCAGCGGGCACCGTGGAATCATTAATATCGTAGCTGGGCTGAGGCGAAGCGAACCCTATCGATTTTCAGACAGCCCGAGGCGCCGGTATAAATAGAAGAAGGTACCGGTACCGCTTCGCACTTCGACAATGCATAATGTAAAGAAGCTCCCACGAACCGAGTTCAATACACGTCTTGTATTATTCTGTGTGTGGAAAATAAACGAATAATTTACCAATCGCACACAGCTAGTTTTATAAATATTTGTTTTGGATGATCAGATTGAGTCTAACAAATATTTTCGACCACGTCACTGAGATGCCATTCACATACGCTATATTGACAAACTATCTATACAAATAATTCTTTAGTGGATATAATAACATATAGTTTTTTGGACATTAACGTCGCATGGAATATTTTTTTCGGATAAAGAAACAGAAATACCTCTAAACGTTAAAGAAAGAATCACATTATAATTTCGTATATATATACTTAAATTAAAAATAAATTACAGTTCTTAATTGATAATTGCTTTTCCTTTCCCTTTGTGTTTTGCTATTGTTTAATAATAAGCTATATAGTTCACACTTTATTATGCAGCAATTCATGTATAGGGTATTTCAGAGTGATATGGCCGTATTTTTTTTGAGGTAGAATTTCAGGGAATTATTGCAAAAATAAATAAACACTTTTAACTTTTATTTAATCTTTTATCAATCAACTTTGGTTATTAAAGACTTTGGTAACGATATATTTATTAGAATTTTAATAATAATAAAAATTAAAAAAAACAGTGACTGGCCGTCTTATCCGACATGTCCGTCACAGATGGCCATAGCAAGTAGTATAAGTTGACCATATTATTTTCTGGACCTTTTTCCCTTTCCTTTACCTTTTCCTTTATTTTCTTTGTCCTCCGACCTTATCTTCTCCTTTTTTCCACATGGGTCGCAAGTATTATCAAATGGAGTGCAATTTTCATGCATCCATTTACGGCAATAAATACATTGAAGCCATTCTTCGGTTTTCTCCATTCTGTAGTAATTTTCACCACACCTTACACAGTCATAGTCCTCAGCTTCTTCATTTGTATCTTCACTGTCCAATTGAAGTATTATGTTGTTTGCTGCCTCTTCATCAGATGTTGATTCCGATTTTCGTGATGAACGTGGCTTGCGATTTGATACTTTACGTTTCTTACTTTGTTTTTCTTTCTTCACTATAATGTTTTCCTTAGAATTTAGGACTGCAGTTACTTGCTTCGCGCGTTTTTTTGCTGAGTTATCAACTTCTGGTATTGGAGTTAAATCATTAAGAAATTTAGAAGGAGTTTCATCTGTCTTTGCGACGGTCTTAGACGGTCCTGGCTGAGCTGAATTTAAGTCATGTGTATTCTGACTTTGTTTTTCACAGTTTGGTTGCATTAACTCCTGTCGTTGATCATTTTGAGCATGGTGGACATCAGCTATAAAAGCATAATCAGGAATAATGGACGGATTGAACGGATGTATTCTAGTAGAACTGAAACCAGAAGAACCATTCTTTTGATTTGCAGATTTTCCCCAAGATTCTGCTAAAAGTGTACCAAATTGTGATCGGGTAATTCTTCGCCCTGGATGATTGTTAAGTCAATCGAATCGACATTGTTCATAAAAATGAGACTTCAATGATTTGAAAAACGCCCTATCTAAGGGTTGTAGATAATGGGTAGTGTGGCTTAGACTTGTGGCTTAGGTAGTGTGACTAGAAATATACCTAGATATATATCATGAACTGAAATTTTGTTCAATACAAGTAGCTTTTACTATTGATATGGGTTTATTGTCGAACATTTTCCATAGATATAATAGGTTACTATTATAGGTATTTATACGATATTTAGTTAACTACAATATCTAGCCTCTGTGACTGAAATTCTTCAACAACACTTTTAAATGCTTTAGGTTCGATTATAAAAATTGAACTCCACTTTTGTTTAGCGCGACGTTTACTTATGAAATATTATGATTGCATTGACATGACAACAATTTTTATATCCATTATATAGCTTTAAGTAAGTATATATTTATGTATATTAGAATAACATAATATCAAAGCTAGCTTTTTATTTTTAACCAATTTCGAAAAAAGGAGGGGAAGTTCTCAATTCGTCTGTACATATATGTAATTTTATGTATGTTCGGACAGAACTTTATTTTCAATTATTCTTTATCCGTTGGATTCAGTATAGGTCTAAAGTGGTCCCATTTCAGTTTCAATGGTATTGGAGCTTGGACTTCAAAGATACACCAAATAATCTTAACAGTTTATAAGCTTCATTTATATTGATGATTCTTTTGTACATCATTCCGTTCCAAAATTAGAAAAGAAGTTAGTTGTAGACCTTATAATAATTCTACTCGGACAAACTTAGTAGCATATTTGGTGTTTGCTCGCTCTTTGTATGTCCGTTTGCTTTTGTGGTCTGCCTATTTGTCTTTTTCCTTCTCTCGGATACTATTGAGTTACAATTTTATTTCATTTGTCTCTCCCTCTAATCATATCAATTGTATACCTACCCTAGATATTTATTTAGGCCAAGATGAGCGACTTTGGCCTAAATAAATTGAAAAGGGAGAAATAAAAACTTTTTGAAAAAAATTAAACCGAGTTCAAAAGCAAACTGTGAAAGTACAAAATAACTATGCTTTACTAATCAAAACTCACGTACAAAAATAACTATAAATAGGATACGAATACTTAAATAATTAAAGACAGTTATTGAAGTCGGTGCCAAAAAAAATGTGTAACATCAGAAAGTCTACTATTGTTTGGTAGCCTTGGCATTGTGTGCTTTTAAGCGATTTTTTGAAGTCATTTTGACAAAATCTGAGACATGTGTACAATATTGATTGCCTAAAACCGTGAAAAAAATTATGGTTAAGTTATAACTTCGTGTCGTTCACAATTTACACAAAAGATAAGTCTTAATAGTTTTGTGTATCGGTGTAACAAAAAATAATTAAACCATATTCTGGCTATTTTGGATTGTTTAGAGACTAAGAACATTGTTGTGAATAAAATGTGCAAATAATTGATCTCGTCACACGTAACCATCCATCACTATTGTATATGCTTTGTGGGGATATCTCATTGAAACGATGCATATACATATATTATGTAGCCTATAGTATGAAAAACAACGTGATGTTGTGACTACGACGACCTTGGATTATTACCTTATCGAAGGCGAGTGGTCGGTGTCGGGGCACGTCGGCGAGGTCCATGGCTGTCGAGGATGGGGGCGGGGACAGCACGCGCGGACGGTGCGCGCGCGCCGCTAGCCGACCTCCATGGGCGTCTGTCGCAGGGGCCGCATGCCGCTCGCGCCCGCGCGCAGCCCCCGACACCTGCGCCGACAAACAATTAGCAGAGAATATGTAAAAAAAAAAGGCCGACTCTCGCCTCGTGCGTAACGGAAATGCCTATACTCTCGGCCGGATACGTAGGGTTGTTGCGTTACGTTTCAGCGGAGAACGTCTTGTTTAGTTAAGACATTTAGTATATAATAATAAGAAACATTTACCACGTAATAATAAGAAGCGTCATGTTTAGTTAGACATTTAATATATCATAATAAGACCAATGCCCACGGATAAGTTTTTCATGTTTGTTAAATTAAATTTCTTGTAGTTATGTTGAAGATTGACAACTCTGGATTCGAATAACTAAAATTATTTAGGCACGTTAGGACATAGGTATACGTACTTTTAAGCGATTTCGACATTTTTGCATTTCTGACTATGTGGAGAACAAATTTAAGACAAACGGAAGTGGACGAATGTTTGCGTCACGTGCGACCTCGACTGACGCTACGATAATTACCCATGTTCGCCCAAAATATTGCAGTTGTGTGTGTGCCACGACGCCTGCGAATTATCTCGCACACATACAAACCGCACACGCTGGATTTCTATGAAGACAAAGACGTTTATATTGTGCCATTAGCATCACTACAGAAATTCTTCATTACACACTATTATAAGTTCATACTGCTAAACAAAAAGGAAAGAATAGGTATGAACGCCGTAGACATGGACCCCATAAATAAAATCAAAGTACACTGTGATACGTCATTGATTAATTGCAATGAATAACGATATCTTGTCTTGTACTCACTTTAGTCTATTACGTCATTCTATCTTTTTGCTGCTGGTGTATGACACACAACGTACTGGTGTGTGAATAGTGTCTTTATGTCATAGGTACTTGATCCATCAATACGTAAGTGTAAATATATATTATGTAGCTTTTGAGCGTAGTAGCACTGTGACACGGAGCACATCTTAGATAGTCCTAGGGGAAATCTGCACTGTCTTGTGATTTACAAAGAATTTAAAAAAGAAAGAAGACATATTGTATAGACTCAAGTGTTACTTTGCAGAAATCCATCGCGCATGATCAATTTGTATATATTTTGTATTTTAGCATTATCTTTGACTCAAAGTTTCAAACTTGTTGATCAACTCGTGTTTCGCTTCTCAACGAAGCATATTCACGGAATAGCAAGATCCAGTTCGGTTAACTACCCGACATTGGTGCTGGGTAGCTAATATACCTACAAATTGATCACTAAAAAAGGGCACATTTTATTCCACGATAATATAACAAATCATTATCAGTACTTACAATAATATTCTGCAAGGGAACATATTTGAACAGAGAAAATTTTGAATCATATCCACTATTACATTATATATAGGTTATATAAAGGTTATATAGGTGTATAGGCATATAGGTGTTTATCTATAATACACCTATAATATAACGGCTCTAGCGATTTCGATGAAATTTACAATATGGGGTTGAGGGGGTTAACAAATCGATCTAGCTAGGTCTCAATTCTGGGAAAAATCGTTTTCTTTGTCTTTCCGTTATTCACACACTTGAAATTTCTACTCTAAACATTTAAACTTTTTTAATTTCGTAGCAGTTTCCCTTCTCAATAGCATAATGGCTAAAGCGTTACGTCTACCACGCCGAAGTGCGCGGGTTCGAATCCTGCAATGTGGTCAGACCTGTTTTGTTTTTTTTTAAAGTTGAATGTCTTAAGTTCAGTTTGCAAAAAGTACCTATTGAAAACACATAGCACTTCAGTAATTTACTTATAATAAGGGAATAAAATAAAAATAATGACAAAAACATAGACCTCATAACTTAAGACAGCCTGTCCCGTACTACGAAATGAGGCAAATAACATCAGATAAAATATAGATGTGCGGTTGCTGTTTTCTAATGAAATGGCAACCGATCAGCTAAACTGATAATAAATTTGTGTCGTATGTCAGGTCATCTGATTTAGCTCATCGTTGCTGCTTGGACACGGCATCTGACTTTGAAGTTATTTATAAAGTCTATGGCTAAAAAGCATGGAGCAAAATCTAATATATTTTTATATTAAAATAATATATTTTACGTATAATATATTTAAATAATACATTTATTTTCCTGAACAATGAATTTAATGTTAAATTTCATGGACTTCCTTTATTTTAAGATACTAATATTATTTAAAAAAGTAAAGTACAAAAAAAAGTAAAAGTACTATGTTATTTATACAAGCAATTTTTTATATTTATAATCGCGTTCTTGAAAACGGCTGTAACGATTTCGATGAAATTTACAATACAGAGCTTTACGGTGGTCAAAAATCTAAATTTCGTTTTCTCTATGTTTTCACACACTTAAAACTTCTAAACTCTAAACTCTTCTGATTTCACAAGAGAGTTTACCTTCTCAGTAGTACAGTGACTAGAGCGTAGATCTACCAAGCTGAAATACGCGGGTTCGAATCCGGCAATGTGGTCAGATATTTCTTTGTTATTTTTTTTGTGTAAGACACCAAGTATAGCTCGGTTGCCCAGGCACTTTTTTATTTGTATAAGATAGTAATAAAAGCGCTACGCTTTTATTTCCATAGGATTTCTTGATGGTTTTATTATTTCACACAGAAGCAGGTGTGCTGAACTGACCTCTGTTCCGAATGTCAGCAATTTAAACTTATGAAATAAAAAATCGGCCAAGTGCGTGTCAGACCACGTGCAATGTAGGGTTACATAGTTGCCCGTCATGATATGCGTACTTTATGCGTACTAGGCAGAGCTTTTTGATACTAAGCGTATTCAGTGAGTTCGCGGTGTAACGCAAATATTTTTTTATGAAATTTTTACAAATTTCTTCCAATTTTTACTTATCCAAATACATGTTATAAGTTGATCGACTTTGTTCATTTATAGAGACTACTTATCTGTGACAGTTTTGACGTCCACAAAATGTGTACAAAATATACTTTTTAACTTTCTATTTAAACCCCGAAAACCAAATCCCAAAAGTAAAACCTCCATTTTTAAAGTTAAGCTCTGTCTTCGGACCACCACTTTCTGTAGGCGTTCCCTCGTCTGTTTCAGGTGACAACATAAGTGTTCCTTTTTTGCCAGTTTTCGAATGAAACACAAAAAAATAGTATGAAAAACAATCACTGAAGCTAGAGCTATGAAATTTGGACAGCAGGTTCCTTTTGTGACGTAAGCACACGATAAGAAATTATTTACGGAAAATTATATATCAGGCATGTAGAAGCTAAAAAAATTGGCAAAGAGAAGTGCCCTATAGGGTTTTGTTTAAGTACATAAATTGCCGTATTTGATTATGTTGACTTAGAAACTTGAACTTTTTACACTTTCAAGGGACCATAAATCTCAGTGTTTGATATAAACAACTTGATATCTCTACCCGTTCTTTAGATTAAGGCTCTTGACTGGTTACGTTTTGAGGTACGGAGCCCTGAAAAAACTATGTAAGAAAATTCGTAATCTCTGCGATAACGAATGTAGAATATCACAAAGACTCTTTATTGAAAATATAATGAAACGAGCGAGAGATCTGTTTTTTCAAAATCAGCGTTGAAGAGGGCGAAATAAGAGTGTAAAACGTACTAGAAGTAAATTTTTTTTTTGGATAATTTACTTTTAAATTCTTCATCACAAATATTAAAACACCTATCTCAGAATTAATAAAAAAATGCAGCCTCTAAGCCTCAAAAGAAATACTCGTAAAAGAGGTTATGGAGTTTTTTGACAATTTTTTTTTTTGGTCACGGCTTGGTGAAGCTGTGGCAAGATATTTTATATAAGCATATTAATTACCCCGTTAGGGATACAACATGAAGATATGGGTGTATTGTGTATATATATTAAATAAGTAAGTACATACGATATACTTACTACTCTACTAATCTATATCCTCGTGTATTTAATACGTATTTCTAAGGTAATTGTTTACATGTTTACATATCAAAATAAAAAAAATTAAACCAACTTCAAAATAAGAACACTGAAAATTACAAAATAATTATGCTTTACTAGTTAAAACTCGAGTACTCAAAGAACCTTTAATATAATTTGTGACATTTACTGAAGTCAGTGCAAAGCCTACCAAACTAGTAGACATTCTGTTGTTGTTTATTGGTTTGACATCGACTTCAATAACTGTCTAAATGGAATGTGGTAGCAATTGTTATCGGACGCTTATCACGATTTAATTACTTAGTTATTTGTATTGTCTTTATTAACTTGAGTTTTGGTTATAGTAGAGGAGCCCAATAGGGGATTTTGGGATTTACTCAAGCGCGGCAGATTAACATATGAGAGATACTTTGCACTCTGTTGAGTACCTCCATCGTGTCTAAGCCCTCTATATAGGGCCGCGCGTTTAGGACAGCCGATCAGAATACTATAAAAAAGTCGATAGTTGGACATACTCCAGCGCATCAGATTACGGTATGATGGGTTAATTTCCTACATGCTGAAAAGTACGCATTTCAATAATCTGACGACTTGCGTGTGACGAAAGAGGAGTCACAATCTTGCAAAAAAAAAAGTCACCTCAAAGCAATACCGGGATACCAAAGGAAATAATAAGGAATACCGGGAAAAATATAAACTGGCGATTTCCACAAACCGTAGTAACAAAAATCGTCAATAAATTTTAGCGTATGCAGCTGCAGTGAAGCATGTATTCCCCACTCCGCGCCTCTCTCTTCTTCACTCGTTCTCTATCTCTCACTCTCTCGCACCGACCCTACATTATACTCCAATTCCTAATTCATCATAATAATACCCTTTCCGTCAGCCATCACGCCATCATAGCTGATCACAGCACTCGTGTGTAAAGACAATGTAAAATTAATACGTAATAAGTCGGAACTTCTATAGACCTAAATAGACATCCAAATGTCAATAAAAGTTACCCAATATAGCCAATCTGACGACTTAAATACAAACAGCTTTACTAAACTTTAATACCAACATAAAGAACAAAATAAAGACGTACCGCCTAATATTAAAATCTATCGATAACGATTATAATTAGCGTGACGTACAATACTAGAAATTGGTAAAAAAGATTTACACAATTTAAAACTTTTTTCAAACCGTCATATTAAGAAAACCCCTTCAAATAATCGTCAGATGAGCCGTTTGTATGAAAATCTGACGCGCTGAGAACATCAAGCTGAGCCGTTTGTATGCAAATCTGACGCGCTAGTATTTCGAAATAGCGATTTTTTTTGCATTTTCAAAATGACGTCACGACCTTGTGTCACATTCGAATTGTCAGTCTTTTGAATGGGAGCTTCGTTCAGATTCGCTTAACATCCCCTCTGAATATCTGACGCGCTCAAGTAATTTTTTTTTCATTTTCAACCCTTTCATACGGCCGCCCTCACCATGAAAACCGGCAGATTAACACACCTCCGTCATCGGAGACACGCGGGGGATATACACTATCAATATCTGACCCGCTCGAGTATTTCCATGTATTTGTTTTTTTTTTTTTTACTTTTTGAAAGCCTGCAGAAGGTGAAAGGGTATTTTTTTTCTACCATCTAAACTTCAAAATTCAATAGGTCGCTCGAGGAAATCTCCATTTAGCATAGTGGTCCCCTACTATTAGTAAAAGATTATTATTTTGTAATTTACAGTTTGTTTCTCATTTTAAAGTCGGCTTTTTTTTTTTTAGTTATTTGTATTGGCATTTGCGCGACCTTGACCTAAATAAATAGCTAGGATAAGTCTGAGTACTATAGTTGTGGAACGGAACATTGAATAAAAAGATGATCGAAATATGTGTGTATACTGTTGAGAAGTTCTTTTGTTTAGGAGTACCTACTCCAACATCAGATCTTACTTAACTTTGGGACCACCCTGGGCATATAATCCTTTTAAACAAAAAAGAATGGACATATTACATTCTTTTAAATAAAATATAATTTTAAATTGCAGTTTCCATTTCTCAAAACTTAATTGCAATAATGAGACCAATAAAACTAACGTATATAATAAACAAAAAAAAATTCGAAACTCGTATGCACACATATACTCGTATATAATAGAAAGAGGCAGAAATATTACTGTGAATCTATATACAGAGCTAACGAATCTAGCGCCGTAACGCTTTTTCCTTATGCGACGACTTCTACCAACTCAAGTTTCCTGCAAGTCGTGTTAAAGAACTTCGTTCCAAAAAGAATGAATTAAACGACCTCGATGGCGCAATGGTTTAGCCTTGATTCCCGGGCGGGTTAATTTAGGAAATGAACTTTTCTAAATTGTCTCGAGTCTGGGTTTACTGACATGCCCCCAGTTGTTGTAGTCGTCTAGTTCTTATAGCACAAGGAATGCCCTAGTTTGAGACCAGACGATCAGTGAGTGTTGTCTAGCCCATTTATTTATTTTATTTATTTATTAAAAAAAATCATCAAAATCAGACTACCTGTAAAAAGTTACGCTTGGTCGACTTAAAACAAATATACGTGCCGACTTGAGAATCTCATTTTTTCATCGTCTAAAAATACTCGTAAATATTTAAACAGTGTGTGTATATTGTATGCTGTATGTATGTTTTACGCATATGTTATTTGGAGTGAATAAAAATAATTAAATAAAAACTGGTCACATATAAAATAATTAACGTTTGTTAAAAACTTTGTGCGTTATGTCGACGAGCGAACGTTCCATTGCTAATTTCATAGTGTTAATGTTCATGGTGGTTCATGCCGAAATTAGTACACTAGATCTTTTTCACCTAACACATGTTTGACGGCTTCTCTACAATTTTAATCACGTCAATTAGCTATCTGAGTTAATTTTGTAAGATTTCAATGGTAAGAATGAGATAATAGGTTGCTTACGTATTAATGAGCCTGTATATTAGTCTGACTTTAGTCTTCGTAAAGCAGTTGTCAATTGGCAACCAAGCGATCATGTATAGGCGTAATCGAATGGAGGTAGTCGGATAGAAATAGCCCAGTGCAATCGGGATTAGTGTATCCTCAAACGGTCATTGTCTGAATATAGTCAAAAGTGAATTTGTGAATGCGGTATTTTCGTAGATTCAAAACGTGGTACTTAGTGAGTTGCTAAACGTGGTATTTTAGTAAAGTCAAAAAGTGTTCAATGGTCATTGAGTTATTCTAGTACATAGTGATTTAGTGAGTTCAATAGTTTAATACACGTAGTGATTAGTGCGCTTAATAGTTCAGAAGTGAGATAGGCTAAGATTTAGATTGCTTTACAATTAGTAAAATTCAACAAAATGATGATATATTCAATAAAATTCATAGCACAAGACAATCATTACAATTACCTAATCAAAATTTAAAGTTATAGTATTGTTTTAATTTCTACATCACATTGCAATTAATGTGTTTTATCACTTTTATTGTTAATTTTTTCCTAATTCGAGAGACGGGGACGACACTCTCTATAAGTATTTAAGATTTCAAAAGTTTCACTTTACAGAATCCAAAATTTGAAGATATTTATTACGTAAATTTTTATATCTAAAAATTTAAGCGCGACGATATTTAGTTTTTGATCATATATAGATACTATTTTCATGAATGTCTAATTCTCGGGAGATAGGTGAAACTATATTCATACAGGCGCAGTCTTTTATATTATTATTGAAGCTGTTACAGAACTGAAGCGATGGTTAGAATGCAGGTTAGGTAATTATTTTACACTCTCTTGCTTAGGTTATGTTAGATTAGTATATTTAGCACAACGCGCGAGCCGCGCGAGCGAAGCGAACGTGGCTCGGCGCGCGGTAGCGGCCGGCGAAGTGTTAGATCAGAATGCGCTCTATAAGAATATTTTATTCTTTTTTAGGTTAGTTTATGTTAGCTGTCGCGCCAGTGACCGCTAAGTACTAATGACTAATACTATTATTAAAGGCAACTCTGCCTCCCAAGAATTACATTAAAAAACCTGTTGTCTATGTTATGATTATGTTTTATTTCAATGTAAAAATTTACATAAAAACTTAAAATTATGAATTCAAATCTTCGATTATAGTATATAAAAATAAGATACACAATCAACGCCCCAAAAACGTCCGAACCAAATGTGCACTTTAACGAGTATTTGAGTAGGTACACTTTTGTTTTAGTAAGTATTCGAAATCTCTAACAGCAAACATGACAAAGGGCTCCTTTAAGAATTGTAAAAACGACATGTCTAGAACGCTAAAAGAGACGGGGATTCTTATTTTCGGTAAATAAATTAAATAGTTTTATTTACGTGTTTATGATTTCATTAAAATAATATTACATACCTCTTTTTTATTACATTCGTAATCGTATTTTTCAAAAATGGCCTGACAATGTCTTATTCTTGTCACCTTCGCGTAACAAATCAAAATGACGTAAATAGCGATGAAAATGTATTAGATGAATTATACTTTAAGCACGAAACGTAAGATTGCATTTTAATTATTTTTTTTTAACAGACTTCGTTTAAATGTCATGCAAGAATCTTTTACCAGCTTTTACAACCTTATGCTTTGACGGTAAGGTCTACTTTAAATTAGCACAATATTACGGATACTATACGATATTAGAAACGTATATGTCAATTCGGACAATAAAAACAAAGAATTGATTTTCGTAATTTGCCTCCTTTACCAGGAACACTAATTTACTAACGTAGGTATATTTTTTTTATCTCCCTACACCTTCTTAATCACCTTCTAAGAAGGAAGCGATGTATAGTAATAGTAGTAGGGATATGCCCAGCCTCGGATATTAATCTTTTATATTGGATTTGTATTCATTTTGAAAAATTTGTAATGTTGATTTGTAAATGTATGCGTCGCAGTCGCAATATGCTGCAATGACATGAATAGTATTATGATGGCAATAATAAGTTTGTGCATTGGATATGCAGAGACCAGAGACCATAAGATTATTTCTCAGAATGAAGAATTTTTTTATTGTTTCTGAAAAGAGAAAAAATCCTCCACGGACACAGCCAGACTCTACCTTGAGTAGCGTCGGGCTTGGGCCGACTAAAAGAATCCTCTTCTTTGCTGTTTGTTCTAGTGGCTTTTACAGCGTCACCTGTCACGTTGGAGTGAAGGCAGAAGGCGCCCTGCTAGGTGGTTGACCGCCTGAGAATTCATCTCCAGGCGGAAGATACCTCGCATGGAGGGCGAAACAGGCTCTGGGCGTCGCCAGGGGAACTTATGTAGAGAAGTTTCGATATAAGTCGTTGTCAATACGTAGAGGCTACAACATGAGGTCTTGCAGATGTGTAGAGGCTGCAGCACGGGGTGATGTATATCTGTAGAGCCTTCAATACGAGACGTTGTAGATATGTAGAGGCTACAACACGAGTCGTAGATATGTAGAAGTTATAATGCCTTTTGATATGTTGCTGATATGTAGATGTTATGCTGATATGTAGATGATATGTAGATGTTACTGATATGTAGAAGCTGGAGCGTGGAGTGATGTAGATATGCAGAGGCTACAACAGGAGATGTTGCAGATGTGTGGAGGCTGCAACGTGAGATGTAGCAGGTATAAGTCTGACTGCAGTCCATTGTCTTCAGTCTTTGTGAAATAATGATTAAATAGCCGCCAAGTGTTTAATGGAGTAGTTTATGGAGGCAGTCAGAGATAGTTAAATTTTAACCGCTTCCATGTGCTGTCATATAAATATATAGAAATAGACTAGTGCAATCAGAATTACTATTGTTAAATATGAAATGTAACAGAAGCACTGATCATTATGAACACGCTATCAATTCTTCATTACAACTATTATGTACTTGAATATTCGAAGGCTTCTCAACAACTGAACTCTTACAAGACCAAAATCAGGCTTTTATGCAGCCCCACTACACGCAGGAAATCCATTCTACCCTCTTTCTTGTTACTAAAATGTTACATAATATCACATGTGGGTAATTTATGCGATTAAAATTAATGTGGAACTAACACTATATATATAGGTGTATCCACGTAAGGTCATTGTTTAAATATAGTCAAAATTGTAACAGATAAATCAGTGATAAGTTTAGTGAACACGGTATATTATACTGCGGGGGTGAGCAGCGCATATTGATTCCATTTTTAGTTTACAAAAAAGAGCAATATGTGCATCTACAGTATAAATCCACGAGAATCATTAAGATATCGTTTTAAAGATATTGATGTTCTCACTTTGCCGTCCTTATATATATTTGAAATTATTATGTATATGAGGAAAAATATAGAGTCGTTTGAAAAGAAAGGCGATATTAATTGCGTGGCAACCCGAGGTCGTGATAACTTGGTTATTTAAAAATTAAAATTACATAAGTCGAAAGTTTTATTTTTGGATAACAATTGGACGATTGGAGCATTCGTTTTTTTATAATAAAGTTCCTCAGGAAATTACTCAATTAACAGAAAATAAATTTAGATTTGTTATAAAACGTACATTGATTAGACAATCGTACTATACAAACGATTTCATTGAAGACAAAACAATAGTCTGGAAATGACCTTCTCTGGACATGCATTTACTGACTTTCTGAATATTTTATTTTAATAAACCTATTGTGAAATGATGTAAAAATGATACTTGACTGAATTTCTTGTTGATTCTTCTCAGTATCCAGGTTTATTATTTGAATCGAACTAAAATAGATTCGACGTTCAAAAATACCTTGTAATTGGATTTACTTGAACAGATCGATTTGACTTTGATTCGACTTTGACTTTTGACTATATTTTTAATAATATGCTTAAGTTTAAATTTCTTTACCGTGAATTCAGTGACTTCTTGAGGAATTGTATTATGAAACCGGACAGTTTTACCCAGTTTAAACTATGCCTTTCTTTTAAAAAAGGTCTCTATTTCATATATTTTTCCTCATTTTTTGACATAAGTAATAGATCTATTGTAATTTATATCTTTCCTCGAGTATGTTTTAAAATTCTTTAAAACGACGTCTTCAATCAGTGGCCCAATAAATAAAACTATTTTTACTTGATTGTGCTTAATTAAATCGCATGTTTCATAGCGATGAAAGCATGAAATACTGTATTAGCTAATAAAACAGTGGGTTCTCATTGAGCCGTAAACTATCGAAAAAATGAAACTACTTACTTGTGATTGACTTTTACTTTCTTCGTATCCAAATATATCAGGATTGAACAAAGAAAAACCATGAAACCCTTCATTGAACAAATCAATAATTCATAAAGTGATTCGAAACTACGTATGTAGCTATTTCGATGCGAACGAACGAGTATATGTTAATATTACTTAAAATAAGTAGTTCATCTATGTGTGTGATTGATGAGATCAGCACTTCAATAATATGAGCGATTTCGAACAGTTCTTTATTAGGATGTTCGGTGTATAAATTAAAAAAAAAATGTTATTACTCATGCGGGATAAACAGTATCTAAACGCACATTTTTGCAGTTGATAAGTATCTATTTTCTTATTTGACAATTTGAGTGCGACAAGTTCACTTATCGCACGCAAGGTTTGCTTGGCACATGCAAATTCACGATTTAAAAAAAGAATGTAAAATGAATATCTAAAAAAAAAATCGATTTTAGTACCCATTGACATCAGTGTGAAAGATAAAGAAAATCTTAATTTCGAACTTATATAATAATAAATATTAATATAATAATAAAATAATAAAGTTATTACTTTCTATAATTTTTCTTTGTATAGAAATTACCTCCGCATTAGTAATAAAAAATAGTATCTGCAACTCGTGCGGTGTTGTCGATTGCACACTCGAGCAAATGAGCGCATTCGATTTCGAGCGCGAATGAGCGCATTCGACTTTAGTTCGAATGAGCGCATTCGACTTTAGTTCGAATGAGCGCATTCGCGAATGAGGGCAACCGACAACTTATCGCACTTGTTGCACAATATACTATTGCCGTATATGCAAGAAATTAAAAATTAATGCTAGCTGGCATTGGCAGAGAAAAATTCCTATCTTTGGACTTCGAAATTAAAATTAAAATGAACGTTTTTAATTCAGTAAGTAGACTTCTGGCGAGAACATTAGATACGGTTTATTTAGATTTATATTTTTGTGTTTTTTGAAATTCTGAAGTAAAACGTTACATACTACTCTGTCAAGAAAGTACTGGGAAGAGATCAATAATACACGAAATGTTAGTTATTCATCCAAATTTATTTTATCACCTTCAAAGTATGCTCCTTCAGAAACGATACACTTACGCCAACGAATAATCCAATCATCAAAACGTTTTTTTTACGCTTTTTCCGGAATTGAGTTCAGTGCTCGCCGCGAATTCTCCTTTATGTCTACTACCGATTGAAAACGGTTGCCACGAAGTGGTAATTTGAGTTTAGAAAAAAGAAAGAAGTCGGCCTTATGGTATTTGTTGAGTTTTTGGTCGAAAATTCGTTCACAATGATGGCCTTGTGCGAAGGCGCATTATCGTGGTGCAATATCTAAGAATTTTCTTTCCACAAATCTAGCCTTTTTCGTCGAATTTGCTCTCTTAAACGCCGCATAACGCCCAAATAATATTCTTTATTTCCCGTTTGATCTTCCGGCAAGAATTCCGAGTGCACAACACCGCGATAGTTAAAGAAAACAGTCAACACGACTTTGACTTTTGATCGACTTTGGCGTGGTTTTTTCGGTTTCGGTTCAGTTGGAAGGCGCCACTCCGAAGCTTGTTGACTAGTTTGCATGTCAAACTCGTAAATCCACGTCTCGTCACCAGTAACAATGCGTTTTATGAATGTTGGGTCGGAATTGACTCGTTCTAGCATGTTCCCAGCGACTCTTATGCGATTGTGTTTTTGAAGAAAATTCAGGTCTTTTGGGACTAGCCGAGAGGCAACATGTTTCATACCCAAGTGATTATTTAAAATGGTACGGATCGACTCGTGAGACACAGAAAGTTCGGCGACTATCTCTCTCAAACTTGAATGAGCATTTTCGGTCACTATTTCCTTCACTTTTGCGATGTTAACTTCAGTTGCAGACGTCGATGGCCTACCAGAGCGAAACAAATCTTCCATAACATCTCGACCGCTTTTGAACGCTTTGTACCACTCATAAGCACGTGTTTTTGATAAATTCGTTTCACCGTAAGCCTTCTGTAACATTTTCAGTGACTCCGAACACGAAATTCCATTGGCGATGCAAAATTTAAGACAAACACTTTGTTCGATGTTTTTGTCCATTATGAAATTCGCAATATACACTAGAATGAAATAACTAAAAACAGCACTGTATTTAATCTAAATAACAGATGCAATTCAAACTCCGCGCCAAAATGAAAAACAGTTGTGCCAATCTAACAACAACAAAAAAAAAACAAAAAATTGAATTTGGAACCATAAACAAATCATCCATTCCCGATACTTTCTTGACTGAATGTATTATAATAGTGATGACATTATGTGCATTGTATTTATAGGTAAATGTAAAAGTATAAAAAATTTAAATAAAATAAACAAGCTATTAATAGTTATGTTAGTTTTTAAATTTCGATTCTTCCAATAATTTTTTTTATTTGTACATATTACTACATTGAAAAACAATTTACGAGTAAATGCGATTAAATTACAAAAGGAAGACCACAGCTGTATAGGTTAAGTTTACTTTGCCTTCCAAGAACTGGGAAAATTAAAAAAGAATTACTCTTGAAGTGGCTGGTAAGCAGCATTGTATTTTAGTTGTAATAAAGCATGTTTGCGTGTTCGAAATGTGATATTAACTAAACTCGTTCTCTAAATACAGTCTTTTTGTGTATTATTACCCTAGATTAAAAAAAAATACGTAAATAGAGCAACAGAAATGAAAAGTGAAGCATTCGTAAATCAGTCAGTTCACTTACTCGTCACGTCATTCTAACCATGGCGGTCACATAATTCCCATGATTTTTGTGCAATTTATATTTACGCCCAATATGTCAGATTCTAGCTCAGCAACCAATGATGTTATATTTACAAATGTATTATAACATCATTGTCAGAAACACAAAATTAGATTAAAGAACGCAAATATAATCGATGGAGTAACAAATCACACACATTTAACATCATTTTAATTATCATTTTTCAAAAACTAAAATTAAAACTGGACAAGAATTTGTTCAGTGATGCCATATTCGAATTTTTTTAACCACTTTTACATTTTATTTGTTAAAGTACTTAGATACTATTATGCATTAAGACCAGGTATTTCCGAACGAGTTGAGAAATGACACAGAGGTGAAGAAATAGGGTAGAGATTCATAAAGCAGAATGAAAGTTTACAATGTGTTTTTAAAATGTTTAAAAATGATAAACTTGATAAAAAAATTAATTGATAATTTAATTCATATTCAGTTTATATTGAAAAAAAAAAGATGTATAGAGGTATGGCTCACATAACCGAGAACTTCGGAACGAAACATTTTTTACTGTACAATTGTATAAAATTGTATAACTAAATACAATGTTTTCGTAAATTATGTTCGATAAAGTATTTAATTGGGTAATTTTCCTTTCTGTATGTTTTTTCTGTTTCTGTATTGTAAGAGTTTATAGCTGTAGTAGAGGTGTCAAAACTCTTCGTCTTCAAATTGGTACCTATCTCATAATATTTCAAAAACTAAAACATATATATATAGTATATATGATCGGAAAGTGAATCTATTTTAAATTTAAAAACAGCGTTTCGAACTTTTCCAAAAAATGTTTACATTTTAACTTTTGATCACACTCAACAAAAACGTTAAAGTAGGTGCCTATCTTTCGAAAGAATAAGTTATCCTTGTTGGTAGCAAGTCTTATTTTATACTAATGTACTTATTAAAAATGTTGCCAAATGTCACACTCCTCCGTGCACGTAATGTTCTTAAAAAGGGATCCGAAATTTTCGCTTCACGTATTGTCATGTACTGTTTCCAGAATTTTTTTATTGATAACACTAAGGCTTGTCAATATCTACTAAACCAAAAACAAAAAACCAGTTGACAAACAGAGAACAAAAAGACACTAAACTGTTTTGTCTTTACTTATTACATATATCTGGTGTCACAACCTAATTCATATTGACACTGACATTTTGTTTTTATTTATTACATATAGGTATCTATGGTGTGACAACCTAATTCATATTTATTAATGATAGACTGTAAGAAGAAGGTAAAACATTATATATAAACAGTATCTAAGCGTAAACAGAAAATATAACTCTAAATGCCTAATTTAAAACAAATATTTAATAACAGATCATCTTGTCAAGTTACCTTTCATTTCGGGTAAACGAATTGGTATTGCAGTACTTTCACATTGGTTTTAGGGATACCAGTCGTCTTGTACATAGTTTGGAATTTTAGTATAATTGTGAGAAATATGATTAAACTTTCCTTAAATGTTTGTAAAGGTTACCTTCAATAAAATACATATTTCCGCATTTTTTTATAACTAAATCATTTTAGAACAGATTGTGTTACTAGATGAAATGAGCTTATTGTGCAAAATATTTTATTTTAATTGCAACCCTTTTTCGATTTCTTGTCTTCACTCGTTTTGTATGGGAGGGTCTATCTATGTATTTTTTTTATCCAAGATTATTACATAAAGTCGCAATAAATTAAGACTAATGCAGTGGAAATGACATGAACTCTCAGAAATATCTATGATGTAATCTTTTAGGATAAAATAAGCAATAAAGATGTACGGAGTGATGACAGTGCACAGAGCATGCTTGCAATGCACAAAGGAATGCTTATATGTTACGGACACTGCATGAAAAAGAATGAATGATAGACGATTGACTAAGAAAATCGTACGAAGCGAAAGTAAATGGTGGCAGAAGCCAAGGAAGACCAAGGCTGATTTACATAGATCAAATGGTCAGAATGTCTGCTAACGGAAATGTCAAAAGAACTCACATACATCAGCTTAAGTGTGAGGGAGAATGTTGAGATTTGAGCAGGCGAAAGAAGTACATAAAGATGCTTAGCACTCCATCCTCTGACTATTCCATTAGGCATATAGCGTAAGGATATCTATGTACACAGTCTGGCCATAAATACTGTTACAATAAAAAAACAATAAGGCACCGGGAGAAAAAACAAAAATCCAGTCACTTTCGTAAACTGACATATTAAATTGTCTTTTATGCGAATTACTAGTCAGGGAAACACATTCATGAATTAAATAGTTTTGTACACCGATTTATTGTCTTTCATGCAATTTACTAGTCGAATAATACACAAATCAGGCGTAGATTATAAAAGTATAACGAAACAATTAATTGTTTTTTCTATTATTATTATTAATTAAAACGCCGATTAAAACTTGTATACACTTTAAGTTCTCGCAATGAACAATTCATTGGATTTTTTATTACAAATAAACTCACTTATGAGGAAATTAAAAAATACTTAAATCACTCGTCCACCGGCTCAAACAAATAAATATTAGGTAAAAACAATGACGTTGTATCACGTGGAATTGTATTCGTATTGGTATCGTATCTCTCAATCTGTACAAAGTTCATTATGAAAGCCGGGCTTTTCGCTTCATACTAATTGTTATATAAACCCTAGTAGACAAGCTATAACTTTATCGAGTTTTGCCGATTAGAGAGAAAGAAAAGTTGCAAGTCACAATGCAAGCCAACGCGTGAGAGCGAGACGGCTGATTTAGTTAGTTAGATTTAGTTACGCAGTACACTGATTGCGCAAGGTTGCGAGTGTCGAACTCGAGTGGCAGTCTCATGTTAGTCACGTGTTCGTTGCCATGGTTGCCTGCAGTTATTTTCGATTTGACGCGAATTTTGAAATTTTAAAACCGACACGATTTGAAATTAGTTTTTGTTATATTATTTTATCTTTGACTGAGTATTTAAGTAAGACATGTCAGGCTTTTGGGCTCGTATGAAGGTACCGCCGCTGATGGAAAAACCATTTGTTTGAGGCACTTCAGTCACAAATTATTTTTATTCTATTCTTCTTATGAATATAGTAACTTTGTTTACTAGTCTTATTTACTGTACAGTTTTTTATTACAATCGCCGTAGAGGTAAAATTTGGACAACAAGTGTAAAGCTTCATGTGTTCTTGACTGTACCCACAATTCAAACTTTCCCTATCCTCGTTTATATCAACATGCTCTAAATGCCATGATAATTTGGAGTCCCTATAACATTCCATAAGATTGACAGTGGCAAATTTTCCCGTGGACAAACTGCGTGTATCAATCGATAAGTGGCCACAACGTTTAAAATTGTATTAAGACCAATGAAAATCATTTTGAATGAGCTTCATAATTTTAAAATGCTACTATTAATGTATTTTAAACTAACGCACACTGCAGTAATAAACATTTATGTAATAGAATGAAAACGATGTTTTCCTTGTGACAATATTTATGGCAGGACTAGGTGCACATTCTGAGGGTATAAAGTTATCTTCGATGTTTCATGGTGGTCAGTAAGTAATACATTATACTTACTTATAATAAGACATGTAATCATATTAACATAATGATGTAGTTAATATTTAAAATAAATTAGAAATAAAAATACCTTCATAAGCCATGCTGAAGAATTAACAAATTCATCTACTGATGTCATTGGACCGTGCGTTATCTGAAAATTTGTACAAACGAATATTTAATCTCTACCAATTAGACTTATTACAAAACATGATACATTGGTAGATAAATTTTATAATGTAGAATCGACGGTAGAATAATGGTACTCTTTTTCAAATAACGACTGATTTTTTTAACAAGAACTGCCGTCTGATTTCCAGTTAACAATTTGACTAGGTGTAATATCTCATAGCTTCCGAATGACGTAAGAACCGACTAGAGGATTTCTAGAAATGTTCACCATCTAGACATAGAGTTTGATTTCTTTAACCGGCAATGGGCACAAGTAAACAAACACCAACTCAATATGTCGTTACAATACGACAGAATGACAAAACTCTAACCTGGACATGTCTCTTGATCATCCATTCAGGGATATAATATTTGAAAGCATGGACGCGGTATAAATAATTCTATATCTAGTTAAGTGCGATAAAGTAGGCATCAACATATTTACGCACATACCCGCATGTGAACAGATTCATTAATTACAGATCGAGGCTACTGACAAGCTTCTAATATTAGCCAATATTTGTTATTAATACTGAAAATATTTCACAAATATTCGTAAGTATTGTAATTTTGTAAGATGGGCACAAGTATACGTAACTACATTAAATGAAACATTACTTACCTTGTCGAATCAAACTAAAAACTAAAACATAAACATGATGCGTCACAATTCACGACTACACGAGTTTACTCGTAGCGTTAGGTAGAGCACATTACATTGATCCGAACCGTTTGTGTGCTGGCTTGTTTCAAACCGTGCACCATGTGCAATGTGTTTACTTAGACGCGCGCGTACAAAACGCATAAGTAAATGTTATTTTTGGATAATTATACTGTATGTAACTGTTGGTTGCAAATCGTGGCCCGCGACAGCGCGTGTGTGACACGTTCGACAAATCGCTATTGTTTAGCGAACGACAGACGCACAACGACTCGCAATATCTTCTGATAAGCCAGATAAGACCGCGTTCGCTAAAATCTCTTTTCAGTCGTAAATTTTAGACTCACAGGGGAATTTTGGGAGGCTTAAGCACCTTTAGATAAGTGAGATAAGTAGACAGTGTCGCGTATAAGAGGCCTCAATGAAGACGGGTTTTAAATTAAACTGAAACTAGATAGTATCTATTGATTTCATTAAACTTATATCTACTTATATATAGGTTTGTGTTTTATTTTTAAAAGAAATAATGTTTATTTATGGTTACTTTTAAAATTGTGGCTGTCTATAATTGCGAATTCGGTTTAGTCATTCCAATAAAAGTTTTTTTTCTTAATAGAGTATTAATGGCACGTGTTCGTCTTCGTAATTGACGAGAATCACATATATAATTAGGTATTTCATTTAATTTTGTTGTCAAAATAAATCTAAAAACGTCAAAAAACTTGTCATGCTTAAAGACATATTGCTAAAAAGATAATAAATTGTAGTGTATATGATTGCATAGTATTTAACTAAGTTTTTTCTCTTCAATAACTAAGACGCACTACTTACTATTTTGTGCTATTATCAAAACTATAACAGTGCTGTGTGAGTAATTTGAAAATTGCATACGTAAGCTAGTGTTTTATAGATACGCACACACACGACAGTATCAATATAGTAAATACATTAGTGGCTACGTATTGTACTCAGATTTTGTAAAATTATTATGCACTAGATATTATCTACTTGCAGCATAAATACTCGTAGTAATATAAACACGAGATGCCGAATTTGAATACAAAACGTATGAAATAAATTAAGCTTTGCCGCTGGTATTTCCTGTTCTGTTTAGTTTTACAATCATAAGTTTAGCTCAGGTGGTAAAAATTCTTTCAATTTCCGCTACGGTCAATAATATTTGAAATTATTATTGACTGTATACGGTCAATAATTATTAAGATGGTGTAGGCATATTCCTATTCGATAACTAGTTTCGAAAAAAAAGCACTTTTCCGAGCATGTAATTTTTCATATTGTGTATCACGATATTCAGTAACTCGAATAACTAAAATTAAAAAATTAAAAACCCGTCATAAAAAAGAGTGCTCAGATTACCATCGCATGGCTAAGAACATTCCCAAAAACTGTAGCTTTCGAACAAAAAAAATCACATGTAAATCACTTCATTCGTTAAACAACTATGATGCCACAAGCAAACACAAATAGACAAAAAATGCCGTCAAACAAATACTCCTCTTTTGCATCAGGGGTTTTTGCAATTGTAGTAGCACTTGCTTTCATTTGTCGCATTTTATCTGCAAACCAGAGCTTAGAATCGGTTTCGAAATAGCAGTTAATATCGTTCTTTGACCGGTTATAGTTCCTTTCATTGATTAACCGGTTAATGAAATAATTTCGGTTACCCGTTAGTGAAGAAAACGAAACCAAAATCGATACTAAAACCTAAATCAACCGGCTTTACTCAAACGCAAAAGTTAGTATGTATTCTAGTACACATGAAGCAACTCAAAAAATTCGTTAATTTCGGTTAACAGAACCAGAATATGTAAAAAACCGGTTTCTCAATTAACCGGTTAAAATACCGGTAACCGTAACCCAAACCGCAATCAATTCCGGTTAGGGGTCAATGACCTAAACCGGTTTGGAAAATTAACCGATTTCCGAGTCCCAAACACATAGATTTCGAAGGATGAGTATCCAAAAAGTGTTTAGAGAGTGGAATGGCATTCATAAAAATATGAAATTCAAAATATTTTTTCAAGTAAGTACCTACTTAATACGAAATACTTTGGAATATCAAATATCAAGAACCTTAATTCAGCTCTTACAAACCAAAACGATAGACAAGATTATTACTTCATAGCTTCATCTTTCTAAAAGTACCTACCGTATTATATACCTACCAAAGTTCATCTCTTAAAAATAAAGACACAGATGCAAATAGACCTATCAAATACAAATAAAAAACACATACTAAGTTACTAATATTTGAAAATAGAACTGCTCTCTTTTAGTATCGGATCAAAAGTTATTATTATAAGTTATTGCAACCGAAACCGAATTTTGATTTTTGTCTCAGTTTTAGCCAAAACAGAAATTGGAACTTCTATTTATTTGAGGTGACTCTTTTGTACATATTTTACGTTTATACACATGCCAGCAATTGTAAATATGTCTTTGTATTCATAAAAACAGTTATTTAATAAATTATAACATGACCCACTAAAAATACTAATATTTGGAAAAAAAATAATACATTTCTTTTGAGAATAGAAATAATGTAAATAGTACCTGGACGAATGAGCTTTACTCGGTGTCTTGCAAAAAAAATAACAAAAAAAGTCTGACCACATTGCAGGATTCGCACCCGCGTATTTCAGCTTGGTAGAACTACGCTCTAGCGATTTAGACACTGCAGTACTGAGAAGGTAAATTCTGTTGCGAAGAGTTTAGAGTTTAAAAGTTTTAAGTGTGTGAAAACATAGAGAAAACGAAATTTAGATTTTTGACCACCGTAAAGCTCTGTATTGTAAATTTCATCGAAATCGTTACAGCCGTTTTCAAGAACGCGATTATAAATATAAAAAATTGCTTGTATAAATAACATAGTACTTTTACTTTTTTTTGTACTTTACTTTTTTAAATAATATTAGTATCTTAAAATAAAGGAAGTCCATGAAATTTAACATTAAATTCATTGTTCAGGAAAATAAATGTATTATTTAAATATATTATACATAAAATATATTATTTTAATATAAAAATATATTAGATTTTGCTCCATGCTTTTTAGCCATAGACTTTATAAATAACTTCAAAGCCAGATGCCGTGTCCAAGCAGCAACGATGAGCTAAATCAGATGACCTGACATACGACACAAATTTATTATCAGTTTAGCTGATCGGTCGCCATTTCATTAGAAAACAGCAACCGCACATCTATATTTTATCTGATGTTATTTGCCTCATTTCGTAGTACGGGACAGGCTGTCTTAAGTTATGAGGTCTATGCTTTTGTCATTATTTTTCATTTTATTTTGACCACCGTAAAGCTTTATGTTGTAAATTTCATTGAAATCGTTAGAGCCGTTTCCGGGAACGCGATAATAAATATACAAATATTGCTTGTATAATACTACTTTTTTAAATAACATACATACATAAATATCATCATGCCGTATCCCTGACGGGGTAGTCAGAGAAGAGGGAGCGCCAAGCGTCGCGGTCCTTGCATACTTCTTTCGCTTCCTCAAATTTCATCATTCTCCTCACATATTTTCGCCTAGGTATGCGAGTGCTTTTGACTTTTCCGTCAGCTAATACTCTAGCTATTTGATCTTCATAAGTCAGCCTTGGTCTTCCTTGGCTTCTTTTACCACTCACTTTCGCTCTGTATATTTTCTTTGTCAGTCTTTCATCACTCATTCTTTCCATGTGCCCGAACCATCTTGGCATTCTTTTATTCATTTTTACAATAACACTGTCGTGCAACCCTGTGATACTGCGTATCTCTTCATTGCTTATTTTGTCCGCAAGGCTGACACCGCACATATTTCTAAGAGATCGCATTTCTACTGCATTTATCTTACTTTCATTCGATTTCGGACATATCCATGCCTCACTACCGTACAATAAAGTTGGCACCACCATTTAGGCTGAGTTAGATATTACACGGCCTACAGACAATCAAAAACAGACATCGAACCAGGGCGACATGTCACCATCTACCCTTACACAGGCTCTGTGGCCTCGATATAATAATGACCTCACAGCCATATCTAGGCAGAAGACTCCACAGTTTCTTTCGCGCTACTCTATCAAATCCTTTTTCTAGATCCACGAAAGCGCAGAAAACTCTTCGACCTATGGCCAGAAACTTCCCCACGACAACGCGAACCGACAAAATCTGATCTATACAACCCTTACCGTTCCTAAAACGGTATTTTTTAAATAAATAATATTATTTAAATAACATAGTATCTTAAAATAAAGGAAGTCCATGAAATTCAACATTAAATTCATCGTTCAGGAAAATAATTAATAGATTTTTTTCCACGACTTTTAGCCATAGACTTTATAAATAACTCCAAAGCCAGACGCCGTTTCCGAGCTGCAACGGTGAGTTTAATCAGATAACCTGACTCACCTGTACATACGGCATACATTTATCATCAGATAAGCTGATCGGTCGCCATTTCGTTAGGAAACAGCACCCACACATCTATATTTTATCTGATATTATTTGCGTCACTTCGTGGTACGGGACAGGCTGTATGAAGTTATGAAGTCTATGCTTTTATCATTATTTTTCATTTTATTTCCTTATTCTAAGCACATTATTAAAGTGATATGTGTTTTTAGGTACTTGTTGTAAACTGAAGTTAGACATATTATTTCAAATTATTAAAAAAAAACAAAAAGGTCTGACCACATTCCAGGATTAGAACCCGTGCACTTCTGCGTGGTAGACCTGCGCTCGAGTCATTGTGCTATTGAGAAGAAAACTAAAAAAATTTAGAAATTTAGAGTTTAGGAGTTTTAAGTTTGTGAAATACGGAGAAACAATTTGTCCCAGAATCGAGACCTAGCTAGATTGATTTCTCGCCCTCCTCAACCCCTATATTCTAAATTACATCGAAATCTAAGCCGTTTTCGAGAAAGCGATATCAAATATAAACTTTTGATACTATAATATTTACAAATCTATATATATATTTATATTTATGGCCGATTATTATTAAAGTAAGTTATATTTATGCAATTACAACGATTTATTTGGTGGATTCACAGTTTAATCTCATAAAAATGAAAACTTTAAACAACAGAAACAGACTATAAGCTATTACAATTTTTGGTTCATGCCCAGTACATTTTTAAAGTTAAATTTGAAAAAAATTTTTCAGAGTTAATTGGGTTTTCTAAAACATTCCGTTCAAAAATATTGATTGATTTGGTGCGTATATCAAAAAGAAAAGCTATTTTTATAAAGTAAAAAATATACAATTGATATACCTACTATTTTTTTTAATTTTAAGAATTAAAATACTTTATCAATTTAATTAAAAATATTTCCATGTATTTTTTTAAGCGGATTAATAAATATTTAGTAACAATAAAATATAAAATATGATCATTGATCAACAATAAAGTAGCTATTACAGAGTTTTTCATTTCACCATACATATGACGATGTCATAACTTTACTAGGTTAATAAATAAATTTTATTGCTATGAATAAAAACACTGCTGAACATGATAATATTATGCGATGCGATAACTTCCCACTGTGTCGATCACCGTGTAGGCAACGCAAAAACTCAAAAACGCAATTTTGATCTCAGTCATAATTTCGGCAGGTTCGGCCAAACCTAAGGGCGAAATTCTAATTTTACATCGAAAGTTGTTGAAACTGAATCTAAAAGTTCGGTCAGATATTACTTTCTTTAGTGGACGAAACATTCATTTCAAAACATACTTGTATCAATGCTTTTGTGATAGTTTGGATACTCATTTGAATACCTATATTTAGGCTTGAGAATCTAATCTAATCTGCTTTAGAATAATTAGAAAGAAATGCCGCTATGCATCGCATGTAGCAGCATCTCTTTCTGTGTTCAATTACATTTACGGCTTGAGTCTGGAATACGGGGCTTAGAATACTACGTAAGTAAAAATGACAAAATTACATTCCTTTAATATTTACACTAATCAGTATGATTATCAATGAAGTTTATTAAAATCAATAAATTAATGAAAATGTATCAATTAAGTTTGTCGAATTGTTTTCTATTACTTCTTTGTTGCTTTTATTAAAGACTACGCGTGTTATCATTTTCATGCGTGTTATGCAATTATGTATTTGCGTCAGTCAGTGAACTCAGATTATTTTTGGAACAGCCTTCTCATGACCGTTTGCTATCTGATGGCAAGGTATTGCCCGTTAACTGTGATATCCAATCCATTGAACCAATATTGTGATCTGAACTGATCACCCACAAAATAATCTAAGGAACTATTTGATGAAAACACGTAATTAGTATTTAAATATAAAAAGAAATAATACCAGAACCAGATACGAATACTTGCGTAAAAAATATGTTAATAGAAAAGTGCACGATGCAGGTGTAGCGATGTTTTAGTTTTGGAAGAAAATAGCATGAGATAGCAGATGTTGAAGTGATTTCTTCCCTGGATTTAATTGCTTTTACGACACTCCACAGGAGTGCAGCGGGACCATTCTTCCTCGGTCCATTTACGCGAAGTAAACAATTATGCACGATTTTGACCTCGTTTCCACGGTTCACAGCATGTTTTTTACAAAAAGAAAATAAAAATAGAATACTAATAGTTTACGTTAGTGAACTAATTCATCTGTGGTAATAGTATAATTGTAATCCATTAGGATTAGTAGTAATACTTATTAACTACTTATTTATATTTTCTCTATTTTTAATCGACTTCAAAAAAGGCGTAGGATCACAATTTTTTTTTTATATTTATCGATAATTATCTACTACATGGATCAATATCGATGATTCTTTTTTTATTTTAAGGGGTATATGCCCAGAGTGATTCCATGGTCCCATAGTTCCATTAGTTAAAAACTAATGATAAAGTATTGCAAAAAACAAATTCTCAACGGCTCATATACATATATTGATGACTCTTTTATTCAATCTTCCGTCCTTGAATTGAAAATAAAATTTGCCTGTAGACCTGCTCTAGATATTTATTTTGGACAAGTCTACTCAAAAGTAAAAACAAATTACTTCAAAAAATTTTAATTGACTTCAAAATTAAGTCGGTAGCAAACTTATAAACAAGAATAGATTCTACTAGTTTGGTAGGATTGGCGGCGACTTCATTAGCTGTAAATTCATGTAGGTATTTGTATCGTATTTAAGAAGTTATTTTTGTATTTGAGTTTTAAGTAGTACGTTTTCATTTTGAAATCGATTTAATTTTTTTTAAATTTATATGTAAATGTAACTAATATCACAGATATGTATGAATTTAAATTTTAAACTTATCATATTATGAAATATAAATTTCTATTTGGGTAATTATATCCATTTTAAAATCAGTATGTTTGTAGTACCTACATAGTGTGCGCTGATGAATATAACAATGTTTGCTAGTAAATTATTGGAAATAAGATGAATAAAAAAGACTGAAATAATTTTAAAATTTTGTGAAGTGAAGAATTGTAAGCCCGATGCTTATTTTATTTTTTATTTTCTAGTATGTAGTATTGCATTCAATAAAAGGAATTTAACTCGATTTGATCTAAATTGGTACTTCTTATTACAGGTAACATAGCAAATCGTTAAACGAGAATTAGAGTCTATTATCCATAAGTAGCGGTTGCTCGTGACTTCGTGCGCATGTGGATTTGTAAATTCCTGCGGCAATAACAAATTCCTATGGGAACCTTAAATATAGCTTTATTGGCGCTCTACGCTTTTGAATTATAATCATTTCTAAATTGGAATAGCTTTCGCAAAACTATTTGACCATCGTTGCGATTTATCAGTAAAAAAGACACTCGCAAATTTTTTGTGGTGTTTATTTTTCAAACAAAGGGTCTCCTTTTATTATTTTAACAGATATTATCAAACCTCCAAATAGCAATGGCAGTAAAACATACATATATATCTTCACGCTGTATCCCTAACACCGTAATCAGAGAATACAGAGCACCAAGCTTCGTGGTCATTACATACTTCTTTCGCCTCCTCCAATCCCATCATTCTCCTCACACATTTTCATTTCATAACAGTAATAGTTTCTTATACGCCCTGCTTCATATTAGGAGTGATTATGGTTGGCTCTTCTGATTTTACGATTTTGGGGAAAGTGGGCTCGACAGATTCCCCCATAACAGATTTCCTCTAATGAGATCATGCCATTTCCTATTCGATATGGATAGAATATTAAAGCATATTAAAACTGACTACCCCATTGGGGATACAGCGTGAAGATATGTTATGTTATGTCTATGTTTTATTAAAATGATACTTTGACGCTAGTTCTAATAACAAAAAGATTACAAGATTAGCGCGAAGAAACAGAGCTGCGAAATAATGTTTAAATGCAGTTGTTTAAGCTTGGATGGGGCGTAAATAATTCTGAAATCTCAGACAGACATTTCGATTTTATTTATGTTTTATTTACTTTTATGCCAGTCTGGAAGAAAGAATCATTGAATGTTGCAACTGCTTATCTTCATACGCAGATAACACGCATTTTCAAGGCGTATCCTTAATGGGGTAGTCCTCAGAACAAAAATAGTCAGAGAGGATGGATTCTTGGTGAAGCATCGCGGTCCTTACGTACTTCTTTTGTTTCCTCAAATCTCAGTATTCTCCTTTCATACTTTCGCCCAGATATGCGAGTGCTTTTGACATTTCCGTCAGCTAACACTCTGGCTATTTGATCTTCATAAGTCAGCCTTGGTGTTCCTTGCCTTCTGCTACCACTCACTTTCGCTCTAGATTTTCTTCATCGGTCAATCGTCACTCATTCTTTCTATGTGGCCGAACCATCTAAGCAAATCATTCTTCACTTTGACAATAGCTCTCGTCCAACCTTATCATTTGTCTTTTTATAAAGAAATTATAAGGAAAGGGGTCACATGGGGAAGCGTCTCAAGATGGAGTTGACGAGAATTTTTATTTTGGAGGTGTATGGCCTCCAAAAGTCTCGTCGTCTCGTCGTCTCGTCTCGTCCTCCGTCGGTTTACATGAACTAAAACAGTTTTAGAAGAATGTTAGGGAAATTCTAGCGACGGCAGATGAGAATGAAAGAATTATAACGTGTAGAGATATTATGAACAGATACCCATCGACACACCTCGAATAGGATTCGAATCTGTCCTAGTCTGGCATGGAGACAAGAGAGTAAATGATGCTGGCAAGATTGTATTAGGAGTATGTATGTAAAATGATATTTTGTAGATAATACCGTATTTAAGCACAAAAAGATCCATAAGAACACTTGGGAAAGAAAAGGTGACAGAAGTGTGATTGATTTATTCCTGGTGGACAGCCGGCTCAAGAAGCGGGTTATGGACACAAGAGCACAGAGGAGCCGATCTGACAATGGACCACTTTCTGGTGATAACTGGAATAAGAGGTCTGTTTGCAACATGCCAAAGTCGTGTAGTGTCCAAGCCTGCAGCGGTCTGTCGCATCAAAAGTTAGAAACTGCAAGATGCGATCACCACCAGGAATGAATATGAAAGGGTAGTATCCGGTAAACTTGATGATAGGTTGAGGTAATGAGCGAGGATGTTAAAGAATATTAGCATAACATAGTATGATCAAGGCTGCGAAAGAAGTATGTGGAACGAATAAGATTGGGAAAGGTAAAAAGCGTGATGTGAAGATGAGGTGAAAGAGTATGCGTATAAGAAGAATAAAGCATGGCGAGACTATCTTGCTACCAAAAATAGCTGTGGTATGAAGGATTTGAGTCTAGAGATATATAAGCTGCATAAAGCAGAATCGAAAATACTAGTGAAAGAGAAGAGTGAAAAGTGTAGGTTTTATTAAACAAAAACGAGATGTCGGACAACTTCGAGGAAAATTCCAAATTATTTCGGAAAGAAGTACGTAAGTACGGAAGTGGTCCGATACCTTGCAGAACAAATAAAGCATGTTCAAAGAAAATCGTCTGCTAACAGAAAAAAAAAGATATTCTGCAACGATAGAATTATTACAGAGAACTGTTTGAGAGTGTCGACTCTGTCACAGACACTAAAGCGAGCCTAATGAATCGCCACACTCGAGTCAAGCACTGGAGCCAAGTTATTAGTATGAAAGACATTGAGAAAGCGAAAAGAAGTCTAAAATGTGGAAAGGCTGCGAGATATGATGAGATAATTGTTGAGATGATCAAGTGTGGTGGTCCTAGGATTTGGATACTTTTTGCAAAGTGTGCAATCTTCGCTAAAAAAAGGGAGACGCATCAGAGGACTAACGGACCACAGTCATAGTACCATTCTATAAAGGAGAAGAACATTTGGATTGTGCGTGCTACAGAGCCATCAGCTTGATCACCTTGGCAAGTAAAATCCATACCAAAGCATTGATCGAACGCATGAAAGGCATTTCTGAAAGATATTTGTGGGAGGCACAAGGTGGTTTTAGAAACGGTAGAGGGTGTATGGATCAGATTTTCTTGCTCCGCATTATGTTTCTGGGAGGGAGGTTTCTGTTCATAGATCAGAAAGTTTTTTGCGCTTTCGTTGATCACGAGAAAATATTTGATAGAGTAGGGGGAAAGAAATAGTGGAGTCTTCTGCTTGAATGTGCTGTGGGAGGTCCATTACTGCGGCCTGTGCGGTTATTATATCGTGGCCACAAAGCCCGTGTAAGTCTGCTCAGCTATTCATGCTGTATTTGAACAGTTGGCTCCATACTTTTAGGTTGAGTGGTATATGCGATGGTGCAGTTGTAAACTCCCTTTTGTACACTGACGATTCTGTGCTTATAGCATCATCAGAAGCAGAGTTGCTGACACTAGTCACGTGCATAAAAAAAGAATGTGAAGTTCAGAGATTGAATATGAATGTGAACCAAACTAAGGTTCTGGTATTTGAAAGAGAAGAAGTACAGACGAAATGTTAAATATGGGTACATTGAAAATGTCTAAAACAGGCGAATGAAATTGTATATCTGGGGAGTGCGTTTTCTAGGGATGGAAGATTCGTATTTTCCAACTCATTTTGGGTGTGGAGAGACGGGTAAAAGCTGGCAATAAAGTAAACGGTGCTTTGGCCGCATTAGTAGGCAGTGTGAATATATCTAACTCAGTCAAAATGGCCATTCACAATGCGATGTTGGTGTCAACTTTATTATACAGTAGTGAGGCTTTGATTTGCCCGAAATAAGATGAAAATAAAATAAATGCAGTAGAAATGTGATCCCTTAGAAACATGTGCGGTGTCACCGTCACATACAAAATAAGCAATGCAGAGATACGCAGTATGACAGGGTTGGACGACAGTGTTATCGTAAATATGAAGATTGGAATGCGTAGATGGTTCGGCCACATGGAAAGAATGAGTGATGAAAGATCGACGAAGAAAATGTACAGAGTAAAAGCGAGTGGTAGCAGAAGCCAAAGAAGACCAAGGCTGACTTATAAAGATCAAATAGCCAGAGTGTTAAGAGTGTAAAATGTGTAAGAAGAATTGATGAGGATTGAGGAGGCGAAAGAAGTATGTAAGAACCGCGATAATTGGCGCTCTGTCCTTTCTGACTACCCCGTTAGGAATACAGGGTGAGGATATGTATGTATGTTATAAGGAACTTGTATAGGCGATGGTTTAACAACCTGCCTATTTTGATTCTATTACGACATCTACGCGTATAAGTTTAATTGCACAGTAATTTAGTTGTGCATTGATGTTCTGTCCACTTCGAATGGGAAATGGGATAACGTTTTGTGTGTATACTGGATGGACTTGAATTTATTCGACAAAATTATGTGAAATGGTTCATATTAATGTGCATAATAATGCTGTAGGTACTAAGTTTAAGTAAATTTTACAATTTTCTTATAATACAGCTGTTTGTAACTCTCAATGAAATCGTTCAATTCGTTTTCATAGAAGTAGGAACTGTAATGATATTCCTATTTCTATGGTATTTTTTAATTATGTGTGCACGCGCCATGGTATTTTGATATTCGAGATATTATTTAACCGACTTCAAAAAAAGGAGGAGGTTCTCAATTCAGTTGTATTTTTTTATTTCTTTTTTATGATGTACTTCCAGATTGGTCCCATTTAAATTTCACTGGTATTGGAGCTTGGGCTTGAGAACATACACCAAATAACGCGAACTGGTTCTCACCTTTATTTATTTATATTGATGATTCTCTTTTTTGTCATTTGTTAACTATCGTTATCCACACATGGTATAATGTTAGTAGGGAGAAGATATAAATTACCTATGGTATAATAAATTTGAGTCAGTCTTGTGGGGCGGACAGAGAATGCGGCTGTTGGCTGTCGTCTTCGGATTGCAAGAATATTGCTAGGGTGTAATTATGATCTAACCTTTTCACCGTTCTTTCATAACTGATTGATATTGATAATGGGTAATAATATCCCATGTTTGATCTGTACTCTACAATACTTGCGCTCTACAATACACAATGCTCTACAATAGAATGGAAGTTATCACATTGCGCTACAAGATTAGAAAAGAAATTAAAAATCAAAGTCGAATCAAAGTAGTCGAATCAAATTGTAGACTTCCCCTAGATATTTAATTAGACCAAAGTCATTCAAAAGGGAGAAATAAAAAATAAAAAATTTAATTTTTTTTAATTGCGTGTTTTTAAATTTGAAATAATACGAAATTATATTATTTCTAAGATCAATTCAGATTATTGAATGCTTAACACTGCTTTTTTTAAGTTTTGGTTTGCTAAATTTTCTACCATGTAGAATAAATATATTCATCTTAATTACGACAGATATTCATATCCAAACTGTGTATATAATAATAAGATAATAGTTTGTATTTATTTTGAATAACAAAAATAGATATTTCAAGTCTATTTCAATACGAATACCTATAAAACATTTCTCTAGTGAAGTATTTACAGTTACAGTTACGGGCAGAGCTAATGATTCTGCATGTTGTTTACCCTTTTGTGCATTGACCTTAAAGTTTCTTTGAAATAAACACATACCTGAGTTCTACAAATGTAATCTTATTTAGATTGTTATAAATAAAACATGCGAGTTTGAGATGAGAGAAACATCAACTTGATAACAGAAATTAACAGTTCTTATTTAAGTGGATGTATTATTTTTCTTTGCAGTCTTTCGAAAAATGAGAAAAATTTTAAGTAATACCTTAATATTTCATTAATAACGCGCCAGACAATACACACCAATCACCTGTCTCAAACTAGGGTATTCCCTGTGCTATGAGAACCAGACGTGGACTACTGGAGGCGTCTCCCAGTATACCCAGACCCGAAACAATCTAGAAAAGTTCGTTTCCTAAATTTACCTGACCGGGAATCGAACTCGGAACCTTTCGCACTTGGGTGCAACATCTGTATCACTGTGCCATCGAGGTAACCAATAAAATTAAGAATGATAACAATAATATGTGCTTGAAGTACAATTGATTACTTTGTCTATATTTTTACGCTGTTTTGGTTTATTTTCGCAGATTTGTTACGAAGTTGTAAAAGATAAATATTATTTTATGGCGTAGAAGCACAGTACAAGTAGCGTGGAGTACGTACTAATGTCGCTCTAATTAAAAACAGGTTTCACAGAGAGTAAAGTCAAGCGTGTAAATGTTTACAAAGAAATCTGCAAATCGAAAAAGGCAACAGCCGATTTTGCTTCGATTGAAGTCATCACTGGAATGTGACGTGTTTGAATTCATAACTTGTTAAAAGAAAAGGAGAGACGAGAACTTGCATTATAATTAAAAAACAATATTCGTAATTATACATCACATAATGTACCTATATGTACATTGTATGTAAAGTAAACATTCGTGATACGTTATGAAGAATCAGGGTCAAAACGTGGTAATGCCATAACAATTAGGTAGGTACGTTCGTAGAATATGGATAGTAGTCGACTTCTACATAATTGTACAATAAAGTTATTTGTTTTAAGTGCTAAGACTATAATTTAAGACCGTTCCGCTTTATTATATGGTTAAATATGAGTTATTACCTCGTTTTTGGATGTCCCCGTTCCACATAGCGATAGCCGCCTTACAAGGGAGACGTCTCTACCCATGGGCTTTTGGTACATTTCTACATGGCCGTCTCGGTCAATCGTTATGAGTCAATTAACACCGATCTCTGCTAACTCGACCTCTCTATGTCTCCATTATGTATGTTTCTACGACCCATATGTGTACAAAATAACATTTTATATAAATTGACATTTATATAAAATGCATGACTTTTCGTTAATGTATTAAAAAATTATAATCTATGTACAAATTAATATTTCAAGAGTGAAGTGCTATTGATCAATCTATAGACAGAGCCTGGCTCACGTTTCTTGACATCTTGGCTCTTGCTGATCTACGTGATTTCTAAAAATGATGCTCGTAAGTACCTACTCTAAAAAATATTCTTTTGTCTTCATTGTGTACAACATCTAGAGACTAAGCAATAAAGTTAAAGCTAGTTTCAAAACATTTCTAACGCAATTTTATTACATTTATATAACAAAATTTTTCAGCAGAAATCAATAACTTTTCTAATATAAAGATGTGGAAATTAAAAACAAAATCATATGTTCCGCAAGGGGTAGGTATCTCTCTGTCGCCGTAACGTAACTGGCGAGGGCGAGCGACGGGGATGCTCCATTACATAAGAATCAGGCTGCATAATCGCACACACCACCGACTAATAGTAACGTATAAATACTGAAGAAAGCACGCCTTTTCGTCTAGTTGAGAAAATAAGCATTAGCGGTCTATGACTAATTAAAAAAGAGAAGATTCAAGACTAACCGATAGAGCATCAGAGTAGTCGAATGCGCAACACACGATCGTTTAGGTAGGTTCCCAGGGCTTTGATTCTAGTAAGAAAAGTCCAGACAGTCGAAGGCAGTCAATGTAACGTAGCGATAGAGCCCGGATTATAGTGACTGTTTTCGTGCTTGATAACGTTACCTATGTATCGTCATGAACTCGGGGCGAGAGGCGCGCGCGCGAGCCGGCCCGGCGGCTCCGCGGACCGAGGCGCGCGCCAGCTCGGGCGGAGGCGCCAGCTACGACAGATCGGTCGCGGCGCCGGGGACTTTACCTAGCGCGCGGAGCAGAGGGCTCGCGGTTGGGGCTCGGGTCGCGGTCGGTCGCGGTCAGCGAGCGCGCGACGCGGCCATGGCGGCGCGGCTACGGCGACCTCTCGCGCACTGCCGCCGCGCCGCGCGGGTCGGCCGCGGCCCGGGCCGGGCCCGCGCATGCGCGCCGCCACCGCCGCCGCTGCCGCCGCCGCCGCTCCCCTCGCGCCCTTGGTGCCCTCGACGCCCTCGCCGCTCTCGTTCCCGCACCCGCACCGCACCTCTCGCAAATTGATCAACCGGATCCCCGATTGGAATGAAATTTATGACAGGTCGTGGATCTATTACGGACACGATACCAACGATGCCGCAGATACTAATTTATATAAGGGTTGATAATAATAAATGCAGACTTTCAACGTTACAACTTACAGGAGGACTAAAACTATCTTTAAAATCATATTGCACCTAAAGGAACTCGAAGGTCGAAGGCATTTTTAGGTACCTATTAGAAGTGTGAGCCGATACCTTTTTGAGTAGCGGCGGCCACCGACGCCGACGTCTAATTTATCGGCGGTGGCGGCGTCATCAGCGTAATCAGCGTTGATGAAAATAGGTACGACTTTTTGTTTATTCTTTTGAGTACAGTAACGGCATTCTTCCCATTTTAACTCAACGTAACAAAACAGATTTAAATTTTTAACAATTTCACAATTTTTAATTCAAAATAACAAAAAAGAAAAAGCAAAATCACGTCGTCTCAAATCAACTCGAAATAAACTTCTTACCATTTAAAAAATATAGGTACCAGCAATATTGCGAGTTTACCTTTAGCAAACGAAATTATAAAAGCAAATCAAAGTTTGCGACAACTATAAACGCCCTTTATGTTATAAAGAACAAAAAACAATAATTATAATCATCGTAATTTCTACTTAAGCACGTTATAATATAAGAGCCCTATGACAAATCGTAAGCACTTGAATTTAGGTATTGGCGCGTTCGGACACTCATGTATGCGTGCGATTTTCGTAGCTTTATTGCAGTGTGAGTAACGAAGCGACTTCAGTATAAAATAATAATTTTGACACTTTTCCGAATCAGAAGTTTAGATTTTTGTTATTACATTTTTTTCGTTTTAGTAATTTTATAATAATAACTAATTAAAATAACTGCGGACCGTTGTAATAAAGATGAACGTGGTGATATGCACTGTATTAAGTACCCGAGACTCCCAGTTCTTCAAACAGAGAGATTCGTAGAGAAATTCAATGGTAATTTCTTAGCTTTGAAGAAATAAACATACAAATACACAAACAACAATTCCATAAGTATTTACTTTAGAATCAGAAAAGCTTATAATGCCTAGTTCAATCATTTTTAAAAAGACCGTTAATGTACAACATGGCTTTGTTGCTGTTTTATAATAAAATACAGATAGATGTATTTGCTCTGGTTATGTATGTTTACAGTAGAAAATATAGAATCAACGGAAAAATCACTGTAAAATAAAATCATATTACAGATGCAACTTGACTAAAGAGAGCTAATTTTAGATCTCAACTTTTAAACGGCAGATCACGATAAAACATACCTAATGTGTAACCTGACTCTAAGAGATGCAATTATGAGAACCATCTTTAAATTCTTGCAGTACTTATTGTAAGATGCTAGTACAGATGTCTTGTATATCCAGTCAGACAGACAGATAAAAATTATAAAAAATCTGTTTTGGTTCCCATTAGTATTATGCGTAGCTCTCGGGCTATTTTTTATATATATTTTTAATTAACAGGTGCGGATCAACATACAGTTTAATTATTTGTAAAGTTTTTCAATTCTTACATATGAAGCTCAGATTATTATTGCAAAATTCTCTGTCTTCCTGTAAATGTCACGTTCAAATTCAAATCGGTTCACCCGTTTTGGAGATTAGAAAGACTAAACAGACCGTCAAAAATTAAAAAATCACGGGTTTGGGTTTAGTTAACGCTCGAATAACCATATAAGCTTAAGGAAAAGCCTTTATTTCAAAATTATAGACTGATAATTCAATTTTATTTATACCTATACATTGTTGTAAATGTAATAGATATCATCTTGACATCCGGCTTGCAGTACTTATTGTAAGCTAGCATTACTTTTTTATTTAACTTTACTACTAGTGATTACATTTACAACACAATGTTTATATGCCTAAGAAAAAATGCAGGAAATCAGAAAGTCATAAATCATAATAGACTCATGGAACAGAGAAGTCAACACTGGATCAAAACAAGTCAGTCGGCATATATGGGTCGCTATTTAATGTTCTCGCTTGCGATCGCTCTTTATGAAGAGCGCATAAATTTTTCGTACAGATTCTACCTCCACAAGTGCTCGCACGGGTCTGAGATACATGGCGTCAACATCCCGTATTTTATAACGAATTTATTATGTTTATTACATTTATTACACTGATTAATTTAAAAAATAATTTCTGTCATGTACCATATATGACAGAAATTATTTTTGAATGAGGTTTCATATCATATTGTGGTTTTTATAACTCATTGTTTTTATTGGAACTAAATCGACCTTTAAACACGACACTTTATCCTTGAAATATGCCTTGTTAAATATTTTTTCTGTAAAAAGGAAGATATTTATGAGATTTCCACAGCACTAATATTCAATAAGAATATGTAGTAGATCTCAATATAATTTTAGTAGGTAATTGTTAGAACTCGTCGAAACAATGTTATTTTCCGGCTTTGTAGAATGGTTATTGTAAGATATTATATAATAAATAAATATGCAACACTCATATTCAAGAAGGAAAATGGATCTCTTGTAAACTGCCAGCAAAATATTAAAAAATCTTAAGTTTTCTACGAATTAGAGCGTCAAAATATCACTATTTTGTACAAAAATGTCAAAGGGCTCTTAAGAGTCCGTCTATGCAGACCGTGCAACCGAACCAATGGAAATTACGATAAAGTTGATTTTCGTAGTTGTGGTTTAATCACATTTTAGCACGGAGAAATCTCAACATTTGTTTTTGTACATAATTGTAAATTGCCAGGAAACTAAGTCATCAATTAAAAAACTGGTTTTAGATTTGGGATATTATAATTACCTATCTATTTTAGTAAATGATAAATTAGAAACTTGGAAGATCGCTGGTGTGGGATGCCACTTGTGTCGATACACTTGCTGTTTCCCATGTGCCGGCGACTTCCAAGTCAGCAGGTGCCGCGGCCAGCACTGCCGAGAACTTGAAGCGGCGTAAGTATGCGACTCTCTCTGAGAGTTTCATATTTACGCCCTTTCAGTCTAAACTTTGGGTCCCTGGGGCCCCGAAGCCCATCGACTGGTTTCTAATATTTGTAAGAGACTGGTCGAGGCTTCGGGAGACCGCCGGGCTGGCAGCTTCTTCCGCCAACGAATCAGTTTGACTATTCAGAGGCAATGCTGCCAGTCTGCTGGGTACCTTGAGCAATGACAGTTTTCTAAGCGGCAACTTTGAGGAAGTTTATTATTTAAGATATGTGTAGTTTTAAGTTTGTAAATATTAACATATGTATGTATTTTTTGTTAATGTAAATAAAGGTTTTTAGTGAAAATTCTATAGGATTTTGGAGATGCAACTGGATCTCTGTGCAAAATAGGTTTTTTTTTGAACCATTAATGGGGTAAAGCTCAATGGGTTCGTTAAATCGCAAAAAAATGCAGTCATGTCTGCTCACTAATAAAACCTTTTATAAAATAATTAACTAATAAAATCCCTCGCAACTTTGAAATGACTTATGACTCTGACATTCTGATAGGGTATATCTATGCCAATCTCTTATCCTCTTGATTTTCTTGTTGCTTTCGAGCAGTCTGTCGAGCTCAAAGCAAAACCCTGTAAAAGTGTAAGTCCGGTCGTGCATGGATTACTGCCGACGCCTTTCGCACGGCTCTACTAAACTTATTTGATACTTAGGCTTACACATCAACCAAAAAAAATTTCAAAGTTTGGAACTTCATCATACCGATGAATAAACAAATTTCAAGAATAACTTTTTGCCAGTTCTGGAACAGAACATTAAATAAAAAAATTATAAACCATCAAGGAGTTCCTTTGTTTAAGCAGTATTTCATCACAAATTGATTATCGCTCATAACAAAAGCTCTGTTTTGTATAACGAGTTATTCGGACGCATATTAATTTGCTGTCTCAAGTCTGTCATGTGTTTCTTTTAATATCACTTCGAAGATGGAAAGCGGAAACTTACAATTACAGCTGCTCATTTTCGATATACATAATCAGAAAATAATACGCATGAAGGTACGTTTTTATTATTGTAATGACTGCAATATGAATTATTTCTAATAATTATAATTTATAACTGTCAAAACCGCGTCAAGAGTATGTAGTAAAAAGCTATATATTCTAAGTACACAACACAATGTAATATGCACAATTTAATTTACCATCAGTGATCATATTATTAGAGCCACTTGCTAAAATTTAAAATAATCTCCAATATTGTTAACATTCCAATATAAAATTCATAATTATGTTCTGTAGTTTTTATTGTACCTAGCAGGTATATTAGCCTGTTTCAAATTTGCGTACCTATTAATTGACACTGGTTACAACTACTATTAAAATGACATCGTTTTCTGAGAGCGCTATCATCTCATCATTCAGCAGTGTTCCGCCATTTCGGTACCATCTGCGCAATTCCTGTTTATAGCATTTTAAATTTTTTTTATCAAATTATATTGTATGCAATATTATTATAAATATTTGTATTCTGCGTAATATGTTATATATAACATAATGTAGTAATGCCAAAATGTATTTCATTTCGTTAAAGTCATGAGTTAATTATCTTTTTAAGTTATTTGACGTGGCGAAAATTGGTGACCACTCTCTTAGAAAAATTAATGAAATTAAAACTTTTATTTCAAATACTCAACATTCAAATAGACAGATTGCATCAATAGCAAGCGTTTCAAGGGCTTCCGTTGATCGAATTAAAAATAAACTTGACACTGTTGTGAATTTAACTTCGAACCGAAAAGGGAAATGTGGCCGAAGAACAATTACTACATCTCGAGACGAGGATCAAATAAGAAATATTCGCATAGAAAATAGACAGGCACCTCTTAAATTCTTAATCAAGAAGACAATGACGATTCGTCGTCTCTAGTTAATTTCAGTTCAGTCTAGTTCCTGTGTTTTTGCGCCCAAATGTAAATGCGCCTTAATGGCTGGCGTAACTGACGGCTTTTTTACAGGACGCCCACAAGTGAACCCAAGTTTTTTCGACTCGTCGTCGTCTTAAAGATGCGTCAATATGCGTGGTTAGGGGGACGCGGAATAAATGGAGGGGGATGTTACGATTTTGCCGCCATCTACCGCGTTGTAGCAGTCTCTTTGTGTTGTGATTTTTTAAGTAGTTTTATTATTGATCACCAGATGGGTAAAATACATACGATACAGGGACGTACTTAGTGAATAATTGGTACTCGAAATTGCACAATTCAAACATTTTCATATTAATTTATGAAATACACAAATATAAATAAATATAAATTATGTATTTGACGGTAATCCATAATGTATATTATGATGGAGCAGTAAAGGGGATGAGATGTACATAAATAAATTTGCAAAAATTTGTATCGTGCGTTTTTGGGACCGAATAACGGTCTGGAGTCTAGAATAGCAATTTTTAAATTAACGTTTGTCGATTTGTTTGTATGCGCGTCATGGAACTGTTACTGTCTCTTTATTTAAATAGGACGATGGTCTAGATCGCGCCACGAAAGATGAGACTTGACACGCGATAGTAGTGGGCAGTCCGCCTAGATGCACTCTCTTACGAAACTGTTATATGTGTTTATTATTAATAAGACCAATATATATCGCACTTTTCGAACGAAACTGACTTAATTAAAATTTTCAGAATTTCAGATTAAAATAAACTTAAAAACGTCTACTACTTAATTTCATAGATATAGTAAGAACTTGCCTATCCCATTAGCGAAATATCGTGAAAATATTTAAACATGAAAAATTCATTTTATTATTTTATGTGAATTAATGTTGGAACTTGCCAAAACAAAATCTTTGTATAATTTTGAATTAGACCAGTTTCACTCTATGGTCAATGTAAACAGTTCCCATTTCTGTAGAACTGCGACATCGATATATTATATGTAATTTAGTTTTGGTCAATTATTTTTTAGGTTATAAAATAAAAAATATTAGTGCAGTATCAAATAATATTGCTTATTATTAAATGAATTAGTTTATGAAATGCATAAAAAAGAACTAGCAAATATATTCAGTAAATATAAAAAAAATCATCATCAAGTTTTAAAGTTTAATACATAAATAAAAATTATTCTTTATTCAAGAGTATTAGTATTAATACGCCTGAGTGCGGTCCTGATAATGTAGTTTTGCCAAGTAACTTCTATTTCCCTACTGTTATTATACGTAACAAAAAATTTTAGAATTATGTAATACGTCTACTTCCTGCGTGCAGTTCTGCTGATAATGTCAGTTTTACCAACTATTTTTTATTCCCCAACGGATGTCACTTCACTCAGTTTATATGAATCGATGTAGCTTTTTTGCAAACAATTTCATGAATTAAATTAACAATTAAGCATTGTTAGGAGTAAACAGATATGTTAACAGTGGACATCTGTCGACGAATAGTAAAAACTATACGAACAAGAAAGCCTTCAAGATCTTACGAAGTAATATTGTATAAATTGATACTTATACGTGAAATGTGATATTTTTTAGAGTATCACAGCATCCATCTGAATGCGACTTACAACCGACAACACTTCATTTTTCTATTGCACGGTCGCTGAATTTTTTTTTTGTAAAGTAATAGGTACGCGCGACTGTCAGGATCGAACTGGCATACACAGACAGTCGATACACCCTTACGTTTTAAAGCTGAGCCTTTCTTACTATAATCTAAGCCTTTTTCATTACAGCGTCTCCTCAAGCTTGTTACGATCGAAATTGTACATTAGAATTGCAATTAAGTGTCAAGAGTAAGCCTCAAAATCTTTACTAAACTTCTATGGAACTATATTCTGTGGGACCTTTTCAAATGAAAAAAGAATTATCGAAGTTGGTGTAGAAATAGGGGAGAAATCGGAGTAGCTGTAATAGTACATTTCGTAAATTATTAAGGCCCGAGACGGTGTTTGGAGACCGAGCGCAGCGAGGGCGCCAATTGTTTGAGGCACTAAATAAGTCTTTCACCCGAGGTAAACACTGTGCTTTTCATTATCAATACGAGGAAAGTAAAAATAAAAACATTAATTAGCTAAAGAAACAATGAGTGAATTTTATTTTACATAAATCAACAACTTTGGTGAGTTTATGGTAAAATTAGAGCAATTAGTTATAGTTAGTGAAAGGTTTTTCCGGGTATGTTGATATTTGATATTTTCTTGGAAACTTGAGTTTCTGCAGTATCCAGGGATTTTTCGGTGTATGTTGGGGACATCGGTGTTTGTCTATTATTTTCAGCTGTTACAGCAATGTTTTTGGATTGCACCGGATAATCTTTGAAGTGCTTGGTTGTGGAGAGTCAGTGGAATGCAGATTTATCATTTCTGTTACTCTATGCGATATCTTAGTTTTATTTTCCACTGACTCTTCTATGTAGCCTTCATCTACTTTAGTCGACTTCCAACCTCTATGCCTTTTGATAACAGTGAAATCGGCACCAGAATCGGCTAGCAAAGTCGCTGATGTTCTGCGAAAGCATTGACCCGAATATAGATTTGAGTTTGGCAAATTAAGGTAGGTGGCTATCTCTTTAGGAATACCTACTCGAAATCTTGTTTTTGCCAATTACTTGCCGGAGACACTTCCCTTTATGATACGAGTAATTTATGAAAAAACGGTTTGTGTCCATACCACTTGGTCGAAGTTTTTGGTATTTTTCTATTATATTTACAAATCCTTTTTTAACAACGAAATTTCGGTCAACTTTTGTTTTAGTGCCATGTAACTTCACCAGTAACTATCTTGTTTCTCAATATCATCAATCTTCATATTTACTAGTTCGATACTTCTGCCAAGCGCCACTTACTGCCAATATCAACACTCCTGAAAAGTAGATATATCTCTTTAATATGTGTATAAAATATAGAACGTACAATTTAAAAGAAGAAGCTACAATTAAAAATAAAAGGATTTGCTTACCTTTATTGCTAGGTATATTTCATCAGGCGCTTGGTTTAAGAAGGTTTCTACCTGTTGATAAGTGAAAACTTTGGATTTTTTCGATTTAAATCCATCTGATTGTCTTTTGAGAAACGATATTAGTCTCTCGAAATCCTTTATATGTACATATGTTTAGTATTTAATGTTGTTTTTAACATAGAATACAGGCTCCATAATGTTGAAGGTTTGTAAGTCTTTGATAATTCGTTGAAATATATTAACAAAACGTTTTTTGATAATGATTTCACTTTTTTCTCAGGGCGCCATTTCATAAAAACGTCGTAAGATGTTAGGTATCTTTTTTTTGATTTAGGCGGTAAAAGGTTTTCCACTACTGCTTTAGCCTCTTCTTTTATGAAATCAGGCGTTAAATCCATATCTGAATCTGATGAACTCATCGTGTTAGTATTAACATCCGTATATCTCTGCTATACGGAAGTATAAACAAAACTCCACAACTCGAAAAAACGAATGAAGATAGGATTGTCGCTGTTATGTTGCAGTGTCTACCAAGACCTCATACTATTATCATTAATGTATTAGTTTAGTTATTTAGATTAATTTAGTTATTTGTAATGTAAATTCTAAATAAGTATGATTGTTTATCTACCATAATTATTGTTCAAGTTAAACATTCCGTTACTATGTATATCCTTCCCACCATACAAAAGTAAATATCATTTCCCGAATGCATAAAAACAACACAGAAAGATCCGGGTCACTTCTATTTCTCCCTTCAGATCGACAACTCATGTTTAAGACTAATTTTAATTTTTTTTTATAAATAAATTTGTAATAAATAGCAAGTAATAAAGTTGTAATAAATAATAAGTTTTTTTTAAATTAAAAATCATTCACCGCGTAACATCGCTTTCCCGCCTATTTTGTTTTTTTTTCTGTGGCTGGCCATTGTTACCAATTACTATTTTGCCCAAATCTATGTTATTTTAAAAAAGTAGTTGAAAGTAAATTATAACAGTCATTTAAAAAAAATTATATTCTTTAATTAATACTTATCTTTACGTTATTGCAATTTCACATCGCACTGTAATTGAGTGGCTGTATAGAAAGTTGGGACATGATTCAGTAGAAATGTGAAAATAGAACTACTTATTCCAGACTTTTTGGCGGGAACGGGAGAAGTGAGGATGTCATTTTATTTAGATTTTCTATTTTTTACATTTTTAGGAGTTTTAAAGTACAACAGTGATAGTATATTGTGTTTTAAAGTTCTGTGTAAGTGACAAGAATGGAGGAGATCTAAATAAACATGTGTAGCTGAAGTTTTCGCGCTCTTCCAAGAAGTCCTTCATAACTTCAGTAAAGCTACTAATTTACTTGTGATTCTACATGGATTCTACTTATTCTGTGTCTGTATACTAGTTTGTGTCAATGCGTGACATTGGCAAATGCGCTAATCATCTACTGAATTGTTTTCTCGCTTTACTTGACGTTGGCAATGTACTCACGTACGGTGCCATTTAAAAATAAAAAAAATAAAAAAAACTACTTATTTTTTTTATAATTTGACAGCTGTCAGTTGAAAACGATTCTTCCTAGGGCTGAAAAGTACTATTTTCAACCCGCTTCTCAGGCAACTTCAGGCCTACTTTCCGAGACTTTCCGATATACTCGGAAAGTAGGCCTGAAGTAATGTAATGAAATGAAATGAGTAAAGTAAAAAAAAAAAAGTTTCCGATTAATTAAGAACCTCCTCCTTTTTTGAAGTCGGTTCCAAATACGGCAAATAGGTACTTTGGAACCGGTCTTATAGAATAAATTGATTTAACTGTTAAATTTTTAGTGAACATTTCAATCAGTTCTATTTACTTGTTAAATAAGTTTGCAATTAAAATAGCAAGGTTTAAAAACCGGATTTAAATTGTAATGTGCGTAGTGTAAAGTGGCTTCCTTTTTAGGGTTTCGTATTCCACTAGGATGTGTCGGCTTATTCATACGTACATCTATCTGTATGTCGCAGGCCTCCCTCTTTTTTTTGTATTGCTCAACCAGCTTTCGGAACGAGTCTGTTATTTGGTCAATTTGCTCGGTGAAGGCGTTTATCATCACGCGATGCGGCAGTTTCGCAACCACCGTCTAACGTTATTTGATCGATATGATATTTTATGACCGAGAAATTTGCCTTCGTACTGCATACATTTCCTACTACGACCTCAGAATAGGTAATACTTTATGTAATAGTATTAGGATACAGTATTCGACGATTATTTTACCACTAATAACATTTTTTAATCAACTTCAAAAAAGGAGGTTCTCAAATTTGCTTGTACATAACCTATAACTATTTTTTTTATGTAGGTACATATGTTCGGGCATAACTTCTTTGTTTATGAATCAATTTCAATGACTCTTTTTACGTTGGGTTCAGTATAGCTGCAAGGTGGTTCCATTCAAACACTGATATTGGTGCTCGAACTTCGAACGCTTTATTTACTTTGATGGTTCTTTAATTAGGTATTTCATTTCGTTGCAGAGTCCGAAAAGCAGTTAGTTATAGATTTACTTTAGATATTTATTTAGGCCAAGGACACAAGGTCACAAGGCCAAAAATATTGAAAAAAAAATTAAAAGTACGAAATAACTATCTTTTAGTAATCAAAACTCAAGTACAAAAATAATTAACAAATATCTATACATACATAAATTTAATTATATATATATATATAATTAAATTTAACAGTTATTGAAGTCGGTGCCAAATTCATAAACAACAACAGAAAGCTTACTAGTTTGGTAGATTTAGCACCGTGGCACAGACTTCAGTAACTATCAAATTTAATTACATATATGGTACAGCGTTATCAAATTTAATTACACATACAAGGGGGTCAACTGAGGAAGCGTGCTCGTCGCGATCCCTGCCAGCCCTTTTCAGGGCAGCAATTCCTCTCCTGTGCACACCATGCGGGACAACGATTGTGGTATATTTAGGGCGCCCACCAAAAGCGACGTACACCGGTTTGTCTGCTTGGTGTGTGCAGAGTGTAGTTCAGCGTTCAGAGCGTGTAGTTCGGGGAAGTGGAGCGAGGAGTGCAAAATAGCTGCGTGGAATGTAAGAGGTGGGATTGAAGAGAAGATGAATGAAGTGATTGATATTATAGAAGAGAGAAGATTGGATGTATTTTAACTGAAACCAGATGAAGGACAGTGAGCTTGCCGATTTGTCCGGAGGGGTCATCGCTTTGTGGTCAGGGGTATCACATGAAGACAAGGGATGCCAAGGGGTAAACATTTTACTGTCCTCTCGTTTGGTTAATTGTATGACTGAGTACAGATGTGTAAATCGCAGACCGCTCTGGGTGCGGCTCAAGAAAGGATTGACAAGAATTTTTATTTTGGCGGTATATGCACCAGTCTCTTCTGTTGGTTTAGGTAAACTAGAGCAGTTTTAGAAGAATGTTAGAGAACTTCTAGTGATGGTTGAAGAGAATGAGAGAATTGTTGTGTGTGGAGATATGAATGGATCGGTCGGGACAGCTCGATCGGGATTTGAGAGTATTCTAGTCAAATATGGAGTAAGAGAGTGAATAATGCTGATAGGTTTGTGTTAGGAGTGTGTATGAAAAAGTATCTTTCTGTTGCTAGTACCATAATTAAACACAAACGGATTCATCAGTACACGTGAGAAAGAAAGAATGACAGTAGTATGATTGATTTATTACTGGTGGAAAGCCGGCTCAAGAAGTAGGTTAGTCCATAACCTGAGCGCATAGAGGAGCCGATTTGAGAACGGCTAACTTTCTGGTGATAACCAGAATAAGTGGTTTGTTTGTAGCATGGTGACGCGGCGTAGTGTCCAAACCTGCAGCGGTCTACATCAAAAGTTGGAAACTGCAAAATGCGACCACCACCAAGAACGAACATGAAAAGGTAGTACGAGTATCTAGTAAACTTGATGACATATTGAAGTAATGAGCGAAGATGTTAAAGAATATTGGCAGAGCCTTAGGGATAGTATTATTGAGGCTGCGAAAGAAGTGTGTGGAACGAATGAGATCGGAAACGGTGAAAAGCGTGATGTGTGGTGGGATGATGAGGTGAAAAAGTCCGTGTACAAGAAGGAGAAAGCATGGCGAGACTAACTTGCTACTAAAAATTACTGTGGCAGTGGCGATACCTTCATACAAGCGCAAAAGTCCGGCTTGCTTTACTAAAATGCTTAGTCAATAATACAGAATACTAACGTGTCAAAAATGATTAATAAATATCAACTTAAAATTATATAGAACAGTTAAATTATTAAAACTTTCGTGAGACATTATTAACAAACTAATTATTGAATACGGCTATACTCCCGTCCAATCGGTATAGGTCCGACTAGTTTCGGACCTATTGGAGGTCCATCATCAGGGTGAGTGGGATGAGTGAGATCCCAAGGCAAGAGTTCCAGGCACTGATGTCTTTATGCCGATATCCTCGTGTTACCGGCAGACAAGGGGACAAGGGTAACGCAAATGTCATAATTGATCCGGTGAAGTATGAACAGAAAGTTACACAGCTAGTTAGTGATACCGGTACTTATAAAAAGGTAAACTACAATCCAACAGCTCGTGTAGCTTCCAAGTTAAACAAGGTAGAGAAAAAACAGTTGCGTCCCTTGAACCCAACACCTTCTAAAATGTACGGACTGCCAAAAATACACAAACCGAGCTGGCCTTTACGTCCCATTGTGAGTCAAATCGACTCGCCTACTTACAAAAGTTCACGTCACATGGCAAGTATCTTGCAGACAGTGACTGGAAAAACAACGAACTTTGTAAGAGATTCCACACATTTCATCCATGTGCTGAAGGACGGCAAAATCCAAAACAATGAGTTAATGGTCAGTTTCGACGTGGCGTCTCTATTCACCAATGTACCAGTAGCAGAAATTATTGAAATAATAAAACAACAGTTTATAGTGAACAACTTACCTGGGAGTACCTGGGATTGATGGAGTTTTGCCTTATGAGTGGCTATTTTCTCTGGCGAAGGGATTTCTATCTACAAATAAATGGAGTGGCGATGGGCTCACCAATAGCACCAGTCGTAGCCAACATATTCATGGAACATTCCGAGGAGGAAGCGTTGAAGAGTGCGCCATTAAAACCAAGATACTGGTGGAGATAAGTGTACTATGTGTTTGCTACAGTTTCCAGGCAAAGTGTAAGGCAACTATTGGACCACCTGAACCAAATATATCCCAAGATATTTTTTACAGCAGAAGAGGAAAAAGACGGAACTCTCCCATTTTTGGATGTACTATATGAAGCGGGAATCTAGTGAAAGCCTGGTACATACGGTATTCAGAAAACCGACACATACCGATCGGCATCTAAGAGCAGATTCGCATCACCATCCGTCACACCTATCTTTTGTGCCACGCACTTTCATTAATCGTGCACTTCGTCTATGCGATTCTCAATTTCTAGAGTCGGAATTTACACACGTGCGGCAGGTGTTAAGAGTGCAATGGCTACAACTGGCGACAGAGCTGCCGGCTAGCAAACACGACCAGCAAACAACGGCCTCAGGTTGTGGAGTGAGTCCCGGCATATTTACTATACATAAGAACGGTCTAAGGGAACGAACACGAGCGGCAGGCAGCGCAGTCATCGGCGGCAACTGTCTTGCTGGACGCGTACGAAAACAGCGTATGCAACGACGAGTATGCTTACGAACAGCATCATGAGCTGATACAATCCAGCACTTTTGATAAAGTATGAACTGCAATGTCTGAGGACCAGCGTGTAAATTAAATATATGAATTATACAACGTTCAGTAAGCGTTACGCTTTGAACAGGAACCTCATCCTCATGTAATGATGAATGATGCCGCTTAGAACATAATCGACAATTAAACTTCGATTTACAGTGCCTAACAGTGTGGCCCGAACATAAACAATTAAAATAAATTTTGTTTTACTAACAAAAATCTACCGTTCATTTATATTTAACTTGTTGAACAACTCGCAATTGCATAAAATATGTGTGTTATTATTACGATAAAAACATTTTATTTTCCTAATGTCGGTCGATGTGTAAACGCTCGTATTATGTGTAACATGAGAACGAGAACGGGCCTGCGACTGTGCCGCCGATTGGCGCGCGTTACCTACTTCTGCGTAAGTACGATCGGAAGAAAAGGCAGAAGAGGGCCCGCGCACACTGTTTTTAATAATAGGCGAATGTTTTATTACTGACGCTGCGCAAGATATTACCTCTAAAGCAGACAATTCCTTTTGTAAAAAATCTAACAAATTGCTGACGTGAGGAATATCTGCAGGTGAAGAAAGTGACAATTCGTAACTTCTCCCAATGTTAGGGAGTCAATTTCCGTAGTAAAATATTTAAGAGCAAAAAACTCGAAGTTTCAGTGCCTCCAAAGCAGTTAATTTTCCGAATAACATTTAAAAGATTTCGTAAACTAAATTCCAAACGTCTGTCGTTGTTCAACATCCATATTATCTAAATGTTTCATTGCAATAATACGTTTGTTGTCACAGCGATTTAACAAACTTTTCAATGCATTTATATAATTTTCTACTGTAACAGGTAACGATTTAATAAGATTGTAGGGTTCACCCCATAAGGACAATAATAAATATGGAAATCTTTCAACATTCGATAAATGCTCATTTGCGTAAACTAATGAGTGAAATAAATCATAAAATGCGTTCCATTTGGTGAACCTTCAAAATGACGGTAAAGGAATCTCACTGAATTGTGAACAAGTGCGTCACACCCGGAGCAACGCTATTTCTACGCTGTTTTTCCTTTAATTTATCCGAAGCTATTTGTACTCTAACATATAAATCATCGAATTGATTTCTGACCGTTAAATTTTCCTCCTTATCGAATGACTCGTTTTTAGCTAATAACTTTTCTAATTTCGCTTGTACTCGTAAAAAGTCATTTTTAATATTTCTTATTTCTTTCATTCTACAACGAAATTCTACTTCATCAGTATCGGAAAACTGAAATAACTTCTCCATATTATTAATTAAAATATCTCTCTCGAAAATTAATTCTTCTTTCTCCATCATGTAAATATGTAAATGATATACGTATTTATTAAATAAACGATATGTGTATTAAGTGTTATAACTACAATAGAAAGGAATGTAAGTGTAATGTTATCTATGTGCCTATGTAAATTAGTTTTATGTATATTGTGATTGTATTGAACAATTTTATTTATATTAGATACAAACATAAAATAACGTTATTTTGAAAATGAACAAATAATTCAAGTAAGTACGCGCTTCGTGTAACACCGCCCGAACTGTGGTAGCAATCATGCACGGTAGGTACCAGGGGTGTTACGAATATTCGCATCCACATCCGTAAATGCGGAATATTCGCATTAATTCAGACATCTGCATCCGCATTCACATACGCATCAATCAATGCGGAGTTTTTACGGATGCAGATTCACATCAACAAGTAACTACATGTAAAGAAAGTGGGCGGAGCCAGAGTGGCACATGCTTCGCGTTTGTTTTGGTAATTTCTAACTTCATTCGGTAACTGACGTATAGGAAGGCGCACATTGGTAACAAGATCCTACAGGTTTTGTTTGTTGTGTTTTTTCTCATTGTCAATAAATTATAGTTACAGTGAGTGTTTACTGTGTAGTTCATAGTTTTTTGCGTGTTTGATGAATATTTTGATATAAATATTGAAGTGAAATGTCGCCACCAATAAAAAGCAGTATCTGGACTTACTTTACAATAGACAAAAATGATCCGGAGAAGTCGGAGTGTAAGATATGTAATAAAAGTTACTCGCGGAAGGGACGCACTACTACTTCTTTGAAAAATCACCTGAAATCAATACACCCGGAGGAGTTTTGTTTATTCCAAAGTGCGAATAAAGAAAAGGAATTGAAGAAAAAAAATGATGAAGCAGGTATGTATCAAAAATATCGGAATATCGGATTTACAATCATGTTTTACAAACTTAGTTACGGTTAGATAAATTAATTTAATTTCATTAATAATTTACTGTTTTCATTTCAAATCATGATAATTATACTTGGTGCTAAAAGGGCCAATATCTATAATCCTTCCTTACTTTATTATATTGTAGTGTGACTAAAATATATTGTTGTTATTGGTCACATGATTTTATGTTACTTTCTATATTAAATTTAAAATAAAAAAATGGTATTAGTGAAAATATTCACTTCTTAAGCGTTTTTAGCACTAACAAGAATCCAAAGTTAGTTCCAAATTATGTTTAAAATTAAATGCTTGTCTTGTTTCAATTCTAACTTTATTGTTAGCAAATTACAGCCCTTTTAACACTTAATTATTTGAAAGCGCACACCACATTGGCCTTTTTTATTTTTTAAAATTTCTATTATAATGCGTATTATTTACTTTTAGTTTTTTTTACATCAAATTTTGATAAGTATACTTATTTTTTTATTTAGTAGATGGTTTGTGTATATTATGTTGTATTTTTTACAGGTACAATTGTGACTCCGTTGCAACAAGCCAAGAAACAGCTTTCGTTAGAGGAAGTACTACAAAAAGAAAAGAAGTGGAATACTAACAATCCTAATTCAAAAAAGATTGACAAATTCATTGGCGAAATGATAGCGCTTCAAAATTTACCTTTTAACTTTGTGGAGGGACTTGGATTTCGTTGTCTCATACAAGAGTTAGCACCGAAATATAATTTTAGAGGACGAAATTTTTTTACTGATTTCGTGTGCAATGAGCATACATAAAACTTGCTGGAAAAGTTAAAGAACTAATTGAAGAATATGATTACATGTCGTTCACTAGTGATATTTGGACAGATCCCAGCTCAGGTGTTTCTTTGCTTAGCCTAACTTGCCACGGAGTATCAGAAAACTTTCAACGATCGTCAATTGTGTTAAAATGCGAGACTATTGATGACCGTCATACTGGTGATATCATTGCAGAAAAATTTAACACAATGCTTGCTGAATGGAATATTTCAAATGAAAAAGTGCATTGCAATCATGCAATGCATTTTTCATGCATCACTAGATGAAGGCTCTAACATGAAAAGAGGAATGCGATTAGCATTGCTAAATGATTTAGATTGTACCGTTCATAAGTTGCAAATTGTTATTCGGCATGGTTTACGATCGCAGGAAAGCATAGAAGACGTCAAACAAAAATGTAAGAAAATTACTACTCATTTTAACCTTTCAACCATTGCTCAAAAGCAACTTGAAAAAATTCAGGACAGACTTAATCAACCGCATTTTAAAGTATTCCAGGATTGTGTGACGCGCTGGAACAGCACGTTCTACATGTTTGAGCGTTTTTTGAAGATAAAAGATGCATTAAGTCTTTATGCCAATGACAATAACATTGAATCAATTTTGCCTGAAGAGTGGAAAATAATAGAATGCTGTCTTGAAGTACTGAAACCGTTTGAGGAAGCCACTCGTGAAATGAGCAGCTCTCAGGCACTCATATCATCTGTGATTCCTATCATACAAATGCTTTTGAAAAAACTTGACCACTATTTAACAAAACCACGAGAAAGTGATGCTATTCGGTTGGCAGTCTCTAATCTGAAATCACAATTTTCAGCGAAATTTTCTTCTTTGGAAGATAACAACTTATATGCAATTTCCACATATTTAGATCCTCGCTATAAGCATAAATTTTTCAAACCAGTCACCGAAGAAAAAATAAAAGATGAAATAATAAAGGTGTTAAATGACCCTGTCGTCACTGATTCTCCTGTCACCGGCGGAAAAAACAAAAAGAATGAGAATGGGAGATTCTCTCGATCCTGAACCAGGAACGTCTAGTACGGGTAATCAGACTTGCTTAAAAAGCGATCTTGCCATGATATTAGATTCATCAAGCGAAGATGAAAGTGAAAGAGAACCGGACAACAGTAGCCCCGACGCTCTTCTCCGCAAAGAATTAGTTATTTATCGTAACAAAAAAAGACTGGATTTAGATGAAAATCCACTTAATTGGTGGAAAGTTAACCGTTGTGAATTTAAAATTCTCTCCAAATTAGCACGCAGATATTTATCACCTCCACCAGCCAGTGTTCCCAGCGAGCAACTATTTAGTGGAGCTGGGTTAATATATAATCCACTAAGAAACAGGTTGGAAGCTGAGAAGGCTGCAATATTGCTATTTATTAAATATAATTCACCAATTTTTAAGTTTAATTATTAAACAAAGATTTTTGATTATGAAACTCGAAGCTTAAAATTCTGTTGTGTCATAAGTAAAACTTTTGTAATTTTGTTCAAAAAATATGATTAAATAAATAAAGTTAAAATTAAATTGATTTTCAGTTATTAATGCACTTAAAATTGAAATAATTATCCTTTTAAAATCCCAAAATCCGCATCGGCATCCGCATCCGCATCAAATCCGCATCCGCGGATGTGAACTTCTAATAATCCGCATCCGCATCTGCATCCGCGGATGTCTAAATTTTTGCATCCGTAACAACCCTGGTAGGTACGACACGAACAAAGTGCGAGCTACTCTACCACCAACTAAGTGTCGATTCTTATAAAATGAACTTATTTTGTTAAAATTACAATTTAATGTTAATAAATAGACTTGTTTTGTTTAGATAAATGTATAAACACTTTTGTTATGCACAATAACTAATGAATAACAAATGTAAAATTATAGGTTGGCGAAATGCACCACAGAAATAGAACACGAAAAGTATATAAATATTGCAAATATTTATGACTATTATTTGAATACAATGCCAGTGCATAGGACCCAGAAGCCACTGATTTGGCTCGAAGGTTCAAACAACTAATGTGTGGTAATTTGTTGTCTGCACAGAAATGCATATCGCCTCTTTGCGACAACAACGTGACATTTCGGAAAAAGTAATTTTTTTTTTATTCGATAATCAGAACCGCCGTATCCATCTTCATTTTCTACAATAACGTGATATTTTTTAATAGTAAAATAGTAAATTTATGAGCGAAATGGATAATACAACTGTGGTATATTGTGTTGTCGCGTTCTCTTTCAGACAGGACTTTGTTTCTACAACGCGACAACTTAGTTGACTTGTACTGTGTTAGTTGTCACTTGACGCGTAAAGGATAACGTGCTCTCGTTTTTCTGAAACAACGTGGCATCACGAATTTACAACGATTAGGTTGCAAAGGTAATGTTTCAATTCAATTTTATTTTTTTTATTATTTATTGTGGTATGAGTATTTGACTCGATTTTCTCGAAAAATCGTATCTTGGTATGAATTATTATAAATACTAATATCACGTTGTTGCTGAAAAATAACATTTTTGCAATATGATATCTCAATTTGAAACATTGTTGATGATGAATAATTTTCAAATACAAAAAATTTGTTCCGGCTATTTGTTGTTGTTTCAGTTTTCCAGATATTCGAATCCATAGAAGATATAAAGAAACCGTCTGAGGGACCATGATGGTCCCTTTTATGAAAACAATTTTAGCATTTGACATTTTTTTGGTCAAGCTTGAGTAGTTTATAAAAATTAGTAAAATTGACTATTTCTTTTTCTTAATGCAGATAGCACGACTCAGTTTCACATAAGTGTCGATTCACTGCATCGGACAAAAAATCTAACGTCAAAAGTTAAGGAAAAATGTTTCATGCAATAGATGAATTCAATGTACTAAATTCTAGTCAATTTACTAGGAAACAATTCATTCAGTGACAAAACCTTTTGTATGCTAAAAAATTGTTCCACATTTGAAATTCATGTAAGACGTATCGACATAAAATTCAGCTATGGAACACATTGAATGATTAATCCCGAGTAAGTCGACTATGATTTAGTACATTGGATTCTTTCGTTGTATGAAATTAAAAGGGTCCGAATGGTCTTTCAAGACGATTCCTTTGTATCTCTTATGGATTCGATATCCCCATAATCCACAGATAGTTCATGCTAACTTAATTATACGTTTGTGCTAGTGGTGAGCGACGCAACCTTCCATGGCAATCATGCCGATGCCGCACGAGCGCAAGGGAAAAATTGAGCACCATGCAACGGCCAGCCCCAGCATTCCCGAACACTTAGGATTGCTCCGATACCAGTGAGCTTCCACCACTACACTTGGTGGCCCTCGCACACGTGCACACATACATAGGCATACCTTTCTTTTATTATTATAATTAAACTTAATGTAGTACTTCTCACAATTACCATGACTTACTTGCTATTAAGCTTAACTTACTTACGACTTAATTACTATAACTTACTAGCTATATGTAACTTTTTTTTTAAATTATTATTGTTACTCCTTCACAGCTCAATTTTTATTAGTTTTTTAAATATTTTTTTTAAGTATTACTATCTCTATATATAGCAACATACATATTTTATTATTTTTATTATACGACATACATACATTTTTTATTTTTTTATTATATGACACAAGGCTTGGCTTTCCACACAACCTAAATGCTACAACTTTACATATAACTTGCCACATTTAATAGGCAACTCTCACTCTTTACAGCTCTATTATTATTAACATTAATTTGGTAGAAATTGGGTATATGCAATCTGGCCATGTCTACATTACCTAATCAATATTAATATTATAAAGAGGTAAACTTTGTTTGTGTGTATGGATACACTCAAGAATTACTCAACAAATTTCAAAAATTCAGCACAAGCTACATTATCAGCTTGTAATATGGGCTGTATTTATTTACAAAAAAATTCTACCCGTGCGAAGCCGGGGCGGGTCGCTAGTGAATTATAATTTAAAATGGACAGTTTTTTTTGCAATGTTATGATAATTAAGTTCCACTTATATTTTTTAATACAAAGAAAGGAGAAATGAAAAACCGAAGTAACATTTCAATATTAATATATTAAATAAAATTTGTGTATTACGCAAGTTACAGCAGTATATAACTTGTTTAAAAAAGAATACAGTAATATTTATTACGTATACACCTAAAAGCTGTTTGTAAAATACATATAAGGTCTAAGCTCTAAGGGCGGGGCTATTTCAACTGTGAGGTAATTCCAACAAATTAAAAAGTTATGTCCGATTTTAGGAATTTATTCTAAAAATACATCATTATAATACCATAATAATATTATATTTGGTATTCAGGTGTCCCATCATAGATACGCTCACGAAACAAAAACTGTTTGATCGACAGAGCTATAACGCGACCGCCAACTTTTTTGTGTTTTTGCGTAAAAACACAATTGCGTAAAAATCAAAAATTTTTGATTAAACCTGTTATCTCAACAGTTCGAACCACAATTTTCCAAGATATAAATTCAAAGATAGTATTTGTCTCTTCTTTATATTTTTTAAAAATATGCATGTTACAAAACATGCATATTTTATTGACTCCATTTAAATAACCCCACTACAATATTATAACTTCGAATTGCCCTACCGGGTTTTATATGAAAGTCACGAACACTAGTGCTGTTCGCATTTCGATATTTTGTGTCTATCGAAATAGTCAGTAGGTATTTGATTTGTTTTGTCCGTTTTGTTCGTAATTAAATTTTTGTAAAGTTTTCCGAGACATTAGTTTTAGAAAATGTTACGGGTATTTATTAATTAAAAAAGATGCTTCAAAACACATACAAATGTTTTTCAGTTTTTCAATTCTGTAACAATAGTGCACTGATAACAACTGTAATATGAATTTGTTATATTTTAGATACCTACTATCAAAATAAAAACCAAACCAACTTGTTCTCGTGCTTTGTTAGTCGATATAGTCCCACTTGACCTTACGCGTTTTAAGTTTTAACTCTATGAAAATAGGAATGCAATAAAGAAATTCTCTTAACAATATCACAATATTTAACTAGAAATATTCCTCACAAAATCACAAAGAGTGCCATAAAGTAAAGATTAGAGATATATAACGAGATAAAAATGATACATTAGGTACAATATTTTTGGATGATTTTTGCATCCTTGAAATGAGTTTCATATTTGTAATAAATTCATACATATCCTCACGCTGTATCCCTAACGGGGTAGTCAAACAAGAGGATATTGTGTAATATAATATTTATAATCGTTTTTATTATTCCTTACATTATCAATAAAACAATATTTCACAAATCATTCCTATTATAAAACGTAAATACCAAGTATTCAAGTAATCATTAAAAATCATTGTAATAATAAGATTATTTTAATTGAAGAACAAAATTTTAGAAACTTTTGTAGTTCTTATAAAATCACAAAAATAAAACCACATCCAAAAATATTGCAGATGGTACATACATAACAGATTTACGAGCGTGATTTGTCAGACTTAATGAATTTGTCCAACTCTTTATCGCTATTAGGGTCCACTTGAGATAGTTGCCTGAAGCTCTCATCATCCACAAAGCATATCTCATGGCCGTCTGGGTCCGCTAATATGATTACTCGTACGGTAGCTTTCCCAGGTGTGTCCAACGATATGAGTGGCGTCAGAATCTTCTCATTAGCCTCTTTGATTTTCTGATCAATGATTGATTGTTCCTCAAATGGGCAAGAAAACGCTATACGGCCGTATGCTTTCGCACGATTAACTGGTTCACCTGAATTTTACAAATGGCATTGTTAATAACTGGTACTTATTCAAGTATTAGATGAGTTTTTGAAAGCTATTCTGTATTTGTTATCATATTACTTATTATCGTAGAATTTTATTCGGACATACAAAATATATGGCGTTTTACTTTTACTATTATAACATAACTGAAGGTTCTTATACCAACCAATATCAATCAATTCCAATTTAGCTTGATCCTCACTGAATCCCACTAGTACTGACTTCTCTGTTTTCTCGAAGATCTTTAGTGTAAGTAGACCATTCCAATAGGCTATGGATCTAGCTAAGTTTGAACAGGCTAGAGACACTTTTACGACAGGATCTGTAGATAATATTCATTTTATGTATACGTATTAAAACATAGATTTTGCATGTAAATCTAAGTAGACAATTAAAGTTACTTTTCTAAAGAGGTTCCTGGGTAGAATGTCTTAAGTCAATAACAGACCATTACCAGTGTTGTAAAACTATGAATATAATTTTATTGTGAACTGATTTTTCTGATTTGTTTATAATTACTACAAATCTTGCGATTGCTCTGCCCTTATATGAAATTGTTACAAAAAGGGGGTGAAATTTTATGAAATTGCCATTGAATTGAGTAATATTCATATATTGGGTCCTTACATATGAAATTGGCGTTTTGTACGGGAGGAATATAAAGTCAATTTTTTTTTTGTTAAATATATTTAATTAATCAAAGTATGCACCGTTGTTATCTATGCACTTTTGCCATCTCATAGGTAGTTCATTGATTCCTTTACTAAAAAAACCATGGGGGCGAGAATCAATACTCTTTGAAGGCGGTTTGGACTGCCGCATAGGAGTTGAATTTTTTTTCTTGTAAGAAGTTGTCCAAATTCCGGAAAAAATGGTAATCTGTTGGAGCAAGGTCCGGGGAGTACGATGGATGTCGCAGACATTCCAATTGTAGCTCATCTAACTTAGTGGTTGTTTGTTGTGCAGTGTGTGGTCTTGCGTTGTCGTGAAGCAGCAGTGGCCTAGAGCGATTGACCAATCTCGGTTGTTTAGCAGCTAGTTCTTCCTTCATGGTTTGCAGTTGCTGACAATAGATATCTGCCGTAATCGTTTGGCCAGATTTTAGAAAGCTGTAGTGAACGACACCGGCGCTAGTCCACCAAACACTCACAAATAACTTTTTCTGAGTCAATTTTCGTTTAGGGCAGGATTTGGCTGGGTCTCCAGGCTTCAGCCATTGCGACGAGCGCTTCCGATTATCGTACAGTATCCACTTTTCATCACAAGTAATGATTCGATTTAAAATCCCTTCATTATTGTGTCGGTTGAGCAAAGTAACACAGCAGTCGACGCGTGTTTGCAAGTTCGATTCACTCAATTCATGAGGTATCCATCGTTCAAGTTTTTTTACTTTCCTGATTTGCTTCAAGCGGATTAATACAGTTTTGACTTACCCCGAAGCCTGCAGCTATCTCTGAAGTGCTTTGCGATGGATCCGCTTCCACAATAGCCTTTAATTCTTCATTTTCCACTTTGGTCTCCGGCCGTCCACGGGGTTGGTTCTGAAGGTCGAAATTTCCAGAACGAAAACGTTGAAACCAAAAACGTACCGTGCTTTCTTTTGCGACACCAGCGCCGTACACATCATTAATCCTTCGAGCTGTTTCTGCAGCACTGGTGCCACGGTAGAACTCGTACTCGTAAATATACCGATATTTCATGTTTTCCATTGTGCGGTAATATGCGACGCCAAAGAAAAAAATAATGAGGAAAAAAACAAATGAATGACTGTTTTCAAAACTCAAATGTACCAGCTAAATGAATTTATAAATTTGAATTTGGAATTCTTAACCAAAGAGAAGATATTTCAGATCAAAGTGGTCAGTACGACAAAACGCTAATTTCATATGTAAGGACCCAATAATATTACTCATTACCTTAAAACCTGTTAATATGAATATTACTCATTACCTTAAAACCTGTTTATTAAATATTAGAATGTGTTAGGGTAAAGCTTTTAATAAAAACATGCTGATCATGTTGGAGATCATATCGATGCTAGTGAAAATAATCACAGGACATGATTATCATGATCTTACAGACTGATACATTATCTTGTACGTACATGTCATATAACAGTCACACATATTTAATTTATCTTTTATCAACAACAAAAATGATCTTATCACTATGAACAGATTTGATATTTGAAACTATTATGAAATCCAAAACTTAGCAATAATTGATAATATTCAAAATAAAATTGTAGTGATTTTTATTTACATTCATATTACATATTAATTTAAAAATATTATAGAAGGAATAAAGGAAATTCTACAGTTTCATGAGAGTATCTTCATGATTCCACAGGAGACATTCACATGCATTAATAAAAAAGTCTTGCCTTTGTCGACAGGTTGTGTTTTATCAATGATGTAGAATTTGTATCCACCAGGGGCTTCAACATATTTGATTCCATTTTGTTCGTTAACTGGCCAGTTTGCTGCCTCAGCTCTCTTCAAGCTTTCGCTTGATTGTATAGTTAGACCAAAGAAGTCATTGCCTTGTTCATAGTGTGTGATACCATAATTATATGTTAGTTCTACTACAAAGTGGGTGTCCTCAGGGCCATACCCCATCATAGTTTTGCTCCATCGGTTTGCGTATGGTCTGTAACACAATTAATTTGCATTTTTTAGAATACTAAATAAAATTAAAACCGTTAACATAATTTTATGTATTAATTAATAAAAAAGTATGAAGAATTAATATGTATGAAGAAACAAATTTAAAAGTTGCATTTATTTAACAAATATAATGTCCAATATTTAGTCCTAATTTTTCTGTGGTAATGTTAATTGAATGTGTAGCAATATAACAATATTAATCTTTGTAATTTCAAAGATACAATTTTTCTACATGTTTCATTCAAGTTAAACCTATATATATATAATATAGGTATATTTTTAAGAAACGATAAATATGTCTGAAAACTAGATATTTGTTTTGCTTATTAGGATTCTATAGCCAAATGGCGAAAAATGGAACTTATAATTTCATACTGCTCTTCTGTCGCAGTCATTTTACTCAGAGACGAGTAGCACCACATTGATGAAATTTATTTTAGAAGTTAGTTTATATTCTATGAACCATACCAGAATTTCAATACAATGGTGTATTGAAATTCTGAAAAAATAAAATTGATATAGAAGTTTATAGATATCATAGAGATTTTAAAGTGAGTAAAAAATAGTAAGATATGCTAAATTCGTAAAAAGTGTGTCCTCCCTCTATTCAACTATGAGGTAAAAAATTCAAGACAACTTAAAAAGCATTTTCAATAAACATTGGTTTGATAAGAAATGTTGTGCAGTTTTTGAGATATACAATGCTTTCAGCAATCACAGACTTTGTTTTCCACAGTAGCATCAAGAAATGCTATGACGTAATACAAACATAATTTTGCTGCCAATTAAATGAATATTGGGCATCTCCACTACGGAATCCTTCACCGTGTGTGGTCTGAGACACAATTGGCCGTTTTTTGAATTGAGTAAAATAGTAGTTTTAGGAAAACATATTGACAATCAATTATTATTTTTGTATTTGTAATATAAAAAATATAATAGATTTTCTTAGTTTTATCAATATTTGCTTACAATGTGAACATGATAAAATCAGTGTCAGAAAGAAACAATGTCCAAAAAACAGTATAGCTCAGCTTTGGATATTATTATTACATTCAGGTGTGCATTGTAGTGTGACATGACAAAATTTAGAGGAAAATTCTACTATGACTCACCCATTACAAGCAGCTTCGCAGCCTTCACTGAATTCTTCGTGTCTAAGGACCTAATAATGTATATAAAAATGTATTTAAATTAATATTAAATAGCATTTATACTTATTATTACTTAATTTTAATTTATTAATATCCAATTTTGATTAAAAAAATATAAGGGTAAAAATTTTACATTTTTATTTTGACTACACATTTTTAGAAAAAAAAAAGTATGATGAATTAGCTAATGGGCGAAAAAAGGCTGATCTTTACTCACCTCCTTCAACGTTAAATTTAATAATTTGCTAGGGAAAATGAATATTAGAGTTCTCTGTGACTTTTACCATTATTATCATTTTTATTATTCTTATCATTTCAAAGTATTTACTAATAAGTATCCATTTAAGGGTCTTCCAATTTAAGGTAAGATGTTATATTTCCTTATTAGTAGTGGGTGACAAAAAAAATAAAGTGATATGTGAATAGTGCCTATATGTTATAAACTGAACTTAAGACATTAATTCAAATATTCACCATCATTTATTATTATTATTATTTTTATATTCACCATGCAAGTATAAATAAATCTACATGGAGCTGTTAAAATTATCAAAAGGGTGCATACTTACTATGAATGGATCACAATATGAGAATTTGATAGATTGATTGTAAGTTGCAGTTCATTATTAAAAATAAAATATATATATGTCATTTTCATAAAAGATGTACCTTACACTCACAATGTTTGTTCTTGCCAAAAAATATCATAATATGAAGAATTTGTTGTTGATGTTATGAGTTTATTTCGTTTTTAACATTATATATAATTGAACCTGGAAATCCAAACCCTCAGTACTTGGATTCTACTTATATTACCTATAGAGTTATAGACGATGGCAGTAAGAAAATGAAGAGTCCTATTTACTTGTCCATACAATTTCGTGATGTCCCACTTACAGAAAATATATTCATTGACTGATGCCAATTTCGTAAAAATATTATTAAATTTATTTCAGTGTGTATGAAGTCCGATATTGTTCTATTAAAAGGACAAAAATTATTTTAAAACTTTACAACTTGTACCGAGGAAAATCGAATTTGAACATGTCTACTTTTGTAGTCTTTTGTGTTACGCCTGTGTGTAACAACACAACCAGGGATATAATTGACATATTTTAAACGAAATTTTAGTTCATTTAAGACTGGCGATACTGTATGCTTCTACCAACATAACAAATGCCAGAGAGGCCATATTAATTCACTGACATTTCGACTTCAACCTGCTTATCTGTATTTTTGTTGTGATATAAATTCCTGTATGTAACGTCGATTTAAAAGGTAAGTACTACGAATAATTCAAGAACTTTATTTATTTATGTATTTCGTAAAGTAATAAAAGAATATTAACGAAATTAGATCATTCTACTGATAATTTTTTCTGTAATTTGTTTGAACTTGTTTTAACGCAATGAAATATCGTTCTTCTATTAATAATGTGTAACTTTTCACATAGAAATAGTTATAAAGTTGCGTGCATATTGTTCAAATCAATGTTTTATTTATGTTAGCATAACTTCATAAAGTTATTTTAATAGGAGAATAACTGAAATTTTAGAGAAGAAACTGTTTATTGTTAAGAAAATGATCTCATTAACGTTTCAAAGATTATATTATTGTTTTCATTCTGTAACTTTTTTTTTAGTAAAAAATATACTATTTTCTGAAATTTCGTTAGAAATTATGATTTAGTAAACTTTTTTTGCTCAAACATTTTAAGATGAACGGAAAATATAATTAATATGAATTGTCCTTTATATAATCCTTTTTTTAACATTGTAGTCCTTTGTATAACGAAATGTCTGTTTCTTTTGTATTAAGGTACAACTTTTTTGAAAATCACTCGTATATTAGTTTTTAAACATATTCTTCCTATTAATCAACGAAATTCATTAATTTACGAAATCAATTCTTGATTGAAATTTGCGATTGGTATCATAAAAAAGTACAGAATATTTTAATTCTCAGTAACAGCTTCAATTCCCATCTCAGGCAACCCCGATTTTTCTAAAATCTTTGAATGCAGTGTTCAAAACATTTTTAAATAAAAATGAATACTTTGTAGGTAAAATTTTCTACACATTAAAGTGCTTTTGCTACATGTTGAATAACAGTAGAACCACCCGAATACATTTATTCATTTTTTGCAGACAATTACCTATTATTCGATAATGTAAATGCTGTAATTTATTCAGACATTTACGTGTATTTATGAATGGTTTTGACCTTGGTATTTTATTAGTAATACTTAAAGCAAACGTTCAGTTTAAATCAATAACCTAAATACTTAATTTAAATAACGTATTTTTATAGGTATATAGGTCTAAGTTGTTTGTCACGTTATATTAAAAAGGTAAACGCAATATGAAATTCATGTAGGTACCTTCATTCCCAATATTTCTCGGTAGAATTTGGCAGTGAGAGTTCTATCGGCAACTTTGAATACAAAATGCAATGCACGACCTGACACCATTTTAGTAATGAAACCTTTGTACAGAAAATGTATTTAAACAATGAAACTGATTATTTGTAATGTTAAAATAATAAATTGAGCATAAATCAAAAACACAATTCAAGAAGCAAAACAACATTCGGTCATTTTCCAGTAGCGACCACAAATTATTAGGAGTATGTCTAAACGTCTTTGGTCTAACGAGTAGCGACCACAGACTATTAAGGAGATACGTAGCGACTAATCTTGAGTAGGGATGAACGATGATACGAACATACGACTAAATACAAGTACTTACTCGATATTTCTTTCTGATATAAAGTATTTTTTGTATCGATACTTTTTTTCTTTCTTTACGGCATGGCGCGCAGTTTAGCGCATTTGCCAATGTCACGTATTAATAAGTAGAATCGCAAGTACATTAGTTTTTCTGTCACTTTTTCTTATCGTAAAACTCCTCCAGTAAAGTGATAATAAGCTTTACTGAAGTTATATAAGACTTCTTGGAAGAGCTCGAGAACTTCAGCTACACATGTTTATTTAAACCTACTCCATTCTTTTCACTTATACAGAACTTTAAAACACAATATACTATCACTTTTGGACTTTTAAACTCCCAAAAATGTAAAAAATAGAAAATCTAAACAAAATGTCAAACCTCACTTCTCCCGTTCGCGCCAAAAAGTCGTATCGATACTTTGAAACTAAGTATCAAGTAGGTATCGGTTAAAAGTATTCGTATCGTTATACCAAGCGTTGCGCTATCTCTGTGGCGCAACGGCTTAACGCGTCGAAAGTAAAGGGGAGTTGCGGGTTCGATTCCCGCCCCGAGTCTGGGTGTTTATGTATAATATGTATTTATCTACAAAGAAAAGTATATAAATAGTATATCAGTTGTCTAGTACCTATAACACAAGCGCTGTGCTGCTTACTTTGGGACTAGATGGCGCTGTGTGAAATGTCTGAGTTTATTATTATTATTACCAATCTCACAAAACTATATTTAAACACCTTGATTGACAGGTAAATACGCTCATAGGCATCTATGGTATGCTGATAATTTTTCTTTTTTGTTTATCAAATGTTAAAATTTATAAACGCAGCTTTGTCTCGTAAATCGAAGATTTAAATTTTTGAACGCTTCCTTCCTAGTCCTAGTTTTGCACAGTTATTTGTGTATGTCAGCCCAGAGATAGATAAAAACAATCAATCCGCTGGTCGCCATATTTATTTATTCGTAATTTATTCGTAGGTATTCATTCCTTTTGTTCGTTCGGTTTGTTCGTAATCCTTCTGACTGTCGTCGTTATTTGTTATTATTAACTTAAATTAAGAAAGTATTCTTCTTTCTTAATTTGAATGAGAAATATATTGACTGAGTGAAAATGGTACAACAAAAAATCATTCGATACGAGTAAGTATTGATTCTTTTCAGTCATCTGAGTAACTATACCTTACGACCGAGACTGTATCAAGTAAAAGTATCGATACCTCAGTAGTATCACATCCCTAATAGACGAAGAGCCCATGGACTTTTTGGTTGAATGAAAAATAACAAGCCGACATTTAAACGGTGTACGACGGCAACCTGCGGGGTTATTACTTAAAAATTTGCAGACAGCGACAGCCACGCGATCACTGCGCGACCGGTGACTAATTGTAATAAAAAAATAGTATCATGTGTGACGATTGCTTATTCTTGTATGACCGTAAAATGTACTTTTCGCGGTTGATTTAGTGCCACTATACAAATTACATTACACAAATTCTCGTTTTGACAGCAGATATCGCGCGATATTGGCTGTCGCATGCTGTTTGCAAGTTGCGTAATAAGCGTGCCGGTTCGCGTGATTTTTCAAAACCGTTTGTACGCCGTTTAAGGGAGGAGAGTTGAAAAATGTTATATGATAACACAAAACGTAATTTTTGCTAACAATCCGAAAATGCGACATTCGTAAAGATATCAAAAAGTTTTGTTCTGAAGGTGCAAGTTTCGGCCGGTTTGAAAGTGTGGCTGAGGCTGTAGGTTGAATTTAGCATGCCACCTGAAACTTAATATTTTCTAACAAGCCGAAATTTATTCTAATGTCATGCTCTTGTCACAAGACACCTATTAAAAAAATATCGGCTGAATCTAACGTGGGGAACAGAGTGTACCGACGAATTTAGGGCTACAGCAGGGACTTAAAATTGTCTAACAAGCGGTCGGTACACATTGTTCCCCGCGTTAGATTCAGCCGATATTATGATATAACGATCGGTGCCAAGCCTACCAAACTAACAGGCTTTCGTTGCACATTGATTTGGCACCGACTTTAATAACTGTCAAATTTAATTATATAAGTATGTGTATCGTATTTATAAAGTTATTTTAATTGTACTTGAGTTTTGATTAGTAAAGGATAGTTATTTTGTACTTTTCAGTGTTTTATTTTTGAAGGTGGTTTAATTTTTTTTAATAAAAAATTTTTATTTCTCCCTTTTAAGTGATCTTGACCTAAATAAATATCTAGGGCAGGTCTCCAATTAACTTCTAATTCCGAAGCGCAACGATATACAAGAGAATCATCAATATGAATAAAGGTAACCAATATGAATAACCAATATGAATAACCAAGGTAATCAATATGAATAAAAATAACCAGATCGTGTTATTTAGTGTATCTTCGAAGTCCAAGCTCTGATATCGGTGAAATTTAAATGGGACCACCTCTGAGTATTACTTTCCAAATAAAAAAATAATTTTTAAAATCAGTTCATAAATGACGGAGTTATGAGATAACAAACATACAAAAAAAACAACGTACAGTCGAATTGAGAACTTCCTCTATTTTTTGAAGTCATTTAAAAAATGGTCTGCGGCGATGGAGTGATTATTATAGAGAACTGTATGAGAATGGCGACTCTTGTCTCTGACACTGAGAGCGATACTAATGAATCGCTGCTCTTGGATCAAGGATTAGGTGAAGTCATTAGTAGAAACTACGTAACAGCGCAACACTCGCCGCGTGGAGAACTAGTATTAATAATTTGATGTTCCGAGAGTCAATTTTTTTTTTTTGGAAATCGCTTTTTAACAATCTTCCTACAAAATTTCTCTAACATTAATAGTTTTTGAGTTATTTTCAAAAAATGGACCCCTTTTTTTGAGATCTTTAATTGTTTATAACTTTTGCAATTTTTTATCTGCAGGTTTGAAACTTTTGCACATTTTTCTAGACGTCATTACGAATCAAATGAGGTATCACACGAATTTTTACTATCAATAGCAAGAATTAACACGTTATTTAACTTGTGGAAACCGGACTAAAAACCATACTCAAGGTATAAGATATGACCGACATTTTCAAATGATGCTGCAATAGCAGATGGAATGAATTCATCGTTTTACGAATGTTTCACTTTTGGGATTCTTGCTTATTATATTATAAATACAAATATGTTAGTATGTTTTCTTATTTTGATATTAATCGAAAGGATGCAAGGGATAGGGACAACTTCAAATTTATTTGGATACTAAATTTTTCCTTATACCCTAAAACAATTTAATAATCAAAATCCATTATTCAATCATTCACATAAAAACTACATATAATTTCATACAGAAATACGGTTATATATATTTTCTCTTAACTCTAAACTACATTTATAATTTCGTGGGTAATAATTTTTTTTACATTTTCCCGTATTATGCAATAAATATAATTTACTCTTACATGTCTGACACATAATTACCATATATACGTACTCATTACGATCTTTGTTATTTCATTTACTACTTTCTGTAAATATTAATTTTGATCTCAAGTAGATAGATACTTATTTCATCAAATATCAGGTATTCCGTTTTTAGGATATGATTTGTTTGAAGACTTTTGACTAGACAATATTTTTAATTCGATAACTGTACTTAATAATATATCAATTACAATTATAATAAGTACAAAATGCAAAATATTTATTAAATACACTCGATAACATATAAATTGATATTACATAGAGCTTCATTGTTATTATATGTAGGTAGGTAATAAATAAATAGTTCATATACCTACAAACGTGGTCGGCCTCATAAGTACGTTTTAATTTACTAAAACTAAAATCCTAATTAAAAAAGCCATTTCATAGTTAGAAATATAGATTTATTGAGGATACAATTGAAAATAAATAAAGTCATTGGCAACTTCATAATTCATAACAAAAACTCAATATATCAAGTAAGGTTTCCTCGAATGTGCCTGGTAATGCGACTACCAATAGTTTGCGTTCACTAGTGTTGGAGATTGTCACTATCGATGGACATTGTGGTTTTCTGTATCTCACCACTCACCAATCACCATTCACGCTGGTAGTCTGTTAACGCTCCACACACTGTGTCGGCGGCACGGCCGCCTTGCGTGCCAGCGGTATGCCCGGCGGCTATCTAGCCCGACGGGCGTGCCACACAATCAAGCTGCTGGCGTGGTGACCAAGATGCCGAGATACCGCCAGGGTATGTCGGCGGGTAATGTGCGGCGCAAGCGGCAGTTTGGAGTACATCGATCCTGGCACTTGAGTGGTAGTGCTGTGCGATGCAAAATAAGAGTCGACGAAGTCGTGGTGCTTTTTATAGAAATTTTACGAAAACGAAATATAAAATCTTAATAAGTCATGTGACGAATTCCTAAAATCTTTAGTTATTTTCTACTCAAACTCCAAAAAACACTAATCGACACGTGTTTCGCTTCTCAACCAAGCATCTTCAGGATATTCCAGAGATCAGACTCGGTCAATTAACCAGCACCGAATCAACATGTCTCGGGTACTTCTCGCAGCCACCAAGCAACCTCGGGGAAACCGCTCTGAGATTTTTTTACCTCTCTCCGATGGCCCTCTTTTACCTCCCGCTACCGCAGGAAGGTCACGGGTTGGGTTGAAGAGTTTCCTCCCCTCTGATTTTCTTTTATTGGGGTGGACTGCGTTTCCTGAAGTGAGTACAGGCCTCTGGTCTGCTTCAGTTCCCGTGCCCCACAGGGGACGGTCTTCCTTAATAGTTTTTCTTGTTTGAGGCTTCAAATATTTTGGATTCCTTAATTAGTTTGGTTATCGATGAGATTCTGGGAAAAGCCTTGGGATCCGGCGGTCTTGCATGTAAAGGCACAATGTACTTTATATGTGTGGATGTTCAGATCTGTCGGCCCTCAGGAACATATTACTGGAGAGGCCGCAGATCAATTCTTCCAGGGATTCTATTTCCAGTCCTCTCTGGATTGTCGAGTTTCTGACATATCTCGGAGCCCTAGTTAGGAGGCGCAGCGAGATGTTCTGCTGTGCCTGCATATGTTGCCTGCGGCCTTCAAATCTGATAAAGGCATTCGGTTTAATATTTTGGAACAACTAGAATTATCAAATGTAAAAACAACAATGCTTTATTAAATGAACACATAAATTCAATTCATTCACTGCTTTTAAACATATTTACATTTAACAATTGAGTTTAAATTCAACAAAATACTGATTCATCCAAATAAGGTGGACGGAGCCATTAGTGGTGACCTCTGATTGGTTACTTACTCTCTGGCCGTTGGGTAGGGTAATTAGTATAAATAGTGCAGCTGACTCATTTGTTGATTCGGTGCTGGTTAGCTGACCGAGTCTGATTGCTGGAATATCCTGAGGACGCTTCGTTGAGAAGCGAGACACGTAACGATTGGAGGTTTTTAGAGTTTGAGCAGAAAATAGCTAAAGATTTTAGGAATTCATCACATGAAATGAACTTCTGCATAGTAACACCCGTCTATACAAAATCTTAACAAGACATTAAAAAAAATTAAAGTATACATACTGTTACGTAAGTGTTGACAACGAATATTATCTTCCTTTAACACCTTTTGCGTTGTAAACTCGGATGCATCCAAAATCTCAGTTTTCTTTTTTTAGCTAATTAAAATTTTGGCGACTTTGACGACTTTGTTTTCTATTTCCATTTTTTGTTTATAAATATATAGTGCACAGCACTTGCGTTCTGGACGACTGTCAAAATCGAAATGATACTTAGCGGTTTTTTGTATCATATATGATATAACCAGCAGCCCATTGATACTGTCGGAATATCCGCGTTGCAAAAACCGTGTCCCAGAACTGTGAATAAAATTTCCTACAGACGTTACAATTTGTCGTCAACAACTTAGACATGTTTGCCAGATAAAACTAGGCCTTGAACTAAACAAACGTCATTACTCGCATTGTCACGATGTCTCAGAGCTTTTCTAAAACAAAAAATTGACATAGCCATGAGCGTATTAGCTTTTTACGATATATAATATTTATTTTCTAATTTTGAAAATATTACCTCTTTAAAAGAAGCAATATTTTCAAAATTTGAGTAGTTTTGAAGAAAAAATGGAAATATTTCCTTCTAAAAAAAAATTTTTTTTAAAGTGTTTAGAACATTTTAAAAAGAATTTGATACCCTAATAATTAATCACTAAATAAATTCTAGGAATACGTATCGGTCACTACGGATTTAAGAAGGCAATGTTTAGTTTTTGCTACAAAAACATCGAGCATCTAAAAACGGATATAGTTAAAAAAGTTACATGTCATATTCCTCTCGTTGCTTTACTGCTACATAGTTAGGAAATTACGCGAATTACAGTATTAAAATATGTAACTGTAAATCAGCGTTACGCAACGCGCGGCCCGCGACTGTTTTATAAATGAAAAACTTATTCTTATATTATATACCTACCTAAATAAATAATTACATAAATTGTAATAAAGTTTTTGTTTAAGTTTCTTATCACATTTCTTTGTCATTCATTGTTCCTTTGTTACCTTTTAACAAAATTTAAATAAAATATTTTTGCATTTTTAATGACACATATATAATACCTATTTGTATAGATAGAATCTATCTGATAGGATAGAAATAGATACCTAATGAACAAGTGCGGCCCACTTCTACCTCATTTTGCCACTATGTGGCCCTTGCCTGTCAAAAGGTTGCCGACCGCTGCTGTAAATCATGTCCTCCTCCTTCCTGTTCTCCTCGGATGCATGTTGTTTTTGTAGCAAAAATTTAATATTTCCTTCATAATGCCTTTGTGACTAATACGTACTTCTAGAATGTATTTATTGATTAATTATCAGGGTATTGAATTCTTTTTAAAATGTTTTAAACATTTAAAAATTTTCATTTTTCGCTAGAAGGAAATATTAACATTTTTGCTTCAAAATTACCAAAATTTTGAAAATATTACTTCTTTATTTCTTTATACGTCTTTACGAAAGATTTATTTATTTTCTGATTTTTGGGTTTCTTCAAAGCTAATACGCTAATGGCTTAGCCAATTTTTTGAGTTTTAGAAAGGCTCAGAGGCATCGTGACATTGCGAGTAAAGACGTTCGCTTATTTCAAGGCCTAGTTATTTTTGATAAATTGGATGTAACTCTATGCAAAGGCAATTTATTCCATCCAACATGCTACAATAAATTGTTTGGATAAATTGTAACGTCTGTACAGTGTTTAAAGAGCATACCGAGGGCAATCACGTTTAGGCTTAATAAATTCTATTGTCTTATACATAACATTTTTCCGTCGTCAGACGTCGGCCATAGAACAGTATAATATACATAATATGAAATTCAACAATGAAATATGTACTCATAAAATGCATTTAATGCACAAGTTTTATATTGACTATGTAAAGTTTTACACTTACGTTTTTAACATAAAGGTGTTTAAATTGTAGGTTTTTTCTTGTTAGAAAAGGCCCATAATACAATTTGTGCTTAGCTTAAAATACATGAGCGAAACCATAGATAGGCATCGAAAAATGTTTAGACACCTTGCCAATTGACTATATTATTCAAGTATTTCATTATTATTTATTACATACATTTTCAATTTACCAAAAAATGTTTTAGTACTTAGATATAGTTATATAGTTACCTCAAGATTTTCACGTCGTAGTATTATGGGACATAATTAAGCCAACAGAGATTAAGCTTCAGTTTTAACAGTCAGGTTTCACTTACGTATTATTTTTTTTTAATAGAAATAATCTTACCAATGACATTAGCTAAGCATAAAATTATACAAATATACTTATTAACAATATCTAGAATGAGAATCTCGAACTCTAAGAATATAGTATTAAGGATATCAACAAAAATTGTGTCATAACCAGGAAATATAGGAAAATATCGAAATTCTCATCCTAGAAAACACATAGTACACAATGACATTATGTTTTGGATATTAATAATAATAAGTACGTAACATAAACAAGATTCGTGATAGCGTAAGCGGTGTTAAATTCAGTTAGGCTTTTCTTTTTCAGTGCCGTCTTTATCTTTTTCTTTCTCTTTCTCCTTCTCTTTGTCTTTTTTCTCTTGGAGTTGTTGCAAATGAGCCGGCAAAGCTTTCAGTATAGCATGTACCTGCACAGAATTAAAAATGTAAGTCAAGCACAGATTAATTAGTTACTAACGTAAAGTACAAGTAAAGAAAATATGTATTGAACTCGAAGAACCAGCCCATGCGGCAAAGCGCAAGCGAATTCGATCTTCATCTACGCGCCTTCTAGCGGTAGCAATAAGATTGATTTTCGTAGTTGCAGTTTGATCATATTTTTGATATTTTAGTTGCAGTCTCAACATTTGTTTTTGTACGTAATTATTGTAACTTGCAAGAAAACTACATTACCAATAAAAAAAAAAGGTTTGGGAGATTTAGGTTATTATAATTAATCTATTTTAATAAATATCATTTTCAAATTCTGTCGAACTTCGAAGATCCAACCGAGTTTTTATATAAAACTGGGAGATTTTCTGGATTTTTTAATCAAGATATTTTTTCTAATTGTTGCCATGTTAGAGAATTTTAAGATAAAGTGTTAAATTTGTAACGTATGTATCCAAATATAACACCCACGCTAGAATGTCCCAAGCTATAAGGGAAAACATTTTTTTTGCAAAATTTTATACGCATACTCTCTTAATTTTTTCTATTTGATGTTAATAACAAAAATAAAAATATTCGATGGAATTATTTAAGATTTTATGTTTCTTTGGTGAAATAAGACAACTGTATATTTCCTTACTGCTGTATTTCCCACTATTTATACTTTTGTCTCCAGGTTTACGTCATCATTACTTTTGTCTCGAAGTCAATGTCATAATCAAATAGCGATAAAGCTGCTACTTCATCAGAAAACACCATAAATGTTGATTCAACTTCCTCAGAGCAGACTTCGAAATAATTTTAACTCTTTTTTCATAAGCTTCCAAAATGACTTCAAAAACACAACTCTTATAGGGTGCTTTAACTGCTAATAATTAATTAATCTGTGCTGCTAATATGGATTGAAGCACGGTTTGACGTAGATTATCACAATAAATAAACAGACGTCTAACAGTGCTACCTTGGTGTTGTTGATCTCATCCGAGAACTAAGTAATGATTTTTTTGGGAATAAATTGCTCTAGCCATCCATCGAACTTGGATGGCACCTGGAGGTCTGATTTTAAATTTTCTGTCTGTTGCTCCACCTAAAAATATCACAGAAAGCTCTATTAGCTCTCAATAGTTGTCTCTGGCAATTACGTTGGTTAGTTCAGCGCGGTAAAATTCAAGCAATTTTTTAATCTCGGAAGTGGTTAGGCACGAGTCTTTCTTTTCTCCGTAGCATTTTAAGAGGATCGATTTTTCCCACTGATTTCTGAACTCTAAGAGTGTAATGCCAAGCTTTATGGTCGCTTGTTTTATTTTTTCTTCGCATAAGTTTTTCAACACCAGTTCATACACATGTTGGCGACATGCAAAAATAAGCATTTCTCTATCAAGCTTTTGCTCAAAGAGACACAGACTCCATTCCAGTCTAATATTACTTTCCAAACAGTTTGTGCCTGTTCTTTGCCCGTAGATATATGTATAGAGATTAGCACTTTCTTTCACAGTTAAATTCACTGTACGAATATAACAGAACAATACTGCGAGAACTTGTCTATTTGAAGGAAATTTCGAAGCCGTCGCTTGATGTTTGGCATCGCCTATTAGGTATTGTATAGACTCGAGTGTTACTTTGCGGAAATCAATTTCATGTGATAAATTTCCAAAATCTTTAGCTATTTTCCGCTCAAACTCCAAAAACCACCAATCGAAAAAAAAAACAACGGAGCATCCTCAAGATATACCAGATCGAGATAGGATTCGGTCAGCTAACCAGCACCGAATCAACAAATGAATCAGCTGCACGACTATTTAAACCAGTTGTCCCCTACCCACACCAATCAAAGCTTACCACTAATGGCCCCGCCCCCTTAATTTGGACGAGTCAGTATTTGTGTTGAAATTAAACATAATTTTAAAAAGTAAATATGTTTAATAGTGGCGAATGAATTGAATTCCTTTGTTCATTTAACAAGGAATTGTTGTTTTGCAAAGTGGGACTTTTCAGGATGATTATTTTTGTACATATATCAGCGTACAAAAATAATCATCCTGAAAAGTCCCACTTTGCACAACATCTTATAGAAACAGGGCACAATGTATCAGATAGTCATACATTCAAAATATTACACACATGTGACAAAGGTAAATATTTCGAAACAACTAGAAATTAGTAAACGTAAAACGGTTTTTGGAGTTTGAGCGGCAAATAGCTAAAGATTTTGGGAATTTATCACCTATTAGGTATATCTTTCTTTGTACTACGTCATTTCACTAACATGTTTACTAATCAAAATATACGTATATTAACCGATAAAATGATAAGAAATTATAAGCTCATTAAGACGTAGGCGTGCGCGCACAAGTAATCTAGTACTGACAAGTTTAGATGCAAGTCGACACGGGGTGCAGTGTTTTAAATTGCACGAAACTTTAGAGGGTATGCGTTAAAAAAACTTTGATTTTTTTGAGAGACCCTAACTCACGCACAATTTCACCAACAACTCTACGAATTAGATGGCACTTAACAGGCACACTCTTTACGTTACACTAAATGCTAAAGTTCTCTATTTATTATTATTTAAGAACCGGTTTAGAGGTTTCTTATTCTAGTTGACATATAGGCCACAAGTTATAGGAAGCGTCAGAAAAACCGGACATCAGTCTTCTTAAATATCGTGATCTAGGTCATCAAACACACCAAAAGCACAGTACAAGTAAGCATACAGTATTCTATCTTCATACAAACGCTCCCAAACGACGCGCTCGAAATCTCGACATTTCTCGCCATACAACAGTCGCGAGTGTGCCGCGGTTGTCGTCTGACTGTATTAGACGTTCCCGCGCATTTACTGATGAAATATTATGTCAATCAAGTTTACGAGCATAATGTTCAGTGTATGGATGTTTGAATACATCTATACCGAAACCGGAAATATTTCTCTGTTGCTAATTTGTAGGAAATATATTATCATAATGATCTAGTTAATTTATTGCTGATTTTTAATTATACTGCACACAAAATGCATTTTTTTTTGTCTATTTCCACCATACTAACTCACAAACTTTTGAAACTAGAAATAAAATACTAGTAGAATTATATAAATAAAAATGTATTAAATTTGCAATAATATAAAATGAAAAGATAATATGTCAATTTAATATAGTACCTATTATCAAATACGTAACCCAAGAAAAACATTCAGTCCAAGTCGGTAGCCCTATTGCGTGTTTACGTACCGAGCGACCGTAGGTAATTATCTCTGAGACACTGCCGAGATAGAATACTGTATGCTTACTCGTACTGTGCCAAAAGCGTGTTTGATGACCTAGATACACAGTGACCTACACAGGTAACAAAATCAACCAATAAAATCACTGTACTTTCCGGTTCATAACTGACACGATAGATGTCGTTGTGAAATCTTTCATCAACTTTTAAAATGTTATTTGACAATGTTGTTAGTCTATTTTAAAATCGCAAGATAAAAAGACGAACGATTGAAATAACTTTCTACTGAAGTGACTTCATGTAGTAATATTTTAACTAACACTATACTTATTGCTAGAAGTAGTATCAAGATGTGATGTTGTTATGCATTAAAGTCGACTTTCCATTGGATCGTGCTAACGACCAGAAAGTGTGAAAAAGTAGAAGGCGAAAAGAAGAATTGAGCCAAATAATGTCTAAGTTCATAAGATTGGGGGCTGTGTTCGCTTTTATAACACTTTGCCTGAAGAATTAATCGCACTCCCAGACATTAGATTGAAGAAAATTGTTAAAGCTACTTTATGCTCGAAAGGCTATTCTAAATGAAAATTTCGTTAAGGATAAATTGGTCTGGTCATTTGTTGTGCTTATGAATAAAAGTTGTAATGTTAGGACTTACGAACAGGGCAATACTGTCAAATAGTCTGTAAATTTAACGTTCGAAGAATACTTTACAAAGGTTACTGCGAATAAAAATCTATTTTATTATTGAGTACCACGACGGTACGACCACGGTGGCTCACTGGCCTTTATGCGACTGAGCATGCTCTTAATTCTTGTGGAAAGCAGGCCTAAGACATAACAAAATCTGTTTGGAAAGGGAAATGGCGTGAACAACTATTGAGTAGGACGTAATTCTTACCTCTTCAGCAACTGCCATCAGAACAAATTCAAATTGTTGTTTGGTGGAAACGGTGCGCGGGCGCTGGTCGCGAATGTGCTCAAGTGTGGCTGCGATGTCGATCTCTTTAGCGCCTTTTGCCATTCGGTTTAATACCATGTCGATGAGACAGTATGTACCTGTACGACCCGCTCCGTCACTGAAAAATTAATAATTTATAACATTACCAAGCTTACAAAATAAACTTTTTTATCATGAAAGAGAAATAAAAAAGGTTTTTATCATTTTTAATGCAAAAAGTTGTAATTCATAATATCCAAATATGTGTTTTTGAGTGATTTTTTATACTTAGAGATACTATATTAATTATGTGTACTGTTTCCGCAGTTTTTGTTTAGATAGTATACATAGGTACCTATTTCGTTTTACTTATCATTTTATCTTATAGATAATATGATGAGTGATGTGATATATACATTTTTAAACCTCACAATTTTTTCTCTAAGGCTGCATTCATATTTTCACTTTACCTGCAATGGACGACAATGGGGCAAGATCTTCCCCTATACGACTTGTTAACCTTCCTGAAAATGTATAAAAGAAATTTATTATGTTATAAAATTATTGTTTTAAGTAATCGAAAAAGATAATTGTAGTTCTATTAGCAAACCTCCTGAATTCAAGCAGAGCCTTGGTAGAAGATGGTACTCCGTTTTCGGGCCATGAAAGGAAATGGAACTGGGTGACTGTGCGTGTCTCGCCGGTGCGTTGGTTCTTGAGGTAGAAGCTGCGGACCAAGTAATCGTCACACCAGATGTGCTCGCTTACCAGGTGCACCTGAAAAATGTAACGCTAAGTTGTTATTGCATGTTTTCGTGAAAGGACTGCCTCTTGAGACTTGTAGCATATCTACAGGTAACACTAGTGGTAGATAGAACTCGTTGAACTGCTTGTAATATTCTGTATCGAAATTAGGTACACTTATGAAATCGCGTTGATGTCTGTCTGCCCAAGTATTTTTCGTTTGTCGTAGACATTTGTTCCTAGATTGTTTAACGCAAATAATTATTCATGTCATAATAAATGTAAATATTAGGTCTGTAGTAAGTAGTTCCATTAAAGGAAACTCGGGTAAAGTGAACAACTTAGGCTTTATTAATTATTATTACAGAGAAGTTATGAGGGTAAATTAAAATAAATGTCTCAATTTAGTTCTCTATTTATTAGACTCTCAAAATATTTTAACATTTGCGTTCAATACTAATACATTTAATAGTTATAAATAAAAAACTAAAAAGTTGTACGAGTCATTTGTCAGAACATCCGGGTAAATCGAATACATCACTATGGCAATGTAGAGAACAATCCAGAAACGGCGGGATACGTTACTTGTAGTGAAGGAAACACGAAGCTGTTTGCAGATGGCGCTACTCTAGTTTGACTCATAACAAACAACTGTTAGTTCATGATTTTTTCCGTGTTAGAGGATTTGATGTGCTTTTTATGCTATAGAGTGCTTCTTTATTTTAAAATAAAACGAGAAAATATCGCTCACAGCGAGTAACCAAAAGTAAGCCAAAAGCGATCTACAAAATAAGAACGACTTACATGTGACAATTACTATAATGTATTCTACTTAGACTGTTTCTAATTTAAAAGCAGTCAAAGTATCGAGGAGCTTTTTATAAGCAACGTAAACGGTTATCGTAAACAAAATATTATATGCGTTTTGACAGATTATGGACTCCTCTCTCTGAGCGCCTCTAGTAGTGACGTTTGCGAGTTTTCTTCCCTATTGCAACACTGAATAAAAAATATTGAATACCTAAACAGGATTACTGGTAACGAATACCCTATATAAACAGTCTAATCAGTGCACACAAACCTATATATGGTATGTACTTATATCATGTGATGAAAGTACATGCATGTGTACTGTCTATTATTTTACAAATAGTTTAAACAAGTTTCGTGATAGCATTGATAATATTTTTATCAAATCGTCATCGGATCATAAAGAATCTTGTCGTCATCGAATTTCTTGATAACACTTTCCAGTATATGTATAACTACAGATTAATTAGTTAATAACGTAAAATATAACTTCAGTTTTCACAAATATTTGATTGTAACCTTTTTTTTCTTGTGTACTTCGAAATACCTACTTCTGACTTTTGAAGTTTCCGTTTATATGTTGTCACTGATTGAGCCGGATTAAGTATGCAAAAGATTTTGGGATCTGTGGTTCTATATGTGTGTATTTTAAGAGCGTCTTCGAGAAAAAAAACAAATATATAGTTTAAAAGCAGCAGTCTTGGTATTCAAAAGGAACAACATAACAAACGTGAAAAAGTAAATTATGTAACTAAATCTATAAGGAGACTGTACTTTATCAAATTTGCTTGCACATGGGGTTTCATTACATCAGCAGGCTCGCCGCTAAATATTATGTTTGTTCACTAGCCAAATATCAGGTCGTTGAATGATTCAAATTGAAAATGACGCAAACTGGATATGGCATCTATTATACCCTTATTCACTTTGCCTGACGTGATCAATTTTAAGCTTACCTATCCTATTTCAAAAAAAAACTATTACTCAAGCCCTGTCATATCCACAATAGAGGAAGCCCTTTAAACATCTTTTGTGGTTATAACCAAGTCTACAATGCTAAAGGAAGAGTCTTATATTTGATAACAAAATACTAGCCTCGTTAAATTGTCATTATCTTTTTTATAAAAAACAATATTCGTCACCTCATGGACATTACATGACGTGACCACACTGAAGTGTTTGCCACACACATTAGGTAGAGTTGAGTTAACCGAATATTATACTATGAGTACATATTATTTGGCAGATGATTTAGAAGCGGTAACTATATCGAGTATTCGCTTTGTATGGAATTTTCGCTTTACACGGGTTCTTCAGGTAGACGTGAACCCCAAGTTGAATTTACGCAGAAATAATAAAAAAAATTGTTGGTGTGAACCGAGTGTGAACAAAAAGCTGGTTGAAGCACGAGCTTAAAAACTTATAATAAGTACACTATTTGTTAGTTGCGACTTTGGATATAAAAAAAAACGGTAGCCCATTGCTACCCATTTAATTTCAAATCATCTCCATATCAAATTGGATCAAAATTGGTTCATCCGTGAAAATAGACAGAAAAAGATTCTTTCGCATTTATATAATAAAAGTGAAATAAAGACGTTGTTGTTGCATCGAAGTATAAATTAATTCGTGTTACGTTTTAACCTTTTTTTAAAAATATTACCAGGTCACCTCACCTTGTCTTCAAGAGTATCGCCAACAAAAATAAAATAATATTGAGAATAATGGGATTGGGAGAATAATGAAAAATTGAGAATAATAAGGTTTGTATGAATTGAAATAAATTTAATGAAAATTATTTACATTCGTACGTCTTCGGATATCATTTTCGTCTATTAATTTTATTTTTCAGTTTTTAATATCACTTTAGAAGAATAATATATATGTAAAAAAAATAAAATGTTTTTAGGTAGCCTACCTCGTAAATATGGTATAGCTCCGACCCTTCCTCGGGCCAGTATCGGTGGCACAGTTGCTGTCCGTTCTCAGTCAGTCTCGTCAACATAACCATCACCACGCTGCCTTGTTCCCAGACCATCTGCCAGAAGTCGGGCGCAGTATGTGCCAAAGGTCCAGCGGCAGCTATGTACGCTGGATTACGAGGATCGTGATCGGTCTGTGTAATATAAATACATTTCTGTAATAGTTTTAACAGATTCGCTTGATGCTACACTACAAAGGATAACTTCGGTTATAATCTCAGCAAAAATGATACCTAGTTCATTAGTAATTCCTAAATATTTTAAGAAAGTTTTTTAAAATCAACTATAATAAATATTTAAGTTATTAGCAAATCCTTCTGTACTTGTTATTGTATTAAATTAATACATTTCTTTTATATTAATATGCATATAGGTATTAGAAAATTTACTAGATTTGTCGAATGATTTAGAAGTCTTCTATATTTTCAATTCCGATTAAAAATAAAGATATATTTTTAAATAAGCAAGATAACTCACAATGGTAGAAGCATTGATGTAGTCAGACCCCAAGTGATTTGATAAAGTGTTCAACGTAACTCGGGAATGGTCGTACGGCAGAACGTCAGCGTAACGATTCTTGCCAGTGTTTTCAGATTTGAGAGCAGCTGTCGTCGCGCACGGTTCGGCTTCGTAGGCGCACAGAGCCCGCCATTCTTGTTCTAAACGATCCTTGTTGCGAAGATGGTCTTCCATGTAAGCCTGCAAACAAAGTAAATAATAAATACTGAAACAGTATTCATTCAAATTTAATATTTTATACGAGAATGAAAAAAGGGTGGAATTGAGTATTCACACTGGACTTGACTGATCCAAAACTAAACCTAAAATTCTTTCTTAGAATTCAATCTTATTGATCCCATGAAAAATCGTTGTCAACAAATATTAAACGGCCGAGGAGGTCATACTCTCTATTGATTTTCATTTACGGAAGAATCATTGCAACTTAATTTTTTTACTTATCAAGTGTAGTTCAGTTTGTTCAGTGTAGGCCTACATGTAATAAAGTGTAGTCTTTTTTCATAAAAAAATTGTTTTTAACAAAAATACTGCCTTTCTATTACTAAAAAAGATAATAAAGTTGTTATTACCTATAAAAAAAAACGCTGATACAAAAAATCGTTAAAAAGTTGCTTAGACGTTTCTGATGAGCGCATAGTTTGAGACTGATTTTTAACGCGAAACGCACTAATTCATTTATTCTACATTTTGAATTACTTAAATACATATTATATGTCCACGTTGTACATAGACTATATCCATGGTCTTAGTAGTGTTACATAATTTAATTATTTGACAGGTAACAAAATTATTAACTTTTGTAATACTAAATACGTTTTATTGACATACCAAAACCATATGCCCAGTGGAGATATCCATGTTTGTCAATGCTGGCTCCTCACTCCTGGAATGATGAGTTTCGGGTATATAAATATATTTAATTCCAATATAGTCAGCGACATATAGATGTCGCCTTAAGATTTTGAACACCGTTAGTTTATAATCTATCTCGCGAGATTATAAACTGTCGATAAATTGTGACCTGTACCATACTGTTTACTGCTGCCTTACAACAATACATATTAATTTTCGATAGTTATGAACTATCCATGTCAAACCTTTAAAATAGAAACGAACCTACACTTACCGACAGGATTCACAATCTGTCCGATTTTATCACCCGTAAAATTAACATTCAACCAATCAGCGCGTAAGGTGCGTTCGAACGCATGTAAGTATGATGCCAGTTCACAATTTGACGGTTTGACATGGATAGATTATAAACAATCGAAAATTATTACGTTATTTATATTAAGTAAGTAGTAGTTATATTACTTAAGTAGTATCATACAGTTAACAATTTATCTGCAATTTACAAACTCGCGAGATAGATTATAAACTAATGGTGTTCACAATCATACGGTGACATAGACAGTGGTCTATGACGCCGTATTTCAAGTTAATTGTCGCAAGTATTTACAAAAGGAAAAACTGTGTAATGCATGAGTACAATCATTTTAATATTGTTGTAATTACTAACCATCTGTCCTCTCTGACTACCCCGTTAGAGATACAGCGTGAAGGTATGTATGTATGTACTAACCATGATGAAGTACTGGATCTGGTAGAAGGAGAATTTCCGTCAGGCTCGCGTGATAAAGAGGTGATCCTCTGTGGCGCCTCGGTGGGATGAGGAACTGTTGTTGTCTGTTGACCAGACCATTTACCCGACATACGAGCACGACATAGCTCCTGGAAAGGTACCACCTAACAAGCTTATTGGATTACAAAATTGACCACTTCGCAACATAGTAGGTACAAATAAATGCCGACTTGACGTTTAGGTAGTTTTTCAATATTACATAGGTACCTACTCATATCATAATGAAAAAACATGTAGTCTGAACTCCTCGAATATCGAAATTCGGTTTACAAAATGCCATTTTATCAATTTCGTAGATTAACCACGATATTCTAATACTGATTTAAAAATTTTAAAAGTAGTGAAATCTGACGATTTTCCTAGTTCTAGCTTCAATTTGTTTTCTGAAACAATTCATTAAATTTGGGATAAGAAGCAGCGATATTAATCCTAAAAGATGACCTACATTTTCATAGAGCAATGATTAAGAACCACTAAGCAAAATGTAACCGATTTTATTGTTATTGATTAAATCAAGCATCTACTGGGTCTGGAGTAAACGGCAAAATCTGCAAGTTCCCTTTTCGCGTTGAACGACTGAGAGTCAGAAGAATATATTCCTATTGATGATCTAGTACGCCTTTGTTATATCTCCTTATGGAATTCTTTCAGAGAAGATGTAAAAACGTAGTTCTTCTAATATAACATGGCATATATTACGATCAACTAGTCCCATGACTGATCTCTAAAATTAGTTTGGGTAACATTTTATTATTATTTATTTATATAACATGACATTTTATTACCTGATAATCTCTAGTAGCTTCAGCATCTATTTCAGCTGCAGATGCAAGGCCTTGCATCTTTCTCTTGGCATTCATATCCCTCTTTAACAAAATGGCAAATACTACAGCGCCCACTAGAAGAACCGAGAGACTGCCAACTAACGCAAGTAGTACAGGCAGCTCTAGACCAAAGAACTGCATATCGGGAGTGTCTACGTGACGAATCACAGGTCGTTTACTCTGTAATGATAAAAATCAGTATATTTATCTCACAATAATGTCTAACGTTTAGTTTACACTACACTACTAAATGAAAGACATCATACCCGATCACCTACTCCTGTCGATAGCACTTGCGCTCCAGTCTCTCGCCGCAATTCGTCTTTTATGTCATCTGAAAGCATGAAATATTTTTAATAAGGCATTTAACACAGTTTTACTGCTGTTATTTTTATTTGAATTATCCAACGTTCGTTAAATCTTACCAACACGTCTTGCAACATCAGCCGCGTCATATCCTTTACTATTTTTCTCTACTTTAAATGTAACTTCACTCGGATCCACGCTGTAAAACGCATTCATAATAAAAGCATGATCAAAATAATATTAAATGAATAATATATGTAAAGAGAAGTAATTTACCGAGGATTCGTAAACGTGTTCTTTTCTAGGCCAAGAAGTTCTTCAAGTTTAGAAATAAATGAAATACCTTTTTCCCAGTCCGTTAAGAACCTATAATAAATCAACGTAATATTAGATTTATATTTACGTATTTTAAGTAATATCTGTCTTATTGTAACGATGGGAAACATAATATGATAATTTAGATTTCTTAAAGAGAGAGAGGAATAATAATTTCTCTTAATATTTTGTAAGAGACTGGTCGAGGCTTCGGGAGACCTTCAGGCCGGCAGCTTCTTCCACCAACGAATCGGTTTCGCTATTCAAAGAATATATTATAATGTTGTTGTTGTTTGTTTGTTGTTGTTGTTGGGCACCCTAAGCAATGATAGCTTTCTTTAGCCGGAACTTTGAGGAAATCTATTATTTAAAATAATGTTTAGTTTTAAGTTAGTAAATATAAACGTTAGGATATGTATGTACTTTTTTGTTATTAATAAACAAATATTTATTAAATTTCTTAAATATTATAAAAATTGTCATCGAACAGAAATTATTCTGCTCATTTCCATTAAGTATAGGTATGTACATAAGTAAAAAAGTAATCGAATGAACCAACCTATTTTTCAATAAAACGTATGCATAAGAAGGATCATAATCATAATCATTGTGGTCATGTTCACCGCTTTTGGTAGATTTTTGTGCATTAAGAGATCCTTGAGCTACAACAAATATAATAAAAATTAATTAGCATCAAAAATTTGATGTTCGTATAATATACAAGTTTTTAATTTTGAAACACTAACATATAGAATGAATAGTTGAAACACCAATTTATAACTTTCATGCAAAATCACAATAAAATTTGATTAAATCGAAGTAAGTAGGTAGGTACTAAGACTGTGTTAATAGTTTCGTATGAGTGCAAATACAAAATATTTATTAATTTCTTTCTTTAATAATAAACAGATGTTTATTTATCATTTTTCTATTTTAGAGATAAATTAATATTAAAATAATTGAGAAACATCAAAACGAAATAAGAGCTTAGTGATTCATCTAACGTGGTCGGAAAACACTAACAATACAATAATACCGATCCATTGATCTTAGGCAATAACATAGACGAAGGTCAACGACGATTTTTATAAAACAAAATTAAAGATGAAATATTTACACGTAATATTTAAAGAAATCATAGGAACTACATGCTGTCTGTAACAAAGAAAAATGAAATTGTGCTCAACGAGGGATACATTTAGTGCTGTGTTCTAGACAAGACGCAGAAAGTGCATAATAAATGTTAAAAAACTCTTCATATTCTGGTACAGAAATATCGTAATGAGAATATTGTAGGGAACATCGATAATCTAAAAACAGCTATCACAGGCCGCTGTGACACTAACCTGTCACTGATTTATTGTGGTACAAAATCTTTAATGTTTTTGCATCGAGGCGCGGCCCGGGCTTTTTAACATCGTCTCTTTCCCTACGCATAAAGCCCCATTCGTTTTTAAGTAAATCTTGAAAGTCTTCGGGATAAAATTTGGAATTTTCACCTGAAACATCGTCGGCATTTGTAACAGCCTCACTCCGGTGTGAATGTCGTTTACGGGTTGAGCCTCTTGGTTTTAAAGAGCCTATGTCAAACAAAATAGCCAAAACATAAAAAAAATCGGTGAACTGAAAATAATAAACTTATTAAGATGAAGTAAACAGATAATTTTTAATGTATTTTAGTAGAATGAGTGATACAATGTAGCTGCTTTACCTACAATGCAAACAAAGCGAGGAAGCGACATAAATTGTTTATTTACATGGAGTTGTTTCGTAAATATGTTTATTTAACTTACCCTGTAATTCATCAGCCTTGAGCGGTCCTCCCTCTGCATACAAAGCTCCTTGTGGTTTTAATTTTGAATTTACTATTTCTCGCCAGTAGTTTATCAAATATTCCATGTTCTTTGAATGTTTGCCATCTGAGTTAGGAGAGTCTATAAACAAAACGTGTTTCAATTTGACAAAATAGTTTACATTTACAACTCATTAACAATTCATTTATAAATAAACTCACCTTTCAATTGATAGGAATCAAGCTCGCCACTGCCAACATCTAAAGGAAATTCTTCCATGCCGTCCTCATCAAAATAAATCCTTGGCTCAGGAAGTTCAGGATTCTCATATTCAAAGGGGAAATTTTTCTCAGCAAAGCTTTGTTTATATTTTTCCAAGGCATTTGAGAGTACTTCAGCGTCCAATGGTGAAAACCTATTACCAGTAATGTATTCTGCTGTATAAGGTGGAGGTTTGGTCTTAAGTTTACGGAAGTGAGCACCCAGGCGTTCTTCGTCTACGTATCTTTCGTCATTTGTTTCTGTTTGCTTATTAGAGCTGGGTAAAGATTTTTTTTCTTTGTCTACGATCATGTTAGGTTCCTTAGATCTGGCTTTTTGTTCCGCTTGAATGCGTTCTCTAAATCCTTCAAAAGGTAGTATGACAGGCGAATCTTCGTCCCCGCTCATAATCATCAAGTTATGTATTTTATCACTTGGATTTTCCCTGTTTTCGTCTATAGCAGCTGTTTTAACAAAATATAAAAATAAATAATTGTAGGTAGTACCATATTTCGACTTGTTTTTGAAATGAAGGAAATAAAAACTTTACCCTACCTTTTTGTATTATGTACTCAGTTGGATCTTCTTCGTCTGGTGACATAGGTGGACTGTAAACCTCATTCGCGTAATCAGAATCTGCCAGCGGCGAATTCGGTGTAAACCGAACATAAGCCATTTCATCCGGATCGTCCTTTTAAATTAGCATTCCATTTTAACAATGTTAATAGTTAAATTGATGAAATAGACAATATTACAGAATTCGTCTACTTACTTCTATATTTTTATCTTCAACGTCAATTGCTTCGGAACTCAATTTAGGATCAGTGAAATGATCGCATATTTTTGCATTGAGTTTTACAGGATCCCTAAAATTGAAACAGTTTATTTCCTGTTTTTTTTAACACAAAAAGGCAACCAACCTACAAGTTAACTTACAAATGGTGTCGCAGAGTGTAGAGCATGGCTTGCAACACACACTGTGTATAAGCATGCTCCCAGCGGTAGCCATGAGACGCCAGCCGCTGCAGCTCGGTTTCGAACCACTGCAACTGCTCGGAACTCATGTCGTATCTATGCAATAAATTCAAAAATCAGATAAGAGCAAAAGAAACTTAAGCAATATAGGCAATTTATCACCAACATCAAAGACTCCGCAGCAACGTAATGTGTGTATTCGTATGTACGAGTATAGAAGAGCTATAATATAATGAATAGATAGATCCTAATCGTTTGTTTAGTTATATATCGTAGCATAAGAAAATAATTTGTAATTTCCATAGGTATAATAAAGGCAAAGATAGTCATACCAAGTCTCTAGCATATGGTGGTTTTTTATTTTTAATTACCACTCATATTCTAGGGCGTATATGAGGTCGCTGCTTATGGGGTACGAAAACCCACTTAATATTTGCCGAATATCCAGTATTTGTACCGTGTATTTGTATTCGTACCACAAAATAGTAGTTACTCGATTGGACGACATATTTAAGTAGGTACTCATCTAATTTTCAAGTGATTGATTTTATCAGTGTTCAAAATTTTGCCCTTTCATGGCGTGAAGTCACAGCAAAAATATATAATTTACCTTTGTGCATTGTTCGACGCCCCCACGTGAAAGCTATAGCTACATCCATGCTCGTATTAATTGATATTATATGTACTAGTAATATGTATAAAATATTAAGTAGGTATTAGATAGCCATTATGACTACATACATACTTGCATACATATCTTCATGCTGCGTCCCTAACGGTGTAGTCGGAGAGCGCGAAGCGCCTTACACACTTTTTTGTCGTGGTCCTTACACACTTTTTTCGCTTCCTCAAATGTCGTCATTCTACTCATACATTTTCGCCTAACTATGCGAGTGCTTTTGACATTCCGTCGGCTAACAGTGGCTTTTTGATCTTCATAAGTCAGCCTTGGTCTTCTTTGGCTTCTTTTACCACTCACTTTTGCTCTGTAGATTTTCTTCGTCAGTCTATCATCACTCATTCCTTCTATGTGCCCGAACCATCTAAGCGTCTTTTCTTCATTTTTACAATAACACTGTCGTGCAACCCTGTCATACTGCGTATTTCTTCATTGTTTATTTTGTCCGCAAGGGTGACATCGCATTTATCTTACTTTCACTCGATTTCGGGCATATCCAGACTTCACTACCGTACAATAAAGTTGAAACCAACAACGCATTGTGTATGGCCATTTTCACTAAGTTAGATATATTAACACTGCCTACTAATGTGGACAGAGCTCTGTACATTTTAATGCCAGCTGCTACCCGTCTCTCCACATCCAACTCACATCTTCCATCCTTCGAAAACGCACTCCCCAGTCATACAATTTCATTCACTTGTCCTAGACATTTTCTATTTACCCATATTTCACACTTTGTACATTGTCCCTTTCAAAGACCAGAACCTTAGTTTTGTTCACATTCATAATAAATCTTTTTCCAATTATAACTAAGTATTAGTATTCTAAACTTAGTATTCTAAGTACCTACATACAGTCCGCAAACGACAGATGTACTGTAATAAATCTCAAAATCTCAGTTCGCTTGTAACATCTATTTAAGTTATACCTCTACTCTTCCCTCTGGAAACAGAACTCTATCCTTAATTATAGTGCCACAAATGTTTACTGTTTTATATGAAGTACGTTCAAATCGTACTATTTTGTGACCAAATATCTAGAACAACAATTTCTCCAAAAAGCAAAACAAATACATACTAACAATCGATACAATATCAAGGTCGTAATGAGCTGATTTACCTTATAGATAATTCTATTATTATCATTGGGCAATAAATTGCCTATACATCTATTCCCATAATTGGAAGGACGAATTTGGGTTACGCTAGTACCTACCTAGCTAACTAATTAATTTGTGTACAGGTCCTATTGGAATCACCAATAAATAATTCTTTACGGGTACCTAACGAGTTCTCTAACATAAAATTGTGTCGTTTAATCTTACCAATAAACTGTTATTTAATACTCGTGACTTTTTACCCGGCTTTTTTCACATGTTATTAACAAATGGTAACCAATGTTTTGCCCAGAGTTATAGCCATTCCGTTTACAAAATTTGAGGTGGAAGCTTGTCGCGTAATCTTTTAGTGTAAAGGGTAGGTTACGGAAATTACGCGACAAGCTTTTCAATCGCATAAGAACATGAATATACTGATTATAGATAGTATGTATCTATTTATCATACTTTTGGTGATGAGACTTCTGTAAAGCAGCCATTTTGTAGGTTTGGGGTTTACACTATTTTACTGGTTTTATGAACTCCTAGGTTTATTTTTTCTTTTTGGTGCATTTTAATAAAAGCTTGTTCTATAAAAATATTTTTTTTACTTTTCATTTATTTATACCTTTTTAGTAGGAAATATTGCTCAATCAAGTAACAATTTCAAGTAACACATCATTGTCGTAAGGTACATATATTGACGGTTTCCAGGTTTAATTATGGAGTTTTCCTTCACCTAAAAATATTACAGACCAATACACTCTTTCCGATCTTTTCAGGGCTGAACAATTTGGCCTTCAAGATCATGCTCGCGCACCAGCACTCGTACGTCCAACAAGTGCACCGCCTCATGGAGCACATCCCAGAGGGCCTGAATCGCCCGAGTCACCACATAGGCACGGGGGTTCTCTTCTTCGACGTTCGACAAAGTTTAGCACGCCGGGCTAGTGTACAAGCTGCGCTGACTCGGCTTGCCAGACGACGACATCGTCATAATACATAGTAGATATAATGTAACCTTGTATAAGAAATTTCGTATTTTTACAATTAGTCGTCGAGGAATACTCTAATAAAGAGACAATCCTGGCTGCAGCATCAGATTATGGTGAAAATCATGTTTAGCTATCAAAATTAAATCTACATGCAAAGTTTCGTATCTCTACTACTTATCGTCGAGAAGTACCCTCATGTAGAGACAATCCTGTCTACAGCATCAGTTTATGGTGAAAATCATATTTAGCTATCAAAATTAAATCTGTATGCAAAGTTTCGTATCTCTACTACAAATCGTCGAGGAGTACCCTCGTGTGGAGACAACTCTGACGGCACTAACGGTTCATTTCACATTAGTATATTGTCATCGGAACTGAACAAGCGTGCAAAATTTCAAAGTCGTAAGTTTAGAGGAAGTGGTTCGAATTTACAAGCATGCAAAATTTCAAAGTCGTAAGTTTAGAGGAAGTGGTTCGAATTTACAAGCATGCAAAATTTCAAAGTCGTAAGTTAAGAGGAAGTGGTTCGAATTTGGCTCGCAAGATTTGAACAAAACATACAAACATACATGTGAAGCTAAATAAAAACTTGTAAAAAATAGACTACGATTTAATATCTAAAAATCATAAATAGCAATAAACACAATAAGGTAATTAAATGGCCTTACTGGTAGAGAGAGCCGTCGTCTGCTTCTTCCTCGTAAATTGGTACACATTTGCCAAAAGCGAAATCTGTAAAAATACGTCAAATATTAAAAGTCGATTTTTGAATTCCTCCAAAATATCAATAACAACATTATGTAAATATCAATATAAATATTAAATGTACTTAACACTTACCATCGTAGCACCATTCGACTCCCTCTACGCACAGTGATGCGCTGAATAAGCAACCTGTAGAATTCAATAAAAAATTAGTATAACTTAAATAATTAATTTGCTCTCTACCACTTCTCTGAAGTTGACATGACAAAATTGACTTATAAATTATTCGTGAATCAGACATCCAGTTTTCTACGATTCTACGAATTCACGTTTAATTTACAGCAAATTAAACAATATGTTATATTCTTGCCCGCAAATTTTGTCATACCAATTTCAGAGGAGTGTCGAACATCTAGTTTTTAAAATTCCCGGTTAAACTTTTTGATTCCACGCGTAATAAATAATTTACGACCAAAGCTGACTTATGAAAATCAAATAGCCAGAGTGACGAATTGGAGTGACAGCTGACGAAAATGTCAAAAGCACTCATCCACACCCCGTTAGAAATACGTCTTGAGAATACGTATATGTCGGAGGAAATAATAAAAGTCACTCATTTGCCTATACTAAGGCAAAACGCGGCTTCCGGTTTGGAAGGGATGCGCTAACGGAACATCGGAGCCGGCGCTGGCAGTCTGTTAGACTACGGTGCCCGTGGTGTTAGCATTTCTCTGACGGATCGTTTGCCATTATTAAATTTCCAATTACCTACGTAATTATTGTTACAAAGAATTTTCTGTCGTTTGCGCATTAACTTTGTTTTAACGTGGTATTTTATGGAGTAGTTCGCGTCCTGTATAGATTAGGCACCTATTTCTCATAGCTGGAGTCGCAAGTGCACGAATTGGCGTGTCTTTTCCGACATATATTATACATATAATATATTAACAATGTTACTACGATATGTTTATTCTTATAAAGCAATTACCATGGACAAATATTGAAACCAGATTAATAAGAAAATGTAACGGAAAGAGAAAAGGTAAAGTTTTAAAAACACAACATGTAAAAAGTAATAAATACCTGAAAAAATATTATTATTTACATAACTTTATGCTAAATATTGACTGGAGTTGAATTCGTTGGGTAAAAGAAAAGGGTGGAAAGGCTGGATACAAACTTCTTACGTCGCATAGAGTGAAAGTCAAATCAATTTATTCACGTAAACCCAATTGCAAGGTGTTTTTGAACGTCAAAAACACCTTGCAATTGGTTCCTTTGGTTCGAAAAGAAAACCTGCACACTGAGAAGAACCGACAAGAAACTATAGTAGAAGTTGAATATATCATGATATGTAGAATATACCTTATAAATATAGTCAAGAGTTAATAAATAATCGAATAATATGTCGGTCGGAAAACGAATATTTAATTAATAATAATTATAACTTATATTCATTTATAGAATTACTCTAACTCTATGAAACTCCTAAACATAGCATACTGGTATACTAACTTTACTCTTTTTATTAGACTTTTGCCTAGAATTCCAAGTTTTTATAGGTACTCAGCGGTTTGGGTCATCATCATGCGTTAAATATGTATTATGAACTTAAGAGTCAGTCAGTTTCTTCTTTTAAATATGTATGTACCTACATAATATAAACAATATAATATACATACATATGTGCGAAATGTGCCTTATAGAAACATGAATGAATATACTCTATAATCCATTAAAGTAGTAGTTGTTGCATTTATCTTCCAAAGCGAAGGTCTAGAGTTCAAATTCTGACTGCATTTTTTTAAATTGTCTTAAGTCTAGATGTATATGAATGATGTAGTTGTTTTTTAATGGAATGTAAATGTTAAACTTTATAGGTATTATTAATTAAAGTATATATCTGAACAGGTTATGTTTTATTTACCTATGTTCCCATCGGCGTGCGAGGGCGCCAGCGAGCTGAGCAGCGCCAGCGCCCAAAGAGCCTGCCGCCATGACAGGTTGAACATTACATCTGCAACAACAACACCTTGTTCAAATTCCATAAACGAAAAATGTATCAAATCAAAACATATCAGTGTGTAGTATATATACGTATTTTTATTTAATTCCACATTTTTTGGTAGTACTTATGTCAAATGTCACTTAAAAATAAACTTTTTTAAGCAGGTACATAATATCTCAGATCATAATGATTTACGCATATATTATATTTTTTATGGTTTATTTAATACTATCTTGTATGGCTACTACACGGGAGTAGGTATTGCAATGCAACATAATGTCAAAACTAATCAATTGGTCTTTGATTATTTCGATCGGTTAAGAACTTTCAGAGATTTAAGATTTGGAATAAACTAGCATTTAGATGTTTAATTATACAGATTAGATTTCTATTCATTTGTAGTGTAATATTTGATGTACAATGTACGAAATCTATCTTTTAAAAACATATATAGAGAGGCAATGCTGCCTGTCTGCTGGGTACCTTAAGCAATGACAGTTTTCTAAGCGGCAACTTTGAGGAAGTCTATTATTTAAGATAATGTGTAATTATAAGTTTGTAAATATTAACGTATGTAAAACATATATATTACATATTAATATTTTTATGAGATCCTGACACTACTAGTCCAATCAAATAACGGTTGAAATCGAAATTTCCAAAATAATGCTAAATTTTTGATATAATGTTCATAAAAGTGTTTTAAATGTATGTATGTAAAATTTCAACACGCTAGTAGCACCAAATACAAACAAAAAAAGACAGAAAAATGTTGTTTTCTAAATTACTCTATAACGGTACGTCATAGATAATAGCAAAAATAATAGAATGTAAAGTTTTCCGTAAAATTGCTTTTAAGACTTTGTCGTATTAACGGAGTTAAGTCGGTTTGAAGCACAAAAATAAGAAATTTCTTGAAAGCATAGTAGAATCGTAACGAACTAATATTTTTTAACTTGTTTCTTTGTAATCGGTCCACAAAAGGTTATAATTTCTTTTCACATAAATAGGATTTTTATATTATTGTTAAAAAAAAGTTAATAGCATATTTATTTTTTAATCTACAATTTTCATTTTATAATGGAATATTTTTTATTTTCATTTGATTCTTTGTAACATTTACTAAAAAAAATGCTCTAGATCGTATTTTTCTATTATAGTTAGGCAGATAACATCAAATTTATCTTCTTATAGTCCAGCAGTCGAAGAAGAATTAAAATCGAAACGAACAGAAGCAGACGTGTGAAATTTTGGGGTAATATATATAAAGAAACAAAATAGGAGAAAGGCTCGTCCACTACGCCCATGAATACAAACTGTCCATCATGAACACACATTTTAAAACGAAAAACCAGCAAAGATGGACCTTTATATCGCCAAATGAAAAAGCTAAAAACGAAGTCGATTTTATTATGTCTAATATCCCCAATAATATCACACACATAGGGGTCTTAAACAATGTAGAGTTCCCGTCGGACCATCGAATAGTAAGAGGAACATTACTCTTTTAGAGAGAGAACATTAAAAAATGTAGAAAAACCTTTGGAAACACGATGACCTCATTTAAAACAGATAAAGAAATAAAAACATACCTTTCGAACTTGCAAACTAACATCATAGAGTTATCAAACATAAACAGGACATACACGAAATCTATAATAAATTCGAACTCTACATAAAAGACAGCCAAAAAAGAAAGAAAAGATTACAAGGAACATAGAAAGAAAATAATAGAAAAAAGCTTAACAAATTAAAGGAGTGCAAAAAGAGTGTACAAACAACTAACCACTCATACGGACTGGATAAAGAGCCTAAAAGAGGGATCTAACGAAACAAAATCAACAAAAGATCTAATATCCTGTACTACGAACTTTTACAAGGATCTGTATGCCACTAAACCGTAAGTCACGACAACGATTACAAAAACAAACATATTGGACACAATTAGGAACAATACAATACAAAAAGAAGAAGAGGTTAAGAAGAGTATTAAGAGACTGAAGCGAGAAAAGAGTCCAGGCCCTGATGGCATAAAGAACAAGGCGCTGATAGCAGGAGCGAGACTACTTACCGGGCCGCTGACATGCATATTCAATAAGGTTCTAAGTACAGGAAAAATACTCGAACAATATTTATTGTTAGAAGATGTGTCAAGCAAGGGCGAATCCAGCTTTCAAGTCAGGGGCGGGTCATGTATGGTAGTAGACATCTAGTCAGGACAGGCTTCAATTCGATTACAATAAGATTAAAAAAATTATCATTAATCAACCTAGATCCAGCCTTGGTCATGACACCAATGATACAAAACGTGGATCAGCTCTTGGTGTAAACGTGGTCAAGCGGTCAAAGTATAACTTTAGTGCGTCTAGGAAATCTCGATGCCGTATGCGCTGTGCAATTGCAAAAAACGATTCACGGTGTAAAGTATGTACCTACCCATGTATTTTCCTAAATATGTATATAGAAATAAGGTCAAAGATTAATTGTGATATTCTGACTTCAACAACTGTGTCGCTGTTCTTCAAACTCAATCTGTTTTTTCTTTCTTTGCGTCCTTCAATATACCTACAGATGTAGGCATAAATTAACCTCGCTCACGTAAAAGAGCAGTAAGAGAACCTATATCTATATTGAATTTAAACGTTCTTACAAAAATATGAAAAGTGACTTTTTGAAACGATGGAAAATCGATAAACTTCTGAACTTCGTTTCATTATAATGCTTTGGTACTTAGCTAAAGGTTTTTTTGTAGACTTTTTAGTTTGTGGATTGTTTTGCTTTGAAAAAATTGTGATGATTAATTAATCTAAAAATAAAGTAGAAATGAGGAAGTATTGTTTATTCATATTGACGTCGTCGTTCGATTGTAGAATCGCGCAGTTCATGATGTACCTATGTATTTTGTGAAACGCCTACATTTTATGAAATTATTTATTTTCTAGCCGTTATATCATGATATATATAATGAAAAACTAAGCTTTGTCACACCATCACATGATCTGGATAGACATAGAGAAAAATGCATTTTAATGTAGTTGTAAGCAGAATAAGTTTGACATACCTAAATCGCACAAAATCCAGACTTAATGAAAAGAAAATAGGGAGCTTTTACCGCATTTTAGAGGTTAGTATTTGTTGATAAATATTAAACGGATATTTTGATCGCACTACAGAATTGATATACTCAACGCGAATCGTCAAACGATTTACATTAAACGATATAGCGGGCATTACTTAGCCATTTCGTGAAATAGTGGTGATGTTGCATGTAGTGCCTAGGTACAACATGACCTGCCAAATCCAAGAACTGACGACGACATTGATACCAATTTATTATGCGTTGAGTATACAAATCTCTCTAATTTCGAAAAAAGTTTAAAGCTACCTCTACGTTTATTACATTTTTATTTTATTACAGATATTACATAGACGTCGATTAAAACACTTACTTGCTAATTATATTAAGCAAATAAGTTACGTCCAATTACAGAATTTATATCGTGCCCACTTCATTTTGATCGTTCGAATACTTATGAGGTATAGGTATACTACTGTAATAATTCATAATATTATGATACATATTTTATATAAACAAGCAGCTTTCACAATAATGTATATTATGTAATCTTAGATTAATCGAATAATGGATTCTTCCATTTAACTATGATGTACCTTTTATGTATGTATACATATACAATATACAGCGTTATATGTATAGAATTCACTGACGTAGGCACCCATGCCCTTTAGCTCCCACGCATTCAGTTGCCTTAAATTTTCGTGTAACTATTTTTACAGTGAATTTGAAAGAACACCTCATGTTTTACACTTAAATGAATTAATTTATCATGCTCTATTATATTAAGCAAGTAGACACTAAAAATAACGTGTTTGTTTATATAAGTATGTTTGATTATTAGCTCATAATAATTTTAGTAAACATATATGCAACTAGAAAATATTATTACAGTAAGTAATCCAACACGGTTAACTCACAAGCGTCGTTTTATAAACAAACCTTCACGTATACCTAATTAATTGAATGTTATTAGGTCCCGTGTAACAGGTTTCACGTTAATAAGAGACGATATGGCGACTACTGAAAACGGATTACACGAAAAATAACTTCACGAACAGGTGATACAATATGTTTTACGCACCGTTTAGGGCCGCCGATCAATCCGGAACATATCCGTGATGCAGCAGGACACTTAAGTTCCCAACAATAAGCACTGAAATACAGTTTGAGACGTTAATATTCACGGAAGAGTGCGAAGCCACCAGCTGTGGCGGTGTTGTTGGATCGAGCCTGCGCACACCGCTCTATCGATCCCCTGCTCGTCCATTCACATGCCGCCACTTCTCCGCCCACATAACGACGAACCGACTTGGTGTTATACTACAATCATCATTAGATAACGCGATATTAGCACTTACAATTGGAAGCACTTCACTTGGACATTAATAAAACAGTTATGATAAAATCGACCTCGGTTTTGGGCAACACTGTTATTTGACGTAATTTTGATAACATCCTCGAATAATTGTAACGATTCAAATAGTTACCCCTTGTTAGATTGGTGATTGATATCTTTCTAAAAGAAAGACAGAACAGTATTAAAAGTAAATAAGTATTTTATCTCTTTTACAGTAGCTGTAAATGCAGACGTAACACGTAAATCCTGGATTGCGTGGCGCCCACGCGTTAAGTTATCGCTGTAGAGTTACTTGCATGCTAATGACATGTAGCTGTAGCGATAATAAAACGAGCGGTGCCTAGAGCCCATGTCGATATATTCTATGTTTATCAATTCATCGTCATTTACCATTTTGTCTACTTAATTCATGCTTATGTATCTACCTTAGCCTAATAGAAGATTTATTGCCACCTCAGACTCAACACTCAGACTAGAAACTAGACTCTTAGTGTTAGTCTCAACAAATACTAAAGATTAATTTTATAAATTGCTAATTGTACTAAACTAACATAAATAGTTATAAATCGACTGGTTTCTAATATTTGGAAAAGCCTGGTCGAGGCTTGGGAGACCATCGGGCTTCAGCTTCTTTTCATCGAGCTTCTTCCACCAACGAATTAGTTACGACTATTCAAAGAGGTAATGCTGCCTGTCTGCTAGGCACCTTTCTACGACAGCTTTCTAAGCTAAGAAAGCAACGATAGTTTTCTAAGTGGCAACTTTGAGGAAGTATATAATTTACGATGTTTAATTTTAAGTTTTTAAATATGTATTAACATTAAGATATCTATGTACTGATTTATGTCGAAAAATATTAAAAAAAAAATTGCTAACAAACGATTAAAATCTACATAAAAAGAACAGTTTCTATGACTGACGCACAATTTGGTATATCCTATTTTTAAAATTAAACGAACAAGAAACTAACTAAAATTTCGCTAAATTTTCACCGTTCGCTGGTCCAGCATATTACACGTAAGTAGCTCTCTAATAACACTGCTTTTTGTTACATACACAAAACTATAAAATATGCACATATAACACTAACAATATCCAATATATTACAGCACAATACAGCATTTAAAAAATTGACATTATTCGTCAAGCATTTTGTTTTTTATTTGTAGTGTTACCTAAAGATTGCCTATGTTCCTAGATCAAATGTTCACTCTAATATGTGAGTAACACAATTCTAAAACGTAATGATTACTTACTCAGTGCACAATTCATTCGAAATGTAAGACAGAATAATAACAGAAGAATATTATTGTTTGCGATGTGCAAACAATAATAATCTCCTATTCTTTATTTTTAAGTGTTTTTTAAAAATACAATACGAGTATTTTAACATATCGTGACGTTTATTATTTTTTCAATTCTTGGTGGTTTTTATTGAAGCAGAAACTCAGAAACGGACAAAAACACTGAACATGTTTATTTTACTAATAAATAATAAGTATATGACAACAGAATCAATTATTTGCGAACTAGCTCATTTCCAATTATGTTATGTCATATTCGCCACATTTGTTTACAACTTTACATTAAGAGCAAGCTCCCAAAAAATGATTTTTGCCTAGGCTCCGCCCTTACACTCCGCTACCCGAACGCGACATTTATCGTAATAACTGGAACATTAATTCACATAATAAAATATCCTTTAGCCAGTATTTAGTAAACTGTATTGTCTTCCTGTTAGCAGTAATTTTATGTAACTTACTCAAGTAATTTAGGAAAAATACTTAAAAATCTCTCAAAAAGGCATAATATTTGCAGAATAAAAAGTATCGAATGAAAATTCATAAATTGTGTAATGATTTTAGGCAGTTGCTAGATAAATGTATAAAGTAGTATATATTTAAATTTCACATTTATTAAACGTGTGCCTGCCTCAGCAAATTTGTTTAAAAACGCTCAACATTTTGGCAGCCGAGTCTTAAAGACAAAAACGAAAACAATAGTAAGTATATTCACTAATCACGAAATAGTTACTATGAACTTAAGACAACGTAAGGATTAGAACACAGATAACCATATAAGCTAAAACAAGCTTAAAATGGCATATTATATTAATAGGTATAATTATCTAAAATAATTAAAACTAAGAATTTAAAATATTATATAGACTGAGGTATTACTTTGAGGAAATCCATTTCATGTGATGAATTATTATAATTTTTAGCTATCTTCCGCCCAAAATTACAAACTTATTTATCGACACGTGTTTCGCCTTTTAAGAAAGCATCCATAGGATATTCCAGATTCGGTCGACTAACTAGAGCACCGAATATTCATAAGATTCAATCTATCGCAATGGATTAAATTCAAATATTCATAGGAGAATTAAAAGGGGAAAAATTGGGTTTCGAACTTGATAATTTCCTCCCACCTTTTAAACTACTGACCCTAAAATGACAATGCCATTTCAGGGAAAACAAAAAAAATATAACGAGAGTCCTAGGATATCAATTTTGCAGACTTGTTTAATCTAGGGATACAGCGTGAGGATCTATACATACAACATACATATACACACATACATATTACATACATACACACATACGCACACACACACAGACACACACGCAAACATACTCACACACACACATACATACTTCCTTCGCCTCCTCAAATTTCATATTCTCCTCACACACTTTCGCCTAAGTTTACAAGTGCTTTTGATATTTTCGTCAGCTAACACTTTTGCTATATATTTGATTTTTATAAGTCAGCCTTAGTCTTTCTAAGCTTCTGCTACAACTCACTTTCGCTCTGTAGATTTTCGTCGTTAGTCTTTCGTAGCAAGGTATACGGTTTTCATCGTATAACTTTGAACTAATAGTTTTTAATCTAAATAAAATTTTTAGCCATACCTAGGCAATGTAGGTACCTACATAACCAGGTAATAAGTGTGGGGGTCTAGTCTTGCTCCCACCTCCCTGAAATATCTAAACGAATTAAGTAATAGGTATGTGATTTTCAAGAGTAAGTACATTTGTAAAGATAGTAACTAAAACAATTTCCTGATAAATAAATATGCTTGGTCTGCATGCCACACTTGCATGGGAACGAAAGAGTTGCTTGACGCATGTATGATTTGGTTGTATGAGCAAGAAAATAGTAATTAGGTTAATGTGTTAATTTACAATTTGGTTTTGCGTGCATTATTTATCTTTTTATTTCTACTAGAGGTCGCCCTGTGGCCGAAATTCGACTGCAAATATAAACTTATAAACTTTTTCGCGACAAGCTACTCTGTGCGACCGTTTGATCCAAGGATCAACATATGATCACAAAATATTATGAGTTTGACATTGACAGTCTTTTTGACATTGGCAGTATGAACGTAAACTATGAACGTTTCATTTTATTTAATTTAATTTACTTTTTTGTAACAGATATTATTTACAAGTTTTAGCTTTCACCCTTTAGCTTTGGAAACACTGAAGGCAAAAGAGCGCGCGGTCGTTCACCAGCAAGATGGACTGACCAAATAAAAGACTCGTCGTCCTCTAAATTTTACAATACAGACGTATTGTAAAATTTAGAGGACGTCCGTATACAGAGACGCGATGGACAGAAACCGGTGGAGGCAGATCATCCGCTCCAGATGCAACCCTGATGCTGATCACGATCCTCAGACATGAGGGACCGACCCTAGAGAGAGTGCTTTCACCAGTCCTTTGCCATATAAAATTTAAGTGTAACGGGTAAACACCTGTGGCTCTAAATGCAGTAGTCGCATTCGCACAGGTAGCTGCGTTTCTCAAGCTTCATTTAGCAAGGCGCCAAATTGATTCCTGGTTAGACGTCGTCCCGCATTTCGCTTTATCCACAGACTGTAAGCTTCTTAGAAATAAGTTTTTAGAGCTTTAAAACCAGCAACATCCAACAGCTGCAGATAATGTCAAGTGTGGCTTGGCATTGACAGTAAGATTATATTATTTTCATTTGCAAACTCCAATATCTTAACTGAGTTGCAGTGGGTAGAATGGCCATCAAGTAAAGGAAGAACTTTTCCTGGAGGTTTTTGAGGCAAAAACTGTTCCTTCAACCAATTCAAGAAAATGTCGGATGTTGTGTAGGCTAATTTTTGCGACATAAAAACGCGAGAACCAGGCGGCAACCCATCTTCAAACTCCGGTGTTTTCCTTTGTCCTTTTATTATGCATACTGGTGGCAAAAAAATTTCCCTCTGCATTACAACAAGTAATAACAGTAATTGTTTCTTCTTTCTCTGTTGGCGCAGACGTACAGCTTTAGAGCCTCTCTAAGCCAATACATGTCCAGGACGATTGTTCAGCGGCAATCTTGTTGCATCCATATTAAATACATGACCAGGTTTGTCGAATAAATCATTTTCGCTGAGAACTCTTTCTAGCATTTTAAAATAAGTTTTTATTTCGTTTTTGTTCACGCCCTGGCTTCTAGCCTAAGATAAACGTCAGACTTTCTCAAAGAAATGCTAGGGTTTCTTTTCAAAAATAGTTTCACCTAGTCATACCCAGCTTTTTCAATAGCCATGTTGAATTCGTGTTTAATATGCCATCGTTCGGCGAAATTGTAAGCGCCTCCTGATTATTGAAGACTTAAGAATCCTTAACATATAAAGCTTAAGACTTTATATGTTGGCACAGTCTCTTTTCGTTCTCAATACCGAATGTGCAAGATGGACCCATTGGCCCCTTTGTATTTCCTTCCTTGTTCCATTTGACCCTTCTTTCGAAAGTGTTTCTGGGTGTACCATATACAATTGATGCTCTGTACACAGACATCGTCCGTATATTTACTTCTTCTATGGCCTTTTTTAGGTTTTCTTCATTCTACATTCCTCCAGACATTGTCAGACTTGGCTTTTCGCACGTAGTTGTTGTTTCGCACGCACTTATTATTAGTGCCATCTGTTAGTTATAAAACTTATAACTCGCATTACTTTAGACTGGTCATCTCTTCAGCCATCACCCCCGGAATTACCCTATAACATGAGGCGAAGCAGCGTCAATATGTGTATGTATGTATGTATGTATACAAGGCATTCGTTGTAATGTACATCTTATTTTATAATGAATAAAAAAGGAAATTATATTCTATGAACTAATATGATAGATACATATAGATATTCATGTACCTAATGATTTATGAATTAATAAACAAATTAATTAACATAATGGAAATAGATGAATTCATCATTGCATTAAAAGCTATAATTACAAAACGAGTGACTTCTGTAAGCTACAGACTTTTCTTCTCACTCGCTATGCGCCGAGGCACTTTAGTCATACTCAAAGGTTACTTGAGGTCATATAATTTGTCTTCAATTACCTCTTCAGAATGCGGTATCCAGCTAAATTTAAAGACTTGATCGTACTACCCCCACTTAATTTGATTCCGCGTCATACGTTAAAGTCAGACACAGTGTTCACGGTGCTCAACATCGTGACTTTAATATTGCTGTTTTACTTTTTTTAATAATCCATACGTAATCCTATTGATTATTTATTTGTTACCTATTTACCTATTAATTTTTCATGTACGTAATTTAAGTGTGAAATTGTTTATATTACTTGTGACCTCACTTTATTGAATAAGTGAAGAACAGTTTTCATTTTGTGTAATTGTAGTAAAAAAAAGTACTTTTATGTACTTTAGTACTGTCATGTAATAACAATCGCAAATTGATTTACTTTTAATTTAAACGCATGTATATGTATATTTTTTATTTCGCTAATTTAAGTTGTTGGACGCCGCCACCTCACCTACCTTCCTAGCTTTTCTTCGGTCTGTGCTTGCGGCGATGATTTATCAACTAGAATATCGGAATACATCCTGACGCACTGGATGATACATTCCAGGGTTCTCTGTACGGGTACACAAAGTACCCCGGTACCTGCTGTCGGGTATAGTTATTCCTTGGCGGAGCTCGAACTATTGGCATCAATGTGTCGGCCGACCGCGGACAATCAGGGAAGTGCCGTAATGCGAGATACAGACAAGGTATTGGACGGGCAATCTACGCCGACCCAAATTGTATAGGTATGTTGTATTGTATCTTAATAATTAATTAAGCTTTTCAGAGCGGGGCTGTAAGTCGCCGGAACCTCAGAACAGTGTCTCGGACCCCCAAGCATAGGAGAGACCGAGGAGGGTTGTGACAATTTTCAGTTTAACCAGCATATCTCTGTCAAAATTAGCTTTACATTTATGATTTTTATATCTCAATATGGTTCTTTGCACTATGTAAAAAAAAAATTAAAAACTGGAAAAAACATAGTCTATGAGAAATTTGATTAAAACTGAAACCATTCTCCGTGTCACAAATCTCTTAGCACCGAGGTAAGTTGTGACAGACGCTTAGATGAATTGTGACAGCTATGTATTTGGTGATAACTAAAATATTAAGAATAAGGTTTATTAAGACTACCTCTTTAAACCAACAATAACAAATCGTTAAGTCGACCTACTATAAATAAATCAGCGTTTCAGAACTTACAAGCAAGTTAGTTACAACAAAATAAACAGAATATCGTATTTAAAACTTTAAAAAATTTAAATATTATTAAAAATGGCATATACCTACATAAGAATGTGATCAATTAACAAAAAATAAAATTAAAAAAGTTTTACCCAAAATCTAATCTGACATGTAATTATGACAAATAATATATTGAAGCTCTCCTCCAGTACAAGCTTCATGAGACCATCCATTATTAGCTAAATATAATATATTAATACTGATTGCACTTGACTGTTTAACAACACGTGCCGGCGGATATAATTAAATTATCTCTGACTACCTCTATTAGCCTAAACTGTACGCGCTCGCTTGTTGCTACTTGACAACTACGCAACACCATCTTTAAAGGATGGTTCGTCTATAGTGTAATTCAAAATGTCATTTCGAAGGTAAATCATAACGCCCTCACACTATTATTTTTTTGCATGAAAGTATAGTTGTAGCCCTCCAATTGCGGCATGACTGGACAAGAATGAAGCTAACATTCAGTAAGTACTATAAGATTATACTCTAATTGAGTTCTATGCAGTAATGTCAGAAAATCATGAAAATTAGCAAATATACTACGGATATTTTGTTGGAGAATAGTCAAATGTTTACTATTTGGAACAAGTTATTAAGCCTCTCGTTGACATATAAAGGAATCAGTTACTGACATATTGCCTGTCAGTAACAATGACTAAGGAAACTAAAGGACATGGCATGTTGATCTATAGCAACATTTAGTTATATATATTTTAACGCATAACATTCAAACGTAGCGTTGTCTCTTTTTGACTAACGGCCTCTTGTGTGTGTAAGAGAAAACAACAGTACTTTTCTCAAAGAGTAATTTTTTATGTGATATCATTGTAATGTCAAAATGTGCCGGTCCGCCATTTATTGTGACACGCTGACAAGTACACGAAGTGTCAAAACATAGCAATGGATTTAATATTTTTTAATGTTTTTGTGATTTTGTGCTGGATATTGGAATTGTTTTGTTAAAGGAGAAGCTAGCATAAGACCACAATAATTTCCCAGTGTAGTGTGTTAGAATGTGGCTCGAGGAAAAGCAATAATCAACGAAATCTATAATTGCACTGGTACGTAACAGAAATTCATTAATTTAGTCTGATGTATATATTTCCATCGTAATTATTGTGTTTCTTAGTTTGGGACTGTATTATAGTCATGTATATTTTAAGTTATTAGCGGTTTTTATTCATATAATATAGTAAATTACTTCATATCATTTTTGTTGTTATTGCAGTTAGGGCTGTTCATATACCTATATTAAAAAAATATCGATAAATACAGGTATCATGTTTATATGTCGTAATTATCTCGTTTCAGATTACCATCATGTATTATTAGAGAAAAAGAGTGGCTTGACATAATCGGAAAAGAAAATTGAACCCATATGATTTATTCATGAAATATATCATGTTATTTGCATTTCGAAGAAACTTCTTTCGATAGAACATTAAGAAAATAATTTTATGTATGAAGCATTGCCCTCGCAAAGGTTATTGGGAATCGGAGAAAATATTTAGAGTGGTAATTAATTACTTTTTAATTTCTTGACCATGTAAATCCTCTATTGTGAAAAAGTAACAGGAAAATATTAATTGTTTACAGAATGTGGCTGAATTTTTATTTGATGTTTCCGGGAGAGAAAAATCTCATAGTTCTAAATATCTGCTTCTGAATGATGTGAATCAAAACCACGGCGAGTTATTTTTGCGACCAATAAGAACTTGTAGTGGTTTTACTAATAATCCAGATGCAGTACAATTTAAAGAATCATTTATAAAACTTACACTTGAAAAACTTTAAAAAAAGGTGTCGGAAACTATTTCATTATTTTGTTGACGTACAAAAAAACGACAGCGACATAATGAGTATGATGACTGCTTAAATTCAAATCTCAGTATTCAAGTTTCATTCAGAAATTATTTAATAAAAATTATGCTATTTAGTTATCTATTTCTATTTATATTGTGAATATGTTATTAAAATTTTTATGTACTTAATATAAATATTATTTTAAAAACAATAATGTTAACAAACAGTTCTATTTTTCAAACCCAGTAAAAATATGTTACTATAGGTACATCAGATATGACTAGTCAGACATTGGTCACCCTTGTAGTGCCTAGCAATTTACTATCTTAACTTTTAAAATATTTATTCAAAAGGCCGGTATATTGTGGATTTTCTACGCTAGATCAAGGGCGTCGCCAAGGGGGGGCAGGGGGGGGGGCAGTAAACCTAGAGATCAAATGTAGCTAGCCGCAAAGCGACCAAAGTGCGAGCAATTGACTTCCTTATCTATTAATAAATTCCGCATCGCATGACAAAACGTAAATAAATTCACAAAGTATATTGTAGAAAGTATTGAAATATTCAGAATAACATTAAGATTTTGACATCCGTTTTTAAAATCGCCGCCATTTTCATCACGACTATATCAGATTTGCCAAAACGCAAGGCCATTAAACAGTGTAAAATATGTAGGTAGGTATGGTGTGTGTGTGCATTGCATTTCTTTCTACGACAGCCGTTCACCAGCATTCACGTTAGTTTTGTATAATTTGTATGCGGCATACCTAAATAAAGTAGAAGTTATTGTTACGAACATACAATTTCAATTGGTTTTGTGGACAATGCCATCTGTAAGTGTTGATAAGAAACACCTACGCATTCGCATTCTAAGTTACACCCGGCGCAGATGCAAAAGATGACAACTGAAAATCTGAAACAAACTTGTGAATCTATTGCCCAGTTTTATGATTTACCGAACATAAAGAATGAAATCGAACTTTGCCAGCAATTGTGGCTTAATCTAAAAAATCTAACAGTTGTTGATGTTCTAAAAGAAACAAATTCCTTCTTTCCCGAAACGGAAAAAGCATTGAAAATTTTGATCGCTTTACCATGCACGACCTGTACAGTAGAGCGACCCTTTAGCAGCCTCAGAACTAAAAACATGGCTAAGAAGCACTATGGCAGAAGATCGCCTTAACAGCCCGGCCACGACCTTGCCGCTATCAGCGGGAGCTTAGAGCGGGGCGGCGAGCGGCAAGAACAAATGTACTTAAATGTTGAATCACGCCATGAGGCGCCGCGCGTGGCGGCAACGCGAGTGTTTTTTGCCGAGCGAATCACTGGAGCGTCGTGAACAAATGTACGGGCGACTGCATGCGATGCCACGACAGAGCGCTGCGGACAGCGGTAGCGATGTATTATCTATGGCGGTAGCGCAATGACGAATTGAGCGGCGACTTCACGAATAAAATATTTTAGACGATTTTGTAGCGGAAAATGAACACGGAAGCGTTTATTACGGAAATTTTAATTGGATTGCTTATATGGATGTCAAAATATCCACAACATAAGTTTAAACATGTAATTAAAAGGTTGTGGGAAAAAATTAAACAATGTTTTCCAGAAAATGAAGGCAAGTTTAATTAAATTGCTGATATATAAAAGTAATATGTACCTACTTACCTACTAATTTTAAATAGTGTATTACCTAGATTGGATTATTTACAAAGTCTCTATTCACTTCGTGCACTCCTTCTCTCGAATTTTAAATATTTTGTTTAAAATAAGAACTGCTTTGGAGGCAAAGCAGAGCCACTTTGAAGGTCTCAATACGTACACCTCGGTCGCAGTCACGTAACGCTACTAGGTAGTACGTGGCATGGCCGCCGCTCCGCTCGGAGACCCCGCCCCTCTCGCCGCGCCGCATGCTGCTAAGCCAGAAGTTGTGGCCGGGCGCTAATGGTCTGGCCATGATGAGTGTACACAGAGCTATAATAAATAAAAACCTAAATAATTTTAATGATAAAGTGGTTGAAAGCTTTGCAAAAAATCCCCGCAGGTTATGTTTTAATTAAATATTATTTTTGTTAAAATAAATAATTATTACTGTGTTTAAAAGTTTGATTTAGTTATTGTGCTGTCGAGGGCTTGTGAAGTTTTATACATTGATATTAGAACCGTTCTTATTACAATCGTCATCGAGGCAAAGACTTCCAAAGTGTAACGCTTCACGCTCTCGGCGTTCATATTTTTTATCCTCCATAATATTGCCCCATTGCCCCCCCTTAGTCATAAGCTGGCGACGCCCTTGCGCTAGATAATATTGTAAACTATAATATTACTTATTTCTTTACAACGAAAAGAAATAAAATCTGTTTGTTTGTTTATACGGGGTAACCTCTGGAAGTACTTAACTGAATTTGAGAATTCTTCGAATAATAGAAGTCCACAGTGTTCTATTCCTAATTGAAATATTTTCCCAATTACTGTGTGATAAATAAGACCACTAATTTTTAGTAATATTAATTATTCTAGTATTTAGTTTATCAAAGTGCTACAGTACGCCATGACTATAGATTTGGTTGGTCCGTATGTATGTTTCTCATAACAATTTAATTTCACCATCACCTCTAGAAGAAGTAACGTTATGCATGTAAAGAAAAGAAAAGCTTTAAAAGGACTGTGCTATTCTTTAACTACTTTGACCTATGTTCATTGATCTTCATATGAAAGCGCTTCATAAAAATATGGGTTTCTTTTAAAAAGCAATTTTATATCTGTAATAATCATGGACGTACCTTAATAGTATTACAAATAGAAGTACCTAAGTAATTTGTTTGTATGTAGGGTTCATTTAAATGGATCAAAAATGATCGAAGGACAGAAAGGGGCTAGCCTTGAAGGCGCCTGTTGCTATCGTTGCTAATAACACCTTAAAATCGCCTTAAACGCAGATTCTAATTATATGCCGATAGCATCAAACTACGCTGACTGCTGTTTTCAGTTTTAACAATATTTCAGTACTTTTGTACAAATCTATGACACAAAAAAAAGCCCTCCCTTTTTCTGAAGATATCATATAAAATGATTTTTATTTCAATACTGGTGCGGAAACAATACATATTTCAACAACTGACTACGACATCTACATAGTAGATATTTGGGACATCACTAATCGGCAGCCATTGTTTGCGACACTTGAAGTTTAGGTGGCACGATTATTTTGTACTTGTTTCATGTCCTTTAGTTTCCTTAGTCATTGGTCAGTAATAACATTATCATTCATGTTATTGAATTTTATACAATTCACTAAAATAACCCAAAGAGGAGGATATATTTGGATAAATAATTTCAACCAAATCATCATACGTCGTGTGAATATTTGATAGTTTTAGACCCATGTAGTTTGATTTGTGGTTAGAGTAATAATAAAAACAAAGTAGCACACTTCATCCAAATGTTTTAGGGCGCTTTCAAATTAGACGGCTGGTGCCAGACTGCTGCCGCACGGGAGCCGGACTGACGTCGTACTACGCACGTGCGGTTATTTTTTACATACAATTAACGCGGTACGCGACGAGAAAGCAGTGCGACGCCCGTGCGACTCACGCACGGTAGCAGGACGGCAACGTTGCAAATGAGACGTATTCATTTGCTTGTTTACTTTACTAATGCGGTGAATGATCGTGTTTATTTTACGGCTAGCACATACATTCTGTCAAGGGAGTACCAGGAAAAGATCAATAATAGGTACACGAAATGTTAGTTATTCATCCAAATTTATTTTATCACCTTCAAAGTATGCTCCTTCAGAAACGATACACTTACGCCAACAAATAATCCAATCATCAAAACATTAAACGCTTTTTCCGGAATTGAGTTCAGTGCTCGCCGCGAATTCTCCTTTATGTCTTCTACCGAATGAAAACGGGTGCCACGAAGTGGTAATTTGAGTTTAGGAAAAGAAAGAAGTGGGCTGGAGCCATATCTGGTGAATAAGGTGGTTGCTCGATGGTATTTGTTGAGTTTTTGGTCAAAAATTCGTTCACAATGATGGCCTTGTGCGAAGGCGCATTATCGTGGTGCAAAATCCAAGAATTTTCTTTCCACAAATCTGGCCTTTTTCGTCGAATTTGCTCTCTTAAACGGCGCATAATGCCCAAATAATATTCTTTATTTATCGTTTGACCTTCTGGCAAGAACTCGCAGTGTACAACACCGCGATAGTTAAAGAAAACAGTCAACATGTCTTTCGACTTTTGATCGACTTTGGCGTGGTTTTTTTGGTTTCGGTTCAGTTCGAAGGCGCCACTCCGAAGCTTGTTGACTAGTTTGCATGTCAAACTCGTAAACCCACGTCTCGTCACCAGTAACAATGCGTTTCATAAATGTTGGATCGGAATTAACTCGTTCTAGCATGTCCTCAGCGACTCTTATGCGATTGAGTTTTTGGAGAAAATTCAGGTCTTTTGGGACTAGCCGAGCAGCAACATGTTTCATACCCAAGTGATTATTTAAAATGGTATGGATCGACTCGTGAGACACAGAAAGTTCGGCGGCTATCTCTCTCAAACTTGAATGAGGATTTTCAGTCACTATTTCCTTCACTTGTTATGCTGCGACGTTAACTTCAGTTGCAGACGTTGATGACCTACCAGAGCGAGGCAAATCTTCCATCACATCTCGACCGCTTTTGAACGCTTTGTACCCACTTTTGTACCACTCATAAGCACGTGTTTTTGATAAAGTCGATTCACCATAAGCCTTCTGTAACATTTTCAGTGACTCCGAATACGAAATTCCATTGGCGAAGCAAAATTTAAGACAAACTCTTTGTGTTTTTGTCCATTATGAAATTCGCAATACACACTAGATATGATGTAACTAAAAACAGCACTGTATTTAATCTAAATAACAGATGCAATTCAAACTCCGGGCCAAAATGGAAAATAGTTGTGCCAATCTAACAACAACAAAAAAAACAAAAAATTTAATTTGGAACCATAAACAAATCATCAATTCCCGATACTTTCTTGACTGAATGTATACAATAGTTTTGCATAAATTATGGATAATATATTAAACACAGAAGAGTTTATAAATGAAATAGAAGTATATACCTACGTCCTGCTTGGTTAATTTTTTTTTAAACTTGGGTAAAGCATGTGAAAATCACCTGCTTTATATCATAAAGAAAACATAGATAATGTTCTAGGGCGGCGTCGTTTTTGTTTGTTTTTTCAACAAAAGCACTAACAGTAACGCTTCTTCGTGCGAATCCATGGTTCGACTGATGTCAGATATTGATAGACATCACTAAAATACGATCACACTGGTAGCCTTGTACGCTTTCAATTTAGACGGTTGGTGTCGGACTACTGCCGACACCAACCATCCTGTGGGACTGTTATAGCTGCACGACAAACGTGCGGCAGCGGTCCGACACAAACGCCTAAATTGAAAACGCCCTTAAAGATGAAACCATATAATTAAAATAGTTTACTGAACATATTCGAGAATATAAATATAATATATAAAATGTTGCATAATAAGTAAAACATTTGATGGACTGTTTCAATTGATAACGTAATTGAAGTTGATTAATTGAAATGAAAATACGGTTAGGGGTTGTAAATACTTTTATTCCTGTTATAATATCATACATTCGTACCTATAACAAAGATTAATATGAACAGGCTTCAAACTTATTACAGAACTGTACATTTATATACAGGTTCAATATACTTTCAAAGAGCAGTTATTGCATCACTGGTTACCGAATGCGAAAATATAACTTAAAATAACTCAAATGGAAACACCTAAAATATTTCTTAAATATTCCCGTACCATAAGAGAAGCTCGCTTTCAGAGATTACTTTCAGATTAATTTTAATTATTTTCACTCAAAAACAAGTTCAAGTAACTCTATTAAAAAGGAAATTTCAAAATATGCATTTAATATAAAAATGCGAAATACAAACATCGTAAAACCTATGAAAACTTTATTACAACATTCCTTACATTATGACAAGATAAATTAAAATATTAATAAACATACAGGTGACTTTAAAATAATTAGATACAAGTGAACTCATTATTCCAAGTACATATTCATTCTACTTCTAATAGTTGGTGGAAAAGGCGTGTAAGCGACGACACGTGTGAATGCACCTAAACAATCAATCGCGTGGCTTTTATTTACAAACGTAAGAAGCCTTAAATAAATTGTCTTTTCACAGCTAAATAACGAGTTCAAGGTATCAGAGTTGAAGACGTATTCGAGTTTTGTTTTAAAGTTATTATATATATATATATATATATATTAGTTCTAATATAATTTGTAACATGAATAAAATTTTATAAGGATGCTAAAAATTTCAAAGACACCTGTAAAAACAACCGTGACATGCTTATAACATTTCTAAAAGGCTGTACAGGTAGAATAAAGGAGTATCATCCTGAATTATAATCTTGAGTTTAGCTGCCTATTAAAATAAAATTTAAAGCCTATCTACTGCCTTTTACAGATCATTATTTGAAAGATTACAACTCGTAACATCCAATGTCTATCCAACGCAAAAAATATCTCACGTCATATTTGGATATCAATAGTTCGTCATAGACTTTTAAATAAATCCAGACGCCGTGCCCGAGCAGCAACGGTAAGGCAAATGAGATAAGCGGAGTCCCCTGTACATACGACACACATTTATTATCAGACAAGCTGATCGGCCGCGATTTTTGGTTTTATTTGCCTCACTTCATAGTACGGGACAGGAATAAATGAATTAAAAATAAATAAATTACAAATTAAATATTTTTTATATATACGGCGAGTAGTTATGTTTCTTAACTCTATGGAGCAACTAAAACTAATACTAACAGGTACATAGTGGTGAGGCACCATGTGATGTTTATTGAAAATAATCTTAGAAATAAATAGTATAGGGTACATCCTTATGGTCAAAAAAAACTTTAATAATCATAATTCACAGACCGTTATAATACCTACTACTGTGGGGATACAGCATTGCCGACAGCAACGTCAGCAACTTTTGCACACTATATGTATGTAAATTAGCACACGTCAAGTCGCGAGTCCGGCCAGTCGACTTGGCGTCTTTCTTATAATTTGATGTCAGTGTCATAAATATCAAAGAAATAAAATATATAGACTTGAAACGCCTACGTCATGCTCTCGACGCAATGTGCAATAATACATAGTGTTTAAAAATTTCTGATACATTTGTCGAAAATTATGTGACCCCATACTACAAATGAAAGCTAAAAACTATCGGCAAATGTTTTACTAAACACATAGATAATGTTTTTTTAAAGAATATTCATTATGAACACAGACAACCTACCCCACGGAGACTTGTAATGGAAAGGAGCCGTTGTATGTCCGTGCTTGCGCATAATCCTATAAATTGAAACACGAACGCGCGCTCGTTTAGTAGTAAATAGGACCCAGGAAATAGATATATTGCTTGTGACTAAGAGATATTAAAAAAAGAATAAAATACGCGGAAAAGGGCAAATTTCGCTGTAAAATGATGTGGAACTGACAGTCGTTAAAATAATTTAAAATAAGATACTATCATGTTTCATCGGTAAGTAAAATTTAAAATACAAAAATATGTAAGAAGTCCTAATTATAAGCAGTCCCCGTTATATTTACTAATTGCTGTTAAGTCTCAGATCAGTATTTTTCTTTGTTGTTGCATCTCACTCTTACAAGACGACGCATGTAATTAGATATGTGAAAAAACATATTGGTATGCATGCATAATCTCTTTTCCTGTATTACTCGCCGTTACCCGAGCCACTCGCTTACATCTCATTCCTCTAACCTTGACAGAATAGTTTGCTTGGAAATTCGTTAACATAACTTGTCTTGTGATAGGTGGTCTGTGACTACAAAAATGTTGAATATTTTTTAAGAACACATTTCTGTGCAAATTATATAAAATTACGCTCGTTAGAACTACAAAAAATCTTTAATTTTGCAGTTATTATATAACGGTCAGCTGTCATATACAAATTGTTTTTGATGGTAGTCACTAATGAGTAATGACTGACTAAATAAAAAATTACTGATTTTATATTATTTTACGGTCAAAAGTTTCTCTATATAGATATTTTTGGTTATTTATCATCACGGCAACATTATATAGAAAATAGAATAGTAATACTGTGTAAAAGATAGTATTACCAGTCTAAAACGATAATAAATATTATTTAATGAAATTGTTTATTGTACGAAACAAAATGAGGATACTATGACAAAATATCGTGAATTCGAGAGAAATAGTACTGAGATTAATTTTCCAATAAAAAAATCATTAGCGCAAAATAAGTAGTAACTACAAATAAATAAACATCACTCAATTATTTCAAAAATAGAAACCCATATCAAGTAACATAGTAACTTTTCCTAAATAAAATAAATCACAAAAATTAGTCATACAATGCTGTGGCAATTATTACATACCTAAAATTAACTTCACTTCTATAGATAAGCCACTGCTCGAAGATCGTTTTCTAAATCCTTTTATGCGATACATTCTTCAAATAATTATTTATATACAGCATTACAACGAACAGTGACATCTGAGGCCACCAGCCATACTACCATGACGAACTTCAAAGTTATAAGACACTATATGATTACCATATCAATGGTTCATAAAAAATACTATTTGTTAGCGGTAAGGTATGTATTTTAAAAACATACGAGTTATATGTACATGTGTGTTATCAATTAGAAAATCATATTACAAGTATTTTAGAAAATATTATTACAAATAATGTTCTGATTTACAAATATCTTTACAACTACATCTTCCGTGTCATGGTATAATCTAAAACGTTCCAACAGTCTTTACAATATCTTTCAAAATAGTTTTTAATAAAAATCATCACACATCGTATTATAAATACCATATTAATTATAGCATATTCTGGACATTCAAGATCTAATGTATTGAATTCTCAAAATAACTAACATTTCACGAATTCTTCAGATTATGTCAATAAATCACTATTGTTTATTTACTACTGACCAACAATTATGATATGATTACTATAAATCAGTATTTCAAGGCACAAAATAGGGTAACTATACGTCTATACATATTTGTGTATGAAGAAAAATTCAAAAGAAAAATTTACTATGAAATCCGCCCACACCCTACTTTAGGGTTATTACTTAGTACGTACTGTTGACTCTTCGTTGGGGACACGGTCTCTCGGCAAACAAAACAGACAACTAATCTAGGAGACCAAATCAAACTATTAAATTCAGTAACTTTGTTGTACAATCGTGCACAATGAAGTCTACTGGACGACGCTAGATATCGTAAATATTACAATAAAAAAAAGTTATTCTTAATTATGTAGCAAATTTTCAATATTTATATTTCAGTGTATAAAAAACAGAAAAAATGCCGCTCTCAAATGTTATAAATTATATGTATTTAGATCATAGTTAAAGCAACAATGAAAACTTTATACATACCAGAGGTTTAACTAGCGCCGGGACAGTGAGGACAGTGCCCCGGGGCTCCAGAGCATAGACTCTCTAACAAGCAAACTGTAAAAGGTTCTTCAATCACTTACTGCTCCTGAGCCTCTTTAAATCCGATAAAGGGGTTTAAAGATTTTGACATACCCATTAGCCGCTATTTTAAATTTTTTCAAAAATGGCGGTGCAAAATGAGGTCTATATATTATATCGATTGGAGACACTTATACAAACAAACAATTACTAAGGTTTTTATGTCTTAAAGTATCACATTATAATTATTTGGAGGAAAAGATTGATGTATGAAACTTCGATAAGAGTTAAAAAAAATTGTCAGAATAAATTAAATTAAAATAGTTATTTTTGGAACCTAGAAGTACACCACAATGTACTGCCAGCCCAGACGAACATAAATTGCCAATACTTATTGTGTTTTTCATATGTCCCTTTATCTCTTCAGTGAGACTCGACGAAATGACAAAAAGGTTACAAAAAATATGTACCTGCTAATACCATTTAGAATATACTAATACTTATAGTAAAAACTTCAATCTATCTATTAATTGCTATTTGAATACAATATAAAGCGTAAAAACATATTATAATATGTAATGTTTTCATGGTTTGAAGTTTTCATAGATCAATATTTTCTTCCAAATAACTGTAATGTGACACTTTGGGACATAGCAACCTTAGTAATTTTTTGTTCAATTGCAATGTAAAAAAAACGAAAACGGCGGCCGTTGAGAATGCCAGGCTCCGAATAAAAACCTTCATACACCTTTAATGACCTTTATGTCAAAAGAACGGTTTTTTTGAAAATCGAATACTATTTAGGTCTGTAGGGGCAAGGGGGAGCGGGCCGGTGGGGGCGGGGCGTCGCCGCCTCGTACACTTCGTCGTATCGTGCCGCCTCGTTACTGTACTCACCCTGTGCTCCCGAATATACCGACTGAGAACTAGACTCACCTATTTCGCTGTAAAAATTACTTGCGGTGTCATTGACCTCGTCGTAGGTAACTCGCGATATTGAAGTGGCAACATTGGGATCGTAGATGTTTGCCGAGCTGTAGTTGCCAGTGTACATGTTCATGTAAGTATTCTGATACACATCGAAATTCTGATACTTCATTGCTGAATAGTTTTTAGAATTCTCAAGGTTTTCGCTGAAATTCCTCAGTTTCTCGCTCTCGTCTTTTCTAGGCACGTAAATGTTCTTTTCGTAGTCCTTACTTGTTTTTGCTCCTGATGTGGACAGTTTCGTGTAATAATCCTTTGTTTCTAGAATGAATTGCTGTTGAGCGGGATTTATTTCGAAATTACCATACATAGGTAAATCTCCATATTGATTTTGAGTGGTAGCGTCACTGGCCACTCGTGTGGTATATGTTGCTGACGTCGATGGCGTTTCCAATGTATTTGCGTATATATTCTCGTTAGTATTCTTCGATCTAAGATTCAATGATTCTGATATTCTATCATCTAAGGACATTTCTGAGAGGGTTGTGGCAACATTTTGTTCATTCGATACATTTCTTTCTAAAGAGAGCGTGTTACTATTGGTGCATTTTGTATTTGGCATAATTCCGTATTTGTCATTATTAGTATTTATATTATTACTTCTACTATTCTGTGACATGTTATTGTATATGTGAGTGGTATCAGCATTAGTAGATGTTGATGCACCATAATTATTACTGGAGTATCTAAGAGATTCGTTATTACTTTGGTTCATAATTGATTGGCTTAAATTCGTTTCATAATTAGTGGTGGAAATTGGCTCATCTGTTTGAATGTTATAATTGGATCTTATGATCAGGTTTTGCTCTGTTTTAGGCCAAAACTGAGAAGTATCGAATGGGTCCGGTTGTACTGTTTGTGAATTTATGGCCATTGATAAAGTTAGGTCATCTAAAGATTTAGCACCACCAAGATTTGAATAGCTTGTCTGTGCATTCTGTGACGTAATATAAGACGGGAGACTATCTGTACCTGAATCTCCCCAATCTAGTTCTTGATCTGTAAAAATAAGGTTTACCTATAGGGGGAATGACAGTATTCATATCGTAATTTATAGTAATCGTAATTTTCGTACCCTCTCTAACTACCCCGTTATGGATGCAGCATAAAGGTATGTATGTATAATGTATATGTACGTAATTTATTTATTTTGTCCGTTTGTCACAGCCGATTTATTGTCATCTACACTTACCAGGCTGTTTAGTACAGGCATTTACATTGGTAACCCAAACCCAGAAACACAAACAAAATACCAAAAAATTGGTACTTTGCATTCAATTACTTTATTTAACTTTGTTCAAAATTGCTACAGAACTCTTATCAAATGACTCATGCGTCCGTCCGTCCGTCTGTACATCTGACTCAGTCCATTTTTTCAGAAACTATATAATGTAAAATTTGAAATCTGGCATAATGATGTCTTCTCAAACTACATAATTTGCACTAGTTAATATTTTAAAGTATTAATAGGAAAACAAAATAATGAGCACACAAATTGGGTACTCCTTTTTCCGAAACTACTGTACTTAATTTTAAAAATGTACAGTAAATTTTAAAGGAAAAATATATTGAAAGTCCTAGGCCTTATAAATTATCAGAAACCAAGTTCGGAAATTTATCATTTTACATCGTACAGAATCCTTTTTGCGCAAGTCGATAGTCACAATTGACAGATTTTTTTATTAATTTGGTATTTTTCTCTTACTTGTTTTCAGCTGCACATCTGTGACATTCAGGATGCATTTTCGTAATAACCTAATAACAAATACATATTGTACCAAGGTGATTAAAATTACTGCCATACTTACTTATTTCAGGCACATCGATAGGTTGATCTAGTATGGATATGTTTTGATTCGCCGGTTTCTTCGTCGGTGTACTCAGTTTTGTAGATGGTGGTAGATCCAAATCTATGAGTAAGTCTTCTTTCACTGAAATATGAAAACCATTGTAATACACAAGTAAGATGATTTTAAACATTTACAATAACATACTTTTCTAGATGTTCCATGTTTAGCTTCTGTGTTAACAAAATACAAATAATACTAATAGGTATATATCAACGAATTCGGAAATACTATGCAATTCGCATTCATTTAAAAATATGACACAACGCAAACATCAAATAAGTGGGCGGGGCTAAAAAAACACAATTTACGCGCTACTTAAGGTGAATGCATACTTATCCCAGTCTAATAGATAGAACGCGTCGAACGAAACAAATTTTAAAATTCTTTGTATGAAATCCTATGAAACCTCGCACACCTGCCCGCATCGAATAGTCCGAATCGGTGCGGATATTTGTGCGAGACCTCCGTGACTTCGATTCGTTCGACGCGTTCGGCTCGGATAAGTGGGCGTTCACCTTTAGTCTACCGTGCGCTCAGTGACAGTCAGCCGTCGCAAATAAAATTGGTTGTTTGACGTGAAAACTGGCGAAATGTAAATTAAAAATTACCCTTTGTCCTTGTTCAATGTTTGTGTTGTCTGTTTTTAGGTCCTCAACTGAATCGTCACTTGGCCAAAATTATATATAATTTTTAGCATACCGCACAGTGTCTAATCCAAACAAGACGTTGGCAAAAATTATCTACGGGTAGTTGCCACTATATTTACAAAAAAAAAAAAAAAAAAAAATACCTCCTGTGTGGTTAAGTGGTGTAGAAGACAGAAAGAAGTCATGACATGATAACGTACCAATATATATTAAATAATTTTGCGTTTACAAGAAATTCAATAAAAATATTGTGATCTGTATTATGCAACTAGTAGCCAGCCAGTTTTTAGTACGTAAGTTATTTTAATTGTACAAGGTGCCTCGAAAGTAAGTTTATACAGTCAAACCTGAGTAAGTGAGAACTGGGTAAGCGAGAAAACTCTATTAATGAGAGTATTTATCAGGTCCCGTCATTTTGCCCTCCTAAAACCTCTATAAGTGAGAAACATAAAACCTGTATAAGTGACAGTCATTTTTCACGCGTGAACCTCTTCAAGTGAGATTGATACTTGCCTATACCTCTATAAGCGACAGTTAAACGCGTATATGAATGTGCGTCTGTTATTGTTTTCTATAGTTTTAGGAACTTACATTGTTATCATAGTTCGAGGAACTCATTCTATACAAAAAGCCAAATGTGCGCACCGATTTGTTTGTCAAGATTATTACAATCAGTTCATAAACAGCAGTTGCGAAGAAAGTTACCGTACTTACTCATAATGTCTAAACGAAAACTCAATGTGTTCTCTTTAAGTGATAAACTAAAAATTGTGAATGCTTTTGAATCTGGGAAATACGAAATCAAATACAGAGTGACTTTAGCTTAGCAGAATCCACCTACTATAAATTTATAAAATCAAAAGAATTAATTAAGTCTTAGTGCTCTGAGGGACACGGAAATATCAAGAGAACCCGGCTTTCTGAGTTTCCCGACGTTGAAAAGTGCCTGTTACAATGGATTAAACAAACCCTCGATAAGAACATTCCCATAGATGGACCACTGCTGAAACAAAAATCGCAGCCTATACGGTGCTTTTAGGCGAATAGAGGGGTTTCTGATGCTTGCGTTTTGGGTTCGTTGTACTCCAGTAGCGGCAGTTTTATTTATTCACATGTCCATTAAGATGAAAATGAGCTTCATCCGAAAACGAATCCGAAAGATGTTGGTAAACGTTGAAAAGTGCTCAATTGCCTGGTTTACGAAGTGAAGTCTCTGACTGGCGTCCTGGGGCTTTAATTCTTGCACCAATTGAATTTCATAGCGGTTCAGCTTTAGATCTTTGTACAAAATACGGTGTAATGATGATCTATGCACATTTAAAACACTTGGGCGCTTACGAATTGATAGGTTCAGGTCGTCACCAACAGACTGATTAACACTCTCCACGATTTCACCCGTTCTTCATGAGCTTGGTCACCCGATTTTGGTTTTTCTAGTGTTGAACTGGTCTCCTCAAACTTTTTGACCCATTTTCTAATCAGAGGTATACTTGGCGCATCGTTTAAGTGGTGAAAACCTCGTATACTGCAGAAGCTTTTACGTTCTACAGACGCCAAATCTTTTCTTGTAAAACTCTCACACACACAACGCGCGGTCCACTGCCGTAAGCTAAATAAATATAAACTTTTTTCGAGACATCTTGCATTTTTATGCTGAGTATGGAAATTCTCTTTATTGAATTGGATCTTATACATTTATTACTTTAATTTTACGAAAAATGAGCTTCGGTGATTACGGTGGACAGCAGTTTGCTTAGAAAGAAGGGAAGATGACTGGTTACCAAATAATGATGCTCTATACATTTTGAAAATGATGAAATCTATTCTTGTTGTAGAGGCATCCGCATGTTTCCTAATTGAATACTGAAATTTTGCAGTGATTCTAAATCGATATTTCTCAAAAACTGTAGAATTAATAGACTAATTACAGTTATTAAAAACAAACAAGCAGGACAACCAGATTGTGACACTATTTTAATAAAAAATATTTTAAAAGAGTAATAATTACGAGCTCCTCTATATTGTTTGATAAAAAAAAAGATTCTTCATTAAATTCTACAAGACACAGATTAAATAAATTAATTACTCTCTAAGGTAACATAATACATCAAAAAACATTTTTATTTATTTTAGTTTTTTGCTTTTGTTTACAAATTACTTCAGTACCATAATAATACGACGTTTTGGATTCTCGGGAATTTGAAAAATTTCAATACAGTTATAAACGAATACGTGAAGAAGGTAGGTAATAAATAATTGACTGTATACATATATCCTGTGATTTTAAGTCTATTAGTTTGGTGGGCTTGACACCGACTTCAATAACTGTAAAATTTAATTATATAGGTATGTGTATCGTATTTATACAGTTATTTTAATTGTACTTGGGTTTTGATTAGTAAAGGATAGTTATTTTATACTTTTCAGTGTTTTTTTTGAAGGCGGTTTAATTTTTGTTAATAAAAATTTTTTATTTCACCCTTTTGAGTAATCTTGACTTAAATCAATATCTAGAGCAGGTCTGCAATTAACTTCACTCTAATTCCGGAGCGCAACGATATACAAGAGAATTATCAATATAAATAAAGGTTATAACCAGGTCGTGTTATCTAGTGTATCTGCGAAGTCCAAGCTCCAATATCGATGACAATTAAATGGGACCACCTCTGAAGTATTACCTACCAAACGCAAAAAGAATTTTCGAAATCGGTTCATAAATGACGGAGTTTTGAGGTAACAAACATACAAAACAAAAAAAAACAACATACAGACGAATTGAGAAACTCCTCCTTTTTTTGAAGTCGGTTAAAAACTTGTAAATTAAATGCAGATGAACTCTTAAATATTCTTTTTTCACCTTTTCAAATAATTTTTAAATATTTTCTCATATGACTAAATCAAAATAAAAAACTATTTAACTTTACGTAAATAAAGTAAATAAATATTACCAATAGGTTGTGTTGCGATGCGTAGTAATGCATAAAAACATTCTCGTTTGCTGGCACTTTCCTGTGCGATCACGTGATTAGTGACTTTGGGATGTAATTCGAGACGTTTTAAACGCCAGCTTACAGTTGAATAAAGTTCGTGCAAGTTTAAAACAGAGTTCATTTTAAAAATTTACTGCTGAGTTTGTGACCTTTCGTGTTTCGGAGTATTTGAATCAGACTCGCGGTACCGTCTTTTTCGGCCATAATTGATTTGAAATACACTTCCATAGTATTTCCGAAGTCGTTGATATATATAGAAGTATCCCACTGGCATTTGACATGTCTAAACCAGTTCGAAAATAAAAATAGTTTTTTAAATTAAAGAACTTTACCTTGATTCAAACTTTTCGAATGAGCATCTCTTGAAGATCTCAATGTTCTGCCCGCATTGAGTGCAATCGTTCGGTCGTTGATTAGTTTGTTATAGTTAAAGTGTTTACTGCCAGTGTTGCCAGCACGAGTGCTGGCCGGTTGCGTCGACTCGATTGTGCGCCGCTTACGTAGCACAACACTATTGTCGGACACGCCGTTTATCGAATGTGATAATGACGATTGCGACGAATAACTATTTTGGTGAGATATTGGAGGCGCATCTGTAAACAATGTAATTTTTCTTTAATTTTGTGCACACTATGTAACACACTAACATAACATAAACTTCTAAATAAAGAAATATTGTACTGTAAATAAAACATAATTAAAAGATGAGATTGTTTTATTATAAAATAATATTCTTAATGTTTAGATTATTATTTATACATTTAATTCTACTTTAAAAAACATATCAGTAGTCATATTTTTGCATTTTTTTTGTGTTAAAAAAATGCAAAAATATGTCCGAAAATGCTGTCATTTTTTATACACTGCACGTTTAACACAGAACTAATTACTTTATAATTTATTTTGATATAAATATTTAAATGTTATTTTGATAGGGTTTAAGTAATAATTAAGAACGGTTTTTGTCTAAACTTATTACAGCAATTACTAACAATTACAACGATTGTGTGAACGAAGACAATTTCAACAAGTGTGTTACCTAAATTAACCTGGCCAGGAGTCAAACCTGTTACCCTCAGTTCGAAAAACAGATAGGTATACTAATCAGCACAATAAGGGGATAGGCCGGATAGGTAACGATAAATAGATTCAAACTTCGTTTCGTTACAATGCAATAAATTTTGAGAAATTCGCAAACATATACTTAGATTTATTGTTTGTGATTTACATAATTAAAAAAAGAAAAATTCCTTTTAAATCATTAAAAATGAACATTACAATTTATTGAAATAACTCCTTTTTAAACGATTACTACACGAGAATGAAGTCACAGATAATAAAGATAGTGAAATATTCCTAGTACATCGCCTATACAAGGTTATGTAAGCTCCGATAGCCGACTTTTATGAGAATTATCTTCCCATAAAAGGCAAGCACATTCTAGGTATATATTCTTTTTTCTCACAGATCAGCACAGCAAGATATTACAGTAGTGTATGTTCGCATTAATTTACATTCAAATTGAATACCATTAAGCATTCAAAATATTCAGTTTAAAAATACTCCTATTATAACCCTACTATTTATAGGCAGTAAAAGGTGCGATATGTTAGTTCACATGTAACATAAATATAGGAATTGAATTAGTTACACTGGCGATAAACACTTAGTCATAGATTATTATCCATTTTCAATGTTAACCGCACCTCGTGGAGTCATTATGTAAATATAAACGTACGTAATAAAAATATGTACATATGACATGTAGGGAGAAAAGGATAAAACAATATAGTAAAATAATCATTTGTGATCTTGTTTATGTTTATTTCACATTTGGTATAGCAAAACATCAAATACAACTTATGAAGACTTATTGTTGTGTTAACATGTTAATTTTACTTTCACATTTGAAAGTAAAAGTTGTAATATTATTTAGATTGAGAAACAACTCGGCGATACTATAAAAGTATGATTTATATTGCATAATAATTAAGTTGATAGGAATGGCATAACTTATAGTCTATTCTATTCTATTGTATTATAAAATCACGTTATATCTAGGCTAGTGCTTGCATATCGAATAATAAATTTACTTTACCAATGCAACCTTTTACAGTAAACTAGCAAACCCGGCCCGTTTCACTGGGCATTAGTTTCACTGGGCGTAAAAAACAAAAAAAAATTCTACTGATCCGATCGCTACCAAACTTTACAGGATCACCCACTAGGCCAATCTGAAGATTCCCTGAAAATTTCATCGAAATGGGTCCAGCCGTTTCGGAGTCCATAAGGAACATACATACATCGCCTTTTATATATGTAGATTTTATTTTGTTTTTAATTAGATATTTTTATATATTTAAGTATATCACTACATTCTATGCATACCTTTTCGAGCTGGTGACAATGTTTGAGCCTTTTTACTCGTTTGTAGATTTTTGTTTATGCCTACACTCACAAGTGTACTGAAAAACAATAACAATACAATGAGTAATGTTTACAGTTACTCTAGAATGCGAGCGCAATATAAACTACACGACATTCATACTCTTCAACAAGAAGATAACAAAGTGCACAGAAACTTCAGTTGAATTTAAAAAATAAATATATTAAGTAGCCTATATTGAGATATGTACTTAGATTTTTACTCCCCTATGACACATAAGGAAAAGTCTAGTTGGAATCTTGACTAAAGAGCCAAAGGTACCAAATTTGATTCCCAGTCAGGGGGTTATTCAAAAACGTCGGAAACTTTCCGTGGAGGAAAGGCCGATCGTCGAAAAGCATAAATTCAATCCGACGGCTTGGATTTTTGAATACGACTATATGTAATATGATATATATATATAATATAAATATAATACGATTTCGGATTTGTGAATTGCGTACGACAAAATCATCGAAAAGTTTCCTGTCGGAAACGGAAAGTTGAGTTTCCGGCGTTTGTGAATAACCCGCCAGGTCTATTTAAACTATTTTTTCTAAATTGACTCTAAATGTATCCTGAGGTGCCTATTATAATAACAAATAACTGCTATAAATTACTTAAGAGTGCTTCTGAATATATCTCCCCATCCCATTATGGGATTCCAATACTGAAAGAATGAATTTATTACATTAAATAATAATTTGGCATACCTTGGAAACAGTCCCACTTCAAGAGTTCTTTGGTTCTGTCCCTTCCACCAATGCAATTCAGGTCGCCTATCTATTAATATAATTGCATCACTAGCATCTATTGTCATCTGTCCTTGTTTCCTGTAGCTGTGAAAACCATAAGAGTAATAATAATAATATTCTCAGACATTTCACACAGCGCCATCTAGTCCCAAAGTAAGTAGCAGAGTGCTTGTGTTATGGGTACTAGACAACTGATATACTACTTACATACTTTTCTTTTGTAAATAAATACATATAATACATAGACACCCAGACTCAAGGCGGGAATCGAACCCGTAACCCCCGTTTACTTTCAGACGCGCTTAACCGTTGCGCCATGGAGGTCGTCAAAGAGTTGCAATAACATAAACAAAACACTAATAACGTGTGAGAGATATTGACAATGCACAGTGTAGTAATGCGAACAGAGAAATTATCAATAATTTTGATTTTAATACTTTAGAATTAGATTGTTTGATTTCTGTTTTAATATTCATCCAATGTTGTATTTTTGATACGAATTAATTTTTAAATAATTGGAAAAACAACAGCTTTTGCTTGCAATGTAGTATTCATCAATTATAGAAAAAATAAAAAATATTGGAATTCAAAAAAACTTTAATGTATTCCTCTTGTAATAGAATAATTCATATGCTGTACTCTTCGATTACAATTAAAGAACTAGATTCGCAATCTTTTATAAAATTTAAATAAACTATTGTCTGAATTGACATGTACATTGTTAATATTGTATGGTGCTATTGGTAATATTGTGTGTTAATTTAAAGTAGACCATACCGCCAAAACATAAGGTTGTAAAAGCTCGTAAAAGGTCTGACCACATTGCAGAATTCGAACCTGCGCACTTCGGCATGGTAGACCTACACTCAGCCATTGTGTGAAATTAAAAAAGTTTAGAAGTTTTAAGTGTGTGAAATACAGAGAAAACGATTTTACCAGAATTGAGACCTAGCTAGATCGATTTCTTGTAAATTTCATCGAAATCACTAGAGCTGTTTTCGACAAAGCGATATATAGTATATATATACATACGAATATTGCTCCTTTAATATAATAGTGCATATACCTGAGAGCAGCAATTGCAGTTTCGAACTTATTTGTCTCCATATATCTTTGTATACCGACAAATGTGGGCCTATCCCTGGGATTCAAGTCCCAACACTGCATCATCAGCATGTAAACGTCAGGTGGACAAGCAGCGGGCGCCGCCAATCGCTGGCCTTCACGCATTATCAGACGAAGGATTTCAGATCCATTCAACCCTGAAGGTCGAACAATATTATTTTAAAAAACTGACATAAGAATCTCTACTTCTTATCAATATTGTAACTAGAGGAATATTAAATAATACTAACTAATATCTATCTGTGAATACATTTTCCTGGTTAAAAACCTTTGATTGAACTTGTTGATTATTTACCAATCATAAATTCAAATCTTTTCATAACAACCACCAATTAATAAGGGTCTTCAGTTAACCTATATTGAGAGATCAACTTGTATTTTGAGTCTTAATCGACTAATTGAGATACAATAGCCTGAATTTTAAGTAAAAAAGGGGTTCATTCTATTAACAATTTAACATATTGTTACGAGCTGAGGGTAATAAGATTCCGGTTAAGGGTGCAAGGAGTTTATTTTCCTTCGTACAAGCAGATGCCAAGAACACGCGAACTTAATTACGGCGGTCTCTAGTCTTCGTAGTCGCCCTCGAAGTAGGTACTTGCGTAGTAGTCACCGAAGGTACACGCTTCACTCAATAACAACGTTCCCGAATCGCAGAGTTCTTCTATCCAAGGTCGTTGCAGTAGTTGCATAGTGGTCTATGTAATTCACTTTGATGTCGCCTCTATATATCACTTCGATCGATAGTTGAGAAACACTGACTCGGCGGCGGACACCGAGCTCTATTTATAGTCCGATAAAAATGAGGGTGGAAACTTCTAGAGTAAACTTCTAGAGTACCCGAATGGTAGTAATAATAACCGCATAGAAATAAAGAGGGTGGAACTTTCTAGTTAATTACGTTAACAATAATTCGACATTGTTCTCGACGCCGCCTGTTTGCATGAGTCATAGGTATATGACACGACATCGTCATCGCTCGGGAATATTCGAGGTGCAGCTTTGTTCTTCTTTCCTAATTTGACTTATACCATTGGATAGTATGTATTACCTTAACCTAGCAATGCCTTTTTAGGTCATAACTCTACAAAGCTTAGGTCTCGAGATATAAGCACTAAAATTTACGTTTCTAGTTCCATTAAAATTAACCTTATTCCTTAAGCATAAGGTCCAACCGTAACAATATTATTGCAATTATAGATCAAGTTTATTACCCATCCATGGTTCTTCACCAAAAGAATACATCTCCCAAAGAGCAACAGCAAACATCCACACATCGGAAGCATGAGAGAATTGGCGCGAACGAAGCGATTCAGGTGCGCACCACGGAAATGGTACACGACGTCGCTCACTCATCACATAGCAGTCATCAGCATCAGGCAGAGCTCTCATCAAACCAAAGTCACCAATTTTTACCTATTAAAAAGAATGAAGCTTAAACAGTCTTATATTTGATTCATAATCACAACTAAGAAAATCAATCAATTATAGTTTTTAAAATAAACGAAATTAATTGTTTTTTCGTATTTTTCGTAAGCTAGCGTAAGCTACACATTTGCATGGAGCAGAAGGTCTATTTTAGATTAAATTATTGTTTATCACTGCGTCGCCTTAAGTCGATGCTTTAGATACAGATGTTATAAATTTTGCTAAATTTAAATTAGTCTGTCATTTAAAAAATATGTTACCAGATAATAATTTTTAAAAGTGAGTCCTCTATATTCCAAACCTCAAAATAAAATTGCTTAATTTTATCATAGTAATTTAAATTTTTTTGTTATATTCTCCATGACGAAAGATATTTTTTCATACAACATTGTATGCAAATCAAGAACTCTTTATTTGAGCATATGATTATTTTGTATGCTACAGAAACATCATGTTGTAAATATATTAATTTTAACATGCAGAACAAGTAATAATTATAATAAATATGAAAAATGAAACTCCCAAAGTAACAGGAGTTCAAAAATTTTAGTGACAAGATAAAAATATAATTCGACACAAAAAAATATTTACTGACCAATTCTAAAGTAGACAGCAAAATATTCCTACATGCCAAATCTCTGTGAAGAAATCTATTTTTTTCTAAATGTGCCATACCAGCTGCCACTTGCTCTGACCATTTTGAGATATAATGAAGTGAAACCTTGCCATTCTGGGCTCTAATATAATCTAATAGGGCACCCATTGGAGCTAACTCGCACACCATCATAAGGGGATGAAATACTACACCATGCAGTTTTATAAGGTTTGTATGTTTTAAGCTGTGCATAGCCTCTACTTCTCTTCTAAAATCATCATAAATTCCAGGCTGGGAAAAAGCATCCGCCTTTAATACTTTGACTGCCACTGGTATTGTTTTTGATGGTTGATCTGTCATTTTCCACTCTCCCTTCTTTACTACTCCAAATGATCCATTACCTAATTCATTATATAGCCTGAAAATATTTAACTTATCACATAATATTCAGAATATAAATAATAATTACAAATGCACCTCTGTTTCAAATTGTACCAAGATGTAATACTAACGTAATATCCTTCTCTAATATTATGCAAGTAGTCCTTGACTCAGTTTGTGTGGTTGATCGTAATGCTACATCAGATTTTTCCCTAGAAATAGAACTTGAAGAACCAAATAGTTTGTTCCAAAACTTTCGGTTCCACAGCTGAAGTTTTTTCTTTCTTACAGCATCAAGTAGCCTGCGAACACCAGGCTTACTGATGCCAATTCTTTCAAGATCTTCTGCATGAACATAATCAAAATGTGCTAATCTTGTTATCTACAATTAAAAATCAATATATTGAAAGATTTAAATAAATGTCAGTTTCATATTATTTGAAAATGATTGTTTACCTGTAACTGGTCTCTGATTGGTAAATAAAACTGTTCGAGTTGAACATTTTGTAGGATTTCAGAAAGCCAGTCCGTTCCCGAATCCATATTTAAAGTTAATAGAAATTACGGTTAGTTAATATTACGATTTATTTAATAGAAACCGATTCAGAAGGGAACATCTCAAGCAGGAACGAGGCATGAAGGATTTTTCAATTTGGAATAATGGATAAAATTATGACAACCTAAGACGTGTAGGCTATCATCTAAAAATAAATAGTCCTATAATATTGTTTTTATATTTAAGAATATCATTAATATTTTTTTACACATTTACTACATATCAAAAACACAGATTAGGAGAAATACGGAAAACGTCACATAAATAGGTACTTAAAAAAAATGATTAACATGATGTTAGAAATATGTTCTCTATGGTCAAAACAAAACTGTCACTTGTCATCAACATGGATCTATGGAGTAATGAATAAACGTAGACAGCGAACGAAACGAGACTTTTTGGCGGGAACGAGAGAAGTGAGGTTGGCGTTTTGTTAAGATTTTCTATTTTTATCATTTTTAGGAGTTTTTAAGTAAAAAAGTGATTTAAATAAAGTATATTGTGTTTTAAAGTTCCGTGTAAGTGAAAATAATGAAGTACCTAAGTCTAAATAAACGTGTATAGCTGAAGTTCACGCGCTCTTCGAAGAAGTCCTACATAAGAAACTTCAGTAGTCTATTATCACCTTACTGGAAGATTTTACGATAACGTTAACGACGTTATTGGTGAGTGTAAACTCTATTCACTAGGCAACACCATTCAAATTCCTGGGAATTACCTAACCGCGCGTCGGTCGCGCGATCGTTCGTTCAATCACATTCGCTAGAAAATATTCGACTGTAGAAATAAACTTTACAAGAGTTTCAGGAACATTGCATTGATAGAGGCACAATAGAGATATGAAAGTGTACAGTGGAATTTTCATACTATAAACAGCTCAACTTACAGTAGAATCAGCCCGTGAAATACATACAAAATGTAGGTAAACATGATGAAATAGAAACACACAGCATTAATCCAGGACATGCAACTATGGTCGTTATCAAGACTAATTCTAGACGAGATTCAAAGGTAATCAAAGAAAGTCGTGTTAAATATGAGGGAACAGTATCAGTTCATGCTGTGTAGATAGATAATCTAGTGCTTTTCACGAAGCCGTATGTGCATAGTTCATAAAGGCACGAAGGTCATATGACAAAGATTAAAACACAATGCAATATTTTGAACCTGGACACAACATACTCATGACTGCAGACTCTATTCATGTTACAGTTGCATTAAAAAACTAAAATCTTCAAGAGAGGTATATGATTTCAATGATATTGTGCAAAACATAAAAAAAATATATAAAAATATGGGACTCGATATGATTAAATTCAGCAATGGCTTCAAAATGACATATTTAAAAGATATATGGAATGGGAATATATGGGATTTAAAAATAATACTACAGTTCTTAGATGGAATTTCTGTCTTTTTTTTTTCTTTCTTTATGACATGGCGCACAGTTTAGCGCATTTGCCAATGTCACAACATGTTTTAATAAAAGTAGAATCACAAGTAAATTAGGTTTTTCTTATCATAAAACTCTTCCAGTAAAGATCTAGATCTCCTCCATTCTTTTTACTTTTTAGAATTTTAAAACACAATGTACTATCACTTTTGTACTTTAAAATTCCCAAAAATGTAAAAAATACAAAATCTAAGCAAAATGTCAACCTCACTTCTCCCGTTCCCGCGAAAAAGTCAGATGGAATTTATATATAATAAATAGTTTGGTAGCTAAAATTAATAATTGTTTAGTCAATCCAATACACTGCAATTTGGATTACAAATTCTTGTCATAACAGCATCTGAACAAACCCTTAGGCCCTAAGGGTTTTATATCATGCCACACCCTAAAGCTTAGGGTGTGGCATGATATACAAGTTTATTGTAATATTTTCGTAATAAAATATGTATTTCCAGAAAATGTATATGGGTGAATAGGAAATAAAATTATCCATCATATAAGTACAACCCATAGTTATTTCATTCATAAATTGATACCTAAAACAGCAAAATATTGTTAAATCATAAAAAAAAATTATCTCAAATTCAAGTGTTTCGAGATTCGAGATGTTGTGTTTAATTTACACATGATTGTTCCTCTATACTGCTAGGTATACTAACTTTATGGTCAGTATAGAGATTTATTGAAAAAGCCACACTTGAAGATAATATTATATTCTAATTTCTGACCACTACTTGACCACACAAGTCTCTTTTTGAAGCTGTGTTTTGAAGTTTACCGCCATTTTTTTTCGATTGATCCTAAAACCCGAGAAGGGAGTGTTGTACAGCCTACGGACTAGACGTTAAGTACTATTTGTTGGAACAGTCAGCCAATGAAGTCGATAAATTTTGTAGTCTGTAGCGCATTTGGCCAGCTTTATTATTAATGACAAAATTTTTCGGTTGGTTGGAAACACCATCCAACTAGAGCACTGTCAACAAATTGTAACGTCTTTAGTGAATTGTCCGACATTTTTAACAATTTAAGGGTGGCTTGCACCACCTATTTATGGTATAATTTAAATCGAGATTTAAATAGTTGGTGCAAGCCACCCTAAGTAATATCGTCGCTTTACTGCTTCATAGTTGTGAAATTATGCGAATTACAGTAATATAACGTGTAACTCTTTAAACCGTGTTATTCTCTTTTTTTTAGATGCATGATATTTTTTTAGCAAAAATTTAACATTTCCTTCATAAAGCCTTTAAGACCAATGCGTACCTTTAGAATTCATTTTAAACATTTACAAATTTTCATTTTTCGCTAGAAGGAAATATTTATATCTTGAAAATATTACATACTTTCTTATTTCTTTATACCTATCTTTACGAAAGATGATCTTTTTATTTTTCGCTTTTTAGGGTCCTTCAAAAAATAGAACATATTGTGTAACGAAGGCGCCAAATTTTTTTTTTTTTTACAGCTACTTCCCCTAGCATGGGCAAAGCCAGGGCCCTTATTTTTCTGACATACCAGTTCTCGCTGTTTTACAATCATTTGAGGATATCACCCTTTCATTCTCTATCCTAATCGTTGGTTAGCTGCTGAAATTTTTATTATCATGAAAAATCTCTTATACTATTACAATTTTTCCACTTAATATTAATGTTACAGTATTTATGTACAACTTATCTATATCCTACATGCTAATATCACAGTTCTTACTTGTTTCATATACTTATTTGTTTACTATTGGAACTTTAGATTGTTTAGCATGTGTTCGTACTTTTCGTTGTCCATTTTCGTTCTTATGCGATATTCTTATACACTAATATCACAGTGATAAATCCTTAAAAACTATAATGTCACAGCTCGTCATTAACTATAAACTACTATTACAGTGTAACATTTCTTATTGTTTAATCATTGTTACATAGTTTGATCTATTTCAACGTTTTGTTCCTTTCTATAACCTTTTCTGTTACCATCTTACAATATTTCAAGAAACTGTCTCTCTTCTTGTCGTCCTCCATTATTAAACTAATTGTATTTTCCGTTATAACATACTCTATTTTCATCTCTGTATCAAGCCTTTCTCTGCTGTAGGTGGGGCATTCGCACAGCACATGCATCACACTCTCACTCACATTCACGTCACAGACGCACGCTGGGCTCTCCTTACACCTGAAACGGTGCAGGTATTCGGAGAACCCGTGTCCTGTGAACACTTGCACAATCACGCTATCCATGTTGATCTTTCTCACTGCCGAATGAGCTTTGACGGCGTCCGGGAAAAACACTTTGGCGACTGAGGCCGTTTTCTCACTTACGTACCTCCTGTCCCATTCATCAATCGACTCCTGTCTGATTTGTCGCTTGATGAATGGATGGGGCACTTGTCGTAATCCGGCCTCGTCTTCCGATTGAGTGCCGCATCCTTCGCCAGCTCATCGGCCCTTTCATTCCCCTGCATCCCTACGTGCGCTCGAACCCAATGCAGTCTTATGGACCTGCCTGAGTTGGTCATCTCACCGATGTCTTTCCTACACTTTATAACCAAGGGATGCAGGGAATTACTTCCTATCACAGCATCCAGAGCAGACCTGGAGTCACTGAAGATGCAGCAGCTGGACGTGCTGCAACCGAGCGCGTATTCTACGGCCTTCGATAGAGGCAGAAGCTCCGTCTGGAAAACAGTGCAGTAGCGTTCCAATTTAAGTTTTTTCCTTCCATACTCGGCGGCGCCGTCCCATATGGATAGCGCCGCCCCAACCTTTCCATCAATTTTACTCGCGTCGGTGTAAATATTACACCGACTATCCTTGCATAGTTCCAGCTCTGCACTGTCCTCCATGCGTTTGAACTCCAGCTCCATCCGGCACGCAGGATGTGATATCTCAGTGCACGGTACCGGCCTCTCCACATCCCGATCGCCCACTGCCCGCTGTGAGTACCCCTTCTTAATCTCGTATATGAGTGCGGTTTCCCGCACCCTCACGTCAAGGGGCAACATCCCAGCGAGCAGTAGTACCGAGTTAAGGGAGACCGTCCAATACGCCCTGTTGATTTTTTGCGCGATACCCCGCTGTACCACGCCCAACCGCTTGCGTATCCCCAGTCTGTTGGATGCCGGTGCCCACACATTCGCTGTATACAACACAATCGGTACGACCACTGCCATATATATGGTCCAGACAATCTCCGATTCCAACCCCCAATTGACCCTGGCAGCTCTCGAGACCTGTTTATATATGTTCAGCGCTTTGCAACACACGTTGTCAACATGAGCGCTGAACATAAGTTTACGGTCGATCGTGAGCTCCAGGATCTTGATTTCCTCCGAAAGACCGATGCACACCCCACCCATGTCCAACACCAGAGGATCGTACTTCAACTTCTTCGTGAGTAACATGGCTTTGGTCTTGTTAGGCGCGAAGTTCAGCTTATTCCGAGCCCTCCAGCCCCGGACACAACGCAGCGTTGCATCGGCCCTCCGGCGGAGGCTCTGAGTGTCTTTCTCGGAGAAAATCAGGACCATATCGTCCGCGAATGCTTGGCAGTAATCTCCCCTTTCATTCAACTGTTTCAATAGGGGATCCAACAATAAGTTCCAAAATGACGGTCCCCCTATCGAATCTTGCACACACCCTTTCGCAGTTTTCCTTTCATATTCCTCACCCGCATATCTAATTCTTACCTTTCGGTCGGACAAATACGAGTCCACCAGTCGTCTAAGGTTCGCCGGACAATTTGTTTTGGCGAGTTCGCACCGTATTGCCGGCCACCACGCGTTATCGAAGGCGCCCTCTATGTCCAAGGATACCAGTAAAACCATCTTTTCCTTTTTACCTGCTGTTGAATATAATTTACCATTACATAGAGGGAGTCCTCGGTTCCACGCTGCGGTGTAAATCCGTATTGGTGCGAACTCTGGTCCGGCAAAGAAGGCGCCACATTGCCGATGTGCCGAGCCAGGCTAGTTAGCCTCGCTAGCCAAGCCGAGCTACCCAGCTCCGCCGGGCTTGCCAGCACCGCCCGGTTAGGCAACCCAGTCAGCCTAACCTATAATTTTCAGCATTCCAATACTTCCTATATTCCAATACTGCCTAGTCATAAAAGGAAGTGACGTCATGCCAACCTGTCGAACTGAGCGCGGTGTCGCTACTGTTGTCGGGTGGGCCCAGTTGACGTCGCATCCCGCCTGCCACACTTACTGTCGTAGAAGTGATGTCGGCAAGTCTGTATAAGCCGATGCACGGCAAGATCTGGATCATACACGTAATGATTACCTACTCAATGGATCATTCTGCATTATTTTGCGGGATTAGCTGTTATTTATTCGTCGTTAGCTATTCATTACAACATGTTACAGTTTGTAATTTGTTATTAACTATTGAGAAATTAATATATGAGTCTCTACGAGTGTGTTCTTTATTAGTTGCAATAAATTGTTAAAAGCTAATACGCTCATGGAAATGCCAATTTTTGGAGTTGTTGTATTTGTTAGAAAGGCTCAGAGGCATCCGTGACATTGCGAGTAAAGATACTGTTAGTTCCATATTAATTTCATTCACATAAATTACCCACGTATGATATTTTGTAACATCTTAGGTAAACTAATTAATCTGTGATCTTAGTAACAAGAACGAGGATAGAATGGATTTCCTGCGTGTAGTGGGGTTGCATAAAAGTCTGATTTTGGTCTTGTAAGGGTCAGTAGTTGAGAAGCCGACGAATAGTAAAGTATGTACTTTACTATTAATACTTAATAGCTGTGATGAAGAATTGATAGCGTGTTCATAGTGATCAGTGCTTCCATTACATTTCATATTTATTAATACATAATTCTTTAGTAAATACATATCTTTAGTAAATACATAATTCTTTAGACGTTCGTTTAGTTCAAGGGTACTTAATCTGAGGTTCAAGGCCTTGTTATTTCTGGTAAATCGGATGTGACTTTCTGTATAGGCAATTTATTGCCTCTAACATTTCACATTAATAGTGCCTACAGACATTACAATTTGTCGGAATAGTCAGTCAAAAACGCCGATAAATTTGTAGATAAATTGTTATACAATCTGTAGCGCAGTTGTCCAACTTTATTATTATTATTGCCAATATTTTTCGGTTGGCTAGGACACTCTTTCCAACTAGAGCCGACAGCCAACAAATTGTAATGTTTGTAGTGAATTTTAATTCAGTCTCAATAATATACATACCTAGAACTATAATAATATTCAATAATTTGTTGCAGCAATAAAGAACACACACTCGTATAATCACTTTTACATTTAATTTCTCAGTAACTAATGACAAATTACAATTTATAACTTGTTATAACGACGAATAGTTAACAAATATATACACGAAGTAAAAACAAAGAGGAGGCGCCTTAACGAATTTTCCTCATACAAATCAGTGTAACAACATGCGGGTTGAGGGGAACGCGGAATAAATGGAGGGGGATGTTGCGAATCTGCCGCCGTCTAGCGAGTTGTAGCAGTCTCTTTATGTTATCATTTCTCAAGTAGTTTTATTGAAGTAAAACTTCTTTAGGCATGCTTGGCTTGGGGAGTAAGCTGGCGAATGCATGACGAGAGCGTTACGAAAAGTGTGATCGGGCGAGGCGAACGGAAGTTGAAAGAGAGAGATATGGAGTTACATGTTAGTTAAGATGGAAAGAGAGAGTTACGTTTCGTATGTAAGAAGTTTTACTTCAGTTTTATTGACCACCGGATGAGTAAAATACATTCTTGAAACAGAGACGTACTTAGTGATTAATCGGTAACTTGAAATTGCACGATTCAAAAATTTTCACGTTAAATTATGAAATACCACTTATATTTGTATTTAAGAGTAAATTTATATAAATCCATAATGTATATTATTATGGAGCAGTAAAGCGGATGAGATGTAGTTTTACATTTGTAATTTTTTTTATCATAATACAACGTATCGTTTGATACAGCGTGAAGATATGTATGTATGTATCGTGCGTGTTGAGGACCGAATAACGGTCTAGAATAGAAATTTTTAAATTAAAGTTTGTCGATTTGTTTGTATGCGCATCATGCAACTGTTACTATTCCTTTATTTAAATAGGATGATAGTACAGATAGCGCCACGAAAGATGAGACTTGACAAGCGATAGTAGTTGGTATTCCACCTAGATGCATGCTCTTACGTTACTTCTTACGATTTACTTAATTGTAATGTGTTTTTAGTGATTTTCTTAGTGTCCATTCTCCTCATTTATTGTATATCCAAATATATTAATTACATATTGGTGTCGAACTTTTATTTTCTTCTTACACAATTTAACTAGCACGAAGCGGCATGGCAGGTCGACCATATGAAAGCGACTAGCGAGCTACGCGTTCGAATTGCTTTATACATACATACATATCTTCACGCTGTATCCCTAAAGGGGTGGTCAGAGAGGGCGGAGCGCCAAGTGTCGCGGTCCTTACATATTTCTTTCGCTTCCTCAAATTGCTTTATATTCTACTAAAATGCAATTCAGTACTTTTAGCATCGCCAGGTCGCTACGTATTTATTATTGGTAAGACAATATATCGCATCTTTAGAATGAAAGCGACTTAATTTTAAATTTCAGAATTTCGGATGAAAATAATAAACTTAAAAATACCTACTACTTAATTTAATAGATAACAGTACAAACTTGCCTGTCCCATTAGCAACATATCGCGAGAATATTTAAACATGTATTTGTGAAAAATCCATTTTATTATTCTATGTACGTCTAGAGTGCGGTCCTTATAATGTTTTGTAAAGTAACTTCTATTCTATTCCCCAACAGAAATTATCAGTAACAAAAATAATACGTTAGTATTATTATAATACGTCTACCTCCTGCATGCGGTACTGCTGATAATGTCAGTTTTAGCAAGAATTTTTATTCCCCAACAGAGGGCACTTCACTCGGTGTAAATGAATCGATGTAGCTTTTTTACAAACAATTTCATGAATTAAATTAACAATTGAGCAATGTTAGGAGTAAACAGGTAGGTTTTTAATATGCTTAGTGATATCTGAGTGCAAAATGTGATTTTAAAGGGCGATTAAGTTGACATCTGTCGACGAATAGTAAAACCTACACGAACAAGAAAACTTTCTAGAACTGTCGATGTAATATTGTATAAATTGATACTTATCCATGAAATGTGATATTTTTTAGAGTATCACAACATTAATCTGAATGCGACTTACAACCAACCACACGGAACTTCATTTTTCTATTGTAAAATCACAGAAAATCTTTTTTTTTTCGTAAGATAATACACGTAACTGTCAGGATCGAACTGGCATACGTGTAGTCGATACACCCCTACGCTTTAAAGCTAAGCCTATATTTTTTTACATACAGGCTCAGCCCATGACAACGTCTCCTCCTTCCTTCATGAATATACACGCTGCAATTTTATTGGTTGACCAAAAGCATCCAGGTTAATGTATCTGATGAATATTATCCATACCCGTAAATAAAACTTTAATAAAAATAAAGTACCCATAAATAAAAAATAAAAAAATATCGTCTTTTGAAAAACAACCTGTAGGTCTTAGATTTTTTTTCTTAGCTTCTGATGTTCTATGTATTTTTTTTAATCTAAGACCTTGTTTCTCAAAAGACGACATTTTTTTATTTGTATTTTATTTTTATTAAAGTTTTATTTACGGGTATGGATAATATTCATCGGATACATTAACCTGAATGCTTTTGGTCGACCAATAAAATTGTAGCGTGTATAGTCCCGAAGAATGATGTAGAATCATCCAGATCTTTTTTTTTGTTTCTTGTAAGGGAAAAAATTGTGTACGAACACCTAACCGCTGTTCATGTTCACGCCTCAGAGAGAACGTGAGGACCGGCCGGGTAGTGTCGGACTCGAACCGACTAAAATAACTCTGATTCACTCACCACTTGACCCTACGAGCCATCGCAGCGAAACGAACGCATTGGGAGGGAGCAGTGGAAGGCGCTCCGCTCTGAAAGGTCGACAAAACCTGAGGGCCCCTCCGTCCGGGGAGTACCCGGGATGGAGGACGAGACCTCGGTTCAAGTTGTCGCCGGGAAATTGTGCACCTGCGTGCCGTCGACAACCTACACGGATGAGGTGAGGTCCCAAAGTAGTTACAACCGGCTGGCGATTGATCAGCTGAAGGCCTGCAATGGCGAGTGCCTATCGTGTAACGCAGAGCGGGCGGAACTCGTTCAAGTGTGGCAGTATCTGGGTGTGTGATGCAATTAAGCAGAAACTACAAAGGGCCCTAATGGTGTTAATAGGGCGTCGTTCGCCACTGTAATATGATCGTCCGGGTCGGTCAATTATGCACTCATCGCCTTGTAAAGATTTGTCGACGTCTTCTCTTACGAGTTGGCGGCAATAGCTGTAGCAGGCATGTTGTGAAGTCAGCCAGGCCGAACGACGACAATGACGTCATCTTGCTCCGTTACACTCAGCCATCCTAAATCAATTACTCCTGCAATTGGAAACTGAACAATAAAGAAGTTTTAGCCCTCGAAAAGACAGGTCAATGAGATTTTAGTTTTCATCAGTACTGCATTTACCTTGCCATATCAGTTGCACCTACACGTTTATAAAGCCTAATAGGAAGGCCACGACCTCACCATTCCCGCGTTTTGAGTCTGCTACTGCGAAGAGAATAATTGTAAGAAGTTGTTTAGAGCGTGCCACCGCGCCGTTCATCTCTCGCCGCTGCGAATCATGACTCGGGAAATCGACATTCCAATTTGAAATGTGGTACGTCTCTCTTTCTTTTTATTATTTTTACAGGAGATAGTGAATCTCCAATAAATTTGCGAGGTGGCTGACGTGATTGCCTGAGCGAATGTATTGTGTAATGATATGGGCGATAATTTCTAACTACGGAGCCAAGTGCGGACTGCTTATTTTTGACATTTTTACAAGTTGAGATTCAATTGACTCAACTGACGTGTTGACCGACTTGAGAAATCGTTACTACTTTTTAGTGGAAATCTTGGCTTAAATTGTGACGTGGCTAATATCCGTCGCCAGAAGTTGCTGCTCCTTCTCTGCTATACTTGACGTTTCATGAATTGAGGATCTTATATTTACTGATGAACATTCAAAGGAATTTATATATAAAACTTGAAGTGGTCTACAAATTACTGCTAAAAGTTCGGTGTAAATAAATTATATAGATAAATTCTCACTTTGACACAGTACAAGTAAGCATACAGTATGCTATCTTCATACAAACGCTCCCAAACAACGCGTTCGAAATCTCGACATGTCTACATACGACAGTTGCGAGCATAGATAATACATTATAATATATTGTTGCGAGCGCGCCGCGGTTGTCGTCGGACGGTATGAGACGCTCCTGCGCATTTATTGACTAAATATTATGTCAATCAAGTTTACGAGCACAATGTTCAGTGTATGGATGTTTGAATACATCTATATCGAAACCAGAAATATTTCTCTGTTGCTAATTTGTAGGAAATATATTATCATAATGATCTAGTTAATTTATTGCTGATTTTTAATTATACTGCACATAAAAAAGCATTTTTTTTGTCCATTTCCACCATACTAATTCACAAACTTTTGAAACTAGATATAAAATACTAGTAAAATTATATAAATAAAAACGTATTAAATTTGCAATAATATAAAATGAAAAGATAATATGACAATTTAATATAGTACCTATTATCAAATAAGTAACCCAAGAAAAACATTCAGTCCAAGTCGGTAGCCCTATTGCGCGTTTACGTACCAAACGACCGTAGGTAATTATCTCTAGGACACTGCCGAGATAGCATACTGTATGCTTACTTGTACTGTGACTTTGATTAGAAATCTTCCGCCCAAAATCTCAATCTCGTTAATCAACATGTGTTTCGCTTCTCTACGAAGCATTATCAAGAAATTCCAAGAGATTATAGTTGTCAAAAAATAAAAGGTCCGTTTTGACATTTGTCATCGCGACATAACTAGTGAAGTAACCATACGACTCGGTACTCGATACTCACGATAAATCGGTTCAAGTTTGTATGAGTATTTGATCGATTTGATTATGTATTGTAAAGTGCATTGCATTAAAGTTGTGATTAGAAAATTTTATATAAACTTTAATATTGTACGTATTTTGAAATGATACAATGGTACGTAAGGTCAATTTGTCTTTAATTTAATATTTTTAGTTACAATAACATTCACTCAATCTCAAAAAAATCAAGAAAAAGCGAGTGATTGAATCTTAATTCAATCATTTTCTTCGGATGATGAGCCAAAATCGTCAGTTGAGCTATCGTCACCTGTAAATATAATTATTTCATTTTCAATTATACTATCAATATTGACGTCTCTGTCAAAATCTTCCTTTATTATTTTTCGAGTTTTTTTCTACCACTTTTGCCCAGTCTTCCTTAGTAATTTTGGCACAAGCTTCTTTCAACAATGTCATCATTTTTTTAGTGGAGAATGGCGGCTTTGTATTGTGGCGAGCTGCGTATCCTTTGACTTGAGCTCAGATCAACTCAATAGCATTGTACTAACAATGGTACGGCGGCGTTCTTATCACTTTGTGTCCATGCTGAAGTGCCAATTCATCAATTTTATATTTTAGTTTCGCAGCTTTATTTTCTTTTACCAGTTCCAGCAATTCAGCTTTCAACAATTTCATGTCAGCTTCAACGCCTTGTCTTTGTAGCCATGCCACTAAATCAGCCTTTTTGTTTGCTTGAGTAGATGCTTTATCTATTTGGACTGAATGGTAAGATGCATTGTCCATAATGATTATGCACTGTTCAGGGAGGTTTGTTAACAAGTTAGTAAACCAATCTGTGAATTTATTTGCGTCCATTTCTTCGTGATATTCTTTTGTACTTTTAGACTCGAATGCGAGTAAGGCATCATTCACAAAACCTCCCCCGGCTGATCCGGCGTGGCAGATTATTAGGCGTCCACCTTTTGCCATTGGCACTTTTGAGCAAGATGCCTTGGTATCGTCCGTCTACAACTGCGGCACGGTATGATTTGAGTTCAGCCAAGTCTCATCAATAAATATGACATTGTCCCAATTTGTGATTTTGCTTGTTCTTAGACTACCTAATATACTATGTTTTGTGCTATGTTTGTGAGACCTAATACTGACCATATACTAACGTACTTTTTTGTATTTAACATGATTTATTGATTAACATATTCTCTTTGGTATTTAACTACATCTTGGCATAATAACTAATATAAAGCCACAGTAGCAAACCTACATAGTACCTACCTACATCTAACCTACTGCTACATACCTATAAATGACATTTTAAATTGACATTATTAATTACGATAAAAATTTGACCGTAGTGATTACTTAGTGAATTTTACTTTTTATTTATCTAATCAAAGGTATCACCAAGTAATTTTAAATTCTCTGGGTATCACCACGGCACAGAGAACATTATATCGTATCACTGATAGTACCGCTAAGTACCTACCGCATAAATGTTACTCTAATAATATAATTAAATCTCGCATTTTAACGACAAAGACCACAGTTCATATTTTAATTTACATTATCATCCTTGTCATTATGCAAAATATGTCAAACGACAGTATTTCAACAGCTAAGTTGGTAAACTTTGGATCTATTCCTGTAGATAGCATAACTGAGAAGCTCATGTATGTTGAAAATGATTCAGACGTAAGTTTCACTAGTAGCAGTAGTATTTTCTTAAGGCTTTTAATTTTGACAAAAAAAGTGTTTTTAAATATATTTTTTAATATTTACAAACATCTATTTTAATTTTAGACTATTCTCACATATCGCATATCTTTAATGTACATTCTGAACAGTATCGATCAAGTATTTAAATTATCCATAACGTCTACACCAGTAAAGCCAAACGAAAAGGCAGAAGTGAAGATTGCATTTAAACCTAATAATGCGGGTCAGTCGTTTACAGAGTATTACATTATAGATGACACAGGCGGTAATACACATAGGCTGACCGTCACAGGACGTTGTTTTGGTAATTATAATAAATACCTAGACCATTACATAAATTATACAGAAATTAAGCGATCAACCAGATCAGCTTTTGTTATCATTTATCACTACCACATAAGAGGTGGAGGCTCCAAATCAATGTGGTAATTGGACTAGGGTTGAATTTGAGACTATCGGTTTAGCGAGCTGACGTAGGTTAGCGGCTATGTCGATAAAAGAAGACCCATGGAAAGCCATGTTCTCCTTCTATGAGACCGTATTGGTCCTGAAAGAGGACGCCGAGTAGAAAACGGGAGAGGGCCAATCCCGCTCGGAGACGACGATGCCGGGGCGGTGGCAGCATACGCTCCGGACCGTCAGCCCTGTCGCCCGGGCCAGAGAATAAGGCTAGTGTTGTGCGACTGTTGTAAGAGGCGACTAAAGGGGCCAACGGGGCGGCGGCCGATCGGAGTGGGGGCTCCGGCCGTCCACCCATGCGACCCCAAGGAGGACGACAGCGCGTGTGGTCCGCTCTGTCACAGCATTGCTAGCGCAGATTTCTCCGGCATAATCATAAAAAGAAAAGAGGTAAATGCTCCTTCATGCCACTTAGGTGAGTTCGATAACAGTGCTAATCAAACGATTGTAATGGAATGTAATTTTATTCAGATTCCTGTATGCACATGGCAGTATCTACACATATTATAAAAGTTAACGTCTCTCTGTCTGTCTGTTCTTTCCACGCTAGAACCACTTATACGATTTATTTATGCGTGGCTGTGTTATCTGACCAGGTTATGGATATATTTAGTTACATAAAGTAACCTACGAAATATACAGTGAGTCAAGTAATGTACTGCATGATTGTAGATCTTACAAAATCTGCGATAGCATATGTCTATCTTCTAAGGACCACACACAATAAGTACTTTCGTCTTTAAAATAAATAACCGGTCTATCTATCTATCTATCTAACCGGTGAGCGACCGCCGTGGGCGGTGGGTGGGAGGGGAGCAGGGCCAGCATAATAACATAAACAATAATTTTGTAGTCCATGCGAGCGGAGCCGCGGGCACTGCTACTTTAGATATAACAACAAACAGCTTATGAAAATCCATTTTCAGGGCCAGAAATATCTTTAAATAGACGAAAATTAATATTCAGAATTTGCAAAAACGTAACAGAGCAGATAAGAGAAGTAATAAATATACGTAACCGTTCTCCAGTTGATACTACTTACCAATGGTTATTGCCACTTTCTGGAAAGGGCTATTTTCAGGTAGGAAATAAATACGTATCTAATAAATGATAAACATTTTCAAAAACAACATAGTTTCGAACAAGAATTTTTTAGCTACTTATAGAGGTTGCCACTGTAGGTGCTTTCTAGTGAATAATACACTGTTTTATTCTCAAATCACTGAGAATATAATACAGGCACAAACACGCGTGCGTACTCTCCGAGAGCCGGCGACCGGATGACGTGCGCTGAGCTTGCGTGCAACTACACTTGCTACTGTACAACTACTGCTTGCGTACAACTGCGTATACTACATCCCTTCTTTATTTTGATTTTAGATATGAGCAAGCTAATTATTATTGTTCTGAAATATATTTATTAATTATGAATCGGTGACAAGTCTTCTTTAGTTCGTGTTCTCCACTTTCATGATTGGTGTTTACTACTTTCCATGAATCATTTATTCTCTTTTAATGGACTACATTTGTCCGATATTGTTTTACCATTCACATTTGTGCGATATTGTTTAACCAACACTTTTTCACCTATTTCTAAATTGGAATCCATTTCTTTTCTTTTCCTGCCTCCATACTCCTTTCCTTTCCTTTTCATTTCCATATCTCGCATCTCTGTGTCCACTAATTTATGTTTTATATCTGGTGGAACTTTGCCTCGGAACTGTCTTTTAAAAAATAATTCTGATGGAGTTCTTCCTGTAACATAGTGTGGAGTGTTATTATACATCATCAAGTAATTAAAAATATCATATTTCCAGTCTTTTTTTTCTGCTTGGCTGATTCTAAGTCCTTTTAGAATGTCTCTACTCTTTCTTCTGTTTGTTAGTCTTTCGACTTCCCAATTCATTTGGGGCCAGTATGAAATAGTGTTGCAAACAATGACGTTGAATTCTTTACAAAAATTGTGAAGGGCTTCGCAGTCTAGAGAATATCTCTTTAAGAATTTCAATAGTATCAGATGTTGTAGTACTTTTCGAGATCTTTATCTCTGTAAATATCTACTGTAGTAATTTACAAATATTAATAAATAAAATCTTTGCTAGGTAGCGGCTCCAGAAAGTCTACTGCGACTTCCAGCTATGACTCTAAAGAAAGGGATCGCCTCTTCATTGGGTGTGGTGGGTTAGGAATAGACATAAGTGTACAACCTCAACACTTTTGCTACTCGTTCAGCATCTTTCTCGATTCTAGGCCACCACATCTTTGTTCTTAAATGTGCCTTCATCGCAACTATGCCTGGATTGCCTTTATGGGTCGCTTTCAAGACCCACTGGCGGAGACCATTTGGTATGACTATCTTGGTACTGCGAAGGAGAACGTCTTCATGGAAGCAGAGTTCATTTTGTATTATTTTATAATTGTTTATTGATTCATGCCAATCATTGTTACAGATTCCATTTTTTATTTCAACTAATTTTTCATCTGCCGCAGAATTTCGATTTATCTAATTAAGTGAAACTGCGACCGCTCGAGAATAATTTACAATCTGGTTCATGTAGTTTTCACTATCAAATGGTTATGCTGAAGTCATTTGACAGTCTGGAAATAGAATTAGCAATATATGTTTTACCTGGGCGATAGATAACTTTGTACCTATAAGCTTGTAGCCTGAGCCCCATTCGTTCTATTCTGGCACCTGGCTTTGAGCGTTGCCCGAAAATGGTCTTTAACGGTTTGTGATCACTTATCAGTTCAAAGTATCTCCCAAACAAATATATTTTAAAATGCGCAATGGCCCAGACCAAAGCTAATGCTTCTTTTTTAGACTTTTACCTTTTTTCAGTCGGTGAGAGCTTTGTGCCCATAAGCAATCACACGTTGACCACCATCACCTATTTGGATTAATACTGCACCAAGGCTTACAGGGAACACGCCAGCAATGACCTGTGTTTTATCAAAAGGCCTATAATAACCTAGACCAGGGATTCCCAAACTATTTTGGGCGAGATACCTCTTTTCCAAAATGAACTGAGCCAAAATAAAAATCCTATCTCTAGTTTCTTTCCTAACGATACAAAATACTTACTAATTTAAAAACTTTGCGGTTGGTTAAGTGAGTAAACTTGACATCATTTTCTCATCGAAATTTTACAAAATAAATAGACATCAAATTCAGTAAATATCAAGTGTAATTAATAATTATTAATATAAATTACGTAAAAATGAGCAAGTCAGTAATTATTTTTTGAAAAAAAAAACATTAAAATCGCAAAGTAAAGATAAAAAATAAGAACTTCAGTGTGATGAATGAAGCTGGTGAGTTTCTACCAATCTAGCTAAATCTGGTTCAATATTGGCGAGTTGCAGCCTTAAATCTCCGCGTCCGTTGACTTTTAAACGATTTCTTTGTTTTGTCAAAATGTTTGTAACCACACGAAGCCTTTTTCGACTCTATTTTCGATTTTTCGATTTTTTCGATGGAAAAGCGATAAGGTATTTTTCAATAATGTTCCACAATGCAAGATACTGTGTTTCAATGTTGCGCTGTAACCAGAACTTCTGATAGCCTTGGGTGAACTTCTGCTTAAGCTCTTCGTCTGTGTTGATGGTGATCAACTTTTCTAGCATTATCACATTGGCTTCTTCCACAGCTGTGATATTTTACAGATTTATTATCCATTGAGCAATTTGTAAATTTAAGAGATCCTCAAACCTCTTAGTAAAATCTTTTAAAATTGTGTAATGCGTCCAAGTGAGTGATATATGATAAAATAACATCGTCTTTAAGCATTTCTGATAATTTTGACAAATGCGGAAACCGAATATTCCATTCTGCTTAAATTTTGTTTATAAAGGATAAGTTTACCCACGAAGGCCGATATTATTGATTTTGTTCGAATCAAGTTGAGATCGTCACCCTGCAGCTGCAAATTAACAATATGTTTATCATGAACTGTTTCGTCGATACAGGATATGCAACAATCGAAACTGTTAGGATGAAAACTATTGAGAATAAATGTCAGCACACGATGTATAAAAATATGAAAATTCCCGTTATAACAATTAACCATTTAGCATCGACGCCTTACCTTAGCACCTTCTCAATTACTGATTACGCCCTCGTAATACAATGGTTGGCAAGTAACGATTAAACACAAAAAAATATATATACTTATGTAGGTACTTACAGATGCATAAAATTTAGATTGGTCAAACATTTTTTTTTACCCACTAATCAAAAATTCTAATGGATCAGCATACCCTCAGATTTAAATAATTGAACACTAGTTTTCTCTTTTGAGAAATACAGTTTTATTTTCATAGTCAAATAAATTTATTCGAGAAACCCAGTTACAAAATATTCAGAACGTCAGCCAATTCACCAATACTTTGGAAAGTTAATCTGAGAAGAACTGACGAGAAATACAGACAAGCATCACTTTCAAACAATTAATTTAGGTTGATGTAGCTGTGAAACTCACCTTTTACTTCAACTGTGATACAAACCCTTTTATAATCGCCGTAAGACACTTATTTTCGTTGCGGAACATACCCTTTCATTTGCGGGACACACCCTTTTATTTGCGGGACACCCTTTTATTTGCGGGACACACCCTTTTATTTGCGGGACACACCCTTTTATTTGCGGGACACACTCTTTTATTTGCGGGACACACCCTTTTATTTGCGGGACACACCCTTTTATTTGTAGACAGAATACACTCGCATAGTAATATTCATGTATGGCCATTGGCACAAACCAAGGTCACAACTAAAACACTGCCTGCAGTGGCATAACAAGAAGAACAATGTCATCATACAATCAGAATTTATCAAATACAGAATAATATTGGCCATTCATATGATTATCCAGCTACTTTATCTTGACATTGCATTGACATTACATTGAAACTACAATTTAAGATATTATGGTTTAAGACAAAAAAATCATACTGTGACTATGTCTATGTGTTAGGACTTTTGTTATTGACGAACTAAACGTGTATGAAATTTAATATCACATCATGGTAAATAAATGTATTTGAACATTGAACAATATTAATAATTACAATAATGTTAAATACCACCTGTTTTTTTTTTACACTGATAAACTCAGATAAACCTTCGTCACCATTGTCACTTTAAACAATTTTATGACAAGCAGAATAACCGCTCATTAGGCAAGTGGTAGAATCACACTTCTGATATGTTCAACATGAAATGTAACAGAAGCACTGATCACTATAAACACACTATCAATTCTTCATCACAACTGTTATGTACTTGACTATTCGACAACTGCTCGACAACTGGGCTCTTACAAGACCAAAGTCAGCCTTTTATGCAGCCTCTACCCTCGTTCTTGTTACTACTAAATTGTTATGAAATATCACACGTTGGTAATGTATGTGATTAAAATATTATTATAATAATAATAATATTATATATTATAATAATAATAATATTATAATTAATGTGGAACTAACAGTATAAAATATACCAGTTTCGAAATAAATTTGTTAAGATTATTAATTGTTAGGGCGCTTCTACACGCTATGCATGCGGCACAGCTGCAAGATTTTTCCGCCTATGCTGTCGGTCTCAATGGGTCGCGGGCATATAATAAAAAAAGGCCCGGAAGTGAGAAACATTATTTCGGTTGTGAGAGTTGTTCAGAACAGTAGTTGTGTGCACTCTGCGTTTATAATTACCGTAGTGATAGTGATTTTATTTGCAAATAAAAAATAACAAAATTTTGAGAACGGTCCTGTTTACAGTGCAGAAAGTGCCAACTTGCCAAGACAGTAAAGACTTGACAGAAATTTTTTTATGGCAATTGCGCTGCAGTATGTTTTTAAGAATGACTTATTAAGTATTTGAGATAATAAATCTCATTTTCGTGAAATTTTCCTATCAGGAGCAGCACGACTTCGTAAACCCAATTAAAAGACATTTTATTTGCCTGCGTCACACAGCACTCAAAATTCACCACCAATCAAATATACCTTATATCAAATCAAATATAGCATACCACAGCGACTATACCAGCAGCTTGTTAGTGCGGCACGCTCGGCGGACCAGACCAGATAGCAGTCTTTACTTTTGTAGACTAGACAATAACATTGACGTCTATCCACCCTCTGACAAAGTGATTCTCTAATTATGTTTATTGTTTCCGTTAGTATCCAGTATCCTAGATCTTCTCTTTCGCAGTTTGCTACAACACTATTATGTCATTTGTATAAACTCTTCTATATTATCTCTCCTAGGGTGGCTTGCACTTACTATTTAAACTCGATTTAAGGAAATAACATCTCGCTTGCACTAATCATTTAAAAGTTGTGAAATCCTTAAATCGAGTTTAAATAGTTGGTGCAAGCCGCTCTAGTCTCTTAAGTAATTTAGATAAGAAGTTGTGAAGAGAATGAAGGATAGTAATTAAATAGGTATTATTTTACCTTCAGTAATTATCTAATAGATTTGGAAAAATTACAGATTTCAACTGGTAACTGCGGTCTGATAAGAGCATTTGAAACAATTACGACGACCATAATATTTACAGGAACGGCGCTTGGAATATATGCAGCTGAATTAGTTTGTCTTGTTTTGAATCAGGTGATAGCAGGGCCGTAGCTACGACTGGGGTACCTAAGGCAGTAGTTCCGGGTCCCCGGAACAAAGTGGCAAAATGTTTCCCAAAAAAAGCTTACTAAACAAAGTGGGGAGACAGGATCCATCAGATCTCTTTCAGCCTCGGAGGCCCCCGAAGTTCTGGTTGTACCCCAGGAGATAGTTTTAAACATTCGATAGGCATAATTTCTACTAATATGCTATTTAATTTAATGTTTGTTTAGGAGCCCCTTTTCTTAACCGTTTTGGCTTCTGTAGTTCTGCCCGGTAATGCATTGTTCAACACTACCGATCATGTGTTTGAAAAGAATTGGAAGCGTAAGCCGCGCTCAGTTCACCTGATGGAAAACAGCCTTAATTGTTTAACTTACATACCTACGGCCTCAGTGTTTGAAAGATACCTTGATTTCGGCACTGGAAGTGTTAGCAATACCACAATGAATATATCGCAGACTTTATGTGTCACCAACCACGAAACAGAAGAGGGTTACGTGCAATGGTTGCCAGGTTCGACAGGTCTTGATTTTTAAAGCAAGCTCCAGACTCTGTGCGAAGTTCTGAAAACGGACGGGAACGTGACTGTGAAGAATTTTGGAAATTCCTCGCAGCTTAGAGCGAGTTTCGCCGATTCTCGTCGGTTTTTGATTCCGCGACAAATGGATGGCAGAGGTGTATCCCATTATTAGCGTGGATGCACAATCGAAACGAAACGCAATGCGATTCACACAAGAGTCTGGAGTACGCATTAAATAACGCTTATGGCTACATAATTCTAGCATCAGAGTTAATCACATTTTAACTATTTTTCAGACCCTGATAATATATTTATTATAGACCCTATCGCAGCACTTGTGCCTCCTAAAGAATCGCGTTTGTTTACCGTTAGATTTAGGTAATAATAATAAATATCTTTATAATATGTTATAGGTACTTACTACTTACATATATGTATACATGCATATTATAAATTTATGTTATAGTATATTCATATACAATATGTAGTAGGTTTATATTTAAGTACGTTTGTATATATATATAAATGATTATTTTATATTTCATTTATGTATGTTATTTAAGCAATGACCAGCTTTGACCTAGACATCCAATTTTTTACGATTATACACTGATATTACTGCTCCTATTTTAAATGTATATTTCCTAATATACCTTGTGTTTAAGATTATTAACATATTTCATAATTTTCTTCTCATTAGACCTAAAATAGATAATGAAGCATATAGTTATTTAATGTGTGGTGATTATCAACACAAGATATTCGATAGTGACGATTCTAATTCAGTGAAATTAAAGCATACGTGGTTTAGAATACCGTGTATTGGGAATACTTGGTCACCATGCACTGAGCGGACAACGCAATGGGATTGCCCCATCGAGGTTTATACTTTAAATTTATGTTATCGATTTTATACATTACAGCATTATAACAGTTTAATTTATACTAATACTATAAAGAGAGAGAGACGATTTTGTAAGTTTTTTTTATGTGGAGGATAATCTCTGGAGCCACTGCACTTATTTGGAAAATTCTTTCACCATTTGCAATGTACATTATTCCAGATGAATTAGGCTATATATTATTATGTATTCAAACCCAGCGAAGTCGGAATAACGGGCCGCTAGTAACCTATAAAAAGATAAAAAAGAAAAATAACCCGACAGTTTAACGCGCTTTCGACTTCCTTTTAAGGGTTACGTAGCCAAGCGGCAAAAAATTGAACCTTTATAATTTCGTCCTGCGCGTCTGTCTGTCCGTATGTCAGCAATTTTACTCAGAGACCATTGACACTATAAAGATGGTATTTGGAAGGTATGTGTTCAATGAATTGCTATATAATGGTGTAGTGAAATTTTGAAAAAGTAAAGGATAAAGCTCCATATATGTAACTAAGGGATAAAAAAATTCAAGTGCACATAAGTATATAGGGTATGTTAATCATATGGAGGTTTCAAGGAATAGCAGTTACTTGGATATGGGCTAATAAAGTCATAAAGTCAAAGTCAAATCAATTTATTCAAGTAAACCCAATCATAAGGTATTTTTGAACGTCAAATCTACTTTAGTTCGGTTCAAAGAAATGAGAAAAGAAAACCTGGACACTGAGAAGAACCGACAAGAAACTCAGTCAGGTATAATTTTTTCAACATCCTTTTACAAAAGGTTTATTAAAATACAATATTCAGAGAGCCAGTAAATGCATGTGCAGAGAAAATCATTTCCAGACTATTGTTTTATCTTCAACGAAATCGTTTATTTTATAGTATGATTGTCTAATCAATGTACGTTTTATAACTAATCTAAATATATTTTCTGTTAATTGAGTGACTTCTTGAGGAACTTTATTATAAAAACGAACGCAGTTACCCAAAAATGAAACATTTGACTTATGTAATTTAAATTTTGGAACAACCAATTTATCACGACCTCGGGTTTCCATACCACCAATATCGCCTTTTTTTGTAAATCGATCTATATTTTTCCTCGTATACATAATAATTTCAAAGATGTATAAGGACGGCAAGGTCAGTACATCAATGTCTTTAAAACGATCTCTTAGTGATTCTCGTGCATTCATACTGTAAATAGCACGTATCGCTCTTTTTTGTAAAATAAAAATCGAGTTAATATGCGCCGCTGATCCCCACAGCAAAAGGCCATAGGACATTAGGCTATGAAAATATGCGAAGTACACCAGCCTAGCCGTATCCGCATCCGTCAATTGCCTAATGCGTCTAATGGCATATATCGCGGAACCGAGCTTACTAGCCAATGCCCCGATATGATCCGCCCATTGCAATTTACTATCTACTGTTAAACCAAGAAAACTGGCAGACCTAACTAATTCTAACTGTTTCCCACCCAATTCTATTTTATCATGGATTCTGGGTACATTAGAAAGGGAAAATTTAATACATTTGGTTTTTTGTGCATTCAGTAGTAAATTATTAACAGCAAACCACCCCGAGACGTCCGCCAGGATCCCGTTCACCCAGGTAATATCTAAGTTCTTTCTGTCCAGTTTAAATAGCAATGAAGTGTCATCAGTAAATAATACTATTTCGCATAAGTTCCTGAGCATAAATGGGACATCATTAATGTAGACTAGAAACAGAAAAGGTCCCAAAATTGATCCTTGGGGAACGCCCATTCTTAACCTCGAACCAACAGACAAAACCCCATTGACACTCACTTTTTGCTCCCGGCCAGTCAAATACGAGACCACGAGATCGAGAGCGTTACCACGAATTCCATAGTATTTAAGTTTGCAAATTAAAATTTCGTGACTAACACAATCAAAAGCCTTGGAAAGATCGCAAAAAACACCAATGGCATCCTGAGATCCTTCCCAAGCCTGAAGTACAGTCTTGATCAAGCTTGCTCCCGCATGAGTTGTTGACCGCCCTCTTGTGAACCCGTACTGTTGACCGTGAAACATCCCGTGAATATTAAAATGTGCTAGCATTTGATTGAGTATTATTTTTTCGAATATTTTACTCAATGCTGGCAATATTGACACCGGGCGATAATTTGTTAGATTCAACATACAACCTGACTTAAATAATGGAATAATTTTACTGTGTTTCATTAAATTGGGAAACACCCCTTGATCGACACATTTATTAAATATCTCTACCAAAATTGGCGATAATAAGGGTATTACACCAGTCATGACATGAACTGATAGTCCCCATAAATCTTCACTTTTTTTTTTATGTAATTGCTTGAAAATTTTTTCTATCTCAAGTGAAGATGTGTACCTAAATTGAAAATTAGGGAACCATTTTCCAACATTTTTTCTCAAAAACGTCTCTGTTGTTTGCGAAGACGCTCCCAAACCATTCGTTATTTCTATAGGTGTATTCGAAAAATAATTTTCAAAAGCATTAGCAACCTCAATTTTATTAGTAACAACCTTATTACCAATTTGTATTGAAAAATCTTCGTTATTTCTATTTCGTTTACTACCAACTTCGTTATTAATAGTGTTAAAATAAAAATTGTTACCTTAAAGTTAACCGATAAAAGTTAACCATCCAAAACGAATACGCTTTCGGACTGGAATACATAGGTGAATAAGACAAAAATAAGTGGATATATTAATTATTACACGTTATGAAGAATGAACAATTAAATACACATTTATTTAGTTTTGAGATAGATAACAATAAGGTAAGGGCAGTTTATTCCCGCCTATTGTCAGATGCCATTCACCCATCTCCGAGACGGTCTACCTTTTCCGCGTGTTAGTTATTGTCAATATTCGTAACTAATACTGCTTTTGGGCTGGAATACATAGGTAAATAAGACAAAAATAAGTAGGTAGATTAATTATTACAGCTACTGTAGAACGCATTTAGCTCTAAGATAGATAACAATAAAGTAGTATGAATCTCTATCTATCTATATCAGCTTTTGATGCTTCCTCTCTTTCCACGCATGTACTCAGTACAAGTACAAGTACCTCAGGTTTGGCACAATACAGTGATAATCCTGCTCGACAAGAAAGGGGAGATTCGAAATATGCCTAACTATCGCCCTATTAGTGTCTTGTCCCATATTTATAAATTATTTATCAGAGTTGTCCTAAATAGACAAGCTAATAAACTTGACTATTACAAGCCGAGGGAACACGCCAGTTTCAGACACTAATTGAAAAGTGTCATGAATACTGAACGCCAATCGTCATCACCGTCGTTGACTATGAGAGAGCATTCGACTCGGTGGAGGCTTGGGTAGTTGAGAGGGCTTTAGTAGCTGCAGTGTTGACGAAAGGTAGATCCAGCTTATGAAACATCTAGGTACAGCAGCATCGGTCAGTCTACATAAACTTACTGAACCGTTCGAACTGGAGCGAGGAGTGCGCCAAGGCGACACGATTTCATCAAATTTGTTCAATTCTGCTCTCGAGAACATCTTCCGAGGACTCTATTGGAGTGACAGAGGCATTATTATCGACGGGGAGAGACTGAATAACGTGTGGTTTGCGGATGATATCGTACTGATCGCGGATAACCTTGAGGATATGTTCACTACGATCGGCGACCTGCAGAGTTGGTCAGCCAAAATAGAATTGAAAATGAATACGTCAAAAACTAAGATCATGACAAACATCCCAGAGGCTTAGGTGTGATGTGTATTAAATATTGTGTATTGAATAGTCTTAATACAAGCTTTGAACTGGACACACGTGTATTATTTAATACGGAGTAACCCGATCACCGCATGGCGACCCTGCCAGGCGTGGGACGATGGCTCGTCTCACTGCCGCCTGCAGTATAGCAACTCGGCGAATTCCGACAGCGTACGACGCTCGTGAAGTGTATAATAAGTGACAAAATAAACCGAACTTTATAATTCCTTTTACATACGTTATACCGAAACCGAATATCGAAGTTTTTTTTTTTCTCTACATACGAGTGTTAGAACCGAAAATATGGGGAAAGCGAACAGCAAAGAACAAGAAATAATTATCACGCAAGCGGAGAATTCAAACAACGGTATAACAAATGGACATATTTACACTAATAATATACTGTTATCAACAATGCTCTTGGTGATTATTGTACTACTGATAGCAGGACTGTGGAAGTTGTGCAAAAATTACCACAAGAAAATCATAAAACACGAAATGAAAATGGAATATTTCAAAAGAATTGGCGCAAGGATTTCAGGACGTAAGACTAGGAAAGAACCTAAAGATGAAGAAGAAGATATTCAGTGAGTGAGTGAATAAGTGTTAAGAATAAGTAATAAGTAATATGACTAAATTATAGGTAAGTTTTAATAATGCATGGAGGTGTTAGAAGAAATTTCTAGAAAACTGTTAAAAAATAAAAATAGATCTAAGGAAGCTAGGACCGAAATGTAGAAAAGACAGTATAGGCTTAAATAAAATTAATCAAGCAAAAAGCTTATATTATAAGTATAAGGAAATAATTAAGTATATAAATTTAAAAAATATTGATGTGATTATATTATTATCGAACATATTGAGACCGAATGCAAATTAATTTTATCTTATTCTAGTAATCTTGATAGAGAAAACCAGTTCAAAATGAGTGACACGAAGGAAAAGTTTGACCTTAAAGAGGTAGCCAGTATTATACCGGTTTTAGATGGGAAGGAATCAACTTTAGAAAAATTAGTAGAAGGAATAGAGTTGATGGATGATATACTTAAAAATGATGAAAACAAGAAACTGCTGATTTCTTTTATTATCAGAACAAGACTCGACAGAATTTCGAAATTAAAATTAAAACCCAATTACGATTCATTAAAAATTTTGGTAGATGACATAAAAAAATATTTGTTACCCAAAAAATCAGCAAATTCGTTGTTAATTCAGCTTAACAACATTAATCAAAATAATCTCTCTATTGATGAATTTAGTAGTAGAATTGAGGACTTGTTTATTAACTTAACGATAGCTCAGTCAGGAGATAATAATGTAGCACGCGACGTGCTTCGCCCAATTAATGAAAACCTTGCGATAAAAAAATTCGCAGACGGATTAAAGAACCGCAGGTTAAGTACAGTTATTGCAGCCCGCAATTACACCGAGCTGAAGGATGCCATACAAGCAGCTAAAGACGAAGAGACGTCTCAACCGCCCACGTCTATCATCATGAATATGAGAGGTAAGTCTCCCTTTAGGAAGCAACAATTTCACCAACGTGGTTTTCGTGCTACTGGTGCGCGTGGTTATTTCCAACAGCAACAGCGTGGTAATTATTTACGCAATAGTTATTATTATTCTAATAATAATAAATATAACCAAAATAATTATAATTATAACAGGGGCACACGCACTCTTCAATCGAACTATACAATACGGGGACGCGGATATTTTTCAAACCCTAATTATTATACTCATAGAGGAAGTCGAGGACGCACCAGGCCACACAATATGTATGTATCGGAGCAACAACCTGAATGCACAGCTAGTAATAGCATGCACGATTATGTAGCATATCAAGAACAAGATCGACAATTCAAATCTGAAAACCAACAGTTTTTTCGTTCATAACTATCTATTTTCGTGTGACGGTTTAGAAACTATACAATTTAACATAGAGAAAATTTACTCATTTTTGTTAGATACAGGAGCGACACTTTCAGTCATACACAAAAATAAATTATCATCAAACTGTAAGTTATATAAAGAGGAAACTATAATACAGAGTTTAGGAGGACGTATTACATGCGAAACAATAACATTGCTTACACTTTATACATGTAAAGATAACGTTCCGTTTTGTCAGAAGTTCCATATAATTGATAATATACCATGTCATACTAATGGCGTAATCGGTTTACTTTCTTAGAAATTACCGTGCACTTATTGACTTACATTCAAGTCAACTTACATTATACAACAATGGCTTGGAATGTACTTCACCGATAACGAAATGTAACACGAGTAACATATATCTAACATTACCAGCTCGTAGTGAATCAATACATTTTATACCGGCAGGAATAAATAATAAACCAAATAATGAATACGTAGTGTTTTCAAAAGAGTTATCGGAAAACGTATTTTTGGCAGCAACTATAGTAAAAGTTAATAATGGTCAGATACCTGTACGAATTTTGAACACTAATGAAAAAGATGTAAATTTAACCTTGTTCAAACCAGATATGAGCGATATTCAAAATTATACTATTTATAACTATAAAAAATGCGAAAAGTCAGTAAATAGAGTTAAAAAGTTACTTAATACAAGGGCTGCTATTTATGTATCCGGAATTGGCCAATTACAGAACAATATTAAAAAAGTTATTATAACATTTAAAGATGAAACTCTTTGGCTGAAGAATACAATTTGTTTCATGTAGCTGTCATTTGTTTATCCTTTGTGGCGTCATTTTGAAAATTGCGTGTCTTTATCACCATGGATTTAAGTCGTGAAAATTTTCGTGCTATGATTTATTACGATTTTCGGCGAGGGCTAACTCAAAAACAGTGCATCGATCAACTCACTTCGACTTTTGGGGACGAAGCACCATCGAAAACTACTGTGTATCACTGGTTTAGTGAGTTTAATCGTGAGCGGTCTGTGCTCACGGACGAAGTTAAAGAAGGTCGCCCTAAATCCGTTGTTGTACCTCAAATCATCGATGCTGTGCGGGAAGTAATAATGCAAGATCGTCATGTTACATATCGCGAGATAGAGGCGTCTCTGGGCATAAGTATGACGAGTATATATAAAATATTACACGAATATTTAGCTGTAAAAAAAATTTGTTCACTTTGGATTCCGCACAACTTGAGAATTGACCAAAACGGGCTCGTGTCCATTGGTGTGAAAAAATGTTACGGAAGTACAATCAGGGTGCGTCAAAAGCTGTCTATAATATCTACACAGGTGATGAATCTTGGATATATGAGTATGATCCTGAAACTAAACAACAATCAACGGTTTGGGTGTTTCAAGATGAGCCGAACCCAACAAAAGTCATTCGTTCAAAAAGCACTTTGAAGCAAATGGTCGCTTGTTTTTTTGGTATAAATGGACATGTAGCTACAGTGCCACTGGAGGATCGTAAAACGGTTAATTCTGAATGGTACACGACCATTTGTTTGCCAGAAGTCTTTGAAGAAATAAGAAAGAACAACCGACAACGCAGAATCCTTCTTCATCATGACAATGCTAAAGACAAAGATCAAAAGATCCAATTAACGGGTCATCCGCCGTACAGCCCCGACTTGGCCCCCAACGACTTCTATTTATTCCCAACCGTGAAGAATAAATTACGTGGTCAACGTTTTTCGAGCCGTGAAAAGGCTGTTGATGCGTTCACAATGCACGTTTTGGAGAAACCTCAATCCGAATGGAAAAAGTGCTACTAAAATTGGTTCCAACGCATGCAAAAGTGCATCGATCATCATGGTGAATATTTTGAAAAGCGATAAAACTATAATAAATGCTATATGTTTGTTTCACTTTGTTATTCCGGATACATAAATAGCAGCCCTCGTACCTTAAAATTAAGTCATTTGCATATGCGCAAAATATGCTGACATCTTTTACTTGGAAGGCGATAAGCTTGGTGTAACGAATGTTATGAAACAATCTATCTCGTTGAAACCGAATACGAAACCCGTGTACTCGAAGCCATATAGAATTCCAGAAGCTTTAAAAAGCGAAGTAGATAAACAAATAAATAAAATGTTACAAGACGATATCATAGAAAAATCAGTTAGTGATTGGAATAGCCCTATATTATTAGTTCAGAAAAAATCATCAGATGATTTAAAAAAATGGAGATTAGTAATAGATTACAGGAAAATAAATAATGTTATACAGGATGATAAGTTTCCATTACCCAACATAAATGAAATAATAGATTCCTTATCTGGAGCTATTTATTTCAGTCATTTAGATTTACAAAATTCTTTTTATCAAACAAGCTTAGATGAACAAAGTAGGAAAATTACAACTTTCACACCCAGGCTAGGAGAAGATCAATTTCAACTAAAACGATTACCTATGGGCTTAAAAATAAGTCCGAGTGCATTTTCTCGCGTAATGTCAGTGGCATTATCAGGTCTGAAAGATCGCGCATTCATATATATGGATGATTTAGTAGTTTTTGGCAGAAATTTAGAAACACACAATAAAAATCTATTTTACATTTTTGAAAGATTAAGAAAAGTGAATTTGAAAGTCAATCCATTGAAATGTGAATTCTTAAAAACAGAACTTTTGTATTTAGGTCACATAGTATCATCAAAAGGCATATGACCCGATCCAAATAAAGTAAAAGTGGCAAAAAATTACCCAATTCCAAAAACTGCTGACGAAACGAGACGTTTCGTCGCATTTTGTAACTATTATCGGAAATTCATACCATTTTTTGCTCAAATAACCCTACCGTTAAATAATCTTTGCAAAAAGAATGTAAACTTTTGTTGGACAGATGAGTGTCAAAGTTCATTTGATACTTTAAAACAAGCATTAACTTCGACTCCTATATTACAATACCCAGATTTTAGCTCTGAAAATGAATTTATATTACAAACTGATGCCTCAGGAGTGGCAATTGGGTCAGTACTCTGTAACAAAAATATGAGACCTATCGCGTATACAAGTAGGCCATTAAATAAATCTGAACTAAATTATCCTACAATACAAAAGGATATAAGCAATAGTTTGGAGCGTGAAATATTTTAGATCATACCTATTTGGAAAAATTTTTACTATCATGTCTGATCATAAACCTTTAATCTATCTATTTGGAATGAAAGACCCGTCAAGCCGCTTACTAAAATTTAGATTACAACTAGAAGAATACGATTACAAATATGTTTACATTAAAGGTAAAGATAACGTAGTAGCCGAAGCTTTAAGTAGGGTGACCATAACTTCGGACGAACTTAGAAACATAAACAAACAAATTAATGTAATGACTAGGGCGAAAATTAAAAAAATGGAAAACGAACTAACCCAAACAAGCACTGACATGAGAAACAACGTTAGTATATCTGCTGACTTGTGGCCTGATCAACTAGCAGTTGCAGAAATATTACGTATGCCTCATAATTCTACTGAATTAAAACTAATACCGGGAAAAGACATAGTAAAAATTAAAAAACAAGACAAAGTAATTAAAGATTGTTTTATTTACGTGAAGAGTCAGTCAAATCTATATATTAATCTTAATTATAGTCAGCAATTCACGCGAGACGTATTTGCGGACATGTTAAGTGAATTTTGTGAATATATAAAAATAAAAGAATTATGCATCATAATAAAAGACGATAACAAACAATTTACTAATAATTTAAGTGAAGAAATAAATAGTAGAGAAATGTGGACCGGTCCACGCATAAATATATTAAAAAATATTATAAGAATTATCGACGACGACGAAAAAATTGTTACATTGAATGATTATCATCTGCTGCCGACAAGCGGACATGCTGGGGTACGTAGAATGATAAATAACATAAAAAACAAATTTTACTGGCCTGAACTTGAATCTGATGTTAGAAAATATGTCGGGAAATGCGGAAAATGTCAAATTACGAAATATTCAAAAAATATTCGCGAACCAATGACTTTAACTACCTATCCAAAACAGCTTTTGAGAAAATATTCTTAATATAGTAGGTCCAATCGATAAGGACGAAGAAGGATATCGTTACATATTGACTCTTCAATGCGAATTAAGTAAATATATAGAAGCCTATCCGCTAAAACATAAAGACTCGATTAGCGTTGCGAAAGAATTGGTCAAAAACTTCATTTTAAGGTACGGTATTCCAAAAACTATAGCAAGTGACAGGGGAACAGAATTCATTTCAGCAACGATGAAACAGGTATGTAAGTTATTAAATATTAATAAATTACACTCAACTTCATATCACCATCAATCTATAGGTTCTTTGGAAAACATGCACAAACATTTAACAGCATTCTTAAGGGTTCAGTGTGAGGGATACCCACAGACTTGGAGTGTATGGTTACCATTCTGGTGTTTGTCTTATAATACTACTGTTCATAGTTCTACGAATTACACTCCATTTGAACTAGTTTTCGGAAAGCAATGCATTATACCATCTAATTTACAAAAAGATGTTTAACCATTGTATGACCCTGACAATTATGTACAACAACTAAAATATAGAATTCAATTAGCACTAAAAGATGCAAGAGATCGTTTAATAAAAACTAAAATTGATCGTAAATTAGATTATGATAAGAAATTAAATACTGTTTCCTATAAGCAAAATGATAAAATCTTAGTGAAAAATGAAACTGCTAAGAAACTCGATAATTTATTCAAAGGACCCTATACAGTTCTAGAAGAAGTAGAGCCTAATGTTAAAATATTAAATAAAGGAAAAATAGAATTAGTAAATAAAAATAGAACAAAGCCATTTGTAACTTAATCGTAAAAAAAAATTATGTATAAAAATAAAATAATACACTGTAAGTTTATTTTTTATAATGTTCTTTTTATTTAGAAATAAAATCGTTAGAACGATAAGTAACGTAAGGTAGCTACCATTAGTATTATTTTATTATAACAATAACAACCATATCATAACACAGATAATGAAGTTCAACGTATGATGTTATGCTACGTAACTTTTTATGCAACTTTGTATGTAATAGTCTTGTACGGCTTAATTAGATTTTAACAATTAATTTTCTAATTTTTCTTATGTTTATAATTAAACTACTTAGATATTATTGTATTGATTGAAAAAAAAAATGTATTTAGTAATAATTTTTTTTTAAATTCACCCCGATGGTGAGGTGTGATGTGTATTAAATATTGTGTATTGAATAGTCTTAATACAAGCTTTGAACTGGACACACGTGTAATATTTAATCGGAGTAACCCGATCACCGCAAGGCGAAAAATCACTAGCTGCCTGTAGATATCGTCGACCATTATATTTACTTGGGCCATAAAAACACCCTTGGCATGGAAGACCAAGCGGCAGAAGCCAAAAGACGTATCGCACAAACAAGCCGGCCTTTGGAGCAAACAGCTCGATCCTCCGGTGAAAAAAGATTCTGCTGAGAAAATCCGAGTTACACAAGGGGCCATGGAGCTACCGATATTTGGAATAACGCCCATACATCATAAAAAGAATGAGTGGATCAGGCAGAAGACGAAAGTTAAGAAGAAGAAAGTTGGTAGAAGAGATTGAGAGCCTGAGGTGGAGATGGGCAGGGTGCATTGCCAAGATGGACTGCGGTCGTTGGGCGAAAAAGACTTTTGAGCGGAGACCCCGCGCTAACACCCGCGTGAAAGCAATTCGTTCTTCTAGGATGTTGACATGGATGAAAACTTAGGATATATTGAGATATAATTAACACGTGCTTTCGTTAGCTCGTGTATTTCTCGGCTGACTTATTTTTTGACATTCGAAAATACCATATTATTATTATTAAGTAGCAATTATTGTATGATTGTAATAGTTAATCACGAATATTGACAATAGCTAACACGCGGAAAAGGTAGACCGTCTCGGAGATGGGTGAATGGCATCTGACAATAGGCGGGAATAAACTGCCCTTACCTTATTGTTATCTATCTTAAAACTAAATAAATGTGTATTTAATTGTTCATTCTACATAACGTGTAATAATTAATATATCCACTTATTTTTGTCTTATTCACCTATGTATGTCCGAAAGCGGTATTCGTTTTGGATGGTTAACTTTAACTTGCGTTAAATTTTCGAAAATTTAACGCTTTAACGATAAGTTAACTTTTTAATTAACGAATTAATGATTAACGAAGTTAACTTTTGGATTAATTGTGTCCACCTATGGTTAATACCAACAACCCGCTCCGGCTTTGTCCTAGTGGGATGTTGAATGTTTGCGACGCACCGATTTTTTTTTATTGAGATTTTCATATAATAATACCATTATTGCTGATTTTTTCCGTGGATCTTCCAAAAATTTTTTTATACAAACCTGGTTCTGACAATTAAGAACACAACAACAAAGAAATCAGCCAAATCGGCCAAGCCCACAGAAGGACGAACCGATCTCAGATGTTGCTGCGTTATACATGTAGCTTTTGATATACAATACATAAATGTCGGTGCAAATAATAAAAAGCACTCATTTGACTATACTAAGGCAAAACGCGACTTCCGGTTTGGAAGGGATAACGCGCTAACGGAACGTCGGGACCGACGCTATCAGTCTGTTGGACTACGGCGGCCGGTGCCATAGCATTTCTCCGACTGATCGTTTGCCATTATAAAATTTCCAGTCACCTACGTAATAATTGTTACAGTTTTCTGTCGTTTGCACATTAACTTTGTCTTAATTTGGTATTTAATGGAGTAGTTCGCCTCTTGTAAAATTAGGTACATATTTCACATAGCTGAGTCGCAGAGCACGAATTGCCCTGTGTCTTTTCCGACATATATTAAGACTATTATTTTCAGGTTATTTTACCACCGACGGTACCGACACGATCCACTTTTACTAATTTCATGTTGTCAAATAAATTAGAAATTCCAATGTATTTCAAATTCGACGCTCCTAATGGAACGTAAGTAATCAGTCAGTAAATTATTTAATTATAAAATATTGCAGGTTTTATAATAAATGTTTGTATTTAGGAACTTTGTTGTATTGCCCATCTGTGGTATTGTGCAAGGACGCGGATGGCAAATTATAACTGTAGCATTAGAACCAAAGTCTTGTGGAGACTACTATGAAACTTGGGACCTGCTAATCAATAACTTTCATAAAGTAAGTAATCAAAGAGAAATATTTATTTATATTTACTCTGTTCAACGAGAAAAGTTAATACAGTATGAATATATCCTCACAAAAACATTCATGAGCATCAAAAACAAAGCATAACCAGAGCCCAACAGAACCAAAACTATGAGGATTGTATAACTATTAATAACTTTTATTTACCTGCATTAATATATCTCTACGAAAACTGATTTGTTTTTGGTCAAAGATTATGTAGAAGAGAAGGCCGACACCCACTTCATGCGTAACAGAGTTGCCTACTCTCAGCCGGATAAGTAGGGTTGCTATGTTGGGTGTGAGGTGCGGAGAGCATCTAGTTAGGAATGTATTTAACGGCACTTCAAAATTGGTGAAAATATATACAAAATTACTGTGAATTGCTAATAAAAAATATAATGTCGTACAATAAAATGTCACTCCTACATAAAATCAATATTGACTTTAAAAAAATTTAAGATGCTGTGAAATAATTATTGCCAATAAAAACAAATAAGCAACTATTTAAAATAATAGATTGTGCTATGTAAAATAACATTTACTATAAACTAAACAAACAAATTTGACAAGCTGTCATCCTGACAATGCCGGCACATTCGGCGCAGTGAATGGAGTTAGAGGAGTATTATATTCCTTGATGAATTTGGTGCAATTGTGCAACGTCTCTTCCTAACTCCTGGAAATAGCTCGAAAATACACCTACTAGTATATATAAGATTTCTATTTATACATATACCAACAGCAAAAGATGAAGAGGTGGAAGGATATAGAAATGTTTCAAGATTAAATTTCTCGACTTCAACTATATCCTTAGAGTGCGGTCTCCTATTGCAATACTGCCCCTGGAAATAACTCTGAAATACACCTATTATATAAGATTGCTATATACAGATATACCAACAGCAAGAGATAAAAAGAGATTGAGTATTGTAGAGATGTTTCGAGATTAAATTTCTCGACTTCAACTATTTCTTCAGAGTGCGGACTCCTGTTTCAATACTGCACTTGGAAATAAGTCAGAAATACACCACATCTATATACAGCAACATTGCTATATATATATATATATACCATCAGCAAAATATGAAAAGAGATGGAGGATTATTGAGACGTTTCGATAAACTCGACTTCAACTATCTTTTTAGTGTAGACTTTTCTTTTTTTTTAACAATTTATTGTGCACAGCAACATATAAAAAGAGAGATACATACAGCAAAAAGAGCAAAAGGTACCGCTTATTTCTATAAGAAATTTCTCACAGCGAACCCACGAGACATTTTATAAAAAAAAAGAAAGGTGTGTGTACTGCAATAGTATTGTACTAAATATAAATAAATAATAATGAATATAAAATACAATAATAAAAACCACACAATCAATATATCAATACATATAAATATATAAATTTTACATCTAATATATATACATTCAATAAAGATATATACATGACAATTTTACTCAAGTGAAAATGTTTGTTTTGAACTAACTCTTCATGTAATGCTCTTCATCCGCTCGTTTAAAACCTACTGGGGATCGACTGCCCCGAACGCTGGGGGGAAGATCATTCCAAAGTTTAACGACAAGTACAGCGAAGGAATGAGAAGAAAAGTTTGTGGGATGGGAAAGTGTTTGAAGAAAAGTAGATAAATGACTACGAATTGAAGTTACAGGTAAACGTAACTGTAAATGTAACAAATGTAAATGTACGTAAATGAAAACGCTCCTTAAGATGGCGACGATGAAGAATGCATATTATAAAGTAAGGAGAGAATATGCATGTTCCTACGAAAACGGATGGAAAGCCAATTTAAACGCGTCGTAACTTCGGAGATATGGTCGAACTTACGTAAACCAAACATCTAACGAATACATGAATTTAGAAGTCTCTAATTTCTTCGGTAGCATTGAGGAAACAAAGGTCAGCATAGTCGACGATAGACATGATTAAACTTTGAACTAAATATATTTTGCTACGCAAAGGGAAAAAGTATTGGAGACGTTTAAGGGAATGAAATATGTAATACACTTTTTTACTAATGTCATTAATGTGGACTCTTGTTTCAATACTGTTCCATGTATAAATTGGATTCCAATCTCGCGCTTCGCCGGCCCCTGCCGCGGCAAGCTCGCTTCGCTCGCTCGGTTCGCGCGTTGTGGTAAAAAGACCTAACCCAACCAAAAAAAAGTGTCATAAATATAACGTCGTGTTTACATAAAGTTGTAATAAAATTGTCAAAATTTTACCCACTGTGAAATGATCTAAACCTTAGCCTGCATTTGTCCTCACGATTTCCTCCTAAGCATGCATTATTAATCACCATTATACTACTTGAAGTTTCAGTGATTGAATTTGTAACCAAAATTTTATTGTGACAACTGTTAATTTTGAAGTTTACCATTTTTTTTTATAGCAAAGAGCATTAATTTTAAATAAGCTGTGTTTTATATCAAAAGAAGCAAATTTATAGAGAAATCCGTCAATTTTAAATATTGAGATTTGTAGACGAAATTACTAATTCTATAGCTCCATTATATATATTTAGTTATACATTTAGTACATAATAATAGAAAACAATACACATGGATAAGTTTTTCGTGTTCGTTAAATTTAATTTCTTGTAGTTATGTCGAAGAAGTTACGAAGGAGAACTCTGAGTTCAAATAACTAAAATTATTTAGGCATCTAAGGACATTATAATACGTTCATTTGTACGATTTAGACATTTTTGTGTTTGCGACGATGTGAAGAACGAATTAAAGATAAACGGAAGTGGTCGCAAGTTTGCGTCACGTGCGATCCCGACTGGTGCTACAATAATAATTACCTCATATTCACCAAATATATTGCCCTTATGTGCGCGCCACGGTACATGCGTATTAGCGCGCACACATACAAACAGCGTACGCTAGCTTTCTATGAAGACATCCTACTGCTGTGGTTTGGTATAATAGATGATTTTAAAGCTAATAGCGACAGATATAACTAGTACATACTGGGCAATTCTTTTTACTAATCGCCGCCAACATACCTTTATCTTTTTCGTACTAATTGTCTCTTTGAAGAATAGTACATAAGTTTATATCCTGTAATTACAATTCTGTTATTTTAGGTGCGCATTACATTAGGCGGTAATGCGGAAACCAGTCAAGTGGATGTAATGTCACCCGGTTATCACCCCGATACACACGCAATGTATGAATTCCCACCCACTATAACTGACGCGACAAATTACTGTACTGCTTATCTGCGTAACTTAACTAGGATGGAAATACAGTTAGTTCAATTTATTTTACAATCCTTATGTATAAATATACTACTGCAAGTGACTTTTCTTCACCTACACATGTAGTATAAGGTGTTCTCCAGTGAATCGAAGTGACTATCTATCTATCTATAAATCTATATCTACTATTTAAGTGACACAAGGTGCATTGAGAGAGGTCTATGTCATATACTATGTCCAGAAGTGGACTATTATTAGAAAGATTTTCCATTAAATATATGGGCATTATTAGAAGCTTTTTCGATTGCAATAATAATTAAAATTATTCCTTATCTATTTTATATGTAAAATGTAAGTGCCTATTTATTTAAATTCGCGAAAAAAAATTCTTAGGCCACATTTTTTAAAGTGATATTCAATACAACATATTGGAACATACATTATAACAAAAAATTGCCTGAAAATTTAAGATCCAATAACAATTTTAATATTTCGTAAAGAATAACCTATTCCCAAATACGGTGGACAAAAGATTGTATTAAAAAAATTAAACCGATTTAAAAAAAAATCACTGAAAAGTACGAAATATGTAGGTATTTGTATCGTATGTATAAAGTTATTTTTGCACTTGAGTTTTGATAAGTATAGGATAGTTATTTCGTACGTTTCAGACTTTTTTTTGTCGTTTAAATTTTTTTTATAATTTTTTTTATTTCTCCCTTTTGAGTGACCTTGGCCTAAATAAATATATAGGAATGGCATACAAGAGCGCAATGACATACAAGAGAATCATCAATATCTATATAAGCGAAATACCACTGACTGACTAATCACGAGATCTCCGAAACTATAGGTCCGATTGACTTGAATTTACCATAGTTACTCCTTTCGCGGTGTAGACGCTCACTAAGAACGCATTTTACGTCATTTTAAGTCCTATCCAAAATGACTCTGCTACCCGTGCAAAGCCGGGGCAGGTCGCTAGTAAATAAATAAAGGTTATATACAGTTCTCGTTATTTGCTGTATTTTCAAAGTCCAATCTTCCATACCAATGAAATTTAAATGAGACCAATCTGGAAGTACCTATATCCTTTCAAATAAAAAAGATTTCTAAATCGGATGATAAATGACAGTTCTGAGGTAACAAACACAAAAAAAACTGAATTGAGGACCTTTCTCTTTTTTTGAAGTCGGTTAAAAAAGGAGGGTATGTACTTCATCTGCACACACATTATGCGTAGTATATGCATGTACCTACAGAATAATTATATTATAACCGAGATATTATTAAAATCTTAAATATTTGGCAGATATTTTATTATTTCAGTATAAGAATTTTAAATAGCGCGTCATGGCTCGGAGCTGATAACTGTGGATCGATTATTCTGCCTCCTAAAGAAATAATTCGATATCAATGGTGGTTCTTCCCTAAATGTCCAGATAAAGTATATGCAACGACCGTTACTTGTTCGTGTGTTTGCTTGATTGATGGCAGGTAAAGTGTTTTAACATCTATGCATATATATTTAGAGGTAGGTATATACGATTGGATTTAATTATTACTTTGTACCTTGGTGCTGTAGTCATGATGACTGTGATGATGTTTATTTTTTAGCTATCTTACCCACAAGTCTAAACTTCAACGACCGACACTTGTTTCGCTTCCCAACGAAGCGTCCTCAGGAAATTCTAAAGAACAGATTTGGTTACTAGTACCGATTGTGCATTCGTTCAGATGACTAGCGCCAAATGTGTGCATTCGGTCAGCTAACTACTATCGAATATACAATCGGTGCTAGTTCTTATCTCTATAATTTTTTGAGAATGCTTCGTTGAGAACCAAAACACATCTCGACCAAAAACTTTGGAATTGTGGACAGAAGATAGCTAAAAGTATAAAACTTCATTACATGAGATGAAATTAATATGTAAAGTATGAACACCAGAATCCAATGTATACGTTGATTTTATACCTCTGTGAATCACACCTTTTTCCACTTCTAGACCAGTTGGAGAGCCAACAGAAATATTCATTCATATAACAGGATTCTCAGAACTTCCAGACTTACGGGTAAACTTAAGTTTTAGTAGTTAAGTACGCTACTTCTCTAAACGAAATAGATCACGACTGAAAGGTTCTTATGCATTACAGGTTTTGCCGAAAACACTAAATTTACACGATATAGTTGTCGGAGACAGTGCAACATTATCTATTACTCTATACAATTTTAGCTCCTGTTTCTACACGTCTAAGTTATTTTATCTCATCAATGGTATGGGAGATGATTGGAGCAGTGACCGCCTTGACATTGAAAATCCGGTTGTATGAACGATTTTTTGTTTAGAGTTAGGCAATTTATACTTTTATACATTTGCGAGTTCAGATTATATTTTTATTTTTCCAGAACAGCTTAAAACCATCGACTCACTGTGAAGTTAAGATGACAGTGACTCCAAATAGTGCGGGTCCTCGGCAAATAGATATAAAATATACTGTACTATTTCGTACCGAATACTGGGAGATTGAGGAAATACAACCGATCAAAACTAGAAGAACGATATGTTCTATTTGGTATGATGGCATATATCCCACTATTAAGGTAATTGCAATTATCACTTATGTTATAATTATAAGGCGATGATTATAATATTTACTTTCGTAATAATAAATATTAAATTAAATTCATAGGTAAAACGAACCCTTTCTGTGAAATGTCCTGTTATATTGAGTAACAACTGCGTTTGGAACATCGTTAATGTTGATGAGTGAGTTTTTGGATGAAAAAATTATTTTACAATTTTATTGGTGCTTTAAATAACTATGTTTTATTATAGATTAAATAAAGCTTTAGTGGACTGCAGACCTAATAAACCGCTCACCATAGAACTATATGCTCCCGATCTTTGCGTCCGTACAGGTTTCGTCGAAATCATATTCGTTATGGGCTGTGTGTACGATACGTCTGTATCATGGAGTTTACGTAGAGAAAAGATTTGTGATTGCGAAATGGTTGAAGTACAAATTGGTATTTCTACGTATGTAATGAAACATGCATGTGTTCATAGGTCTTTAGTGGAATTGTCTCCACTAAATGGAATAGTTTCGGTAATTAATTATAATAACTATTAATAATACTTTAGTTACTTTTTATAGCAATCTTTTTACAAGAGCCAAAAATTCTAGCCAAAAAATCCTGGTTTACTCAACTTCAAATTTAACTACGCTTACGAAGGAAAGAATACTTTATGTTACGTACTAACAATGCCAAATCAAAGGATCTTGTACTTAAATATAAATATCTATGCACAACTGAATACGAAAGGGATATTGACGGCGCTTCGAAGACCTATTAATATAACGGAGTACTTGGCTGTTTTAGACTGTGGCAAAGTTCCAATTAACAATTTGGATCCAGTCATAAGGGTAACTTTGAAACAAAGAAATGTCGTTACAAAGGTAATTGATGAACAGTTTGAACAACAGCAATTTTTCTGTTTTAGGTTATGTGGTTGTACAATCCAACAGACGTATTTACAACATGGCGGCTTTTACGAGGCAACTCTATTAGTCCAGATTCTGTAATTCGATGTTTGTTATACTTCGCTGAAGTGCCACCATTGGGCAAACTGGCCATACCATTTGCATTTATGCCTACTGAAATGATAGATTACGAAGTAAAAGATAATTTTATAATGTATGTGATGGTGCATGACAGTTATCACACTAAGCTGACTTACTATTTTTAGGTTACATTTTTGTGCTCGTTTGGATACGACACTGAGAGGATTTTGGTAAAAGGATCTGGTGGTCTACCAAATTGTGTGGAGACAAGATTAGATGTACCTTTCTATACCGAGAAGATTATCAGAGCTACTTACAGAAACGATGTAGTAAGTAAAATATTCTTATCTATTGCATTTTGACAATTAAATCTGTTCAATAAATTTTATTATGCAACTCGGCTGCTTTCTATTACGCAGATAATATTGAATTATGATGCTCTCTTTGCAAACAATTCTTGTTCAGCTTGCTACATTTTCGAAAAATAGGAAAACGATTTACAAAAACTGAAAATGAGTCGAGCTGCATTAAAAAAAATTTTTGCCAATTTTACTAATTTTCGTGGATATTTCACGCTTGACCAAAAAATCGATAACGTCAAAATTGTTATAACAAAAAAGACCAAATGGTTCCTAAGACAGTTCGCCTGTATCTCTTATAGATTCGGATTTCCCCATACTGTCTCAGTTAAGAAAAACACTGTATATACCTATATAAACACCTACTTTATTAATTAAGTATATATCTGAATGATAAGATTTGAGGAGGTGAAAGAAGTATGTAAGGACCGTGATGCTGGCACTCCATTCTTTCTTGCTACTCCACAAGGATGCAGCGTGAGGACATGTTTCTATGTACAGGCAGTCCTCGACTTACGTCGTTTCGATTTACGTCGTTTCAAGTTACGTCGAACAATGTTTTGACACTATTCCTCAAGCATACGTCATTTGTTTCGATTTCCGGCATAGGAGAATTCACTTGTCTTGTTGAAATTTTTGAAGAAAATGATCCTAATTTTGAGAGAAGTTTCAACGTTAATAACAAAATTTGTGCAGCCTATCAGTGTTACCAAGATCTGTATGATAGCAAGAAGAAAGAAGCGAAGCAATCTAGAATTGATAGTTTCTTTAAGCCAAAAGTTTAATTTATTATTTTTCATTCCATATTTTGATTACATATTAAAGTTTTATAATTATTATTAAAATTAATAACACACAAATACCAAAAATAACTAGCAATTTCATAAGTGCATATATAATTATTTTAAGAACTTACTTTTGATAATAAAGTATGTATATCCTTTGTTATAAATGCAGTTTTTTTTTTTAATTTCGAGTCCGTGTGGATCCTAACCCTTGAGTTTTACATGTAAACATATGAAAAAATATGTCTCGACTTACGTCGTTTCGATTTACGTCGCGTATTTCGAGAACCTAACATGCCGTAAGTACGAGGACTGCCTGTATATTATATTAGGTATGTACACTTGTACAGGTAGTAAATATTGTGTCACAAGATTTTTTCTAACTGTGGATAATACACAACTATAACTGTTATAAAATATCAGCAGTTAATAACATACATACAATACATATCTTCACGCTGTTAATGACATTTCCTGAAAAACAATTGTTTCAGGTTTACTTATCTACAGAGCACATAACTATACCAGCGATGCCTACACATTCTTTATCAAGAGATATTATAGCCATTTATAACGATACTGACCACGTTATGCGGTTTATATGGCTTCCGTAAGAAGTTTAAATTTTAGAATTAAGTTCACTTACACATTCTTAACGAATGTGTAAGTGAACTACATGATATGATATGATTTCAGGGAAAGAATTGCCAATATTGTGAATATAGTGATGACTCCTTGCTGGGGAGTGATTGAGCCGAAAACTTCGGAGTGGATAACCATGACAGTTTATACATTACAAGAACCTGCCACATTCACGTAAATTGACAAAAATAAGATTACATGCATTTCTGACATGAAATAATATTATATTTAAACATGTTACAGGACAACGATCGCTTGCGAAATCTTAGACCTGACAGAACGAAGACGTTACCAACGCAATGAACTACTACGAAGAAATAAGATAGAGAAGTGCAATCAAGAATTTATTATAACAGAAGAGGGATTTTTTCATCCGGTACGTAATTCATGCTAGAAAAAATTAAATTCAAACGATTTATGAGACTTTATTTTTTAGGGTATCAATGACTCTCCTCCATACGTTTTGGATATAGAAAAACCCCAGCCTTATTATTTAGCAATGTCTGTGTCGATTTCGTCTAAAGGACAACGCGATGGATATACAAGGATGCTATTGAAGCAAATGTGGGAACAAGTAAGTTGGAAACTATAATTATGATTTTTTATATATTTTAGTGTCGTTTTTAGTTTTCATAATTTTCGGACGATAATAAATTGTTATGGCTTAAAACGTAAACTTAATAAAATAATGGGTTGAAATAAAAATGGATACTTATTTTATAACAAGCTCAAATGCAAAAAAGAAACGGCATTATATTATGGATGGAAATGTCGACAAGAATACTAATAGGTACTTTTAATGATTTTGAGAATGCATTGTGTATTATTCAACAAAAGCATTCGAGAAGCATTCAAATACAAATCTACCTAGACATATTGCAATTACCGTAAATACGTTAATTCGAATAAACCGATAATACGAATTTGTACTGAAATCAATGAAATGTATCATTGACTGTTTTAGACACCACCTTATGATTTGTTGTCATCTGATCTGAGTGACTACAATGGAGGTGTTGATAAATCATCAACTAGTAATAATATGACGATGACTGATATTATTAGGATTATAGATGGTATATTATGGTATGATATTACAATATTATTTCTTATTACAATTACCACAGATTAATTAGTTACGTTACTACGTGTAGGTATACAATTTTTATGATTTTTAATGTTGAAGTCTTGCAAATTTGTATGTGCAAATGAAATGGTTTTTCTTGATTCCTAGGGATGCTCTTCACAGCAAAATGTTTAAATATCAAATCGAATATTATTCTAAGGAGGAAGTGCCTACATATGAACAATTAGTAAAAGTAATACAAAAAGACGTAAAACCACGTTTGAGCAGACGGTATATTTTCTTTTGCAATGCAAATTAATACAAGTCAATACAATCTCAATAACAATCAATTTTTTACAGAGTAACATCTGGAATATGTGATGCTATAGTAAATAAGGCTGTATTCCACGTCTATAGTCTTAATCCCAAACATGAGGTGTCTATTTTGGAAGCAGAATAATTTAATTTTTATACTATAGATTATTAGAAATAAAATATCTTATGTGTAAGAAAATGTGTCATTGAAATTAACATTTTACAGGTACATGTCATTTATAGGCACTGGTAACTTAATTACAACAAAAATATAAAACATTGCTATAATGTTCAATCTACTCTTAGTGGCATAAAAATATCGAATAACTTACAAAATATTTTTATTTTGTAAAACTAACTTTAGTTAGTCAAGAATCTTCTCAAGTCTCAGCTGTAGTTTCTTAGGTTTAGGGGATGCAATCACAGTGACAGATACTCTGTCGCCAAGTTTGGGTGTTTTGTTGCTTCCTAAGTTGCTTGTATGTATCAGACCATTATCACCTACTCCGCAGTCGACGAAACAACCAAATGGCACTACATTGCGGACCACACCTAAAAACATGCATCAAATAATGATAAAATCATACAAAGTTTTCCCCATCGTTTTTGTATAAGTGGTCTATGATGTGTTTAGTTATTTAGTAGATAGATCAGTGACAAATACATTTTTTTCGCTATATCTGATGAAGTAAACAATCTTAACCAGGAAATCTAAAAAAAAAAGACTGAAATTTTAATCGAAAAAGCATTAAAATAATAGAAAATCGATGCAGTTATGTGTTAAATAATCACAAAATTAAGGCATCATTATGCAAGTAAACTCCCGCAAGTAATTTTAAAACTTAAATCTAGCACCGGTTTACTAAGAACAACAGAGAAGAACTGGCTAGAAACTCAATTGGGTATTTTACAATATTTTAACACAATCGAAATTTATTCACAATTTACTAAATTTTTTTAATGTAATTAGTGTATGTTTAACTTAAGTTTTGTCTAATGAGAACAACAGCGATACAGAATGCTACAATTGCATTAAATTATACGTAACAATAGCTACATCATAACTTTACCTGTCACGGTCATACCCTCTTGGAGCTGCTTTGTTGTTTGCACAGATACTGAATACACAGGCTTGCAAAATGTTATAATATTTTCCTCATAATTCTTTTGTTTGAAAGCATTTATAATTAGCTCCAGTGTGCAAATATCCGTACTGAGACTACTACACATTTCATTTATGTCAATATCTGCAACTTTTCTTTCCACCATTTGTGGGAAATTTGGCTGAGTTAGCTCTTTTATATTAACGTCAATAGTCTCTGCGAATCTGAAAACAGATTTTCATTCAAAACTTAGAACCAAATCTAATCATATTCTGAGATAATGCAGTAATTTAATCAATGGATGTAATAATATAAAATATTGATTCTGTGGGTAATGATTCTTGAAATTGAGAGAAATATTCAATATACGTAATATGTATAATTGCAGTTTTCGGTTAATTCCATTCCAGTCCAATCGAATTAGCTTTTTCACTGCCAAAATTATAACTTTTACTTAAATTCTGCGCGATTATAGTACCACCCGTGACTACCACACACTCAGCCCTAAGTTTAGAACAAATAAGCGTCAGGAACACGATGATAAAATGTCAAAAATGATAAAAACGATTTTTAAAATATTCAGACTGCGCGCGCGCACACATATTCTGTCAATAACAACACAAGTTATTGACGAAATTTTTGTAGTAGTCTTGAGAATCCGACTACACTACAGTCATCATAAATTCAATATGGCGGTTCCGTGATAGAAAGTAACTTTTTTCAAGACTTCCATCAATATGGGTACATCCAGAGTTCCTGGTTAACCTAGGTAACCCAAAAAAGTCACGGAAAAATATTCCACGCGGACGAAGTCGCGGGTACAGCTAGTAATATTATAAATGCGAAAGTACCTCTGTTTGTTACGTTTTTACGTCTAAGACGCTGGACCAATTTTGATGGAATTTAAAGTGGAGATAGATTAGCCCTGTTGGAGGACATAGGCTACTTTGTTGTTAATTCCACGCGGACAAAGGCACGGGTAAAAAGTGTAATATATCAGGATAATCAGAAAATAATATGTGCACTTACGACAATAATATAATGTACATAGACATTTATTTGGCATCACTACCCCCGCATCATAACAATTGATACGAAAAAAAAACATTAATGGAGACAAATATAACATAAACACCAATATAATTTAAGTAACCCATGAGTGATATGATCCCTGGACAATGACTCATTATATTTTTAAAATGGTTTTTTGTTGTATATATTTTTCAGATTCTATTCTTTTTTATGAGCTCAAGTTGTTTTTCTAAACGCAAAAACAGTTTTTGTTTTGTTAAATCTTCCTGACAGTCACATTTGTTTGAAACTTAGGAGTTTATTTGTGATAGTTTACTTTTGCAAAAAAAAATTAATGTAAATCCCATATTTGGGGAAAACAGGAGGCTTTTAAACTAATTTGATCAGTCGACTTTTAGTTTAACATGCCTTGTGAAGTTTACTCTCCCTTAAACATACGTTTTAGCTAGACTGTAACTCTCTGGATGAATAATAGTAGCATCCAAAGGCTCAGGACCATTTGAAATCTTAAGGAAACCAGCACATTGTTGGAATGTTATTTTTCCAATTCCTGTGACTTTTAATATATCTGCTCTTGTCCGAAATCCTCCCTTGTCTTGACGATATGATATTAACTTTTTGGCTCGGCCGTCATTTAAACCAGAAATACGTCTGAAAAAAGGATAAGATATATGTTCACGGTTCATGATATATGATATATTTAAGAGCAATAAAATCGCTCCAGGTTTTCAATTTTAAAGCCGTTCAGCAAATTATCCTCATATTTACACAATAACATTGGGAACATAGATTTACAAGAAATTGTTGAAAAAACAGAAATAACAAAAATAAAATACAATTTGTCTGTCTCAAAAATAATCTTGGATTAATTAAAAACTTGCATTATACAGGCATGAAAGCGTAAGGTACCTCAGTAAAGCGTGAGATGCAGTGTTAATGTCGACACCAACCAAACTGACTACTTTTTCTACAGTACAGTCTAAAGCGGATTCCAACATTTTTGGAGGAATGTCATGTTGATACAATCCGACGCCTAAATTTTTTGGATCGACCTAAAAAAATTATAATTAATTATAATATTTAGCGTTATATTTTCGATCACAAATAAAAAACTAGATTCACAATCTTCTGTAAAATCTAAACAAATACCTACAGTCCGAATTGACGTATATATTTCTAATATCGTATAGTAATATCGGTAATATTGTGTTAATTTAAAGTCGATCTTACTATAAAAGCGTAAGATTGGAAAAGCTGGTAAATATACTAGCGTGGCATCGCAACGAAGTTTGTTAAAAAAAAATATAAATGCAATGCTACGTTTCGTACTTAAAGTATAAATAATAATTCACATAATATATTATTTGCATCGCTATTTACGTCATTCTGATTTGTTACCTGAAAGTAACAAGGATAAGACTTATTACCTTATTAGGCATATATCGTCAGGCAATACTTAAAAAAATATGATTACGAATAATAAAAAAGAGATATGTACATTATTATCATAACAAAATAATGAACATATAAATAAAATTATTTTATTAACAAAAAGTACATACATATGTTAATATTTACAAAATTAAAACTACACATTATCTTAAATAATAAACTTCCTCAAAGTTGCCGCTTAGAAAGCTGTCATTGCTCAAGGTACCCAGCAGACTGGCAGCATTGCCTCTTTGAATAGCCAAACTGATTCGTTGGCGGAAGAAGCTGCCAGCCCGGCGGTCTCCCGAAGCCTCGAAATTATTTTCGGTAAATTAATAAAATAATTTTATTTCCGCCTTTTTTTAGCGTTCAAGACGTGTTGATTTAACAATTTTTTAAAGAGCACTCTGACATGTTTGCTGTTAGCGTTTTCGAATACTACAAAAACAAAAGTGCACTCAAATTCGACATCTTTGGAACGTCGATTGTGTATCTTGTTTTTCATATGTAATCGAAGAATAACATACACATTACACACACATAACAAAATGTTGTATGTTGCATAATTATTATAATATAAAATAATATTAGTTTATTTTAGTGTGTATTGTTGCATATAATGTTGCATATAATGGGTGTGTTCTTTTATATGAGTGTGTGACTTTATATCCTTATACAGACAACCTTATACATACATGTTTATGTGATTTCCTTTATATAAAATGCATGAAAATGTTTTATTTACGCACCATGTTTGTATGTAAGGCAATAAGGTTTTAAGTTATGTAAATTTTTACGGTTTATAAAAACGTTACTTTAAGTTTTCTTATAACTTCGTAACTTACTTTTATCAGTTCACCCAACGGATCCAACACTCTCCTTGCAATAGATAATGCTGATACTAAATTCGGATCCATATTTGGATGTTCCTGAAAATAGTGTATAAAACTTTATTAGTTATTACAAAAAAAATAAAGTGTTACATTAATTTCCGATCCCCGGGTTCTAATCCCAGTCAAGTCAATTTAAGAAAAAAACATTTGTAGTCTGGGTGTTATTTACTAGGAATTCTTTCAAATCTTTATATGATACTCATAGTAAACGCTTACTGCTTAGTTTGGTTTGGGGTCACACAATTGTGGGCGTCCAAGCAAAAAGAGTCCAGAAGTGGGGTATTGAGTTAAGACTAGATTCGGAATTTAGAATTGTCAATTGATAATAAGGATTAAAAAAATATTCAAAAACCGGCGTATATTTTATAAAAAGTAAAATAAAGATCCACTTGTCGGTGTTTAGTAAATACGACAACATACGATAAAACATACGATAAAAAACTAAAATTAAGTATTCTTACTCTATTTAAAAACTAACAAAATAACGAGACGAAATTATTTTTATTATTATTTGAACGAAACAATGAATCATTTAGTGATGAGCAAAATTGGTCTTGGTCTTGCAGTCTTGGTCTCGGTCTTGCGAAAATGCAAGACCAAGACCAAGATACAAATTTTTGAGCAAGAACAAGACCAAGACCAATACCAAGACTATTACAGTCTTGGTCTTGGTCTCGCTTTGCTCAAATTTGCGAGGAGGAATGGAGAATTTTGGAAAAAATTTATAAATTTTTAATTAATTTCAAAAATTTATCAACAAAGCTTGGCGGTGATAAATATGTAACGCTTTCTTTTGTTATAGTTTCGTTTAATCTTTTATTGGATAGGATAGAAACTATAACAAAACAACTCGATGGTAAAATTGAGCGTACCGCAGTTGATGTGCAGCTCATTTTGGGTTTTCAAGCTGCAAGAGATAAAATGCTTAAACATTATGGAAAAACTAATTAGATATATTGCACAACGTTGATTTTAGATAAACATAAATCTGAAACATTTGATCTAACGTCTTGGGGATTGGAGATCAAAAGCGAAAGTGTCAATAGGTTTGAACAACTGTATGAAAAGTATCGACTTCAGGAACCAGTTGAAGAATCATTAATGGACACAAATGAAGAATGTCAGGATGATGAAGAAGCTATAGATTTTAATAAATTATATTCAGCTCCATCTTCTTCATCAGCTTCTCAACACTCAAATAAAGATTTGGAACAATATCTAAGTCAACCTCGAGCTGTGAGCAACGAAGATGTATTACATTGGTAGAAACGTCATCAACTACAATTTCCGATTTTGGCAAAAATGGCTCGAGATTTTTTATCGATTCCGGCGACATCCGTTCCAGCTGAAAGATTATTTTCAAAAGCCTCTCTTATGATACGGAAACATCGCAATAGATTGAATAATGAGGCGGTTCGATGGCTATTATGTATAAATTCGTGGTCATCAATTAAAAAATAATAAATATATTAATAATTAATACAAATTTTAAACCTTATAGATAAGATAACTTTTTGATATTATTCGATTGTAGTAAAATAAAGTTTTATAAATTAGAAATAAATTGCATTTGCACCTGAAAAATTCGCCAAAAAGTTACATGTTGCAGACTAAATGATTGAGACCAAGACTGAGTACGCAAGACCGAGACCAAGACCAAGACTGAATAGACGAGACCAAGACCAAGACTACAAACTTTTGAGCAAGAACAAGACCAGACCGAATGAGCAAGACCAAGACTATTACAGTCTTGGTCTTGCTTTGCTCATCACTAGAATCATTACAAACGACAAAAAAATTTACCAGTAGCTAAAGTTAAACATAAGTTGTTCTAGCTAGGAATCTTACTTAGATCTAACTTAAGTTTTGTACAAAAATAAATTACTCCTCATATCCTGATTCCTATGACCAACTTGCTTACAATTCGAACATGTTGGTTTTTGTCGAGTACTCTTTTCATTAGTTTGATCCGGAACAGATGTTGTTGGCACTGAATTGTGATCTTTAGGAATGCTAGACGAATTTGGTTCGTTAATATTTGGAACGGGTTCCAGGCATAAAATATCTTTAAATTCTTAACTAACGAATTCACGAATTTTATTATAAAGATACAATTTTCTTTCGAAAGTCATGCCTGAAGGGCATTTTTCTGAAAGAAAACCGTATACCTTATTTGGTTTCAAAACCTTTGCTACAGTTGATTGACTATCAGTATTTTTTTCGTAACAAAACATGTGCCCCTCTATTATTTTCATTCCTTTCAAAATGACAGAAACGCAGAAGTTGGTCAATAGTTACAGAATCAGGCTGAAAAAAATTTGCCCAGTCGTAAGTTTTTACAAAAGTTTCTCCTTGCTCATCTCCAGTAAGAACAGCTACTACTGATTTTGTTTTCGGACAAGCTTCAACAGCAGCTTCTATAACATCCTTTAAATTATTACATTCCCATTTCCTGAAACTTTTTGAATAGACCGAAATATATGTCGGGAGCAAACTTGGTATGACCCACGGGAAGAAAAGACATGCGGAAACTTCGATGTTTGCGTGAACTGACTTTAAAACTTGCCATATTGCATATTGCATGGCAGTTATTTTTATTTTGTCCAGCACAATTACATGCGTGATAAACGACATCTTTTTCACCTATACTTACCAAAACTCCCAAAATAATGATGTAGCATTAAAATTATTACATTCAGGAATAATGTACAATACGAATTTTCTCAATGGCTCTACAGCAACACCAAAAAAACTGACTTTAAATCCTGTCAAAAAATATAGAGTTCCGAACTGTTGAGAGTTATGTGATATCTGTTGGGCAAAATCGAAATAATAATGCATGACGCCATCGTAAGAACATGGTTCATGAGGTCCAACAGTAAGAGTAGAATCTGTTAATGAATCATTTGCACCTTTGATGATATCGTTACACTATTTTCGTTCAATTTGTATTATATTAAGGTGCTGCTTTGATTTTTCTATAAGATTTATCTTTTCCATTTCATCTAAACCACCCATTCGTCCCTATATTATCACGTTTTTCTGACAAACTGTGCAAAGATCTGTTTTCGGTTTCTGTATAACGACATGTGGACAAAAATCTTCCCATAGATCGTACCAACTATTTCTTCCAATAGGAGTTTTATCGAGTGAAGTTACAGTTTCCAAATATTTGTCTAAATTGGTGCCCAGGTAATCGGCCCGGTAATACTCGACTGTTTTCATTAGAAAACTGTCGTATAAAATTAACTGTGTCTGATCTAGTTTGCAAATTAATACAATTGTAAGATCGTTTGCGTGAGCCATGGAGCTTTGGAGCGACACCGCTGTTCAGAAAATCCTTTTTTACAATTTTTTAACCTTTTCAATCCAGTGGCATACACATATTGGAAAAAATCTTGCATACTGAAACACCTCGAAAGGAATACTTTATCATGTACTCTTTACGTTGCAAGTTTCTATTTCTTGATTTTAATGTATTTTTACTTGTACGTAAGAGATCATTTAAAGCTCCTTTCTAGATCAAGTGATGCTGATTGACTCTCTCATCACGACATAAATCTAATTCGATACAGTCTAACCTACTACTTAATATTATTTCCTTTTGAAATTTGGACACAATCATTTTTACATCCACAAATCTAAGAACGAGGATCGAGTTAATTCGTCTAGGGATAAAGTATCATTATCTAATAAAATATCACTGATTTCCCGCTCACTGAAAGACTCACAAGTATTGAGCTCGATCTCACAGTTGACTTCTGAACTCGAAAGTTAAAAATTTCATAGTCTTTATGTTCTACAGACGCTGAATTACTGAACTCTGAAAACAAAACGTTACAATATAGAATTCTACTCAGGTTTTCTTTCATACATATTTAAGTCTATCCAACACAACTCTCTAATTGGTATTAGTCCTTGGTGTAGTCATAAAGAATATGCACTATTGCATGCATACAATGATCACGTCGATCTTTTTTGATTTTACACAAGTCTCGACTAACTACCCTAGCAAAATCGGAACACTCGTGTATTTCATCTTCATTGTTTCCTTCTGTATTAGTGGTCTTTTCATAATGCTGTTCCGTTTCATCGGTGACTGACGTCGACTCCGTGAAATTCTTTTCAAACTTGCAAGTATCTGAATGAGGTTCAACGGTCTCTTCTTCTGATGGTAAATCTGGCGTAGTTGCGGTCGATGCCGAAACAGTAAGTGTGTGTATTTCTACCTCCATAGAAAGCGGTGCAGGCCCGACAGAATACTTCATCACTGGAGCTGGAACTTTATGTTGACTCTTCAATAGTTATGTTACCTTAAAAATAAAGAAGTAAATTTTACGGTAATGATGACTAATTAGTAATTACGATTCATCTGCCTAGCCTTTTCCCAACTTTGTTGGGGTAGGCTTCCAGTCTAAGTGGATGCAGCTGAATTATTACTCTTAAAGTGGCTACAACATAAGACTCCCCCGGTCATGCTGGCGGCGCGAAAACAAAACCTCATTTTCCGTATCTAACCATAGCCCACTGCCTTTTTCAAATTATCTAGCAATGTAACATCTCGCAAAGGAACGCCAAGAATAGCCGAAATCATTTTTTATCGACGGCTACTTGATGTTGTCTTGGAATCAATTTATACATACGACATACATATCTTCACGCTGTATCTCTAACGGGGTAGTAAGAGAGGACGGAGTGCCAAGTGTCGCGGTCCTTACATACTTCTTTCGCTTGCTCAAATCTCATCATTCTCCCCACACATTTTCGCCTAGGTATGCGAGTGCTTTTGACATTTTCTTTGAATCAGTTCATGTTATAACTTATTAACTTAACACGTTTAGTCTGTGAGAACTATGATTCTGGACTGTCCTTAGGTTGCCCTCATACTGATATTTGCCAGACATACGCGATCAATGATGTCACCGAGCGATCGGAAAAACGCGATGCGAGTCCTGTAAATTACACGCACTTCGTTGTGTGACCGACCCTACCCCTCTCACGCTTTAGTATCTCAGCAAGTACTGTGTGAGCATGCAAGGCGTAAGCTTGGCGAAAGGAACAATTATGACAAATAGATAACAGCCGTACACATAAAAACTCCGTAGTATTATACGCCGCGGTATATAAAATATCATAATTATATGAAAATCTTACCTTTATTCATTTTTATGTGCACTTTTCACCAAGTTATTACAATGTAAAACACTACTATGTTTACGCACACTAACAAACAGATTATAAGATATTATTTCCTTTCCGGTGTCAAGTGACAAATAAAGAATATTGTCACGAATCAGATCTATCTGCTATGTAAGGAATACCCGCAGGGACATCCCCTTAGAGGCGTCCCCGTCTGCGCCGAAGTAGTTTGACAGTAAGTAAATCCCCCTCAGTTTCATAAATAATTGCAGGGAATTCCCCGCTTTTAAGGACCCTTTACACATAGTTTCAACGTTATCTTTATAAAATAAAATCATTAAATACAGAACTGCAGGGTTATTCACAAACGTCGGAAACTCGACTTTCCGTATCCGACAGGAAACTTTTCGATGACTGTCTAAACGCAATTCACAAATTCGAAACGTTTCCGAAACGACATGATTTGACAGTTCATTTCGGGACGAAACCTTCGGATGCTTCCGACGACTTTTTAGTGTCGAAAACTTTTCCTAGACGAGTAAATTAATGTAATATATGTATAATCGATGACGACTGTCGTCAAAGATCTGAACAAATTGCGTGCGCGTATATAATCTAGACTTCTAGACAAATTTCGTGCCCTTTTTAAATACATGCGTAAGGATTAATTTGCCTCATATTTTTATAACATATTTTATTAGCTACGCAATCCATAGCTAAACATTGTTTGAGGTATTTGAGGTATTTTTAGAAACAACAACAATCGAAAATAAAAACGCTGTTGTACTTTCTATTGTAGTTGTTATTCGTTTTTACTAAGCGACATCTAGTATAATTTATTTGAACTTGTTGAACGCACAGACGATAAGCACAGACAGTATAATTCGTATTTATAAAGCCCGCTTCGAATGTAAGTAAAATAATTTACAAAAATGTTTAATCTTAAAAAAGACTAAGTAATTTCATTGTCTAAGTTGTTTCTCTGTCTGTTTAAAATGATATTTTACCAAATACATTGTGATTGTCAAAATGTCATACGTTTAAACCACACTAATATTTTCTACCAAAACGAATAGAATTTTTACCATTTTGTAACATAGTTCATAAATGCATTTTCTTACGGATTCGTTAAGTCCTCTCCGATGAGATTCCGATAGTTTGTGAATAGCATTTTCCAATCCGTCGGATTGAATTTATGCTTTTCGACGATCGGCCCTTTCCGCCACGGAAAGTTTTCGAAGCGTTAATAATAATATATAATAATAAGGGGCAGTACACGGTATTAAAACGTATTTTATTCCAAATATTTAGGCATGCCGACCACTGGTACCTTTTTACTAAACTTTTCTCTTATAAAATTTGTTACTTAGAAACATAAAGTCATTTATTATATGAACTTGTAGATAATTGAGCATTAATTAATAATCAATTAAAATCGCGAATTGCCATTTTTTCACCCTACTTTACAAAACTGCGTATATCGGAACTAAATGGCGACTTTTTCTTGGACGCCCAAAATTGGTGTAATTATCTGGAGTATAATATTTCATATCAAATCTATTTTTTATAATCATTAACTATGTCCTTCCCCAGGGCTTAATCTATCTCTATACTCGGTTCAACGGTTTAACCATGAAACCTTAACATAGACAAATAAACAGATTTCACACATACAAAGAAACACTAGCATTTATAATATAGCTGTTATCCGCAATTTGATTGGTTAATGATATTGTAAATTAATATTATTGTGACACTAATTTTTTAGAGCTTCCATATAATATAGTTCCATATAAACTTCAATCAAGTCACAAGTTAATCAGTCAGTGTGTCAGTCAGCCAGTCGAGTCAGTATGTGGTATTTCACTTTCGTATATATTTTTATTAATTTAGCTTCTTTCCACAGTAATTTAACACAAGTCACATGAGTGAATACAATATTTTTGTCATGGTATAACTTTAATATTTTAAATAATAATAATCTTCTTGTACTATTTTATAGGCACCACAGCATTACAACATATATGAATACCACCCAAACTTTAAATTTCTTTGGGAAAGTTATCTGAGGACCAAATTATTAAACATCATTCTCATCGATTTCTTAAAAATTGTATTGTCAATGTCAGTGCCAAACAATGCTCAAGCTCCTGAATAATTTGAATCATTAATGACCACTGGTTATAAGTGATACAGATAAGTGATGGTTCGCTACCAGAACCTCAGAAAAAAAATCCACCGACATTAATATACTACTTGATTCTTCTTCTACTTGAAAAGTCTAAATTCAATACCTTTTGGGCTTCCTTACTAATAGAATAAATAGATGCACCTTGTTCTGGCACTATGATTAATGGTATATCATCAGATATGTGGTGGTTCTTCAACCACATCTCAGTTTCTCGACATGCTGTACCATTGCCCAATCCAATTAGTCCTACACTGAAAAATATTCTCATTAAGTATTGCAAGTGTGCATAAAATTATGGAATTACTTCCAGACCCGAAATACGTTGTCAATTAAAAAATAATAATTCTAGAACCCGATTGCAGCGCCACCTATCGGGTTTATTTGTGAATCTAAACCAACCACCGACCCACTCATACATACAAAAAAAATTCATCAAAATCGGTCTAGCCGTTTAGCAGGAGTTCAGTGACAAACACACGTACAGAGGAATTATACAGGGGTAATTTAACAATACTAATAACCTCTTAGTATTTTATACTAACCCCAATAAACATTATCCTCAATAACTTTTGTTTTACGACTTTCAAAAGTTCATAAGTTTTTTCTTTCATACAAAAATAAAAATACATTAAATATTTCTGAAAATGGCACCTACTCTCCCAGTCGCTAAAACGGCACACGCACAGCGCGGCGCTGAGGCCCGATGCGCTTGCACTGCACCATTGGAAATACGTACAGAGTAATTCTAATTACGTTTCAGACAGTACAACAAAAGTTAACAAAAAATATTTTTTGAGGAACGTATTGTTTTGAAAAAAGTCGTGGAACAAAAGTTAGGTATGTTGACAGGAATTTTGCACTAAGAGGTTATTAATATTTTTAAATTAACCCTGTATACATAAACTAGCTGTACCCGCGACTGCGTCTGCGCGGAAATTTTTTCGTGGCTTTCCTGGATTAGGTTAAAGATTACATGTACATTTATTTATACATGTACGAAGATTGTTTTCGAAAAAATATGTTCAGCCTACATCTGCCTCCGTGCACATACTATCTCTGTCCTACGTCCATTCCCAGGTGTCAAACTATCTCCATGTCACATCATAATCAGTTCAGCAGTTTAGCATTTCCCATACAAGGTTTCATCCCCTTTTTCGCCCCTTTAGGGGTAATTTTCGATAAAAAAAAAGTTACTACACATCAATTTTCATCAAGATCGGTCAAGCGGTACTTGAGTCATAAAAAGACATACAGGCAGACAGATAGACAAAAATTTAAAAATTGGTAGAATTGAATTCAGTGAGTTTTGTGATAAATGGCACAATTAATCACAAAATTTATCACAAAATTTGACAGTAAAATTGTAATTACAGACAGACGCTACAGATTTATATAGGAGTATCGATAGACATGCAAAGTAAAATTCGATAATATTAACTTCAAAGTTGTCAAAGCAAATAGTTCAAAAATGTTGCCTCTTCTCTCTTCTTTCAATTATACATACATATCCTCACCCTGTATCCCTAACGGGGTAGTTGTCTGTTCCACAGGTTCAAAATGGTGTTAATTCTTGATAAAGGTCCTAAAAATATATGCGATAGCTCATTGGATTCGGAATGACGTCTAGAAAAATCTATTTTGATGATTTTACAGAACATAAAAAATGTCAAAACGGAAGTCTGCGAAAAATTACTTAGTTAACAATTGTATGTTTTTGAAAAATCAACATAAATATTTTTTCCAAAGGGGCTTTATTCTTTGAAGTGTTCTGATGATAATATAATTTTTTCAAATATTAATATTGATATTAAATACTGTAAAAAAATTATTTTATGTGGTATACTCTCTTCAGCGGGGGCAGCGTGGAGCCGTATTTTCAGCGTTAAATTAAATTTGAAAGAATGGAGGTAGAGTTCCGGGATATGGGACTTTTTTTTAAGAAATTTCCTCCTCTTTAATAATCTTTCTTTTGAATTTCTTAAATATCAATAGTTTTTGAAATATAGGCAAAAAACTAAATACTTTTTCTCTTCATCTTAATTAGTTAATAATTTTTGAAAATTTTTATGTGCTGTAAAATCCTTAAAATACATTTTTCTAGTCGTCATTCTAAATCCAATGAGCTATCGCACATATTTTTTGGTCCTTTATCAAGAATTAACACCATTTTGAACTTGTGGAACAGATTATAGTCAGGGCGAATGAAGCGCCTAGCATCACAGTCTGGATTTGCCTCCTCAAATCTCACATACTTGCAAAGGTGTACACTTGCAATAAGCAAGATTTTTCAGAACTTAATGTTGTAATGAATTTATTTATTATATCTTTCTGCAAAACTACAATATAACAGGATAATAGAGAACATTTAAAAAAAAACAGTTTTTTGAAAAAAGCAGTATTTTAAAATAACACCACACTGTTATATATTATTGCAAAACAGCACCTATTGCCATCAACATACATTTACTTATACATACTCATATTTTTTTATAATAACTTATTACATACTTATGTTTTACTAAGATATCTTTCAACTGTTTGGCTGCCGAGTCATTTAGATCTTTTCTTTGTAAATTAGGATATATTGTAAAGGCATCTAAGTTTGTTCCATCTGAATCTATAACCCCTATCTGAAATTGAAAAAATAAAATAAATTGTTCCATAACAAATATTTAAAATTACAGTAAGTAAATAAAATAGACTAATTATTATTGAAAGTCTGTAAGTGTTTACAGTTACATAACGCAGTTAAGCGTCCCAAGAAGCAAGGGACAGCAGGTTGTTGTACTTAACATTATATGTACACATATGATGCAGTTCTTGAGTAGCCATTTGAGTTGGACTAAGTGCTCCCATTCAGAGAAAATTAGTTACGCATATGTTGCACGTGACAATACACGCTCAAACTTAACATACATGAATATATGTACAAGCTCAAGTGGGAACCCAATATTATCCAAGCTGAACTGATAATTGTACAAATAATCGTGTTTATCTACAGGTTATGTGAAAAGTAATAACAATAATAATACCTTACACCCAGCTTTAAACCCAGGATCAAGCCCTGCAATACGTCTATTTTTTATGGGCTCTGTCAACAAATATTTCTCAAGATTTGTAGTAAAAGTTTTCACAGCTTCTTTTTGTGCAACAGTAGTCAATTCAGATCGAATTTTTCTTGATAGCCATGGTTTTATGAGCCGATTATAAGCGTCACCTAGCCCTTTCCGTACCCAGAAATTGCTTTTCCACAAGGTCAGGCAGAAGCTAAAATTTAGAATTAATTTTGATATGTTGAATTACTTAACTACATGGCTAAGTATTATATATATATGGTTTAATTGTTTAAATATTTATTTAGTACGTATGTACTATGTAGTTTCTGTACAAAAAATTTTGGGTGCCCAAATGCATTTTTATTTATTTTTTGCTTTTATTTTGGCATACTTTTAACCTCTTAGGTGTTGAATTTCCAAAAAAGCCTTCTTAGAGGATGTCTACAAAGAATATGAACTATTATCTATTAAAAATTTGAAGTTTATAGATTTTATAGTTTCTGAGACCCTGTAATGAGGTAGTTAGGCAGGAATGGTATTTCGTTCATAGTATATTATTTAGTTTAAAGATAATAAATATAATATAACAATATATACCTTTCAAGTTTATTATAAAACCAATCTGGTATAATTAATTTTACAGAGAGTATTTTCTCGTCTTCAGCTCTGTTCAATGCTAAAATTTGATGAGGTTTAATGAAATTACTAGAGCATTTCCAGTCAAAATATAATTTATATGTTTCTGGATCAGATCTTCTATCAGTTGTTTTATTGTCGTTTTCATTCTTTTTATTGAATGAGCTTTTAGTACGGCTGCTTTGGATTGTGAATCTTGCCTCTTCTTTTCTAAAAAAGAAATACAGTATGATTCAACTATCAAATTAAATATATCAGATTTATTAAAGTTTTTTAAATAAAATATGCAGTGAGTGTACATTACACAACATACAATATTGCATGGAGATTGAAATTATTCTCTTGATAATTCTGATTAGCTTGTCCAATTGGGACAAAATAGGCAATATTTTAACAATTGCCTGATTGTACTGTTAGTCATCATTGTATATCTATATGATACAACTTCATATATTGCTATCTGCTGTTTATTTGCAATAAATATTTTATTAGGCTGGGAATTAAAACAATATTATTTTGAAATTTTAACTCAGTATGATGTGTAATATATCAAACTCATTGATATTAAAACATTAATTAAAATCGACTTACAAGTTTCTCATTTGCTCCAGTACCCTTGTATCTTTATAAATAATATCAGCTATTATGTGAATAATGTGACTTTCTACTTTGTCTACTGTTGATAATTCTTCTTCTTTAGTGCAAAGTGTTTTTAGATTAATATATTCACCATTCAAAGCCTTCACAGCACATGATTCTAGACCTAAATTGCGAGCTCTTTCAGCCAAAGATAATGTGTGTGATTTCAAAGGAGCATACTGTAAAAAAAAATTTAGTACTAATAAACTTTTCCAACACATACATAATAATTAATAATACAACATATCTTTATGCTGTATTCTCATTAAGAATAGGAGTTAAAGAGCATGGAGCGCCAAGAATCGCGTTTGTTACGTACTTCTTCAAATCTTCAAATATCATTATTCTCGCCACAAACTTTTACCTCGGTCTGCTAGTGCTTTTGACATACATATACACATATTTTACTATCAACAATATTTCAGGGTTCGTGATAAACATATTGTCAGTTTAGTTCCAACATTGCATAAGTTAAAATTCAACTTTTCAGAAGAGCAAAAAAATTGTCCCTTTTTGTATCACTTAACAATTCAAATTAGGTTCATTGTCTGAAAAATTTCATAAGGGTTGATTGTTAACCCAATTGTTAATGAATTCTTTTTTTCGTCAGATCCATGTGATGTTTCATCATCATGTTTGTGGTAATTGAGGCCTAAGTTCTGTGAGAGGAATACAAAAAAAAATCTGAGTGTAATCAAAAAGCCAGAAAATGGTGTTTGATATATGGAACGCTAGTAATATACACTCCTGTGTTATCTTTCTAGTAAATCTTACAAAACTTCATAAATTCAACTAATTTACAACTATAGGCAGTGACAAACTATAGTTATAGGAAAAATAAACAAAAGTAGGTACATAATGCATAGGTATACAACATAGGTGCACAATACGGCTAAAAAAACTTCAGCCAAAAAATGTATTACAAGATTCAAAGCAAATTTTTGAATGTAAAAAAGGACATAGTGTTATATTTTTACAGAGAAATACGGTATTTCAATGGTGTACAATACTTTTAAATTATTTGTTTTATATTTGATTATCATATAGCATATTGTCGTAGTGTGAGATTTCTCAAAAACTATGTGATATCTAGCCTGGCTTTCGAAATGTATGTAGTACCTACTACCATAAGTTTTCAATAAATTTCAAACAATACTCCTTCGGAATCGAATATACTCATGTTCTTTTTCATATTGTCATGGATTTCTGTTGGATTAGACAACCTGTCTTGAATGTTTATCCAGCTGTTCTAACCAGACAAAGCAGTCTTCATCATCATCATCGGACAAATTGTTATATTGATAATCTCTTCAAGGGCATGGGCCAAACATGGGATTGTGAGCTGGAATAATTTTGGAACGTCGCTATATTTTCATCACAGGAGACCTCGTCTGTGATGTCAGCATTGTAATCGGAAAATCATAATAGTATAGAGCACAGACTCATCCTGATTATACTCTAACTTTTCAATATTTTCATTCACAATATCTAAGCTAATATCAGGAATGTGAACTAAAACAACAAATCATAACAGCAGCATATATTACTAGCGTTTGATACATGGAACACCTATTTTATTGTGGAATTACTATTTTTTTATAAAAATTGATAAATATATTATTATTCCCTAAAAAGAATACTATAAAGTTTTAAATTCTTACAAGATATATTTTAAAATAAATGCTAATATATATAAGTATGTACTTACCTCGAAATATTCATGATAAAAATTAGTAAAATAGGAACACATGTAGAATATGAACTTCTTAGAATATAAACTACTAACTTAAACAAGCACAAACCACTTCTCTCCCACAAAGGGATCATACACATCTAACCCTTAATGTAAACAAAGTAACTTGAAACTACTTACTTTGTTTCTAATATTTTTAATTATGCAATTATCCCTATTACAACTGGGTTAAGATAGGTTTTAGATATTATACAAAAATTAATTATATCCTTTTAAATTTTCTATGGAATGGCATACTTAACTCCTACTGACTATGTTTTGAGTTATGGAGTGTTAGAACTAAAATGACGATATAGACGTATCATTAATGTTGTTTGTTGTATTGTTAAAAAATATACAATAAGCAATGTTATTTTACCACTAGTTCCAATTCAGATAAATTTCTAGCATTCAATATGCTTTTTTCTATTTCAACTGTTAATTTCTTATTTTTTTTCAATGTTTCTATAACTGACTTTACTTTCTTTTTTAGCTGTACCACATTTTGATAACTCTCATACAAGTCTTGTAACCTAAAAATTAAAAGAAGATATTATGTTATACTGGATAGAATCTATTTAAACATATAACTATATGGCAGCACATTACTATAACTACAGATTACCTGTTTTTATGTTTAATGAGGTGTATTAGTGGTGTCAAAGATAGAATTTGTTTTTTTTTTAGACTTTCAAATACATAAAAAACCTTACACCCAAGTAGTGCATTTCTAACTTACCCACCAGTAGTAGTTTTGAGTAGATTTCATAAAATAAAACTGTTTTTGAAATTTGATTAATACCGAAAAGGTTAGCTATATAGACATAGCTTTGGCTCATAAGAACTATTTAACAATATCTATTATCAAGTATCAAAATGGGAAATAGTAGTTAATGTAATTCTTAGCCAACTTTACTGCTTATTAAACATAACTACCTGTCTGGCATTAAATTATTAACAATATTTTTGCGATATCTAGCAATAAAAGGCAGTGTACAGCCCTGGTTTAGAAGAGAAACAAAGTTTTGAGATAAGTCTTGTGGTATTTTTTCAATAGCAGACAACATTTCTGATTCAGTCCATCCATTTTCAATAAAATTTTCTTGTAAGTCGAAGTCAGAAATTTCAATTTGTTCATTTTCGGTTAGTAATTCATCGTTAAGATTTTGTTTAGGTTTTATTTGAATACTTTTAATCCTCTGTCTCGGTTTAATGAGTTTCTCTGTTGTTGTTGTAGATGAGTCTTTGAGTTTTGGTCTTTTCGCAATAATTTTTTTATCTGTACCATCACCTTTGCGCTTTATTGGATTATTTGATTTTTCCATTATCTTAATTAAACTATACTTCTTCTTTTAGATCACGATTTTTTGAAAACGGGAGGTTAGGGAACAGGTAAGTACTGTCATATCCACAGATATCTACTATACCAGACTACTGTCCGCAGAACATATATCTACTGTCATAGTATTTTTTCTTTTCTTAAGGCATTGGTAACAAGACCATCAGCCTAATGCCGTGGCGATAACTTTTGGAAACATTATCTGTCCCTAACACTCCTCCAGTAAAGTGATAGCAGGCTTTACTGAAGTTAAAAAGTACTTCTTGGAAGAGTGAGAAAACTTCAGCTATACATGTTTATTTAGAACTCCTCCATTCTTTCCACTTACACAGAACTTTAAAACACAATATACTATCACCGTTGTAGTTTAAAACTCCTAAAAATGTAAAAAAATAGAAAATCTAAATAAAACGATAACCTCACCTCCCGTTCCCGCCAAAAAATTCCTGTCATAGTAATGAAGGTACCCTGATGGTATTCTGTGACCAAAGATAATATAAACAATGTTTTAATAGGGATGTCGGAAGAGAAAAAAAATATCGATATATCGATATTTATTAAAATATCAATATCGACGTCGATATATCGAGGAAAAAATATCGATATATCGGATAAATTTACAAAAAATTTTGCGGTTTTAAAATAATAATACATTTAGTTCAGCCTAGCTCAATAATATCAATAGTAATTTTTATACAAAATGTATATTATTTTAATTACATAAATATCAAAAACTAAAGAGCTATCTTGTAACTAATATTTTTAAGATCTATTTATTGTATCAGGCAAATCAGTATTTGTTTGTCCAGTAGCGAAAGTAGAAAAACTCTGTTCTTTACATGCTCAGCTGCTAGCCTGCTTCTATTATTAGGAACCGCCAGATTTACGGCAGAAGCCATCCTCTCTGAAGGTACAGAGGAAGCCGCAGGTGTCAAGTGTTTAAGTGCCACATTCGAAAGAACTGGGGTAAAATGTCTCGTGTCTATCCGATCATAATGTACTTACTGACGCTGATTTCTGCCATCAATCATGAAGTCGCTACTTATTATCGCAGCCATTTGTCAATGATTTTTTCAAGCCGCGGGAAATTTGAAATACTTTCACGTGACTTAATTTGTCGCCGAAAACGAGCTACGAGGGATTGCATGAGGCCGCACTTTAACACAAAGTATCTTCAAAAGAACTCACGAAAGAAAGTGACGGACGAGTGCCGCACACACACACATACACGCAACGCAAACAAAACATACTAGTCAATAGTCATAGACAATACAGTTATTTTTTTTCGTTCGTTCCTATCTTTTACGGGTTTAGTTCTAGTGACGTTAAGTTACATAAATAAAATAAAAATATATATCGTTTTTAATACAATTTTCGATATTAGATATTTTGCATCGACATATCGAATCAAAATATATAGGGTAAAAATATCGATATATTGAATTAAAAATATAGATAAATAGATGCTTTTTAAACAAGCCTATGTATTAAGAGACGGTAATCAGAAAAACAATTTCTACTAGTTATGTTAGACCGCAAATCATAACCACGACGGTAAAAAAAAAATTGTGTGTAGTGTACAGGTGCGAAAGAGAAAGAAGTATTCTGTCCTCCCCACACACGTGACAGCTCCACAACGGCGGCTGTTTACAGAAGGGAAATAATTACCTACAAGCTGTCTCTTTGGTTGCGGACTGCCGCAGGGAACAGACGTGTAGTAGAAAGCACTGTAACGGTGCTTACAGACCGTACTATAAAGTACATCTTGGCGACGACCTGTAAGTACCACGTACCCACGTCTGCAGAGAATTACTTAAAAAAAAGAATAAGAGGCGAATAAAGGAAAAAGGTAATAGAATGAACCGAAATATAGTCTGTGACTTGGTTAGACGTTGTAATCAACGCTAAATATTTTTGAATATTTTGTTATTTGATCTAAGTAAATCTCAAATATGACTCATTACCCGTTCACAATGAAGTTCGATGTTGGCTATATGAAAGTACCCAGTACCTGAGATTAGTTTGTTATTAATATTAAGACTGTCATTGTTATTCATTGATGCAATGGTAATAAAGTGTTGCTTTGTGTAACTGATTTTAAAAGATTTTTCTAAAATACGTAACATGTCTTTGGTAATGCAAGATGCGAGAATATGTTCATGTATTTTATTTACTTTATTTATATAGAAAATCGTCAGGGCAGACGATTTGTCTGTATGGAATACACGCCACTGAGTGATGGTTTGGTGAGGTCTTATCTATCGAGGAGAGACATCGAAACATATTTTCGCGAAAAAGATATCAAAACATCGGCCCAGGTGTATCAAGATACGATTCTTAATAAGGTGGTTCGGATTAAAGATATTTTATTTCTCATAAGAATATGTTACATTCACTTAAAATGAGAAAATTTAATTTACAACATGATTTTACAATTATGCATTTGACCAGAGTGATGACAATAGCAGACGCAGTCAAAACATACCCAATTAATAGCACCAGTCTGATTTTTCTAAATGCTTCTTAAGCTGGTGTTTAAATGTGGCTAAAGTTACCGAGTCCTTAATAACTTCGGGCAAAGCATTATATAATTGTACTCCCTCAAACATGATGTTTTTTTTACCATATTCTGTTCTTGGTGTGTTCAACCTAAGGCTGTTTTTATTTCTGAGAGTGTATTTAGTGTCTTTAATGGTAAAGTGTATCTGAGTGTGAATTGAATTTGTGAGAATTTTGAATTTTGTGGTTAGGCCTCTTAAAATCATGTTCCATAACCAAGAATGATCCTTTCAGCAAGACTAAACACTGGGTCATAAAGCTCTATCCACATAAGCATTTTGGAAAGGAACGCTTCTGACTTCATCAGAGCTGAAGACTGGCCTTCATCTAGTCCCGATCTTAATCCACTTTATTATGATTTCTAAAGAGAGTATGGCATATTCTAAACGCCATGATAATTTGGAATATATAATAAATTGGAATAAGATTGACAGTGGCGAATTTTCCCATGGAGAAAGTGCGTGTTTCAATCGATAACTGACCACAACGATTAAAGAATTGTAATAAGGCCAATGGAGATCATTTTAGGCAGGCAGGCAGAGCTATGGAAAGTGAAAACGAAAAAACACTGTATGGATTCGTAAAAACCCGAATACAAAAAAACACTCAGGACCGTGGAAGGGGAAACCCAGAAGCGGGCCCACAAAAGATTGTGACTCGACGAATCGTGTTGAGTCACAAGAAATGACAAGATCGTCGGAACTTGACGCTTCCCCCGAGGAACCAAGTACCGGAAATCCATGGCAAGAAGTGAAGCCAAGATCCAAACGCACGCACAGGCGCGGGCTCCGTCGCAAGACGGATAACAAACCAGGTGCGGCCACGGTGAAGGTGTCACTCGGAAAAAATGTCAAAAATTGCGAATTGAACTCTGTGGGTGAAGTTCACGCAATGCTTAGCGGCCTAAATCCGTGGGCGGAGGTGGGATCCTGGACACTGATTCATCATGAAGTTCAAGATGAAAAGGATCTCTTTTTAATTCTTGGGATCCCAGAACCCCTCGTAGAGAGGCTAATGCAAAGGGATCGTAGGCTGAGCTTCGGTTTAGGCACAGTCAACGTCCGCTTTTTTGGGGACAAGGGTAAGCTCTTAAATGAGCCACCCCCTAAAACATCCGCTCCACCAGCCCCGGCCCCCATTGCTGAAGTAGCAGCAGGCCAGGCTTCGCAGCCGAGCCGCGGTGAAACACCAATGGAGACGGATGCGTCGGGAACCACCTTGGCTTCGGTTTCGGCTGAGTTCCCCGCAAAGGCCACCGCTGGCGAAGTAGCAGCAGCACACAACCGAGCAGCTGCGAAACGCCGACGGGAAATGATGCGTCGAGAACCGCCGCGTGTTCGACCGTGGCTGAGTTTCCCGTACAGGTGGACTTCTCACCTCCAGCCAACATACCAACCGTCGACGTGTCTAGTATATCTACACGGGTGATGCCGACGGAAGACTATGCGGGCTGGAGGGGTGAAGAGAAGTTGCTTGAAGATACGGGGGCGACTCCCCCGTATCAATGATGACCTCCTCTCTTCCCTTAGCCCTTAGAGCCATACAAGTCCACCTCCAGCATAGTCAGACCGCAACGGCTTCCTTATGCAGAACCTTGCTGGAGGTCCCACAAAACCTTGCCCCAGTGGTGTTGATCCAAGAGCCGTGGATCAACAGCGGCCGAATCTGTGGCCTCTCCAATACTGGAGGTAAGATAATATACGATACGTCTTGTAACCATACACGTACATGTTACAAAACACATGCAATATGTGCCCCTAACACAATTCTGTTCCAGAGATCTAACCACCATCAAGATCCTAAACAGCAATAGTTATGATATGATAATAGCGGCTGCCTACATGCAAGAGGACTCAGAGATTCCGCCTAATGAACTATCAGACCTGATAAAACACTGTGAGGACAATTCATTTGAGCTGATTATTGCCGCAGATGTCAACGCACACCATCCTTTGTGGGGAATGAAAAAATCAAACAACCGAGGCGAAGAATTGTTTAATTATTTATTTACAACAAACCTAAAAGTTCTAAACATAGGTACTGAACCAACATTTGTAACTAGAAGGTCCAAAACAATAATAGATATAACACTAAGCACTGTCAAGGTATCTGATACTGTGAGGGGATGGTACGTATCCCGGAAGGCTTCGTCATCGGACCACAGATATATATTTTTTGACATTAATACGCTTATAAAAGAGAAACCATTAAAACGCAATACAAGATAAACTAATCGCACTGTTTATACGCAACACCTAAAAGAAGGATTCATTAAATTATATCCTAGTAAAGAGATAAAAAACGTTAATGAAATAGATAGAGAAGTAACGACCTTCACTTCAACGATAATGCAAGGATATGAACTTGCATGTCCTCTGCCTACAGTTACAGGTAACTCCAAGACAGAGGTTGGAACAAACAGTTAGAAAAACTGAAAAAGAAGGTAAGAAAACGTTTCAACCGAGCTATAAACACAGGTACTGAAACAGACTGGGATGCGTACAAGCAAACCCAACGCGAGTACAAAAAGAGTATCAGACAAAATAGCAGAAGATCCTGGAGGAAATTCTGTACAAATATTGCTTCAAATAATGCTGCAGCAAAAGTAATGAAGGTTCTGTCATCTCAACCCTTACAAGAAATAGGTACCATAAAAAGACCAGATGGCTCGCTAACAATCCATGAAAGCGAGGTCAATGAGATCCTAATACAAACACATTTTCCCGGGTGTAACATAACTAATGAGTACACTTGGGGACTACAAACGGACATAGAAGAAACAACAATCATTGACTGGACAATCTCGAAAGAAATTGTAAACCAAGATAAAGTATCTTGGGTGATAAATAGTTTCCTCCCGTACAAGTCGGCGGGTCTTGATGGAATTTTTCCGGGCCTATTACAATGGGGAGAAAACATTATAATAAAACGGCTAACAAAAATACTACAATCATGCCTGGCAATGAAATATACCCCTACATCATTGAGAGAAGTAAATGTCATTTTTATTCCAAAGTCGGGTAGAAGTGACTGAGCCAATACTGAACCAAAATCTTTCAGACCAATAAGTCTTACATCATTTTTGCTGAAGACACTGAAAAGATTATGCGACAGAGAAATAAGAAGCAAAGTACTCTTAGAAGTACCTCTGCACCCGCAGCAACACGCATACAGTGCCGGAAAATCTACTGAAACTGCATTACATAACGTAGTCAGCAAAATAGAACATGCAATAGAAAATAAATTACTATGCTTAGGCGTCTTCATTGATATCGAGGGTGCCTTTGACAAAACAACATTTACTAGCATCGACGTAGCCTTAACTAGACACAAAGTGTGTCCCACAGTACGGTCCTGGATCAGCAATATGCTCAACAGAGCCGTCCAAATCACCCTGACCAAAACCACAAGAGACATTGTTAACAAGGGCTGCCCCCAGGGAGGTGTACTTTCCCCTCTTCTATGGAACATAGTGATAAATGACCTGATCACGAAGCTTAACAAACAACTACTGTGCACTATAGATATAGGTGACTTGACAATACTCGTTACAGGCAACTTTGTAAATATTGCCTGTAATGCTACGCAGAGGCTTGAACATCATTGAAAAATGGTGCAGAGAGAATGAATTAACCGTGAACCCAAGTAAAACAGAAATGGTAATTTTTACCAACAAAAGGAAACTGGGCAATTACAAACTACCCAAACTCTTCGGGAAAGAACTAAAAACTTCTAACGAAGTGAAATACCTGAGAGTAATACTGGACAGTAAACTCAACTGGAATTCACATTTAGAAGGCAAATTAAAGAAAGCATCTCTAAGCTTCTGGCAATGCAGAAGATTAGTTGGAAATAAATGGGGCCTAAGCCCTAAAACGGTAATGTGGCTCTACATGGCTGTAATTAGACCTATGATAAGCTATGCAGCACTAGTATGGTGGCCAAAAACCCTACAAATCACTGCTATTAATAAGCTCCAAAAAACACAAAGATTAGCGTGCACAGCAATAACAGGTGGCATGCGCACCGCTCCAACAGCAGCGATGGAGGCCTTACTAAACCTTCCACCGTTGTACATGTACATACAACAAGAGGCAACAGCAACAGCTTTTAGACTTAAAACTATAAACCTCTGGAAAACCAATGCAAACACGGCACATACACGCAAAATGAAAATGGCAATTCAAGAGGTACCACTACTTGAAATGCCCACAGACAAGAAAGAAAAAGCCCTTAGGTTTAACAAACAATATCGCATACAACTGTATGAAGAACAAAATGACAGCTCGGGCATTCATGAAATCCGCATCTACACAGACGGATCAAAAACAACTACAGGTACAGGAGCAGGTACATTCTCCGAAGACCTGAATATGCACATAACGACACCACTTGGCATACACAACTCCATCTTTCAAGCCGAGTGTATAGGAATAATACAGGCTGCTAAAGCAATAATAAACAGACGAATAGAGGGATACAACATCAGAATCCTCTCAGATAGTGCGTCTGTTCTAAAAGCCTTAAATAGCTATAAAACAAACTCTAAGTTGCTATAAGAGTGCCATGAGTCCTTAACAGAGGCATCAAAAAATAATAAAATATGCCTTCAGTGGATCAAAGGACACACCAACTCTAGAGGTAACGATGAAGCAGATCTCCTGGCAAAGAGGGGATCAGACACGAAAATATATGGGCCTGAACCTATAGTGCCCATACCAACATATCAAGTGCGGTCATGGATTAGAAACAGAACGCACAAACAGCACAAGGAATATTGGAAAAATATAGATACATGAGGCAAGCAAAAGAAGCATTGCCAGACATTGACAAACGACTTTCACGTCGCTTCATAGCACAAAGCCGGTCCAACATTAGAGCTCTCACAGGTATAATGACAGGACACTGCTCACTAAACAAGCACCTTTTTGTCCTAGGCCTAACTGATAGCCCACTGTGCAGAGGATGTATGGGAAAAGAAGAGACAGCCTCACATCTGTTACTCGAGTGCGGGAGTGTGGCCAAGGAAAGGGTGAATATCTGAACAACCCAGAAACCATGTCCAACGCATGCGGCAACCTGGTGAACTTAACAAGGTTCATCAGTGTAGTGGGTTGGTTACAATAACAAATATCCAGCCCCTCGCACAAAGGGCCGCAAATAAGCGGCCTAATTGCGAGCAGAAGCCTGCAAGTCAAGAACCTTATTAAAAGTTTGTGTATAAAATTAAATAAAATCATTGATTAAATTTTACACTTTATTTTTAGTAAGCACCAAGTTATCTCATTATTCCATTTTATAAAGACACATTTTGGATGTAATAATTTCTCATAGGCAAAATCCATAGCATCTGAAAAAAATATTTATCTATAACCACCTTCTTTGGTCTAATAGTGTTGTTGTTATACATTGTTTAGTTTACCATTAATCTTACACATATTAATAGCACATATATTTGAAGCAATATGGAATACTCACCCAAAGTTAAGAGAAAATTATTATATGTTTCTTCATTTCGTATGACATTGGTAATGTATATTTCCAAATTATTATTTTTTACAAATAAGGCTTTGAATACATTAGATAGTGCTTGCAATATGGAAGGATCATACACTATATCTGCACCAATTAATACATCTGGCACTAAATTATCTGGAAGGTCATCATTCCAATCAAACATCATTGTTCCTGTTAATAAAAAAAAAAGCAAGAGGTATAGATTTCTCATAGCTACAACTACAAAAATAACTACAAAAATTAAAAACTTTTACTTATTAATTTTCTATCTTCAGATTTTGAATTTTCTTCTTGGTATAAGTCAGGAAAGTTTATGTCAATATTTTCACATAATGTATTCAATACATCCAAATGACAATCAGATAATATTAATGTAGCCGGTTTACATAATTTTGCAATTGTAATACCCGTGAAACCAACCCCAGAACCAAGTTCTAATATTATCTTGTTCAAAAAAACCTCCTTGTTACAAAGTGCCCAATCTGATAAAATTAAAGCAGCCTAAAAATATACGAGGAAGGACTTCAGATTATTTACACTTATTTGAAAAATGCATTATGTAAACATTCTAGATTTAGTGCTATTCGGTAATACAATGATGTTTATATTTGTTCAGGCATCACTGATAAAAACTTTGGAATAGTTAAAAAAATCCAACACTGAAGTCTGCTAATGTGGTCGTTTTCCGTATGTATTAGAGTTGTCAAAAAATAAAGGTCCGTTTTGACATTTGTCATCGCGACGTAACTAGTGAAGTAACCATACTACTCGGTACTCGATACTCACGATAAATCGGTTCAAGTTTGTATGAGTATTTGATCGATTTAATTATGTATTGTAAAGTGCATTGCATTAAAGTTGTGATTAGAAAATTTTATATAAACTTTAATATTGTACGTATTTTGAAATGATACAATGGTACGTAAGGTCAATTTGTCTTTAATTTAATATTTTTAGTTACATTAACATTCACTTAATCTCCAAAAAATCAAGAAAAAGCGAGTGATTGAATCTTAATTCAATCATTTTCTTCGGATGATGAGCCAAAATCGTCAGTTGAGCTATCGTCACCTGTAAATATAATTATTTCATTTTCAATTATATTATCAATATTGACGTCTCTGTCAAAATATTCCTTTATTATTTTTCTAGTTTTTTCTATCACTTTTGTCCAGTCTTCTTTAGTAATTTTGGCACAAGCTTCTTTCAGCAATGTCACCATTTTCTTAGTGGAGAATGGCGGCTTTGTATTGTGGTGAGCTGCGTATCCTTTGACTTGAGCTCAGATCAACTCAATAGCATTGTACTGACAATGGTACGGCGGCGTTCTTATCACTGTGTCTATGCTGAAGTGCCAATTCATCAATTTTATATTTTAGTTTCTCAGCTTTATTTTCTTTTACCAGTTCCAGCAATTCAGCTTTCAACAATTTCATGTCAGCTTCAACGCCTTGTCTTTGTAGCCATGTCACTAAATCAGCCTTTTTGTTTGCTTGAGTAGGTGCTTTGTCTATTTGAACTGAATGGTAAAATACATTGTCCATAATGATTATGCACTGTTCAAGGAGGTTTGTTAACAAGTTAGTAAACCAACTCTGTGAATTTATTTGCGTCCATTTCTTCGTGATATTCTTTTGCACTTTTAGACTCGAATGCGAGTAAGGCATCATTCACAAAACCTCCCCCGGCTGATCCGGCGTGGCAGATTATTAGGCGTCCACCTTTTCCCATTAGCATTTTTGAGCAAGATGCCTTGGTATCGTCCGTCCACTACTGCGGCACGGTATGATTCGAGTTCAGCCAAGTCTCATCAATAAATATGCCATTGTCCTAATTTGTGATTTTGTTCATCGCCCTCAAAAATGATACTCTGTGCAAAATTAAGTCATATCGTTCCATTATAATTTTCCTCTTGTCGGTGTTCTTGTATTTGAATCCAATTTACTTCATAATTGTTATTAAAGACGTGGAACTGCCCCTAACAGGTCACACTCTCGCAGTGATATCAGCAATTTACTCACAGTTGGGTATTCATTTCTTGTGTAATAAGCATACACGTGGTTTCGAATAGCGTCTGCGTCAAATGTGTCAATACCTGTTACAGGCTTGCTTTTCTTCCTCTTTTTAGGCGTAAGTAATACATTTTCTTCAGTAACGGAAGGCCCATACTTTTCCTTCAAGATGGTTCGAATAGTTTTTTTGCCGATTCCAAGTGCTTCTGCAACGCGATCTTGCACTTGCGTTACGAGCAATAAAGGTCTACCATTAACCGATTCGCGTTCGAAGTATTCTGTTAACTTCACAACCAATTCGCGTGACTGGCTGTTGATTGTACGTCCTCTTTTCGACATGTTGAAACAGTTTGTATGATATAACAACAAACACCAAAATCGAGTCCAAATCACTATCTTTAAATCAACATAAACGAGCGCACAACCAACTTCACAGATGGCGAACGAAAGACTGCGCAGTGCGCGCGTGGACGCTAAGTCACGTGCCGCTTGGTCAGAGACAAGCCATTCTATAGAAACCAGTGTTGCCAATTCAAAATTTTATTTGCGGCTTTGAGCGCCAAGCTCATTCTTTTTAATAAAGATCACTACACAATATTTAATAACTATTAAAATCGAATGAAGCTGGTGAAATTCAGTAATTAATTGGTTACAACACTAGTATTTAAAAAAAAAGACTGAGAACGTAACTGTTTTTGAGACGTTTAGTAATAATTAGAAATTGCATGCTACTTTAAAGTAAGCGCAAAAAGAATACTTCGCAATATATTCCATCATATTATTTAACGCGCCAAAAAAATGTATGTATTTTTTTAAAACACTATGTAATTAATTATTATTTTGTTTCTTTCAGTTTCGTTCCAAGTTACATTCTAGGGTCTCTTTCAAATGTCAAAATGGACCTTTTCTTTTTGACAACTATACTCTTCTCTATGGAAATAGCTAGACCATAGAACTATCACTTAACAGGACTGCAGACTCAAAAATTATAAATGCAAAAACAGAACTTATGGCTTTAGATTAAGACTCAATTTAGCCTACAGATATAAATAAAGGTAAAACGGGCCGAGAGGGATAGCTACAAGGGATGCCATTTGTCCCTTTCTGACACTTGCCATATGATTGAAATATAATCTTTAGTAGTAATTATTTACTCCAAAGACAATTTGACAGACTATAAGCTTATCCTAATATTAGTCACAATAATTTGGAAACATATCTTTATTTTCAACCCATATACATAATAACTTATTAATATTTATAACAGAAAATTATCGTTCGAAACTGTGTAGTAATATTTTTCATGGTTACTATGGTAACTACCAAGTTGTAATTTAAAATAAATTCGTTGGTTATTTACGTGATATCCATTGTTCATTAACGTATTTGTTTTATAATTCTCTGTAATTTCTTGGTGCTTATTATAAAATGCTGAAAAAGTGTTGCATAAGAGTATATAAAAGCAAATCGAATGGTGTTTATGGACTTTGTGGTATATCCTTTCATGGATAAGTTAAACATGCCAAAGTTTTGGATTTCATGAAAGGGGTGACCATAAGATAGATAAACCATGGACACACTAAGCAAATACGTCCATAATAAATAACTAACGCATTAACATTAAGAAGTCAATTTTAGTTACATAATATATATGTATTTACTCATCTTGTGTATATGTAGGTAAAAGAAAAATATCTGATCCTCCGTGTCTCAATTTTCCGACCCTTAGGGTGGCTTGCACCAACTATTTAAAATCTATTTAAAGATTTGAGATTTGAGAGATTATTTAATTAGTTGGTGCAAGCGAGATGTCAGTTGCTTAAACAGTTTAAATAGTTGGTGTAAGCCACACTAAATCTATAAACTCAGTGGGGTATAAGCCTTCACTGAAAACCTTTTTTTATGTAGCCAGTTCTTGATCATTTTTAAAAGCCATTGTAATAAAATTTAATTAAATGAGAATTGTTTCATTTAAATTGTTTTATTTACTAAAATATCACGAAAAACAAGCTACAAGTTCTATAGTTCATAATTTACTTAAGTAGATCATTCAATTATTTACAACCCGGTTGAGTTAAGTTTGCACTTGGCGTGGGTGTCGTCATGTTGCTATTTGGGTATGGTATGCAAAAAAGTATCAGTGAAATAATCCCGAAACTTATAAACTTAGTTTTTAATAATTCTTATGTTAACAAAACTTAACAGGAATAATCTCAAAACAAAACAATAATGACAACAACAACAATCAACAAAAAGCAACAAAAAATTCCAAAACTAAACAGGTACTTATGTAGGTAACGAAAATTAATAGGATGCAAACCGTACTGACACCACTGGGTGAACGCGGGGCAAGCGCGAGGGGGATTCGCATTCTAGCGAGGTTCGAATTTATAGCTCAACTGAGTAGTAAACGTATAACAAGAAAAGATTAAAAGATAACATTGACATAAGACATACAAAAGAAAGAAAAAATGAACAAAAGGAAGCGAAAGAAAATGAAAATGAAAATAAAAAAAAAGAGAAACATCAATCAGACTATAACCAAGCACTGATGTATATAGATAGGCCCATACTAACAAACAAAACGGTCCAATAAAACCAATCTGATTTGCAAAATCAGATTGGTTTGTTTAAAGCCAGTTGCGAGCATTCGACTACTTCAGTCGCGTTGTCCGCCGGGAACAAAAAAATAAGTGGAGTAGCTTATATCTAATTGAATATAAATTAATAATAATAAAAATCGTTAATGATTTGAAATACTTTCTTATATCTTTAATGTAAATTAATATTGATATATTAATCTGCATTAAAAATTAATACGTTAATCTACATTAAAAATGTAAGTTTACTGTCCATAAATCTGTTGTCAATTAATTAAAAATAAATAAAAATACTATTCAGCCAGTGTCAACTCTGTTGCGCTTTCTCTGTGCTGTACACCTGTAAGTACACGTGTCACTTGAGGCCCGCTCTGTGGTTTCGTACAATTTTTGAGTACCAATCGGAGTCAAAAATTAATACGAAACCGCAGTACGCGCCTCAAAGACACGTGTACGATTTTGGAACATTTTTATTATACGTTTACTATCAAAGCGGCTCATCTATATAAATTAGAGTAACCAAGAAGTTAAAGAGATCGTATCATTTACAATGTTGTTCCATGTTTTAAATAAAAATATTTGATAGTTCCACAGATATACAATTAATAGATGTAGTGTTGATGTGTCCACTATATTCTTTCTCGCTCAAACCAGCCTTTGCTATTTATCTTACAAAAATTTTATAATAATTTTTTAATTGTAAAATTTAAAAATAATTAAAAACCTGAATAGCACTGACGAACAAAAATTTGTTTGGTTCTTATGTCTATCAATTGCATCAGCAGGTTCTTATGTCTATCGTTACATTCAAACACTGAGCATCGGCTCAGTTTCATCTCTATCGAGAGATGAAATATGTGTATTCCCATCCTTTGTATTAAAGGCATAGATCATATATTTCTTTCAATCTAACAATTCGCGACATGTGAAAGGCGATACCTGTTACTGGTTTTGTAGATATTTATGTTGTTCAATGTAATAAATGTATTATGATCACCTAATTAGACAATGACAAAAGGCCTCCTTAGTGAACATTATGCTCAGCTCGCATTTAGCCACATGTCTGCGCAGTCCTGTTAGTGATAAGCTACGTTAGGATTCACAATTACCATAGACTTTTAACGTAACTGTCAGATGTCGTCTTTGATTCATGAATTGAAATTATAAATCTTGAGTAGTATAAATGAGTGTCTTCTATTATGAATATATCATCGCACTACTAAAAACAAAAAATAATCTAAACCTTAGTTCTAAAAAATTTAAAATATGTATCTACCTCCCAAGTCCGCATTCCAGTCGTTCCATTCACTACTATATTTCTTGTTTCTTTTATTGTTACAACATTATTCAAATCTTGATTAATAACATAATGACGGAAGCAGAAATTGTCTTTACAGTTTCTATTTTTCATTACAGAGCATAAACACGTATATAAATCATCGTGAACTTCCTGATAGGATTCCAAGAATTCAATTAATTTTTTTAAAAACAGTCTTGAAAATTCATTATTTACTGGGAACTTTCGAAGTAAGTCACTTTGCAAAGTAGCTTCTAAAAACATTTGTTGTTTATCCAATGTCAGATTTCTTACTTCTTCGGCCTATGAAAAAAATTATATACAGAAAATCTTTGGCCAATGAACGTAAATGATACTAGTAAAAGAAAAAGAAATGAATTGGGCATTTTAAATTTTAGGGTTATAATGTTAATAATACGTACTGCTAGAGAGAAATTAAGCGAACCCGTATAAAAATTCTCAATGAGACGTGTTAGTGCTTCATTTTCCGGGTTTTCAAACAGCATTGTGTAATTTGTGTAATAAATAAACACAGTAGGTACTTAAGTACTAAATGACTAACCACAGATCAAGTATTTGTGGCAAGCTACAATTACAGATGCGACAGTCACTTTCCCGTAATTGTTATGTATTTCGTTTTGGCGCTACTATCAGCTACTTTTTTGACAACCATATTTTACATACGTACCTATGTTTTTTATATACTTTAAGTAGGTATATCCTAGTCATTCCGAAAAACCACCAACGCAGCGGTTTAGTGGATTATTCACATCAAACAACAGAGGAGAGTAGACATTTCAAGGTTCTCAACTCAAGCATGAAATCGAAGAAAAGACAAGGTAAACCAAAACTCAAATCGAAATAGAAAAGTAATCAACCGTACGATTCCCTAAAGCGAATTAGTCGAATTCACTTGTGAATCCGCGGTGAGATTGTATACTATGGACTGGTATTCTCTAAAGTCGACAGAGATACAAGCACCGCCTCGATGAGTGCGGTAGCGAGTCACAGAATTTTTTGGCGTTTCATTAAATATGACAATCTAATTAAAAAAAAACAAGTTTTATTTAAAGTAATTGTCTCGGAGAAGTTAAAATACATTAAAACGAAATATCGACTAAGATGTTACTAAGATGATATTTACTCTTATACCAATCCCTGATAAACTCGCATCTAAGATCACTTCACTTCGCTCCTAGAATGTTTAGTTTAGAGAATTCCATTAAAAGGTCAGGTGAATTCGAATGCGAAGTGGGATGAATTGTCGAGCGAGTCTCGCTTAGGTGATTCAAGTTTTTACAGAATTGTATGGCAGTCTGAGTATCACAGAATGGCTGAGTATGAGTCAGACTGACAGCACACTGACAAACAATTGACTTTTAAGACGGATAGTCAAGATTGCAGGAGTGATTACAGCGCCAATACAACCCATTCGGAACTAAAACTGTCACAGGCCTGGTTTGCGTGCGTAGACTGAGTGCGATTCTCCCTTAGAACGGAAGGTAAAAAGCATCTTAGTCCATATAACCACGTCTTCAGTAACAAATAGATAAAATTTCATATTATTTCAGTAAAACGTCGACGCAATACATTTTACTGTCTCTTGGAGTTTCTGGCGACAAATATATTGGGGTAGTGTTTAGTAGGTTTCACTGAGGCGGACTAGGCCACTATAAATGTCTCAACGTCACACAACTAAATTAGCACTCATTTCAATAATTCCACATAATGCACAACAACGTAGACACCTTGAGACGGAAAACTACGCCAATTGGGACTTTTTGACGCGAACGGAAGAAGTGAGGTTGACATTGTATTTAAATTTTCTATTTTTCTTTTAAACTAAATCTCCCAGTACACCCAGATCCGAAACAATCTAGAAAAGTTCATTTCCTAAATTGACCCGACTGGTAATCGAACCTGGAACCTTCCACGCTTGGTGCAATGTCTAAACCACTGCGCTATCGAGGTCATCAATGTTTACTTAGCGTTTATATGATACTAATTTTAAATACCTAAAAGAAAACAAACTAGTCTTGGAATAACAGATGTCTACTTTACTTCCGTACATTTGTATATCATAACGAGTTCATTGTAATTTCATAACATGCTTTCAGAGTCAAGTAGTTATTAATATCGTTTTCTTTTTATTACAGCAATTACAACGGAGCGGCGCTATAAAGTATATCTGAGAGAATAATATACAGGCAGATGGAAGAAATTAGTCTCTTGACGCCATCTTAGATTTGCGGACGACATTTATCCTTTCGGTGGACAAGTAAACAACTAGAAGCAATGGTATTCTAAAGGAAAAAAGTGAAAAAGTAGGTCTTATAATGAATTAGAATAAAACGTTATAAATGACCTGTACTAAAACAAAAACTATCATCTTAAATGGAAGACCTTTGTAATATTATGTGAGTAGGTATATTTAGCTGAGAATGAAATATCATAAGACGACAAAAATGCGAGGAAGTAAATGTCGCGTATCCTTGAACTGGAAAAAATTAAGCTAAAAGAGATCCTAAAAAAAAGATTGTAGTGGACTCCCCTGTATTCTACCGACCCTTACATACGAATGTCAAATATAGATCTAGCACTAAGACAAAATCCAAGTTGGTCACATACCAGAGAGCAATTGGAAAGAATCATACTGAAAATAAGAAAAATACACAAAGTAAGAAGTGAAGTTAAAAGACGTAAGACAGAGAACAAAGCAAACAGGTGCTTTAGAAAGAAATGATTTTATTATATGTACAAACATAAAGCTATGTGAAAAATATATCGAAAAACATATCTGGATGGAAAGTGTTTTATTTATTACTTCTCTGTTGTTTTAACAAGCTTTATATTCATCTACAAAGCGTAGGCAATCTTGCGCTTTGTAGACGAACAAAACTTTGATTATTTTTAGTTTAAAATGTTAGTATAGGAGGTATAGGTTATGCGTTTGTACAGGGTATTCAAATTGATAATAGATGACTCTCATCGTTTAAAAAAAGACTGATTACTCTATTCTCAGTACATATAATTTTCTCTATGTTCAGTGTTCTTATAGCACTCTGTGTAGTGAAATGTCGAAAGAATCGGAAAAAACTTCATTTTCTGAAAAAAGTGCAAGTGTTAATAATGCCAAGGAAAATAAAGAAAATAAAATTAAGGAAGAAGCCTGGGGTTACGATTTGTATCCTGAAAGACGAGGAACTTTTAAAACTAAAATTAGTAATGTTCTTCTGGGCAGGGAAGGAAAAGAAAACATTGAAAAAATAAAATGTGAAAAAAATGTTTATGAATGTGTGAAAAACAGTAAGTTAAATTTAATTAGCGACTACATTTTTTTAGTCACTAAAACTATAAAAAATGTAGTCGGTATTTAAATTGTATATACACCCACTGACTGCCTTCTTGTGTTTATTTTCATATGCAATAGTTGTAAATATAACATCATTGTGCAATAGTGTAAAAATTTCTAGCTATTCAACAATGAAAACCCATTTCCAATTGATTGGGTGGTTTTAGAGGAGAAAGAGTAACAAAACTTAAAGCAATTCTTTTTATAGTATTAATTAATGTAAACTTTTTTATAAGTACTTTAATTTTTAGGTCCTATTGTAAAGGTTATGATGGCAGCATTGAGAAGTTCTGGTTGGTTAGTGTTATGCTTTTATTTACAAAAAAATATAATGGGTCAGATATAGGTGAATTTGAATTTAGTAATATTTTATTTAATTTCAGTCCTATAGATATACGCCGACACATATCATGTGAAGTCTGCGATTATTCTGTGAGTGGTGGTTATGATCCAGAGTTAAACCAGGTAAATATTAGTTTTGCATAGACTCGTGGTAGTTTGCAGAAATCTGTTTTTAGTAGCTAATTTGTTTGCTGTTATCACTTGCCCTAAACTACAAATATTTTGATTGACACATTCTTTTCTGACTACTCTGTTAGGGATACGGTGTGAAAATATGTATGTATGTATTTATAAATAAGTGACCGACGCTTTGGTTACAAATCTCTTTTTTTTTTGATGATTTAAAAATAATATCATAAATATGATACATATACCTACATAATTAAATTTGTCAGTTACTGAATTCGGTGCCAAGCCTACCAAACTTATAAACTTTCTGTGCACAATAATTTGGCACTAACTTTAAGGATGCGTTTATTTGATACGAATTCCTTCGCGCAGTCAACGCGGTCGCTGTGCGGTTAGGTAGTCCCCAGAAATTTGAACTTTGTTGCCTAGTGAATAGAGTTTACGTTCGCTTTTAATAAATACACGAGAATGTCAACCTACGCCGCCACTATATTCTAATTAGGGTTGTCAAAATTTCTTCGGCTGATTATAGTATTAAAAAAGTTATAGAAAATTCCCAGAAATATAGTATTTTGTGGAAAGAGTAAAAAATATAATTATTACCAAGATATATTTGTTACTATAAAAAATAGGTATTTTCAAAATACTTTCTTTAAATAAAATAAGTATTTTACTGATTTTAACACAATTGTTTTGTTAGAAGAGTTCATCTTTCATGTTCCGTCTATGTGGTCTCATAATCATTGCACCAAACAAAAACAGACCTGGAAGTGTTTCAAGGTCTATTATAGTATTGGCATTATTGGCATTAGCATTGGCACAGAAACAGTTTTGATTTGCAATGATGGCATTATTGTTGGCAATATTTAGGATGGGTGCGTTCATAAATAAAATAATTATGAATTAAAGAATGAAAAATAGCAAATAAGAATTTAAAAAATTAAAGAACCATTTTGCATTTTACAAATACTAAATATTTATGTAGATTATTTCAAATAAATTACAAAATGCATTTTGAGAAAAAGTATTTCAAATGCAAAATAAAAATAGGTATTTTACATTTTCGATTTACATTTTAAATAGATGTATTTCAAATAAATCACATTTGCACATTATGCTTTATCGCATAAAGGAGACGTTCCACGAATGTATGGAGCTCGGGCCTGTACTTTGTACACTTATAATTTAGAAACTTTAATAACACATAAAAGTGTTTTAATTATGGTTTAGGTATATATTAGCCTAGTTCTTTCGTACAAAAGTATTATATGCACATATCATAGGCAATCTTACCTAAACAAGATGGCGTCAATGACATATTTGACGTATTCCACTTTTAATAGTTAATTAATAGTCTTTGTAACAAATTATATTGCAGGTCTTAACTGTTGAAACCTATTTAAAATCTCAAACAGTGGCCTGTTCACAGTTTGAACATATTCACACTGCAGTTTAGGGTATAAAAAAATTAACAGGAAATGAAATGTTTGATGCCTCGGGAAACAGATCAACCAAATCAACTTTTCTTTTGAGAAATGCAATATAACGACAACAAATGTTGTCAACAGATTAAATAATTTCTATTTTATTAATATAATATTTCTATTTTATTAAATAATATGGGTAAAGTATAAGTACTTAATAAAAAAATAACCCCGTTTGAGGAACAGGTCAAAGTTAAGCGAAATTAGAAATAAACACGCCTTTTTTGATATATGCAGTTCTAGTGTGAATCGAATAGATTGTTAGTCAGCACATCAAAGATGGTGTTGTATTTTATCAAGCTTGGTTAATATGAATAGTGATAAAAAAAATAACCTGAACATTTAAGTAAGCGAATAGTAGCGCCCAAACGAAATACATAACAATTACGGTAAAGCGACTATCGCATCTGTAGTTTGCTACAAATACTTAATCTGTGCTCCATAGTTTTTGACAGCGTTTTGACCGATTTGACCCGTGACGTGCGCGACGTTCAAAGTATATTCATACATCACAACTCGAAGACATTTTCGACTACACATGTTTTCAACAAAATAAAAATAGTTGCGCTGAAAGCTCTTTGTAAGTAGATATTTTTGTTTAGTAAAGAATAAATTAATGGATGAGATTTTTTGTAATTACTTTGTTAATAATATACCTATATATCACATGAGTTTGATAGTAAATTGAATATTTCGCATTTAGTTTTGGAACGAACTCGTCGTGCCTTACTTGTTGTCCGTATAGTCCTGTTAAATAATAAAATATTGCTCTTGTACTAAAAATATATAATAAAAACTGCAATTTCACTATTTTTCTAACAATCTTTAGATTTTTCCTCGATTTTCTAAATAGCGTACAAAGCACGAGCCGAAAATTTAACATCTTTTTTATATTAATTTATATCTAGAGCTCATTTCAAAACAACAAAGCGGCTTCAGGTTACATGGACATAATAATCGGTCAAAAATACAAGAAGTGCTAGAAAATATATTTTTTATAAAAATAACAACAACAGTGACAAATATATTTTTGTCTATTTTTTGCTTTTTCCATAAAATTCTATATTTTTTTGAAATGTTCTATAATTTTTTAAATACTGTAATCAGCCGAAGAAATTTTGATAACCATTATTAGAACACACTGGCGGGTTAGGTTGACATTCTCTTGTATTTATTAAAAGCGAATGTTGTAAATTGCGGTGACGCTTTCTTGTCGCGTTTGGAAAGATAAGACGAGCGCCGGAATTTTGAAATCATAGTGTTGATTGCGATGTATTTTTTTACTTTATTTAATTAGCAAATTGTCAGCGTAGACGATTTGTATCTATGGAATGCACGCCACTGCTATTTTCCTGGTATTCGTAGATATGTAACCGCCGGCTGCAAGAAAGTTTTCGCGTCGTGTGTCTGCGCTGTAATAACTGTCAAATTAAATTATATAGGTATGTTTTAACGAATAAAACCATCACTAAGAAATTTCAGGTATCAGAATCAGTCTACTACCTAGCACTGAATGTAAAGAAAGAATCATCAAAGAATGAATTGGCTGCAGCCTTTTTAAACCCTCCATGTACCTATATGTACATATGACCTATTATACAGGGTGGGCCAGAAAGAATTGCGAATTTGAAAAAATCATTAAAAAAAAACTAAGTACAATTCACATACAAATTTTTATTTCTACAAAAATTTACATCTGGGAAATTCATTTCTTAAAAAAAACATCATCCAGATGTGCACCATCGCGCTGCAAACATTCTTCGAATCTGAACCTCAAATTGGTAAAAACTCGCTGGCACATTGCACGGGGAATATCTGCCATTTCTTTCCGGATATTGGTCTTCAACTGGTCAATTGTGGCTGGGTTATTGGAGTAGACTCTACTTTTTAGGTATCCCCACAAAAAAAAGTCCAGTGGTGTAAGATCCGGACTTCTAGGAGGCCATTCAATGTCACCTCGGCGCGATATCAGTTTCTCAGCAAACATCTCGTTTACGACCGCCAAAGAGGCATTAGCTGTGTGGCATGTCGCGCCGTCTTGTTGAAACCATGTCGCACGATTATAGGCTTCAAATTGTTGCAGTTGTGGAAAGAAAAAATCCCTTAACATGGCTATGTATCGGTCAGAATTTACAGTGACAGATTGGCCTTGTCGATTTTCGAAGAAGTGGGGTCCGATAATTCCGTGCGCTGACATGGCCGCCCAAACGGTTACTTTCGGCGAATGTAGAGGCTTTTGATGTTTTGCACGTGGGTTCTCTGCAGCCCAGTAACGGCAATTCTGTTTATTCACATGCCCATTTATGTGAAAATGGGCTTCGTCGGAGAACAGAATATTGTTGAAACTCCGAAAGCGTTCCAGCGTCGTTTCAACAAAAGCTCTCCGTAAAATTGGATCATTTGGCTGTAATTCCTGCACAAGTTGAATTTTATACGGGTGCAATTTCAGATCTTTCAACAAAATGCGACGCAAAGATGTTCTGGACACCACAAGTTCAGCTGAACGCTTTCGAGTCGATAAAGCAGGATTACGTTGAACTGAAGCTCTAACTTGTTCAATTGTGTCTTCCGTTCTTGTTGACCTTGGGCGTCCCGCAGGCTTCTGTTTGAGAGTCGAACCAGTAGCTTCGAACTTTCTGACCCACGATCGAATCACGCTTTCCTTCGGACACTGATTTAGGTCATATAATCCAAACTCACGTCGAAATAAACGCCGAACAATAGCGCACGAATTGTGATTTTTATAATAATGTTTAACGCAGAATGCACGTTGCGCTCCGGTGAAGTGATCCATCGCGACTAAATTTCCGAGAACCGAGCTACTTAACCCCACCACCCGCGCAGTCCCCTCTCTAAAGCTTTAAACGCAAGAGTGTTTTTAAAATCGTACTCCGTTCTGGCCCACCCGATATTACAGACATACGATTGAATGAATTTATATATCCATAATTTGTATGAGTCATGTTGTTTTCAGTCAAATATTTTGTTGTAATTAAAGTTAATAATATGAAGTTCTAATCATAATTAAATATACTACTCTGTCAAGAAAGTACCGGGAAAAGATCAATAATACACGAAATGTTAGTTATTCATCCAAATTTATTTTATCACTTTGAAAGTGTGCTCCTTCAGAAACGATACACTTACGCCAACGAATAATCGAATCATCAAAACGGTTTTTAAACGCTTTTTCCGGAATTGAGTTCAGTGCTCGCCGCGATTCTCTTTTATGTCTTCTACCGAATGAAAACGGATCCCACGAAGTGGTAATTTGAGTTTAGGAATAAGAAAGAAGTCGGCTGGAGCCATATCTGGTGAATAAGGTGGTTGCTCGATGGTATTTGTTGAGTTTTTGGTCAAAAATTCGTTCACAATGATGGCCTTGTGCGAAGGCGCATTATCGTGGTGCAAACTACAAGAATTTTCTTTTCACAAATCTGGCCTTTTTCGTCGAATTTGCTCTCTTCAACGCCACATAACGCCCAAATAATATTATTTATTTAACGTTTCACCTTCCGGCAAGAATTTCGAGTGCACAACAACGCGATAGTTAAAGAAAACAGTCAACATGACTTTGGCTTTTGATCGACTTTGGCGTGCTTTTTTCGGTTTCGGTTCAGTTGGAAGGCGCCACTTCGAAGCTTGTTGACTAGTTTGCATGTGAAACTCGTACGTCTCGTCACCAGTGACAATGCGTTTCATGAATGTTGGATCGGAATTGACTCGTTCTAGCATGTCCTCAGCGACTCTTATGCGATTGTGTTTTTGAAGAAAATTCAGGTCTTTTGGGACTAGCCGAGCGGCAACATGTTTCATACCCAAGTAATCATTTAAAATGGTACGGATCAACTTGTGAGACACAGAAAGTTCGGCGGCTATCTCTTTCAAACTTGAATGAGGATTTTCAGTCACTATTTCCTTCACTTTTGCGATGTTAACTTCAGTTGCAGACGTTGATGACCTACCAGAGCGAGGCAAATCTTCCATCACATCGCGACCGCATTTGACCGCTTTATACCACTCATAAGCACGTGTTTTTGATAAAGTCGATTCACCGTATGCCTTCTGTAACATTTTAAGTGACTCCGAACACGAAATTCCATTGGCGATGCAAAATTTAAGACACACTCTTTGTTCGATGTTTTTGTCCATTATAAAATTCGCAATACACACTAGATATGATATAACTAAAAACAGCACTGTATTTAATCTAAATAACAGATGCAACTTAAACTCCGGGCCAAAATGGAAAACAGTTGTGCCAATCTAACAACAACAAAAAAAAAACAAAAAATTGAATTTGGAACCATAAACAAATCATCCATTCCCGATACTTTCTTGACTGAATGTATATCCATATTTCTTACATTGATGGTAGGTACTTTTACCTTTATTTAACAATGCATTGCTGGTTCTACATTTAACTATTTCTAATTATTCCAAAATATTTAACTTGAAACCTTTGTCACATTTCTGTGATATTTTGAGTGTATGACTATCAGATACATCATATCCTGATTCGATAAGATTTTTTGGGAAATGAGACTTCTCAGGACGAGTCAACGCTGAGTAGCTGACTGAGTTTGAATTCTGATAATTTACTGAGGGTGATTCTTTGAGAAGCGAAATACATGTTTGTCAACAATTTTGAATCTTTGGGCTGAAGACAGCGAAAGAATATTTACAAATTAATCGATTAGTGCAACTTCTCGAACAGACATAATTATTATTTAATATGTATATATAGTGGTGGCCACAGAAATACAGCCAGGAGTGTAAAATTACTTAAAAGTATGTCACGAGCAGTTAATTTTTAAAGTTAGCGATGCTAACATCTACTGGAGAATTCTTATCTAAGTCTTGCCATAAGTATTGTTATAAGGGAACCATGGTTTTTTTTTTCTATTACATGAAACGTTTAATACTGCAATGTGCGCTAGTTTATACATGAATATAACATTTTAAAGTATAGCATTTTAAAAATATGAAACTCATTCACAATTATTTCCGTTAGCTTTATTACAATCTTTTAAAGGTTGTGGCCAGTTATCGATTGATACACGCACTTTCTTCTAGGGAAAATTCGCCCTTTGCCAATCTTATAAAATGTTTTAGTGACTCCAAATTATTTTGGCGTTTAGATTATGCCATAGGTCTTGGCCACAACCCTAGGCGGTGCGTCTTGCAGATGCGTGTGCGTGTTGCGACCAGCATGGCTATGCCACGAGCCGGCAGTGACGGCGGCAACTGCGACCGCATCGGACGTATTCAGAATGTCAAGAGTGACACGATCGTGTCTAGAACCAAATTTCTTCTTTGTTGAAGATATTTTAAATTTACGGCGAGGTAACTCATTCAGTTTCAGAACAAAGGTGTTGATAGTATAGTATATTTATAGTAGATTTATTTTGTCCCACAACATCTTATTAATATTTTACATTTTATTTTGCGAATGAGTTGCCATCCATGTAGTAGATCTTAAATTTTTGTGTTTATAATTGCGCGGAAAAAACAAAATTATTTATTCAAGACGCTCGATACCAAATTAGTCTGTCGTACACCACACGCGCCATTTTGAGTCGTGGCATCCGCGCTATAGCTTAGTACATTTGTTTCACACTCACGCCTCTCCGCTCACCGCCGGCCACGCTCGTTTTCGCGCCGCTTATCTCCCGCCGCTGCGACTCATGGCACGCTCTAAACAACTTCTTACTATTTATTTACTTAATTATTTTCTCCGCGGTCGCAGACGCAAGACACAAGACGCGGGCGCGGTGAGGTCGTGGTCAAAGAGATCATAAACATAATAAAGTGGATTAAAATCGAGACTAGATGACGTCCAGTCTTCAGCTCTGATGAATTCAGAAGCGTTCTTTTCCACGTTACGCTTGTGTGCATCGAGTTTTATCAGCTGGTGCTGAGTTGCTGAAAGGACCATTCTTGGTTGGAACATGGTGTTGTTTTCCTACATTTTTACACTCCATTTTAATATCACAAAAATATTTAACAAAGATTGGCACGAAAATGAGAAAACTATGAATATTCATATGAGAATGACAGGTTCCAAATTCCAATGTAATATTGTTTTTTTTAATGTAACAGTATTCATGGCCAGACTGTGTATAAACTTCATTGTGACTAAAAGTTAAAGGGAGACGTATCTCTTTTAATACAAGGGGAACTTCCAAATGTTTTGTTATTTAAATTATATGTGATCATAATAATAGAGCCAACATGTGTAATTGCGAGCATGGACAATGAAAAAAAAGATAAAAAAAGAAATAAATGAGATATGCTTAATTTAACAAATATTATTAAAATGATTGTCTCTACATTTGGTTAAGCCTAACTAAAAACTACTGAATGGATTCAATGCATATTGTATTATTTGAAAGCCTAGGGTCACAGTTATTTAAGAGAGTATATATGATAATAATATTATTAGTTTAGGAAGTGCCATCAAATTTAAACAGTTTGAACGAGATTGAAGTTAGTAGGATAATTATTAGTTTTTTTCATAGTTTCAGAAATTGTGGACTAAAACTCCTAATAGTATGTATTTTTGTATTGTTGGTGGTAACAAGTATTTTATTCATCATTGGTTTTCAGATTGTTGTGTGTCAGAACGTTTCAACAAGGAAAGGAATGGTTCAGGGTGTTCTAGCTCATGAGATGATCCACATGTTTGACTTTTGCCGAAATGAGTTGGACTTTAAGAATATGGAGCATTTAGCATGCACGGAAATTAGGGCTGCTAATCTTACTCACTGTTCGTTCGCTAGTGCATGGTCACAAGGAGATGCATCATGGACAAAAATAAAACAAGCTCATCAGGTAATTTACTTTTGAATTATAGTGTGAAGCGTAGACAGTATGATTAGTAAAATGAATAATCCAAGACAGGCTCGATTTATTATAGGTATGTGTATTTTCAGTGTTTACAAACATGTCAAGGATAATAGTTGTACTATTCTCATTATATTACAGAGTGGATGCATTATGTTGGTTTGTGGGTGTAAGCACGATTGTAAAGTGAAATATTTGTAAGTAAATATTTTCAAAATAGTGAAAGTATGGGTCCAAGTGCAGGATATTATACAAATGAATGGATTAATTTGTAATATATTATTTAATATTGACTAATATATAATAATTTAATATTCAACTTTTTTCTTTATTTTCAGGACTGTGTAAAAACTAAGGCTCTGTATTCAGTTTTAGCAGTGCGACAAATTGGCAAAGCTGAAGCAGTTGATATCATAGAAAAAGTTTTTCCAAAATGTTATGCTGACTTGGAGCCAATAGGAAGGCGAATTAGGCGAAATTCTGATGACATGACACGCGCTTTTAAAGAAGCATCTTATTATGGTTATGATTAGAAAAATGCATTAATAAATAATTAAATACATAAATTTATAATTTTATTAATGATACAGTTTAATAATCTTTATTATTCTACTAGAATAGATCCTGGAAGTGTTTCTGATTACGTCGTAACATTTTTGTGTAGACAGTGTACAGAGGTTTTGTAAATGAATATAAATGAAACAAAGTTAGGTATATTATAGTAAATCGAAGTAAAACTCAAGTGATGATTAAAATAATGTCTTTTATTCATTATTTTCCTTAAATTTAATATTGCCTGGATTCATATTTTTTTTTAATACTGTCCCATAACAGATCATATTTTACATATTATAATAATATTTTTTTTGTTACATTAAATAGAACTGAAAAGGCACATATACTGATAAATAATTAAAATGTCTATCTCCTTTAAAATATTTAAAATAATACAACATGTTATACCTAGTCCGTGCGCAACACGGCCGCGCCTTAGGTATTTAAGCGGCCAGACGGGGGAGCGAGGGGCTTCTAGTCCGCTAATCCGCGTCGTCGATCTCCCGTCCCGTCGGTCTTCCCCCGTCCCGCCGCTCATATATCTAAGATGCGCCCAACGAGTTCCGCGCAGACTGTACAAGTTATATGAAATTCGTAGAATCATTGCATTCGTAATTTCATAGAATAATTGAGTTATCCCAGACTTACTACTGGAGAGTTAAATACTAAGGATAATAGCCTAGTCTGGGAACATTTCAAGAAGAATGACATTGTTAGTTTTAAGTGTGGGTTTAAAATTAGAGTAAATTACAATTTTATTGCAATTTAATTTTTATACCTTTGAAATTTTTTGTGCATTGAAATTATTTGTGCTCTTTATTTTAGACGAATTAAACAGTTTTAAATTTTCGAAATATGATTGATCGATACATATTTTTTTTATTTACAAAATGACAGATCAAAGACAAAGTGTTAAACATTATGAAATAACGACAACAACATATTCCAGAAACAGGAGGTATTTTATTTTTATCTTAGTGCAAGTCCAGTAAGCCTAATATTTACAACTTAAATAATATTTTATTTACCTATTTAATAATTAGTGATATTTTCAGTGATGTATAGCTGCAAAATGTAATTAAAGATTGTAGTAGTGAAAAGTGTAGGTATATTTTTTATCGACTAATACCTATTTTAATTTAGTGTTTCCTCATTCATTCGTTTCAGTGCACTCTAAATTGATGTTTATTATCAGTGGTTAAAATAAGGTTACATTTTGTCTATAGTTATGTTAACAGAGAACACAAGGCAAACCAGGCCAAGGCACCTAAGGCGTTTAGTTACTTAATATTTGTACACTGAGCTCTTGATGGTCCCTATGTTGCCTAGCAGATAACAATATATAGGTGAATTTTTCATATCTAAGATCGCAACTGACTGGTGTCTATTCAATAATTATTTGTTCGTCATCGAACAGATACATTATAATATTTAATTTCACTTACGATTAAACACCTAAAGGCACTTTTTTGTTTAAAATTGGACGGTTACTTATTATGATATTACATACTTTACATTGTACACACAAGTGTTAAGTAGGTACATAAATAAAATATTTACGCAAGAGTTAACATTTACAATTAAATAATAAAAACGGCACTTATTTGAAACTGCACTTTTTGTATTTGTAGTTAAGTGTCATTGAACAGATTTACACAATACGTTGTAAAATAGACTAGCATTTATCTAAGATTAAGTAAGTATAATTAAATTATAACGTCACTTCCTAAGTGCTTTACTCACTGAACGCACTGTAGTGCTTAATTACTAATAAGTTTTTCACAAATCACTTGTTGCTCAACGTTAGTGTACTTGCGCTCGATGTGCTTCACTGAGATACGTTGTCCAATAGATGATAGTGAACAGGAAAAAACACAGTGGGAATATCATAAGAGCGTATCTGTCAAGTGCCCCATGTTGGGCGCCACAGAACATAACTCCGCGCTCCACCGAAGTAGCGATTCGCGTCATCCAATTAGCTGATGCGTTTGGCGACTGCATTGCGTGCAGAATAGGCGAATCCTATTACAAACAAAACAATGAAGTATAAATTAGTAGACAATATTTTAACCTTATTACCTATTGACTAGAAATAGCTTTATACATTTGAGTTCCTAGCGTACATTAAAATTTTCTGATTACTCGCAAGAATAACATGGAGAAACTAACATGCGCTTGAAGCTGTGCATACAATTGTCTTGTTTGTAAAACAATTCTACGAAAGAAAACATATATTTTTATATTTAACTAAGTAGAAATAGCTAGGCATATACCTACTTTTAACTACCTCGATAAACTGTCTATTAACCTATTCAGCGTATAGCATTTTCACATAGTGCAATGATTACCTATTGTATATTGGTTACCTTACTAATACTTGTTGTTTCGCATCCCACTTTATTTTGTCTCCAATTCCTTTTCCCCGAGAGTGACTAAAAAGTGTTCTGTGTTTAGAAAGCAATTTATATGTAAACCCATAATTGTCTAACTATTGAAAATAATGTAGCTTTGGTTTATAGTAGGGAATCGTCAAATAACGATTTTAGTGGGACTGAGCTGTAACTGGTATCGTCGTATTCAGTAGTTTCCAGAGCAAGAAAAACAGTGTTGTCACTTTCGCAATTGGTGGTGTTTACAACGAAGACAACGAAAAACTATTTTTCCCAGAAAACCTCAATTTATTAGAATATTATAACAGAACTTATCTACAAATTAACAACGTAACAAAAGCGTGATTTAAATATTGAATTTTAAAGCATTACACCATCTATTAAACTATTATTTCTTAAACATTCCGCCCCCCAAAGTACGTTAGGACTTTCAAACAAAACATGCCTACTCTGAAAGTTAAACAATTGAAAATCAAAAAACGTCTGCTTATTCGTAAAACAAAGTTAAAACAATAAACTATTAATCAAATAAATAACTAATAAACTAATCTAAGGGGTAGAACATTATATGTTAAACAACTGGAATTAAATTTTCTTACACTAAACAATATAAAAAAACATGATTATACAAACTATAATATATTACTAAAATGAAATAAGCTGTGTGTGGACTGTATCTAACTATGATTATGGATTACATATTGGTTGAATATCATCAGGTTCAGTCGGCAGTAAACAAAGTTTATGTACAGGTCGTTTAATTATTGAATTTTTACACTTAATACTAACCACTCTGGTTAAACCATCAATAACAGGGTGGGTATCTATAATTTTACCCATCAACAATTTGGTTGGGGGTAATCGCTCGTCTTTAATCAACACTACGTCGTTGATTTTAACGTTATCATGAATTCTAGTCCATTTACTACGTTGTTGTAAATTAACCAAATATTCTTGACTCCACTTTCTCCAAAACGACTGTAATTTTTGCTGTAAATAAATCCATCTTTTATTGTAAGGTACATGAGCGTTCTCCAAATTTTCATCTGGAACTACAATAGGATTTTCACCTATTAAAAAATGACCAGGTGTTAGTGCAACAGTTGTGCCTTCTACATCATTGTCTATGGAAGTTAATGGACGAGAATTCAGACAACTCTCAATTTGACACAACAAAGTTGTATATTCCTCGTAAGTAAGTTTACTATCTCCTAAAACACGATTTATGTGTTTTTTCATTGACCTTATGGCCGCTTCATACAGGCCTCCCATATGTGGAGCTCCTGCTGGATTAAACTGCCATTCGGTTCCGTCACATGCCAACAGTTCTACAACTTCGTCAGGTAAATTTTTAACACTTTTATCTGCCATAAGATCAAGCTCCTTAGTGGCGCCTATGAAATTTGTACCGCGATCACTAATAAGTTTTTTGCAATGGCTTCTGCGTGCAGTAAAACGTCGAAAGGCTGCTAAAAACACTGTGCTTAGACCGGTCACGAGTTCGATATGTATCGCCTTAGTAGCGGTGCATATAAATAACGCAATGTACGACTTTTCGGTTCTATTTGATCCACGTCCACTGAATAACTTAAGTATTACTGGCCCAGCAAAATCTACACCACTAACCAGGAACGGCCTCTGCGGAGTTACTCTTTCTTTAGGTAAGGTACCCATTAATTGATTAACAAATCTATTACTGTGTCTACAACAAGCTATACATTCTCTAAGTATTTTTTTAACTAAATATTTTACATCGATTATATGATATTTGTTTCTAATATAGTTTAACGTCAATTGAATGCCGCCATGCAATGTTCTACTATGTGAATCTTTAACTATCAGGTATGCTAATCTACTATTTTTTGCTAATATTACAGGATGCATTGTTTCCGCACTAACACATGAATTTTGGATACGTCCTCCTACCCTTAACATTCCGTCTTTATCAACAAATAGGTTAAGTTTTACAATATGTTTTTTATTTACGCCTTCAGATTTCTGCGAAAACTTAACTAGTAGTGTCATCGAGTTTCTTAATTCTGCTGCACTCAGGTAAGTACTGTTAAGATAAACAGGTAAATTTTCCTTTTTTACCTTTATAATAGAATTTTAGACAATAGCTTATCACTCTTACTAGTTTATTTAAGTTTGAATATTTATATATAATGTTGCACACTACGCTACGCTACACTGCAATGATACATTCACTTGTGCTCTTTTTTCTAACTCAGTAGAATTTATCATTTCGCGTATGTTTTTTACAGGTAAATCACTATCTTCTCGAAGCCAGGATGGACCGTTCCACCACAACTCGTGCGAATGCAGTTCTAGCGGAGAAATGCCTCGGGAAGCTACATCAGCTGGGTTCTCCGCAGATACAACGTGATGCCATCTGCTCGTGTCTATTGTGTTAGTGATCTCTGTCACTCTATTTGCGACGAAAGTGTTCCAGTAATTTGAAGGTCGTTGTAACCACGCTAAGACGATTGTTGCGTCTGTCCACGCATAAACATTTTCTATAGGAATATTCAGAACATTTTTGATTCCATAGAGTAATTTTTCCAGCAACACCGCGCCACAAAGTTCCAATCTGGGTGTTGATATCTTTTTTACCGGAGCTACTTTCGTTTTAGCCTCTATTAGAATAACCTTGATGTTATTAGGGAGAATAGTACGGCAGTACACTACTGCTGAATACGCGATATCAGAAGCATCCGAATAACCGTGGATCTCAATTATGATTAGGTCGTCTGTTATTCCTATCCATCTGTCTAACCCTGTAGTTGGCATGTCACATAACTTTTGTCGAAAGTCTAACCATTCTGTCTCTAAAGTTTCTGAAAGTTGATCATCCCAGTCAACTCCTTCTATCCACAATTTTTGCAGGAACACCTTGGATCTAACTACTATGGGGGCTAACCAACCTGCTGGGTCATACAGTCGGGTGATGTCTCTAAGAATTTTCCGTTTGGTTGGTTTTTCAGAACTGTTCTCTATGTCAAAGGTAAGTACAAATTTGTCAGATTGGTTATTCCATTCTATTCCTAATATCTTTCTACTTTTTTGAGCTAAGTTTTCTATTAGTGTACTATTTGATGCAAATTTTTGGAGTGAGAATCCACCTTTACTTAGCAGTTTTGTTAAGTCGCTTTGTAACTTTTATCGTCTTATCGGTTGCAGATGCTCCAGTAAGTACGTCATCCATGTAGAAGTCTTGTAATAAACAATCTATGGCTTCTTCAGAGAAATTACTCATTTCGTCCTCGGCTAGCTGTTTTAAAGTTTTTATTGCTAAATATGGTGCACAAGACGTACCGTAGGTAACAGTGGATATTCTAAAGTGTTGTATAGGTTCATTTAAGTCGAATCTCCATAAAATGCGTTGAAAGTCTTTATGGTTTTCCTCTATACCAATTTGTCTATACATCTGGCGTATGTCTCCAACCAAAACCACGGCGTGCCTTCTCCATCTCAAAGTTAAATCTCTCAAATCACTGAGAAGGGGTGGCCTCATCATCCCGTGATTAATGAGCAGCATTTTACTACTAAACTGCGTGTAGTTTTTGACGGATCGGCAAAGACTAGTAATGGGAAATCTTTAAATGATAATCTATCTATTGCTTTCAAAGAAATTAAGCATTCAGAAGTTACGTCCAATAAATCTTTAATCGCTTTGGGTGACTCACTAGTTATTCTTTTTTGATTTAAAAGTTTAGACAAAAATGAATTGACAATGTTTCTACGGTTGTTGTATCGTTTCTGAAGAATATCCCACATAATGTCATAGTTACTATCTGTTATTGTAATTTGCTTAATTAAATTCTCTGCTTCTCCTTGCAAACTTGATTTTAAATATTGACTTTTGTTGACTTTACATAGAGTAGGATTATCATGTACTAGTGATTTAAATATATCATGAAACGATAACCAATCTTTATAATCTCCCGAAAATGTGGGTAGATGAATAGGAGGTAATTTTGTTATAGGTTGAGATTGTTGAATCTGACATGTTTTCCGAACTTGTAAAATCTGTTTTTTTGACATTTAGTGAGTTTATTTTTTCTTTAATAGTTGTCTTGAGTTCTAAATGTAATTCTAAGCAACTGTCATACATGTTATTTTTGAAATAAATTAGTTTAGACTTCTCCTCTTTAGAAGCTGCGACCAAAAGATCATGCTTAATTTACATTTTTTCCCAATATGATTCTAATATTTCTAATCTGGTATCCAAGTATGCACGCGTTAGCCTATCTTTGGGGCTCTTTTTGAAGTTATCAGATAACCTTTTTATTAAATCATACGTTGACTGACTATTCTGATGACTTTCCATTTTGTATTCTTTAATTAAATTCAAGGTATTATTCTATGTCAAATTTCTATATTACGATTCCAGAAAGTTAAATCAAAATTTGTTCAATTATTTTAAATTGAAACTTAAGTTTTTACAATTTCGAGAACCAAACCAGACAACAACAACAACAACACAATGCGAGAACCAAACCAGACAACGAGACAATTATTTGAACGAAACGACAATCCTGACTTTTACAACACTACTATTTATCCGGCGCGATTGGACCAATGTTTACAACGAAGACAACGAAAAACTATTTTTCCCAGAAAACCTCAATTTATTAGAATATTATAACAGAACTTATCTACAAATTAACAACATAACAAAAGCGTGATTTAAATATTGAATTTTAAAGCATTACACCATCTATTAAACTATTATTTCTTAAACAGGTGGAGGGGGAGATATGACATTTGATGGTAGTTCTTGGTTTAAATTTCGTCAAATAACTCAATAACTATTTAACCTATTTGGACGAGTGAGGCGTCATGTGAAAGCTATTGAAATGTTAACAAAAAACGTCTGACAATATTTCAATATTTAAAAAATTATTTGAATAAAAAACAAAAATTTAAGTGTTAATTTTTTATAGTTTAAATAATGCGGTAAAAATGCCAACTACAATAAAAACGGTTCAAATAAAGAATCTTGCTTCGTTTTTCTATCTGTAAGGTACACTTTTAATTTTTAAAATCAGATAAACAAACTACGACTGTTTTAAACGAACGCGCCGTATATACCAGTTTATTCACTTGTTTTGGACATTTTCCATTTACACATATCTCACACTTCGGCTGTACATCTTATCTTTCAAACACCAGAACCTTAGTTTTGTTCACATTCATATTCAGTTCTTTCAATTCACATTTTTATTTCCTGCATGTGACTAGTGTCTGCAATTCTACTTCTGATGTTGCTATAAGCACAGCATCGTCAGCACATAAAAGACTAGAGGACCAAACAAGTTTAGTGTTCAAAAAATACTGAATTTACTGATAAAAGAATCTAAAAATACTGACTTTTACTGAATATTTTAACCGAGTTAAAAAATATAGGTGTTATGCTTATGTATTAAAACAATAATTTCATAATAATCATTGGCCGCCACTATACCCATACCTTCAAATTGTAAACAGTAATGCGCAGTCGGAGGCATGTTCCTAATGCCTCCGACTGCATGATATTACTTACAGTATGAAGTTTGTTATTCAACATCTTACATCAAATTTTCTGTACTCGTGGGCTGTGGGATCTGAGAGTGAAATAGAACATCTTGTTTTTATCTTGTTAAGTTTGCTTTTTTAAAGTTCACTTTTTACACAGTCGGGTTATTAAATATTTCAATTATTTTTTTAATTATCTTTTTTAATTTATAACTTATTTATTCCCTGTATTAATTAACGATTTGGATAATGGCCGTCAAAATTATCTTTCCAATCTTTAAAATTCTGGATTCGTCATTCAATTTTAATAATTATAAATTATCTTGCAAAGCAGTAGTATAATAATTCTATTTTGAACGTTAATAGGACCTATATACGACAATATAAAGAACTATATGAAAGCATTATAAGTAGTATCGAAAATTTAAGCGAGAATGATTGCTAACTTCGAATCGATACTGTTCTTGAACGGTCACTCAAAAGAAAAAATGGTTTCAGAAACCTAACGATGATTTGTTGACATTGATTTTGAAGACATATTCAACGATAGCCCGATTGATATAGTTGATTGACTTTAATTTTTTTCTTTGTCACAATGTCGCATCCTGTTGTCGCCATATCAACTTTTGAATATTATCATGTCTTTAGTGATATAGTATTGAGACAAATCGATTTTCATCATCATCAAAATCGGCCCACGCGTTTCGTCTCTACAGCGCTACAAAGAAACAAACTATTACATATATGTATTTGTATAATTATAAACATATTAACCTTATTTGTGTCGCGCACTCTGGTAAAAAAGGAGGAGCATGTAGATACGTACCTACAAGGGTACTATTAAAAATGTCTCAGTAAGTAAAAACAGGGGTCCAATGTTACAACTTTGAGTGCTAAACCCTAAAAAACTGACAAAACTGTCAATTTTTCCAAAAAACAGACTAAACTGACCGGATTACAAAAACTGATTTCTACTGATTTTACTGACCAGTTGCGACTCCAGCATATCATACCACTCATACTACCTTTCCATGTATGGAGACAACCGTCCGAATATTGCACGAATAGCCTGGCAGACATCACGCAGCCCTGTCTAATGCCTAAACAGACTTCGAACCAGGGCGACATGTCACCATCTATACAGACTCGGTGACCACGATATACTGACCGCACAGCCCGCAGTGAGTGGACTCTCCCTATATTCAGGCAGAAGACTCCACAATTTCTTTCTCACTATTTTAACAAATGCTTTTTCCCTTCACGCCTCCCACGAATATCTTTCAGAAATTCCTTTTATAGAGTTACACTGACCGTGGTCTCGAATAAACATTGCACAAGCTTCACTCGCGTGTACGAAGCAAATTCTTTATCATTTACCTCCGATGTTCGTAAATTTTTTTATTAGGCCTCCTACACACCGCACTCACATTGTCTACACATTTAACCGTACGCAACGTGCTTCGCAAGAACGTAAGTAGGAAATGCAATTTGACTTACGATAGGACACAAAGGCACGTTAGACCTGTGTATCTGTGACAAGCCATATAGTTGTAACATCACTAAAGAACAGAGCGTTCGATTTGTGTGAGCTTCAACATCTGGAGCAGGAGCTCGACAGGAGGTACTGACAAGGAACAGGTATTAGATGAACCGACGAATGAGGTGGCCTAAAAAGAAGTACAGACATCCAGAGGTGAGCAGACAATCTGCCTACATGACCCAGTGAAGGAGTTATGGATAAAATTTGTTGAATATAAAAAACGCAGTTCATCCGCACTGTGTTCCGCGCTGTACACACTGGGAAATAAGGTGAACAAAATAGTGGACACAACACCGAAGGATGTTTTGCTGTTACTGACACCAAGTGTTTAGAAAATAGATTGCAACTGCGGTAGTTCATGCATTAGCTAAAAGAAACGGACTGTTGCTGAAAGGATTAAGTAACACATTACAGCTGTAAAAAACTGGCAAACAATCAAATCAGCACTAGCGGAACACGTTCTCCAATTAGATACTGGTCGCTAATTTTATGCATTTTAATTTAATTTTGTGCGCATCATTCTAACGTGTCGCGCGCATTTCAATTTCTGTAGATAGGGACAGAATAATTGAGCCCATTTAAAATCCAACAGATACCAATCATTGGAGTCGTGCATCAAGTGATGGAAACCAAGAGACGCAAAAATTTTGATCGGAAACGGATGCAATTTATCAACAGTGGAATCCAGTGTTTCAAGTAACAAAGCCTCGTTTTTGCAACCGGTTAAATTTGTGGACACTGTGAGTGCGATGTGTAGGAGGCCTAATAAAAGTTGTTCATGAATGTCGGGGGTAGATGATAAAAAATCTAGCTCAGACTGCTTCACTCAGTAAACATGCTGTGATAGTTTACTCGAGACCACGGCCGATGCAACCGGTCGAAAAGTCGAGCCAAATTAAATGATAATCACTTAATTTTCCGTTTTTTATATATATTATAAAACAACTTGAAAGTTCAAAAGTCTATGTAACACAGTATGCAAGCAAGAAACTGTCGCGTGTTGGCTCGGCTCTGACTCGGCTAACCGCGTCTAGAGAACGAGCGCCCGCGCTCGCGCAATGCATCGCGTTCATTTAAAACTAGTTAGTCGTAGTTTGTTTATTATCCGATTTTAAAAATTCAGTGTACATTACAGATGAAAAACGAAGAAGATTTTTTATTTGAACCATTTTTAGTATAATTGGCATTATTTCTACCGTGTTATTTAAATTATAAAAAAATGAACACCTCCATGTTTTTTTTTTCATTAAATAACTTTTTAAATATTGAACTTATACTGCATTCAATATCTGGCATTTCAATATCTTTCATATGGCACTTCACTCGTCCAAATAGGTTAAATTATTTCAGTTATTCGATAAAATTTAAACCAAGAATCACCGTCTTTGTGACGTCATAGATCCCCCCTCCATTTTGAGAAAGTGACAACACCGTTTTTCTTACTCAGGAAATACTTCTGAATACGACGATACCAGTTGTCGGTATAATACTGCTCAGTCCCAGGAAAATATTTTTTAATTCGCTTAGCCTCTCTTACTCTTAGATTGGGACTGGAAAAGTAGGAATTATAACACGGATTATTCATATCATATATTTACCCTTTGTATAGTTTGATGAGACAACTGTTGTTTCAAGCCCTCATCATCTTCTACACTAAGCCGTTGAGCGAAAATACTTCCTTGTGGTGTACCAGGCACAGGAGTACCCAGCCTCTGTAAATTTAACTAAACCGCCAAATCAATCATTAAAAAATATTATTGCATTAATACTGCAGACAATTACATCAATTATTTGACCCCAAACTAAGCTCTTTTACCATGAGTACCTGTTATACAGAAAACTGGGGGAACTCCTAGTAACACCTGGATTCCAAGCCATTAACTTTACCGGGAATCGAACCCTGGGCGTTAGCTTTGAAAGTAAATACCCTACCACAGCGCCAAAGGGTCAATCAAAATTACATTCATTAGAATAACAAGATATTAAGAGGAAATATATATTTTAATGTTTTAAGTTGTGAAGGTTCTTTGTGTTTAACAAAAACAATAGGAGTATATAAATGAAAGTATTAATAAACATATTAGTATGCTCGTTATACCAACTTTTTTAAATTGGAACAAATTGCGTAGATAAGTAGTAAGTACCAAAATACCAAATAATTAATGCCGTCGGATTTTTCGTGAATTATATTGTAATTAAAAAAAGATGAAAAAGACAGTTTAGTAAGACAGGTTTCGCTATGGTTGTACATAGTATACCTAGTCGGTTTCAGTCCAATTTGCAGTCCAAAAGGTGAACAATCTTTTTACGTCTTTCAATTTTTAGATAAAACATGTTGTTTTAAAAAATAAGGCGATGGTTATATTATGACATTATTGTCTTACTAACCATTTTTTTTTTCTTTATGGCGAAGGGGAAAATCCTTATGGACACTCGGTTAATCTAACCTTAAGTAATGTCGGACTCCTGCCGTTTCCAGCCTTACCGATTATAACCACGCTCACCTCTCCTTCTTCCCTCTTTCCAACTACAGCGGCTATAAAAACTATTTCATCTATTATTTAAATATCTTGTTTACTTTACTAGCAAATTGGATTGAAAGAGTTTTTTCCTGGCTAATTCTCAGAACTTTTTCCTAACATAAGGCTTATGGTCAAAAAATAAGTTTTCTAAATTTCGAAATAAAACGCAATGAGTTTAATAAAGACGAAAAGTGCAAACGTATGTACACACCTACTTCTCTACGAATGCCATTAGAATTAAAGGCAATACCTTTATCTGTTTTCAGATAATGGCGAGAATGCAGAGGTCGTAAGTAGTTACTCGTATGATCACATTACGAAAGTATTAGTGGTACGCACCTGGGCGGATCTAGTCTCTAAGTTAAGGGAATTACCAGTTTCAAAATCATAAAATTTCAGAGAACGGTATTCTTCAGTAGTTATAAGAAAATGAAGAGCTTAGTTTTACCGTTTATGTCAATGGCGGATTGTAAGGAGAGAATAGGTGTAACAACTAATCATGGGTAGATCCTTTATTACTTTATTATGACTCCCGATGAGTGCGATCCCTTTCCTGTTTTAATTCCATTCCGCTAACATAATATCCTGTACACAAAGAATACATATCCGATTTGTACTTCTTCCCTCCCTTCTTCAAGGATGAGTGGGTGTGGTCTACGCTGTTGTGACACTGCAAGGGTGTTAGGGTGGAACGGTCTTACCCCGAGACGTGATGCCCCTCTCGGCATAGCACGATAAGCTCCGGTGCGTTATTGTGAACGCGCCGAGGAAGACCACAATAGCAGCATTAGTAGGTAAGAGGTACCTGTGAATGGTTAAAGTGTAGTGGCGGCGGCGCCAGCTGCGCCGCGGACGCCGCCCGCCGGAGGTCCTGCCGCCGCCGACTCCAACTCTTGTCGTAGCGGATGCCGAACAGCACTACGAAGTACTCGAGCAGCGCGAGGAACACGAACATGGTGCACGATATCAACCACACTTCGATGCACTTTAGCTCTAGCGCGTCGGGCGAGTTGGTACTGGAAATAAATATATGTAATACATATTATATTACAAGCTGTTAACTACAATATTCATATCCTACTACGCCAAGTCCAACGACAAAAAAATCGAATATCAAAACAAAAACGTTACAAAAGTGACAACAATGACAGTGGAGCGCGTAGGGAATATGAACAATAAAGTAGTGTACCTAACCACATGCAAAATGTGGCGAAGGACGACTGGACTGGACGAAGGACACTAATGACATATTATTTATTTAGCTGCTCGCGCGTAGAATACTTGCGGTCTACAAAGACACGCGAGTGGTTAGACACTGGTTAGACATTCTTGGAATTGACAAAAAGCACTTTATCTGTATTGGAATAAGTGTCGCAACTCCTAAATTTGTATGTACTTAGAGCCTTAGAGCCACTCTTAGAGCCAAGAGCTTGATATCAGTTTTTATCAAAAAATCTGTTCGAAGACTTTTTGTATCTGTTCGAAAATCTGTTCGAAAATCTTTTCGAACAGATTTTTTGTATACATTTGATATTCGGTCATTTTGCTTATTAAAATGTTGCGCGATAGTAAGATTTTGCTCGTCAGTAAATAAAATTTTTCCGTGACATTCCTTTACGTACCGCGTAAGATGTCGTTTTGATTTTACCACTCTAAGTATTCATTTATAATTTATCGTTTAAGTAATGACCAGTACGTCTCTTATAAGCTGCGAGTCCTAAGTCATCTTTTAAAATACGCGACATGGTTTTGAGTGCTACATTCAGTCAAAAAAGTATCGGGAATGGTTCCAAATTCAATTTTTTCTTTTTTTTTGTTGTTGTTAGATTGGCACAACTGTTTTCCATTTTGGCGCGGAGTTTGAGTTGTATCTGTTATTTAGATTAAATACAGTACTGTTTTTAGTTATATCATTCTAGCGTATATTGCGAATTTCGTAATGGACAAAAACATCAAACAAAGAGTTTGTCTTAAATTTTGCATCGTCAATAGAATTTTGTGTTCGGAGTCATTGAAAATGTTACAGAAGGCTTACGGTGAATCGATTTTTATCAAAAACACGTGCTTATGAGTGGTACAAAGCGTTGAAAAGCGGATTTGCTTCGCTCGGTAGGCCATCAACGTCTGCAACTGAAGTTAACATCGCAAAAGTGAAGGAAATAGTGACTGAAAATCCTCATTCAAGTTTGAGAGAGATAGCCGCCGAACTTTATGTGTCTCACGAGTCGATCCGTACCATTTTAAATAATCACTTGGGTATGAAACATGTTGCCGCTCGGCTAGTCCCAAAAGACCTGAATTTTCTCCAAAAACTCAATCGTATAAGAGTCGCTGAGGACATGCTAGAACGAGTCAAGTCCGATCCATCATTCATGAAACGTAGTGTTACTGGTGACGAGACGTGGGTTTACGAGTTTGACGTGCAAACTAGTCAACAAGCTTCGGAGTGGCGCCTTCCAACTGAATCGAAACTGAAAAAACCACGCCAAAGTCGATCAAAAGTCAAAGTCATGTTGACTGTTTTCTGTAACTATCGCGGTATTGTGCACTCGAAATTCTTGCCGGAAGGTCAAACGGTAAATAAAGAATATTTTATGTGGCGTTTAAGAGAGCAAATTCAACGAAAAAGGCCAGATTTGTCGAAAGAAAATTCTTGCATTATGCACCACGATAATGCGTTATCGCACAAGGCCGTCATTGTGAACGAATTTTTGACCAAAAACTCAACAAATATCAACGAGCAACTACCTTATTTACCAAATATGGCTCCAGCCGACTTCTTTCTTTTTCCTAAACTCAAATTACCACATCGTGGCACCCGTTTTCATTCGGTAGAAGACATAAAGGAGAATTCGCGGCGAGCACTGAACTCAATTCCGGAAAAAGCGTTTAAAAACCGTTTTGATGATTCGATTATTCGTTGGCGTAAGTGTATCGTTTCTGAAGGAGCACACTTTGAAAGTGATAAAATAAATTTGGATGAATAACTAACATTTCGTGTATTATTGATCTTTTCCCAGTACTTTCTTGACAGAGTAGTATATTAATTTCCTTAGATAAAATCAGTTGCTTACTACAAGATTTCTTTGAATGTTTTGCCTTCACTGCTTTAATTGCCTTTTTAGTACGATAGCAAAATCTTTTTTACTACGTGGATAGCAAGATCTTTTTCTGTCACAAACAGAGGACGTTTCATTATACCTATCAATAGACCAGTACACAAAAGTTCGATTAATACCAAGCGGATGGAGAGTTACAAAAATTGCATTTGGCTCCATACCTACTTTGTGTAATGCAATTCGGTTCTCTTTATCACCACACTCCATTTAAGATCTCGAGAATATTTATAAAAATTGGCGCGAAAATGAGAAAACACTATGAATATATTTGTGAGATTGACAGGTTCCAAATGCAAATGTAATATTATTGCTTATTTTTTATTGTAACAGTATTTATGGCCAGTCTGTGTATATGTGTATATACAAGCTAACACCTCTCCTAGCAATAAGTAAGTATACTTACGGACTTATGAGATTTGAGATGCATTTCTTAGGCTCATATATACGTTACGGACGGAAAAGTGGAATGATAGCGACATATAATAGTTAGTAGTTAGTAACATAATAGTTATTTATTAAATGTATTTCGTATATAATTACCTAACAGTGTCAAACATGGTAACCAACGACAATAGCGTCGTAACTAGCAGCACCATGCGGCCGGGAACTATCTCGGGGATCACACAGAAACTGCCCCATGAAATTATGACGAACAATGATGAAGGCAGATAACTCTCGAGCAGGTAGCTTCTTAGTTCTCGTGAGAGTTTTATTTGTAGTCTGGCTGCTGAATGTTCGCCTAAAATAATTTAAATACAAAATATAAATACGCGTTTTAGTGACACGTAGCTTAAAATATTAAACAATAATACAAATTATTTTTTGAAACACATTGACATGAGAATTTTGTTTTCTTATGGGCGATTGTATTTTTAAAAATGTTATAACCTCATAACATACCTTGAATCACATTATAAGTACCCATCTATGCGCACTTGCCTATCATGCAATGACCGGTTTTATTACTGGCCACTTTGAGTTTCGATACCTTCTGATCTAATTCCATAGATCTAAATAGTTAATCTGTGTAATTCAAATTCAAAATAAAACAAAATACATCTTATTATGTATGTATGTAGCTACTATATATTGTTTCGAGTATTTAATAGACTCGAGTACTTATATAATTGAAAGAAATAAAATTGATGTTTGAAATGTCTGTAATTTTGAGATAAAAGCTTTTACTTAGGTTCATATATACCATTCCAAAACTCAAAATGTATTTTTAAAATGTTTGTCTGTCCGTGTGTTTATTTGTCCGGGCTAATCTTTGAAATAGATATTGATGAGATAATAACCCGATATTGATGGGATTTACATAAGCAAGTAGAGGACCATTTAGACAGTAATCTGGGCTACTTTTCATCTCGGGAAAATACCAAATTTAACGCAGGTGAAACGGCAGAGTATGTCCATATACAATAAGGAAAAGTTATTGTAATTTTCTTCTCATGTCAATGTGTTTAACATATTTTCAACATCTTTCCAATAGTTCTCTATAACATTTAAAGCACATATAAAAAAAATAGGCTCTATACATAATATACATGCTACGTAATATATATAATATAATACATACAATATATCTATATGTATAGGTATAGCAATCATCTAAACTTACCCAATCGCAGATGAAAAAAGATGAGGAAGTTTCTGCTCGACACAGACGTGTAGCCCATCAAACCAATAATAAAATATGTGAAATATATACCGCATTTAATTTTAATAACGTGACTTGACCCACATTACCTGATCTGTGCCGAGCAGTGGGCGGCATGCAGCTATAGCAACAGCGCGTAGCGTTAGTAAGTACAACTTTAGAAATTTTCGTCATACACAATGCGCAAATGAAAGCGCAAAGCAATAAATATACATTTACCTTCACCAAAATTGCGAATATGATTACTTTTGTCGGTGACGAACGTGACAACGTATTTGGGAAGTCTGAACTCGTTGCGCTGTTCACCGCCGCCCAGGCCCTGCCACGGCGCCACCTCGCGCCACTCGAACCGGACGTCCTCTGTTGTGTACTTATCTACAAATTATACACATGAGATTCATTGAATTTATAAAAAAAAAGTTTAAAAACCAAAATCTAACTACGTAAAATTCACGCTCTGTAAAGTCTTAAACAAGTCCATTTTCAAGTCAGTATCTGACATTCGTACCTACAAACTATTCAATATTTATGTACATTTTAAGTTAATAAATAGACAGCGTCGTTCAGAGGGTAGCCGTGGTCGTATGCCACCCTCTTACCCTCCTTTTGGCTTCGCCGTAGTCGGGTAAAAAGAACCGGTAGACTGTAATCAGCAATTTCTATAATCTTTAGCAACAATACAACAAAACTCTGCTGATATTGTTGCTATATAACAGATTTGTACTACTAGATTTTTTAGCCTACAATACGTCAATAACTAAAAATATAAGTCAATTTTTTTTAAAGTAAAGTATTTATCTGTTATCCGTCCGTCCGTCGTCGGTCCGTCCTTGCTTCCCTGCTTCCTTACTTCCTTGCTTCTCTGCTGCTCTGCTTCCCTGCTTCCTCACTTCCTTGCTTCCTTGCTTAATTGCTTTCTTGCTTCCTTCCTTGGTTCCTTTCTTCCTTCTTCCTTTCTTTGGTCCTTCGTTACCTCGGACCTTCAGTCCTTGGTATGGATGGGTATCAAATGAAATGGAATACGCAGGGGGTCGTTTCTGTATATGTGGCGTCATCATATATCCAATATGGTGGATATTCCATAATAGGAAATAATTTTTGTGTTCGACATCAACAATATGGGTATCAGATGTAATGGGATACACAGGAGAAGGTTTCTGTATATGTGACGTCAACATAAATCCAAGGCGGCGGCTGTTCCATAATAGGAAATAATTTTTTTGTTCAACACCATCAGTATGTACCAGTATGGGTATTAAATGAAATAGAATACACGGGGGAAGGTTTCTGTGTATGTGACGTCATCACAGATCCAATATGGCGGATGTTCCATTACAGAAAATAACTTTTTTGTTCGACACCAACAATATGAATATCAAATGAAATAGGATACACAGGAGGTATATTAATACATTTAACGTCATCATAAATTCAGTACGGCGGATGCTCCGCGATAGAAAGTACCTATTTTCAAGACCTCCAACAATATAGGTATCTCGGGTAACCTCGGTAAACTGGAGACGTCAGGGGAACATTTTCCACGCGGACGAAGTCGCGGGTACAGCTAGTATGTATATAAGTAATACTTTTTTTGTATGTGTTTAATTTTTTTCTGTGGCTCTCCCGGGTAAGAGGTAATATATTCTTTTTTAAAAGCAGCCTACATCTGTCTGCGGTCATTATACCATTTCTATACCAAATTACATCGTAACCGGTTCAGTGGTTTAGCATTTCCCATACAAAGAGTCTTATTTCCTTTTTCACCACCTTAGGGGTAGACTTTTCATAAAAAAATTAATCTCTGTCCATTCCCTGATGTCAAATTATCTCTGTGCTAAATTTCATAGCAATCGGTTTGGCGATTTAGCCGTGAAAACTTAACAGACAGAAAGACTTTCGAATTAATAATATTTTGTTTTGTTAGCTTTAATTATAAATATGTTGTCAAAAAGCAATAATCATTTTTAATAATAATATATAATTTAAATTTTTTGTGAAAACAAGGACAGCACTAATGCTCATATTTTTCTTTGGTAATTTAAGAATAAGTATTATGTTAAAATAATTAGAGCAATAACGATTACTGGTTGTTATAGCAGGTAGTTAAATTCAAATTAATCGAAGTAAGGAATTCTTGAAATAATAAAAAGGATCTATTTATATTAACATTATTCAAAGTATTTTTAAACGAGCAAACTTATACTTACAACTACTGAAATCTACGGCGCAATTTTGTACATCTAAGGGATATAGGACGAAATCCATATCACATTTGATGGTTATTGTAGCACTGTAAACACAAAGTATTTATAACACATTACACAACCGTAGTAAATATAGTAAGTCTTTATATGAAATGATAAATTAACATGCTCGTTTATAGTTTAACTAATCTATCATTACATATATATTGTAGACGCGATAAATTTTTCATCAAGTCGTATTTTCTGCAAGTGAGTAATGACGATGTACTCACCTATTATATTGAGTTTACGAGTCGTCAAAATGTTTTTAAATAAAAGTCATTTTATTTAACAACGGTATCTAAATTTCGACACTTATATAGTGTCCAATGTCAATAAGGTATATAAAAATATTAAGTACGTATTAATTTAAGAGAAAAATCTTATTCTGTAGACAGTGGGTATTGTACCTAATGACGGATTAACATGATTTACAGTAGGTTACGAATGTCTGTTAATAGACAAGTTTCTTAAGAATTAAAATCTCCTGTTTGATTTGTACCTATTAGAGTTTAAATATAATTAATAAAGTAAGAATGGTAATCCTGTGTATCATTTTCATACCTACATTATGAATACTTTTATTTGATTACGAAACAATTGTATTCATACCTAACGTAATAAAAATATGAACTCATTTATGCAATGAAGTAGGTACGTAGATTAAAAAGTTTTAAAAACAAAAGTGGACGAACCCAATACTGACTGAGACGGTGCCGTTGGAGTATATTCTCAGCGAGGCCATTTCTTGGAGTACGGAGAGTAACCTCATGGTCTGCAACTGCCAGATGTAGAGGTCTGGAGTCCAGATGAGTTGACGAAACTCCCAGGGCAAGTCAATGAAGGGCATGCTGTCTGGCACTTTCAGTCGGGGTTCCTCCCATGATACTTGCAGGAAAACGTCTAATGTTATTTCCTTGGACAACAAAATGTTTTCGTTACTTTTTGTATTAATCATAGGTGGGCACAGTTAATCCAAAAGTTAACTTCAATAATTGTTAATTCGTTAATCAAAAAATTAACTTTGATAATCGTTAAAGCGTTAAATTTTTGAAAATTTAACGCAAGTTAAAGTTAACCATTAAAAGTTAACCATCCAAAAGTAATAATATAATCCAAAGCTTTTGGGCTGGAATACATAAGACAAAAATAAGTGGGTAGATTAATTAATTATTATAGGTAATGTAGAATGAACAATTAAATACATATTTATTTAACTCTAAGATAGATAACAATAAAGTATATGAATCTCTATCTACATATATTTGCCCTTGATGCGGTCGTCTTTAGACATGGGCCTCCTCTCTTTCTTTTCTTTCTTTCCATTCCTGTCTATTTCTCGCAACTTTCATCCAGTTCATTCCCGCCTGTTGTCATATGTCATCCAATCATCTCCGAGATGGTCTACCTCTTCCGCGGGTGTTAGCGCGGGGTCTCCACTCCAAAGTCTTTTTCGCTCATCGATCGCAGTCCATCATGGCAATACGTCCTGCACATCTCCACTTTCGGCGCTCAATCTCGTCTACTGCGTATCTAACTTTCGTCTTTTGCATGATCCACTCATTCCTTTTATAATGTATGAGCGTTATTCCAAAGATCAGTAGCCTTCAGTCCATCGCCCTCTGTGTAATCCGGATTTTTTCAGCAGATCTTTCGGTGAGAGTAGCTGTCACCACTCCATACGTGAAAACTGGCAGGACACACTGCTTAAACACTTTCGTTTTAGGTGTTGGAGAATGTAAGAATCTTTTTTGATCGGACGATCGAGTTGTTTGCTTCAAAAGGCGGCCATGTTTGTGCGATACCTCTTTCAGCTTCTGCCACTTGGTCTTCCATGTCAAGGGTGATTTTATAGCACAAGTAAATATAATCGTCGACAATACCTACAGTCCGCTGGTGATTTGTCGCCTCTGGGATGTTTGTCATGATCTTAGTTTTTGACTTATTCGTTATCCAGCTGTCATCATATTTCGGCTGACTGAGTCTCCACAGCTCGCCGAACATAGTGAGCGTATTCTCGACGCTATCCGCGACCAGTGCGGTATCATCCGCAAACCGCAAGTTATCCAGTCTCTCTCCGTCGATAATAATGCCTCTGTCACTCCAATCGAGTCGGAAGATGTTCTCGAGGGCAGCATTGAGCAATTTTGGCGAAATCATGTCGCTTTGGCGCACTCCACGCTCCAGTTTGAACGGCTCTGTAAGTTTATGTAGACTGCTGACATGCTGCTGTAGATGTGTCATGAGCTGGATGCATCTTTCGTCAACTCTGCAGCCTACTCTGGAGCCCTCTCAACTGCCCAAGCCTCCACCGAGTCAAACGCCCTCTTGTAGTTAACGAAGGTGATGATGATTGGCTTTCGATATTCATGGTACTTTTCAATTAGTGTCTTCAATGTTTGCAGGTGGTCACTTGTGCTGTAGCAGTTCGAAAAACGGTCTGCTTCCTTGGCTGGTAATCGTCGAGTTCATTAGCTATTTAAAATAACCCCGGTAAATAATCTATAAATATGGAACAAGAGTAATAGGGCGATAGTTATGCAGCTTTCAAATGTCCCCTTTCTTGTTGAGCAGGATTATCACTGCGTTGTGCTAGTCTTCAGCTAACTTGCGGTTTAATATGCATATTGTAAACGGCAGTGCTAGAGCTCTTCATTGCACTACTGACTAGCTTCAACATGTCAGGTATGATGTTATTTTGGTCTGGAGATCTTCCGTTTTTTATTTGGCTCAACAATAGCTGTATCTTTTCTACAGACACGTCAGGAATTTCCTCAGAACCAACCACTTCTCACTCTGCAATCCAGGAATTGATCGTATTTTACTTTTGTACAGTGTCTCGTAAAAATTTTTCACTACTTGTAGCAGATGCTCTCTATTCGCAATAATATCGCCTTTTTCGTCAAATAACTGGAAAGTCGCCTTTTACCATTACATAATTCCGCACGCAGTACTCGTTTGCTAGTTTTCATTTCGATTGCCTTTGAAATTCTGTCTTCCTGGTATTGCTGCAAATCCTCTTTCAGCTTTTAGCGAATATCATTAAGTAGAGCCCGGTATTCCAGAGTATCGGTCTGTTTATCCTGCCTCATCTGATAGTGTTTCTCCACGAGTTTAGGTGTGTCATCTGTCAATGTCGTGTGCTTGAAATTTATATCGGCAGAAGTCACTATTCAATGCTTAGATCATTACTTTTGTTAGGTGTTAATGTAAGTCGTCCTTTGGCAGAGATCTCATATGTACGAAATCTTGCAGATGATTTTCGACGTATGAGTTGTATTCCTCGGTAATCGGTCTGATAATAATATAAGGAATAAAGTAATGTGAATAAAGAGATATTATTGATCATAATTTTGCATTAGGTGCATGTTGTCCTACGCAATGCTCAGCAAAAATAATAGTTTTAAATGCATCACACTCACACGCGAACTTCACATAATAATATATTTTGTGGTATATGATAATTCGACTCGCCGAACGTACGAATGTGGCAGGGCGTGTAATTCAAACAAAAAAAACGTCAACAAACAACCAATGTAACGGACTAAAGTTAACGGAAGTTAACAACGGCGTTAACATTTTTTGAAGTTAACTCAAAAGTTATCGATTAACGGATTAACGAGTTAATGCCCACCCTTGGCATTAATATAATTTTTTCAATTTCTGTATATTAGTATTCGTCTTCATTGGAGACATTAATGGTAATATCAAAGAACAAGTTTATTATGAAAGTAGGTACGGTACACAAAAGGTAGCATTTTTGTATACACGTAACGTAATGTAGTTTCTAGTCAGTGACGCAGGTAATATTTTTATATGAAGATTATAGTTACATGTGTTAGTTTTCGTTAAACCTTATTTTTGTGTTAGTTTTTAACGTTTTACGTAAAGAATTGCGTTTCATAAAGTTATTTATTTTTAATTTTCTGCCGCCCACGGCTCCATTTGCTTGAGTTGTTTTCAAAGTCTAGTGTTGAGATGATACCACCTTTAACGCCTCAGACTATATACATTGAATAATAAAAATTCTATTAAAATCTGTCCAGTTGTTTCTACGTGAATGAAATAAACAGACAAAAAAAATAATAAAAAATAGAAATTTTCTGTATAATAGGTTAATATCTAAATACCTAAAGTAATACCTATCTATTATGCAGAGGTATGTACTTATATCTACTATGTAGCATTTATATGCCATGCACGTGTATTAACTAACAACATTAATACAAATGTCGGAGACATCCCCTAACTAGTTACTAGTTAGTTATGAGACCATATTTTGCAAGAACGATTAACTTATTAGGGATTATTGATACCTACCTCTTTATTTTCTGTATAATAGGTTAATATCTAAATACCTAAAATAATATCTGTCTATTATGTAGAGGTATGTACTTATATCTACTATCTAGCATTTATATGCCATGTACGTGTATTAACTAACAACATTCATACAAATGTCGGAGACATCCCCTAACTAGTTATTAGTTAGTTATGAGACCATATTTTGCAAGAACGATTAATTTATTAGGAATTATAGATACCTACCTCTTTATTCTCGTCAACACCTGAAACCCTGTTCACGTTGACACCTATGTAAACTGTAGTGTTTTTAGCTGAAAAGAGAAATAGCTTAATTTGATTTATTGTGAAAGCTTTTCGTTGGAAGAAAACCAAAAGTATTATTATTTTTATTAATAAAACTACATTAGAAAACTGTAAAAACATTCCGCCGACCGAATCTGGTAAATAATGGGCTCTATTCCGATATCCGATATCCTATATCCTATAATTCCGATTATCCACAGTTTTACATATTTTTCAAAATTCCTTGTATCAGGTATTTAAAAAATAATGACATTAAAAACATTATAACTATTTTTATCTTTTTTTTAAGAAATTGCCCTAAAAATAAACGTTAATATTTGTGGAACTGATAGCTACAGGGTAGAGATTCTAAATTAAAACATAAAAATGCAGTTAGCTGCAAATTCGTTAAATTTTAATGAAGTAATTTTTTATGTACGTAAATAATATGTATATAATAAAGCATGAATAGAGCTATTATCAATATTATAATAAATATAATAATATATATATTCAATATGGCGAAAGTTTCTGTAACGCTATCATTATAAATAAAGTGTGCAATGCATAAATTACTGTTTCTTATATTCGCATCACAAACAAGAAAGTTTATTATTATATTTTATAGATTAATTTCTTTTATTAAATATACTTAAGCAGACGTGGAAAATTTTTGGCTTTTAAAACAGGACTAAGATATCAAATTTTGTTTTTAGACTAATTGTAAGATATCAAATGACTTAACTTTCAAATAATTCTTAGACATTTTACCGGTAAATATAATTATAAAATATGATATGATAATATGTTTATATAGTATATATCTTTAGTGCTTAAATTTAAGAAGAGCCAATTAGTAGGAAGTGTTGTCGAAATTGACTAATGATGCTAGTCAAAATACCCGGCGTCGGCGTCAGTTGCGTTTCGCTTAATAACATCCGGCCCTAAGTGGATAGCCGTAACCGTATAAATACGAATAAGTCTAAAAATACACACGAATTTATTAATAGCTTTTAAATTTTTGCTATTATTTTATGGAAAAGTAAATGTAGATGCATATCTCGAAATAATTTCGAAGTTGTAAGGGAAAACGGGGTAAATTCTTCATTATTAAATACGATCACGATTGAGTATGTTAAATAGTGTTTATTAACTAATATTTTTAGTTTAATTTTATCGAGTAACTCACCGGGTGGAATGTTTCTACTGTAGTTTGTTGGAATATTGTATGTGTGTTGGTCCATGTACAGGATCTGGCTGGAAAAAAGTTTTAATAAATTAAACACCAATCTATAATTCTCCTTTCGTATAATAAAAACGCATTAGGAATCTTTATAAATATCTGATAATAAATTTTTAGCAATTAGTAAAATAATACATTTGTACAATAGAGTGAATGGGTATTAGGTGCCTACATAGATAACTCATAGTATATTAATAATATATAGGTATTATCATAGGTCCTAGTTTGTAATAGTTTGGAGTGTAATTTGTTACAGATAGGAATTAAAATATACCGGAATACTTAACCTACGGATTAAATGGAACAGGGCCGAGCGTAGAGGTTATACGAGTATTTACAAACATTTTAACCCTGTGAATGTCAGTCCCACCTCTGAAGGTTCGAATATTGTAATGAATTTTCGATTTTTTTTAAGACTGCATAGTACGTGGTGCACTCCAATGAAAATAATTATACAAATAAAATTAATAACTTTTTTTTCAGGAGGTTGTAAGAGGACGAGCGCTTCTTTTAGTAATAATTTTATACAAAAAGCGAACATGTATAAATACCTAATGAAAAAGATTTTGTACATATACTTGAGTCTGACAAAAATATAATATTATTCGGGAGGAGAAAGTGCACTATACGGAGATCATATTCAAGAAAGTTGCCTGTTTTGTGTAGATTCTGACCAAATCAGGATCACTGGGTATTAACCCATATAAACCCAATATTTCAAGTAATAATATTAATTATTACTTGAAATGTTATGAGTACTATATTTATCAAAAACGTTCTGTTTTTACGATTTTCTAATATTAATTTTCTCGATTATGTTATTAAATTTAAAATTATGTCTAGTCGTCGAGTATTAATTCGTTTTCTGAACACTAGTGTTCATAAGTCAAAAAAAATTCAGTCGAGAGCGAGTTAATAGCACACATAGTTCCGTGCGATTTTTATAAAAAAGTGAATTTGGAACATTCATTTCTGAAAGTATTTAAAACCTAGAACTTTCGTCATATTTTTCCGTAAACTAAAATTATTAAATTTCTATAGGTCACCACTAAGCGCCCACCAAGACTACTACCCCTTTTAACAAGCCTGGGGATGGTTTGTGCATGTTCCCGCGCGCTTCTCAAGAAGTAAGGACAGGAGTCGAATCCAACGGGATGAGCCCGGCGTAAAGCGCTGAGCGTATCTCCGCCGGAGCTGCAGAAGAGTGTGAAAGCGTCCTCGTAGCGCCGGCATCATCCCGACTCAAGGAACACCATGAGGATTTAGTGGGTAAAAACCTAACAAAATGTATTTGTTTCTATTCTCAATAGGCACATTTTCTAAACAATAACATCAAGTATGTGACTTGAAACTAAGCACTAAAGCTTCATTCTTTCCTTTTTTCAGTCAACCCATGATCATGGTGCTCGTAGCAGCACCGAAATATTGGAAAGATTCCAAAAACTTTAAGACCCTGATCAATTACATCGTAACAATGAACTAAATCGTAATTCTCTATTATACTACATACATTGTTAGTAGGTAGGTAAGTACTCATATAAATACACTAATAGAATTATGAATGAAGGCCTACATTCAAGGATTAGGCATACCTACTTAATCTGACACCCGATTTACATTGGTCAAGTGTTTAGCGAAGTAGATAAATACAGTACGTAAGTACAGTGGTGTAAACCGATCGGACAGTGCCAAGTCAACTTAGCTTGCAAGCTGCCTTGCAAGTTGATCCAAATAGAATCGTTTTCTATTTTTTGGGTAAGTAACGCCCCTCGCGAGCGCTCTTTTCCCCCTCACGGATTCACCACTTGGCGTAGGGTAAAATTTAGTACAGTGTATACGTGACCGGCAACAGGATGGTCCGTGTGTGCTGTTTTATGCGATATTGTAAACAAAATGACGTCTAAATGGTACACATACATTTTCATATATAAGAGAAGAACAAGATAACCTTTTTTCTCTATTTGCTCTATTGTAATGAAAAGAATTCTGCGCGAAATTGCACGTATTTTTCGATGGTGCTTGTCCATTTCGACGGAGTAATGTTACTTGACTTGCTGTAGTGTAAACGGTCACTGTCCCGGCGTTCGCCACTCGTCACTGTACATGCACATGCGACTCGCCACTGTCCTTGAACAATGTAAATCGGGCTTTAGTTCAGTTATATTTCTAGACGATAAAAGTATAACGTTGTGTAGTATCACTCGTATCAGGCATAACTATGTTAAAACAACATTTTAAGCTAGGAACTATTTAATCAGTGAAAACGTCTTCGACGGGGGTAAGATTACAAATATATGTAGGTACCATAAATAAACATAATTTACGTGTTATTTAAAAATAAAACACTATATCGTTGTATTGTTATCTATTAACAATACCTAATAAGTAAAATAATGTGCAGGCAGGATATATTATAAAAAAATTGGTACAGGCGGTGGGCTAGCCACCTGGCTGTATCTGATTTCTCTTTGCCATTTGCAAGCTATTGAACATCGGTGCTCAGCCTATACCGAAAGGGAGTTAGCATGACGTTGAACAGCGTCGAAATATTGACGTCTTTAAAAATTGTTGTCGCAGAACTCCATCAATGTTGCTTGTAATGGTTGTTGCATATACCTATTAATAATTTAAAAATAATTATTAAACGTATAATATTATTATATATCATTCTGCACACAGAAAACAAAAAAAAAATGGTTTTATAGAAAAGAAAAAGATACCTATCACAGTATACCTAACAATTTTAGATAGGTGAAAATATATTTTGTTTAGTATGCAAGTAACTATATATATCTGTAAAGGTATGTAGGTATGTGAGGGGAAGAAAAATTCTGCTGTCGCCTGTGCTCTCGTAAAACGACTGACGATAGTTGTAGAGAGGTGGAAGATGATCGTTTTTGGCGGCAACGGAAGAAGTGAAGTCGGCATTTTATTTAGATTTTTTATTTTTTGCGTTTTTGAGTTTTAAGATATAAAAGTGATGGTATACTGTGTGTTAAAGTTCTGTGCCAGTGTTAAGAATTGGAAAGTTTGAATAAAGATGTGCGACTGAAGATTTCACATTTTTCCAAGAAATCCTTTTTAACACCAGTAAAGCTTATTATCACTTTACTGAAGAGTGGTAGGGACTTAGTGACAAGAAGACACATTTTACATCAGAGATACGCCACTTTTTTTTACATGAAACTTAGTTTCTTGTCGGTTCTTTTGAGTGCAATTTTTCTTTTCGAGCCAAACAAAGGTAGATTAGAAATTCAAAACCACCTTGTGATTAGGTTTATTTGAATAAATTAATTTGACTTTGACTTTGAGAATGGCAGAAATATTAAATATAAAACGAGTTACCAGTCTACAAAAGAGTAGAAGAGGATGCGATGGAACGCGACCACGTACGGATTACACGAGAGCAAAGCTCATCATGTGACCAGGATCCGATATCAGGTGATTACCAAAAGTATACAAAAATATATGTACACACAGTTTAAATTGAAAGAAATCACATATCTTCATACCATTTCCCTTTCGGTATGAATGAACAGAGTATCAAGGCGGGGCAAAATTACACTTGGACGCTACGTTCAGTAATAAAGCATTCAATCTTACTTTACCTATCGGTAAAGTGAAATTATTACAGGTTGCTAGGCCGTCGCTTCAAGAGATAAGGTCCTTATAATAAATCCTGGTCTATCGCTTGGCAGCTTGACTTATTCGACCTTCGTGGGAAGAGAAGCTCCTGGCACATTCTACATTCTCCTTTTTCTCCTGGACCAGCGTGAAAGAAATCTAATTTTACTACATACATATATTTTATTAAATTAAATCAGCTGTGAAAATGGGGCCATTGTCTAGAATTGAGTGGCTGATTCCAGTTTTGTAACTGGTGTGTAGAGTGAGTGACCATACCCAATAAAAATATCCAATAATAAACCCAATAACAAGATCGAAAGCTAAGCAAACATTTCGCTTGTTTACCGAAATGCTTACTTCGGTTGGTGGTATTCCGATAATTGGGAAAATTTCGTTATTAATGGGAGTCGGATAAACAAGAGGTGACAATGGCGTGTGGGATAATATTACTAGAGATTAAGAAGAATTAGTGTAAGATTATATTTGCGTCGTTTGCGGATGTTATTGTTGATTTATATGGTAAAATAAATAATATTGTACATAATGAGTTTATAATATGCTATTCCAGCGTTCCTTAAACTGATTTCTTACTGATTAAAAGGTAGGTTTATTAATTACGGAAACAACTGTGAAATAATAGTTTAATTTTATTTGTAGTTTAAAAATTATTGGCTTTTAAACTCTACTAGTAGGTACAAGCTCTATTTCTTATGGCGCTCCCACACAACAGTTAATAACGCTATATAACACGACAACATTATCTAATATTATTTTACGTTTTGTTACAATTTCTTAGACGTTATTTATGGTCCCATATCCGTAAATTTTTTCTAACACGTTGTATAACATCGTACGACACTTTGTAACTATTAGTGCGGGTCTGACTTTCATGAAGGCTGAACGTGGCTCTTGCATAGAAAATGGAAAAAGATTTCCTCATTGGCTTGGGTTTTATTTTAAGTATAAAAAAAAAGAAACAGTACTCTTACTGGATGCGTTGAACAATGAAAGCGAGAGAAAAATACAGTGCAACAGAATTCCTGGAGGATTTTGGTATCGAGGAATGTTGAAATAATTTTTTAAGAATGAACAGTTCGCAGAGTTTGAATTTCTCCTCCATTCCCGCTTACGTCCAAATAAGTGTTATATAAAAATTGTTATTGTGTTGCAATTTTTTACATAATATTTTTCTGTTAATTCATTTTATTAAATGCAGTAACATATTACAATTTAAGCAATATTTTGTAATTTTATTTATTCTTATTTATTTACACTAGGGTTCTAGGATATTAGGACTAGGATAGGACATGGGACCAAGTGTATCGACACAAGTGGCGCTCAACACCAGCGATCTTCCAAGTTACGATTACTATATTATCATACATAATGAAACAAAAACAGAAAGTGTATGCTGTTTCACCTTCCACGCAGGTCGTAAAAGTCAGACAAAGGAGCCTAAGAGCCTATTAAGAGGAACTTGTAGAGGCGACTGGCTAGAAACTCGTCATTATCTAGTATCGTTTTACTATCTGTAAGCCTATTTAATGCTAAATGTAGTGTAGTATAACTAATGTAGCATCAACTGTCAAGGTAGACTTGTATTGCCTTGACGTTCTGTCCACCGAAAGGGAGAAGGCGTGAAGATGTGTTTTTATATAATATGATTTAATTGTAATACAAATAAAACAAAAAAATTTTGTTTAAACATTTATCATTATTTCGTTTCGATTGCTATTCTCATAGCCAACTTAAATAAATCTTAATCAATGCCCAGCCTACATCTACTTATGTCTTTTCACAGCATTATATCAATAAGTAAGTAAACTTATTTATAATGATATAACAGCTACTTAATGACATAACCGTACAAAAATGTGACTGAATAAATATTAACTTTAATAGGAATTGAGTAATTTACTCTATTTAATACTAAATGTAGTGTAGTGTAACCAATGTCAAGGTATTGTATTGCCTTGACGTTCGTCTACTCCGAAAAGGAGACGGCGTGAAGATGTGTTTCTATATAATTGTAAGTATAGGTAGGTATCAATCCTTCAGTATAATGATATAGTAGACTACACTATTCTGGTATTTCCATTCTAAGTTGCGTTCTGAAAAACTTTATTTGCCATGTTGTTTGTTTGAAAAAGTAAAAACTTCAGTCATAAAGTTTTACTTAGATTCACCAAGTCTTGTAACTAATGCTTATACATAACTTCAACGCACAATATTGCTTTCTGCCTATCGTTATTCCATTACAAAACTACGTTAAATACAAAAACAATAAATCTAAAAATAAATTAACTGTAAATTTCGAAATTAGTAAATAGTAAACTTAGACCAAATGAAAAATCAATAACTTGTAAACTCGTTCCCGTGAAAAAGTTGTTGTTGTTGTTGTTGTTGTTTTCGTTTATTCTATAGGAAAACTTAGAATTCGTTTTTTGCTAATACCTTATTTAGCACAAAAAGATTCATCAGTACACGTGGGAAAGGAAGGATGAAAGGAGTATGATTAATTTATTCCTGGTGGACAGTCGGCTCAAAAAGCAGGTTATGCAAACGAAAACACTCAGAGGAGCCGATCTGGGAATAGACCGCTTTCTAATGGTAACTAGAATAAAGGGTCTGATTGCAGCGTGGCGATGTCGTGTAGTGTCCAAACCTGGAGCGATCTATCGCATCAAGAGCTGGAAACTGCAAGACGCGACCTCCAGGAATGAACATGAAAGGGTAGTATCCGGTAAGCTTGATTATAAATTGAAAGTGATCAGCGAGGATGTTGAAGAATGTTGGCAGAACCTTAGGGATAACATGATCGAGGCTGCGAAAGAAATATGTGGAACGAATAAGATCGGGAACGGTAAAAACCGTGATGTGTGGTGAGATGATGAAGTGACAGTGTCTGTGTATAAGAAGAAGAAAGCATGGCGAGATTACCTTGCTATTAAAAATGCCTGTTGTATGAAGAATTTGTTGAAAGACAGATATAAGCCGCAGAAAGCAGAAACGAAGGCACTAGTGAAAGAGAAGCGTGAAAGGTGTAGGGTGTTAGACGAAAACAAGATGTCGGACAACTTTGAGGAAAATACCAAATTATTTTGGAAAGAAGTACGTAAGTACCGAAGTGGTCCGGCACCTTGCAAAATGAATAAACTGCGTTCGAAAGAAAACCACCTGCTAATAAATAAAAAAGGTGTTCTGCAGCGATGGAGTGAATACTATGGAGAACTGTATAAGAGTAGCGACTCCGTCTCCGATACTGAGAGCGATTCTAATGAATCACCACACTCAGGTCAGAGATTGGAGTATGCCATTAGTATGACAGAAATTCAAAAAGTGATAAAAAGTCTGAAATGTGGAAAAGCTGCGGGTAATGATGAAGTGATTGCTGAGATAATCAAGAATGGTGGTCCTAGGCTCTGGGATACCTTCTGTGCACTGTGCAACCTTTGCTGGCAGAAGGGAAAGGTACCAGAGGACAAACACACCGCAGTCATAGTGCCTCTCTATAAAGAGAAAGGTTCTTATTTGGACTGTGCGTGCTATAGGCCTATCAGCTTGATCAGCTTAGCATGTAAAGTTTATACCAAAGTATTGACTGAACGTATGAAAGGTGTTTCTGAAAGATATTTGTGGGAATAGCAAGGTGGTTTTAGGAAAGGTAGGAGTTGTATGGATCAGATTTTCTCGCTTCGCGTTACCGTGGGGAAGTTTCTAGCCATAGGTTTTCTGCACTTTCGTGGATCTAGAAAAAGCATTTGCTAGAGTAATGCGATAAAAACTGTGGAGTCTTCTGCCTGAATATGGCGTGGAGGGCCTCTTACTGCAGGCTGTGAGGTCATTATATCGTGGCCACAGAGCTTGTGTAAGAATAGATGGTGACGTGTCACCCTGGTTCAAAGTCTGTTCAGGAGTTAGATAGAGCTGCGTGATGTCTGCCTGGCTATTAGTGCTGTATTTGGATAGTTGCCTCCATACGTAAAAAGGTGGTATGAGCGGCATGACATATAGTGGCACAATGATAAACTGTCTTTTAAACGATGACAATGCTGTGCTTATAGAGCCATCAGAAGTGGAATTGGAGAAACTAGTTACGTGCATGAAATAAGACTGTGAAGTGACAGGATTGAATATGAATGTGTATAAAACTAAGGTTTTAGTGTTTGAAAGAGAAAATGTACATACAAAGTGTGATATATAGGTAAATGGAAAAGGTCTAGAACAAGTGAACGAAATTGCATTTCTGCGTTTGCGTTTTCTAGGGATAGAAGATGAGAGTTGGATGTGGAGAGACGGGTAGCAGTCGGCAATAAAGTGAACGGTGCTCCGTCTGCATACTAATGTGTGAATATATCTAAGTTAGCCAAAATGGCCATACACAATGTGGTGTTGGTGCCAACTTTATTGTACGATAGTGAGCCCTGGATATGCCCGAAATCGAGTGTAAGTAAGATAAATGCAGTAGAAATGCGATCCCTTAGAAATATGTGCGGTGTCACCTTTGCGGACAAAATAAGCATAGAAGAGATACGCAGTATGACAGGGTTGCACGACAGTGTTATTGTAATAATAAAGAAAGGAATACTCAGATTTGTTGGCCACATGGAAAGAATGAGTGATGAAAGACAGACGAAGAAAATCTCTAGAGTGAAAGTGAGTGATAAAAGAAGCTAAGGAAAACCAAGGCTGATTTATGAAGATCAAACAGCTAGAGTGTTAGCCGACGGAAATATCAAAAGCACTCGCATACCTAGGCGAAAATGTGTGAGGAGAATATGAGATTTTAGGAAGCGAAAGAAGTATGTAAGGATCGCGAGGCTTGGCGCTTCGTCCTCTCTGACTACTCCATACGGCGTGAAGATATGTATGTATGTATGTATGTATGTACGTAGGTAGAATTCAAAGATCATATGGCCACTATTAAAGTAAAATTTCGTTTTTCGTCACGCATATTATATAAGTTGCAGTCGGCATGCGACAGCCAATATCGCGCGATATCTGCCATTTTACCGGTCGCATAGTGATCGCATGGCTGTCGCTGTCTGCAAATTTTTAGATAATAACCCCGCGTATCCTCAATAATCCACTGGCAACGTGATATTATAGTGACTTCATAGAAGTTAAAAAGAATTTCATGGAAGAATGCGATAAATAACTTCAATTTATCGTGGTTCATAAGCAATATGGCTATTATCACTAAACTAGAAAACTTCTAACTAAAAGCATAGCATTTGGAATTTTTATTTCTTGTTTTCGCCAAAAATTTCAAGTCCGTTTGTATTTTCTAAAAAAAAAATGTTTAAATATTGTTTTAGCTACCTAATAAGTGCAATATTTGTGTATAGGTATTTCAAATAAGTAAACAAGCACATACCTAATAAAATTTTTGCGTGTAAGATTTGTCTGTTCCGATCTGATGCAATAAAAATTCTTGACATTTATATATTTTTTATTGTAGTACCTGAACAACACACATCGAAGTCAATTTCTGCGAAAAGAACTTTGACACGCGAATGTAGTTGTGGAGTTAGTCGTGGTAATTTTCCGTGTTTCCGTTACACGAAGGTTCGTAGCAATCCTTTGATTATTTTAGAAATCCTTAAATAATGTACAGTGTGATTCCTATATTAATTAAGTAATTGTCATGAAATCTTTATCATTTTTTAGATATCTTACGCTCTACATCTCTTATTTGTTAGTCGATACGACGACGTGTTTTGCTTCTCAACGAATTATCCTCAGGAAATTCTCCTTAGGAAATATTAAAAATTATTGACTGCTCATACTAAGTCATATAACTAGCACTCGGTATTAGTAAGTGTGTCGACAGAGTAATAAATTGTTTTAAATATTTATTGTGTGATTTTTTCGTGATAGATATGTTTATTAACTCATATTTTCTGTACGTATTAGATACACAGAACAGGACTGAACTTTAGAATTTAGATGAACTACGTAAAATAACCTCAAAGATACTTTTTGGGAGTTTTGACATCTAAACATAGATGTGATAAATTCCTAAAATCTTTAGCTATTTTCCGCTCAAACTCCAAATACCACCAATCGACACGTGTTTCGCTTCTCAACGAAGCATCCTCAGGATATACCAGAGATAGGATTCGGTCAGCTAACCAGCACCGAATCAACAACTGAATCAGCTGCACGACTATTTAAACCATTAGGTTTATAAACCATTAGGTTTAAATAGTCGTGCAGCTGATTCAGTTGTTGATTCGGTGCTGGTTAGCTTACCGATTTAGCAGGTTAGCGACTAAGCTGCACGACTATTTAAACCATTAGGTTTATAAACCATTAGGTTTAAATAGTCGTGCAGTTGATTCAGTTGTTGATTCGGTGCTAGTTAGCTGATCGATTCCTATCTCTGGTATATCCTGAGGATGCTTCGTTGAGAAGCGAAACACGTGTCGATTGGCGATTTTTGGAGTTTAAGCGGAAAATAGCTAAAGATTTTAAGAATTTATCACATGAAATGGGTTTCCGCAAAGTAACACCTGAGTATTAGTATTCTGTACACATGAGTCTATAACTCTATACAATATCTAAACATAGATTCTAGACGCAAAGAAATGTTTTTTGTTGTACAATTCTCCCTTAAGAGGGAAGGCGAAGAGATCTATGCCCATACAGCCGACGTCTTCAGTAACAAATGATATGTATGTATAGTATGATTACTATAACGGGCGAGACGAGCAATCGTGCTACGGCAGCGGCCGACGAAGCACCAGAACAGAATCGGCTCTAAAATAGCACTCTTTTTAGGTAGGTTAGGTTAGGCAAGTATATTGACCACAACGCGCGAGCCGAGTGAGCGAAGCAAGAATGCCACGGTAGCAGCCGGCGAAGCGCCAGAACAGAATCGGCTCTATAAAAACACTCTTTTTGGGTCGGTTAAGTTAGGTAAATATGTTGACCACAAAGCGCGAGCCGAGCGAGCGAAGCGAGTGTACCGCGGCAGCGGCCGGTGAGGCGTCAGAATAGAGTGCGCCCTATAATAACATTTTTGGGCAGCGAACGGCAAAGCGCCAGAACAGAATCCGCATGGAAATTAGCTTTCTTCTTCCCTTATGTTAATTTTTTTTTTGCTAACGTGGTTTTAATGTGGCTGCTGTCTGGTGGTTTAATTGCCAATGTTTAAAAAAAATTTAAAAATTTGTTGTCTGTTTAAATATCAAAACACTTAAAAATTGTTGTTACAAAAGTTATATGTAATATTATATAATTACTTTAAAACGTTTTGTTGAGTGAAACCTTAAATTCTAAGTAGGTACTTGTAATTACTGACTTTTTACTGACTTTACATACATATCTTCACGCTGTATCCCTAACGGAGTAGTCAGAGTGGACGGAGCGCCATGCGTCACGGTCCTTACATACATTGTGTTCATGTTAGGACTTAATGTAAAATGTACCTAAGTAATTCCGTAAATTTTTCAAAAATGCATTTTACAATAAGTTCAGGTGGTAAAGGATAAACATTAACTTCCTGAACTTGTTCCTTTACCATGGGGGTTGTTGCCTCATCCCCTACATTTCCCTCCTCTCCCCTCCTTCCTTCAACCCCTAATTAATACGTATAAGTTCACAAGTTCTTCCTCTGTATTGTTATCCTGTTTATATTTACATGTGTACATTTATTTTAAATTATTCGTGTAATACTTTTTATATTATTGTCGATGATGTTATATTTACAAAAGAGGTAGATGAGTTACTTGCGCTCGAATAATGGCACCCAAAAATTTTATAATTAGCCAACCCGAAGCTCATTCTCGTAACAACTTGACAGTGTCAACTCGCATGTGTGTTCCTAATATTATTATTAAAATGTCATCCTGCGTTATTAGATATTGCAGAAATAGTTTCTGCAACCTACTAGCAAGACTTCAAAAGGTTCAGGAATCACGTATCATGCGTAAGTATACTTATTTAATTAATTTGTGTCACCGTTTATTCCAAAATCTAAAATATTAATGAAATATTAAATTATAAAAAAATAAAAAGCTGCAGGTTTTTTACCCAGTTACCAAGTACGACAGAGCGATATATTATCTTTACCGTTACTGTCACCGTCAATGTCATGCAGTGCCTAATATAGATTTGTTTACGTTTATACATACATTCATACATGCAAACATATATATCTTCACGCTGTATCCCCAATGGGGTAGTCAGAGAGGACGGAGCGCCAAGCGTCGCGGTCCATACGTTTATTTAGTTGGTATATAAGATATAATATACGTACCTATTTTTTTAAACGTATCAGAAGTTTTAGCAGTGAGTAATATAATAATTTCAGAGAATGGATTTCATTGAAATTTTAAAAATCCTGTGATGTAGCACAAGTTGTAGTAAATGTATTAAATACTTATTTAAAACAACATTAACAAGATATTATCTCGATTAGTGTTGTTTATTTTATAGGTTTCCGAAAGATCTGTTAAGACGTAATCGAAGGATAAACATTGTGTTGTTATATTTTTCCTTTATAGTAAATTATACACACTAAAAAATATTTTACATGAAAATACCTAGATGTTTTATTTTTAACGTTTTCAAATTTATAACAAAATTGTTTTATAAATCTATATACTTAAATAAATCTGTTCCCAAATGTACATGACTCAAGAAAAATGAAATTTAAAAAAGAAACAAATCCTTTTTTACTAGAAAAACCCATTAGGCATCATTCATATTTTTCTAAAATGGCTGTTCTGTGGCATTAAATACTAATTAACAATAATTGTGGCAATTAAAATAATAATTGTGGCATTAAATGGCTGTTCTGTGGCATTAAATACTAAATACTTATTCTATGAATAAGTCACGGATTCGCTTGAAATGCAGTAAGAACTTGAAATTGACTAATCAAAATGGTTTAGAGAGCCGTGTGATTTGTTGGTTTGAAATGCAATTTAAGTTTTACATTGTATAGCAGCGCAATGTATGTTTGTCTCAATTTGCTTATGGTAATTGTCATGCTATCTTGTTTACACTTCATAATTTCATTAGTGTACATAAATAGTCTACAACTTACGTGTGTGTGTAACCGGGACAATATTTTAGTTGCATTAGTATTAACGTAACCTCTTTTGTAAATATATTTATTATTTATTATATTTCTTAAGACATTGGTAACAAGACCATCAGCCTAATGACGAAACTTGTGGAGAAACATTAACTGTCCCTAACACTCCTCCAGTAAAGTGATAGTAGGCTTTACTGAAGTTAAAAAAGGATTTCTTGGAAGAGCGCGAAAACTTCAGCTACACATGTTTATTTAGATCTTCTCCATTCTTTTCACTTACACAGAACTTTAAAACACAATATACTATTACTGTTGTACTTTAAAACTCCTAAAAATGTAAAAAATAGAAAATCTAAATAAAATGACAACCTCACTTCTCCCGTTCCCGCCAAAAAGTCCTTTGTAAATATAACATCATTAGTGATACCCCTATAATTCAAGCTGCCTTCCATTCGGGACTATCCAGACATCATTGCCGTCTAGTTATCATAGTTATATTTATTTTTTACAGAATATCATTTTTAGAGAATATATTTTTAATCTGTCTGCTGTTTTTAATAAATTTAATTACTGTCGCTACACGACAACACATGTTCTACAACATTCATTATATTAGATCACACTAGCTTACGAGTGTTTCACCAGATTTACCTACAGTAATAAATGTTTTTTAAACTTCTACTTCCTACAGAAGATAAAAATCGAGATCGGAGATGGAATCGGAATTGAATTAATAAGTTCGTTAACATCTACAATTTTTGTTTGTAACTTGTAAATTTCCAAACGATATTGTATAGATTCAGGTGTGACTTTGCGGAAATCTATTTCATGTGATAAATTCCCAAAATCTATAGCTATTTTCCGCTAAAACTCCAAAAACTACCAATCGACACGTGTTTCGCCCCTCGACCGCGCATCCCACGGATATACCAGAGATAGGACTCGGTCAGCTAACCAGCACCGAAAATAGCTATAGATTTTGGGAATTTATCACATTCCAAACGATACTTAAGTGACATTTTTTAAGGTTCTATAGCATACACTCGTCCTGCGTTCCTGAGGGAGGATGTTTCGTTGAGAGGCGAAACACGTGTCAGTTAACAAGTATACGCCTATCGTTATGCCTGTCTATACGTTTTTTAATTTCTTTGGGGATTAAAAGCAATGCCCAAATAATTTTTTCATGTTAATCCATAATTTTATTGTAATCAATACTGTAATAATCTGTTAAAATAACAACTTTTGAGTTGTAATTAACAAGTTGTAAGCGAAACGTTGAAATGCCGTTTTCACGGCAGTTAAGCGTCGCGTCGTGCACGTTAATATCCGACATTTTACGAGTAGATATCCAGCTATGTTTCTATTTTCAATCATTGATGATATTAGATGTACAATGAATTTATAATTTTGAATTTATGCACTACATTTATAGCGTTCCAGTTTGTTGTTAATATCGAGGATCGAAATTGGGACATTGTTGAGTATTTATTGTACATTTAGATATAAAGAAAACACAAGCAGTTTTACCCTCTTTCGAGTTATATACTTATGCCTGCTCAGATTTTTAATTTTCTGTAACTAGCTAGTAGCACAAAAATTTAAAAAACATATCGTTGTGAATAGTTTTATTTTATTAATTTTCTTTATCTAAGAATGTTATAGTTATATCGTTTTTCAACTGAAGTATCTCCTCAAGAATTTATAATTATTATCAAGAGCCATAAAGAAGGCTCTGTAAACGATAGAACTTTGTGAAATTTCTGCGTTGAGTCTTAATAACGTTTCGTAATTTAATTGTATTGTTTTGAGAGAAATCTTAAGAAAAGTATTTATTTGTTGTAACTTGGAAATCAAAAAAGAAATACAGAGGAAAATAATATTATATTTTCTTTTTCAAGTGTAACTTTAACTAGGGAATCCAACTAGTAGTTTGCTGTTGGCATCTATTTCTACATTTTGCGAGTCATCGGTTGCGAATTGCGAACGCGATCCGTGACCATTCCCGGAGGTATGAAAGATATTGTACGAAAATGTACGTCTATAGGCCGATGACACGTAGGTATTGTGTCTGTAGATGATAACAAGTTTCTTGTTCTTGCATTGTATATCTTTATAAATGTCATATAATCTTTTTATTATTTTAGATAGCGTAATTGGGTGTGTATGTATGCATTGTATATCTTTATAAATGTTATATCTTTTTTAGAGTTCCAACCCGTTAAGAAAAAGCTGTGCAAGGAAAACCATATTTGGGCCTTTTCGTTCCGTCTGTTAGGAAAATAGCAAACACATTATATACATACAAATGTATATTATACATACTTACATTCATACGTATTAATAAGTATATATATTTCGTACTCAAGCCTATTTCCTATTTTGGGTGGTCCATATAATTAATAACAATAGGGTGGACAGAACACCAAGGCGCAACAAAGTCTCACTTTGATAGTCATACTTCTAATTAGTGAGTAGATAATTATTTGAGTATGTCGACAGCAATGCCACGTAATGTGGAATTAGAGAGTGACAAGTTTTATTTAAACGACTTCAAGAAAGGAGGAGGTTTTCAATTCGACGTGTATTTTTTTTCAACTGATTCGAAAAAAGGAGGAGGTTCTATGTCCGATAACTTAATCAATTGAAGATCGATTTCGAAAATTATTTTTTTTATTTAATAGAGTGTACTTCCGATGTAGTCCCATTTAAACTTCACCGCTATTGGAGCTCGGACTTCGAAGATACACCAAATAACACCAAGTAACGCGAACTGGTTATAACCATTATATTGATAATTCTCTTGTATATCGTTGCGCTCAAGAATTAGAAAGAAGTTAATTGTAGACTTGCCCTAGCTATTTATTTAGGCCATGGTCACTCAAAAAGGAAAAATAAAAAGAAATTAAGAAAGAAATAGAACCGCCTTCAAAAAAAAACACTGAAAAGTTCAAAATAACTATAATTTACTAATCAAATCTCAAGTACAATAAAAAGAATTTTATAAATACGTATACATACTTATATGATTCAACTTGACAGTTATTGAAGTCGGTGCCAAATCAATGTGCAACAATAGAAAGTTTATTCGTTTGGTAGGCTTGACACCGAATTCAGTAACTGACAAATTTAATTATATACATAGGTAAGTGTATCGTATTAATAAAGTTATTTTTATTGTGCTTGTGTTTTTACGTGTATCTTATATGCGATATCTTCGCCGATTGTTAACCGATTTTTATGATAATTTTTTTATTTGAAAGAGTGTATGTTCAGAATGGTCTCATAGAAATTTTGTTTAGATCCGATGATGGAGTCTGCTTAAATAAAAGGCCACATCAACAGTTTATACATTTTGACGTTACATAATAGAAAAGAAAAGGTTTCAATATGGAACAAAAATCATCAAAACCCAAGTACAAAATAACTTCATAAATACGATACAAATATGTATTTAATAAAATTTGAGAGTTATTGAAGTTTGTGGCAAGCTAATAAACAACATACAATCTACTTGTTTGGTAGGCTTGGCACCGACTTCAGTAACTGTCTTTAATTATTTATATCGTGTTTATGAAGTTATTTATAATAGTTATTCATACTACGTCATTCTTTATATTTTAACAGACTGATTACCAAGGAATACAACTCATACGTCAAAAATCATCTGCGAGACTTCGAACATATGAGATCTCTGGCAATGGACGACCTACATTAGCACCTAACAAAAGCAACGAACGAATCATTGAACAGTGTGACATCTGCCGATATAAATTTCAAGCTCAAGAAATTAACAGATGACACACCTAAACTCGTAGAGAAACACCATCAGATGAGACTGGATAATCAGACCTATACTCCGGAATACCGGGCTCTACTGAATGATATTCGCCAAAAGCTGAAAGAAGTTTTGCAGCAATACTAGGAAGAGATATTTTTACGAGACATTGTACAAAAGTAAAGTACCATTGTCTGGATCGCAGAGCGAGAGATGCAGGCCAACTGTTACTAACGTCGGTTCTGAGCAAATTCCTGTAGTGTCTGTGGAAGAGATACAGCTAGCGCTGAGCCAAATTAAAGACAGAACGTCTCCAGACCGAAATAAGATCATACTCGAGATGTTGAAGCTAGGGTCAGAGGCGACACCACAACTCAATTTTTTTTACAATAACAAGAAACATACGCATCACAAAATGTCAAACATCATCGATATAAAGAAAACCCAAGCGGAATTTGAGGCTGTGTTCAATCAGCGCATGAGCGAGTTTGAGGCTAAAATCAAGTCTACACAGAAAGATGTCAACACAAAACAGCTCACTACTGAGTTCTATACCTTCAAGGAATTCGTGTGCACTATGTTAAATTTACTCCGTCAACAGATAGCCCAACTTGCAGCAACTGTGGATACTATCGACACAAGGTACCGTCGGAAGTTTTTACTGCTTGGAGGTGTTGAGGAGAAACCAAAAGAAGATGTCCGCAGCGTTGCTGTTGACATACTGGTAAAACATTTGAAGATACAGAATTGTACCGCTATTTCGCTTCCTGTATGTCATCGCCTTGGTGCTACTACTAGCGAGACTGGACGACAGCGGCTTATTCTAATTAAATTTAATGACCTCAATATTCGACGGCAGGTTTGGAGTAGTAAAACCCTTCTTAAGGGCAGCCCATATGTGTTGTCAGAATATCTGACGCGTGCTCGACAACAGATATTTCTTCAGGCCAGGAAGCACTTTGGCACTAGCTGTGTTTGGTCGTTGGACGGTGTAATAAATGTCAAGCTGTCGGACGGCTCGCGTGTCAAGGTATATAGTTCTGAGGAACTTGATTCACTTATTGAGGAGCATAAGGATGTGGGGGAAGCTCCGCAGCTGAAAACCGGAGTCTCGACTGTTACATCGAAGCCGGGGTTCTCCAGCAAACTGACACGTCGTGGAATTACAAAAAAGTGATATATTTTTATTTTTTAAACTTTTTAATTGTATTTATTTTTTTATTGTTTCTCTCGTCGCAGTCAGTCCGAAGATTATCTTAAATAAGCGCATATCCACTTTGTGTTAGTATTGACGCATTTTACAGTTCTCTCTTTTCATTGTGGATGTGTTTTCATTGATAACAGTGTATTGTTTATTTAAGCGGTAGGAATATAATTACCGCACATTTCTGTAAGTATATTTAAATATTTTGAATATCTACCCCAAGTTAATTATTATTTACAATTTCACACAAATTATACAATTCGCATCTTTTTTTTTTTCTTGTGATGCTTTTGAAAACTTTGATATGTATTGCTATTAGTTTTTTACTGTTACCTTAATTGTCAAATGTATAACATTGTAAGTGTTGTGTTTTTTTTTTTGTTTTGTTTTAGTAGTGTTATTATGTCTTTCATTGTTGTTGTGAAAAACTTTTAAAGTTTACTTTAGTAAGTTCATTTTGTGAACGGTTGACCGGCGGGTGTGATAGATGGTAGTTAAACACTAAATAATCATACAATTTGCAAATTTTTTTTTTAAATTGAAACAAAAAAATATTGTAATTTACTAGGTATTACTTTTTATTTACCTTATTACTATTATATTTAAATTTTATTAATTTATTAAGTTTAAATGTATGGTTCCGATGATGAGGCATCGTTTTTTACTGTGGCTGATGAAAGTTCATCCTTTTTGCCCAATAATGATTCTTTTGGTAGTGATACTCTTAGTAACGTTATCCATAATAAATTTTGTGAAAGTCCTTTATATTTTAATGTATGCCATATCAATGCACAAAGCATTCCAGCCCATTATACTGATATTCTAGATACTTTTTCGTCTAAGTTACTACATGCGGTGTTAATTTCGGAGAGCTGGTTAAAACCCTCATTACACTCTAGTTCATATTCTCTACCTGAATTTATACTTTTACGAAATGATCGCATAGGTAAGGGTGGTGGCGGTGTTGCCATGTATATTCGACGAGACTTTCCTTATAAAGTTATCTCAAGCTCTGTGCCTGAGTACCATGGTTCAGCCGAATATTTATTTGTTGAGGTGAATGTCGGAGGCAATAAGGTTGTTCTAGGAGTCGTGTATTGTCTCCTTCTGCTGATTATCTTTCACATTTAGAATCTGTCTTGGATCCTATATGTTTGGAATATAAGCATCTTATTATCATGGGTGATTTCAACACTAATCTTATAGTTAATTCTTCTCAGTCCTACAAACTTCGTTCTATCTTTCATTCTTGTAACATTACTGTTCTTCCTCTTGACCCTACTCATCACAACCTTAACACGAATGATTCGTGGTTGGACATAGTTGCTACTACGTCTCCTGATTACGTCGCTAATTACGGTCAACTTCCTGCACCTGCATTCTCTCATCACGACCTTCTCTTTATTTCGCTGAGAATAAAGCCTCCTAAACTTAAGCCGAGGGTTGTGTACACTCGATGCTTTGCCAGGCTCGATGTAAATAGTTTAGTCCAAGATGCTTTTCTTATCGATTGGTCACCACTGAAAGCTATGGCGTCGATTGACTTGATGGTTACTTATCTCAATACTGTTATTGTTGGTTTGTTTGATAAGCATGCACCTGTTCGCGCAGTCAAATTGAAACGTCCTCCAGCGCCCTGGATAACTACTGAGGTAAGACAAGCGATGCAGAAGAGTGATCGTGCCTTTCGCAAGTATAAAAGGAAAAGAAATGAAGGAAATTTTGACCTCTTCAAACGAGCCCGAAATCGGTGTAACCAGGTGGTAAGGGCAGCTAAACGCCGTTATATTCATGCCAGCATCGTATCATCTACTTCTTCTGATATCTGGAAGTTTCTCAATTCCCTAGGATTTGGGAAACCACAGTTCTCCTTTAATAACGCTGTTTCTATCAGTGACCTTAATATGCATTTTTCCTCTGTTACGAGTCTCGATAACTCTATTAAAACTAAAACTCTGCAAGAGCTTAACACATTAACAGTACTTTGTCCCTCTTCATTCTCATTTTCTCCAGTGACGAAGGGGGAAGTTAGGAAAGCTATTAAATCTATAAAATCCAATGCTATGAGCCAGGACGAAATAAGCCGCGCTATGATCATTTACATCCTGGATGCAATTCTACCTGCGTTTACTTTTATTATTAACTTTTCTCTTACAAATGGTGAATTTCCCAGTACCTGGCTTAAAGCATTCGTAATACCTCTTCCGAAAATTTCTAATCCCACTGCTCCTAATAATTTCAGACCAATTTCTATTCTTCCCTTTCTGTCTAAAATTCTCGAATCTGTTGTCCATAGACAATTATCATCATTTATAGCCGAGTCTGACTTCTTAAGCCCTTTTCAATCTGGGTTCCGTCCTGGGTATAGTACTTCTACAGCTCTCCTGAAAGTTACAGAGGACATCCGTAATAACATGGAAAATACCCAACTAACAGTACTTGTATTAATAGATTTTTCCAATGCTTTTAATTGCGTAGATCATGACATTCTCCTTGCTATGCTTTCTCGCCTAAACCTGTCTCCGTTAGCACTGGAGTGGTTCTCTTCTTATCTTCGTGGACGTCAGCAGGCCATACGCGTCGATCAGAATACCTCCGAATGGTGTGATTTGGTTGCTGGTGTTCCACAGGGCGGAATTCTTTCACCTCTGCTTTTTTCTATTTTTATCAATTTCCTGACTGCCCATCTTCAATGCTCTTACCACCTCTATGCAGATGACCTACAGTTGTATACGCAAACTGATATTACCAACATAGATACTGCCATTTGTAACCTTAATGTAGATTTAAAGTGCATTGCTGATTGGTCCGCTCGATTTGGCATTGCAGTAAATCCAAGCAAGTGCCAGGCTATTGTCGTAGGAAGCTCTCGACTCCTGTCGAGAATCCGTTTACCAAGTGTTATCCCTTTGTGCTACAATAGTTGTACAATACCTCTCTCATCTAGCGTAAAGGATTTGGGACTGGTAATCGATAGCAGTCTTAGCTGGAATGCACATGTCGCTGCAGTCAGTCAGAAAGTGACTTATACTCTTCGCTCTCTCTACCGCTTCAAGTTTTTCCTTCCGTCCAATACTAAACTCATCCTTGTACAGTCGCTTGTGCTTCCTATTATTGACTATGCTGATGTATGTTACTCTGACATCTCCCAAGAGCTTCTTAACAAACTGGAACGTTTGCTGAACAACTGCATTCGATTTATATTTGGTCTTCGAAAGTTTGATCACATCTCTCAATATCGTGTTCAACTTAAATGGCTTACTATTCAACAACGTAGAAACGTCCGCATATTGTGCACTCTATTTTCTATTCTTTTTGAACCTAACACTCCCCTTTATCTTAAAAGACAATTTCAGTACCTAAGTGACTTTCATTCTTCCAACCTTCGTTCTGTAAATGATGTCCGACTAGCTATTCCTTCTCACCATACTAGTTTTACCTCTAAATCCTTCACTGTCACGGCTATTCGACTCTGGAACAACTTGCCTCTGTACATTCGGAAGTGTACCTCCAAATTTGTTTTCAAGAAAACGTTACAGAAATTTTATTTAAATGAATATAATTAAGTAGCATTAATGCCTCATTAGTATTCATATTTATTTAATTATTATGTATTATTTTGTATATCGTTTGTATTTGTGTATTATTGTATTATTTGTATATTATTATTGTGTGTATAGTATTTTTTATATACCATATACCTATGTATCAATATGTAGTTATATTTTTAGTAGTTTTCCTGCCCGAATATATTCTCATTACACCCAATGGTTGACTGGTAGAGAATGCCACTTGGCATTAAGTCCGCCATGTGTACTAAATCTTTAGTGCAGAAAGAATAAATAAATAAATAAACCGCAAGGTACCTAAGGCTTGGCACAACGCAGTGATAATTCTGCTCCACAAGAAAGGGGACATTCGAAAAACTGAAAGTGTTTAATCAGTGTGTCCTGCCAGTTTTCACGTATGGAATGGAGACAGTAACTCTCACCGCAAGATCTGCTAAGAAAATCAGAGTTACACAAAGGGCGATGGAGCTACTGATGCTCGGATTAACGCTCATACTACTCTGTCAAGATAGTACCGGGAAAAGATCAATAATACACGAAATGTTAGTTATTCATCCAAATTTATTTAATCATCTTCAAAGTATGCTCCTTCAGAAACGATACACTTACGCCAACGAATAATCCAATCATCAAAACATTTTTTAAACGCTTTTTCCGGAATTGAGTTCAGTGCTCGCCGCGAATTCTCCTTTATGTCTTCTACCGAATGAAAACGGGTGCCACGATGTGGTAATTTGAGTTTAGGAAAAAGAAAGAAGTCGGCTGGAGCCATATTTGGTAAATAAGGTAGTTGCTCGTTGATATTTGTTGAGTTTTTGGTCAAAAATTCGTTCACAATGACGGCCTTGTGCGATAACGCATTATCGTGGTGCATAATGCAAGAATTTTCTTTCGACAAATCTGGCCTTTTTCGTTGAATTTGCTCTCTTAAACGCCACATAACGCCCAAATAATATTCTTTATTTACCGTTTGACCTTCCGGCAAGAATTTCGAGTGCACAACACCGCGATAGTTACAGAAAACAGTCAACATGACTGACTTTTGATCGACTTTGGCGTGGTTTTTTCAGTTTCGATTCAGTTGGAAGGCGCCACTCCGAAGCTTGTTGACTAGTTTGCACGTCAAACTCGTAAACCCACGTCTCGTCTCACCAGTAACAATACGTTTCATGAATGTTGGATCGAATCGACTCGTTCTAGCATGTCCTCAGCGACTCTTATGCGATTGAGTTTTTGGAGAAAATTGAGGTCTTTTGGGACTAGCCGAGCGGCAACATGGTTCATACCCAAGTGATGAAGTTACCTTTAACTTGCGTTAAATTTTTGAAAATTTAACGCTTTAACGATTATCGAAGTTAACTTTTTAATTAACGAATTAACGATTAACGAAGTTAACTTTTTGATTAACTGTGCCCACGCCTATATCAATTATTATTAAGATCTCATGCAATACCGCATAACAACGACATCTTAACCAAAGAGAATTATACACCTTAAAAGTTACATTGTATAGTACCGTTACACAGTATAGTAACTTTGGCTCAAAAACTTGATACCATTGATTTGTTTACATTTACGATACCATTTTCTATAGTGACAACACATTTAAACGACAGACAGCAACAACCCATTACATTGTAATATAATAAATCCCGTATAGGTTTTTACTTATTAATTTACTTAATAATTATGCGGTTCACTAGCACCCCGCCTCGACTTCGCACGGGCAGCTGAGCATCTATGCCTACATTTATTTTTCAATTTAATAAGGATTAATATCGTATCCGTCGGAATAGCTTTCCAATTACCACATTATATGTGACCATTTTTTTCAATATTAAAATGGGTATGGTAAGCTATCCTTAAAAGATAGACATATGCCACTGCGGCCTTCTCTGTAGACCTATAAAAGAGGAACAATTCCGAGATACATTGTTTTGTTATATCTCAATGGGATTAGGCAGCGTTTTTGATGAAAGCTTTCAGTCAGCTTGATTTTTGCATCTTCAAGAATCATCGTCATATTTCAACCAATTTACACAAAACATTAATGAATTATACGCGACAAATCTTCCTCTTGAATCACTTCGTCCATTGGTGAAAACCGTATGAAAATCCGTTCTGTAGTTTTTGAGTTTCTTTTTGGGGTTTTTTTGGGGGGACTTTGTTTTATAATATGTGGTGATAGTGATAAGCACTGTTATAAACAAATGTATGTTGTAATATCTTGATTTGCACGAAGCTTTAGAATTAAGGCAAGCCCATAAAAGTTGCTGCAATAATTTTTAGTAAATATCTTAAGTATATAGGATGCGGAATAGTTACACTTTGTGGTTTAAGATAAGACTCATGGAATCATTACTAAACCTTGTCGGAAAAGAGGATACTAAATATAACTTTGACACCGTTGTATGTATGTGTGTGTGCTTGCTTGTGCTATCATACTCGTAGCTCTCGCAGGTAGTAGTTGATTTGCTTCCGCTTTTGTCGTGTCTGAACAGAATCAGATTTCAATGACATCCTTAACCATATTAATAGTAGTTTGTCCACGCATTCTCCATCCATCCTCTATCCATCCCCAGCTTTGCCTCCTAATTGTGAACTAAATACTACAATAATGCAGTTACAAAGATTTTAGCCTGCTTATTATTTTTTGTACCAAGGGATATTTCAATGTTTAGTTTAATTTTATCTACATATATTTCTATGGAATGCATGCTTTCATAATCTGTATACAATATGATAGCAACCGCCTCGGCTTCAAACTTTTAGAATTTTTTTTGAAAATAAAATACAGCGCATGTTACTCACTGATAATGTAGCTTTCTACAGATGAAAATATTTTTGAAATCGGTTGAGTAGTTTTTGAGTTTATCCATTATGTACAAACAAACAAAGTTTACTTGTTTATAATATTATAAAATAGATAGTATAGTTAAATTAATTTTTTTGTCTGTCCATCAATTAAAAGCTATCGAACGTATCAGCGTGAGACTGACAATTCGACGAGAAATTTTTAGTTGACGATTTTAGACTATATGTTTTTAATTTCATCTACTTTTCACCAATTGAATTAGATTTACTTTCTTCGAACTTTCTTGAACATTTATTTCTCGCCAATAAAAACAAAAGACGTCATGCTTTTCCTTATTCATTTCTTTCTTTTTATTCATTTGTTTTTCAGTCATGCTATATTCAATTATTTTGATTTAACCTAAAAATTTAATGTATCGCGGTACTATACCTTAATTTATTTAACTTAAGACCCGGCTGCCATAATTTTCAGCGTTTTTAAATAAGTTTGCTGAGGCGGGCACACGTTTAATGAATGTGAAATTTACATATATATTTCTTTATACATTTTTCTATCGACTGCCTAAAATCATACCGCAATTTATGTATTTTCGTACGATACTTTTTCACTTGTGATGCCTTTTTGAGAGGTTTTTAAATATTTTTCTTAAATTACTTGAGTAATTTACATAAAATTGTGGCTAACAGGAAGACGATACAGTTGACTAAATACTGGCTAAAGGATATTTTATAACGATATATGTCGCGTTCGGGTGGCGGAGTGTGAGGACGGAGATTATGCAAGAAACTGTTTTTCGGAGCTTGCTCTTAATTACGATCGTTTTGCATTCTATTCGATTCTTGTTTTATTAGAATAACTAGTTACTCGTTCGCTTTGCTGAGCGTAATTGAAAATTTATTAAATATTGTTTCTTGTTAACGATCGAAATAATTTTTTCATCATTTCGTCATCATTTCGTTTTAGCATCAATCATTTTTTTTCATTTTAGTATTATTTTGGAATAATATTGAAAAATTTACATAACTTCCGTCGCATGTGACTAATTTTTAAATCCAAACACATGATAAGTATCCAAGCATACATTTTCTAAATTTAAATCGTCCGACATCTGCGGTCTTTTAACCTTTTGCGTGTGTTTAATGTAAGTGGTAATAGTAGACATTCATACATATGTATAGGTATGTACTGGTTGGTCACAGTCGTATTGCCACTTAGCGTTGCCACAGCATGTTGAGTTGGCCACCGGCCAGCTTGTCTGCGGAAAATGCTCTAATTGTGGAAAAATATACTGCAAACCAGTATAACTTATTAAATATATTATTATTTTTTTATTGACAAAGTCATTGCTTGTTGCATTGTTGAGAACAAAATTGGAGTTGTAGCACATCGAAATGACTCGTAATTTTGATGATTGAAATGCAAATTTATAGCGATAAATATACCAAATTAATGACAAAATAATAATAATTAAAAATTAAATGATAATGTTGTTCTTCATTTCTGTCAAACATGGTCAGTAACATGTAAAATAATAATATGCTTTTATTAAAATACTAGATTAGCTGCCTTTTAAGGTGAAATTCAAGCACATGTCATTTGTTTGAAATTTCAAATTTCAAATTTTAAATAAATCTGCGTAGAAAAACGCATATTTATGCGATACTATATTAAACGATATCGTTTTTTTCTGCTTTATTCTGTATTTATAAAAAAAAACTGTTCCCAGCCACGTATTGCTGTGGCGCGAGTTGAACAAACGAACATTTACATTTTCATTTATTATTTTTATTAAATATTAGTACATAAAAACACGCGCGTATTCAAATGCAACTTTGTGTCAAAATTTCAAGTTAATAGACCTACAACTTTTCGAGTTTTGTGAACATAAACATACGGAGGTTGAATTTTTATACATATATATAGCGATACATATAAATATTAAAAATGAACTGCCTATATATAAAAATAAATGTTGAGATAAACACCTACTATATTACGTTCATTGATCATATAATATATTCATACCTATGTACATATTTCAACATTATCCTACTTTATGTAATATTTCCCATAATTAAATACTAATGTTGTAAATACTTACAACATACTTTCGTTTTTTAAACAGTAAGTATTCATTTTTATTGATAGATTTAGAACCTAAAATTTCGAAGAACCTAGGACTAGCTTCCTGTTTTTTCCTTGTACCTTTATAAATACCAGACACATAGTCTTTGTAACAAGTAATTTACGACTAATTTGTTTTATTTTTTTGCTATCTTTGAATAGTTATACCGTGGATGATTTACAGATTGTTCGTCGTCATGCTACAATTGCATATCATTACCGTGTCACGTCCGGCAATATTGTCTTTCAATCACATGATAATCAAAAATATCATCTTAATGTTCTTTTTTGGTCAATCTCTAAAATAATACTTTGAATTGACATTGAGAACGCTGGTGATCATTTAATGTATTGTTGCATAGTGTTTTGCCTTAATAATGTGTTATATAAAGTTCTATTTAATGCGTGTTGGTTTTTTCTACGAGTGTCGTTATGCAGGGACTTCGAAAACTATTAGACTGTTTCGTAGTATCTACAGCAACTTAGATAAAATCCGTTGTCATATCGGCGAAGTCTCGAAAGTTTTAGGTTGGTCCGCGTGTTGCGTGTTGGTTTTTTCTACGAGTGTCGTTATGCAGGGACTTCGAAAACTATTAGACTGTTTCGTAATATCTACAGCAACTTAGATAAAATCCGTTGTCATATCGGCGAAGTCTCGAAAGTTTTAGGTTGGTCCGCAAAGAAGACTAGAATAACCTGTTTAAAAATATTTTTCCAGGATAAATATATAAATCGACCTCAATGTGCTTAGAAATTAGTATTCGAACATCAGGTGTGGTAGAACCGATGTTACCTGTTAGTTTAATATCATGGATCTGTTGTTAGTCTAAATGCTGTCTTTATTTAACCAATTATAGATATTGGCCATTTACCAATACCAATTATAATAATTAGAATATGTGAAACGTTGTATATAAAAAATAGGTGAATAAATTTTGCTTTGGAACAGATTTCGCATGTGATATGAAAATATAACTAAGTAAGAATTTCCTCTTATTTTCAAAAATCAGTCTTGCTGTTGCTATTTGTTTTTGCAAGATCTGTAAGACCAAGACCATTATTTTGGTCATCACTGGTTAAGAATTGCAAAACGGTAATGAAGTATAAATGTACAAGCGTGACTGTTTACAGAACATTCGATATTTCAACCATAAATAATTTGTTAAACTCTCATAATTTATACCTACGATCCTACGATAGACAGCTTTAAGTTCTGTACAAACAAATTACGTCATATGGCGCTTCGCTCCTTGAAACTAACGCTGTCAGACGTAACAGCAGTTGCAATGAGAGGTATTCAGAGCAAGGGTTTATTTCTGTTGTCACAGTTACCGCAACCAACCGGTCCGTTTATATTTAGGTTATTAGTGACGCAAATAGCTAATGATAAACGGGTTAAATTTGGAGCGACGTCTCTGAAAAGCTATTGTTGTCATTATGTCATTAATGCCATTGTCAAAAACTGCCAAACATAATGTAAAAAATACAGATATTGCATGTAACATGTAACCTTTCACCTAAACAAATTTCTTCGAAGAAATTTTTGCGCAAACTAATTTTGTATTTTTATTTTCTAGCGTTTGTCAATGTTGATTTGGGATTTAATAATTTGTTGGTGACATGTGAAGGTTCAATGTTTGGCAGGAAAATACATTGTAAATTCTAGTAGAAACAATAAAGTTATGTTGTAACAAAACATGTTGTTTATAAGCTCATAACTGCATTGTCTGGTGTTCTAGATCAAAGCCATAAAAAAATAGTTTTAACAATCTGTACCTGCTGTTATTATTATAGGTAATGTCGATAGGCAAGTTTGAGTTAGTCTCTGAAACTACTGAACATATTGAAAATCTTTCTACGTTACATACATATTCAAGCTGTAGCCCTAACGGGGTAGTCAGAGAGGACGCAGCGCCAAGCTTCGCGGTCCTTACATACTTCTTTCGCTTTCTCTAATCTCTCTCACATTTTCGCCTATATATACCTAGGTTTGCCTTTATACGTTAGTTGTGTTAAGGGCTGCTAGAAATTTGGGTCAATTTACAAAGACTAGATTATTTATTTACGCTTTTTTGAAAATGACTAATTATGTTTTAGATTTAGTGCTATACGGTAATGGGGTAATATTTTGTCACTTTGTTTCGAATAGTTCAAAAAATCTACCGCCGAAGTCGATCGCATAGACTTTTAATCTAACCGAAAGAAGTCATCTTTGGCCAGACAGGACTTCGTGAAGTGTAACTTTATATCTCGACTACTATAATGGGTGTCTTCTGTTTCAAATATTATAATCATTGTGCTGCTAAAACGTAAATAATCTGAACCTATAAGTTTTTTGTTCGGTTCTAAAAATGGAAAGGTTTCGTCGTAAAAATGAAAGGATGACTTTTGGTATTACCTTCATGTACGTCTGTCTATCAGACATTTTTTTCGAAAACTTTTTAACGTAAACAGCTGTTTAGCTGTTTGGGACAGTTTTTAGCAAGTAGTGCCCAAAAGATTGATAAGAACTTCAAAAGTTGAGTTTTTGCTTTTGGGGGATAATTTTGAAAACTGAAGTATAAAGTTCTGTACAATTTTCTTGGCGTTATTACGGTGTTATCGTGTGTTACATTTTTTTACATAAACAGAAAGCTCCACGACAAATTTTGTATTGCGGTTGGCGGTGGTACTTAATTTCAAAGTACGTTTCTCAAAATAATATTTCAAAGTACGTTACATCGTCTCTGACAGACGACAGTTTCTGTGACAGACCAGATATGAGACATGAGTGAGACAAATGTTCCGTTTTTCCGTTTAATGTACGGAACCCTAAACACGATACATCTTCCATTTGTTTGGATTTGGTATCTAAGCTTAGAAGTATATAACTCACATTTAAGATAACTTATATAACCGTCCGTCTGTCCGTCTGTCACGATCGATTTCCTCAGAAACGACATATTATTGCACAATATATTATTGCAAATGAATTGATTAGCATTTTACAAAAATCACATGAGAATTAAAGGAGTACTCGAATTCCACTAGATAACATCCCTCCATATCTTCAAAACTACCTACTGCACCTATATTTTAAAACCTTCGGTGAATATGAAGAAATGTAAAATTTACAAGAAAAATATATCAGCCTTTTATAAAAATCGTGCGATACCGTACATGAGTTGAACTGGCACGTAACGAATTTTTTTTCCACTACGTTGTACTACATTTACTACTACAATATACTACAGTTTTCTACATTATAGATTTAAGCTTATTTTCATTACAAAAATTGTGAATAAGAATTAGTACCTAGATATCTAAATAGAAATACAAAAACACTTGTATCATAATATAATAATATATCATAACAATACAAACAAAATAGCTGCTGTCTTGAGGAAAAGTTAAATAAGTAAGTAAAAGCATGAAGACCCTAATAAATACTTAACACGCAGATGTCTTGTTGAGAATCCCTTGTCACGCAGATTGAGATTGTAAGTAAATGAATTGGCATTAACTACTGACACTGAATTGTAAAGCCATTTTTAGTTAATGTGAATAGAAATGCATACTGGATGTCTGACGATATTCAAATATTCGCATCTTGAGTGAGATCCATAATCCAGCATTAATTTAATTTTCAGTCAGTAGTGCAAAAAGAATAGATGTCATATCTTGATATGACACTCGACAAACCTTATTAACGTAAAACTTTGGCCGGTTATATGCATTTTGCATAATTTTAGATTTTATCACGCTTTTCTAAATTCGCTTTTTTGTTTGTCTTTTCGGTACGAATTTTGCATTTGATTTTAAACTAACTTCAAGATGAGCTAAAGAGTTGAAACTTTAAACATAGCTCAGAACTGGCTGTAAATACAATATTAGCTCTCTATCTTATCTATGTGTTCGTCAGGATTCCATTAGAAACCCTATTATTAATTATATATGTTATAATCCTATCAAAATGTTAATAAAAGACATGCCAACATACATACCTACTAAAAAGCAGAAATTCATTATTTAAATAAAAAAAAAATCTTTCATCTTGAAAATGGACTAAAAGGTATAAAGTAATTTTAAATTGCTATGAAACTACTTGTAAGATTTAAAACAAAAAATGTGGATGCACGTAACATACCTATAAAATATTAAGGAGTGTAGAAATAGAGAGTATAGTTATCGTTGGTAAAATTCACACGATATTTCATATCATTTGCAGTGCAATAAAATTGTTTGTGACTTAGGCGAAATATTCATGCATCAATTACATGCGTTCTACGTTTTTTATTTTTATTCTTACAAATATTTTCATAGCAATTTAAAACTACTTTTTATATTTTAGTTCATTTTAAAAACGTGTTAGTCGAATTGAACTTTTTTCTATTTGAATAATTTTGATGGTTAATAATGCATAAACATACGGAACGTGCATTCATAACTCGATTAGGTTGTCTGTGCTCGATTTGGCACTCACAACTGCGAGATAGCTATGACTGCTAAAATAAATATCGTATAAATAAGCGGGCGGTTACATGTACTCGTTTTTTGACGACAAGTCCTAAGTTTTCCTTCTCTGGTTTTTATTTCGTCTGGCACTACTACGAAGTAAAGTACTTTATGGGTTCAAATTCTCTAAATCTCTTCAGATTGAGTCAAGTTCTTCAGCATTTGATAAATTCAGAAAAGTTTTTGGAAATTCGGTATAAAAAAACCATTGGTGTTATGAAAGGTTGTATCGCATAACACTAGAGTAACATTGTGTGATGTGTTTATGACAACAATTAGTCTTGTCAATGATACGGCTAGGACACATTCACCTCGAATTCACGCAACTGCTTATAGCTGCCAGATTATCTGTCTGCAGACTGTAACAGGTGTTTTAGTAATAAAATATTTCACTTTCTTATTATTTTTGTGAATTTTCTTTGATTTGATATTGAACTTATATCTGTGGCATATGCATATATAATAACAACAAGCCGTTTCCCGCCCGCTTCGCTAGACAAAAAAAAAGTTCAAAAAATAAGTAGCCTAAAACCATCTACATCTAATTCCGCGTCGAATGGTCTTGGTCCCATGCCGATCGGTCCAGTAGTTTTCAAGTTTATCGCGGTCAAAGAAAAAAACATTCAGATATATATATAGATAAACTAAAAATTATGGCGTGGTAAAATGTAAATAATAATAATAACAACGAATATCGTAAATATTATTCTGTTACATAGTAGCGTATTTCTCTATTTTGGCGTAGACTGAAGTGGTTATGTTGTTAAATATTTCGCGTTAATATTTAGCAGGCACAGTTACACCGAGCCAAACAGTCGTGTCTCGCGTGCCCATCTAAATTATTTTTGTAGCTCATTCGAGGTCCCAGGCGACTTGCAAATTAATTCAGTTATCAACATCAACTTTCGTGATTATTTTACTATTTTTAAGTTGCTGGATTTGGCAATTATCTCATAATAATGTAATATCAAATATTATTCGGTAAAAATATTTACGTTATGAAGTTTTACATAGCATTTACGTTTTCCGTTAATGATATTACTCTAACGAACCTTGCACACTCAAGTATTTCTTTGTTGGGAGCAAAGGTGGTCTCACCGCAGTGTGCGGCGAGGACCAACATTGCCATCAGCAGATTCCACATATCAGCTACGGCCACGTAGGCCAATGCTGGAACCCACCTCTCTCACACACGGTCACCGTAACACACACTATGTTGAACATTATCAATTTAAAGGCACATCACTTCGTTTATAGAGTACAGGCACAGGTGAATGTGGTTCGAGGAGCAGCGAGCGCGGCACGATATAGACTGGCGGTAGTGGCGCGCGCCGGGCGCGGTCACGGGCGCAACCTTGCTTCCGCGCGATCTCACCCTGTGACGTGTAGACTACAGCGTGCTACGTAAACCTCTACGCAGTGCTACTGGACATCGGCGTCTGCGACGGAGGCTACGAGGTTTCATATATTTATGATGTAACTTTTTTATAATAGATACTTAAAAAAATATAGTATCAGTCGGTACGGTAGATATTAAACATAATTTGGTTCATCATCGAAGTAGACTGAGTTCAAATATAGAATTTTTGAAATTTCAATATTTCAAAACTATCATAGTTTTTGCTTAGGTTATAAATTATTTATATAAATATTTGTGTTTGTTTAATAACAATTAGTGCGAGATTTTTTATTTACGTTTATAGCCTAAAGACGACTAATCAACACAATAAGTTTAATATTCGTACTAAAATTATACAAGTAATTACAACTAGTTAAGTTGATAACAATGAAGCTCTAAGGGTTTGAGTTCTATGTCTGGCTCGCGTGACAGTTTGCGCCGTGCCCAACTGTTAGACATAACATTTGACTTTTGCAAATCTAGTAATATTTACATAATAAATTTTGAACTTAGCCAGACAAAGGCGATTAAACTTGTTAATAAGCATTTAACATCTATCATTCTTAGAAGTAATAATGAAACTCTAAAGTAGTTATATATTTATGTCATTTAGTTTTGAAGAAATTTTGTACTAATAAAAACATACATAACGTGACATCGTTTTATATTCCGGGTGGACAGATTGTAGTAATTGGCCTTGCAGGTGGCAAAACAGAACCATCCAGTGATAGCTTGCTAGTCCATCGCCTATATATAAAGTTTATAATAAGCATTATTCCTTGGGCGACCTTTACGATCCGCATATTATGGAGATAAGTTGCTTGCACATTTTATATTTTTCTAGCTCTCCCGTAGCATGAAAGCAAAATGTTATTAGTATTATTTCAAATAATAACTTTAATAAATATTATTTTAATGTCAGTATATCTGTACCTCTATCTAGTAAAATTTTTTTCTTTTGAATAATAATTGTTATTGGCATTCGTAGCATATATTTTAAAGTAATATTGCAAAAAGTTAACGCTTGTTGACGAACACTGGAGTTAGTCGTAAATTCACAAAGTTGTCGTGTTCATCAGTGCGACTTGCGTGCAACCATTGCGAATGTATTAAATTTCAGTTAACGTTACAGAACTGATATATACAGGAATAAAGTACGAGTAAGTCTTCGACGATTCGCAGCGGTAAGCAAATTGATTCAAACGATCGGAACATCGTCCAAAACGATCAGGCTTTATCGTTCCATTGAACGATAAATTATTTTTCAATGAGCTCAGCTCACTATGTGAATGTCTTAAAACTATTTTTAGAAAGGATTTGAAGAAATTGCATAATTATGCAACTCAAATTATAATCGCCTTGTATTAATATTTGTTTATACAGTTTTGATTGACACTATACCTATGTAAGAAAGTGATATCAGTTATTTTAAAATGTATGGTTACTGTGTTACATTGCTAATCAAAAGAATGTTATTCTTTTCTCTGTCTGATACAACATCTTGTAACACAATTTTGACTCCTTTGGTCTTTGGAAATCGTCCAAAGATAAATCTGAGTATTGTAAAGTAGGATTACTATTATTAATTATCTACAATCCTAAATAGTTAGTCTCGATGCTGATTTGGTGATTCGGAAATGACCCAGGATTCCATAATAGCTAGTGAATTAGCGCACCAAAACTTAATGTGTCATTCCAGCTTCTATTCGTAAATCTACTAAAAAGATCGACGTTTATATCAAAAACTGTCCCGAAACTTAATATTGTTTGATACACGGATTTGGTTATATGATTAAGTACACCTGTACAAGTACAATAATAAATACGACCCTAATAACATTTTTTTAATTAGAAATAAATAACTTAGATTGAAGATGATGTTGACAAAGGTTACATGATTGTCAACTCTGGAATTTTCTATTATTTAGATGTACAAAAATCGATTGCTGACATACCTAATTAAACATTGTATAATTTAATCGTATTTTACGTATAAATATTGTATATAATATAGAGCAGCGGTTTTCAAACTTTTTTCGTAACGGAAACCTTTTAGAACATCTAAGTATTTTACGGAGCCCTAAAATAAAAAATCCTGGTTTTATGCTTATTCTAAGTATAATAAAAATCATACGAAAAGAGATATTTTATACAGGTTATAAAGTACATACTGTGTGGTGTGAAGTAATTTTTTTTTTCACCTCATTTTCGGCTATTAAGTGACAAAATTTGATCGGATGTTTTTATAATGATGTTGATGTTCCTTTTGTATGATTTTGATCACATTTGATGATTTTTATTTTATGTGATATTAATTTGACGGGGCCCTCGCAGAGGCTTCGCGAAGCCTCACGGCTCGGCAGAGCACACTTTCAGTATGTCTGTCTGAGTACAGATCAATAAATATGTTTTAAACATTTACATATTTATGTTAATTAAAAGTACACAGCAAAAATAAAGTGTGTACTCGTATCCGCCTAATGTTTTATTTTCCCTTGATAAGATATCCTTAATCGTTATACGATACAAGATAAATATTCATTAAATATCATGAACAGAAACTTGTTAACTCGGACTTTCAGTCAAAAACAAGATGTGTTCGATATTTTGCAGCTATTCGTGTCACGACAAACAAAGCAGCTCTTGCACTTAGTCGGATTCACGTCGTCCCTGCGATGAGAGAACACATGGATCAATTAACTGGTGTAATATCTGTTACCTTTGTCTTCTATTCTAGTGGAATATTTTACACTACTCGTTTATGTTACGTCTTTAGCCTTCATAGCGCAATTGTTCAATTTTACATTTCATCAGTGAATTTTGTTACTTTAGACATAAATGTTTATCTTCCTCCATATCTTCCTCCTTATAGCATATTTTCTTTTAGGCAACACTAAAATGTGTTTTTGATTTCTACCATTATTAAAACATATATTAAAACTCAGAAACTGTATTCGCCTTGAAAGTTTGTAAGAAATTTTGATATTGGTAATTCTACAATGGTAAGTTTGTATTGTTTACAGTGTTCTGTGCTGCACTTTCCAGCGTATATTTATATACCTATTATTAACTCTACATAAATATTATGCTTTAATTTAATATGTGAAGTGCATGAATTACGTATTTTTTTTTAATTTGTTTAACTAAAACAACGTTACCGTTATAACTATAATCTAATTTCTGCCAAAATGCAAAACAATTTATCAGCCAATAAACCGTTTCACGAACTCTCCATACCAACTATTTCGTCTACCATTATTTTTTTGTGAGAAGGGAAAAAAGTAATAACGATAATACTCCAACCAATTACACTAATTATGTGATCCCAAACTACCACACGATGTACTCACACTACGAACTGCGGGAACTTCCAGTAACACCTAGACCCCAATTTAGAAAAGTTCGACTGTGAAATTAATGGTCAGTCAATTATTAGTATAGGTATTGTATATTTACATTGTAGTAATGGTAAATTTTCACTTTACTTGAAACGTGTTTTAATCAAAAGATATAGAAATGATTGAAACACGAGCGAAGTGTAATTTTACCATTAAAACTATTGCAATCTGCTATGTGAAGACAGTTTCGTGTTTGTTTGCGTATGCGAATGAGCCATCGATAATTACACAGTCTCAAATTGCTCATTAATGATAGGCAATTATCACGTTCGCAAGTTCCAATAAATATTTAGTCGGCGTCTCAGTGCGGTCGGCGGCTACCAGCCGATTTATAAATAAGCGAGTTGTTTTCTCGCAAACGCATGAAGTGTCGTCATGTAGATAACGTGAGCCAGAATGTTGCTGTGACGTCTCGTAGCCTGTACATATGATCGAGAACTCGAGATGAAAGATACCGTGGATTGACAGCAAGGTCGCTCCAACAGTTAGTCTATGATATTTTTTAAAATTTAAGTTGAGAGTTTAAATTTATTTTATTGTGAATATCTCTGCAGTATTAGTATTTTTTAATTTGGTACCCGTTGGTACCTTTTAATTTAAATAGAACATGCACGTATCTGAATGCAATTATTTGAGTTTGCAATCACAAATATATGGAAGTTGAACTTTTATATTTATATGTATTATAAGTACATAGGGATAACTTGATAGGGACAAACATATATGTATTGATAAGTAATATTTTGCAACATTTATGAGGGCTGTTGCTTCTAAAGGCCTTGTTGTACATACGTTTCAGTATCGCGTTACGAAATTTTTACATTTCCGACTTGTTATTTTGGGCGACTAGATTGTATGGCTGTTACTAGACCGTCTTTTTGTTGAGGACGTCACGAGAATTGTTTCACGACGTCTCTCCACAAGCGTAGGCTGATTTTTTCATGTTTGGCTACCGGCCAGGTGTTTTGGCGGTCTTTGTCAATGTTGGATTTATTAATACATCGCATTATGTTCGATGGCGAGGTTAGCGACTTTGTCTAATCTCAAGTCCTTAAACACTATTGTCCATATTTACGTACGTATTCTGACTAAATAAATCTGAGCGCATGTACTATATATTATATATTTAGATATACATATCTGTGCATAAAATATACTTTATATATACTTAGGAGCCATTTCATTATTATATAGAAATATTATTTATTTATTAATTTACTTTGAATTATATATTCTTTTGGGCTGAACATCATTATTACTTTTTTGTGCACTAAACATGTATATATTATTGCTCCTCAGACGATCTTACAGTTACGTCATAGTAATCCGTAGACATTAATATTTATCTGTTCCAAAGGCTATCAGACGAATCACATTGTACTAGGAGAAAACAGTGTGTCATACTGATGTTACATAAGTTCGTCTGGTATTTGAAAAATCTAGTTATTTGGGTGTAGTGAGAGTGCGGCCAAAATAAACCGCATGCTATTGGTGCCAGAATTGAGACTAAAGCGGCGCGCGCGCATCTGACTTTAATGGCATTGAAGTATACACTCATGGCGTTAAATTATGTTCACATATGTTTAATAGGCACTTGTTTCGATATCAAGTATAAATTATTTGTGTAGTATTTAATATAAGTATAAAGTATTTGTATAGTAGACACAGCAGTAGACGGTACTATGGCACATCAACCCTTAGTGCAAGAACTAATTTGAACGGTATCGCTTGCCAAATTATAGAATTGATCTGATCATTTTCTTATATGAAATCTAAATACGACGATAAAATTGCTAAATTGATAAAATACTTACACATTCTAAGACAATAATCACACGTTATAATTTTCATGGTATTATATTTTTATTTGTAAATTATAGTGAGACACTTACATACATAAATGCAAGGTATGGTATAGTATTCTTGTACTGTGCACAGACTCCGTGGCATCTAAATCCCGGTTTAATTGACACGATGCGATGCACACTTCTCATGTACTTTACATACAACGGTTTGATCGTACGCAATGGCAGTCACTGTAAAATATTCAATGTATCGATGCCAATCCCTAGCCGAAAATAAATGCAAGTATGTAGTATTGAGTACTTATTATAAAGTTGTTGTTGTTATATTATGTTTAAAATATTATCGAAATAATAATTTAATGTTGGAAAAAAAGACATATTTGTGGTTTAAGGAAGGCATACAAATAGTAGGTACTACAAGTATTTCGGATCGCATTTTCTCGGATTCAGATGGGATGCAGTGCGAAAGTCCTCTAAATGACCACAATGAACTCACTACTAACACTTATCATCTATCAACTATTCCGATTAAAACAAATTCTACAGTATTTAGTTATAGGTATTTGTACATCTGCTTAAAGGTGTCGTTCGGAAAAACACAGGTACTAACAAAATCAAGTAATGAGAATCCAGTATTCTTTGATTCAAAACTGTTACGGCAGATTTCGATGACGAATCGTTTGTCAACTTTTTAAAATGTCCTCCAACAGTACTGTACTGTACTGTATTAGTGTATTGTGAAATCAAAAGATAATTATGGAAAACGATTAAGTAAAGTGAACACTACAAGCAATGAAATTTTAAGGAACACTATAAAATCGTGACAAATAAACATCAGCGTTACTTATCTTCCAATACATGTTTTAATATAAACGAATATATATATATATATGCCTACGTTGACAATGTAGGTACTGACGAGTTACAATACAAAGTTAATGTTTCATTTAGTCATATAAAAACTAAGTAATTTGTTCACTTTGTCCTGTAAATTAATTACCCTAACGTTTGTTAAGCAGCTTGCATGTCATCGAGTAGAACACAATTATATTTGCATTGTGAGGTCTTAAATAAGAATTCAACTGGCGAAGAATATTATTTTGACCTTATCTATACTATGTAATTTTAGGCTTGTCCTCACTGAGAACGTAGGTTTATATTCGTGTGAAATGTAACATTTAAATTACAGTAATCAGTAACTATGTTGAGTTGTACATTAAAAAGCTCATAGTGACGTCGGGATACAAAGTCGAACATTGTAACAATATGAATATTTTCTATTCTACCTAGCAATTCAATTCATATTTTATTAAAATGGAAGAGAGTAGGTACCTACTCTGAAAATAATTCTCCATATAATTGGATATTCACTGACTGTTGAACAACATTTTAATAAAATTCTACTGTAAATGGTGCTGAAAAAATTTTATCTAGTTTGTCGGCTCTTCACGGTTACAGGTTTTTTCCGAACCGATGTCAGATTTTAAGTTCCAAAACATCAAAGTTTGAATCTCATCACGTTCAAGTTTTTTTAAATCTCTCTAAATTCTAAATCTGCATACATACATATCTTCACGCTATATAGGGGGTCAGAGATGACGGAGCGCCAAGCGTCGAGGTCCTTTTTTCGTTTTCTCAAATGTCATCATTCTCCTCACATAATTAAGCCTAGATGTGTGAGTGCTTTTGACATTTCCGTGAGCCAATACACTGGCTATTTGAATTTCGTAAGTCAGTCTCGGTCTTCCTTGGCTTCTGCTACCACTTATTTCCGCTCTGTAGATTTTCTTTGACGGTTTTTCATCACTCATTCTTTCTATACGCCCTAACCATGTAAGCATTCCTTTCTCCATTTTTACAATAACGCTGTGGTGAAACTCTATCATACTGCGTATCTCTTCATTGCTTATCCTCTCCGCAAGGGTAACACCGCACATATTTCTAAGAGATTGCATTTATCTCACTTTCACCTGATTGGCATATCCAGGACTCATTTACCGTACAATAAAGTAGGCACCAATACCACATCGTGGGTGGCCATTTTGGCTGAGTTAGCTAAATTCACACCGCCGTCTTCCATCCCTCGAAAACGCGCTCCCTATATATACGATTTAATTCACTCGTTCTAAACATTTTCCTTTTATCCACACATTTTACACAACGCCTGAACATCTTCTCTTTCAATCACCGAACCTTAGTTTTGTTCACATTCTTATTCAATCCTTATACTTCATATTCTTCTTTAATGCACGTGATTATTCTCAACTCCTCTTTTAATGATGCTATAAGCACAGCATCGTCATCGTTTAAAAGACAGTTTATCACTGTGCCACTATATGTCATGCCACTCATACCACCTTTCAACGTATGGAGGCAACTATCCAAATACAGTAATAATAGCCAGGCAGACATCACGCAGCTCTGTCTAACTCCTGAACAAACTTTGAACCAAGGTGACACGTCACCATCTATTCTTACACAAGCTCTGCGGCCACGATATAATGACCTGCAGTTAGGGGCCCTCCACGCCATAATCAGGCAGAAGACTCCATAATTTCTTTCGCACTACTCTATCGAATGCTTTTTCAAGATCCAAGAAAGCGCAGAAAACTTTCCGACCTATGGCCAGAAACTTCTCTACAATACCGCGGAGCGAGAAAATTTGATCCATACAACCTCTACCTTTCCTAAAACCACCTTTCTCCACAATTTCTTTCGCACTACTGTGTCAAATGCTTATTCTAAATCCACAAAAGTGCAGTAAACTTTCCTTCCCAGGATAATGCGGAGCGAGAAAATCTGATACGTACAACCCCTACCGTTCCTAAAAACATACATAAATTCGCTTTTTCATTCCTTCCCACAAATATATTTCAGAAATGCCTTTCATACGTTCAGTCAATACTTTGGTATATAGACTTTACTTGCTAAACTAAGTCGATAGTTCTATACCACGCACAGGCTTAACTTTTTAAATACGATACACGTATCTATTTAATTAAATTTGACAGTGACTTAAGTCGGTGCCAAGGCTACCAAACTTATAGACTTTTTGTTGTTGCACATTGATTTAGCACCGACTTCAATAACTGTCAAATTTAATTAGAGAATTTTTGCACTCCGACTTATAGTTTTTGAGATATGCGTGGGCAAACATACAAATATGCACACAAATGTACATACTAGGGATGTTACGGAAGTGGTTTTATCGGAACCGAAGTCGGAGGTGGAAGTAGAAGAGAGATGAAAAGCAAGTCTAATAAAATAAAATAATACGAACATTATTCAGCCTCTTTAATTTTAGTTCAATATTCCTATTATTTTATTTTGTTAAACTTGCTCTTCATCTCTCTTCTGCTTCCACCTGCTTAGGCCTAGGCGTTGAAAATTAAAAAATCAAATTTTCTTAAATCTTAAACAGTACTAGTAGTAAATCAAATCAAATGGAGTGACTCCAAAAGAAACATATTGTATTTAATGAACAAAAGTTTCGCTTCATACAAGGTTTACACTTTGATGAATTCGCACAAACTTCATTGAAGCAGTTCCAAATAATACTTGTTTTTGGCTTCATTGTTTAATTCAAATAAATTTGTCAAGGAACGTACGGAGAAGTACGAAGAAACGTAAGGAGAAGGCTTCCTTCAAGAGAAACATTCACTTGTTCATACGCGCTAACCATGGCCGCCGCCGCCGCTGTGCTTCGACCTCCGATTATAAACTCCGATTTAAAATTGTCGGAACCGAAGTGGAAATCGGAACTGTAATATCAATCGGAAGTTCCGACTTTTCGGAATCGGAATCGAACCTCCGTAACATCCCTAGTACATACATACACTTATGAAATTTGGCACACATGTTTAGAAGCTTGTATAGACAAACATATACAAAAAACTTTGCAATTCTGATAATATTACATACATATGGTCGAATTGATAACCTTCTTTTTTTCTGAAGTCGTTAAAAAGATCTGTACCGGTCCATACCAACGTTGAGTGGACTTTTCGTTCAGTTTAGAAATGATAATAATTTCGCTTTTAAATTACAGTTTAGCAATCAAATATATGAAACACTAGCAACCCGAACCGGCTTCGCACGGGTAGACATTTTTTTGAATATACAATACAGTCCATGTTACTTGCTGATAATGTAGCTTTCTGTAGATGAAAGAATTTTTGAAATCGGTTAAGTAGTTTTTGAGTTTATCCATTACAAACAAATTATCACATTTTTTATTTTTATATTTAATATTAATATATTTGTGTCCATTGCCTAGCTGTGACCGAGTAGAGCATTAAATATGTTTACTTACCTTAAAAGGTACACAAAATGGTTCACATAGTAGATTAGTCTGTCACTTTGACAATGTGTCCGCCTATTCCTATAAGCATGATAAGTTAACAGCACAGTTTCTTGAGATTTCAAACGTGGAACCCAGATACACACCCAATATAGTCTGGACCTTGAACAGTGTGATTTCTTCTTCTTTCCAAAACTCAAGTATAGACTTAAAGTTATATGATTCATCAGTCTAGTACCTGCGATGGCTGGGTTTCGAGTCTGGTTTCAAGAGGCTATCGATAGGCTCTACTTTTAAAGAATACGAAAGTACATGAATAGTCAGGGAGAATATTATGAAAAGCAGTAAACTCGAAAACAATCAAAAGCAAAAATAAAAAAGAGAAATGAAAAATAAAGTCTGTTTAATTTTAAGAAAAAATTAAACCTACTTCAAAATTTAAACACTAAACTAGAAATTAATTATTACAACTAAAATAATTATTACAACTTCAAACTAATTACGATTTAGTAATGAAACTCAAGAAAAAGAACTTCATAAATATTATACAAATATCGACAAATTACTTAATTAACTATGCACATTATTCACCTACTTATCTATACTACTATATAAATCTCTTGCGTCTGTCTGTAATTTCAGTTTTTTTTACAAATTTTGCGATAGATAGTCGTTTTATAACTCACTGATTTCGATTCTACCATTTTTAAAATTTTTGTCTGTCTGTCTGTCTGTCTGTATGTCCTTTTATAACAAAAGAACGGCTTGACTGATCTTGATGAAAATCGGTACGTAGTAAGAACACGTGATTGCGCTCATGTTAGGCTACTTATTTTTTAGAAAATTTACTCCTAAAAAGGTGAAAAGGGGGATAAAACTTTGTATGGGAAATAGTAAACCCTTGAACCGATTCACGATAAAATTTGGCAGGGAGATAGTTTGACATCAGAAAACGGGCATAAGCTCCTTTTTTTTTATCAAAAATTTACCCTTAAAGTGAAAAGGGGGATGAAACTTTGTATGGGAAACGCTAAATCTTGGTAATGATAAAATTTGGTGAGGTGATAAGATTTATTTTATCAAAAATACATAGGCTACTTATCAAAAATCTGTGAAAAGGGGGACAGGAGGGAGGGGGACGAAACTTTGCGCACGGAAAATGCTAAAGTGCTGAACTGAGTATGGTGTAGCATGGATATAGTTTGACACCTGAGAACGGACATAGGAACCTTTTTTATCAAAAAACTGCCCTTATAGGGATGAAAAGGGGGGTGAAACTTTGTATGGGAAATGCTAAACCTCGGTTATGATAAAATTTGGTGCAGTGATAGACTTTTTCATCAAAAAAACATAGATTACATTTTTATCAAAAATCTACTCCTAGAGGGGTGAAAAGGGGGATTGCAATTTTGTATGGGAAATGCTAAACCGCTGTACTGATTATGATGTGGCATGAAGATAGTTTAACACCTGGGAACGGGCATAGGCTTTTTTTTATCAAAAACCTATCCTTAAGGAGTTGAAATGGGGATGAAACTTTGAATAAGAAATGCTAAACCGCTGAACTATGATGGTACAGAGATAATACGTGCCAGGAGGCAGATGTAGGCTAGAAACAATCAGAAACAATCTTTATAATTTCAGAAACAATCTTTATAAATATATATACAGGTACTTACATGTACAAATAATCTAACCTAATCTGAGAAAGCCACGAAAAATTTTCCGTGTAGACGAATTCGCGGGTACAGTTAGTAATACATATAATATTTATCTATACTACTATATAAATCTTTAGCGTCTGTCTGTAATTATAATTTTACTGTCAAATTTTGTGATAGATAGTCACTTTATGACTCACTGACTTTGATTCTACCATTTTTAAAATGTTTGACTGTCTGTCTGTCTGTATGTCCTTTTATAACTGAAGAACGGCTCGACTGATCCTAATGAAAATTGGTACGTAGTAAGTATATGTGATTATGTTTATGATAGGCTACTTATTTTTTAGAAAATGTGCCCTTAAAGGGGTGAAAAGGAGGATGAAACTTTGTATGGGAAATGGTAAACCGCTGAACCGATTATGATGAAATTTGGCAAGAAGGTAGTTCGACATCAGAAAACGGACATAGGCTACTTTTTATAAAAAATCTACCCCTAAGAGGGTGAAAAGGGGGATGAAACTTTGTATGGGAAATGCTAAAACTTGGTTAATGATACAATTTGGTGCGGTGATAAGAATTTTTTTTATCAAAAATACATAGGCTACTTTTTTATCAAAAGTCTATGAAAAGGGGGACGGGAGGAAGAGAGACGAAACTCTGTACGGGAAATGCCTAAACCGGTGAACCGATTATGATGACATTTGGCAAGAAGATAGTTTGACATCAGAGAACGGACATAGACTACTTTTTATAAAAAATCAACCCCTGAGAGGGTGAAAAAGGGGATAAAACTTTGTATGGGAAACGCTAAAACTTGGTAATGATACAATTTGCTGCGGTGATAAGACTTTTTTTTATCAAAAATACATAGGCTACTTTTTTATCAAAAGTCTATGAAAAGGGGGACGGGAGGAAGAGAGACGAAACTCTGTACGGGAAATGCCTAAACCGGTGAACCGATTATGATGACATTTGGCAAGAAGATAGTTTGACATCAGAGAACGGACATAGACTACTTTTTATAAAAAATCAACCCCTGAGAGGGTGAAAAAGGGGATAAAACTTTGTATGGGAAACGCTAAAACTTGGTAATGATACAATTTGTTGCGGTGATAAGACTTTTTTTATCAAAAAAACATAGGCTACTATTTTTATCAAAAATATGTGAAAAGGGGGACGGGAGGGAGAGGGACGAAACTTTGTACGGGAAATGTTAAACCGCTGAACTGATTATGATGTAGCATGGATATAGTTGGACACCTGAGAACGGACACAGGCTACTTTTTTATCAAAAAACTACCTCTAATGGGATGAAAAGGGGGATGAAACTTTGAATGGGAAGTGCTGAATCACCGAACCAATTATGATGTTTGGTACAGAGATGGTGTGCCCGAAGACAGACGTAGGCTAGCCGTAGATTTTTTCAAAAGCAATATTTAAACGTACTATGCACATATAATCTAACCTAATCTGGGAAAGCCAAAAAAAAATTTTCCGCGCAGACGAAGTCGCGGATAATTTCACAGTTACCTATTGAAGTCAATAGTAACCCAATAAATAACAATAGAAAGTCTACTAGATTAGTAGGCTTGGGATTGACTTCACTAACTGTAAAACATTATAAATATAGGCATTCGTATACTTTGTAATTTGTTATTCTACTTACGTTTTGATTAATTTATTTACCATTTCGAATATAATTTAGATACTAAAATCTTGATTAATAAAATATAATTTTATTTTGTACTTTTCAATATTTTAATTTCGAGTCGGTTTAAATCTCTATATATCGTTATCGTCGGTTTATATCTCGAAACGTTGTGAGTTTTAAACTACAAAATATTGTACTATGGTATATATGGTAGTCCGCATGAAGTTCTGTGCAAATGTGGCAGAAACATTTGAAATTGTAGTTTTCGCTTTCACCCATGAAATGTTTTTCAGTACAGTAAAGTTTAGGGGAAAAAGAAGTAATGGGAGCCAAGTCAAATCAATTTATTCAAGTAAACCCAATTACAAGGTATTTTTAAACGTCAAATCTACTTTAGTTCGGTTGAAATTGAAAACCTGGACACTGAGAAGAACCGACAAAAAACTCAGTCAGGTATAATTTTTTCGACTTCATTTTACAAAAGGTTTATTAAAATGCTATATTTTCATTAAGCCAGTAAATGCATGTGCAGAGAAGATCTTTTCCAGACTATTGTTTTATCTTCAATGAAATCGTTTATTTTATATTATGATTGTCTAATCAATGTACGTTTTATAACCAATCTAAATTTATTCTCTGTTAATTGAGTAATTTCCTGAGGAACTTTGTTATAAACGCGAATGCAGTTACCCAAAAATTAAACATTTAACTTATGTAATTTAAATTTTGGAATAACCAATTTATCTCGACCTAGGGTTTCCATACCATTAATATCGCCTTTCTTTTTAAACAGATCTATATTTTTCCTCGTGTACATAATAATTTCAAAGATATATAAAGACAGTATAGTTTATGTGAATGCGACGTGCAACAACAACCTGAATCAATCGTGCCACTCACACATCAAGAACTATAATAATTTATGATATCACTTTAATCTAAGAACATAGGAAAATTTTTAGGTAACACTACAAATGAAAACAACAGCTTGGCAAATAATATCGATGTTTTCAATTCTAAATAATATTGGAAAACAATAATAAAAATGATACTACGAAATGAATGGGCGAGCGTTTTACTGTGGCGGTGAGTAGTAGACCGACTGGAGCGCCGTACATTCACGCGCCGGTCGCTTGGGTCGTCGAGTACGTAGCGTGTTGCTATGAGAAGCAAAACAAGGCGCTCGCCGCTGGTTTGCCTTGAAATTAATTTTTATATATATTTTTTTTTAATTTTCTTTTTTTTTTATTTTTTTTTCGTAGAGGTTCCTACACTACTCCCCCGCTGAGACCGTTGCTTGCAGAGGTCGATAGTAATCGGGGAACCTGACTATTCTGCCGCTCTTGGTTCTTCGCTGTTCTGGAGCAACGTTCGGTCTCAGGGTCTCTTCAGTGTCTTGGGCTAGGTAGGCAGGTTTCAAGCGGTCGATGGTTACCATGGAATCTTTGTTCTGAATGCGGATTCTGTATATCTTCTCCCCTCTCTCCAGAACTTTGTAGGGACCAGTGTATGGAGGTTCCAGTGATCTTCCTGCGGGGCCTCGACGAAGAAAGACATAGTCAGCGCTCTTCAGGTCTTTGGGCAGGTAGAACGTCTTATTATGGTGCCAGTTTACCGGAGTTGGTGTGAGTTTTGCCATGTGCTGTCGTAATCTTGTCGCGAAGTCAGGATAGTCCGTGGTGAGGGTTTTCGAAGGTGCGAAAAACTCACCAGGAAGTCGCAGGGGTTCCCCGTAGACGAGCTCTGCTGACGAAGATTGTATGTCCTCCTTGCACGCGCTGCGAATTCCTAGCAGCACGAGAGGAAGAACTTCACTCCAGCGATCGTTTGAGTGGCACATGATGGCAGCTTTGAGCTGGCGATGGAGTCGTTCTACCATACCATTGCAAGCAGGATGGTAAGCAGTGGTTGGCCGATGTTGCGTACCGAGGATGGACGAGATCCGGTGGAAAAGATTGGACTCGAACTGCTTTCCACGATCAGTTGTGATCCTTTCCGGGCAGCCAAAGCGGGCCACCCAGCCAGTGATGAAGGCGCGGGCGCAGGTCTCGGCAGTGATGTCAGCAAGTGGGTATGCCTCAGGCCAACGTGTAAATCGATCGATGACCGTGAGGCAGTACCTGTAACCATGAGAAATTGGTAATGGCCCTGCGATGTCCATATGGACATAGGAAAAACGTTGGGTAGGGGAAGGAAAAGGAGTCAGGGGGGAAGATGTATGGCGAAAGGTTTTGGATCGTTGGCAATCCGTGCATTCCTTGGCCCACCGGCGACAATCCTTGTCAACTCCGGGCCAAACAAATCTTTGTGCTACCAGTTTTGCAGTTGCTTTGGTACCTGGGTGACTGAGTCCATGAAGGGTGTCAAAGATCTTCTTGCGAAAGGCACTGGTAACGAATGGCCGCGGATTTGTAGTCGAGATGTCACAGTAGACATCCACGTCGCCTTGCTTGACCTTCACTAACTTTAGTGAGCAACCTTCTCTCAGCAGATCTTGCAGCTCAGGGTCGTCAGCTTGAGAATGTGCAAGATCTTTGAAATCGAGAGGTTCTGAAACTTCCTCTACTCTGGAAAGGGCATCTGCTACTATATTGTCTTTCCCAGCCACGTACCTTATGTCAGTTGAGAACTGAGAAATAAAATCGAGGTAGCGAAACTGACGAGGAGAGCAATTTTCACGTCGAGATGAGAAAGCAAACGTCAGTGGCTTATGATCCGTGTAAATAACGAAGGGCCTAGCTTCAACCATATGACGAAAATGGCGTATTGCGTCATATATGGCCAGTAACTCACGGTCATAGGGACTGTATTTTTTTTGCGATGGCTTCAGACATCGTGAGAAAAACGCTAGTGGTTGCCAGTCTCCTTTGCATCGCTGCTGCAGGACTGCTCCTATTGAGGTGTCTGATGCGTCCGTATAAAGAGCTAGCTCGGCTTCTGGACTAGGATGAGCTAACAGAGCTGCTTGGGACATGGCGGACTTGCATGACTGAAATGCAGTCTTCATCTCCTGAGTCATGTTAATCGGCTGAGCTCCTTTCTTCTTTGGTCCAGTGAGAGCGATGTTCAAGGCTGCTTGTGCCTGCGAGGCGCCTGGAATGAAACGGCGGTAAAAATTGTACATTCCTAGGAAACGTCGAAGCTCTTTAACATTCTTCGGTGTGGGGAAGTCGAGGATTGCTTGCACCTTGTTAGGCAATGGCTTGATTCCACTCGATGAAACCTCGTGTCCCAAGAAAGTTATGTTGGAAAGCCCAAATTCACATTTTGATGTGTTTACGAGCATCCCGAAGGTTGTCAACCGCTGAAAAAGTTGCCTGAGGTGCTGCACATGCTGCTCCTTACTGGCTGAGTGGACCAAGATGTCATCTAAATATCCATAGACAAATGGCAGGTCCCGTAGCGCTTCATCCATAAAACGTTGGAATGTTTGGGCAGCATTACGTAAACCAAACGTCATGAAAGGGAACTCGAAGAGTCCAAATGGTGTTGTAATCGCTGTCTTAGGCACATCCGGCGGGTAAACCGGTATCTGGTTATACGCCCTCACCAGGTCAACCTTCGAGAAGATGGTGCTGCCAGCCAGGTGGTGAGTGAAGTCCTGTATGTGTCGTATGGGATACCTATCAGGAATTGTACGCGCATTTAGCGCTCGGTAATCTCCACAGGGTCTCCACCCGTTGTCCTTCTTGGGAACCAGGTGTAAGGGTGAGGACCAAGAACTCTCTGACCTGACTGTGATTCCACTCTGGAGCATATCCTCGAACTCTTTCTGCGCGATCTTCAGTCTATCGGGCGGGAGACGGCGTGGACGGCTTGTTATGGGCGGTCCAGGTGTAGTCCGGATGTAGTGAACCGTGTCATGCTTCGTGACCTTAAGTGTTCCTGCTGGACGGGTAATCTCAGGGTACTCGCGTAATATGTCGTGATAGCTGGAGTCTCCGGCAACGGCCTTCACTGATGAGATGCCCTCGATAGCATTGCAGGCTGGTGTAGGTACTGAGAGTGACGTCAGGGAGTCAATTAGTCGGTGTTGTCGAACATCAATTAGCAAATTGTAGTGTGACAAGAAATCAACTCCGATAATTGGCCTTGACACATCTGCTACCACAAATCTCCATCGATAAACTCGTCTCAAGCCTAGGTTGAGTTGCAGCTGTACCCAACCGTATGTGGATATGATAGCTCCATTGGCCGCAAACAGCTGATAATTGGTCTTGGTCCGCTGTTGACGAAGCATCGCCCGTGGGTACACGCACAAGTCGGATCCTGTATCTATAAGGAAACTCTTATTAGTGTTCTTGTCCACTACGAAGAGGCGGCCTGGAGAAATTTGACAGTCGTGGGCCGCTACTTCCGACTGCCAGTTGCATTTCCCGACGAGGAACCGAATGTACAGGGCGTAGTACATCTGTTAGCTTTCGAACCAAATTTTCGGTGATACCAACAGACAGACCGATCGTACGATTTTGATCGTGTTCTAGTACGGTTATATTTTTCACTATAGTTACGTGATTTAGATCGGTTTCTAGAACGTTGTACATTCAATTGACTGCGTAGTGAAGCTACTTCTTTAGTTAATTCGGCTATTTGCTTTGCAATATCGTCTGTCGGTATATTGTTATGACTACTACTAGTACTTGCCACTTGTGGGGTAGATTGCACGATATCACAAATGCAGTCAGCTAGGTCTGCTGCCTCTTCTATTGACAGCTTAGGTTGTGAAGCTACCGCGGTTTGAATATTCGTGGGTAACCGACCTGTCCATAGCGTTCTCATAAAGTCATCTGGAACAGCTGGACCAGCTAACTTCTGCAGATGGCGTAGAAATTCCGACGGCTTCCGATCTCCGAGTACCTCGTCGTTTAGTAATTGCTTTACCTTTGCTTCCTGGGAAATGGATAGCCTTTTGAGGAGCTCGCTCTTCAACTTCTCGTACTTCCCCTCTTCTGGTGGTTTTTTAATAATATCACTAACATGTTTAGCGTACTGTGGTTCTAGGTTTGAGGTAATATAGTAGAATTTGGTCGTATCTATTGTTATTCCGGCGAGTGCAAATTGACCTTCAATTTGTGCAAACCACACTTCGGGGTCCTCCGGCCAAAATGGCGGTATCCGCACACCGACTTTACCGACCTCCGTCATTTTGAAATTAATGTGTTCCGTGTTCTTTGTTCTTCGGGGTCACCAGTTATAGTTTATGTGAATGCGACGTGCAACAACAACCTGAATCAATCGTGCCACTCACACATCAAGAACTATAATAATTTATGATATCACTTTAATCTAAGAACATAGGAAAATTTTTAGGTAACACTACAAATGAAAACAACAGCTTGGCAAATAATATCGATGTTTTCAATTCTAAATAATATTGGAAAACAATAATAAAAATGATAATACGAAATGAATGGGCGAGCGTTTTACTGTGGCGGTGAGTAGTAGACCGACTGGAGCGCCGTACATTCACGCGCCGGTCGCTTGGGTCGTCGAGTACGTAGCGTGTTGCTATGAGAAGCAAAACAAGGCGCTCGCCGCTGGTTTGCCTTGAAATTAATTTTTATATATATTTTTTTTTAATTTTCTTTTTTTTTTATTTTATTTTCGTAGAGGTTCCTACAACAGCAAGGTGAAGACATCAATGTCTTTAAAATAATCTTTAAGTGATTCTCGTGCATTCATATTCTAGATGACACATATTGCTCTTTTTTGTAAAATAAAAATGGAGGTAGTATGCGCCGCTGATCCCCACAGCGGAAGGCCGTAGGACATTAGGCTGTGAAAATATGCAAAGAATCCTATCCACATCCGTTATTTGCCTAATGCGTCTAATTGCATATTCCGCGGAACCGAACTTACTAGCCAATGCCCCGATATGGTCCGTCCTAACCTAGAAAACTGGCTAACTTAACTAATTCTAATTGTTTCCCACCCACTTCTATTTTATTATGGATTCCGGGTACATTAGAAAGGGAAAATTTAATACATTTGGTTTTTTGTGCATTCAGTAGTAAATTATTGACAGCGAACCATTTCGAGACATCTGTTAACATCTTGTTTACCCAAGTAATATCTAGATCTTTTCTGTCTAGTTTAAATAACAATGAGGTGTAATCAGCAAATAACACTGTTTCGCATAAGTCCCTGAGCATAAATGGGAAATCATTAATACATTCAATCAAGAAAGTATCGGGAATGGATTATTTGTTTATGGTTCCAAATACAATTTTTTGTTTTTTTTTTTTTTTGTTAGATTGGCACAACTGTTTTCTATTTTGGCGCGAACTTTGAGTTGCATCTGTTATTTAGATTAAATACAGTGCTGTTTTTAGTTATATCATATCTAGTGTGTATCGCGAATTTCATAATGGACAAAAACATCGAACAAAGAGTTTGTCTTAAATTGTGCATCGCCAATGGAATTTCGTGTTCGAAGTCACTGAAAATGTTACCGAAGGCTTATAGTGAATCGACTTTATCAAAAACAAGTGCTTATGAGTGGTACAAAGCGTTCAAAAGCGGTCGAGATGTGATGGAAGATTTGCCTCGCTCTGGTAGGCCATCAACGTCTGCAATTGAAGTTAACATCGCAGAAGTGAAGGAAATAGTGACGGAAAATCCTCATTCAAGTTTGAGAGAGATAGCCGCCGAACTTTCTGTGTCTCACGAGTCGATCCGTACCATTTTAAATAATCACTTGGGTATGAAACATGTTGCCGCTCGGCTAGTCCCAAAAGACCTGAATTTTCTCCAAAAACTCAATCGCATAAGAGTCTGAGGACATGCTAGAACGAGTCAATTCCGATCCAACATTCATGAAACGCATTGTTACTGGTGACGAGACTTGGGTTTACGAGTTTGACATGCAAACTAATCAACAAGCTTCGGAGTGGCGCCTTCCAACTGAACCGAAACCGAAAAAACCACGCCAAAGTCGATCAAAAGTCAAAGTCATGTTGACTGTTTTCTTTAACTATCGCGGTGTTGTGCACTCGGAATTCTTGCCGGAAGGTCAAACGGTAAATAAAGAATATTATTTGGGCGTTATGCGGCGTTTAAGAGAGCAAATTTGACGAAAAAGGCCAGATTTGTGGAAAGAAAATTCTTGGATTTTGCACCACGATAATGCGCCTTCGCACAAGGCCATCATTATGAGCGAATTTTTGACCAAAACCTCAACAAATACCACGAGCAACCACCTTATTCACCAGATATGGCTCCAGCCGACTTCTTTCTTTTTCCTAAACTCAAATTACCACTTCGTGGCACCCATTTTCATTCGGTAGAAGACATAAAGGAGAATTCGCGGCGAGCACTGAACTCAATTCCGGAAAAAGCGTTTAAAAAATGTTTTGATGATTGGATTATTCGTTGGCGTAAGTGTATCGTTTCTGAAGGAGCATACTTTGAAGGTGATAAAATAAATTAGGGTGAATAACTAACATTTCGTGTATTATTGATCTTTTCCCGGTACTTTCTTGACAGAGTAGTACAAACCAAATACAGGAAAGGCCCCAAAATTGATCCTTGGGGAACGTGCATTTTTAAATTTGACCCAACAGACAAAACCCCATTAACATTCACTTTTAGCTCCCGGTCAGACAAATACGAGATCACGAGATCGAGAGCGTTACCACGTATTCCATAGTGTTTAAGCTTGCAAATTAAAGTTTTATGACTAATACAATCAAAAGCTTTGGAAAGATCACAAAAACACCTATAGCATCCTGGGACCCTTCCCAATCCTGAAGCACAGTCCTGATCAAACTTGCTCCCGCATGAGTTGTTGACCGCCGTCTCGTGAACCTGTATTGTTGACCATGAAATACTCTGTGATTGTTAAAATGTGCCAGAATTTGTTTGAGTATTATTTTTTCGAATATTTTACTCAACGCTGGCAATATTGACAGCGGGCGATAATTTGTTGGATTTAACATACAGCCTGATTTAAATGTAATGGTAAAGGAAGTCACCCACGCATTTACAAAATAATACATCTGAGAATCGCGTATGTGGTATGTGTAGAAGGTTGAGGTCTAGAGAGACCTCAACCTGTGATCCTGGTTAGTGATACAAATTTAAAAAAAGTAAGTGCTTTTTTTCACGATTTTGCAAAAAAAATTGGCGCAAAAGCAAACATTAACTTCAAAAGTCAAGCTTTCACTTTCGGAGGTCAATTTAGGGGGTTTATAAATTTAAATTTAAAAAATCGACCAGGCGTGTTATGGGCCACGCGCAGTGTAGGGTTCCGTAGTTGATTGTTACAATATGTGTACTTGACGGGGGCTTTCTTGATATGACGAGCATATTAAGTGAGTTCACGGTTTAACGGCTAATAACAACTAAAAACGGCCGTTGGTCCACTGCTACTCGTTAACTTATAAAGTCTACTTATGGCTGTGACAGTTTTTCTTTTAGCTTTGTTATATTTACTACTACTACACATATTCAAAAACAATGGTTTAGCTGGTTTACACTTGACTCTAACGAAAATAACCATTTTAAAGCTTAACATTTCGGCAACGGATCACTGAATGGAAAAATGTTCTTCACGGACCCCCAATATTTTTGAAAAACCTATCCAACAAATCCTACACAATGGAATAGACGAGTAAAAAATTTTTATTAAAAAAAATTAAACCGCCTTCAAAAATAACACTGAAAAGTATAAAATAACTATCCTTTACTAATCAAAACTCAAGTACAATTAAAATAACTTTATAAATACGATACACATACCTATATAATTAAATTTGACAGTTACTGAAGTCGGTGCTAAGCCCACCAAACTAATAGACTTTATGTTGTTGCACATTGATTTGGCACCGACTTCAATAACTGTCAAATTTAATTATATAGGTTTCGAAATCGGTTCATAAATGACGGGGTTATGAGATAACAAACACACAAAAAAAAACAAAAAAAACAACATACAGACGAATTGAGAACCTCCTTCTTTTTTTGAAGTCGGTTAAAAAATCATACCTGCTTTATTCGTACGGGAGGCACTCGAAAAAAGGCGAGATTCATAATATGTCAAATTACAGCTTTTTAATACCAAGAGTCTATGAGTTAAAACGTGGACAGACGGACAGATGGACATGGTGAAACGACAAGGGTTCCATGTTGACTATGGAAACCTAAAAACAAATTTTTCGGGACCAATGTGTGATTTTTGGGAATACATCAAAGCTCTTTAAGTGAGTTTCTTTTACCGCTTTTTCTCCTTTTTACCTTCAAAACTATCATTTAGAAAAATCTGAAAAAAAAAATGAACTTTGATATTAAGGTGTAAATTGAAGACCTATTCTGGTCATACTGCGTCTAAAATTGCAAATACTTTATACGTTGTCATTCGATTATTCAAATAGTTGGGCATTTAAGGGAAGATTGACTACTTCAGCTAGTTATTGGTATATATATCTAATAGTACTAAGTACATAGAACTATAATTTTGTGAACATATCTGAAACTAGGTCAAACTATAGGTTGTAGCTCCTTGCGGTATATCAAAGTCTACAAAAAAGTTATGTTAATGTTTGACATTGTTTTTGCTATGACGTAATCGTAAAGTCTACACTTATGTCCTTGACAGTGCCATTTCTTCCCCTGTTTCGCGTGTTCGCCTAAGTCAAATATATTATATATTTTATATAAATAATTCCGTATTTAATATTTGTTTTGATTTTATATCGTTCAGTTAGAGAATATCAATTGAAATTAAGAAATCTCGTCTCGTGCTTTACAGAAATTCCTTTCAAATTTCAATCGATTTATGAATTCAATCGAATTGATTAAACACGTATGTATCATCATACTTGGTGTTTCATTTTTAATATGTATTTTGTTAGAGATTTAGTGTCAATACATGTCTATAGGTGTTATGTCTGTCTATATTTATTTATACACTTAAATACATATTAATTTATACTAGTGATCGCTCAGTGGTAGTAAGTCGACCGTAAATATAAAATGAATGATTTTGCTCTTGACATACACGCTAGACTCGCAATAAGTATTTCAGCTCGCAGCTCACAACTCATAGTTCACAAAAATCACAGCTCGAAACTTGTTCAGTCAATCTGTCATTAATTATTATTTGTTTGCGACATTTTAAAATTCTTTGGCGATAATCTCTACGATGTGGACTGTTTAACCCTCGGTCCAAAAATCATATGGACGTAGCAATTTTGTGCGTAACTAGGGGAAGGTCGCAGTACAACAACAGTACACTGTACAGTACAACAGTACACTGTAACAATACACATTTTTATTTATACTTAGTTTAATGTATTCGTAACTCGCATTATATATAAATTTTAGCTTTCTGCGCTTCTTCTCTATATGATTTTTAACTAAGGGATACATTTAAACTGTCTTCAAAATTGGTGAAAATGTGGATGAAATTGATATTAATTGTTTTAAAAAAATGTTACGTCATACAATTAAATGTTACTCCTCCATTAATAAGCTTTAAAAAATTTATAGACGCTATTAAATAAGCATAGCCAATAAAAAAAATAAATCCTTTAAAATATTAGATTGAGCTATGAAAAATAAATTTCTCTTCTTTTTCTTCTTCTTTACACAATTATTATTATTATTCTTTTGTGGCGATCCTGGTGTTATCGCCAATAACACAGTGAGAAACGTAAATAAGTTTATAAATTTTAGCAGATATTTGAGTATATAGACTGCAATGAAACTCGTGTAATGAAAATACAAGAAAAGATTTCACCTGAAATTTTTCACAATAATTAGCTGTTGAACTGTCTAAAACACGATAAACACAATGTTAAAGTATATGTTTGTAAGTTAGATTAGACAGACAATCTAAGAATTAATATTGGTAGAATTATAGAATCTTATAAAGACGCTCCCAGTTTATTCAATAGTTTTGTTAGTAGTTCCCATATGAAGCAATCATCTACCAACCAAATGTAATTATATGAACAGAGTTTGATTTAATAGGCCTAGGAATACTGGGAGAAAGGAGATCATAAAGGGACGATGTTATTTTAGGGCAGTTAAAGAAAACATGAACAGGAGTTCCTTCCTCTATACCACATTCACAAAGAGAACTGTCTCTGATTCTGATCTTATATGGATGCAAGATTGTCCCAATCTAAGACGGCAGAAAACTGAAGTTGCTCTTTTTTTGATATCGCAGTATTTAAAATACCAGGGTTTTGTTAGTAAATGATTATGGCTAGAGGCATAATGTTTACCCTTAGAGTTCCGTGATTTTTTTCAGACCTCATCCCTAGAAGAGAATAATTTCTCTCTAGCAAAAGTCATTAAATCATGTGAATTAACTGGGAACTACATCCTCTATGAATGGCGTTTTTAACAAGGAGATCAATTGCCTCGTTTCCTTCAATATTCCTATGTCCCGGTATCCACACGGGACAAACTTGAATTCTTCTTAGGCGACATCTAAAAAGGGAATGTTTAATTTTGAGGATCAGTGGGAACTTAAAGCTGCTGCGGAATTGGTTAGATAAAATAGCTAGATTATGAGTCTCCACAAACAACAAAGCTTCAAGTATTGCAGTAGATTCTACAGAAAAAATTGAGTTATAAGAGGGGGACTTGTAATTTAATATAATTTAATATTTAGGTATCTAGACTGCAGCCCCTAAATGAAAATTATCTAAAGTTTTAGAAACATCAGTGTGTGTATAGTTGGCCAATCTTTCCAAAAACTATTGTCTATAGTCTATTGCAGCTTTTAATTTAGTTGAAGCCTCATGATAATTTTTTACAATGTCAAGGTCAAGAATTACATTTGGTTGGTAGATGATTGCTTCATATGGGATGTCAAACAAAAAATTAATACTATATTGAAATACAGGACATGAAAGATGCAGAAAACTAACAAAACTATTGAATAAACTGGGAGCGTCTTTATGAACAGTAATCACAAAAGATATACATTCAGGAAGGAGATGTAATTAGGGATAAGAGGATGGAAAGAGAGTTCGAAAGCTTTCAGTAAAAATCTATCGGATAAATATTGTCCTCTAAGAACCAGTGGAGCATCAGTACATTCCACTTGCACTGCGTTAATAGGGGATGATTGCATAGCTCCTGTAATAATTCGAAGACATTTATATTGTATTTTATCAAATAGAGTGAGAGCGGTCTTGTTACAGGGTTCCAAGAGGAAACAACCATAATCCAAGTGTTTACGTACGATGACATTATATAATAACCTCTGTGAGTATGGATGGGAGCTTCACTATACTCCAGAAAGCGAGCGAAGAATATTCATGTTCTTTTACGTTTTTTTATAATATGGTTAATGTGATGAATTCCAGATAATTTGGAGTCGAGAGAGAACTCCTAAGAATTTACAGGGAATAGTTCTATGGCGGAAAAAAGTAACGACATTGCTTATAATAACCGAAATAGATAGCCCGTGATCTGAAAGCCAGTTTTGTAAATAAGAAAGAGAAAAACTAATGAATCCTTCTCAGACTGGTGTTTGACATAACATTCCGCCCTGGGCATATTTTCTCCTTTATTTACTTTCTCATACTGGCGTACTTTCTACTTTACTATTTTCTATTTTCATTAATTCCATCACAAAAGTAATTTCTTCTAGCTTTCATCTTTATGCTGAAGACTTGCAGCTTTATCGTTACTGTGATGCAACTGAAATTGATTCAAGTGTTGCTGCTATGAATGACGATCTGAATAGTATTAGTGTATGGGCGAACTCGTATGGCCTCGTAATTAACCCGAATAAATCCCATGCCATGATAAATAATTGGTAGCAGGTACACACGTAGTCGCCTTGACTTTTCATCCCTACCTCCAGTGAGTTTAGATAGCACTCAGATTCCTTTTGCAGACACTGCTAAAAACTTAGGTGTCATATTTGATTCATCTTTCAACGAGTGCTCATATTTGTGAAGTCAGCAGAAAAGTTCATTTCTCATTACATTCGCTGAAACATCTTCAAAATGTTTTACTTTTAAAAGTTAAAATTTCCCTAGCACAAACACTTATCCAGCCGATAATAGATTACGCTGATGCATGCTATCTGAACCTCACTGAAGAGCGTCTAAATAAGCTTGAGCGCTTACAAAACATTTGTATACGGTTCATCTTTGGTGTTAGAAAATTCGACCGTGTTTCATATGTGCGCAAAATACTAGTGGCTACCTATTCGCTCTTGCAGGAACACTCGAATACTATGTCTCCTCTTCAACATACTGCACAACTCATCATCTCCCTCCTACTTAAAAATTAGTTTCTCCTATGCTCGACCGTCAGACACTCCCTGTTAACAACATCTGAGAACCCTTCTTAATATTCCATCCCATAAAACTGATTTCTATACCTATTCCTTCACCGTTCATGCGGTAAGATTGTGGAACTCTCTTCCGCCTCATATTATAGACAGTAATACTGCACATGTTTTTAATAGACGAGTTAAGGAATATTATCTCTCCTTACCACCATAAACTAAGTATATGGTATGTATAAGTGCAATGTTTATATAATCAGTACCTTAGCTCATGTAGTTGTTTTTGATATATATTTTAAATGTAGTTTAATTTTTATCATATGCTTGCTGGAAGAAATTCCATTATGAAATAAGCAGTACCTTTGTATATAAATTTCATTTTATGTATTTCCTAAATAAATAAATAAGAACAGACTTGTAAAGCAGCATCAGCTATATTAAAATTTGGACATAATCTTGAATTCCAAATTTCTTCAATGCTGTTAGTTTTTCATGCGCAAAGTGCAAATACGTAATTACATTATTCTAGATGGTACGTCGTAGTACTACTTTATTTGTTGATAAAATGTACGAAGTACAATTAATTTTGCAATTAATGTACATGGGAAATAATTTCGAAATCCGTCTTTTAGTTTATCAGAAAGATCTTTGGGGCCATCTATTTAACATTTACCTAGTATCTAATAATAATAATTTAATGAATACGACTGAACTCTTGTAACGCCATCTAGTATTATTAGAGAAAATATTCATTTGAAAAATTGTGGTATGTTTGTGGAAAACTTAGTTCCATAGCGGCTGGGAATATCAAACAATTTGTTAGTCATCGCCGCTAGATGACTCTCACAGTATATTAGCTTAAAAATATTAGAATTTTTGAGACAATGGTCAACTTGAATTTATTGCGCCGTGGTTGCATTTATTGCATCTTAGTTGATATTACTGTGCCTTGTGGATTTTATTGGATCTGTTGCCGTTTACCTCGGTTGAGAAATGGCGCGACGTTATTATGTAAGCGTTGTGATCATAACAATATATTTATTTATTTTTAATAAATTAGCATACTTACTTAACATTTGGAATGGAAAAGTAAACATCAGATTTGTTTTTATAAATCTAGTCGAATATATTACGTAAAACATAAGAACAAAACTGAAAAGTTTATTTTTACGCGTAGATAGGTCATTGCCGAAAACACAAAGTGAAGGGTTAATTTATATTGTCAGCGCTTTGTAAACGATGTAAATGTGTTCATTGCGTTGACAAAACAAAACCTACCCCCACAGAATATGATAAACGAATTTATCATTCTGTCCAAAGAAATTCTGCCCGTATAACGTATTTTAAATTATGACGTCTGTCGCGTAACCAAAGCGTCAATCCAGCAAATAGAACTTGATAAATAAGTTTCTTTATAAGTATCTAAATTCCAAATTCAATATTAATGTTTTACGGGTAAGAGTTCTGTAGCCCGCTAAAACTTATAGTTTGGTACGTCGGCATCAGTCTATATATCAGTCTTGTCATTAAAGTAACAAGAAAGATAGACCGAAGAAATGCATGATTTGGCACAGCATGAGAGGGTTCCGGCCCAGATAACATAGAAGGTTGCTGCATGCCGTATATTTTGCTTGTAAATTGCCGAGTCAAAATATGACGAGGGAAGTTTTCGATAATCAAGGATTAAAAGCTGCTATGTGACAATAAAGTTTTTAACATTTTTGCTGCAAACTTATAGTTTTTAGTAGGTAATGAGTTTTTGTTCATATTTTGGTACCTACTTTTATGTATTACCACACAATTGCTTTCTGATATGTAAATGTGAGTGTTATACCTGAATAATTCCAGAAGAAAACAATTTGTTACATCGCCATTGTATGTTTTTTTTTTATTCTGCTTCCCCTGATTATATAATATTGTTCAAGGCTCTTATTTGCTTTATTATCATTTTTTACGTCGTTTATTCATTCTTCTCTCACACTTTTTATTTGTTCTCATTCTTTCCAGACATTCTTTCACACTTGCCAAAATGATTCCCTATCATTAACTTACACACCCTACAATCTTTATTACCCAGAAATTTTTTCTTATCCTAATTACATTATAATCCTTATTATACTTTTTATCCTTATTACAATTACTATTCCTATTATTTTTATTAGATATTAAAATCTTATCTTATCAGCTACTTCATACTTATTATAAAACATTTCTTTCCTTATCTATCTTCTACCTTCTATAAACAAGACTACTTTCCAATTTCTGGAAATAATCCTACTTCTGTCCTTTATTTCTATCATTACATACTATAACATCTTAATTCTATCTTATTTAGGTTTACTCTAAAATATATGCTAACCTGCTAATTTATGCTAATTTTGTAAACCTTTTTATCTATTCTTTTATTTTTCTTTATAATTTACCTTAAATTATACCATACTTCTCTAATTCTCTAAATCTAATTTAAAATACAAACACTACATATATATGCCGACATTGTATGTTTGTTGCATGTAAACTAGGAAGTTTAAATCAAACTTGCTTCAAGTGTATTCAGAAGCAATGCAAACTTCGCACATGCCTGGTTCAAGTTTAATTGGCTACGTGGGGGTGCATTCCGTAAAAGATCCCTGGGCACTTGACAACGCGCCGAGGACGACGCTTCAAAGCTCCAAATAACCCAGTCTCACACCCTTGAGGCCAGGTATCCGTATTCAGGTTTCACCTACACGTTCCAAAAAAAAGCTCTCAAAACATGATCACCGGAGTCGAAACAATCCGAAGCTGTACGAATAACAACCGCATGACTCATTCATGCTACAGTCTGTTATGTCAGCGAAGATGTATAAAAGAAAGCTGACTCCCGCTTCGTGCGTAACGGAATTGCCTATTCTTGGTCGGTCGTAGGGTTTTTGCGTTGGGTGTGAGGTGCGGAGAGAATCTCCTTTAGTTATACGACTGGTACAAAATAATAAAAAAAAAATACAGGGATACATTTTACGGGAAGGATACGTACTGGTGTACCGGTTGGAGAATTTGGCACGATTGCGTGAGATTTGCATGCGCTTTCGACGCCAGTACACCAGATCCCGCAGAAGAATGCGACCCGCAGCAGAACAAACGGCGAGAGCATACGAGGCATACCGCAACGCTACCAAAACGTTCCGCCTCGCTATTGCGGAAGTCAAGTCTCGGTCTTGTAGTGAGCTCCTCGAAAGACTGGACAAAGAACTGTGGGGGCCCCCATACAGGATGGTACTGGCAATTTGTGTCCATCGGTCATCGGTTCAAGTACATCAAGCAGGAGAGGTACGTCGCCTTTACGGTGGAGTCGTACGGTCCATGGCCCTTTACGGAGTTCACGTCTGGTCAAGTCGATTGACGGGCGTCTGGCGCAATCGTACGCCGCTTAGCAGCGTGCAGTGACGCATAGCCATGTGGAATGCACGGAGATATTGAAATATATCGCACGAGGCGGTGTTAATACTGGCGCGGTTTCCACCGCTGGATGTTCTGGCGGAAACGGATGCGCGAGTGTATGCACGTCTCCGCCAGAGCGAGAAGATCACACCGTTGGAGATGAGACGGCAGGAGCGCCGACAGGCGATGGAGACATGGCGTGAGAGGCTGGAGCAGCTTTGAGTCTCGTGCCAGCGTACCGTTGGCGCTTTCTTGCCGCGCCTCGAAGCCTGGTTACAAGGACGGGGGAGCGTCACCTACCGATTGACGCAGATGGTCACCGGACATGGATGTTTCAATGACTATTTGTATCGCGGTGAGTATTTGTATCGCATCGGACGTGAATTGACGATGTAGTGCCATAATTGCGGGAGGGACCAAGACTCCGCCCAGCATACGCAGGAAGAGTGCCCTGTGTGGGACTCGGAGCGTCGAGTCTTCGTTAACCCGACCGGACGGGACCTCTTTTCGCCGTCCGTAGTCGCAGTTATGGTCGCGGATCAAAACTCTTGGAGGGCAGTAGTCTCCTTCGCGAAGACAGTAATGCTCCGCAATGAAGTCGCTGAGCGGGATCCGCAGAGGGCCGATCGCGCCCGAAGGTGGCGACACCGGGGTGCGGCAACGGATGCCTCGACACCTTCGTAGTCGCTGAGCGATCGGAGCGGGGGCTCCAGTGGTCTTCATGGCAAGTACGACGAAGATGACGGGGTGCGAGGATCCACTCTGTCGTAACCACCATTGTTTGAAGGGAGAGTTTTAAACTCTCAGATTGCCGGGGGCTCCGGTTGTATGCCAACTGCTAGAAGTACCTTAGAATTTAGATGATCGGAAAGTGAGTCAGTGACAAAATTAAAGAAATTTGACTTGCAATGGTTTTTAAACCACATGTTCGAATTGAATGTAATTTGGAAATATATTTAGTTGTATTATGACCTCTTAGTTACTGAAAATTCAGACTTCTTGCGTAATCTGCAACGAAGTTACAGGGGAGTCAAAAGTTCCGTGAGTCGCTTCGAGAAAAAGATGGTACGGCTGTGCTCGACTTGGCGGGGGCACTGCCGGCCCCTAGAACATTATTATCATTAAACAAAAAATTTTGATTAGTTGTAAAACGTACATTGATTAGACAATCATACGAGGCGGGAGTCGGCCTTCCTTTCTACGTATTCTTTGCCGTGACTCAGATTTGATTCTCCAACAAATCACTTCAGAAAACTTGTGAAAGTTGGTAACTTGTTGTGTGGAGCGTCTATGTGACTACTGCTCGCAATTAGTTGTGTGGTATCTACCCGTAGTTAGTACAAACTTATTTATATTTTAGAGTCATACATTTAATGTGACTCATTATTTATGGCTAACTTATGAAGATCAAATAGTTTTAGCTGAAGGAAATATCAAAAATACACACAAATCTAGGCTAAAGTGTGTAAGAAGAATGAAGGGCATTGAGGAGGCGAAAGTAATACCTCTATAAAGAGCGCGAAGCTTGAGGCTTCGTCCTCTCTGACTACCCCGCTAGGGATACAGCGTGAGGATATGTATGTTTGTATTATATATTTATGTGTCTAATTAAAAAGAAATTTTATAAATTTTCTATGGAAATATTTGGTACTTACTGTTTTTAAGGAACTTCTTCGATTATGTGAAACACTACCTAATTTTAGCTCTACATCGTAATGTTTAATACAATGTGAAAATAACTATATTTTAACTGACTTCCAAAAAAGGAGGAGGTTTCCAATTCAATCGTATTTTTTTTATATTTGTTACCTCAGAACTATGTTATTTATAAACCGATTGTAAAATTCTTATTTTATTTGAAAGGATTAGTCCTATTTCAAATTTGCTGGTATTGGAGTTCGGACTTCGAAGATACACTGAATAACACCAAATAATGCTAACTGCCAATGCATTATTTATGTTGATGACTAGCTTTTGCCCGAGATTTCGTTCGCATGAAGTTCAAATACACACAATATCTTTATAAACTATAACCTATGTGTTATTCTGATGTATGAACTATATTGTCGTAGTTTTATTAAAATCAATTGAGTAGTTTTTGCATGAAAGAGTAACAAACATCCATCCATTCTCACAAATGTTTATATTTATAATAGTAGGATAGGATAATATAAAATTAATGGAATTATTTTGTATGGTCATATGGTCATCAATTAGAAGATAAGTTAATTGTAGATCTACCGTAGACAGAGACATACAAATAAAAAATTCCCTTTACAAGAATAAACGTGGATCGAAAGTAAAATAAATTTTCAGTCTTTAAAAAAACTTCGTGATAATTTAGAAATATACCTTAATATTTTAAAAATAAAATTACGATCGAGCAAACCCATTTATGTAATGTGACACTATCTTCAGGACGTGTTAAAGCCTAATACTAAAAAATATTTCTAAACATTTAGCACACTTCCAACGCATTTTACGTTTACTTAACTAATATCGTACTTAATTATTACCGTAATGTCGACTCAGGTGAACGATCCTTACCTTCTGAAGATACTAAAGTCCTAAAAACAGCGTAAACTGGAAAGAGCAATATAAAGTCTCACTCAAATCTCATTTAAAGCCGTGTGTGACATGATGATTGATCGTATTGTGAACAAATGTTCCCCCATTAATCATTAATAGAATTACTATCATCACTATGTAGTATGTAACATGACTGAAATATGTGTCCTTTACTTTGTTAGGGAAGACAAACCAAGTAAGGAATTAACGCCACATTTGCAGGTTGGCTTAGACCGACTAGATTACATTGAACTAAAATCTACTAGTGAAGTAGTGATGTACTACAACTGTAGATAAGTGAAATGGCACGATGGTGACCTTATTACTGAGGAGTTCCATCCAAAATAATATTGGTGCGAACATGTCGGCACCTATTGAAAAGGGATATTCGATTATTCGCTATTAAATATAAGATGAACGTCTCTTTTTAAAATACGGTATAATAAATTACATGGTTAAACCGACCTCGCTTCACTCGGTACTTGCGTTAATTACCATAATAAACAAGTCCCTTCTAGTTGGTATGTTGGTATAGGATTGGAAATGAACTTTGCTAACTCCGGTCAGTGGTTGCGGGTTCATCAGCAACCAAAGCTGAACGGAATCACTGCTTTTGTCATTTTAAACTTTATGGTATAAATATATTGTAATACCTATACGTATAAAATGTAGAGTGGTCAGAATTTAATAAATAAGTCACGATGTTTTATCGGACGAAAAACTGTTATAAAATAGATTTTTTATCATTTGTTCTTAAATATTATTAATTGATCATATTATTCAAAAAGTACTGATAAGGTAAGGAGAAAGTAAAAAATACTTTCTCGTGTTCCATCTTAGAAGTGTGATTAACATCTATGGTAGGTATTGCTGTTTACTTAAAGATTGGGTCTATTTATAGATTGGAAAAAAGTGGATATCTATATATATAAAAGGCGATGTATGTATGTATGTTTGTATGTATGTTTGTATGTATGTTTGTATGTATGTTTGTATGTATGTCTGTATGTATGTATGTATTGTAACATTTTTTCGCTATTGTACCTTCTTTTTAAGAGCTTAGAGGTTGTCAGAGAAAATAATTATAGAACTGGCAAGTTAAAAATTTAAATATGTTTTTTTTTGGAAGAATAGAACAGGATTTGAAAAATGAGAAAAAAAGAGAGCGAGGTGGTTTTTTTTGGACAGAAGAAGAATGATTGTGATGGAGTAAAAAGGAGATTATTTTTCTCCTCAAAAAAAGAAGATATTTGATTTCTTTGTAAAAGTAAAATCTGTTAAGAATATTAAAGAAGAGGTTGGCAAAGTGAAAAAGAAAGAGACTCGAACCAGAAAACTGATATCGCCCAAACTTCCAAGGCAAATGGACCCCTCGACAGGAATAAGGGGGAGCAATGGCTTCAATCGGATAAAGAGCACATTAATCATGATGACGCACCAGTTTCATACGAGTTTATAGAAGTTATATTTACAATGATGATGCTGATTGCAGAATTTTATAAAGTCGACTTATAATTTTGGAGATAACATTCGAGAGTGGAGTATGGGACAATACAATCTAATTTAAGCCAGTGGTTTGTGTTTTTTTATCATAATGTGTAAATGAATTTTTTTATTTATTAACAAAAAGTACATACATATGTTAATATTTACAAACTTACAACTACACATTATCTTAAATAATAAACTTCCTCAAAGTTGCCGCTTAGAAAGCTGTCATTGCTCAAGGTACCTAGCAGACTGGCAGCATTGCCTCTTTGAATAGCCAAACTGATTCGTTGGCGGAAGAAGCTGCCAGCCCGGCGGTCTCCCGAAGCCTCGACCAGTCTCTTGCAAATATCAGAAACCAGTCGATGGGCTTCGGGGCCCCAGGGACCCAAAGTTTCGACTGCAAAGGGCGTAAATATGAAACTCTCAGAGAGAGTCGCATACTTACGCCGCTTCAAGTTCTCGGCAGTGCTGGCCGCGGCACCTGCTGACTTGGAAGTCGCCGGCACATGGGAAACAGCAAGTGTATCGACACAAGTGGCATCCCACACCAGCGATCTTCCAAGTTTCCAAGGAATGAGCGTCAAACCATCCGGTCTCCTGCCGTCGCTGCGCACAATACCTACAGGCTCTAAGACTGCAGGAACGCCAGCGGCGACAAGAGCCCGCCGAATGACGTCATTCAAGGCAGCATGTCGTGACATGCGGCCCGCACTACGTAAACAGGATAAACCGTGGTGACCTAGTACATCGACGAGATCACCACAGCGGCAACGGTGAAGAAGGTTAGTCCTGGCCCCCAGACGAAGGGATACTATGAGAGAAAGCGTGGTATTGTCGATTAAGGTTCCTAAGTTTTTTGAAGGTATTACCTTCAACCAGTGTCCTGACTCCTTCTCAGAAACAGCTAGGAGGCGACACCGATCTTTTTCGGTACTACAAGAATCTAAAAGTTGTAAATGAACATTTTTGCATAGAGGCTCATCCCAGTGTTTTTGAGAAAAGGTCGAGGTAGGCAGGTTAGTACTCGGACAAACACTTAACCAAGCATTTCGAGCATCAGTCAAGCACGGCACCTCAACCGATCCTAAGGAAGGGCGAATAACAGATAGGAAAAGGTTTTCCGTGCTGTAGGCTGACGAAAGAAAAGCTGGCAGTGACACACTCGAGATTTTGCGTATGCCCAGGCCTCCATAACAGATGGGAAGCGAGGCTTGATTCCAGACCCTGTCATCAACAAAGGAGCAATTTAATATTTTAGATAATGTATTTTTTAGAATATTGTCTACAGATTTTAAAAGCGTTTGAAATTTAAAAAGCTGAGAACAGCGAAGAGCATATGTAAATTTTGGAACAAAAAGGCAAAAGCAGACAATGAGGAGAGCCATGTGGGAATTAATTTTGAAAAGTTTGTCTGAAGACTGGCTAAATTTTTGTATTTGATCATTGATAAAGCAGGGTATGGAGTCATCTAAGACGGGAGCACCTAGGAGGTACAGCGATCCTTTTGACAAGACTTTAATACCTGGTGCCAGATCGTTAAATTTATTAATTATTTCATTTTTGGTAATAGTTGGAACAGAATCGGAAACAAAGAGTTCACATTTAGAAAAATTTATTTTTAAGCCAATATCTTTAAACCTTTGAATGAGGGTTTTAAGGTCTTCTAAAACAGTAATTGCTTTACCTCCTATTGTTCCGTCGTCAAGGTACCAAATATTAAATTTGGAATTTAAATTACAAATCGCAGGATGGATAGCCAGACTAAAAATAGCTGGTCCGAGAGGATCACCTTGTTGACAGCCAACTTCGGAATGTAATAAATTATCTTTATATATTAATTTTGAAGGACTGCTGTAAGATTGCCAAAGGTAGGGATATATGTCCGGAACATGCTGTTTTATCTGTGTCAACAAGTTGGATCTATCAACAGAATTAAATCATTTTTTATGTCTACTTTGAGGAGTACCTCACCTCCATCATGTGTCAAGAAAGCACGCGCCGCATGCACTGCCGCTTCACATCCTCTCTTTGAGCCAAAACCTACTTGTGTAGGACAAAAATAGTTTGATACGGTAGAGAGAATGTGACGGCAACAAATTTTGGAGGCAATGCGGCGTATAGTTGCACCTACGGCAATTGGCCTAACGCCACCGTCTTTTTTTTTTCGGGGCACATAAATTGGCACCATACAGGATGTCGGTTATCTCCGGGGGCACCTTACCAGCCAGCATAACGTTTATTAGAGCTGTTAAACTAGATAAGAGTGTCTTACCGGTATCACCGACAGCCTGTAATCAGATCTTTATAATGTTGTGGCGTTAAGCCATCGAGACCTCCCGCGGAACCGCTTTTAAAAGAATTTATTGCGGCAAGCACATCTTCCTCCGTAGCTCGAGTGGACACATCATTTGGATGTGGGGGATCTGGCAGACAACAAGCCACAGAGGAAGAGGGATGCTTTGATCTGAGAGCAAAAAGAGTCTCGGCCGTATTCGGTGCCAAAACATCGCTGGAAAATAGCAAGTGGGCGGCACCTCTTAGATCGCCGTCGCTAATTTTTGTTTCTATTTTTGGAATACTGTCTGAATTGAAAGATTTATAAATGGGCCGAACATGAATGCTCGGAACTGAAGAGTTAGAGCACTTATGTTTAATTTTTTGTGTTAAGGAAATTTTGTCTTATGTGTAAATTATAAGGTGAAAGGTATTTATATCTGATTTTTGTAAACTACACCACACCATCACAACCACTTTGATATCTTTCTGTTTCTATTTTATTTACAAAATTAATTTTGGTCTATTTGTTTCAAATTATATTACAATTTTCCTCTTAAAATAGAATTTTATTTAAAAAGATTTCCAATAAATTTCAAAATTTACTTTATCCATTCCCTTTTTGTGGCATCCGGGTGGGAATGGTATAGTATGTATGAATGTTATGAAATTTTCAGGAAATCTTCAGATTGGCCTAGCGGGTGTTCCTGTAAAGTTTGGTAGCGATCGGATCAGTAGAATTTTTTTTTTGTTTTTTACGCCCAATGAAACTAACGCCCAGTGAAACGGGCCGGGTTTGTTAGTTATTTATAACAACTAATGCAACTACATATAATAACAATTTAGAAATGTAGAACATAATTATGAAAGTAAGAATACTATCAAAACACAAAACTTATCAAAATTACTAATATTAGACTACATTGCTAATAAGTATTAAATGAAGCCTCACGAGTTTAGGTTTTTTGAATTTTGAATAGAGCTATGATTAAAACTTTAGAATCTTATAATTTTTATAATGCAAACACATACTTAGTACACGAGAAGATAGACTGTATGACAAACTTGATGTTCAATTTGCAGCGAGGTGAGCGGGCAAAGTAAATTTACACTGGCGAGTAAATATTTGCCCTCTGGCTGGCCACTGAGAGGACCTCCGTGTCACCGGCCTCCGGTAACCCTTTGACGGCTACACGTGATGTACACACAGTAAATTTTTTATGTAAATATGGCCTGAACTTTCTCTGGGATTTTAATTTGTCGTAAGCTACGTATTTTAATCAATTAGTATTTATATCTCAGACAGCTATTTACAATCTCGTATTCTTTTATGTTATAGGTGTGTATGTACGATATTTGTGTGATAGAATTATTAAGATCTCTAGGTGAATTATCGTTACGAATTCATTATTAACTTTTAAAAATTAAGCAGTGAAGTTGTCTTCGAATATTAAACGTTATTTTTAATATTCGAATATTATATACACATTAAAAAAATATGTATTAACAAAAAATATTTTGTAAATAATTATTTTTAGAATATCTTAAGTACTGAATTAAAAAGCAAATAACTACAATCTTGATTAATTAATAAACTAGTCATATTGGACTTACTTGTTTCTGTAACACTTTTTACTTATAAAGAAAGTTAGTGAAACAAAGCAATTCTGTTGTTAGACGCGGCTTAGCGAAAAACCAAAGTTTTAATCGTCTAAGCACAAAATCCGAGTAACGACGCTAATGGATCCTCTTAACTTCTAAAATAAGATAATATTCTTACTATTACGTTGCATGTATAGGGATTTCATTAATGGCCTTAAAAGTCAATTACAAGAACGCGTGAATATTAAAGATGGAATTCCTATTGCGTACAAATGTGTCACGTGTGATTTTTTTTCATCTTGATGTCCACCACAAATGGAATATTTCTTGAAGTTATGCTAGATATGAGTGTACATACCTTCTAGGTGTTCTCTTTGAATATAAATGATAACTTTCGTTATTTGTCCGCGACTTCGTCAGCGTAGGAAACGGGATTAAAGTATGTCCACCTTGAAGGTCCATTTTAAGTGTTGGATGAAAGAATGCTTGAAATTGAATGAGTAATTTCGGATATTACCTCCAATGTCCAAACTTACAAACTTTACCTCTTTATAATATTAGTTTACATGTATATCTATATCTATCTATCTTTTTCTATAGGTATATAATTGTATATTCTATCTATCTATACTACTATAAATCTCTAGCGTCTGTCTGTAATTATAATTTTACTGTCAAATTTTGTGATAGTCATTTTATAACTCACTGACTTCGATTCTAACATTTTTAAAATTTTTGTCTGTCTGTCTGTATGTCTTTTTATAACTGAAGAATGACTTGACCGATCTTAATAAAAATCTGTACGTAGTAAGAACATGTGATTGCACTCATGAACCACATGTTCTTACTACGTACTTTTACTTATTTACTTACTTATTTTTAAAAAAGTCTACCACTAAAAGGGTAAAAAGGGGGATGAAAGTTTGTATGGGAACAGGTAAATTACTGAACCAATTATGATGAAATTTGGCAGGGAGATAGTTTGACATTAGATAACGGATATAGGCTACTTTTTTTTTTATAAAAAATGTACCCCTAGAGCCCTAGAGGGAGAAAAGCGGGATGAAACTTTGTATGGGAAACGCTAAATTTTGATAATGATAAAATTTAGTGCGGTGATATGAGTTTTTTTATCAAAAATACATAGGTTACTTTTTTATCAAAAATCTGTGACAAGGGGAATGGGAGGGAGGGGGACGAAACTTTATACGGGAAATGCTAATTCGCTGAACTGATTATGATGTAGCATGGATATAGTTTGACACCTGAGAACGGACATAGGCTACTTTTTTATCAAAAAACTACTCCTAAAGGGATGAAAAGGGGGATGAAACTTTGAATGGAAAATGCTGAACCATCGAAGCAATTAAGATGTTTTGTACAGAGATAGTATGTTCCCGGAGACAGACGTAGGCTAGACGTAGACTGTTTTTTCAAAAACAATCTTTAAACATACTATGCACATGTGCATAGGTATCATAGGTAACGAAGTCGCGGGCACAGCTAGTATAATATATACTCTTGTCATAATAGTATTTACTTGTTTAATACGATACTGAAAATAAGGCCCATTTTCCTGAATGATACTCAACCATGAATCTTTGCTTGAGAATAGTTAGAAAGAAACGTTGCTATTCATCACATGCAACGGTATCGCCGATTTCTAATTTAATATAGATTCACACTTTAGTATCCTTCTGGAATACGAACCTCTAAGTAACATTGTAGGTACATGTCTTCTACTGGATGAGTTGTCTAGTAGCGTTAATATAGTGTCTCCGTTTCTCCGTGCTTGGTGAAACACTTTAAGTTGTTGGTTCGAACTATACTGGCACTACCTTACCAAAAAAACCTTTAGTGCTTAGTTAAAACAAGTATGACACATAAAGAAATGCGAAATTAACTATTTTTGTGTTAAAACCATAAAAATAGTTAGATCCCGATGGTCGGGTGTCCAAGGAACCCATATCCGTTGCGATAGACTGATAAATTTACGTTAAAGTACAATTCTGACATGTGTTCTTTGGTAAGAGATATGTCGGCGGAGTTGAATGGATGCTAGGGAAGAAAATCTTGGAAAGCGACTGGTAGTATCGGTAATTGGATTTCTCTAATTCTTTTGCATGAGAATTTAAGCAAACTCGAACGAATTTAAAAAATAAAACGGAAAACTAAAACTGGCCACTTGAAATGAATGAAATAAAAATAATAACTGGTTTATCGAGAAAAGAAAATAAACTCTACGTAGCTCTAACTTCATGTTGTGTTAGATCGATGCTCACAATTTTCGTTACTAACTTTTCAGGATGTGTTACAATAGTGACATAACTTCTATTGCCTGCTGAAATTACACTCTGATCTTTTGCGCCTAACGCGTAAATTGGTCACGTATGAAGAAAATTAAACCTGACTGCTAGAAATGAATGAAATAAAAACTAAAACTGGTCACATATGAAGAAAATAAACTCTCTTCATTACTAACTTCATGTTGTATCAAATCGACACGCACGACTTCATGGTGTGATACATCGATGACGTAACTTCTGTTGCCTGCTGAAATTACACTCGGTTCTTTTTCATTTAACGCTAAAGAAGTACCTATAACTTCAAAAAAATTGTCAAACGCGTTCAACTTTCACACAGTGGGTTTTGATATGAAAAAAATAGACACGACCTGACTTTCGCTATAAATTCCCTTATAATATTAAATACCTAAGGCTTCACTTTCCCTGTATTTTTTTTTAAGTCGGGTTTGAACAGTACCTTTTTCTTCTTCAATTTTGCTAAAAATATTTAATATTTTAATTAGTATAAAATATATGTATTTACAAGATGTATTACTATGCCCAAGTTTTTACGTTACATAATTTCTAAGAAAACCTACTGACAGACGGACGAACGGTCGCATGAGTAATCTTACTAAGGTATCTCATTAATGTACGTAATCCTAAAAGCATAAAAAAACATTCAGTATTAGATCAACGTTATTAGAAATAATTGCACTCATATTATCACTAAATAGCAAAGACTTGTAAACTGAAGTAGACCCGCCCTATTCCAAAAAATGAACATTTTTATGCAGTCCTCGAACGCAAGTGTAATTAGAAAGCAATATATTATACTAGTGACCCGCCCTGGCTTCGTCCGAGTGGGAACTATTATAATGTAACCTATACAAAAACCATCCGGAAGAAATTCTTTAAATGATAGTGAAAACCGTATCAAAATCCGTTGCGTGGTTTAGAAGAAGTAAGCGGAGAAACAGACAGATGCGAACAGCGACTTTGTTTTATACTATTTAGAGAACAGAAGAGATTATGAAGACAACAACATTAAAAGAGAAAGCATTACGACTGCCGTGAACACCCGAATTGAAACGAGCACTGTCACAGAATGTTTATGATTATTCGGAAATTCTTCGTTTCATCCATCAAATATTGTGCTGCCAAAGTGCGAAAATTGCCTATTGGGCGACTTGTATATATATAATTTGATGATTTAACAGTGAGATTAATATAATTACAAAATTAATTAAAAGAGTTTATTTACGTATAAATTGTGGATACTTGCGAAGTAAATTAGTACATCGTATATTATTGAACTCAAACCAAGTGTATGATGATAATTTAAACCTTTTCTAATTTGAAACAACACGGGAAGATAACGTGAAATTCAACAGCGACAGCGTTTTAATGCTATTGGTTTTTATTTAACAATTCAGAAAGAATTTGGTGCGTAGGCGCATCTACCTCAGTTTATATAGAAGTTTTTAGGTATGAAATAGTTAAAATAGATCCTTGAGTTTCTTAACTATACCTATTTCATGCTCGTAAAAGTTCTTAATTTTTTTATTCAAGGAAAGTTCTGGAACAAATAGATTACTGCGACGTTGAATTAATAGAGTAAAATTGTATAATCGTATTAAATATTGGGTAGATTTCGTAAATAAACAATAATGGTGATCGTATTTTTTTTTCCGACAATATGTCACTTACCTAAAACCGAAATTTTATTCAATTAGAACACAAAAGTTATGTTGATTGTTAAAAATTGTTTCCATAGCGGCAGATAATTGAAAAAGGTCCCAAAAGTTTTCGCATCAGCCAACTGCCTGTAAAAACTTTTTCAATATAGGTACACTCATTCGTAACTCTTGTGTGGCACTTATTTTTATTACGACACATAGTATGGTTCCTTCGACTATTTTAGATAAGAACAAAAGAAGTGAAATGTAAGCATGAACTAAAAGTCGTTGTACTTAACCGTGGTGTCACGGAACGTTTTATATACGAAAAGAATATATATTTTCTTAGTAACATATGTATAATAACTGCCTATTAAGAAAACAATAACTCTACCACGGAACTCTTGTTTAACGTATTGTTGAAAATTAACTGTCGAAGTAAGTCTGTACAAGCGCTTAATATCTACTTTTTATTGTCATGTAATCTTGACTTCCCTGTTCCGCTTTTAGTTTTAGTTTTCGGCTAACTATCATTTTATATGGAAAACATAATGCCCGAAAAATAAAATTGCAATTTATTATGTCTTAATTACCTGCTGTCATTGTTTTGAATTTTTCTATATTATAGTTAATAAAATTTTCGTTTTTTCCACCGTTATTAGGTAAGATAAGTATCTTACACAAGTCCCCACGGCTAGGACACAGGCCTCCCTTCGATTGAAAAAGTTCGAGTTATGTTGTCCACTGCACTTGCCCAGTCAATTTCACATATTCTTTTTCGTAATGCAGATTTACGCATGACATTTTCCTTCATTAGAGAAGCAGAATTGGAAAAAAACTGCTCCAGGTCTGTGATCCTAACTAATTCTTATAAATGCAAAAGTTTGTTTGTTTGTCCTTTTATAACGTCACAAGTCACAATACAACAACGGATCGCTGTGATATTTTGGACCTAGAAGTCTTCCTTCTAGACCCACGCAAAAGAAATTACATTGACAAAACCATAAATTTATTATTACAACAAAAATCCAAACCAGTGCCCTCGGAAAGAATTTACGCCATTCCAGAGAGTAAAAGCCAATTAATCGCTAACAGATGATCAAGCGCTTTCAACATATCGTCTATCGGATAGCTATTTGGAAGTCTGTGTCATAGTTTCAATAGATGACATCCAAACTATACCATCCGAAACCAGTACGCCAACATCAGAAAGTAATGATCTTTTTGGTAAACATTTATTTGTCCCAACGCCTCACGATAGTGTTTTTTTTTAAATTTACTTAATTTTACTCTCAACTTCTATCAAGATGAAGATTTTATCTTCGACTTAGAGGAAATTTTACGCAGATAAAGAAAATATCAAAATAGAAAAGAATGACGCATCTAAAAAAAAACAACTGAAAAAAAATAAATCACAAACGGAAATTGTCGAAAATCAGAAAAAGAAGACGAAAAAATGTGTTAAGAGGAAAGTTCAAGTTTTAGCGAAAACTCTAATGTTGAATACGATGACTACGACATGACAACTTGATGACATGACTAAGAGCATGAACATGTTAAAAAAGCTGGTGAGGCAAAGAGTAATTGAAATATTGAAAACCATACATTGAAAAATCATAGGCAACAAAATTAAATGAAGTTTAGTAATGATAACAGTGAAAAAGCAATCGATGGTGATGGTGTTGCTAATAAGATTGAAGTAGATTTACTTATATATATGAAAGTAATACTGAATTTTGTTATAAAATATACCTACAGTAAGACCGATATCGTTTCACATAAAACAATAAATGTCGTATAGCTTTAAGTATGATTTGGTTCATAAAACCCCGTCAACTTAGATTGAGAAGTGGTATGGTCGAAAACTGATTTAATGCAAGTCGAAAACTATAACTATATCATGGTCGAAAACTGGCGAAATGGCTTAATTTTGGTTTTAATTTTTTATAAAAATAATGTGTAAGCAAATTCACTTCGTTCTTAATTAAGAATCATCTAGACTACATTTGTAACCACATTGCATTTTTTAAATACATTTTCAATATGCAAAACTATTTTTATTTATTGTTCAGACTTAGTAACTCTGCTAATCGGTCGAAAACCAGTGTAATGTCTCTAGTTTTTTAAACAATAATTCGTACTTCGTAAGAAAATAATTAATAAACGTAGGTAGAAACATGTAAATCATAGATATATCTTTATCGATTGATAATATTTTCTATTATAAATACAAATGGAGTAACTTTGAAAAATGAGTGTATAAATAAATATAAGGATGTCTAATGATAATTTTCCAGGCCTTAATTTCTTAACGGGTTCACACAAGGATACACATAAAGGTCAACAGGGCCGGAGGAGTCTTTGATGAGCTTAGCGGTATCGAGCCCGACCGACTGGAAATGAAGTGGGGAGCCTACGACGTGTCAACATTCTTTGATCGTTCTAAATCATATTGCAACTCGAGCGGTAATGGATAAAAATCGAAATGGTATATGGATGACCTTCTTATAACCGCTCTAAAGAAACATTTAAACGGTCGTATTGTCGTTTTTCGTTCACATAAAAATATGATAAGAATGATTTACATCCTATGTGTCCTTGGAAGAGATAAACAAACATATAATAATATAAATACAGTAATACCTCGAACTTACGCGATAGGTGGGACTGAGCGACAACCTCGTAAGTCGAATTCGCGTACGTCGGGGTATAATTTCGCATATAAATACGTATAATTTTTTTTTAATTGGGACCGGAAGCTAAAGAAAATAATAATTTAGACTTATTTAGAAATTTAGATTTATTTAGAATGTTTAATAAAATCTTAGATATAAAAATATAAAATTGCCAACCGAAGTTATTTTGATGTAGAAGGCTTCATAAAATCTAACAAAGTAGTTTGACGACTCAAAGATTTTTTCTCCAGCAAAATTTCATCGTAGCATGCTAATCATTTTGTTATTCCTTGTTTTCTAGAAGAAATGCGCTCTTCGTTGGAATTTATATTTTCTAACTGAACTGACTGAAGTCAAATGAAACTGACTGAAGCCTTCAGTCAAGTTTCATTTGACCGTCATTGATCTTCTGATTGAACTGGATCTAAAAAATTAAACTCTTTAATGTCATGCTCTTGCTCATGCAATTCTGTGAGCTCATCAATTGTCAGCTCCTGATTATGGAAATTCAGCAGTTCTTGAACGTTAGCACTATTCACTTCTAAATTTATTCGCCTGGCGAGATTGACAACTTCTTCAATCATATTAACAATTTCATGAGGCTCTGGCACCAATTCCACTTGAGTTTCAGTGATGAAAAAACAAGACACAGTTTTTTCCAGATGCCAAGCCATGCCAAGATTCCCCAATGATTCTCACTGCATCTAAAAAATTGAATTGTTTCCAAAAGTCTTCAACGGAGAGCTCGTTGTTTTTTCTCATAGCTTCTGCAGATGTGCAAATGATCGTCTCGTGTATATATATTTACTGTATAAAATATAAATACAGAATATGCCATCTGTTCTTCACCTACATACGTTGTAAAATTTCGTAAATGGATTAGCCCTTAAGTATTGTATAAGTTAAGTACTTGTATTTCCTGCGGATCGAGAAGGTAGCGTGTGCAGTCACCGGTCGCTGCCCAATCTCGGAGGACTGAAGAAGGAGGTTCGCCACCTCTACTCAAGGATTGTGATATCCATGGTCCTTTATGGGTGCCCGTTTGGTCACCATGACTGACGGGCATCCAAGTTACGGGCTGAACTCATTAGCTTACAGCGCGAGATGGTCATCCAGGAAGTACGAAGACATTGAACGATCTTCTAATGCATGTGCATGTGGGGAGGGTGCATAACCCTAACCACAACGACGAGAATAAGAAAATCGGAAAGTCCACGAATGGATAATGGTGTGACATCATAATTATACAAAAAATGTATGTAAATAGAGTTACAATTATTGAATAAAACAACAAAACGTTAAACAAAATATTATTTTTGACGTTCCCTTAATGATTATGTTTTCGATTGCTATTTATTTAAAAAAGACTATATACTACTTATTACATTTATTAACTTGCTAATACATTTTTCTGAAGAAATGCTTATTTAGCTAAATTAAGAGGAGAATTGGGTAGCTTTATGACAGTATAATAAAAATATTTTTCAAGAAAGTCGATGGCTTTCTTGTGTATTTTTTTATACAGTATATGAAGTATATCATATTAAGCTGAAGCTAATATTTCGTAGAAGCGGAGGAACATTTTACTGTAACAAAATATTATTTTCCTATTTTATTACTTACGGTGCCAGTTTCAAGCCGTCTACTCTAACTTGAAGCCAGATGCCGGATGTAATAAAACGATAGGCACGTGTAAAGTCAAACATTACTTGAAAATTGTAAATTACTTTTTATTTATAAATAACACGAAAATTTCGTCTTTTAATCCTATATAAATAAATAAAATTGAAGTGTCTCTGTGATTTCGAAATGAAGGCTTTTTCTTAAGCTTATATGATTTTCTGGTCGTTACTAAGACCCTAACACGCATTTTTTAAATTTTTGTGTGTCTGTCTATCTGTCTGTCTGTCTATTTATTTATCCGGGTTAATATTCGAAACGGCTGAACCGATTTCGGCGAGATTTCCACTGGAAGATTTTCCAAAGAATAATCTAGGAGTATGATTGATTTATTTTTGGTGAACAGTCAGTTTAACACGCAGGTTATGGACACGAGAGCACACAGAGGAGCCGATCTGGGAATGGACCACTTTCTAGTGGTAACTAGAATAAGGGGTCTGTTTGCATCATGGCGATGTGGCGTAGCATTCAAACTTGCAGCGGTCTGTCACATTTAGAGCTGAAAACTGCAAGATGCGACCACCAGAAATGAATATGAAAGAGTAGTATTCGCTAAACTTGGCGATAGGTTGAAAGTAACGAGCGAGGATGTTGAAAAATGTTCGCAGAACCTTAGAGATAGTATGACCGAGGCTGCGAAAGAAGTGTGTGGAACAAGTGCGGAATAAAAAGGAAGAAAGGCATGCTAAGATGGTTCTGGCACATAGAAAGAATGAATGTTGAAAGACTGACGAAAAAAATTTACAGAGCGAAAGCAAGTGGTAAAAGAAGCCAAGGAAGACCAAGGCTAGCTTATGAAGATCAAATAGAGTGTTAGCCGAGGAAATGACAAAAGTACTCGCATACCTAGGCGAAAATGTGTGAGGAGAATGATGAGACTTAAGGAAGCGAAAGAAGTATGTAAAGACTGCGACGCTTGGCGCTCCGTCCTCTCTGACTACCTCTTTGGGGATACAGCATGAAGATATGTATGCATGTACTATCTTAGCCTCTTTTCAGTCAGACGGGAACACGCCATTACGGAGGTAACTGTTAAGTGGCCATTTCAGACGGTCCCCGAGACTGTTTGCGTGAGCCAACACTCATGCCTTACTCGGGATTCCGTCAGGGCCGGGCGCGGTGTTACGAGCTCTTAGAGGCTACAAAGCTCGGTCCGACTCCTAAGAAAATACCCCCAGCTCGTCGGTCCAGATGACATGGTCAAACTCTTTTGGAGCCGGAGGGGAGGCACTATTTGGAACCCTTGAAAAGAGTGTATCCACCACTTTTCTTAAAAATACGGGGTTCAAAGTTTCCGTCACCGGAACGACCGATGGACGCAATTTGTCCAGTACGGGCACCCCCACAGGTCCCTGTCCAGTTTCTCGAGGAGCTCCCTCCAATTCCGAGACTTGGCTTTCGCAATAGCGAGGCGGAACGTCTTGGCAGCGTCGCAATATACCTCGTATGCTCTCGCCATTTGTTCTGCTGTGGCTCGCATTCTTCTGTGGGATCTGGTGTACTGGTGTCGAGAGCGCATGAAAATCTGGCGCAATCGTGCCGAATTCTCCGACCGGTACACCAGTACACCGTTTTTCGCTCGGAGCACCTAACCAGGGGCATAGTGGCGTCGCAAATGGACGTCATTTCTTCACGAAACCAGATCGCCTCCCTTCCTAGATCTGACGGTTTTACGTCGCCGTATTCTGGCTAAGACGCGGCGATGGCTGCAGCTTAAAACATGTCTCTGTCGAGCCGCTTGACAGACCATCACCAGAGTAATTTTATGAAGTAGATATGCATACATATCTTCACGCTGTATCCTTAACGGGGTAATCAGAGAGTTGTTCCGAGAAAGCAATCACATGCCTATATATTATATTTTTTTTATTTTTCTTAAAACCTACCTATATGTGTAAAAATATTTACTTAGGTTTAGGTAAGTAACATATTCAAGAGTCCAAATTAGCAATTCGTCTGTTATAACATTCACGTCTCATGTTATACAAAATCATGTAAATTATAATGATATACGTATACATATATATACTACCTAATTCGTATAGTGTAACAAAACAGTAACAAGATAGGATTACGTTAATTAAATTTAGGAAAGTGTAGGATGTGTGCGTATGTCACGAACGAACAGACTCATTTGAAAGGGTCAGTAAATCAAATTGTTTTTCTGACCTTTGTAACTAATTATTTCCAACCGTTCCATAGAGGAATCTCTGGAAAAGATTATGTTTTCATCGGGATGTTGAAGTAAAAGAATTTGTTTGAATTTTCTTTGTTACACTGTATAATGTCTGGATTTCATTATCTTATACGTAGATATTAAAATCTATATATGTATAATGAAAGTTTTTTTTCTTTGACCGCAATAAACTTGAAAACTACTGGACCGATCGGCATGGGACCATGACCATTCAACACGGAGTTAGTTGTAGATGGTTACAGGCTACTTATTTTTTGAACTCCATAGACCCTTCACCATTTTTCAAACAAAAATGTACTATTACGTACAAAATTTTCACTTACGCCCAGCGAAGCGGGCGGGAAACGGCTTGTAAATTATAAAATTAAACCGGAAAAGTTAGCAGCTAGACCGATTCTTACACATCAAGTCAAAATATGGTTTTTTTGTTTCAGATTACCAACCAGGAAAATCACGCATTTCTTAAATCTTAGGTACAGGCAAAATAACACCTGAGTTAAATTCTATTTTTGTAATTTACAAGATAAATTAATAATCCAATACCAGGATCGGGAAAAAAAAATAATACGGTTTATCACCCAATTTACTATGGACCCGTAAGCTAATGGATGTTCGGTAGTGCATTCCTGAGCGATGTTTTAAATATCGTATGGATTCTCTTTATATATGAGTGAAACTTGCAATTGTTCAAACATTTAAAAAAATTTCAATAGTGTGATCAATACTTTTATCTTAGTCTGTCTGCATTAGCAGGCGGTATAAATTTATCTAAATTTTTCAAAATACATAATGCAATGTTGATGCTAATTTTTTTGTACGGTAGGAGGCTTGGATATATCCAAAATTGAGTGAAAGTAAGACAGACAAATGGAGTGGAAATGCGATCTCTCAGAAACATGTGCGACGTCACTCTTAGGGATAAAATAAGCAATGAAGAGATACGCAGTATAAAAAGGTGGGTGACAGTGGTTATTGCAACAATGAAAAAGAAAGAATTGCTTTGATGATTTGGGAACAAAGAAAGAATCCACGACTGACGTTGAAAATCTACAGACGCAATCTACAGTGGCAGCACAAGCCAAGTAAGACCAGGCTGACTTATGAAGATCAAATAGTGTTAACTGACGAAAATGTCAAAAGCAGTCGTACTCGGCGAAAGTTTATGAGGAGAAAGATGTGACTTGAAGAGACGAAATAATTAGGTACACAAGGACCACGATGCTTGATGCAGTATACTATGCCGTTAGGCTAACGGTGTAGTATACTAAAGATGGAGTGAAAAGAAGGATGTGTATGTATGTACGATAAGTATGAACAATTTTTATATTCCGAATTTAAAAAAAACTTATTTAGAATAACTTATTTTTATAAGTATAAGACAGGTACATATCCTCGTATAAGTATCTAATTTGTATCAATTTCACTTGGATAGAAAAAGCTTACTAAGTTCTCGATAAATTAAAATATATATTTTCGAGTGGAACGAAAAAGCTGTCTAGCAAATAATGTTTTATGTTACGTAGTGTCCGAAGGGCGTGTAGACCTACATAAATTACACCGATGAGCAAACAAACCCGCCGCCTCACGAATTACTTAATTGAAAAAGTTAACAACTTTCCTCATCAGACAGTTGTTTCTCCAATTCTAAAGTCTATTTCTAATTTTTCTCAATTAATGGAATGTAAAAGATGGTTTCGGCAGTCTTAACTTTTTCATCTCTTTTGCACTTTGACGACGTTTACTACATACTTTTAACTGCTATTTCATTCCTTGAAAATTGAGTTAAATTGTATTTATATATTTGTAAAACAATAGGCAAAATTATAATAGTTTTAGGAACACAATTCGAATTATTTACTTCAATTTCTTCATATTTTTTAATTCAATTGAACAAATTACTCTTTAAAAAAAGAACCATTAACAAAACACCAAACAAAAAAAAATCAAAGCAAAACACGACGAGCACGATTGCTCAAGTTTTTCAATTTTTTTTATGAAAGAGGGGGCAAACGAGCAAGTCACCTGATGGAGTCACTATCGCCCATGGACACCCGCATCGCTCGGAGAATCACGGGTGCGTTGCCGGCCTTTAAGGAAAAGAGTGGAAGGGTGAGATGGGCTTAAGTATGTAATAATACTTAGAAGCTATCCCAATAAGCTTTCGCAAAAATGTTATTACCAACGTTAAAAAAGTATTTTAGATTTATAAGTAAATAACTCATAAAAAGCTTCAGGCCTGCTTTCGGTAACGCGGTACAATCCTTCAAAATGTACTCAGACATAAGAGCCTGGGTTGTGTGAGACTTTTATCCACTAAAACTCAGCGTTACGTTGGCTCCGGGGTCTCCTAAAGTACATACCGGAGTTCTCCCAGCGTTGCATAAAAATATAATTGGGGACTAAGCGGGTCCCCCCAGCAGTGGTAGCACAGACCACACGCATTGCCATTCAGCAGCCTGAATATAACATCTGAATCATGTTTCCGATCGGCCACGATTCTTTTAGTCGCCTTCTACAATGTTCAAGGGAAGCCGTAGCCCTATTCTTCTAATTCCACGTCACAGGGATGCAAACTTAATCCTCTATAAACCGTACCTTAAAAGAAATCAATTGTTGTTTCGTATAAAGAACACAGAAATGGGAACAAAATACTAAATTGGTTTATTCAAAATGATTGAAACAATAGTTTTTCAACAGCATAGCACCTTGGACATAAGTCGAGTAAAAGTTCTGAAGGTGCTTCGATCGAAGTGACAATACCGTAACGCGCTCACAGTGCTTGAGATTACATCTAAGATATACACAACAAATTCTGACCTATTGTTCCAACTTGTTACGTCACCTCCTTTGTGATGTAGGTATTCATTTACATCAAAGCTAAAAGTTGAGATTCTTTTTTGTATTGAGAAGTGCTATTGTCATCTCAACATACAAATTTCGTCTTCTGAAACCTCATAATTTTCTCCGCAAAATGTGAGTGCTTTTGATATTTTCATTAACAAATACTTCAGTTATCAGTAGTCTATTATTGTACATTTGCTTAGGAGATTATTAATTCCGAAAACCTTTATCATCAAGTTATAATATCAACGTTTATGAATGAGTATGAAAAGTCAAATTGAACTTCATTTCCGGTTTAATGGAAATTACGTCATTAGGCAGCGAATCTTTATACCTAAGCTAGCTATATTTTTCATCGTTTGTTCTATGTTTTTGTATGTTCTATGTACCATATACACTTTTAGATATACCTACCTATTATTTTTAAAACAGCAGTGATATCGATGTTTGATACTGAGAGTAAATAACAATGCGCGGGATAACCTAGTGGATAGATGGTCTAAAATTCTAAACGGATGTGATATGGATATGAAATGCCTCCGCACTATAGAAGCCTTTGGTTCCGGAAATTGATATACTGTGACGGTAGTCGTTAAGTCAAGTTAGAGGCTGTATGTGTGGTCGAGCGTGGAGATTCACAAAAATTCACAAAATCGGGAAAATTAGTAAAACTGACACAGATTATTAATTTGTCGACAAATTCCTACTTTTACTTTTTATTTCAATTGGTATTTTCCTTTTACCACATCAGTAATAAGGCCCTTCTTAATCTCACCTCTTTTGTGAGAAGAGATCTGTATTCAGCTCTGCTACAGATATAGACAGAAATAGGCAGTATTGGCACATATTACTTTTTTTTAATGGCGGAGGGGGCAAACGAGGAAGCCAGTCACCCGATGGAAAATAATCATCGCCGCCCATGGATACCCGCAACGTCCGGGGAGTCACGGGTGCGTTGCCGGCCTATAGGGAGAGAATATAAAACGTATGTTTTATAATGTATATGTACATAAGTGCTTACCTTAAATGTGTAAAACTTATGTAGTAGGTACTCGTTTACGCACTGCTAAATTAGTCGTACATGACTACTTACTTGTGTACTCACACTGATTTATGTTACGTAAGCTTAATGACCTAGTAGTTACGCTGAGAAAAGAGAATGTAATTTAACTTTTTTTTATAAAACAGTCTCAACATCTTTCTACTACTTTGTTATGTATCTTTGTACTTGTAATGCGTTTTACATTCTCCTTTTCGGTGTAAATCGGTAACACGACTGTGACTTGTGACTAAATATAATCAATATTTTTTCAAAGAAATCTTTGCGTATTTTGTTAGCCCTGTTGTTTAAAATGTAAACTAATTACGAGTATACCTCGTTATTAGGTACTTAAAATATCTTCTTTTAAACATTTAATATGTTTACAATGTTTCAATACATTCTAAAATGTACATACATTAGCATTTTATAATTTATTGAAACTAATTTACGTTTCCTTATATATGAGTATTAAGAAAAATATACAAATTTAAAACTGAAGAAACAATAACATTGTGTTCAACGAGGTGAAAATTCTAAACTGTGCTTGTTTCATTCTATGCCAAACTTTAGTCGTTAGTTTTCATTGTCGGAGTACAACACGACTCTGGAGCAACTTTTTTAAAATTATTTCCATTGTCAAACAAGTTAGTATATTATTACCATGTTTAGATTTTATACTACCTTTTTTAGTTATTTTAACATTGTTATTATTACCAACTCTTTTAGAAGAGTGTACTTTTATTTAATTACAACCGTAGAATTACAACAAACTGATCGCAAGTACGTTCATGACATTATTACGACTTACGAGTAAGTAGGTAAGTAAACTTGAAAACGACATCAAAATTAATTTTTTCAATTTCTCATAGATGTATTCTCTTAAACATTAGTTTTTATTTCGATATTTGTTTTGATAAATCTAGTCTATACTTAGGATTTCCTTTAAGGCTTGATTTCGTTGAACAATGAATAACGTTATAGCTACTCCCATAAAAACTGATTTATACAAGGTAGAAATAAAAGTAAGACCCCTATTAAACAAAATTTATTTGAGTTGCTTTACGAAATGGCGGACACGTATCTACATCATAGCAGATAACGAAGTATTCATTGTTTCAACTTTATGCCAAATCTATGTATCCGACGCACTTTTTTTGTTATAAAAAAGGAAAGAGCATGACTAGCTTTGGAAAGTGTAAGAAATAAATTACCGATCTGTATGTATGATGTGATTCGACTATTTACTAAAATTTTGTGTCTCATTATTTTACGTTTGAATATTTTCAAAAAAACCTCAATGTTTGGGTTAGGTTGGGTTATATGTATTATGTATAGTAATATAATTTACTAAGTAAATGTCTACTTATTGTTGCACTCTCGTTATAAATAAGTACCATATTTATTAATTTTGTTAATATAATATTATCATTAATTTGTAGTGAATGTTAAAAAATTAATGAATGAATTATATACACAGAAATTAAGTACATCTCTAATTGTATGGATAAGTACAAATAATTTTCATTTTGTTAAACAAAGTTAAGCATAAGAACATTATTGACATTACTGTTGGAGTATTGATCTAAGGTTATTTAGTTCTATAAAAATTTTAATGAGAGAACAACCAAAGACCCTGATAGAAACTTTGACCGGGTTTACACGTGTAAGTACACATTTATGCGTAGGTCTGAGTGTATAGAGTATACAATATTTACTTATATGTGAGCGTCCAAGCAAAAAGGGTCCAGTAGTGGGGAATTGAGTTAAAATTAGATTCGAAATTTAGAATAATCAATTGATAATAAGGATTAAAAAATTATTCAAAAACTGGCATGTATTTTTTTAACAGACATTTGAAGTTGAAACTCTGAAAAAGCTTGTTTTGAGAAAAAGCATTTTTAAAGTTTGATTGAAAAAAAATAGACTTCTACTTGTTTGTTTCTACTTAGAAATATCATATAAAGTCATTGACTTGACTACAAATTCATATAGTAAATGTTACTATATGAATTTGTAGATAATTGAGCATTAATTAATAATCAATTTAAAGCGCGAAATGACATTTTTTCACCCAACTTTACGAACTGCGTATATCTCGGAAACTAAATGCCGACCACTGGACCCTTTTTGCTTGGACGCCCACATATGTACTTTACAGGTACATCTCTCATTATGAGAAGATGTTCCATCGCGAAATTTTACCATTCAGTTAACAAGAGCCCCAAAAGTTTTTATTTTACTACCTACTTAATTTCGTAATTGACTTTTTAATATCAACAACATACACAGACGTCTTCGAGCTTTATCCCTTACGGAGTAGTCAGAGAGAACGGAGCGCCAAGTATCGCGGTATAGTATCAACAACATACCTACAAAAACTAAATCTTGTTTTTCGTTTTATGATCAAAAATTGGAGAAAATAGGCTAATGTAGCGATGCGGAATATTAAAGCGAGATTATTCGCTTCCGGTAATTGTGTGATGAGCACAATACCACGTGACATCTGTGCCGTCTGTACTTCGTCGCTCGTTGTGCTCTGGTGATTCTTTGGTACGATAAAGGTTTATCATTTATGTGACATGTTATGGAGGCTGACATTTCATTTACTGATATGACGAGCTTTTTATTTTGATAGTTTAATATAATTTGCTAATATAGTCTATGATTATATAGGCTAAGATTTGACTAAGGGATAGATTAAGTAAATTAATCTATCCCTTAGCCAAATCTTAGGTACGGCCTGCACATGAAAATAAACAGCTGGCACATTTTGTATTTTCCTGTCTCACCCAGGCCAGCACGTAAGCATTATGTTTAAAGAATTCAGCATACAAATATGAAGATAGATATCTGATCTCATAATGCAGTTTGAAATTAAGTTGAAAGGTTTGTGCATGTCTCGTGACGCAGTGAATCATAAAGAGTAGTAGTAGTACAATTCTCCCTTAGGAGGGAAGGTAAAAGGACCTTAGTCCATACAACCGACGTCTTCAGTAATAAATAGATAATTGCTTCATATTATTTCATCAAAATGTCGACTAATACATTTTAGATATTTCTTGGAGTTTCTGTCAACAAATATATTGATGCAGTCTTTCTAATAGGATCCGCTGAGGCAGACTAAGCCACTAAAAAATCTCAACACTAAACTACTAAATAAGCACTTATTTCAACAATTTCACATAACAGCACAACAGCGTAGATACTTGGGACGCAAAACTACGCCAATTATACATCACAATATCCACTAGAAACCATTTGCAAATGTTATAAAATGAACGCCCAACCGCTCCTATAAAATCGCGGCAAAAACTCTCCTAGTCCTAAAGAAATATTTTTTAAATTTTTTTGTACGATTCTCCCTTGAGAGGGAAGACAAAGGGATCTATGCCCATAACAGCCGATGTCTTCAATATTAGATAATTTTTCATATTATTTCAGTATTGTAACATGTCGACGTAACACATTTAATGTTTCTTGGAGTTTTTAGCGACAAATATATGAGGGAGTCTTTCTAGTAGGATCCGCTGAGGTAAACTAAGCCAATAAAAAAATCTCAACATCACGCTACTAAATAAGCACTTATTTTAACAATTCCATATATTGTACAACAGCGTAGATACTTACGACGCAAAACTGCGCCAATTTTACATCACAGTATCCACTGGAAACAATTTGAAAATAACAAAAATAAACGCCTAACCCTTCCCCATGAAATCCCACCAAAACATTTTTTTATTTAATTAAATCAATAAGAGGGTGCAACGAAGTCTTAATGTGGCTACGGTTTTTCATACCACTTGCAAAATATGGTAACAAGCATCGAAGCCGTGAACAATAAGTTAGTGATGTAATAAGAAAGGTAAACAAAAGCTCTAATACTAAATTAATCTATAGGTATATATAAAAGGCGATGTATGTATGCATGTATGTATGTATGTATGTTCCTTATGGACTCCGAAACGGCTGAACCGATTTCGATGAAATTTTCAGGCAATCTTCAGATTGGCCTAGCGGGTGATCCTGTAAAGTTTGGTAGCGATCCGATCAGTAGATTTTTTTTTTGTTTTTTACACCCAGTGAAACTAACGCCCAGTGAAACCGGCCGGGTTTGCTAGTTTAAAATAATGGTTTGTATGCCATAGAAAACTATCTGATGGTTTGTACATACAAAGTTGTCTGGAGGTACAAATACAGTAGTGCCTTTACTAATTTCGACTTGCAGATATTACTGCATTACCCTTTAGTTATTTCTATAACAACTTGCGTCGTTTTCATTGCGCTATAACTTTGCACTGGAGATGATTAAAAAGTTGGAATGAACGTTATTTAAGCCCGCTTTTCACTATGAGATGTGAAATATAATATACAGTGTTTTTTTTATTTGAGACAGTATGGGAAAATAATAATCCATGAGAGATTGTGACAGTGTTAAGAACCATTTCGTCTTTTTTTGTGAAAAATAATTAGTGCAGTACTTTTTGGCTCAAGCGTGAGCTGTCTACAAAAATTTGAAAATTGGTATTTTTTTTAAAAGTGGATCGACTCAAATCCACGTAAGCATCATTTCAATGTACCTAAAGAAAAAAAATCTTAAAAGCAAAATTTGATCAAAATAATAATATATTTTTTCTTACAATAGAATAATGCAATGTACTAAAACTTCACATTACATATATTCATGCTGTACATTCCTAACGGGGTAGCCAGGGAGGACGGAGCATCAAGATTCGCATTCCTTACATTCTTCTTTCGCCTCTTCGAATCTCATCGTTCTCCTCAAGCATTTTCGAATAAGTATCAACTAATAATCTACTCTAATCTAATCTACTAATAATGTACTAAATCTATTATATTATATACAACTGGACAGAAAGATATAGTATCTTATAATATGAAGGTCAGTCGCTGGACTTAATTAAGTATATTTTTTGCGATACAATACACATACATATAACTGGCGATCCGCCCCGGCTTCACACGGGTAGAAATGTTTTTGAAAATAAAATGCAACCCGTGTTACTCGCTGATAATGTGGCTTTCTACAGGTGAAAGAATTTTTGAAATCGGTAGAGTAATTTTTGGATTTATAATACACACAAACAATCAAATTATTTGAGATATTAGTTAGTAGTATATTGCGTAGTGAAAAACCCGTTTACAGATTCAAATATCGAAACAAACTGGAAAATCACGTAACCTCGTCACTAATTCTCTTTTAGTTCTTTTAAGTTCTCTTTTAAATCTTGTCATTAACATTCTACAGCATTAATTTCTATTAACCCTGCGTCGACTATGCACTATAGTAACCTGAGATAGTAATATTTAAATGGTTTATAAATTTGAACATTTTATTTTTCGGGTAGAATGAACCTGGATAAAGTATTGATTTTGGCTAGATATTTGCATTTCAAGAAAAGAATATCGAAAACGATACCTGAATATTTAACATTATTGTTGAATTATTTATTATCGTATGCAAGGACCGTGATGTGCGGCATTCCGTCCTTTCTGACTACCCCGTCAGGACCCTTCTGACTACCCCGTTAGGGATACATTGTGAGAACACATGTGTATGTGTTTATCATATAAAGAATGTAGGAACATTAATTATAATACTTGCAATCAAATAACATTTACGAAAACAATAATTTTAGACTATGCAAACGACTTAGAATTAATTAATTATAATATAATACAATAATATATACATAATATAATATAATATACTCAGACATTTCACACAGCGCCATCTAGTCCCAAAGTAAGCTGCATAGCGCTTGTGTTATGGGTACTAGACAACTGATATACTACTTATATACATTTCTTTTGTAAATATATACATATTATACATAAACACCCAGACTCGGGGCGGGAATCGAACCCGCAACCCCCGTTTACTTTCCGACGCGCTAAGCCGTTGCGCCACGGAGGTCGTCAGAGAATAATATTAGTACGAATGCATAATAGAGAAAAATCCTATATTAAAGCATGAAAATGTATGACATTAGAATAGCAGCACATGGAGTAAGGAGTAATAAGTATAATAATACAGAAGTAAGTAAATATTAAGCAAGCAATGTGGCTACACATACGTAAGGATATAAAAAATAATGTTGCCGTTACTGTCAGAGGAACAAATGGTGCGCGTTCACACTGCGACGTAATAATATAGATAGGATACGTCCAGATATACTAATAATATATTTACATATAGTTTTGTGTGTAGTATATAGTATATATTACAGCTGTCAGCTGACTCTCTGGCTATTTGGTCTTCATAAATCAGCCATGGCCTTCTGCTACTACTCACTTTCTTTTTTTTATGGGTTTAATCTTTAACTATCTAATCAATCCTTTCTGCATTTTTATAATAACATTTTCATCCAATCAATGTGTGGTAGAGCCATGCTACATTGCAGCACGAATAGGGCCGGCTCGCCTGGTGAAATACCACCCTCTCACAGAATATCAGCCTGAAATAACAGCATCTATTGCTGTTGTGTTTCGTTTGGTGAGTGAAAGCGCCGGTGGCCCATCTCCCCCCTCCTCCTCCTTTCCTTAAAGGTCGGTGCCACACCCGTGATTCTCCGGACGTTGCGGGAAGCCATGGGCGGTGGTGACCACTTTCCATCAGGTGACTCGCTTGCTCGTTTGGCACCATTTTTATAAATATAAAAAAAACACTGCTATACTTAGCCATACTGCATACCATTGCTTATTTTGTCTGTGAGTGTGACACCACATACCTATTTGAGATGATGAGAGATCATATTTTCATTGTATTCATCATACTTTCCCTCGATTTCTACTTTAAACTTATTGTTTTATTAACTTTAATATTGTCTAATTAACAACTGGAAAAACCATGTTTCAAGAAAGATTCGTTATACATATTTTAAGTCTACTTACATGTACTTATTACCTAAATATCCATATAGTTAAGTAAATAACTGACGACATATTTTTTATACATAGTACTTATGTTTAAAATAGGTATTGTGGTTAATTACAGGTTTTCATAAACTTTTACGTAGTACATTACGTGGTCACAAAAAGCACATTACATTAAAGTCTCTATAATATGAGCAATGGATTTTTAACCGACTTCAAAAAAAAGGAGGAGGTTCTTTATTCGTCTCCATGTATTTTTTTTTATGTATGTACGGGCATTACTTCTTTCTTTATGAACCGATTTCAATGATTCTTTTTCCCTTGGGTTTAGTATAGTTCCAAGGTGGTTCCATTTAATTTCACTGATATTGAAAATTGGACTTCGAAGATACACCATATAATTCTAACGGCTTATAAGGGCTTATTTATATTGATGATTTCTTTGTATGTCATTCCGTTTCAGAATTAGAAAAGATGTTAATTGTAGATCTACCTTGATATTTATTTAAGTCAAAGTCACTCAAAAGGGAGAGATAAAAACTATTTAAGAAAAAATAAATCGACTTTGTAAAAAACCGCTGAAAAATACAAAATAATTATCCTTTTGCTAATAAAAAGACAAATAAAAAAATAAGTCTATACATAGAATACAAATACCTGTATAATTAAATATGACAGTTATTGAAGTCGGTGTCACAACAGAAAGTATTAGTATGTAGGCTTGGCTCCATCGTGATACCGACTTTAGTAAATTTCTTTAATTACATATAAGTATTTGTGTCGCATATATAAAGTTATTTTTGTTCTGAATTTTGATTAGTAAAGGATAGTTATATCATTCACTATTTCTCTATTGTTCAAATATACAGGGGTAGAGAGTAGTAGGTATATGTATACAGGCGAGTGGCAAGCAATCTGTCACTATCTGGTTTCGATTTGCCATCTATAAACGCCAATGCTTACCTAATGTTAGAAGCGGTCTCAAAAGATGGATGGATTGGAAATGGTAAGTGTGTATGTAATATGTATGTATTGAAACATACAAACCTACAAATTAGAAATTACATATCAATCAGCGTTAAACATTGTGGTTGTGTTAACAAACTCCCAGTAATTAATCATTCGTCATTACAAAGATAATTGTTTGCGTATGTTTCACTGAATATTCTGTCGGTGGTAACATACATTACGAGTATTGGGTACACTTTTGATAAAGTTTATTCAGATTCATAGTGAAGAGTAGACTATAAACGTATTATATTACCTATTCGAAATAAATATCTAACAAAAGTACCTACGCGTACAAAATATTTTAAATAAAGATATTCAGTTTTATAGGTAATTTATTATGTATTCTTATGTTTTTTATTTATATAGCTGTATAAAGTGTATATACTAAACGTTAATATTTTCAAACTTAAAACTAAGTATTACCTTAATAGATTTTCCCGAAAGTCGCCATTTAAAAGCAGACTAACAGCATTACCTCTTTGAACAGCCAAGCTAATTCATTGGCGGATCCGAACCCGATAGGCGGGTTCTCAAATCTCAAAAGCAAAAAGGAACCCTTGTAGGATTATTTCGTTGAGCTACTGTCGGTTTGTCTGTCTATGTGTCAAGGTCCTTCTTCTCAGGTACGCGTGGAGGTAATCAAGGTGAAATTAATATCAAATACTTATGTCTGCAGTCCCTTAGATCTGAAAAAAATCAGGCTAAGTATACGCAACTAAAAAATACGCCAGCTGTTTCATATTTTGCCTCGCAATTAAATCAAAACCTATAGGGTACTTCCCATTGACCTAGAATCATGAAATTTGGCAAGAAGTAAGGCCGCACATTACAAGTAAATAAAATAAACTTAATATCGTTTATTATAGTTACATCACATGAAAAAATATTTTTTTGCGATTATAAAGTACACTTGCAGTTGGAGAATGATTGCGACGTACATATGTCAATGTATAGGCGAATATTTTAGGAAACTTCGGTGTGCGAGTTTTACTCGCACCTGTCCGGTTTTTTTTATTAATCTTCATTTCTTGCATCCTACACAGACGAAAACATTCAACACTATAGACCTAAAATTTATATTACCCTTAAATATAATATATCATTATTTGCCTACCTTCTTTCGTATCTAAGCATACTATATAAGTAGGTATGTATACATTTATGTAATAAGTTTCTTTCTCTCTTGCGCGCTGAACACAAGAAAACAAAGATAATTCTATCTCGGAAAACAATTTGTGTAATTATCTCCTAACCTACATATTTCCAGAGGGGTCGGAGTTGGTAGAGTTAAACGCATTGTCTCTCTGCGGAAGTAAATCTAATAGTGTGGAGTAAGTACATTTGAAACTATGTAATCAAGGTGCGGTTAATCTTGGGGATGACGTGACACTGCGTCCTGCGTTTTATTAATATTTAATTATTTTCGTAATAAGATACTACGATAGAAGATACTACGGCATAAATTGCAATTGATTCATTTAATAATACCTGAAAAAATAAGCAATGAAAAGATTTTTGCAGAATGGCCAAGTATGGCAGGATTCCATGACAGTTTTATTGTAAAAATTAAAAAAGGAATGCTTAGTGGTTCGGGCACAGATAGAGACAGAATGAGTGATAACTGAAATCTCATCATTCTCCTCACACATTTGCATATATTATACATTATCATTAGATACCTGTACATTATTTAGTATTAATAGATAGTAACGTAAATAAAAAGACGGAAGACTTTTATTTATTTATTTTGGTTTGCTAACAGTTATTACAGTATACATATATTTAATAGAATAAGAACCTGTTTTAGATTGATTGTATAACCACTTCTAAGAAAACACAGCATGCAGAATATTAATAAATAAAAACAAAATAATATAGGCAGATTGAGATTATAGGTATACATAAACACTAAAAGACAACTAGTGGTAATTTTTTATAGTAGGTACGATATATTTTATACGAACAATCGACGCAAATAAGAAATTGATACCGTGTTTATATCTGCTGAATGCTGACCTGCATCTGTTCATAAGCCTGCACAATCTAGGAATAGCTGCCTAGCACAGTAGCGCGTATTGGAGGTCCTGAAGGTTTTAAGGGAGCTCGTGAAAATCTCATCGGAATTTTCAAATAAATTTTTGCCAGAATCATATTTATTCCTTAATACTTAGTAAGCAAATAGCATATCTAACAAGGTCATAGGTTGTGAGAAGGGCAATATTCCGATTGTTTTAAGTCTGTCTTTGTATGATGGAATCGCCTTGGATATCCTTGTCGAATTGGCAAGATACCAAAGAAATCTTTTTCGACCCGTTCGAGTCTCAAAGTGCAGGTTGCAAAATGAAATCGCCAAACTACACTACAGTATTCTAAAACACTCCTAATCAATGCTTTGTACAAAGTTATTTTAGTTTCAGATTGATGAAACAATTTTCCATTAAGTATTACAAATCCCGACACACGAGAGACCTAACGGTCAGTCAGATCACTTCGCTGTCAGTGTCCATGTGTTTGTCTGTCTAACCAGTCCAAACTCTTTATTTGGATAATGGCTACCTTATGACGTAACTGAAACCAGTAAGCAATAACCGAATCTTACGCGATTAATTGTGATATCCACTATTACATTTATCATCATCATCGTCAGCCCATGTTTGTCCACCGCTGGACATAAGCCTTTCCAATACTGTGCCACCATATCCGGTCCTCGGCTCTCCGCATCTCTATTACATTAAACGAGCAATATTTGTATATTTATATGTGTATCGCTTTTTTGAAAACGGCTCAAGCGATGACAGTTTACAGTGAAATTTAGAATATAGGGGTTGAGGTGGGCGAGAAATCGATGTAGCTCGGTCTCAATTCTGGGAAAAACCGTTTTCTCCGTCTTTCACGCACTTAAAACTTCTAAACTCTAAGGTTCTAAACTTTTTTAATTTTGCAGCAGAATTTACCTTCTCAATAGCACAATGGCTAGAGCATAGGTCTACCACGCCGAAATGTGCGGGTTCGAATCCTGCAATGTGGTCAGACCTTTTTTTTATTTATAATAAGTGAAAATAATATGTGGAAGTTCAGTTTGCAAGTACCCATTAAAAACACATATCAATTGAACAATGTAAGTACTTATTATAAGGAAATAAATAAAGAAATAATGATGAAAGCGTAGATATATAGACGTATGAAGACTTCATAACTTCGGATAGTCTATCTCATCCTACGAAGTGAGCTAAAGAACGTCAGATAAAATATAGATGTGTGGGTGCTATTTTCTAACGAAATAGCCACCGATCAGCTTATCTGTTAATAAATGTGGTATAGTATGTACAGGTGAGTCAGGTTATCTGATTTAGCTCACCGGTGCTGCTCGGACACGGCGTCCGGCTTTGGAGTTATTTATGAAGTCTATGACTAAAAGTCATGAAGAAAAATCTATTTATTATTTTTCTGAACAATGAATATAATGTTAAATTTCATAGACTTCCTTTATTTTAAGATATTATGTTATTGAAAAGAGTAGTATTGAATAAGCAATATTTGTGTATTTATAATCGGGTTCTCGAAAACGGAGATAACGATTTTGATGAAATTTACAATACAGAGCTTTACGGTGGTCAAAAATCTAGTTAAGATCTGATTCTGAGAAAATGTTTTTTCTAAAGTCTAAACTCTTCTGATTTCACAACAGAATCTATCTTCTCAGCAGTACAGTGGCTAGAGCGTAGATATACCAAGCTGAAATACGCGAGTTTGAATCGTGCAATGTGGTCAGACTTTTTTGTTATTTTTTTTGTAAGACACCGAGTAAAGTTCGGTCGCTCAGGTACTATTATTAAATCGCGCACGATATATTGTCGCGAATCGCTACAGCTGCCTCTGTTGATTAACTGAAAACTACTGCTAACGACCCTCAAGCTTATTACGTAACTTGCGGTCAGCATGCAACAGCCAATATCGCGCGATATCTGTTGTCAAAACGAGAATTAGTGTAATGTATTTTGTATGGTGACGTTAAATCAACCGCGAAAAGTGCATTTTACGGTCATAGAATAGTAGATACGCAATCGTCATACATGATACCAATTTTTTGTTACAATTAGTCACCGTCGCGCAGTGATCGCGTGACTGTCGCCGTCTGCAAATTTTTAGGTAATAATCTTGCCTATTTACGTTACAAAATGTTATTTTAACGAATGCCGTCGCCCGTCGCGCTACTGCGGCGCGTCTATCGCTATCTGCAGTTTTTTATGTAATAATCCAGCGGGTAGATCTGTCAAGTTGAAATTTATATCAAACACTGAGGTTTATGGTCCCTTGGAGGTGTAAAAAATTCAAGCTCCGATGTCAAAGCAATCAAGTCACAGCCATTTATGTACTCAAACAGACTATTGGGTATTTTCCGTTGACTTAGAAGTATGACATTTGGCAAGAGGCTAGGTTTCACAGTACAATAAAAGGCAAAAATTAATAAATTATATCGCACTTTTTCGTCATTACAAACTTTCACGTTCAATCAACGTTCAATCACTTTCAATCAACTGCAAAGTAAAGTTTTTTTGAGTCCGATGTCTATTGTTTTGGTAAATACATAACACAAATACATTGTATTGTGGTAAGGAATCATCGGTGCGCGGGCTCGACGCGCACTTAGTCTTTTTTCACGTCAATCGTTGCTGAGATATGTGCTTCTGAATAAGTAAAAAACGTATTCTCTTTCTAACTTTTCAACTGTGATTTAGAAAATTTTGAAAGATTGTAAGGTAGTAGAACTTAAAAAACAATTTCAATTAAAGTTTCTTTGAATAGGATATATTGCGTACTTTTTGAGATATGGGATATTTTCTGTTAAACGCCAAGTGACTGCATAACTGGGGAATCCTTCACCTTTAATTGTTTGGTCCGCATTTGGCCGGTTTTTTATGTAATATGAATCTCTAACTACTTTCTTTTCATAACATCGGAATAACAATATTTAGATTTCGGATTGTTTTTAAAAATTAATAAGCTAAACTAAGCTACATAAAAACAAAATAATAGAAACTTTTTTGCTCTTTATTTTATTTAGTAGATTTAAAAACAATCTATGGTATGATATGCCTAACTTTTTATATTTCATTGCTGAACAGACACCGTATATTTTGGCATAGAGATATTATGTATTTGAACAGACACCGTATATTTTCGCATAGAGATATTATGTATTTGAACAGACACCGTATATTTTGGCATAGAGATATTATGTATTTGAACAGACACCGTATATTTTGGCATAGAGATATTATGTATTTGTATATTATATATGTTATGTGTATTATAGCGTAACATTACGATTACGATGCTGCTGCTGTAAACAACTGAGAAATAGCTAACAATAGCACGTACTCTGTTCGACAAGTTCAAAATGGTGTTAATTCTTGATAAAGGTCCTATAAATATGTGTCTTCGTCGTCGTCGATATCTCATTGGATTTGGAATGACATCTAGAAAAATATATTTTAAAGATTTCACAGCACATAAAAAATTGTAAGTTATTAACAAAATAAGATGAAAAAAAAAAAAGGTATTTAGTTTTTCGCCTATAATTCTAAAACTATTAATATTTAAGAAATTAAAGAAAAAGATTCTTAAAGAGGAGGTAATTTCCTAAAAAAAGTCAATCTCCCGGAACTCCACCTCCATTATTTAAAATTTTAATTTAAAGCTGAAAGTAAGGCCCGTGCGGGCGGTACGGCATCGCGTCATGGGCCCACCGCCGCTGAAGAGACTATACCACGTAAAATAATATTTTTATAGCATTAAATATCAATATTAAAATTAGAAAAAATTATGGTGTCATCAGAACACTTCAAACAATAAAGTTACGTTAGAAAAAATTATTATGTTGATTTTTTAAAAAGTTATGTAATTGTTAACTAAGTAATTTTTCGCGGACTTCCGTTTTCACAAAAGGCGACATAAAAGTGTACTCTTGGAGCCCTTCCTATATACATATATACTTAATAAGAACACGAGATAAAAGTTTTTAAAAGTTTTTTATTATATCTAAAAACACGGGAAATTAACGCGATTACCTTTTATTTTCGCTTGATGTTTCGGCCGATTTGTATCTCTTTCAAGAGTTGGTCTCAAGTCAACTCGACAAAATGTAGTTAATTTTTTTTTAATCTACATACACATACATATCTTCACGCCGTATCCCTAACAGGGTAGTCAGAGAGGACGAGGCGCTAAGCGTCGCGGTCCTTACATTTCTTTTGCTTCCCAAATCTCATCATTCTCCTCACTTATGTTATATTATTGCTGTTTCCCATCTAACAATGGCATTAGGTAAACAAACATTTTTTTACATCATTTGTTGATAAATTTTATAAACAAATAGAAAAGTTTAATATTTAAAAAAAATTTTTTTTCACCATTTCGTTGTTATTACAAAATGATGATTTTACAAAAATAGTTTCTCTTAAACAATTTTTTTATTGTTTAAAATTGTTTTTTTATATTTCCATTGTTTAAACAATTAGTTAAGAAATTATTTTTTCTTTAAAAATTATGATTAACATTTCTCAATAGGTTACAAAAAAACAATTTTTTTATCAATAGTTAACTGTTTAATAATAATAGTTAGTTAACAATTTGTTATAAACAAATTCTCACTACCATTACATATTTTTTAAAAACTAAAAAAAATTCCAAAATTAACCATATGTAATAAAATAGTGAAAAAAAAATTTCAAATTTTAATATTGATATTTAATACTATAAAAAATTATCCCATTAGGGATACGGCGTGAAGATATTTATGTATCAATGTCGCACATGCCGTACTGGCCGCGCGGAGCTAGGCCGCGTGGAGTCCTACGGCTACAGCTACGGCTACGGCCCTTTCACAATTAAATTAAAATTATAAATAATGGAGGTAGAGTTCCAGATGAGACTATTTTTTAGAAAATTTCCTTCTCTTTCAGAATTTTTTATTTGAATTTCTACAGTATTTATAGTTTTTGAATTATAGGTGAAAAACTGAATACCTTTATTTTTCATCTCAATTTGTTAATAACTTTTGCAATTTTTTATGTGCTGTAAAATCCTTTTAATGCATTTTTCTAGACGTCATTCCGAATCCAATGAGATATCTCATATATTTTTAGAATCTTTATCAAGAATTAACACTATTTTGAATTGTCGAACAGACCATAGTGTAGCGGCACGTTATGATGGTCGTTTTGACGTTTGTCTGCTCATGAAGTTTTGAATAAATTTATAACTACGTTTGAAGGAGCAAATTGCTGTTCTTTATTGTCAGCAGTGACGTGCAGTTAGTCATAAAATTTATCGAATGTATAATTTTAGGACACATATCTAATTAATGTATTACTTTGATTTTTAAATTACATTAATTATGGTCAAACTATATAATATGGTCATGCGAACAAATTTTTTCACGTTTTTACTAACGAAAAACAACGCCATTTGGCAAAATCCTTAATGGACAGTTATATAAATTAATTATACTATTATTATTACAATTATATTATACATATAGGTTATAAGATTATAATTATTTGTGTATTTATTTATCACACAACTCGTCATTTATGTGTTTCGAATTTAAATCTAATACGACGACAGTGAAAATAGCAGTAGTGACTAATCTGATTAAATATGGCCTTTTGTAGCACCTTTTTTCTGTCTCTTGTGTATGAATTTGTTTCTTGTGTGCAACTAAAGTATAGTATTCATTTTCATTCCAATATTCACTTCATTCAAATATATTAAATAAAGATTTGTATTTTCGTTTTATTAAATCTTTTTAATCGGCTACTACTTGCAATACTAATTATAAATCCAAAAACTTATAGATGTGACTTGCATTTGATTATTTTTTTTGATAATAAATTGACATTCACGTTACTATTGTAATGTGTCAAAACGGCCATCATAGCATGTCGCTACTGTAACGTATAAGTCCAACTAAAACCGTCTAACGAAAACAAATATTCTTTATATTTTAAAAGACTCTGACACTATGAAATAGAATTAAGTCAAACTTTGTTATTAATTGTAATATCCAAGAACAGTTTCCCAAGGTTTGGGAACTCTAAACTGAATTATTACGACCATTAAATATTTCGAGCATAACTTTAAATTATGAAAATGTCAAACTATACGAATAGCTGCTTATAGATACTTTCATTATTGATGAAAGATACTTTGTTATAAAAGCAATGTTGTCGATTTAACTTGTTTATTTATTGAGAAATGACGTATAAATATTTACTAAATTTTTGTTTAAGATTATTAGAACTTTGTTTTAAACCCAGTTCTGTTACAGGACCCTGTTTAAATACTACTAGTAGAGAGATGATACGTGCCTGCAGATCGTATCTTTCGCGGTACCGATGATATAATAATAATATTATCATGTACTGTCTTTTTTTCTTATATACAAAAATTTGCTTTGAATCTTATTCTACACTCTCTTACCGAAGTTGGTATTATTAATACCCTTATAACTAATATTTCTTTATTATTTATTCTTATAAGTAATTATTTCCTGGGCGACCAAGTTTTACTCAGTGTCTTCCAAAAAAAATAACAAAAAAAGTTTGACCACAATTCAGGATTCGAACCCATGTATTTCGGCTTGGTAGATCTACGCTCTAGCCACTGTACTACTGATAAGGTAAACTATGTCGTGAAATCAGAAGAGTATAGAGTTTAGAAGTTTTAAGTGTTCTTAGAATTGGAACCCTAGCTATATCGATTTTTGACCACCGTAAAACTCTATATTGTAAATTTAATCGTAATCGTTACAGTCGTTTTCCAGAACGCGATTATAAATATATGTACAAATATTACTTGTACAACACTACTCTTTTAAATAACATAAAATCATAAAATAAAAGTCCGCGACGTTATATTATATTCATCATATTAAAAAAAACCGCATCATAATCGGTCCATTCGTTTAGAAGCTACGATGCCACAGACAGACACACAGACACACAAATACACAGACACGTCAAACTTATAACAACCCTTCTTTTGCGTCGGGGCTTAAAACGCCGTGTTTTAGAAACTATCACATAGTGAAAAATTACAAACTATAGCTAAAGACAGATGTGTTCCAGAGTTGCATTTATATCAAAAGTCATCTAATGTGACTCGAAATTTTAATTCTAAACATTATGAAACATTTAACTGGCTGACGGGTTGTGCACATACTAATAGTTTATTTTGTTTTCCTTGCATTAACTACTTAAAACAAATAACAACCACTACGAAAAATTAAGGTAATGGTAACGTTCTCGCTCGTCGGTATTGCTGTATTAGTACATATACTTAATTATGTATTAAAATTGTTATTTTTTTATAGTACATATTTGTTATATTGACTGCCTACCCTGTTGAAATACCCTGCGTACACCACTGTATATATACATTATATTAAACGAGCAATATTTATATATGTATATATCGATATGTATATTATGCAAATATTGCCCAACGCAAAATAAAATTATAAAATAAAATTCATTGTCAATATTTAATTAATGTATTAATTGATGAACTATCGAAAGTATGTATCTTCTAATAGTATAATAAACTAGACTTGTTTGATTTTGTGACGTCAGAACAAGAAATAGATAATTGAGAGTAAATGAAGTATAAAGTGTCATTTGCTTGACAACTTTACTTTTAATAATAGAAACATGGGTGATTCCTGTTTCTTGTACTGACGAGTACAGAAAAGAGCTCTCTTATGCTCCAGCTCTCGGCCAGTGCGCACGTGCAACGATAACGCAGAGATCTCTCCTGTATATGGTGATATTTAGTTTATAGATAGTGTAAGTGAGTAGCGATCGTGAATACAATGTTAAATAAATTATTGTGAGTAATTAGTGATTTTTCTAATGAGTTCAAAAAGAAATACTAGTGATGTCAGTAATGCTGACGTCACTCATATTTTTAACCCTACTGGTGTTACTGCTTCGACATATGTATATATACAAATATTGCTTGTTTAATATAATAGTAGAATAGTAGATTGCCTGTTACACTTGAAAATGAGTTGTATTGAAACATAATTTTGTAAAATTTACTAGAATTAAAACACGGCAGTGTATGTTGCCAGCATTCTGTATAATGAGCATCATTTTCCGGCGTTTGCGCTACATTTCAAGTGAGATTCTTTCTTAGTCTCTGGATGGTTTTGATTGCGCAAAACATATACTTGACGTCACTTATTGATTTTTTTTATTTTTCAGTATTTTTCACTAATAAGCCATGGGATTTAACCCTTGGATCTACAAGTGTCGCTTGAGTAATTAATTTATGGTTTTATGTTCCACCGTCAAAGCTTGCGCTAATCACAAGTTCAGTGATCTCATACTACAGGGTCTTTTACACATTTCATGTTTTGTTCTACTATGCATTTATTTATATCGTTAAACATACAAGCAACGTAAATGGACATGATCGATAGTGAAATGTGGTTTTCTGGACAAAAGCACCCAACAATTTAGAAAATTTGTAAAACTTTTGTACAATTGGAAATAATTTCCCATTGTTCAAAAGAGAAACTATTTAAATTCGAGTTTTCAATTATCAGTAAATTGTAGCAGTTAAATATAAAAATTATAATTTTGTCATTCAAATTTTTAATTAAAATTCTTCTACATTTCATTTTCACAGCTAATGTTAAATATTAACTTTTCTAATATACTATCACGAGTTAAGAATCATTAAAAACTATTATTTTAATGCCACAAATGATTTAAGATAATACAGAGTTAATTGGAAATAGTAATAAACTCGTAGAGCATAATTCCTATCATCATACTTAACCACTTATATTCTACGACTTTTTTCAAAACTTAATACGTTCTTCAAAAAATATTTGCGACCGGATATAGGTGCATCTTCAGAAACATTTAATGTGTTTTTATTTTTGTATGAAAGAAAAAGTTATGAATTTTTAAAAGTCGTAGGACAAAAGATATTGGGAATAATGTTAAGAGAAAAATATTAAGAGGTTATTAGTATTTTGAAATTAATCCTGTATAATTCTGTGCCTCCTGTGACAAGTGATACAAGTAAAAAATCAACACTTTATAGGAGTACAAAAACAAGATTTAAAAAATTCTAGTTCGCGATTTTAGTGGGTTAGATTAAACTTGAGTACCTTCTTTTGTAGATAAAAACATTCACTTTCACAATGCATTTACATTTTTGTGGTAAATATTATAGTTTAAAAATAATTCTTGAAAAACGTGAGTTGTACTTTTTTTTATTTCTAATACATGCTAAAATTACGTGATAAATGATATAAGCACAGTTAAATTATGTTGCACCTATAAGTTGTCTTTGTGTAAATCGATATACATGAAGTAAAAATATCTAATAAATCATTAGAATATGTTCCTAGCGCAATGTTGCTCAAATAAATGATAATAATACTACCCCAAAGATGAGATTTTTTTTACTTATCAGTCCCCTATTTTCATAATTTAGCTGAATTGTATCAGTTTGTTAAAATCTTGATCTTTTGAAATATTTGTTAAACAATACAACTCAATTTATACCCCTCACTAAAATGTATATTTATTGTGTAAATAAATACAAGTTTTAGAAAAATAATCAATGTTTATTAAACCTAGTCGTACGACGTAGATACCTACAACAGAATTATCGAATGACAAAGATCACTTTATTTTTGTAATAAACAATAATAAATTAAAAACTAAAATTTTGAAAAAACTGATTTTCTAGAAAAGGTTCAACATCTTGGTTAAGTCCGGTTGAACACGATACGACTTGTTCACACTCTCCGTCAGTTCGGTTCGGGAGTTGGTACTTTACAGGTCTGCGCCCACGCACACGGGATCTATATGTAGTGTAGATTCGTGGAGCTGAATCTAATTCCAAACGCCTATCCTTAAAAATATTGAACCTATCCATCTCTATAAAGTAGGTAATTCCAATTAATTGGCTTTTCTCAGTCAAATAGTATAATAGGTAAGGTACCTATTTTCAAATATTTTTGAGATCGTTGATTTGTAGAAAAGCTAGCCTGACTTGAAGTAGCGCTTACTTTCCTCAAAAAATATTCAAAGAATTGGTAAAAATTGTATCAATGTTATTTTCGTACTTTCGAATGCACTGCAGCAGTAGTGAAGAAAGAGAAGAAAAGTCACATTACAACAACAATTTTATACCGAAGCAGCGAGCAGGAAAATATTGTATGATTCACATTATTGACTGTTGTTCTAAGTTCTAAAGTTCTAAGGATTCTTATAACAGCAATGTAGCTAGTTGTAATTTTAGTGTGTTCCCGTTTTATTAGTTTCATTGCACAATATAGTTACATTGTTTCTATTTCCATGCACTTTTTCGATTAATAAATAATTAATATTGCTCATTCATAAGAAACTTACGCTTCTTGTAAATTCTATTCTGCTATTGTAAAATCTATTCTGCTTTTATGCAATTAGAGTTGATCTATCCATGGATTTATTTATCTCTAATAATAGTCTTTCTTTTTTTAAAGGATATTCTAGTAATGATCCTTGTCTGTATTTAAATAACAATGCATACCTGACCGGTGACCACTCTCTGTCTGCATAAGTTTCACAAAAATTTTCTTTCCATACTAACCATTCCGAATTAACTGTATATTTTATACGCATAGAACTGTACCAATTAAGACATGACCCCTCCAAAAATAACTTAATGGCTTCAATTTTCTGAGTATCTTCTTCTACTCCTGAACGAGTACATTCCGTTTCAAAAATACCCATCCATTGGCATACGTTTGAAGTTTTTCTGCTGAATTTTCCAATTACAAACTTTTCCGCCAAATTTTTGACGTTATAGGACTTCGATATATCCTTCTTCAATTCAGTAAAACTCACTAAGATTTTTGTAATGGACTCTTCAGAAATGTCAGCCGTAGGAGCTTGCCGAGTTCTGTTGACATTTCTTCTAATAAAAATCCTTTTAGTATATATATTAATTATCTTAGAAATATGTGCGGTGTCACCCTTGCAGACAAAATAAGTAATAAAGAGATACGCAGTATGAGAGGCTTGCACGACAGTGTTATTGAAAAAATGAAGAAAGGAATGCTAAGATTGTTCGGTCACATGGAAAGAATGAATGATGAAAGACTGACGAAGAAAATCTATAGAGCGAAAGTGAGTGGTAAAAGAAGCCAAGGAAGACCAAGGCTGACTTATGAAGATCAAATAGCTAGAGGGTTAGCCGACGGAAATGTCAAAAGCACTCGCACACCTAGGCGAAAATGTGTGAGAAGAATGATGAGATTTGAGGAAGCGAACGAAGTATGTAAGGATCGCGACGCTTGGCGCTCCGTCCTCTCTGACTACCTCGTTGGGGATACGGCGTGAAGATATGTTATGTAAAAATCCTTTGAACTGCATATTTCCATCTTCATCTATGTATTCTTTATGTATTTCCAGTATCATCGAAATCCAAACTTGTCTTCTCTCATGTCTCTTTTGTAGTGTAGTTCTAAATTTTTGAAAAGCTTGAGTTTTTATCTCTCGAGTCATGTAATCTTGCCGATTGAAGTTGTTCTGGGATTAAAAACTCGTTTTTCTCGCTATTAGTAATTGAGGTTATGCAGATTGCATTTGTTTTTGGATCCTCACTTGCCTTTACTACGAATTTAAATCTCAATTTTTCCATTGTTGTTTTTTCTTTTAACTGTAGAAATGTTGTTTTATTATATATTAAATATATAAAAATGTGTTTTTAATACTGTGCGAAATAATAACAAAATTGCGTTGTTCTGAAAAGAGAATATTTTGAGTTTTTTATTGGACATTAAATATTGCTTAACTTTTTACATTATTTCTTGAAAGTAATAACATAGGTTGGTATCTTACCTGAAAAGAGAAACAACATTTAAAGTTACTATTTCACACTTTCTTTTTAATCCACTATGATATTTTAAATTTATTGTGTACAGTCTTTAAATGAAACATAATCTCTCTCTTCAACCCACGGAATACTCCTTTATCTTACTTGTACTGTGTTTATACTTTCAAGCTATGTCGACAGAGCTGTCATGTCAATTCGCAGCAAGTTTAAATTAAATGAAGGGCGAAACACTTCCTTTACATATGTATCCCTAGTATTGTGTGACAGAGTTTTTATTTGCAATTACATGTCTATAATCTAAAGCAAGTCTCTGCATTTTATTGTTACATTTTTTATTATATACGTTACTGTGAATAATTGTCGCGCAGTTACGTGTACCTAACCTATACAAATGAGATACTACTATGAACGCTCGTATGTATGTATATTGGGTAAAGTGAAGTCGTAGGTATGTTTATTGTTAGTTAAAGTTAATGAAAGAAGGAAGTTGCATAGATATTAACCATCAAATGTATGTGAGTGTTGGCGAGGAGGCCTTAACATTTAACAAGCTCGCATTGAAATCAATAGCCATGTTGTGTCAATTATGTTATCTCCTCTTTTTGTTACGTCATTTATAACGAATTTATTCAATTCAGGTTTTTCTTCATTTAATTATTCATTGAATAATATTGAGTTACATGAATGTATTCTCATTGATATTCACAATATTCATCGGTAATTTTATTCCATACTTAAATGAAATTTCTGACAGAGAGTCTATTAATTTTTTTATAAAACATGGGTTAACTAACCCATGTTGTGTGCTCAGAACATTTATCTAATTATATTAAGCATAAGAATATATACTAGTACATGTATATAATTATATCTATATTTACTTGTGTGTACTGTATAGTAAAGCTAAATAATTTGTACAATCGGCTATTAATAGATTGCTATTGATACGGTTATTTCTAACGTTACGATACATCATTTTCGAACCATAAACCATTTTCGAAAATAATGCGTATATACCTCAATGGGGGTTTTCAGGCTGTATTTCAGTAACGGATGAAATTATTACAAAATAAAAAAAAACGTAAGATTTAAAATCTGTAACTGTACACGATCAACCCAATTTTACGAGAAATGGTGGGGATAACACTTGAAAATTAAAACGGTCATAACTCTTAAACGGATACGTTTTTTTCGATAATTCTTTTTGTAACTACATACTAAAGTTATGCCCTTTCATCCATTAAAGTAACTGTCCCGTTTTCATATACACCCTGTATAATTCTTACTTTATTTAATAAAACTCCATCATTGTTTTCTTCGTGCAAGTGATTTGTTATTATACAAATTGCTTTAAAAAATATTCTTCTTACAACTCATATTTGAAGTAAGAGTTGGGCAGCACACACAAAAATGAGTGTCATATGAGGGCCTCTTTTTGCAAACGTGCTAGTACAGTGTGTTAGCACATTTGTGGAGGCTGAAGAGGCGGCAGTGCTAAATGCACGATGCACGTTTCACGCACTATGCAAGCGTGCAGGCGACGACTCGTGGGTGGCGAGGATTTGTACATGAGGCGAGAATTTGCGAGTGGCGAGGACAATCAAAAGAGGAATATACATTTTATACGCTTCTTCGTTCGCACGTAACAAGTACGAAAGAAATGTATAGTACAGTATATTAGCACGTTTGTGGAGACTGTAGAGGCGGGGAGTGTTGAATACACGATGCGCGTTTCATGCACTGTGCAAGTGTGGAGGCGACGACTCGCGGGTGTTGAGGATCTGTACATGAAGCGAGGACTTGCGAGTGGCGAGGACAATCAAAAGAGGAATATAAATTTTATAGGCCGCTTCGCTCGCACGCAACAAGTACGAAAGAAATGTATGTATTATCTAAGTATACCTACATTCACCAGCTTAAATTATATATTCGTACAAAATTGGCTATGTCATTAGCCATAGATAATAAAACTTCGAATGATCGATCTGTGAATCATTCACTCAACTCGCACCTCACAGTATCGCGGTTCACGGTCGGTTCAATTATCTAACTGTGATAGTGTGCTACCACACTTTTATTGTAAGAGGCACTCCCTCTTTTCTAAAACTGTGTTGACACAATTGTGCTTACTCGCGTGCTGCTTACCCAACACTAATTTGAAATAAAGTGTCGGCTTATAATAGATAATTTCAATTGTATTTTAAATAATGGAATGTTTTAGCTGTGAGAATTGTTTACAAAATCTAAAAGAGGCCGCGTTTTCAAAATTTTCATATAGTGAAAATTTACAAACTATAGCTAAAGGCAGACATGTCCCAGAGTTGCATTTCTATCAAAAGTCAGTCAATGTGTCTTGGAATTTTAATTCTAAATATTATGAAACATTAAACTGGCTGAAAGGTTGTGTACATACTAAAAGTTTATTTTGTTTTCCTCGCATTAACTACATATAATATTTTTATTATATGTAGTTAATGCGAGGAAAACAACCACCACGAAAAATTAAAGTAACGGTAACGTTGTCACTCGTCAGTATTGCTGTATTAATAAATATAATAATAAAAATTGTCGTTTTTTTATACATTTCGTATTTTGACTGCATACCCTGTTGAAAAATCTTGTGCACGCCACTACTAATAACTATATCTATTACTAAACGATTTTCATTACTATTAAGCATGTATATATCCACAAACTTTTCGAATTCACTTATATGAATTTGGAAATGTCTGGTAATGTTGTTAATATCGTACAGTTAGCAGTACCGGTTTATATTTGAGCGTTGTACGTTGTAAATTAAAGGCAGCTTCCAGAGATTATCTGTAATTGGAACGCGTTCGTACATATACCTATATAAAATAAATACATGATGTATGTATTAGAAGTGTTAGATGTGAACTAAATACATAGTATAGACCTAATTTTAAAATGAGTCAGTAGTAATTAATTGTTCCTTAGAGTTGTGATTGTGTAGAAATGAATTGACTGTTTTAGGAAGTATTTGATACACGTTTACATTACTTAGTAACATTTTCTCCTCACAAGCTGAATGAGAATTCGCCTTTACTCAGACCAATTACAACTATATTTTAATTATAGCTGTATTCAGACCAATTTAAAAAAGTATTTTAAGTAGCGTAGGGTAAGCAACACGCGAGTAAGCACAATTGTGCCAGCACAGTTTTGGAAAAGAGGGAGGGCCTCGTAGAATAAAACTGTGGTAGCACACTAGCACAGTTACACAATCGAACCGGCCGCGACCGCGATGCTGTGAGGCGTGAGTTGAATGATTATTCGAACTTTTATTATCTATGGCTAACTAATGATTAATTTCGTACGAATATATAATTTAAGCTGGAGAATGTAGGTATACTTAGATAATATATACGTTTCTTTTGTACTTGTTGCGTGTGAGCGAGGGGATGTACAAAATTTATTTTCCTCTTTTGATTGTGCGGAAAAGAGGAAAATCTTTTGATTGTGCTCGCTACTCACGAGTCGTCGCCTCAGGCACACTCGCACAGTGCGTGCGACGTGCACCGTGCATTCAACACTCAACGGACACCTCCCCACTTCTCTAACACAGTTACTCCAGCCTCGCACAAACGTGCCAACACACTGTGCTAGCACACTGTGCTAGTACCTTTGCAAAAAGAGGCCCTTGCACGATACTCATTTTTATAGTGCGTGCTGCCCAACTCTAATTTTAAGACTACAGACCAAAAAGAACCTAGATATGAATAATTGATTCGATATTGGCAAGGCGGAAGCGGGACATCACAAACGGCGCGGGCGACGCGACGACGACGGCGCGGCGAGGTAAGGCAACACTTTATTTGTAAATGCTAGCGGCTTTGAAATGTTTTCTCACAGCTACACGACGAGATCAAGGTTTTCGAGTCGAAGATTTATTCGGTTCTTATTATATGTACATAATTTTAGTCCATTTAATAAGTAGATTTAGTTTAAAAGGAGGCCGACAGTTAAGTCAGTCCGTAGGTGGTAGGTAGCTGGTAATGTGGGAACCGTAATAAAAATATAAGTTGCAAAACAGTAGATCTTGATCTAGTATGGATATTATGTATATACTTAATTATAAACAAAAAAAAACTACAACAGCCCTTATTGCTTAGGAATAATAAAATAACTACAATATAATATCTTAATAACCTATTACAGAAAGACATGCCTTGCAGGTATTATTCCGTACATACGAGTATATTATATAAAATATTACACACATTAACCAAACGTATCATACTTAGTTATAATTACGTATTAAAATTGTTATTTTTTTATGTATTTGTTATTTTGACTGCTTACGCTGATGAAAAACCCTGTATACGCCACTGCCCAAGAAGTCACCCAATTAACGAGTAAGAAATTTAAGGTCGTCATTAAACGAAGACTGATTAACAATCATTCCATAGAGTAAAGATTTTGTGGTGTGAGTATGATCCTCTACTTCCTGTTTAACGGTCTTTGAGAAAACATTGTAATCTACTGCAAGTTGATGTTAAAAAATATACCTGATCGAGTCACTTGCCGATTCTTCCCAGTGCAGGTCATTTTTAAACCTATACTGTCACTTGATTTAGTTTTAGCCGAATAAAATACATTGAACTTTTAAAATTTAAAATTATGTAGAACATACTTCAAATTTTTGTAATCGTGATTTTTCATCAATAATAAGTAAAAAGAGTAGACTTTTTTTGTGGAAGATTGCGTAACATAAAGTACACAGGTCTGCAAAAAAAAAAAATTTTTTTTCAGCTGCATGAAGATATTTTTGCTGAATTATATGTTTTAAGGTACGCTGATTTAAAAAATAATTGCTGTTACTCTCCATCACGTATAGTTTTTTTGCAAAATAAGAACACAATAATGAGAAAATTGACTCTTTATTACAACAAACACACACATCATAATATTTATCAAAACCTATCAACCATTATTTTTCTTATATAAATTTATACACAACTTTATGTTTACTCTTTTTCCTTGTGAAATATTTATTCTTCTTTTCTTTGATGCTTCTCCGAACTCGTTTTTGGTTTCCTACTTTGGTTTCTCGCTTAAGCATCTAACAGTAGTCCGCTAACATACTGACATCCCATCTTCCTTGGTAACGTCTCTCGATATCACGTACATTCTGGTGAAATCTTTCACCTTGTTCTTCTTTGTAGGCACCCAAGTTTTCAGGAAAATATTCAAGATGGGAGTGTAAGAAGTGAACTTTTAAGCTCATCTTGCACTCTTGAGCTTTATACGCTGTCAGCATGCGCTGTACAATAGTTTTATATTCGGGATACTTAGTATTTCCCAAAAACTTCTGCACTACATTTTTGAAAGAATCCCAGGCTTCTTTTTCGATTTCTCCCATTGATTCAGGAAAAAGGGGATCAGACGAAAGTTTTCTTATGTCGGGGCCAGTGAAAACTCCTTCTTTTAACTTTGCTTCAGACAATTTCGGGAACATATATATCTAAAACAATCCCCATCTTTTTGCAATGATTTTACAAACTACTTAATTATGCCCAATTTAATATGAAGAGGTGGCAAAGGAGAGGAGAGTAAGAGTAAGAGGAGAGTAGAGGAGGTAAAACCTTTTCTGGCGGAACCAAAGTGGTATTGACAACGTTTTTCTCGCCAGGAGTTAAACCGTGTCGTGGTGGCCAGTCAGTTTTTGTCCAGTGTAGCTCTCTGGCTCTACTATCCCACAAACATGGAAAACAAGGGAATTTTGTGTAACCTGACTGTTGACCCAACAACATTGTTAGTATTTTTAAATCTCCACAAACCATCCATTGATGTTCTTGATATTTGATTTTCTCAAGAATCGTAGTTAAGTCATTGTAGTTTTCTTCCATATGAACTGAGTGTCCCATTGGAAGAGATGCAAATACATTTCCATTATGCAGCAAGACTGCTTTGAGGCTAGTTTTGGATGAATCAATGTATAAGCGCCATTCTGATGAATCATATTCTATTTCAAAGCATTTCATGAGCCCACGAACATCATTACAATAAACCAGATTTCCCTCTTTAGTGAAATACTGAGTAAATTCTCTCTCTCGATGTCTGTACCAGGAAAATGAGGTACCAGATGATAAAAGGTTTTTGTTTTTTAGACTTGAACCTAGCAATTCGGCTGCATCTTTTGAAAGACCCAAGTGTCTGACTAGGTCATTGAGCTCAATATGAGAAAAAAGTTGAGGTCCCTCGTCAACTGAATTTTCTGAGCTAGATTCGTTCTGGGGAATAAACGTTTCTGAGTCCTCTGCATCACTCAGGATGTCATCTGAATTAGGAGGTGGGTGCGGAACTGGTATTTCAGAGCTATGGGACACTGGACGAATAGCTGAATCAAGGTTAGGGTGAGATATTTTCTTCTTATTTTTCGTATTAAATCCTTTCATGTCTACCGAACAGAAATAGCAGTCGGTTGTGTAATGTTTCTGTTCACGCCATATCATAGGAATGCCAAAACAAAATGCAGTTTTCTTACCCTTAAACCACAAGCGCAGATCTTCCTCACATCTTCTGCACACCTTATGAGGAGCCCATGCTTTGTCTTGATCACCAAGTATTAATTTGAAGTAAGCAAAATAAACCTTCTTCACAAAATCACTTATATTTCTTTGTTGACTTTTCGCTGTATATTCACCACAAATATAACAGAAGCTGTTCGGAGAAATTACACAACCTCTATGAGCCATACAAAAACAGTAGCGTTTGAATGCTGGATGTCAACTGAGTGTGGCAAGACAGGGTCAGCAAGATAATGGACTTAGCCTGTTGGAACATGATTAATCCAACTGCATGTTTGCCCTTGTTTGCCTCTGAGAACACGCTGAAACATGTTCAATCGTACTGGTAATATGATACTCACCATTGGTTATCATCTAACTTAACTTGCTTAGACACGATAATAATGCAACCGTCTGCCCAACACAAGAAATTCTTTTGAGAAAATCCCCCCCCCCTTTCACTAAATTATTTACGTCCATTATTTTTTTTTTCTTTATTCCCAGATAAATATATTATCAAAATTAGGGTAAAAATCTTAATTTTAATTAAGTTTTAAGCTTGATAAATAAAATACAAAATTTTAACTAAATAAGAAAAAAATTGTTGTGATGGAATTTTTTTAATACTTTTTTCGGTTTTAGGAAATCAAAATCTATAAGAAAATCTATAAAAAACCTATGCAGTTTTTTACTTGGAGACTTTTCCTGAGAATGAATATGATAACAATCACCGTTCAAAAGATATTTGTGAAAATCCATGTTTTGATCGTTTTAAGTTTAATCGAAGTGGGATCGATTAGGAGTTTTGACATTTTATAACATAACATAACATAACATTTCAACCTTATGTGAAATAGTGTTAAAATTTTAATTTAATTGGATCACAATAGTACATTGGTGGCGCATTAAAAAAATTAAATTAAAATATCAACATGACATCGTTTATATTAGAGGATAAAGGTTTTTTATTAGAGTAAGGATAATAGTTACGTAATAACAGACTGTTTTAGTGACTAGGTACAGGTACGAGTAACAATGAATATGCTAATTATTTTCAATAGCAACGCAACCAAATTGTTTGTAATAGATCGCTCCATATTATTTTTCGTGTCGAGGGTAGAGGGGTTTATACAATGTTAGTTTTTACATTGAGTTGAATAAAGCAGTTGCTATGAAGTGTGCCCGCTTACAACCTGTTACAACCATTTTATTAACAAGCTCACCTAGCGAGTAGGGCAAGTAAGCAAGCTACAATTTTGGTGTGGAATTTACGGTAGAATGCACGTTACACAGTATTGTATCAAGGATATAGAGGATATTTAGATTAAGGTCATTGGAAAAATAAGTTTTATTTGTAGGTAACAAAAAGTAACAATATGTTTTTATTTATGTGTGTGTGTGCCAGTAAAAGTGAGAGAGGAAAAAAAAATGCACGCTGCTTATTTTCTCATGCAGGTCATTAAATATGTAAGTGTTGGGCTCCGTGTAGGTCATAAAAAAAGAAACAGGCCAAGTAACTGTTGATGAAGGTACGCAAGTACGCAATCAGTCACTATAGGTGGTTCCCTTTTGTTTCCAGTAAGCTCAAATGTTTAATAAATGGTGACAAGGTGTGATCATGTTGCGTCTTTATACTGCAAATAAAAAATACTTTAACTAGGAAACAAGACTGGTTCAATGATTGATGATGATCAATGATGATATAATTTTATATATTTTTTTAGTTACGCTATTATTGTTTACTAGACTAATTTATTCGATAACTTATGTCTTCATAAATTACTATGAAGGCTACATGCAAGTACATAAAAATATCATGAATAGCTTGCAATTGATTTCAATGGTATTTATTTCGTAATTAAACTCTTCAATATATTGTTTCCCCTGATTACAACTCTGGCGGATAATTCGAAGGTGTGAGAGCGTGTTCTAGCAGACAAGGTGCGAACCTGTGTCTTATCTCAGTTAATTATTTCACCTGAGTGACATGCGATTTTGCCCCCTCTTTTTCATTCTGTCTTAATTACAAGGCTTGTACATAATTGTGGATTTTAGTTCGTATAGCTAAAAGAGCTTCATTTATTATCATGATTTCATGTGATGTTATGTAGGGCGAAAGTAATCACATTCAGAGACGACGTAGACCAAAACATGTTTATTTCAAAGAAGCAATTTTTATTTTTGTAAACATACATTTCCTTAACGTGTATTTATTACATATATTTTCATGCAGATATATTTCATTTTTCTCTTGACATGTCCCATGACGCAGACGTGTTGTCGTGTTATGAAAAAAATGTCAGAAATTGCAATTAAACTGTGCCACAGTGCTTATAATACACATACGTTATATTATGCACGTATCTATATAATTTCTCTTAAGCCTGGCTCGGACAAGGCTAGTAATTTAGTTGAGTAGTCGAGAATTTAGTAACTAAACGTAGATGAAGTCCGAACAATAAAAATATAGTCGAATCAATCCATTTTGACTCATATTTTTGGGAGAATGCGCCCTTTACCACACGTAAGTGCTTAGTGGTATATCAACTAAACAAGTCCGAACCCGTCGCTTTAGACAAGTTCGTTAGCTGCCGCAAAAATGTCGTTTTGCTGGAGCGAGGAAAGCCTTTAAAATTTGTTTCGAAATGTATGTTGAACATGAGAATATGAAAACAAATAAAGCGATTTGCATACATGGAGTTAGAATCATTGCTTCTATTGACCCTTCTAATTATTCGTTTATCTATCACACAATTTTCTTCTTCTAACTCTTCTGAATTAGCCATTGCAAGACTTTATTAGCTTATTGACTTCATTCACTGGAGTTCCATTCCACTACTACTACATTCCACTACCATTCCACTCACTGGTGTATTGTACACGAACGTAGTGCGAACGTTTTTATGGACAGTCACGGGTATTTTCATTACTAAACTAGCAAACCCGGCCCGTTTCACTGGGCGTTAGTTGAAGTTAAAATAAATTAAACAGTTTAAAAAAAAAAAAACAAAAAAAATTCTACTGATCCGATCGCTATCAAACTTTACAGGAACACCAGCGGGTGTTCCTGTAAAGTTTGTACAGCACAGCCTGTACAGCAGGGCAATCTGAAGATTCTCTGAAAATTTCATCGAAATCGGTCTAGCCGTTTCGTAGTCCATAAAGAATATACATACGTACATCGCCTTTTACATACATATATAGATTACTCACCTCTCGACTAAATCTAGTACCCGCGTAGTCCGAGCCAGGTTTAAAGTTCAGATTATTACTGCCCATAGAAGTCTTCTCTTGGTAGTGGGTATATCGTATTACAACAGGCAAAACAAATTAACACGCAGAAAATTCAGTTAGGTATTATATGTATATTATTTTTACATAAGATTTTATACAATACAGAACTGTAATAATACTGAGAGATACCAATATGTACGTGATGTCTTAAAGATAATATTATATTATGTAGAACTATTTTCTAATTTTAAACCAATTTTATTTACACTATCATCAGATTAAAATGAGTTTCCTTACAATTAATTATTTCTTAGTAAAATCGATGTTATTTACCTTAAGTGATCTTTAAGCTCAGTATTGGATAAAAAAGCATTAAATTTTATATTAAGATACATGATAAGAAAATATTGAATGACAATCCAGAAAGTTCGAGTTCTAAATATATTAGTTTACATATGTAGGCACATGCGAGATAACGTGTTGGAATCAAAATAAATGTTACGTAACTAGGTAGGTATACAAAAATTACGCAGTAGGAACAGTCCGTTTTCGTTAAATATACTGAATATTACAAGTAGGTATCTGTAATGAAGTATATAATACTTAAAGTAAATATTACTTATCGAAATCAGGCACTCATATTGCAATTTAAATTTAAATAATGTTGTAATTCACGAATTTTCTAGAAGTTTTAAGTTAGGGTCTAGGAAATAGAAGTTTAATGTTTTAGAAATTTGATATCAATTTCCTTTATTAGGAATATATAACAAGTAATACTTAAACAATCAATCCAAAAATTAGGCAAATAATAGCAAAATTAACGATGTAGTAAACGCATTTTGAATACTACTTATCTATTAATATAGATATTAAGGAATCGTAATATCAGTTACGTAAACAAAACTTAAAATACCTAGATAATAAATAAATAAGTGCATTTTGGCAATATCGTAGGTACGAGTATCAGTGGCGTCGCGAATTCACGATCTATGAAGCATTAGAGACGGGTCAGCGGTGTCCACCTCAGAAAAAATAAACAAAGTGTCCAGTTGGCCACCCGTCCGTTTTTCGGGTTCCGTAACCAATGGCAAAAATCGGAATTACTGATTCGGTCCTGACCATCTGTCCGTCTGTTGATCCGTATGTAACAGTCAAGATTTGTTTGGATACGGATTAGATAATTGTGTATGTAATAATTTTGCGTCTGAGAGATCTTTGTGGCGTAGTAGTGCTACGACGCTACGTGCTACGTCAGAATGTCTCGGATGGATTAGTGTACGTTATAAATTTTTGACGATTTATTCGTGAATCTGTAAGTGAAAGCGTAAAGTTAAAATAAGTCTAACAAAGTGTAATACTATATTGTTAATTGATATATACATACATACATATCTTCACGCTGTGTCCCTAACGGGGTAGTCAAAGAGGACGGGGCGCCAAGCGTCGCGGTCCTTACGTACTTCTTTCGCTTGCTCAAATCTCATTGATACATAATTAAAATACGTTACGAGCGTTTATTCGACATGAATTTCTTCGCGCCGACACAACGCCGGCCGCCGCGGACACTGTCACTGAGCGGACGCCGCAAAATGGAGCAAAATATATATTTGTTACATATCTAAGCTCATGTCAAGTGTAAGTAATTTCACTGTCTGAAGTGGCCAGACAGAAATGAAATGCGAGGGTGGGATAGTTTTAAAGTGCGCGGTGACCGTAAACAACCGTTCGAACGACGAAAGAAATGAAGAAGAAAATTTTCACGTCGTTTAACTGCGCCGTAATACTGTAGCCAAGAGTCTTCATAAGCTTACAAATCATATTTATAATCAAACTGTTTTAGTAAGCTTATTTTTTACTGAAACCCAAATTGTTATAATTATATATTATGCAGTAGGTATAATTAATCGTGAAGACTCTTTAACTAAGGATAGGGTTGTCAACTGCGACACAGTTTAGAACCATCAATATAATACAATCGTCATAATTACATCGTCTAACATTTGTAATTTATAGCTCCTGCAAATCTACATATATAAATAATTAAAAGAAGAAACTGCCTGACTGAACTGACGTATCAACGCATAGTCCAACCCGCTACGCCATGGAAAATTGTGGGACAAATAAGGCATATTAAAAATAATAGTTATCAGTGTCACTTCTGAGATTCCTACTTTATTACATTTAATAGAATATAATTTCATTATATTTAATAGCTAAAACTAAAAAAAGTCCAAAATTGTTTAAATATTTTTAGGATTTCGTAGCTTAATGGCAAAAATTGAAATCTTTTATTTATAATTTTGTCTTGTTCGTCTCTCCGCCAGTTTGTCCGTATGTCACAGCCATTTTACTCGGGGACTATTAGTATTATGTAAATTATATTTTGAAGGTAAGTGTATTCCATAAATCATTATACAATGGTGTAGTGAAATTACGAAAAAAAAAGTTTAGGGGTGGCACTCCACACACATTACCGATGGATGAAAGAAAAATTCCAGTGCTTATGTGAGGGGTATCTGCAGTACAAATTAAAAAACACTCAAAGAAAATTGGTTTTCATAGCACATGTTGCGCAGTTTTTGAGATATTTGCGGTTAGGTACATACCAAGCGACTGTAGGAATAACTTGACTACATATAGGTAATATAAACATATAATAAATAAATAACGATGAAATAGCAATTACAGTTTACGGAAATATAGATTACAATACTTTAATAAAATGCTTATTTTAACATACTAATTTTAGGGTCAGCGACTCCCTATAATTATCTTAATGCGCCTAATTATTGGCTAGACCTAGAGGTCTCCATGAGTTCTTTGGCACGTCCTTACCTATATCGGTGTCAAATTGTAACACCTGTCATTCCTGAAATAATTAGTCTGAAATAGGTAGACATTTAGAGTTACTCTATAATAGTTTAGAATGCTTTATATCTATTTGTTATGGGATCTCATTACAAGAAAGTGGTTATGTTATTATATTTTATTTTACTCACGGCGAAAATCTTTTCTTGTTGTTATTCGTCGCATGTCATGTATATTTAAAGCGAATATGTACCAATTATAATTTAACACACTCGTATGCATTTAAAACAAATATAGGTACTTATATACAATAACCGTGATCCTCGTGATGTATATAACGAAAATAACCTTCATTCTAGAATAGAACAGCTATACATTCTATTATGTTTCGCTACATTTTATTCAAATTATCTTCAAACGATGTATAAAAGAAAATTGAATCTTTAAGACCAAAAATGGAAGGGCGCGCACGTTACAGGCAATCAGTACGCGGGAGACGCATTGAGACGCTTTATATGGATTTGTTCGATTCACAAATACGGAATGCCACCGATATTTGCTACTTATTTGAATTCTTGACGTTACGTCTCGATGTCGCGTCCTGCTTGCTCCACGCTATTGCTTTGAAGCCATTCACTCGGATCTGGGAACGATTGTGATGTGAATAACTTATTTATCTTATAAGTCTGTCTGAGACATTTTTAGATAAAATTTTGCTTTGACAGGTGCGTTTACGTAATCCAAGAAGTTGTTACACTGGTTTTTACGTACATTCCCGATGTTGTGGAAATGTACGATAGATAGTGATGATATAATCTTAATCAGGAAGGTAGGTATTTAATAAGTAAAAACAAAGGCTACAACGGTATTATCCTACTTATATACATGTTAAGTGAAATAAGATTATGTTTTGTAGGTACCCACGTCAATTTGTAAGTTGATATACGACGTTGTACGTCGGTACCTATATCTAACACAGCCTAAATGGCCAACAACAAAGCGGTGATGGTGCCCAGTTTATTGTACAGTAGTGAGATCCGGATATGCACGAAATCGAGTGAAAGTTCATAAGAAATGCGAACTCTTAAAAATATGTGCGATGTCACCCCTGTGGACACGATAAGCAATGAAGAGATACGCAGTACGACAGGGTTGCACGACAGTATTATTATGAAAATGAAGAAAATAATGCTTAGATGGTTCGGGCACATAGAAAGAATGAGTGATGAAAGACTGACGAAGAAAATCTAGAGCGAAATTGAGTGATAAAAGAAGCCAAGGAAGATCAAGGCTGACTTATGAAGATCACATAGCTAGAATGTTAGCCGACGAAAATGTCAAAAGCACTCGCATACCCAGGCGAAAATGTGTGGGAAGAATGATGAGATCTGAGGAAGCGAAAGAAGTATGAAGAACCACGGTGCTAGGCGCTCCGTCCTCTCTGACTACCCCGTTAGGGATACAGCGTGAAGATATGTATATAGTACGTATATGAAATAGAAACATTTTAATTATATAGATACAACTAAAATAGTGATAATGGATTTCAAAAATGTTTATTAATGCTACATTTATGCAAGTGTCATTCAAAACGGATGATAAATGCACGACGGTTCATCAAATGTTGATCACCCAACCATTAGTCACTGCATTGCGTGTTAAATATGAGTATTGGGCTTCGGTTGGACTGTGGTAAGTGGAACAAGGATTTACTTGAAGCCGAGCTAGCTTGTAATGGCCGCAATGAATTTTCTATCTATTATTTCATTTTAGGTCCTTAAGACTAAGCCGTATATCACAAATACGCGCACGTACATGGAAACGCACATCTAGGCACGCACCACATGTACACGCACTGTCACAAATGCGACAAGGACCGGCTCGCTTATTACCTAACTTGCAGTCAGCACTCGACAGCCAAATATCGCGCGATATCTGCTGTCAAAACAAGAAATTGTATAATGTAATTTGTAGTGGCGCTATATACGCCGCGAAAATTACATTTTACGGTCATAGCGTAATAGACACGCAATCGTTATACATGATATCAATTTTTCAATCAATTCAAATAGTACAATTAATCACCGGTCGTGCAATGATCGCGCGGCTGTCGCTGTATGCAAATATTTATGTAATAACCGAGCGGAACGGCACGTGTTTCCGTGGATCCATCTTTATAAAGCACGTGCAATACGAACGGCGTTTGCTAAAACGACGTTATTATATTGTGGTGATAATAGAATTCACATTTTTACACAACTGGCGTTAAGCAGCACTCAGGACGAACAATTTATTAATCTTTACAAAAATTTCGCTCAGAAAAATCTAAAAAAAAAACATGAATAAAGATGAAAATTACAAGAAAAGCTTTAGTATTTTCTTACGTCAGGTACATTTTTTTGTACGAACAAAAGTTCTATGACATACTGTTTTTTCTTTCATTGTGAACAACTGATATTGTGCCAATATTACTTACACTTTACGGATTTTTTTACGTATTTGCTTATAATACGAAGTACTCAATTTCGGTTTCAAGTGAACTCATGTACCTTATATATTATATAACTCGACTTGTTAGCATTCACTTTTTGGAATTGAATTTTAAACTAGATTCACCGACATCTAATCGATCGAATTGGAGTTACGGTGCGCGCCATACCCGATTAACATGGCGCCATCTGTATTGCCATGCAAGTTTCCTCGTTTACTTCAATTTTATTTTATTACGTTTGAGGTATTTTTTGTTTATTATCTAAAAAGTTATATACATATAAACAAAACCGAATCTCGATACAGTTAATAATACTGTACAATATATATATATGTTTATGGACTATATATAATATAATAATAACAATACGGTAGGTTTAAAATTTTATGTTAATATACGGTTTATATGTACGGCACGGCAACTAGTCCAAAATAGATTTACAAGATTAAGAAAGCTTGTAATAGAGTTGTTTTCAGTTGCATTTGAATCCCGTTGCATACGTACGTTACCTACGTGGTGTTTGTTTTGCTAGCTCGATCCGCTGACCACTTAGGTTTTACAATATTCTTTAGCGTGAATAAAGAAAAGAAAGCGATCTAGTAACTAACAGCGCAGTTACGGTGAAATAGTATTTGTTGTCAATGTTTTAAAAAGAGCCTTTAAGGTGAAACAAGTGAGTAATGGAATTCGTTCCTAACGTAATTATAAAGTATTTTGTGTCGGTTTATAATTTTTCAAATGTAAACTGAAAACTATGGTTGTATGATTGTATCATATTACTACTTAATTATATTGAACCTACGAGGTTACGTTTCACGTTCTATGGGATTTAGGAGTTTCCTTTTATGCGGAATTAACTAGCTAGTAGCTACATCATTAGTACAAATGGTTATAGATAGTGATTGTCACTAGTGTCTTAGGCAGAGAAATGTATACGGACTCTATTCTTTGTTTTCATTTGATTTTTTAATAAAATGATACCAATAATTGTTGATCCAGAAAAATCAAAAATGAATTGTTTTTAAAATTAAAAACTGTGACAGTATATTATCAAATCTATTTTAAAAATCTGTTACTAAAAGTTTTTTTAAATTCAAAAGATGTCAGCTATCAAAGATGTTTAAGACAATATTTGAAATTCTTAAAAAATATTTTTACTACAAAGTAAGTTACTAGACGGCCGTGTAAAGTAAACAAACCTAAAAGTAAGTTCCCTAATTGCTGTGTACTTGTTGCCAATGTCTGACATTTATATTATAATGTTTGTCTGACATTTATATTATAATTTTAAAGACTAAAAATACGAAGCTATTCTCTTTAATAATGTAGTAAAGCTTTTTATTACAAAATATAGGTACATATTCATTCAAAACAATGTTTTCCGAAACGGGATTCGTAACTTTTTCCGTTCCTCACATTGTACATATGAGTAATACGAATGTATGTTAATGTAATGAAGACTCATTTGTATGCGTAATAAGTAATAACTCGTAACAGCTGATTTAGTTTCAGTTCATAAATTCATTCCCTTGTTTATGTTAAGCGTATAACTTAAATATTTGCGTGTTTCGTTTTCTACTCTTTGAACGTCTGCACTCCAAATAGTGCTTGATACGAAGCTGTATAATAACTATTCTGCCTCGTATTGTTTGCTTTTGGAACTTTTTGGTTTGTTTATCGATATTCTATTGCGTAAATTATGTCTACCTAAATATTTGCTAGGATACGGATTAAGTTGATACACTAAGGTCGTAGGTATACATAATAATTTTGCGTCAGATAAACCTTTTTGGCGTATAGATGCTACGATGTTACTATGATACGCAAGAACGCCACAGTTGGAACAGTATGTTAAGGTTTCGACGATTATCCGTGAATCCGTTAAGGAAAATGTAAAGTTGGAACAAGTCTAACGTAATGTAGTTGTTCCTGTAAATCTACGTGTATAAAAAAAAATTAGTAACTGACTGGACTGACATATCAATGCATACATAGCCTTAATCGCTTCACTATGAAATGAACACACTATGAACGATCGTAAAACAAATGAAACAACATAATATTAGGAATGACTTTTATCAATACGTAACCGAGATATTTTCATAATTTTATTTAATAGTTAAAAGTGAAAACTCATTATAATGCAGGAATGAATTTTTAGGGTTCCGTAGCTAAATGGCAAAAAACGGAAACCTTATAATTTCGTCTTGTCCGTCTTTGTCCCCGTATGTAACAATTATTTTATTCTAAGACTATTGGCAATATATGGTTGAAACTTCGATGGTATAATATATTCTATGAACGGCTATACAATGACATAATGAAATTACGATTAAATAAAATTAGAGGTAACACTCCATTCTCCATACCAGTGAAAGAGTGTTAAAAATAATTGCAGTGTGCAGAAGTGTGTATCTTTAGACAATAAATTTGGTTTTCAAAAATGATGTAAAAGTCCCATAGTGACTTTTTTATTTATGTCAATTATTGGTTCGACATGTTCTTATAAAGTCGTCTACCCTCCTTTAACTTTTCAGGTACGAAGTGTAGAATTCTGAAAAATGTAAAGTTAATTTGAATACGACATGTATAGTTTCTGAAATTATAGGTACTCGTAATATGAGAGATCGCAGAATAACTTTGTAGATTCTTATTCCTCAGAAACAGCTAGAAAAATTTGAATGTATTTAAATAATCTTTTATTTCTAAATTCATTAGAATAACGTGTTATTCCTCAAAAACTCGTTTTCAAACAAATTGTTTTGAAGAATTAGCATCCGTAACATTATCGATCTCGGAATACACAACAACGTGTTCTACACAATCTACTATATTAAAAAACGAGGAAGATCACATGTGTCTTTTGAATAGTTTCAATAACAAGCAAGAACGGAAAAAATACCGTGTAATTTAATATGGATTTGCGCATAATGCCTTCAGGGATTGCGTTCGATAGAAGAAGGTGGTGATTTTCAAAGATCGACTCCTAAATTCCTAACATATATAATATAATAAACAAACCCACGAGAATAAGGTTGCAGACAAACAGTCACTGTTGGATAGCTTAGTTCTTCAGCAAGGTTTTAGGCAAGTTTTATGCTACTAGATACCCATGTATCCACTCGTGCAAAGCTGAAGCGGGTCGGTAGTAAATGAATAAAACAAATACAAGTAAATAAAGTAGAAAAATTCTCTAAAAACATAAAGATAAATACATAAGAAAGTCGTCTGTATTAAGAATAAAATCATTAAAAGACGCCATCCCGGCGGATGCTGAGTCAAATATTGTTGAGGAAAATGTGACATTTAAAACAAATCACTACGTCATCCCCTTTAGCAATCCCCGCGAGCATGTCAGCAATCGTTTGTCACGTCCGTTTCAGCTGCGAAGTTGCTGCGGCAGCGTGATACGCATACCCACACATAAATTGTGTCGAAGTCAAATATATCATACACCTTACAATGAAGCCGTGCATTCTTTACTTGTCATATATTGGGGTTAAAGAACGACTTAGCTGTTCACGTTTGCATATAGGCTTAAATACAACTGCTATTTTTAGCAATTGAAATATAGAGACGTGTGAAACGGCTGAATAAAAGAAATCGTCTAGTTTTAGAATTGCTAATTTCATGAAAAAAAATTGGTGGACGACGAACAAACCCTATGATGTCACCGTTCATAATCTCCAACACTTCTCATTCAAAATTTTTATTAAAAAAAATTAAAACGCCTTCAAAAAAACACTGAGAAGTATAAAATAACTATCCTTTACTAATCAATTAAAATAACTTTATAAATACGATACACTTACCTATATAATTAAATTTTACAGTTACTGAAGTCGGTGCCAAGCCTACCAAACTAATAGACTTTCTGTTGTTGCACATTGATTTTTACATACAGACGAATTGAGAACCTCCTCCTTTTTTTAAGTCGGTTAAAAATTACGTTTTCGAGAAATAATAAACAGCAACTGATTTTATTATAGCATAGGTATTGTTTTAACATCGAAAAATCGCTAGTCGCCATTCATAAAAGAAGCGAGTATCAAACGCTTATGCAACCTAACCGCGTTTGAAACATTGTTTTATTTCCAGTGCTGAAATTATAGCTTTTTAAGTATATCATGTAGATCAAACGTTTAGCTTGGTTTACTTGCAAACGGATTAGGTCTTTTGTGCAGCCGTCAAAGGAAGCTTGCAGCCAATTCTCATCGAACTTACGCCATTTTATATCGTTTCTATGAATACTAACCGCCCAGTGTCTTATTTAAATAATTGTTTTTCTTCCGACTGTATGATAAAAATAAGTTAGCGTGCATATACTTGGCAAGTATTTGGACAAGCGGTTTGTGACAAAAGACCTTGACCTATCATAAACATTTGCAGTCTAAGTGATTAACTTTCAAATGGAACTCGCTAAAAGGCTTTCCTTTTGACTGTTAAACCGTATCATTGGTTTCAGTAAAGTTAAACTCTATTATAAAGGAAAGACGCTCTACCGGGTAGATCTCCGCTTTCAAGAATTAATGTGTGATTGTTTCCAGTGATTGGAAATGAATACCAATTAGACATCAATCAATACCTACATTTTTTAAATATTTTTTAACAGTAACGTCGAAATTATGCCATGTTTACATTTTCGGTCTACAGAAATTGCAAATTCCCTTAAGCCTACTTGTAAGTCATTGACTCTGATCAACGAATGGACTAAAATGCTTAATTTCAAAAATCTAATCAAGTGACGATAAGAAATGAAAAATAAGAGAACTTTGACATTGATTTAAAATTATTTATTAGGTAAAGTAAAAAGATTATAATATGTATGTCGTTTTATAGGATTTTGTAGTTGGTCCCGCCATTTTGTGACTTCTGGCTTCAATTTTGCGTTATAAACCTTACATAAAAACAAGCTGTACAAACATTGATTTTAAGTTTCGTGGCATTGATATTAAGAGGTATATACAGCAGGTCATCTGTCACTATTATAACACTATTCCAATATCGAAATAAGCCGAAAATTTCTAAAGAACGACTCAATATCTATAGACGTTAATTATAATTAATAATTATTACCCTATATTTGTATCAATGTGTACAACACTATCACAAATGTAATATAATCTTCTATTTTATTAATAAGACAATAATCTAAAGTTTCAACCACAATATTAATTTTTTTTAAATCAATTTAGTTACCCAAATCAATATAAGCCCATATTATGTTACAATTCACATATCAACTAAACTAAGCGTGTATGCCACGTGCCAAAAAAATCACTTCCACCCAGTCTGACTGACATGTTCATTAAGCCGACCCTCTCTTTGCCCTATTCTTCTGCCTTCGCATTTTATTGCACAACAACACTCCCATAACAAAATGGGAAGGAAAACTTCATCTGAATAACTAGGTCAATCGTTATTCGTTAGGTTACACTTAAGAGAGAATGAAGTTGGGAACCCAAAAGTCAAGAACAATATACCATTCAGAAAAGTAGAATCCGGCTATTGTAGAACAAAATCATGGATTGTTATAATTTTTCTTTTGATTTATGATTTATGTATTAAACCATTCATTGAGCTTGCTACTTGACAGTTGAATTATTCAAGCGGTTAAATTGTGTGGTTAAAGCGAATTTATGAAAAGCCCAAAAGGTACGCAGCCGTAATCTGTTTCATTACGCTCGGGAAATGATGCCCGAGCCTTTTAACGACACTCGTACATTTTTTGGAACCCTTTCGACCTTAATCTGAGGTGTTTGTAGAACGAACGGCAGCGCAGTTTTAAAGGTATTTAGCTACTTGTTATTTGAAAACTTGAATAGGTACCTGTTCCCGGTAATAATTAGAAGATTTATAGAAGTTATTTGTTTCCTTGAAGTGGTAAAACGCGCTAAAAGATTAATGTAATTAATAAGTTTTTATTATTACGTTCTTATTGCGTAAAATGTAGAGCCATCAACTAGACTTACTAATTTTTAAACAAATATCAATTGATATGAGGAAATTCGTTAAAGCGGATATTCCATAGACACTAGAGAATAGTCTTCATTTGGTTGTTAACAGCAGCTAATGTTCTTTGGCTCTTCATGTTAGAGTGCCAGCTATCTTGCGCAAATTGTCCCTATCCTTTTTTCTAATGTAGGATCTCCTGTTATTATATTTCTTATGTCCAATACTATGCTTGTCTGAATCCGGTCTACACCGTTCGTCTGGTAAGAAGTAATTGGTATTTTCCCTACCGCTTCACTTGCTTATTTAAAGAGATATCAGTTTTCATATTCACATAAATTGTACCTAGTATAATATATTACAAAAAAAAAAACTCAAATTCAGACAAATTCCACAGCATTATGCAATAACAGGAAAGTAGATAAGAACTATAATGGATGTTTCCTCCGACACACAACAATACTCTTGTCACATAATGTTATGACAACCAGATGCGCAGCGTATGTCATAAACAACTTATAGGTGAATACGTTTATAGCTCGCAATAAACTTGAACACGATGTCGTTATTCTTATGATAAGAAGAACTCTTACGTTTATGTGCTATTTCAATAATGCGGTAACTACACGAGTAAGTAAAGTTTTCTTTACTTACTTAAAAATCGATTAGAAAAGGGCTGCGTAGTCGGTAAGAGCGTTCTTACCGACTACGGAGCCCTTTTTTTGGTGAAGCTCACTACTTTTTTTGGTGCCGCCGAAGAAACCTGAACACAGGTATGTAGCATTCTTAAATGAGACTGGTTATATTTTACCCACCAAAAGTAACCTGTGATTGACTGTGGGTTGTGCGTTTATTGTTCCTGTTGCAAATATATAAATTGTCTGTAATGTAATGCATTTATGTCTGTCATTCAAATAAAATAAAATAAAAAATAAAATGAAACTTGCGGTAGTTGTTCTCGACACGTAGTCGAGGGGCTCCGGAATCTCTACGGTATGCACCGGAGCCCCTTTCCCGCTTTATAAGGTTTCCAGTATTTGGTTATGGTACCCTAAAAACACATTAGACTTTTAATATTTTGTCTGTCTGTAGAATTAAAGTAATTTAATTATGAGAAAGGTCCTAGGGTCTGGGATAACTTCTGTCCACTGTGTAACTTTTGTTGGCAGAAGAGGGAGGTGCCAGAGGACTGGCGCACTGCAATCATAGTATCTCGCCATAAAGGAAAAGGTTTATACAGAGATACTATGGCTGCGGCGCGTTATAGTATTTAGACTGCGTGCGTGTTATAGAGCCAACAGCATGATCAGCTTAGCGATATAGGCACATAGAAAGAATGCGTAATGAAAGACTGACGAAGAAAATCTACAGAGCGAAAGCGAGTGGTAAAAGATGCCAAGGAAGACCAAGGCAGCCTTATGAAGATCAAATAGCCAGATATTTAGCCGACGGAAATGCCAAAAGGACTCGCATACCTAGGCGAAAATGTGTGAGGGGAATGATGAGATTTAAGGAAGCGAAAGAAGTAAGTAAGGACCGCGACGCTTGGCGCTCCATCCTATCTGACTACTTCATTGGGGATACATCGTGAAGATATGTACAACGTACAACCGTACAACTTTCAGTCATGGAAATTAATTGAAGCGTACCTATGTCTTGGGGTTGGGACGTGACGACCCCACCGCCCACTGGTAATTGTCACCAGTGCAGTCAGTCAACTAAGGCTGGAGAGCCGATAATACTCCTGAGGGTGGTATATGAGCAGCGCCCTCAGTACTGGGCTGGAGCCGATGAGGTCGACATGAATATCGAAAGGGTTCAGTACCAGACAGCGGCTGGCGGGCTAGTGAAAATAACAGTTCGGCAAGCGTTCTGCTAGAAAGAGATGGGGGAGAATTATCATATTTACCATGAAAGCAAAGTTTAAAGAGACATTACCCCAGCAGGGTACCGGCGATGCCGGAGAATCCCCTCGGGCAAGCCCCGGGTAGCCCCACGTGTTCAAAGTCAAAGTCAAATCAATTTATTCAAGTAAACCCAGTCACAAGGTATTTTTGAACGTCAAATCTACTTTAGTTCGGTTCAAAGAGAAGAGAAAAGAAAACCTGGACACTGAGAAGAACCGACAAGAAACTCAGTCAGGTATAATTTTTTCAACATCCTTTTACAATAGGTTTATTAAAATGCAATATTCAGAGAGCCAGTAAATGCATGTGCAGAGAAAATCATTTCCAGACTATTGTTTTATCTTCAACTAAATCGTTTATTGTATAGTATGATTGTCTAATCAATGTACGTTTTATAACTAATCTAAATATATTTTCTGTTAATTGAGTGACTTCTTGAGGAACTTTATTATAAAAACGAACGCAGTTACCCAAAAATGAAACATTTGACTTATGTAATTTAAATTTTGGAACAACCAATTTATCACGACCTCGGGGTTTCCATACCACCAATATCGCCTTTTTTTTGTAAATCGATCTATATTTTTCCTCGTATACATAATAATTTCAAAGATGTATAAGGACGGCAAGGTCAGTACATCAACGTCTTTAAAACGATCTCTTAGTGATTTGCCTTCATGCTGTAAATAGCACGTATCGCTCTTTTTTGTAAAATAAAAATCGAGTTAATATGCGCCGCTGATCCCCACAGCAAAAGGCCATAGGACATTAGACTATGAAAATATGTGAAGTACACCAGCCTAGCCGTATCCGCATCCGTCAATTGCCTAATGCGTCTAATGGCATATATCGCGGAACCGAGCTTACTAGCCAAAGCCCCGATATGATCCGCCCATTGCAATTTACTATCTACTGTTAAACAAAGAAAACTGGCAGACCTAACTAATTCTAACTGTTTCCCACCCAATTCTATTTTATCATGGATTCTGGGTACATTAGAAAGGGAAAATTTAATACATTTGGTTTTTTGTGCATTCAGTTGTAAATTATTAACAGCAAACCACCCCGAGACGTCCGCCAGGATCCCGTTCACCCAGGCAATATCTAAGTTCTTTCTGTCCAGTTTAAATAGCAATGAACGTGTTCTCACGTGTTCATGTCCACGTGTTCAAAATTTTGCGTCACCATGCAGAGAGTTGTAAAAAATCGTATGTTACAAGATCAGCAGTGAATAGTCCTTAACCAAGAGCTACGGAAGAAGTCGATCCTTTTGCCAGACGCGACTCTATTATTAGAACACCACAGGAGGAAAAAGGTGAATCAACTTCGGTACGTACAGCAATGAAATCATTCCGGAGCAAGACCCGCGAAAGACGAGGATCGTTTACATCTATTGAAGAAATGCTACTAACAAGACAAAAAGTACAAAGCAAGAGGTTAAGAGCAGAAGACGAAGAGAAAAAAGATGAAGAACTAGTTCATTTGATAGCAACAATTACAAAATTTGTGGCTACTTTGGCAAAAGTGGTTAGCGAAAGTTTAAATACCAAGGTGGAGATTAAGACAAGAGTGAGAGATTTAAATGGACAAATAGAATATCTCAACAAAAAAATAAAAATTTGGGGTGAAAATCCGCCTAATCAAAAGATAAGAGCAATAGCTAAAGATACTGTAAACGTGGGTACACAAACTGGTGAAAGAACTTGTCTAGTGGATGAAATAACAGAATAAAAAAAAACTAGTAATCTCAAAGACAAAGTAATGAAAGTAAACAAATAGAATGAACTGTCACAAATAATTGAGCAAGATTGGCCAGAAGAAGTATATACAGTAACGAAAATCGAAAACGGAAATCCAACTGAATTAGGTAAAAACTGCGACCTAGCAGTAATTGCTGAGTCTAATAAATCTGCAGGAAATAAACCTAGAGGCATCAGGAAAGTACTTAGAAAGAGGTATCCTGAAATATTAGAATTACTGGAAGACAGCGAGGTAGGAAAGGTGGAATATGCCATACGCACAAACAAGAGCTCAAAGAAAGGCGTGGGTGAAGGGGAAAGATGGTTGTACGTACTTCCAACTCTTCCGAGCAATCGCATGGTTTCTGATAATATAGAAGAGATATACAATATCATAGTAGATTTCAAGAAGACATGTATCAAGAAAATAGCTGTTGTTATCGAGAACGGCTTTAATAAGACATGTATTAGGAAAATATTAGAAACAGTGTTTAGTAAAGACAAACTTGATAGCAAAATACTTACAGACAAAAGAGAGGTATTTCAAGAAAATAATGAATCAAAAAAACTTAAGATAGATACGTTAATAGTAAGAGGAGAGGGTACGTATGCGGATATAGTGAAAAAGATGAAGAATGGAGTAACCACATCAGATATATGTGAATTAGGAGTTACAGTGAGATCCATAAAGAAAATTGCAGAGGGTAAGGTAATGATGAAAGTTGCTGGAGAGAGAACCCAGACGAAAGCCTTTAAAAATAAAATAGCTGATGTTTTAAATACGGCGGAAGTTAATATGGGAAGGGAATCAATATTTCACATAACAGGTATCGAGGAGGACGTAGATAATAAGGAAGTAGAAAGAGCGGTTCAGGAAGAATTAGGTATACCAGTACAAGTAAGATCACTAAGGTCTACTGGGCCGTTCATCTGAAAAATGGAATCGAAACAATGAGTAACAATTGGCTGGTCTAAATGTAGAGTAAGGAAAAAGATAAACATAATTAATTGCTTTAGATGTTGGGAAACTGGACATATAGCTGCCAAATGTAAGGGACCAGATAGAAAAGAGTTGTCCAGAAGATGTGGTGGAAGTCAAGACAAATGCACAGAGGCGGTGTTTTGCCCAGTATGCAAAGAGAACAATAAGATTTAGAAACGCTATCAAGGGCGCAGAAAAAAGACAACAGATGAAGAGTGATGAAAAATCGTGCCAAAATGACCATTAGAATACTGGAAATAAATACAGACCGGGTCAGGGCTGCCCATGACCTTCTTCAAAGGAATGCCTACAAGTTAAATATAGATTTGGCATTAGTAGCAGAGCCCAAAAAAAATTACTGAATCTGCAGGCTGAGCGAGAGACGAAAGAGTGGATGCGGCGGTGATATTCTATAGTAGTAACATAGTGGTCGAGCAAACGATAGCAGGAAATGGGTTTGTGGGGGTACGACTATCTGGAATTACATTTTATAGCTGCTGTATATCACTAAACTGTACAATTGAAGAATACAAAGGGGATCTTGATGAATTACGAGAAAGTATAAGAGGCCAGAAGGGAAATATTCTAGTTGCGGGGGACTTCAATGCGGTATCAAAAGCATAGAGAAGCAAAAAAAATGATCGAAGAGGTCACTACATGACAGAGATGCTGGCAGACCTGGATTTATACATAATCAATGTTGGGAATAGTCCTACCTTTGAGAGAGGGAGAAAACGTCTAGGCCAGATTTAACACTGGTCAGCGCAGGTTTGGCGGAGAAGGTGAGAGACTAGAAAATAGTTGACGAAGAAACAATGAGTGGTCATAAGTATATAATATATGAGGTGGTAGGTGAGTGTATGGGTAATACATGAAGTACTTCAATTGGAGGATGGCGTTTGAACAAAATTAAACTCAAAGACTTTAATAGATCACTAAAACATGTACAAATAAATACACCCAATGATCTTATTTCTGAAATGACCTTCGCGATCACATTCATGCAATGCCTAGAAAGAAAAGAAACCAGAGAGAACCTGTGTACTGGTGGAACGAAGATATTGCGAGGGCTAGGGCTAAGGCTATATCTAAAACTAAGGAGAAATTATACTAGGGCAAACGCTAAGAGGAAATGGCAAGGAGGCAATAATGATAAGGAATTTTATTTATTTTATTTTACTTTATTCGGAAAACAAACAACTTATAAAATCTAGGTAAACAGTAATATAGCGCAATAATCTTACTACAAAAACAGAATAAATCAGCAGATGACCCAGCTGGTTATCGGCCATTATGCTTGTTGGATAATTATGGAAAACTACTGAAAAGGATACTGCTAGGTAGAATCTAAGACTTCTCCTACAGCATGGTGGTTTGTCAGACAAACAGTACGGGTTTAGAAGTGGACGATCTACGCTTAGAGCCATTGAAAGAGTCATAAATATTGCAAAGGCGGCAAAACAGGGGACACATCGCGAAAGAAAACTGTGTGCTGTAATCCCTTTAGACATAAGGAATGCATACAATTCCGCTTCATGGGAAAGGATACTAACTGCATTTAAATGCAGAGTTTTCCTCGCCTATATATGTAATTTAATTAACAGCTATTTACATGAAAGAAAAGTTATAATACGAGATGCATCAGGCAAACAGGAAGTTGTTAAAGTAAACAGCGGAGTTCCACAGGGATCTATTTTGGGCCCTACTCTATGGAACATTCTTTACGACGGAGTCTTTCAGATAGATCTTAGAGGTGAAACAGAACTCGTAGGATTTGCGAATGACCTGGCATTAGTAATTACAGCCCGAAGTGAAGAACAACTAATGGAATCAGGGGACACTGCGCTTAGTAGAATCGTTGAATGGATGAAACAAACGCATCTAAGTCTTGCCCCAGAAAAAACAGAAGTCATAATATTGAGTGGAAGGAAAAGACATGGACCTGTTTCTTTTACGATTGAAGGAGTGAAAATAACACCAAAGGTAAATATTAAGTACTTCGGAATTTGGCTGGATAAGTGTCTTACCTTCGGAAAGCACATAGAAGAAGTAACGGCAAAAGCCGAACAACAGATTGCAGCGTTAGGACGTCTGATGCCCAGGAGGGGAGGGCCACTAGCGAGTAGAAGAAAAGTGCTGGCCTCCGTCTCGAATTCTGTCATGCTTTATGCGGCACCCTTATGGGAGGAGGCGTAAAGATTCGCTAAATACAGACAAATGCTACAGAGAGTGCAAAGACAAATAGCTATACGTGTATGTGGTGCATACAGGACGGTGTCCACGGAGGCCGTACATGTCATTGCTAGTAGGATTTCAATTGAGATACTGGCTAAGGAATGCAAGAGATTATATTATAATACAGAAAAAAGAACCTTAGAGGAGAAAAGAAGTAGAACGATGCAAGAGTGGGAAAGTTAGTGGAAAGAGAAGAGAAAGGGGAAGTGGACAAGAGACATCATACCGGATTTGAGGAAATGGGTAGGAAGAGGACACGGGGAGGTAGACGCTGGAATATCTCAGGCCTTGAGCGGACACGTTGTGTTTAACACGTATCTGAGTACCATTGGGAAGGCGGATAGCGACGAATGCTGGTATTGTGGTGAGATGGACACTCCTAAACATGCCGTATTTGAGTGTAAGGCTTTTGAAACGTAGAAAGCAGCCGCAAGGAAGTTTTTTAAAGTACTGGGACCAGAGAGTCTTATTGCCGATATGCTGTCGTACCGTGAAGGATGGAGCGTGGCTGCAGCAATGCTAAGAAGGATTGTTGGCAGGAGGGAAAAGGACATAAGGCAGACTATGCGACAATTGCCAGACCGCCGTCGTCCTGAAGTGATGCCATTGGCGGTACCGGGACGACAGGCTGCGGTTAAAAAAAAAGTCTAATTATGGTACGTTTATGGTAACGATATAAATACCCTAGGGCCCTATAGGCTGTTATTTTTGAATATCTAGTTATTTCATTTTGATTTTGGTAATGCGAGATAAATTAATACTGATCTGAAGACATGATTCAAAACACGATAAAAAGTACCTAACTTATAAAAAAGACAAGTGTGTATGGAAATTATTTTTATTTGAGAATCATCCATTCATCACCGGAACAGCGGTAATGATGTTCGCACAACCATTCGCATAAATGACTACTAATTTCACGTCACTCGGCAAAAAGCTACGAGGGTTCGAACAAAACGGAGGCAGGGGCCATTGTAAATTTATTATATTAATCTTTTTGGCTGTAACGCCTTTTACAGAATGATGAATAATTCTGTGCGGTAAACCGCCTGGTTAATGCATTGCGTGTCGCATAATATGTGTACGACACGTGCTCCGATTGTTAGGGCGACCTTCGTTACCAGTACAGATACATACCCTCATCGACTTTGAAAGGGAAACACGAGTACGAGTATTTTACCTACGTGCGTACATAAACCTTCTGCATAGTTGGCTTATTGAATATTCAACGAAACGATGGTAAGCCCAGAGTTACAGCGAGAGTCAAATTTGTATTTCTAAGAAATTATATTTGGCACAATCAGTACAAATTGAGACGGCAGTGGGGACTCGAGGTCTTACGGAACAAATCAAGCTACACTAATGAACTCGCCTGTCGCGAAGACGACCTGCCGCCTACCAATTAAGTATGAAATACTCGAAAAGTTATTTCACTGCCAATTGAAAAATAAAATAATTTTGTCTGTTTTAAAACTTTTGTCTGTATACATTTTGACACATAATATGAATATGCAGCGAATTCTCGAATCAATAAAAATCAAATTGGATTAACCTAGCTGCAGTAACTGTTGTAAGTTTCGTATTAGTTTGCTGATCACTGTTGTTCAATTAATCACTTGACTTAATGCATCACTGTGTTGTAAATGGAAGGCGATGAGATAAATTACGACCTTTTTTATTTTTTTTACTATTTTTATAATAAAGCTTATAAACTTCAAAAAGATATGCATACATACACACTTACTTACCACCTACACGTAGTTATTATTATATATTATACACCTATACGTATTCTACAGCAGCATTTAAAATATTATATTTGTTATATTAACTTAAATTATTACTCCACTACAGGAGTGTAATATATGTATAACGCTATAATAATTAATATAATTCAAACAAACAAAGTAAGAGCTAAATAAACAGAACGTAAAGTCCTCAATATAAACCAGGTGGGCGTCAAATTTGTATGTGTATTTGGTTAAAACTTGCGAGACACGGGATAGATTTGAATGCGGTTTTCGTTATCCTACACGGTGATTATAGAGAAATGCTTAGAATCTTAAAGGCCTTTGTGATAGACTGAAAGTATCTTCAACGTTCCAATATTGTAAATCATCTCAAATTTGAAAGTAACCCAGATAGTAGAATCGAAACAAAATGTTCACATTCGTGAACATTTCTATCTTGTACCTATTTAGGTACAAGATTTAGCATTAAATTTTATCTTTTGTTTGTTAAAGCACATACATAAAATATATATAGGACAGTTATAAAATTGTTTAATTACCTTTTCTAATGAAAACAAGTATTTATTTTCGGGGACACCAGAATTTGTCATGTAAAAGATTAATTTAAAATCCGAATCAAATTACTTACTCAATGAATTTGATAACAAAAACAATATTAACGAATAATAAAATAGGCGTTTGAGTATCTATTTATTGTATTTCATTGTAGGACACACTTATTTATTTTCGCTATGGGATACCTTTCATTTTAACTGTGGGACTCACCCTTTTAGCTATGGGGACACTCTTTTATTTACAGATAGAACGCACCCACTTAATAATGTTCGAGTATGTTGTATGACAATCGACACGACCAACGTACCAACATCATGAGATACACAGACATGGAACCACAATATTAATACTACTATAATACGTGGGCGTCCAAGCAAAAGGGGTCCAGTAGTAGGGTATAGAGTTAAGACTAGATTCGGAATTTCGAATAGTCAATTGATAATAAGGATTGAAAAAAGATTCAAAAACTTGCACATATTTTTTTTATCAGACATTTAAAGTTGAAACTCTGAAAAAGCTTCTTTTGAGAAAAACCATTTTTAAGTTGAATTGAAAAAAAAACACATCTACTTGTTTGTTACGTAGATTTTGATCTATTAATGTAGACCAAGATATTCTGAATGAAATCAATTTATAATTATATTTGTAACATTATAAAATAAACACTTACGATCTGAACAAAAGATTGATACATAGTTTAGTAAGAAGGTCCACTTCTCGCCAATCGAGAATCGCGAAATGCCATGAAATGCCATTTTTTTACCCAACATTACAAAATCACCTTTCCGAGATATACGTAATATCTTGGAAACTAAATTATTATATACCTGGGTGCGTATTAATTATTATTAATACGTACCCAGGTCAGATAGCATCAAAGATAACATATATATGTTGCCGACCAAACCCGATTTCAGGCCAAACTAGTTTGTCCTACGCCAAACCGGTTCATCCTAAGTGTGGTAGTAAGGACATACTAGTTAAGCCCAGGACAATATAGTTAGATATAAATACTTTTGATTTAACTAGTTTGATCATATACAGCAACAAAACTAGAAGTAGAAATGGAGAAAAGATTATGAACTTCATACTTGAAAATAACTTAACCATCTTAAACACTATGTATAAGAAAAATAAGAATAAGATGTGGACTTGAATTTCGCCAGATGGCAAATCAAAGAACGAAATTGATTTCATAATGACCAATAGAAGCAGCTACTTTACTAACTTCAACTTTATCAACAGGTTCAACTTTAACACCAACCATAGACTGATCAGAGCTGAAATGAAGATAATACAACCAAAAAAACCCTAGACCAAGACAAAATCCAGGAAATGCTAAGCTCGGAAAATACCAAATGGAACAGATAGTGAATACCTTGAGAAGCAAATTCATAGACTTTAAAGAAAGCACAAAGAGTTTAGGAACACATGAAAAATACAACTGGATAGAGAATACTATTAAAACTCAGATACAACTTACTGCAAATATCAGAAATAAACCAAGAAAATGGCTAACAACCAATTCTATAAAATTGCTAGAACAAAGAAACCGCTTAATAAACGCAAGACACGTAAAAGACAGAAGAAGGCAATTAGCAAAAATTTGTAAAGAAATAAAAGAAAGCATAAGAACAGATAGGAAAAGAAGTAGAATAGAAATTATTGAAAAGTATGTAATCAAAACCGGAGGTGTCCAAAAAGCCTTCAAAGAATTACAGAATTCAATGGATTGGATCGTAAAAATGAAAAGCGACAGTGGAAAATGGAATCATCACAGGAGGGACATATTAGGAATCGCCACATCTTATTACAAAAAATTATACGAATGCAACACTACACAAGACGTAATAGGTTTGGTAGAGACTTCAGATATTCCCAACATCCTTCATTCCGAAGTTGAGAAAGCCATAGATACTCAAGGAAGAGACAAATCGCCAGGACCCGATGGTATACAAAATGAAATCTTAAAAAATAGTAAGGAAGCTATGACACCTGTCTTCACAGAAATGTTTAACGATATCATAAACACCGAAATTATCCCACAACAATGGACAGAGTCTAACATTATCCTGCTGTATAAGAAGGGAGATAAACACGAAATTGGAAACTACCGCCCTATTAGCCTTATGTCCAACGTATACAAGATATTTGCTAAGATTATACTAAAACAGATTGAAGGCAAACTAGATGAACATATACCTATTGAGCAGGCAGGTTTTCGTAAAGACTACTCGGTAATCGACCACATTCACTTAGAGACCACATTCTTAGAGAAGTATAATGAATACCAACGTACATACTACATAGCATTCGTCGATTACAGCAAAGTATTCGATTCTTTATTTCACGAAAAGATATGGGAGGCGCTAATGGAACAAGGAATCGAAACACAAATACATTCGTTTAATAAAAAATGTATATAGACACAGTACCGCGAGAATTCAATTAGAAAAGAAAGGCGAACTATTCAGAGTAGAAAAGGGAGTCAGACAAGGAGACCCCTTATCCCCAAAACTGTTCTCGGCGGTACTGGAATCAATTTTCAGAGGTCTCAATTGGGAAAATCTTGGTATCAATGTGGACGGTATCTCACTAACGCACTTGAGATTTGCAGATGACATAGTGTTATTTGGTAAAATATCAGAAGACATAAGAAGAATGATAAGCGAACTGCCAACGGAAAGCGAGAAGGCAGGGTTAAAACTGAATCCGGAAAAGACAAGAGTGATGACAAATGGAAAGTAAAATACCATACATTTAGGAGACATACAAATTGATTACACAGATGAATTCATTTACCTGGGACAGTTAATTACACAAAACAATCCTGTACAAAAAGAAGTAGAGAGAAGAATAACCAAAGGTTGGAGGAGATACTGGAGCTTAAGAGAGGCTATGAAAGATAAAAGGCTTCATATAAATGTAAAAAGTAAATTATTTAACACCTGCATACTACCTGTCCTCATGTATGGTAGCTAACACAAAACATGACAAGCAAACTCGCAACCTGCCAGTACGCAACTGAAAGGAGTATGCTGAATGTTAAGAAGTCAGACAGATTGAAAAACAGGGTTATCAGAAACAAGACAAAGGTCCTAGACATAACACATAAAGTTAGGAGGCATATGATGAGAGGACAAGACAAATAGAGTAAAATTGTGACACGATGGTACTCTAGAGACGGTAAAAGGAAAAGGGGTAGACCACAGAAAAGGTGGGATGACGATATCAGACAAGTGGCAGGAGTGATGTGGAACAGAGTAGCTCAAGACAAACATGAATGGAAAAGGTTGGAGGAGGCCTTTGCTGACTGGCAAACAGATCTGCAGAAAACAAGCAAGACTCAAATACTAGACTAGGCTAGGTTTTAAGTTTTAATCTATAATATGTAATAGAATAACTTGATCTGAATAAAAGGCTTATTATTATTAACTAGTTTGACCTAGGCAGAACTGATTTCGAATTATTATTCAAGTAAATTATGCTTAAAATTAAAAGGCATTTGTGAGTAGGTTAGGTTAGATTAGTTTGTTGACCACAGAGCGCGAGCCGAGCGAGCGAAGCGACCGTGCCGCTGTAGCGGCCGATAATAGTTAACACTTTAAACAGATAATAGTTAACTCAAGAAATAATTCAAACTCTAGTTTTTCTAAAATAAAACTATTATCATTATTACACTAACGGATTATCATCATCGTCACTTTAATACGATACGATTACGAGTAGAATGACCACCCATTAAGTATGTTATGTAGTAAAAAAATGCACACTTCTGACGTATTGAGGATGAAATATAAGGGATAAGTGACTGCACTGAATATTGAATTCACTACAACTACGCATCCCTACTACTCCGATTAAAATGAACTTCACAATATTTATAAAAGAGAAGCGAAAGAAGTATGTAAGGACTGCGACGCTTGGCGCTCCGTCCTCTCTGTCTACCCCGTTGGAAACAGCGTGAAGATATGTATGTATGTATAAGAGTCCCTTTACGTAAACATGAATCTTCGAAAGATAGACAATAAAAAAAGTTCAGTATTCCCGTCTACCTATCTAGTTCAGCTAAACCATAAAAAGGTCTGTCCTGTGCTACTGACTGCAAGAAGTAGCGTCAAGATATAATTTTGTTGTACCTTGATGCTGTACCTGCCTCAAGGGGAAATGGCGCGAATATAGTTATGTAAGACTTGACCGTTATAGGTACTTCTAAATAATTCTTCCGCATTCATAAATGGAACATCAAGGGACTAGGTGACATCTACTTATTATGTGTGTTAGGTCGGTACATACATCACTTTCGGCACTAAGAGATTAATCAATAAAAGAATTACGTTTGATAGACAGTTGCCTGTATAAATACACTTGCTATACCTACCACTTGTTCGTAAAAATTCACTTCTTTTTCGATTACTTTATTTAAATATATGTAAATGATCTAAACCAGCTCTTATTATTTTCCCAATTTTCGATTATTTGCAATGTCTGCCGTTGAGACAAAATTTATTTATCGAATGTTTGTTTTGTTTTTACCTATCTACATACTTCAATGTGGCTAAATATTTCTATACTTACGTCGCGATGTGAGTAAACACAAGGCAACCAAATGAAGCCATCGAATACGCTAATATTTTAGCTCGCTTCGTGTCCCTGTAGGCAGCAGTAATTAGACGTGATTTATAGCGACATTTCTAATAAAGTTATTTTATTAATTATTCGAGACGAAATGTTCTCAAAATTTCAAATCCAACCAACAAATTTAGAACGTTAATTCGATTTTACGTAATACCTATCTCAATAACTAAAATATGCTAATGAATAAATAAAATGTTATCAACTACTATTTTCAAAACTAACGTTAATATGCGTTTCCATGTGTTCGAAGTACCTAGATATTCCGTCGATATTTATTTTTATGTCGTACGAAATCTATTGGAAATTTCTGAAAAAATTAAGCTCGTCTATTGCTAATGTACTAAGGTTTCCAATATGTGTTCGAAGTATGTTCGAAGTTCCTGTTTCGTCAATATATATATTTTTTTTATATTATATAGAGAGATATTTAAATCTCTGAAAAAAATAAGTTTGTCTGTTGTTAATGTACTCGTAGTTTTTTGTAAGTACCAACATAATTGTTGTATGCAATGAATAAATATCGGCACCACTTCAGCTCGTGTAATTCAAATGAATTACACGAGAAACACGAGTCGAAATGATGTCTTCGAATAGATATTATAATAAACTTTCTATTGCAGCATCGTAGTCGCTTTACATAAAATTCAGTATATTTTAATGCTTTAATTTTTATCTATATATAAAATTGAATGTTTCTTTGTATGTTGGCCTCTATGCGTTCCTAAACCATTCATCAGTTCGTGATGTGAATTTGGTGACGAGCGAAGGTTTGTGAATTATTTATTTAATTTAGTAAATAAAAGACTACGCTAATGAAGTCGCGGTCTACAGCTAGCATTAAATAATTTTATACCATACATAGGTTTCATATGCATTTCATACACCTTTAAAGTGTTCAAAGATAGATTGATTTCATTCGAGAGATTTAATTATGTAAGAAAAATCTGTTATCGTTAATTTCTTCCAAACGTGACGCCAGAGTCATTGCCTTGTGAATAGACAACTCAATTATTAAACGTGTCTATAACGCTCTGTCTGTAGTCATCACGTCAAATTGTCTCAGAATAATGCTAACCAAGAATCGCTAACTTATCAAGAGGACGTCTCTGTAGATGTCGAACCGAGATTTTGGGGTGTACTATAAGTCGTATCTGAACATGACACCTTGTTGATTCGCAATTAACATTCAAAACGTTCTCCAACACATTTTCTCTGTGAGTACGTTTATTAATGTGAATTTAAAGTGAAATTACATCGAACACGTTTAATATAATATATTCAGCAGTTATGACACTGTTTTATAATTAGAACATTTTTCACAGTAATAACGAAGTGTTATCAGTTATCACAGACCAAACTTTTGTTTCGTTCATTAAGCATAGCGATAGCAACTAGCAACCCGCGGGGTTATTACCTAAAAATTGCAGACAGCGACCGCCTCGCGATCACTGCGCGGTCGGTGACTAATTGTAATAAAACATTGATATCATGTATGACGATTGTGTTTCTATTCTATGACCATAAAATGCACTTCTCGGGGTAGATTTAGCGCCACTATAGAAATTACATCTTACAAATTCTCGTTTTGACAGCAAATATCGCGCGACATTGGCTGTCGCATGCTGTCTGCAAGTTACGTAATAAGCGTGCCGTTATGACTGTTATGACATATCCATGCATACTTTACTTACCTCTGAACATATACATAGGTTGCAACAATCAATATAAAAGATAATACAAACCGAATTATATATGGTAGAAAGAAATAGTTCTCTGACAAAAGTCACGCTTGAAATATGCTAGCGCTACATATGGAATACGCATGCATGGTGCACGCAATCCATCTCTATCGCACTGCAGTTGCCGATATTGTTCTCTTTCCTTTTCAACATAGTATTAAATATTTATTTATTACTTTTATTTTTTGATATTAATTTACGGAATAAAATAAAAATATGACGATTTTTTATGTACTTATAAGGTATGTGACTCCGCCAGCCTTTGTTGTCGTTGAACCGTAATTTTTATACTTCCTAACACCTACGCAACTCGAAATATGAGAAATACGAACTATGCGACAGACAGGCTCACTCACTTACTATTATAATGCGACTAAATCAAACTACGACAATTGTCTTAATTTAACTGCCAGTTAGTGCACGCCAGTGCGATATATACCGCTTTTAGTAATATCATTATCGACAACAGATTACTACCTACCTGCTGTCGGTAATGATTATTAGTTATTAAACAGAATTGAACAGATAATGATGTGCCTTGACATTTTATAATACGTGATTGTTTTATGATAATATTTCATAAAATAATCACAGTCGTGTAATCAATCGTGATTATTTTATGACAATATTTCATAAAATAATCACCTATTATAAAATGGCGAGGCACATCATTGTCAGTTCACTTCTGCGACCGTTTGGCGAAATAAGTAGATACATAAAAAACAGATGTTTAAATTACAATAAGAGTTATTTAAATCTAGCGTTCCTTTTTCCCGCATTGCATACTTAGCCAACCGTGGTTTTAGGTCTTCATGTATGTTATTATTAAATATGTTTATGTTACATTTGGGTAATAAACTCATTACTTTATCGTAACCAAAAAATTCCATTATCGGAATTCTCGTATTCAAAGAAATACAACACTAGAACGCTACTGTAAGTACCTAATTATATGCAACACGACATGGAAAACCTTTCTCCAGATTGCGTAGTTCAATTCGATTTCAAGGCGAGCATAATAATAAATTATTCAAGAAAACTCGGCTCGTGAGCGGCTGCGATCTATTTAATAAAGGAGCTAAGTTCCCGTATTTTACGCTCTCCAGATGTCATCTTCCGACTAATAACTCATTTGTCCGACATGAAAACTTGCGCTATGTTTTATAAAGTGATAAACATTTCAACCTAAAGTTATTCAGCTCTTTTGTAATTCTACGCCACGTATAAAAACGGGCCGGATACACTGAGGGCTCCATAGCAATTTTGTACAAGCAGTTCAATTTAAAAAAATAATGTTAAATAAAGACACAAAAATGGGTAAAACTGATTATTTAATTTTTTCCTTTCCGTACCTTATTAGGTAAAAGGGAATCCTAATAAAGTTAGTAGTACGTCCGCCGGCTTCCGTTGGTCACTATCGCTTTTCTCAGAAACTGTGTTTTAATTTAGGTTTTAATTTGGCATAGTGACAAATTTTGTTGACACACTTACATAATTATGCGTATTGCACTTGTTAACTTAATAATTCGTTAAGTTGCTAACATGCTAGGTTGCTAATTTGTTGACACGCTAACTTGCTAACTTGTTAACTTGCACATGTTAGTTAACAAGTGGAACACACATTCATATGTGGGTTAACAAGATAAAATATTCCTAGGAGAATTACGGGAGAATTACATAAGGGGATTTGGTACTTCAACTCGATAATTTCTCTTTTCTTATCTCCGAAACTAATTTTCAAAAACGAATTAAAGATGCAAAATGCACTATCTAAAGTTTAGAGGAAAAATATAACGAAAGTGTACGGTCTTGTTGATCTCCAAAAATAAGTTTAGGAATTTTTCATTCTACAAATATGATCATAATATATTGTAGATACGAAACCCTCTGTGCGCGAGTGAAACTCACACGTGACCAATTCTTGGTTTCGGCTTACGATTACCAGATTACGTCTCTGTTCCACATTTCAGTTCAGTAGGTGTGAAAATTATGGAATGAATGTAACATATTAAGTAGATCTCGTACATATGTATTAGTTTCGTTTCATTTACAAGAGTTTCGTGTTTGAATTTTTAAATCATAAAAATGGGTAAAGAGATTTCGTTCAAGCACATTTGCGACTTCGTTAACATTTAATTCATGTTATATTTGTATATTATAACATCGGTAGGCCTCTCCCAAGGCATGCTGTCGAGCACGATTTCATATACTTATTAAAATTAATTCAACTTTACAAAATACCTCGTTAGATATTTCAAAAATTCAATATCTATTCTATATTATCTTAATAGAAGACATAAATTTACTTATATTTAAAAGATGTTTAGAATCTTTAGATGCCTACATTGACAAATAAAGGATTTTTGAATATTTGAGTGCTTCACTAAATAAAATAAAAAATAAATAACTGCGCGATCCTTGAGAAAAAGAGACCTAAGTACTGAGAAAAATTATTACTCAGTCTTATGTCATTGTATGTAAGATTCGCCTTTTCAACGACATTAGTTTTATTGATTAAATCATATCTTAATATTTGTACTCGTGTGTTATGTAAACAAGAGAAATTAAATCAAAACTAATATTGCAAATTGAATACGTTCTTAATTGTAAACAAATAGGTAGTTACTTGCTAGTTGATAGTTCGTCAGCATCTGATAATTTCGCAATACGTATTCTGTGCACAACATCAATACCTCGTTTGTTTTAACTGGGTAGGTATCGTCCCTTGACCACTCATGAAATGTCCGCAGGAACATCAAGATCCAGAGGAAAGTACATATAATGTTTTCACATTGACTTTTACGTGTTTTCTAAAAGTAAAATTGATGAGATGACGACAGGGTTATGTGTATTTTACAACGAAAGCTCATTATACACGGATGATATTAAAACATTCATAATTATGTCATTCCAATTCCCATTTGAAACGGAGAAGAGGAAGTCAAGTCCCATAGTTTCTGAAATAACAGAGGGGTAGGTGGATGATAGAATCGAATTCGAGTACAGTACAAATTATACTCTCTCTTTGTATCTTACATACAAACGACCCGTCCATCTTCATAAGGGGATTCATAGCTTAAAAATTCAGTAAGGTTAGTTTCGCCCTCATGGATTTTTTTTACGGTTACTTTGACACATCTTTTTATCCCCTTAGGGGTCGATCTCTCAAAATCAGGCAAATGCTTGTTTAATTATTATTTGTTAGATTCTTTGATAGTTTTAGGTTATTGAACGCATTTTTGTTTTCTATAATTACTTTATCACCTCCTTTCAGTTCCTTAGCGAATGAATTTTTAAAAATTCCATCTTGGTGGTTAGCCTACATGGCGTAAGACGTATTAATTTTTTCCATACACTTGACACTTCTTTATTTCTATAGTGGGTAAAATTTCCAAAACGGATTTTTAAAATATTTTTTTCATACTTTCTGTTTTTCGGAAACTTTTTTACTTTCCGGTGTTTCGGAATCTTAGATATTATATTTTTAGTTTTACCTTTAATCTCTTAGGGGAGCACCATTATTTAACCCCTTAGGGATTGAATTTCGAACAATCTGATCTTAACGGGTGCCTACACTATTAAAGGAACCTGTGTGCAAAATTTCAATTTTCTAGAACAATGGTTTGGGCTATGCGTTGATATGACTGTCAGTCAGTTTCTTCTTTTTTAAGCATACTGGCTGTTTCTGACTACACGTTGTTGCGGCGCGCGTTGAACAAGCGAACATTTACATTTTTATTTATACATATATTAGGATATAAAAACACTTGCGTATTAGAATGCCATATTGTGTTAAAATGTTAAATCAAGCGACCGATTACTTTTTGAGTCTTGTGACCACAAACATACGGAAGTTGAACTTTTGTGTGTATAGACAAATGTAAGACAGATAGATTTCAAGGAGTCAACTAGTGCACAATACATGGATTATAAATAAGGTATATAACTACTTCATATTTCAAAGTTTTATGTCGTATTTTTTGTCCTATTTACCTTTACGTCACTGAGTTTCATGTCGGTTATTCGCAGCGCCGCCTTTTTTCTAAACCAATGCGATGCCGATAGCAGATTTTACGTTAAAAAGTGTGTCATAACTAATATCGATTCGACGACTTCAGCTTCCGAAGAACTCAACAGACTGTGACAAACAGACATGTGAGTGAAAGTGTTCCGTATTTTCTTTTTTGAGGTACAGAATGCTAATCAGAACATAAAGCATTAACCATTTATGTACATATTCATGTACATACGTTACATACATATCTTCATGCCGTATCTCTAACGGGGTAGTCGCGGTCCTTGCATACTTCTTACGCTTCCTCAAACATGTTTAGAATCCTCAAATCTCATCATTCTCTTCACACATTTTCATACATTTATGTACATATATATCAATGATGTTATATTTTTTGTAAATATAACATCATTGATGTATATGTATAAACATTATACGTTCGTGTACATTATACCTCCTATATCTTATTTTTTTCACCGTTCGCTGGTCCAGCACATCACATGTAGCTCTTTCCAAATACTGCTTTTCTGTTACATACACGAAACTATAAAATATGCACATATAAAACTAATATTATGTAATGTAGTACAGATTGAAAAAATTGACGTCATTTGTCAAGCATTTTGTTTTTCATTTGTAGTGTTACCTAAAGGTTCCCTATGTTCCGAGATCAAATCAGTATCATAAATCAGTTCACTCTAATGTGAGAGTGATACAATTCATTCGAAATGTATGACAGAATAATAACAGAAGAATTATTGTTTGCGATGTGCAATCTCTTATTCTTTTTTTAAGTTTTTTTTAAAATACAAATTTTTACACTTATATGATATGACATGACATTCCTTTTTCTTTTAATTCTTAGTGGTTTCTATTGAAGCACAAACACAAACGGACAAAAATGTAAAAAATAGAAAATCTGAACAAAATGTCAACCTCACTTCTCACGTTCCCGCCAAAAAGTCTTTCTTCCTTCCTTCATGACATTTCGCATAGAGTAGCGCATCTGCCCAGGTCACGTATTAATAAGTAGAATCACAAGTAAATTAGTTTTTTCTTATCGTAAAACTCCTCCAGTAAAGTGATAATAGGCTTTACTGAAGTTTTAAGGACTTCTTGGTAGAGCGCGAGAACTTCAGCTACACATGTTTATTTAGATCTACTCCATTCTTTTCACTTACACGAAACTTTAAAACACAATGTACTATCACTGTTGTACTTTAAAACTCCTAAAAATATAAAAAATAGAAAATCTAAATAAAATGCCAACCTCACTTCTCTCGTTCCCGCCAAAAAGTCCCTTACACAGTTTAATTTTGTGTATTCATTTTGGAGACACAAACAATATAGAGTATCCCTTTCGGTAACCGAGCGACCAGTGGCGTAGCATGGATAGGTAGAAAATGTTGACGCCCTCTTATTTAGGTCTTTCAATTTAAAAGACTATAATATACAGTAATTCTAAAGATCTTTTCGGCAAGAACTGTCATCGTTACTGTGTATTGTACAGGTTACAAATAAAAAAAGTCATATATATATCGGGCCGTGGTCTCAAGTAAACCATAAGTAAGTAAACCGTTTGCTTGAAACCACGGCCGATGCAACTCGGCCGAAACGTCAAGCCACTAGTCTGGGGACTTTAAAAAGTTATTTAATCCTTTTTCGATTACGTTTTAACATCCGGTGTGGGATTTTTCAAAATTTTTAATTTTGTTTTCTTTCTTATTTCAGTTTTTTAGAGAGTACGTTATGTACGTTACTATATACATCCCATTAATATTATAAACGTCAAAATGTTTTTTGTCTAATAAAAAGCTCTCAAGCGCCGACTATCCTGGCTGCTGCAGCGTTCCTTGGTGGTCTACAGTTGTAAAATATGTTTAAGAATCTCCTCTGTGAACACTATTATTTATATGATAGAAGTCATTCTCGTTGAATATTAGTCATAAACAATCCAAACACAAAATAAAATATGTGGAATAACTGCAAGTCAGTACAGACAGTGTTGCCTGTCGCTACAATGAGCAAGATGTCATTATAAGATGTCATTATATAAGAAAGGGGATTCCCCGATTTCGTAACAATATAAGTAATGAAAAATCCCATGCTCATTTCAATCAGTCCTAATCGAAGGTGCGACAAAAATATGAAATGGTTTAAATATTTATATGATTATTATTATTTATTGTGAAATTTTGCCGCCCCCTAAAGATGCCGCCCGGGGCGGGCCACCCCTGCCGCCCCCAATACGCTACGCCACAGCGTGCACAAATATGCTGTCTGTAGATCAGCTAAAGTAGCAAAGTGAAAAAAGTCACAAACAACGATAGCAACCCTACTAAAAAGTTTAGCGAGTCTTTATCTAAAAAAATGTTAAGATGAAAAATTAAGCCGCCCTCAAAAAAAAAGACACTCAAAAGTACTAACTTCTTTACTAATCGAAACTCAAGTATAATAAAAATAACTTTATAAATACGATACACATACGTATATAATTAAATTTGCCAGTTACTGAAGTCGTTGCCAAGCCCACCTACTAAACTAATAAACTTTCTGTTGTTGCACATTGATTTGGCACCGACTTTAATAACTGTTAAATTTAATTAAATGGGTATATGTATCGTATTTATAAAGTTATGTTTATTGTACTTGAGTTTTGATTTTAGTAAAGTATAGTTATTTTGTACTTTTCAGTGTTTTTTTTTTTGAAGGCGGTTTCATTTTTTTCTTATTTTTTTTTTATTTCTCCCTTTTGAGTGATCTTGGCGTAAATAAATATCTATCTAGGTAGAGCAGGTCTACATTTCACTTCTTTCTAATTCTGGAGCGCAACGATATACAAGAGAACATCAATATAAATAAAGGTTCAGGTTGGTGTATGGTGTGAAATTGGAGAATTGGTGTACCCATGAAATTTAATTGGGACCACCTCGGAAGTACCCCTTCAATCAAAAAAAATTTTTTTTGCGATTGGTCTACAATTTTATCGAAAGAAATTTTACAAAGTTATCGGTGAACATACATAAAAAAACATACACACTGACGAAAATAAACCTCTTCCTTTTTTTTAAGTCTGTTAAAAATGCATCGTAAAAGCATCAAAAAGCCAGCTAAGAGCGTGTCGGACATACATTAATTAGGGTTCCTTGACAATTTCAGACAAAGCAAATATTTTATTTAGATTATTAATGTTCAATAATAATAAATTAAATAATAAACTCAATAATAATAATGTTAAATTTCAAAACTAATGAAAATATAAATGAATTAAGTATACCCATTACTTATTCAATTTGTTGTTTCTTATTTCTGGTATCTGATTATATCTGGTATATGATTATCAATTTCCGTTTCAGTGTAAAATTTCAGCTCATTACTGAGTAAAAAGGTATCAAGGTGGTGAAATAAATCAACTGTCTGCACACAGATACCCAGACTGCTGGGGAAGAGGCTGGGTTATGTGGGGCTTTTACCCACCAAAACTCCTGCGGTGGTCGTCCTCGGCGCTCTATCGAAGGGCTCCGGGAACTCCTACGGAACGCGCCGGAGTCCCTCTTGCGCTGTGCCGAAGCATTTCTCGGGAGGCAGCTACAGAGCCCCCCGGCACTTTCGCATTGTCACGACAACGATGACCACACGCACTGTCGTCCGCCTTGGGATCGCATGGACAGGCGACCGGAGCCCCCACTCCGATCGGCCGCGACCCGGAAGGTCCCTTTAGTCGCCTCTTACGACAGGCGGGAAACACCGTAACCTTATTCTTTGGCCCGGGCTAAAGGGCTAACGGTCCGGGGCGTACGTTGTCACCGCCCCGGCGTCGTCTTCTCCGAGCGGGATCGGCCCTCTCGCGTTCCCTCTCGGCGTCCTCTTTCTGGATCATTACGATCTCACAGAATGAGGACATAGCTTTCCACGACTCTTCATCTGCCAGTATAGCCGCCACCACAGCTGGCAGGGACAGATCTTGCCCGATCTGGCGGACCAAGACTTGCCGCTCAGAGGCCCATGCAGGGCACTCCTCCAGTGTATGCTGGGCGTTGTCTTGGTCCCCGCCACAATGATGGCATCGTGCCGTATCCTCCCGTCCTATCCTGTTCAGGTAATGACCGAAGCAGCCGTGCCCGGTCAGCACCTGTGTCAGTCGATAGGTGACGTGCCAACCCCTCTGAAACCAGGCTTCGAAGTTCGGCAGGATCGCCCCGACAATGCGTTGGCGCGAGCATCGTCACGAGTTATATTATTCAGCGAGTTGGGCTCTTCTAACCGCTCACGCCATTTCTCCATTACGTTATCCTACCCTCCTACCCTCGTTCATTTTCTCTATCACCGAGGTGTGCTGGAAGAAATCTCTTAAAGAGAAAGGCATTACCTTTTGTCATTCTTACTTTTTTTGACTACTGTTTCTGTGTATTTTTTTTTTGTGCAAATAAAAAAAAAGCATCGTTTTTGATGTTATGTATGTCGGCTTAATTTTAGTTATGTTATTATTTTGTATAACAAGCAACTGTAAACTTTGTTTTTATTGTATGAACAGCACTGAACTGTATGGAGTTCTCTTCCAGCTACGGCATTTTCCACTTCATTTAACTTAAGCACTCAAGGCCTACTTACTATACGAATTCACTAATAGCTGCCTTCTAGGCATGAGTGTTCCATCTACGTTTTCCATTAAGCAAGACATTGGTGAAAAGCTCAAGTCCACTTCTGAAGAAAATACGTAGAACAGAGGTAGCTTATGACCGCACTTTTGCCAAGTAAAGGCTGAAAATGTACTGTATATACACAAATTGACAATAAAAACCTTTTGTAGAAATAACGCCCCCAAGCAATCTTAGGTTAGGTGATAGCAATAGTAATAAATCTTTTGATCCGTTTCCCTCGGCCGACTTTTAACAACAAATTGATTAAATCCTCCAAACCATTCGGTGTTCTGGATCGCCAATCTTTCTTTGAACGCTATCCTAAGGAAACATTTGTTATCGACGTAAGCTCCCTGCAATATCTACTTTAACGGAGAAGTCACTACGCAAATGAAGATACTCTAGGCAAGAATTCAAAAGAACATTCGATTTAAAAAAGATTTTCAGGTCTTAATTTTAAATGTATGTATACCATTCTTATTACTTTAATATTTGCTCACTTGATTGAATACAAGTCCTCATAATATTATGCTAATATTTGTTTGAGCTTGATTTAATAGAAACTGCAGGAAATTTTTGTAATTTTAAATTATACCAGTATAACTACTTACTGTTACCGCATAGTTGTTTTAATCATAAAGTAAATGAGTGTTTTATAAAAAACAAAATACTCGTAATATACTTAGGTATTTACATAGCAATGGAGAAAATACACTTTTATAACAGTCAATTCGACCAACTTTGCCTTATCTATAGAGATATGCGTTCCAATCTTGCTTTCCGTTTTTCCGTATATTCTAGATACACACATTTGTAAGTTATATTAGAGCGTCATTTATCGTTATTTCAAACTAACTCAAAAGAGGTGGATACCATTACATTCTACATAATTTGTTAATTTTCTGGTTGATCATTTGAGTTATGTTATAGAAGCTATTTAACTACACATTTTTTCATCAGTAATGCTTCAGTTATAATAAAATCAATGATGAGTAATTATTCTTGACCACACGTACTTACTTGGCAAATTAATCACCTTTAAAGAAAATGATGACGCTGGACAAGTATTTTTTAACGAAGCACCTAATGACCTATTCCCCGGTATAATAACATAACATAACATAACTTCACGCTGTATCCCCAACGGGGTAGTCAGAGAGGACGGAGCGCCAGGAGTCGCGGTCCATACACACCTCTTTCGCTTCCTCGAATCTCATCATTCTCCTCACACATTTTCGCCTAGGTATGCGAGTGCTTTTGACCCCGGTATAATGAGAGAAACTTATCACAAACAAGCAGTTACGTTAATGTTAGATGGATATAACTACTATTCGTATGACGTTCCTATTTCTTATCAGTTAATACATAGTTTTACACTGTCAATATTACATAAAGAATTTATATAAATGATCGTATCTCTATTTCGAGATAATATTTTTAGGCTTATTATAATCATTTTTAAATGGACTTGATTCAAATGTTCAGTTATATTATTCAGTATTATGCAATACTTTTCTTTTTAAGATATAATATAAGTAAATATTTGCACACAAACATAATGTCACACAGAACATCAAAGTGCTACGAAATTATCTAATATATATTATTTTTAGTAATAACATAACAATGTTAGCAATAAAAGGCTTACCAGATGTCAAACAGGTACTCGATAGTTACAGCAGATTGCAGATCGGAATTCGATAAATACGGATTGAGTAAATTCGGATCAAATACGAATATAGCCTCTGCACTGCGTCTAATCCGAGAAAATACGGATGTAACTTGTACATTTAAGACATTTAAAAGGTACAAGAGAAATAAATGGATTACCACCTCGTTTTATACGATTATGTACTGATATTTATAAACTAAGACGCTTGCATACATATTAAATATTTCTCGGATTACATGCAATTCACAAGCGACATTCGAATTCAGTCAGAATTTTCTAGATCCGTATTTTGTCGGATTCGGATCGGCCGCAGTGCGAAAGCGCTCTAATAATAAACCGCAATTTTTGCGGGAAAATAAACAGCTGACACATTCTATATTTTTCTTTACCTCCCAGACCAACATGAAAGATAGAATAAATAAATGTTTATTACAATAAAAGCAAACATTACAAAAACTATTGTTCATAATAACTTTTCGTTTCTCTATTTCTAAATTCATACACTAATATCTCAAGAAATATTAAGTAAAATTTTTGCGATAAACTTTAGTATCCAGGGCCACTTTTTATATCGTGTAAGTATTCCCTTCCGATTTTATATTGTCTTGTTCAGAATTCTATGCCAGTAAATAGACCAACCAAATAGACTAGTTTTATTTACAAGTTAGTAATTTTTATGAAGGTATGTGATTGTGATGTCGTTTTTAATATCTCTAATTTACGACTTTCATAGCATTCGGTCTTTAAGGTTTCAACGTAGTATGTATTATTAGACATCTAGTTATTTTTAGACGAAGATCTCCTTCGTTTAGTCGAAGTTCAATATTGGCCTTTTTTGTTTTCTCTATAACATAAATCTCTCTCTCACTTCATCCTGTCTACCAAATTTAGGTCAACACCCTGTGTACCAAACATCCCTCACGTTATCTGGGCCGTGACGACGCGGACGCCCAGCCAATTCCCTATTTTGCCGTATATTACAAAAATTAATAGCCTATCTCTTTTCGTAAATAATAATAAGAAGATGTAAAATATTTACACAGTCATAATGGAAAAGTTTTAATATCTGCGAATAAAATAAATTTGTTGGTTCTTAATTGAATTTTACGGTTGTAAACTAATTAATCTGTGATTGAATTGGCCACATAGTAAAAAAAATTATAAAGATAAAAAAAATGTATAAATCAGAAACGAAATACGACAACGAAATGGCTTTTGATGTGTAACTAATATACATTTGCGTGTACTTAACTAAAATACGTTTTGCCTTTTGATCTCGCTTAAAAGTTACAAATTAACTATCTCATAGACGTTAGTTTGTCAGTATTTATGACGTCTATGGACTCTATTGATTTTGAGATGTAAATTTACAGATACACGTATAATAGACTTGCACAACTCGCCTTTTGTCTGTCTCCGTTTTTTCTGTTTTACGACGTAAAGTAATCTGATGTAAGAATACCACACAACACTAATTCTAGCAATTTGAGATAGATTTACTAGTATTAATTAGGTAACACCAACACCGGTCACGAATTGTTGGACTAAGAAAAAAGCCTGTAAGCCCGTAATAAAAAGGGATGGGAATACACATATTTTGTCTCTATTGGTGTGCTCAATGTTTGAAGACTGTTAAATTGTTGCATTTGAAGGATCTATGAACAAAATAAATCTTTATTCATTAGTACTTTTAAAGTTTTTATTTATTTTTGAACTTTAAAAGTGAAAAATTATTATAAATTTTTTTGTAAATATGTGCGATAGAGACTCTTTTAGGCGCAATGGTAGAATACAGTGTTTTAGGCTGCAAAGGTCGGCTTGACAAACATAGGCTGTCAAAGCGAGAGACTATAGTGGCCACGTCCACGCAATATCTATAAGTAGTAAATTCTTGGACTAAGAAACAATGGATGGAGTCATAATAAGTTGCCGCTCTTGTCACCGTGTGTCAAACGAATATTCGTGTCTCTCTCTATCTCATTGTAACCACGAGTAAAACAGTCAGCTATAGTAAGCATGGCAATCTCGCACTCTCAGTGTAATTCGTGTCAGCTCATGAGTCGGTCATAAAGTAATTATTTCCAAAATACTCGTAAATCTTTATGTGTTTTGAGTACTATTATTCCCAAAAATAAAAATATGTCATGTACAGCTATGTATCGTTTTACTGTCACCCTTCCCTAGTCACGCACATTTAGTAAAAGTCTAGAAACTCGGTCAACAAAAAAAGGACACCGTAAGGACATGCTCTTAGCACAAATGCTCTGTCTACTTTGATTTTTGATCTGAGAGTAAATCATTGCACAATTTGCGCTACCATGTGACACCTAGTGACAAATTGCTAGCCAATGGCCTACAACTGTTTCGTTGTATTAAACCTTTTCCCTAAGCCGACATTTATATTTATTTATATATATATAATTTGAGTATATTTATATATATGCCCGTATAATCTGTATGGGAAAGTAGCAGTTGTAACACTATAATTTATCTACATATAATCCTTATGGAAGCATAATGTTATGATATCTAGTAATTGCGAAGTATTACTTATCAGTGTTGTATACTCAAGCGATGCAATGCGAGTTGCTATTGTAAATAAACTGTTTCCATGGCCTTAAAATTTTAAATCTAATTACAGAAGTTTCGATTTATTAAGATATTGATTTTAAATAGCGAAGATTGTTTTCGCTGTAAGTGACATCGATATTTGATAAGCTTTTATGTTTTATCAAAGATGACACGTGGTTCCGTCGCCATCATGTCGTCAAACTGATTGACGAGCCTTTGAGGGCGATTAAAGGCAAAATGCTGCGAAAAAGCGATACTGTTAAGGGTTCAAGAAAATATTTTCTCGGTAAGATTCGATAAACAAAATTGGCTGAGAGGAAATAGGCCGTAAAAGTATTATTGTTGGATGAAAAATGGATATTTTTAAGCTTCGAAGATTATCTTAAAGTGGCTCAAATAGGCAATAAATTATTACCTACTTCATTTTTAAGAAAATAACAGTCTTTTCCAAAGTCTTCACCTAAATTCAACCAAGCATCATAAATAATATACATAATATATCAAGTTGGTCTTGAAAGCGTAAGACTAGCAATTTTAGAGCCTAAATTAAACTTAAGATGGAATCTACAATTTCCGTCATTTAAACATAAGTTGTATATATGTTGTTATTTTTTACCCACGACGGAAAAGAGGGATGTTATAAGTATCTCGCCATCTGTTCTCAGCATATTTGATGAATATCGGTGCAGCCATCCTCAAAATCGTTCGCTCTGAAGCCTAATATCTTAATAATAATGCCAGACAATCTTAGACATTGTTCCAGCAACATCTTTTAAGAGGTGTCCAGGGTTTTTAAATTCTTGATTTTAGTTATTAAGTTAAACTTTTTGATTGCTCATTATAAAGAAAACGTTTTCTGGAACACGTTAGTTCTTGATCCATATTTACCAAATTTACTTTACAAAAACCAAAAATCTTTCGTATTACAGAAATAATATTACTTACAACGTGACCTTACAACAATATCATCTAATTATTGAGGTATTATCCCAAATTTATTACAAGGTACATGAATGTGGTTACAATAGCTGAGAAGCCATTATGAAACTCATCGCTTCAAACTGGGGGAATATTATCGAATTATTCATTTATCGTACACATAAGTATAATCCAAACCAATGAATAGTAAAAACGAAAAGTTGGATTATACGACTGAGTGAAAGTCTTTGTTATGTGTTAGAGTTAATATTCTCATTATAGCAACTCTTTGTAACGTATTCTACACAGTCACAGCGTCTGTAACCAAGAGTGTACTACATAACTGCCAACCTAAAACGAGGCATTTTTATGTTTAATATGTGGGTTGGTGTAGGTGTGTGTTTATGGCTTCATATCTCAGTAATAGGTGGTTACATTTTGATGTGTTTTGTTCTGTACGGATGAGAATACGAAGTTTTTAACTATACATGCACGATATTGCGATATTGGTTTATGGCCTCTTTTTTATTACGTTAATATCAAGTAACCTATAACTTCCTTGTAGGAGTTATACAGTATCTATATTAGGAACTCATGGTAGAGTATCATATCAAATATATCTTCTCTAAATCCATATTTTTTTAAGCGCTTCGTAACATTGTCAACAATTCAACAATAATCATAAAGATCTGAAAACTAGCAAGTGATAATAAAAGTAATATCGCATAATGTAAGTAATAGCATTCATAATATAAGTTACTTTACTATACTACGTATAGAATTAAAAATATAGGGTTTCAAAAAAGAACTTGAAGTAATGGTCTCCTGCATTTTTTTTAATCTTGTGATATTTTTGCAGTCATATTCTACTATAATACTAAGCATAGTTCATCTTTACCGTATAAAGTAAGATGGAAACAGTACTACGTCTACCTGTTCGCATTGAACCTGCCCCATCAATGGAGTTCAATTAAAACCTTCACCTGTCATAATTAACACTATAAGTGCTTTAAAATCTAAACTCTTATTGTACTGCATCTTTTCTATGTAACAGGGACCTAATTGTGCGGCTACTATTCGATGGAATTGTGCATATTGCAAAAATGTATGTATTAGGTATTGGTAATTGTAGATGAAATAATAACAATCGTTTAAAGAATTTTATTACAATGTGCTGTGCTAGCTTCGTAGCTATGACAATACCTAAGTATTAATAAATCTTGAATTTGTACTTTCCCCTTGAAGCTTGAGTTAACGCTCAGAATTTCACGCATTGTTTGAATGCGTCTCATTCCACTATTTCTTGTTTGCGATATTTAGGTATTTCAACCTTCTCCACCATTCATGTTCTCCCGATCCAAATCGGAATTCAAATAAATCGAGTTTTGTTTATTTTAATGAATCTTTATATTTAACATCACCGGGTGGAAGCAACTAGTGCGGTGATATAAATAGTAGCAAATCAGTGTGAATTCAATGTTTTATTATTTTTTATTTAATCAGGAAAACTTACAGCCTAAAATAACTAAAGATAATTTACATACAAGTTTAAATCAGGGCCAATTACAAGATTTTACCTATAAATATTATAACATAGAAGATTAGACAGCACGTTTATTTTTATTTGCATTATTTCGTTCTTTAAAACTTTTTTTATTCATCACAACATACATTGGCATACTGCAGTTAAACAGATTTAGTTTTATGTTGCAATAGTTTTTCCTTGGTGTCTGTGAGTCTTGCTGTTAATTTTTTTATAATTCACATATGTAACATTAATGTTTTACAGTTCTTTTCTAATTGTATTTAAAGTGTTTAATAGAATTTATTACTCTCCGTAAAGTTTTAAGAAAGAATGTTTTATTTCATAATATTACACGTTTTTATTAATTACGCTGTACACGAAGTTACGATAAATATTATGTAACGAAAACAACGTTTGTTTAATATAAGTAGGTACAATCTACGAACTTTTTACATTTTTTTTATTTTTAAAAATAATTGCCGACGAACTTAGATTTGTATTCTGTGTCGACGAAATCAATATATTTTTAATAATATTTGACAGAAAACAAACTTCGACCCTAAACATCTAAGATTTCTGAGTCAGATCGTTAGAGAACGGGGATGCGATTAAGTGACGAATAAAAAAACTGTGAAAAGAGAAATCCGAATCCTTGGAATACGAATGCCATTACAAATAATTTGTTCCTGACAAGACTTGTGTCGTGGCGTTTACGACAAACTTGAAGAGGTTAAGTTATATTTCTAATTGATCGAGTTATAGAGTTGAATATAAACGAATATTTAGTAATCGACAGACATTTAAAAACTTATTTAACCTCTCCCTTATCGTGTCACGACGTTTCTCTTTATTAAATAAAAATTATAAATGTTTATAATACAAAACCTTCACTTTTTGGTCAAAAATCTAAATGAAGTGCAGTCTATTTACATGCCAGAAAATGTACTTCAAAAAGTGCTACCGAACAACAGTTTCTTTTAAACATAATATTTTGGCTTTCAAATATCATAAACAAAGCTTCAATATTCTATATATACCTAACTAAATTTCTTCTCTTAGAAGACTATGATCTATGACTACACATAAATGTATATAGATGTGTTAACGTTCATCTTAACTCTTACAAATAGCATTATTCTTATGATAAATTACATCATACTTAGGCAATATTGCTATCATCTTTGCTTGTCTATTCCAGAGTATTTTCTGTAATCATTTTTCTTATATTCCTTTATTTATTTTGTAAAGGTGCGTAACTTTTAACTGAGACTGATTTATTCAGCCAATATTAAAAATAATTACAATATAATAAAAGTATTTTGTCTCAATGCTGTAATTTGATTTTATTACATAAAATATATGAAACCAAGCAAGTCAAAATAATATTTGCGTTATTACTGTTCTGTACTATTAGTTACCAGTTACCAAATGCGAAATAAACCTTATTTTAGAGTATTTAAAAAAAAAAGAATATTTAATGAACTATATTGGATATAATATTATAATAATAATTCCACTCTGATTATTTTTCTTTCAAAGTACATCTTATTTTCAATATTCTAGATTTTCATATTTTTCTAAGCAATAGTTAGGAAATAAAATAGGACATGATTTGTAAATTTTTTTTTCAAAAAATTGAAAAAGTAATCAAATAAAATGAATGACCCACATATATTTTTGAATTGCTGATTAAACAAAATATCATTTGGCACCTCTAAGAGCTTTCATTTGATACCTCGCACGATGACCTCAAAGAACAAAGTCCATGACTATGACAAACAGATATATAATCGAGGTGATTCCTCAAGAGTTGGGTTTCGATTTTGAACCGGAACACTAAAAACGTATTTAAATACATACATACATATTGTTTACTTATATACATATGTACATATAACTAGAAATGTACTAGAAGAGTATTTTCCTTCTACATCCGAAACACGATGTAAACCGCCATTGTTAAAGTTTCAGGATATTCACTTGTTGAGCCTCATTTTTATCGAGGCTGTGTCTGCCGATTGCCCGTCCCTCGGTCCTCTACGTTCACTTTACGTCACTCCCACAGGCGCATGTCAACTAATTTTCAACTTCTGGAGCCATTTCGACCACAGTTTCTACACGTTTCAAAGTTTTCTAATTCTCAAATGAATTTTCACCAACTTTTCTGCGCCTCAACTCTTTGTTTGTTTCAATTTCAATTTTCTTGAGATTTATTGCTTTTAAGACAAATAAAGTTGACTTACTTATCGATGAGATTTTTTAAGGTAATTCAACATTATTGCTCGTTTAATCAGAGTTCGTATCAATAAGTTACATTTGAGTTTGAACCTCACCTGTTTTTATAGGTGACATTTTTTTTTTCATTTGTATTAAACACGAGAAACAAATACTAAAGATAGGTACTGCTGTAAGGTACTGCTATGTTATCGATGTAATTGCAAAGGTATTTGTTGTGATTCACTCTAAATCTGTGGATTTAGCGTGGCTTCTCGAATCAATAAAGAAGTATTCTTACTTGAAAAGGCCTTAAACCACATTAATGTTCGTCGATTAGATGCCGGATCAAATATTGTTTTCCATAGGGAATTACAATTTATTATTTGTAAATAAGATGCTCAATATATAATAAAATCATGTATATATCACTATAATATTATAAAGAAAGAGTATATATATATATATATATTATGTATTCAACCGGGACGGGAAGTCGGGACGGGCTGCTATGTATTTGATAAAAATTTCGATAGGTATCTACCTTCTCTTAACTACATTATAAAAGTCTATTTACTGCGTTGCTTTATTTCTGAAGATCAAATGGGCCTCTTGGCAAATAAAGTAAATGTAAATAAATGTTTATTTTAGTTATAATACGACAAAAACAGAATTCTTGCCGCGCGTTTTATTTCATACCTACTACTCCGACGAATTTGTACTTAGCTTAAAAAACGGTCATTATAAATTTGTCGTCAGAATTAGATATAATTTATAATAAGTGTAAGAGTAGTAATGTACCTATCTTCTTTACTTCTCAAATATACTAATTTTAAAAGTACCTGTATGTGAAATAGAGCTATAGATTGAAGTATTTTTTATTAATATTACTTTATATCACGTTTCAGTGAGGCATAGGATATCTTCATATATATATTATGTTTATCAATTAATAATATTGTATGTTATCCAATATTTTTCCAGAGAAACTACTAATATTTACGTATGCAAAATCACTAATATGTAGTTTCTCTATTGTCTGACAGCTTCATTTAAATAATGATTATCCCACATGTATTATTCTTAGATAACTATTACTAATGTTTAAGTTAAGTTAAGTTAGTTAAGTTAAAGTTTAAGCAAAATTTAAGTGGAAACAAATTTCCACTTAGATTTTGCGTTATATTTCGCATAATGGAGTGAATGAATGTAGGTACTATATTGTAGCGAATTTAAACTTTTTTTTGACGCATACTGTTTGTAAGGCTGAATTTAAATAAAACATTACTTAATATCACAGTCTAGTTGCTATTAATTAATAAAAACGAAGAAAAATACTGTCCATTGATGTCAAAAAATGAATTTGTCACTATGACAACTTGTCACGTTACAAGCATGTTACTCATTATTAAAATTGAAAATAATCAACTGCACACTTTGAATGCATTTACTGGCTTTCTGAATATTATCTATCTCTAGGGTATATAAGCGAAACACCACTCACTGACTGACTGACTAATCACGAGATCTAGGAAACTATAGGTTCAATTGACTTGAGCATAGTCACTCCTTTCGCGGTGTAGATGTTCACTAAGACCGGACTTTATGAAAGTCCTGTCCAAAATGGATCTGCTACCCTTGCGAAGCTGAGGCGAGTTGCTAGTGTTTTGATAAAGAACTTAGCTAATGATGTTGAAAAAATTATATCTTGCCTTGTCGGTTTTTCTCAGCGCTTTTTTTTGGAACCGAAGGTAGATGTAACATTTAAAAATACCTTGCAACAGGGTTTACATGAAAAAATGTATTTGATTTAGACTTTAACTTTAATCGTTCCTTACTCTCTGCGAAAGACTTCAAATAATGATGACATAGAAGATGGTGTCTCAAGATCAAAGTTCACCAACGCTACACTGAAGAGACAAAATATATTAACGTTGTCAATATAATTTTCATACATACTGTTGTAATATTATATGTATGTAGCGTTTATTTGTATTTATATATAAGTCGTAAGAAAACGAAAGTCAAGAGCTTTCCCAAGTGAATGTTTAGTATCAGCGGTCAGAGCGAGGGTTAAACGTAGTTACTCACCCATACCCACTTTATTCAGGTAAAGGTTAGGGAAAAAGTATTTCACACATATTTTACACATTCAGAAAATATGTGCATTGCAAATGTGAATTGGTTTCTCATAGACCATAAGTCTTCATTAGGAATACAACTTGATTTCCGTCTCCGAAAATACTTTAAAATACATGTCTTACAATTTTATGTATGTAAAGACTTCGCTATTGCGATGTCCAAAAATACATTTCTAAATACGTATATGAATAATTTAAGGAATAGACCGAGATAAACTCCATTCGGAACCTAATGTCTCAAGGAATGAAAGAAATCCCAGTGAAATTCTCGGGATATGTGAATATTTGATTTTTATTTGTCTCCTTTTTAATTTACAAAGAAAAATATTGTACAAATTGTTATTTATTATGTCTCGGTATATTTCGTATTTTTAAGCAACTGTAGGTACCTACGTGTTTCGTAATTATACACGTGTGGAGATAGTGCTGGGCTGTGGGTCAGAGTGGCGGGCCCAGCCACTCGCCGCCCGACCGTTCGGCGTAGCGTACGTATCGCGCACTTTCGCATCTTGCTACAAATTCGCGCCTCTCAAATACGCAACAGGCATTGCTGTGGAAAGCGATTTTTTTTAGTATGTGTTAAGTGAGTAATTATCAATATGAAGGGTAGACACCAATTTCGTCGCAGGTTCAGTCTCCAACCGTCTTTTATGAAAGAAGAACATGAAGAAGAGAGACGGCCTCATAGGTACATAATCTAGTTAATTTTTCTACAACACTATTAATGAACAAGGAAATAATATGTTTTTCTCTAAAGAAATTATTACCGACATTTTCATTTTTCGTTACGTAGCATTTGCCTACGCGACGGCGTAGCGATTTGTCTTGACAATTTGTTTCGATTTGTGTTTTGATCTTTTTAACATTTTAATGTTTGAATATTTTATGTTCTTTAGCTTTTTTATTCAGTCTTTTATTTCTCATTTATTTAAGTATATTTAATAAGCAGCTTCGTATTTATAGTAAACCGAAAGGGATACTAGACATGCTTTCTAAAGCCACGGTATTGAAATAAAAAGAAAAATAAGTAAATGTCAATTATGAAAATGTATCCGAGCATATAATGTGTGCCATGTATTGTGTTAGACATGCTCCGTTTTAATGCGAGCTCGTTATCTGTGTACGGGTAAGCAATTTTCAGCAATCTACCGTCCCCTCAACTTCATTTTTTAACAAACACACAGCTCGACCTTTTCATAAACCATTCACTTTTGTCTTGTTTCAAGATATTCAAAGTTTACGGCAATTTAACTTTCAACGGAAATTGGTACCTTTAAGGCACTTTCAGTTTGTATGCCTAAATTATTTTCTAAAAGAGACATTCAAGACCAAGCTGTTTATTTTTTAAAACTACAAAATATTTTTAGTTCGTTGTTACCTAATTTTAACCCTAAAATATTTCAATAAAATATAACACTTTTCTTTTAAGAAAAAAAAAGTTGCGTTCGTTTTTTGAAACTGTATATGTGTAATAGAATTATGAAAACTTTTTATTAGTAAACTAATATATATATATACATATGTTTTGTTTCGTTCGTACTTGCTTTGGTATTATTTCAAAAGAGTATGTATTTGTAGAGTGCAAGCTACTTCGCTAAACTATTACAACAATGCAAGTAGGCGGCTACAAATTCTTCAAAATATTTTCTAGGCAATAAAGCGATCCGAAAACTATCGCCAGTGACAAAGAGCTTTCTCGAGGACACATTTATCATGTGTACTCGTACCTACCCGCGGTCGCCGTTAACAATACAACAAACGCGTCAGTGCTTTTATACAAACCATGTATCCTTTTTATGTGTGAATAAAAGTGCCGTCGGCGTCACACCTCCTTTCAGTGACTCTGATTATTGCCTATTCATCCGAAATTAATGTGTTTTTTAAAGGCACTGCCGGCACTATTTGGGCTGCGACCAAAAGTAGGAGGTCGAACTCATATGTCCTGTGTATTGTCGTTAATTCACATATACCATATGTATATAAGTGCATGTTTCATGTGAAATGACAGCCAAGCTACAATAGAGAAGATACAATAGAGAATTATCTAATGTCATCATGTGCAACAACAAATCATGTGCATTCATTAACGTACATACATTCATACATATCTTCACGCTGTGTCTCTAACGGGGTAGTCAGAGAGGACGGAGCGCCAAGCGTCGCGGTCCTTATATACTTCTTTCGCCAACCCAATTCCAATTTCATCATTCTCCTCGCACATTTTCGACTAGTGCGAGTGTTTTTGACATTTCCGTCAACTTTCTATGTTTCTTTCTATGTGTTCGAACCATCTAAGCATTCCTTTCTTCACTATACGTACATAAGTTAGAAAAAATTAATCGTGTTCTATGCGATCGTGCAATACAACAATGAACTCAGATTTCCACATTATAAGTTTTGAGATAAACTTATTTTTAAATAGTAATTCTTTCGGTGTTACCTATTTAAATTATCATTATAACATCGTTTTATCATTACACTGTATACCGTATGAAAGGACGTCTCCAGAGTTTGTCCGACTGATGCGGTTTTCACGATTCGCGGTTCACGGTTTTGTAATCAGCATTTCTCGAAGAACGTTCACATGTAGTAAAAATTGACCTATTATACCAGCTAAGCTTCAACAGCATTCGTGAAATAAGAATTCGTTAAGAATTATGTCGCGAAAGTATTATAGTTTGATTATCAATGCAAACACACGGAATATTAAATGTATCATTTCAAAAATTAACTTGAACCCGGGCGAAATCACTCGTATTTATTTATACAAAAAAATACTTTCACTTTTTTATGTTTAATATGCCTGAGGTTTTATTAGTTTGTCTATTCACTATGCAAATGTTGTTCTTCCTTTTTTCCTTCCTTGTTGTTACAATACATATGATTAAAGAACGCACATATAACTCATGCAGAGATATAGACATATAAACGCAATAAATCTACATTAATATGGCCATAATATGTGCTTTTATTAAATTTTAAAGAAATAGTAAATGTTATTTTTTTACATATTATATGAAGATCTTTATTATTATTACAATATAATTATTTCAGGATAATTGTTTTGTTTACGACAGCTTCAAGTTGTCAGTGTGTGTGTGTGTGCGTGTGCGTGCGTGCGCGCGTGCGCGCGTGCGTGCGTGCGCGCGTGCGCGCGTGCGTGCGTGCGTGCTTGCGTGCCTGCGTGCGTGCGTGCGTGCGGGTGTGTGTGTGTGAATTATATTGTTGAAAAGAGAAGATATAATTATAAACAATAATACAATAATAATCCGTCAGGAGCGTACAGAATACTTCTCATACTTGGCTGAATTTCAATTCCAACTAATATTACGCTAGAATACTTCTGATTTCTTACAATGGAGGAAAGCAATTCTGTTCTGTTATGATTCCGTATATCTAAATAAAAATCGGCCAAATACATATCGAATATGAATTAAATTACAGTTCAGTAGCATCAAATTTAATGGCTATGAATCAAGCCTTATTTCACGGACCGCAAAATTATGTTTGTTATAATTGAATGTTGCGAATATCTAAAAGACTGAAAGTATTTATTAAGCGTTACTATCTTGATTTTATTTCAGATTTATTAACCGTATGATTGCAAAGTTAAAGTCACATTATTAACTACCTTTGTAACAACACAAAGTATGATATTTATGTAAATGAAAAATTGGCCAAGTTTGTATTCGGCTAGCACAGAAGAGTACCGTTCTATGCCTACAAACTAATTTTCTAAACTTATTTCTGAAGATCTGTGAGACCTAGGACTTTCGTTATATTTTTCCTGTAAACTCTAGGTAAGATTTTATAGGTTTTATATTCATTGTAATTTTCAATTTCTAGCCTTAGTTTTTTCGGAGTCAAGGGGGATACGGAATTGTCATTTCCTATTCAAGTACCCAACTTGTCCCTTTAATTTTCCTAGAAAAATATTTAACAATAATAATAATAATGGATTGGATGGATAGAAATGGATAACCAGTCAGACGTACTGGCAGACAAATAGGTAGATCATGATTATAATTTACTTCGTGAAAACCCGTAAATGATAATATTGAGCACCAGCAGTCCAGCACATGCTGAGAACGCCTAAAATAACAATATTTATTTGCTGTTATGTGATCATAACTTGATGTATAAAGAATATTTAGATTCCTTTCCACACTCTGCTCTCTAAAATGCAATGCAATTATTCAATTTCAACTCCTTAGGAAATTCACATCACATAGTACGATTTCAATAAACAAGAAATTACTTTTCACTGTTTTAACGTGGATAATATTATCCATTAATAACATAACACAAGTATCCAATTTAATGTCAATAACATTAAATGTAATAATAAATTCAATGACCATATGTTAAAGTAATACAAAATGCAAAAAATAAAATAAAAAATGTTAAAGCAAAAAACAAAGAAAAGGGAATATCTTTCAAAAAACAATTACATGAAAACAAATGTCACACCGAGAAGCCATCATTATTGATAAATTATTTTGCGTTGTAATATATTTTTGTTTTAACAATTTAAAAATCCTTTATATGAACAGCGACAGCCAGTTTTGTAGTAATAAGGTAATTTATTGTACAGAGTTATTGCCATTCAATAAGTTGTTGGAAAATATTTCTGATCCTTCAGCGGATAGGTACTTATATATTATCATCTGTTCCGTATTTGTATCTGCGTCTTGTTTTTGACATCTGACTTTGCTTCAGAAATAGGCTCGTGTATTTTTTAACAAATACATAAATTACATTTTAGAAACGTACAAGTTCCGTAGTAATAAGATTATACTATTCATTAAATGTTACCCGTTAACCTTAACGTTAACATTAATCTTAGGGATGCAGCGTGAAGATATGCATGTATGTATCAAATGTTAACTAGTGCATAATATATGAGTTAACATCTCTACGTCAATTTTCAACTTTGTACGCCATTTTGCTTCTGAGTGAATTGACCGTGATAAGACAGACGGAGAAATGGGCGGACGCATGAGTGGGCTAAGGGTTCCGCTTTTCCTTTTAAGGTTCGAAACATTGAAAACACTTAAGGACCTTCTTTACTTTTTTAAAATCCTGCTCAACAAAATTCTACGCAATACTGTGCACGTAAAAGAATTGATTCGATTCGATTCTACGTATAGTTTTCACCGTGAAACTTTGTTGTCGAGGTCTTTTTTCTCAGAGAAAACTAGTGGTAAAGCGATGAAATATGGCTTTGCAAACCATATTTTGGTACTGACGGCCTCACTGATTGATCATGAGTTTCATGAGTAATGAAAATAAATGTTTAATATAAAGATACTTTATATAGCATGTTCAGTATTCTGTTTGTATCTTAGCACCAAATTCAGAAAGGATTCAAAATTCATAATTTCAAATATAATTTGTTTTCCTATATTTACTAATAAGTAAAAAAGAGAGCAGAGATCGTTGGCTTCCTCACTCGCACCGTCGGTGTAGCCAACATACTCACGTAAAAAATATGGCGAACGATGTCGAGCGCTCGTTTCGCGGGTGAAAAATATAAAACCGATTAAAATTATTCATTACGTCTACGGAAGCAAAATTTCGAAGGAAATTGGCGCTGATCAGAGCAGTGTGCCGAACCGCTCTGTGGAGGACTCGCTGGGGGCCCCTGGACAAGTCGCGGCTGCTCGGTGAGTTTGGTCAACTTTCTCTGTCAACTCTTGAGCTATCAAAATAGGTATCTAAAATAATACATGCGGTATTTTACCCAACACACTTTTGGCCCTTTTTCGCCGCATTCTTTCTGATTTGGTGCTAATTTCGAATTATAATTTCTTCGTTACAATAAGTTTACTTGCATTTTCGTGCTGTAAACAATCGTTTTCGTAAAAGTATTCGTAGACAATCATATTTCAGTTCATATTTTTACGCAATGTATTCGTATTGCTACTTAATTACTGCATACAATATCATTTCCAAGTAATTTTACATTTTGAAATACATATTTCAATATTAACAATTTCTAAAGTAGGTAAGTGTTAAACAAGCGTACATAGATTTAGTATAACCCGTCCGCGTACAGAGACGTTGCAGCGCGTTAACGGCTAAGCAACATAGTAGTTAATGAGATACAACATACAACCTCTTCAATTTAGACGTATTATTTGTCAAGTAAAGTGGAGTGCTGGTGCCGGTGGAGTTGCTGCTGGGTGCTGATTGCCGCGATGTTATCCTATTGCACAATAATGTCGTAGGACCTGGCGGTACACCCATTGCTATCAATAGCATTTTCGGATACCTCCTTTCGGGAAAAGTATCTTTCAGTAAGTTTTCTCCGACACTTAATGTGTGTCTTACTTCATTTCATATTGAATCCGAAATTCAACATTTTTGGGATTTAGAATCAATTCCTGAATCGCAAATTCTTAAACCTGACAAGGCTCTGTGTGAATCAATTTTCGTATAAACACACACAAGGGACTCTTCCGGTCGATACATTGTAGCGTTACCATTCAAGATTGACGTCCCACCTCTAGGTGAATCGCGAAGTACCACCCTTTCTCAATTTCAAAATTTAGAAAAACGATTATTACGTAATTGTAGTCTACGACTACATTACCACCAGTGTTTACAAGAGTACTTGGACATGGGACATATGGAACCAATTCAAAATTCTATCAATAATTCATATCTTCCTCACCACGCCGTAGTTCGTACTCAAAGTGCTACCACTAAAACTCATGTAGTATTCGATGCTGCATGTCCTACTTCTAACGGACGTTCCTTGAACGATAATTTATTGACAGGTCCTAAATTACAACAGGACATCGTTACGGTCCTTCTTAAATTTCGTTTACATGATTTCGTATTTACATGTGACATCAAAATGATGTACAGAATGATCATAGAATAATTTGGCCTACAGATCCCGCACAACCATTTCGTGAATATAGCCTCTGTACAGTCACTTTCAGCGTTAGTTCGGCTCCGTATATGGCTTTACGCACTTTGCGTCAACTCGCTTTCGATGAGGGTGGCAAATACCCACTTGCTAAACGTGTCCTTCTCAATGACGTCTTTGTAGATGATACAATCACTGGCATGAGCACTCTAGAAGAAGCTCTCGCACTTCAGCGAGAACTGATAGAGCTTTGTCGTGCTGGCGGTTTTGAGCTCCGTAAGTGGACCAGTAATCACCCAACTCTACTGTCTTCAGTGTTTGAAGACAGTAAGAGTCAGCAGGAGGCTCTAATCATTTCATCACTAGACGGAGACACAACCGTAAAAGTTTTGGGTCTAAAATGGACTCCAAAATCTGACACATTTGGTTACGATGTTTATCAAACCGACGTTAGTAAAAAATGTACCAAACGTTTAATTTTAAGTGAAATTTCTAAAATTTTCGACCCTTTGTGATTTCTATCTCCTATTACAATTTATGTGAAAATTCTTATTCAATCTATGTGGCTGTGTCATGCAGGATGGGACGACGACCCACCTCAGCATATGATCGATTCATGGAATAAATTTCTTTCTGAACTTTCACTTTTTTCTAATATAACATTACCACGTCATATTTTTCCAAATTACAAATTTATCCAAATTCACGGATTTTCTGACGCCTCTGAAAAGGCATACTCAGCATGTGCTTATGTACGACTTTTAGATAATGTCGACAAAATTCATACTGATCTTCTAATTTCAAACACTAAAGTTGCACCTATTCAACGTATTTCACTTCCACGTCTTGAGCTGTGTGATGCACTCCTACTTTCAAAACTTATTCAGATCGTAATTGACACTTTCAAAAGTTTTATTATTATAGATGAAATTTACGCTTGGCACGATTCATCAATCGTACTAGCTTGGCTCCAATCGTCATCGCACGAGTGGCGAGTATTAGTTTCAAATCATCTCACTGAAATCATTAAACGCGTGCCTGCATCACGCTGGCGCCACATTCGTTCTTCAGAAAATCCAGCCAACGTTGCTTCTCGTGGTGTCTTGCCTTTACAACATATTGCCATATTGGCTAAAAATACCAGAGAAAGATTGGCCACAGTTATTTTTGAATTATGCTACAAACGAAGAACGTCGAATTAATATTTTAATTACTAATAAAAGGGAAATTCCTAATATAAATTTTATAAACAAGTTTTCGAATTTATGCAAACTTCTTCGAGTTGTTTCATATATATTTCGTTTTTATTAAATTAAACCAACAAATTTACAAAACTCAGCTTATTACTATTCAAAAATATAATTTTACACTTGATCGCTTAATTCTTTTAACGCAAAATGAAGCTTTTTCTGAAGATATTTTGAATTTACAATCGAATAATCCATGTTCAAATAATGTGCAAAAATTAAAGCAGTTTCTCGATGACGCCGGTTTAATCAGGGTCGGCGGCCGTATAGACCGTTTAAATCTCGATTACGAAGCACAAACATCAACTTATTATTCCAAAAACACATTTCTTAACAGATTTGATTATTGATCACTTTCATATCGTTCATTTACATGTAGCTCTACAAACCCTACAATTTATTTTATCACAACGGTTTTGGATTATTTCAGCTCGAAATGCTGTGCGAAAACGCACTCGTAGATGCGTACAGTGTTTTCGCGCTAGTAAACGGACCTCTAAAACGTAAACAAGCAAACACATCTGTGGTAGCTGATAATAACCAGATTGCAGGGTATTCGATAATAACATATTCCTTAACTATTCATTTGCCATTTGTTAGTTGGCGTTAACCAAAATCCTGCACTCTGGGACATTTTTTAGATAAGTTTACTTTTAAGTTATCTGTTATTCCTGTAAAACACATGTCGAAAGGATTTAAAATTCAAAATTTCAAATATAATTTGTTTTCCTATATTTACTAATAAGTATCCCCAACGGGGTAGTCAGAGAGGACGGAGCGCCAGGAGTCGCGGTCCGAGTCCGCGGAGTCTGACTACCCCGTTGGGGATACAGCGTGAAGTTATGTTATGTTATGTTATGTTACTAATAAGTAAAAAAGAGAGCAGAGATCGTTGGCTTCCTCACTCGCACCATCGGTGTAGCCAACATACTCACGAAAAAAATATGGTGAACGATGTCGAGCTCTCGTTCCACGGGTGAAAAATATAAAAGCGACTAAAATTATTCACTACGTCTACGGAACCAAAATTTCGAAGGAAATTGGCGCTGATCAAAGGAGTGTGCCGAACCGCTCTGTGGAGGACTCGCTGGCTGCTCGGTGAGTTTGGTCAACTTACCCTCTCAACTCTTATGCTATCGAAGTAGGTATCTAAAATAATACATGCGGTATTTTACCCAACATAGCACAAGTACCTAAAGTAAAAAAACCAAAAACTATAATTTTTTTTATTGCAAGTAGAATTATTAGGTACTTGATTTTTCAAAAAAAAATAGAAAATCCGACGACAAACAAATAGCCGTGCAGTAGGTCAAGTCTTACTTAAGGTTTTGCATCTTCACTGTACGAGAGCGACTTACGCTTGGCAGGTTATTTTTGAGTGTAGGAAACGGCATAGGTACTATAAACTAATTGAGACGCTATTATTTCTAAGTGTTACAAATACATAAAATAAATAATAATAATATAGTGATGAATAATAATATTGTAAAAATGAGTTAAAGAGATCTAGAGAGAGAAGTATTGATTAAAGCCAATGAGTTAGCTCATTTACAGCATTAGTTCGTAAGCTATTAACATTCGATACAGCCTGGTATTAATACAATTAGAGCTAAACTTGGTGAAGTAACTTGTCTAATATTTTGGATTCTCATTACTTATGTATTTACAATGAACTGAAGACATATAGGCAAAGTAAGGGGAGTTGAATTCAATTTCTCTAAGCGGTTTAGAAATTCACGAGAGACTGGAATAACGCATTATAACCGTCGTCTATGATATTACCACAGTGGGGATGTCAATACAGATGCTGGTTAGTATTGATTCTAAATTGAAATATAACGGAAAACACGCTAAGGAAACGGGACAACATAACACAATACCAAACCGTAACATTCGCGTACTTTTAATACTGATATGTACACCATGAGTTATGAGATGCTGTACCTATATTTTCACAGTGGCCTGGGAGAAACAGAAAAATACGAAACATGCCAGTTGTTTATTTTCTAGCGCAAATCGTTAAAGTGGATCAAAAAATATGGGGCTTACTTGAAGTTTGTATAGGCGATGGATTAGCATTAACGTTACTATACGGTTAACGCTTTGTGATCTGTAACCTCAAATACTCACAAAATGAGTGTCAAGGTGTGGTTTCGTTGCTTCAAAATGCTGCGTCTACTCTGAATGGCATATGGCATGACTTTATCTACGTCTATACATCTATACAAACAAATAACATTGAATTATCTGTCTGTGTGATTTATCGACTCGACTTAATCTATGAGCACACGCGAATCGATTGGTGATTAGACGTCAAGTAACTTACTAAATGGTTGAATTGCCTCGTGTTGGCGTAAATGCTGACTATGATCAAAGTGGTGTATGTACGCTGCTAACATCGTACAGTCATATCATTAGGCGTTAAAATATGATTGCGACGGCGAATATACATAGGTACATATTATGTACTTGTATATCTCTGGCGTCACATTTTTAGTTACACATTCTTACATAATTTACTGATATAAGTACCTATTGCTGATACAAGTTGATGTGATCTATTCTAAGGTTATTTATTACAAATGTAAATGTACTTAATAAAGTTTCTTCCCTCAAGCAATTTAATTGATAATACGATCATATTTAATTTCGAATTAATGTTTTTTTGTTATTATTTATAATTACTCATATAAATAGTCAATTATTTTTCTGCGTAAATACTAGTGGTCATCCAGTGGTCGAAATTCGACCGAAAATATAAAATAAATGCTTTTCCCCCTTGACATCCACTCCACAGAATCGAAACTTCTCACAGCTCACAAATCATACAAAATTCACACAGCTCGAAACTCATTCGGTCAAGCCGTCAATAATAATTATTTGAGGACAAACAAATAATTATATATGTTGACAACATTTTAAAATTCTTTGTAGCCAATCTACTCTGTGCGATTGCCCTTGTCCTGTGGGTAGTCATTTGCTTAAAACAACTCTCCTTTGTTAAAAATGGGTACAAAGTCTTATCTTCTCGTATTAATATACTACAGATATAAGTAAAAACATATAAATTGTAATTTAAGATCATTGAACTAAAGAAATTTCAACACAACAATTTTGGCTAAGGTTCCAAATGTCGCACTTACTGGCAAAAGTTCAAATGTCGAAGTCATTCGTTATAAAATCTTTTCGGCGTTACAGTTGTGAAGCCAAAAACTTACTGAGATCGGAATATTCGATGTACTAATAAATCCAAGAAGTTTGTGAGCAATACGAGAGGGAACACTCATATCATTGTGTAGTTTCGTTAAAATTAGATTATCATAAAAAACAGGAGGATCTACTTATTACTAACAGACAAACAGATGGAAAACAACGCCAAATTTACTACATTATTCTTCATTGAGGGTTAAACATATTTCTTTTACCTGATTTCCCTTTTGTGTAGTTCGTTGTGTTGTCTCATCGTCATGCCATGTATTATGCCATAATATAAGAATCTGTTTCCTACAAACATGACTTATATATAAATACTTAAATATATTATACTTAAATACTCACACACTCTCAAACATGAAATGTTTGTAATGAAACTGAAAGGAACGTGGGTAACAGTAGTTAAGAACAATTTAATCGCATAATTGAGTTTATGGTCGGGACCGGGAGGCCGCGTTGCCAATATTACGACCTTCAACAACAAATACTCCCCGTACGCATTATGGTCAGTAATAAGCCTAATTTCATTGCCTGCCGCCTTTGTTTCTTCATGATATTAGTGATATTCATCTCATAAAGAATACATACATCACCTAGATTTCATACAGATAATCTGTAAATGGTATAAAAAGTCACTATTCGAGTCCTTTTTTTTTATACGCTTCTTTTTCTAAACTACGCAACGGCACTTTGATACAGTTTTCACTATCATTAAGAAAATTTCTTCCGGAGTTTTTATGTACTAATATAATACATGCATATATTATTTATAGAAAGTAAAGAAAAGTCTATATTTTGTAATTATCTATTTTGTAGTAATCGTAAAAAAAATGTTTTAATGAATTATAATCTTCAAAAAGCTTACAGGAAAGTCATTGGTATAATTATGTCCATATCCTCAGGATAATCTAAATTAAACTTAACTTAATTAATTAAATATGTTTAACTTTTGCCTATTGTCTTTTATTAGTTTTTTTGCAAAGCTATTGTATTTGACCAATGTAGTATATAACGGAATTATGTTACTTACGTTGAACACAATGTATTAAAAGCCTTTCTTTTTTTTAAGTTTTTTTTAATGAGTGTGTGACAGTGCAAGAGAGTGAGTGTGATAGTGAAAGAGAGTAAGAGCGGGTGTGTGTGATGCGTGCGTGGTTAGTGTACGCTGCGCGTGCGTGTGTACGTGTACGTATCCGTGTATGTGTGAGTGAGAGAGAGACAGAATGAGTGAAACTAGTGTTAGCGACTTTCGATAGTATCGTTTTCAAAGCCAACGTGGCACTATATGACTGAAATGAAATGTCATCAACAATACTAAATTATATTATAGTCTAAAACTTATTTCAAAAACTTGTCAAAAACCAACAAAATAATTTATATACTTTATCATATTTTAAACCATTTGGAACAGTGAAAATCGTATTCAACATTTACTAATGGATATATTTAGAAATGTAATACTGAATCTCAATGAGATCGCCTCAGACGACTATATTGGAAATAGCCAGTTTCAGAGTTTTTTCTACTTATTCTCTAAGTAAGAATAGTTGAATGAATTATATCAATAAAAGCACTACACCTTTATTGCTAAAACAAGCTTATGTTCGTCTCAAGTAAATTTAAAATTATTGATACCAATTTATTTTAATTAATTAATTAACAATTCCTTGCATTCATTGCAATCGAAATTTCTGTAGTGGATAATAATGGAATCCATAAACCGAGTACCCCAGCGATGACGGACATTTGATTCGATACTACAGAATTACGGGAGTGATACACAGCGACTTCACAGGTTTCAGTTTTGAATATTTATTTAGTATTCAAAGCTTATAATAATTCCGACAATTTTAGAATCATGTGTGATGAACTCCATATGAACTCCACGTAACAGTATGAGACTGAAAAGAAAACCACAGGGTTTTTTAGGATTCCGTAGCTAAATAGCAAAAAACGAAACCTTTATTCCCTTATCGTTCTGTCCGTATGTCAGTCCGTATCTAGCCATTTTCCTCGGAGACTATTGGTTCTTTAAAGATGGAATTTGGAGGGTAGGTGTATCTTGTGCACCGCTATACAATAATGAAGTGCAATTTAAAAAAAAAAAAATTAAGTAGTAGTGGCGCTCTGCGTGATGAACAACTGAGTGATGAACAAACATTCCAGTGCACATTAGCCCTCATCTCTTGGTAAGTTTTCGCAAATGATATACATGTTCCAAAGTGACTTTTATTCGATTCAATAATACTGGTATATATGTACTGGTATATATACACTTCTAAAGTCGTAAAAAGTGTGCCATATCCGTCTAACTTTTCAATTATGAAGTGGAAAAGTCTGAAAAAAATTAAGACAGTGGAACTTGATAGCAGTTTAAATGAAAATTGATTTGAATAAGATACGATGTATAGTTTTTGAGATATGAGTATATATTTTCGATTACACGCTCAACGACCGTAGAAATAACAATTTTTTCACAATATAATTATTGAAATACAAACTTATTTTTGCTGCTGATTAAAGGCGTATATATTGTGCATCTCGACTATGGAATCCGTCACTGTGTGTGCTCCGAAACGCACTTGGTATTTTTTCAAGCAATTATGTTCTGAGAAGTTTTACGTAAAGAAGTTAGCTACTTATTACATCTAATATAAAATAATATAAACTATAACAGTAGTAAATACTGTTATTTGCTATTATTGTCGTTAGTGATTTTGAACACGCACAGAAATAATTACGAATATTACACACATTACTGTCGACCGAAATACTACGCAATATATACTTTTCAAGGAAATAAATCTTATATTTTTTGTCTACATTAGGAGTACGTGAACGAAACGTGAGCTTTGTATATAAATATCACAGATGAATATGAAACGAGTTACGAGACATCATGCTTATTATGCTGTACTTATTTCATTTATTTAATAATTTCGTACAGAGAAGGATAGGTCCGGTATTTTTAAGGACACAGGTCCGGATGTACATCCAGGTTTGCGGACCTACTTCTAGGTCTCGTCTCCGCATACCTGTATTGGTACCTACTCCCGAACCCGATGTACGGAGTGCGCGGAGCTGTAGCGAATACGTAGGTATAAATAAGTAACACGAGTCATATTGGCACTAGTACTGGTGTTCAGCCAATACATGTAGTATCTCTTATTAGTCTGTGATTCCAAAAGATACTTATACGATTTACACTTATTAGCTCCGCTAAAGATACGGGTATGCACAAACACGTATCCATTCGGTCTACCCTCTAGTTTCGTACTAAATACGATTTTAAATACAAGGTTAGATGCATAAATAAATTGATAATCTGCCCAGACGATCAGATTCCTTCATAAAACACATTCTTTTGACAAAAACCGATAGTAATTAGGAAGTCTATTCAATGGAATAATATTGTATTATAGGGCGTGTAAAAGAATAAAACAAAAAAAGTCTTGGGATCGATCTTCGGGTATGTCAATTGAAAAACTCAGCTGAAAGCTAATTGGAAACCCTCCGGTTTCGTAGCAAATGTAGCTAAAATAACAGTTAAATTAAAAAAAAATGTTCAAAATGCCCACCAGTTTGACCTTTTGTTTTTCATGTCTGGGTCTAGTAATTAATTAATCTGTTCAGTAGTAAGTAATTAATCTGTTAAAAATAAGTTTATAATTAATCTGTGTCTGGGTTTAAACTACCAATTTACGACGCTTTACCACAGCATAGTAAGTGAAAAAGTTACGAAATAAATCGGTTGTGACATACAAACAGACAGATGAACAAACAGACAGACGGACAGATAAGAAAGTAAAAGTTCCGTTTTCGTTTGGTTGCGGTATCGGTCAAATGCAAATTGTGAATCACAGCACAGTCTGAAAGGGATGACGTTATTATTATATCATATTATTATATTATTATACAATGAATAGCGGCATTTCTTTCTATCTACCCTCAAGCAGAGATTCACACGTATGTAATACAGGCCTTAGTGTTCTATACCTACTATACCAGTTGCTACAAACTGCGAAATAGTTTTTTTGGAGCTTTTTATATGAAAAAGTATATATACACCATATTTTTAATCTTAAATTTTTTTTTATATTAGTAGGTACTAAAGTTAAATGCGAGTAGGTCTCAATTTTGTTTTTCGAAAAATATTAAAAAGAATAATTTAGTTATTAGACATTTTATAATTCATAATTTACAAAGTGTTTTTACTTCCTATTTAAGCTCCAAAAGGTAAATTACGTTTCTTTAAGTTCACGTCTATATTTAGGCCACCATTTGCTACAATAAATTGTTGCAATAGTTTGAGAAAAACGGCAGACTGATGGTAAAGCAGACTGGCAGGTATCCATATGGTTCGAGTGTCTTATTTTCCAGATTTTGATACGAAGTATTAAAAGCAAACATTCATGTAATATATTAAGTTCGAATCCGACTGTTTGCCCAGTATGCGGTGTAGCACCCAAAGGAATGTCTTTAGGGCATAGTCATAAAATCGCGTTCGCCGGAAGATCATTAAAAAGAAAATAGTATAATTTAAAAATAAGTACCTGTTTAAAAGATACGAATAAAACCAAATTATTCCTCATTATATTCTTTACACGATTCTTTATGTTGTTCTCACACGATTTAGGGATCCACCTTTTCCTTATTCTGCTAAACAGCAAAACTTTCCATTATTCCGTTTTCTACGAAAACGCTGTCCACGCTAGAGATTACGAAGAAAATCTGGATATTCGGTTACAGTAAGAAAGTCAACCTTTTTATACAAATACACTTTTTGCTTCAGCAAATTTCGCAATATTAAATGTAAATGTTATGGGATTAAAGTATCACACAAATCTTTAATTTTTTACGTATTTACATTATATTATAAATAGTATTATAATTATAAGGTGCCTTTCTTTTATTCTTGTCTAAAAGAATAGATTTATAAAGGATATTAACATCCACTTCTACTGATTTCTTATAATAGAGAATATAATAGTTAAGTTTGTGTGTTTGTTTTCTTAATATAATATTTGTTTGTATAGTGTATCGAATCTTCGAGAATTGGATATCTCGTCAATAGCATTATTAAAATTATTCCTCGTTCAAATTTAATAATTCGTCCACTTGACTTCAGTCCTACTTAATGGAAAGCAATGACGAGACCAAATGTTTATCTTCAGTACAAAGAAGGCATTATATTAACTTATAAGCGTTAACTTACAAGCGACTAAGGCTGACTTATGAAGATCAAATAGCCAGGGTGTTAGCCGACGGAAGTGTCAAAAGCACTCGCATACCTAGGCGAAAATGTGTGAGGAGAATGATGAGATTTGAGGAAGCGAAAAAAGTATATTAGGACCGCAACGCTTGACGCTCCGTCATCTCTGACTACCCTGTTAGGGATACAGCGTGAAGATATGTATGTATGTGTAATGTATGAGGTATGAGAGTTAAATTTAAGAAAAATATAATTTTTGTGCAGAACAGAACAGAACGTAATATATGTGCGAGAGAGATGAAAATATAGTCTTTTATGTATGTGAAAGCGAGAGAATGTATGCGAGAAGATTGAGGAGCGAGCGAAAAAACGATATAAGAAAAATAAATGTAACAGCTACGAACCGTCGTTTCAATTAACAAACACTTACATATGTACAAGCGTTATTTTACAAAAATACATATCAAATATTATTTATAAATAACCAATTTAATATTCCATCAAAATTGAAACTTATGAACACGAGTGTCGGTTTTCATCGCCGAATCATCAGAAAGTTATTTGGTGAATTACCAATTTTGGCGGAATATAGCTAAGTTACATAACAATTACTATAAGGAATATATAGGTAAGATACTTTCCTTATATTCTCGTGTAAAATAATAGATTTATAGAGATGATGAACATCCACTTCTATCGATTTCTCACAATAGCCCAATAAAATTATTATGATGCCGCCCGCTGATAAATAAAACGTCCTGCTCGTAAAGCTGTTATTAGAAAGACTCCCTCTGTCTACCCGATGTTACAGATAATCCTACTACACTAGTCTGTGTTGGGTGATTACTGTTGGCCGTGTGAATACTATAATATATTCGTTTTCCTCGTTCACACTCGGGACCCTCTTAAGTAAAGCACTGCCAAGATTGTTATTATCTACGCACTCGTGCCGTGAGTCATGAAGAGATCTCGAGAATACGTGGTGTAGATCGTCAGAATTTTTTCTTAATTGAATACGTAAATTGGATAAGATAATATCCTATCATGAGGTATTTAAAGATTGGTAAGAAGGTAGTAATATAGAAAAGGTTGAGGACGATACAGAGAATACTAGAACTACTTACCACATAATGCTGTCCTAAGAAAGAGTGACCAAAGAAAAATTAAGTAGTGAAGATTGGTGTTAATTCACAAGTTTTTTTCTAATAGATTTATATTTTAATGAACATCATACGATTGTTAAAATGATAGTGAAACTGTCAATATTCAAACCAAAAATCAAAGAGAAATACGATGCAAATAGTTTGTTTACAGGAAGCGAAAAGTATAACAATAACTACCCCGTTAGGGATACGGCGTGAGGATATGTATGTATGTATGTCTGAAAAATATAACAATGCAGAAAAAGTGTTAATAAATATTATAGAAAGGGAAAATTATTGCAATTGTAAAGATATTCAAGGGTGGTTTAATACTATAACTGATGCAGAAAATATAAAAATTGTTTTAATAAAGATTATTATTTTAATATAACGAAGCAGTAACTGTCTCACGCGGACGTCTAGCTTTATTTATAGCCTGGGAAAAACGAAAGTAGAACCTCATAATAAATTACCATTATTAATATTAATAATAGAACATCCTTCTTGACGCCGCCAGCCCATTGAAATATATGCATGATTTTGTAACACGTCACCCTAGAATTTTTGCATTACAACTTCGTTTTCTTTTTAATTCTATCGATACCAATCAATGGAACTTACACCTGTTGTTATGTCAATCTATTGTTAACAATTTGGATTGGATTAAATGAAAACAAAGTCAAACCTGGACACTGAGAAGAACCGACAGGAAACTCAGTCAGGTATCATTTTTTCAACTGCATTTTACAAAAATTTAATCAAAATACAAAATTCATTAAACTAGTGAATGCATGTGCAGAGAAGACTATTTCCAGACCTTTGTTTTATCTTCAATGAAATCGTTTATTTTATAGTATGATTGTCTAATTAATGTACGTTTTATAACCAATTTATTCGCTGTTACTAGAGTAACTTCCTGAGGAACTTTATTATAAAAACGAATGCAGTTACCGAAAAATGAAACATTCGAATTATGTTATTTAAATTTTGCAATAACCAATTTATCACGACTTCGGGTTTCCATACCATTGATATCGCCTTTCTTTTTAAACAGATCTATATTTTTCCTCGTATACGTAACAATTTCAAAGATGTATAAGGACGGCGAGGTGAGTACATGAGTCTCTTTAAAACGATCTCTGAGTGCCAGCACAACAAGCGTGGCGTAAGGGGCCCGCATCCCAAACGCGCTCAGCGGCGCCGGCTTCTTCAGCACTGGCGTCCGACCTCCTCGGCGACATTAAAATGCTCGCCGACCTCCTTAAGGACCTCCTTCACGAAATTAAATTAGTATCGCGAAAAATTCGCGACTGTAGAGACGGGATGGGACGGCTCTTTATACTTGCTGAGCACGCGTCCCTTTGGACAGCCTAAGCCACTTCACGGCGCCTCCTCGTAGGTTATAAAACCGGGCACCCACGAGACAACTCCTTCCACGCGCATAAAACCGCGCGGGCTCTCAATTTCATTTTTTAACGCGGACGGACTCCGCAGGCAACGCGACCTCCTTCGCGAGTTTACGAGAGACCACCAAATAGATATAATGCTAGTGCAGGAAACCTTGATGAAACCTAAAAATTGCAACCCCGGCCTCTCCGGGCTTAACATCGTGCGCAACTATAGGGCGTACGCCCTCAAAGGCGGCACTCTTATCTACTGCAGAAGGTCTCTGCACTGCATTCCGAACGATACATCCGGCCTCACTAATATAGAGGCGTCGGTGTGCCAGGTGGCCCTCACGGGGCACCTATCACACTTGCGTCTGTATATCTCTCCCGGTAAAGCGTTAATTAGAAGGGATTTAGAGGCCCTCCTAAATCTAGACGACTCTGTCAAACTCGCCGGCGACCTATACATCGTCGCTGGAACTCGCTCTCCACCTCGCGAAATGGCAGAGCTTTAGACCAACTGACCGAAGACCTTAACTTTGACGTTATCGCCCCCATAACGCCCACCCACTATCCCAGAGCTACTACGCACAGACCGGACGTACTCGACATAGCGCTTCTAAAGAACGTAGTTCTAACGCTGCATTCAATAGAGGTGTTACACGAGTTAGACTCTGACCATAGGTCGGTATTACTCAAACTAGGACTTATAACAGACACACGGACGCTCACAAAAACTGTGTCGGCGCTCACCGCCCACATCCGCGACTCGGTCTCTTCGTGCTCCCGGGAAGTTTCGGCGGTGAACGACCGCCGCTGGGAGCTCCCTGGGGACATCCGCCGGCTGATTAGAGCCAAGAACGCCGCGACCCGCGCTTACGATTTTTTTCCCTCAAAAACGAATAGACGTAATTTACGCACCCTCCAACACGAAGTCAAAGACCGAATTTCCGAATAGGGTAAATAGGTGGAGCGATCTGATGCGAGAGATCGAGCCAACGCACCAGGCTTACTGGAAGTTGGCTCAATCTCTCAAATCAAACACGTTCCAAACAATGCCACCTCAGACGAAACCAAAAGGATAGACATCATTCGACGACCTATATAAAGCTGAACTCTTGGCCGACACTCTGGAGGCCCAATGCTCCCCTATCTCTCAGCCTGTAGATAAACTATTTAGACTTGGTCAATCGCGAAATAGGCTCCCTACCGCCCGCGACCGCCCTTGTCAATTTAGACCCGCGAAAGTTGACAAAGTTCAAGACATTGTCAAGGCTCTCAAATGTAGAAAAGTCCCCGGTAGAGACGGCATCTCTAACCGAGTAGTTAAATTGTTTTCGATTGCCTTCTCGCGCTCCTAATAGCTATTATTAATGCCGCCATGGCGAACTGCGTTTTTTCAGCCGCCTGGAAGGAAGCGATCGTGGTCGGAATCCCGAAACCGAATAAATCCCTCAATAGCCCCAATAGCTATCATCCCATCAGTCTACTTAACGTGCTAGGGAAAATTTGCGAACTTACCTTATATATGAACTTATATATGAAAATTTGCGAACGGATCCTTCTGGCTCGTCTCAAAGCCCACTTAGACACTTCCAGTCTCTTCATAGACGAGCAATTTGGCTTTCGTACAAGTTTCGTACAAGTGTACAAGCTGCGCCGGCTCGGCGTGCTCGACGATCTCGTACGCATAGTACGGTACTTTTTGTCGGACTGCTCCTTCCGCTATAGAGTCGAAGGGGTGCTCTCCTATCCCCGCCCCATTAGGGCGGGCGTCCCACAGGGCTCCGTTTTATCGCCCACGCTCTACTCGCTCTACACGAACGACATCCCCAAAATCACCGGTCAAAGACGTCAGACCGTAGTCGCTTCAGAGTCACTCAACTCCTCCAAGTCGCGGTCACGAGCTAGGCGAGTGGTTCCGTCATTGAAGAATCGAGGTCAACCCCGAGAAAAGCGCCGCTGTGTATTTCTCGAGGAGCACGACGACCAGCCGCGCCCGCCGCGCTAGCATTCTCCGCACGATCACACTTTTCGGCCAGGATATCCCCTGGACTAGGAAAGTCAAATAACTAGGAGTCTTGACAGTGCCATGACCTTTGGCCACCACATCAAAACGGTCCGCGACCACGCCGCATTCGTCGTTGGCCGTCTCAATATGCTAATTTGCGCGAAAAGTAAAATGTCCCTCAGACATAAAATTACTTTATACAAGACGTGCGTCAGGCCTATCATGACGTACGCTAGCGTAGTATTCACTCACGCCGCGTCCACTCATATTAACTCCCTCCAAGGAATTCAGAATCGATTCATGCGCAGGGCCACCAGTGCCCTTCCTTACGTGCGCAACATATACAACAATAACTCAGTATCTAAAAGATGCGTCCCAACGCTTCTTTCACCGTTTCTCTTTACACCCAAACCATCTACTGTTCAGGGCCTCATAATACACAGCCTCGCGTCCGCAAAAGTTATCGAAGGCCTAGACACGTGTTAGGCGACAGTGACGACGACATTACACGTTCGAACTCGAACATGCCCACTTACTACGACCGCACCGCCCCTACCGGAGAAGGGGAGGACGTTCCCCGCGACACCAGTAGGGTATCACGTTTAGAACCTCGATCACGTAGTTCTACTCGCACACACGCGGGCCTTAAGCCACACTGTAAACTACACCGCGGAGCACTAGGCACACTAACCGGCCCTCAGTCGCCTCGCCGGCCGGGTCCGCTAGAGGCACGGTCCTTACCCGAATAGGAGATTAAGATGCACGCAGGTGCGGAAAGCTCCCCTGGCGACTTTTTTATTACTTCATTTTAATGGTTATTTAATTCTTATGAAAAAAAGAAGAGCTCCAACATGATTTAGTAGCTACGTGCCTCCACATAGTTTTCGACGACGTTCTTTTGCTACATTATCAGATGCTCGATAATTCATATAAAGAAGATAAATGTTTATTGTAGCGCTCTCTGGCGAGTTAACACCATAACACTTATCTAAGAACCATCACCGTTGAATAACAAAGCTTTACAGAAAACTGTATCTAAATTGGTCAAACCGTTTTGGATATAAATGGGAATATTTTTAGCTTTTACACATACAAACAAACAACCTCTCACCCTAAACGCATATATCATCTCCGTTCCGTTGTAAGTAACAATATTTTTTTACTTACAACTAACAAAAATATTTTTTTTCTTAGATGTCGCTAGTGTACAAATTTCACTCTACTTTTAATTTTTTATAATCGCATTTACAGAAGATAAAAACCCAACGTGATTGATACCTGTGGTTTCAATCATTGGAATGGGCTACCTAATAATTATTTTTTGTCATAATACAATTTTACAGCAGCCTTTAATAGGATTTCCAATGAATGTAGGAATATTTTCATAATTCTGTATTATGTTTGCAATATGTATAGTGATTAGGACAATGCACAATCATATATGACAATAGCATAATCATCACTAATTGACACTATTCAGCAAACGACCGTGGTGCACTGAAATGCAAAATGTGGCTTGATGGACTCACGAATCACATGGCATGGGTCTGTAATATTTGAATCTCATAGTAAATAACATGCTTTTAGTGAGTAGAATGTGGAAAGGGACTTACCTATACATTCTACGTACGTCTAGTTTTAGTCACATTTCTGCAAATGAACATCATTGTATGAGAGGAATTGTGCGGAAATGAGCATAAAAATTTATAATAGTGTACTGAAAGCTATTACATCAATAATTAACATAAATACATTTAGAAAAGAAGTATTTATGGTAAATGGTTGAGTAGACACAACTTTTATAGCATCCAAGAATTTTTAAAGGTCAATTTTAAAGTTTAAATAAAAGCAAAGTAATTATTAGCTAGCAACACCATTTTTAAAATGATTAGCACACTTAATTTTTAATTGTAATTATTATGTCCTGAGAGTCCCGAATTAATAATATATACATATATTAAAAGCAGAGATCGGAAATTAGGCAGCATAAATACCTAAACTTTATTTACGGAACGATGTAGAGTTGCTAAAACGGGTCCCTAAAACGGATTTACGGGGGCCCCAAGATAATATCCAGATATTGTAAATATGATGTTGCCAATAAATTTTCTTAAATATACAAATAAAAACTGTCTTTATACATGTTGCGATTAAATTTGAGATTTCGATGACAATTGACGGAAAACATTTCGAGTGCTTAGAATCTAGGTTCCCAAACTTATTTTGTCTACTGAGTCGAAAGCTCATGCAGTCGTTGTCTAAGATGCCTCCTAGCTAAATGAAATTACAAATCACCCCCCAGGCCTCTACACAACGCCCCCATTTTTTTCTGGGTCTCTTACCGCCCCCCTTTAGGCCTGCAGCGCCCACAGGGTCTTAGAATAAAGAAAAAAATTATAAAATGCAAATATTTTGGTAATAATGAATTATCACATATTTTGGTCTCTAAATGAACATTTAATTTTTTTATGTTGTTTTTAACTCTCACAGGCTCTCTGTTGTTTTTAACTCTCTCAACTCTCATAGGCTTAAGAGGCCCCTTATATTTAAATATTATATTTCTAAGTTTAAGTTGTTAAAGACGTTTTTAAGCGCATTAAAATTATTCTTTTAAATTTATGTGATCGAATTTCTGTTTTCGCAGATATTTAAAACATTCAAAAATGTACTACTTCAATTTACGGATAACAAAAACGTAAAAATAATTGCTTCAAATATTTCAACCTTTTGTTTTATAAGTACTTTTAACAGTTATCCATAAAATATCTAGGACCAAGGCTTTTTGTTTTAAATTTCATATTTCTTCGAAAATAAAAGTAGGTAATGTATTCTTTTAAATGATGGAGTTATTCAAGAGTTAAGAGTTCAAGAGTTCGATTAAATTTAAGTTTCGCAAGGTATCAAAACAGACACGATTTAACCATGTATGAGATAATGATATTAATAAAACTATAGTAACCAGTAGAGCTCGCACACATAAATACGTTGCGGTGACGAGACGCAAAAATCGGTGGCGTGCCGCCATACAAATAACAACGCACCGCCAAAAGTGGCGTTGTTTTTTTCTTCATATAAATTCACGCATTTCGTTGCGGTGCCACGCTGCGCCGTTTTTATGTATAGAAGAATAAAATTTTACGTGCTAGATTATGGTAAATTGTGAGAGCCTCTTGTGATTTTTATTAATTTGACCAAATGTATGTACCACATTTTGAGAGAAATAAACAAACTTTAAGAGAAATAAATGATATTCTATTCCACTCTATTCTATTCTCCACTCAAACTGGGACCCTCGTAAATCAGTTTTAAGGACCCGTTTTAGCAACTCTATATCATTCCGCAAATGAAGTTTAGGTATTTATGCTCCGTAATTTGCGATCTCTGATTATAAGTCATGATTGTAGGTTTAACATAAGTTTGACATATTTGTTTTGCTGTTTTGTGTAATCATTACATGCATTTAGTTTTATATGACTTATTATTAACAAGGGAATAACAATGCGAAAACAATATCTACATGTACAAAAAAATAAATTTTTGTGACAGTAATTTCGGAAAAAAAAACTGTATTACCTACATATTATTATTTCTATTAAGGTAACAAAATATGATTCTTTTTATAGTTACTAAAAATCGTGTTAGCAATTGGTCATAATTGCATCTACATAAACCTTTCATGTTGGTCTGGGAAAGAAAGAAAAATAGAGAAAATACCAGCTGTTTATTTTTCTATATACCTAAGTCAAAAAGCCGGGCAGTGATTGGAACCCTAGAAAACAAGATTTCTATGCTTTCTATGATTGGAACTGAAGATTTTACAAATACTGGCGTCTAGCAAAATCTTTATTTGGGGCTGAATTTGAATTAGTGTGCAAAATCGTGTGCGTAGTTCATATCAATGTTCATAATAATGGAATACTGAATTTAAGTAAATTAAAAATTTTTCTTGTAATACAATTTTTTATTTGTGAATGATAGTTATTGTATAATTTGTACAATACTAAAACTCTAATTTCACTCACTGCGTGATGAAATTAGCATTTTAGTATTGTTACCCAGTTGGGTGTGCGTGCGCCGTAGAGTTTTGATACTTGAGAACTAGAGTTATTATTATTTTTAAGTGCATGTATTTTTGTATTTTGAATTATACAAGAAGATCATTTAGTGTATTTGTCAAATTATCAGTTATTTTAAAAATTATTGGTAGAACTCCCTATTTCAATTCGTTGAATGTTTTAGATTTCACCTGCTAGATGCGAAACCAGTTAATAACATGTTTTTGATTAAAAATGGTTAATAACCACTTTGTTTTGGTTAATATGGTTATTATTAAGTTTTTATATCGAACCATTATTATAAGTCTATAATTCCAAAATAAAGGTAAATTGTGCTTATTTAACCAAAAACTACCTGTAAGCAGTTGGTTAAAAACGGTCCTTTATCTTATTGCGAGATGACATTGCGAAATATTTCATTACAACAGCTTTTTGAGCTTAAATAATTTTAATACGTTCATTTACAAATATTGTAACTATTATATTATTATTTACTCGATTAATGAATAACGATTCGATCAATTAGTTTTACAAACGCGTGTAATGTCTAATAATAATGTGTAATGATAATGTGTAGTTTCAAGTTTGTAAATATTAACGTATGTATGTACTTTTTGTTAATGTAAATAAATGTTTTACAAACTATGGTTGGGACTTAAATTAATGGGACTTTGTGAAGCCAGTGCACTGACAACGTACATAATAGGTATGTCGGTGGAAATAATAAAAGGCACTCATTTGACTATACGAAGGCAAAGCTCGACTTCCGGTTTGGAAGGGATAACGCGCTAACGGAACGTCGGGGCCGACGCTGACAGTCTGTTGGACTACGGCGGCCGGTGCGATAGCATTACTCCGACGGATCATTTGCCTTTATTGAATTTCCGATTACTACGTAATAATTGTTACAAAGAGTTTTCTGTCGTTTACACATTAACTTTGTCTTAACGTGGTATTTTATGGAGTATTTCGCTTCTTGTAAGATTAGGTACCTATTTTTCATAGCTGAGTCACAAGAGTACGAATTGTCCTGTGTCTTTTCCGACAGATATATCATCATCGTTTGCTTTGTCACTTATAAACCTTAACATTTTTTGCTATGAGTAGCGACAACTTTTGATTTCGTTGCGCCTGGACGCTCTGACTATCCCATAGAGGAAAGTTACGTATTTATACATTTTCATCTAAATATCAAAATTCATCTAAATAGGATAACATTATATCATAGAACTAAGAAATATGTCTTTATAGCACAGTGTTTATAATGACAGTACATATTGAATTTGTCAGAAAAGTTTTCAGTTCTGCATTACCGTAGGGCGTTCAAATAGATTCATATTATGTATGTATAGTCTACCAAGAAATTGGTTGAACACCTTATGACTATCGTTTACGCGTCATAAAACTACGAGGACTACATATTTTCGCTTGCCATCATATTATGACATCTCTGACGTGTTGGGTTTCAATTTGAGTGCAGAATGGTAAATTACAAAATATTAGGATAATAACCTTAAGTCATGGAAAGTCTAAATTAACCATTCTTGACACTCGTATATCCGTCCTTTTTTTTCAATAGATGCGTTAAATTAGCAGAAAGAGACGTATATAAGTAGTCAAAAAAAGTCATAAAGGTAAACGTACCCTATCCGTTGAAATCCGTGTACATTTTACGATACCTAATTAAAAAGACGCATATTATTTCGTCTTGGTAACAATAACTGTGGTAACCAATGCGTTCATCCATTTTGTTGGTGTAATACGTCAGTGCGTGTTGAATATAAGTGCTCCGCTTTTCATGGTGGTATTGTATTAATTGGCATATTTACGCAGTGTAACAGTGTTGAAATAAAAGTCCAGTGAATCAAGAATGTCTTGCGTTATTGTGGAATGTAATTCATGTTGTTCTCGAAAAGAAAATTATGCCGAAATCATAAGCTTCCATCGGTGAGTTAAGTAAATTCACGAATATTGTTTTTATTTCGTTTTTATCGTTTTACAACGTAGATTTTTCAAATGCTTCGGGATAGCTAAAACCAATTGTCTTTAGAAATCAAGATTTTAGACCTAATTTAGTTCCTAATTAAAAGTAATTTGTCATTTTTGTAATTTTCTCAGTAAAATTCTGTAGTGATGTTGTATATTTATCGATATTATACTCCATCGATTGTATCGTGTAAGTGATTTAAGATAAAATTGATCGTTGCGAACTAAAGAATAAGGACTGTATTAACCATTAAATGCGCGATGCTTTTTTTGTTTTTACGAAATATACATTTAAGTATTAAAACATTTTTATGTTCATGGAGCTAAAACCGCTGAAGGTATAGACGTAAAAATTCGACAGTTAGTTTTTGCTACCTATAAGCAAAATAAGAATGATTCCCCATTTTTCTATATTCCTAAAGGGTTAAAACTGGATGTTAAACTTTGCATAGAAAAACTAAGTAAAACGTTCTTACTACTTACTACCAGGTGTCATGTAACATATATATAAAGAATAACAACATTTGTGTCACGAGCATATAATAGTGTAATACAAATGCATATTAATATTGCTCATAACATATGTATGTTAAGTTGTATACCAATCACCATAACTATGTTTCAGAATATTGAAGTTATGTTGATATTCCTGAAGTGACTACATATAACTTAACGAACGAGGCTACATCTACATTCAATTTTGCAGCTACCCTAGGTCAGCAAGAAAATGATTTAACTCATCGTAAGCTCAATTTCAAGAGCGCAAAAAACTCGTAAGACGAAGTTTGTTAAATTTTCATTTTTTTTTTGCGATAGAAGACAAAACGTTTGAAGAGGAAAAATGTGATTTGAATTTCACATTAATGGCTCTATAGAAAAAAAATTGATTTGGGTTCTTTATGTTTCCAAAAATTAAAACATTCTTATCTAAAATTGAAATTTTTAAAGGTCTGTATTTTGTTTCTTGTGTGACATGTAATATCTGAACAAAAGTTCAAATTATTTCTTTATATGAGTAATATGTTGTAAAACATTATTTTTGTCATCATTGTTATAAATAAATAATATACATTTATGCTTTCATTTTTATTTTAAATTCAAAATACTGCTGACATAATTTAAATATTACCTAATAATTTAAATATTACATTTTAGAAACTAAAATTAGGGTTGAATACTGTAGCTATGTGTTTGATTTGTAGAATATATTTAACTTTAGTTGTTTTGGTCTATTAATTGCTTGTGATGTATGAATTTTAAATTCAAAATACTGCAGACATAATTTAAATATTACCTTTCTAAAATTAGGGCTGAATACTGTAAATATGTGTTTGACTTGTAGAATATATGTTTAACTTTATTTGTTTTGGTCGATTAATTGCTTGTGATGTATGACTTGTAAAATACGAGGTCAAGTTTATTTCAGTCATGAATTTCGGACATGGGGAATGACTATCCACTTTTTCCTTTTCCTTTTTTTGGAATACGAGACGAACTGTGGATCAAATGTTTGGTGTGTGGATTCGGGGCACATAATGGCTGTGCTGGGCCAGAGTTTGACGTTGGACATGTGATTTTTGCAAGTAAATTAAGTAATTTCTTACATTCACCAAGAGATTTGATCTCTTACAAGATAAATATTTATTATTGTTATTTTCTTAGAAGATAATTAAGTTGATATCAATAAAAGGACTGTAGCCCATATTTGAGTACCTGTTCCATATTTAGCGCCCATTTTGCAATTTTGTTTAATCGTTTAATGCTCAATTTTGATAACGTAGTTTATTAATAGAAATACATGATTGTTACTTTGCTCTTTAAAAGTAGATATATGTCTGATAAATATTACTTTAAAAAAAATTCTAAACAGTTTTTTATTTTTGATCCAAAAACAAAATGGTAGCCTATATTTACTTACTCTCCTCTACATGATTGAAATATCTAAAAATGATTTTTTTATTACGACCTAGTTTTTAGAAGCTGTCTGCAAGATTATAAATCTGAGTTATCTATTGACAATGGACCAATATATCGATATTTTCTGTATTGTCACAACACTCGTAAATTTTCTACTGTCTTTGGCAGTGTACCCGAAACTACCAAGACAGCTCTTTCCACATTAATCCTTCTTCCAAGTATAAAATCTACAAACAAAATCAGATTTTCGTTTTGACAAAATTGTCAGAATTATATTGACTGAGTCACCAATAGAATTTTATTTTATCATCCATTTGTAAGAATTAATGAGATAGAAGCAAAGAAGGAAGCAAGAGATGGAAATAGTGATGCCACTGTCAACAGAAAGCGAATCAAAATTAAGGCGTTTGATGAAGTTTATCATTCATGTAGGCGTGCCACATCGCTACGCATTACACTGCAAAAATCCTGCTAGATCTCTGATACATATTATACAGATCGTGATAACTGCAGCACAGCGCACGTGTTAGAACATAAGAAAGTTATAAAATATAGGCAATTACTCAAAAAGAATTAAATAATAATAGGAGTAGAAATATTAATAATAATGGGTAAATGGAAGGAAACACATCATTAAGCTTGAATCCAATCATTTTTATTCAAGCAAAATCAACCACGGTTCAGAATGAATCTGCACTGAGAAGAACCGGCAAGAAACTCAGTCAGATATTATTGTTTAATAAAGTATTGAAATATAAGCAATTACACTTCACTAGTTTTTATTACAATGATTCTCTCTAAAACATTATATTCTAATATCATATTATACATAATTGCAAATATCACAATACTAGGTACACACTATAACATCATATAATGAATAACTTAATATTCTATTTGGATACTTATCTGCTTAGCTCTAGTGTCCCGACAGCAATGTGTCATTCTGTAGTTACAATCATTATTAGAAACTACCTTGCCCACCACTTTAATCATAACTCGTATCAGTATAAGTTATATTTCTTTTGTACTTTACAAATATATTCATACTAGGTATATGTGATCCATAATTAATAGCTATTTATTAATATATAAATATAATTTATACTGATTATCATAGGCAACACATAGTTTCAAAGAGTTACGAAAATAGGGAGCTATTATGACTTTCAATGATCACAATGACCCTTTCTTGTTTCATAAATAATTATTCGAATATTAAATCGATATATCAAGGTAAGAATATTAAAATAACAATTTATAGTTCATTATTATCAATCAAATATACATTTCAATGAAGTAATATATTATATTTATGTAATAATATATATCTATATAATACATCATTATCTAACACACGCATTTTATTTACTAATGAAATCAAAATTGTGATCCACGCGCGCGGTATGCCTCTAATATGGACTGTTATAATTTTGCAGTACGTTGTACGATGAACCTCACCATGCTTGTGGTGTGCGCTAATCTTAAAAGGACGATAATAAGAAGAGTTTTTTATATTTCATTACTGTAAAATATATTAAATTACTATCGAGTATATCCACTATTAGCTTGAATAACCTCTGACAGTCTGCGCTTCATGGATCCAACAAGTCGTGAAATAATATCCGTACCCTGCATGGCATCCCATACCTCAATGCAATGACTTTCAATTGCTTCACGTGTTGTTTCATTTCGGTTAGTCCATCGTTGCACCATTAGTCCCCAGAGGTTTTCTATGGGGTTTTCCAATCAGGAGATCTTCAATCAGTCAAATACGTTGATGTCGTGGAAACCAATTGCGGGGTCACCCTAGCATTATGTAATCTACAGTTGCATAATAAAAAAAAAACAATATGTAACCTACTGTTGTCATGTAAAAAACAATCAGACAATCTGTAGACAATCTGGACAGATGGTAATATTAAGTTTTCGAGGTTGTCAATATAATTTAGATCGGTTGCTTGTGAAGGTAATATGGAGAGTTCACCGACTCCGTCAACCAACAACCAGCCCCATATGTTAAGACAAATTTTACCAGATTCCATGTTTGGGACTAAATTAGTTTCATCGTATCTTGTGTTATGTAACGCCACAGACTTAACCGGCCATGCTGGCTGGATTTGAACGTCTTCTCGTCTTGACCAATCAAAATTTAAAAATTCTCTAGCAAAATTCAAACGAGCTGTTTTATGACTATTCGTCAAATGAACCTTTCTGGAATCACGTCTGTAGTGCAATTCTATACCGTGCAAGTGCTGCCGTATAGTTTCAGTACTGATATCAAATTCTTCCGCACAATGAGACGTAGGTGTAAAACCATTTTCTTCACAGGCACGTCTTATCGTTTCCTTATGCATATTAGTTATGCTAGGCTGACGACCACTTCTTCTATGATCTTGAAGGTTACCTTCTTCAACTTCGCGCGAAATTCAAAGGGAAATGGTGTTTCGCTGTAATTATAAAACCGACACATTAATATTTATTGCATTTTGTATACTAAACCTTTTCAAACAAAAAAGATGGCATTCAGGCAATCATACTTACGGATATATTTAAATGTCTTGAAATTTCACTGTTATTTTGACCATTTCTATGTAATGCTATGATTTCTGCTCTTTCAGTTAAAGATAAATTACGATGCATTATGTTTAATTATGTAATCTTAGGTAAATTACAACCGTTATATATATTCAATGAACCGCTGCCAAATAAAGCTTGTCCATTCAAAATCTTTTTTAAATTTAATGTAACAAGCATGAAGGTAGTGAATATAGCAAAACTTTTTGTAACATTTGATGGTTTCCTTTGACATATTATATTGCTTGTAAAAAATAATGTTTAATGCTTGTTAATAGAGGTTAAAATTGTATGGACCTTTACCTATGCCTTTTGATTGGATGCTAATCAGCCAATCACGTTAATACCAAGGAGCCTATAATGTTAATACTTGCAAAATTTCCAATATCAGTCTCAGCAATATTTATATGTAGTTAGAACATACTTTCAAAAGTGTTTAACCACTTTCTTGGCTGAGTGTACATAGAAAATTGAGTGCAAAACATCGCAGTCCTCACATACATCTTTCACATCTTCAAATTTTATCATTCTCCTCGCACTCTTTCGCTGGGGTATGCTGAGGTCAGATCCCGCCGGATTCCCATCAATGAGGCCGGATCCGGCCGGATCTGACCGGATTAGTCACAGGTCACAAGAAAACTGTTTTGCCTTTTCATTCCAAAAGTAACGGTATAAGAGATCAAGTGAATGTGTTTGTTCGACACGTTCGTTTTAGAACTTTTAGAGTAGTACCTGCAATGCAATACAAATAGGAACACTTTCAATTTGAAACGTTGGTCATTGCTATATAAGAAGAAAGTCATATGACAAGGAGAAATAAGAAATATGGATCGTTACTCAATTCATTTCAGTCATTCAGTCAGTAAGTGCTTGAGTGGTATTTGGTTTTTATATATATAGATTTTAATATTGAAAAGTTGGTAACCACTTTGTTTTATGAGTCATGATTATTATAAGTGCAAGTTATTGATCGCTGATTTGAGTGTCGGCCGATAAACCGTTGGTGACACGTGATTCGCAGGACACAAGATAGCCGAGCCGGTGTCGATACAACTTATCACTACCTACTTGATCCATTGAAATATCATCGCCGAATGTATCCTAAGACTACCAATATTTTCAGAAAGGTCTTGAATATCCGATGCACCATAATTATAACGACGAAGTTATTGCATAGGTAATATAATAATCGATTTTGTTGAATTGTATTTCGCTGTTAGAATATTGTGTTCACGAATAATGTTATACACGAATAATGTTTGACTGAAGTAGAACTATGACGTGGGTTTTCCTCGATCAGTTTCAAGATTTTTTAAAACTTAATCTTGCCTGAGGAAAATACTGAGGAATACTAATCTATCAATTCCACGGAAAAGAGATTTTTAAACTTATTAATAAACATATACATTCAGTCAAGAAAGTATAAGGAATGGATGATTTGTTTATGGTTCCAAATTCAATTTTTTGTTTTATTTTGTTGTTGTTAGATTGACACAACTGTTTTTCATTTTGACGTGGAGTTTGAGTTACATCTGTTATATAGATTAAATACAGTGCTGTTTTTAGTTACATCATTCTCAGCATAAGAGTCGCTGAGGACATGCTAGAACGAGTCAATTCCGACCCGACATTCATGAAACGCATTGTTACTGGTGACGAGACGTGGGTTTACGAGTTTGACATGCAAACTAGTTAACAAGCTTCGGAGTGGCGCCTTCCAACTGAACCGAAACCGAAAAAACCACGCCAAAGTCGATCAAAAGTCAAAGTCATGTTGAGTGTTTTCTTTAACTATCGCGGTGTTGTGCACTCGAAATTCTTGCCGGAAGGTCAAACGGTAAATAAAGAATATTATTTGGGCGTTATGCGGCGTTTAAGAGAGCAAATTCGACGAATAAGGCCAGATTTGTGGAAAGAAAATTTTTGGATTTTGCACCACGATAATGCGCCTTCGCACAAGGCCATCATTGTGGACGAATTTTTGACGAAAATCGAGCAACCACCTTATTCACCAGATATGGCTCCAGCCGACTTCTTTCTTTTTCCTAAACTCAAATTACCACTTCGTGGCACCCGTTTTCATTCGGTAGAAGACATAAAGGAGAATTCGCGGCGAGCACTGAACTTAATTCCTAAAAAAGCGTTTAAAAAATGTTTTGATGATTGGATTATTCGTTGGCGTAAGTGTATCGTTTCTGAAGGAGCATACTTTGAAGGTGATAAAATAAATTTGGATGAATAACTAACATTTCGTGTATTATTGATCTTTTCCCGGTACTTTCTTGACAAAGTAGTACACTGATTGGAAAGGCAGACCACAAAATTATCGATTTCATTGAAGACAAAACATTAGTCTGGCAATAATCCTTCCTGCACATGCATTTACCGGCTTTATGAACATTGTATTTTAAAATAACTATTGTAGAATGATGTTGAAAAAAATATACCTGATTTCTGAATTTCTTGTCGGTTATTATAGTAAACCTAATTGCAAGGTATTTTAAAAGTAGATTTGACATTTAAAAATACCTTGCAATTGGGTTTAGTATAATAAATTGATTTGACTTTAATTTCGACTTTGACTAATTATTCTTCTTGCTTTGGAAACGTTCACATGAACGTATAAGGATGAAGAAAATTTACTTTTGAGACTTTAAAACCAATATTACGAATTGATACGAAACTATATTTTTAAAAGTTCGTAATTAACAATTAACTGAAACGCAAAGATAGGTGGTAACGTCAGTGCTCATTCTCCTTTACCTTAAGGTTGCCTGGAAAATATTGCTTCAGCGATAAGGCCACCTAAATTCTACTTTTGTCATTTAAGTTTTCTTTTTGACTTTTTATATTCTGTTGTGCCAGATATTACTCTGACACAGCACTTCGTAACCTCGTCCGTAATCGTAACCTACTAACAAAATATCTGCATCACTGCAAAGGAAATTGTCACGTACATATTCGATATAAATAACTGTAAGAACTAGTATAAGGCATGAGATGTAAACGACAGCTCTATGGCGTAACCACGCCGCACAGTACCAATATAACATCTACCACAAGTCCATGGTATTATTTTACCAATATGAAGCATAAGAAGAAGTATCGCAACACTGTACTGGGGCAATAAAGTGTGTTGTATTATATAGCTTTGGCAGCTAGAAATTCAACGCCGCAGTATGGAAAAAACCCTCCGTTGTACGAGTATAATGAAATTTCGCTCGTAATATTAGAAGCTTTTCGTTGTCCTTACGTATCGTTACCTTACTAATATTCTATTTATACAACTTCATCTTTCCTAATAAGACCCCAGAGGAGAATGAACAAGCAGTATTTCGAAACTTTACTAAGTAATTTTAAACACTTTGAGTAAAGTCAAATGAAATGGCCTCAGACAAAATTCACTGCGAAAAGTCTCTACATACTGTAATACATGTAATATAACTCTATCCTTAAAAGCGTATACTTGTTTCTGTTTTTTTTTCTTGTTATTATCTTGTTTAATGGTACTATTTTTGGAAGAAAGAAGAATTTAAAAGAAGAAATTAACACACGCGTGAACGAAAACAAGTATATTATATTATTAATTAAACAAATTAACACATATTTTTGTAAACGAAAATTTTCGATATACATATTCTTATGCTTTATTTCTAATAGGGTAGGCAGACGGGTTGGAGCACCATCAATGTGGTACTTTTTGTTTAGTTTCCTCAAATCTCATTCTCCTCATACACTAACCCCTATGATAGGAGAGCATGCCTAGGCGAAAGTGTGTGAAGAGATGAGTGTGTTACCATCGGCTAGCAGTCTGGCTATTTGACCAAGGCTGGTCTTCCTTACTTCTACTACCACTTACGCTCTGTTTTGTTCGACAATATTTCATCTTTCTATGCGCCTGAACCATCTGTTAGCAACATTAGAAAGCTGTAAATAATTGATACAATTTTTTTCTGAATCACTATTTATTACAATGCGAATGCGAATTATTAAAGTTGATTATTTGACTAGATTACGTATCTAATCAAATTGATATTTTTTTTGAGGGTAGAGTCCATTACGACGGTTGGAGCGAACTTTGATAAAACGCATTCAATAAAATGCCGTTGTGACGAAATGTTCTTTTATTCTAAATTATAATTCTATCCTTTTAAATAATTAAGTGAAAGTAATCATTCATTGTGTAAATGTATCTCATAATCCTAGACAATCGAGTAAAATAAATAGTGATAGCTTAAAGCTGATACACCTAAGCTTCCTTAATTTTTACAATAACACTGTCTTTCAACCTTGTTATGTTGCGTATTATTTCATTATTTATCACGTCCGCGAATATGTCACCGCACATATTTCTAATAGAACGCATTTCTACTGCATATATTTTACTTTCACTTGATTTCAAATACCTTGTGGACGGTCATTTTGGCGGAGGTAGATATATTCACACTACCTACTAATGCGCCAATCACTTCATTGTCAGCTCTACTTCCGATTGTGCTATTAGCACAGCATCGTCAGCTTATAAAAGACAGTTTACCACTGTGACATTAGACCGTCACACATACTACTCGTGCCACCTTTCAACTTATGGAAGTAACCGTCCAAATATAGCACGAATAGTCACGCAGGCATCACGCAGTCCTGTCTAATGCCTGAATAAACTTCAAACCAAGGCGACATGTTACCACCTATCTTTACACAGGCTCTGTGGTCACGACATAATGACCGCAAAGCCCCGTCGTATGGGTCTCTTACGCAATATTCGGGAAGAAGGCTCTGCAAATCTGTCGTACTACTCTATCAAATCCTTTTTCTATAGATCCACAGAAGCGCATAAAACTCTCTGATTTGTTGTCAAAGATTCCCGCTACCATGTATAGTGAGAAAATCTGATCTATATAACCTCTACTGAGTCTAAAACTACTATCTCGCGCCTCCTGCAAATATCTTTCGGAAATGCTTTTCTAATACAAAAAAAATGAAATGGAAGGAAATTTTTTAAAATAGGAATAATCAAATTTATTCTAGGCGCGTACCACACTTAAGCAATATAAAAACGTTATCTGTTTCCAGTCTAGAAATTGTAATCTGAGATATTTTTGTGTCATTAAAATAAGCCACAAGAATCATCAGGATCTGCATTTATTAAAAACAATATTAGATAATTTAAAAAAACAGAATGTTTTTCTAAAGAAGATTTTATAATTTTGTTCTACGTTTGACCTTCATAATTACGTTACCATATAAAAATCACACCTAAAAATAGATTAGGTATTAAAAATAGCCCTATCTAAAAAGCTACAGCAATCATTTTTCATTACCTATTACTAACAAGGCATTTGAAATAACTAATTGCTAGTAGAACGATCTGTTTGTCAATTAGCTAATTTGCGACCCACCTCAAGTTCCGGTTGATAAGGAGCTCGTTGCCCTCGCAGTTTATCTAACTACAGAATACGTTAGTTGAATCGCCTATTTTCGCCGGGTTTTATCGAAGGAGACTCTTATATTCGCGTTAGTGAAGGTCTGATTTGCATGATTATTATTCACATTTCGAAATGTGTCCCACATGTAGCCATTTACGATGAAATTTATCTCCGCTACTGAATTTGGTCTAAATTGTCCATCTACACCACCCCATTCCAAAGTGGGCGATAACGCCCCCCTGTGGGCGCTGCAGGCCTAAAGGGGTGCGGTAAGAGACCCAGAAAAAAAATGGGGGCGTTGTGTAGAGGCCTGGGGGGTGATTTGTAATTTCATTTAGCTAGGAGGCATCTTAGACAACGACTGCATGAGCTCTCGACTCAGTAGACAAAATAAGTTTGGGAACCTAGAATCTACACAATCGAAGTTTTTTTATTAGTATTTACATATAATTAAGAAAAATTTGCGCTACAAGTAGGAAAATAAATAATTTACATTATTCCTGGAATGATTATATTTGGTTGGCTTGAATGCTTTTGTTACTTTAACATCATATCATAATACACGTCTTTATTGACGGCAATTAATTTTTTTCGCACATCCAGATAGGTAACATTTTATTGTAATTATATGTTAGTCTAGTCACGCCATTTACAGCACTTCTAGTGATAAGAGTGTGGGTTTACAGCGTTGCCACTCAGCGTTGCCCGACGTACCACTTTTGGCGGAACCCTCCCGCTTTTGTGATCTAACATATCACACGCGGGACGCTAAGAATTATGTTCTTTTAAATCCGATAACGGAAATAGTACCTACCCATATAGTTATAAAATTACAGATAGGAGTAAGGATATTAATGGAATAAATTGACAAAATCGGACGATTTTCCTCAATTAATTACGAAATATCCTCAGAGAAATCTAATAGCTATTGCACTTCAATGGAATGAGTAAAGATAAAGCAAAACAGTTTTTAAATAACATCATGTTATTTTGTCTGTAGACATAGTCAGTATATAGAAAAATGGCTTTTAATCTTGATATTATTTTGTTAACAGGACGGAAAGAACTGCCGATACCGTATCCAGTAGCGGCAATCTCAACAACACCGCAGTGAGACATAAAATCGTGGTCCTAGGAGCCGCCAAAGTCGGGAAATCTTCTCTCATATCACAATTTTTATACAACACTTTCTCTCCGAAATACAAAAGAACCGTGGAGGAGATGCATCATGGCGATTTCAATGTTTCTGGAGTCAGACTGACGCTCGATATATTAGACACGTCTGGAGCGTACGAATTTCCTGCAATGCGGGCATTGTCGATACAGTCTGCGGACGCCTTTATTCTAGTATACGACATTACTGACGCAAACAGTTTCGCCGAGGTGAGAGCCTTGAGGGATCAAATACACGAGGCTAAAGAAAGTACAGCCGTGCCCATTGTGGTCGTTGGCAACAAAGTGGACTTGGCAGAGATTGGAGAGAGACAGGTTAGTTAAATATTTTGTTGTTTAATAAAATTGTACGCTATTTGTGTAAAAGTGACATGATGTCGATGTTAATTTCTTATTTATCTTTTACCATATCGAAAGGAAAATGGCGTGACGATATGTACGTGTGTATTATCTTTCATGTATTATTTTGTCGTGAATTTGGTTTACGATTTATACTTATGATAAAGGGATAATATTTTATCTTTTATATTATCCAGCGCTCAATTTTCGATGAATTATTTCAGAGTTAGTACTGGTGGACAGAAATGACAGAAATCGCTCTTCTGTGTAGAATAAAAAATTCTAATAAAGCACTTGTTTGACAAAGTACATAAGCGAAGTAGTTTGGTAATAGTTACAAATCGAAGTGTATCTTCTAAAGTGTATCTTTAGTTTATATATCTAAGCGTATTTGTGTATCTAGATGTCAATATTTATAAATTAAATATTAACGTTTAGATATGTACAACTTTGTAACTATTACAAATCTACCTAATATAAATACCGCCCAATTTATCAAAAAAAAACTGTATTAGAATTCTATATTCTCCTATATAGAAGAGCGATTAATGTCCACCGGTAGTAACTTTGGAATAATTCATTTAAAATTGAGTAATGGATAATAAAAAATAATTTCTCTGCGTGATATTTCTATGGTTTCTAAGCGCAGTAGGATTTAGTGAAAGAATTTTACACAACTACGCAAGTAAGATAATAATTATGATCATTTTACGGATACTAATTTCTGTGATACAATACTTGGAAAACGTGGTTGAATACAGAATGTTGATATTCAGATATTTGCTGTCATTGCCTTGTGAAATGCATATTATCGTTTATATAATAAGCTTAACTTTATAATGAAGGAAACTATTGATTAAATTATTAATGACCCTTATCAATTTTTCATACAGTAAATAATGCTTTTGCAATGAAAGCTTCTTACTTATGCGGACTACTATTTTACGAAAAGTATTATTATTATGAAAGATGTATAGCATAGCTGATCTTAGGACAAAAGGCTAACTCAGAAATGAAACGAGCTCGTTATTATACCTACTTTTGCTTCACAGTTTTCTCTTTTGACACCATTCGCAGTTAGTGCTACACATTAAAAGCACAAGTTCAGTAACTAAGTAGTAACTGTAGCCTAGTATGAAGTGAGTTTGACACGACCTCGAAAACTGCGACGTTTCCTGAATAGCATACTTACGTGTATTTCATGCGTAACGCAAAAATCTACATTCAATGTAATTCGAATTATCCGTGATCTGGCCTTGTGTAGGCGATGAAATTATGTAGGTGGGTACAAATTGCTTACGTTACTAAATTCTACTGGTTTCTATGTAATTGAACGCAGTATAGAATAATTAATAATATAAAAGTATGTATATATAATTAATAATTAATTGTTTATAATGTGATGAATTTTAAAAAATTGAATCGAGATTGTATGGGTACTTCTTTTTGCTACAATAGAAAATGCGCGCATATAATGTATTAATTTTAGAATGGATATAATGTTAATGTGTCTATTATGTAATTCTATGAATTTGCGGTACGGTAAGTTAGCTTTCAACATTAACTTAAACATTTTATTATTTTCTACTTAATTTAGAGCACTTCTATTACTCTATAGTTTCTTCATGTTTGTCTGGCTGTATTCTTTACACCGCAGCCGATATTTGGTTCTTAGACTAACTCATAAATACATTTTAAAGTTACTAGTTACCTCAACTCGAAACTAAAAATTAGAAAAAAAGCTAAATGATCAAATTTTGGACATGTATTTTTTTTTTTATTTTTTTTTAAAATATTTTTCTAATAATCACTTGGAAAACAATATCGAGATCATGGGACTTTTTGGCGGGAACGGGAGATGTGAGGTTGTCATTTTATTTAGATTTCTATTTTTTGCATTTTTGTGAGTTTTAAAGTACAAACGTGATAGTATATTGTGTTTTAAAGTTCTGTGTAAGCGAAACGACTGGAATAGGTCTAAATAAACATGTGTAGCTGAAGTTCTCGAGCTCTTCCAAGAAGTCCTATAAAACTTCAGTAAAGCCTACTATCACTTTGCTGGAGAAGTTTTACGATAACGATTCTACTTATTATTACAATACGTGACATTGGCAAGTGCGCTAATCTGTGAGCCATGCCATGAAGAAAGAATAAAAAAAACAATATCACGCTAAAACGTAAGCGTCAAAAGGTTTCGAACATAGTGATGTGTCATATCATAGTGAGTTAAATCTATTAATTTCAATTTTATTTATTAATTTTATGTGAAATAATTTTGGTATACAGTTTAAACCAATCAAATTTGAGTTTGTGTAGATAGTGCAATTCATTGTTGTTAATATCTTCATTATTCTGATTATATCTGGAATGGACATTACATTGTCTGGACACTATACAGTTACTTTATTGAGCAACCGCACACAAAACAAACACGACATGAAGCACACGAACACACACGTAGCAAATATTTATATTAACTTTTTGCTTTCCCTTTTCTTTTTAGCTCGCAAATGCTCCTAGGCTATAGCAGAATAACAGAGTTTTGTTCTTGTTAGAGTAATGTTATACTCTGAGCTATGACCTTTTGCAGTGCTGCAACACACCTGGGCTTTTGCTTATACTTAATCACCTGTCCATGGTCCATGCAGTTCATGATGCATGGGACATGCATTGATATTTATGTCGTTGTAACATTGTTTGTGTATCTTTAGCTACTTTTAAGATTGTTACTATTATTATTATTATTTTTTTATTGTGTACTTTGTTTTAATAATGTTTATGTCTGTAAAGGTACCTACATTGTGTGTTGTAGTACTGTAATAAACTGTTTATCTATCTATCTATCTATCTATCATTAGCGGGATCATCACTGGGAACATCAATACTTGGTGTTCCCAGTCTATAGATTTGGCCATCTAACAGTTAAGCCACCCTGTATTCCTTCGATCTCCGAAGAAAATCGTCAGCTTAGTCCGGCAGCTAAGGTCACGCGCACCATATTCTTCTCTACCCGCACAGTCCATCTTCGCTACCTGCACTATTCACTCTGGGAAGTATAGAGTACCATGCCATTAGGCCCCCAAAGCAAGCTCTGGTGTGACGCTGTGTAGGCCGCGTAGGTAAGCGCAATAGGATTTTATATAATAATGCTATAATGCCGCGTAAGCAAGCATTGTTGTAACACTGTGTAAGTCCCGTATGCAAGCGTGGTATAATTTGATAGAAGCAATGCTGTAAGGTTCCGTAAGCAAGCTTTGTTATAACGCTATGTAAGCCGCGTAGGCAAGTGTGGTGTAATTTAACATTACAAATGCTATAAGGCTTCATAAGCAAGCATTGTTATAACGCTGTGTATGCCCCGTATGCAAGTGTGATGTAACTTGACTGAACAAATGATGTAATCTGATATACTGATGTGTAAATCCAATACACTGTATCTCGAAAAAAAAAGAAATTCGAGATAAAAAATGTTTTAGATTTTAACGCCCGTTTTCACTAACACAGACGTAGGCGACTCCTAACTAAGTAATATTTAATGTTAAGTTATACCTAAACGATCGCGTTAATTTACTCTCTTTGATGATACCTAGAGGTTAGTGAAATACATTTTCGTTCTAGGCAGTTCATAATTCGTTACGTATTTACTTTAGGCGACTCCTAAGTTTAGTGAAAACGGGCATAAGTCTTTTGCTGTTTTGAGTATTAATTATTTATTTTTATCAATGAAATAACTATGTGTTGTACTTATCAGATAGATAATTATATTGTCTATCCAGCCATATACATTTGGACATACATATTTTATTATGAAGATATTAGAATGAACTTGTATTAAGGGCACGCCCTAAGGATTTGTTCAACCGTTGTTATGAAACTGTAATTCAAATTGCGGTCTATTGGATTGACCAAACAATTTTGAATTTTAGTTACCAAACTATTTATTATACTTACATTCCCTTTAAAATCCCTTTTAAATTCTATGTATTGATATCTTTTAGATATACCATTTCGGAGTCATTGGTGAATTTAATCATATGGAGTCCTATATTTTTATCTATTTTTTTAATGTTTTGCACAATATCATTGAAATCGTACAACTCTCTTGAAGATTTTAGTTTTTTAATGAAATTGTAATATGAACAGAGTCTGCAGTTATGAGAATGAGGTTCAAAATATTGCTTTGTGAGTGTTTCAATATTTGTCATATGACATCCGTGCCAAACTATGCACATATGGCATTGTAAAAAGCACTAGCTTATCTACACAGCGTGAATTGATCCTTTGCCTTCATATTTAGCTTGATCACCTTTCTTAGATCACCTTTGACTTTCTTCTAAAATTAGTCTTGATAATGACCATAATTGCATGTTTTGGGTTAATGCTGTGTGTTTCTGTTTCATCATGTTTGCATTTTGTACTCGTGCATATATCACGGGCTGGTTCTGCTGTAAGTTGAGCTGTTTATATTAAAAAATAATTCCACTTTACACTTTCATACCTCTATCAATACAGTGTTCCTGAAACCCTTTTGTAAAGTTTATTTCTACAGGCGAATATTTTTTACTCGATGCATGCTTAATATTGCGAATATGATTGAACGGGATACTTACTACTGTGTATACTATACTTCAGCTTAAAGTTTTTGATTTCAATCTTACATTGTTCAGAAAATACAATTGAAAAAGTACGACAACCAAAAAAAGGTCGTCAAAGATTGGGATCTTAAAGGATCTGGCGCAGCACACGCTTCTTCTTAAAAGTTTTTCTTTTACAAGCACATGGTAATAAAATAGAGCGCCTATTCTTGTCGTCTTGGTTTTTTTACCTACTCATTTTGCTTTTTGACTCTTTAGCTTTAGATTACGGTTTCAATGGCGAGGTGGCCGAAGCGATGGCCTGTTTTGCCTGATGTGTGGTAATGTGTGATTTAGGAGATCATAACTACCAGCGGAGATGCAGACTGCTTTTGTTCTTATTTTTATAGTAGGAAGTGAAGACTTGATTTGTGAAGTGGTTGTTGTGTCTCATGCATGACTCGGAAGATCGTCGCTATCAGTACAGTCGCGTAATGTTTTTATACATTTTTTATGAATATAAGCTCAATTTGCGAGGTAGCTGATATATCATGTAAATGACTCGGGAAATCGACATTCCAATTTGAAGTATTTCTTCCTTTTTATTTCTATTCTTCGTAGTCTATAAATCTTTCTTCCTTTTTATTATTTTTACAGGAGATAGTGAATCTCTAGTAAAGCGAGGTGGCTGACGTGACTGCCCCAGCTGCAACTGTGTATTGCATAATGATTTGGGAGATCATCACTAAAAGCAGAACCAAGTGTAAAATGCTTATTTTTGTCATTTTTTATTGGAGGTTGAGACTCAATTTGTTAGGTAGATGACATGTTTTTGCGGGTTGTGATGTATGTGTACGTGAATAACTTGATAAATTGTTACTACTTTTTAGTGGTACTTAAATTGTGAGGCGGCTGATATCTGTCGCCAGAAGTTGCTGCTCCTTCTCAGCTCTAGTTGATATTTCGTTAATTGAGGATCTTATATTACTGATGAACATTCAAAAGAATTATAGATAAAACTTGGAGTGGATTACAAATTACTGCTAAAATTTCGGTGTAAATGTGTTATGAATTCTCACATTGTTTAGCAATCTTCCACCCAAAATCTCAATCTCTTTAATTGACACATGTTTCGCTTCTCTACAAAGCACTATCAACAAATTTCAAGAAATTAGACTCGGTCAAATAACTAGCACCGAATTAGATTTTGAGCGGAAGATTGCTAAAAATTATAAGGATTCATCAGACGACATAGATTTCCACAAGGTAGCACGCTGAGTTTCTTTGGAATTCAATTTGGAAATTGGAAACGAATTCATTTGACACGCGTTTGACCTAAACATTGTATTTAATAACTACCACACTACCTATTCCAGTAACTACCACAGACGCTGTTATAACAAAATACCGCAACTAAAGTAGAAGTATTTTATCGTTACATTTTCCATAAGTTCTTTCAATAAAGTGTTTTTGTATTTGTAATAAATCCGTTTAGAACAAAAAATTCTGAAAAATAAAATTATAGGGGTTTCGTGAAACACAGTAAGGGAAACGCAATAAGCACTATTAAGTTAAACCACTGTATTTTGAGTTACAATGTATTAGATTTACACGTCAGTATAAGGCTTCATAAGAGAGCATTGTTGTAACGTAATGTAGGCCCCGTGGGCAAGCGTAATGTTATTTAACAGAACAAATCCTGTGAAGCTCCGTAAGCGAGCATTGTTATAATGTTCTGTAGGCCAAGTAGACAAACGCGATATAATTAGATGAGTGCAAAACAAAAATCGTAACAGCATAATGGATAATACGATAGCTGCTCATGCCTCTTCAGTTAGATCCTCGTCTGAGGAGGAATCTTGGCTCTGTTATGCCAAAATTTCAATTTGTTGCGGGCTATGTTCTTGTACGCTCGTTTGCCCGTCGCAAAAGATGTCACCTCGTAACGATCATTTGTCAACACAGCCGTCACTTTGTAGTAGCCCGCGTACCTTTGGACCAGTTTCCCACTTAATCTAGGGCGTAAAATTCTTCCATCGACCATAACCAATTTTTTTTTTATGATAACTAGGTCCACGTTTGACTCCTACTGCACCTGATTTTAAGTAGCAGTGGAGCCTAAGATGTAGCACGTGGATCTAGTAAGTGCCTATTCACTCTGGCCTTAAAAACTTTTAGGTTATACTCGTCAGGAAACACAGACGCCGGCAGGGCGTTCCACTCCTTAGTCGTGCGTATTAAAAATGTTGAGGCAAAACGCTTAGTGCGAGTGGGTGGTACATCCACAATATAGGGATGGAAACCCCGCCTATGTCTGCTTGTCCGGTGAAATTAGCCTACAGACACGGATTTTACTATTCACCAATCCTTGTCATACCACATTTTAATTTTAGATGCTCTCACTTCAATGGTTTTAGCTGCGTAGTCTCTCAGAGTAGACACATCTTCTCTGTAAACTGCTTTTTGCAAATCATTCAGTAGGCGCCCAACAATCATTTTTTGGTCGAGACGACGTTATAGTGACAACTTTATGTTATATAATATAATCGTGTAAGTGCTGTAAGGACGTTTACTCGACGGCAAAAGGGCCCATTTAATACAACTTAACGTCGTAAGAGTCACGTGTAACAGTCATATAAAGACCTATTTGGTCGCTTAGTAATTGTATAAACGTTGCCGGTTTGACAACTCGTCGTGTAATAATAGCCGCTGCAATGTGTATTCGGCTTCATGTCTAGTAGTGGTGCACAATGTTATATTTATATAACATATGGTGGTTATGTTATCGTCGCATACATGTCATATAAAGTAATGACTGTTGTATAATCTTCGTTAAAATTTCACATAGTATTTTTACTTTACAGTTATGAAGTAAAGCAAAAAATTATCACAAGAAGCGACAGCCATTTTCTTAATTTTTAGTTTGATTTTAAAATAACCAAAAAATAGCATATTAGTCAGCTGCAGTCAATTGGGAATTTAAGTTTATGGATTAATGTGGGGTAGTTTATAACTAATTTTTTATGCGCTTCCAAAAAATTAAGTATTATTCCATTTTGATTACATATTTTATTCGGTAACTGTATTATATGATTTTTATATAACTTCCCGACTTATAGTCTGTTCGAAACTGATTCGCCATAACAGAATTAGGGTTCATAAAAAAAATTATAAAATGATATCATTTTAGTCATAATCTTTATTATTTCACTTCACTTGCACCACATTTGTAATAGGTTTATATTTATTTAATTTCTCTCAGTTATGTCTAATATTTTTACGTTTTGAAGGTAACTCGCGAAAGTACAATAAAATGATTAATTATTATATGGATATTGATAAACTTTTAATAAAGGCGGATATCATAGGAATGATTCACGTACCTACATTTAAAGTGGCCATGGTCACTTACCCATTTCATCCATGGTTTCCTGATTGTACATGAAAGTAGAGCATCACATTTTGTTATATGTGACAAGAATGTGAAGAATTATTATAATATTATAGTTTGTTCTGGTGCTCATACTGCCTATTTTAAACTATCTACAATAATTATCCAGAAGACGAATGTGAATATTGTAATTATCGCAAAACCAGTATTTCACTTAATTAATGCTGATATTACGATCTGGATATTTATTTAAATTTAATAGGTACCTATTGTTATTTTTTACTTTATTTGGACCCAGAATTTTCTATATGACTAAACTTAGGCCCATCACACATTAAACTATAAAAAAAATTATAATACCCTAACACAATATGAATAAAAAGGTATACAGAATTTCATACAATAGAAAATATATCATATAAGTATTGCAAAATGTGTCATTAAAAATGTCGCGTGGAATATATACGTAATTCTATTCCTTTAGCAATATTTTATATCAATACCTATGTAAATAGATAAATATGTTACGGGGATATACTGAATATCGAATGTATGCAACATTCGATATACTGTTCATGTATGCCGCTTTTTTATACCACAGAAGTGGCAAACAACAATAAACGCTCGCCTCATAACACCACAAATTAAGCCCAGTACTTAATTTATGGCGTGATTGTTTAATTATTATTAAATTACTTATTTGTTAAATAAAAATAAATTATTATATTCATATCTCAAATTTGCATTTATGTTTTTACTTTCTATGTTGTGCAGAGAAAATTTAAATTGTTATTAAATATTAAACTCTGACTCAGATTGGACGCAAGTGGGCGGCGGAGCACCAACAGTGAAGGTGCTCCAGTCGAGCGGTGTAATGCCCATACACCGCTCGACTGGAACACGACGCTCGTGTCTCGCTACCCGCCCACGTCGCTGTCGCCGCCGCTCGCTTGCGTCCAGTCAAGGCTTCGGGCCGATGTCGATTGCGGGAATTCCCCTACTCACTAAATGCGTAGTATTGTATATATTTGTATCGTAGCCTTTCGCTCGCCCACATTTGGTCAGTCAGCTCGATCGAGCTCTCAGTTTTCAATAAAATTTTGTAGAAACCCAAAGTTACAACCAAAATAGTATGCTATAATAATATTAGGTACTACATGAATTTGAATTTTATGCTAATTATATGTCTACGTATTGAACTGTTAAGTTTATAATTATTTATAATTTAGTTTATAATTGCTCGTTTTTTTAGCAAAATGCTCTTTGCGATAGTAGAGACCGCAGAAGTTAGTAAACATCTATTACCGACTATACCAGCGCAATGGAAAAAACAGGGAACATTGTATCGGCCGCAAAGGAACGAGTCCAATTTGAAAATATCTGAATATTCTGTGCCAGAAAATAATTGGAAAATAATGCAATGCATCAAGAAGCAAAGCAATACCTATTTCCAATTATGAAACTGCAGAACAGCTATATGTATTACTGGAAGGACTAACTACATGCGTAGCATTTGCATATTTGAAACGCGTTACGGAACCATTCTTTTTTATGTCAATATCAGCTTCACTGCGTGCTTTATTACTATGTGTATCAATAAAAGCAGGTGCTTGAAGCACATGATAAGTATTTATACTTCCTTTTAAAGGCACCACTTCTTTTGGTCTTCTTCCAATTGTTTGGATCCATTTTACGAATAATAAAAAATGTGAAATGACAATACAATTATTATAAAATGGTGCAAGTTATATACAAGTTTATTTCAAAACGTCTATATGATTATTCATCAAATAGCGGTCGTACTACTAATATGTGTGTTCCCTGAGAACGTATATAGGTTGCATTCGTAACATTTATTCGATTATTATATAAAGATTTCTATTACGATGTTTAAACAACCATTGGACGTTTAATAGTTATTTAGAAGGTAATTACATAACAAAATTGACACAAATATGACTTAAATACGACTAAAAAGTTACGTGAGCTAGTTATATAGACATCGCCGTCAACACCACTATATAACTGCTTTATAAAATAGTTGAAAGAACGTCTATATGACATTATTATATCACAAGAAATTTATATAACAAATCAGACGCATAGTGCACCAGTACATGACGAACAGTAACAAAAATTACTGTAATATAATTTTTATAAACTCAACAGTTATATAAATGTTTCGTTACATGACCCAAATTTTTGTTGGGCGGTGTCTTAAACCACACAACAACTTCAAGGGAGATTGGCTTGTCCCCTGACTGATTGTCGACTTCATTCCCGATTGTATTTTGAGCAGGTTAGCATCCCAACCCCTTTGCTTCTCCTCCATACAGGCAGTCAATGAATTTAAAATTGGTTCGAGGAGACTCCACAGCATTCAACATGTTTTATTCCATCGCTCTCACAAAATTGCTGAAACTCTTTGTTAGTAAACTCCGCGCCTCTGTGTCTGACGTTTCTTGACGTTTAGATATCCAAACACTTCACACAGCTTGCTCAATGCATTAACGGCCCTCTTGGAATTTGTACTAGCGATAGCTTCCAACGACACAAACTTTGTAAAGCCGTCCACAATAGCACAAATATATTAATGGCGTCAACTTGCGCCACAGTCGATCCAGAACGACGATCGAATTCAAAATTTTACTCTCGTAAGTCGATCCACCAATGGGCGATCCGCGAAGATAAATCTCGTTTTACCCGCGCCATCCATAAGGCTGAAAAATCAGTCACAACCCGAAACTTAATCCCTAAAAGATACACTTTAAAACGTTGAATTGCAAAGACTACAGCTAAAACCTCTAATTCGAAGTTGGATTATTTCTCTTCTGTAGCTGTAGTCTGTCTGCTAGCGTAAACAGCGAGCTTCGTTTTATCGTCAAGCTGTCACTGAAGGAGTACACCTCCAAGTCCGGCATTTGATGCATCGGTATGGACATAGGTTTCTCTTTCTGGGCGATACTCTGGCAAAACAGGATTCGGGATAAGTACATCTTTTAATATTCGTAAAGCTTCGTCCTGGCCAGATCCCCACTTCCACTCCAGTCTTTTTTATAAGCAATGTAAAAGATCTTTGCAAAATAATCAAATAATAACCTTAACATTCAGACCCACGATATACTATCAAAATATTGGTTAAAGAATAGTCTACACTGAAAATTAAAATGAAATGAAAATTAAAAATAAGTTCTCAAATCAACACGAGGATAGTAAACTATGAAACTGTTCAATTGAGAAATTCGTTCATAAAATGTTTCATTTGCATTACTTTGTATTACATTAAATATATTCTTATCACTCCGAAAAACTGAACGCAAAAATCAATACGATTCAAACGTGATCATACAGATTACCGACTATTCAGATTACACTTCGAAGAACCGAAGCGGTGTAGTTGTCCTCTCACCACCTTCCTGGGCCTCGAAATTCGTCAACCAAAGCTTAGGATCTTGGCTGGCACACCCTAAACCAAAGAACATAGTGGTATATAAACTGTTAGTTTCATTGTGGTATATAAACAAAACCGTCGCTATACAGTATGAACTTGTCAAAACATGTTTTGCATGATGATGAGATTCGCGCAATTTTTATACCCTTATGCAATATATTTCAGAAAAACAATAGAAAATTCTCCGTAAAAAGTTAGTAAGGCATATTTACTCAAAATCATCCATTTTTAGAACGTAAAACTAGAATGAACTGTTCCGTCACCAAAGTTCATGCAAATTGTTATTAAAAGAAAAACCACACCCAAATACGCCAATTACTGTTTAGGAACGTGAGAAGTATTTCATAAAAACAAAACTCTCTTTTCAACTATTTATTAACAAGAATATTTGTAATAATCACTTGAAAAACAATGTCGCGCCAAAACGTAAATGTCAAACGTTTTTGAACATGGTGATGTGACATTACTACTAAAACTAGTGCTGTTACTAGTCGATTAGTTTTGATCTAGGTAACAATACATACATACATGTTACATGCATATTACATATCTTCACACTGTGTCTTTAACGGGGTAGTCAGAAAGGACGGAGCGCCAAGTGTCGGTGTCCTTACATACTTCTTTCGCTTCCTCAAATCTCACTATAGATATGCGCGTGCTTTTGACATTTCCGTCGAAAATACATACTAACTATAATACCAAAAATATTATTCATAGAGAACATTTTAATAGGTAGTGGACTATTTATTCAGAACATATTCTGAAACGGTTGTATAAGTGGGACTATTTCTGTACTAGTTAGCTACCCAGTTACCGATTTAAACTTGAACCAGGTATGCGCCAAGTTTGCCGTGCAACTGTATACATTTGAGACAAGTTAAAATTGAACTTCCTGGGTACTACGCGACAAAGATACAATGTTAATATAGCAGAGTGTTTTCTATAACGTTATAGAGGTACGACGCTCCATTCAAAAAATTAATATTTTCTAAAAGTAATAAGACCGTAGCAACATTGTCAAATATGTTATTGTCATGTTTTACACAAGTTTTTAATCATCAATCGTGAAAAACTTGCATCGTCATATTTGCCTTACAAATTACGAGTATGTTAATGTAGTATTGCCATGGAAACCACGTCAGTTTGAATTAGCAAAATTTCATTAGAGTCGGCGAAGTGGAAATAGTCAAAAAACAGTCGTAAGATTTGACACGAGCAATTTATTAAAAAAATAATATTATGTAAATGTATTTGTGTTCATAAAGAAAATTTTGTTGTAGAATGCTTTGCCTTTTCGTATAAATGCACATAATATATTTTTGTGCCGTGAAATTGCCAAGGTGCAAAATATTCTTGAGAAACAAAACTACGTAGTCATCGAATGTAATTACTTAAACGGAGAGTCGAAGATAATAAGAATGCTCGACTTGGCTCTACATAAGATGTCGCCAGCTTTTAACAGTGAAAAAGTTTTGAAATATGGCTTCATTTTTGAAATTTAATATTTTTTGGTGTCATACAGTATATATTATATGTACAGTACGTTGGTATCAATGTAAAATACAATGTTATTATTACAAAGTTGCATGCACACATGAATGGAATTTACTCGGTGTTAACGGAAGCAAAGAATATGGCACCTAAAGTGAACGAACTTACTGCAAGAGTGGATCATACAAACAGTGTTCAGATGCAGTCGTCGTCGTGACCTGCCCTTACCCTAATTATACTTCGGAAGTAAATGTTAATACATTAGAAAACAAATAAAAGAGTATACGAAAAATATCATGAAAATTGGAAAAAAAAGTATAAAGCAAACACATTTTAGCCCGTTGACGCAATAGTAGTGCTTCTGCATTTCAATTCGAAGGTCTCAGATTCGATTCCCACTGATCTTTTAAATTTTAATTTCATGAAATAATGTGGATTACATAATGATACTCTCCCAGTTCCTTGTATGGTATCTATAGTTTGGAGTCACACTAGTGTAATCGACAGGAGAATAAAAAATATAGCAAAATCATGCTATGCGATTCTAATTTACGTGTTAGCGGTACAACTTGAAAATAAATTGTCATATAATAATATGCATAGGTAGACGTACTCAAGGTATCCTCAAATACAATTACAAATCAAATTCTAGTCTTACCACTGGACTACTGCCATTAATTCCATCCGATAGGTACAAATCCGTACTTACTCAAGGCCCTACAGCGTAGGGATTCGGGAAAAGCCTCTTTGATATTTCATTACCCTCCTAACGATATAACTTTGGACCAACACTCCAAATTATTTCTTAGATAATATTGAACACTTTGTTCAACCTCAGAGTAATTTTAGGATTATTAATTCATTAATTGATATACATTCAGTCAAGAAAGTATCGGGAATTGATGATTTGTTTATGGTTCCAAATTCAATTTTTTGTTTTATTTTGTTGTTGTTAGATTGGCACAACTGTTTTCCATTTTGGCGCGGAGTTTGAGTTGCATCTGTTATTTAGATTAAATACAGTGCTGTTTTTAGTTATATCATTCTAGTGTGTATTGCGAATTTCATAATGGACAAAAACATCGAACAAAGAGTTTGTCTTAAATTTTGCATCGCCAATGGAATTTCGTGTTCGGAGTCACTGAAAATGTTACAGAAGGCTTACGGTGAATCGACTTTATCAAAAACACGTGCTTATGAGTTGAAAAGCGGTCGAGATGTGATGGAAGATTTGCCTCGCTCTGGTACGCCATCAACGTCTGCAACTGAACTTAACATCGCAAAAGTGAAGGAAATAATGACTGAAAATGTTCATTCAAGTTTGAGAGAGATAGCCGCCGAACTTTCTGTGTCTCACGAGTCGATCTGTACCATTTTAAATAGTCACTTGGGTATGAAACATGTTGCCGCTCGGCTAGTCCCAAAAGACTCAAATTTTCTCCAAAAACTCAATCGCATAAGAGTCGCTGAGGACATGCTAGAACGAGTCAATTCCGATACAACATTCATGAAACGCATTGTTACTGGTGACGAGACGTGGGTTTACGAGTTTCACATACAAACTAGTCAACATATGTTAATAATGTTGAGACGCATAATGGGTAACATCTATGTTTTACTGCTCAGATATTTTTACTTTAAAAAAGTGGTAAGGTGTTCAGTTTTCTATTAATATTTATGTGAATTTGATACCGTGTGAAGTCAGCTGTTTGGGTGTGCTATTGATGTGGCAGTTCACCTTATTATTAGCAAGTTATTGTGAAAAATTATTTTAAATTTTACATTTAACTGTGAACGATTATGCGTATACCTACAACAATTCGCTACCGCTTACTGCGCTGTTGCTATTGTATATGAATAGACACTTTACGCTTTAAATCGCTTCATAGCTAATTTTTGAACTTCGCTTGTTTTTAATTCTACCGAATTTGCGAAGTTTTAACTTTATTTACAAATAGCTGAAGTATCGGCTTGCAATGCTTTATTGAATGTTGATGAACATCTTAGGTGTATTAAATGTAGATGTACGTATCATTATCAATGCTTAAACATAGAAACTAGGTTTTATAAAGACCGAAGTAATGACCTGCTACGAACATGGACTTGCGACTTATGTTCTAATATTACTCACCGTAAAAAAAGGGACGATAATACACCAATCCGTGGTCGTTTACAAACCAGTACACACGAGATCAGTAATATGTCTTGTGATGATGTGGTGCAAGACAGTTCTATGGCAACTGGAGATTTCGACTCCACGTGTACCGGCCACAGTTTGAAGTGCTCCTCTCCACCACGTGCACAGCCCACAGGGTCAATCGAGCACTATCACTTATGAACAATTTGGTCACCTGTTGGATATGAAGTTAGACAGCATGAGGTCGGCAATACGTGATGACATAAACACTGCCATTAATAAATTAAAACAAGAATTTACTGAAATGACTGTTTTTTGTCACACGAACAGGCGGATATGAAACCTGATCTCCGAATGGCTGGAAAAAAAAATACAAAATTTAGAGTTGCAAAAAGGAAAACTAGAATCTGAGATAAATAATTTAAATAGGCGTTTAACATCTCTTGAAAAAATATCTCGTAGTTGTAATGTGGAGATACAGTGTGTGCCTGAAAAGAAAAACGAGAATCTCATCAACATTTTTGAAAACTTGTGCAATGAAATTAAACTGCCGGATGTCGGATGTCGGATACTGATGTTTATAGCATTCGAAGAGTGGCTAAAATCGATGCGTCGTCTCAACGTCCACGCAATATTCTTGCTACCTTACCCTCTGAACGACATCGCGATACTGTTTTGTCTAATTTCAGGAGATATAACTAACAAAGATCATAAATCCAGTCCGCTCAATTCTCCACACCTTGGAGTTGTCGGCGTTCCGTGTCCGATCTATGTTGTTGAACATCTATCTCCTGAAACGAAACAACTGTACGCTGCTACGAGAAAAGTGGCTAGAGAGAAGCAATATAAGTATGTGTGGGTCAAATATAATCGGATCTATTTGCGGAGAGATGACCATGCTTCTGCGATATTAATAAAAGACACTAAATCCCTTGATAAATTAATGTAGATTTTTGTTTTATGTTCATTTTTTTTTTCTTCTTCTATTGTCATTTTTATTTAATTTTTCGTTTTCCATTGTTATTGCTCGTATTTAATTATTTGTATTTTATAATTATGAATACATTATATCAAAATGTGAACGGTATACGTACTAAAATTCTTGATGTTTATTTAAATATTTTAAAAGCGACTTCGATGTTGTTTGTTTCACAGAAACAAATTTGATTGCTAATGTTTTAGATTCTGAACTCTTTGATGCAAGATTCAATGTATTTAGAAGGGACAGATGTACATTTAGTTCTAAAAAGCAGGATGGAGGTGGCATATTAATTGCTACTAAGACTAATTTTAATGTTATTAGGAAGTCATTCTGAGAATCATATTTATTTGTGGATTTCAGTCCAACCACTAAACACTCATCACCCGACGTTGCATATATGTCTGTGCTATATACCACCTTACCTTAGTGTTAACGATTATGAATTCTTTTACGACCATATTCAAAAAATAATTTTGTGTGGCAAACTTAATGATAAATATATAATTTTGGGTGACTTTAATATTCCTTATCTTCCTTGGACTATCAGTGAAGATGGATTTATGAAGCCGAGTATGGTTTCCTATAGAAAGAGCTATATTGAGATAGATGATGCGGTTGATAAATTCTATGAAAAAGTGTTTGAAATACTGTCTCAACATACTCCGTTAACCAGAAGTAATGATCATCGGTTTCCTATATAATAATTAATAAAAATTCCTATAGAATTGAAAAAATGTCTCAAGGAAAAGAATAAATACCACAAACGATTCAAAAAATATAAAAACCCTAGGGACTATGATATGTTCGCAGATCTTCGAACAAGAAGTAAGAAAATGATTGAAACAGATTATAAATCCTTCATATCGGTGACTGAAAATTCTTTTAGTGACAATATAAAATTATTTTGGAGTTTGGTGAATAGTAGAAGGAAGTCTACTGATATACCTGTGACGATGAATTTGGGGAACAGATCCGCTTCCGATGCTGTAGGTATCTGTGAACTTTTTTCTGAATGTTTTGGTTCGGTATTTGAGGACGCTCCGACTGTTCCAATAAAGACCAATGATTCGCCTTTCCACAATAGATCCCTCGCTCACGTTGTTATTGATTTAGATACTATACAGTCTAAATTAGCTAAGCTTGATCCTCAGAAATGTGTAGGTCCAGATGGGCTTCCCTGCCAAAGTTTTAAAAATCTGCTCCTGAGAATTGAGTTTGCCATTGGTTACAATTTTCAATAAATCCCTCCAAACAGGTACTTTCCCTTCTATCTGGAAACGCGCACATACAGTTCCCATTCATAAGTCAGGCAGCAAGAATAATTGCGAAAACTACAGGCTTATCAGCATTCTTTCAGCTATTTCCAAGGTATTTGAATCAGTGGTATATGACAAACTTTATTACCATATTGAGTCATTAATATCAGTTCAGCAGCATGGTTTTGTAAAACTAAAATCTACAGTCACTAACTTGTTAGAGTTTAAAAATTTCATATGTAATGAGTTTTCCAAACGTGGTCAAGTCGACGCCATATACACAGACTTCAGAAAAGCCTTCGATAAGGTCAATCATAAGCTTTTATGTCAAAAATTAGCCAATTTAGGTATTCATGGCAACTTATTACGCTGGGTGGAGTCATATCTCAGCAATAGAAGTCAGTTAGTGGCTTTAAGAGGGGCTGTATTCTCGCCTATTATTATAAAATCAGGTGTACCACAGGGATCGCATCTTAGACCCCTGTTTTTCATCATTTTTATAAACGATCTCACTTCCCATCTTTTCTCTCCTTGTCTTCTGTTTGCTGATGATCTTAAGATATTTAGGACAATAAAGAAGCCTTTAGATTGCTCCATGTTGCAGAGAGATTTAGATGCTGTATCTCTATGGTGACAACAAAACCAAATGCACCTTAATGTGAGTAAATGTTTTACTATTTCATTTTCTATTATGCGACATAAGACAATTTACACATATCAGCTTCAAGGTCAATTGCTTAATAGAAAAATTGTGGCAAGAGACCTTGGTGTCTTGATCGACGAAAAACTTACGTTTCGAGATCATTATCATAGCATAGTTGCAAGAGCTAATCAACTCCTGGGATTCATTATTAGGTCCACAAAAGACTTTAAAAAAACCGAGAGTCTTATTACACTTTTTAATTCCTTATCAAGAAGTGTTCTTGAGTATGCGTCTGTTGTGTGGTCACCAAGTTATTCGGTGCATTCTAAAAACATTGAAGCTGTTCAAAATAGAATGTTCAAAATTCTTTGTTATCGATGTGGTCTTGGCCGTCGGTTGCAAAACTACAAGGATAGGTTGACTAAATTTAATGTGACACCTCTTTACGCTGGGCGTAAACAAAACGATCTACTATTCATTACATAAACTTTTACATTACGAGTACCAAGTAAACTCTCCATGCTTGCTAGGATGTTTAAATTTCAACACCAGACATATTACACGTAATCCCAAGACTTTCACTTTGCAGGTATTTAAAAATAATGTTTCGTACCATAATCCGATAATACGCATGTGTCGCCTCTACAATGAAGTTGCCATTAAATATGATTGTCTGGACATATTCGATCCCAGACACGTTGTATTTAGGAATATAATAAAAAAAAAGAGTTCAATTATGTTAAGCCTCCATACTGTTTTTGTCTCCAATTTCTCATAATATTTATCTATTTTCTGTTTTGTACCACTTATATTTTTTATGTCTATTGTGATAACATATTATTATTGTTTTGTTACCCATTATTTTAGATTTATATATCTGTGTGCACATGTTTTGGATTGCATTCTTGGTCTAAACTTTTTAAGCATTTTTTTCTTTAAATTTTATACGATTGTTGTCTGTTGTGTATACCTATTGAATAATAAAAAAAAAACAAGCTTCGGAGTGGCGCCTTCCAACTGAACCGAAACCGAAAAAACCACGCCAAAGTCGATCAAAAGTCAAAGTCATGTTGAGTGTTTTCTTTAACTATCGCGGTGTTGTGCACTCGAAATTCTTGCCGGAAGGTCAAACGGTAATTAAAGAATATTATTTGGGCGTTATGCGGCGTTTAAGAGAGCAAATTCGACGAAAAAGGCCAGATTTGTGGAAAGAAAATTCATGGATTTTGCACCACGATAATGCGCATTCGCACAAGGCCATAATTGTGAACGAATTTTTGACCATAAACTCAACCAATACCATCGAGCAACCACCTTATTCACCAGATATGGCTTCAGCCGACTTCTTTCTTTTTCCTAAACTCAAATTACCACTTCGTGGCACCTGTTTTCATTCGGTAGAAGATATAAAGAAGAATTCGCGGCGAGCACTGAACTCAATTCCGGAAAAAGCGTTTAAAAAATGTTTTGATGATTGGATTATTCGTTGGCGTAAGTGTATCGTTTATGAAGGAGCATACTTTGAAGGTAATAAAATAAATTTGGATGAATAACTAACATTTCGTGTATTATTGATCTTTTCCCGGTACTTTCTTGACAGAGTAGTATTATATATGTGTACCTTACATATATTCACACTATCTTCCATTCGAGGTGGGTAAAATATTAAGACTTAATGAAATCACATCTTGACTTTTCGTAGTATGTGTATATGAGCCCAAAGAAGGCGAAGCGGAATAATAAAACCGTGGAAGTAAGTGGAATTATATACAGTACGAATGCACGAGAATGACTACGAGGTCGTATGAAAGACATTCCTGTACTCACCTTGCCGTGTTTATACATCTTTTAAATTGTTATGTATACGAGGAAAAATATAGAACTTTTTAAAAAGAAAGGCGATATTAATGCTATGGAAACTCGAGGTAATAATACATTTTATTTATTTTATTATTTTTATTATTATTTAAAAATTTCAATTACGTATGTCGAATGTTTCATTTTTGGGTAATTGCATTTTTATTATAAAATTCCTCGGGAAGTTACTCAATTAACGGAAAATAGATTTGTTATAAAACATACATTGATCATACTATAAAATAAACGATTTCGTTGAAGACAAAACGATAGTCTGGAAAAATCTTCTTTGTACATGCATTTATAGTCTTTCTGAATACTGTATTTTAATAAGCCTATCGTAAAATTATGTTAAAGAGATGATACCTGATTGAGTTTCTTGTCGGTTATTCTCAATGTCCAGGTTTTCTTTTCACCACCAAAAACACCTTGCAATTGAGTTTACTTGGATAAATTGATTTGACTTTTGTTTTGATAGTATTATTATAACAGTTTGCTAGTCCATTGCTTATACAAGCTTGTTAGAAGCCCTTAGAATTTATTTAAAATTTCTTTCAACGGCCATTTTAAATTGTTGTTGTTGTTTTTCACGCTAATAGCCCGGTCAAGTTAGCTCAAAAAATAGGGGTAAGATTACAAAAATTCACATAAACCTAAAATTGGTACGAATGTTGGGAACACCATTATAAATGAAATATGAAAAATCCCCATCGATCCCACATCTGCAATAAAAATTATTTAAGGTCAAAGTTCACAAATATGGGTTTTTTGCGTTTTTCAGCCAAACGGTAAGTTTTGTCATGAAAATATGTTAGACAAAAATTGTAGATCATGTAATTATCTATAAAAATTATCTTTACCTTTTTTCTCCCAAGAGACACCGTTTCCGACATATAACAATTTAAAAAGTTCTAAAAGTTGTATTCTTTATATTATGCATAAGTACGCCGCGTACATACATCACTGGAGCTGTAACACAAGTAAAAATAATTTTATATTGGTCTGTATAACTTAAACATACCTAATAGAACTGTTCAAACTCCAACCGCAAAATTTTTTTATTTTTTAAAACCTGGGAAAGCTCATCATCAGTTGGAAATATTGATTATATTTCATCCAAAAATTTATCTACTTTTGCAGTCAAAATCATATACTATTTTTACACGCAATAACTGGCAACCTTGAATAATTTTTTGTGCAGACGTGGGATCGATGGTGACTTTTCACATTTCATTTACACCATTACGTGTTCCCAACATTCGTACCAATTTTTAGCTCTATGCGAATTTTTGTAACCTTGAATGTCTATTTTGACCGGGCTATAAGTTATATTGACAATGTGTCCACATAAGCTATATATGTTTGAATATTTATTTTTACTTTGATACAGGGTATTTTTATTGTTATGATACTATATTTCATGCCTGCCATCACACTATATCTCCAACAGGGTAGACAGAGAGGACGGAGCATTAAACATCGCAGTCCTTGTATATTATTCGTCTATCGCTTACATAATTATTTTTAAATACTAAGGATGCGATAATTACAATGAAAAATTTGTATCGTTATCTTGTTTAATTTTTACACCAGTGTCTTTCATTCCAAAGAAAAATATTAATCAATAAGCAGGCACATAATATTTTTTTATATTACTGACAATGATTGTATTGTTATAATCAAAATTAGGATTTATTAAAAAAATATACACGGGATGATTATCCCAACTTCTAATATCGATTTAGAGATTCATTTTGCTAGTAACTAGAAATCACTAAAAGAAAGATCTAATAACACTAAGAACAGAAAACAATCACGAATTAACAATCCAGAGCAGGTGTTGTTCGTTTGGTGTCTGGAGCAAAAGTGAAGTGCTCTCGCGTCGACCATCGTTACCGGCGCCTCGCCTTCCGGGTGAACGTCTAAATGACATCTGTCAATCCTTCATTGATTTTACATCCCTTTCTATTTAAAGTCCACATCTTTTACTTTTATTGAGATAAATAGAGCACTTTCTTTAACAGTATATATTCAAAATTGTAGAAACTCATGAGCAATATATTTATTTAAAATCTATATTTACAGATCTACAACTGCCCTTAGTAGACTAAATGGTAGACAAAATTTAACTGTTATGCGTACAAAAATCTTACTGTCGTCCGAAGAAAATATTGTATATAAGCGAAACACGACAACAAGAATATATTATATAAGTAGAATATTGCAGTATTTATCCGTAAATGTAGACAGTCAAAGTCAAAGTCAAATTAAATTATTCAAGTAAACCCAATTAAAAGGTATTTTTGAACGTCAAATCTACTCTAGGTCGGTTCAAAGAGAAGAGAAAAGAAAACCTGGACACTGAGAAGAACCGACAAGAAACTCAGCCAGGTATAATTTTTTCAACATTATTTTACAAAAGGTTTTTAAAAAACAATACTCAGAGAGCCAGTAAATGCATGTGCAGGGAAGATCGTTTCAAGACTATTGTTTTATTTTCAACGAAATTGTTTATTTTATAGTATGATTGTCTAATCAATGTACGTTTTATAACTTATCTAAATATATTTTCTGTTAATTGAGTGACTTCTTGAGGAGCTTTATTATAAAAACTAACGCAGTTACCCAAAAATGAAACATTTGACTTATGTAATTTAAATTTTGGAATAACCAATTTATCACGAGCTTGGGTTTCCGTACCACTAATATCACCTTTCTTTATAAATAGATCTGTATTTTTCCTCGTATACATAATAATTTCAAAGATGTATAAGGACGGCCATAAATAGGTAACACAATAACCACAACCTTGAAAGAATACAGTACCCATGTAACAATGTGGGTAGCGTCGCTTCGAGACAGCTTGACCTGGAATAGCAATGTACAGAATATCCGGTCTCCACTTATATCCGCAACACAACACACCGTTCTATGCATACTTAAAAAAAAAGTATATTTAGTCAAGTATGACTTTGATTTACTCGTAAAAGGTTCTGTACCATATTGTTAACTATCGTTATCCGCCCATGGTATTTTGTTGAGTCAAACGATAATGGATGGTAGTAGGGAGAAGGTATAAACTACCTGTGATATAATAAATTCTAGTTACTCTTGTGTCGGATGGAGAATACGGCAGTCGGCTGTCGTGTTCAGATTGTAAGAATACTGCTATAGGGTGTAATTATAATGTAACCTTTTCACTGTTCTCTTATAACTGATTGATATTGATGATACATGATAATGATAATGATGATATTGCTATAATAGTATGATATGATATTGATCTATTGTGTAATTGATATATTAATGATGTAATTGATGTAATTATGGACAATCATAGCCTATTTTCGATCTGTACGCATCTTTTATTATGAGAGCCCACGGTTTGCGCTCTTCAATAGAATGGAAGTTAACAATATGTGCAAAATTACTCGTATAACCTTATAAAATTAATTTCTAGAGATCTTAGCCAGCATTTACCGAGTTAAGGAGGGGGGAGAAATGATTTAGGTCAACTACGGTTTACGTGTTTTTTTACTTATTGGGGTGTCATATATTAAGAAATCATTGACAGAATTTGTTTTTCGATAGAAGACTTCACCGAAGTCTAATCTAACCGCCAGAAGTGGGTTTTGAATAGAAAGGATTACGTAAGGTGAAACGTTGCTTTTAGAATCTGTTTAATACCGAAAATATCGGCTACATATAGCCATAGTTAAGACTCTCAAGAATTGGTTAAAAGTAAAAACGCGAAAGTTTAAAAGATTAAATTGGTTAAAAGTATCTCTGATCAACTGTCAAAACGGCTAACGCAGTTAATCTAAACTTTAGCCTGTAACACTTGAATTAATTCGACAGTTCGAAAGGTGCTAAATTTGGGGTTTTTACATTGTATACATTACTCTACGTTGTGGTTTCTGTAAAAGTCGACTGTAAGCTGTGACAGACAATCAAGCAGACAAACATGAATAAATGTGTAATCATACTTGACGAAAGTCATATAAAGACTTAAAAAGTTATAGCTTTATGACAATACAAATGAACAGGTTCTTACTGCGTTATTAACATTTGCGTTTCCCTATATTTCGATGCTGTTGCAAGCATCATGATCACGGGTTAACTGGCGAAACTGCGGTTGGATATTTGTGAGCAAACACTTCACTCTACCCTGTTTCAGGTTCGTAATTGTCGTTTTTCATCATCACTTCTGGAATTCACTCGATGGGCACTCCGATAATACACACTCACGATATCGTCACGTTTTTTTGAATTTATGGGTTTTGTGTTCTTAATAACTGGATTCCAAATATTGGATAATTTAAACCCGTCCCCTCGATTGAAGTTCTTATGGTTAGAGATGTCAATGGCTTCTTTGACCATTCTGGGTATGTAATGGCGTTCTGTCGACAATATTTGTGGCTTTTGCAATTTGCTCCAGTGATTAGGGTCTGTCCTTTCTTTCAGCGACCTCGATCGGGCAGTTATCGTTGTCTGCGATCCACTCATTTATCGCGTCGTTGATCGTTGTGATAATGAGCATCTAGACACAGAATTTGCTCATGTGCAGAGGGTGTTACTCAGGCTATGCGGCTCTGTCGTTGCTGACGCGCTTTTTCAGCACAGAAAAAAGCGCTTACATGCTTTTAGTGTTGAACGTCAAACAACATACTTATCATATATTAAGGAAGTGAGAGATAAAGTTGCAAAGTTGTTGAGGAAACTTTGAATAAAAACCATTTTCGCTCCTTTAAAGAAAATCGCACAATATTTGCATTCACCGAAAGATAATTTTCCTTTCAAAAATCCATCGGACATGCATTCGTCAGGCAAACCAAGCACTCGATTTCATGCCGTATCAGGGACCACATTATAGCGGCGAAGAATAATGTCGTGCGGAAGTCCGCTATTGCAGAACATATACTGAGAGCAAATCCTAATCACTGGAGCAAATTTCACAAGCCACAAATATTGTCGACAGAACGCCGTTACATACCCAGAATGATCAAAGAAGCCATTGACATTTCTCGCCATAAGAACTTCAATCGAGGGGACGGGTTTAAATTGTCCAATATGTGGAATCCAGTGATAGGATTATGAACAACCATGAATTCTAAAAAACGTGACGATATCGTGAGTATGTATTATCGGGGTGACCATCGAGTGAGTTCCAGAAGTGATGATGAAAAACGACAATTACAAACCTGAAACAGGGTAGTGAAATGTTTGCTCTCAAGTATCTCGTGATGATGGTGCTTGCAGTAGCATCGAAATATCGTGAAACTCAAATATATTAATGTCGCGGTAAGAACCTGTTCATTTGCATTGTAATAATGAATACAAACCGTAAGATTAAAAAAATGTATAGTTTTATGGTTTATAAACATGATATTTATTCATGGCCGGACAGTTGTATAATACACACAATTGAGTAATTATTATTATTTAGAATAAAGTCACATTAGAGTTGGACTTAAAAAGTTAATTTTACTCCGTAACTATAGCTTTCAAAATATCGCTGTCGCCTTCATTTATCATGTCAGATTTCGGCACCAACACACGGCTCTCATCTTGATATAAACTTGTCCCATAAAATAATTCATCGTAGTAAGTAGTGAAACTAAGAACATCATTAAACTGTCATAGACGATGTCAACTTGAGAAAGTGATAGATGGTTGCGATAGTAAACTACATTTTAATTTTGAATTTTAGATATTTTAATGGTTACGCCTGCTTTGAGCACAAATTTAACTCAATAATTTTGATTCATTCGAATAACATCAATTTCATGTAACTGTACCATTAACCGCAATTGACATAATTATTTCGAGACGACTTCGAAAGATCGGAAATTTTAGATCGAAATACATTTCCAAATCAGAAAGATACAATATTTTTAAAACGACTATTGTGGCTGTAGACAGCTGTCGCAACACATATCTACGTTGTTTGTTTATTCAAATCGCAAAGCCAAGCAAGTGCAAATTGTCATTGCACAATAACTGCTTCTTACTGTCACCTGTTACCAACTACCAACAGCAAAATTAAAAAAAAATTTACGGAAAAAATTAAACCGCCTTCAAAAAAAACACCGAAAAGTACTTACTGAAAAGTGATTACTAATCGCAACTCAAGTACAATTGAAATAACTTTATAAATACGATGTACGATGCGATTTTTTGGTAAAAAATTTTTATTTCTCCCTTTTGAGTGACCTTGACCTAAATAAATATATAATTAAATTTGACAGTTACTGAAATCGGTGCCAAGCCTACCAAACTAATAGACTTTTTGTTGTTGCACATTGATTTGGCACAGACTTCAATAACTATCAAATTTAATTATGTAGGTATGTGCATCGTATTTATAAAGTTATTTCACTTATTGTACTTGAGTTTCGTTTAGTAATCACTTTTCAAGTAAGTACTTTTCAGTATTTTTTTAAGGCGGTTTAATTTTTTTTGGTAAAAAATTTTTATTTCTCCCTTTTGAGTGACCTTGACCTAAATAAATATCTAGGGCAGGTCTGTAAATAACTTGTTTCTAATTCCGGAGCGCAACAATATACTCGTGCAAGAGAATCATCAACATAAATAAAGGTTATAACCAGGTCGTGGTATATGGTGTATCTTTGACGTCCAAGCACCAATATCAGTGAAATTTAAATGAAACTTTCTCTGAAATATTACCTACCAAACAGAAAAAGAATTTTGAAAATCGGTTCACAAATGACGAAGTTATGAGGTAACAAACATACAAAAAAAAAACAACATACAGTCGAATCAAATTGAGAACCTCCTCCTTTTTTTGAAGTCGCTTAAAAATAAGTAGATATAATGTAAAGCTTTCCTGATAATTTTCTTTCATTGTAGGTGCATTTTCTACTTAATGTATTCAATGTAAGTACATCTTATACTTAATGATTTTGTTAATTTTTTCTGAACGATGCTTTGAAGATAAAATTTAGTGGGTTTGTGGGACAGCAATTCTTAAGAGCTGTTTGGAAAAAGTTTTATACAGGTAGCTTTAAATTTGTGATTTGTAAAGTTTCATTTGTAACCCAGAATGATGACACGAAAAAAAAGTAGAATTTCTAATTTAAGCCTCTAAATCCATATCCAACTCCCAAAAGTCGAAACACTACTTTAAAAGTTCATATCTCTTTAGGCTATCACTTACATAGTTATTCCATATTCCAAATGAAAAGACAATTGTGACGAATAAACAGACACCATTGAGAGAGACAGAGATAAGTACTATTCCGGTGTTCCAATTTTGATACGGAACACTAGAAAGGGTAATTATAGAATAACTTTCAGTGCTAATTTTTTGTCATTTCCAACTCTGAATGAGAATTCAGTTCCATCTCCGCAAAGGCCATTAAGAGATCCCCGGTTCTCCTTTCAACAAATACACCTCTTTAGCATCGCACCGTGAGAGTGAAATTAGCACAGGGAAATTGGAAAAATGTACTCTCCTGAGGGTTGTATCGATCACTGCATGTTCGACGTTCCATTACGTCTATTATCATTAGTCACTATATACCTATTCCCACTATAATACTGCAGACATATATATCCACTATATACTTACCTACTTCTCTACTTACGCACACATTCATATACGAGGAGTGCTCCAAAAGCCGATTTCTAATATTTATAAAAATCTAAACAATGATGCATTACCTTCCTTGCCTCCGATTAGTTACAGGTAAAAAATCATTTAATGGAGTTATATACCTACTACCTAGTAGAGATAATAGATAGAGGATTAGTCTGTTAAACTTTCGAGAGATTATTACTTATTCCGCTGACGCAGCGACATAAAGTGTCACTTGGCATCCAACACGAGAAAACAGCATCGCTAGTATTGCACGATTACTTACTAGACGTCAGAATCTCAATGAGGTCCAGATTTGTGTTTTAATTATTTTCTAGTAGTTAGGGATACAGCGTGAAGATATGTATATATGTATTATTTTCTAGTTTTTGATACAGCTGATAACTTAAGAGCCCTATAACAAATCGATTAGAATATAAATTAATTAGTAGATTCTTTTAAATTTGAAGAAAAAAACATACAAAGACAGACAACAATTCTGTAAGTATTTATTTTGGAATCAGATAAGCGTAAAATGCTTAGTTCAATCATTTTTAAAAAGATCGTCAATGTACAGTCACGGCTTTGTTGCTGTTTTATAATAAAATACAGATAGATTCTTTACAATGATTGTGTATGTTTACGGTAAAAAATATAGGATCAACGAAAACCACAATAAAATAAACGCATATTACAGATGCAATTTAACTAAAGAGACTCGTATTAGATCTCAACTTCTAAACAGCGGATCACGATAAAACATACCTAATATACAACCTCACTCTAAGAGACGCAATTATGAAAACCATCTTTAAATTCTTGCAGTACTTGTTGTAAAATGCTTAAGTACATGCATCTTATATATATATACTCGTATATGATAAAAATTCTAAAAAAACTGTTTTGGTTCTCATTAGTGTTATGCGTAGCTCTATCGGGTTGTTTTTTGTATATATCTTTAATTAACAATTAATCAATTAACAGTTTAATTATTTGTAAAGTTTTTGAATTTTTACATAGGAAGCTCAGGTTATTATTAAAAAATTCTCTATCTTCCTGTGAATGTCACGTTAAAATCGGTTCAGCCGTTTTGAGGTTCAGGCCGAATAATTACCGTCAATTATTTACCGTAAAAAAAAAAACTTGTGTTCAGGTTTAGTTAACGCGCGAATAACCATATAAGCTTAAGAAAAAGCCTTTAAATCAAAATTATAGACAGACAATTCAGTTTTATTTATAGGTATAGATTGTTATAAATGTAATAGAGATCATCTTGATACCCGGCTTGCAAAACTTCTTGTAAGCTAGCATTACTTTAGAACTTTTTTTCTACTAGTGATTATATGTACGACACAATGTTTACATGCCTAAGAAAAAATGCAGGAAATTAGAAAGTCATAATAGACTCATGGAACTGAGAAGTTAATACTGGATCAAAACAAGACAGACATATACAGCAAGACATATGCGGCTGGCTATATGTACGACACAATGTTTACATGCCTAAGAAAAAATGCAGGAAATCAGAAAGTCATAATAGACTCATGGAGTAGAGAAGTCAATACTGGATCAAAACAAGGCAGTCGGCATATACGGCTCGCTATTTAATGTTCTCGCTTACGATCGCTCGTTATGAAGAGCGTATAAATTTTTCGTACAGGTCCTACCCCGTCAAGCGCTCGCGCTGGTCTGAGAAACATTGTTTTATTTTTTTTACATGGCACTGTCAAGGGTGACGCCTAGGTATTGTACTTTCCTAGTCCAGGTGATATCCTGACCGAAAAGTGTAATGACTAATTGAGCTTGAGACGAACCAGAAGGACTCTTTCGTAAATTTTCTCTAGCACGCTAAGGAGTCTGATGGGGTGGTAGCTATTGAGGCTTTTGCGGGGTTTACCCGATTTCGACATATCGATGACGATCGCTTCCTTCCAGGCGGCTGAAAGGACGCGGTTCGCCATGGCGACATTAATGATAGCTACCAAGTGTGCGAGAAGACGCATTGAATACAGTTTTACTACTCGGTTAGAAATGCCGTCTCTACCAGGGGCTTTTCTATGTTTGAGAGCCTTGACAGAGACCGTGAACCTCGTCAACCGTCGCGGGTTTGAGTTGGCAAGGGGCGGTCTACGAATCTATTATAAACTACCAGCAGAATATTAAAAAATCTTAACGTTTCTGAGAATTAGGGCGTCAAAATATCACCATTTCGCACAAAAATGTCAAAGAGCTTTTGAACCAAAATCGTTTAAATTAAAAGTTTTAATACATTTTTTTTGGTACAATTGATGACTTAAAATAAAACCATTTAACTTAAAAGTTTCTTTACCTATTTTTTTGGGATGCTAAGGAAATCATAACAGTGAGTTTATATTGAAAAGAGAGCCATTATTAGAGGCTTTACTACGCAAACCAAATAAGAGGATTACGGGATTCTATCAAAAAAAGAAAATAGACAAGTTGCGATTGCTGCCATTTCCGCTCGAACACCCATCCTATTCTTCAGATCTGGCTCTAAGCGATTTTTACCTTTTTCGTCGGCACTTCGCTATCATCTTAAATTTTTTGGCCCTGAGTGGCTCTAGCGAAGTGATGTCCCTGTAAACTTTTTTGGAAGGTTCAAGATAACAATTTTTTTTAAAACTACTCGGGTACTTGAACTCGTTCACATTTTGTTTATATTCGTTATAATTTCCTTTGGACCACCTCATACATGAATTTGAAATTTACAGTGTTCAGAGTGTTAACACTTTTGAAAATATTCTAATAACTATCGAACGCCATTTCGGTAGAAAACAGCGCTGCAAGTTAGTGTTTGAAATCGTTTCTTAGTGTGCAGTTTTAATCTGATGTAAATATGTGTTATATTTAAAAGCACGTCGGTTTCTCTATTCGTCTGCATGTATTTTTTTTTGCGTATGTTCAGCGATAACTGTCAATTGTGGATCGGTTTCTGATTCTTTTTTCGTTGGGTTCGCTATAGCTCCAAAGTGGTCCCATTTAAATTTCACTAATATTAGAGCTTGGATTTCGAAGATACACCAAATAATTTTAACTGCTTGTAAGCTTCATATATATTGATGATTCATTTGTATGTCATTCCGCTCCAAAGTAAGAAAATAAGTTAATTGTAGATCTACTCTATTTAAAGATCAAAAAAGAAGAAGTAAAAATCTTTTTAAGGGAAAAGTTAAACCGACTTAAAAAAACACTGAAAAGTACAAAATAACCAGCCTTTACTAATTAAAACTCAAATACATAAATACAATACAAATTTTTATATAGTTAAATTTGACAGCTATTGAAATCGGTGCCAAGTCTATGTGCAACGATGGAAAGTCTTACTGGTTCCATAGGTCTGGCACCGAGGTATTTCAAACTCGGTCAAATTCAAATCAATTTATATAAGTAAATCCAATTAAAAGATATTTTTGAACGTCAAATCTGCTTTACTTCGGTTCGAAAGGAAAACTTGGACGCTGATAATAACCGATAAAAAACTCAGTAGGATTTTTACTACATCATTTTACAATAGGTTTATTAAAATACAATCTTCAGAAAGCCAGTAAATGCATGTACAGAGAACATCGTTTGTAGACTATCGTTTTGTCTTCAACGATGTCGTTACCACAGTCTTTTTTTTTTTAAATCGGTTTGGGTTGCTCACTTTTGAAGTACTTATAATGTGAAATCTATCTTTTAATTAAATCTATATTTGATTAATACTTTTTTTAAATAATGTCATTTTAAACAAATTAGTAATTTACGTTTCTTTACAGGTAGACTTTCATACGACTGAGTCGGTAGTAACCGTGGATTGGGAGAACGGATTCGTCGAAGCTTCAGCTAAAGACAACACGAACGTGTCACAGATATTTAAGGAACTGTTGGTTCAAGCAAAAGTTAAGTATAATTTGTCGCCCGCACTGCGCAGGCGCCGACGGCAGTCTCTGCCGACGGGCCCTCAAGGGCCTCCTGGGACCCCTCCTGCTGCACCGCACCCCAGCAATCAACCTCATGTACCCTCACCTGCACAGCTAGCACATCTGCAACAGATAAGGGAACGGCACGCCAATAGCAAACGTAATTCGTGTGTCATCTCTTAGATCATCCGTCGTCTGCACTTCTATGTATAATATAATTTTAAAATGATAATTTTGTAAACCCCATATATTATTTCTATGCTAAATCCATGACTTATAACAAACGCAGAGAAGACCTACCTATAAATGATCTATTATAATAAAAAGAACAATAGTATTCAAACGTAGCCGAGTCGTCAAAAATGACGATATTTACTTTCGAATGACGAGAACATAATTTAAGTCTCAAGAGCTTAGTACAATTTTCAACTTTATACTTTCGTTATATAGGTATTTCCTTTCAACATAAAGTAAGACTTTAAATCTCTGAAATCCAGTTCTTACAGAAACAAGGCGAGGGAATACTCAAGTCAAGTTTGAATAGATACCTAATTGCCCCTTTCTTTAATATTACTCTGTAAATTTAAATGTCAACTAGTATAAAATGTATTATGGCTCAACAGGATGTATCACTCGTTCAAATATCCAGTTTATGTGTCGTATAGTTTCTGAAAAAATCGACTGTGACAGACGGACAGACACATGAATGATCTCAATGTAATGATTCCGCTTTCCTTTTAAAGGAAGGAACTCTAAAAATCACATAAACGAACATTAAACAAAGTTTCCAGGGTGTTGTGGTCGACATATTGCACCTCCGCTAGACGGTCAACACTAACCGTACAATAAATGGTAAGGATGTTAGATCCCAGAATAATCACGTTCATTATATTTTACGTATACCTATATGAATCAATTATTTGTCGCAAATCGCGAACATGCAAAATTCCGTCGACCTAAACGTTGGAACGATGCCACACGGGATCGCTCCAACGTTTAGTTATTTCTATTAAGGAATTGTATAATTTTAGTTAACCATTTACTGTCTGGCTCTTGTGTTTTTCAGAAAAATATGCTTTTGTTAAGGTTTATAAAATCGACAAGAAATTTCCCCTGCATCGTCGAATTCATAGATAAGATAAACAACAAAAATTAAGAAGAATATAACAAATTCTAAGTGTTTCAAAGTTACTTATCCTTATACTCATATTTTATAATTATTGATGAATCGTTCAAAACCTCGTTTAGCCACGAAGTAATTCATTATTCTCATGCAAATGAAGCTAGATCAACCTTTCAACCTTTTCTAGAGATCTCGATAGCTGGATACAGATAATGATTATAACAACTCTTAGATTTTCTATTTTAAACCATTCAATATGCAAAATATTCAGGAAATCGTAATTTATAACATCTTACCATGAAAAATAAGTTTGTGACGTTAGAAGTATACATTTATTGAAGAAAACCTTCCTATGCCAACTGATAATGTACTCTGAGTTTGTCGAATTCTAAAATGTAATTCATCAGTAATTCATTACGTGAAATGCATTTCACGTAATCAATTACTGTAATTTTTAGCTAACTTCCACCCGAAATATTATTTTTAAAATATTTGTCAATATTTGTTTACATTACCTTGTTTTTAATTTATCAGAAAATTTCACATTTTTTTAATACTGTATCACTGAAAAGTAATGAATATATAGGCAATAAATTTAAAACATTTCCTAATTAGTTTTTAAATGTAGGCACGTCCGTTTATATAGAACTCGTTTAGTATATCATATAACGCCAATAACATATTGAATGTGTAATTTAAAAAAAATATTTGTGTAACTTTGGAGCGAGGTATAGGGTAAATGAGTGATAGAGAGAGGTATAGGGTAAATGAGTGGTTTTATATCTGGTCTATGTAATTTTATAATTCAACTTTTTATGCGATTTCGTATACGCCAGCGATACGGTGTGATATTCGTCGTGTGCCTAGGACAAAAGCCCCACTAGAAAATATATCAATAATATTAACGACTGATAATTTTGCACATCAATTTTCTAGTAAAATATATCCAGTCCTAGGTAAAATATGTAAGAAATGACGAGTGAGAAAAAACATAAAGCGTATTTATATTCATTTTAGTGTAAAATCGGGATAAGATTGCATAATGTAGGTACCTAATCATAAAAATTTACACAACCATCTCAATTTACACAAATGTAAGCACAGCCATTTAATTTCATAGCACATATTGCGTTTTACGTATATTTATAACTATAAATACCTAAACGTAAAACGTCGTACCATCTCTGTTGTTTTACGAGATAACATAAAAGTTAAATTCTGTGACATGCGAGTAATTAATATTCGAAATAGGTGCCCGCGATTTCTATAAAACCCGCCTACAAGGGTTTAAAATTAACTACAACGTTGCAAAAACTCGTTTATAATATGTTAATTCAAATATTGTATTGATTATCTACTAAATGTAAAGGTTTCTAGTCTTTTAACAGTTTGGTGTCTATCATTGGTTTTTATAAGACATGTATCATTACATAACGTGTTATCATATGAAATAAAATTAAAATAACTATGTAATTAAATGGGAAATTGTGAAATTTTATAAAGGACTGACTCAGTCCTTTTTGTATATGTAATCTACCTCTTACTTGTAATTGTCCATAGTAAACTAAATCATTATTACTCTGAATGCTGTTTTAGAACATATTTTGCTAATTACAATTATTCTAAACTGGTTAAAAATGTTTAGAATTAATAAATTGTTTATTTAGACAGTCATGTACGTTGTTCAATTTACGTCTAGTTGCGTTGAATATACATTTTAAAATATTCTAATTCTGCTGTATAATATGTATAACAAAATGTGGAGAAAAATTAGGTACATACTATCTATTAATTATGACTACCTTTTATAAGACGTTATGTTTACAAGTAAGATAGCGGTTCATGAAATTGTTATTAGCAAATGTGAAAATTTCTATAAATATAGTATACTTACTTGTTAGATAATAATTACCTAATTCCACTTTTTATTAAAGATATCAATACGACTGATGTTTTCTAAGTAAACATTGTAGATTATGTACTTATTTGAAAATTTTATGTTACACTTAGTAGTGTTTCAAATTTTGTGGATGTGCCTTTTTTAACGATGTAATATCTGTAATTACGTCTAAGTTTACCCAAATGAAAGTGTGTATTAGGTAGGTATTCAGTTTTGTTACAATTTATTACAATATAACCTATAATCCATGTGTAATATAATATTTTGGTTATTAGAACCTACTATATGTAAATATGACTAATGTTGATATTGATGCTGATACTAACTACATACATACGTAATACACCTACCATTCATTTAGAACATTTTTTACATTTTTAAACAGAAATATGGTGGAGAGTTATTACATTACATAGACACATAATTGCAAATTAAAATTTTCCCAGAGCACAGACCAGTCAATGTAGGTACAGGGACCGGGAAAAGGAGAATAGCATGCGGCGCAGCGAAGAGTAAGTGAGAATGGATGGTATACCTAACGTGACCATACGTCCCGCTTTGGGCGGGACAGTCCCGCTTTCAGGTTGTCTGTCCCGTTGTCCCCAGCGAGAGCAAAAATGTCCCGCTTTTCCAAACAAACCAAAAGATGATCATTACTTAACATACGGGTATCCAAAACACAAGTGTCGCAGTTCTGAAAGCAATTTTAATTACCAAAACCGACATCAACGATCATGTGTTAGCTCTATTTCTATATGAAAACTAGACATGACGTTTTGAAACTGGTTTACTCCGCCGACAAAAAACAAATGCGTCTACAACTGAATCTAATGTTGATTAATTCAAATTACTATTACTAATACATTGTTCTCATGTTCTTGTTCTTGAATAAATTGTAAAATAAACCTAAATTTCGCAAGCCTCCCGCCCAGTCAAAAAAAATGAATGGTCACGTTAGGTATACCACAAGACGGCTGTGCCAGTTTTTATTTTACAATAAATATAATTTCTATTTAGTAGTAAAATATGGGATAAATCAGTTACTTGAATTAAGGTATGTAGACACTGCACAATGTACTTTTAATAAGCATTTAAATAATAAACACAACCTGTAATGAAATGTTGTAATGTTTACTTTATATATCAGATGATGTGTTCTGTCATTCGCTTGTGGTCATTGATAATAATAGCTTGTGGTCGACTAAATGAATTACCGCCAATTGGTTTCAAACATTGAGCAATTTCTTAGTGTTGCAGTGACAGTTTATATAATTGAAGTCTCTGTCTTTAAACAGCTTTTTTTTGTAATCACGAAACTGTTATTTTATACTTACATAAAAATTAACAACAATATCAAAATTAGCTGAAATATATACCTAAATTATAATAATATGGTAAGACTGTGTGTTAAATTTAGGAAAATCGTTATGTTATTAGGCCGGCTTGTACATCAGTTTAAATATTTTTTTAATTAAACACACGTATAGCTAATACCATTTAATTTGAAGGGAATTGTTTACAAAAACTTTTTTAACTAATGATGCAAGGCAGCCTTTGGTATAAACATAAAATAATTTTCGTGATAGCTTTCGGTGTAATTTATTGTAATCATGTAGGGTATTTTGAAATAATATTGAAAGTACTTAGTTCCTTGAATATAGTTTGTTTTAGATACCTGTCCTTTTATTGAATTTAATTAGATATAAATTATACAATATAGAAATATATTTAACTATTATATATATAAATTTTACTGTACGCTGCCGTAAAATTTCAAATTGAAATGAATATTGAAAATAAATTAGCAAAAAATTATTATTTTTGTACTAATAAGTCATCATAATTTATTGTACACATTTTATTTATATTTACTTTATTCATATTTACTTTATTTATATTTACTTTATTTATATTTTACTTTGTACTAATAAGTCATCATAATTTATTGTATACATTTTGTTTATACTTCATCATTAACCCGAGACTAACAGAGAACTTAACATAACTAAATAATTAATTTTTCTACTTTTAAATTTACTATTTTCAATTTTACAGTTCACTTTGACGCACTAAAATAACCATCTTGTTCCAAAGCGCAAGTTGCCTCGCAGTATTCATGTCAAACGAACGATTTTAGTGTGCAAGTAACGTTTTCTATAAGACTTTTATAGGTTAACATGATTTTTATAAAATAGTGTTTCATTCCTCAGGCAGTTGATCCCATACCCAACATTATGTATTTTTTGTGGGCACATCAATTAGAAAGAATGCACAAATGATTACCAAAATAGTGGCAAAACAGAAATATTACATTATGTTTATCTGTAACACCATTATATTTTAAATAGGTATTTGTACTTTATTGTGAATACGCAAACGCATTTTAATTCTAAAAAGCGAAGAAATAATATTTGCACAGACGGATTTGAAAATAGTAGATTGATTATATTTACAAGTTATTCGTTTCCTATAATATAACGAATACAACTGAAATGTTTCACAAATTGCTGTATTACCTATCTACGTGTTTGTTTAGCATTTATATCTTAATATTTCTGAAACATGTTTCAATACAGGTTTACATTTGTACCAGATATAATACGATGTGTCTTTAAATAAAAGTATACTTAAAATTCAAAAGGGCGTACCTTAATTAATGAATACCTATTGTTACCTAAGTTGGTATAAACATTATTGACACAAATGTCTTGGAATATTGACGATTATGCAGTTAAAACAAATTTCCAATATTTCATACTGAGTACCGAGCTTCCTTTTGTTAAATTAACACTGAAAAAAACTTTTAAAAAGAGTGGCATAAAACCAAGCCAAACATGTGACACAAAATAAGGTTTTGTAATCTGTTGTTTTGCCGTTCCTTTCTCATTGTGTTTATAAACAAATCGCTTCAATGTTGGAATCTGGATATCGTCAGTATAAGGTGTGGCGAATGCTCTGCATTTGTCACAAAGCTTTATTAGCCGTGTGTGGTATCGGCATCGTGATGTTGGAGAAATCACCGAACAGCACCAAGCTTCTCATCAAAAATAACGACAAGGCAAAACCGAAGGCTTTGAGTATTTGCCCAAAAAGTCGAAAAGAACCAACTGTAATCGTCGGGACATTAAAATCAACGCTGAACCGTACTCAAGAGTTACTGCTGAGTGACCAAACAAATAAGAACGGTTTGTAGCTTTCGTGCCTGAAGGCCTCTTAGAGTTCCACCACTTCAACGTTAAAGCGGCGGTCTTACACTACAATTGATGGGAAAGAAATCACTTCATTTATACATAAACACTAGGTAATTCTTTTCTTTTTTTTACTTGTTAATCTCATATTAATATAAGAAAAAATACATATGGTAGATCGAGTCTTCCATACAAATCGAATGAAGACAACTAGTTGAATGAGAGTTACAATTAATGTAACATATTTTGCGCAATAAGTTCGTTATATCTAGTAACACATTCTGTTTTGACAATAATTACAAAATAATGTGGAAATATACTATGTTCGTAATATATGTATTTTCTTCAAGGTAAACGTTAAATTTACTTACTTAAAAAAGCCTAATGATATTCTTTGCAATTATATTATATTTCCGAAGTTGTGTGCAAAATTCTGAAAACCAAGGTACTCCAAAATATTGCAATACCAGTTCGTTTACCTGAAATATAACTCAGCTACTTGACAAGATGGTCTGTCTATTAAACATTTGTTTACGTTATGGGGTTTACGTTATGTTTTACATTTACATTTTACAGTATGGGTTGCATATTCACTATTAAACATAACGCACTTGAGTTTGTCTTTTTCTTGTAGAAAAATAAATATGAATAAGGTTGTCACCGCAGTTATATAATTATACAATTGTACAGAAATGTTCAGTGGTGGATGTAAAAATATCATGTTAATATGGACGATGCCCTAATATTTAGTGTATTAAAATAATCTCCAATAACTGGAATTTCAGTGATATTTCAGTCTCCCTTAGAGACGTACAATCTTTAATATTGTGTACAATACGAGAAAGTTAACTTTACTACCATAACCATGTCGTTTGATCCACGCAGTCGTAGCTAATGGCGGTGTAGATAGACGAGTACATTTAGTAGACAGTACTTTCTCGATGGTGAAGCAGTGTAATGTGTTTGGCACTTTCTGTATATTCCTTAGTGATGGGCTATTATGTGATATTTCAACAATCGAAAGAATAAAAATCGTTAAAAATTTTCAATCGTGTCAGAAATCGATTCACTCTCCGACAGAATCAGTGAAGAGGCATCAAATTGACCAATATTTCTGAACAGAATATATTTAAAAAGCTCGTTTGAAAAATTCGTATCTCTTGACTTTTTGACGAACGAAAATTTTTGGAATGTGTATGTTTTAAACTAAGTTCCATCGAATGGCACTGATTTATTCGCTCTAAAGATTTGAAATTTTTTTTTTACTTTAAGGTTTTAATGCGCAAAAAAAATATGGTAGCTTTAAGTTGTCCCTTGTACACCTTTTCATGGGATTATACTGTGAATTCAGGTCAAATTATTAGTTTGAGCTAGGAGCATGGCGTAATAATAATTTACATTATTTTACCGCGAAAATGCCTAATTGTATGGTTAAAGGGTGCAAGAACATGTTGACTTCTAAAAATAAAAAGCTGGATGGACTCACATTTTATGTACATAAATAAACTTAGAAACCCATATTTTTAATTAATTAAGAATGCTATATATACATATACCAACAGCAAAAGATCAAAAGAAATGGAAGGATGTAGAGATGTTTCAACACTTTCTCGACTTTAACTACCTCTTTAGAGGTTACTAGTTACATATTATTAATATTCTTTCATTAAGATTTACTGCTTATCTCCCCATGCAGAAGCTAAAATAAAGTCTAGAAATAAGGATATAACAAGGTACCTACTTGTTTAGGCTACGGACTATACCTACTAATAACCCGCCAATATCGGTTCCGTTGTACCATCTGTGGCCCAAATGCTCTGTTCACCCCGAAAGGGAAATAGCCCGAAGATATGTATATATATGTGTAGTATAAGGTAGTATATATCTCTTCGAGCTATTACATCTATATAAAAAAAGGCAAAGATAGAAAGAAAACCTTGAAGTACAGTACCTTTTTCTCCTCTATTTGTCAACCAATATCCTTTTTTTTTGTTTAGTAGCTATTGACGAGCTTTAGTGTCATCAATCAAAAAATTTTGGAAACATTAATTACGTGAAGCGAAGACTTCGGATCTCTTTTTAAGAATATTGCGCGCAAGGAGAAGTATGAGATTTGGGCACTGACTAAGTAACAATCACTGCGTTTTAGATTTGGCATAGTTTTACGTTACGTTCATGTCAAAAAGACTGTCAATTTCAAACTCATAATATAATAGTTTATAATCATGGTGATCATATATATATGTAAGCTCTTTGGATCAAACAGTCGCACAGAGTAGAGCTAGTTGCCAAAGAGTTTATATTATTATAAGTTTATATTTATATTTACGGTCGAATTTAGACCATCGGGCGACTTCAAGTATTTATAATTATTCTCATAAAATACGGGGCATAAAAACGGGAGACTTCAGACTGCAGACTTTCGAACATAAAAATGTTAGATCTGCAAAGAAAACTCGTTAATAAAAACAGAAAGTTGTAGTAGCCGGATCGTATTAGCAATAAGTACGTCGTGTTCATCAGGCGGTAAATCCGTGTGTCAGCGGAGCGGCACTTGTTGCGCAGTGCGCGCGATCGATACGCCCGCCCGGACGCGACCTGCACCCTGCCGACACCTCCACCCGATCATGTTCACATACACATCTAACTTCGTAACACTTTTAGCTCAGTCATCGATATATAAATAGGATAAAATTGATTCAAATTTACATATGTAGAGATTTTTCACAAAATCTCAGTAAAGGTGTCGTGTCGTAACTTTCATAATATTATTTCTTGTAGTATTCCTAAGATTTTCAAAACGTATACCTCTATATTAGTCAACTTTTAAATATTCTTGAGCATGGATTGTTAATATTCTTCACAATGATATGACTCATTTGGAACATGAGCTTTTTGCTATACCTATTCTGAATATTGATTAGCTTTCATTTTTCGAGTGTGAGTTAATCGCACTTGAGCGGGATTTGTTCGCATTGATGTATAGACTGTTGTAGATTGATGAAGGAAATTATACCCAACTAGCTTTGTCCGTGACTATGTCCACATGGCAGCAACTTACAACAAAGGAGATGGCATAAAAACCTTCTCCATAAAAAAATATAAACATTCATTTGCATATAGGTACATACAGATAACGTCTACATGTTTAAACTGAAAGTACTTAAGTACTTTTCACCTCCGAATATTATGTTATAAGTTTGACGACACCGTTAGAGGAAAGTAACTAAATGTGGGCTAGTGCTTTAATGTGGGCTAGTAACATTTCTTGAAAACAAATATTTGAATGACTACAAACAACTGTCTACTATCGTATTCATTTGCCCTAACATCTTAATCACTTCATCTCTTTTGTCCGGCGCGAGCTGCCGCTAAGGTAGAACTATGGTTGTTTCGCCGCAATTAAAAACTATAACTATGTGTATGATTTGTAGAATATATGTTAATTTTATGTGTTTTGGTCGATTAATTGATTGTGATGTATTACTTGTAAAATACAAAGCCAAGTTTATTTCGGTCGAGAATTTTGAATCAAAGTGGATAGTCGTAGCCCGACTATCCACTTTGATTTAGACAATGAATCAGATGCTATAATAGGGAGAAAAGCTCCTGACTGCAGATGCACAGTGTATATTCCATATATATTTTATAAGCGACTTTTTTACGGAAACACGAGGAGAACTGTGGACAAAATGATTAATGTGTGGACACTGGGCACATAATGACTGTGCTGGGCCAGAGTTGGACGCTTGGTTATTTGATTTTTGCAAGTAAATTAAGTAATTTCTTACATTCTTCAAAGTGATTTGATCTCCTTCGAGATAAACATTTATTATAGTTATATTTTCTTAAAAGATTATTATTTCGACATCAATAAATGTGTTTTAGTCCATATTTGATGTGAGTACCTGTTTCATATTTGGCACCCACTTGCAATTTCGTTTAATGCTCAATTTTGATAATGTAGTTTATTAATAAAAATAAAAGATTGTTACTTTGTTCTTTAAAAATATCTGTCTGATTAATGTTAATGTAATCCAAAAACAAAATTTAGTTTGTTTCTCTTTTATTTGTGTGTGTGTTTGTCTGTAACATCCTAGCTCTTGAACGGATGAAATTACTTACATGCGGTTCAATTTTTTTGCTTAAAAGTTACGGTTTTCAAGAACATTTTCAGTTTCAATACTGAATAATTTTATGTAAAATTCTGGACGTTGAATCACTTTCATTTTACGAGTGCAAACAAATTTTTCGCTATTAATGTCGAATAGAGCGCAGGACAATTGTATCCAATAATAATTTCTACTTGTTATAATCTTCGAACTATAACTACTGTTTTTCATTTCATTTTAAATTGTGTACAGGGTACAGCAAAAGTAGATATTAGTGGATTCCACCTTATTCAGGTACCAACGCTTAAGGAAACTCTTAAGTGGCTTTGTCAAGTTTATGGTGCCTATAAATCGTTAGCGCCGGGAGGCAATTCTGAGTAAGAGGCTTTTACTCTGCAGTAATGAGTGAAGCGGACAATTATTTACTTACTTTGACATAAAAACGTCAGGATTGCCCTCTTTAAAGCTAAGTTTAATGACCTGTGTATATTTTTAATATCTGATACTTGTAATCATTCCATAATTATATTCACCTACCTACCACAAAGTAATATTTTATTTTCAACCGACTTCCAAAAAAGGAGGAGGTTCTCAATTCGGCTGTATTTTTTTTTTTATGTTTGTTACCTCATAACTCCGTCATTTATGAACCGATTTGGAAAATTCTTTTTTTGTTCGAAAGGATATACTTCCAGATAGGTCCCATTGAAATTTCACTGGTATTGAAGATTTGGTTTCGAAGATACACCAAATAACGCGACCTGGTTATTTATATTGACGATTCTCTTGTATGTCATTTGTTAACTATCGTTGTCCGTCATTTATGAATCGATTTGGAAAATTCTTTTTTTGTTCGAAAGGATACACTTCCAGATAGGTCCCATTGAAATTTCACTGGTATTAAAGATTTGGTTTCGAAGATACACCAAATAACGCGACCTGGTTATTTATATTGACAATTCTCTTGTCATTTGTTAACTATCGATGTCCCCACACGGTATAATGGTAGTATGGTATAATGGTAAAGTAGGGAGAAGATATAAATTGCCTGTGATATAATAAATTCAGTCAGTAGAGTCAGTCTTGTGACGGACAGAGAATACGGCTGGTGGCTGTCGCCTTCGGATTGTAAGAATACTGCTAGGGTGTAATTATGATGCAACCTTTACACTGTTCTTTTATAAGTGATTGATATTGACATGATATTATATTGATGATATTGATAATGGCCATAATGGGCAATAATATCCCATGTTCGATCTGTTCGCATCCTTTATTGTGAAAGCTCACAGTTTGTGCTCCTCAATAGAATGGAAGTTAACACATTGCGCTCCAGAATTAGAAAATAAACGAATTGTAGACCTGCTCTAAATATTTATTTAGGCTAAATTCACTCAAAAGGGAGAAATAAAAAAACTTTTATAAAAAAATTAAACCGACTTCAAAAAAGAACACTGAAAAGTATGAAATAACTATCCCTTACGGATCGAAACTTAAGTACAAAAATAACTTTATAAAAATGCGATACAAATGCCCATATAATTAAATTTGACAGTTATTGAAGTCGATGCCAAATCAATGTTCGACTATTAGTTTAGTAGTCTTAAGGCTGGCAAGCCAGCCTTAACAGCCTTATTTTAAACAAACGAACATGTTATTATATCAATTGTTGTTGTGTACTTATAAGTATATAACGTACAAAACACTTTCATTTATAATGTTTAACTGTTTAACAAGTTCACTGAACGATTCATTTGGCGCGCATTATTCCAATATTTCACGGTTTAAAATACACAAAAGGCTTTGTAAATGTGAAACACGCTTCCGACCAGAAGCTACACCCGGGGCATGGACTTGAGTGAAATTCGACATTCCTATCCATTAAACCTGCTACAAATGCCTACGCATTTATTACCTCAGTGGGATTCTTCAGCTGTGAACTCATACTTTTAGGTAATTAGGGCTAAGATTACTTTCATTTGAAACATTGAGGCACAATAACGAATAATTAAACTAATAAACATTTCCTTTGGTTGGATTAAAATTTCAGTGCTTTGAGTACAAAATCATTTCGTTTACATTACTTAATTTTACAAACATGTTACTACCGAATATAAAAAAAGAATATGAACATAATCATTCGATGTTTAAAAAGGGACACGTACAAAAGAAGTTTTAAACGTGGTAAGGTATAATAATAGAATATTATAGACTGCTGCTATGTAAATTTAATAAATAAAATGGTACCCACCAATACATATAATATATTGTGAACATAATGATGTCATATCGTTTCCCATTCGGGGCGGACCACAACATTTGACAGTAAGTATACTTATGCGACCTTAGTACCTGTTTGGATGGGTAAAACCAAAGTATACACATAACAGTAGGATGTCTTCATAGAAAGCCAGCGTAGGCGGTTTGTATGTGTGCGCGCTAATACACACGCGCCGTGGCATGCACACAACGTCAATAATTTGGGTGTAAATGAATAATTATTGTAGCGCCAGTACGGGTCACATGCGACGCAAACATGCGACCGCTTCTGTTTGTCTCTAATTCGTTTTTCACATCGTCCCAAATACAAAAATGTCTAAATCGCATAAACGAACGTATTATAATGTCCTTATAAGCATAAATAATTTAGGTTATTCCAATCCAGTTTCATTCTCAAATATAACTACAAAAAGTTAAATTTAACAAACTTGAAAAACTTATCCGTGTGCATTGCTCACACCCAATGCAACACTCCTACATATCCGGCCGAGAGTAGACAATTCCGTTACTCACGAGGCTGGAGTCGGCCTTCTTTTATACGTATTCTTTGGTAAGACGGAACCGCAGAGTGGCCGTTTACTAGACTATCGGCGGTAAAAATTCCGTATAATAAGTGCATACATACATATCTTCAAGCTGTATCCCAAACGGTAGTCAGAGGATGGAGCACCAAGCGGCGCGGTCCTAACATACTTCTTTCGCTTCCTCAAATTTCATCATTCGTATGCGATGCTTTTGACATTTCCGTCTGCTAACACTCTGGCTATTTGATCTTCATAAGTCACCCTTGGTCTTCTTTGGCTTTTTTTACCACTCGGTTTCGCTCTGTAGATTTTCTTCGTCAGTCTTTCATCACTAATTCTCTCTAAGCGTCCGAACCATCTAAGCATTCCTTTCTTCATTTTTACAATAACACTGTCGTGCAACCCTGTCATACTGCATATCTTTTCATTACTTATTTTGTCCGCAAGGGAGATTCCATTGCTACTGCATTTATCTTACTATCACCCGATTTCAGACATATCCAGGCCTCACTAGTGTACAATAAAGTTGGCACTAACACCGCATTGTGGATGGCCATTTTGGCTGTGTTCACTTTATTGCCACCTGCTAGCCGTCTCTCCACATCCAACTCACATCTTCTGTCCTTCGAAAACCCATATCCCAGATATACAATTTTATTCACTTGTTCTAGACATTTTCCATTTACCCAAATCTCACATTTCGTCTTTACCGCGTCCCTTTCAAACATCGGAACTTTAGTTTTGTTCATATTTATATTCAATTCTTTCACGTCACATTCTTCTTGCATGCAAGTGACTAGTGTCTGCACTCCGCAACTCTGCTTCTGATGGTGCTATAAGCACAGCATCGTCAGTGTACAATAGGCTACATATATAATATCACTGCACCATCACATATCATACCACTAAATTTCCGGAGGCAACTGTCCAAATACAGCACGAACAGCCAGGCAGACATCGTGCAGCCCTGTCTGACACCTTAACAGACTTCGAAACAGGGCATCATATCGCTATCTATCCTTTACGAAGGTACTGTGGCCTCGATATAATGACCTCACTGCCTGCAATGGGGAGCTCTCCACGCCATATTCAGGCAGAAGACCCCAAAATTTCTTTCACAATACTCTGTCGAATGCTTTTACTTGGTCCACGAAAGTGCAGAAAATTTTCTGACCTATGGCCAGAAAGTTTCCCAAGATAACGCGAAGTGAGAAAATCTGATCACGACCCCTACTATTCCTAAAACCACCTTGCTTTACCCACAAATATCTTTTTAAACGCCTGTCATACCTTCAATCGATACCTTGGTATAAACTACTTGCTAAGCTGACCAAGCTGATGGCTTAATAGCACACTCAGTCTAAATGAGAACCTTTCCCTTTATAGAAAGGCACTACGACTTCGATGCGCCAGTCTTTTAGAACCTCTTCCTTCTGCCAACAAAGGTTGCACAGTGCACAAAAGGTATCCCAAATCCTTGAACCACTGTACTTGATCTCAACAGTCAACTCATCATTTCGCGTTGCCTTTCCATATTTCAGACTTCTTATCACTTACTAATCTCTTTCATACTAATGGTATCCTCCAGTCCTAGTCCAGTCCAGCGTACTCCAGTCTACTCCAGTCCAGTGTAGCAATTCATTAGAATCGCTCTCAGTATCAGAAACGGAGTCACCACTCTCATACAGTTCTCCATAGTATTCACTACATCGTTGTAGTGAATATAATCTTTTTTATTTGTTAGCAGGTGGTATTCTTTTGAACGCACTGTATTTATTCTGCAAGGTGCTGGACCACCGGAACCGGCCCGGTACTTACGTAATTTTTTCCAAAATAATTTGGAATTTTCCTCGAAGTTGTCCAACATCTATTTTTCGTCTAACAACCTAAATCTTTCGCGCTTCTCTTTCACTAGTGATTTCATTTCTGCTTTCTGCAGCTTATATCTGTCTTTCATCAAATCCTTCATACTACGATCATTTTTAGTAGCAAGATAGTCTCGCCATGCTTTTTTCTTCTTGTACACAGACTCTTTCACATCATCATCTCAACACACATCACGCTTTTTACCGTTCCCAATTTTATTCGTTTCACACACTTCTTTTGCGGCCTCGATCGTACTATCCTTAACATTCTGCCAACATTACTCAACATGCTCGCTCATCACTTTCAATCTATCATCTACCTTAGAGGATACTGCTCTTTCATATTCATTCCCGGTGGTCGCATCTTGCAGTTTCCAGCTTTTGATGCCACAGGTCCCTGCAGGTTTGGACACTACGCAGTGTCACCTTTCTGCAAACAGACCCCTTATTGTGGTTATCATCAGAAAGGGGTCTGTTTCCAAATCGGCTCCTCTATGCGCTATTGTGTCCATAACCTGCTTCTTGAGCCTGCTATCGACCAGGAAAAAATATATCATACTTCTCTCATCCTTTCTTTCCCACGTGTACTGATGGATCCTTTTGTGCCTAAATACGATAATAGCTGCAAAAAGATCCTTTTCCATACACACTCCTAACATAATGCTACCAGCATCATTTACTTTCTTATCTCCATACTTGCCTATGACAGTCTGAAAACCTGTTCCAGGTGTCCCGACCCATCCATTCATGTCTCCACACACAACAAATCTCTCAATGTCTTCAACCGTCGCTAGAACTTTTCTAACATTCTCCCAGAACTGCTCTAATTCACCCAAACCGACAGAGGACACTGGAGCATACGCTACCAAAATAAAAATTCTCGTCAACCCCATCTTGAGCCGCACCCAGAGCAGTCTGGGATTTACACATCTACACGGTCATGTAATTAAAACGAGAGGACAGTAAAATGCCTACCCTTTAGCATCCTCTGTCTTCATATGGTACCCCTCACCACAAAGCGATGCCCTCTCCGGGCAAATCGGCAAGTTCTCTTTGGTTGGTTTCACTCATACATAAGATATCCAATCTTTTCTCTTCCATAATATCAATTACTTCATACATCTTCTCTTCAATCCCACCTTTCACTTTCCACGCAGCTATTCTGCACTCCTCTCTCCACTTCCCGCCGCGAGGTGCACAGCGTGGTAGGTGAGAGTCCCCAACGCCGAACTGCACTCTGCACACACCAGCAAGGACAGACCGGTGTATGTACGTCGCTTTCGGGGATGCCTTAATTAAGTCATTATCGTTGTCCCGCATGGTGAGCACAGGACAGGAATCGCAACCCCGAAAAGGACTGGCAAGTTTCGCGACGAGCACACTTCCTGAGTTGACCTTATAATAAGTCTTTTTAATATGTCTTTCCTTCCCAGACCAGTATGGAAGCACTGGAAAATAATATATCAAAGTACGAACAGTAACATTAATTATAGCTCATACGGAAACTTGGACCCTATATGTGGTATGAAGCTTCATTAGCTTATAATTTAAAAAAAAATATTTTTTATTAGATTTATATTTCATTATATGTATGTAAAGAAATTACATTTCTTCATTTCCGTATTCGAATATTTATATTGTGCTGCATTTTCCTGAATGTCGGTAAAACAGTCACCGGTTACATAAAAGATGGCGCTGCTAGCAATGATATCAATCAGAGTCGGTAAAATAGTGACCATTATTATTTTAACATGGTAGTTTTGGGTAGTTGGTAGATATCATTATTATTGCGAGTTGTGAAATAAAAATATCGGGAACAAAAGTGAAAAATTGTAAAAAGGAACGGAAATTAATGAACTTTAAATGTCGTTTCTTTGTTTTCAGGTAGGATAGTATAATTTAAAGTAAATAATACAATTAAAGTGTAAAAAGTATGTACTGGAATAAAATAAAAGTTTGTTTTCAGAGCAACATAATATTGTTCGTTTAAATTTTTGCCAGTTCCTGGTCAATTCCAAGAATTGTCTTATATGTATCGATATATTTCTCGTATACCATCATCATCAGGTTCACCCATCCATCACCCATCCGAATGTCATTAGCTATATAAAATATGCATAGCTAATGTTGTTCAGGTGGATAGCATAGACTAACAAGTGCGTTTATACATACGTGTATGTATGTGTAGAAGAAAAATAAGAACGAACGTACCTTAAAAAGGTACGTTTTTATTTGTTTCTTTTGGATATGAAGGATACATATTATTACAATGTGCTTCTTGATCTAAAAAAAATAATTTGATATTTACATATAAAAATAATTTGATACTAAATATCACTAAAAGACAAATTTAAATCGGAATCTTAAACAAACTTTTAGCTAACATTTTCATGAAATAATGGCACGAAAAGCAACTTGAGTTCAAATATTTCAACAAACTAGTAAGTTCTGTTGTAAAATCCTTTGGATGTCAATTATGTTTGCATATTATATTTCTTAACTTTGGGGTCCATTGCAAGGCGTATATACAGACATGACAAAAGTATAAAAGAGTTTCGAAACATTAAATATTAAAACAAAATTTACCTTTAAGTTATTATTCACTGTTAAATAGAATTGATAAAATATAATTGCTAAGGGCAATCGAATGTAGGGTGTGTTGTGCGGTGATAACGAGTTTTTGTGACAACGCGTCCGCCCTGCCGCGGCCTGCTTGAAAGGCGTCGTTCAGCCGAGAATATTTTAGCCCAACCAAGTGTACACAAACCAATATTAAAGGAATGGATCCATGTAGGTACTAAGGAATCGATTGGTTGTATTGGTGTGTAGTAATATAGGTACGTAAAATATATCCTGTTATCCTGTTCAAGCGTTCGATAAGATGTACACAGTGATTACTAGATTTTTCTACTTCAGTAATCCAATCTAAAGGCATCGATTTGCACAAGAGATGCGAAATAAAACTATTTTACTCAAATAAGACTAAAGTTTTTTTGTTATTTCTATCTTTAGTTGTAATTGGTTTACGCTTAGTTTGAGTCTGTTTACACAAATATTAACCTACACGGACAGTTTGGTTCGAGATAATTTGATATTTAAACTTATTTGTAATTTTTAAACAAAAAATAATATTTGGTTTTAAAAATGTAAATTGAATCTCAAAAAAACTGAATTGAAAAATTAGATATCGAATTCGAAAATCCCTAATATTATAAATGCGAGTGCCTCTGTCTGTCTATTACATTTTTACGGTTCAACCACTAAACGGATTTTGATGAAATTAAGAATGTATGTAGATGAAAGAAGAACTGGAAACTAGGGAAGACAAAAACTACTTTTTTTTAATTCCACGCAAATGAAATTGTGGACAACAGTTAGTATTAAATAAAATTGAAAAAGCTAAATATGTTTTATAGCTTAGATAGTAGTACCACAAATTATTAGTTACGTAGCACCTACCTATTATATATATGCCATAAGACGTAAGAACTGTTTGCTGATCCGATATGTGCGCTTCGCCTTGCAGTCGCATTACCATAATGACATCTTTTGAAGGGATTTATGTGCCTATGTATATGAAATGTATTATTAAATTATTATGTACGAATAAGTAAGTTGTGTTGTATCATGGGTATTGTTTAATAAGTAGAACATCAATCAATCAATCTGATTTCAAACTTTATCCTCTGTTCCACTGTTATTAGAGTAATTATATAAAGTTATGTGAAGTAAAAAAATATTGTAACGTGACAAATAAATAATAAACAAACGCGCTAGTAACAATGAGACGTTCAAATCGGGCTATTATTCTTCATAATTAACTGGTGGCTAAAATGTAATATAATATAAGGAAATATACAAATTGTATGACAGGGTTGCAAACAATTTGTATACTTCCTTATATTATGTTATATTTTAGCCACCAGTTAATTATGTGTTATTGTAAAAATGAAGAAATGAATGCTTAAATAGTTCGGGCACATAAAAAGAATGAGCGTTGAAAGATTGATGAAGAAAATCTACAGAGCGAAAGCAAGTGATAAAAAAAGCCAAGTCAAACCAAGGCTGACTTATGAAGATCAAATAGCCAGTGTTAGATCACGGAAATGTCAAAAGCTAGAAACTGGGGAATACCTAGGAGTACATGTGTGAGGAGAATGACGATATTTTGTAGCAGTCATATTGAGTCTCCATCGACGTGGGGAACAATAACTTATAATATTTATAGAGGCACTTAATTACTTAAAAGATAAATTAACTTTTAACTTCTGTTATCTAGAAAAATAAAGCATTCCTTGGTTAAACTAATTGTTTACAAACAACATTCACTATGACAGACGGACATGGACAACGTAGACCCGTTGAGCTTTCTTAAATATCGTTTGAAGCATTGACCGTAAGTCTTTCAGCAGGAATAAATTTGTCATAAATATAGTATCTTTGAGTATTGAGTATTATTAATGTAAAAGTGATAGCCTACTGATTATCTAGACCTCCTTTAGTAATATTATTGTTAATAATTCGTTTGTAAATAGAACTTTCTGTAACATTCTAGAACACGCACACGGCTTCGATAACAAATGTACCGTTGGTCTAGATTGTCTATACTTGGAGGTATGGATGTAAGGATATGTTCGATAAACATATCGATAGACTCTAAATATGTAGCCTTTGTTGTTAGATAGAATAAGCTCTAAATTGATGAAATATTAGGTCTCTAGTTAATAAACTTATTAGTACGAACGAATAATACTAAAACTATAGTTGACATAAACGTCATACACTTAGAAAAAATTAATGAATTTTATCGACTCTCTAGGTAGGTGTAATTTTAGATAGGGTTTGTCGACCACTGTCTCTACACTAGTTGTTCCAGGAGTAGGAGCATAGGTGACCTTCGTCGTGGGGTATAAAAAGCGTCTCGTATCCAATAGCTTCCTTTTTCTTTTCTCTGCTGCGGGACAAGCTGCCTCAACAAAGTCTCATGAAGAAACTTAAAGTTAGGCCACATGTCGCCTAGGATAGTCTTAGCTGTATTTGTTTGGGAGTAGCAACCCCAATTAGATTAAATGAGTTAGTTAATAATATGTTAAAGTAGTTTAGGTAATCTCATGGTGGATCCCATGGTGAGTACTGTAGCTGTAGATAAGGGCAAGCAATGATGATAGGACTAGGGAATAGGATCCTAATGTCTACATGTGCTTGTTACAGAGTTCAAAGGACACCTATAGAAACCAGGTGGACCTCCTGTCCCTATAAGTAATGAATACTTAGGAATAGTAAATCTATTCAACATTCATTTAAACTTCAGTATGAACTAATCACAATAGTTCTTAGAATGGTTTGGTGCACTACTCTGACTATCAAGAAGTCTAAGTCTTCTTCACTTGGGTGCTATATCGCGTGGCCAGGCCGCAGTTCCTATTAAAGGGGAATCTTTGAGGGCCGGGGCATGTGGGTGTTGTGATGCTAGTAGATGTTCGACAAAGGGGAAGACTGAGGAGTAGGTGCAGTTGGTGGATGACCACCTCCTTCTTAAGATTGATCAGTGATAAAACTGATAACACTCTGCGTGTAACTAATAAGTGATTCTCTGTTAGATATTAGCTCCACATAAAGGTATTGTGTATCTAATAAATATTTTTCTCTGCGAAATAAAATACTGGATAAGGTATAAAATGTACTTGGGTTTATGTATCTGTAACACTAAGAATTTATATGCAGTACATAAACAAGGAAAGGGTGTCTAAGTCTTTATAACTAGGTATACTTCCCTTTAATTTAAGATAACATTATTAATTATATGGTTGTAACTATAACAAGTAATATCTGAGATTAATACTTGTACAACTTTTATACTAATGAATTATTCTGTAAACTAGTTAATATCTAAGTGCTGTTATATAATAGGTGACTTTATTTAATAGATATATAATAATAATCAGGATAATGTTGTTTAACCATAGCATTTAATCTTTTTAAATTGTTACTAACTTTTAATAATAAATACATAGTGAACTGATTGTATCCACCATAGAGATTAAGTTAGAAGAAATAAATGTTTTCTTTGTGTGATGTTTTTCTGATGTCTATTTAATTAACTTTCTATAATTATCCCATTAGATGTCGATTGCAGAGGTGTACTAGGCGCCCTTAAATAAATTAGGTACACCACTCTCCAGGTGACAGTAATAATAACATCATCAATTACTCAACCCACACCTCACTCTACCGGCCTGAGCAAGCCACGTTGCAATTTGAGGAAGCAAAAGAAGTATATAAGGACCACGACGCGTGGTGCTCCATCCGTTCTGACTACCTCGTTAATGATACTGCGTAAAGATATGTATGTATAAAACTAAGGAATTGGAACAAATAAAATTTAACGAAAACTTGTAAAAAAGACTATAAAGACGGGAACAACAAAGGAAAGATTGTTAAATAATAAGTATAATAAGTCACCAGTTATGGCAATGAATTTAACAAATTACAGTTTTGTCTTCTTATTTGCAAGTTTTTATGAAATCCTTGCTTGGGTTTTAGATTAATTATTTTTATTTCTTCTATAGAAATGCGTAAAGGCGGTGGAAAAGCGCATCAGTTTTAGACAATCTTCACTTTGATGATATTGATACGGACAATAACTGGAATATAAACCCAATTAAAAAGTAGTTGTGAACGACAAATTATCCTGCAATTCCGTTCTTTAGAAGGCATTTATATCCTCGGTTCAAGCGTTATTAACTAATCTGCCTCCACCAATCCGCATTGGGCCCGCGTAGTAAAGACTACAGAATGGCCTGTCTCTTTGTAACTTTTTATGTGCGAAAAGACCTGAAATGCTATTCACAACTTCACTGTATTCGTTGTACCTAACTACGATAAAAAATGTTGCCGCATCCGACGATACCGATGATTTAGAAATGAATCATCGGTTGCAACGTTTTTATTCAGAATCAACTCGTCACGGATGTGTCATCCAACTCGAGGACGTTTATCGTTTTATGAATAGCATTTCTGATGTGCGTTACAATGGACCTACATACATATAATAGTCCCATTACCGTGAAGTTTAATGTATCTGTGTTCTAAACCAAGGGCCTCGGTTTCATTCTCGGCCAAGGGCTTAATTTATGTCTGGCCCTAATTCATTCAGGTGCCTAATTCATTAATTTAGGCGTCCAAAATTATTGTAGAATATATCTAAATGTCGTCAATCGTTGAGTTTGAAATGTCAAACGGTCATTGTTATTCAATGAAAGTTATGACTAAGCCTCTGAAAAGTTTAGGGAAGAATTTATGATTTGCGATTTATGTTTTGCGTTACTTGGATATTTTCCCAGTGCGTTGTGAAGCAGGCGTGGTAAAAGTTCGGTGTTCGGTTTGGCAATACACAAACAGTGTACCTAATTGCCTAGAGTTTCTTTAGTTTATTAATCGGTTATCTACCGGTAAAGTAAAAAGGAGGTCGATGTCGGTATGTGAGTGGAAATTCACGGGCAAGGTAAGATTGTTTAGAATGGTCTGTGACTCCAACAAAATGATTATAAGGAATTACAGTTATTGCATTGGCGTGGATTTTATTTTCTATCACATCTTCATTAATATTTCGTGTTATAAACATTTATACAGTTAAACGTTTTAAGTAAGGTTGTAGGTAACGTTCATAGTAGTAGTGATACTGATAGTAGTAGTGACTAATCATAGTACTAACTGATCATAGTAGTACCTAGTGAGTGATAATCTGTGAAGATTAATTCGTTACTAACACATAGTATCAAAACGAAAGCTTATTTATCGCAGCAAACAAGGTGGTATTTAGATGAAATTAATGCAAACCTTATTTTAATATTTAATGTGAAACGAAGTTAATCTTTGTTTTCTATCAACTCTGCATTTATCAGCGTGGAGCAGGATCCCCATAAATTATAAAGGACTCAATAAAAAGTGTACGGTTTTGTTTCTTGAATTAGTACTTTTACTGCTCTTTTATTGAACAGTAAAAGATTCATGAATTAATAAATAGAGAAAATATAAGGAAATATGCCATAACTTAATGACATTACTTTCCTAACTTATGAAGTGTACAATAGAGTAGCGAACAATTTTTTAAATAATTACATGAATTTTCATGTGCAGTGTACCTTTATAAACAGATTAACTCTCGTGATAAATGCTTGGTATATTTACGATTATATTACCTATTTCTATGTGCATATACACATATCATCATAATCAAGTGGAAACCAGGCACAAGTAGTGTGAAGACGCCTTCCACCCACATGAGCTGAGGACCGTAAGAATATTGCAGGTAGTGGTTGAATTAAAAACGCGTAAAAGCTTTTGTTCATATTGAGAGTCGCATTGTAGAATTATATTGGATTGACGTTCATTAGCGGGTATACGTATACATGTCGAATTGAAATTCAATGGAAGTTATACAATTAAGCCACGGATGATTACATATAGCAGTGAAGAGATATGGACTGGTTTATAAGCAGTGAGATTTGAGGAAGCAAAAAAAATATGTACGGACCGCGATGCTTGGCGCTCCGCCCTCTCTGACTATCCCGTTAGGGAAACGGCGTGAAGATATATATGTATGTACGTATGTATGTTATAAGCAGCGGTGAATTAACGCATATACACTACAAGAACTTTCTTGGGACCCCTATTCTCTAGTAGCCTTTTCCCACTGATGTCATTTCATTGCGCAAACGTTTTTTTTTAAATAATGCGATCGTCGATCGACATCGACACGTAGGTGACACTCGCGTACGTTATGCATTCAGCTACAGAAACTAATAACAGTAGGTGAAACGCAGTCAATGCATTTATTTCATAGAACTTGACGAAAATCAAGGATCCCTGAAGTCAAAACAAGGTGTAGCGGACACGCAGTCGGCGAAACTATGTTTATACTGTGCTTCAGCACCCTGTGTCGGCGGAACCCACCCGCCAAATCAAACCAACAAGTGACCAACGTGATCTTCCTGATTGAGGCCTCCGAAAGTATTAATCCGCCACTGTAAATATTTTTAGTGTTTTTCAGATTATACAAAGTAGCAACAGAGAACATGTAACACCATTCTAGGCAGTAAATATTTTGACTTACATTTGGTAAAGTGGAATGGATACGGTCAAAAGTTGAAAACTGTAATAACGATGGAATGAGTGCTTATTCTTTTACATACAATAAAAGCGCTTATTCACAGTATGCCTAGGAGAATCGAAACAGTAAATTTAACGAGGGGAGGCCATACACGTTATTACTGTCATGTGTTTTATTATATCTTTTTTTTTCGCAACAATACATATAACGACATTGTTTTTTTCTCTTTAGACAGTGATTACAACGTTTAAGAGGGTTTTTTTCCACTAAAAAAATAATGATTTGTTAATATAAAACAATAGTATGCATTGAATTTAATGGTACCTATTTTAATTTAACAGTGTAAACAAATAGTTACATATATCATGAGAAAAAATATAAGTAATTATAGTGTTAACTCGTAGATGACTGTTTTTTGCTAAAGATATAACTCTAATATTGTAATTTTACGTTATTTTTTTAAAAGAAAGAAGACATCTACATAATACAAAAGAGCCAAATCTATGTCAATATACAGGTATTATGATATATATACATACCTACAAAATTAAACTAAGACTGTAACTACGTAGACGAGACAAACAAAAAATTAAGCCGACATCAAAATAAGAACACCGTAAGTACAAAATTGCTATCCTATACTAATCAAAACTCAAGTAGGTACAAATATAACTTCATAAATGCGACACAAATGACAATTCCCGAAGTCGGTGAAAACTGGTAGATTTTCTGCTATTGTTTATTAGTTTGGCATCGACTTCAATAACTGTAAAATTTAATTATTAGGTATTTATATCGTATTTATGAAATTATTTTTATATTTTAGCTTGACATAGAACTATAATAGAGCCATGATACAATAATCGACTTCTGTCATTATAACTTCTTTAGTAAAAATCTTATCATTCACCATTATCTTTCTCATCATAAACAACATATGGCAGAATTGACTAAAAAGCTGATTAAACAATATTTTTTATAAGTATAAAACTAATAAAATTATTTAATTCACATCTCTCTAGCAGTGGAACCTATAGACTGTTACAGATATGCATACATAAAAATATACATATGTATTACTTTAACTTCCATAAATATCTTCATGTCCAGCAAATCCAGACTGGGAATGCGATAAATGTACGATTTACAAAAACAGTGACAGCGTTAAAAGAACAACTTAAATTCCTTTCGTTGTCCTGTGACATCCATTTCTTTACGTGGACATCCTCTATCATTTTTTCTTACTTGGAATTTTTTTTCCTACTGAGGAACCATATCGTTCTGTTTCAAAATAGGAAAAAGGAAAATTTATGAAATTATTTCGAAGTCCGTCTATCCGTCCGTCTGTCTGTCCAATACAGCACTATTTCTCAGAAAGTATTTAATTTTTATGTAACATCTGAAGGAACATTTATAGGAAGGAGTAGTCCATACATGAGCTCCAAAAGTTGAGTTGAGAGTTTTATATTATGTAGTAGTAAGCTATTAGGAACCAAGAGCTTCCGATAATCCTCAGACTGCTTTTGTTTTTCACTTTAGTCGTGCACAGAAAATGAAAATAAATGTTCTTTTTATGATAAATCCTCTGTTTCTATGAAAATTTTGGCGTAAAAAGATATCTCGTGTTAAAATTGTTGCTTTGTTATAAAAGAAAGTTTTATAAAATGAATCACTGAGATTTTTGTTACATTTTCATAAATTAATTATTAAGCATTAAAATATAAGTTATTTAATATGATGAATACTCGATTAATTAATGTCATGTTACCAACTATTTGAATCATTAAATATAGGTATATATAGTAATAAACAACATTCACATTATGAAAGTAAAATATAAGGTGTATACGTACCCAAATTATACAATTGGCTAGAAGAAAAATCTCTGATTACCTACTTCGATGATGGTAAAGCTTTGATTAGATTTGCTCAAAATATGTAATAAAAAAATAAGTATGTATTAAAATTCTTACAAACTATTCAAAATACTACAATCTGATAGGTGCAGAGTTTTTCAGATCCAATGATACATTCATTGTCATAAAAAAAATAGACGGCCATAATCTTCTATACTACTATATAAATCTCTAGCGTCTGTCTGTAATTAAAATTTTTTTTGCCAAATTTTGTGACAAATATTCGTTTTGTGACTCCCTGACTTCGATTCTATCATTTTTAAAATTTTTGTCTGTCTGCCTGTCTGTATGTATGTCCTTTTATAACTGAAGAACGGCTTGACCGATTTTGACGAAAATCGATACGTAGTAGAAACATGTGTTTGCGGTCATGATAGACCACTTTTTTTTTAATCTCCACCTAAAGGGGTGAAAAGGGAGATGATGAAACTTTGTATGGAAAATCGTAAACTGCTGAACCGATTATGATGACATTTGGCAAGAAGGTAGCTTGACATCAAAGAATGGACAAAAGCTACTTTTTATAAAAAATCTACCCCTAAGAGGGTGAAAATGGGAATGAAATTTTGTTTAAGAAACGCTAAAACTTGGTAATGATACAATTTGGTGCGGTGATAAGACTTTTGTATCAAAAATACATAGGCTACTTTTTTTATTAAAATCAGTGAAAGGGGGATGGGAGGGAAAGGGACCAAAGTTTGTGCGGGAAATGACTAAACCGCTGAACCGATTATGATGACATTTGGCAAGAAGATAGTGTGACATCTGAGAACGGACAAAGGCTACTTTTTATGAAAAATCTACCCCTAAGAGGGTGAAAGGGGGATGAAACTTTGTATGAGAAACACTAAAACTTGGTAATGATACCATTTGGTGTGGTTATAAGACTTTTTTATCAAAAAAACAACGGCTACTTTTTTATCAAAAATCTGTTAAAATGGGGACGGGAGGAAGGGGGACGAAACTTTGTACGGGAAATGCTAAATTGTTGAACTGATTATTATTATTGTAGCATGGATATACTTGAACACCTTGAAACGGACACAGGCTACTTTTTTATCTAAAAACTACTTCTAATAGGGTGCAAAAGGGGATGAAACTTTGAATGGGAAATGCTGAACCGCCGAATCAATTACGATGTTTAGTATAGAGATAGTATGTGCCAGGAGACAGACGTAGGTCTTTTTCACATCACATATACTCGTAATCTAACCGAATCCAGGAAAGGAAAGCCACGAAAAATTTTTCCGCGCAGACGAAGTCGCGGGTACAGCTAGTGATAACATAATTTTGTATAAATATTTTTAATTTTAAATGTGTGTTTTAAGCAAATCTGTAATCACTGTACAAATATGTAACATTCGGGACATGTACTCTCAACGGTTTTTTACAAAAATATATACCTTCTGTTTAAAAATAAAAGAAAAAAAATAATTTAGCTGTAATTTTTGAGAAAAAAACTGATAATATCAAAGTAAATCATATAGATCAACTTGTTATGTAGTCAGATAAAAATATAGATATCTTGTTATGAACATTTAATATTAATTCTGTAGGAATCTCAAATATTTTTATCCTAGGATCACTTTTTCAACACCAAATTGGCCCTCCTTGTTATATTTTTATCAAAACTACGCGTAAGGGCGTGAAAAGGGGGATGACCCTTTTTATGGGATATGCTAAATTTCTAAACCAGCCAATTATAATGAAACTAATTTCATTACCAATCTGTAACCAAAGTATCTGTACCAAAGTACAGAGATAGTATGTTTCCGGACAAAAACGTAGCCTACGTTTGTTTCCGGGTTTTGTTTTTCGAAAAATGCAAAAGTTTGTCTGGTTGTTTGTTTATGATTGAAAGTTTCTTTGTACATTTCTTTTCCATGCGTTCCTATATTGTTTACCGATTGCATTGAATCTTTGGTGTTGTTGTGAAGTTTCTATAAATGTGAAAAAAGTCGTGGGTACAGCTAGTTATTTTATGCATGTAATTATCATTCAAGAAATGGATTTTATTAAATTCCTCCTACTCAGTACGTTCCGTGATACCCATAATATAAGCTACGTCTAAAGTCACACAACTGGTGTAATTGTCTTGAGATTGTTATTCTAACTTTTCTAACTCTGGCGCTACCTTTAGGACATACGCTACATAGGAATATATGACAATAATTATTAACATAATAGATATTTGTATTAGGCCTGTATGAATATGTAAGCCGCCATATTAATTATATTAATTCCATGTGCGTAGGTGCTGGCTTAGTTACCTTTCACGCAAAATAGTTTTCATTTAGAGATATAACCGACGTAGGCTCGACACAATAACCATTGTCCCGGATCTATACAAGTTCCTATCCTACACAAGCTTGAGACAATTTCCCACATTTGTGCCGCACCTGTCACCTCAACGCAATCAAATATGTAAATGTGAGAAGACTAGATAAGTAGTTATGCTTTTAAACTAACTTTTTCATCTCATTTCGAGTATAATTTTATATAACATTGATAAAAGCAAAATTTTTTACACCATATAAGTACCTATATGTTTCTAACTCTGTTGTTGCACTTCTTTTTGCAGTAATCTTAGATATCTTGAGAAATTACATGTTTTTTGAATGACCATATTACCCAATCGACGCGACGCAGCAAATTGGTTCGATTTTCAGATGTCTTTTTTGACTATTTATTTTAACTTTTGTCTAATGTCAAAACACATTTGTTTAATATTTTCTCGATAGAAAAAAATTCCAAAGTAGCCTCTAAACGGTAAACGGTGGTTACATAAACAGTGAAACTTAGTAGCAATAAAGATATTTTTCCTTTGTAAAATTTCTCATGGCGAGAATTTAATTAAAACAATTTATAGTTTAGTTGTAAATCGATATTTGCATAACCATGGAAACTATCAGAACTTAGCGTCTCTACAGAATTTTGATAGAACGATTGAGTTGATGCGACACGAGCGATGTCCATATGGTGGTTTTATGACCAAAAGAGTTTGTATTTCAATGTTTATCACATATTATACGAGAAAGCCACACCCCCTACTCCTTCGTTTTTACTCGAGGTAGCCTCTTAATTAAAAATACTACCTTCATAGAATATTAAATTGAAGTGTTTAAAAACTGCAGATTTCGTCGTTAAGAAATGTCGACTAGCTACACGAACTTATCGTTGTAAAATTTTGATTGATTATAACTTAAATCGGGTTGTAAGTGAGATCCTATAAACTACCGTCCAGTGTCGATATTGCCAGCGTTAAGTAAAATATTCGAAAAAATAATGCTCAACCAAAAGCTGGCACATTTTAACATTTGCAGGATATTTCATGGTCAAGAGTACGGTTTCACGAGAGGGCGGGCAACAACACATGCGGAAGCAAGCTTGATCAAAACTGTACTCGAGGCTTGGGAGGGGTCACAAGATGCCATTGGCGTGTTTTGTGATCTTTCCAAAGCTTTTGATTGTGTTTGTCACAAAACTTTAATTCACAAGCTGAAATACTATGGATTACGTGATAAAGCTCTCAATCTCGTGATTTCATATCTGGCTGACCGAGAACAAAAAGTGAGTGTAAATGGGGTTACGTCTGTCGGTTCAAAATTAAAGATGGGCATTCCCCAAGGATCAATTTTAGGACCGTTTCTATTTTTGGTTTACATTAATGATCTTCCATTTATGCTTAAAGACCTATGTGAAATAATATAATTTGCTGATGACACACCATTATTATTTAAAGTAAACAGAAAAGATATAGATATTGGCGAACAGAATAGGACATTTGTCCTAGGATCTAGGTCTCGAGATGGTTCACTGCTAGTAGTTTACTACTGAATGCACAAAAAACCAACTGTGTCAAGTTTTCCCTATCAAATGTACCCAAAATCCATAATAGACTAGAACTGGATGGGAAACAATTAAAATTAATGAAATCAGCTACTTTTCTTGGTTTAACAGTAGACAATAAGTTACAGTGGGCAGACCATATCGGAACTTTAGCTAATAAGCTCAGTTCGCCAATATATGCTATTAGGCGTATTAGACAGTTGACAGATGTGGCTACGGCTAGGCTGGTGTATTTCGCATATTTCCATAGCCTTATGTCTTATGGTATGCTACTGTGAGGGTCAGCGGCGCATATGAAATCTATCTTTATTTTACAAAAGAGGGCAATACGTACCATCTACAGCACCCATTCCCAAAGTGGGCGATAACGCCCCCCTGTGGGCGCTGCAGGCCTAAAGGGGGCGGTAAGAGACCCAAAAAAAAAATGGGGGCGTTGTGTAGAGGCCTGTGGGGTAATTTGTAATCACCACCCATTTCATTTAGCTAGGAGGCATCTTAGACAACGACTGCATGAGCTCTCGACTCAGTAGACAAAATAAGTTTGGGAACCTAGAATCTACAGTATGAACGCACGAGAGTCACTGAGAGATCATTTTAAAGACATTGATGTACTCACCTTCCCCTCGTTATACATCTATGAAAACATAATGTACACTAGAAAAAATTTAGATCTATTTCAAAAGAAAGGCGTTATTAATGGTGTGGAAACTCATGGTCGTGATCAGCTAGTTAGTCCTAAATTTAAATTACAAAAGTCAAGTGGTTCATTTTTGGGTAACTGTGTTCGTTTTTATAATAAAATTTCTCGAGAAATTACTCAGTTAACGGAAAAGAGATTTAAACTTGTTATTAAACGCACACTGATTGGAAAAGCGTACTACAAAATTAGCGATTTCATTGAAGACACAACAATAGACTGGAAATAATCTTCTCTGCACATGCATTTACTGACTTTATGTATATTGTATTTTAAATAACTATTGTAGAATGATGTTGAAAAAATGATACCTGACTGAGTTTCTAGTCGGTTCTTCTGTGTTCAGGTTTTCTTTTCGAACCGAACTAAAGTAGATTTGACGTTCAAAAATACCTTGCATTTGGGTTTACTTGAAAAAATTGATTTGACTTTGACTTTGACTAACTTAATAATTGAATTAATAATATGGGTTATTATAACTTTGTAAAAGTCGGTACAATATAAGGAATTTATACATAGGTGACGTTAATACATTGATTTCGCTTTGTCTTCTCCAAACCTGAAAACTTACTTTTAAATCTATAATTTCTTCTACAATTCTTTCACTGCGCGAGTCATTAAATTATGAAATAAGTTACTTTTCAAAAATTAAACCGACTTCAAAAAAAAACACTGAGAAGTAATAAATATCTATCCTTTACTGACGACCTCCGTGGCGCAACGGTTAAGCGCGTCGGAAAGTAAACAGGGGTTGCGGGTTCGATTCCCGCCCCGAGTCTGGGTGTTTATGTATATTACTTTTTTTTTTAATAAGTATGTATTTTTTAAATTGTGTTTTTTTTCTTAAGTTTTAATAGAACAACTCACTAACGATTTAGTTAAAAATTTATTTTGTTATTTACCCTCTACAGCAGTATTCGCACCGCTTTAAATCAGATTTTATGTTAAATCCAACAAATTATCGCCCGGTGTCAATATTGCCAGCGTTGAGTAAAAAATGCGAAAAAATAAGACTCTAACAAATGTTGTTACATTTTAACAATCACGGGGTATTTCATGGTCAACAATACAGGCTCACGAGAGGACGGTCAACAACTCATGCGGGAGCAGGCTTGATCAGGACTGTACTTCAGCCTTGGGAGGGGTCCCAGGATGCTATTGGTGTTCTTTGTGATCTTTCCAAAGCTTTTGATTGTATTCGCTATGAAACTTTAATTTGCAAGCTTAAATACTATGGAATACGTGTTAACGCTCTCGATCTCGTATTTATCTAACCGGGAGTTAAAAGTGAGTGTTAATGAGCTTTTGTCTGTTGGTTCAATATTAAAAATGGGCGTTCCCCAGGGATAAATTTTGGGACCTTTCCTGCTTCTAATCTACATTAATGATCTCCCATTTATGGTCGGGGACTTATGCCAAATAGTATTATTTACTGATGACACTTCATTGTTATTTAAACTAGACAGAAAAGATCTAGATATTACTTGGGTAAACAGGATCTTAACGGATGACTTGAAATGGTTCGCTGCCATTAATTTACTACTGTATGCACAAAAAACCAAACCTATTAAATTTTACTTTTCTAATGTACCCAAAATCCATGATAAAATAGCACTGGGTAGGAAACAATTACAATTAGTTAAGTATGCTAGTTTTCTTGGTTTAACGGTAGATAATAAATTGCAGTGAGCGGACCATGTCGGGGCATTGGCTAGTAAGCTTGGTTCCGCGATAAATACCATTAGACGCATTAGGCAATTGACGGATGTGGATTCGGCTGTACGAAGCAGGTCTAAGCGCGTGCGTAGTGTACGCCTCTGTAAAAGCATCGCGGGTGATTCCCCTGTTGTACCGTGAACTGTATTCCTGTAAGATAATAAATAGCTCTGCAATGCTACGTCTATATCACATTTTTCTCTTAATGCTTTCTTAATAGCCCTCTTGCACAATTTAACTGCACTCTCGGCGGCACCATTTGAAGCGGGGTGATACGGCGGGGCGAAAGTGTGAGTAATACCATTATTTTTCATGAACTGAGCTAACTCACCACTCGTAAACGGTGGTCCATTATCCGATACTACTTCTTGTGGCAACCCAAATCTTGCAAAAAATTCTCTTAAAACCTTTAATACTGCTGTAGCTGTTGTGGTTGTCATTTGAAAAGCTTCAATCCATTTTGCAGAAGCATCTGTCACCACTAAAAAGGTTTTTCCGTTAAGTGGCCCAAGGAAATCCATGTGCAATCGCTTCCATGGTTCCGCCGGATACTTCCAAGGCTGTGGCGGTGCTCTTAGGGGATTTGAAGCTTCTATAGCACATGTGTCACATCCATGACACATACGTTCTATATCGCCATCTATACCTGGCCACCACACGTAGCTTCTAGCTACGGACTTCATTTTGACTATACCCATGTGACCTGTGTGTAGTTCCTGTAGAATTTGTTCTCGAAATATGGAGGGAATAACAATACGGTATCCCCACATGATACATCCAGAGTCCAAATACAATTCATTTTTTCGTGTGAAGTAAGGCCTTAGTGCCTCCTGTGTGCAATGTGCTGGCCAGCCTGACTGTAAATAAATAACTACTTTACGTAACAAGGGATCCAGACTTAACTGACTACTGACATGTTCACTAGTTACGGGTAAAAAATCATTAACAAAATTAACGTAAGTTGTCTCCTTTTTGAGTATTTTTTCTTCAATACCCGGCAAGCGAGACATGGCATCGGCGCTATTAATATATTCAATGTCGTATTGATAACCTGATAACAACACGGCCCACCTTTGTAATCTGGATGCTGCCATCGTTGGTATGCCTGTTTTCAGACCAAAAATTGTAACTAATGGTTTATGATCTGTTCTTAGGCGAAATTGTCATCCATAAAGATATTGGTGACATTTTTTAACACCAAAGACAATGGCCAACGCCTCCCGATCAATTTGTGAGTAGGCGCGTTCAGCACTGTTGAGCGTTCGCAATGCGAAAGCCAGGGGTCGTTCCCGGCCGTCCGGCGACACCTGTGAGATGACAGCGCCGACCCCAACACTACTTGCGTCCGTGGTCAATATAGTCGGTAGGTCCGGATTATAATGAGCTAACACTTCCCTCGAACCAAGTATTTCTTTTACTTCTTGAAACACATTATCACACTCACTGGACCAAACAAATTTGATAATATACGGAGACAATAAAGTACTTATATTTTTCACAAATTTTCCATAATACATGACCATGCCCAAGAAAGCTCGTAGCTCTGTGACCGTGGTTGGCACTGGTACTCGTCTTATAGCTTTTACTTTTTCTGGGTTAGTATGAATGCCGTCTTTATTAATAACATAGCCCAGATAAGTAACCGACTCTGCAAAAAAGTTACATTTTTCTTTCTTAATTTTTAAACCAAAACGTTGTAATTTTTCTAAAACTTTATACAGATTTTCCATATGTTCTTTATCATTATTGCCTATTAATATGACATCATCTAAGAAAACCCCTACTTTAGGCATGTCAGAAAACATTTGTTCGAGCTTGCGCTGAAAAATCCCAGGACTAGATGACAAACCGTAAATTAACCTATTATATTTGAAAAGTCCGCGATGGGTATTTATAACAGTATACTTTTTAGAGTCGTCATGCAACACAAATTGCGCATAGGCCTGAGATAAATCAATTTTAGTAAATTTCTCACCTCCCTGAATTTTAACTAATAAATCCTCTACTCGCGGTAACGGAAAGCGATCCACTTCCAGAAATTTGTTAACCGTTAACTTGTAATCTCCACAAATCCTTATTGTTCCGTCCTTCTTTACTATGGGAACAATTGGCGTAGCCCAGTCAGAACAATCAACCGGCGTGATGACGTTATCGCGCAACAGCTGATCAAGTGCGCGCTCCACCGGTTCCCGCAGCGCATACGCCAGCGGTCGCGCCCGCATAAATATCGGCGTTGCCTCCGGGCGCACGCATAATGTCACCTCGCCACCGGTGTAACGCCCGAGACCCTCCGAAAATACTTCATGAAATCTGGAACTGAGAGATTTTAAGTTTATCGATGACGTCGAATTTACTTCATTGTTATTACATTTCTCAACTAATCGAATTCCAAATTCATGAAGCCACTGCCTACCCAACAAGGGTTTTCTTCCATTTTTAACAATATACAAATCTAAATTTAAGTTTTTGTTTTTATATTTAACTAACGGTTTAATTTTGCCTAAGGGTACAATTTTTTCACCAGTGTAATAACTCATAACAATATTTGTTTTATATATAGGTAAATTAGTAAACAACTGTTGGTACAATTCCTGACTTATGCAAGAAATAGCACTCCCTGTATCGACCTCCATATGTAATCTTTTTGAATCAACATTAACGGTTAATATAAAAAGTTTATGTAAATATACATTTTGAATGTTATAAATTTTTAAGTTAATTCTTGTACCTTGTTATTATATGTGCCTGAAAATGCGGTGTCACTTCGTAACCTAGGACACATTCTCCTTAGATGCCCAGATTCATTACATACTCTGCATACATATTGTCTATATTTACACTCCGACGGCCCGTGCTGCCGACCACACACTGTACAGCCGCGCTGGCGCGCGCCGTGCGCGCCACCCGCGCCCGCGCCGCCGCGCGCCGGCCCCGCTCCCGCCGCCGCTCGCGTTCCGCTCAACTGTCTCCGTTCACCGTAAGCTGGCGGCGTCTGTGCCGACGTGAATGCGCGCCCTCTGCTCGCCGCGCTTCTTGTCGCCCCTGGCCGCTGCACCCATCCTCTCGAGTGTCTTCTATCCGATGTTTGCAACGAATAACATGCCTCTTTCTCCTCTCGGCCTTCCACCACCGCTGCATTTTCCTCTGCTGACTCCATCGCGATTGCTAACTTGTACGCTGTTTCAAATGTTAAGTCTTCTTCTGTAAACAATCGTTGTCGAAATACCTCCTTTTTAATTCCACAGACGAACTGATCCCTCAAGTTTTCATTCAAACCCGCACTAAAATTACAAAATTTTGATAACCTTTTTAACTCGGCCGCGTATTCTGAGACCGATTCATTCTGTGATTGTTTCCTATTTCTGAATTTATATCTTTCGGCTAAAATACTTGGACTCGGTTGTAAATGTTCTCTCATAACCCTCACTAAATCCGCAAATTTTTTATTAGCCGGTTTATGCGGCGTACACAAAGTCACCAATAACTCGTAGCTAGCACTGCCCATAACGGTAATTAAAGTCGGTACTTTATGTTCTTCTTTGGTTCCGTTCACTATAAAATATTGTTCGAGCCTTTCCACATATAATGACCAATTGTCGACATCTACTTGAAACGGCTCAATCTTTCCCACAGCCATTATTTTGTTTAATTATTACGCAGGTCCACTTGTAGCCAACTATTATGTATATATTCGCTGTATGCACTGCGCACTTTTTATACAACAGTTTTATATGTGAAATATTTGTTTACCCACATATTACATACATCACAGGTGTACTTTGCGTATTTTCATAGCCTAATGTCCTATGGCCTTTTGCAGTGGGTATCAGTGGCGCACATTAAAAAAACGATACGTGCCATCTAAAATATGAATGCACGAGTATCACTAAGAGATCGTTTTAAAGACATTGATGTACTCATCTTGCCGACCTTATACATCTTTAAAATTATTATGTATACGAGGAAAAATATAGATCGGTCTGGCGGTTAAACCGTGAAAACCAAGCCGACAGACAGAGAAACTTGCATTTATAATATTAGTATGGAGGGTTATGGATATATACGATATGGATATATATCAGTAGCCCGGTACACAACCATTCGACTAATATCAAGCGGATGGAGAGTTTCAATAATTGCATTCGGCTCCGTAAACGATCTCTCAGCAATTCGGTTTTCATTCACTCCATTTTAATATCACAAGAATATTTAACAAAGATTGCCGTGACAATAAGAAAACACTATGAATATTCATATGAGAATGACAGGTTCCAAATTCAAATGTAATATTGTTGTTTGGTTTTATTGTAATGTGCAGACTGTGTATATACAAAAGTTTTATACTAGAAGAAGACGAACCAGAAAACAGTCTACCTGGTGGTGAGAAGATTGAGGCCCACGGGCCTTTACTTTATCAACACTACAAATACGTTGGTAGCTCTTTACTTACTCTTTACTCGTTACTCTCAGGACTAAATGTTATGCCTCTCTTGCCAGACATTTTACTAGCTGTCTCACCCTCCACACTGGTGCCGACAATACTGTAGGCACTGCTTTTTAGCGGTAGGATTAGCGAGTAAATCGGTGATATGGATCTAGACGAATTTTACTCAAGGTTCTACCACTCACAAGACATGTTCATTGGTAGATATGATTCTATCATATTTTGACACTATATATTAATAAATAGCGTGAAGTTATGCACCTACGCATCACTTACGATAATACAATGTTCCTCATGCTACACTGAATCATCTTGAGAGTTGGTGACCGTAGGCTCAATACTGTAGCCCAGGCCAGAGAATAATACTATGCTCTGCTGCGATCTTCAATCTATGAGACCTATATAGAATGACAGTGAATGTGTGGCCCGCGATGTCGATGTCGTAGCACTGCTAAGATAGTCTTTGCCACTCGAGTCGTACTTCGGCACAGCTCTTGAAGGCAAATTGCGTTTCTTACGATATCCCGGAGCCTCTCGATAATGCTACGAGGACGACCACGGCAGGAGTTTTAGTGGATAAAAATCCCGTATAAACCAGTCTTACCCCTAAGAGGCTGGGTACTTGTGTCCAAGATTCTCTTGCGTTGCTAAGAAAAAGATGATTAGACGCAACATTTCTTAACCTTACTAATCGTGTCAAACATCGAAGCACTACTATAGTACAAGCACCTTTGAAGTACACAAATAGAAATGTACACACCAATCCCAATGAAATACGATATTAAAATACGATATTAATTAGATTCCGTTACAGAAGTCAAAATTAATGTGTTTAATGTGAGATGACTCAAATATGCTAAACGAAATTATTTAATAACCATGTTAACTTAAAATATCGCATAACTTAACAAGACATATGCGAGTCTGAATGTCAAAAACCAACTAACTTTTTCTACGTAAATTTAAATAAAATTGTTTAATGATGCAATAACAATTACTCGATTATGTTCAACTGAGAGACATAAAAATTGCAAGCGCAGGCCATAAAAGTCGGCCGAAGGATAAGGTTTGTTAAAAGAACAGCTATATTGCTACCTTTTCTGGTTCACGTGGATGATCTACGCGACTTCGAGGAGGACAACAGTGCGTGTCGTCCGCGCTATCGTAGCACTGCGAGGCTTCGTGACTGCTTCCCCAAAAAGTTCTTAAGCACAGTGTAGGAGGGGCTCCGCTCCGTGTGATCCTTAACAGATCCCAAATTTCCTCGGCTATGCATTTCAGTTGGTAAAATAACCCACTTAACCCGGTCTCTCCCGCAGAGGGCTGGTCTTTCCCCAACTAGATAGGTAGCAAGAATTGAGCACTAAGCATCGCGTACTTACTTGTTGCGCCTCCTCAAATTTCGTCATTATTATAGTATTAGGGTCATTATTTTAATGATATATGTCAGTTTCAAAACTAACTTTACTTGTCTTTGATATGTTTCGTATTTTATATTGGCGATCCTATTTAATTTCATTACAAAATGGAATAGTTGTTAAAGAAACAATAGAACACGTTACTTTTCCAGACAGAAAAAATTGTATGAGATGTGTTAGTTCTGCGAGTTGGCGTTCTGGTCTTTTAAATCACACAGAAGGAGACTTAAGGATGAGACGAAGACAAAGCACCCTTTTTGTGTACTTTCATACTAAATGTGATGAAACTTACAAACAAGGCGGAACTCGGACGCGCGAGGAATATATTTACTCACGGGGATTACCTAGGCCCTAGGAAATCGTCGTTGCGCCACCCTAGATCCTAGGACGTAACCTGTAGACGCAATGCTTCGTTGTCGCGCTTTATTGCAAAACATTACAGAAAACGGTGCGCGGTAGCAACTGCGATGCGAATGGGGCATGGCATGGCATCGTGCTAAAAAATGCTACTGATTTAAGGTCATAGCTCATTAGAGCCACTCGGCACCCGACCAGCACCTCCTTGTCGTTCGGCGTCCACGGGTGGACAGTGTACGCTTCGTTGTTATCCAGTGAACGTCAAGTGGTCCATGGGCGCACGCCGCATAGTCAACCGGTGAACGTCGCAAGATCAACGAGGGGACATCGCGTGGTTCACTAATAGACGAGTAGTCTGTCAGTTCTTTATTCATTTTGAACGGCTAGGAATGAAGAGTGTGGGAGTGGTGTGACACGTCCTCGCATTCGCCTCCTCTGTCTAGTGTGGTGAGTGGTGACTAGTGATTATGATGATGTGTTAGAATTACTTACTTTAGTGATTAATACTGATATTTGAGGAAGCGAAAGAAGTATGTAAGGACCGCGACGCTTGGGGCTCCGTCCTCTCTGACTGGACGGTCATTGTCTGACCCTGTTAGGGATACAGCGTGAAGATATGTACGTGATGTATACTGTAGACAAAGTTATGCATATTACGTACTATTTCAGAATCAAACAAAATATCAAATAAAAACTGCGTAAAACATGTTTCTTTTGTACTGACAAGCTCTATATTCTTATAACAGACCTAATATTTTATTATTGAAGCCAATTCTTCTTCAATTGTATTTATACACTAATATTAATAAATAGAGGTTACTTGTTTTTTCAAAAGATCACATTACAGATGTATATAGAAATTATTTCTTTGAAATCAAAGGTATTTTTTCACTTTGAGATATTTGTATTCGAAGGTATTCCAAGGATATGATATTTCAAGCTTAAATATTTTTGTCAAAAGTTACGTCCATTTCGTTAACGATATTAACACAAAATCTCTCGGGCTTTGAAAAAAATACTAGCGTAGTATTCTCAGGAACTGGTAAACAGATTATAAATTATTTTTATTCTTTTAAAATAGGGAGTACATATTTGCGGCAAATCTAATTTGTAAATAATAACTGTTGGGGGCACGTCGTACTGTGATTTTAAAAGTTTAATGATTTTTCTCAAATTGTAAGACACAATCGTATTAGTGCAAAAGGCATGAGATATATTGTTTGCCATCATAAGTACAATCGAGACGTGTTGGTACCTACCCGTGGTACCTACATATGACCTACCTATATAATAATACCTATGAATTACATACTATGTCAATAGCGGCCAACAAAAAAAAATGATGATATAACAGTGTTCAGAAAAGTTAGCTATTATTGTGTATGTAAATGGCGGTATGAAAGTTTTCTCTAAATGGCAGAATTTTCTTAGTCTAAATAGCTAGATTTCAAGAAGCGGAAATAAATTGAGCAAAACTGGTTTTGGGTGTGTGGAAAATCATTATCCGTTTAACTATCTATACAAAGACATCTGTATACTACTAGTGCTATGTAAATGATGGTAAAAGATGGTAAATCTCGTAAATATAGTATTTAAATACATGTCGCGTGCGTTTGCAGAATAAGGCAGTAACGATGCGCCTGTGCATGTGACAGCTATACGATGATCAGTAAATGGTGACGTTTCATGGAAACCAGCCAACCAGCGATGGCATTCATTAGAGACAAATAGATACTGTCTTACCATGACGATTTGTTAATTAAATAAAATAAGAAAAAATAGCACCCAAAAACATATTTTCAAAATTTCCGCACTCGCCTTTTCTTTACCAAAACGCGACAAGAAAGCGGCGTGGAAAGTGGAAACCACTCACCGAGAAACAAATTCGAAAGAGAGGTGAAAGCAACCCCCAAAAGTCAAAACTCCACTTTTTATTTAAGGACTGTCTTTGTCAACTGTTCCTATAGTAATGTATGAACGGTGCCTTCCAGCTGCTTACATCAAATTGTGTTTGTTCCTTAATTCAATTTTGAAAACGAATACTAAAATGGTTTGGCTATGTAAATATCATACACCTATGTAATATGTACCTACATAATGATGTAGGTAGTGTGTGCATAAATGCTCTCTACAAAACAGCGTCATCAGCAGTTCAAGATTAAAGGATTATACCTTACAGCTCAAAGAGGTTTTACCGAGAAATGCCTTAATTTGAGTTGAAGCGCATATTCATAAGCATGCGACCTTTTTTGTGTGATAATATTTTAAGTTATACTTAACAAATTTGGGACGTAACTTATTAATTACATTACATTATTACAAAATACAACTATATGTAAAAGTAAAAAATGCGTAAGTATTTAATTAATATTTAAAACTTTTACCAAAATTATATTAAATTCTTGATGTATAAATCAGTAAATTGTTGCACCATTAGCAAAGTGTTTTATTATTGCACAAGTGTTAGTTTTAGTAGCTACGGTAGCCCGTAAGTAGCGAGTGCTCGAAAAATATGAACTACGCAATTATGAAACACTCAGTGAGGTGAATAATCTACTTTTCATTTCAACAACTTACTGAGGAAAAAGTACAAAAATGAAAATAAAAAGCTCTAACTTTCGACAATAATATTTATATGTTTTTCGTATCTCCATGTCATGAAAACTTTTTTAAGACAGTAATAGTGAAATTAATATGTAATTGGATGAAAGCAACATTCCTAAATTGTTGTCATCACTCACAATCACAAACAATCAACTTGTCACATATTTGTTGGGAAAATGTTCCTTGGTAATTTCCTTGGCATAAAATCTACGTCTTCATAACTTCATTTCCATTCAAGATAAAGAGCATCGCTATTAAATAAAATCACACCTTGACGCCATTCTTAGCATTAACGTTTACGGAAATGGCAACGGAACTTGATAACCGAGAATAATTTTCCAAAAAAATAAATAAAATATTACAAAAGTTTGTGTACCTATTATAAGAAGAAATGAGAGGAAACCTCAGTGACAGAGTTGTTATAAAATTTATTTTGCCGTATTACAAAATGCTATAATTTATATGCTAGAAGCCAAGGAAGACCAAGGCTCACTTATGAAGATCAAATATCCAGTGTGTTAGCTGACGGAAATGTTAAAAAAAACTTGCATACTTAGACGAATATGTGTGAGGAGAATGATAAAATTTAAGTAGGCGAAAGAAATATGTAAGGATAGCGATGCTTGACGCCCTATCCGCTCTGACTACCCCGTTAGGGATACGGCGTAAGGATGTTTGTTAAACAAAACTATTTGTTACATTCACTTTTATGCTAGTGTAAGAGAAGAATAAAAACTTAAAAGTTACCAGCTGCAATTCTTCCCGCGGGGGTGTTAAAAGTAATACCTATTAAGTAAGTGTAATAATATCTTCGGCTGCATCGGTGGTAGTAAGACATGATTTTATTGCAGCTTGATGCTCTGATCACCCCAAATGTGAAATTGCGTAAGGTTTCGGACAAATAACAACCTGCACGATAATTCTATATTTGTGTTTAAGCATTTTATTAAATAAAAATTTACAATAATATTGATAACGACTATTATTGCTTGCCAATCTTTTCCATTAATTCTCTATACAGAGAAGAGATCGTATTAAATGTTGAATTACAGCTCTAACAGCAAGGAAGGACCCGGCACACGCCCGTCGCGGTTCGTTGAAGGTATCATCAGCATTATCAAGATAAATGCCGTAATAAATCGCTTACGTCCGTACTCAAGTAACCTTACCTACTCAAGCTGGACTCAACACACCTAATCCCTGCGACACAGGCGTGTTTTATGGAACTCATTTATCCGCAAAGCCGCGCCTGGCCAGTCAGATAATATGAAACATATTTTGCGTACTCCGAGTGAAAGAATGTCTAGTTAACAAGGTTGACATTTTCTGAAAGTGTTAGCCTACATCATAAATGTATATAAAATTGTTGGGATGGTTATTTAAATTACGCATTTTTTTACTTTATTCGAAGGGAATCATCTAGAAGTCTAAATCTAGATACGTAGAATATATGCCAGTAATTTTTAATGTCTTTATCATATGAAAAGGTAGATTCCACGTCGTTAAATTAAATGTACTAATCAGACGACATTTCGCTAGAAAAGAAAATGATGTTTTCAATACTTATGGCACAGTTTTCTAACTAAATAGCTGCCGATGCTGATCGGCTTATAAGATGTAAAGAAAATTTACATGTGTGTCGTATTTACAAACAGTCTGATTTATATTGGTTGCTTTTTACTTTGGGAATACCTCTACCAACGTCACGTAGAGTCCATATTATTATTACGTCGTGATCATGAATTGTTTATTTCTTTTTATCTTATTATAGTACTATAGCGACTCGTCTCGGGTTCGCATGGAGACTTAATTAAACGACAATATTTCTCTACTTCTATAGGAAAAATGTCTACATCCTTACTAAAGTTTTTTGTTAAATGTTCTATTTCTAAATAATCAAAGTCAAAGTTAATTTATTCTAGTAAACCTAATTACAAGGCATAGAAATTATCTGACAAGTTTAGAAGTTATGTCTTCATAGGTAAGGTATAATACGCAGGGGGCCGAGTGGTGTGGGTGACCCGCCACAGGGGGTGGACCAACAGGCGCTTATAGCTCCCATTAAGTGGAGCCTTAGCCTGCTACCCCAAGACCGCAGTGTGTAGACTTCATGTCTACACTCTTCTCGAGGTGACCCTGTTTCCACTGAACACTGCGGATCTGGACTGGAGAGTCGATAAACACTCCTGAGGGTGGTGCTTCGGCGGCGCCTTCAGTACCGGGTCGTGGCCGATGAGACTGCAGTGCCAAAAGGGCCTGGCCCTTTTGGCACTGCAGTCTTTCAAGAAGGGTATTGTGGCCCCGGAGGTGGAAAGAAGGAAAACTTTTAAAAACCCGTAAAAATATGAGGTGGAGAGAAGGAAAACTCGAAATGAAACCCGTGAGAAAACACGTTAAAATCAGAGGCGGAGAGAAGGAAAACTCGAAAGGAAACCCGTGAGACAACACGTTAAAATCAGAGGTGGGAAGAAGGAAAACTTGTAAAAACTCGTGAGTAAACACTTAAAAATCAAGTGGGCCGTGGTGTAGGCGGGGTGCGGAAGCCGCCACTTTGGAGGCCTGGGGTGTCTTTCGGGGGATGGCGTCTCACCTAATCTCGGGATGGTGCGCGCAGTGTTCCCGCGCGCCTCCCAGGAGAGCGGGCAGGTCAAACTGCCCGCAAACGGAGGAGGGCTCGGTTCAAGCTGGGCGTGGCCGCCGGGGTCGCGGCAGAATGCTAAAGCGCCCCCGTTGCCCCGGCACTAAGGCCTGAGGTGGAGCACCGTCAGGTTTTAGTGAGTAGACTTGGCCTAACACCCTAATGTCGAGGAGTCTCACATACCCCCTGCCACCCCCCTACGGCAGGGCGGGATGCATAAAGCATTTCCTGACGCAAAAAAAAAAAAAGAAAAAAAAGGTATAATACGCAGACAATAGCGGATTGCGATTTTATACTATTTATAGAAGTATTAATTTGAAGGTAAAAATCGTCTAAACTAAAATTGCACGCCCCTCCACTAAATATTTTTTCAATGTGTAAGAACGATTACTTATTGCACCACTTCACATATATGTGTGCAGCAACTGAACTATGAACTTGGATTTGTTGAGTGACCAATGACGATAATCAATATGTGTGCATCGTGATTACAATATACTATAGTCTGTATGCGTGCCTAAATGCAGTGGATTGGCGCGCAATTTTAATTTAGACTGTCTCTACCTTTTTCTAGTAAGTTTGTGTGGATCCTACTGCTGAGTACAATCCTCTTCGTACAAATACAGGAAAAAGCTGATAGTACCTAGATCATATTGCACTTTTTTCACATATCGCGGAGGTGGGAAACGAACCTATGGCGTGCCTGATTTTCATAGGTTCGACAACTGAATACAAGCGTCTTCTCGCAAATAAGTAAAACGCAGACAGTAGGTTACATTGCACTTTTTTATATATCACGAAGCTGGAAAATAAACCTACGACCTGCCTAGTAAGTTTAACGGCTTACCGGAGGTATCAATTGCCTGATGCCAATCCTTTTAAACCAATTCAGTCTTTTTGACAAATATACCATCCTTAAGTATCTGGGCAAAAACTTCTAACACTTTCGAGGTCTCATCGAGGAATAAGCTCCCTGCTTCTTTTAAAACCAGAGTATTCGAGAGAGAGAGAGCTCCTTTGATATTGTGCTGTGCGCTACTATTTCGGTTTCAAGATGTGAGAATGAACTACCCAACCTTCTAGCGACGAGTGGTACGATGGTGAAAGGTAAAGGTAAATTTAATGGTCGGAGTGCTTAATTCTTATTATTTTTAACTACTCTGCACCAAAAATTCCAAAAACTACTAATTGACATATGTTTCGCGTCATCAGTATATTCTAGAATAATTCGGTGCTGGTTAACTAACAAAGTCTGATATCCATAGATTCATGTCGATTAGTGGTTTTGGAGTTTTGGGCGGAGATTAGCTAAATATTGTACGGAATCATAACAAAGAATTTTGTATATTTAATAACACCTGAGTATAAAATGTAATAGAGTTCACGACTAACTTACTGTCAAAGTTTTCAAGCCGTTCATAAGGCCTCTGACGTATTATAATTCCTAGTACACACTTAAGAGCAACCGTAAATCAGATACTTACCTCGTAACATAAGATTTCATCGTAGAAGGTAACTAATACCCAATAGAGTTCTCCCTTAAGATTAATGACACCCTAATTATGTGGCTTCGCATTTACGCTATCAGAATTCATATTGCAGGAAACTGCGTCTATTTCGATTCTGGCTTTCCCAAATTAGATTAGAGAATTACGATAATTATTCAATAAAGGAGACATTTGCTTTTAACTTTTTTTTACAAAGCTGTACACATGTCAAAGTTAATATGTACGCTCTTAAAGCTATGTAGATTAATAGACTTGCTCCGAGTTGCCGTTTAAGAGTTTGTATGTAATGTTTTGATAATAAATAACCAAAATGATTCTTTCTAAGTAAAAATATGCACGTCTAAGCTCGTATGTATAAAAACGAATATAAGACCCAATTATCAGTGAATCTTCAATAGCCTACCTTTTGCTTGACTAATATGAAGCTTAAACTATGAGTATATTGCAAAAATGGAGAGAACTTCACGCACTAGTTCAATATGTATATAGTATAGTATATGGCTTATTATATTACCACATAAGGGTATAAAGCCTTAACTGACTTGCGTCAACAAGGTAGGTTTTAGAATAATGATAGCCTTACTAATTACATATGATAGATGATCTCATCATATATCTAATATGCCAATTGCCCTAAGATAATATGTTACCTTCAATTCGGAGAAAAAGATAAATAACAAAAAAATTCTAGATCACATTTCAATTTTAGATGAGTATCAAATGTGTGGAAGATATTGATGAGTAGAATACGAAAAATTATTTTTACTGCATATGCGATTTTACTTGTAATAATCTTTTGTCATTACAAGCACTTCTTGGGGGGTCAGTTGTATAGTGCCCCTACACGCTGTCGTCCTCCTCGGATTCATTCAGTAATAAAAAAAGGCCCATTGTGGGAATCGCATGGATGGATGACCTGAGCCTCCATCCATTCCGACAGACCGCGACCCCAAACGTCCCTTAAGTCGCCTCTTACGAGAGGCAGGGTATACAGTAGCCTTTCTCTTACGACCAGGTATAGAGCTGAATATGAAAGTACCTACTTGGACGACCGAGTTTCGCTCGGTGCCATTAAATCTGTTGTTGAATGCATGAAAATTTCAGCTTACTGTTGCCTGAATATTCTATGAGATGGCGCTAAAATCGAAATTCTAGAAAAACAATATTTTTTATTGTAAAAACGAGTTCTTTTATGATTGACACCTATTCTAGATAAACTTGAAAATAAAACATTTATCTAAGTACAAAATTTATCCAAACCGTTAAAGTAGTTTCCGAGAAATAATAATATAGTTAAGCAAATTACATAAAAAAAACCTTGTTCAATCCGAAAGTGGCATGTATCTCAAAGACAGTAGGTAACCAATAAAAAAAAAGGCAATTAATTGAAGTCATGAATTTAAAAATGTTACCGTAATTTAAAATACACGTTTTTAGTGCCCAGCTACCGTAAAACATAGCAAATCATTAAAATGTGACAACACCACGGAACAAAAAAAAACTACTGGAATTAGCATACTGAACTGTTATTAGAAAAACCAGCGGAACTTGTTAAACACATGCTTACACATCGTAATATTTTCACTACATAGAATGCTGTTCAGCTATTCATCACGTAAACAAACATTCGTCAACAGAACAACAATAATTTAAAAAAAACCTCATTTCTAAAGCCTTGTAGACATATTTGCAATGCTTTTTACGCCTTCAGTGCTTCTTTCTTCCTTCATGGCATGGCGCGTAGATTAGCGCATTTGCCAATGTCACGCATTAATAAGTATAATCACAAGTAAATTAGCTTTTTCTTATCGTAAAACTCCTCCAGTAAAGTGATAATAGGCTTTACTGAAGTTTTAAAGGACTTCTTGGAAGAGCGCGAGAACTTCTGCTACACATGTTCATTTAGATCTACTCCATTCTTTTCACTTACACGGAACTTTAAAACACAATATGCTATCACTGTTGTACTTTAAAACTCCTAAAAATATAAAAAATAGAAAATCTAAATAAAATGCCAACCTCACTTCTCCCGTTCCCACCAAAAAGTCCTTTACGACAGTATTAATGTGTACTTATAACTTTACATTAAAGTTGTCAGGATTAAGAATTTTCATAAATAGTGTGTGAAATCTATAATATTAACATTGAATATAAGCATTAACAAATACAATACATTATCAATACTAATGTGCATCTTTTTTTTAAAAAGCGTTATTCATTTAAAATAATTATTATTGTTCTAGAAGTTCTAGTCAAGAAATTACTGTACTTGAACGGTGCACAATATTGTCGAATCTGCTTTTGACTGGTATCACATTGTGGAATTGACTACATATGTTCTCGTTTATCAATAAAGACAATTTTATCGCAACTTAACACGTTCACTGCGTATCAGCCACAATCCGCCTGATGCGGTGCTTAAACAATGTGCGTACAGTAAAAACGGGTGTCTCAGGCACGTGCGGAACGTGGATCTTTGCCATTTTTACGAGTTCGACACAAACAACTATAGTTTTCGGTTTGTGACTAAAAATATAGAAATAAGGCATTAAAATATCGCATCAGGCCTATTTCGTCCTCCTCCGCACAGAACGTAAACATTTTTCACCCCGTGCGGGAGCAGGCCTGTTTTGGTGGATGACCGTTATTGACCTGTTGCCGCAATTATTACTATTTTGGATAAATCGATATGGGTGTCGTATTCTAGGTTTTTGTCTCCCTGTTGCTTCAATCTACTTTACTTTCTCATGTGGAGATTTAAGAAAACTGAATAAAATAATATTCATGTATAAGCAAAGATTACATAAATTATAATAGTTGTAGTCATTTTCAATAACTAAATATATTATAATAATTATAAACAATATATCATTTTTTATTGGAAATGACTAGTATAAATTTTTTGTGTCATCGTAGTACTTAGCATATTTTATGGGCAGATCTATAACTATTTATCGATATCATTACCTACTTCATGTCACTGTGTTACATCACTAATCGAGCATCTCGGCAAACTTCGTGCAAAATGCATTGTCTATGGTCGGAAGCTTCCAAAACTACCTAATTAGTTCGCTTGAAAGTAGACCTCATGCTTGACTAAATAAAGATAGTTTCCATTTGCTGTCTTTGTGATATTGAGTGTACTAAAATGCGCGTTCAACTGAAGTAAGCGGAGACCGAAGTGCGCATTACAGGGCTTACGAGTGGTATGCGTCAGTATGCGGATAGCGGGTACCGCCCACTCGGGCTTTCGAGTCGTTTTTTCTGTTCTGAGAACAACACCATTGTATGGGCGCATTGCGCCGTACCCAATAGGTACGCGCGCCGTTCTCCGCGCCACCTGTCTTGCCTCATTTAATTAAATTTTATTTTATTTCATTCGTGGTATTTTTCTCACTTATTAACTGAAAAGGATTACTTAAATGGGACCAAATATCAATACCTAATAATATTTTCACGGAAAGGACAGAGTTTTTTTTACATACTATATACATATGTGTAGAAATATATAAGAATTGCTCCTTTAAATAGATATTTAATAAAACAGCCTTTTCGTTACTTAAATCTAGTTTTTAGAGATAAACTGATACACTAGTATAGGCATGACTTTATAAAAATTAAATTTGTTTCGAAAGGAATGAAATTTGGGTTTGTAAAATAAACACTAATCAAATTTAACTAAGTTGAATCAAGGCATGTACTTAACCCGTTTAGATGGTCCACCTTTGACCTGCTCATAATTTAATTCAAACATAAAACATCAAGAGGGTCTGTGAAATACTTATGTATATAAAAGATTTTCTTTCATCTGAGCCAGTCTTCTCACTTAATTCGTAAATAGATATAATTAATGAAATAATTATGACCTCTAAAGGTACCTTCATTATTTTTAACGTGATTTTTTATTGATTGTAAACAAGTGTGTCGTACCTACGTACGCACATGAGCAACTGTCATAAAGACAACCACTTTCTCTATCGCTGTATCCAAAATCATGAGCCTATAATTATGTCACCTTGAATCACTCGTAAGTATATTCTTAGTATCAATAATATTCTTAATATAACTCTTTTTTATAGCCATCGGTTACTACCTTCTTAGTTAAGCAAATAAATTGTTGCGATAATTAAGAACACACACTCGCATAGTCACTTTTACATTTAATTTCTCAGTAATTAATAACAAACTACAAACTATAACACGTTGTCACGAATAGCCGACGACAAACAATCAACAGTTAAAGCCGCAGAATGATATAGAATGATCCAGATTTTGGCACGCATCGGCTTATATAGACTTGCTGACGTCACTTCTCCCACGCCTTGGCGACAACATATGTGACAGGCAGGATGTGATGTCAGCTAGGCAGACCCGGTGACAGTGACTTTATATTGCTTCGTTACAAAAGCGTATTTACTTTTCTAAGATAAAAAAAGCGGTCAAGCGCATGTCGAACCATCACAGTGAAGGGTTCTGTAGTCGGTTAGCATAATTAAAAAGGCAGCAAAAACAAGTTTGTATTTCATAGCGTTATTTCTACGGCTGCTGAGCGCGTAAGCGAACATACCCCACGTCTCAAAAACTACACACTATTCAAAATTTTACCACACTATTATCCAGTGGTTTATAGAATATACTGTTAAATATGAATGACAAATCGTCGGCTTAGAGTGTAAACCTGCTAACGCCATATTAGGTAACTTTGCAAGCAAAAAACTTTCTTAAAAATATATAAATTCATTTGAAGAAATGGCTTTCATATATTTGGTGTATTGTTTCATTCTTTATAATATAAAATAAAAAAAGAGATACTTCATTCGGTATTTATTTCTTTATTAACAGTATTGTGACTTAGCAGGTTTTTGTAATCAAATATATTTTTAGTTATGGACTTAGCATTTTTTCATTTAAACAAAATAATAAATATTTTTGTATTCTCCTTCTAATATTAAGCAACTTAAACATATTTATGTAATGTATGTATATAATTTCAACGTTATAATCACATAGAATTGGAATCCATTTTTCAGTCTCTATATTAATGGACTCAATAACACCTAATTATCACAAAACTTAATTCTGCTACTGAATGAACATTTTGTTAGGTTCTCTTAATTAAAAAAAATTAAAAACGAAACATAAATTCTCTCAAAATTAACGAAAAAATATTTTTCTAGTCTTTTATACTCTTTTAACATACAATAACTTGAACATAGTGTACATTTATATTTATATTTTTTTTCTAAATTAAAAACAAAATAAATCACATCAGATATTTAGAGTAGACACACAATAATCAGTCTCAACAATCACATACCTAATAGGTATGAGTAATAACTAGTCATGAGGTAAATTATCATAATAACTACAGCAGTCTTCAGGTAAAGTGCTTTTCAAATATTGCAAGTCTTCAAACTTCCTCTTTGTAATTTTTATCTTTGTTAAGTGCTGATTTCGTAGGGCATCAAACGGCAAGGCAATTACAGCCGGTGATTTTCTTTGTGGTAGTATTTTCCACTCATCAGTGAATCTCAGTTTAAAAAATACATCACCGTTTGGAGCGTACCGAAGAGCTCTTATATCAGTAACTTTAGCATCACCTTTACCACGTCCAGGACGAATGCTTTTAAAAAAAATTACTTCATCAAAACTTTAAAAAAAAAGTATGGTTTAGGTATGTTACGTCATAAGGTCTAGGGTTTTTTCTTGCCGATCTGCAAACAGAGATATACTCCGCAGGAACATTGATATTTTTGTCTTTAAGAGCTCGTTCAACACTGGAATGGATACTGTCCGCTTCCATCTGGGTATGCCCAACTTCTAGAAACTTTTGTTCTATAACTATTTTGTGGTTCATAGCCGTCAGTAACAATGCATTAGCCATTATACAATTTCTGTTCTGATAGGTGCAACCATCGCTATAAAAAATTATTTTAGTTGGTTTTTTTTATTCATTTTGTTGTAAAAGCTTTTTTTCAATTAAACTTACCCATACACTTGCAAATTCTTCAGAATTGACGCCTCCTTCGGTTTCGTTCCATAAATAACAATAGCCATCTTTGTTCTTCAAATTATAAAAAGCAAGATTATGTATTTGGAGCTTTGTTCTATAGTATAAACTACTAATTTTTGATTTGGGTGCCATCAGAACCGCCTGCAAATCAACTGTAAAAACAAAACTTTCTTCAGCTTTGTCCTTTTCTTTTTCTGCTCGAGCTTCTTCTTTCTTACTTTGATGTTCTAAATAATCATCTTGAGACTTATTGCCAACTTTGTATAGAGCACATGTCTCGCATTGGTCCTTTTTAGGAAAGTACAATGCGAGATTTTGGACATCAAATTCTTCACAAAACTTACAGATCGACAAAGCACGTACATTGCGTATTTTACACCAATCTTTTACGTAAAAGTCATAAAGAGATCGTTTAGATCGCCATTCTGGCAACAGATATTTCTTCTCTGTATTAGCACGACAGTAGTGCGATTCGATTGCTGGCAATTATTTAAAAAAACTTGTAAGATTCTGACGTTCTAATTCAATAGGCTTAGAATTAGAATTTTTAGTTGTAAGCGAATCAGAATCTTTGTTGTTCCTTTTAGAAATATGTACTTGTTTAGTTTTCCAATTGAAAACTGTCCATCTTCCGATTCCAAGAGTCTTAAGAAACATAGTTCTACAGAGTTTAATTGGCTGATCTTTTTTCAAATAGTAAAACAAAGATTGTGCTCTTTTCGATTCTTTATCGGATTTTCTCCCCCTTGGTCTCTTGACAGGTAAGGATGTCACGAGATTATTAACATACACTTTTTTTTCTGGCCAGCTCATACTCCAAAATTCTTTGAAAATATTCTGCCTATCTATTTCTGTAAATGTGGAACACTTTAAAGATCCTTTCTCAGTTTCTTTACATTGGCACCTATTTTCCAATACTCTAGGCTTCCTTGGTACTTCGTAATTCCATTTTTCTTGTTTTTTTCTTCCATAATATTTTTTTCCATTTTCTCTTAACTTTCCATTTCTTTCAGCAAACCAATTTGATTTTTGAATTTGAACACGTTTTTTTCTTTTCTTGCTTTTCTCTGGATAGTTTTCATAATCAGATTCTGAGCCAGAATTAATTTTATATGGTACTAAGCCCTCTTGTATACTTCCATCTGATAAGAGGTCTTCTATTTGATTAGATGAACTACGACCAATTCTATCAATAACACCTGTAAAAGAGTTTCCAAGGCCGTTTTGCTTTTCTTGTATAGAGCATTGCTTGATGGTATCAGTATCTTCAGAAACCAGATTTTTGATGTAGCGGTGCTCATTAGTTATTGTAAAGTTGATCAAGGTGGACAAAGGTGAGTTTGAAGGTAAATAAGAAATCACATTTTTGTCATTGAATTGAACTTCTTGTTCTTCTTGAACATTTTGAGCAACAATATTGTTATTTATGTTTAAATCCAAAATTATATTTTCGTCATTAAACGTTGAGCTGAAGTCATCACATACTGTTTCAGATAAATTTATATATTTAAATTCAACATCACTCACTACAGAACATTCTTCAGAAATTGGTATTTGAAATGGTTCTAGCTGTTTTAGTTCATCTTGTTGTTTTTTACTTGTATTACACAAGTCCAAGATTTTTTGTCCTCGCCAATGAATCCTTGAAGACATCTAAAAAGTGAAGCAAAAATTAAAGATTATGTAATGTAAATAATAATCTAAAGAACATCAAATGTAAGTATAAAATTATAAACTACATTCAATCACGAATATCTCGCCTAATTATAAAAATATTTTTTGAAACCACATTTTTGAAACAGAATAATAATATAAACAACTTTACTATGTGTATAAACAGACATAAAAAGCGCGATATCAATTAAAACTAATACATTTCTAAAAAGTTAATAATTATTACAGTACATAATACCTGCTAAATACAATAATTCTGTAATTTACTTTACAGAAAAACTGCTAACTCCAGTCTTTATATTAAATAGGTTATCTCACTTTTTAATAGCAATAGTATTACTCACTTCCCAAGAAAGTTTATGAAATAAAATAATTAAAAACAATAAAAATACAGACCTCTGCAATATTCAAATTCTTAATCCACCATTTGCACTACTAACACCAAACTAAGTAATTATTTGCAAGAAGACACGCGCCGGCATCAAAAACACCGTACAAAATGGCGGCTAAGATGGATTTAGCCGCGAACTTTTGATGCAGTGGATTTGAGAGTTTTACTCATCACGTGTTTTTATCAATTTACAGTCAAAATTGATAGTAGCTGTTTTTGCTATGTTGTGTATTTTTTTTTTCTCTTTCGAATGATAGGTAAAAAAACGTAATAGCGGTAAAAAATGGATTTAGCAGGTTTACACTCTAAGCCGACGAAATATGATGACAAGCAGAATAACCGCTCATTAGGTACGTGGTAAAAATCACACTTCTGACATGTTAAATATGAAATGTAACAGAAGCACTGATCACTATGAACTCGCTATCAATTCTTCATCACAACTATTATGTACACGAATATTCGACGGCTTCTCAATAACTGAACTCTTACAAGACCAAAATCAGGCTTTTATGCAGCCCCACTACACGCAGGAAATCCATTCTACCCTCGTTCGTGTTACTAAAATGTTACAAAATATCACACGTGGGTACTTTATGTGATTAAAATTAATGTAGAACTAACACTCGGCCTTTCCTGACAATACGAATTACGTCCTCGTAATAGTTTTTCTTGCATATAATCTCGTACAATATTATAATTTCTATGCCCAAAGAGAGATTTAGAGGATCGAATCAAAATATTAATCGATTAAAATTAATAAAGGAACATATGTTTATCATAAACTATTTGGTCGATACCGGATATGCAACAATCGAAACTGTTAGGATGAAAACTATTGAGAATAAATATCAGCACACGATGTATAAAACTTGAAAATTCCTGTTAAAACAATGAACTCTTTTAGTACCGGCCTTCCTGATTACTGATTACGCCCTCGTAATACAATGTTAGGCAAATAACGATTAAACACTAAAAAAATGTACTAACTTACAGATGCATAAAATTTGGATTGGTCAAAAAAAATTTTTGTTTTTTTGTCCACTAATCAAAAATTTGCTTTCTAATGGATCAGCATACCCTCCGATTTAAATAATGTAACACTAGTTGTCTCTTTTGAGAAATACCGTTTTATTTTCATGGTCAAATAAATTATTTCGAGAAACCCAATTACAAAATATTCTGAACGTCAGACAATTCACCAATACTATGGAAAGTTAATCTGCGAACAACTGACGAGAAATCCTGACAAGTATCACTTTTAAATTCATTTTTTGAAGTTAACTTAAAAGTCATTCAGATAAACAAATTGTTAACTTCGTTAAACGATTAATAGATTAACGAGGTAATGCCTACCTTTTATTTTACTTCATTTCATACTTTAAACACTTGTGAAATACTTTTATGACTAATTATAAAAAAATAACAATAAAACAAATAATTAAAATGGATAAAAATCTAATTAATCGAACTAACTTTATTTTATTATACGCAAAATTAAAACGTTATGGACAAGTTTTTTGTCGCACAATGAATTGGACTTGCCGATTTGTCTTGTTGTCTTTCTTTTATTACGGACCACAGACAACCTAGCCTACGAGACTTGGAATATAAAGGCACCGTAGCCATATATCTGCTAAAATGCACATTTAAGTTCAAACACAAACGCGCGCTCGTTTAGCAGTAACCAGGAAGCAGATACGTGACCTGCGTCTAAGCGGTGTTACACGCAATAATTCAAAAAGGAGAATATCACGTTTCATCGGTAAGTACAAATGTAATAATAGAAATGTATAACAGAAGTGAGTAGAGTTCTAGTGATTACGGTTGCTGCTAAGCTTCGAGGCGCCCTTTGTCCTTGTCTAGCACGCTATAATTGAATGGTGCGTCTCGCTCTTGCTAAATGACATGTGTAAGTAGAGATGCTAAAAAAACGTTACGATATCATAATATGGTTTCAATAATTTTTGGAAATTTATAATGACTATCGTTCTTTGAAATTATATACCTAGTTCCAAATTATGTTGTTTCCTTTCTACTATTACAAGCTTTTAATTAATCGATACTTATTACATACATTTTTGATTCAAATAATTGTTTTTAAATTAAAAATTTTACAATTTATTGTATAGAAGTATTGTATTGTATTTTACAATTTAGACTAATTAATTCGTACACATTTCAATTTCATAGTTAAACTCCGACATTTCACACAGTGCCATCTAGTCCCAAAGTAAGCAGCACAGCGCTTATGTTATGGGTACTAGAGAACTGATATACTACTTACATACTTTTCTTTTGTAAATAAATACATATTATACGTAAACACCCACACTCGGGGCGGGAATCGAACCTGCAATCTCCGTTTACTTTCCGACGCGCTTAGCCGTTGCGCCACGGAGGTCGTCATAAATAATAAAATAATAATTCAAAATTAATAATTTTGTTTTGATTATTATAATATAATTTTTATTTTTTTAGAAACATGAAAAAAATTTTCGTACGCATGACTTGTCGATGTAATATTGGTACAATATCGACATGCATAATCTCTTTCTCCTCTAGTACACGACACTACTCGTGTCGTCCGTTTACGTCCCAGTCGTTTGACCTTGACATAATAGTTTGCTTAGAAATTCGTAAACATTCAGATCTCGTAGGCTAGGTCACAGTACAAGTAAGCATACAGTATTCTATTTCGGCAGTGTCCTAGAGATAATTACCTACGGTCGTTTGGTACATAAACACGCAATAGGGCTACTGACTTGGACATAATGTTTTTCTTGGGTTACGTATTTGATAATAGGTACTATATTAAATTGTCATATTATCTTTTCATTTTATATTATTGCAAATTTCATACGTTTTTATTTATATAATTTTACTAGTATTTTATATCTAGTTTCAAAAGTTCGTGAGTTAGTATGGTGGAAATGGACAAAAAAAATGCATTTTGTGTGCAGTATAATTAAAAATCAGCAATAAATTAACTAGATCATTATGATAATATATTTCCTACAAATTAGCAACAGATAAATATTTCCAGTTTCGATATTGATGTATTCAGACATCCATACACTGAACATTATGCTCGTAAACTTAATTGACATAATATTTAGTCAGTAAATGCGTGGAAGCGTCTCATACCGTCCGACGACAACCGCGGCGCACTCGCGACTGTCGTATGCCGAGAAATGCCGAGATTTCGAGCGCGTCGTTTGGGAGCGTTTGTATGAAGATAGAATACTGTATGCTTACTTGTACTGTGGCTAGGTGGTCTGTTGTTACGCTCTGTGGTATGCTCTGCCTGCACGAGGCGATGATTGTTTTGATTCTTGTTTTTTTTTTGCAATGTAACGTATAATTTAATGCCTGGAAGAGATATTCTTCCTCATAGTTCCATAGTAAAACGTCTTGAAATACATCTAGACAGAAGTTTGATCTAAAAAATGATATACAAAACAAAAGAGACAATAAATCTACGCTTAAAAGCCTGTACTGATCTGGGTAATAAGTCTAGACTATCGTTAATCAAAAAAATATTGCTGCACAACATGGGTACGCAAAATTATAATAAAGTCTATATGGACGTAATATGAACTTCAACTAAGGGGTGAAGCAAACTAATCCAACATAAATATCGTACAGCGCAGCAGCAAAGTTCTATTTTATAAAGTATCTTGAATGCTTCTTGGTACATAACTAACGGCAAAGCGCCGTTAGTTATTTACTAAGTACTGAGAGTCACAAAATCCTACAGGTGCCAATAGCATAGGAGGACGTCAGTGAGTTAGTAATCGACTAGCTTGCCATCTTAATAACCAGGCTCAACTATTCAATTAAAACTTATGATAAAGATTAAAGAGATTTAATAAATTGGAACTGATAAATAATGAGTTCCATTTCGCTGGAAGATGAACTCCACATATTATTTTGACATCCCAACGCATCTGCTTATAGTCTGTGACTGACTGCAGACTAAAAATAATGAATAAAAAAAACGTAGGTACTAAATTGCTCTCACTAAGAATAAGGTACGTTTTCCCGAAATCCTCTTATTTGCTTATTCGTATATCTTAGTAAGGAGACCTTGTAAACGTTGCTATTTTCGATCACATTCGAAGATTGCTGCTTAAACAAATACTTAAAAAAACGTACCGGTGCTACCAAAAGGCGGAAGAAGCTTCGTTGCGGCGCCTTCTAATTGTGAATAACTGGCACCACTCGCCGAACATATTTCAAAGTGTTCGCTGTTGAGATTTCCAACTGCATTAAAACTATTAACACGGAGCAATCAAAATAATTTTGGTCGCAGTGTTATAGCCTGCTTATCTAATCTATCAATGATTATTAATGACTAGATTAGAAATATAAATAAATTAATTCTAATTCGACCACATCTCCACATCCAAACCCAATTGCAAGGTAATTTTTGAATGTCAAATCTGTACTATTCGTTATAATGTTTTCGTTAATCTACTCCCATCCTCTTGTTATGGATATGTCCATAAAAAACATTTATGGATTGTAAAGATTTAAAGTTTAAATAAGTCAATAATGCCATTAAAACCATTAAATCACTGTTTTTTAAAATCTATTTTCTAGAATTATCTAAAGAAAAAAGATTGCGTAAATACCTATGAGGATTTGTAAAGTTATTTTCAGTAGTATTTATTACTAGATCGGAAAAATGCGGCTTTGGAATCCCTTATTTTGTGTGAATCGAAGCGTAACTCACAAAGCGATGGGAAATATTACATGTTCACATGCTTACCTATTGAAAATTATCCAATTTTTGTTGAATATTGGTTAAAGGAATTGCTTTATATAAAAATGTTGCCGACTACAATTTCATAGATATATTCGGCTCATAAAACTAATGAAACAAAAGAAGACAACATGACATACTTCGTTCCGCGTACGACCAATTGCAAAGCGGCTGCCGACCACTTGGCGTGCAAAATCAAATGTATTGACGGGCCACAAAGCCTAGATTTGGGCATCCTTATGGTAAAGTATTTTTGTAACTTTTTGGCAGGAACGGGAGAAGTGAGGTAGACATTTTATTTGGATTTTAAATTTTTTTTAATTTTTGGGAGTTTTAAAGTACAATATTGTTTTAAAGTTCTGTATAAGTGTAAGAAGCTACATGTGTAATACAAGTTCTCGCGCTCTTTTAAGAAGTCCCTTATTACTTCAGTAAAGCCTACTATCAGTTTACTGAAGGAGTTTTACTATAAGAAGAAACTTCGAACGTGCTTCATTTGTTTATATAAACTTTTAAACTTTCACGTTGCATAATAAAATATCTAAAACGGGAAATTTAACGCGATTACCTTTTTATACTGGCTTGACGTTTCGACCGAGTTGCATCGGCCGTGGTCTCAAGCAAACTGTCGCAGCAAGTTTCACTCTGTGTCTGAGGTAGACGTTTTGTCATCTAACCCCGATATTTGTAAATAGTTTTATTTTATACTATCACAAAAACCCGCCAAGTGGGAATCAAAACCTCACGATTAGTGTTCCGTATTCGCCGAACCCTTGTTGAAAAGTTAGGCTTTCATCGACTTGTGGATTTGTTTTTACATACAATATTTAGTAATAGGTATACATTGTACACACATAATGTACTATTTCATTTTATAACAATCTACATATACCTTTATTGGTATACATTTCAGTGTTGGACTTATGCCCAACACTAATATGCGATGTAACGGAATGAGACAGAGATTCAAATGAAGGAGCCCAATGCAGATTGGACAGATGGGACCCCCCCATGAGATGGGAGACGAAACCACCCAGCCAGTAGTCGTTGTCTGGTTCTCGTAGTATAGTGAATGCCCTACTTTGTGACCAAGTGTGTATCATGTCTGGCGCATTTATTTATTCATTTGTTTACATATATAAGGTCTTTAATCTGGTTTACGATTACCACTATATTACAGCATGCATGGATACACTACAATTAGATGGATCAACCATCCAGTAGATGGTCATCTATTGGATGGTTGATCTATATTGATAATATTGCTAACCACAGAGAACCTTTTGAACACCAAAGCACTATTATACTCAAGTGTTACATTAATTCATTCTCTTCTTCAATAATATAAAATTTGAACTTAAAAATGTCACTAAAAACTAACTTCCATGAACCCTTATTTCTATGTTAACAATAAAATTCACGTTTTCACCTTTGTGAAAAATATAAAATTTAATGTAGGTTACGAAAAAAGAAGAATATTCCTTGAACATAATTTTAAACATTATATTTAGTTCAAATATTACCTTCTTTACCTTATATTTCGGTATTTTCGTCATTAAAGTCAGAGAGAGAAGATGGTATAATTTATATTTTGATATTTAAAAAGTAACTTTGTTTAACACTTTATAAAAAAAAAATGGCTAATATTTAAGCTGAACTACAGTCAACTCTACAAAGTTTTGTAATATAGAACTTCATATGCTATAATATGTAAGTTACAACAATAATAAAGAGCTTTGTGGAGTTGAGTACAGCTCTGAGTACAGAATAATGAAGTTTAAAACTAGACAACAACTATTTTCTATGTCTATAATCACAATTCACATCATAAGTCACAATAAGTAAGTTAAACATGGAATTATTCGTAGCATTTTATGTTATATATTGATAGAAATACCCAATATACTTTGATTACGCAATTGAATATGATCTTTTAAAAGCAGCATGTCTTCTGCTTCTACAAAATTTTCGTCTAAATTTTTTTTTTGTTGGTAGAACTTTTAATTTTTCATTAATAGGCAAAACCTCATCGAGCGTAGGTCTTTGTTCTACATCGTCAGGAGGTTTGTCATTTATTAATATTATTGGCTTTATAAACCGTTTACTTGTGCTATCTTCCTCTGTTCTGATGTTATTTTCTCCTTTGAGAAGAACTGACGATATTTGCGTCCAATCTTTGTCTGTGGATTCGGTAAGAGAGTTAACCCTTGAGCTTCGTTTGTTAGATATAACTGATATTTCTATGCTGTTCGACATTACTTCTGATGCTGAAACGTCAATGTCCGATGCGTTCAGTGCAGCTGCTCTCAATGCTGCTTCTGCGTCTAATAACTGAAATGTAGAAGTGGCTCATTAATTACGAATTTCTGTAACACTTGTACACATTTAAATCTAAAACGTGCGTTTGACGTTGGATTCGTGTATACACGGCAGAGATAACTTAAATTCAGTTGTGTCAAATCAATGTGCAAAACATAAAGTCTATTAGTTTGGTGGGCTTGACATCGGCTTCAGTAACTGTCAAATTTAATTATATAGGTATATGTATCGTATTTATAGTTATTTTAATTGTACTTAAGTTTTGATTAGTAAAGGATAGTTATTTTATACTTTTAGGTGTTTTTTTTGAAGGCGGTTTAATTTTTTTTTCATAAAATCGATCACTTAAACATATATGTACTTCTTTTATTTATTATTCAAAATAGTTTCACGAATACAATATTGTTAATGTGTAAGTCCCGTTCGCTAAAACCGCTAAACAGGTTTCTTTGCGATACGGCGAGTTCACTTTTTATTAATAATAAATAATACAGTATTATACCTAATATTTCTGTGACACATAGGTATTCATACATAATAGGAATTTAAAATAATTGAAAAAGAAATGATAAATATGCAGGTAAGTACGTTAATTTAGCTACTAATATATATTTATAAATTATATATATATATATATATATAATAACTAACTATTTTTACATACCTGTCATTAGTCAGATTACTATTTACTATAAGCTCGGGTAAACTATTCAAAATCCTAGGCAAAATACTTGATATGTTCTACCACAGTATAAGTAGTTCTACTATCACATATATACATTTCTATATTTAGGCATGTTGAACCTTTTAGGTATGAGAGTGACCTCAGATTATCCCTACGTACAATATTTTCCAGTGTTCCCCTATTTACTGTTTCCTCACTCAAAACCGACAATACAATATTTTCCTGTACTGACAAGTTTGTTATACTTATAACTACACCTATTCTTTACATATTCAGGAACGATAGTCTTTAATAATCTTATTTGTATTGTATTTTACATAAATAGGATTTATATGTTCGCCCATAACTACTCAGATCGTAAATAATAATTGAAACTACAAGCGATATATACAGTAACCTTAAAGCGCTACTTATATGGAATTTTGAATTTCAGAATGGATAGTTTGCAAAGCACAGATCTCAAGCTTGTTACATATATGATCTATGTGAGGTCCCCAATTGAACCTGTTATCAATCACCAGTCCCACATACTTATTTATATATATCCCACATACTTATATCGCAGTGGTGTGACCAAGACAACACTGTGATCTATAAATGACGGCACGCTAGTTTTTGTTTCGCGTAGACAGAGTATCAGTGAGGTTTAGATTAAAAAATAGATTTGAGGTCAGTGCGCAACAAAATCAAACTTTTACGCCACTTTTAACAATAAGGCTTATAGATGACAATACAGAACCCGATGAAACCAAGTTCCTAGGCTCAGCCTATACAAATTCCTTATTATATAGCCTATTCCTTGACCGACTTTATGACCTTCGTGGGAAAATGAGCAGTTGATGCCTTCTATTACTTATTTTCCTATCCCAATCAAATTTAAATAAAAACTATCTATTTTGTACATGTACACACATACCTATATACAGCAGAACTTAGATTTACATATTATATACCTCTACTTAGTTTTAGTAATAAGTACTCAGAGATCCTTAATAATTAATTCCATTCTTAAGGAAAATTTCTGACACAAGTAGAAACATTTCAAACAATTAAATGTTTAATATTATATTTATGCACTTTAATACTTATTATATGCAAAGATTTTAAGAAAGTCGTAAATGTACCTGTTTAAAATTAACTCCCACCGGACTTTTGAGAATGAAAGCACTCATTTTCATAATGCTGCATAAATACGTATACTGGCTGTTGTTTAAGACCACCATTAAACAAATCTTCCAGATACAAAGAGCTATAAAGTTTATGCGAATTGAAATAAGTCGTGATTTCCTCACTTTCGATATACCACAAAGGCGTCGTAAAAACCTGTTGTGCGAAACAAATCCCTCGACTCTTGGAAGATATTGGAAGGCAGGCGATTAGTGCCGCTTCGAGACCCGCTTACAAAAACACTAAAGAACTTCCGATTGTTTATTGATTTTATTATTTGCTACCACACGAACTCATAATTTCATTTTATATGCCATCACCGCTTTCATGAAATTACTGCTGAAGCAATTCAGTACATAAAATATTCTATAAAACTATTCAATAAAATATCTCGTAAACGAACTGAGAATTCAGTGTTTTTAAACCTTATTTCATTCAAAAAAGTATTCGTTTTTTGTACAACTTTTAATAGATTAGGCTATATCGAAAAACTATAATTACTTCAATTTGATACTAAAAGTATTGAGTTGTCATGTTAAATTGTATTTTAAAAAAATGATTGGAATAAGGCATTAATTTTATTACATTAAACGTTCAGCTACTCAATACGTTTGCAATAAAAATGATAGGTATAGGATATTACTGCTATAAAATAATACTATCTTTTCCTCATAGAATTTCGTTTGAATTACAATACAAAGGAGACCATTTTCTTTGTAATAACCTTATAAGCGATGTTGCTCCAAAGAGATAATAACCCAGTTGTAGGGCAGAGGATATTAAATCCTCAGTGCCATTCAAAAACAAGGTAACTGTTGTACGACAGAACTACGTTCGTAAGTCCGTACATATCTAAAGCCTTAATTAAGCTTGTACCTTGTCAAAGTATGAGTGAGGTAGCGGATGCCTGGAATACTTGTTCGGTTCGTTACAGCTGGCGATTAGTGCTGGCCGTCGGCAATTGGTTGGATCCTTGCCAATTTGGTATGTTATGGTGTGCATAGTCGTTTACTACAATACGGACTCGAGATAAGGGCTCTAAAAAGAAACTTTTCTTTGTGTAATCGAATTTCCAGCTAAAGTTTCAATAAAAAAGTTTTGTGTGAAGTAAAAGCACTTATTAAACTACTTTTACTTCGCATATATACTATTAAAAATTAACAGAAACAAGATTCGTGATGAATTCTCATAATATTTAGCTATTTTTCGCACAAAATTACAAAACTAATCGACACGTGTTTCGCCTCTAACGAAGCATCCTCAGGATATTCCAGATATCAGACTCGGCCAGTTAACCAGCACCGAATCAACGAATGAGTCACTGGTCGTGGTGGTGGTGGTGGTGGTCGTTCTCGGAACGCACTGGAGCCCCTTTCACGGTACGTCAAAGTTTGTCTCGAGGACTATAACTGACCCCGCCAACTTTTTGGCGGGAACGGAAGAAGTGAAATTCGCATTTTATTTAAGTTTTCAATTTTTTGCGTTTTAGGGAGTTTTAAGGTAGAAAAGTGATAGTATAATGCATGTTAAAGTTCAGTACAAATTAAGAATTGGAAAGTCTGAATAAATATGTGCAGCTAAAATCGCATTTTTCCACGAAGTCTTTTTAAACTCCAGTAAAGCCTACAATCACTTTACTTGAGAGTGTTAGGGACTTAGTAATATGAAGACAGACATTTTATGTAGAGATACCTAATTTTCATCAGAATGCCAAAAATGTTTGTAATAAATATGAAACGAGTTGCCAATATATAAAAGAGAAGAAAAACCGCCCCCTTCCACCCCACAGTATCAACAGCGCGGACCGCATGCACTGGTCTCCTCCTCATTGTCACATGAATGGATGAGTCCCCATTCTGAACGGCCGCGATACCGAAGCTTCTGATTCTGTAATCACTTCTTTAGATAAACCTTATTACTTGGCTCAGGCTACAGGGCTGATGGGCACGCACGCAATTATATTATTTCGTCATCGGTTAGCTTTTGAATTTTCTCTTACACTTATCAGCAGCTAGGTATAAGCTATATTAAAAAATCTTCCTTCTTGTGTTGAAAACACGAATGTATTCGATGTATGTACTTTCTTGAAGACAGTAATGCCGGATTTCCCAATATCTCTCAAGATTTAGGGAACTTGAAAAGGCACAAGGACGCTAAAAATAGCGTCCATGTGCCTTTTCAAGAGTTTCTCTTAACCTTTGTAGAAACGCTTATGGGTTTCTCCAAAGGTTTGGAGAAACTCGCTTTTGCGTTTCTCCAAAGGTTTGGATAAAGTTTGGCTGCGAGTATTATGCAGGAACGGTTTAAGGATTTCATCTAATCGGCAGTAAATCATATAGTAGTGACAGTGCCATTAAGTGCATCTAGTGGTTCTTTACTTTTGTCAAAACCTAGTAATATTACTGTAGGTACTGTTGTGTAATTCTAAATACTGTAATGTTAACACTATCTATAGATTACTAACACAAATTATTGTAACTTTTCAATATTAATATTAAAAAGTCACGATAAAATTAATGTCAAGATTTGGTTTCAGTAATCACACTATACATTCAGTATTTTTTCAAATTCTTAAAATTTTAATTAGTATGTTTTTAATTATTTTGTTTGGTAGAATTATTTGGAAAATTATTCGTAAAAACGTACAATAACAGAAGCCAGCAAGAAACTCAGTAGAGTCAGTATTCAATAGCATTTTGTGGGGATAGTCGATTAATCGAGAGTGGTGGGCAATTAGGGCCAGGTTATGTAATTTAATTCTTCTTACTCTACTTCAAACACTTCATCAATATGATCAACAGCCACTGAATGCCCGTGCAACACTGATTAGAAATCGCGCATGTGCTGAAATGAATACGTAATACAAAATATTTCACACTTTTGTTAGCTTTTATCATATTTTATATGATAATAATTAAATTCTTATCTTACTTTGTGAGGACAAAAATTACATAATTTATTTCTTTGTAGTCTAGTGCTTAAGGTTTGCTTTTGGATCCCATATACCATACTTAACATAACATAACATAACTTCACGCTGTATCCCCAACGGGGTAGCCAGAGAGGACGGAGCGCCAGGAGTCGCGGTCCTTACACACCTCTTTCGCTTCCTCAAATCTCATCATTCTCCTCACACATTTTCGCCTAGGTATGCGAGTGCTTTTGACATTTCCGTCTGCTAACACTCTGGCTATTTGATCTTCATAAGTCAGCCTTGGTCTTCCTTGGCTTCTTTTACCACTCACTTTCGCTCTGTATATTTTCTTCGTCAGTCTTTCATCACTCATTCTTTCCATGTGCCCGAACCATCTAAGCATTCCTTTATTCATTTTTACAATAACACTGTTGTGCAACCCTGTCATACTGCGTATCTCGTCATTGCTTATCCTGTCCGCAAGCGTGACACCGCACATATTTCTGAGAGACCGCATCTCCACAGCATTTATCATACTTTCACTCGATTTCGGGCATATCCAGGCCTCACTGCCGTACAACAAAGTTGGCACCAACACCGCATTGTGGATGGCCATTTTAGCAGTGTTAGATATATTCACACTACCCACTAATGCGGACAGAGCACCGTTCACTTTATTGCCAGCTGCTACCCGTCTCTCCACATCCAACTCACATCTTCCATCCCTCGAAAACGCACTCCCCAGGTACACAATTTCATTCACCTGTTCTAGACATTTTCCATTTATAGTTTATAATTCACTGTACCTAAGTGTTATTAATTTCAAAAGCGGTATTACTATCAATAACTACTGTGGATAATTAAGAACGATTTTGAGAACAAACCAAATTATCTCAAAATTACAGCGGAAAAAGTGCCCTCTTTTGCAACAAATAGGAAACAATCGTGTCCGTATTTAAGTATGTACATACTGTAAAAGCATAAAAATAGCTTGTGGTTAGAAGTGCAAAAAACCATGCTCTTGACTTTGCTCATTTCAGCCTCGAGTACCTAAACAATTTAATTTTGATAAACTTTGCATAAACAATCTTCAACACAAATAAACAGATGGTGTATCTTCTGAACACGCTCTAATAATCTCAACATGTCTGTAAATTATAATGTCGAATATTGAATATCAAAGATACACATACGAGAACTTTATAACCATGTCTTAAAATAACTTGAAAATTTAATATGTGAATGAGAAAGGATAAAATAAACTTTTCACATTATTCTATATTAAAGGAAACGTTGAAAATGATACAATTAAAACAAAATTTAATTTTAAATCCATTCGAACCTACAGTCTGACTGTGAGAGTGCGTTTACATTACATTGCTATGTTACATTTCGTATTGTTGTGAGATTAAAATCTCTTACGAACATTGATAACTTCTCCGAGCTTGGGTTTGGCTTCTTCATTAACATTCGAGAACGTCTACAATACGTCAACTTCCTACAAAGTTTTCATAGCGTGTTTTGTTATAAAGTACAACATTAAATCCTCATAAATAATAATTTCTTTACGTAAATAACTTGATATTGTACGAACGGGATGTACCTACTAGGTACAGTTTGTATTTGAAAATTAACAACACGGAATTGCGAAAGATTTCACTTAACAAAAAATATTCAGCTCATAATACCTAGACAAAAGAATATAAAAGATTGTTCCGTTATTTTCAAATAAATAACACAAAGCCTACGCTTTAATACGGGCTCGATCTCTAGAGAGAAATTAAGGTGGCTATAAAGCGAGAAAACAGAGACTGTTTTTTTTTCATAACTTTATACATAGAGCTTTGCTTTACAAGCACCCTTTTTATAAGTTTTTCATAAATACTTAATTCTTCCTTTAATTTTGTTTGCTGTAAATTGTTATAGGATGAAGTATGATTTCTTTATAACAATGGAGTGAAATAATACAATAGGTATACCTAGTTATTTCAAAATATTTTGGTTAAAAAATATAATTAAACATTTTATAATACCTACATATAAAATTTTTCGTTATACAGTGTTCATAAAATGTATCTTCTTCCTAATATAATGTTAATAAAAATATAATATTGTGTACACGAATGCATTTTGAATTCCCGCTTTGATATGTTTACTGGCTATTCGGTACAATATTTGAGCACGCCAATATTCTTATAAAGATATATATGACGACGCTCTCTAAAGCGTATTTTAAATTATATAAATAAATGTTGGTTCATATGCGATTTTAATGAAAATGGAAGCTAGGACTAACCTGGATTATGGATGGATAATAACACAGGTATACCAGGCCCCTGCGTCCGTTCTGTGATCCGTGCACAAGTCCCCTGGTGGCGCCTCTTCTCGGGGTTTTTGGTCTAACTCACACACAATTCACAGTCCGGTGACAACACTGACCCTGTGGTCCATACCACAGGGTCAAGGAAAGCGTGGGAATAGGTTTAACGAAGAGTAATAGCGTATTAATAGAAATAAATTTGTATTATGGAAAAGCGATTAAGGGAGCGAAAAAGAAGCGGTAAGATATAAATTCTCTCTATGACGGTAAGTAAGTCACTTTTCGTGATTAGCACACGAACAGCGACGAAAAACAACGAAGAAAGCCGAATGTATTAGCGGCAAAATAAAATATATATATGGCGTGAACAATATTAATAATTTTAATATTTAATCTTTTACTCTTCAAAAGTGTTCCCGCTAAAAATAAGTGATCATACGTCCATGACTAAAGAGCTTTCGTTGAAGTATCAAAATTAATAATAACGCAATAAAATAATAATATTTCAAAAATAATAATATTTCAAATTAAGAGAGATAATAACCAGGAATTCCAGTATTAATATATGTCTTGTTCTGGCGGAAACAATAGGCCCACGAGATCTCCCCATTGGACCGTCGTCGGCTCTGTAGAAAATCTAAGCGATTTAAAGAGTGACAACCATTTGTAAGGGAAGAGGGAGTTAGTTGTTACAGGTGTAACACGTCTTTTTGTCACGTTTTGTTATTAGACATGAAATTGTCAACGTATTGTTTTTATAATGTGCAACATTAATATAATATCGTAAACAACCCTTTTTCCACAACTGTTATATTAGGATTCTTGCTTCCTTCAAAGTTCGAAAAAATATCGGAAGCACTTTACAAACGGTACATTTTCATCAATGTTTCTGACTCACAATTATCCAGTTAACGTTTAACTACGAACTAATAGCGCTCTTGACTTTGGTATTTAGCTCACATTTTAATCCAGTTTCGTAAACATGCCGTCAAAGCTGCATCAATCGGCTTCAGAGCTTACGTTAGCGTTATGTTTACGTTCACATAACGCACAGACGGTCCGTGAATCAGCCAGTGTATTTACAAACGCGTGTACATTATTCACTGCCCTATAGTACTACTTTGATGTCTTTCTTGTCGTAATTAACGGTTGCATTGAACCAAATAAGCAACTATGATCTGAGATGCAATCAAATGGATAATGCTCAAATGGATAATGGATAGATAGAAAGTTATAATTGTACTTCGTAATTGTTCAGCGTTTCTATTTCATAATAATGACGTAATAGCTTTCGACATCTTTCATTAAAGCGACGCATTGAAAAACAATAATTTAATCTAAAATAGACCTTCCGCTCTATGCAAACGTGCCCGCACTAGCTTACGAAAAATACGAAAAAACAGTAATTTTCGTTTATTTTAAAAACTACCATTAATTAAAAAAATCTAACTGTCATTTTAAAGAATACGTTTAGATCAAACTATGCAGAAAATTTAGAAACATAAATCGGTCCCGTTCCTCCCAAAAATGTAAATCTCTGTTTTAAAAGAGGTTTCTTTGATATTGTTTTTGTGTTACAAAAGTTAACTAATCGCGCATCGCAACTGGCAAAATAAGGCAATGAAATGAAGAATCAGGCTACCAAATATCACTTTAATACGTTTTGTAGTCGCTTAGAAAAATTGAGTCGCGTTAACGCTATCTCTCACATAATCGTATTTTTAAGATAATGATTATTTACATAACTGAGTAGCCAGTTGACGCAGTAATTAATTTACCTTAAGAGCTTAACGCCCAAGGTTCGATTTCCCGCCAGTTCAATTAAGGAAACAAACTTTCTATGTCATCTTAATATCCGAGCGTTACTTAATGATGTCCCCCATTCTTTGTGTCGTGGCAACATAGCACACAGTACAATCCAACACGCAACTGGTAAAGGTATAAGATATAATTGTCCGAAGTATTTACTCATTTATATATTTCTTTATGAGGGCATTATTATACGTTACAATACGTAATATTATGTCATATTAATAATTTATATTCTTATAAGTTTACTTTTTTTATAAAACCACTGTTGTATGATTTGACGACTCTGTTACTTTCTCAATATTATTTAATATCTTTATGATATTATGTGTGCTAATTTTTTTTCTCGAAGAAGCTTACCCTGTGTTTATCCCGCGATGCTGTATATAAGACCCAGCCAACGTAAATAAACATGATAAGAGCCGGTACCACGAGACTAGCGACGACAGGAATGCGGCGTACCCACGCGTGGTAAATGGCAAGTAGCAGAAGAGAAATGCCCACCAATATAGCGATGTAGCGGCCAGTACGACGACGCTCTTCCTGAAATGTATCAGTTTTTATGAAAAGTCTTTGTAAGTTACATTATATTTATTACACTAATTTATTTTTCTTTTCGTAAAATGCAGAATACATTTCTAAGTAATCGTTCAATATGAAATGTTTACAAAAAGATTAATTAAAAATATCGACATATTTTTATAAACGAATGGGATTATGACTCCATTTTACTCCCACATTGGTAATTTAAAACTTGTGTATATTTTCCTAATAAAATCAACAAATTTATCAGATAGATACATACTTAATACTTATCTACCTACATAGGTAACGACTACATATTATATTTATTTTCTTAGATTCCCACGCATATAACTTTTATTTAATTCGAAAAAAATAATACTCATGACTATCCTACTTATATGTTTTTTAATAACTTTTTTTAATATGAAAGATGAATGTAATTACTGTAATAACCTATGTATCTCTATTGATAGTTTACACACTGTAGGTATATAAACAATGTGTTCATACATACATATCTTAACGCCGTATCCCTAACGGGGTAGTCAGAGAGGACAAAGCACCAAGTGTCGCGGTCCTTACATAAACAATGTGTAATAGAATTAATCAGTAAACTTATACAACCTAACTAAAGCATACATTTTTAAGCCAAAAGTACTAAATGTTAAACTCAGTTTTAATTATTTCGTAAATAATGTTGAACCATTTACGACAGTTCATTAATTTTCGTTTGTTTAAAAAAAAGTTTGTTTTTTCTCTTAATGGGTCAGTTTAAAAAATATTTCGTTTGATTTATTTATTGTAATTGTATTTCTAAATCTGTGCTTATCAACGTATTTTACACGTAGCAATTATAAATCTAAAATTCTCAAAGAAATTTTCTCTTGGACAACTGAAAGTATTTGGTCTCTTAGACGATTAAAGTAGAGAAAAATATCGATATATTAAGATTTTATTTAAATGTCTATGGATGGGATTAAGGATGGTATAGGTTTTATGTTAATACAAATAGAAATATAATAAATATAGGTACGAAATAAATACGCAACTATCTTTTTGTGTAATTTTTGTCGAAAATTCTGGGATAGAAGTGAGACAAAACATAGTTGATCAATCCAAATAATTACTCCCATTTACATAAGACATTTATAAACAGCCCGCACTATGTAATAATAAAAATCGGTAAAGTACTAGTTCGACTCGCGTTTATAGGGTTCCGTACGATACGGTCTATAAAATGGTTTATCTTATCGTAATTTCTTAAAATCTAGGAAGCGTAAGCCAGACATAAAAGACGTAAAAAATGAAGAGATTTCTGTTTGTGTTACACGTTAAACCTATGACTTTCATATTTTTTTTTTGTAAACTATAAATATTTACATATATCTACACCTGTAACCCTGACAGGCCAGAGAGGAAACTACAATAAGTATATAGTTATTATTAGTTATTATTTTATCTAGTTATTTTCTATAGTGTTACATTCTATAGTAACAGTTTATATTTTCTGAATTTTTTATAGTCTTATGCTTAATAGTGTTGGAGATGGGAAGAGGATAGTCGAGTCTTTGAAGCACCTAATTTTCCCATTTTTAAATTTTCCTCGATTATCTCAACATATTAACTAAATATTAAAGTAATGGTAACTTCAAATTTGTTAGCCAAATACTTTCCAAAAAATCGACTGTCAGACGAAGAGTTGGATGAATTATAAGGTTCGGTAAGGTTATTTCGTTTTCCTTTTTAAAATACGGAATCCTAAAAATGCGCTTCATCGCGCACAGCCTAAGGTTCGTTTTCATTTGTATCAACATGTGTGACCACGATTTAAATATCAGTTGTCGGTAATCCACTATTATATTAAACGAGCAATATTTGTATAAAAAAAAATCGAACTAACTAGGGTCCGACTCTAAGAAAATTCGTTTTCTCTATGTTTTCACACACTTAAAACTTCTAAACTTTAAACTTTCTGATTTCACAAGAGAGTTTACCTTCTCAGTAGTTCAGTGACTAGAGTGTAGATCTACCAAGCTGAAATTACGCGGGTTTGAATCTTGCAATGTGGTCAGATTTTTCGTTATTTTTTTTGTAAGATACTGAGTGAAGCTCGGTCGCCCAGGTACTAATTATTGATTTATCAGTGGAATGGAAACGTATGCGTATATTGAAAGTAGTTGAAATAAATTCATTGTTTCTGAACAAAATAGTTTCTGGGTTCTGGTTAACTCAGTTACACACATACTTACATATCTTCGTGCTATATCCCTAACGGGGTAGCCAGAGAGGGCGGAGCGCCAAGGTTCGCGGTCCTTACACATTTCTTTCCCCTCTTCAAATCTCATCATTCTCCTCACACATTTTCGCCTAGGTATGCGAGTGCTTTTGACATTTCTGTCAGCTGACACTGCTTATTTGACCTTTGTAAGTCAGCCTTGGTCTTCCTTGGCTTCTGCTACCACTCAGTTTCGCTGTGTAGATTTTATTCGTCAATCTTTCGTCACTCATTCTTTCCATGTCTAAAACCGCCACTGGTTTCTGAGAACTTCCACTTTTTGTTGCCTCGTACGGTACGTAGGGAATACCACAACCAGTAGTGGATTTAGGGCAGGGGGGGGCTAAGGGGCTTGAGCCCCCGCCCCACCCCCACCCCAAAGCACTGAGCCTCTCCATGAAAAATTTTAGGGTCCAGAACGCCCTACCGTCATTGGGTTCAAGCCCCTCTCAAACAAAAGTCCTGTATCCACCACTGACCACAACCTTATACTTCAATCTACAGTGGTAATACATCCCATTAATATGGTGTTCTCATTACTATGGTGTCACGCTCTATAAGGGGAGAGTTGGAATATATTAGGAATTTGGAGAGAATAGAGACAGTCTCATTATTATTATAGCCTTTATTGCTAACAGTTTACATATATATAAATTATTATTTTATTTATCAGTACTGCATCATAAATATCATGTGGATAGTGATCCAATATCGGCGACAGTCTCATAACTCCTAAATAGAGAGAATTTGTGCAAGGAAAAGACTATAACTGTCTCGCGAGAAACGTGGAAATTATGCAAAGAAGAGAAAAAAAGAAGGAAAGAAAGAAGAAAAAGTAAAAAATTAATAAAAGACAACAAGTTACATTTCTCTGATTGGGCGCCAAAAGGCATAGAAAAAGTAGGGACAGACTTTATGAGTTGTATGAGAAAAATCATACACATCAGATGAAAACTATTATTCAAAAATATTTAAAAAGGTATCAAAGCACGCGAAATCAATTGATATCGCCATTAAAATTAGTAAGGCAGATAAAACAGTAAAAGCGATATGGAACACTATTAACACAGAACTAGGTAAACAAAATAAGAAAAAAAAAGAACTCTTATTATACATTAATAATGAAATCGTTACTAATAAAAACCAGATTGCTAGTGTTTTTTAATTTTTTTTCAAATGCACCTGTAGAAATTACTAGTGGTTTAGCATCCTCTGCACATGCAGCACGAGCACTCTTAAGCCAAAATATAGGAAAATTGTTCCCTAGTTTTCAGTTCAGGCACACGTTTTCATTTGAGATAGAGAAAACAATTTTTAAAAAAAGAAAAAAGTGAAGATATGCGGGGATTATCAGTTATCAGTTCATGTACTGGCTAATATAATGCCAATAATAACACCGATTTTAGTAAATATATTTAATAAATGTGTTGATAAAGGTGAGTTTCCTGATTTGATGAAGCATAGTAAAATTATACCAATATTTAAATCGGGTTATAAGTCAGATCTTACCGACCAGTGTCGATATTGCCAGCGTTGAGCAAAATATTTGTAAAAATAATACCCATCCACACATTCTAACATTTGCATGATATTTCATGATCAACAGTACGGTTTCAGGAGAGAGCGGTCAACGGCACATGCGGGAGCAAGCTTAATGAAAACTGTACTTGGGAGGGGTCACGGGATACCATTAGCCTGTTTTGTGATCTTTCCAAAGCTTTTGATTGTGTTTGTCGCAAAACTTTAATTTACAAACCAAAATACTATGGAATACGTGATAAAGCTCTCGATCTTTCACATCTGGATGACCTAGAACAAAAAGTGAGTGTAAATGGGGTTACATTTGTCGGTTCTAAATTGAAGATGAGGCGTTCCCCAAGGATCAATTTTCGAACCGTTGCCGTTTTTGGTTTACATGAATGATCTTCAATTTATGCTTGAAGACCTATGTGAAATAGCATTATTTGCTAATGACACATTATTATTGTTTAAAGTAAATAGAAAAGACATAAATAAATATTAGCGGACAGAATAGGACCTAGGCGGATCTACGGATTTACAGTATGAACGCACAAGAGTCGCTGAGAGATCTTTTTAAAGACATTGATGTACTCATCTTACCCTCGTTATACATCTTTGAAAACATAATGTAGACTAGAAAAAATGAAAGGCGTTGTTAATGGTGTGGAAACTCGTGGTCGTGATCAGCAGGTTATTCTTAAATTTAAATTCCAAAAGTTAATTGGTTCATTTTTGGGCATCTGTGTTCGTTTTTATAACAAAATTCCTCAAGAACTTACTCAATTAACGGAAAAGAGATTTAAACTTGTTATTAAACACACACTGATTGGAAAGCATACTACAAAATTAGCGATTTCATTGAAGACACAACAATAGTCTGGAAATAATCCTCTCTGCACATGCATTTACTGGCTTTATAGACATTGTATTTTAAATGACTATTGTAGAATGATGTTGAAATAAAGATATCTTGCTGAGTTTCATGTCGGTTCTTTTCAGAGTCCAAGTTTTCTTTTCGAACCGAACTAAAGTAGATTTGACGTTCAAAAATACCTTGCATTTGGGTTTACTTGAATAAATTGATTTAACTTTGACTTTGACCTAAAATCTTGTCCTTCAAGTTCCCCTTACAAAGGCAATAAGACCTGACTCCACAAATCGACTACATAGTCACAGGTCTGTAACTTTTGGCTCTGAAAGCCATTCTATGCGGATGCTAACAGATTATTCATCCAGTAGCTTACCGTTACTTAATCTTGATGATCATATTGAACGCCGAAACACTGCACTATGAGCTAAAGCTATATGAAATGATTATATAATCATAGTTCAACTGTTTGCGGGTGGATAATAGTGAATGATTGCATTAGCGAAGCTCCCAGACATGTCGGCATTTCTGCCGAGCTTCGTGTCGTGTAGTCAATCAACGTTTGATCGAGTCTCTATGTATATAGAAGCACACTCCTTGCTTAAAAATTCAGAAAGGAGCTGGTCACTATGATTAACCTTTTGTACTACCATATAGTATAATATTAATAGCTTACTTTACCGTTTAAAAATACATTCAATTGAATTTCTCAATTATTTTTGTCACACTGTTGTCCCTGAATTCCCGACAAGAATTCGAAAAAATTCAAGATTCACGTTTTTATTTCATGCATAAATATTTATCATAAACTTTACCTATTAAAATTAACATTTAAAACATTTTGACACTTAGGTACCTCCAGAAAGCAGAATGCATTTTCAGTTGTCCAAGGGCACAAATTTACTATTTCTTAAAAGTAATGTGGGCTAATTCTAAGAAATAACCTAAATAATTATTAAATTCCGGCAATTTAATTGAAAAAATTTAGATATCTATCTGATTAATGTTAACAAATGAGTGAAAGTTACGCAATTAGTCTCTATGGTGTAAAAAGTTATAAGAACTCGTATAACAAATATGTAGATACTTCAACTTTATTTTGAAATAGTAATTTATTTTGTGAATTTTAATTATGGTATTTTATGCGTATCAAATTTTTTTAGTGATATACATAAGTGAAGCGTAAATTAACACTATTATGACCAAATAAATTAAATTTGCTCCAAATAATGTAAACTGACCATTATGATTAGCTAATATCTTCACAGATATGTAAATTGAGATGTCTTGCAGGAACTGTCGCGCTTAAGTTAATTATTATTTATTTTATCATCATTTACATCTTTGACGTTTTTAGAAAAAAATAATTTAAATTTACCTTTATAGACGAGAGCGGTAATTTGGGCGGCTTTCCGGAATCTCGTACATCGTTGTTTAATTTCAAATTCATGTTAATCTCGTTACTACGAAGAAAATAAATGTAAATGTTTTATTATACTAAGTTATAAATATATAAGAATTTGTGTTTTCAAGAAGTATGTAATCGAAATTAAACACCGAAAGAAGCATATGAACGAAAAACAAATGATGTCAAAAAATTTACATTACAACTTACAAATATGAAAAATATAATTAAACTACGTCTAATGACATGTTTGATAAAAATGTTTAATTTTATTGTTACACACCTTCCACTCATAAACACAATTCCTAATTTCACATCAGGTTAGGAACGCATAAAAAATGCGTACGCGCGTATTTTCAGAGAGTGAAACACGGACACTGTACACAGTTTCGCGAACAGACTGCATAATGAGTGAACGCCTTATTTACTCCGACCGTTAAAAACGCGTAAAGCTTCTAAACAGTCAATCACTCGGACATCTGCAACATGAAAAACCGGCTCCCTATCTCGGAACAATGATGCTATGAATCACTAAGCACCTTAAAATCGACATTTGAAAGAATCCAGACCTGATTTTTACGTTAAAAGAACATTAACCAATTGCCTTTTCTCGTAACAATCACTGTAAAGCCTAGAATTTGAACGAATTACAAAGATCTAGGATAGAGCTCGTTACTGTTTAATGTAAATTACATAAAATTAAATATACGTCTTCCAGAACGCAGTTTCTTTTGCACTGTTCAATTTATTCCAATTTTGATCGCCGGTTTGTTTTGGTTCCATAAATAATATATCTATCTAGTACAATAGCATACAAAAGTTTGTTCATTGTTTAGTAAAATAAATAGATATTTTTTTAGACTTGAGGGTCTCAGGGTCTCAATTAGGGTCAGCTCCGATTGCATGGTTACAATTAAACACCGTTTACTTGTGCTGTAGAAAGTAGACACAAACTGGTGAAACACTCAGCCACCTAAACACTAGGTCAATTCGAAATTTGTGTCTCAATCAATTAGGATTCGAACCGGGTAAACAAATTTTTAAAAGAAAGATGCGCTAAGCATTAAAAAACAAAATCGAACTATATTTTTATTAGTAAATTAGTTCTATTTATTTATAGCAATGTCTAATTTCTATTATAGTAAGTAATATTATTATGCAAAGTTTAATTACTCGTAATTGATTACACTTAAAACAAATATTTCAGTTTAATTCACGAACCTCTCATGGTTACAATATTAGATTGTAATATAAATAAAGTTACCTCTTGTTCTGTTTCGTCAGTAACGGTTAAAAGCTTTGTTATAGTGCAGCCTTACTTGATAATGAAATTCCCCAGCTGTCATTAAAGTCAATGACTCGAAAGAGCATCACGCCGTTAAACAGCGTAGCACTTCGCAAAGTTTTCCATTACTTACCTATTGTGTTCTATGAAGCTAGAGATCTAAACAGCATCACTTGGCCTTGAATGATCACTAAATATTACCTCATTTACAATTATTTAAATTAATTTATGGATATGGTGGCACAATATTGGAAAGGCTTATGTCCAGCAGTGGACGAACACGGGCTGACGATGAGGATGATGATATTTATATCTTTATATCGGCTTAAACTAACTACATTGAAGCGATTAAAATAGAGGTATTAATATATCGTTGGTAATAAATATACGCTGCTTGTCAAAATAATGTGAAAATATAGATGAAATGTGAATTTTTTCAAGCTTATGTACTAACGTTATAAAAGTTAAAAGTTTCAATGAAGGAAAATTTTAATAAAAGATTTATCCGTCGTTCAAATGTTACTGAATTAACTCGAAGAAATTTACTTTTTTATTATATTCAAGTAGTGAATTATCGCTACGCAAACTGCAAAGTAATGTATCGTGTATATAAAAGACCGTCAAGAGATCATGAGAATTCAATATTCGCACTCGTTAGAAGCTAATCTTTAATTATATCTTTAGTTAGTTTTCATAAGGAAATTTGTCTGTGTTCTTGACTGATACATGATTTATTGACAAACAACTTGGATAGATCCAAGTAGACAAGGTAAGGCTATTGCTGACGTGCGTGTCAAACGTCTAGCTTCTCGAAAGCAGATGTGATTTAATGACGCAATAGTGCATTGTAGAATTATAATATAGCTGTAATAGTAGGTCGATGGCTACATACATGTATTTATCCCGGCTATGCCATTGAACTGGTGTGTGGCATAGTGCCCGCCACTGCTGCCAAAACCGCGACACCATTACCCATTACACTTAGGCAGTATGTGCAGTCTGCCAACGAAACTATTGTCTAGTTGAGTACCAATGCATCTTTTTTTAATCTAAAAATGTCCTCGCAAAACTTAACAAAAGAAAAAATTTAATTCATACTTTGTATCTACTTGAGTAAGTAGTATTGTAATAAGTTTTTTTCATTAGGTACACTAAAGTTTCAACAGACCTTCGACTTATTCATTTAAGTTATCTATTTAAATATTATACATACATTACAGTAGGAAGATTTTAAATGTTTAACAATTTTCGTTCAATGTCATTGTAATGTATTGTATGTTAAAACAACTCGACAATTTTATTTGCTAAATGTTCGTTTCTATCCGACAGACATAACCAGCCCACTACTGTTTTAGCTTGGCGGTTCCCGCACCTACGTCTGATATTCGAGCATTGGAGCGCAGCACTGTGGCTTTGTTTCTGTGTTTTTAACTCGGCCAGTACGGTGTACACCGAGTATGCTGCGCTGGATAGATGTGCTAATACTGTCACTTTTTGGATGCCACACAATAGAGACCGGTGCAGAGGCAGACGAGGATGGTAAATAAGATTGCAATGAATAGAAAGGAATTGGGGGAGGCCTTTGCTTAGCAGTGAGACACAAATATAAGTTAATTTAAAGAAAAAAATTCGTTATAATATGTAATTCTAATGAAGCAGAATTAAGACGCTAATGACACAGAAAGAAAAATTAATTTGTATTACGTCTGTGCTGATGACCATTTACGTTTCGTTGCAGATAAATAATTACTTATGGTATCAACCCTTAAAAAGAGTAACGATATTAATTTGCAGGCCCATTAAGAGAATAAAAGTAGGTAGGTATATCGTGTGAAGTTTATATCGAACAACTTTATTATTTTTTTATATTTGTTACACTTGCAATAGGTACATGCAATAAAAACATACATATGTAGGTATCTACGGTACGGCTAATTTCTACCAGTTCCAGACAAGAGATACTGTCACTTCTGTAGCTATTGAGCTGACAATCTATGAGTTTTATTTGGCCGTCTGTAAGCCTTATTGCTAAAAAGTGGTGTCAAGTTATGATTTTGTTGCATATCGATGCTTTTTTCACCCCGAATGGATTTCATTTATCTGCTTAGTATAAATTTATTCTAAGACAAATCATTTATTGTCTCACAGCCTCTGCGAAGGTAACATAGGAAACATAAGGAAACGGAAATTAACATCCCACCCTACAATTGCGTAATAAGGAACATTAATCTCCGACCACTTTATGTTCAGTTTTTCAATGGCTGGTACATATACATACATATACACAATACATAGATATATCACCATACACCTACGGGTTTTTTTAGAAAAAAAAACATTTGTTAAACAATAACTTAAGGTCTTACATTTGGAAAAAACAACGGCAAATCAACGCTAAGATTTTGATGATTTTGTGTGATCGTAATAATAGCCCATTGACCAGCAACTTAGAATTAGTGCTACGAGAACTCAGAAAATAGGTTATAACACCTTAAATAATAAGGCTTATGTGGAATGCAATATTACAAACCTTTTCACGTTTTTGCAATGTGTTGTGACATCATTTCATTGCCAACTGCAATGAAAACATGTGACTTTGACCCATTGCAATTGTGTTTTATAACCGAATTGTAAAGCAAATAACGGAAACTGCCTATAAGTTTTATATTTATATTGATGATTTTTTTGTACATATAATATTATCATTCCGCTCCAGAATTAGAAAAAAGGTTAATTGCAGACCTCTTAAATATTTATTTAGACCAAGATCACTCACTCAAAAGAGAGAAATAAAAAACTTTAAGAAAAAAATGAAACCAACTTAAAAAAAACACTGAAAAGTACAAAATAACTATCCTTTAAAGCTCAAGTACAATTAAAATCACTTTTTAAATTTGACAGTTAGGTACTGAAGTCGGTACCAAGCCAACCAAACTAACTTTCTGTTGTTGCAGATTGATTTGACACTGACTTCAATAACTGTCAAATTTAATTATATAGATATGTGTATCTTATTTAAAAAGTTATTTTAATTGTACTTGAGTTTCGATTAGTAAAGGATAGTTATTTCGTACTTTACAGTGTTTTTTAAGGCGGTTTAATTTTTTAAATTATTTTTTTGTTTCAGTTGTAATTGAAACTAATTACTTAATCATTTTTTTTATTATGTTGCCATCTAACGATTACATGTATGGTGACATGTTTTAGAATTACGATGTTAAGGCAACGACACTTTTTCCTAGTGACTGATACACACTTAACTCTCTATCTCAAAAACTACTAAACCGATTTTGATGAAACTTACAGTTTTCCCTAAGTTGGACTAGTCCTACTAATAAAGAATTTCTGCAATCCGACTTATAGTTTTTGAGATATGCGCGGACAAACATTTAAGCATGCAAACATACATATGAACATACATACAAATATACATACATACACACACTTATGAAATTGGCACACATGCTGAGAAGCTGGTATAGACTAACTGTTAGTGACTAACCGGGTTTCTCAAAGTGGAGTACGGGAACCCCTAGGGGTTCGCCATTCGACGGTAGGGGGTTCGTGACAAGATTTACGTAATGCTGGCTTGATGACTGAAAAGGTATTTTCCAGATATTGATAATGCTAAAGATGGCTGGATTCGTAACCTATTTGTGGTCACGAACGAGAGCATAAATTCTAGTTTGAGTATATTGCTTTATAGCAAGAGGAGTCATTATTGAAATGTCCGTAGATGAAACTTTCAAGCTGATTTGAAAAGGATGTCTTTGATAGACTTTTGGGCTGCTAGACGGGAAGAGTATCCCGAACTCTCATGCAAAGCGGTGAATTTCCTTTTACCCGTTGCTACAACATACTTATGTGAGAGTGGGTTTTCACACCTGGTCATGATAAAAACGAAATACAGAAATCGATTTGATACCGAGTCAGAATTAAGTTTAAAATTGTCCAAAATTACTCCTAAAATTGACTCAATTTGCGACAAGAAACAAACCCACCCATCACATGAATATTTAAAAGATATTTCTTTTAGCACTGTATTTGTTACCTTATATTAAATAAAAACCTTATTTTCTTCAAGAGTCAATTTTATTGTTTTCCCTTTTGGGGGATTTAATTAGTTGGTTAAGGGGTTCGCTGTCATCTGAAAACTTTAACAGGGTCGTGGAGCCAAAAGTTTGAGAAACCCTGGAGATATACAAAAACTGTGCAATTCTGATAATATTACATACATACGGGTCGAATTGATAACCCCCTTTTTTTTAAAGTCTGTAAAAAACAAAAAGTAAAATAATTAGCAAATATCTCCAACGCACAACTTACTAAATACTTAAATATTTAGTCAAGAGCTGGGACGAATCAATCTGTACCTATAGCCTTCGTCAAACACAATCATAACTTTTGATCGAAGGACACTGACTGAATTGTTGATTCTCCTCAATAAGAAGTTCATTCCTGTTTTTAGAAACCGGTATTCCAGTAGAGCACACCCCTTATTGTAAAATTAGATAAGTGCCTACCTATAGATACTCATAAGTTGCTTTACAGTAGGTACAGCTATTTTCTATTTGATTATTGTACCATTTTTGTTAAACTATTTTCGAAGCTTTAATTTTAATAAAAGTAATTTTATAAAAAGTTATACGTATTCGTTTTTGAAGGGATAACAAATAACAATACAATTCTCGATAGATAGTCTCGGATCAAGAAACAAATAGACGGAGCCATTATAAGTTGCCGCTCTTATCACGTGTGTCAAACGAATTTTCGTGTCTCTCATTCTAACTCATTGAGCGTAACCACGAGTAAAACAGTTAGCTATATTAAGTATGACAACCTCAATCTGACTATGAATACGTGTCAGCTCATGACCGACTTCAGGTACATTATTGAAATTGAAATTATTGAAATGACTGAAATTTTAAAAATAGTCGTCAATATTAAGGAATTTGGCTACTAGTATTCACAAAAATAAAAATATGACATATTCAGCTGCGTATGTGGACTGTGCCTCTTCTTTAGTCACACACATTAGTAAAAGTCTAGAAACTCGGTCAACAAAGAACGGATACGCTGTTGGAGCAAATGCTCCGTCTGTTTTCATTCTTGGACCGAGGGCCATGTGAATGATGGGACAATAAAGGTCAGGCACGACTGATCTAGATCAAGGAGTATACTACTCTTGAGATGTAGATGTTCGTAAGAACAGCTGTAACTACAAAAAAACGCCAGTCACTTGCAAATTGTACTGTCCTTGCGCTAAAAGTGTTCTGTTAGTTGTTATTAACCGCAAAACAAAGTTTATGGTGATAAATAAAATGATCGTGATAAAAAGGATATCTAACGAAACATAAAATTTAGTTATTGCGTAATGTAACTTAGTCCTAATAATTTTCTTTTAATTTGGGTGTAGGTAACTTGTTCTCAATTTTTAAGTTTTTTTTTATATTTCTGATGAACACTTTTAAGTTTGTAAAAAAAATGTTCTAAAGAGCAGCACCCATAATAAAAAAATGTGTGTACCTATCCATTTTTAAATTCGTAAACTCACGCTACGCAATGACTAAAAAGTATTAGTTTAGTCATAGACTACACTGATGCAGACTAATGCTGACTGTAGTGTTTGTCTTTGTACAATAGATATAATACATTGTCTCATGTACACCACAGAGGGTGTGGCTGTCTATCTGGCGTCATAATGTTACATTCTTTTTGTCTGGCGTTAGAAGCGCGGTGCGGGTAGGTCGTGCGCCTGCACTCGAAGCTGGGTGTAGTAGTGAGCCAGTGAATCTCTGGTACACATTGTCATGATAGTAATCACTACAAGTAGCGACGAGGATAAAGGTCAGTAAATAAAATACATTTATTTGTTTATTTAAAAGGAGAGGAAGGTGATAATAATAAATGGTTAAGTTGTTTATGCAATTTATACAAATTATTACATTCTGTCAGATCGTTATAGTGTTATTTACGCAAAATAATTCCAATGAGCCATCTATTTCGTTTTACTCAAACCGTCGAAATAGCTAGAGATTGATGTGGGAATAAATAATGTAAACAAAACCATTACTTACCGTCCTTATTTTTTAACAAAATGTAATTAATGAAACAAGAATTACTTTCGATTTAAATATCATCATATACAAAAATAAATAAAATAACAAGTCAATTGTATCATAGTTGTTTGTCCAATAAAATAACAACTAGATCGCATTAAATGATATATTTTTACAATTTTTCTGGTAACTTACTTATACTATTTATATATACGTATTCAGATAAAATGCGAAATGTTTGTTACGAGTACCTATTAGTGATTTGATTTTTCGATAATATTGTATTTCTATGGGTTTTTATGTATAATAGATTTATAGTAGATAACAGCGTTTAAATCAAATTCATTTTAATAACTATTTAACTAACTACATTTTTATTTAGCGGAATATATACACTGTCATGGTACATGAATAATATAATAATAACATAAATCCCTCACTTGATAAGAAATTATCGTGCAGTATATATTATTTCCATTATACTGGAAATGTCTACAATAATATTAAATCATTCTAGATTTTCATTCAATTGAAAATGAGGTTTAATTTTCGATTTCCATTAAATTGGAAATACCCGCAATAAATAGAATAATTCTAGATTTTTATTAAATTGAAAAAAAAAACACTTTAATTTGGGACTTCCATTAAAATGGAAGGACATTATAACAATAAGAAGTTCATTAAATTGAATTTAGAACATTTTGAATTTGGACTTCTTTTAAATAAGAAATACTGTACGTAGGTACTTCTTTGTACGTACGTAGATACGTAGTGACTTTTATTAAATTGAAGGTGTTTAGATGTCCATTCAATTGGATGTATTTTCAGGTCGCCCCAATACGATCAATCATAGCAAATCAACTACCGCCACCTGAAAAATTAGATATCGAGGGTGTTAGTACATCAGTTGACTTGAGATATGGAAAATGGAAATGGTCCCTTCGAATCTATCTTGAAGTCGCCGATATCACGATTCCAGCTAAAAAGAGAGCTACGTTGCTAATCCTAGGTGGGGGTGCACTACGGGAAATATTTTATAATTTGCCTGGAGCAAGCAAATTAGATGACTACTTCCTCACCAAACAAAACAGGACTTTTGAATGGTACATTTTCCATCTTATTAAACAAGACGAAGGGGACAATTTTGAAAAATTTCTTATTAAGCTAAGAGGCAGTGAACTGTGAGTTCGAAAAACCTGACGACCACATAATTGACCAAATTCTAGAAAAATCTTTTTCATCAGAGTTAAAAAAAAGTTGTTAACAATGGGTGATGAAATTACATTAGACAAAGTGATTATTGTAGTCAATACCTTAGAAATTGTGAACTACCAACTGGACAGTTACGAACAAAAAGAAAAGAAACAGAAATAAAATTAATGCAATAAAAGTATAAACAGATAATTCAAGATGGATTAAACAAGAAAAGGAGTCTAATGAAGAGAAAAAGATGACAAAGTGTATTTATTAGATGTGTAAATTTTGCACATCTCTCTCAAGATCTTCCCTGCCCAGCAAAAGACAAGAAACGTAACGGCTGTGGAAAATTAGGCCATTACTAAAGATGTTGCAAAACTGAATCATTTCAACAAAAACATAAACTCGCACAAAGTCAAAAAAGAGAAAAAAACTATAAGAAGCGATAACGGAAGAAAACGAGTAATTCCTCTGGAAAATGAAGCAGTACTATACATGTTTAATTTGAACGACAACGCAATAATCAAATGCGAGATAGAAGTAAATTCAGAAATGTTGTTTGACACAGGATGCAAATTAAATTTAATATCTTATAAAACCTGGGAATGTTTAAAGAAAAAGAAGATAATTTGTGACAAACACGTGAAAGAGCCAAATAAAATATTACTAGCATGTGGAAGTAAGACACCTTTACAAATCAAGGGTTCGTGTGAAGCAGTAATAAAAGCAAATGGAAAAATGGAACTTGCTGCTATTTATGTTATTGAAGATGGATCACGAAACCTACTTGGTAAAGACACTGCATTGTGATTGAGTGTTCTGAGCTTAGGCATGGACGTAAATCGAATTGAAAGAGAATCAAATAAATCTTTAATTTAAAGATACTTTAATTGAGATTCCTATTGATTCATCAGTAAAACCAGTTATGCAACCCTACTGGAGAATACCAATAACATAAAGAAAAAGATAAATAAAAAATCAAAGAATTACTAGTAATTCTTTGATTTAAATCTAGATTTAGATATCAAGAGGTTCAAGAACCTTCACCATGGGTTTCTTCTATAGTTTCAATCCTTAAGAATGATGGTGATGTACGCCTATGTGTTGACATGCGACGCGCCAATGCAGACATTTTAAGAGAAAACCACTTATTACCCTGTATAAAAAACTTATTACCAAAAATAAGGATGGAACAACATTTTTCTAAACTTGATATAAAAAACGCGTTTTATCAAGTATAACTACACTCGGATTCAAGATATTTGACCACTTTTATAACATCTAATGGCTTCTACAGATATAAAAGGCTTGTGTTTGGAATCACATGTGCTCCAGAACTCTCAAAAAATCGTGGAAAAAATACTAACAAAGTGCGAAGGAGCTACAAATTTTATCGATGACATATTAATCTGGAGGAGCAACGAGAGAGAACACGACTTGCGACTTTCCAAAGCGTTGGAGATATTGAAGCAAAACAAAATTCAAATTAAATCAAGAGAAATGTTTTTACAAAGTACGGACTACACTTTTTGAGACATGAACTAAAACCGGAAGGAGTAAAACCGCTGCCTAAATATATGAAGAGTATTTGTATACGTATTTGTATTTGTATATGAGTATTGAATTTAGAGTGCTAAAAACAATAGAAGAGTAACAAATATTTTTGGGTTTAATAAATTATATAAACGAATGGATTCCGAATTTGGCCATGACGACAGAACCCCTAAAACAAATATTAAGACGGAATCTAGAAAAAAAGCAAATATAGAATAATACTGGAGGGACAATCACAATGAAGCATTTGATAAGTTAAAAGAGATGCTATCTTAAATAGAAACGTTGGAATATTACGATATCAAAGACAAGACACAAGTAATAGCAGACGCAAGTCCTGTAGGACTAGGAGCAGTCTTAGTGCAGATTGATAATAAAGAAAGAAGAATTATTGCACATGGAAATTGGACAGCCAATATGACATAAAATATAGCCAAACAGAAAAAGAGGCCCTTGCTCTGGTATGGGCTATCGAACATTTTAATACATTTTTTTTTTGTAAAGAATTTGATTTGATAACAGATCGGCGTATCGTTATAACGTAAAATATAAACCGGGTAAAACCAATATTGCGGACCAGCTATCTAAATACTTGGATCGGTCAATTCAGTCAACGGAAGAGAACTATGTTCATCAGATAATCGAATTCGTGGGACCTTGTGCAACCTCAATGCAACGAATAATAAAGGAATCAGAAAGTGAACAGAAAATCGCTAATGTTAACAAAGGAATTTATAGGGATATAACCAATGGGATGAATCTGTGAAATCATGTATAATAATTTTGGATTAATTATATTTCTATGAGAACTATCGAGAACATCCTTTTGAGAGGAAATAGGATAGTTATTCCACAAAATCTCGAGAAACAGATTTAAGTAGCAGCCCATGAAGGCCACCCAGGAATTGTTGCCATGAAAGGTCGCCTTCGTTCTAAGGTTTGGTGGCCTAGAATAAATAAGGACGTCGAATTGGTGGTAAAGAGCTGCAAAGGATGCACGTTAGCTTACCAAATTTTCCAGCACCAATAAAACGTCGAGAACTTCAATCTGAACGTTGGGTTGATATTGCGATGGACCTATTGGCTCCATTACCAAATAACGATTATAGTCGCTATAAAGAGATCAATATTATCAGAACCATAACGAGCTCGATAATTACTAAAATCCTAAAAGAACTCTTTAGTCGACTAGGTTATCCACAGTCGATCACTGCTGATAACGGCCGGTAATTCTTTAGTGAAGAGTTTAAGGATTTTTGTCGTGGTTGTAATATTAAGCTTTTTAATACTGTGCCATATTGGCCACAAATGAACGGCGAAGTGGAGCGTCATAACAAAGACACGACTCGAAATAAACTATAGTAAAAAACGAGATATGAAAGACACACTATATGAATACCTAATGATGTACAATTCCACTTCTCTTTCAGTTACGGAAAAGACACTCAGAACTTTTTTCAAAACAATATTAAAATCGCATGTTGATATAAACGAAACGGATAATGACGCTGAAGTTAGAGACCGAAACAAGTTGACAAAAAGAAAAGGGAAAAGCGTATGAAGACCGGAAAAGAAGAGCGAAAAACCCTGAACAGACAGAAAGTGAGAAGGTATATAAGGTAAAGTCTAATAAGCTTGCAACTATTTTCAACCCTACGCCACATATAGTGGAACAATCAGTAGGAGGGGATATTACAATAAGGAATAAATAAACTGGACAAAGACTACGAAAGAATGTGATTCATCTAAAGCGTGTGGAAGGACATTGGAAATCAGTAGAAGACGAGACCAAGGGAAACGAGGATCAGACAATCAAAGGAAATAAAATTATGTAAATTAATATTCAATGTTATGATCACAGTTGATAGAATGTATAAGTGAAATATCAAAAATAATTAAGTATGATTAATTAGGAACATTGATTACATTTACAATAAATAAAATTTGATAAAAAGGAAGGGATGTGGTGTTCCTATCTATACAATAGATTGTCTCATGTACACCACAGAGAGGGTGGTCGTCTATCTAGCAATCTGGCGTTAGACGCGGTGCGGGTAGGTCGTGCGCTTGCGCTCGGAGCTGGGTGTAGTAGTGAGCCAGTGAATCTTCGTACATATGTGATAGTGATCACTACACTGACTAATGCAGATACAGATATACGTATATCTATTCTTTATACATATAATTCTCCTGTACGTGTGTGTATCACTGAACTCCTAAACGGCTGGACCGGTCTCTGGATGGTTTAGATTCACAATTGGACTACTGGGTTCAATGTGGCGCTGCACTCGGGTTCTAGGATTTATGGTATTTTTATTTGGTACAGGACAACGTCTGTCGGATTCGCTAGTATGTTGTAAAGAATTCAGAGTTCTATCGCTATATAATCGCTTCTCTGTAAACTATGTACAATTTTAGTTATATTGTCCAGGGTACAATGTAAAACCGAAAGTGTGGTCTCACCCTCAAGCACTCGACGTACAACTGGCTGTGAGAGAAACAAGCCGTTTACGAATCAACGCCTACAGTTCGTAGCGTCTGACCTTGTGCTTTATTAATCGAAATCGTAAAGCAATCGCTACGAGAAACTGTAGGCGTTTGAACTGGAAAGAACAATTTAAAAGAATTAAGGGTATTCAAGACATAATAAGTACCTATCGTCTCCACAGCATCATTGTGTCAAAATTGTGGGTTCAACTACCTTTGTAGGTTTTCCACACAAAGCCTAATCCCTATAGAAACCAGCCTTGGGAAATTTAAGTTTTACATGAGTATAATCAGTGCATTGTCTTTTAATTTCAATTCCTGTTTGAGGAGACCAGAAGTTTTATAGAATTTAAGAACTTCGTGAGATACTAAATAGCGTCTTCTTGATCGATCACAAATTGCACGTCATGCAATTTGCCAAACAACATGTTTTTAGGTGCGAAAATAGTTCTCTAGCATAACCAATTTTCATTACCTACTTTGTAGATTTCTAATGTTAGAATAGATATTAGAAATTAGATATTCTTGTATCGTGTAATGCCAAGTATTCGATAGTATAAGAAAAAGAATCTTTGGACATTTTTGTTTTACGGTGACTGAAAATTCTTGAGTTTGCGGGTCCCTTCCAAGAATTGTACGCAAATTTTGTAGTAATGAGCTTTTACAAAAATTGGAGCATATAATAACTACACCGAGGAATTAATTTTTCCTTTGCTTTGTATCCAATAAAACAAATTTGTAAGGAATATCCTTGTGTCACCTGGAGCATCTAGAAACACAAATATCCCGCTATTAGAAGTACTTTCTATAATGTCTTTATAAATCGGTCTCTGCTCGGCCAACAATTCAGAATCATTTTTGGAGTTTGCTAATATCATAAATTGTATCCGCGACATATTCTCAGAAATTGACCAAATGAGTTGGAACATGCATATGCTGTTAGCATACCATATTGAGACAAATCATGCATGCCTATTGAAATCATACGAGCGTGTTGTATTTTTAATAGGCAACTGTTTTCGGTTGTCGAAGTTGTTGTCGGACGGGTTCGGTCGAAACGTTACTCAAAACACTGCAAAGATTTCCGTTTGGTCTTCTAGGTAGCAGAAGTACTATTATTATCATATCATCAGTGCTAGCAAACAGTGGGCGTATGTATCGTAATTGGCCAGTAACTCAGCGACAGTCAGGGATATCCAGTCGTTCACGGCCGTGTCAATGACACATCATAACGACTCTGTTAATTCTTTAATGTACAGACACGACTCAGTTACAGTTTTACAATAGTACAAACAGATACTTAGGTGTTGTTTTATGATACCTATTTAATTTAAAAAAAATCCAATGATAATGTTTGTGATGTTTGTGAAATGAAAGATTTCATTCAGCTTAATCTATCTTTTTCTAATACATAAAAATCAATGTTTGTTTCTTCGTATTTTATGGACTGCCATACAGTTCATCCGATTGCGATAAAATTTGGTACAGAGATAGCTTGAATCCTGAGGAAGTCCTAGTAAATATGTAGGGTAGATCTACAACTAAACTTTTTACTTCGGGTCATCGAATTATACAAGCGATCGAGAAGTTCTCCATCATCAGATCTTGGCTAAATTTCAGTGGGACCACCCTGGACATATTATTCTTAACTTTTTCAATTAAAAAAAATCATTGAAATCACCCTTGTGATTAAATAAAATCATCGCAATCAGTCCAAGTGGTAAAGAATTATCGCTGAACATTCATAAAAAAGATTCCAATTAATTGAGAACCTCCTTTCTCTTGAAATCGGTTAAAAATAAAACTACCGTCATAGAAATTGAAACAACCGATTAAATCATTGCCTTCTCTCGAGATGAAAGAAAATGTTCATAAGGAATTAATTAGCTATACTACTGAATTTGTGAAACGAAACGGCTTAATAATTGTATACACTGTATTAATTTTATAGCTCATAAAGTGTCAGAATGTGGAATGTTTCGAGGGCGTTACGAATTTACAAAGGATTTGAGATGGTTCATGACCCAAATAAACCAAATTATATTATTACTCTACCAAAACATTAAAATCGTTCGTCTCACAAATCCATTATTATTATTTGCTTCTTTTTATTTCGAAATATTTTATTCTAGTCTGTACTGTAGTGCAGTATTAGAAACTAGCACAACATTCGATGTATTCTATAAATGCTTATGCTATAGTATGAGTATAATATTAAAAACATAAAATTATCTCTTATTTTTTTTAAAGAAAACTTGCAATTAGGTATACCTACCTACATAATATAGTCACGAGGTGAATTTATTGTAATAGATTTCTGTAAAATAAAAATAGACTATTTTTAATAAAAGATATAAAAAAGTACTAGATCTGTGTAAAACTTCTACTCGTTTCCCAAATCTTGAATACTAAGTTTGAATAAAAGGTGTTACAAAAAATAAATAATGCAATGTTGCGTAATAATATTCTAGATGGCGCAGCTACAAACAGCCCTTGAGTAATGAGTACGTATTCCTAGCTTATTCGTAGTCGAATCGTCGTGCGGTTACATGTCTTGTAGCAAGGATCATATCCGACATTGTTTACTTTATGAGTTTGATAAAGGTCAAAAGTCAGCTGAAGCTTGCCGTCGCACACATGCCGTCGTTGGTTGCGAAAATTTAGAAAAGGAAATAAAAGTTGCGAAGATAAAGAGCGATCTGCGGGGTTATTCACAAACGTCGGAAACTCAAGTTTCCGTATCCGACAGAAAACTTTTCGATGATTTTGTCTATACGCGATTCACGAATCTGAAATATTATTAATATTTATATTATAAATAGTCGTATTCACAAATCCAAGCTGTATGTTTGTTTTGTGATGAATAAACAAATATCCATTCAAGTACAAAATGTTTTTATTTGTTTCATAACACAAATTAGGTTTATCATAATTACAGTCCGGACATATTGCGACACAGATAACATGACATTTTATTGAGCTAAAAGTGCGGGAAAAACGACACAGATTATACATATACGAAATGCGTTCCATATACATACATCCCCTTTTCTTTAAGTTGCTTCTAAAATAATGTTTCAAACAAACCAAAACTGTTATTACAATAACTAAATGAACTTTAAACAAATTCTCTATAATATTGTAGTAATAAAAATAATCAACATTAATTAACAATATTTTCTTGTACTGTATGTACTGTATATAACGATTTAATTATATGCACTCAGCACAGGTACACTTTAATTTTGGTTTGATTATTCTTCCTGAACGAGTAATCATCTCTGGTTTTTGCTGTTGATAGTCCGATATAGTTGGAGTTTTCTTAGGATCTTGCAACGACGGAGTGACCTCAGGCGGCTGCGAAATAGTAACAGTTTCAGGCGACATTGATTGTGCCACAGGTCCATTACTTGACATCTGCACTTGCATTGAAGATCTGTTCTGAATTTCCTCAGTTGGTTGCTGTAGATCTGAAACATTCTGGTTAGAATTTTTTGGATTTGGATATTGTAGGAACAAAGGAGTTCTAGTAGGAAGTTCTAGGGTTGACAAGGATGAAGCAGGAGATAAGGATATTAATGAAGATTGAGCTGGAAATGGTAAGGTAGGTGTAAGTTCTTGTCTTTCTATATCGTTTCTCTCATCAGGCATTTCCACTATTGCTCTTCTATTTTTTCTCAACTCATTCCCTCTTTCTGTCAGTATTAAATAACTTCTTGGTTCTTGTCTTTTTTGTATCACTGTTCCATATACTTGATCATCTGGTAAGTATACTCTTTTTCCAATACTTAATTCAGGAAGTTTCTTAACTTTGTGTCTTTTGCCAAAATTCTCTTTTAATTTTTCTTTTCTGTTAAACAGCTTCTTTCTATACATCTCTAAATCTTGAACTTGGGGTTTAAGCACTTCCTTACTAGTAGGAATGTTGGTATTGAGTAATCTGGACATTGCAATTTGAGATGGCGTTGGACCAAGATGGCTAGGAGTTGTTCTGTAATGTAAAAGTCCGAGTAGAGGGTCTTCTACATTTCTCTCAAAAATATTTTTTATTATTTTTACCCCAATCTCAGCTGCTCCGTTGCTTTGCGGGTAGTGTAGACTAGAAGTAATATGTTTAAAGTCCCATTTTTCTGAAAATTCCTGAAACAATTTTGAAGTAAACTGCGGTCCATTGTCTGTTTTTAATATCCTTGGGATACCATGTCTTGCCATAATACTCTTTAATTTATTGATTATTATTTTAGTTGTAGTTGAAGTTAGAGACAACACTTCTGGATAATTTGACAAAATATCTCTTACTACAAAATATTCTCTGCCATAATAAGTCCATAAATCAGCAGCCATCATTTCAAATGGATATTCGGGAACTTCACCACTTATCAGAGGTTCTGGTCTTTGAATTGCTAACTTCCGACAGACTTCACAGTTATTGGTTAAGTTCATAATATCATTGTTGATGTTTGGCCACCAAACTGCTTGTTTAGCTCTCTGCTGACTCTTGTAACTAGGAACATGTCCTGTATGTAGTCTATTAAGTATATTGTCTCTCATATTTGTTGGAATGTACAATTTTGAGCCATGAACTCTCATTTCCTCTAATAATACTAGATTGTCTCTATGTTCATAATAAGGTTGTATTTCTTTTTCTATATATTTATAGTGAGGCCATCCCTCTTGTATATATTTTTGGATTTTTCTAGCTGTACTATCCTTTTCCTGAGCTTCTTTAATTTTATTTAAGCGTTCATTTGAAAATACACCCTTTAAAATTCTATTAATACTGAATCCTTCAGACTCATGGTATTCTTCTAAAATGTCTCTGTCTTCTCTTCTACTAGGAAGTGGAGCTCTGGACAACATGTCAGCTGTATACATATATTTTCCTGGAACATGTTCAATGCCATAATTAAAAGGTATCATTCTCATACGAAATCTTTGAAGTCTTGTAGGCAGATCAGCGATAGGTTTAGAACCTAATATAGACACTAATGGTTTATGATCCGTTCTCACTGTAAAGAATGGTAATCCTTGCAGATATATTTTGAAACGTTCACAAGCCATAGTTATTGCACATGCTTCTTTTTCCACCATCGCATATCGTTCCTGTGTTGGTGTAAATGTAGTAGACCAATAATGAACTGGTTTCCATACTTCACCATGCTTCTGTTCCAGTACAGCTCCCACTCCATGCATTGAAGCATCAGCTGTAACTCTTGTCTCAAGATTTAAATCATAGTGTGCTAACTGGGGGGCTGAAGTTAACAACTTCTTGATATTCTGGAATGTCACAGTGTACTTGTCATTTCACTCTCTTGTCGAGTCTTTTCGTAATAAATCACGGAGAGGTTTAGTAATATCAGCTGTATTATAAAGAAATCGTAAGTGTTGGTTGACTGCGCCCATAAAACTTCTTAATGCTATCAAGTCCTTAGGTATAGGTAAGTCTAGTATAGCTTTGACTTTGTTTTGAAGTGGCTTTATGCCTTCGGCTGTTATGTTATAATCAAGAAAGATACATTCATTTGTTCTAAAAGTACACTTCTCACGATTAAGTGTTACTCCGCCTTTATGAAGGGCTTTTAAAACTTCTCTTAAATTGGTATCATGTTCTTCTACTGATTTGCCAAAAATTAAAGTATCGTCGATGTGGTTAACACATCCTTTTAATCCTGATAGCAGTAGTGCCATTTTTCTCTGGAAAACTTCACTCGAGGACTTCATACCCATAGGCATTCTATTGAATCTAAACCTTCCAAATGGAGTAATAAAAGTTGTTAGATCTTTACAGTCTTCAGTTAACTCTACCTGAAAATAGCTCTTTACAGCATCTATTTTAGAAAAAACTTTTGCTCCGGCCAGCTGTGCAAGACATTCTTCAACTATAGGTAATGGATGGAACTCTCTCATAACTGCTTTCTTGAGTTCTGTGTAATCTACTGTTATTCTTACCTTCTCGATGTTGACATTCTGATTGCTTCTTTTTACTCCTGACTCTATTACTGGTACCATTGGTGAACACCATTCCGTTGCATGTGATACAGGTTCAATTACGTTCATGTCTTTTAAAGCCGTTAGTGCCTTTTCAACTTTGGGTCTTATAGGAATTGATATATGGCGAGGTGCTGCGACTGCATAAGGTATTACATCTTTTTTAAGTTTTATACTATACTTGCCTTCCCTTACACCAAGACCTTGAAATATTTCCTGATATTCATCCTCTGGACTTTTATTATGAACTCGTATCTGCATAATTTGTGCTGCTTCATGCCACTCTATTATACCGAAAGCTTCACACTCAGGCAATCCTAAAAATGGTGTGTGTTGATCTTTCAGAATATAAATATCTGTGACTTTGGTCACACCATTCCAAGTCATTTCAATATTTTTACAAATGCCTCGTGATGGTAAAATCATCCCACATGGTCCCCACAGTTTCTCTTTAACTGGTATTGGTTCTGATAGCTGTAAGTTTAGCCTCAATTCTGGACTTATTACGGTTTCAGATGCACCTGTATCAATTTTAAACTTTACACTGTTGCCGTTGATTTCATATGTGTGTATTTAGGTCTGGCTCGAAGTATTTTTCTTGTATTTACTGAGTCAATGACTTTTCCCTTCACAATGCAGCCGAAAAATATTTCTTCATTTTGTATTTCGTTAAGTGAAGATTTTGGAGTGATATCCAATGACCGCGAACACCACATCCTTTACACACAGATTTAACTGCTTCGCATTCTGTAAACTTGTGCTTTGGTGTACGACCGCACTTTCTACAACAATCTTGTTGTTTAATTTGTTTTTTCTGTTTGTTGACTAAATGCACTTCTGGAGCTTGACTAGTTTGTGGATTTAGGGCTGCAATATTGGCCTCTACCATTTCTGAATGTCGGACCCTATTGATCACTGATTCTAAGGTAGGTTCTTCTTCTAAATTCTGAATAGCCTTTGATAATTCACAATTTTTCATACCAGTCACAATTCTATCCCTAATCAATTCTTCCTCTAAATGTCCAAATTCACACTTTTTTGCGAGTCCATGCAAATCTGTTATAAAGTCATCAATAGATTCATTTTCTCTTTGAATTCTTTGATTAAAACGAGCTCTAGTATACATTTTAGTTTTACGTGCTATGTAATATGCATCAAACTTATTTTTGACAATATCATATGACTATATTTCAGTCTGGTTCAACTTCATAGAGGTTATAATGTCATTGGTCTTGCTGCCCATGAGATAAAGTAATGTACTTACTTGTGTATCTGATGGCATATATTTTAGCCGGGTTGTTTCTCTATACTGTTCAAATCTAGTGATCCAACTTGGCCAGTCAGTACATTTGAAGCTGAATTGCTGTGGCGGTGGCGTGGACACTCCTGGTAACATATGCGTCCAAACTTCGTCCTGTGTGGGTTGCTGCTGCGACAATTGTTGTTGTAATAGCTGTATTTCCGTTTGCTGTTGCGCCAATTGCGTTTTCAAACTTTGTATATCTTCCATCATGTCGATTTTGCAACTTGCAAGTTATCTCGATCCGTTGATGATTATATATACGAAGTTTTTTTTTGCCTCGCTGTCACCATGTATGTTTGTTTTGTGATGAATAAACAAATATCCATTCAAGTACAAAATGTTTTTATTTGTTTCATAACACAAATTAGGTTTATCATAATTACAGTCCGGACATATTGCGACACGGATAACATGACATTTTATCGCGCTAAAAGTGCGGGAAAAACGACACAGATTATACATATACGAAATGCGTTCCATATACATACACAAGCCGTCGGATTGAATTCATGCTTTTCGACGCTCGGCCTTTCCGCCACGGAAAGTTTCCAACGTTTATGAATAACCCCCCTGGACGACCTTTACAGTTTTCCGAAGAGGATTTTGATAATGCTATATTGAATGATCAGATAACAATCACTGAAGAATTATCAAAGGTTTTCTGTACACAGAACTACGGTAGAATGACGGATAAGTTCACTTGGTTTTACAAAAAATTCGAAAAATGGGTGTCACATAATTTGTCAGAAAAAATCGAATGGACAGGATGCACATTTGTGCTTTTTTTGCTATCGTGTTAGAAAAATGTGTGTTTTTTGGAAAGATTAGTAAATCTGTGATGACAAATGGGTTATTTACAAAAACATAAAACGCCGGAAAATAGTATGCCGACCTGGGGGGTTATTCACAAGCGTCGGAAGCTTTCCGTGGCGGAAAGGCCGATCGTCGAAAAGCATAAATTCAATCCGACGGCTTGGATTTGTGAATACGACTATTTATAATATGATATATATGTAATATAAATATGATAATATTTCGGATTCGCGAATCGCGTATAGACAAAATCATCGAAAAGTTTTCTGTCGGATACGGAAACTTGAGTTTTTGACGTTTGTGAATAAGGGGGCTGAAAAGCAGAGTTAATCAGTATCAAAATCCGACATGCGTTCGAAAAAAAATTGTTAAGTGTAGGATTTTAAACGATAATAATCAATTGGGAGATACTTCCCCCTAACCAAAATATCATTGCTAAGTTATACATCACACAGTTAGAAAGACTAAACGAAAAATTGAAAATTAAGCGTCCGTTCTTACGTAATCGTAAAGGTGTCATTTACCATCACGACAACACTAAACCTCATACAGCCTTCTCGACTCAAAAAAAAAATTAGACTTGTGATGGGAAGTCTTACCTCACCCTCCATACTCACCCGATCTCGTACTTACTGACTTTCATCTGATAACAATATTGAAATTAAACAATCAGACAACGAAGAATCTTCATAATAATTTAATTACGTGCGTACATCAAAATATCAATAGTTTCTCTGACAAAATATTAGATGCTGAATAAATTATTAATAGAAAAATATAACGTAGACATCTTGTGCCTCACCGAGACGTGGTTGAGGGCAAACTAAATGCACAGTACAAGTAAGCATACAGTATGCTATCTCGACAGTGTCCTAGAGATAATTACCTACGGTCGTTTGGTAAGTAAACACGCAATAGGGCTACTGACTTGGACTGAATGTTTTTCTTGGGTTACGTATTTGATAATAGGTACTATATTAAATTGTCATATTATCTTTTCATTTTATATTATTGCAAATTTAATACGTTTTTATTTATATAATTTTACTAGTATTTTATATCTAGTTTCAAAAGTTTGTGAGTTAGTATGGTGGAAATGGACAAAAAAAATGCTTTTTTATGTGCAGTATAATTAAAAATCAGCAATAAATTAACTAGATCATTATGATAATATATTTCCTACAAATTAGCAACAGAGAAATATTTCTGGTTTCGATATAGATGTATTCAAACATCCATACACTGAACATTGTGCTCGTAAACTTGATTGACATAATATTTAGTCAATAAATGCGCAGGAGCGTCTCATACCGTCCGACGACAACCGCGGCGCGCTCGCGACATGCTCGCGACTGTCGTATGTCGAGATATGTCGAGATTTCGAGCGCGTTGTTTGGGAGCGTTTGTATGAAGATAGCATACTGTATGCTTACTTGTACTGTGCTAAATGTCTTTTCATATAAATAATTTTAATGTGGCCAGTGTGTTCAATAGTGTCGACAGATGGCGGTGATAGCATGATTTTGTGTTAAAATTTTCTTAAATTGATAAACCTCAAAGACATATTTACCGGTCGCTCTATTGAACGTGCACAGCACATCAGATCAGCACATATTCGTGTGTTTACAGATCTCCCTCGTCTGATTTTTGTCAGTTTTTAATTTTTATAGAGGAGAATCAAGCAAATGTAAGAAGTTAATATTAGTGTGTAGTGACTTCAATGTAGACATATTGGATAGTTTGAAGGTAAAACTGTCATAAAGTGGACAAACCTGTGCCAAACTTATTGAATAACCTGTTGAAATTTGGGACACCTGCGGGTTATTCACAAACGTCGGAAAGTGAAGTTTCCGTATCCGACAGAAAACTTTTCGATGATTTTGTCTATACGCGATTCACGAATCCGAAATATTATTATATTTATATTATATAAAAAAATATCGGCTGAATCTAACGTGGGGAACAGTGTGTACCGACCGCTTGTTAGACAATTTTAAGTCCCTGCTGTAGCCCTAAATTCGTCGATACACACTGTTCCCCACGTTAGATTCAGCCGATATTTTTTTATAGGTGTCTTGTGACAAGAGCATGACATTAGAATAAATTTCGGCTTGTTAGAAAATATCAAGTTTCAGGTGGCATACTAAATTCAACCTACAGCCTCAGCCACACTTTCAAACCGGCCGAAACTTGCACCTTTAGAACAAAACTTTTTGATAACTTATTGATTCGATGAAACGTGATATTATCCTTTTTGAAACTATTTTTACGACTGTCACTACCACACCACTTTACAGCGCAATTTGGCATTGTTTACGTTATTTATACTATATTTTTTAAAACAATTAGACACGGGTCACGGATCTGCTTTCTGGTTAATACTAAAGGAGCGCGCGTTTGTGTTTGAAGTTATATGAGCGTTTGTGCGCATCGATGGCAGAAAACGGTGCCCTTTCATTTCCTGTCTTTAGGCTAATTTGTCTGTGATTAGGGCACAAGAAAAAAGTAAACTCGAAAAAAGCTAATTCGAGACGGATCTTGCAGAATTTCCAGACGGTTGTTCTTTTCCACGTATACTCATAAACACTGTCGAACCAGTGTCGTATTTTTTCTTCTGTTGCACCGATTCGTGCTGTAGTTAATGTTTGACATACCCTTGAATTCACATTTGAGTTTCCATTCAAAAATACTTCGCACCCGTGTTTTCCTGGAATTCTATCCTTAAATGGATTGGACCTATTCAGTTCTTTAATTTACCAACAGATTGTAGTAACTGCTTCTTTTTGACGGGAAACCCCAATCTCTGCCATGTGATGATTCCATTTGACTATTAACCCTTCTTGCCCCTTCGTGAGAACTGTCGGAGAACTGTCGCATGCCCAGAAGGATTGTATGTATATTTTTCAATTTGTCCAATAATGTTTGATAAGCCACCTTTATACCTTTGAAGCCTAGTAAGCAGTCATTTCCCCATTCCTAACTGATACCAATCTTTCTTTCTTCATGGTACGGCACACAGATTAGCGCATTTGCCAATGTAACGTATTGTAATTTAATAAGTAGAATCGTTATCATTAAACTGTAAAACTCTAGCGAAGAGCGCGAGAACTTCAGCTACACATATTTATTTAGACCTACTCTTTTATTTTTACTTACACAGAACTTTAAAACACAATATACTATCATTTTTGTACTTTAAAACTCTCAAAAATGTAAAAAATAGAAAATTTAAATAAAATGACAACCTCCCATCTCCCGTTCCCGCCAAAAAGTCTAACTGATACCAAAGCATACTACATTTTCGGCACCATACCTGTTACGCGGCATTTTGTCCCTGGAAGATAAAAAGAACCGATCATTAAGTAAATTCTTAACTTTTTAAGTTAAGATACCCACCTACTTAATGAACACAGAGAAATAAATGGGCTGATTTCACGTCTATTGCGTAAGTGGTATGTGCCTTACCCTTACCTAACGCTATAGGTTTATCTGTCATGAACTTGAGGAAAAGTAACAAAATTGCGTCCCTTATTTAGTGTTATTGATTTTCGGAAATTCTCGCCCTCAAGTTTGTAGATCATTTTTAAAGTATGTAAATTAACCATTAACTACACTATACACACTATACATATTAAAAATCGCTTAATTGAATCGCGGTGATCGCTTGACAAATTATTGCCTAAAAATTATTTTGTTCGCATAATTTAATATTGTCGTCTGACTTTTCAGCATCTGGCTCTTTTGTCAAATTATCACGAACACAATTCATATTATTATCACAAAAAACATGATCATGAATATTAGAAAAACATGAAGAATTATCAACATGATACATGTGGTTATATATTATTAAAGGTGGTAGAGCCACTCCATGTATGCTGCATTGCAACACGAATAGGGCTCGCCCAGTGAAATACCACCCTCTCACAGAATATCGACGTGAAATAACAGCATTTATTACTGTTGTGTTTCGTTCGGTGAGTGAGAGTGCCAGTGGCCCATCACCCCTCCCCCTCCTTACCCTCCTTTCCCTATTTCCCTAAAGGCCGGCAACGCGCCCGTGATTCTCCGGATGTTGTGGGTGTCTATGGGCGGCGGTTGGTTACTCTCCGTCAGGTGACCGGCTTGCATGTTTGCGCCCTTTTATAAAAAATATGAGTTGAAGTATGGCACTTGTCGGAACATTTATACATACTTTCAGCCATATACAAATTATTTAGACGATAATTTTCATTATCGAAACCATTATTTGAATTATAATATTTTTGTGAGCAATTATACAAACTTTCATTGGAATACTATTTATTTTCATTGTGAATAAAATTATCGTTACTGAAAAATTCATTTAATTTATAGCACTTGTGCGTGATTATAGACATTTTCATTAGGACGTAAGTTAGTATTTTCACTAAAATTATTGTTACTGAAAACATATTTGAAATCGTATCACTTTTTTGCGCGATTACACACACTTTCGTAAAAACAATTAGAACCCGTTATTATTACGACTAAACTCGTCGGAAATCAGTCCGTGCATGTACTTTAGAGTAGAATTGGTATCAACACTAAAAACTTTGTTCTTTGTTACAGTTCGTACAGTTTTCACATGTAATTTTTTTTAAACCGTACTTATATCATGAAACACAAAATTCAGATGACTCACCCTTCTCCGCTAACTTACGGCACTGGTTGCGCTGGTGTCCGTAGGTAGCGTTTTAAAGTACTTTGTGGTTTACAGTACACGCAGAATGGCCGTGGCTGTTTGGCTGATGACGGCGCGCAGTCGTGTCGCTCTCGTGGTGATAAGGCGGGAGCGCGGCCGCACGTCTGCGCGGCGCGTACAGATGCGGAAGGCGTGTAGGGGGCGCGGTACCACCACCGCGTGGCGCGGCCCCATCGTCGATGCGGAGTTGGATATGTATGGAAGTATGCATGTTGTACATTGCGCGTTGTGTAATTGTTTCATTTACATTACGCTGTGTACGTGCAGCAATGGACAAGGAATGTTTTAAAACTTTCGTTGCCTTGTTGATACTCTTTTGTAGAGTCCGCATGTGTTTAAGATTGTAACTCTTGTGTATGTTAGTTTTAGGTAGCTAGTTGCTGAAACATGTTATGAATTAATTGCCACGTCTACCAATAACTCTAAGTGGGAATTGGTTTAGGGTGTAGACTATGTATACAGCATTATGTTCTCATGTATTTTGTAATATTTGCGTCTGTACCTGTTTTTTTCCCCAATAAAGAAAATAAAATAAAGATACAATCTTCAAATTTTGTTAGCAAATCGGAAAAGTTACAGACCTCTTCTCGGCGCAGTCTTTTCCTTATTTTAATCTTTATGAGGCCATAGATCATGTTGTCTAGTTGCACCTTAGTGGTTAAGTCGTTCGGTGGTAAGCGAGTTACGAGAGCTCAGCATTTTGCCACAAAGATGTCCGTTCGCTCGTTCTCGCCTTGCTCGATTTTAAGCAATTCACAATAGATTCGATATTCTGGACGGCGGTCGCCGTACGCATTCCGTACGTATTGTATTGCATCATTCCAGCTGGTAACCTCTGCACGGATGCTTTGCATCAAGTGAAGTAGCATGGACATACTTTTGAGTGCGACATCCGCGTCGATGTTGCAGCATTATTTATAAGCTTTGCTACCATTGTAGATAGGTATAACATTCTACTCATATTCTATTCTATTCATAGCTTTATCGTTAGGTTATTTTAACTGTTCGAAAGTCTTCTATCGAAAAACAAATTCTATCAGCGGCAGCTAGTAGTAGTAGCTAGTAGTTAGCTAGCTAAATTTATAGCTGAAAGTATTAACTTTAAGTATATTAGGGTAATTCCGGGGTAGATGGCCATAAAGTAGAGATGGCCCATCGAAATAATTCATGGAACAGTTGACTAGTTGTCGCTAATTACTGTTTAGTTCGCTTCGCGTAGTGGGTGGGAGCTAAGGTACAACCAACAGTCTGGTGAAAAAATAACAAAAATAAGTAAAATCAATGTTTATTGTTTTGTCCAGTGCAAATATTTTTTAGAGGGTTCATGTTTTACACGGCTGTGGTGTTAGTTTCTTAAAATAATGGTAATTTTTGTATTTTATGCAAAGTGTACCAGGAACGTTTCGTTCTAACCTCAAAATCACGCAGGTCGTGTCTTGACTTGTTTTCATTTTAGGGGTGGTCATCTCTCCCGGAAAAAAAGGAGAGATGGCCAATTGTAGTCGGTATGTCATGGCCATATCGCCAACATATTTATACCGATGGTACAGAAATGATGTCTTATTCAAATATTTGATTCATTTTCATATTTGTTTTAGATGCCTAATAAATACAAGAAAAAGGCGAAAGGCTCTAGACATTGAAAGGTAGTATGAGTGGTATGATATGTGATGGTACAGTGGTAAACTGCTTTTTGTACACTGATAATGCTGTGCTTATAGCACCATCAGAAGCAGAGTTGCAGACACTACTTACGTGCATGAAAGAAGACTGTGAAGTGAAAGGATTGAATATGAATCTAAACAAAACTAAGGTTCTGGTGTTTGAAAGGGAAGATGTACAGACAAAGTGCAAAGTATGGTTAAATGAAAAATGTCCAGAACAAGTGAAGGAATTTGTATATCTGGGGAGTGCGTTTTTGAGAGATGAAAGATGTGAGTTAGTTATGGAGAGACGGGTAGCAGCCGGCAATAAAGTGAACGGTGCTTCTTCCGCATTAGTAGGCAGTGTGAATATATCAAACGCAGCCAAAATGGCCATACACAATGCGGTGTTGGTTCGAACATTATTGTGCATTAGTGAGATATGCATATGCCCAAAATCGAGTGAAAGTAAGATAAATGCAGTGGAATGCGATCTCTTATAAATATGTGCGGTGTCACTCTTGCGGACAAAATTTCGGGCACATAGAAAGAATGAGTGATGTTGATGAAAGACTGACGAAGAAAATCTACAGAGCGAAAGCGAGTGGTAAAAGATTGCAAGGAAGACCAAGGCTGACTTATGAAGATCAAATAGCTAGAGTGTTAACCGACGGAAGTGTCAAAAGCACTCGCATACCTAGCGAAAATGTGTGAGGTGAATGATGAGATTTGAGAAAGTGAAAGAAGTATGTAAGGACCGCGATGCCTGGCGCTCCGTCCTCTCCGACTACCCCGTTAGGAATACAGCGTGAAGATATGTATATGTGTAGATTATACTTAAAATACAAATACATACAAATTCCTAAAAAAATAGAAAATAAGACCATAAACTATGGTAAAGTTAAAGTTAAGTTATGGATATCTTACCTCCAATGTATTGGCCATCACACCCAGACACCTCGGGAGAGATGGCCAATTGTAATTTTTTTTGAGACTTTTTTTTTAAGACGACCTCATTAGAAATTGTTACTTTTTTGTTTAATATCTCAAAGTAGATTGTTTAAAGTTTAATTACAAATAAGGATTTCTGTAGTAATGTGTAAGGTTTTTTTTAACAGCGTTTTAAAAAAACTATGGCCAACTACCCTGGACTTACCCTAAGTTGTCGCTTGAATAACTGACTGTTGCTAATTTAAATATTTCCCTTACATATTGTTTCAATTTATCTTCATATTCATTGTATGAAAAATTCAATTATTATTAAACGATTTCAATATATCTAGTAGAATATTATTATAAAGACATATTATATATTTAAAACATTATCAACGGCCGATAAAAAATCGCCTTGAAATGAAAATTAAAAAAAAACTTGTGTGGAGTAACCGAGTCAAGATTTGAGCTCACAACATAAGAATGGTTCTTGAAAAGAAACGAGAATGGTCAATTGTCCATCTTGACATTACACGCCAAATCTTGTATTTAAAGCGCTGTGACCAACAATACGCAATGTCTACATATATTATATAATTCCGTTGCTTTTCAATTTTATGAGAAAGGATTATGATGGTATGATACGGAGAACTCACAATATGTCGTGGGTTTAAAACTGCTTAGAATGGTTCTTACCAAGCCAGGCATAGCATTTTTTTTACCAATCGTAATATAATATTTATAATTGCATCCCTTTATAAATATGTTTTATTTTATTGGTATTTAACAACTAATATTTATTTGTATTTGACAACTAATATTATCATAATGAATTTCTCAAATCGTAATTTTATGAGTCTTAAAATGCATAAGTCAATAAGTGTGAATGTTAAAAGTTGCCGCTAGGATCATGCACGCGCTGTTTTATTGCGGAGTATTGCGTCGCGGATGTCTTTGCGAAAAACGTTTAGCCACACCTCCAAGGCTCGATACTCAAAGTCGTTGAGGACTAAAATCTATTTTTGCGAAACTCGGAATACCTAATAAATTGATAACGGGTAATGGATTACAGTTTGTTTCTGAGGAATTTAGACTATTTTCCAAGACATGGGAATTTATTCATGTAACGAGTTCATTTCGTTATCTGCGGTCGAACAGATTAGTCGAGCGTAATGTGCAAACTATTAAGAAAATGTTAATCAAAACACGAAAAGATAAATCAGATTTTTATTTAGAGTTGCTGAATTTCCGCAATGCTCCGATTTCCGATGATAGTTCATCGATACGATGATGACTAAATACGAGGTTACCGATATAATAATTTTATTTGATTTGATAGAAATCTGATTGTAAATATAAGTAATTGTAATACAGAAAGGTACAACACATAAAAAAAGCAATGACTTGAACGATGTAGGTATACGTAGATAAAATGAAGTGGGTTAAAAAAATTAATAAAACGTATTTAAGTAATTATTGAAATACTTACTTACTAGTAAACAAATATTTCTTATTTTGTATTCAAATATGTAATTTATAACAGTATTTTTTAATTAATTCTTTTACTCTATTTGGGGTGTGGCGTGAGGAGGATATGTTAACGTAAGTAAATTAATCAATCAATGCAAAATATGAGCTGCACATGTAACACAGACATATTTACGTATATTTTAAATATTAATCTGTAATTCAACATTTTTTCGAAAATGTTTATAAAGTGGTAAGGACAGAAATAGGTCAATAGTTATTAATGCATTTCTCATCACCACTCTTATGAATAGGGTGCACGATAGCTCTTTTAAAAGCCTGAGGGAAAACACCGGATTCCGTACAAAGACTGAATACATGAACAAGAACAGGTATAAGAATTTGTCTACCCGCTTTAATCACTGAAGCAGGAATGACATCTCAACCAACTGCGCAGGTGTCCTTTAAGCCAAAGATAATTTTCTCCAGTTCCATTTAATCGCTGTTAAGCAGGACCATAGAATAAATTTGAGGGTTACGCTGATATTTGATAAACAGCAGATTAGATCGAGCACTAGAAGTTAAGTTAGTTCCCACATTAGCAAACTAAGTATTAACTGTAATAATCGAAGAAATTTGACGTCGGATACTGATTAAGGCTATTAGCAGTAGACTGTTTGAGACATAAACGATAGCTGTCTAAGTATATTCCAAGTTGATTTTAAATCCCCTCTTGCCAAATGCAACCGCTCGTTCATAATTTATTTTAATGTTTATTAATAAGTTGTTACAGAAATTTCTGTAACGGTTGTAGGAAGTATTGAGTATCAAGTTGTTAGGATCACTCTTAGATTTTAATCGTAGTTTGTCTCTATGTCGTATACATCTTAGGAATCCAGGCGTGATCCAAGGTTTTCTTAAGCGATTTTTTAAAGAAATAATCTTTGTGTGCGTATGGTTACGAATTACTGATGAGATGATATCTACAGGAAAGAAAGTGCCTAACCAGCGTCACATGATGCCAGGGGAGTATTCTGTTGCGTTCAACTGTGATCCAATAGCTGCGAGATTAATATTTTTTATGTTGCATTTAGCCACTTTTGTTTCACAATTAAGATCACAACAGATAATGATTGGAGCATGATCAGTGATAAGCGAATCAAGGACAATAGTTACCGTATTGCTGCGACTTTTAAGCATAACGTTATCGAGACAATTTGTGTGTCTAGTAGGAAAAAGATGGGCTGGAAGTAAACCATTTGATGCAATAAGGTTGAGGTACCTAATCATCGGAATTTGGATCGTTAGAATTAGGAATAATGTTTATATTTATGTAGCCGTATAAAAGTAAAAAGAACTGATTCACCGTAATAGTCTCATGCTGTTTACAAGGAAGCGAGGCCTCGATATGTTGGTACCTCCACAACTAAACGGTAAATCGACACATTTTTACACTGTAGTATTTGGGTGTTATAATCGATCAAAAACTGACGCTGATACTACGCCTTTCACGCTTCTCATTCACTAGTGCCTTCGTTTCTGCTTTCTGCAGCTTATATCTGTCTTTCATCAAATTCTTCATACCACAGTCATTTTTAGCAGCAAAGTGACTACCTTGTTTTCACCTCATCATACCACAACAAATCATGCTTTATACCTTTCCCAATCTTATTCTTTTCTAACACTTCTTAGCAGCTTCGATCATACTACCCCTAAGGTTCTGCCAACATTCTTCAACATCCACGCTCATCACTTTCAATCTATTATCAAGTTCACCGGATACTATGCTTTCATATTCATTCCTGGTGGTCGCATCTTGCAGTTTCCAGCTCTTAATGTGACAGACCGCTGCAGGTTTGGACACTACGCGACATTGGACGCCACGCTGCAAACAGACCCGTTATTCCAGTTATCACTAGAAAGTGGTCCGTTCCAAGATCGGCTCCTCTGTGTGCTCTCGTGTCCAAAACCTGCTTTTTGTGCCGGTTGTCCACCAGGAATAAATCAATCATACTCCTTTAATCCTTCCTTTCCCACGTGTACTGATGAATCGTTTTGTGCTTTAATGTGGTATTAGCAACAAAAGATCCTTTCCATACACACTCCTAACACAATGCTACCAGCGTCATTCACTCTCTTATCTCCATACTTGCCTAGGACAGACTCAAATCCTGTTCGAGCTGTTCCGACCCATCCATTAATGTGTCTACACACTATAATGCTCTCAGTCTCTTCAACTGTTACTAGAACTTCCCTAACATTTTCCTAAAACTGCTCTAGCTCGCCCAAAGCAACAGAATACACAGGGGCATACACCATCAAAACAAATATAGTCAAGCCTGTCTTAAGACGCACCCAGAGCAATCTCGGGTTTACACACTTATACTCAGTTACACAATTAATCAAACAAGAGACGAAGAAGAAACAAGTAAGACGTCTACCCCTTGGCATCCTCTTTTTTCTTGTGGTACCCCTGACTACAAAGCGATGCCCCCTCAAGGCAAGTCGGCAAATTCACTGCCCTTTCGCTTGGTTTCACTCAAACATAACACATCCAAACTTCTTTCTTCCATAATGTTTTCCAATCCACTCACTTCATTCATCTTCTCTTCAATCCCACCTTTCACATTCCACGCAGCTGCTCTGCACTCTTTCCTCCACTTCCCGCCACGACGTGCACAGCGTGTTGGGTGGCGGTCCCCAATGTCGAACTGCACTCTGCTCACACCCGGTGTACGTCGCTTTCGGGGGACGCCCTTCTCTCATATCTACGTTCTCCCCCATGGTGCGCAATTGACTAGTAACAAGAATAACGCTATTTGTCGTTATAAAATATAATACACTGCAACAAAATGTTACCACTTAATAATTAATAAAATACATAAATATATTACAATACTGATGTATTCATTCAAATATAAAAACATTATGAATTAATTGACTTTATAAATATCTGCAATAAAATGAAACTGCATTCTTTTCTGAATATTTTTAAATCTAAATTATCACTTCAGAGTTCGTTCCGCCCCATATTACATATGGCTGAGTAGTCACAGTTAAATATTGAATCATGAAAGTATTCCTTTAAATGTTCCAGTGGGCACAACTCTTTATCACACATTGGCAACTGGATTACTCTCTCTTGATGTAATGTCAAAACGTAGTCTCCATCTTTACATCTGAAAATTAACATTGATTTGTGAACCATGAAAAAGTATGAGTGTACTCATGTACTACATGTATTATGCCACAACTTTGCCATCCTGCATAACTTTGCCTAAAAAAAGAAATTCATTAAAATATTCCTTTGCGTCAAGTTTTGTGATCTATTGAAAATATGAATATGTTTGACATTGAATAGGAACATTTTTTGTCATCCTAGAACGTCATCCTAGAAGTGTCATCCTAGAACGAATAATTCATCTGTCAATCTCAATTCAAAGTATGTAAGGAGGAAACATTCAAGAAAATCAATGCAGTAAGTGTTGAAGTTGCAGATGCTGGTAAGTAGCTCGTTAGTGGTATTTGTTATTTCCGAAGAACAAAGAATTAAGCGATGAATTAACACAGGAGAAACCCAATAAATTGTTCGTAAACTGCAAATATTTGAGTAGGCAATGTTGTGAATTGTTTTCGCCAGTAGTGGAACGCAACTTTGCCTGACCGTACGGTTGTCACTATTTTCCTTTAGTTGAAACTATTAATAAACTCATTACAACTAAACAATTGCATTAAATGTTATAAAGGCTTAACTGTATATGAATAATAATGACAGTATTTTCACGAAGATGACAACTTTTATTCTGATTTTATTTTAATTATTAGTTTTATTTGATCTCTCTTTACATTTTTTGACGATCACTAAAAATTACGATCATAAAAAATTATATTCGTCTTTACAAAAATATAGTTAAAGGCGAATATAATACTGTGCGCAATAAAAACTAAAAAACGGGCCAAAATCCGTGACCTAGCTAAGCAAAAGTCACTTAGCTATTTTATCCCTTTCACTCAAGGTTCTCGCATGATAGATATTTTATCTAAGATCGATATACATTCAGTCAAGAAAGTATCGGGAATTGATGATTTGTCTATGGTTCCAAATTCAATTTTTTGTTTTTTTTTTTTGTTGTTAGATGGCACAACTGTTTTCCATTTTGGCGTGGAGTTTGAGTTGCGTCTGTTATTTTGATTAAATACAGTGCTGTTTTTAGTTATATCATTCTAGTGTATAATGCGAAATTCATAATGGACAAAAACATCGAACAAAGGGTTTGTCTTACATTTTGCATCGCCAATGGAATTTCATGTTCGGAGTTACTGAAAATGTTACAGAAGGCTTATGCTGAATCGACTTTATCAAAAACACGTGCTTATGAGTGGTACAAAGCGTTCAAAAGCGGTCGAGATGTGATCGAAGATTTGCCTCACTCTGGTACGCCATCAACGTATGCAACTGAAGTTAACATCGCAAAAGTGAAGGAAATAGTGACTGAAAATCCTCATTCGAGTTTGAGAGAGATAGCCGCTGAACTTTCTGTGTCTCACGAGTCGATCCGTACCATTTTAAATAATCACTTGGGTATGAAACGTGTTGCCGCTCGGCTAGTCCCAAAAGATCTGAATTTTCTCCAAAAACTCAATCGCATAAGTAAGAGAGGACATACTAGAACGAGTCAATTCCGATCCAACATTCATGAAACGCATTGTTACTGGTGACGAGACGTGGGTTTACGAGTTTGACATGCAAACTAGTCAACAAGCTTCGGAGTGGCGCCTTCCAATTGAACCGAAACCGAAAAAACCACGCCAAAGTCGATCAAAAGTCAAAGTCCTGTTGCCTGTTTTCTTTAACTACCGCGGTGTTGTGCACTCGGAATTCTTTCCGGAAGGTCACACGGTAAATAAAAAATATTATTTGGGCGTTATGCGGCGTTTAAGAGAGCAAATTCGACGAAAAAGGCCAGATTTGTGAAAAGAAAATTCTTGGATTTTGCACCAAGATAATGCGCCTTCGCACAAGGCCATCATTCTGAACGAATTTTTGACCAAAAACTCAACAAATACCATCGAGCAACCACCTTATTCACCAGATATGGCTCCAGCCGACTTCTTTCTTTTCCTAAACTCAAATTACCACTTCGTGGCACCCGTTTTCATTCGGTAGAAGACATAAAGGGGAATTCGCGGCGAGCACTGAATTCAATTCCGGAAAAAGCGTTTAAAAAATGTTTTGATGATTGGCTTATTCGTTGGCGTAAGTGTGTCGTTTCTGAAGGAGCATACTTTGAAGGTGATAAAATAAATTTGGATGAATAACTAACATTAGGTGTATTATTGATCTTTTCCCGGTACTTTCTTGACAGAGTAGTATATCGAAAATTGATATTTTATCTATGGAAAACTTATTTGTCTATTCTCGGAATATCACATGCGATTTATATCGAAGGAACGTCGTTCGACTTACTCCACTGGTCTTGTATCATTCGATAGTTTATTTCTGTTACTGCGCGGTAGATATCGTTCTGTAAACGAGTGACAAAAAGTTTGGCTTCATGTTTTTTTATCTTAATAGGTATTATTGAACATTTTTTTTAAATTGTAATATAACATAGATACTTACTAAAGAAAAATACAACTGCAATGGATGATTTGGTGGCTGCCTATGTCGTTGAAACTCTTGAAGAGGCGACAGTTACCTACTGCTTCTTCAGTTTCAAGACATTCTAGTTCCATTTAAAGAAATAAGTAAGATCCTATTGAGCTGACCGAAGTTGAGTTTAAGAAAATGTTTCGCCTAAGTAAAGAAATAACGATAGATTTGACGAATATAGTGGATACCGAAAAGGATATAATTTTAAAAACAAACACTAACATGGCATTCTGGGCATTTTTCGTTAACCATATTAATATAATATTTGAATATTTAAATTGATATTAATAATAATACTTGTGAATTTTCTTTGTGAAGGTTCTTTGTTTATTGAATTTTTTTGCAACTGGAAGTTATCAGAATCAATAAGCAGAAATAATATTATTCATTTGTTTTTTATTTTTTATTCCCGGGGTTTTGGTTTTCCATTATTGAAAAACTTATTTTTAAGAAAGAATTATTAATATAGCGCGCGGTCTCATCTAGTTTTTGCTTTGAGGTGAAAAATTACGTTTCATTACCACATTAACGAATCACTTCAAAATAAAAAATAATTGTTAATTATTATAATTGTACAACTACTTTGCTGTTAATCTATTCCTTATTCATAGAAATACAAAAATTAATGATGGTACTTTGTTTTATGAATTAGCAAATATATATTAATAATGATTAAAACAATAATTTAAGATCTCGAATCGATATTGTCACAGTCGAGATAAACGGAACGTAAAAACTCCTTAAGTTGGCAGTATTGTGAAAGATACGCATAGTCTCGTGCGATATTTGTCTATTAGGTGAGAGAATTGAATTTTAGTTATCGATAGATATTTTTCCTTCGAAATAACATTTTTACATGCGCCAATTTTGGATAGAAATATATTATCTATTAGTGATATTTTCTCTATCGTGTCCGAATTGGCCTCCAGCTCTTACGCGGGCCTATTCATTAAATCATACAGAAAGTAAAATAATAACAAAAGTTATTTATACAATTCAATTCTTTAGTTAGCGAGATATACTTACCTTTATTTTTCAACTTATTTACATACTTTTACTTTAAATAACAATTATAGTATTAATTGAGATTTCCAGGTAAACAATACTTAGGCTAGATGGATATACCTTAATGACCTAATTAAAAGATTTAATTTTTATCTGTCTGTCTGGATATATAATATATATGTACTTAAGCATCTCACATTAAGTACAGCAAAATTGAAAGATGGTTTTCATAATTACATCTCTAACCTCTTGGTCACGACCTCACCGCTTGCGCGTCTTGCATCTTGTATCTTGTCTCTGCGACCGCGGAGAGATTAATTGTAAGAAGTTGTTTATGAGTCGCAACTGCGAGAGGTGAGCGGCGGGGTTATTACCTAAAAATTTGCAGACAGCGACAGCCACGCGATTACTACGCGACCGGTGATTAATTGTAATAAAAAAATGATATCATGTATGACTATTGCGTATCTATTATCCTATGACCGTAAAATGCACTTTCCGCGGTTGATTTAGCGCCACTATACAAATTACATTACACAAATTCTCGTTTTGACAGCAGATATTGTGCGATATTGGCTGTCGCATGCTGTCTGCAAGTTACGTAATAAGCGTGCGGCGCGGAAACGAGCGCGCGACCGCGGCCGGTGGTGAGCGGAGGCGTGAGTGTGAAACAATTGTACTAAGCTATAGCGCGGATGCCACGACTCAGAGCGGCACGTGTCGCCACACGCGCCGTGCGACAGACGAATTTGGTATCGAGCGTCTTGAATAAATAATTTTGTTTTTTTGCCGCGTAATCATGAACACATATTTAAGATTTGCTACATGGATGGCAAGTCATTCTGATTTTTTTTTAATTTTATTCATGATAACTACACTTCATTAAATCTTTTAATGAAGTTGTTAACGACATAGTCGATAATGTTTTATATTTTGTTTGGAGGAAATAACGGTTGATTGATATGACATGTCAAAAAAACATTTTTTTTTTTTTATATATGTATGTATGGCGCATACATATGTTTAGTGTAAAGTAACTGATTAAAACTATTCTTCAGTACAAGATAATTCAAAATATTTAACTTACAAATAAACAGACAAATAATTTAATTCTCTAGTTAACTACTCGTGGACTTATCTAAACATTACTGTTGGACATTTACACAGATTGCAAATATATAATATTTACTATACCTACTTACTTGAATAAAACAAAAGCTAAATTAGAAGCAAAGCAGTCTATATTCGATGTTCTCCATTTTCTGTCCTTATTAACAGCATCTCCTCTCAAATGTGAATTAGGCTTATAAAGTTGCATATGTGAAAGAATTTTCAAAAGTGTACCAGAGTGTGCAAATAAAAATGTAGCGTTTGGGCCTCCTTTATTGCTGTAATATTAAAAACATAAAGAATAAACACATTGGAGACATTAGTTTTACATAAAATGTAATTATATTACAAAAAACGCTATATTATATCACACATTTTTTTAAATATTTCAAAATATAATAGTGTTAAACAATTAACGCAAATGAAAGAAATTGAAGCAAAGTGATAAACAGTATAATTAATTGTACATCATATAGTACATTATATTGAACATACTACATAATTGTAAATTCCCGCGGTCGCCTTTATCCAAACGCGAAAAGAAAGAATCAAGGCAACCGTTCGCTCGAAAGACAAATCGAGTCTCGTTTTGAAATCAAATCGTTCGAAATCATTTACACACATTCAAAGTTTTTCTAACACTGTTTCATTACACGCGTGCAATGTAGTGGCAGTGGTGAATGTTTGCTCACACATCTCACACACGCACACAAGTTAATAAAGAGACGAAGTCTCTAGGCATAAAAGCACTGGAAAAAATATTGTCGAAGATCTTGAATCTCTTTGGTTATAGATTAATTTAACCTATTAGCAAAATTAACATATTAACTGCATAAAAAATATTAACATGTTTGTTAAATGTTATAACTTTTTGAATTAATAATACGAACGATCTCATTTTTTATTATACTTTTTACTTTTAGCCCCTTTTCCTCATTTATGGAATTTTTATAAACAGATGGCGCTTACCGGCATTCAAGTTTGAACAACATTATATTTAATCAATGAGTAACGTTATACTTTATATATAAAGCTTTATAGTAGAGTAGCAATTTTGCTACCGATGAAAAATTTTTCAAAGTAGTTCCAGTGAATAAATAATGTACAATTAAATCACATTAACATTATTCACCACATTACATACAAATTATAAATGGCGATTTTGGTAAGTTTTCTTTTTGTCCACCCTACTGAAAATGTTTGTGCACGTCACTGTACTTTAGAATACATTAGGGGGTCAATTAAGGAAGCGTGCTCGTCGCGACCCTGCCAACCCTTTTCAGGTCAGCGATTCCTCTCCTGTGCACACCATGCGGGACAACGATAGCGATAGGGCGTCTCCCAAAAACGACGTACACCGGTGTGTCCCTGCTAATGTGAACAGAGTGCAGTCCAGCGTTGGGAGCCGCAACCCATAACCCAGTGCACCTGGCGACGGGAAGTGGAGGGAGGAGTGCAGAATAGCTGCGTGGCATGTGAGAAGTGGGATTAAAGAGAAGATGAATGAAGTGATTGATATTATAGAAGAAAGAAGATTGGATGTGTTGTTTGAGTGCGAAAGGGCAGACAAGGGCAGAACTTGCCGACTTTCCTAGAGGGGGCATCGCTTTGTGATCAGGAGTACCACAAGAAGAAAGAGGATGCCAAGGGGTAGGTGTCTTACTGTCCTCTCGTTTGGTTAATTGTGTAACTGAGTATAAATGTGTACTCCTGAGACTGCTCTGGGTGCGTCTCAAAACAGGGTTAACAAAGATTTTTGTTTTGGTGGTGTATACCACAGTGTTCTCAGTTTGTCAGTGTTGGTTTGGGCAAGCTTTGGTTTTTTTGGTTTTGGGATAATGTTAGGAAAGTTCTAGCGACGGTTGAAGATAATGAGAGAATTACATTGTGTGGAGACATGAATGGATGGGTCAGAACAGCTCGAACAAGATTTCAGTCTGTCTTAGGCAAGTATGGAGATAAGAGAGTGAATAATGCTGGTATTATTGTATTAGGAGTGTGTATGGAAATGGGTCTTTTTGTTGGTAATACCTTATTTAAGAACAAAACGAGTCATCAGTACACGTGGGAAAAGAAGGATTAAAGGAGTATGAAATTTATTCCTGGTAGACAGCCGGCTCAAAAAGCAGGTTACAGATAAGAGAGCGCACAGAGGAGACGATCTCGGAACGGTCCACTTTCTAGTGGTAACTAGAATTAGGGATCTGTTTGCAGCGTGGCGATGTCACATAGCGTTCAAACTTGCAGCAGTCTATTACATCAAGAGCTGGAAAGGCTGCGCGAAATGACGAGATTACTGCTGAGGTGGTCCTAGGGTCTGGGATACATTCTATAAACTGTGAATCTTTGCTGGCAGAAGAGAAAAGTTCCGGACGACTGGCGCACCGCAGTCGTAGTACCTCTCTATAAAAGGAAAGGTTCTCATTTAGACAGCGCGTGCTATAAGGCCATCAGCGTGGTCAGCTTAGTAAGTAAAGTCTATACCAAGGTATTGACTAAACGTATGAAAGGTGTTTCTGAAAGATATTTGTGGTAGGCGCAAGGTGGCTTTAAGAACGGGTTGTATGGATGGGATTTTCTCGCTTCGCGATATCGTGGGGAGGTTCTGGCCATAGATCGGAAAGTTTTCTGCGCTTTCGTGGATCTTGAAAAGCATTCGATACAGTGCGAAAGAAATTGTGGACTCTTCTGACTGAATATGGCGTGGAGGGCCCCTTACTGCAGGCTGTGAGGTCATTATATCGAGGCCACAGAGCCTGTGTAAGGATAGATGGTGACTTGTCGCCCTGGTTCGAAGTCTGTTCAGGCGTCGGATAAAGCTGCGTGATGTTTGTGTGGCTATTCGCTGTATTTGGAGAGTTGCCTCTAGACATTAAAAGGTAGTATGAGTGGTATGATATGTGATGGTACAATGATAAACTGCCTTTTGTACGCTGACCACGCTGGGTTTACAGCACCATCAGAAACGGAGTTGCAGACATTAGTTATGTGCATGAAAGAAGATTGTGAAGTGGAAGGATTGAATATGAATGTGAACAAAACTAAGGTTCTGGTGTTTGAAAGGAAAGATGCACAAAGTATGAAATATGGGTAAATGGAAATTGTCTAGAACAAGTGAACGAAACTGGGGAGTGCGATTTCGAGTGATGGAAGATGTGAGTTGGATGTGGAGAAACAGGTAGCAGCTGAGAGTAAAGTGAACATATTCTGTCCGCATTAGTAGGCAGTGTGAATATATCTAAATTAGCCAAAATGGCTAATTTAGATATATTCATAATATTCAATTCACCGCATACACAATGCGGTGTTGGTTCCAACTTTATTGTACGGTAGTGAGGCCTGGATATGTCCGAAATCGAGTGAAAGTAAGATAAATGCAATAAAAATGCGATCTCTTAGAAATACGCGCGGTGTCACCCTAGCGGACAAAATAAGTAATGAAGAGTTGTGCAATATGACAGGGTTGCACAACAGTATTATTGTAAGAAAGAATGAGTGATGAAAGACCGACGAAGAAAATCTACAGAGCGAAAGCGAGTGGTAAAAGAAGCCAAGACCAAGGCTGTCTTATGAATATCAAATAGCCAGTGTTAGCCGACGGAACTGTTAAAAGCACTCGCGTACCTGGGCGAAAATGTGTGAGGTGAATGATGAGATTTGAGGAACCGAAAGAAGTATGTAAGAACCGCGGTGCTAAGCGCTCTGTCCTCTCTGACTACCCCGCTAGGGATACAATGTGAAGACATGTTTGTATGTAGTCATACAGAATTTTAAAATGTGTATTGATAGCAATCTAAATTATATCAGAATAAGTTGTTAGTGCTAAAATAATTAGGTATATCATTTCTATGATTTTATACCATACCTAAAACTGTCAAACATTGTTTTAATTGACACACATGCTTGTTGGTACGTTATATTGTGCCCATATCCATCAAACCAATAATGTTTCAAATCATGATAATACTCAAATATCTGAAAAAAAAATTATTTTAACTATTAAGTATGTAAACTAAATAAAATTATCATTACTTCAATAGAAAATAACCTTTGCAGTCTCTATGTCGAAAGCGTAGCACCATGGAGATGTAAAGTGTTTATTCCATGAAGTTTCATATCCACATATTTTGTACATTAAATTAACTTTATCTGAAATAGATTTATTATCATTGACTTAATATACTATGCAACAAATATCAACTATTATAGTTTAATTTTCTAATATTTAAACAAGCATTAAAAAGTGTTACTTAGTAAGTACACAAATACAATCACTGAACTACCATTGTGATTGTTTTAGACACAAGCCCTTTTTATCAAAACTAATAATGTTGATTATTATTTGAATCATAAGTTTTTTATTCTTGATGATATCATAATGTTTATATGAATTTTAATTAATGTTGCAAATAGCAAAGCAAGCTCTAACTATTAATTACATTTACAAACCTAAATGTAATATGTAATTAAGACCCAGTCTTTTAGATACTGATGCCAAAGTTTCATTCATAACAGTACTAAGACCAAATGTCTTTTGCTCTTCATATGTTTTAGGATTTCTCTTAACTTGCTTTTGCCACTTGTCACAATGTTTGTAAAACTGAAATTTCAACTTTGTACAGACAAACTAAGAATTGAAGATAATCATTATTAAAAATATTCCATAGGATAATGTGATTGTTATTATCATTTTTAATAATTATGTCATAATAATATTTCAAATCGCTATATAAACTCACTCGTAAAATAGGATCTATTTTAGATGCTGGAGCAAAAATAACATCTTGAGCACCTTTTCTATCAAATAACCCTACAGTAAAATATTTAGCACTTTGCTGAGCTCGTTGTGTAGCTGTATAACGAAACTGAAACAATGAAATTCAGTTTATAAAAACCAGAAATACTATGATCTTATTCCAATATACAGACTACATACAAAGAATGTTTTATTATTATATTTAGTCTTAATAATATTTGGAAATCTCTTCTGCATTCTTTCTGCAAGCAATATCATCTCCTCTTCCCCTTCATATGTCAAATACTTCTCTTTTTCTACATTAACATCACTTGCCCAGTCTTCAAATCTTTTCAGTTGTTCTGCATTTAATTCACCTGCAATGAAACTTAGATGACAACAGTAAAATATCCTGGTGGCTTTGAGCCACACCAGAATACTTTTAGCCCACTCTGAAAGCCAAAAATAGACTGAAAGTGAAAATTCTGAAAACCTTGTTTTATCTATATCTATATGTTGTCTGTCTGCAACCAGTGGCGTGCACAGGGTTTTCCAACATGGTACACAGTAAATATAACAAATATATTAAACAAAAATAACAATTTTAATACATAATTATACTTACTAAAACAGCAATATTGACTATCGAAAATGTTACCATTACTTTAATTTTACTTAGTGGTTGTAGGCCTTATATTGTGTGAAATCATTTTGCATATAAACTTACATTGTGCAAAGTTTTGTATAAACTTTTATTGTTTAAACTTTTAAGTATACTTACACATTTGTTATATTGGACACACCTGCCTTTAGCTATAGTTTGTAATTTTACACTATATGAAAATTTCGAAAATGTGGCTTGTTTTATCTTCAGACACAAACTTAATAGTCAATCCAAGCAAATGGCGTTTAATGTGTATGAATATTTTAGAAGAAAAAAACTGGACCCAAATTCTGCTGAATATTAACAAGATATACCTTTGAACAAAATCATATCAGGAGTTACTGGACTATCTGAAAAGTCTGTATCTAGAAGGGAAGGCATTGAAAGACAATGAAAAATTTAATTCACCAAGAAAACCAAAACAGGTTCACAGAAATAGAGTAGAAGTGGATGAATTCACAAAAGGAGTGATAAGAAGAAAAGTTACTCAATTTTACACAATTTATAAAAAAAACACCAACTCTGAAATCTTTGAATGCTGTACTTAGAGAAAATATTTATGTGAGAAAATATAATTAAGGCTATTATTAAATGATCTAGGTTTTAAATTTAAGAAGTGCCATCTAAAAGGGTATTCCTTATCGAGCAGACAAATATTACATTGTGGAAGTGGAAATACCTAAATACTATTAAAAAATATCATAGAACAGAATAGATTTATATCTTGACGAAACTTATGTCAATGCATCTCATAACATTTCAAAATGTTGGCAATCAAAGAATGAGTGTGGCAGTGTGGCGTGCTATCACTTATTGGTAAAGGGCCACATTTGATCATGGTACATTGTAGAGGTCAAACTGGATTTGAAGACGGAGCACTTTTTATATTCAAATCCAAATGTAAAACAGGCGATTATCACAATGACATGTATTTAGAGAATTTTAGTAAATGGACAAATGAAGAGCCGTTGCCAATATAATACCAAAGAAAAAATACATTAGAGGGATTATTTGCTGAATATTTCGCAGAGAAGTGGGAGCATTGTGTTAACCACATAATTAAAATTGAAGATGAATACTGCAAGCATGACAGACTTTTAGATGATGTTGATGATCAATTCATTATTAATGTGCAGGACAATTCTGATGATGACAGCTTCGAAAGTGAAGAATCAAGTTCAAGTGATATTGATAATATGGACATATGTGATTGATTGATTTGTAATCTTGATGGCTTGCATTGAATAATACTATAAAAGTTTATTACTGACTGTTTTATTTTTTTACATTAGCATAAAGTTTTTCCAAACAAATTATGATCATAAATTAATTTTTGCATTAAAAAACACCCCCATGTTAATCGTTAACCACTATGACATCACATATTTCAAGAACTGTCCAGTGTGAAATTCACCTCTTACGGCCCGCTCCTCCCTTGATTCCCTTTGTTGTCATACTCCCGCAGCCCTGTACCATGCAGGCGACGAATCACTTAAGCGGTTTACCTATAGTGCTGCACAGATTTTTCGCACAGGCTGTACAATTATCAATTTTAGAGATTCTGTAGCCTGCATCATTACAAATAATAATATAGAAACAAAATGAGATACATTGTAACTAACCTTTACCAAGTTTATGTTGCAATAAAATTTCATACTTCAGACTATTTAATGTACTATTCATACCCAATATGTCTTTAGCGCTCGGAAATCTTGTTCCATGGCGAACTATCATCCATATTTTTTTGTCTTTACAATCTGAAGTAAATAAACAATTAAATTTATGAAGACATTAAACTAATACACTCTTTGTTCTCGCATTCAGAAAGGCCACGTTGCTTGTTTCAAACATGCTATCAAAGAACACTATATGAATTCCTTTAAGTTTCAAATTTAATTCCATATATTTCATTACTCTATACAAGTTTAGGTATATACTTAGATTAAAGGTATATATTTAAATATGTCTGTGTGTATTTTTATATTTACTTAGCTATTATTTAGTATGTATATTATATTGGTGTATGGTATATGCATATAAATTTATAAGCAAATTATTATGTAAACTTTGTCATTGCATTTTAAGGACATGAAAAAGCATATACGTATTTAAGGATATGGAAATACATAACATTATTAATATAATTATGTATAATACTTACTCGGATATTTCAGCTTGGAATCATTTTTATTATATTTATATCTGTACGGAGTTCTAGTTCCAAGATGATTCCGAACATCGTTCACTTTGTTATTGATAGCAGACGTCAAATTTTGAATAAAATATAACGTTATGAAAATTAAAGTAATTTTCATAAACAGACCCATTGTTATAATCAGAATAAACATGCATAAACAAAAAGATTTTTTTTTCTTTCTTTATGGTATGGCGCACAGAATAGCGCATTTGCCAATATTAGAATCACAGGTAAATTAGCTTTTTCTTATCGTAAAACTCCTCCAGTAAAGTGATAGTAGGCTTTACTGAACTTCTATAGGACTTCTAGGAAGAGTACAATTCAGATACACATGTTTATTTAAATTTACTCCATTCTTTTATACTTATACAGAACTTTAAAACACAATATACTATCGCTTTTGTACTATAAAACTCAAAAATGTAAAAAATGGAAAATCTAAATAAAATGACAACCTCACTTTTCCCGTTCCCGCAAAAAGTCCGTCACAAATTTTATAGTACATAAGTTATCAGTGACAACTGTTAGACTTTTTGGCGGGAACGGAAGAAGTGAGGTTGTCATTTTATATAGATTTCCTATTTTTTACATTTTTTGGAGTTTAAAAGTACAACAGTGATAGTACTACTCTGTCAAGAAAGTACCGGGAAAAGATCAATAATACAACAAATGTTAGTTATTCATCCAAATTTATTTTATCACCTTCAAAGTACCTATGTTCCTTCAGAAACGATACACTTACGCCAACGATTAATCCAATCATCAAAACATTTTTAAATGCTTTTTCCGGATTTGAGTTCAGAGCTCGCCGCGAATTCTCCTTTATGTCTTCTACCGAATGAAAACGGGCGCCACGAAGTGGTAAATTGAGTTTAGGAAAAAGAAAGAAGTCGGCTGGAGCCATATTTGGTGAATAAGGTGGTTGCTCGATGGTATTTGTTGAGTTTTTGGTCAAAAATTCGTTCACAACAATGACCTTGTGCGAAGGCGCATTATCTTGGTGCAAAATCCAAGAATTTTCTTTCCACAAATCTGGCCTTTTTCGTCGAATTTGCTCTCTTAAACGCCGCATAACGCCCAAATAATATTCTTTATTTACCGTTTGACCTTTCGGAAAGAATTCCGAGTGCACAACACCGCGATAGTTAAAGAAAACAGTCAACATGACTGACTTTTGATCGACTTTGGCGTGGTTTTTTCAGTTTCGGTTCAGTTGGAAGGCGCCACTCCGAAGCTTGTTGACTAATTTGCATGTCAAACTCGTAAACCCACGTCTCGTCACCAGTAACAATGCGTTTCATGAATGTTGGATCGGAATTGACTCGTTCTAGCATGTCCTCAGCAACTCTTATGCGATTGAGTTTTTGGAGAAAATTCAGGTTTTTTGGGACTAGCCGAGCGGCAACATGTTTCATACCCAAGTGATTATTTATAATGGTACGGATCGACTCCTGAGACACAGAAAGTTCGGTGGCTATCTCTCTCAAACTTGAATGAGGATTATCAGTCACTATTTCCTTCACTTTTGCGATGTTAACTTCAGTTGCAGACGTTGATGGCCTTCCAGAGCAAGACAAATCTTCCATCACATCTCGACCGCTTTTGAACGCTTTGTACCACTCATAAGCACGTGTTTTTAATAAAGTCGATTCACCGTAAGCCTTCTGTAACATTTTCAGTGACTCCGAACACGAAATTCCATTGGCGATGTAAAATTTAAGACAAACTCTTTGTTCGATGTTTTTAACCATTATGAAATTCGCAATATATTCGCAATATAAAAACAGCACTGTATTTAATCTAAATAACAGATGCAACTCAAATTCCACGCCAAAATGGAAAACAGTTGTGCCAATCTAACAACAAAAAAAGAACAAAAAATTGAATTTGGAACCATAAACAAATCGTCCATTCCTGATACTTTCTTGACTGAATGTATATTGTGTTTTAAAGTTCTGTGTAAGTGAAAAGAATGGAGGAGATCTAAATAAACATGTGTAGCTGAAGTTTTCGCGCTCTTCCAAGAAATCCTTTTTGACTTAAATAAAGCTTGCTATCACTTTACTGGAGGAGTGTTAGGGACAAGCCGATCCGGATGCTTATTACGTAACTTGCTGACAGCATGCGACAGCCTATATCGCGCGATATCTGCTGTCGAAACGATAATTTGTGTAATGTAATTTGTACAGTGTCGCTAAATCTATCGCGAAAAGTACATTTTACGGTCATGGAATAATAGATACGCAATCGTCATACATAATACTAATTTTTTATTACAATTAATTATCGGCCGCGCAGTGATCGCGTGGCTTTCGCTGTCTGCAAATTTTTAGGTAATAACCCCGCCGATCGAGTGTTGGTTTTTTGTTTTGTGGTTTTTTGTATGTTTGTGGTAAGCGCTTGTGAAGCGTCTTGTACACTGGTGGCGGACAGACATATGTTCAAGGCTGCATTTCATTCTACTGCAGCAGTACTTATACTACAATTCCGTCCTTTGTACTACATACTACCCAGTTCTAGCACGCTAGTACAGGATAGTACGCTAAAATACTATCATTGTACTACCACCGTTTTTCATACAATTTGAACCTGAAAATGGCTGGGTCGAAAAATTTTATGAATATGGTCTACTGTCTAAATGACTCTACCGTCGAATTATATTTCAGGTATTTCAATACTTATGTCAAAATTAGTATTCGATTTCATCAACGAAACTGTTAAGTTGGTATGTGAGAGTAGGTATGTTTGAACGAGAAAGGGATGAATGAATGAGTAAGGGATTCCCCTTGATTGCTTTTTATGTAAGCGCCTTGAGTAGTTGCGCAGTTAAGTAACAGTGAGAGTATACTTGAACTACATTTTTTTTTTTCTAATGGCGTAGCGCCAGTTGAACGCATTTGTCAAAAAACCACATACTTATTTACCACTAAAAATCTGTGATTTGAACAGAATGCACTCAATAACTCACAATCATGCTTGCAATAAACAATATTATGTCGTTGAGGATTTCGACCATAGAGTAAGATTATACATTTCGAATATAACATTATTGTGTTTAAAATTCAATATTTTTTGGAACAATGTTATAATAATAACCAAACTTTGATTCTCTTGTATATCGTTGCGCTCCGGAATTAGAATGAAGTTAATTGCAGACCTGCCCTGGATATTTATTTAGGTCAAGATCACTCAAAGGGAGAAATATAATTTTTTTATTAAAAAAATTAAACTACCTTCAAAAAAACACTGAAAAGTATAAAATAACTATTTTTTACTAATCAAAATTCAAGTACAATTAAAATAATTTATACATAAACGATAACAACAATAAATACGACGATCCACTTATCTATATAATTAAATATGACAGTTATTGAAGTCTGTGCCAAATCAAACTGCAACAATAGAAAGTCTATTAGTTTGATAGGCTTGGCACCGACTTCAGTAACTGTGGACTTTTTGGCGGGAACGGGAGAAGTGAGGTTGTCATTTTATTTAGATTTTCTATTTTTTACATTTTTAGGAGTTTTAAAGTACAACAGTGATAGTATATTGTGTTTTAAAGTTCTGTGTAAGTGAAAATAATAGAGGAGATCTAAATAAACATGTGTAGCTGAAGTTTTCGCGCTCTTCCAAGAAGTCCTTTTTAACTTCATTAAAGCCTACTTTCACTTTACTGGAGGAGTGTTAGGGACAGTTAAAGTTCTAGAAGTTACGTCATTAGGCTGATGGTCTTGTAACCAATGCCTTAAGAAATATAAATAAATAATAATAAATCAGTAACTGTCATATGTGTATCGTATTTAAAAGTTATTGTACTTGAATTTTGATTATTATAGGATAGTTATTTTATACTTTTCAGTGGTTTTTTGAAGGCAGTTAAATTTTTTCAACAAAAAAAAATATTTTATTTTTATAATACAGATAGGTTAAACCAAAACTTATGGCCGACAAAGTGACATCCGTCATACTTGCTTCTCGAGAATATACAAGTACACTCGCAAACGTGTGGATGTTCTCCAAATTTAACCAAGTGTTTCAAACTTGCGAACTTGTGTTTGGGAATTTGTGATAATCAGCCAAAACGACGCCAATAAATTGTAACGTCTGTAGTGCTGTTAGTGATAGGATAGGATATTTTTCGAAGTTTTTATCAAGGTTTTTAAAAATATGGAAATTTTTAATTATAATTTAGGAAAAATTTCGGAAAAATTTTAAAAATGAAAAGATATTGGAAATAAAACGGAATAATATGAAAATATCTTGAAAAATTTCAACGACCCATCATTAAACGCAATTGACCAACTTTATTTTATTTTTATTTGATGTTAACTGGTCGGCTAACGATTCGGTGCTGCTTAGCTGACCGAGTCTGATCTCTGGTAGGTATATCCTGAGAATGCTTCGTTGAGAGGTAAAACACGTGTCGATTGGTGGTTTTTGGAGTTTGAGCGGAAAATAGCTAAAGGTTTTAGGAATTCATCACATGAAATGATTTCCGCAAAGTAGTAACACTTGAGTCTATACAATATTTACTTTTATTGTTTTATTCTATATTTGAAATCATTTATAGTAGATTCCATCTGAATACAGTCTACTCTACTAAAATGATTCATGTGCTTGTTTCATTTCAAATAACATCCAAGAACCAGCGCCACACACCGGCTTCGCAAGGGTAGAAACTTTTTTAAATAAATACTACAGACCATGTTACTCGCTGATCTGTAGCTTATTAAATGAAAAATTTTGAAATCGGATGAGTAGTTTTTGAGTTTATCCATTACATACAAACAAAGTTTACCTTCTTATAATATTATTGATATATTGCCAAAATTTTTCAGTTGGTTGGAAAAACCATCCAACGACGACAGCCAACAAATTTGTAACTTCATATTTCATATGTACCTATATTAAAACTGTGGTTAAACTTGGATTAAACATGGTTAAATACATTTAAAGGAAATGTGTAACTATCGTCTCCATCTACATTTTTTCAATAATAATAATTAATCATAAATAAACCTCAGAGGTAACGATTTAAAGATGTATTTGCGAAGTAAGTAATTTACTGATTTCATCACTGAGGAATATACACATTTGTTACAGAGTTACACATGTCTAGTTTATATATTTCTCTGTTGGCTCTGATCTAAAATACTTATACTGTTACTTCAGTTCAGGTGCACTCCCTGCACCCTATGGATTTAGATAATGAACTACTTTGAACAATCAGATGAATTATGCTGTCCATTCAGGAACACTATAAATTATGAACTACTGAATATCTTGAGAAACAGCAGTGTCCTTATAGCAACCAATTAAACTAGTTCCGTTTGATTTGTCGCTATTAGGAAACCACTATTACAACAGTCGTTCACAAACAAATCAACTCTAATTAGCTCACTATAGATGAGCTATAATAAGCTAAACTATATTTATGTATTATGAACATATTTAAGAAAAATATACTCGCAAAACAAAAAGCAATAATATGTTGGGAAATACATTTTAATCCACAAATATTTTACAAATATTTTCTTCAAAATAAAACGGGAAAGTCAATGGTATGTATTATACACAACAAAAGAAAATCATAAAAGCTTTGTTACCTTCTTAATCTCATTGAATTACTCTATTTGCAACAGTACATTTGAATGCTGTAATGTAGCCTTTAGGGTGAATGGTTTGCACAAGTTTTCTACATTAAAAGTCTCTTGAGCAAACTCTTCACTTTCAGGATCTTCATGAAGAGAGAAATTTATGTTTTTAACATCTTTATCTAGATGTACATTACAACAGTTCTGTGCATAAGGTGGTGTACCTTCTTTGAAAAGTTGTACAGTTTGATCTAAATATTTTAAATATATATCTTTTCCTAAAAATTCTACATCGGCATTTAAATCATGTAGTGTAAACTCAGGCACATCTAATAACATTCCTGCTTCTCGAGCACAGCCAACTGCAATCACTTCATCTGGGTTTATTCCACAAAGAATTTCGGCTTCAGGTAGTAAGTTTGCAATTGCAGATTGCAACTTTGGTATTTTCATACTACCTCCACAAAGAACAATTTTGCTTATTTTACCATCAAAACTTTCGATTACTTTTTGAGCGGGTTCGATGTAAGCAGATATCTTAGAAGAAATTATATTTTCAAATCTCGCACGTGAAATGTTCTGACTCCAATCTACACCATCCAACAATGATTCGATAAATACATGTGCGGAATTTAATGTTGATAAAACATGCTTGCAATTATCAGCATGATGCAACAACTTTGACATTGCTCTGCGACTTTCCTGTGGATCCAGCTTCCATTTTTGTCGGAACTCTTGTGCAATGTAATCTGCTAAGTCTTTTGTTAAACACTGACCTCCCAGATCACTACGGAATATGTTTTTTTCAACAGACATGAATCCTCCTGACACCCTCATAATTGATGCATCACAAGTTGAACCTCCGAGTCTATATACCAGCACATCAATATCATCTGCACATTCCTCAATATTGTAAGCTAATAGAGCAGCAGCTGGCTCACTTATAATCTGTACAACATCAAACCCAGCCAATTCAGCACATTTCACCAAACGTTGTCTACTGGCACTAGACCAGTGTAATGGTGCAGCCAAAACCAGTTTCAAATCACCTTCATTTTTTCCAGAGTGGTTTGCGATAGTAAATAATTTAGAATATACTTTAGTGGTAATATTGTCTGGGTTAGAATAAAGTGTAGTAGCGCTTGTCTCAAATTCATACACTAGTTTATCGTCATTTTGAATACGGCATGAAGACGATTTTTCTACGTAAGACAAATCATCTTCTGTAAAGTTGCAATTCATCAAACGTTTGTTATGTTTAATAATGGACTTGGATGAGGCTTGGCCGCTTTTCGCTGGCAAACCTATCTCCCATTCGGTGGCATTAAGGGCGATAATTGCTGGTGTCACTCTGTCACCAGCGTCGTTAGCTATAACAGCTGCCGTACCATTAGTAAATGAGGCTAAACAAGCAGAACTGTTGCCCAAATGTATACCATACGCTGTCGACATTGTTCCGCTAATATATTATCTGTGCAGGTTTATTTATTATTAGGTTTACTAAATACTTGTCACGTCGAAATTAATATGAATAGGTGCCACTCAGAAAAGATTGTTAATTTGTTAAACATATAATTGAAAAATACAAAATTAGTTTTTAGGTTAATCATAAAAATCACATTTCAATTTTTAACTTTCAAGTTGTAAGTCATATAGTAGATAGCAAAGAGAATATAATCACTACGTTATAGACATAGAGATAGTTTTTGTAAATGGCAGGTACACAGAGCTTAAAATCTCTTCATTCACGTAACAGAACTCCAAAGTTGTGGCCCGAGCAAGAGTAGAATAGCAACAAGAGCACAAGGACGTGTATTTCACTCTAACGGTCGAATGATAACCGACATCCGACATCACAAGCTACTGACGCGGCAAAAAATTCCGCATAAAATAATAATAATAAATCCTCATTCTCTACGTATTTGTAGGGATTTTATTACGTACTTGAATAATTGAAGGATGATGCTTAGACCAGCGGTTATTCACAAACGTCGGAAACTCAACTTTCCATAGCCGACAGGAAACTTTTCAATGATTTTGTCTATACGCGATTCACAAATCCGAAATCATGTTATATTTATATTATACGAGTATATATATCATCTATACTATTATATAAATCTCTTGCATCTGTCTGTAATTTCAGTTTTTTGTCAAATTTTGCGATAATTAGTCGTTTTATGACTCATAGAAATCGATTCTACCATTTTTAAAATTATTGTCTGTCTGTATGTCCTTTTATAACTAAAGAACGGCTTGACTGATCTTGATGACAATCGGTACGTAGTTAGAATACGTGATTGCGCTCATGTAGGCTTCTTATTTTTTAGAAAATCTAACCCTAAAGGGGTGAATAGGGGGATGAAGCTTTGTATGGGAAATGGTAAACCCCTGAACCGATTATAACGAAATTTAGCACGGAGATAGTTTGGCATCAGAGAACGAACATAGGCTACTTTTTTTTAATCAAAAATCTACCCTTAAGGGGGTGAAAAGGGGGATGAAACTTTGTATAGGGAAAGCTAAATCTAGGTAATGATAACATTTGGTGCGATGATAAGACATTATTTGTTAAAAATACATACACTGCTTTTTTATCAAAAATCTGTGAAAAGAGTGCCGGGAGCGAGGGCTACGAAACTTTATACGGTAAATGCTAAGCCACTGAACTGATTATGATGTAGCATGGATATAGTTTGACACCTGGGAACGGACATAGGCTACTTTTTATCAAAAATCTATGCCTAAGAGGATGAAACTTTGTATGAGAACGCTAAAATTTGGTAATGATACAATTTGGTGTGATAAGATTTTTTTTATTAAAAAACAAAGGCTACTCTTTTTATCAAAAATCAGTTAAAATGGGAACGAGAGGGAGGAGTACGAAACTTTGTACGGGAAATGCTAAAGTGCTGAACTGATTATGGTGTAACATAGATATAGTTGGACATCTGGGAACGAACACAGGCTACTTTTTTATCAAAAAACTACTCCTAATGGGGTAAAAAAGGGGATGAAACTTTTAATGGGAAATGTTAAATCCCCGAATCAATTATGATGTTTGGTGCAGAGATAGTATGTGCTTTTTTTCAAAAACAGTCTTTAAACATACTATGCACATGTACATATAATATAACCTAATCCGGGAAAGCTACGAAAAAACTTTCCGCACAGACGAAGTCGCGGGTACAGCTAGTATTTTATTTATATAGTCGTATTCACAAATTAAAGCCATCTGATTGAATTTATGCTTTCCGACGATCGGCCTTTCCATCACGGAAAGTTTCCGACGTTTGTGAATAACTCCCAGATAGTGACCATACGTTTACTAGTGTTAGCTACGATAAAATTAAATAGTAAGTTAGATACTTATAGCAATGGAACACCACAAACTTTTACTTAAATTATCGATTAATCGATGAATATTAGTATTTAATATCAATTAATAATTAATTAATTTGTATTCGAACACTTCGTGCTGCAGTCGTGAAGGTAAAGAGCAATAGAGAGGCGCAGAGCGCTCGAGTTTTGACTTGTTTAATCGCGAGCGGTAGTGGGGAACAAGCCGTCACTCGTTCTTTTCTATGACGTCACGAACAACGTCGCGCTCTGCTAGAGGGCGCCAGTGTTCCTCTTTATGTTTATTCGTCGGTGTTGCTAACACTAGTTCGAAAATTGACCGATCCGCTTTGTGTATTTCATGTTTATAAAATCTACCCCATTATGTCACGTTTCTTAATAAAGTGATATTGGCGACATTTTTTTGCAATGTCAAATATTATGTCGAATAATTTTTTTTTTTAATGGCGTGGCGCAAGGTGAGCACATTTGCCAACGACAATGATAAAAGCGGGGAAAAGTTAAAGTAATTGATAACAAGGAATTTAGGAAATTTGGAAGATTGAAGATTAGGAGAGCATGCAGGAATTATAAATACATAGTAAATAAATAAATATTACAACTACTTAAAAGATTAGGTATTAGTTATTACTTACAAGCAAGGAATTTATGGACGTAGGTAAAGGAACATGGATGGATGGAGAAGTGGTAAAGTGAGGTAGGAGTAATCGTAACTGGGACATGCGAAAAGGATATGATTTAAATCACCTACATCGGTCGCGCACTACACACATCACAATCGCTGTCTACTATGCTAATTTTATGCAGGTGGGTTGCAGAGCAGTTATGTCCTAGCCGCATACGAACAAGAACGGATGTTACTGATTTGCTAAATTGAAATTTTCTAAACCAAGATTTGGTAGGAACATGTCGTTGAATGCTATAATAAAATTTACCTTTTCATTGGGCGCGCTATCGGCCCATAATTTAGTTTAATGTTTAATGTAATCAAATCATAGACCGTAACAGTAATTATTATAAGGAAAAATATCACCGCACTGCACTGCTTGATTGGCTAAAAGATCGGCTTTGACATTACCGTTAATACTACAAAGTCTCGGAATCTATGCAAAACTAATTTTTAATTTTAAAAATAATTTGATGTTGCGTTTTGATAATACACTGGCATAGGATGATTTTACAGGAGGATGGGACTTGGATGTGACCATGTAAGAAATGCAATTTTGTGCCATAGCGAATTTGATTTGTTTTTGTCTGTTCAGTTCCGGGCAAGATTTACTAATTGCTAAATGTGCGGCCGAGCATAAACAATAATGAAAAGAATCATTCGGATATCACATTTTTGGCTTGAATGATCAAAACTACATTTATATCAGCGAGGCTTAAACCTGCCCTGTAATTTAGTATACCTAAATCAGCAGCAGTTGTAACATTGAATAGTTGGATATGTATAGTTCCACAGGAAGAGCATTTTAATTTATAACATATAAAAATGCGGTTAGGAAGAACCTGTCCATCGAAAGTTAAGACGATGGTTTCTGATGGTTTCCAAGTAGGGGCGCTTTCACCTAAGACTATAATTTAGTCTTCTGGCTTTTACAATTTTTCCACAACCAATATAGCTACAAAAATGTTTAGTATCACTTCCTCAGGAGACCACTCTGTGGGCACTCCCTTAACGAGGCCCATACGTGTAATGTTGAATAAGGGAACAAAAGCTTTAAAATTCTGTGCAGATAGTCTGGAATCGTTAATAAACATGTTAGCATCAGTGTAATTCGAAAAGGACAGCGATAATCTGTTTCTTCCTATTGTTTTTAAACCGCCTTTGATAATGTTATTAAATGAATTATATTTTAAAAAAACGTCCAAAAGTAATAGGATGCAGTGAGAGGCTATCATAAGATGTTTGCTGCCATTGAATATGTATGACAAAAGGAGCAACATCAGTTGCCCGATACATGTTCCTACAAATAATAGGAGCCTGCGACGGATTGACGGATAATTTGTTTGGAATTCAAAGGAACTTTATTTTGGTCTTGTATTGGTGCAGGCAACGTTTCCTCAACCTAACATCACTGCTAGCACACAGACAGCCATCGAAATCTTTGTGAGCCTCAGATGATGAATTATTTCTCCTCCTCTTATTGCAATGTTTGCAAATACGTCGAGCATTTGTACATTTACGTTTATTGGGACCGATGGAACCATCCGTATCCATTCTCCACTCATAGTCATTAATAGTGACATTATAAGCCACCTGGGGACGATAATAACTATTATAGTATGAAACTTACCAGTGAAACGGCCAAACTATATTTACACTACAATATATACAACTAAATACTAAATAATTTATACAATTATACTACGCTACTGATCTTTTACCAAGTAAAAATTAAATTTTCTTTTAAACAATACAAAAACATTCCCGGCAAGTTCGACGTTTCCCGCACTTTTTTCTGTCAAAGATTATGGAATTATGAGAGAAATACCTTTAAAATTGAAAAACGGTAAACTCTTATAGTAGAATTAGAAACAGTAGAATTTTATTTCAGATACAAGTTGAAACTATTTTTTTTTGTCATAGAATTTGTTTTAGGCTTATCAATATTTTATTAATTTTATCCGTAAATATCCTCATAATATCAACTGTATAATAGGTAAGTACGTTTAATTTTACTGTGTACCACAACATCTACGTCATACGTCGTATCTTTTCCTTAGTCTGTGATCTACGCCATTGAGACTCGTATTTCTTTGAAAAAAGCGAATAACTTAAAGAAACAGAACGCCCAGAAAGCGCTTTATTTTGCTTGCTTTTTTTTTCTCTTTGTTTTGGCTTCGCAGATTGCATTTAGCCATTGACCAAGTAATATGAGTCGAAAGTAAGGGAAACGAAGTTTCCCGCCCTTTTTTCAAGAAACAATGTTCTTCTTCTTTCTTTCTTCATAGCATGGCGCGTAGACCAGCGCATATGCCAATGTCACGTATCAATAAGTAGAATCACAAGCAAATTCGTTTTTTCCTATAGTAAAACCCCTCCAGTAAAGTGATAGTAAGCTTTACTGAAGTTTCTTCTAGACTTCTAGAAAGAGCGCGAGAACTTCAGCTACACATGTTTATTTAGATCTGCTCCATTCCTTCCACTTACACGGAAATTTAAAACACAATATACTATCACTGTTGTACTTTAAAACTCCTAAAAATGTAAAAAATAGAAAATCTAAACAAAATGACAACCTCACTTCTCCCGTTTCCGCCAAAAAAGTCCTTGCTATTTTACTTAATATTCTGTCAGGCTGTCAGGCTGTTAAGTTTTTTTTATTTGTACAATTCTCCCTGGAGTGGAAAGGCAAAGGAATCTATGCCCGTAACAGCCAACGTCTTGAGTAAAGCAGGCAGTAATGTAAATTTGTATGAAATACAGTTTTTTGTAATTAAGACATTAGCAATAAGACCATCAGTTTTATCACGTAACTTCTCAAGAAACACTTATAAATTTTAATCACGTCGGTGTTGTTTGTTACATCATGGAGCACCATGTTTAATGTAAATTCGTTTTTTCTTATTATAACTAAGTGCCTAACACACCTCCAGTAAAGTAATAGTAGGGTTTACAAGACTTAAAAAGGACTTCTTGGAAGAACGCGATAACTTCAGCTACATATGTTTATTTAGATTTTCCTCGTTCTTTTTAACCTCCGACGCAAAAGAAGGGGTGTTATAAGTTTGACATGTCTGCGTGTCTGTCTGTGGTATCGTAGCTCCTAAACGAATAGACCGATTATAATGTGTTTTTTTTGTTTGAAAGCAGGTTTTCTAGCAGTGGTTCCTAGAGATGTTTTATCAAAATCGGTTCAGCCGTTTGAAGAATATCAGCTCTTTTTAAGTTTTTAAAGGGACGCGAGCATCTTCTATCAGTCTAATCGATGCGAAAAGTATACTGTGACTACAATAATGTTACAATAACATAGTAACCTTGACCAGATGCTGCAGCATCATCTGAAGTCAGCAGGATATCCAACTCCTCGCCACCTACGGTAGAGGTATCATGTTTATGCTCATTGATATAGTCTCTATGAATAGGTTATAGATAGATAGATGGTGATCAGGGTCTGATGATGGACCAGACAACTATTGTCAGAATATTCAGATTTCGGCGAGGTACGATCTAGTGTCGCAATTTTGTGTATCGTCCCGAAAAGTATTTGCGTGAATGTGGGGATAGAGTGTAGACCTTAGAGTCTTTAAAAAGTATGAAATGAAACTTAAATTAAAAATGTAAAAAAAACTCCGTCTCAAAAAAACTCTAAATAAAATTTAAATACAAGTAAACTTAGCGGTAAAACCGCTTAGTTTACTTGTATTTAAATTTCATACATACTTTATCATTTTTAGTTGTATTCTCTTTTTATTACTTTATTTCATCTTTATTTACTTAGCGGTGCCCCAACGTGACGACGCCTTGATATATTACTACTATTATTTATATTGAAACTTATCACAAAAAAGGACTATGAGGTACATATTATTTTTTTACTTTTTGGAGGTCTCGCTTGAGTCTGGGGTTTTTAAATTTTTAATTTAAGTTGTCACTTACACAGAACTTTAAAACACAATATAAGAAAAGAGAAGAAGAGGCATCAGCCCCCTTATTCACAACGCTTCGAAAACATTCCGTGGCAGAAAGGGCCGATCGTCGGAAAGCATAAATTCAACCCGACGGATTGGAAAATGCTATTCACAAACTCTAACGGATTCTCATCGAAAAGGACTTAACGAAGCCGAAAGAATGAACATTTATGAACCATGTTACAAAATGGTAGAAATTCTATTCGTTTTGGTAGAAAATATTAGTGTGGTTTAAACTGTGACATTTTGACAATCACAATGTATTTGGTAAATATCATTTTAAACAGACAGAGAAACAACTTAGACAAAGAAATTACTTAGTCATTTTTAAGAGTAAACATTTTTGTAAATCATTTTACTTACATTCGAAGAACTAAACGGGCCTTATAAATATGAACTATACTGTTTGTGCTTATCGTCTGTGCGTTCAACAAGTTCAAATAAATTATACTAGATGTCGCTTAGTAAAAATTAATAATAACTACAATAGAAAGTACAACAGCGTTTTTATTTTTGATTGTTGTTGTTTCTAAGAATACCTCGAATACCTCAAATAATGTTTAGCTATTGATTGCATAACTAATAAAATATGTTACAAAAATATAAGGCAAATTAATCCTTAGGCATATATTTAAAAAGGGCACGAAATTTGTCTAGAAGTCTAGATTACATACGCGCACGCCATTTGTCTAGATTTTTGACGACAGACGTCATCGATTATACAATATTACATTAATTTACTCGTCTCGGAAACGTTTTCGACACTAAAAAGTCGTCGGAAGCATCAGAAGGTTTCGTCCCGAAATGAACTGTCAAATCATGTCGTTTCGGAAAGGTTTCGGATTTGTGAATTGCGTTTATACAAAATCATCGAAAAGTTTCCTGTCGGATACGGAAAGTCGAGTTTCCGACGTTTGTGAATAACCCGCAGGTAGTGGGGAAACTACTGCTCGGGCTGCGGACATGCAATAACATCGCAGTCCATAGCAGTCGGGAGGGCCTTAACTCTTTTGCAGTACGGTTAACAACACAGGAACACAAATGGACACAATCACACAAAACAGCACAAATCACACAAACACAAACAACACAGAAACGCATAAAAAGCTTAGAATCTGTCAACTATATCTTCATCATTGTAAAGATGCAATGACAGAACTATCTAGAGGTACTAGATATTACCCTGTCAAAAGGAACAATTAAAATTACGTTAGTAATTGGGAGCTAAATAAAGAAAAGAGTTTCTCAGATCACAGAAGAATAACTTTTGAAGTGGATAGTTAAATAAAGAAAGTTAAAATCAGAAACCCAAGAAGAACGGACTGGGAAATAGATAATAAATAAAAATAAATAAATTAAAATAGATAAAGACACCATCACATGTTGGATAGTTCTAGAAAAAAATCATTAAAAATGGCAAGCGCGGGAATTTTCATTCGCTGCTTGAATAGAGACATACTGAGACCGTTGGGCAAGTTTGCTAGCGTATTTCAGGCGGAAATATACGCAATCATAGAACGTGCATCAACACTACTAGATTCAGGGGCTATAGTAACAGAGAATATCATAATATACTCTGACAGTCAAGAAATACTAAATCACTAGACAAGCCAACAACTACATCGGCTTTGGTTGGGGAGTACAAAGCTATCCTAAATAAATTAGGAGAGAGAAGGAACGTTTTCATAGCTTGGATCCTTGGACAGAGCGGTAACGAAGGTAATGCATTGACAAGGCAGATAAACTAGCAAAATGTAAGAAGAAGACGATGCACTTTTAGCTTCAGTAGCTTTTATTATCAGAAGATCTTCGTATTTTATTTTTATTTTTGTAATCTCTATTCCGACAGTCCTATAATACCGGGCGCTCTCGATATAAATCAATTTACAACCACACTTGCTCGTCCGTCCGTCCGTCGGCACTACGCTAACCACATCCCTTTCTTTGAAGTAGACCGACAATCCGCGGCCCCATTAAGGCCGCGCTAGAGTGTGTACATAAAGCTAGGCCTGCCTCGGTTGACCCGGCGATTGTCGCTTTACTTCAAAAAAATCTTTTTAGAAAGCCGCGCGGCTAGTCATTTCGCTCGCGAGCAGGCTTACCGTACAGTTTTTCCTATTTCGATGAAGAAATGGAGTGGACAGACGAGCAGGTTTTGTTGTTAATTGATTTGTATCGAGAACGGTCGGTATTATAGGACTGTCGGAATAGTGATTACAGAGATAAAAATAAAATACGAAGACCTTCTGATAATAAAGGCTGCTGAAGCTAAAGGTGCGTCGTCCTCTTCGTACATTTTGAGATTACTTGGCTCAGGGAGAGGGCCGCGCGATGGTTACATGTGGACTAGCCGCAAAAGCTTAGTGTGGCCGAGCCTTGCGGCAACTGCAATCGCAAGGCTCATTATGAGAACGTCGCTTTACGTACACACTTCCGCGCAGTTTGGCTTAGCAGCCTTAGTGGGGACGCGGCTTTACGTACACACAAAAAAAAAATGAAAATAATCTTTATTGGCGGTAAAATCGTCGAGGTCGAATCAATTATACACAATTTTAAAAAGCGAGAAAATAGCGATTTAGCAAAAATTTTATATTTGACTGCATTTCTTTTGTACAATTTATTAGTATAAAACTATGTACATATCAAAAGCACTCGCACACCTAGGTGAAAACATGTAAGGAGAATGACGAGAGGAAAGCGAAAGAAATACGGACCACGACCATATAATATATAAATAAGGACTACGAAGCATGGCGCTCCGTCCTCTCCGAGTATCCAGTTAGGGATATGACTATGATGATATGTATGTACACAGAAAGTCGATCAGAGTGGAAGAAAAACAGCTTAAAATAATCGTCGACATTTTTATGCAAAATGTAAAAAATATATACGTCAATAAGAATTACTGAAGACACTGGATGTATGGGCATCGATCCCTTTGCCTTACCTCTCAAGGACGAAAAATAGTACGCACACACAAAAAAAATGAAAATATTCTTAATTGGCGGTAAATTATCGAAGTCGAATTTGTAAATTTGAAAAGAGAGGAACTAGCGATTAAGTAAAAATTTCATATTCGATAGCATTCCTTTTATACAATTTTTTATTATGAAAATATGTATACAGAAAGTTAATCAGAATGGAAGAAAAAGCAACTCAAAATAATAACCGTTTGCAGAATATTATAGACAATTTAGCAAAATTGAAATTAGTACGTATCTTTATTCTACTAATAATAAAAACATAATATAATAATAAGGTATAATAGGAGAAAAATACCTACTATGCCATGAGCAGCAAGGCCAGTAACGACTTATGAGAGTTTCTTAACTCTTCTTGTTTGCAGTCTTTAATTCTTAGGCTTTTTGTTTGAGGTATTCGTTTTTAGTAATTAAATTAATACTAAATAATCTATCACTTATACGTATAAGGTATAAGTATGCCAACTTATAGAATTAAAAAAACAATAATTGTAAATTATAATGAATAATATTATTATATATAATACCACCTCTAATATGATAATATGTACCTACGTATAATTGTCCCATTGTCTATTTAAAGAATTGCGTCTGATTTCATTACGAATTAAGCACGAATTATACGATGCACAGTTTCTTTATTAAATCGATACCTTTTTTTGAACTCTATATCATCCATAGAAAAAGGATCTGTTCTCTTACGATATACTTTTTTTCTTCTATGTGGTGTATTACGATCTGCTGTAGCTAACTGAGCAATAGAGTGAATTAACATTATATTGTTAATTACATCCATTTTTACCGTAAAAAAATAAATATCAATTACAAACGAGAGAGGATAACCTAAAATTGTGCACATAGATGACTTTTCTGACATTTGACATGTCGTGTAACCGCGTAAAAAAAGTGATCGATAATTTTCGTCAAACTTCGGCTAAGATCGGTTTTTACTTTGAGTTTACAAAAGGTTTAAAGATGCCCCAACGCCTTTGTAAGTTCGAGCTAATTACAACTTAGTTAGAGCAAAGACAAAACGTATTTTATCGTCTATGAATTAAGAATTTGAGTATTCGTGTTACAAATGCTTTGTACTGCCATTGTAAATTGATTGTAACTTCTATGAATTCGACTGTAATTGTTTAATGGTCCATATTTTATAATTAAGCGTCCTCTACACTATTTGTCGAAGTCCCTCGCCGAAGTACTCATTGAAGTTACCGGAGTACGAGGTACACTACTCGCGCTCAACTTTGGGAGGAACTCAATTGCTCACCTGCAACTCGAATGGCGTGGAAGTGGCAGCCGCGGTTGTATTGTGTACTCTTACGTATTTCAACTATGTGCATACATATAGCACAAAGAAAAATAAAAAAGTCTCTAACCGCATCCAAGCATCATATTTTTTTTTATCTTTATGTTCCTTATGTTTCGGGTCCCATTCTATACTCTGTTTGAAACGATTCCAAAAATAATAGCGTTTGTCCCTGTGACTAACTCATAGCCAAAACGCAAAATCTTTGTTAAAATGTCTACAAAAATTTAAAAAATAAAGTAACGGGACGTACTTTTTTTTTAAATTTTTTAGTCTATCATAACGCTATCTTTTGATTGAAGTAAGCCGAGTAGTATGGTGAGCCCCTTCGTGTTTCGAAGGTTTCGAAGTGGTTCGAAGTGCCTCTCTGTACCACTGTACACACTCGTCCTCGCCCAACTTCGATCAACTTTGCGAGTAGTGTAGTAGACGTAGCGATGGATAATTTTCCGAAATTTTTAAAACATGGAAGTTTCAAAAAAAATTTGGGAAAAAGTTGGGAAAAATTTCAAAAATAGAAAAATATCAGAAAAATATAATATAATAATAATTGACAAATATGAAAAATTCTTTAAATATGACCCATCATTAAGTGGACGCTTTATACAATACCACTCTAATATACATATAAGTATGCCTACGTATAGAATTAAAAAAAAACAAGAATTATGTAATCACCATATAATTATATGATACCATTCTAATATACATATAAGTATGCCTACTTATAGAAATAAGAAAATAATTTTATAACGAACAGGAATTTGTCAATGAGAAAGAAGAATGTAAGAAACTACGAGAAGTAAATACAAAATTGGAAGTAGAGTTAAAAGAAGCTCGTGAACTTGAAAAGTCCCATCGATATCACTTATTCACATCTCGTGAAATGATAGACAATTTGCAGGAAACAGTTTCCCAATTAGTATATCTGAAAAGAGATATAAAAAAATTTAAAGACGATATTATTTTAAGAGATTGTACAATCACATCATTGGAGAAGGTCGTATATTCTTTTTTTATATTTATTCTTATTATTGTTACTTACCCAATAATGTTAATTTTAACATCATTGTACTTACCTACATATTTTATTATCGTAAACATAAATATATGAATGAGAGATGAAAGTGTCGAAAGTTCCTTGCTATTTGTCTTATTTAATTGGATATTATCGTTTAATAGGAAAAAGAAAATATTCTGCAAAAACATGACGAAAATATTATCGAATTGCGAAATTCGCATCAAAAATACTTAGAACAACTAAATAAAGAACACGAAATTAAAAGTATGTAACTGTATTATTTTTATACTGAATTATTTATATTTTTTTTATTAACTCACACTGATTATGTAAAGTATTATTTTCTATTCGGAACTACTTATCTCTGTAAAGCCGGCACTGAGTAAGTCGTGGGCAAATTTTATGATAATTCTAAAATAAAGCCTACGGGGACGTAACTATACAATGTACAATACGTAACGTCATAAATCATAATATAAAAATACGTAGGTAATAAAGTAATCAGTAGAAAAAAGTTATCAACGACATAACATTGACAATGATAACATTAGTTTTACAATAAATAATGCATTAAAGTGTGTCAAGATGGTTAAAAACAACGTTACAGCTGGATGTATTTTTGTCAGCGTGTTATCAAAATTATTTTTATGACACGGCAATATAAATTGCTAGCAAATAAACGATTCAGAGATCATCTGTTTACTGGTGTGTGTTGTGCGTGTCAGAATACTGCGGTGAAAACTTCATTGAAAATTTAAAAACTTGTTTTCTTGTGATGGGTCAATTTTGGAGTACTTAAGTAGATAATTTTATTTCCAGTTCAACAAATTCATCACGACTCGGAAACGAAAATCGCTCAGTTCACCTGCATTATTGAGGAGTTGCAAAGCAGAATAAGGGATATTGACACTGAACATCAGGATAAAGTAAAATTAATCTTATTTCTTCAGATGTCATTACTCAAGAAAATATTTTACTGACTCTTCTTACATTAAATGAAAATAAAAAATTACAAAAATAATACAATTAAGTATTAAAATCAAGATTAAAATTATAGATTAAAAAATAAAAATGCGTAAAACTTTTTTTCGAAAAATAATATAAAAAGAAACTATAAATTTTTATGAACCGATTACAAAAAGATAAATGAAATAATAACAGTCTATTACGGTTCAACGACGTTTTCAAGAAATTTCTGTTCAAAGATTTTCAATGTCTTATGTTTACGGAATAGTTGTGTGACCCATAGTTTGAATATACTTAACGATTAGGTACACCCGGTATATGTCATCTATAGTGTTTTCTGTGGTGTTTCTTTCAACCAGTCGAGGAAATCCGAATCCATAAGAGTTACATGGAAACTGCATTAGGAACCATTCGATCTTTTTTTGTGAAAACAATTTCGGCATTATAAATTTAAGTCAAGCGGTCAAGCGCGAAATCTCCATAAAAATTAGTGAAATTGACATACATACATACATATCCTCACGCTGCATCCCTAACGGGGTAGTCAGAGAGGACGGAGCGCCAAGCCTCGCGGTCCCTACACACCTCCCTCGCTTCCTCAAATCTCATCATTCTCCTCATACATATTCATCTAGGTGTCTAGGTATACGACTGCTTTTGACATTTCCATCCGCTTATACTCTAGCTATTTGATCCTCATAAGTCAGCCTTGGTCTTCCTTGGCTTCTTTTACCACTCACTTTCGTTTTGTATATTTTCTTCGTCAGTCTTTCATCACTCATACTTTCTATGTGGCCGAACCATCTAAGCATTCCTTTCTTCATTTTTACAATAACACTGTCGTGCGACCCTGTCATACTGCGTATGTCTTCATTGCTTATCCTGTCCGCAAGGGTGACACCGCACATCTTTCTTAGAGATCGCATTTCTACTGCATTTATCATACTTTCACTCGATTTCGGGCATATCCAGGCCTCACTACCTTACAATAAAGTTGGCACCAACACCGCATTGTGGATGGCCGTTTTGGCAGTGTTAGATATATTCATTATTCACACTATCTACTAATGCGGACAGAGCACCGTTCACTTTATTGCCGGCTGCTACCCGTCTCTTCACATCCAACTCACATCTTTCATCTCTCGAAAACATACTCCCCAAATACACAATTTCATTCACTTGTTCTAGACATTTTCCATTTACCCATAGTTCAAAATTCATTTGTACCGCTTCCCTTTCAAACACCAGAACCTTAGTTTTGTTCACATTCAAATTCAATTCTTTCACTTCACATTATTCTTTCATGCACGTGACTAGTGTCTGCAACTCTGCTTCTGATGGTGCTATAAGCACAGCATCGTCAGCGTACAATAGGCAGTTTACCACTGTGTCAACACATATCATACCACTCATACTACCTTTCATTCTCTGCAGACAACTGTCCAAATACAGCACGAACAGCCAGGTAGAAATGTCTGACGCCTGAACAGATTTCGAACCAGGGCGACATGTCACCATCTATCCTTACACAGGCTCTGTGGCCGCTATATAATGACATCACAGCCTGCAGTAAGAAGCTCTCCACGCCATACTCGGGCAGAAGACTCCACAATTTCTTTCGCACTAGTCTGTCGAATGCTTTTTCTAGATCCACGAAAGCGCAGAAAACTTACTGACCTATGGCCAGAAACTTCCCCATGATACCGTGAAGTGAGAAAATCTGATCCATACAACCCCTACCGTTCCTAAAACCACCTTGCGCCTCCCTCAAATATCTTTCAGAAACACTTTTACTTTTACTAAGCTGACCAAGCTGATGGCCCTGTAGCACGCGCAGTCTAAATGAGAACCTTTCCCTTCATAGAAGGGTATACTATGATTGCGGTGCGCCAGTCCTCTGGAACCTCCTCCTTCTGCCAACAAAGGTTCCAGACCGGTGACTAATTGTAATAAAAAATTGGTATAATGGATGACGATTGCGTTTCTATCGCGCCATGACTGTAAAATGCACTTTTCGAATTAGATTTAGCGCCACTACACAAAATATATTACACAAATTCTCGTTTTGACAGCAGATATTGCGCGATATTTGGCTGTCGCATACTGACTGCAAGTTAGGTAATAAGCATGCCGAATGGGCAACGTGATGGTAGACGACATTGACGCATGTATAAAATTCACGCGGACTAAGTCGTGGGAAACAGTTAATACGTCAACAAAAAACTTTGTACGTACCTTTTTGTAACCCTACTTTAATTTTTTAGGAGCTGAGGTAGACATATGATTGTCTTTGTTTTTTCAGTGTTGTAAAGTTCTTACATAAAGCACAAACAACGTAGGTACCTACCTAGTTATCTAGCCACTATTGGTCATTTCCTATTTCGTAATAAACTGTGTAACATTGTTAGGATGTATAGTATACGTATCTATACTACCAAAATAACTGTAATAGATGAACGCGGTCGTGTTAGAATACGAAGAGAAAATACAACGCAGTTCCGCTCAAGTCGCGCAGCTGCAAGAGCAAATTCTTCGACAGGCTGCTCGAACTGACGCTAACATTGAAGTGTACAGAAAGGTTAGTAAATGATGTGATACTGGGCAATTAGTCTAAATTGGCACAAAAACAAATACTTCATAAATACTGATTAGGCAGTCTAAACTCTAAAGTAACACAAAGTTTAATAAACATCCAATATTCCATCTATTCCATAATACAAAACTTTGTTTAATGAGTCTATAAAAAAAAATATTAGGCAGGTATCGACCCTTATGGTGTAAGAAAGAGGTGTCGAAATAACTGTGAAAAAGAAACTGTTTCTGTACTTATCATATTCTCGACAGTCACTGTTTTGATAGCTTGGTTTTTCAGCAAGATTGCAGGCTTACTAGGCTTACAGTACTAGGTACAAGGCATCCACACGCGCGAAACCGAGGCAGGTCGCTTGTTTTGAAATATACTCAATGACGTAAATTTTCTATTCAATTTGACCTTATATCGTTTATACTTATTTAGGATTTCAGCCTTTAAGACATGGTTAGTTACGTACGTATATCAAGCTTCGTGATTCAGAAATAAGTATATTTCATTATCATTACTACTACTTACGTAAAATGCCCCTACGTTATGTTTAATCGTGCAATTGACTGCACGTTTAAAGGTAGAAAGGCAATGAATAGTCTCATTAATTCTTCATAAGTCGTTATGTCATTCGACGTATACTTAAGAGGGAGCATAAAAAATAGTAAAAACAAAAACTAATAAAACTTACCTGAATACTTACTTTCACTAAATTACTATAATAAAATTCAATTACAGAGACTAGAGGAATTAGAAGAGAAACTCAAACAAACTCATTTCAAACAGTATTTAGCTCAATGTAATTATACAACACAATACGAGAGCCAGGTTGAACGCCCTTTTTCTGTAGAAAGAGATCCGTATCACATGTGCGCGGAATTAGAACCCAGCCTCGAAATAACGAAGCCAAAAGCAACGTCTAATTTTAATGTCAGCCAGAATAAGGCCCCTAGATCGAGCACACTGCAGGTTATGTATTACGGGGATAAAATTTCGAACTTGACGAAGAATACTGAAAAAAAGGGACAATTTAATATAACTAAGAGAAGAAAGCTGTATAATGAAAAAGACTTTCAAGAATTCTAACTATTTTAGAGTAATAAATAATTATACAAAAATTCCTTTTCTATCTTTAGTATGTAACTATAGTTATAATGTTACCCAAAATATAAGGAAGTTTATTTGATAGAACGTTTAGTAGAGTATTACTTTTTACTTGTTACGGCGTAAGCAATACACCGAGCAATCAATTAATTGCAACGCAAGATTTTGGCGCCAGAAATGTTCAATTCTGCCATTGGTAGATTTAAGTTCCCGCGCTACTTTTTCTCGCGCACTGTACATTGAGGCTTTTTATTATTTTGGGTAATACTGTAAATAACTTTGATTTTATTTGAAATAATATATTGAACTCTGTCCTATCCTAGTTTACTGTTTTTAATTTAATACATACTACTAACCATTAGCCATTATTAAACTAGCATGTCGTTACACGCGCTGCAAATCCTGTCGATGTGACGTCTCCAAGACGTCTCAGGCTGAGTCACGCTCATAGCTCAAGTTTCAAAGTACATACTGCATGTGTGTATTTCTACAAAACTTGGGTAATTTGGTGTGTTCACATATTATTTAGATAAGTGTTGGGTGTATTTATTATTTAAATATTCTAACTCATAATCTATACATAAAATGAAGTACCAAAAAGTCGTATTAAAACTATTATTGATTAAATCTTATTTAAAAAAAATCACAAATCTAACGTATCCCGTAATTGTAAAAGGACCGTAAAAGGCATTGAAAATGTCTATATATTTATAGATCTACACCAAAATATAAAAATATGGAGACAAAGAAACACTTTAATACGAAATTTAGTAGGTAATTGAAGAATATGTGTGTTAAACAAGTCAATACCCACTTGAGGCTTGGGGTGACTTTCGGGGGAGGGTCACACCTCTCAGATAGCCTCAAAATGGTTCCCGCGCGCCTCTCGCGTGGTTCGGGTGGGAGTTCTGCCTTCATGAAACATCTCTATTCGCCTCCATCTGTTTTCATTCTTTGCTGTTGGTTTATTTATATATAGAAATCTTATATTTACTAGAAGATATATTTCCGTGTTATTTCCAAGACTTAGACAGAAATGAAACGTTGTGATCAAAGATTACTGGAGATTATGTAATTTGTCTTCAACTACCGCTTCGGAGTACGGTATCCAGCTAGATTCAAAGATTGGATAGGATCCATTTCATTTCATAGTTTATATTTGCACCAATTTTGAAGTGCCATTAAATGCATCCCTTATAAAATTAAGTAATTAACTAAATAATGAATGATTTTTTCCTGAGGTCGCTTTTCTGAGGCATTTTGCCCAATAATGTTTTCAGAATTTGGATTGTTGAAAGTATCCTCTTTTCACCAGCCATTAGCAAGAAGACTAAGAAAGAGTTGCATTTAAAAGCTTCACACATCATGCCTCTTCATACGTGAAAGTTAAGGAATAACACTCCTGGACTGCACTGACCCACGGGGGTATTGTACGGCTCACCCGAAAAGTCTCGGTACTCGTTGAGGCTAGAGCGACTCTACTACATAATATATGTTATATGCACTATAATTTATCTACCCTCATTTTGTGTGGTTAAGCCTATACCTGCTTAAAATAAAATACAACCTGAAACATTTAAATGTTTAATGTTTATTATAGCGGGTAGCTATGTCTTTATATTTTGCTGTTACCTTATCTGGTATCATGCTATTATTATGAGTAAGAATGCGATTATGAAAGTAATAATTACATATTATAACATTAATATTCATAAGTTACATCACGACCTACATTCAGTTGGTTACAAACAAGCCAGAAGTTCCTCTGAACTGTGAATTGCTTAGTTAAACGTCTCATTACGTTGTTACGTAGAATCTATTACCTTATGAGTTTATTACCTTATAGTCGATATCAATCATAAACAAGAAAACACTATATGCTATGAATATAATATGCAATATCAATGTCTTCAAGTCTAATATCTGAATATCATACCTACAGTGAAATCTAATTAAGACTGTATCTACACTTTGAAGAAAATATCTTTAATACACACATTGCACATTTCGATCAAATGAAATATACGATTGAAAGTTAACCACAAAGTATGTAGAAAATCTACTTTATTTTAAATGAGCAAGAAAGTGTATCTAACTTTCGTATAACCCTCTATCCATTATTATTATTAACCTATTAATACACTGGCACACATGATTTATTTAATACGTTACAGTAATATGTTTTTGTAGAAAAAGATAACTCAAACAAATTTAAATTATGTTTTCTAACATAAAACCCATTTATTTTCTTTGGTCATTGTTTTAATCAAAATAGTAGTAACTTCAAAAGCAAGTTCATAATATTCAATAAGTACATTACACTCATTTAAAAAAAATGTCTTACAGAACTATATATACATCTATGCTACTATTCGATTCTAAAAGACAGGAAGTGAAATCTGATGTTTTGACTAAAGTTTGTAAGTTAGAAATCACCTTTAGATTAGATTAGAATAGTAGCATACACATCGAAATTTATCTTAATGATTACGAATCAGTCTATCAAGGGAGTTCCAACTGCAGGAGTAGTCAATCTGCAAATGTCCGTATTTAGATAAGTGGAAGTTGTCAGGGGCTGTCTTTGGGAACGGACGCGCCCAATCTTCATACTCCGGAGACAGGCTCTCATACGCTAAATGGTCGTACGGGTCCGTCATCCTATAGAATGAAAATTGAATTTTTTTAATTTTTATTTTACTACATGTAAATATGAAGTTTAAACGATTTATTTTTATAGACTGAGAGCTAGTGAACCCTCCGGGTTGACTTCGTACCGTGCGGTTTCTTGCAACTACCCACACTCATTCAACGCATTTTTAAATTTTATTATTTTTTCTGTCGGTACTTCGACACACTGCACTAACGACATCTACTGGTATAGAGTGTCGACGTACCGACAGTGACAACAATAAAAATTAAAAAATGCGTTGAATGAGTGTGGGTAGTTGCAAGAAACCGCACGTTACGAAGACGACATTCATCCTCATCAGTCTGCTCGTGACCACGATCGGTGCAATTTGGTCGAAACTTCGGGATAAAATAGGTAATCAGCCTTAAAATATAAACGCGACATAGTCCCGTGTGAAAATATTGTAAGATGTGTAGGTACAAGTCGTGAAAGTTTAAAAATATTAATAAACTTTTTCATTTCAAAAAAATTAAAGAAATTTTACATAAATTGAGCGCAAGATCCAATATGTAATGTTATTATTAATGTATGAAAACTTTGTTTCTTTTTAGAGGATAAAATCAGCAATTAAGAATCATATGATGATGAAGAAACTAATAGTGACGAGTCAGATGACGATGAAGATTAAATTAGGTATTTTTCCAATATTAATAGTAGCCTAGATTATTATCTGATAAGTCTTCTATCTACCAATGAAAGTTCTGTCAAAGTTAGTTCAGCCACTTAGGAGGTTAGCCCGGACAAACTAACACAGACAAATATTTTAAAAAGCTTGTTCGGGTTTTAGTTATGAGCAATTAACTATAATATAAGCTTAAGAAAGAGCCTTATTTATTTCGAAATCACAGATAGTCAAATTTTGAAAAAAAGCAAAGATTAAAATGAAGTATATTCTATTTTTTTCAGTTTTGTCTTTAATGTAAACAAATGAGGCGACTATGACATTTATACTTTAGGATATTATTCTAAGTTTATAACATAACTAGAGATCGGCTAGTTCGCAAATTATGATTCAGTTGTCATACTTACTAGTTATTTGTAAAACAAAACATTTTTAGAATTTTTATCCGTTTATGTGTTTGTGCTTCAATAAAAATCACTATGAATTAAAACGTCATGTACGTGTAAAAATTCGTATTTTTAATAAACACTTAAAAATAAAGAATGGGAGATTATTATTATTTGCACATCGCAAACATTAATATTCTTCTGTTATTATTCTGTCTTACATTTAGAATGAATCGTGCCATTCACGTATTAGTGAACCTACGTGAATTTATTTATGATACTAATTTGATTTAGGAATATAGACATGGACGTAACAGTAATATAACATGCAAATTAAAAACAAAACGTTTGACAAATAACGAATTTTTTTTAATGTTGTACTATATTTGACAATATTTTGTGTTATTTGTTAATATTTCATGGCTTCTTGTACTCATATAACAGAAAAGCAGTGTTATTAGAGTGTTACGTGTAATACGTCGGACCAGCGAACGGTGGAAATTTAGCGAAGTTTTGGTTAGTTTCTTGTTTGTTTACATTGAAGTCCAAAGTGAAAAAATAGGATATAAATACTACCGAAAGATGTTGGATATCAATTTTCAGCTAAATACACAATTTTTTAATGGGAATAGAGTAAGTTGTATTCTAAGCACCGCAATGTCATTTGTACTCTTAAATGTATTATCTACTGCTACGTTTGCACTCATGCTCGTAAATATGGATGATTATTACTAAATAATATCAATACACTTCCTACGAGCTTTGCGACTTCGTATATACAAACGCTATGACGATTATGATGAATGTGTCTAACTTTCTAGTTATCCGCTAAATTTACTTCACAATGCGTTGTCGTAATACGTGACTAGAAAGTGGATGTGTTTCCGGAGTAATTACTCTTTTAGTCCAATCAAATAACGGTTGAAATCGAAATTTCGGAATCGAAACGGCTGAAATTTTAATATAACGTTTGTACATGTGTTGTTCTATATTTGTGATCGAAGATGTGTTCTAAACATGCGTGTATTAACATCCTGATCCCCCAGCTTGACTTTAAAAAATTTATATTGAAATAACGTTGTTTTCTAGATCCGTCTCTAAATGACTATATAATAGTAAATTACAAATAAAAAAGATGTACAGATAAAAATTATGGAACGTAAAGTTTTATCATAAAATCGCTTTTATTCCGTTTTGTCGTAAGTATAATATTAACGGAGTTAGCATAAAAATTGAAAAATGTATTGAAAATGTCATAAAACAAAAGTTTAAAAATAACTTTTTACTGTTTTACAACGTTTATAACAAATTTTTGATAACGACAAAAAGGTATGGGTACATCATTACTTAAATTTATGTTCTATAATTTTTCGGTTTGTGACGCAATCCCCTCAACAATTTGGAGACGCAACATTTGGAGACGTTTTTGATACGAATTTTAAAATCTAGAGTTGTATTTTTTGAGCAGGTTATAACAACAACAAAGCGAACGTCGGCGATCGATCTTGACTAAATCTCGCTTCCAAGAATATGATAACGAGTCTACATAGTGTATGTATAGCGTGCAGCGAAAATGCTCACATAATGAAACAGCTACATTATTCTAAATGAATGAAAGGAAAGAAGAGAACTGGTCCCAGGAGTGGCAACCCAGGTCCAGAGGAGGGCTGCTGCCCTCCCCTGCCTCCCCTTGTGTACGCCCATGTTGTTACTAATCATTGCTGGCGTTAATCCATCAACACTTGCATAATAATATGCATCCATACTAACGATTATGACATTAACGACACAAAGTCAAAAACTTAAAATGAAATTTAATTATAATGCCGTGGTTGACGCCTACGTCATTTTCTTCACTTTCAGATCAGCTTTTTGCATAATTACTTAACCATTTAAAACCAGTTAATGTAGTGACGTCAAGGTCTCTGTTAACTTTTAGATAATAGCTAAATATTTGTTAATTATCGTTTCCTATGAATTTATAGTTCTAAATGTTCTTTTCTAACTACATTATTTTACTCCACAAGTTTTTCGTTCGCCAAAAAATTTAAATAATTACTCTTCAAAATCAAATATGTACCTAAAACATGTTCGTTTAGATTTTTATCAGTTTATTTAAATTTGTCTGTTACCTCCACATTTATTATTAAGTATTAAGTAGGTATGTATTTATTGCTCTAACCGGAGCACGTGCATAACTGTGTGAAGCAAAGCGTAAAATATTAATCTAGAGCGCAAACAAGTTTTACCTATCTTACTTTTTAATCATCACGTAACTATTCATTATTTACTTAGGTACACTCCAAAAATGAACAAAACAATTAGCAAGAACAACATCTGTATCGGTTAATATTATCGAGATAAATACTATAGAAATAAAGTTTCTCTAATATGCCTTTTAATATAAACACGAAACAAGCTAAATTCTCACAGGTGCCACTTTCATTTGTTCGAACAAAAAACTAGCTCACGTTCACACGATGTTTGTTGGCATACGAGAGTTCATCGTTGTTATAATAATAGTTGATGTTGTTATACTGTACCCTAGTCACATTGAACCTTTTTGTGGTTAACGCGTTTCGTAGAAGTTAATATCACATATTTTTGCTATGGGAAAGAGAAACTTTCGTGCTTACAATGCATTCGAAGTTCACGATCATTGAAGTTCAGCTGCTTTTTTTACTCCACTTGTTCAAATGTTTTGTTATTTTATAGGATAATAATCCGTGCCTTCGTTAGTGTGGTACCTATTAACAAAAACTAGCCCATGTCCTTCCCCAGAGCTTAATCTAACTCCATTCTAAATTTCATCAAAATTGGTCAGCGGTTTAGCCGTGAAATGAAAACGCAACACAAACAGACAGAGGCACTTTTGCATTTATAATATTAATAATATTATACGTAAGTATGGATCAATATCTAAAATGATTATGTACATACATTAATTGATAGTAAATTACTTTCGACTTTCGAGCACCTTTGCACGGATTAAAACCTAGGTATTAATTTAAATTCTAATTCGTACCTTCACGTAGATATATTTTTTAATCTTGTTATAAACATAATGTAAAGTTTTACCGTCAAAGAATGTCATATATCGTCATGATTATTCAGTGCGGATGTTCGCTGCTATTCTGTATATGTAGGTATCCATATTGTATTTAATTTTGTGTAGAAATCACAGAGATAAGTAGGTAGTTCCCGTGTGCAGCTCTATTAATATTCTTCTCATTATCGTGAAATGCATGTTTTGCTGTACATATCTGTACCATCTCAAAACCAAGCAAGTGATTAAGTTGCTGCAACCACTGTGCGTAACGCGATTTGCGCGTTTTACTATAATTATATTTAAACCGCCTACGTTCTTGAAATAAGTGTTCCTTCCTTTCAATTTTGGAATGGAATACTAAAATCATACTAAAATGACCTTTTTAAAAAGGAATCCTTTAATTTCATAGGCTTTAGAATGTAGGTAAGTAATAATTACTAGGTTTTTAGGCTTATTTATAAAATTTAATAATATGTTGTATAAAATAATAAGTATAAATTTACCTGGAATATCTCCTATAGTTTCCATAAACATGTGAAGATACCATGAACTCTGGGTGAGGAAGAGACATGCGCGATCTTGGTGGTGGTGGCAAATATCCGAGAGGCGGAGATGGTATTAAATGTCCATATAGAGGCTCATAAATCATAGGATGTGGTGTATAAATAGAGTCTTCTGCGTACATGGACATTCTGCGGTTCCCTGGTGAAAACAATGTTTTTATTACGTTAGGTAGTAAAAAAGAAAACAAAACAAAAAGCTGACGAGTACTTACGTATCGGTTTTTGACTATAAATTGTTAAATCGGAATGCAAGTCCGGAACGATTGATCTGGATAATCGTCTTCCATAAATTGCTAATTCAGGTGCGAGAACTTCAGGTGCAGCGATGGTTCTTCTTGGTGGTGCAGGTGGCGGTACGTCTTCTTCAGAGTCGTAGTTTTTGGTAGGTACATAATAAAAACTAGCACTCACTGGCTCACCAGCAAATGAATTAAAGTTTCCCGCTTGACTAGAATCCATAGAATCCACTTGAACGATTCCGTAAGCTTCGTTATCCCAAGGGTCCAGATACAACCGGTTTTGATTCGACAACTGTGTACAATCATCATCACCTTCACTATCGAAATCGACAGAAGTCCAATAAGGACTACCGGTCTGTCCTGGCATCACTAATTACAAATTAAAGCGCTAAAAATAAATATAACGGTCTGCGTCGCCAAATAAAAAAATTAAAGCCGTCAATTCGTTTCCATATTATTTCGCGCACTGAAGCAACTCACCGAGTCGTTTGGACACAACCATTAGTTCACGTTTGCGCGTTCTATCCACACATGGTCTGGAGTGTAATTTATGTGCTTTGGTTGTTGGAACACAGCATGAAAAACTGATTGTTATGCTTTACACGGAGCGTTTCGACATTCGACAAGTTAACGATGCTATTGGCGGGAAACTAAGTTAAATGCGCAACCGCACAGACCACTCCGCAGACGTGACGCACACCTCAACGACTGTCTTCGAATAAATGTAATGTGAGTTCCACATAGCGACCGGTGATTACAAAATATAATTAGTTGGTACTCATACCCATGGTGCAGGTAAAGAAAAAGGCGATATATGTAATGTATGTATGTATGTATGTACTTTAAAATTAATAGTATCCGCAATTAATCTACTATTTTTAACTACTAATAAGGTAAACTTCAACATTTACAGTTTCACTATAAGATTTTATTTAAATATTTATTCAGCGAAACTTTAATGTGACGATTGGTAGGAATACGAAGTAACCTTATACTTCGTATTGGATAAATTTTTTTCAAAATTCGATATCTTTATAACACAAGGCATTCTCTATAAAGGCGTTCAGGATTTAAAGTGTAACTTTGCAAGTATTTTAAAATATTAATTATGTAATTTCTATAAGAACACTCTTTTTGGTTAGGTTATGTTAGGTCCAGTATTTTTACCACACCACCAGCGAGCGAAACGAGCGTGCCACAGTAGTGGCCGGCGAAGCGTTAAATCAGAATTCGCTTTATAACACTTACTAACGTAATAAACTTTTGTGATTTGCTGCCTTTACCAGAATGTTAGTTACCTACTTCTTTTCCCTACACTCCATTAATTCTCTCATACGTAAGAAGTGACGTTCATTTTCAAATCCAAGATAGCGAATGTTACTTTTTTAATAAATAAGTATGGGTATCATAAGGGTATCATATTATAGGTTTCTCGGGGTGCTGATTATAAAAATGACGTTCATTCTCAAATCCAAGATAGCGAATTTTTTTTTTTTTTGTATAAATCGATATTAGTGTCAAATTCTAGGTTTCTCGGGGTGCTGGGGTGGTGGGGTAGATCTGTGGTCCATGCTATGTTTATGTGTGGTAGACATGTGGTAGATCTGTGGTTTATGTCATAGATATGGTAGTAAAATGCTTCGATCACAGTTATATATTTATTTGTGATCGAAGGTAAAATGAGGTAAAAGATCTAAAAAGATATACCTCTGTTTTTCTTACTTGTCCTAAATGGTAAACAAATATGGCGTACAAAGAGCCACTGACTTTTCGTAAGGCTGGGAACAATTGAATGAACTACTTTCTTTTGACGATTGAATGAAGTGAACTAAATTTATATATGTCCGCGTTTTCTTACTTGCCGTAAAACGTAATCAATCTTTACACGTCTTTTTTTATAAAATTCATATTTTCAATTAATTTTCATTGTACTGAAATAATTTACATAGATACATATTCACGCTCTATCCCTAACGGGGTCAGAGAGTAATAATTTCATAACAATATACTCAAATATCACATTGTCCGTAATAGATTAGTAAGTTGGCAACTAATATTTAAATGATTTTTTGAATAGAAACGTATTAAGATTGTTTACAATTTAAGATAACTAAGTAAAAACTGTTTTTTTAGATAGTTTGTGTCCATCTATCTAAAAAAGGGAAATTGCTCACATGATTTACCCAATGTAAAAATCATGTTATATTGGTATTTGTTTATTGTGTTTTGTGTTGATACAAAACAATGCTACATATCGATGTTTTGGTGTGTTTTGATATGGGAGATATGATATGGGTTATATATAATAGTATTCAAAATATCGAATGACTCGAGAGACTTATATTTGATCTACGAAATTTTTAAGACAATGTTAATCATCTGATTTAAGTTGAGTTTCCAGAACGCCACAATTCTTTGGAAAAGATATTGGTGGCCAGTTTTTTCTTAAACATGGGGTACGAAATATTTTTAAGCCCCCACCTCATTTTTAACCCAATATTATTAATATACCATTTTTAAGAAAAAACTTTGAATAACGATACAATTATTATTTGACGATATAAACAATATCGATACAAAGACACGATAATATGGCTTATCTATGTAATGGGTAATGATAAATTGCGATACGATATATTGATACAAAGCGAAATATCGGACATCGCTAATGAATGACTTCATTCTTTCTATAAGACAATATTGACAGGAAGACAATAATCCTAAATCCCTATTAAAAACACCATATTATTCCCAAATTATATTTAATTTGCTTCTAAATGAAGGAATTTTAAAAAAAAATATCTATTTTAATGATATTGTTTTTTTAATTTATTTTTACTCACTTTTATACAAACTTGTCAAAACATCAGAAAAAAAACCAGATCTAAATTTCATTCATTCATCCCCTTAATCCCATCTCTACAACAAAACTTCAAAAGTGTCATGTCTATTTATTATCTGTGTCAGCAGTAATTTGGTTTTCTGAATAAAATGGGTTTTTATTAGTTATTACGAACAATTTGAAGTGATTTACAGTGAAATGTGATACTTTCATGTTTTAGTTAAAGTTTAAAACATTCCTCCATAGCCTAAGTTCTGCAGTTTTTTTGGATTGCCGTGTTTTTAGTACAAGTGGTCTTTGTTTACTATTTAGGACAAGTAAGAAAAAACGTATTAAAGTAGCACTATTCTCAAGGTAAAGGGATCTTAGCCCATACAACCGACGTCTTCAGTAATAAATGGATAAATTCTTCATATTACAAACATATTCATACATACATACATACATACACCTTCACGCTGTAACCCTAACAAGGTAGTCGAAGAGGACAAAGCCTCAAGCGGCGCGGTCCTTATATACTTATTTCGCTTCTTCAAATCTCGTCATTCTCCTCACACATATTCGCCTAGGTATTCGACTGCTTTTGACATTTCCGTCAGCTAACACTCCGGCTATTTGATCAGCCTTGGTCTTCCTTGGTTTCTTTTACCACTCACTTTCGCTCTGTAGATTTTCTTCGTCAGTCTTTCATCACTAATTCCTGTGCCCGAACCATCTTAGCATTCCTTTCTTCACTTTTACAATGACACTGTCATGGAACCCTGTCATACTGCGTATCTACATTGCTTATATTGTCCGCAAGGGTAAAACGGCGCATATTTCTAAGAGATCGCATTTCAACAGCATTTATTTTACTTTCACTCGATTTCGAGCATATCCAGGCCTTGCTGCCGTACAATAAAGTTGGCACCAACACCGCATTGTGTATGGCCCTTTTGGTAGTTAGATATATTCACACTGTCTACTAATGCGGACAGAACATTGTTTACTTTATTGCCGGCTGCTATGAGTCTCTCCACATACAACTCACATCTTCCATTCCTCGAAAACGCACTCCCCAGATATACAATTCCGTTCAATCGTTCTAGACATTTTTTTGCATTTACTCATATTTTACACTTTATCTGTACATCTTTCATTTCAAACACCAGAACCTTAGTTTTGTTCACATTCATATTCGGTCCTTTCACTTCACAGTCTTTTTTCATGCATATACTAATGCACCTTCGCTTTTGATGGTGCTATCAGCTCAGCATGTCAGCGTACAAAAGACAGTTTACCACTATACCATCACATATCATACCACTCATACTACCTTTTAATGTCTGGAGGCAACTGTCCAAATACAGCGAATAGCCACGCAGACATCACGCAGCCTCGTCTGATGACTGAACAGACTTGGAACCAGGGCGACGTCACCGTCTATCCTTACACAGGCTCTGTGGTCTCGATATAATGACCTCAAAGCCTGCAGTAAGGGGCCCTCCACGCTATTTTCTGGCAGAAGGCTCCAATGGCTCCAATTTCTTTTGCACTACTCTATCGAATGCTTTTTCGAAATCCAAGAAAGCGCAGAAAACTTTCCGACCTATGGTCAGAAACTTCCCTACGATACTGCGGAGGAGAAAATCGGATCTATACAACTCCTACCGTTCCTAAAACCGCCTTGTGCCTTCCACAAATATCGTTCAGAAATGCCTTTCATACGTTCGGTCAATACCTTGGTATAGACTTTACTTGCTAAGAGGACCAAGCTGAGGGTCCTATAGCAAGCGCAGTCTAAATGGGAATCTTTTCCTTTTTAGAGAGGCACTATGACTACGGTGCGCCAGCCCTCCAGAACCTCTCTCTTCTGCCAGCAAATATTGCACACTTTATGGAATGGATACGAGACCCTTGGACCACTATACTTGATCATCTCGGGATCATCTGCGGGAAATTATGAGATTACTGCTGAGTACCTCATAATTTCCCGCAGCTTTTCCACATTTCAGACTTCCTTTAATACTGATCCGAGTGTGGCAATTCGTTAGGATCGCCCTCAATGTCAGAGAAAGAGTCGTCACTCTCATACAGCTCTCTATAATAATCACTCCATCGGTGCAGAACATCTCTTTTGTCTGTTAGCAGATGATGTTGTTTCGAATGCACTTTTTTCATTCTGCAATGTGTCGGACCACTTCGATATTTACGTATTTCTTTCCAAAATAATTTGGAATTGCAGTTGTCCGACGTCCTGTTTTCGTTTAAGGCCCTACACCTTTCACACTTTTTTTGACTAGTGCTTTCGTTTCTGCTTTCTGCAGCTTATATCTCTCTTTCATCAAATCTTTCATACTACAGCTATTTTTGGCAGCAAGGTAGTGTCACTACGCTTTTTTCTTCTTGTGCACAAACTTTTTCATCTCGCCATCCCACTGCACACCACGCTTTTTACCATTCCCAATCATGTTCGTTTCACGTACTTCTTTTAAAGCCTCGATCATACCATCTCTTAGGTTCTGCCAACATTCTTCAACATGCTCTCTCGTTACTTTCAACCTATCCCCAAGCTTACTGGATACTACCCTTTCATATTCATTCCTGGTGGTTGCATCTTGCAGTTTCCAGCTCTTGATGCAACAGACCTCTGCAGGTTTGGACGCTACGCGACATCGCCACGTTGCAAACAAACCCCTTATTCTAGTTACTACTAGAAAGCGGTCCGTTCCCAGATCGGCTCCTCTGTGCGCTCTCGTGTCCATAACCTGTTTTTTTAGCCGGCTGTCCACCAGGAATAATACAATCATACTCCTTACATACTTCCTTTCTCACGTGTACTGATGAATCCTTTTGTGTTTAAATAAGGTATTAGCAACAAAAAGATCATTTTCCATACGCAGGCCTAACACAATCCTACCAGTATCATTCACTCTCTTATCTTCATACTTGCCTCGGACAGAGCTGTTCCGATCCATCCATTAATGTCTCCAGTTCTCCACACACAATAATTCTCTCATTCTCTTCAACGTCACTAGAACTTCCTTAACATTCTCCCAAAACTGCTCTAGCTCGCCCAAATCATCTATACTCAGTTACATAAATTAACCAAACGAGAGGACAGTAAGACGCCTACCCCTTGGCATCCCCTTTCTTCTTGTTGTACCCCTGACCATAAAGCGATGCCCCCTTCAAGCATGTCGGCAAGTTCACTGTTCCTTCGCTTGGTTTCACTCACACATAACACATCCAATTTTCTTTCTTCCATAATATCAATCACTTCATTCATCTCTTGAATCCCACCTCTCACATTCCACGCAGCTATTCTGCATTCCTTTTTTCACTACCCGCCGCGAGAACTGCCATGCAATTCTGTGAAAACTCGAAATGCCCAAGCGAGACTCGTTCAACAATTCACCTCACTTCGTATTCGAATCACTTGACCTTCAAATGGAATTCTCTAAGCCAAACATTCTAGGAGCGAAGTGAAGTGATCTTAGTTTATCAGGGATTGCTTTAAGAGTAAACATCTCAGGCAATATTTCGTCTTAGTGTATTTTAACTTCTCTGAGATAATTACGTTAAATTATAGTTGTTTTTTTTAGATTAGATTGTCATATTTAGCGAAACGTCAAAAGATTCATTTAAAATAGTATGACTCGCTGCCGCACTCATTGAGGTGGCGGTAGTATCTCTGTCGACTTTAGAGAATAGCAGTCCACAGTTAACAATCTCACCGCGGATTGAGAAGTGAATTCGACTAAATCGCTTTAGAGAATCGCACGGCTGCGCTCTGTTCACATTAGCGGGGACAAATCGATATGTCGCTTTCGGGGAACGCCCTAACTCTTTCGTATACGTTGTCCCGCATGGTGTGTACAGGAGAGGAATAGCAGCCCTGAAAAGGTCTGGCAGGGGTCGCGACGAGCACCCCCCAAATCTTCATATTATTTCATCAAAATGTCGACGTAATACATTTTAGATGTTGGAATTTCTGGTGACAAACATATTGAAGCAGTCTTTCTAATAGGATCCGCTGAGGCAGACTAAGCCACTAAAATATCTCAACGTCGCACTACTAAATAAGCACTTACTTCAACAATTTGACATAACAGCACAACAGTGTAGATACTTGGGATGCAAAACTATGCCAATTTTATACATCACAATATCCACTAGAAACGATTTGCAAATAAAATGAACACCCAACCGCTCCCCATAAATTCGCGCCAAAAACACCCTGATATCATAGATGTCTTATTACTCTATGATACTCTATGTCTGTATCTACTCTCTATGATTATTAGGCATAGAGAATTTAGACAAATATGAATATTTTAGGGCGACATCGTATTTCGCGCCAGAAATACTGAAATGTCAAGAGCGTGTAATAACAAAAAATCATCGTATCTCTTTTTATTTGTGTTCAAATAGTTGTATTCTAAAGTACTAACCTAGTGTTTTATATATTACATTACGTTGGATAAGTAAAAGTTAACAAGAAACTTATGTAAAGGTATACTGAAAAGGTACATGTATCTGCACTCTGCACTACACTGTATGACTTGTTCGGCGTTTCAGTTTTTTTTCGTGATAATATTATGGTTTCCACTCATTGCTTCATGCAACTTTTTTAATATAAATTCATTCCTGCAGTTATTGCTACTACTTGTAAGCCGGTACTTGTAACTGTAAAAGCTTCAATTCATTACAGATGCCGAAATCAACGATCGTCGGTACAGGCCTAGAATGGGCTTTAGACTTGTTAGAGGATTATACGTTAGACACACGTTTACTTAGGAGCCAAAATTATCATATAATACAAAATACACTAGACAGTAATGGATCTGTGAACATTCATGAAATTAAAAGATTGCTAGCAATCTGTGAGCATGATCTGAAGGAGGATAAGAAGCATGCAGTGAATGCTCTTAATATCATATCTGCGATACTGAAGAAAATAAAGGTATATTTTAGATATTTTACTTTAACTAATATTTTAAACTTACAGTAGTTGCATTAAAAAGTAATGTGAATGGTCGTGTGGACTACATACATAGTCCACTTAAATCAAATAAAAAGCCATATGACTTTAAATTCTTTATTATTAATATCCCAGTCTTTTTTACTTAAAATAATTAGCGAAAACTAAATACAACCTCTGTAGTTACAAATAATTAAATGACATAAAAACCTCTTATATGGCACTGAAAATTATATTTTTCACTCTGATTGAGATCACAAAAACACTTAAAGAAAATAAAATATTAATCGTTGTTTTCAAAATTGGACAGATACACAATCAGAATGATTACCAGAAATATTTTTTTTTGCATGTGTTACATATTTTCCGAGTGCTTCTACTACGACCACTTCCAGTCATAACAGCAACCTACTCTATAACCTTGTGCCTGCACTGATGTTGGTTGGTTATCTGACTGAAGTATGCTAAGAAAATCTTTTATTTTAAATGCTAGTCTTCTTGGCAATGTTTTAGTCTGAAATCTTCGATGAGCCAGTGGTTTCCTCCAAGCCAAAGACAGAGGTTGATGAGAAAGTCATGCAATCCTCAACAGCACTTTTCTGTTGAGCAATCCCTTTTGAACCAGAAGCTACAAAAACAATGTAATTGTGCATTCTATCTGTATTCAAAGGAGCAGTTTTCGACCACGTAGTGTTATCTATACCGGTGTAAAAGTCAGCTAGTCCACGCGACCACTCCAGGGTTAAACAAACTACCTAGTTTCTTAATTTTTCTAGCAAATTACTCAACCAATCAACCTCAAATTTATCAGTTATGTACTATGCCATACCTATTATGTGTATGTACTCTATCTCCTAAAAATATAAGCTATATTCAGACTTTTAATTGTATAGAGTGATTTGACATTTCTAGGATAACTAATTCTTACAATTTTTTAAATAATTGTGTCCCCCTATGTCAACTTCATTATTATTAGTCTATAGTAGTTGCCCTGCTGCGTTATCCACATGAAATCTCTTTTTTTGATCATTTCTTTCATGAGAGAGCAGTATAGTTGAAAATATATGAATATTCGTAATAAGGAAAATGACTAAAATAGTAAATAATGTTTATATAAATGATGAATTGTTGTGGTGGCTAGACTTTTTTTGTTTTTTTTTTATGAGAAACCGAGTGAAACTCGGTTGCCCAAGTACTATTATTAAACTAAGTAGGTTCATTTATTTTAACTGTATTTAAGTGTATTCTAGAACTTAGACTCCAGCTATCTGTTTTTGGAGCAAGCTTACGTTTATTACTGTCCTTTGTTTATAAATAAAAATAGGGATATTGCAACATAATGGCCAGAGTGGAATTATTTTTACAGTGAACACTGTTTTTAATATATATAATTAGTTTTTAATATGTATATGTAGCATATTATGGACATATTGAAAGCTTATAACTAGTATACACCATTTAAGTGAAATGTTCATTAAAGTATTGTCAATAGAGCTGATAACACAATGTAGTGCCACATTTTTATGTTGGTTTACCTTAACCAATATATCAATTTTTTTTGCTTATCAAAATTGTCATTAGTTGTATTTTTATCCTTAATTTGTTTTTAGGCAGGAGAATACACACCAATACCTGATCTCGTACCCTCAATGTTAGCAGTAATAAATTTAATAAAAACAATAGCACGGATGAGTAAATTAGAATCGTTGCAATTGTTGTGTTTTGAGATACTGCTGACTTATCCTGAAGATATTCTTGCAGCCGTGATTAATAACAATTCTACTGAAGTCTTAGAAATATTTAATTTATATTTTCATCCTGCGATTCCTGAAACAGTGAAATTTCAGGTAATAAATTGAAAATATTAGTAAATTAATTTATTTGTAGGTCTCTAAGGATTATAACATGTTTCTTGAATATGTATCTACGTATATACCAAAGATTAATTCGTTACTATTGTATATACATACATGTCTTCACACTGTACCCCTAACGAGAGGGAGTCAGAGGTTTGGAGCGCCAAGCTTCAAGCTTCGTAGTAATTAATTACTTCTTTGCTTCCTCAAATCTCATCATTCTCCTCACATATTTTCATCTAGGTATGTTAGTAATTTTGACATTTCTGTCAGCTAAGACTGGCTATTTGATATCCGTTAGTCAGCCTTGGTCTCCCTTGCCTCCTTATACCTCTCGCTTTTGCTCTGTAGAATTTTTCCATTAGTTTGTCACTTCTTTCTTTCTTCCCAAACCATCTAAGCATTCCTTTCTTCATTTTAACAATAACAATCATGGAACCGTGTCATACTGCGTTTCTCTTCACTGCGTATATTGTCCTCAAAGGCGACACCATGCATATTTCTAAGAGATCGCATTTCTACTGCATTTATCTTTCACTTGATTTCGGGCATATCCAGGCCTCTACCGTACAATACAGTTGACACCGACACTGCATTGTGAATGGCCAATTTGCCTGAGTTAGATATTATATTCAGTCCCTACTAATGCAGACAGAGCACCGTTTACTTTATTTAAATATGTTTCTAATTACAACACAGCCAAAAGGAGACAAATTTATTTGACTGGAATGCACATAGCATGTATATACTTGTAGTTTTGTAAATAACCACCTATATGCTAAACACCTAAACCAGTTTGAAGAATTCAGTCTTAAAGTTAACTTCGTTAATCATTAATTCATTAATTAACAAATTAACTTCGATAATCGTTCAAGAGTTCAATTTTCGTAAATTTATCACAAGTTAAAGTTAACTATTAAAAGTTTACCATTCAAAACTAATACTGCTTTTGGGCTGAAATACATAAGTAAATAAGACAAAAATAAGTGGGTACATTAATTATTATCCTAATGTAGAATGAACAATGGCAGTGGTACCTATTTTTAAATATGCTATAACTACATAAAAATATTTTTATAATAAAACTGTAAGGTATTTAATGTGTAAATTGTTTTTTTTTCAGCCATTGAATATAATTTCTAGATTATTAAAAATTTTACCACCAAATTTAAAGAAAGAGTTTGTTGGAGGGGGTCTTTCTATCTGGTTTTCCAAACTACTACCCATTACTGTATCTCAAATAGCCTGCTCAACTTCTACAAGTTTATTGCTATTCGAGGTACTAGAATCTTTGACTGATGAGTTAGTTGCCATTGATTATACTGAGAATATGGAGTGGCAACAACTTTTGGTATCGATGTATAATCCTAATAGGTGAGTATATAGCAGTAAAATTTGAAATACTTAAACCACTGTTTCTATTGAATTTTAATTACAAAACTGATTTTCACACTGTTAATCTATGGTGATTTTATAACTACTAAGTATGTACGTAACTTGTCCAAACAATACAATCTAGTTTAAAGTTTACCTAAATACAGCATAAAAAAAGAAATAATATAATCTATAGGAAGAGAAAATATAGTCTCTGCATTTGTTTACATGTGACAATGTGACTAATAATTTTTTTTATTTTTATTAGCGATAATACAGCATACAGCATTATTTATACAGGCTGGTTAAATATTATTACTTGAAATTTATTTTGTTTCAGTTATTCTTTGGTTATGAAGAATATGTTAGAAAATGCAAATGAAAATTGGCATAGGTTATGGATAATTTTTGTCCGATTACTGAAACATCAAATTACAGTGACCAAAAAAGGAGCTTGTAGTCCTATAAACTGCATGCTGCCCGTTGTTGAAAAGGCGTTTAAAATGGACATAACTAACAGATGTCGGGCCTTTCACTGTTGGAAAGTTCTTATAGATAGTCTTTCTTCAGATAAAAATGATGCTTTTGTTAATAAAGGAATAAAATTATTAATGGTTCCATTGAAATTGAATAATGCTAAAGTGGAAGCTACTATTGTAGCAAAATTTGAAGCATGGTGGAATTTGATTGTGAGATTTCAATTCAAAATGGATAAATTAGCTGAGACTACATTGATCCCGTTTTTACATTTTTGTTTTGGAAAGCAAATTAGTACAGGCAGAGCATCTACAGGACATGGGTGCACTTCTGTTACTGTAATGAAACAATGTGTGCAGGCATTAGCTGAGATACTGGGCCATTCAAACTGTGATTGTTGTGTTAGTATTCCCAGATTACATGGAAAATTAATTAACACTCAGCTTTTAGCTTATCACTGGAAAGATTGGGTGCATAGTCTTAAAACTGCACATAAAGCAATTGTAGATTCTGAGCTGACATTGAAAGATAATATTTTGTGTATGTGGATATCATTCGTATTGACTATATCTGAGCTACCAGATAATAATATTAGAAAAGATTTAGTTGATGAGTTAGTGGAAGCAATGGGGCAATTAGTTCAGGTAATTCTCCAAAGTCGTTTTAACTTAATTACTATTATCTAAGTATTTTTTAAATTGTCAATAGAATTTTTATTTTTGAAATATATAAAAATCAATGTTCGTTTGTTGGTATTTTATGGGCTGCCATACCGTTTTTCCAATTGCGATGAAATTTTATATGGATATTATAGTTTGATATATATATAGTTTGATAGCTTGAATCCCGAGAAACTTGATTTCTGTAGCATATTGGACAAATTATAAGCACAGATTAATTAGTTACTAACTATAAGTTTAAAACTAAACTAAAAAAAATTAAAATGGGTTCAAAATAACCAACATTAAATTTTTTAAATCTCACTTCCAGTTTTGATATACCATTTACATATCTTTGCCAAAATCAAGGCAAAATCGAAGTTAAACAACGGAATAAATTAACTGTCACAGATTGACATGATGAAACTATGGAAACTGTTCAAGCTGCGACCCTCAAAAAAAATTTTTCATTTGTTATGAGAACAAAAACATATTTTATCAATACTTGGATAAGAGTTAAATAATGAGCCACTGGTCTGGCGGTCTGTAACTAATTTTTTTTAAATTTTTTTGATAAAATTATTTTTATTATTCTTGACACAACTGTTTGCCAGATCACAACACAACACACCACCACAATTTTTTCTTATAATTTCTTTGTATAGAATATTTATCGCTAAAAAAATTATCGGGTGGTCTGACAAACAGATGTGTCAAGAATGGGGGTGCCACACTTAAACTTTTATTTACTATTTTATACTTACCACATCTGTGAAATGAATGAAAATCATTTTTTTATTTTGTTCTTATACAATTTAAAAAAAAAAAAATTATTGTAAAGATTGGAAAAGTTACAGACCACCAGATCTGTGGCTCATTATTCAACTTCTATCCAAGCATTGATATCTTTTTTTTTTTCTTTTACTTGATGACCAACTTTTTTCATGGTTGCCACTTGAACAAAGAAGGCAAAACACAGGAATAAGATTTATTTCTCAGTTGTTGTTCTTGTCTTTTCTTTTTGAATTTGTTCGTACTGCCATTACATAACGTCCCATTACATTATAAAGATTTTTTCATATATTAAAACTGTCGAAGATGTCAAAAGTTTTAAGATGAAACAAACAGTTATGTTTAATTAGCCAAAAATCAAATTTTCAGGACTCTCAAAACTGTAATAAAAAGGGTGGTGTAATGTTTGATGTTCTCACAAAAACATTCCTTCTTGAAGACACTGCCAAATTACTCTTTAAGGCAAATAACGAAAATGTTTGCAGTGTTAACAAAATTATTTGTCTGATCATGAATCCAGCTTTACATCAGTTTTATCAAAGGTATTTCTTTAAATAATTGCTTTAATATTAATTAAAGTTAATTTGTCGTAATCTTTTTACAAAATACACTGCTTCTTGTGCCTTTAAAATTTTTTTTTATTATTCATTTATTTTAGCTGAATATGTGTATGTATGTCTTGAATAAAGCTTGTTTCAGTAAATTTATTAAAAATGCATGCTACATTTACCTGTAAGCGATTGTGCACTTGGCATAATACCAATAATATTAAATTTGTATCTTACTTGTTGTAACAGTTGTTAATAAACTTAAAAAAATAAAAAAAACATACAGTCAACATACATATTATTTTATGTTACTTAGGTATAAACATATGTATTGCGTAGGAACCATAAAAGTTTATATAACTATTTTGCTACTTTTTATGTGGAATTATCATTTTAATGTCATATCCCACAAACTATATTTAAAATTAAAAATTTGAAAAATTCCTAAGATTTAAAGAAAACATGTTTATTTTATTTATTGCCAATCGGCATTATACATATTGTTACGAGCTGTGGATAATAAGATGCCGGTTGAGTGTCAGTGTCGGGCAAAATGTAATTGCAAAAACAATAATAATTAAAAACTGTAAGTAATTCTAAAATGTAATTGTAATAACATTTTGTTAGTCGAACAATTACAAAATGTAATTGTAATTGTTTTTACAATTACTTTTGTCCAGCAATGTTGAGCGTGCAAAGAGTTTATTTCCGTTTGTACAAACAGATATCAAGAACACGCGAAATAATTACGGCGGTCTTTGTCTTCGTAGTTGCCCCTCGAAGTAGGGACTTGCGTAGTAGTCACCGCAGGTATACGCTTCACTCATAAACAACGTTCTCGAATCGCAGAAGTCTTCTATCCAAAGTCGTTGTAATAATCGTCGTAGTAGTCTTCGTAATTCGCCTCGATGTCGTCTTGATATATCGCTTCGATCGATACTTGAAAAACTAACTCAGCGGCGGACATGTAGCTTTATTTATAGTCCGATAAAACGAGGGTAGAAACTTCTAGAGCAAACTTGAATGCTAGTAATAATAATTAATAACGCATAGAAATAAAGAGGGTGGAACTTTCTAGTTAATTGTGCTCGCTGACCAATAATTCGACATTGTTCTCAAAGCTGCTTGTTTGCATGAGTAGGTATTATATGACACCTCATCGCTGCGGAATTTTCGAAGTACATCTTTGTTCTTGTTTCTTAATTTTTCTTATACCATACCATTAGATAATAGACCTTAAATAGCAATGCGTTTTTAAGTCATAGCTCTGCAAAGCCTAGGTTTCGAGATATAAGCACTACAATTCGCGTGCGTCGTGTCATTTAAAAATCGACCTTTTTACTTGGACATAAGGCCCAACCGTAACAATTTATGTATTATACATATTAAATATAAATTGAAATAAGTACAATTTTTATTAAATCAATTACAAAAGATATTATCATACTTAATTAGTACACAGTTGATTTTTTACATTAGTTGAAAATGATAATAGATGTACATAAGCTGAGAATGATGAGAGGTTCCTCAAAAAAAGTCGACATAGTTCACCAACTTAGCAATTTTATTTATAGGTCCATTGTGAGGTAATTTTTGCTTGATATTTTAACTGTTAGTAACATTCTTGTTTTCAGCTTAATTTTAATAAAAAAAAACCAAAGTCTGCCTACATTTCTGGTGAATCAATGATTCCGTTAACTTCGAACAAGAAAGAAAGCTACTGATCTGTGACTGATTGGCTCCTACTTAGCTTATATTGATAGTAAATATAACTGATACTGTTTCGAACAAGAAAGAAAGCTACTGATCTGTGACTGATTGGCTCCTACTTAGCTTATATTGATAGTAAATATAACTGATACTGTTTACATCCTCAGAGTGCTTAAATTAGCCTAAATATTTACAAAATCTTCGTTGAAACTTTTCTTATGCGTTTTTCTTTAGATCAGAGCGCTTAAATTAGCCTAAATACTCACAATATCTTCGTTGAAATTTTTCTGATGCGTTTTTCTTTAAAGGAGACCAGACAACAGATTCATACGCGTTTTAATCTAGAGATCTGTTGTTTGTTAATGTTTTAATTTTTTATAGCTCTGAACTTTTTGCTTGCTCTACATATAAAACCTAGGTTTCGATAGGCATGAAGTCTTAAGCTGACTGACTGCTTGGACAATTTGACCATTAATTAAATAAATTAAAATTGTATTACAAATGATTCCAGTTGTACAACAGAAGACATAGTAACACAGTTAAGGCCATTTACTGACTTAATTATAAAAGAACAAGTCAGAACTTCAGGCCATATTCTAGAACAGATATTTGAAGATCTTTCTGCAAAAGATGTTTCCTTATTATTTTGGACTGCTTTGGCACAATCCATAAATGAATCAAAACACAATATCTGCATTAAAGGTTTACAAAATATCCTTTTATATCCTTTGAAGTTTACAAATTCTTCCACAAATGTATGTATAAATTTCATGAATATATTTTGTTAATAGTCCTGGATCAATTAATTAAGACAATATCATTTACAGGTGGAATGTTGTGGTGCAGAATGGTATAAAATGTACAACATAGAGTATCTGAAGTTATGCCAAACTTCTTTTGACAAAGCTGTTTTGAATATCTTGAGTGTGAAGAATTTTAATTCATCAACTATACATTTAGACCTGTGTGTTTTACTAGCTCTCTTGAAACATGGACTGATTAAAAACAACAGTAAGTACTTTTAGAACAAAATTTATTAAATTATCATTATAAATTTCCACTTACCTAGCCAATAGTTACTAAGAGCTTTCTGTCGTTTGCACATTATCTTTGTCTTAACATCTTCGATCACAAAAAAAGGACTAAATTTACAATCTTCTGAAAAATGTAAACAAATTATTGTTCGAATTGACGTATACATTTTTAATATCGTATAGTACTATCTGTAATATGGTGTTAATCTAAAGTAGACCATACTATCAAAACGTAAAGTTGTAAAAGCTTGTAAAAGACTTGCTTGACATAAAAACGAAGTTCGTTAAAAATAAAATATTTAAAATTCAATCATGTGCTTCATGCTTAAAGTATAATTCACATAATACATTTAAATCGCTTTTTACATCATTTTAATTTGTTCCATATACACGACAAAGATATAATATATTTAATTATACTGCTAGACAAAGCATAACATGTTGCACGTCAGACAATGACGAATTCAGACTATTATTATTATTTCACTATGAACCTGTACGAAGTTCAGTATGAAAGCCGGATTTTTAAACAAGCTTACAAAGCTTGGCTGCAAGCCAAAATGTGAGAGAGAGAGACAACTGATTGAGTAATCAGAATTAATTATATCTTGAGAGCTTGTTAGTGCCACAGCTTGGCTGGTTGTTGCCACTGATTGGTCGCGACTTGGGGTTAAACCTGTTTTCTTCCATTATTTTCGTTTGACAAGTAATTCACGGCTATTTTTAAAACAGTTTGATAAACTTTAAAGTTGATACATATTCTCATTTATTCTTTACTGAGCATTTCATTAAGGTGAGCCGGGCTTTTGGGCTTGTATGAAGTACAAGGTATGGTCAGTGGAGAGAAGCTATATTGTTTTTTATAACGAGAAAAATGTTAGTATGGTCAATTTACAGTGCTCATAAATTCGTAATTAAGTACAGCAAATCCTTTTTTACAATCTTTAATTTTCAGTACCGAAAATATATTTAAAAAATAGTACCTGGAATATTAAAAATTCGACTCTATTGATCATAACAGAAATAAAGTATAACCCTAGTAAACGTGAATTAGACGTGAATTAGGGTAGTATGACTTTGAATTTCTTATTCATGATTTTACACAACTTTATTAAGGTCTTGTCATTTGGAAAATATAATTACAAATTTAATAAAAAAGAGCTATGTAACGTGTTATTATTTCGAAATAATGAGCACCTCAATAAAATGATAATAATTATTTACCAAAAATAAGAATCTCCAGCTTTTTTAGCATTCTAGATGTGTTGTTTTTACAATTTTTGAAGGAGCAATTTGATGTGTTCGCTGTTAGCTTTTTCAAATATCATTAAAACAATGTGTACTCAAATACTCATTTGAGTGCTCATTTGGATCGGAGTGTTGTGTGTGATATTGTAACGAGTAGTCACCTCCCGCGCAGATTAGGTACCTATTTCCCACAGCTGAGTTGCAAAAGCACGAATTGTCCGTATTTTTTCCGACATATATGTATATACAAGGTTATTTCGAAAGGATGTGTAAATGCAAAAGGGTATTAAAGTACCCATGACAACGGAAAATTTGCGTTCTACAACTTAAAAAAAAAATGAAAGTGAGGCAACCCTAATATCAGCATTCTTATCGTCGCTAGCAAACATTTGGAATGTAGGGCATAACGGTAGGGTTGTAAATTTTTTTTATTATATTTTTTTGTATGGACAACAAAATAAACGTATCCCATAATTATTATATCCGTTATATAGCAGGCAACATTGACACATTGAAACCTTGACGGATTTATACCCCCTTTCACAATAACCTTATATATGTACATCTTAAATATATAAATATGAATGTTGTTTGTTGGTTTGTCCTCTGTGCGTTCCTAAACTCATTTCATACGATTGTGATGAAACTTTGGTGAGTTGTTCTACGTACTCTCGCCAAAGTTTCTGAATTATTAAACTTAGTAAATAAAAGACTACGCGAACGAAGTCGCGGGCAACAGTTATTATGCTATAAATTATAGTAAAAGTAGTCTTTTATGTAACTAATTTTACATTATTTTATTTATAAATAAAACTTGTTGCTTTTTACTGAAATAGGATGTCATATTTACAGATACTGAATCTGAAAAAGAAGCAGAATTATTATTTAAAGCTCTGGGCAATGTAAAAGACTACCGAAGTATCATGAATAATTTTCCTGTACTGGTAGACTCTTTAGTTTTGTTAATGAACAGAGTCACTGAATTCGTAAATATTATTCTTGCCAAACTCTCGCTGTCAAGCATAAAATTAGCTTTAAAATTATTAATTCACGCTTTAAAATCACAGTCTTATGATGTAAGTTGACATTAAATTTATTTGTTTATTTTCTAATTAAAACCTTTATATGTTTCATAATCTATGAAAATAATGTATTTATTTGTGTTTCAGGAAAATGTTTTCATCTTCTTTGAAAGTCTATTAAAACCTTTAGAAGTTTTATTAAAAACTGAAGTTTATGCTGATTTAGAACTAATAATTATTGATGAGCTCATAGAATGCTCAACTCTTTTTAATCAAAAATCTTCATTAAACAGTATTATTATTTCTCTTTTGAAAGCATTTTTACCAAGAAGTAAAGATAATACTTTATTACATACAAAAGTGAAATCTGCTATTAGCGAAATTGAAAATAAAAAATCCTCCATTGTACATGATTCTACAATTCAGGATGTGAATAATTTTTCTGTTCCTGACTCAAAAGAAAAAAAAACAAAGAAAAAACTGGCTAGTATAGTAAATACCGTTTCGGAAAATGGAGAGGAATATGTTGTAGTCAAGTCAAATTGGAAATTTAATCCGAAAAAATTAACCGACAAGCAAAAAGAGAAGTTACAAAGAAAACGAGAAGATATTCCTGCTTTGTATCAGGACTTGTCTCAATCTCAGGAAGAATTTAAATTAGTATCTTGGAAAACAGATTCCCAAGACACATCTACAAGTAAATCAGTTAGTAAGTCTGACAACGAAAATGTGTCGTCAATTCTCCAACGTATTCCGAATTCTGAAGTTGTACCTAAAATAATGGAAAATATTTTGTCAGAAAATGCTAAAAAAGGAATTGAAAATGACAAAGATAAGTCAGACAACGATGAATCTAATACATTAAAACAGACACCTCCAACAAAAGCAAATAAATCCTCCCATATGGCTTTGAAAGATCGCGTTTTTAGAAATGTTAGGAATCTTATTGAAAAGTCAACTATGCAAAGACAAGAGAAACACCTAAGTGATAGTTTAAATCAAACAATAATTGACAATGTACCTGAGACACCACAAAACGCTAACATGTCTAGTAATCTAGCGAATTCTGCTTCTTCAAAAGTTTCTTCTGAACGGCCTTCACGTGTTAAAAGACCTCCTAAAAAATTTGAGGATTCGGAAATATTTCTCCTAAAAAAACGACGTCTCTCCTTATCTCAAAGTGATTCTCAAAAGGATTGTGAAATAACGGATCCATTGAACATGTCCACTCAAATAAACAAAAGTACTGCAGATGTAGATGGAATAGCCAGAGATGCTGGTAATAAAATACATTCAATAGAAACTGTTATTACTGCTGAAGAAAAAAAGAATACTGAAAGTTTGCCATCGAAAGAAAGTGATGACTCAGAGAAACAGGACACACTACGTCTCCTTGCAGAAGACAACAATGCTCTTATTTCTTGCGAATATACGAATATCGATCTGAATGTCATAAACTGTGAGACTAGTAAGGGCAATAATTGTAAGTTACAAGTGGTAGATGACGAAAGTATGCCAAAAGAAGTTAACACAAATGAACTCAAGCCTACTGTATCTGATGTTAATACAAATGATACTGCAATTATTAGCAGTGCAGTGCAAGATATGTCGAACAGAACGATTGACATAAAAGAGAAGCAACCATCAACACCAAAATGTACAATTAAAAAAAAAGATCTTGATCAAACATCGACGCTAAAAAAGAAATCTCGAATAGAAAAAGAATTAGCAATAGATATGGTAGAAGGACATCCATTTTTAAAAGGATCACAATCTGAAAAACGAATAACAAGGAAATTTATTAAGAGTTCTTTAAATAGCACTAGAAGAAAGAGTTTAACAGATAAATTAAATAAAATAAAAGTCGAGGACAAACATAATATTATAAAACTTGATAAAAAATCTAAAAGATCTTTAAATGACCCGCAAACGAATACTTCACAAGATTTCCCTTCATCTGAAGATGTTATCGAAAGCTCCCAAGACTCTACTATTACAACTATATCTGCGATATCCATAAAAAACAAACAACCTGTAGTCGTACTAAAACACTATAAACAGACTAAAAACAAAAACACACAAAAGATGCTAGAAGATGACTCTGAAGACTTTCAATCATCAAATAATAGTTCACCAAAGCATGAAAGCAAAAATGATATTGAATTGCCTCAAAATAAAACTGTAGAAGACCATCCAGTCATCATAAATACAACCGAAAATATGGATACAAAATCTTTGGAAGACTTTAAAGATAATATAAACTTAACCGAATCTGTGGATGTAGAACCTATAAATGCCAAAAAAATAATCGAAGAGAAGACTGATTTAGAGTTAACGGAAAATCTTGACACAGAGCCAATTGATAAGGAACAGTATAATCATTCGTGTGATATAATTATCAATAACAATGATTCAGAACAGCCAATCACGATTGACCCTGACGTATTGAAAATTGAGTCAGACACTCAAGATACTGCTAATGCTGATACTCAACCCACCGATACTCTTGTACTAACAGAAAATGAAGAATCGATTCAAATATCTGATGATACAGAGTGTAAATCAATCGTTCTTAATAATGAAATTTTAAATAAAGAATCTTTAGAGGTCATTGAGATTAATAGTGTCACTCCTACGGAAACTCAAGATGATGCTTTAAAATTAGATTCTAATGTAATGAGTTCTAAAAGTCAAAATGAATTAAACAATACTGTATCTTCTCCGTTAAAAGATGAAAATGAAAGAAAAAAGAACTTTCTTAGTGACACTTTAGAAATATCACCAATAAAAATATTAAGTCCGATTAAAGATAAGAAAACTTCGTCTCCCGAAAATAGCAACGATTTTGTTGTAATAAAATTATCGTCTCCTGTTCAAAGCAATGGCGAACCGTTCGAAAAGTGTAATTCACCTGAAATATTCACTGAAGAAAAAATTTCGCCTGATAAAAGAGATCAATCGCCACCTAGAGTAGAAATGAATGTCAACAGCACTAGCTGCAGTTCGCCATTGTCTCTCAAAAAGAATAGGCCTCAAATGAGATCAGGTGGTCGTGCAGCGCAAATGCTTGGTCTTTGCGTTCCAGATAGATTACAAACAATTATATCTTCAGAAAAATTTACCGAGTCAGATGAACAAAAGAAGCTTACTTCAGTGCCCATAGCAGCCAGAAGGAACTTAAGAATTTTATACAACTCAGTTGGCGATGGCCATAATGATAATTCAGATGAAAATGAAAACAGCGAAAATTTCTTGAAGTTTAAAAAATCTTTGCCTTCAGCTGACTGCAGTCCCTCTGGCCCTATATTGAAAAGAAAACTTGCTGATATTATAGATGAGGCTACTATTTCTCCGGCTAGCAAAGTAAGCAATCGTATTTTATATGATAATAATAATAATATACTTTAGGTTTTGAATAATATAATCACTGTAACTGTTTTTTTTTTTTTAGAGAAAAAGGGTCAGCTTTCACGATCCGCCAGTATCCACAACGGTCGTTGTCCATAAATACATTGAGCCTAGTGGCGTTCGTTCACCATCAAATTCAGCTTTAAAACGTCAAGAAAGGCAAAACCGTTCACAGACTAATGCGAAATCAGTAAAACGATTGGATAACGTTTTTAACTTGGAATCTGTGTTGACAAAAACAGTGGAAAGCTTTAACGACATGGAATCATCTGTTGATGACATTGAAATGAGCTCTCTTGATCAAACTCCTGCTGTAGAAATAATAAAAGTTAGTGAATTAAATGATGTAGACCCAATATGTCCTGAACTACTACATTGTAAGGATCCTATTGATAATATTGCAATGGAGTTGTCATCACCAGCCATGAAATCACTCCTCGTGAAGGAATTAGAAGGGAAAATTGAGACTGTTGGCGATTTAGCAAAAATGACAGAACTCGAAGTAAATAGATTGTGTATAAAGGCTCCGAAAGTAAAAGTCGCCAAAAAAGTACTAATTGACTATTCATCTAAGATAACTAGTATGGCACAAAATGAGCAAAATAAGGAAAATATTGAAATTCCTTTGATCGAGCATGCAAACGGATCAAAGCAAAAAAATACAGAAACAGGCAGTGATGTTGGAGTACAAACAGAAGGAGTTTTGACTGAGAGCGCAGCAATCCAAACTGATACAAGCCAAATGACATTTGTTGAAACTCAAACAGATAATTTACTTGTTTGCCATTCTAGCTCACAAACTGACGAGTCCGGTATTAAATCAACAGCAGATATAATAAAATCGTGCTTAACAGATGTAAGTAACTGTATAATATCTTCACACTACGCTTTTAAATAGCAGGCATGAACCGTAAAACATAGTGGTCTTTCTCACATACCTCTTTCCCTTTCTCAGTCTACATCATTCCTCTCACACATTTTCACAGTCGTTTTGATATTTTTGTCGGATATTATATCATTTTTGATATTCCATTTTTTCATGTTGTTATAAACGTTCTTGTACGAATATCGTTTATGACAAATTGTGAGATACCATTACAGATAATTAGCTAGTATCGTAAAATACCGTTATAGTTTATGGAATAAAATATAATAGCCAGTTTCACTCTGCTCTCTATGTACGAAAATATGCCAATCCATTGAAGGGGTATTGTATCACTGCTGCCTAAGCTATTATTAATGCCTGCTTCTTTGATATACTTACTGTCGATGTACTTACTCGCTGTCGTCAAGAGAATCCCAAGGAATTTTATATCTCTTAAAGAGCACTAGGAAGAAGGAACACTGTGTCTTCAGACTTCTATGTATAATTATATGGAGTCTTTGTATACACATATGTCTTGCTTTTTATTAGTGAATATTCCACGCCTATTTTTTTATTTATACATAATAGAGAGGACGGAGCGCCAACCGTCGCGCCAATATATATTTTATTTATAACTAACTAATATTGGTTTTAGGCATATTTATGAATACCTATTGATTTCAAATTTATAATTTTACACAAAAAATGCGACAAAACTGACGTAAAATATTAATATCGCATTGTATCTTAAGAATACGAATATTCATATCTACGGCAGTACATTTATTTATCGTGTTTGTTACCCATCTACAACTGAACAACGTAATATTGTTATTATGAGTTTTGCTCAATATATTGGCCCATAATATTGTTTTGCAAATCTATTTTTTTATTATTACTGAAATATCATTGCTAGATTTCTTTTATGTCTACTTAATTATAGTATTATTTTTGCAGCGACCAGATTTCATCGAAAATCTAAACCAGCAATTAGACGTCGCGTTGAAACGGACGATAGCCGAAAGTTTACCATTCGACTTTTTACTCAGTATTTTAACGACGAAAGCAGAAAATTCACATTGCAGTAATATTTTGAAAACAGCAATAGAATTTCAAAATAATATGGAAACATTAAGTGAACAAAACGAAAACAGTGAGTTGTTATTTTTACAAAAGTATTTGTATGAAAAGTTTGATCTTAAGCAGTTAATTTTATTGTTTAACCAACTTCTTTTGAAGAAAATCGAATGATAACTATTATAAAAATATTGTCTTGTAAAGCTATAATATAAATTGTAAAGCTATGTTTGATTATCTTCGTTTTGAATGATGATTTCAAAGTGTGAATCGTGTCCTTATGCTAGTTATTTTATTTATCTTTTAGTGTTTAGCATGTAGTTTATTTTACAGCAGTCGGATCTCACATTACTTATGTGATTTCTGTTTGTTGTTTATATAGTAAACTGTAATAAGTGTTGAAATGGAAACAAACGACGAACCCTGTATTATATCAAAACTAGTTTTATTAAATATAAAATAAGTCAAATATTTACATTATTCAGTCATGAGTGGTGGCCATATACAGGTTCACATCATTCTATTCATTCATACTTAACAAGACTTACATACATTTGTTTGTATTGTATGAATGAATTTGTAAATATCGTAACTATTAGTTGTTGTTATTACTTTGATTGTGAAGAATAACATAATTATAGAGAAACAGTGTAGAGGTACATGGCAGCAAGAATAGCACAACTAATATTTACAGTAATCTATGAAGACACTACTCCCAGTAATATAACAATGATCATTAATTAATTATTTACAGTAATCTATAATGACGCTACTCTCAGTAATATAACAATGATCATTAATTAATGATAATTATCATAATATTACCTTGTCTTTAACAAACGCTTCATTTTAATATATTCCAAGATTTTCAAAATACATTTTAAACTTATATCTAAACACACTGTTATGTCTATGATATAAGAATTTTAGATTCAATGGTAATTGAATGATACATTTGTACATAACGATGAAGTCTTATTAGAGGTTCAAGAGGTAAAAATTAATTATTGCATTACGAAACGTTATTACTGAGAGCTTTGTAACATTAAAGCTTTAATCGACACAAAATGTTACTTAATTTTCTATTTTAAATACGCTCTTTATATGTACAACGTTTCTCTAAAAATATATCTTACCAACCCATTTATTATCACACTTATAATTATGAAGTATTTCAAACTAGTTTAACTTCAAACTACGCCAGGTCAAAATTACAATTTTAGCCTACTAAGCGAGTTTAAATTCGACTGATTCATTATGATAATTTTGTAGTTTTGAAAGTTTAGTTACATAAATGTAAAAGTATTGTAGGAACTTGTTAAATAAATTATTTAAAAAAAAATGTTTTCTCTGATGTCCTTAATTAATACTTATTTATGCTAGCACACAATGTGGTATAACACACTGATATATTGAACTTTTTACAAATAATGTCGGATAATAATGTCGCAAATAATATTTGGTTTTAAATGTTCACAGTACATTATTACACTAATAAGGGTCTGTACATTAATCTATATGAACAAGCCTATTCTTTTGCCAAATTGGGCCTCTCTTATTATAACTACAATTCGTAGTAAAATCTTTCATATACATTTACTCATCAGATTTATTATGTATGTATAGATATTTCCTTTTGCATTTTCTTGACATGAAATATTATAAAAGGAGGTTACAACGCATATCATCCAGATAGCAGTCTAAAATACACAATACATTATATCTCTTAAAAACACCTGAACTTTACAAAAAGTAGGTATGTACTTTGGTCCTTCAATTGAGCACTTATGTTGATGTCTATAAAACTTAGAAATTACTGTCATGGAAAACGCATTTCCGCAACGTAATCTAAATGTTCTAGATTATGGTGTGAATTGGAGCGTTTTGGTGCTCTCGGTCGGTGGAGATTATGTTGCGAGTGGGCTCGCATAACTCTATATGTGCCTTCTTTATGCGGCCCTGTGTCACTCGTCTTGCGTCCTGTTCTAACCCAGTCATCGTCTCTTGATATCGGATTTTTTCTATAATTATCAAAGATACGACGATTATCTTCATATCTTTGCCTTTGGCAATTCCGATCCGCGTCATGTCCATAAAGATCTAATTCTCCAGAGGGCTGAAATTGGCTAGAGCTTTGAGAGTAGCTAGATCTTTTCCACCCAACTTCATATTTCTTTCTGCCCTCATCATCACCCATTTGGCGACGTTGTGATTGATTTGAACTGCTTTCACTCGTATCTTCACCGGACGTTCCTATTCCGAGGTCTTTGTCTTCACCATAGATTTTATAAACTCCGTTTGGATTTATGCTCTTGCCATTGAAGATCTGGTCGTTTAATACAAGTTTAGGATGTGGAAGACAGTATGGATGTGGAAAGTATTTCTCGACTTTTGACATTTTAATATCTTCTTGCTTTTTGGTACATGAGTCTGGGCCAAATAAGGATAACAAAACTGGCAGTAGAAACAATCCATGCATTGCACCAAAGAAAATAACCATAAAAACCATTTTGAAAAAAACTGAAAATATGTAACTGTCAGCAAGAAGTAACGCTACGACACCAAGAATGGTACTGAATGATCCTTGAACAATTGGCAAACCTAATGAATACAGGCATTCGCTGACTCTTTTATCCGGAGTATTTGCTTTGGATGCCATATATGCATAGCAAATGTGAGCAGTAAAATCGACAGAGAAGCCAATGCACATAATAAGATTGATCATAGATATAGAATCAAGGTTGATATCCCAGAGTGCCATGTAACCTACAACTCCGACTTCTATGGAGATAATACTAAAAGCCACCCATAACGAACAGAGAATGTTAGGTATAAATATAAACGAAGTAATCATCATCATTAAAGCTCCATAACACAGATTTTGAATTGAAGTCGGTCGCACGAGCTCGAACTGAAACAATAGGATAAATAACATTAATATTTTGTGGGACAATTTATGAGGTTGTTTCAATAATGATAAATGGTTTCTCATGAAATACCTGATCGAAAAACACGAAATACGGATGAAAAACAGAGGCATTTAGTGGAGATTTCGCTACAATGTCTCTAAGAACTTTCACCATTTCTTTTTCGTGATTGGTTCCACTGATGTTGATGGCCTGTATCAAGAATCTTGAGGCGACAATTCGCTCTCCAGAATCATTCAATTTCACATCTAGAGAAAACGGATTAGCAGGGAATAACCATAACTGTAACAAAAATAAAATGTATGATAAATAATAAATGGTTACATGTATATTATACAATAATATTCGCGATATAAAAAGTATTAACCTCTTTAAGATTTTGAATAAAATCATGCTCATTATCTATAGATATGTTTAAATAGTCGTTGTTTCTCGATACATAATTGACAAATGTTCGCAGCCACGATTCTGTATACAAGGAGTTTGATATATAAGACGTATTTTCTAATCTTTGAGTTAGCATTTCTACTTCATCTTGAATTTTCGGATCCGAATAATTATATTCACCGCTGATCACCACCTGTGAACACACAACATATTCTGCTAATTCCGAAGTTCTTTTACAAAGTAAAGGAATTTTGTAAATTCATGTTTTACCTGTATCCTGTAAGGGAACTCTCTGTAGTAGAGATCTTCACGATCGAAGAACTCAACAGAGTAAGAATCAACTTTGGATAGCTTTCTTCTTTCTAACCCTTCCTTAAGATTTGTTACGCCATACCCAGCACCAGCCAGATATGTTAGAAACACTAGTATAACCACAACTTTAACTATATTGTTGTTCAGAAAGTTAGCCATTGTGTCACGAAAAAATGCCATGATACAGTGTTCTTGATTGTCAATGGGGTTGTCCGGATCAGCTAAGTCTATTCCGCCACTGCAGAATATTCGATATAGCCACGATTTTTCTTCTGCGACAAAAGAGTTTAGTTACTTATTACTAAGAAATGATCTTTTAATCATTTACAAAAAGATATTTCAAGTTACCTTTTCTTGCTCTAGATTCAGGTAATACTTTTAAACAAGAAATGGTATGACGGTTTTGTTTTTCGCGATATCCGGATATTGCTACACATCCAGCAAAAAATGTAAGATGCCAAACGAAAGTGAAACACACCGCTAGTCCTGTAAAGTAAATGCTTAGTTAATGCAAACTACATATCATTTCATTTTACCCATACAGAGTACAATCCTACTTTAAATTTGATATAATATTATTGTAAGACTTGCCTGAATACATGCAGAATATTTGCACCGAGGGAAATGGTGAAAAAATACCAATGAAGAAAGAAAGCATGTCGGTTACTGATGTAATTGTTATTGATACTGCTGCTTCCGATAGCATAATAGCCATACGTTCAGGAACTGGTAGCTTAGGAGAGGTTCGTCTCCAAGCTGCTAGCATTACAAATGTGTCATCGATGCCTATGCCTATGTGAAGGAAATTCCAAAAATAAGTTCAAATGGATATTCAATGTACAATTTAACTAATGCTAAATATTATATTAAGGTATGTAATAAGGTATATTTACCGATCATTAGAAAAGGTGCGGCCAAATTAATTCCGATGAAAGATATTCCCAAATAAATTGCACACCCAAAAGCTGCAGCAGTGGCCATTACAGCAGAGATGTTTCCAAGTAAGCCTAACCAAGGTTTTGACCGAACCCAATCGCCCATCATACAAGTTACTACTGAAAAAATTCCCATGAGGATAAAGGTGGAACTAAAAAAGGGTACGACTGTCCTAGTGTTTTTTTCTAGTTCATGGTCGAGTGTACGTGAGGCGAATCGTGAGATTGAAATATGCTTGAAGCGGCCTGTATCTTCAGCTATACCAACTGCGTCCAAGAACGCATCTTCCCAAGCTGAACCGCTGTAAATGTTACAAAATATTTCATTATAGTTATAGTATATAGGTCATTATAGTTTGTTTATTAGATCGAATTCCGTAAGTCGTAATTATAATAAAAAAGTTTTTGTGCGCTTTTAAAATTTCATTACATAAATATTTAAAAGAATCTTGCCCTTTATCAACTACTGGTGTCTGCAACCTTTCTTTTATTCTCGTCCGTTACGCAGTGTTTAGTATTCGAAACGATTTCTTAAACTGTGTCAAGATCGATGCCTATTATCTAAGTTGCTAGTTAGGTTGTTTGTTAACAAATTATAGCTATTGAAATAATGATTTAAAAGTCCGTTTCTTTCTAAGTAATGCACACGATGTATTCAATGTGCCACAATAACCATTATTTCCTTGTGTTGTATCTAAATCTTCCCTATAATTGACTATACCGCTCTTGACACTATTTAATTTACTCTATAACATATATAATATGTAAATCCAAGTAGGTAGGTTGCTCGTGAATACGGTTATCATTGGTATTCGTATGCACTTCATGTATAACACAAACGAAGTTACGAATCTTAGAAAAGATAAGGATTTCTTACCGTTGGTTCTGAAGTTTGTTGTCAGTTCTGATGAACCAAACTAACTGGACAGCGGGCACCGATACTATGACATCATCAACCACTTTAGACCCGCCAAAAAAAACTGGGAAAGCATGTGCTTCCCAGGTAACGGGATTAAACATTATAGGAAAGGTTAGGTTCAGCTCCCCTCGCTCCACCTGGAATGTTTAAAAAACTTCCTTAAAACTGTTCTTGTTATGTTCGTGAACTTTGACTACCGACTTCGTTTAAATTCGTCATCATTATCGTTGTGGGCCTACACGATATTAACGAAGTTAATAAAATAAAATCAGAATTTAAGTTTATTGAATAGTACGCTTCTACACTGAGACAAATATGATATTTGTAAAACATAATATATTGTATTTAGGTAATATGATGGTAGGCATGCACGCTATAGTTAAATATTTAATATTATTATTATCGCTAAGCTTGAGATGTAAAAGTCTAATTATATACATTAAAAAGGGAGAAATAAAAAAAAATTAAGAAAAAAAATGAAACCACCTTTACTAATCAAAACTCAAGTACAATAAAGATATAAATACTATACACATACCTATATAATAAAATTTGACAGTTACTGAAGCCTATCAAACTAATAAACTTTCTGTTGTTACACATTGATTTGGCACCGACTTCAAAACTGTCAAATTTAATTATACTATAAGTATGTGTAATGTGTACAGTATTTATAAAATTATTTTTATAAATACTGTACACATATACTGTACGTAAATATAGTTATTTTGTACTTTTCAGTGTATTTTTTTAAGGCGATTTAATCTTTCTTCTTAAAATTTTTTCATTTCTCCCTTTTGAGTGACCTTGGCCTAAATAAATATCTAAGGTAGGTCTACAATTAACTTATTTCTAATTCTGTAGCGCAACGACGACATACAAGTGAATCATCAATATAACGGTAATAACCAGTTTGCGTTGCTTGGTGTTATTTGGTGCGTCTTCGAAGTTCAAGCTCCAATACCGGTGAATTTTAAATGGGACCACCTCCGAAGTAATTTTTTCAAACAAAAAAGAATTTTCGAAATCGGTCCACAATTGACGAAGTTATCGGTGAACATACATAAAAAAAGCATACATACAGACGAACACAGAACCTCCTCCTTTTTTTAAAGTCGGTTAAAGATCACAATCAACTTACTATAGCGTTTAAAACATAATCGGGGTCAAAAGAAGCTGTTTCGTAGAGACAATAAATTGACCCAATGTTGTTAAATTTAATTTATATACCTAAGTACATAACTTGATAAGTTGATAACTAATACTCATTTATTGTAGAGACAAGAGTTCACATAATCACAACTAGCTGTTAATATTCCATTAGGAATATAAATGACGGATGACAAACCTACCATAGTCTGTTATTTTATTCTTCGTTTTTATTAGGTACAATTATTAATGTAATAATCAATAAAAACAACTTATTTCTTTTGGCGCAAAATGAAATTGTTCATCGCAAAATTTTCTTAGAACGACGAACTTTCGTTGTGTAGCCGATATTGTTTATAAGAATGTACAATATACATTTTGCGGTTGATGATTTTTAGAACTTTGTGGTTAATGGTAACTATTGTTTAAACAGGTTGCTTTAATTTGTCATACGTCATTCGTTGAACAATGACAACATCTGCAATCAAACGAACCTTAGGAATGGTTATGCAAAAACCGAAAATAATGGTTTAGTGCCTATGACATTGGGGAGATTTTCCGTTGAGGACTGTTCATTTCGTGACAAATTTTGTGAATGGTATTGTATATAATGGTATATACCTAATAGGTAGGTATAATTAAATTTTTAAAAATCTTTTAAAAATGCTAATATTCTTTATTACATGTAGAATTGTCTGCTTTGGGAAAAATCTTGGCATGTGCCTGACTTCTTGAATATTAGAATTAATTTCCATAAATACTTTGCCATACTGAATTAAAAAAACACGGTTTTCGTACTAAAATACCATAACTCATTTTAGTTACGTACAACATAAATACTTGAACAAGTTGTATAATTGTCATATCTACGTATTGATGACGATTGAATTTCCCTGACTTTTCCATAAGTGTCCTTGAATTTCCAGAAACTAAACACCAGAGTGTTATTATATACATAGACTATTACGATAAAATACGATTAAGAATGCTTAAAATGCCTATAGATTTACTCACGTGACCAAACGTCACGTCACGAGGTCACGTGACCATTTGTTAAATTTCGGTAAACGTAACGTGATTAAAACCTCAATTTCATTTTTTGGGTTAATATTGGGTCCTTACACATGAAATTGGCGTTTTGTACGGGAGGAATATAAAGTCAATTTTTTTTTTGTAAAATATATTTAATTCATCAAAGTATGCACCGTTGTTATCTATGCACTTTTGCCATCTCATAGGTAGTTCATTGATCCCTTTACTAAAAAAACCATGGGGGCGAGAATCAATAAACTCTTTGAAGGCGGTTTGGACTGCCGCATCGGAGTTGAATTTTTTCCTTGTAAGAAGTTGTCCAAATTCCGGAAAAAATGGTAATCTGTTGGAGCAAGGTCCGGGGAGTACGGTGGATGTCGCAGACATTCTAATTGTAGCTCATCTAACTTAGTGGTTGTTTGTTGTGCAGTGTGTGGTCTTGCGTTGTCGTGAAGCAGCAGTGGCCTAGAGCGATTGACCAATCTCGATTGTTTAGCAGCTAGTTCTTCCTTCATGGTTTGCAGTTGCTGATAATAGATATCTGCCGTAATCGTTTGGCCAGACTTTAGAAAGCTGTAGTGAACGACACCGGCGCTAGTCCACCAAACACTCACAAGTAACTTTTTCTGAGTCAATTTTCGTTTAGGGCAGGATTTGGCTGGGTCTCCAAAGTTCAGCCATTGCGATGAGCGCTTCCGATTATCGTACAGTATCCACTTTTCATCACAAGTAATGATTCGATTTAAAATCCCTTCATTATTGTGTCGGTTGAGCAAAGTAACACAGCAGTCGACGCGTGTTTGCAAGTTCGATTCACTCAATTCATGAGGTACCCATCGTTCAAGTTTTTTTACTTTCCCGATTTGCTTCAAGTGGATTAATACAGTTTTGTCACTTACCCCGAAGCCTGCAGCTATCTCTGAAGTGCTTTGTGATGGATCCGCTTCCACAATAGCCTTTAATTCTTCATTTTCCACTTTGGTTTCCGGCCGTCCACGGGGTTGGTTCTGAAGGTCGAAATTTCCAGAACGAAAACGTTGAAACCAAAAACGTATCGTGCTTTCTTTTGCGACACCAGCGCCGTACACATCATTAATCCTTCGAGCTGTTTCTGCAGCACTGGTGCTACGATAGAACTCGTACTCGTAAATATACCGATATTTCATATTTTCCATTGTGCGGTAATAAGCGACGCCAAAGAAAAAAATAATGAGGAAAAAAACAAATGAATGACTGTTTTCAAAACTCAAATGTACCAGCTAAATGAATTTATAAATTTGAATTTGGAATTTTTAACCAAAGAGGAGATATTTCAGATCAAAGTGGTCAGTACGACAAAACGCTAATTTCATATGTAAGGACCCAATAATTAGGTATGTCACTGTGTATGATGATAAATCTAATTATTATTATTCCCTATATTTTTCTGAAGTCAGCCTTTTGTCACCGAAGAGAAAGTTAAAGAAAACGAAAGCAGATTGTTGTTAAAATATGTGACATACTTGCTCTGTTCGGCTAGTTTAACTGACACAGAAAATATGATAATATGCTTTGGGCACCCAGTTCATTATATTTACTATTCGCAACAATTTGTTAAATAACAAATGTTCACTAATTTTATTTTAGATTATTATAAGTTACATAATTTGCGGTACATTATTTGTGGAGCTTTACAGAAACTATGAAAGAAGAATAATTCATTAGTAACGTCATTAAGTTTAAAGTTTAACCGGCTTAAAATTATTAGGTATAAGTAATTCATATCCGCATCCACCTCCAGCCACCCATCAAAACTGTATTGCAAAATTAAAATTAATGTTTGTTATTATGTATATAATTCATCTATCCCTATCTATACTACAAGCATGTTGTCTTTTAAGTTTTTATTTTGAATAAATATCGCGGAAAATGGGAAAGGAAGGAAAGGAAAACCTTGGTAGGTTTTTAACTGACTTCAAAAAAAGGAGGAGGTTTTCAATTCGACTATGTTTTTTTGTATGTACACGCGATTACTCCGCCAATTATGAATTGATTTCGATGATTCTTTTTTTTTTTTGGTAGGTCATACTTCAGAGATGGTCCCATTTAAATTTCACCGGTATTGGAGCTTGGACTTCGAAGATACACCAAATAACGCGACCTGGTTATAATCTTTATTAATATTGATGATTCTCTAGTATATCGTTGCGCTCCAGAATTAGAAAGAAGTTAATTGCAGACCTGCCCTAGATATTTATTTATGCCAAGATTACTCAAAAGGAAGAAATAAAAAATAATTAAGAAAAAAAATTAAACCGCTTTCAAAAAAAAACACTGAAAAATACAAAATAACTATCCTTTACTAATCAAACTCGACTACAATAAAAATAACTTTATAAATACGATACACATACCTATATTATAATAAAATTTGTCAGTTACTGAAGTCGGTGCCAAGTCTACCAAACTAATAAACTTCTGTTGTTGCACATTGATTTGGCAGTTGGCACCGACTTCAGTATCTGTCTAATTTAATTATAAGTATAGGTATGTGTATCGTACTTATAAAGTTAGTTTATTGTACTTATATATTTATAGAATAGTTTTTTTGAAGCGCTTTAATTTTTTTTTATAAGTAAATATCATAGACTCTAGACAATGACACCAATTGCGTGACCCTAAACTATAAACTAGGCTTGTGTTAAGGGTACCACACAAAGAACTGGGGGAGCTCCCAGCCACTTATTTAAATCAGATTTATATATATATCAGATTATATATTATAATTATAGATAAATCAGATTTAAATAAGTTTGTTTCCCAAATTAACATGAATGAGAAATGAACCTTAGCACCCAGATGCCATAACATAACAGAGATTGATGCTAACTTAAAGATCCTAAAAACGAGATCAGATATCTTACCTCACCGATGATCTTGTCTAAATTAAGTATGTCATTGACGAAGCACTGGCCTTCCCAACGAGCGCACTCTTCTCTGTAAGTGAACGTTTCTCCAGTCGGTAAAGTCACAGTGATATTCTGAACAAGTTCATCGAGTTCCCTTAACTCTTTCCATACTTCGGTGCGCAGCATGTTAGTATTGTTATCTTTGGCCACAATGATCACTCTTCCGAATCTTCCTTTAAAATAAAGTTATATTTAGATGAGTAAATATAATAATTTGGCTATTAGGTTATAATAATTTGCAACTGTTGTGAACATCACTAAAATAACGGTGTTGAAAAATTGCGACTCTAAATAGTACCTACTTATCGCAAGTTCGCAACGTTCTATTAAATTAAGTCTAGGTATGTGAATGTGAATTTGATACAGAAAAATATATGATTATAATCTTTAGTCGTATATTTTTGATTCAGTACGTTATTAATAATAAAATATAGGTACCTACTGCTATCTTTAATGTTGATATTGTTAATTCCCTATTCCGCACATTAAATACTTCATATGTAATATTATTTTCATTTCATGTTAGTACTACTTTGAGGAGTAAAAATCTGAGGCTGGTAATTTTTTTTCATTCAGCGGGTAAAAGTAGGTACGCTAGTAACTAATTAATCTGTGGTAAAAATATAACCAAAAAATACACACCAGCTCTCGTAATTCTTCCGACGTTGAACCTGTGAGAATAGTTGACCTTGAAATGTTCCTCCACAATCCGCCTTTCAAGTTTGCCTTGTCCACTGACGGGAGAAAATAGGTATTCCGGGTCCATTTCATAATAAACTCGTTGGTATCCCGTGATCATCAGTAAAGTGAGGAGCACTGGGATGATGATGAAGTAGCCTGGTCGTTTACCCACCGCCAGACCCAATTTGTAGAAGGAGCGATTTAGGAGGTCGTCGACAAATGTAAGTTTGCAGCCCATCTGGAATGATAGATATTATTTTTTAAAATTATAGTTAGATCTGTACAGTCGAACATATTATTTAATTATTATTGTTGCTAATACACGCATACATAACTTCACGCCATTTCCTATTCAGGGTGGACTGAATCGGACACAATCGGACACAATAAAGTTGACACAATTGGAGTTGAGTTTACCTATTTGGACTTGAATATGTCAAAATGAAATCATTTATCATAAATAATTGTACATGTTGCTTCCAATTTTAGCTTAAAATCAATTAAGAAAATACAAACGATAAAACTCATTATTTATTATAGTAACGAAGGCTTTTCCTGCTCTTTCGCTAATGGATTTGTCTCCTACAGTAAAGTGTAGGTATATAATATAAATGAAAAAAAAAATACAAATGAAAAACGTAACAGAAAAGTAGAAATAAATAAGCTGGTAATCTTAGCTTGACACCATTTTGTAATCTACGATAGCCTTACTCATACAAACAACGATCCTTTATTTTGCTCACCCTAGAGCCCTAGACGATGATATTTCAAAAATTCTGAAAAACGTTATTTTTAATTTTCAGCCATAAAGTTAAGTACCAAACATGGTATTAACTATAAAAACAACGGAATTTCCATATAAAGTTTCATCCTCTATTTTACTCCCTAAAAGGATAAAGTTCAAAAATGCTGCAGCATGTCTTTCTTCATTCCTAACCGAAAAGCCAATTATTCGTTTTCATGGATTCATGTACATTAAAAATGACGAAGTTTCATACAAAGTCACGTCACCTTTTTTATCCCTTAGAGGTTGAATTTCCAAAAACCTTTTTAGTGCTCCTGTATATCCCCTAAAGAATATCTACCAAATTTCATATTTCTATCTTCAGTTGTAGGCTGTGCATTGTCTGTCTATCATTCAGTCAATCATTTAGAGTTTTATACTATAGATTGATCCAAATTACTTGTCCTTGAAGGTAAGAATTAGTATGCATAATATAACTGAGCAGATTTGCTTTCTAAAAAAAATGGACAAACAGACTGTTATTTGCCAAGACTCTAGGTTTGCTTAGGCAAAATATTAGTTTTCATCATAATTTAATTTTTTGCGCCTATCGAGAACATAATTAGTACAATGTAAATATTACAGCATATTACTTTACGCTAGTAAACTAATTAATCTACGATTTTACTCACAACTTGTGCATATACATATACAAGCACAAGCGGACGTGTTGCTTTTTGTAGTCATCAGTTTAGTGTGAAATTCTTGTTACTGTGTTAACACCGTTGACATATGACTAATTTACTTTGTGAAGAATTGTTACTATATTTAAATGAATAGTCAGAAGATAAGTGCCACTTAGGTATAGGTGTTTCTTTAATTGCATAGAATAATAAACATAATAATAAATAAAATGAAGTCGGTTAAAATATAATAACCGAAAAGGTATGTAGAGTACTACATTCCCTTTTTTTTTCGTCGATGGTTCAGAAATTAGATAGAGGGGCTCTTTGACATCAATCAATCTTTATATAATGTCTGAAGGGTTAAAATTAAAGGCAGTGACCATTTCTACGATCCACGATTTTATGGGAGCCTCTCTCGTCATTGACCCGTGGACGTTGCATCTTATCTGAATTTATTCAGACTATTTTTATGTGTTGTTTTGACATTTGAACATGGATGTTTTTTATGAATGCTTACGAAATCTTGAATCTTTATATGAATATCTTTTCTGACGGTTAGGCTCTAAGTCTCGGCGCTTTCGATTTTGTAGTTTTTTTTTAATTATTCAAAACTTTTTTCACCAAAAACAAATTTTATTAGTGATATCTCAAATGCAAACGTACAATTTCACCACAATTTCATCCATTTGTCAGTGACGGGAAGGCTTCCCGTAGACCCGAGGATCGGGCGAAGTGATGATGAAAATCAAAATGTTCAAAAATATAGTTTGCTCCGTTTATATTTGTTTCATTTGGAGACCAATCGAACGAATAAATCTAAATGCGGTAAGTAGGTAGGTACCTACCTAATAAAACAATATGGTAGTGGAGGAAGGTTCAAAAAAATTACCAAAAATGTTTTCACGTTTAGTATTTGGTTTCGTATTTACGTCTGCGAACAAAACATCATAATCATAAGTAAAAACATGGGTGGCCTATGGCAAAGACAAACGGATAGATGGAGAGATTGAAATTAACAGTAGGTATACGTGTTATAATATATTTAAGTACTTACGTACCTACATATCTTCTCGCTGTATCCCTAACGGGGCAGTCAGAGAGGACGGGGCGCCAAGCGTCGCGGTCCTTACATAGGTACTAATTCGCTTTCTCAAATCTCATTCTCCGTTCATTCGTCATCATCATTTACTTAAGTACATACTTATTATAATTATTATTATATTGATATTAATATGGTTGTAGTTTTAAAGTTCTTTAAAAAAAAGACCATTAATTAATGTCCTTATGACACCTGTATAACCACAGAACACTAATATACTAGCGTATATATATAACACCTTATAAATCTAAAATGCGTCAAATAAGTATTTCAAGCAAAAAGTGTTTACTGTTTACAACGTTCAATTATGGTTAACTAGAATTAGTTATGCAAGCAAGTCTATATAAAGGTGAACCAACGACCCCGTTTCGAAATAAGAACTTAAACCGGCCGTCATGAATTTTCATTGAGGAAAAGTATTTCTAAAATTTAATATCTATTTATTTTACTCAAAAGTTACTTGAATATTTCTTATAAATTCAATTAATGTACTTAATAGATGTTTGCGCAGATCGGCGCCGGCAGTGGCGCACGCCACCGTTGATTTTAGTCACGCCGCACCTTCGGCGTTACAAAAATCAACGGCCGGCGAGCTTTTTATCGTCGTGAAATCGGAGCCAAGATTTGAATGTTTTATTGATGAAAACTGGAAGCAGTTAAGGATGTGACTGTTTTTAAGAATTTGACTAACGGAAACTTTCTCGGTTCTGAGCAAGAAATGTAGCGGAAATTATTAATTTTTTATTTATTTAATTAAATATTACAAAAATTCATTGGATAAACAATTAAGCAAAGTACTAAAAATAATCGACAAAGATTTAATTAATATTAACATTTCTGCTACTGTTTCCTCACTAGTATAACTTTCATATCTGATTATGGATTGATGCCAATATTTCATTGACTCTTGATCACGGGTTGTGGACATAGTACTTTGAATTAAATAATATACATGTGCATGTATACATTTATGTACTTACGTGTGTTTTTATGTGTGCGGAAGTGAATATTAACACATTATATGTGTTTGATGAATGTATATGCATGTTTATGAGAGTAAATAGGGTGTGAACATAGTACTTTGAATTAACTATTATTTACATGTGCGTGCATACATTTATGCACTTACGTGTGTATGTGTGTGTATGAGAATGTGAATAGTGTGTGTGTGTGTGTGTCTGTGAATGTATAAATGCATATTATGTATAGTGTATGACTAAGTGTGTATACTTACTCCGTTAATGGCAAGATATGGTATGTAAGTTACTGAAAGAAGAGGAATTTTAGTTTAATTAGATACCTTTAGATACTAAACATATTATAATTATTCTTGACTGTTCAGACTTCGTAGAGTCCTACTTACTATCAAATCTCCAAGTGAGTGTTGTTAGTCGCGGAATTTACAAGATCAAACTCAGTGAACGAAATAATTTTTAGTATTCTGTAACTTAACAGGAAAAACATGACCCTTATATGTAAGATCACTCACTCGTGGGTCTATCCGTCTGTCACAGTTGATTTCCTTAGAAACTATGCGACACACTTAAAATTTGGCATAGCGATACATTTTGTTTATCCCCATATTGCATTAGTAACATTTTAAAATATTTATAGAAGTTGCCAAATTGTATCATATAAATAATCAATAAACAGGCGATGTGCGATGCCACGACGGTGTTCTAAACTTCCAATTTATTTTTGGCTATCGTGTACCTATTAGCCTTCTGACCGACGGACTATGGATTCCAGCGCATCCAACTGTTGCTCGTTTAATGTAATAATAATAATAATAATTATTATTATTAATGGATTGTGTTCCGAGAAATTGTTCGACATGATGCCTACAGCTACTTTCTTTTATCATACCGCTCGCCGTCGGCATGGAGTATTCATCCTCACATTTTGGAGCCTAAATGGTCACGCGCTACCTATACGTTTTATAGGAGTTTCCTGCCTTGAACCATCAAGTTGTTTTACTCCCTGTTAAACTCTCTGTCGAGGTTTTCCTAAATGACTACGGCATAGAGTTCCTTAAAAAAGGGCGTTATGAGTTCTTACATAGTGCAGGATGGAGGGTATTGCATGCACCTTCGTCTTTTAAAAAAAACTTAGCATAGCCATATCAAAAGCGGCAGCAGTTCATTCATGATCCAACTTGTGCTTTATACGAAGTTAAATAAAGTTAAAAGCTGCCTAGGTTAGATGTACCGTCTCACCTTGCCAAGTTTCTTAGTAGCGATTTGAAAGATTAGTACCTTAAATTGCGATAGTTTTAGGCTAAGAAGAACAAGATGGACAAGAGAACAGTATGGATACAACCTGGAATGTCGGAGTCAGTTCGAAAGCGCTCTATTTATCGATGAACAGATATGTCCGCAATTTCTTATCTTTAAATCCAACATGGTTGGCTTCATCTCATTCGGATAATCCGCGCAACGTTATGTTCATCATACATTCAACTTAGATCTGCCTAAGAAAACTGATTTTGACGCCGCCAGATTTTGCGTCCGCAATATATTTCTACAAAACAGTGCTATCGTCTGTATATTCAAAGGTCTCAAGAGAGAGCAGGAAAAAGTAATTTATTATGTGTGTAAGGAGCTGTAGGCCTCAGGCCTACTATCCAAGGAGGCGTAGCTTCATAGACGCATTTATACAAACGTAGCTCGACGTACGATACGCGAGAGGATAAGCGTCATGGACTCTATGAAGTATGCAAGCAGCGATGCGATTGCAACGTTGCTGCTCCGTCGACAGAGCTTCGTAGTTACAAACAAGTGTAGATGAGTAAACAATCGATATTATTCGCTTACCAAACAGTTATGTATTCCTTTTGTAAAAATTTCTGGGTTTCGATTTTTAAACAAAAAATTAGTTACTGTAAACAGGCGTACACATACATACATATCCTCACGCTGTATACCTAACGGGGTAGCCAGAGAAGACGGACAAGCTTCGTGTCCTTACATACTTCTTTCGCTTCTTCAATCTCATTCTCCTCACACATTTTCGCCTAGGTATGCGAGTGCTTTTGACATTTCCGTCGGCTAACACTCTGGCTATTTGATCTTCATAAATCAGCCTTGGTCTTCCTTGGCTTCTTTTATCACTTGCTTTCGCTCTGTAGATTTTCTTCGACAGTCTTTCATCACTTTCTTTCTATGTGCCCGAATCATCTAAGCATTCCTTTCTTCATTTTTACAAAAACATTGTCGTGCAACCCTGCCATATTGCGTATCATGTATCGTACACCAAGCGTATAAGGACGAATACGCGTCTATAAAGCTACGCCTCCGTGAACAGTAGGCCTAAAAGACAATGAACGCTTTCAACACGTTTCGTCGACAAACTTTAGTTGGTGTCACAGGCTATTCCAGCTGCACAGCGTAATTTGAAGCGTCTCTGAAGCTACGCCTCTGTGGACATAGGCCTTACTGTCATGAAATCTCAGACTGCAATGACTTGCAACGAAGCTTAAAATGTCCTCTATTTCATAACTATAATCATGTTTATAGTCACGCTTCACCTCATGTATTCATTTTACTAAATAGGCACGCTATAAGAAGTGGTTACAAGATAAGGAAAATGCCATTTCACAATTTACTACATACTTTACTACATAATATAAACTTTACGGCTTCTCGTTTGCATTTTTATTAATGAACATTAAAAATAGCTATAGAAATGTTATTTAGAAGTTATATTTTTTGCTTTAAATAAGGTTTATGTTGCTGTAATCTTCTAACGTATTTGTATTGTACATTATGGGTTAGGTGTGTTTATGTAAGCATGTTAAAGTATTTAACGAAATACCTTATTATTTATAAAATATTTTATATATATATTTGTTATATACCTATATATATTTAAAAAAATACTTAACACATTTAACAAGAGAAGACAAATTTTTTTGCATAAATCATTGCGAAAGGTTTCGATTACAAAAAAAAGCGTAGTACATGATGTTATCAAATTTTTAACTGAAAATTTTCTTTTCTGTAGATCAGTAAACATTCGATGTTATTCGCCTACCAAACTGTTTGGGTTTCGATTTTTAAACAAAAAATTAGTTACTGTAATTCTAAGAATTGATTTTATTATGTTATATTAGTATTTACCTAATAGTATATGTACAGCGAATTAAACGTCTTTATCGTTACGTTTATGATTTATTACATTGCTGGTATACGTACCTCTGTGTGGGTACATAGATGCATGTTCCTACTGTATTAGTGACCAACATTTGAATTTGAGACTAAATACAAGAAAAAGTACTGAACCAGATATATCATAAACAAAACACTTGCCTATTTGTACTAGGTATCGAATATCTGATGCTCGGATATCGATTGCGTCACAGCAAACATTTGCATAACATTTTACAAATCTTTAATTTATACGTGAAACATCATCTCATTAGCTCATTACCTACATATTATTCTAATAATAATATACGTGATTAACCACTAACTATTTTTAACGATGTTAATTAGAAATACTTTGCTGGTAATGAACGATCAATTTGTAAATTAATCTATTTCAATTATGCACATAATATGTAGGATGTAGGTAGGTAGATACTTAGTCGTAATTGTCATGTTTTAAAGCATAATATGTGTTACTGAAGATGAACTAGAAGGTTAATATATCATCGTAAGTTGTGATAAGTCAGTTTCTTCATAATGAAGTCGACATTAGATGTTAGAAGTTTTGACAAATTTATGATTTGTTATGATGAGGAGCGATGAGGAGCGGCAAATGCAGAATGGTTGGTTTTCTGAGCAATTGAATGCGAAAATATGTAAATAGCCTCCACACGATTGTACTATAAGGTGCGTGCCCACCGAAAATGTTACTAACTTCTGAGTTGGTAACTTACAACTTTTCAAAAAGTCACCAACACTAGTTTTGTATTTTATCCACACTGAATTAGAATAAATCGCAAACAATTTGAGGAATATTTTTGTTGAAAACTGGTTGTCTCCACCGAAACCGTTTAGTTAGAAACATGTTCTTGGACGACGTTGATATTATGCTGGCAGCCGCAGCGTTTAGCAAAAAGAGAAGAAAGCAAAAATATTCGGTAGGACTTCTAATTCGTGTAGTCCCGTTAGGCATATAACTAATACTTTTCCAAGCATTTTTTTTTGTAATGCATAAGTCTCACTTATAATACACTTTGAGATACATATAAATCAATTACCGTCGCAATTAATTCGTTAGTCCACGTGACAGACATGTTTTCGTTGTCAACTTTTGTTCTTAACAAACGGAAACATGGTTTCCGACATTTGTTTACAATTTCTGTTGACAACTTAGTGTAATTACAGAAATTTTTGTCACCAACACATGTTGACAACACAAGAGTTGGCAATTTTTCTTCGGTGGAGACTTAACTTTAGGCTTGTATCTACTATGAGTAGTATGTGATACATAACGAATAGCAGAGCACCTATTAACACCCATATAAAGAAAAAAATTGTTTGTTGACGTCGGCAATCGAATTCAGAACCCTTGGTTTGAGAGGTAAATACACAAACCATCGCACTAACGAGCCAGTCAGATCCCATTTCATTATAGAAAAATCCTTTAAAACTTTGTTTAGTTCTATGCGCATCGGAACGATCCGTTAAAACTGCTAAAACTGCTAACTTTAAATGCTGTTAATAAAAACAAAAAAAAGATAAAGAAGTAGGTACCGTTGCTAGAAAGCAAAAAGCGTATAAAATCCGCACAGTGGAGGCTATTTCGTGGCTACTGACTTTCATTAATCGAACTTGCGAAATTAATCTCAACTGTAATCTACAATCTTCACTTGGTATATGAATTTAATTGCCAACGCAGTTCTATTAATTGAACGTAGTTGAATTTTTACGCATTGGAATCTAATTTTGCTTTATATTGGTAACGTCACCATCAAATTCAGAAACCATTTTCATTTAATTTTTTTAGTCTTTATTAAGTGCTAAGCTGCAATTTAGACATTAATATTTATCATTAACGACAAGCTATATCTGTATTACGATATTGAAGTACATAGTTAAATCACCACAAAAAAAATTCAATTGTAGGGGTATAGCTTTACGTATTTTTAGCACTTAACTGATGTTTATTGGATTCCTCTTACGGCGATGCCACATTTTTCTCCTTTATAGATCACAAATAAACTAACGAATAAAAAAATAAAGCAATTTTAACTCACTGACATTAACAATATTTATAAAACATTCATTTACCTACTGAAAATTATTAATTTCATAACTTCTTTTAAAAATATACTAGGACATGTCTAGGGCCTAGGTAAGTATTCGCTTTAATTCATATTTTGTACAACTATATACAACAACACAACTACATACTTGTCCAGAAAATAAGTAATAAATTGGGATATGATTTTAAAAATTACTGACAAGTTTTTATACATAAGTATTAAGTAAGTATAAACGGTATGTAGGTGAGGTAGTTAGAAACATAATTCATCATTTGAACGTCAGCCAACGTATTTAAATAACGTTGGTACGTAATATTCTCAAAGTCCAGTAACCAGTAGCTATGTGTCAAACGATAATCTTAGCGATTTAGATAGTTATTGACAGCAATTTTGTTAAGTAAAACATGGATATGGCCTTCCTTGACCGAATTACAGTCACCTTTCACCATATTCATGCTTAATGATTATATTTAGGTATACATAACTATTATAAAAAAAGTTGAGAGTATCTATTTGCCAATACTAAGACGATTTTCAGTCGTGTAAGTAGGTTACCTATTGCTTAACATACTTATATGACTGCATTCTAAAAACAAAATAGCAAAATCAAAGTTATTTTGCTTACGTGGAGTCGATATTTATAACATAATCCTTTAAGTACCCTATTTTATTTTTTAATTGGTGTTGATTTTTACGTGAAAACAAGCACTAATGAAAGTACGTATAATAACACAGCTTTCCACTTGAAATAAAGCTATTTTGAATGGAAAGCTAAGCTATAATATTAATTTATTATTAAATTTTATTTTACAAGCAGCGTGTCTTACATGAAATTTTCCTTTTTACAATTTGTTTTGAACGCGCTCCCGGCTCTATCACATTCTGACGCCCAATATGTTACAGCAATAGGAAACTAATACCACAGCTAATACCTACGTAGTTACCTACCACGCTCAACTTGTCGACCTTGCACCTGTTTCGTTGATTACTTCGTAGCCCTTTTTTATTACATAATATTTTCTCGTTGATATTAAACTTATTTAGTATTTTCTAGACACTCGATTCGTTATAAGAAGGAAATACGTCTGCATAATTCTACGTCATAATTATAGTTGGAAAATATATAAATGAGCAACAGATTTAGTAATTTAAACTACAACTTATTATATTTAAAATTTTTAGCTTCCACTATAAATTACTAATTTATGATTTTAATTTAACCGCATGCATTTTAAAATTAATAGTTTCCACAATTTTATTGTTTCTATCTAATAGCTACTGCTTAACTACCTGCTGTAAAATTGATAATTTCAACGTTTTTTTTTTATTTTATAACGATTAATAACATTCTTAGTGTCATTTCTGGCCATTATAAAGTGCTTTTAAATAAATTCCATTATTATCCATTCGTCGTATATATTTTTGAAATGAAATTAATAATTCAAACTTCAACTTGTGATATTTATATTAGGTACTTATAGTTTAAGCTTTACGTACTCTTTTTGTGTTAAATTATTTAATATAATTTAAAATTAGCAGTCTCTTACTACTAATTAATACTACCTTCAACTATTATCAACTTTTTTGAATCCTAAAATTAATAGTTTTCATACGAAATTTCTTCAATTTACCTAAATTAAATCAGAGTAAGTACATGTCAGTCATGATGACACCGAAAATTATATAAATATAAAAAGTACATAAGGAACTGCATTTTTAAATGCCCACAATCCACTAATTAATTTATATTGTTTGCATGTTCCAACTTTTTTATAACCTATGATTAATTTATAGTGTTATGTGTTGTTATTATATATTTTTTCAAGTTAGTATATTTTTAATGCTCTGGTAACATTTTATTGTATTTACTACTACGAAAAATCTAATGATATTTTCATATTGATAAATATAATTTTTATAGTTCTTTTTACAACTTTTAAATTGACTTTAAAATGTATCGGTTTATATTGTAGTGACATCAAGTAAAAATAACTAATGAAATAATTTTCTACAAAAGTAATTACGTAAGTATACGAAAGGGAGCGAATTTAAAAATATTTATAGTAAGTACTTACTTTAAATACATAAAAAATTATGAATTCAGTTTAAAATCTGTGTACTGGATTGACCTTGTAATACTTTATAACCTTCAAATAAAATTATGTTTATTTTAAGGAATTAACCAGAAAGCTTAACATTTCCGTTTTGTTGTTATAAAAATTTAATTAGTTTAGTAATAATCATTCTTACGTACTAAATTTTTTTTTTTTTATTAAAGATTGATCGTGAATTCACTTATCTGACTAAATAGTTTAACTCAGAATTAAACTGAACGTAAATTAAGCATTCAACGAGCGTGTCATTAAGTTTTCGATAAAAGCAAGTTAAGAAGAACTAACAATAAGTGAAATCATCGCCACTGCAGATCTAAAGGCCACCGCAATATGCACCCCAGTGTAAGTGCATAGCTAAGTCCCAAGTCTACGTGAAAGTAAATACAGCGGTCAACGACATAGAGCCACGTGCCAATTCGGTGACGTATTGTTGTCAGGTCATTCATTAAATAAGCTAGACAAAAGAGAAGATATAAGTGCATTCGGAACATTACTTGTAGAGTTAAAACAATAAATAATGAACAGGAAAAGACGTATGTATTATTATTTGATAATAGTTATGTATTTATTGATAACTGAAATTACTAAAATTTTTCTTTTGTATCGAACTTTTATTATGAAACACTAAAAATTTTTATTAAAAAAAATTAAACCGCCTTCAAAAAAAAACACTGAAAAGTATAAAATAACTATCCTTTACTAATCAAAACTCAAGTACAATAAAAATAACTTTATAAATACGATACACATACCTATATAATTAAATTTGACAGTTACTGAAGTCGGTGCCAAGCCCACCAAACTAATAGACTTTATTTTGTAGCACATTGATTTGGCACCGACTTCAATAACTGTCAAATTTAAATATATAGGTATGTGTATCGTATTTATAAAGTTATTTTAATTGTACTTTAGTTTTGATTAGTAAAGGATAGTTATTTTATACTTTTCAGTGTTTTTTTTGAAGGCAGTTTATTTTATTTTAATAACAATTTTTTATTTCTCCCTTTTTAGTGGTCTTGACGTAAATAAATATCTAGTGCAGGTCTGCAATTAACTTCATTCTAATTCCGGAGCACAACGATATACAAGAGAGTCGTCAATAGAAATAAAGTTTATAACCAGGTCGTGTTATCTAGTGTATCTTCGAAGTCCAAGTTCCAATATCGGTGTCGAAATCGGTTCATAAATGACGGAGTTATGAGGTAACAAACATACAAAAAAAAAAAACAGAAACAACATACAGACAAATTGAGAACCTTCTTTTTTTTTGAAGTCTTAAAAATACGTATTGTATTGCAAACACGAACCTCAAAGAGAGATATTACTTTTACCTTTGAACTTTTTGATCAAGCAAATCTTGAAATGAGAATGCGTGATCTGTAATTTAGTTAGGTTTACGCTAGTAACTCATTAATCTGTGGTTAGGTCTTGAAAATAAATAATCAGTACAATGTCAAAACCTTGACCAGACTTCATTAAACTTACACAAACTGTATAATAATATTTATTAAATATCTGCCCAAGCATCTGAGCATTAGTGATTTTCTACAGATACGTAAGAGTTGTAGGTTTTATTAATTACTTGTTACGAATTTATGAGTCATTGTCGATTTGCAACCGGGCCTTGACATGCGCGCCTGTAATAATGTAAACTTGAACTAGCGATACATTTCGCAAGATGACAAAATTCCCTGCGGTCTCTTGACAAATAGTAATAAATTATAGAACAGGACAATTCTTAATATTATTACATTATTGCATACCTTTAATAGGTGTAATTTTATTTTGTATGTTTTCATTGACACTTAAAAGCAATTTCTATCAATAGTATGTTCGATAGGTAAGTATTAAATTAAATTATGAAAATTATGAATTTCTATATTCCTACAGACTATAATATATTCACTTACATATAAAATGAGAATCCACCACTATAAAGATAATAACAAAGTTTGAGTTATAACAACATTATTTGTATGAATTAAGAAACTACATTATGATTTAAAATTATGTGTTTAATAACTGAGTTCTGATTTATATGTCGATAATATTATAATATATTCATAATATTATCGACTGAACTCGTTGAACCAATTTTAAAACTAACAATCTAATAATGTATCCCGAGATAGATTAATCTGTAATCAATATATCTATAGTTCAAATCTAAGGTTAAAATTAAAAAGATTTTCAAGAAAAACACGAGGTTTCTTTAAACTAATCTCTGGCAGTATTGCACGATTTTATTAAAATGTTGATAAATGCAAATAGATACTATCTACAATATGATACAAAAATATAAATAGGCACCTATCAATACATTTTTATAAACAAAATGGTGACAAAGTGGTTATATATATTTTTATGGTTATATATATTTTTAAAAGAGCATGCACAAATTCAATCACCCTACACACTTAAATATTCTACGAGTATGTTATAACTTATAACTATTCCTTAGTAAGTTAGTAGTGAGTGGTTATAACCTTACTCCGCGGTTATAACACAATAATTTGAGGTACCAGGTAGGTACGTTCTGGAAGGTTACATTTTTAAAATGAAAATTCAGGATATCACTCTAGAGACTTATACAATCTATCTTCTACACAGCTACACTTAGACTTAAGATTTCAAGACAAAAAACGACCAATGGCTATGATGTTATCTAAATTTTACCTCATTTAGGTATCTATTAGTATAATAGCAGTGTATTAACAATGTTTTTAACATGTTTCTTTAATCACTGGCACGCAATGTTAGGAAAGGTCTCAAACACACACTCGTAAATGCGTGTAATAAATGGCCGTGCTGTGACCTAATCGCTGCTGGCTTATACTACGAATGATTATTATGCTTCATGAATGTAAATATAAGTAAGTAGGTTTAGAAAAATGTCACATCAGCGACACTGATCTTTATTGTTGCGGGGGTTATTAAAATCGTAAATATTGGTTAGGTTATGTAGATGTTGGGGAAATTCTATTTTATTATGATAATAATATAATGAAAGTTCATACTGATATGTGTTAAAGTTAATGCTCATCGTATATAATTTTTCATTACTTATCGGTTTTAACAATAAAAAAAAATTGATTGTAAAGATATGGACTATATTTTTGATATACATCGTTTGTGATGTGATGACGGCCTTCTCGACGACGATACTTCTATAACCAACCGAGGTTCTTGGCCTTACTGAAGAACTTTCAGCAATAAAGATTAGCAAGTATTGCCACGAATGGCAAAAATCAATATTACCGATCCTTAATTGATTATTGTCTAGTTAGATGAGAATAGAGCAGAGCAGAAGATGGCATACAAAATAAAAAGCTCTACTCTAGATAGATAGATAGTGTATATTACGACACAGTAATCTAATGGGAAAGAGATTTTTATACATAGATAACTTCTCGCAGTTTCCCTAACAGGATAGTCAGAGAGATATTTCTTTTGCTTCCTCAAATCTCATCATTCTTTCACACATTTTCGCCTAGGTATGCGATTGCTTCTTACAAATACGTGCGGTGTCATCCTTGCGAACAAAAGAAGCAATGAAGAGATATGCAGTATGACAGGGTTGCACGACAGTATTATTGTAAAAATGAAGAAAGGAATGCTAAGATGGTTCGGGCACATGGAAAGAATGAGTGATGAAAGTCTGACAAAGAAAATCTATAGAGGAAAAGGAGTGGTAAAAGAAGCCAAGGAAGACCAAGGCTGACTTATGGCCGACCGAAACATCAAAAGCACTCGCATACCTAGAGATTTTTGTGTTATATGAAAATTATTATAGAGTACTACATCCAATACTCGGTGTATCATTTCTTTGTACAATGGTATTTCTAGGTAGTCGGTACTTACCTACGTTGCTTGGAAGCTATAACATTAATATTTGAACAAAGGACGTAACCGCAAGCGAAATATCATTTTCCTACCCAATTGAGGATATATAGATCCTCGGTAAAACCTTCATAGAATATTTTGATTTATTTATTTAAAGATGTTATTTATACACATAAAGTAAAATAAATACATATTATAGTTATATTTAATAGGTACCTATACATTTTTAAAACTTAAGTGGTCATAATAGTTTTTGTATGTAGGATGTTTACTATAAAAACGTAATAGTCTTGTACTATTATTTTTGTGCAATTGTGTACTCTCTCTCTCAATAATCTCTGAAATTTGATACACAAGTTGTCGCTAAAGGTTTTGCACATTTAAAACATAGTTTGTAATAATTAAATAGTAATAAAAAACTATGCATTTCATTAGTCATTTTGAGATTTAGCTTTCGTTTTTCGTAAATCGCGTTAAAACACTGCGTTAATAATTATAAAAGTTCAATGTATTCTATTTTTTAAGCATAATTTAAATATGTTATATACAACATATAATATATGTTTTATACAACATTTAAAGTTCTGTGAATTATTTTTTAACGTTTTATTCCATATACATATACTTAGGTACATATAAATCGATGGTCTTATTGAGTTATATTTTACAATTCACATTAAATTTACTTTCTTAAAAGTATATAAATACGAAAGTACGTACAACCCGAATGAATACTTATAAATATCTAAATAGTTTCCGGTAAAACGTGAGGTCGTACTTTGTGGTCGTAACTACTCGCTCGTGCTACGCATTCAATTGTTCTAACTGAAACTACGTTGTCTTTTAGTGACCCATGTATTCCGATCCAGTTTACACTAGAACGAGTCCATTGATCTAGTGTCATCTCGTATATATACATAGGTACATACATGAGTATACGTCGTAAAATAAGAGCACTCAACTTACGTTCTGTCACAGTCACGATCATTGTATTATACACTGAATCAAAATTTAAAAATAAATAGCTACTTTTGCAATTTTTGTTTCAACAGTCCGTTAACATAAAAACTCCTGATTAATAACTTTTTATGAATTTAATCTATTTTTTATTGAACATTGAATAGTTGAATAGTTAACAAGTGAAAAATTCAGACACAATAAGTTATGTTGAATCCAAAAATTACCCTCGGTTAAAATTCAAAATTGTTTTAACTCGAAATCCAATAATAAAAATAGAGTTTAAAATGAAAACTGTTATAAGTCTGTATCTTATAATGTAAATAGCGCTGTAATGTCCTCATTTTTAATTTTTACTAATAGTCCGTTGTTACGTAATTATGACAATTTTTTTTTAGGTTTATAGAATACGAGTACATACATAAATGAAATCTAAATATTAGGTAATTATGTAATTTTAAATTCGGCCAATTTTTCGAACTGTTACAGTCGGTTGAAGTTGTACCAAAAACTATAATACGAATAAATTGAAGGAGAAGGTCAATCGTGGTAGTTATATGCACTTTTTAATTTTTATTACCTAAAAACATGCTACATCTATTTTTGCATTTGTAAATATTAATATATTAATATTTAATATTAATATTTATATATATTTGAAACAAATTCTCCCGATATTTCAAACTTCAATATTTCACATTATTTCATTATATCACACTTTAAAACTAATTACGAAAATTATTTACATATATGCGTAAGTAATACGCTGACTTATCAGCGCAGCTAAAGAATTCTAGTCGCGCTTAATGTTTGGCAGTATCATTTTTTTAGTATTTGACTGTGTTTACTATGTTGTCCTTAGGTTGTACCGTAGACGTATTACTGAATGTTTCAAAAAAAACCTAGACTAGGCGTAATTGAAATTGGCTCTACGAGGAAACAGATGTATATGTGAACATACTTTTTACAGTATACATCCATACATATGGACATATGCTGATGAAATCATAACCCTCTATTTACTGCGCCATAGTGAGGTAGAAAGGGTCGGTAACTTGGTATATCGTGACCTTAGCAAATTTATGTACTTATCTTGATAACACAAAGTTGGGTTGAATTGAAAATAGACAGTAGGTCACATGAGGTCGTACTCGAATCCGAGGCCAGTTACGTGGGTTAAGGTAAATGGGGCATGTCGAGGTTCTATCAAGGTTGTTTTGGCTTTCCTCATATGATAGTACTTCCGTGCTATAAACTATAATGTAATAATTCATTTGTATTCCTCAACGCGTATTAGGTTGACATTATCGCGTGACCTTTGTTATGTCGTTCGATTCCAATGGTAGGTATAATCAGGGAAAATCGGTTTTCGAATTTTCCATCATTTAAGCATTAGTAGTCATTATATATATCCAGTTGTCTATATGAATTCGAGTGGGTAATACTTACTCGACACGCTCGACTGACCCAAGCTAACCATATCGGGCTCGAAAGTCGTCCGGTTTGCCCATATCTGCTCGAATGATGATTTTTGTCGTCCAACATAATATTAACGTAGTCCACACATGTATACGCTTGCGTTACATGAATTCTTCATTCGGCTTTTGTCGACCCATCTGTTTCTGAGACGCCTAGTTCGTTTGGTTTAACAAGAAATAAGTCAAAAGCAAATCGGATACAGCAAATCGTGATCGGGTCGGTTTAGGTTATGTCGAACGAAATAGGTGGACATATGGTAGACGTGGTTGATGCAGCGTGTAAATCTCTCTTTCGGAATTATAAAAAATCTTTTGGGGTTCATTTTCAACTTCTCAAAGAGGTTCTATAATATGTTTCATTTAAGCATCTGAATTTTAAAAGCGTATTAATCCAAAATGTAACAAGTCTTGCTTGCTTATGTTTACGCTTTAATTGTAGAGATAGTATAAGTAAATATTAGTATCATTTGATGAGGTAATTTTTACGTGGTATCATACAGCTGTCTGCGTCAGTACTGTCCAAAAACTCGTAGAAAAACGCAGCCCCGGCATCGTGTCGTGCCGTTCGCTTGCGCCGGTGTCGTGCCGCTAGTGGAAATACGCCCAACCGTACAGAGACAAATACGCCAGGGTTAATCGAATATCAACAATTAAATGTGTCCGCGGGGATTCCAAATATGTGAAGACAAGATATTACCCGAACTAAACAGCAGCGTAATTAATATAATAATAATAATAATATAATAATAATATAATATGATATAATATAATAAAAATAATACTCTTTTATTGCAATATTAAAGGTATACAAATATATGAAAAAAAAAAGAGTTGTACAATTTAGGCGACCTTATCGCTAAAGCGATCTCTTCCATGCAACCTTTGGGTAACAGATAGCTTTAGAGTACATTTACAGATTTTTGATAAAAAAGTAGCCTATGTTTTTTAGATTAAAAAAGTCTTATCACAGCACTAAATTTTATCATTACCAAGTTTTAGCGTTTCCCATACAAAGTTCATCCCCCTTTTCGCCCTCTCAGGGGTAGATTTTTTATAAAAAGTACCCTATGTCCGTTCTCTAATGTCAAACTACTTTCTTCCCAAATGTCATCATAATCGGTTCAGCGGTTTAGCCATTTCCCGTACAAAATTTCGTCCCCCTTTTCATTCCCTTAGCGGCAGATTTTCTAAAAAATAAGTAGCCTATCATAAGCGCAATCACATGATCTTACTACGTACCGACTTTCGTCAAGGTTAGTCAAGCCGTTATAAAAGCCGTCAAGCAGTTATAAAAGGACATACAGACAGATAGACAGACAAAAATTTTAAAAATGGTAGAATCGAAGTCAGTGAGTCACAAAACGACTATTTATCACAAAATTTGACAAAAAAATTGATATTTTTGACAGACGCAAGAGATTTTTATAGTAGTATATAGATAAGAAAAAAGGAATGTAAAATTAAAACTGTAGATATCATGTCACCTCAAAAAGGTGAAGCAATTATTTTTAATTGGCGACTTCGAATCGTGGTGCTGTGTTGCGTGTCTATTGTAGGTATACTAACTTACTGTCGCGTGTCTGCATGGACCTCGCCTCCACTTTCTCCTATCACTTGGTGCGATTTATTTCAAAATGTCACGACCAATTATTACGGTCGGATTTGCATTCATATTGCTTTTACTTAATTTCGTATAAATTTAAATTGAACTTTTATTCGAAAAATGAAAGCTTTGATTAAAATTTCGAGGAAAATCATGTATTCTTCTTCCGATTGAAATTCTACTTAGTCCTGACTAAAATGAAATCACTGTTATATAAAAAAAATTATGGATTAATAAACTTCATAATGACCATGGAAAATTTTAGTTAAAAAAAGATTCTCCAGAAGAAAGTCTGGAATTCTTACTCAATCACTTATCTCAGTGAAATCAGTTCTTTTTCATAATCGATCTTAGGTAAGTACTAAGTTACGTCTTAGGTATACAATCATTACAATTTTTGTTATATTTCGATATTCATTACTTGTCTTAGAACTCCTTGAACATTTTATTACTATTGAAATTAGAGTTGTAAGGTATATAAGTGACAAAGAAATTTATTCCAGTCGAAACTAATCCTACAAAATGATTCTAGCTCTAACCTCTCTTTGCACATTGTAAATTTGCTTTTAAAAATACAAAATAAAACGTATTTTATTCGAGACATCGATTGCATAGAAAATTAAACACTAGCTTATACTATGTTTACGGCAAATTAAGTGAGCTTCCAATGTCATTTAACCTCTAAGTTAGTTTAATAAAGTTCTTTCGACCGAGAATCGAACCCGGTACCTTCGGTTAGGACAACAGACATATTACTTTTCACATTAAGTGGCTACTGTTTCTTTTATAAAACAAATATAGCAAATGACAATCGTAACTTATGGGTGTTTGGGACACCAAGGGTATCACTAGGGTTGCCACCTGTACTATTATATACATAGTATCGTATGACTTGGTCACTTGTACTATATACTATTGAAAAGTAATATACCACGAAAAGTAGTATATTTTTCTCGCTAATTCAACTGTAGCGTTCGCATTGATAATGAAAGGTACAAAAAGTAATTTTTTTAGTCAAATTGAAACATTGCTTGCTAAGGCAAAAAGTAATGCTGAACGTGAAAAAATAAAGAAAATAAAAATTGAAAAAAAATCTATACCTTTTATTTCTGGAAAGTACTAAATTTTTTTAGGGAAATTATATATAAATGAGCATAGAATTAGTAATTCAAACTACAACTTATTATTTATTTTAAATATATATTTAAAATTGATAGTTTCCATTATAAAACTATTTGCAATATAAAATTAATGGTTTTCACGATAAATGTATTATTGCTAACATACATTGTAAATAAATAAGTAATTTCAACAACTTTTACGTGCATGAAAGAAAATTGTGAAGCAAAAGGATTGAAAATGAATGTGAACAAAACTAAGGTTCTGGTGTTTGAAAGAGAAGCGGTACAAACGAAATGTGAGATTTGTGTAAATGGAAAATGTCTAGAGCAAGTGAATGAAATTGTGTATCTGGGGAGTGCGTTTTCGAGGGATGGAAGATGTGAGTTGGATGTGGAGAGACGGGTAGCAGCCGGCAATAAAGTGAATGGTGCTCTGTCCGCATTAGTGGGCAGTGTGAATATATCTAACACTGCTAATATGGCCATCCATTATGCGGTGTTGGTGCCAACTTTGTTGTACGGTAGTGAGGCCTGAATATGCCCAAAATCGAGTGAAAGTATGATAAATGCTGTGGAGATGCGGTCTCTCAGAAATATTTGCGGTGTCACGCTTGCGGACAGGAATAAACAATGAAGAGATACGCAGTATGATAGGGTTGCACAACAGTGTTATTGTAAAAATGAAGAAAGGAATGCTTAGATGGTTAGGGCACTTAGAAAGAATGAGTGATGAAAGACTGACGAAGAAAATCTACAGAGCGAAAGTGAGAGGTAAAAGAAGCCAAGGACGACCAAGGCTGACTTATGAAGATCAAATAGCCAGAGTGTTAGCAGACGGAAATGTCAAAAGCACTCGCATACCTAGGCGAAAATGTGTGAAGAGAATGATGAGATTTGAGGAAGCGAAAGAGGTGTGTAAGGACCGCGACTCCTGGCGCTCCGTCCTCTCTGACTACCCCGTTAGGGATACAACGTGAAGAAATGTATGTATGTAACAACTCTTTTTGATTTAATTTGTATAAACTAGACATGTCTTACTTCGGATTCAAATATTCAAATTGATTATCATGATCATAACTATACTAATTGTTATGTACCTACACAAATGAAATGTGCCAACAAATATATACTATTTGCTATTTGACAAATAAGATAAAGGTACTGCCAACTGCGCAAATTTAACGAGTCCCTAATCTTTTATACTGTGCTTTTATAGAGAAGATGAGTGACTACGTGATTCGAATCACTTCTGGGATTCGAGGGTAAATTTAACTAATTTTTATAAACTACAGGTAAGCCACTGTTAGGTGAACAGTAAAAGTTACATTGGCGCTTCGTCCTCTCTGACTACCTCGTTAGGGATACAGCGTGAAGATATGTATGTACGTATTTTAATTTTTTTAATGCAGAAAATTATTTTTATAACGTCATATTTTTTCATGTTAATATATTTTTAATGAAGTGTTAACATTTTAATGTAGTGGCTAATATTGTTTATAACGATAAATAGTGTTTATTTCTGCCATTAATAGTGCTTTTAAGTGCATCCCATTTTTAACATATTACCATAAACCACATTATCTAGAAAAAAAAGTAGCAACTGTAGGTATCACTTGTATGTTGCCGTCCTTTTTTAGCACCTCTAGGGATATCTTTTAAGTTTCTAATAGGGAATACTTTGAAAGGGAGCTCAATCCACAACCTGAATATTCGAGAAACAAAGCTTCGTTTAAACCGCACCTTAGATCACTAAGGTTTCAAAGTAAGGAATAAGAATAAATTATCTGCCGGTGACAAGCGGTATAATAGTACAAAACGGCAAAAGGTCGTTTATAATAAACGAAAACTTTACGAGGAAAACCTGTTTATATGATACCGCTTTGTACTCTTCAAATTCTATAGCCTCAGTGAGATAATCGCGTGAGTTCACGCAATGGGTGTCAGTGGGTGAGTGAGACGCAATCAAATAGCAGGCACTGTTCCTCTACCTACATAATATGTACATTAAGAAGACAAGTGGCATTAGTGAAAGTAAGTATCGATCTTGACCTACGGCCGGTGACTATGACACCCGTTAGAGGCAGGAAGTATATTTTTATACCTTTGACATTAATTTTTGGTTAATGTTATATTGTGAAGATAAACAATTTTTAAGATCAGAACGTGTTAAACATAACACGTTCTGATAACATAACACCAATAGCCTAAACATTTGTTACACTGTTGAAGCAAAAATAAAATAATCGGAAATCAATATATTATAATGGTTTTTGTTGGGAAAATGTAGTTATAAAACAAAATAGTGGTCAAGTGTGAAAAAATGTTTATATAATTCTAGTGTTTTTCAGTCATAAAACTTTTTTTTATACTATTTCATGTTGATTTACCTATTTCAGTATTAAAGTTTAATCATTCCGTACAAGAATTAAGTAATTTGTATAATATTCCGGACCAATAAGTCATACATATAGGCAAAAAGCATTTGGACTTACAGATTATGGTAAAGCGGGACTAGATATAGTGACGGGTTATTTATCAGGTTAGGGGGATGACAAGCAATTGGCGCATTTTGTTTTCTTTTTTTTTTTTCATTTTTCTTCATTTTATGGATCAGCTCAATTGTTTTAGATAACAAAAAAACTAACCAAAATTATGCTAAACACAGTAACTTTTAAGTGATCATAAAATGTACTGGAGTATTTTACACCTGTATAAATTACACCATAATGGTTATAATTTTGGCTATTAAGTTGTAAGTTTAAACTCTTTCTTTATAGGTTTCATTATAGATTATCGAATTCTATTTAGTATTTTTTCAATGAAGCTTACAACCTTTAAAAATTATGAAATAGTTAATGACTATTTAACCCGTGTAATACTTATTATTCTTGCATTTTAATCCAAGAGAGAAAACCAAACTGTACAACATTGCCAGTCATTTAACTTCCTACTTCCTACTCATTTATAAAAGTGGCCCAAAGAAAATAGGGCTTATTGCTTAGAGCATTAATCCTACTCCAATGCTTACTGGTAATAGAATTTGAGTGTAAGCGATGGTTTAGCAACCATTCAATATTTTATTTCATTTGTTATCTTTAAGTTCAAATACTTAATGCTAGAAGACATCAAGATGTGATTTTGTTGCGCATTTATATTCTATTCACTCCGAATTAAAAATGCCTTAGTATCCCCTTAGGGATACAGTATGAGGATATGTATGTAAGTTGCATATTACCTAATGTCACTACGTCTTGTATCATTAGCAGTTATAAAATAACTTAATCTGAATGTAATTCTGCTTGCAGAGAAACATACTACTACGTAAACATGTTGTACCTGTAACATAGCTACAATTACATACTTAAATTATTTTAATCTATTTATCAACGTTATGGAAACCTGCTTGTTTCAATTTAGAAACAGATGTAAACTATCAGTACTATGGGTTTTCACGCAGTCTTACGCCTGTCGGTTATATGTGTCGGCAGATGCCGCAATCGCGGATTGCGTTAAGTTGATGTCACACCACACTCCTGCGCATGTTTCCGCTTGTTATAACAATTGCACAGCTTAATTTCCGTCAGCTTTTTTCGTCACTTTCAAAGCATTAACCTGTTTGTTTTTACAGAGTGAAGTAATTTATTCTTTATCATGATAATTTATATACCATTTATTCAGCAAACTTTGCTTCTTTGCTGGTCTGAGAGGAAAAGAAAAATTTTGGCAGTCGATTATTTTCTTGCATCGAATGAGTACTTACATGTATTACACTTATTATCCCCCCGGCTTCGCACGGCTACAAATTGTTTCGAAAATAAAATACAGCCCATGTTACTCGCTGATAATGTTGCTTTCAATAGATGAAAGAATTTATGAAATCGATTGAGTAATTTTTGAGTTTATCCATTACATACAAACAAACAAAGTTTACTTCTTTATAATATTACTATAGATAAGAAACTTTCCGCTTTGCTATCATGTAAGCCCCAATACTTATTGCAAGAAAATATTATCTTGTTTCACCACAAGTCTCTTTTCACCCAGACTAGGAAATGGGTTGAAGTTATGTGGAACGATTTGTAAACATACATACATATCTTCACGCTGTATCCCCAACGGAGTAGTCAGAGGAGGAGACGGAGCGCCAAGCGTCGCGGTCCAAACATATTTCTTCTGTTTCCTCAATTTGTAAAATTAATGCAGATCTAATATTTAGCAGTTTTTAGAAACGAAGATCCTCGAGATAAGATTCGAAAATAAGATTGAAGTTTTGTTATTAAGATCGTAAGTTTAATACATACTACATACATATCCTCACGCTGTATCCCTTACGGTATAGTTAGAGAGGATGGAGCGCCAAGTAACGCAGACTTTACATACTTCTTTCTCCTCCTCAATCCTCATCACTCTTCTTACACACTTTCACCTAGGTTTTAAGAATGCTTTTGACATTTCCGTTAAGTTTCATTAATATTGTTGTGAATTCCATCTGATAATACCAGTTTATTTGGACGAATTAATACGGTTAGTTATATCTACCTGCAAACCAGTAAATTCTAAACAACGCTTATGAGCGCACCAGCGACTGCCCATAATTTAGTAATATGTTACTTAAACGCTGATGATGCCTATAGTTCTGCGCTTTCGAATATTAGACGTTCTATTTCGATGTGACCAATCAGCATAGCACACTGTTGCTCGCTCCGCAAGATTTTGACAAGTTTGTTTTCAATATAGGTAAGTACCTAAAATCACACTAAAATTATTCGATGATTTATGTAGGTGAAATTTAGTAGGTAGATATAGTTATTCTATGAATCCCTATACATATAATGGTATAGTGAAATTCTGAAAGAAATAAAATTAGAGGTGGAACTCCATACATATAACTTAGGGATACAAAAATTCCAGTGCAGTGTGGGATATATATTATGTACATGAGGTTTCAAAATATCTTTTTTTCAGTGGTTATGTCCTTCTAAAGTCGTAGAAAATATTCCCTCCTCGTTTTAACTTTTCGGGCCTGGGATGGAAAATTTTAAAAATGGAAGAAGTTTACACATAAGAACATAAAAAATATTTTCGGCGAAAATTAGATTTAATAACATACGTTGTGTGGTTTTTGAGATATGGGATATTTTCGATTACACGCCATTATGGGTTTAGCGACCGTACGGATAACTTTATTTTTCAGTGACTGAGAAATACCATGAAATACATACTCATTTTCGTTGTTGATTTAATAAATATCGTGCATCTCGACTGCGGAACTTCCCGTGCATGGTCCGACACACGCTTGGCCGGTTTTTATTACATACATATGTGTGCATTACACAAACTCCAGTACATGTGTCAATCATCAAATAAATAAATAAAGAAATAAAGATGCTGTGAATGATACAGTATATTTAACATTTGTAAGCCTAAATATATATTATTGCCGAAAGTGGCATAAAGGTGTAATTTTTTGGTAATTTTAGGTCCTGTCCACGTCAAAAGGAAAATGGCATGACACTATGTACATAATATGTACAATACAGAAAAACTAGTGTGACCAATTCTTACAATTTTTATCTGTCTTCCGCCCAGATTCTCAAAGTTGTTAATCAACACGTGTTTCACCTCTCAATGAAGACTCCTCAGAAAATTCCAGAGATCAGATCCCGTCAGCTAACTGGCACCGACTGAAAGAATGAGCACAACTAAACCTCTTTAAGATATATACCTTATTTTTATAGGGTACCCTACTCTATTTTTATTATTTCATTACAATTGAAATTGAGAATTAAATATTTAATAGCAAAAGTTCAATATAATATGGTGAAGAAAGCATGGAAAGTTAGTCATGTTGAATGCGCGGTTCCGTTGTACTGTTCAGACGAGATTATGCAATACACTTATTTAAGGGCCATTCACACGTATGAACCACGTCGTAACGAGGGCTAAATTATCCAGGAAGGTTATACTAGTGGGGGTAATGTCCACCACTGTCGCAAGCGGTTCTGCTACGACGACTATTCCGCAACAACGGTGATGTAACGCGAACTCGACTGCTTTATCGCTAAATTGTTCGCTTACGTGTCAACGGACTATCTTAAAAACAAATCTGCTATGTGTAGCCTGATCTCTTGAGTACATAAACAGGTAAACAAAAGTTATTTTCAATGACCCAAATACGCTTCATTCTTATTTTTTTTTAAATTGCTTATTTATACAACAAAATATTACTTACATTCAGACGTTGTTTCTTTGCGCTCTCCACACTAGGCAAGCCTATATTGTGTGTATATTGTACAGAGTTCGAATAAGCTCACAGTCACTGGATGCGTTAATTTGTTCCAGATATACATGCACTTTGATATCTATGTATATCAGATACAAATACTGTGATGTATCAATACATAAATACACATTAACATACATAAAATTACATCCATATTATACACATACATAATTATAATAAAACTCTTTAATATATTCTATACCATACACATACATTACATAAATGTAATAAATATTCATGCATACTGTACTCAAATACTAACATACATATTATTCTTTCTTAAATGAAGATTTATTACTCGACTACATTTAGTATCGATCCAGTATCTTTATTTGTTTGAAGAACAATTATATGACAACGTACATATAACAGGAGGTTTTGTTATTATAGAAGATAATAAATAATTCCTAGGTATATGGTATGCATATCGCAGACAAACATATATAAGTTTTGTGAGGTACAATTTTGCATTTTGTATAAATAATAAATAAATACAAAATATATAAGTATTTGTATTATGATGTGTATTGGTTTGCTTAAACCCGTAAGTAGAATGACATAAAGTAATGATATACAATGTTTTTGGGTAGGTACAGTGAAAAAATATAATTAAATTATAATTTACATAGTATACTTTTTTTTATGTCGTAGGGGCAAGCTAACAAGCGAGTCCTAATGGAAAGTGATCGCCACCGCCCATGGACACCTGCAACGTCCGGGGAATCACGGGTGCGTTGCCGGCCTTTAAGGAAAGAAAGGGGAGGGGGAGATGGTCCACCGGCACTCTCACTGACCGAACGAAACACAAAAGTAATAGATGCTGTTATTTCACGCCGATATTCTTTGAGAGAATGGTATTTCACCGGGCAGCAGGCCCAATTCGTGCAATCCAGCATGTCTCTTTATTTTCTTCCTAATGTAGTAAAGGTATGTGAAATTATATACAAAATTATGATAAAGTTTCGTCATCTCTATCTATTCGTCTATCTGTCCGTATGTCACAGTCGATTTATTCCTTCATTTTTAGACTTATTGAGTTCAAAATGGCTCAAAGTACATCAATTGGTAAAGTTAAATCAGAAACGAGAAAGAAAAAATCAAATAATTGTCATTTGGGACCACTCGTTTTAATTATTTTCATTTAATATTAATGTATAAACTTCTAGTTCAAAATTGCTACGGAGCCCTAAATCGAAACGAGGTTAAGTAACGTTACTTGCGGTTATTTACTGGATAGGCAATCTAGTAGTAATTCATATCTAATATCTTCGTGATTCGAAAAACATGAAGAGATGACGAAAGCCTTTAAGCTAGGAGGAGGACAAAAACACAATTGGTTCGCACTGCCGTAGTCCCTCTAGTGACGTGGAAGAATCGCTTGCGCCCACTACGTGCTTCGGTACAGTGCTATTGATTAAGAGACTCCGGTGCATTACTGGAGATATCAGAGCCCCCCAGACATGCTTCAAAGTACGACCACTGGGAGTTTTAGTGGGTTAAATTCCCACATAACTCAGTCTCTCCCCCAGCCGGTTGGGTACCTTTCGAATATTTCTCTCGCGTTACCAAAAAAAGGTCGGAGGCCTAATGGGTCTCAAAATTGACCGTTTCTCAGTGTGTGGCAGAGCCGTGCGGTATTGCAGCACGAATTGGGCCGGCTCGCCCGGTGAAATTCCACTCTCTCACAGAGTATCAGCGTGAAATAACAGCATCTGTTGCTATTGTGTTTCGTTCGGTGAGCAAGAGTGCCGGTAGCCCATCTTCCCCTACCCTCCTTTCTTTAAAGGCCGGCAACGCACCCGTGATTCCCCGGATGTTGCGGGTGTCCATGGGCCGGGGTGATCACTTTCCATTATGTGACTCGCCTGCTCGTTTGCCCTCTCGTTTGTAAAAAAAATCTTAATTTGTAATAAGAGGTTTTTGTGTGGAAGGTATGTAGGGATACGTATTTGCGAAACGTTGAGTTTCTGTACTAATCTATACTAGAGAAAAGTAATTAATGTGGGTTAGTGCTTTCATATGGACTAGTAACATTTCTTGAAAACAAATACATATTTCAATGACTCATTTCACGCAATTGTCTACTATCATATTCTTTGGCTGAACACGCAATCATTTCATCTCTTTTGTCTGGCGTGAGCTGCCGCTAAGGTAGAACTAAGTTGTTTCGCCGCAGTTAAAAATTTTTGTAAAGTACGTAAAAGTATGTTATTTTATTGATGAAAATCAGGGCTAAATACTGAATAAATAAATAATACAAGGCTAAAATTATGTGTTTGATTTGTAGAATTGGAGAAAAATTCGTAACTGCAGATGCAGAGTGTATATTCTGTCAGCGACTTTTTTCCGGAAACACAAGGAGAACTGTGGATCAAATTTTTGATCTGTGGACTCTGGGCACTGTGCCGGGCCAGGGTTTGACGCTTGGTTATGTGATTTTTGCAAGTAAATTAAGTAATTTCTTACATTCACCAAAGTGATTTGATCTCTTGCAAGACAAACATTTCTTATTGTTATTTTCTTAAAAGATAATTAAGTTCATATCAATAAATGGGCTGTAGCCTATATTTGAGTACCTGTTCCATATTTAGCCCCCATTTTGTAATGTTGTTTAATGCTCAGTTTTGCTGATGTGGTTTATCCACAATAGTGGATAAGCTACAGTGAACTACGTTCAACTACGTTAAATGTAATAATATTCAACGAGCAATATTTGTATAGGTATATATGTATATACAAATTTTGCTTTGCTTGATACTGATATCGCTTTCTCGGAAACGACTCTAGCGATTTCGATGAAATTTACAATATAGGGATTGAGGGGGCGAGAAATAGCTAGGTCTCAATTCTGGGAAAAATCATTTTCTCCATCTTTCACAAACTTAAAATTTCTAAACTCTAAACTTCTGAACTTTTTTAATTTTGCAGCAAAGTTTACCTTTTCAATAGTACAATTGCTAGAAAGTAGGTCTACCTACGCTCTAGCCATTGTGCTATTGAGAACACGCCGAAGTGTGTTCATTGGTCAGACCTTTTTTGTTTTTTTTTAATATGTTGCAATAATATGTCTAAGCATAGTTTGCAACAAGTACCTATTAAAAACACATATCATTTTATTAATGTACTTATAATAAGGAAATAGAATGAAAAATAATGATAAATGCATAGACTTCATAACTTTAGAGAGCCTGTCCCGTACTACGAAGTGAGGTAAATAACATCAGATAAAATATAGATGTGTGGGTGCTGTTTTCTAACGAAATGGCGACCGATCAGCTTATCTGATAATATTTGTCGTTTGTACAGGTCAAGTTATCTGATTTAGATCACCGTTGCTGCTCGGACACGGCGTCTAGCTTTGAAATTATTTATGAAACCTATGGCTAACAGTCATGGAGAAAAAGCTGTTATTTGTTTTCCTGAATAATGAATCCGAGAAATTTAATATTAATTTAATTTGACGGATTTCCTTTATTTTAAGATACTATGTTATTTAAAAGAGTACTATTTATTATACTAGCAATATTTGTATATTTATAATCGCGTTCTCGAAAACGGCTCTAATGATTTCCATGAAATTTACAATATAAAGCTTTACGATGGTCAAAAATTAATCTAGCAAGGGTCCAATTCTGAGAAAATTCGTTTTCTCTGTGTTTTCACAGACTGAAAAATTTCAGAACTCTAAAATCTTCTGATTTCACAACAGAGTTTAACTTCTCAGTAGTACAGTGGCTAGAGCGTAAATCTACCAAGCTTAAAACGCGGGTTCGAATCCTGCAATGTGGTCAGACTTTTTTTGTTATTTTTATTAAGACACCAAATGAAGCTCGGTCGCCCAGGTACTTAATAAAAATGTAAAACTTTGCTCTTTAAAAATATATGTTTGATTAATATTACATAAAAAATAATTCTAAATAGCTTTTTATTTTTGATCCGAAAACAAAATGGTAGGCCATATTTAGTTTCTCTCCTTCGATATTATAATATTATAAAGAGGTAAACTTTGTTTGTTTGTATATAATATATGAACTCAAAAACTACTTAACCGATTTCAAAATCTCTTTCACCTATAGATATGCTGTATTTTATTTTTAAGAAAGTTTTCTACCCGGGCGAAATCGGGGCGGTTTGCTTGTAAGTGATAAACATGGAATGTAGCCGTAAATGGATGGGTTATTTAAGAATTCTGGGATCATTACATCACTACAGAATAATTTATCGTAATTGTAAAATTAATTATCAAGGATAATGACTATTAGTCAAGAACTTAGTAGGACATAAATAAACATGCACATTCCAAAGATAAATTCTTCAATTAGCCTTACACCGTAAATAAAATCGTTTCGAAATGGAAATATCGAAATATATACCCACAATTAGGTCTTATGGTGCTATATCATCACGTAAATCCTTTTTAGCATAGGTAGTATTAAATTTTATGATGCTAAGAAATAAATAAGTATTCAAACTTACGCAAATTTAAATTTATAATAAGTTACGCCATTTCTTATTCGAGGTGTACAGAGCATAAAGACACAACAAAATCGCACCTTGACGATATTTTTCGCAATACCTATTTACAGGCTTATATATGGAAAACCATAATCATATAGTAATAGCGCAGGTAACACATTGGTTGCCCATCGCCTAGACAAGGTCCTTATAACAAGTCCCTTTTTTTGCCTAACTTTTACCACCTTTAGAAGATAAGTAGCTGGCATGTTTTAATATTTTTCTTTATCTCCAAAACAATTTCCTTTATTACCTGTACTAAACTTTTTAAAGTCATAAAAAATCTGATACCAATTGTTTGTAATTGGCCAAAGCTATTACGTGCGGTTTTTAATCAGTAAAATAATTTTTTTAACAGACTTCAAAAAAGGAGGAGGTTCTATGTTCGTCTGTATGTATGTTTTTTTATGTACACCGATAACTTCGACAATTGTGGACCGACTTCGAATTTTTTTTTTGTTTGAAAGGGTATAACTTCCGAGGTAGTCGCATTTAAATTTCACCGATATTGGAGCTTCCACTTCGAAGATACGCCAAATAACACCAAGCAACGCGAATTGGTTATAACCATATTGATGGTTCTCCTGTGTGTCTTTGCGCTCCAGAATTAAAAATAAGTTATTTGTGACCTGCCCTAGATATTTATTTAGGTTAAGGTTATTCAAAAGGTAGAAATAAAAAAATAAAAACAATATCTAAACTAAAGACTGTATTTAGGATGATACTTGTCATAATCATTATTTATAACGTACATTAAGCAAGAGATAACGGATTCGATTCTGGTTTGGTTCGTAAAAGGAAACTTTTTTTTAATTTGTCTCTGGTTGGAGATTTGAGAGAGGAAAAAAAATCTTCAAAACATTCACTCGGATCTTGGGGGTTAGACCAGATTACGTGCTGTTTTCATTCACTTAAAATCTATGATGAATGAAGGGGTTAGTCCCTAAATTGCCCTAGCCCACGATGCTTGGTGGACGTACTAACCACCCAAACAGGCCGATCAACGACCTTGAATTTGATACTATTTTATTTGCAACGGAAAAGAAAAAAGTCATCATGTTCACGGAAGGTTCATGTGCGATATCTAAATTACATCTGATATTAAATAGCAACATCACATGTACCATGGCAATCTCGTCGCAGATCTCTGCCGAACTAAGCGACCATAAAATTGGAAGCGTTCATAAAAAATACTTTTTTCAATTAAAACTAAAATTCAGGTTTTAGAATAGACGAGAATATTTGGTTGTGATGGAATACCGTCATTATTTATAGAATAATAAATTTACATGTATGGTCGATTTCCTGATTGTGTATGGTTTGATATACATGTAACTGAAAAAAATGCTTACAGTACAAGTAGTTAAGATTCACTGGGTTCTACTGAAATAATTAATTTCTGTAAAATGGAAAAAAATCTTATTAACGGCAACCTGTAGATAATATTAGGTAAGAAAATGAAGTCTATTTTTCAATATTAAAATAGAAAATTAAGTCTGTTTTTCTATATTGCATTGAAAAATAGACTTAAATCTAAAGTATAATTCAAAAGTTTTGTTTCTAATTTTGTGTTAAGCTAGTTTCTTAGCACATAGCATAGCTCATAGAAATATGATTTAAAGCCCATGTAATTTGCAATAGTTTTCATTTCATCATCAACTGATCAAAAGAATATGTTAAATGTGACTAAGCACGTATCAAGTTACGTGCATTCGAATGTTGGCCGTGCCCCATCATACTGGGGAACAATAAATACTGTTACATTGGCAACCATCTCACGTAGTCTTGTATAATTGTGACGTTGCTCTATCAAGAATTAATACGTATTGTCGCACAAACGGATTTATTTCGAAAACGACCGATCAATTCGACCAAGGTTAGAGATTCGAGAGTGGCCATGTCGCAGACTACTTTTACAATATTACTTTTTGTATTAAAATGTTTTTTTTTCCATCATAATAACTCGCCTGTGAACGTATGATAAATTGTGAGATCTTTATTGTTTTTCTTCGTACCAACAATAAAAAACTATGATCCTTTCGCTCATATTTTTATACAAACTACTGCGATAGTATCATGTCATTATAATTATTGCTAAAACCTACGAGTAAATATATTAATGGCAAAAAGTTCTGTTATTGATAAGGTCTTCAAATACAACAGAAAAAATTCAATAAAAAGTCATTATTGTTCGTTGATCTTTTTCCATTCCTGTAATATATAAATATAGAACATCTGTATTGTATACAGTACATCTATATATAGCATATGATTTAAACTAAATTGCACTGATTATATTTTGAAATAGTCTAACTCTCCTTCTTGTAATAATACATAGATAAAATGTAATAATTGTATACGCCTCAGTATTTAATTTTAAGTTGAATCTAAATTTTTTGTACTTAACGAAATTGATATTGTAATACATCTTATGGTTTTTAGACTAACAAACAAGATAAAGGACATACATTTTAAAAAAAGATTTAAATTCAGAGTGAAACCTAAAAAAACTCAAAAAAAAAACATTCTGAGAGTGAGACCATTTTTGTCGGACTTTTATCCACTGAAATTCGTATGTTGTGGTTCGGAAGTTCGCTGTTTGGATTATATTATATATCATAGAGACATACAGAATAGATTAATCCCTTATATTATTATAGTATTTAAGCAGAGAAGGAAATGTACTTCATGTTTGCAAATATTATCTAGAATATTTTGATTTAGGTATAAAGTATACAGTTATTTAAAATCACAATGTTTAATAATAAATTATTGACCTGACATCTTTAATACAAGGCTACATTTTTCAATAAATATTTAACAATTCTCTTACAGTAAGGTAGAATTTTAAAATGCATTTTTTTGAAGTGAAGGTGAACTGGGGGATGCATTGACACTACACTTATGGTAAACACAAAAACAGTGGCTTGACGCACCGTGACATTTCGTATGACGGAAGCACGAAAACTAGGAAGTAAGTATTTGTTGCTTTTAAATACATACACCTGTTGTATTCATGGAAATTCTTGATTTTGCGAAGGATAACGCCTTTCCGATGGAGTCATATAAGTTGAAATGTTGTACTTATCCATGTCCATACTAATATTACAAATGCGAAAGTCTGTCTATCTGTTTGTTCGGCTTACATGTCCAAACCGCTGCACTAAATTTCCCAGAAACAGACGTAGGCTATTTTTTTTTATAAATATACCTCTAAGGGGATGAAATAAGGGATGAAACTTTGTATGGGAAATGTTAAACTGCTGAACTGATTTTAGTGAATTTGGTACACAGATAATATTATGACACCTGTGGATTGATGTAGGCTGCTTTGATACAAAACTAACTTAATGTCTCCTAACGATAGCTTGAGCCCTGGGAACTTTATATATTGTATACTTTAAATACTTCAAACGCGGGAAAGCCATAAAAAATCTTTCCACGCGGACGAAGTCGCGGGTACAGTTAGTATTGCACATACAATATAATATAGGCACATACATAAGTAGATCACTTTTTGGAAATATAATACGTTCAGTTCAGAATGGCCGGACACTCGATTACATTTAAAATTATTTATTTCGAACCAGTCTATTGATTATAAAATTATAGTCCGGGAGGTAGCGCTATAGTTGAGCGAGTCATTTTATACCGGCTTAAATTCATAACAATAATAGTTTTACCCTAACACATAACAGTTCCGAACGTCAGCTGCTCCGATAGCGGTGGAGCTAAAGGAGACAGCATGAAAAAGTCAATGGAAAAAAATCTGCTCAGATGATTTTTATACCGAGCAAAAATGTATTAAATTATTTATTGAATTTAAAGTATAAGATAATTTGAATGTTAAAAAAACAAAAAGTTTCTTTTCTAAAGAGACTATGCAACGCTCAAATCCATTGAGCGAGCAAAATGTTTATCACCCTGACCTTACCCCCGCCAAAAATACAGCTGACGATTTTCTTTATTATTTGAAAAGTATAAAAATTTAGATGTATAAATTTCATAAGGTATAAAATAAATTTATTTGTCAAATTTTCAATGACGTTCATGCACGTGACTGGCATATAACCCCCCTTCGTCAATACAGCTGACGATTTTTTTTTAAATGTAATTGAAACAATAATTTAATACATTTTTGCTCGGTATAAAAATCATCGGAGCAGATTTTTTTCCAATGACTTTTTTTAGCTCCACCGCTAATGCGACAACTGACGCTCACTTTACTGACTTCTGAACATTAAACAACTATTTGAAATAAAATTCATTCGATATAAAATTCCTAGAAAAATTGCAGCGCTACCTCCCGTACTATTATCTCAGACAGAGCGATAGACAGAAAGTAGACAAGTTAAATTGTATTTATTTTTCACAATAGAATTGTAATATATGTATATATTATTATGTGTTTCAGAGACTTCTATTCTGGTATGTTTACGTTTTAGGGAAGCCCGTGATTTATCCCTGTTGTCTGTGAGTAGTAATAGGATTAAGGTATCTTCTGGCTGATGTAGAAGGTGACTAAAAGGTGCCTTCAAGGTTGCAGAGGGATAAGAGCAGGACGAGAAAGTCGGTAGTACGTGTAGTCCGTGTTACCCGTAGCACTGCTACGATGCAGGAAAGAACAATAAGGTGATTCAAGACACACGTTCAGCACTACGGAAACACTAGCATCAGTATGTTCTACAGGAAATTCCAAAGATCCCTAATGTACTGATTACAATCACCGCCAGCATTTTAGTGAGTAAAAACTCCACATTAATTTTCGCCTCCGGGAACTGAGTTGATTTCATTTCCTTCGCGTGACGAAAGAAAGGCAGATAATGGATATAGAATATTAAGACACTATGACACGATTGATGATGAATAGAAATACATGAATTGCAGACGATGAGATGGCAGGTCAAATTTTGAAATTAAAATATGTATTCGTTTCAAGGTCCAACTTTGAACAGGTGTTTCCTCATATATGCAAAAATAAATAAATAAGGCTACTTTAACATGTATGACATAACTAAAAATAATAAGAAATTAAATTTAGTTAATTTCCGATAATTTATTTAAATATCACAAAAATAAAAATAAAGGTAACAAAATAAAATCCAAATTAGAAATTACTCTCGATAGTCGAAGGTCGTGGAAGCGAAACTCTTATTTTAAACAAATTCCTGAAGAGAAAATAAATGCGAACATTCCACCGAATGCGCAAAACATTCAAACGCAAAAAGTTTAATTCTTTTTCATTTGCGGCAGCAGAATGTCCAAGACGTTTTTACGTATTCAATGAATTTAGATGTATGCAGGCGAAACCTGAACACCCCGCCCCGCCCCCTAGGTGTAAAACTGGGTTATGTGGCGATGGTCGTCCTCGGAGCGTTGTCGAGGAGTTTTGGGATCTCCTACGGAATACACCAAAACCCTTCTCGCATTTTGCCAATGCAATTTTTGGGAGTGCTGTGACAGAGGCCTCGTAATACTTTTGTAGTGTCTTCTGGATGACCGAATATAGCTCCCACTTAGATCGGCCACGACAACGAAGGTCGCTTTAGTCCCTCTTACATGGTCTTATACAGTCAGACTCAGACCTAATTAAGTATGACCTAAGAATTAAATAATATTGATTATCTAGTGTATCATAAATACTTTAACATTGAAATCCCTAGTTTATAACTCAGTTCCATTTAACTTTTTAAAATAGTTACTTATTTAAAATCAAAAACTTAAATCAATAAATAATCAATTGATATGGATCGTGTTGAAATCAGTCTCATTTTGCGCTTTATCATAAATTGTGCAACAGTAAATTAGATTTTGACTCCCATGTCGAAGGTCTGTAATATTTAATAAACATAATATGCATATGTATATTTATGGATATACATTTATATTTATGGATATACCTTTATATTTATGGATAAAAATGTAACTTTATTAATAAAAAGTACATACATATGTTAATATTTACAAACTTAAAACTACACATTATCTTATGGATATACATTTTATTACTTTAAATCATTTTTATAATTATATTTAATTGAACGCAGTTCGAGAATAACTGAAAATATTCTCGAAAAATGCAGTTCTATAACAAGAGAACTGTCTACTCGTTCTAGTTCTACGAGGTCACGGATAAACTGACTTAACGGATGGAGTGATAGATAAACCGGGACTTCCCAACCAGTAGGGTGTGCCTCCCTAGGGGAGCATAAAGAGGTATTGAGGGGTACCCAATGTGTTCGGAGATTCTAAAAAAAAACCAATTGAAGGCGTAAGCTTGACGGTAGGTCTGACAAAAGCTGAAACTGAAATCGACCATCAGAATATGCAAGTGCAAATATCACATTACGTATGTAATACAATTATATTATGTAATAAGCGACCCGCCTCGGCTTTGTCCAGGTGGAATGTTAATTGTTTGCAACACAACGCATTTTTTTTATTGAGATTTTCATACAAAAATACCATTCAAATTCCCGACTTTTTCCGTGGATTTTCCAAAAATTTTCTTTCATGCAAACCTTGCTCCGACAATTACGAACACAACAAAAAAGAAATCAGCCATCTCGGTCGAGCCGTTCTTAAGTGATGCTCCATGATACATGTGGCAATTTTAATTTATGTAGACTATCTACTCCTCGCGGTTTCATTCGCGTTTTCGATATTTTTCCAATATAAAAAGTAGCCTAGATCACTCTCTGAAAAGTCCTCCACCCGCCAATTAAAATGTCGTCGAATTCCGTTCAGCCGTTTCGTAGATTAGCTCGGACAAACCCACAGACAGACAGACAAATTTTGACAAGACAAGATTTTGGTTCCGTCCAAATAATAAAAACTTAAGAAAAAGTCTTTTTTTTGATTTCATAGGCAGACACTTCAATTTTATTTATATTTATATACTGGATCATATTTTGAAATGAATACCAAGTTTTAATTTATATTATTATGGTCACAATTTAGCAATAAATGTCGCCAAAATAATATGCTTTTTTCTATTGTAGCTGTGTAAAAATTAAAGAGTGGCGTAAATATATTTGGTTTAATTCGAGGAGACGCAACGAAAAAAAGGTCGGGTATCCCTTGAGATAGACAATAGTGTCAAACCTACAACATACGAAAGGTTTAAAATAAATTAAATATGTTTAAATTTACATAATTAGAAGACAAAATTTAATAAACGTAGCTTCTTTATCATTCTCGAAAAATAATACACTTTGTATTATATACATACACAGATACATATTAAGTATGTGTATACTTCAAACATATTTCTAACACTTTCAATGAACGCCACAAAAACTTACTGATCTATTCTATTAGATTACTTTTTTACATTGTTGAGCAGGTACAAACCTCGGTAAAGGGAAGAACTTTTTTAATTGGAATACCTGTGGCGTAGTTTGAGTGAGTTATAAACTTTTTTCTACTTATCTCATTTTTTTGTGATAAAAAAATCGTGGAACTAATATTTTACCACGATTTTGGAGACCACATTTTGAAGACCCTACTTGATTTATAAGTATAGTTCAAGGTCCAAGGACCGTAACAGAGGAACAGTAAACCAATTAAGGCGAGGCAAATGGCTAAAAATAGAGCCCTCATAATTTCATTTTCACACCTATATTACTCAGAGACTATTGACAGAACGTAGACGTTTGGAAGGTAGGTGTATTCTATGAATCACTATTGTGGTGTATTGAAATTACTGTGACTGCTGAGATGATCAAGTATGGTGATCTTAGAATCTGGGATACCTTCTGTGCATTGTGCAACCTTTGTTGGCAGAAGGGGAGGTTCCAGAGGATTGGCGCACCGCAGTCATAGTACCTCTCTAGAAAGAGAAAGATTCTCATTTAGACTGTGAGTGCTATAGGGCCATCAGCTTGGTCAGCTTAGCAAGTCAAGTCTATAGGTCTATACCAAGGTATTGACTGAACGTATCAAAGGAGTCTCTGAAAGATATTTGTGGGTGCCGCAAGGTGGTTTTAGGAACGGTAGAGGTTGCATGGATCAGATTTTCTCGCTCCGCGTTATCGGAGAAGTTTCTGACCATAAGGCGGAAAGTTTTCTGCACTTTAGTGGATCTAGAAAAAGTATTCAATAAAGTAGTGTGAAAGAAATTGTAGAGTCTTCAGCCTAAATATGACGAGGTGGGCCCTTACTACAGGCTGAGCGGTCATTATATCTAGGCCACAGAGCCTGTATAAGGATAGATAGCGCCCTGGTTCGAAGTCTGTTCAGTCGTCAGACAGGGCTGCGTGATGTCTGCCTGGCTGTTCGTGCTGTATTTGGACAGTTGCCTCCAGACATTGAAAGGTACTATGAGTGGTATGATATGTGATGACACAGTGGTAAACTGCCTATTGTACGCTGACGATGCTGTGCTTATAGCACGCATGCATGAAATAAGAATGTGAAGTGAAAGGATTGAATATAAATGTGAACAAAGCTAAAGTTCTAATGTTTGAAAGAGAAGCGGTACAGACGAAATGTAAGATTTGGGTAAATGGAAAATGTCTAGAACAAGTGAATGAAATTGTGTATTTGAGGAGTGGGTTTTCGAGGGATGAAGATGTGAGTTGGATATGAAAATAGGGGTAGCAGCTGGCAATAAAGTGAACGATGCTCTGTCCACATTAGTAGGCAGTGTGAACATGTCTAACACAGCCAAAATGGCCATCCACAATGCGGTGTTGGTGGCAACTTTATTGTACGGTAGCGAGGTCTGAATATGTATGAAATCGAATGAAAGTATGATAAAGTGGTTAACGAGTCAACGCACTTTTCCACAGATAACGAGACACTTATTGACGTAGTATGCACCAACGCACGAGTTCAGGACGTCTCTGTTACTAATATAACGGGATCACTGGGGCATGCCATGGTGAATGTCACAATAAATGTGAAGAAAGAGAAACCTTTGAAGCGATGGTTTTCACATCGAATCACTAAAAACATCAATGTAAGTGACTTTAATAGTGATTTATACAGTATTAACTGGGAGTCTATACTCAATTTGTCCTTCGTAGATTGTATGGTCCACACATTTAATGGCTTCCTCTTGTCTCTGTTTGACAAGCATGCGCCTTTGAAAACTTATAAAACAAAAAATTATTCATCACTGCCTTGGATTACGGATAATATAAAATTCATGATTGATCTCCGTAATTCTGCTTTACAAAGATACCGAGATACAAAACTGGACACTCACAAAAAATATTATAATGACTTAAAAAAGTTGGTCCGTAATAGTATATATTACGAAAAGCGTGCATATTATAACCATTTAATCAATTCAAAACACGACGACCCAAAGATATTTTGGAAGAATGTGAAAGAAAAAATCATGCCCAACAGTAAACGGAACTTTTCACTTCCTGCCCACTTTAGTAACCCAAATGATATTAATAACCATTTTCTGGATGTACCGGGTTCTACTACAGTAGCTATATCACAACTGTCTTACTTTGAACACCATGGACTTGAAGGCAATAAGCTAATACTAAAGCCTGTTGATGAGAGTGACACTAGCAAATATATTCTGGCTATTACATCCAATGCTTGTGGTGTGGATGGCATAACACGAGAGATGGTTCTTTTAACAATACCGCGTACTCTTCCAATTATAACAGCTATAATTCACAAATCTATATCTACTGGTGTTGTACCTACGTTGTAGAAGACTGCAGTCGTTTCTCCATTGCCTAAAGTGGACAATCTCACGGAACTTAAAGAGCTAAGACCTATAAGCATCATACCATTCTTGTCTAAAGTACTGGAAAAGCAGTTTATGTTCAACTGAGCAAATTCGTAGAAGACAAAGGGATCTTACCAGATAGTCAGTCCGGTTTCCGCAAGGGCAGGGGCACAGTAACGGCACTTTTGGACGTTACAGACAATATATTGACCGAGCAGGATTCTGGTAGAGCTACTATTCTAGCACTACTTGACTTCTCTCGTGCCTTCGACAGTTTAAATACTTCCCTCTTGATTTCAAAGCTATCGTCTTACGGATTACACCGCAGTACTTTGTCCTGGTTTAATAGCTATTTAACAGACCGTCAGCAATCAGTAAAACTCGAGAAAGAGAGCGGTTTGGTCCTTAGATCGGACGTTAGAACCGTCAACCGTGGCGTTCCGCAGGGAACGCTGCTCGGTCCTTTGCTGTTTGTTATTTATGCAGCAGATCTGTCCAGTCATATTCTTCACTGTAGGACTCACTTTTATGCCGACGACGTCCAAATTTATATCTCAGTGCCACGCAATAGTGTTGCTGATGCATTGCTTAAGATAAATAATGATCTGGAGCGTGTGTCACAATGGTCTTTGAACAATGCCTTGGTATTAAATCCCTTGAAGTCAAAATATATTGTTCTTGGCTCCAAGCAACAAATCGCATGTGTGTTGGGCTCATGTCCCGTCATTACTGTTTCGGGACATGTTATTGACAGGGTGAATGAGACTCGGAACCTTGGAATTATCTTTGACAGTGAGTTGCGATTTGAGGCACATATTTTACAACTGGTTAAAAATTGCTTTTACCGACTCAAAATATTATATAATATAAGTTTGATACTTAGTGGTTTAAATGTTATGTACATTGTGTTGAGAGTAAATGCTAAATAAATAAATAAAAAAATAAATAAGAATTTACTTACTGAGAGGGCGCGGGTTACCCTATGTGAGTCTTCTTGTTTTGTCGGTTTTGAATTACGGTGACCTTGTGTACGGCCCGCGTTTGTACTCTAGAACTCAGCGTCTCATACAACGAGTGCAGAATGCGTGTTGTCGGTATTGTTACAACATTCCACCCCGCAATCATATAACACCATATCTAAACAAAACCTCCACACTTAATATGGCGTTCCGAAGGCATCAGCACCTCGCTGGTTTGGTATTTGACGTAATTAAATATAGGACACCCGAATATTTGTACAAGAAGGTGCAATTCTCTCCATTCCACAGCAGATATAATGTGAGACCATCACGACCATTACTAGCTGCACATCTTCATAAAACTATTGCTTTCAAGGGTAGTTTTCGCTACCAAGCAACAAAATGCTGGAACAACATCCCGCCCCCGTTAAGACTTCGTCAGTCAAAATTCATTTTTAAGAAAAAATTTACAGAATATTTACTAGACCAACAACAATCTGGAGTTCCAGCCAGCTTTTTGACAGCAGCAGCTTCAATATCAATATAATATCATAGTGAGATAAATCTATTAATTTCAATTTTATATATTAATTTTATGTGAAATAATTTTGGTATACAGTTTAAACCAATCAAACTTGAGTTTGTGTAGATAGTGCAATTTATTTGTTATGAATACCTTTTATTTTATCATTATTTCATATCTTCATCTTCATTATTCTGATCATATCTGGAATGGACATTACATTATCTGGAGACTATACAGTATTACTTTACTGAGCACCCATACACAAAACAAACACGACATGAAGCACACTGAACACACACGTAGCAAATATTTATATTAACTTTTTACTTTCCTTTTTCTTTTTAGCTCGCAAATGCTCCTAGGCTATAGCAGAATAACAGAGTTTTGCTCTTGTTGGAGTAATGTTTATACTCTGAGCTATGACCTTTTGCAGTGCTGCAACACACCTGGGCTTTTGCTTATTCTTAATCACCTGTCCATGGTCCATGCAGTTCATCATTCATGCATTGCTATTTATGTCGTTGTAACATTGTTTGTGTATCTTTTAAGATTGTTACTATTATTATTATTATTTTTTATTGTGTACTTTGTTTTAGTAATGTTTATGTCTGTAAAGGTACCACCTTGTGTGTTGTAGTCCTGTAATAAACTGTTTATCTATTTATCTATAAATGCAGTAGAAATGCGATCTCTTAGAAATATGTGCAATGTTACCCTTGCGAGCAGGATAAGATATTGCGGATAATAAAGATATACGCAGTATGACATGGTTGCATGACACTGTTATTGTAAAAATGAAGAAAGGAATGCTTAGATAGTTCGGGCACATAGAAAGAATGAGTGATGAAAGACTAACAAAGAAAATCTACAGAGCGAAAGCGAGTAGCAAAAGAAGCCAAGGAAGACCAAGGTTGACTTACGAAGATGAAATAGCCAGGGTGTTAGTTGACGTAAATGTGAAAAGCACCCGCACAACGAGGCGAAAATGTGTGAAGAGAATGATGAGATTTGAGGAAGCGAATGAATTATGTAAGAACCGCGAAGCTTAGAGCTTCGACCACTCTGACTACCCCGTTAGGTATACCGCGTAAAGATATGTATATATGTATGAAATTATAAAACAAAAATTAGGTGTGGCACTCCATACATGTACTTACTTAACTAAAGGATAAAAAAATCCAGTGCACATAATCATGTGGATTATCTTTCAATAGATCTTTAAAAATAACACAGTTTTAAAATAATTTTTCTTTATGTTAATAGCCGAGATATGTTTCTAAAGTCGTAAAAAGTGTGTCCGTCCCTTTCGTGTCACCAACTTTTCAACTGCGGGGTGTAAAATTCTGAAAAAGTTTATAATAGTAGAAATTGAAAAGTAAAGTTCAATGAAAATTGATTTGAATAAGACGTTATATTGGGTCCTTACATATGAAATTGGCGTTTTGTACGGGAGGAATGTAAAGTCAATTTTTTGTAAAAATTGTAAAATATATTTAATTAATCAAAGTATGCACCGTTGTCATCTATGCACTTTTGCCATCTCATAGGTAGTTCATTGATCCCTTTATTAAAAAAACCATGAGGGCGAGAATCAATAAACTCTTGGAAGGCGGTTTGGACTGCCGCATCGGAGTTGAATTTTTTTCCTTGTAAGAAGTTGTCCAAATTCCGGAAAAAATGGTAATCTGTTGGAGCAAGGTCCGGGGAGTACGGTGGATGTCGCAGACATTCCAATTGTAGCTCATCTAACTCAGTGGTTGTTTGTTGTGCAGTGTGTGGTCTTGCGAAGCAGCAGTGGCCTAGAGCGATTGATCAATCTCGGTTGTTTAGCAGCTAGTTCTTCCTTCATGGTTTGCAGTTGCTGACAATAGATATCTGCCGTAATCGTTTGGCCAGATTTTAGAAAGCTGTAGTGAACGACACCGGCGCTAGTCCACCAAACGATGGGTAATCGTTCAAGTTTTTTTACTTTCCCGATTTGCTTCAAGTGGATTAATACAGTTTTGTCACTTACCCCGAAGCCTGCAGCTATCTCTGAAGTGCTTTGTGATGGATCCGCTTCCACAATAGCCTTTAATTCTTCATTTTCCACTTTGGTCTCCAGCCGTCCACGGGGTTGGTTCTGAAGGTCGAAATTTCCAGAACGAAAACGTTGAAACCAAAAACGTACCGTGCTTTCTTTTGCGACACCAGCGCCGTTCATATCATTAATCCTTCGAGCTGTTTCTGCAGCACTGGTGCCACGGTAGAACTCGTACTCGTAAATATACCGATATTTCATGTTTTCCATTGTGCGCTAATAAGCGACGCCAAAGAAAAAATAATGAGGAAAAAAACAAATGAATGACTGTTTTCAAAACTCAAATGTACCAGCTAAATGAATTTATAAATTTGAATTTGGAATTCTTAACCAAAGAGGAGATATTTCAGATCAAAGTGGTCAGTACGACAAAACGCTAATTTCATATGTAAGGACCCAATATTTTGTGTATTTTTGACAAGGGGTACTTTCGATTACAAGGTCATTGACCGTAGAAATAACTTTCACAGTTTTTCAGTGTCAGGGAGCTCTGCTGTGATATTCTAACTTATTGTGCATACCGATTACGGAACCCTTTACTATGCGTAGTTGACACACACTTGATCGGTTTTTTAAAAAGTACCATGAGTTTTCATTTGGTTGCATTGAATGTCTTTAATTCATTGTCAAGACCATTTTTAATAAGACGAACACTTATTTTCATGAACTGTAAAGTTTTAAGCGATTTTCAAATGGCCCTGAAAGAATTTAGGAGGGGAGGGGGTAATAAATTGCTCTCAAATCACCCTCAAACTTATTTTTTGAAATATAATATAATTATAAAACCATTTTTTTTATTAACTACGTTCCTTCCTCATTAGTTTAAGAGGTCTTGCCAGGAAGGTAAACTACTATTACCTAGTTTTGATTTAATCGCTAATTCACTAATTAAGTTTTTTTAAGAAGCTTATATCTATTTAGGAAAATAACGGTGGATTTGTATAAAAATAGATTTTTTAACAAATTTTTTATGGTCAAGCTTGAAATAGAACAAATCTTTTACTATAACTAACCGCAACTACTAGTAATGTGCTATTAAGGCTTATTCAGTCAAAATGCTAGCAAAAAGTGGTGCAGAGACTAATAGTAGTAATTACAGTCTTGAATGTTTAAATTTAGATATTCAATGAAAGTGATAATTTGATTGATTGGACCATAAAAGTTAATGTTACGTCATTTTTAGATAACAAGGAGACAAGTTGACAGTTGTGATACAAATTAATTAATTTTGGTAGAATAAATATCGTGCAGATAGGTATTTATAATATATACTGCAATTTAATTAAAGGTATATGTATATAGTAAGTATTATAATATGTACCAATACAATTGTATTCTAGAGGTACATAGACAGTCTGTATTCTGCATTGAACATGTCTTAGATATGTACCTATATTGTATTTACAGAAGGCATTGTGGTATACCCATAACTGTGATATTGAATTTTTATTAAAATCACGCACTGGAAATTTTTATAAAATTGCTGAATACCTTACAATAAAGTAATACAATATACCTTACAATTTTAAACATGGTCAAAACTTGCGAGAGAAAAGTATGTATAGTTAGGTATATCTATTATAGAATATTTACAAATTACTCTCAATCTATTTACAAAAGATCCAATCGTTGAAACGGCAACTGCTTTTAAGCGACGTGCCATCTAACTTTGATCCGTTTTGGGGGTCCCAATTGTGCTGTTACGATACAAAGAATCAATTTAAAACCGTATCGCGATAATAGCTCGAACAAATCAGGTACTGCTTGCCGTTACTACCTGCCTACCTGCTCCACTAGAAGACGTTATTGTTTACTATCCGTTTCTTCATTTCACGTGAAACTTTTGTCACGTTGTATTTCTTAATATCTACTGATATATACGTAACCGATGAATAGAAACTCATAATAATAACATAACGCATAAAAATGATATTAGCATTTAGCAAATTTTTTGTAAAATATATGTTGTATCATCACGATGACTAATGCAGCTTACTCGTATTGCATAATAAGATTATTTAGAAAATAGATTGTATTTCTTGACCACAATGTTCTGTAATATTAAAAGTTAATAGAAGAGAGGTGATTATTCGCGTTATTTACATATTTTGACATATTAAGTAGGTACCTAGATATGTAATTGCTTAATATAATAATTAATAATTTAAAATAATGGAAACGAATGCAATTTTAAATGTTTATAATAATATCAATAATGACAACAGTTAACCAAACACGTTTTTATAATTACAAATGATAATAAGACATTTAATTACATTTATTTAATCAGTTTTGGAAACCAATTAATTGATTTCTTTATTATCATACCACAAATATAATATGATGTTAACTTCGAATATTTACTTGCTGCTGCAACTATTGCAGCTTGTATAATAATTCTGAGTATTGCATAGTCTCACCTACTTTCACGCCTTCAATATTTTTACCTGACTACGGCGAATAAGGAATGGTCATAGACGATGTCTCAATTACTCGATACACGTCACGTATGTATGATGTTCATTTGAGTTTAAGATTCAGTTATTATAACTTTGTGAATTTTCAGCATTTGTTTTTTATTAAAAGGAATATGTTATTAATTTTATTTTGAAGAAGAAAAATTTATGTGAAATAGAACTACTGTCAATGTTCAGTAATTTTTATATGAAAGCAATAATTGAAAATGTAAACAATATTAAAATATGCAAACGTGTGCAATTTCGTCAATAAAATACAAAATTAATTTTTCATCACAATAATTCTTTATGGAACTAAATTCCATCATTAATTTGCCGCATTTATTTTATTGTTGTTTTAATGATCACGTGTATCTCTCATTAACAAAGAATGACCGAGCAAAAGGGATGTCCGTTGACAGTAAAAAATATTGAACAGTTTTAAGACTTGTTATTTGTTCCAATACCAAAATAACAGACGTTGTTAATACATAAATAACGCAATACAAAGAGCATGGTTAATAATGAATTTTTAAAATAATAGAACAGTAACAATGTTTCAATTATTTTGTTAATTCAACGTGAACTTTTCATTTTAGTTCCACTACCTGTTCAGCATAGAAACATTAAAGTTTTTATCTTTAAAACGAAAAACAATATTTTAAAATACGAATTCTAAAAGCAGTGTCGCTATTCATAAATTACTTAGTTTCATTTTAATTAATTCGGACAAGAAATAATCCGACCTTACTGAAAGGAAAAACATCGAATTTCCATTATTACCTTGCAATATACGTTGTGCTGGCTTGTGCTACGTTCTTATATAAAACAATTTTGTGTAAAAAATTCAATGGAAGTACCTAATATGCTATTAACGTATATTGTGGTCCTATCGATGTTTATGTACGCATTATACATACATATTAATTATGTAATTACTCATGTTTTATCCGGCAATATATCTTCGTGAAAGTCTACGACGAACGACGTGTGTTGTAATTATCCGCAAAACGAAACAGCACCTTGCAATAACTCGCTATACGGCGGTTGCAGCGGCGTTGCTATATACCTACTTGTAGACTCATAAAATTAAGCACAGGTCACTAGCTTAAATGAATAAAAATTACCTTGATGTAACGAGGGTTGCTCCGTAGACACTGAAATAAATCCTTCACAAATATGCGTTTGCTTTGCAAAATAACACTGGTTTTTCACAATACTCAATACACAGAAACATAAAAAAAAATCACCTCAACACTAAATTGGGATACATTTTAAAATCGAATCGAACGCAAAGCGAAATAAACTCGGGTCGTTTGCGCGGGCGCGGCGTGCGGTGGTCGTGGTGCAGCGCGAAGTGTTGGGCCAACCCGCCCCACTCCGGCGCCACTACACTTGCTGTTGAAACCGTCTCAGATAAGGACCACCTCCGCTTGCCGCTTCCCGCTGCGACGACCCTAATACCCTAATCCTTTAGATTCTCAGACGAGAGAATAGTGTACTTTGTCTAACATTTTTTTTATCTTTTATGTAGCTTTTAAGTTTTATAACGTATTATTAGCTGGCACGGTATTCAAATGTTTATCTTGCGTATGATATATGTACATATACAACAATATTATATGAAATATTCCAAATGGGTTCATAGACAAAAATAGTGTAATGATGGTGTAATTAATGTATGTAGCTGAAATTTTTGTTTGATTGACTTTTTTACAAAATGTGTTTTTCACAAGACTGTAATACTTAACTTAAAGTTGAAAGAAAATTATTATTATAGTTTACAATATTTTTCGCGTGTCAGATATTCCGATGACGGTTACATTATTAAAATTAAAATTTAAAAACTCCCTTACAAAAAAATCCGGTCTGATTTCCATCATACTTAATTAAGAACGTTCTCGAAAACTGCTGCTTTTAAGGGAAAAAAAACTGCAAGTAAATCGATTCATCCGTTGGATAGCTACAATGCCATATACAAACACACAGGTAGACGAATTCACGGTCAGTCAGACAGACCGTCCAATTGTCAAATTAGTAACACCCCTCTTCTTCTGCTCACCCCAAAAAGTCGAAGTGTGATAAATACGGATATTTATACTATATTGTAACCCTCGCGAAAAAAACTAAGCAATGGAGAGATAAGTGACAAAGTTGTACCACAGTGTTATCGTAAAAATTAAGAATGGAATGCTTGGATGGTTCGTGCACATGAAAAGAATGAGTGATGAAAGATCGACGAAGAAAATCTACAGAGTGAAAGTGAGTGGTAGCAGAAGCCAAGAAAGATCAAGGCTGACTTACGAAGATCAAACAGCCTTAGTGTTAACTGATGGAAATGTCATAAGCATACCTAGTACCTACTAATTTGCATACCTAGGCGTAATTGTATAAGGAAAATGACGAGATTTGAGGAAGCGAAAGGAATACGTAAGGCCCGTGATATTTAGCGCTCCGTCCTCTCTAGCAACCCCATTAACAAAATACAGTGTGATGATGACGATGAGGAGGAGCGTGATATGTATGTACTATATCTAGACCACTTATAAACATTATTTCTTTTCAATGTCCCATTAGGGTACTCATTCATATATTCATGTGTCAAAGATCACAGAATATTTTCTTAAAAACTACTTACGTAAAGTACAATATCATACATTGCACTGGTTCATTCTAAAATATTCTTAGATTTATTTTTAATTAGGCTTTTATTACTGTTACTAAACATAGCACACAGCTATATTTTTAATTGTCGTAACTTTTTCTTTTTTCATAACACTTTGTCCATAAAATTTTCCATAGAAGTTAAGCGTACCGGATCTAAAATTTAAAAAATTCAGGGAATGTAATTGTAATTTACAGAAGAAATTTAATGAATGCTCTAGGCGTTACAGACTTCCAGAGATTAAGTTTGAAAATTTACCATTTTACAAATATCGTTGATATAGAACCCTCGAGCTCTCTGTGTCCAAGTGGAACCCACATTTGACCAACTTTTTAAATTCTTAATTCACTTTCTGACGTTCTATTCTATAAGTAACAGATACATCGACATTTTCATTCCATCTATTTGTCATGTGAAACGATTGATTCTTTGATAAGTGCGACCAAAATAAATCTTTTCATAGAAGGTAGAATGAGGCTGAATAAGGAACATGAATATCGTTCTTATTGTTCCGCGATCAAAAAGGTCAAACGAAAATATTGTATGAAAAATGTTACTGGCTTGTTACTATTACCTGGGTGGCGCGTGAAAAAGAAAAAAAGGAAAAATTAAAATATGAACTTTGTACATACCTATCTATCCGTAGACAGAGAAATATTATGTATCTAACAGCACCTCAGAGATTTAACAGAGGGTTAACGAAAAGCAGAGTGTATCACTCAGTAGTAAACCTTTTTTACCTCTATCTTTTCGCTTTGCTCTGGATTCAAAATAGCGCCTCGTAAAAAAACATTTTACTCTCTTGTTATACAATCTACTATTGCCGTGATTTGTTAGCTATAGTTTACATTAGGTTCAAAAAATAATTTAATAATAAGAAAACGTTATTCAATATATAAGCAGAAAATATTCCATGCGTATAATTAGGTGTGTTTACAAACACTTTTACATTGGACACAAACTTTAACAAAGACATATCAGCAATCTGTCGGCTTTTACAATTTAATCACTTTCGTAATATTAAATTCTATCCAACTCTTAATTTTTTATAGTTTTTGATTTATTTGCGTTGTCCAGTTACTTGCGTAACTGTCGAGATTACGTTCTTACTTTAATACTTTGTCCACTTTGAAATAACGAAACGACTATATTTTAGAATTCACGACTAAGTAGTTCGTATTGAACTAAATGTTCAACGATCCACAATAAGTATTGGGTGCCTATTTATGTATGTATATTCTTAAGCAAGGAAAACAACTAATTACGAGTATCCATTTAAAATAGTATCATGTATTTATTTTGTAGCAAATGGAAGTTATTCTAAGTTTAAGTATGCATTTCAGATGTTCATTATTTTAATTTTTATTGTATCTGTAATTATTTGTTTAGTTCATTTGTTACATCGTATTAAGTAAATGAAAACAATTAATATTTTTTTCCATTTTCCACGTCAATAGTATAGTACCTACCTTCTACAGCGGATGCCACCAAAAAACTAGGGGTGTCATATGTAAGTAAGTAAGATACGATTTCCGATGTCACATAGGAAATGGGAAAATACCTGATAACGTATAGATTCCAAGCCAACTTAGAGTCCGTAGTAATATCAGACAAATTACTTAGAAGTTAAAAAAAAAATGTAAAAATATTCATTATTAAATATTTGGTTTTTAATTTCTGGGTTTGTGCATTGATAAGAAAATCTTGGCTAGCGTTTGGGTTACTGGAGTCCCTGACGGCATAAAACATTACCTTTTTAGAACGTCCACAAATGGTAATAGCTGATTGCTGTCGGAGGCGGCCTATGTGTTGGCTGGATTCCCTCCCTGAGACCTTGAGGCGGAGGCCACAGTGTACGAGTGGCGTGCAGATTACCGGTTTCAATGCTAAGATCCTACTCTCAGAGTGAAGGAAGCGCGGAAGCTCAATGATACTCGGTCAGTAACGGAGTAGTAGAAGGAGCGGCTGACCAAGTTAATTGTCGGTTGCCAGACCGTCGAGGCAGTCTGTCCGGTACTCAAAGAATTGACAGACAGAAAGTCAAGCTCGCAGGTCACATTAGTCTGTTACAGATCTTGATCGATCACGTGTGCTATCACTACGACCGCGGCAAGGTCACAGCACAGCACACACACTGGAAGAATTCTCGACGTGGACTCAGAAGCTCTGTGACATCATTGCGGCGGTGGTGGGGAATGACCCCTCTTCGTTAACTGTGGTAAAATTTGTGATCTAGGAACATTACTGACGTCGCTCACCTTCTGCGAGGTCTAAATGTTGCAGAAGGAGGAGAGAAGAGGGTGATGGATCCGCTCTTTCAACAAATCCGAAACCGAACAGGTTTTAGGTTATGAATCTACTGTTCTGTTCCGTTTTAAGCACTTTGGCTACGGAACCCTAAAAAATTGGTTTTCTCAATTGACCTGATGAGTATTCGAATCAGGTATATTTAAGAAATGAATTTTCCAGATTTTGAAATTAGAAAGAACCTTGGCATCAAAGCACCAATCAAATTAATCATAAAAAAACCTTCATATCAGATGTATAAAATTCTAGTTAAAAATTCTAAATCTAAACATCGGAACTCTCGAAAAGATAGACGGATACGGGATTTTTTTGTTTTAGTTTCCATGAACGTTGTTTATAATATTTAGTAAATATCGGTATTTTTAAGCCCTGTTACCTGTAACCTTCGAGTTTGATCTCTGCTGGTAGCGGAAGAATTGATGGTGATCACAATTAGTGGGTGGTATTAAAATGGGTATTATTGTAGATTTCTACAAAATTTTTAAAAGTTCTAAAAAAATTTAGTAAACCCCTGACAGCAAAAATAATACGCAACTAGCAATTACCCACAAAAAGCCATAAAGAATTATATGTACCTACTATTTCACCTGCCCCCTGCAAGACTCCAAAAATTGGTAATAACGCAACTAGCAATTACCCACAAAAAGCCATAAAGAATTATATGTACCTACTATTTCACCTGCCCCCTGCAAGACTCCAAAAATTGGTAATCATCTGTTATTGTCATCTGCCCGGTGTAACATTCCAATAAAGCGTTTAATAATTTATTTGCTAACTCCATTGTTAAAGTACGAGTCTTTTCAGAGGGTTGATAAAATAGTGATAAATAATTATTTAACACTTTTTTTAAGGATACCTGCTTATTATGTTTTACGTCGGCTTTTGATTCCATTATTGCGATTAAAGGCTACGTTAAAATACTTAGTAACACTGAAAAGTTTAAACAATAGATACGCACTTCCTTGCTAATATTGGATGATTACATAATTTTATTGAGGATTTCATAATGCAAACTGTAATAAAACTTGACCTTACAATTTACTAAAATTGCTCAGAGACAAGGATCTAGTTCTTGTCGGGTGGGGCTAATAGCAGTAATGTGTGTATGATTAACGTAATGTAGAATAATAGCAAATATTAGGCTTGTATGATTAACTTTACTCCCACTGCTCTAGTAATAAAGACACGTTTATGTATCACATATTAAAACTATTGGCAGTTTTTATACTTACAATGAAGAAGTCAAACGAGCAAACAATCGCAACTGATTGTGGGTAGACTAGAGCTCATGGACATTTTGCATCAGATCAGATTCCGAATGCACCGATATCCCTGAGGACTAAGATACTGTGCCTCTTATATCAGAAATGTCACCGCTGTCTCGCTCTCCACAGCGGAACACAATAGAGCAAGTATTGCTATTTGCGGCAAGATCAGTGAGTAAGATGGTGATAGTCATGCGGACGGACCGCGCACAAGATCCTACCAACTGCAATGCAAGAAAGATGCTGTGCCTTCTATATCAGAAATGCCACCGCTGTTTCGCCCTCCACATCGTAACACAATAGCGCAAGTATTGCTGTTTGGTATCAAGATCAGTGGGTACGATGGTGATAGCCATGCGGATGGACCGCGCACAAAATCCTATCCTACCAACTGCAATGTAAGAAAGAGAAACTGTTGCTTTTTTCTATACTTACTGACTTTGATAGTTCTTTTTAGCATGGATGTAATAGGGTCATCAACCTAAGAGGACTAAAGCCTAGTAAGAAAAGATGTATAACCTATATAATGGACATAATAATTGCGGTTTTATATGCCTAATATGTATGTTTAAGTAGGTATATAGATCTCGCCTAAAATACGCCATCGAGTCCGATCTTCGGCTTTTCTCATCCAACGACTGCCAGTCATCTTGCGCAGATCATCACTCAATTTTACTACAGGACGCCTTACACTACGTTTACCTAGATGTAGAAATTAGTTCCGAGCAGACCACAGATCGAACTCTGTGGCGAGCTTTTGGGGAGGACTATATCCAGCAGTGAACTACTACAGGCCAATGACGATGATGACAAATGACATACAGAAGAAAAACATACAATTTAAAATGTTGAATTCGTACAATTATTCCTTTACTAGAAATGAATTTATCTATTTTTTTAATTATTATTAAATGATCTTTATCCATCATAGAGGATATACGGGCTGATGAGGATGACAATATAAGAAAAGTAATATTTATTGTCAGTAGTTTGACTAAGATATTTACATTTAGCTAAAGATTTACCAAAAAAAGACTAGTAATAATGCTTGACAAAGCGAATGAATATGTTTTATATATTTTTAGATACATTGTGCCTTTCAAATTTACTAATCGACACTATTTTGATCGATAATTCTTAGATCAACAAGTCTGAGTGCCAAGCTTCAACATTCAGTAAAACTTGTTTTACTCAATCATCTATATCTCTAGCTATTCCATTAGCGATACAGCGTAAAGATACCATACGTATGTTAACACTGAAGAGGTATACTTAGTATTATTTGAGCAAGTACATGTTATTGAAAATATGATTCACTAAAGAAATGACCTTTTTATGCTAACCCTGGATACAGGTAACAAAAAAGTAGAATAGACTTAAAAAATGAAAAACAACCTTATACATTTTTTACTGAAAATAAAATAGTACAGTGAGAAAGTGCCTTTAGGTATTGTTTAAGGTTATTTAAACCATATTATCTTAGTTTTAAGTTGAGTTGGCGTGGCCATAAACTTGTGCTGTCACATTTATTTGTAGACATACATAAAGTCTACATTGTTCCAACCTTTGTTAGTATGTATTCAATATTGTTTTTTTAAATACTCTACTTAGTCAAATACAAAAAAAGTAATTATTTTCACGTGTTTGTACGTTATCTCTAATTTCGTTTTAATGTGTGGTGAATGGATGAATGAAGAATTGGTTGATCTTCTGGGATATTTCATACAAAGCTTAAAGCTGAATACGAAAATGTTATAGAAACATTTAAACGCGACTTGGTATGAGGCAATTCACAGAGTTTATGTTCTCTTGGATGCTTCGTTGAAAGACCAAAGACGTGTTGATTATTTATTAAATGACTATGGCAGAATATTACTAAAATATATATGCCTATCTACACTATCTTTTATATAAATATTAAATATTTATTTCTTGAAAATACATACGTAAATTCATTATTAACAATTAGTATATCAATATTGACTGGCCCGTTGGCGCAGTGGCATATGCATCTGCTTGCCAAGGTAGGGTCCCGGGTTCGATCCCCGGTCAGGTCAATTTAACAAACGAACTTTTCTAAATTGGCTTGGAGTCTGGGTGTTACTGGGAACTCCCCCAGAGTTCGTTGTGTGGTACCCATAGTACAAGCTCACTGCTCAGTTTGGGGTCACACAATCTGTGTAATTGTCTGGAGTATTATTATTATATTAATAACAATTCGATCATTTTCATTACACACATAATACGAAGAAAAACAATGTTACATGTTGTCGGCTTGTTTAATACATATTTTCTACTTTGTATTTATCTAGAGTATTTATCCTTCCTGTTATCACTTCCAACTGCAAACAGAGGAGTTGTCTTAACTAAGTAAATGTTATTTATGATTCAGTTTAGCTTAAGAGTAAATTAGGTACTAAAAATAAAATAAGGGCTTGAAGAACCTAGCTCTTGTGTTCCAAAGAGATGTTAAGTTTTTCAAGTTTGATATTATAATACCTATATAAACAGCTTATATAAATCTCTTTTCACAAAAATAAGGTGAGAAGGAAGTGAGGAGGAAGACTAAGTCGTATTATATCTACCAACTTAGTACAGGTTGGTAGAAGTACACTATTGGTAAATATCATTTCTGAGTTCTCAAACCACGTGTGAAGCTTTATTATTATTATTGTTTGGAAATGGGTGACCAGAGCTCTCATTCGGATTAGCCGCAACCCTGAAAACCTGTTGATACCATTCGCTCTGTGGCTCGGGATAGAGAATAAACCTACGGTATCCTTAGAGTTGCCAGATGTGAAAAGCGAGATATCTTGATAAAATTATAAAATGTCAGGATTTTAGGATTGTAGTCGGCAGTAATAAATATTAGGTAGGTATCTATGAAAACTTAACTTTTTATTTTCTTTACAACACAACAACAACTTTTAACTATCAACATAAAAAGTCTCAAATCATTTATTAACTAATGTATACATATTCCAAAACCATATGTTAATGTGTATTCGCATTAATTATTTACTGTAACATTTATTTTGCCTTTGATTTATCCAAATTTAAGTTATTATTAATAATTTAATATTAATTGTGTTACATAACATTGCCTTTAGGCAAAAGTTTGCATATATACCCGCTGCCGTCCACCACTCGAATTATATTAAAAATGTTTCTTAAATATTTTGCCGGGAGTCGGGAGATCGCATAAAATCTGACAACTCTAGGTATCCCCCATTGGCAACTAAAGAGAGGTCTTAGGAGGCGCAGCTTATTGAAATGGGGGCTCCGATCATAAATTGCATGTAACCTCGAGGAGAACGAAAGCACGTTATCCACGCTGTCGTAGCGTTGCAAGGTTACTGGAGATATATGTATTCCGTATGAGATCCCGGAGAACCTCGATATTTGCCGAGAACGACCATTCCGTAAACCTTGACAGTTCGGGAAGTGTTTGTAGGCAAAAGTCAAGTTTTTTGAGCACAGACCACACGCGCTTTCGTTCTTCTCGAGGTTACATGCAATTTATGATCGGAGCCCCCCTTAGATAAGCTGCAACTACGAAGACCCCTCTTTAGTAGCAGATTCGAGGTATAACTCAGTTTCACCCTTGAGGGTTCCGCGTCACCCGCTTCACCAAAAAAAGGTGGAGACCGCAGCCTTATTCTGGTTCTCGGATTGATGAAGGCCTTTTTGAGTTGGTTTAACAACAGCTGGCCTAGTTGGGTTTAACGTGCTTTCTATTATATCACCCCTCCAATAGCTGACAGCTCCTAACGTTATTAACCTCTTTGACCTCAGTGATCGTATCAAACATCGAGATACTGCTATGCCATAAATGCCTCATATAAGTACGAGTATTTCAAGTTCTTGTGGTGATAATCAAGGAGCAACACCCTTATTTCCGTCACAAAACTACTTTTTTTTTGTTTTTGCAAAAGTGTACGAACATTTCAAACATAAATGTTTGTCTGAAAAGATATAAAATTCACATTAAGATGGGTTATAAAATACAGTTACTTGTTTGTAGACGATTCTTTCTCGTAATCTAAAATCGTGATCATCTTGATGTAATCAATCATGTGTTAATGTGTTATATTTCTTATTTATATTGTGTAAAGTTATTTAACTAGAAATATTACAGTAATTAATATTTATCAGCGTTTAACTTTCTGTGTTCGTGTCTGTCTGAAAAAGTTATTAAAGCCAAAGCAATGTTATTTTAAAATTTCATTTAATACTTTCTTATTAAAGCTAGAAATTATTTCAACAGCGATTATTAATAAGAATACATATTTGTTCAAAACGTTCACGTTCTATTTCATTTACCTACTTAAGTCATTTTAGAATAAATAAAATCGAAACGAAATATAGAAATACTTCCAACCAAGTCATTATGTATGACAACAATTTCATAGCAATGAAATATTAGTGTGCGACTAAGGAAAAAAAGTAGGTGACGAACCAAGTGAATTCGTTGACTGCACCGGTCTAATAGGTGTACTAGAACGTTGTAAATGCTAGAACATTCCAAAAAGAGTCTCACCATGTTTTTGCTCACGAGAACATACTGAATATACAAGCTTAGTGGTTGTATACTTTACTAAATATAGTAAAGTATAAAAAAAATTATGACAATCGTAATTTTTTTATACAAGTCATAATTTTTTTTTAATGTTTCATAAAGTTCAAATTGTAATGAACTTTTATAGTTCATCGAAACAGATATGTTCTAAATAAGATTTTTTTTAGCTATGTTCGTGGCTCATTACTGGACAAAAGCCTCCCTATTCCTTCTATTCTTAAAGAACACTTATAGAAAAATTTCTGTTAATCTTTCTGATTAAACGTGGGTGGATTTGTGTGTGGTGAATTAACGTCGTATTAGTTCAGTTGTGAAGAATGAATTTGTTTTATACTATCTCTCTTACGAAAACATATTTTTAAGATTACATTCCTTTTTATATAGTTTTGTTACATAAGTTATGAAATGCATACGAACATATAGTTTAATTACAATTATAGTTTTCTATATTATTTTAATCACAACTCAATGTGACGGAGATCGATAATTGCATTAAGCTAAATTTCAATATTTAGTTTAACAATTAAAAAGATTAAGAAAGATTGATATAATATCTAGTGTTAAATATGAAATGTAACGGGAGCACTGATTACTATGAACACGTTATCAATTCTTCATCACAACTATTATGTACTTGACTATTCGACGACTTCTCAACAACTGAACTCATACAAGACTAAAATCAGGCTTTTATGCAGCCCCACTACGCGCAGGAAATCCATTCTACCCTCGTTCTTGTTACTAAAATGTTACAAAATATCACACGTGGGTACTTTATGTGATTAAAATTAATGTGGAACTAACACTAGGAAAAGAAAAATTCCAGTTTTTGCTAAATACCGCCAACGTTGATCAAGTGTCTGATGTTCATCATCTCAAGCAATAATAACAAATTCCGTTTATGATTCAATGTGTATACATTTTTAATTCAATTTTAAAAGGAACCTCTTATAGATTAAACAGTCTTTAAGTAAAGTCTTGGCTTACAGTCATACCGTCACCGACGTCTCAATTATTTAGTTATCCCGCTTATGACCTCCTTCCGGGCGTCGCTTCTGCTTACACGAGTTCGTTACATCATCATTTCACGTGCGATTACTGTCCATTTCGTTATCGAAAAGTACATAGAATATTCTAATATTGTACAAACACAACGATTGGTATAAAATACTGGATTTGTCGGTAATTTTAAAACAACAAACATTGCTAGCAATAACTCAAATTTTTTACACAACAAATGCACGCACGTATACCTATGTAAATAAATGAGTATACATATATATCATTACTGTATTCTTTCACAGAGTAGTATTTCTGCGTCCTTTGCTTTCTCGTTCTTGTAAATCTTTGAAAAAAGGTGAACAAATGCCTTCTGGATTTCTGAATTTTTGTGATTCTAGTACGTCTGAAAATAATTTGAGGAATAGTGTGTTGCCATGTTAATTAAGATTCTGTACATCAAAAGGGATAGCGGGACCCTTATACGATCCCCTGTCCTTCCGTACGTGTAAAATAAATTGAAAAGAAAGAAAGAAATAGTTTATTAAATACATCAAACTGAAATCAAATACGTTGGTCCCGCACTAGGCGCACCTGTATCGCGGGAGACCTCTACTGTGATTATTACGTCGTGAAATAAAACTGTTTTTGGTATTCTTTTTTCATTTTTTTTTAAATGTAATTTACAATTTATTGAAATAAATCAGTATATACATATCTAACGTCAATATTTCCTTTAAAACTAAGTAGGTATTATCTTAAATAATAGGCTTCCTCAGTTCCCGCTTAGAAAGCTTCATTGCTTAGGGTGCTTAGCGGACTGGCAACATTAGCTCTTTTTGTTGTTTAGAGATGCTTAAGTTACTAATGTCAGAATTTTTTACACACTAATCGACTTTCAGGGAAAGATAAAGAGCACTCAATGATCGCGAGTCAACTTGCCGTCGACGACCCGTTGACAAACAATTGGACGTTGAAAGGTGAGTCGGTGCTAGTCGGATACTGTTGTGGTAAATGTCTTTAAGACTCAGTAAACGAAGAGTTTAGTGTGTTTGATTATCTGGATCTTGATATCTAAAGAGACTAAGAGTTACATATATGGATTTATACAATTTCAGCTTTTAGAAACACGATTGGAGAAAAAAGTCTCCATGCAAAAATATATTAAAAACCCTGATTTACACAATAATTCAGTTAGAACTCGGAGATTCTACAGCATTTCAAAATTATTTTTACTACAATGGATAGATATTTATAATATCTCGAATCCCTCCAAATAGTCCTTTAATTGGTAATGTAATTTTCATTCAAATTAAACAATTACGTACATCTATCCAGCTATGTAGCTAGTACTCGACTGACACATACCCTATTTGGCTTTCTGCCCAAGACCAGTATCTTATGATATTAATTGTTAAATTTATCTTTTGACGCCTGATATTGGGTAACGATAAAAACGTTCCCTATCTTATCCTTAAAAAACTAATACTACAATTTTGACATTAAACTGCCAAGTTACTGATCAAATTATGTGATCAAAGTTCCGTTCAAATGAATCGAATAGGTATTTGTATATTGTAGCACTGAGTTTCCATTTCCACCTTTACGAAGTAGGCAATTTTATTACGTGAGCAACTGACGTACAGGTGAAGGGAAACAAGTAACCTATTTGAACGCCTATATGACTATTACGGGTTTTTAAGTACTTTTCGATGGTAATTGTTGATGGTAGACATTATACTACGTATTATAAAACTTAAAAACAATGATCCTAGGACCAGAATTATTGAAATATTATTTGTAAATACACGAATTTTTGGCTACACACGTCGTTGTCGAGGCCTCTTTATAGTCTTTCCTTATGTCTTTTCCTTCTATCCGCGTTGGATATATATAAATATATATAACAAGAACGAATATATATATATATTATGAAAGAGGGGACAAACGAGCAAGCGAGTCACTCGATGGAAGGTGATCTTCGCCGCTCATGGACACCCGCAACGTCTGAGCAATCACAGGTGCGTTGGCGGCCTGAAGGCAAAAGAGAGAAAGGAGTGAGAGGGGGGAGATGGACTACCAGCACTCTCACTCACTGAACGAAACACAACAGCAATAGATGCTGTTATTTTGCACCGATATTCTGTAGAGGATGGTATTTCACCGGGCAAGCCGATCCAATTCGTGCTACAATGCAACATGGCTCTGCCACACAAAAGTAAATTAGTATATTAGGTTAGGAGGGATACTATTTTATATATGTATATATGATAGATAGATAGATAGATAGATAAAACGTTTATTCATACAGTCACACTTGGTCACACACATGACTTTACAATCTTACATATAGCTATAATACAGATTAATTAGGTACTACCGTAATTAAGTATAGTATGAAATAAGACAAAATAAAATAAAACACAAACTTAAAACTATTTACAGCGAAATAGACATCATGTGTGTGTTGCAGCTGTACGAAAAGGTGATGGCTCAGAGTATATCCTTGCCCATAGGAGCAAAACTCTGATATTCTGTCACAACCTAGAAAACGATAAGCAATTATAAGCAAAGATAACATACTACAGATATAATTTAAAACAATAAAATAAAATAAGATAAATAGATAAATTATATAAAAAAAAATATTATATATATACATACGATTCAAACTGAGAACTACACAGTTTAACATAATGTTACACACATTTAAGATCACGTGTTATTCACATGTTACTATAAGAGCGCGATCAAAGAACAGGCAAACAATTAAGTTGTTAGAGCGAAATGAGGTTATGTCAAAAATTAAGTATCTTGCAAGAGTTATGTACCTACGTGATATTGTAAGAAGTATATACGTGATATGACAAAAGGAAAAAGTAAATCCAGCAAGGTAAGTACCTCCCTACACAGCAAAATCCGCCAACGAGCAACCATGTGGTATACCAGCAGTTTGCTTGACTAAAAGAAAAATCTTAAAATGTTTTTTAAAAGAGCATTTGGACTTAAAAAATATCAACGGTGGAGGAATGTTATTCCAACATTTGGTAGCAAGGTAGCGGAAACTACCAGTGAATGCCACGGTTCGGTGAGGGTGGCTTTCCAGAACACATCGAGAAGTTCGGCAGCCATATCTATTATGGAAGGAGGATGTTTTCAGCTTTGAATAAAGGTATATAGGTTTTTTATACTTCATGACATCAAATAATAAGCCTGCAAGGTGTAGATGCCTACGTGATGACATGTTTAGCATTGAAGCGTTATTTAAGTAAGGTGTGATGTGATATCTAGGTGGGATATCAAAACAAAACCGACAACACGCATTCTGGACACGCTGAACAAGACGACGAGTCGCGGACTGCAGTCGCGGCCCATAAACCAAGTTACCATAATTAAGCTTCGATAGAACCAAAGACTCACAGAGTAGAATACGCATTCTTTCAAATTTGAAATTTCAATATATAATACTATTATCTATATATATATATACGAGTATGTATATATGTAATATCCCTCCTAACACTTTCTAAGGGGAACATCATGCAAGCCTTTCATCAGCCGCTTTATGTAATTTCATATCATCTACATCGAAATCTTTATTGGATAACAGTAGAATCTTTTGCAACGTTGCGTGATACGCACGTATTTAGTGAAAGTCGCTGAGGAAAATCCTGGTGTATCAAACCAGTTCATGCTACTGACAGTAAAACCCAGTTACCTTTCTCGATGCATCGTCCGTGCGGTTGCGTTGAACGCTAAACTATCCTTTATAGAAAAAATGAAACAAAATAATTTCAGGATATTATTGATACGGCTGATACGACAGTCAAATAGACGAACGCCTGTGTCATAGGCTTTCCTTATGTCTTTTCCTTTTATCCGCGTTGGATATATATATACATACATATATATACACACCGGCACAATTAGCGGAACACAAAAAAAGCAGGATTTTAAAATCTTTACTTGAGGAACTGGCCAGTTATGATATTTTTTTAATTTATTGTCAAATTTGAAAATAGAAAATTAGATGACATACACTTTTTTCATTCATTTGTTTTATTTTCCCGAACAATACGTTTTGTCAACTTGTTCGAGTAATAACTACGTAATTGTAATTTTTTTGAAAAATTGCACTTAATGGTTTTTTATAAATTTGTTATTCTATAGGCAATTTTGTTTATTAAAAGCTCTTTATTATGCCTGACTTAACATCACTGGAAATCATTAGGGCTGATGAAATGAGAAGAAATGGCCATACCTACAGATCGATTGCCTCAAGGCTTCGTCGACCAGTACCAACGATTCATCGCAGCATCCAGCGGTACAGATCGTCTAATTCTCTTGTGAGGAGGAGGGGTCAAGGTAGAAAAAGATGTACATCGAGGCGAGATGACAGTTTTTTACAACTTGGAGTTCGTAGGAATACGCGATTAACGGCTGTACAAGCTCGAAATGAACTGGAAGACGTTGGAGGAGTACGAGTAAGTGAGCGTACAGTTCGCAGGAGATTTGAAGAAGTTGGTTTAGGGTCGTATATACCTGCCAAAGGCCCAAAACTTGAGAGACGTCACCGCGTAAACCGATTAAGCTATGCGCGAGAACATCGTCATTGGGATTTGAACGAATGGCAGCAGGTTCTCTTTACTGATGAGTGCAGAGTTCTTTTAAAACAGATCGATGGGAGACAGCGAATATGGAGACGCAAAGGAGAACGCCACATACAGTCTAATTTTGAACACACAGTGGCTTATGGTGGCGGCTCGATTATGGTTTGGGGAGGGATATGTTTGGGAGCTCGCACGGAGTTAGTGATAGTCACAGGAGGGACCATGACAGCAGATCGATACATCAGAGACATTTTAGAAGAACATGTTGTACCATTTGCCCCATTTATTGGTGACGACTTTATTCTAATGCAAGATAATGCTCGTGCTCATAGTGCACAATCGGTACAGGCATATCTGAGCCACGTAGGTATACCGGTGATGCAGTGGCCAGCAAATTCCCCCGATATGAATCCGATAGAGCATGTCTGGGACTTGCTAAAAAGAAGGGTTAAATCCAGAATGCCACCCCCCAACAATCTGAATGAACTTGGAAACGCATTACTTGAGGAGTGGGAGCGGTTGCCTCAAGAAATCATCGATAACATAATCTGTAGCATGCCCAGACGAATGGAAACCGTAATCAGAGCAAGAGGGGGAAACACTCGTTATTAATTTTGCTTTAATTTTATTGTTAAATCATTTAATGCTTACTTTTTTTTATTTTTTGTGATGGTTCATAATCATCTAAAAATTTCACTTATTTCAAATTTCTTTATTTTTCAATAAAAAATAACGAAGACTTTTCAAAGTCGTTGTTAAAAGATGTTAATCAATTTGTTATTTTGTGTCTAATTACATTTTCGTCAAATATATGCGTTATTATCTCATAGTCTCACTTTTTTTTCTGTTCCGCTAATTGTGCCGGTGTGTATATATATATATATATATTTTATGAAAGAGCGGGCAAACGAGTACGCAAGTCACCCAAGGGAAAATGATCTTCGCCGCCCACGGACACCCGCAACGTCTGAAGAATCACGGGTGCGTTGCCGGCCTGTAGGCTAAGAAGGGGGAGGGGGGAAATGGACCACTGGCACTCAATCACCGAACGGAACACAACAGCAATAGATGCTGTTATTTCGCACCAATAGTCTGTGGAAGGGTGGTATTTTCACACTGTAATGGCTAACACCTCTCGATGGACCACGAACTTTCGCGCTGGTCTAGGAGAGAAATAAAAATGTAAAATGTACCTACCAGCTGCAGGGGATAGGAGTTTTTATCAGCCTTTGAACTGAGTCATCATTTCATTTAATTCTATTTTAATATTTTACAACTAGCAACACGTATAATGCTGGAAGTGATGTCGAGGTGTGATTTTTGATCTCAAAGCGTGGTTTAATTATGCCAAATTGTTTGCTCGTATTATCCTACTAATATTATAGTCCTACTAATTTTATAAATGTGAAAGTATGCGAGGATGTATGGATGTTTGTGATGAAACTTTACATTGATATAGCTTATACATCAGAATAATACATAGGCTATAGTTTATAAAGATATTATGTGTCTTTAAACTTCATGCGAACGAAGTCGCGGGCAAAAGCTAGTATGAAATAAAACTTAGTAGTCATTAATTATGCTACGGCGCATGTTCTGATATTTTTATACCACAAAAATCATCGAATAATAATAATTACTCGTTAAAGTAACCATAGCGGCATACATCAGTGCACGAACAGCGTTTGCTAAATACTACTAGACACAGTCACGCAGAGTTACATTCACGCGAACTATTGTTGAACCGAATTCCCTAATCAATTCGATAAAAGCACTTTTTGTCAGTGACGACATTTTTAGTTGAGTCGAGAGAGCTACTTTTGCTTCTTAGTGGCTCTTAGTCTCTCAAGACTCAAGTCAATGATCATTTAAAGTTAAAGAGTGATGTATATTAGCAATCGTTTGTATTATTTATAAGTTCATGTACCATATTATCTGATATTTCATTTCTTACATTAAAACAACCCTCATTTCACTTTCTAGCATGAACTTGTTGTTTAAAGAATATTAATTTGTCGTTTTAAAACCTTTCGTCTGGTTGAGAACATTTTGAAATATTTTATTTTGTTAGATGCCTAATTTTCAATACAACTAAAGAAAGAAAAGAGAAACAAATTCATTTTGCACAGTTCGTTTGACTTTAATCTTTATTTGACAACTTAAGTTTTATTCAACGAATATTTCGCTTTTCAACGATGCATTCTCTGGAATTACTTGCATCATTAGTCCCGAGAAACATAACATTTAATTTGATACGTTCATCCTCCTGATTTAATATTTGGATAAACCAATATCGTGAGTCAAATGAAACGGTGTCAAATCTTTAAGTATGAAAAGTAACTAAAACATCGGTCTGTCGAGTGCATAGTGCCCCCGATTCGCATTGGCGCGTGAACATTGCGTCATATCGGACATAATTTTCATTAATTCAGTACCGTGGCACAGGCTTTAAGTCTTCTTGGAATTTGGCTTTACGGTGATAAAATCTCTATTACTTTTTATATCATGAGCTATTTGTTTTTTCCTTTCTCGTCATCGCTAAAACGTGAAGAATGCTTTTTTGTATCGATTCTTATTTTAATTATAACGTTGATTAATATTCGCTAGTTGGTTCAGAAATGTTATTTACATTTTCTGTTTTATTTAACGGCGCCATTGTATAGCTAAGCTTTATTTTAATTAATAATTATATTTTAATTTCTAGAAATGTTATCAGTCTTTATTGCATGCGGAATGTAAAATCTTAATAAAAACTTACAAAGTAAAAGCAATCTTAACCCTTAAATGACTGCCTATAAATATTTAAATTGTAGCTGGATTTTTCAGAATAGCTATTTCAAAATGTAGCACATAACAAGTCAGAGGATGAGATTATTAGACCGAAATAAAAAGAGTCCCATAATAACTTCGAGTTCGTTCACTACGTAGTAAATGCTCGATTTGATTGGGGAGAACGGACATTCCCAATTTGACCCGGGTCCCCCTCGGCGCAATAACAACGTAATATCGACTCACACCACGTGTAGAAGGCTGTAGGAATATTTTTTTTATTAGACATCCACAATGAATTGGATTAATCGTAATGGGATTTACTATTCACTATCAATTTTTTCTTAAGACACAGTATTTAGTAATCTCTCATTGTTTGGTTAAGTAGCCGTACGGCAAGCGAAATTGTTATAAAAAAAGCTACTTTGCGTATTCTTGTGACAGTAGCGTTAAAAATCAAAATGCACTGTTTGAAAAAATATATCTTAAATGTACTAGTGATACGCCGTAGTTGGAGGCAGTAATGTGCATATAAACTTCAATTTATATAAGGATATTTTAATGAAACGACATTGTGGAGTTTCTTCACAGGAGCCTGTAAGGAATCTGTAGCGTCCGTCTGTAATTACAAATTTACTCTCAAATTTTGTAATAGAGTATAATCATTTAATGACTTCGATTCTACCATTTTTTTAATTTTTGCTCGTCTGTCTGTCCTTTTATAACTCAAGAACGGCTTAACCGATCTTGATGAAAATTGTTATGTTGTAAGAACATGTGGTTGCGCAAATGATAGGCTACTTTTTTTTTATAAACATCTAAAGGATGAAAAGAGGGATGAAACTTTGTATGGGAAATGCTGAACCGCTGAACCGATTATAATGAAATTTGGCATTTAGATAGTTTGACATCAGAGAACGGACATAGGCTACTTCTTTTAAATAAAAACCTACCTCTGAGAAGGTGAAAAGGGATGAAACTTTACATCGAGAATGCTTAACCTCGGTTATGATAAAATTTGGTACGTCGACAGATTTTTTTTTACCAAAAAGACAACTACTTTTTTCTCAAAAACGGAGTAGGTTTTTGATAGTTTATTGATGAGAAAAAAGGGGGTAAAAGGGAGGATGAAACTTTGAATAGGAAACGCTAAACCGCTAATGCAATTGTGGTTAATTTTAGTACAGAGATAGTGTGTGTCCGGAGACAGAAGTAGGTTAGGCTTTTTTCAAAAACAATCTTTGTAAATGCATACATGCACCTGTAATCTAACCTAATCCGAGAAAGCCACGAAAAAATTTTCCTCGCAGACGAAGTGACGGGCACAGCGAGTACTCTCATATTTTTTATTTAGTCCTTCTTTTTCATTATCTTTCTTTTCTACGTCATTCGTCTATAATTTGCAGATAAATTATATGAATTCGTAAGGTAATCTTTTGTAAAGTGATGTAAATATCGCTGACAGTTCTGTTCTACGAAAAAAATTTTGATCAATAATGTGCAGTTAATTTTATGATTTCGCAATTTATAACCAACTCGAATAAAGGAGGAGGTTAATGCAAATTACATCCCATACGTAAGTACATAAATGACTAGATTAGTCAATAAAAATTCCTTTCTAATGATGTACTTTTTGTTTTTTCAGTTAACTTCATATACGATACTACTTCTCCAATATTTCTCTGTCTCCTTTTGATTCAACAAATTGTGCAATTGTCGCCTCTATCTTAAATATATCTTAGATAAAACTTAGCAACAATGATTTAAAGACATTTTGAGAAACGTGTTTACTAATTTCATAGATCTTTTTGAAGGATGTACATCTTTTTCACGAATCAGTTCTGAGTTAAACAAGTCTACAGCACAGTACAAGTAAGCATACAGTATTCTATCTCGGCAGTGTCCTAGAGATAATTACCTACGGTCGTTTGGTACGTAAACACGCAATAGGGCTACCGACTTAGACTGAATGTTTTTCTTGGGTTACGTATTTGATAATAGGTACCATATTAAATTGTCATATTATCTTTTCATTTTATATTATTGCAAATTTAATACGTTTTTATTTATATAATTTTACTAGTATTTTACATCTAGTTTCAAAAGTTTGTGAGTTAGTATGGTGGAAATGGACAAAAAAAAATGCATTTTGTGTGCAGTATAATAAAAAATCAGCAACAAAGTAACTAGATCATTATGATAATATATTTCCTATAAATTAGCAACAGAGAAATATTTCCGGTTTCGATATAGATGTATTCAAACATCCATACACTGAACATTATGCTCGTAAACTTGATTGACGTAATATTTAGTCAGTAAATGCGCGGGAGCGTCTCACACCGTCCGACAACAACCGCGGCGCACTCGCGACCATAGATAATACATTATAATATATTTCTCGCGACTGTTGTATGGCGAGAAATGCCGAGATTTCGAGCGCGTCGTTTGGGAGCGTTTGTATGAAGATAGAAATAGAATACTGTATGCTTACTTGTACTGTGTCTACAGTGTTAATTCCAATCTTGGTTGTAATGCGCAGTAGGTACACTAGGGAGAATATTTCTTCATCTTTTAAAGTGAATATTTTTATTTTCTAATTGAATTTCAGTATAGGTACATACTATCTTAGTATAAAATAAAATACGAGGATGGTGACAATTGCCAATTTTTTGCCAATTTTTTGAGTAAATTTTTTCAGACATCGCGCACAATATTATCCTTTCTCCTTTAATAACACAGGTATCTGTATCGTATTTATGAAATCATTTTCGCACTTGAATTTTGATTTATAAAGTACTTTTCGATATTTTTATTTTGAAGTCAGTTTAACATAAAACACATTAATTTGAATTACTGGTAACTCGTTAATATTTGTAAATGTCATTAGAATTGTTATCATAACAAAAACACAATTGTGCGTCCTCTCAGTTCATTGCAATAATATTTAACTGGGTCACTTTATTTTTGTAAGAATCTCCGGTTTAACTGTCTGAAATGTTTATTTAACGTGTTTTTACAACAAACAAGAATACCAGCGGATTTTCTTGTGACAGTTTGCGATTCTCTTTTAAACTGATTTCGATTTTTTTATAAACGTTCATAAGCGTTACGAGATGACTTTGATAAAATGATTTTAGGAAGACGTGTGATCAATTATCTTGTATGCAGCATTTTTAATATAAGAGTTCTAAATTAAACATGAGAATTTGAAACTTGCGTTAAAACGTTATATTAATAGATCACCTACTAGACTTTTAATAACCTTTGACTTAAAGAAACTATGCTGACGATAGAGGTCACATCGATTTCTAATATTTACTTCTGTTGTTGTTATCTTCGAAGTTGCATTAGTTCTTTGTGGAAAACAAGAATAAAGACGAACAAAGGCAATGGCCTTAAGCGTAGAAAATTTGATGGCACAGTGGTAAACTGTCTATTGTACGCTGACGATGTTATGCTAATAGCACCATCAGAAGCAGAGTTGCAGACACTAGCCACGTGTATGAAAGAAGATTGTGAAGTAAAAGGGTTGAAAATGAATGTGAACAAAACTAAGGTTCTTGTGTTTAAAAGAGAAGCGGTACAAACGAAATGTGTGATTTGTGTATCCTATAGATTGAGTAAATAAATGGCCGTATCTTTTGATCGCGTTGCTTAGAAACTTGGTTTTTACACCTCCAGGCACTGACATGTATATATTACCTCATTTGTGCCTAGTTAATTTACGCCATTTTTGGCGCTGTAGGCAGGTACTAGTGTCCACGGAACTAAAATTAGGGATGTCCGTAAGTCGATGAGTGTGCGTCTGCGTTATATCGATCATTCATTATTATTACAGCTAGGATTGTAGCTATGGATGACTAGATACTAGTGTAAGAAGCTTTCTCTCATATTTTTGGTACCTGTATATAGTGGATAACTAGATCTACAAAATAAAAAACAATAATAGGTCGCGTTTATTAATAAAAAAATATACAGTAGGTTGATATTTACTGACACATCTGTAGGCTGTTAACAATCTAATGTCTATGTACCTATTTTGTTAAAATTTGGTCAACTCTTGATTTCTTTGGAGTTCCAAAAGCTCTTAATTACGATCGTTTCATGTACTACTTCATAGATCTCTTTTAAATTTGCCCGTAGTACTTGTATTTGAAGTAGCGATTTAAGTTATAAGATGACATGAATTTATACTAGTAGTATCGCTAATACTAGGGCGGTGAAGAATAACGTGTAAAGATTTGGTCATTAAATTAAAATGTATGAAATTATTCATAGGACCTTTTGAATCACTAATATTTCACGATTGTTTAGTCTAGGCACTACTACTACTACGGCAGCCATTTGCAGTGTACATCAAAATTAGTTCGCGGGAGGCACGCGGGCGGGACGTTAGACCTCAGTGTTTAATATTTGATATCTCTACCCGTTCCTGGGATAAAGAATCTTGACCGTTCGGACAGACGGACATACGGATACGCAGACAACGAAGTGATCACACAAGGGTTCTTTTTTTCTATTCTAGGTACGGAAAACCCTAAAAAAATTGAACTTTCATATCTATACGAGAAAGACATGACTTAGTAATGCTTACTGATGCTTCATTAATGGTTTGTAATGTTACATATTTATGAAAATCGCCTTACTTTAAAAATACGTGCTACAAATGTTTCCACAGAATAAATAAATATTCAAAATTTTATCAAGTTGATGAGTTAACTCATTTAGATAACTTACTTAGCATACCTACATTAAAAGAAAACTTAAGTTATTAAGCTACGTACACATCATATACACAAAACGAGTTTGCGATTTGAATTTTAGTTCTTCTAATATGACCTATCCGTCTACTTATTACAGATAAAGCGTGAAGACTTTTATTTATGTATTTACATATAAAATCTATTATCATTATTTTAAGTTTTCTTTTAATTTGTCAAAACTGAAATTCCCAATATTTTGATTTGTTTCTTTTGAGGATGCTGTACGAATTGCCTGCTAATTAGAATGACATATCATTGCCACACGTTGAATTTAATTTACTCGTAGTATATAAAACCTGATCACATGCTACTATTTTTAAATGGAATGGAATTTTTAAATGGACTGACATCACGTTACAAATTACATAAAAGTAAGATTTAAAAAAAACGGTACGAAAAATAAATTGGTCCTATTTTTACCAAACACGGTAAAAACATTCTCAAAATCTTTCGATAGAAAATACATGTAAATTTTTCATGAATTCAAGAGCTACGATGCCGCAAACAAACACCGACATAGACAATGGCGTTAAAATTATAACTATTTTCCGTTGGGGGTTAAAAATCGGTTGAAAATTAATTGAGACTGATCACCGTTGAAATACGAGTATTTGAAACTTAATTGGTGATGAATAAATATTTCTTTCTTTCTTTCTTTCAAATAGGAACTGTAAATCGTTTGATGATATATTATTAAAAGACATATATATGGTACTGGCGTGCAATAACTGAGCCAACTAAATTAAGACAATTGTCGTAACTTGGTTTAGTCGCACATTAGCAACGAGAGACGCGTTCACGCAGTCTATCATATTATTCACATTTCTAAAATGCCGAATTGTGTATTCAGGAAGTGAAAAAGTTACAAAGTTACGATTCAGAGATAAAAAAGGATGAAGGAGAAGGATAATATTTTTTCATACAATTATGAAATACTTTATGAAATTAAATAGCGCTCCGTGCTCTCTGACAGCTCCGTTAGGGATACAACGCGAAGATATGTATGTACATATGTATTGTATGAAATCTTTGAAATGATGGTTGAAAAGGAGATTACGTGCATATTTGGAATACAACTCTTATAGATAACTATTTCTTTCTGTTCCATTTATTCCGTATAATTTTTGCATTCGTTTTTGTAGCCTATATATATATATAGGATTAGAAATAATTAACTTTATGTCATAGTCGTAGCGGCACAAATCTAAACGCCACGCTGTACGAGTATGTTATCTCTTTACTTAAAATATCAATGCAATACACTGTGTATACAAATGTGAATTGAGTAATTATTTCGTCTAGGATCCGGTGACATCCTGTCATTACCTAAGTGATTAACAAGATGCAGGTACAAGTCATTATTTTTATTTAATACACGAAGACATTGTGTGAAAAATACCTACCCAATTATAACAAATTAATTTAATGATTATTACGTTATTAAAACCCATGTTTTAACAAGCTGTTGTATTATACGACATCGTGTATCTGTATGTAATATTTTTATGTACAGTCGGCCAAGAAATTGGTCGTTTACACGTCATAAAACTACAAGGACTATTATCCCTTGCCATATTATGACATCAGTGACGTGTTGGTTTCAATTTGAGTGCAGAATAGTAAATTACAAAATCTACAAACGAAATCAGATTTTCATTTTGACAGAATTGTCTAAGACTGAGTCACCAGTAGAGTTCTATTTTATCATCCATTTGTAAGGGTGAATGAGATAGAAGCAATGATGGAAGCAAGAGATGGAAGTAGTGATGCCACTGTCAACAAAAAGCAACTCAAAATTTAGGCGTTTGATAGGGCTTATCACTCAGGTAGTTACGCACACACATCGTTACGCATTACATTGCAAAAATCCTGCTAGATCTCTTTGATACATGTTATATGATCGTACATTACAGACAAGCCGTGATAACTGCAGCACAGCGCACGCATTTTATTTATTAATGAAATCAAAATTGTGATGGGCTGTTATAATTATACAGTGCGTCGCGATGCGCCTCACCATCTTTGTGGTATGCGCTAATATTAAAAAGACGATCATAAAACGACTCTTTTATATTTCATTACTGTAAAATATATTAAATTAATATCGAGTATATCCACCATTAGCTTGAATAACCTCTGACAGTCGGCGCCTCATGAATCCAACAAATCGTGAACAAATATCCGTACCCCGCATGGCATACCATACCTCAATGCCATGACTTTCAATTGGTTTACGTGTTTTTTCATGTCGGTTAGTCCATCGTTGCACCTTTAGTCCCCAGAGCTTATCTATGGGGTTAAAATCAGAAGATCTTGAAGGCCCTTGAATCAGTCAAATATATTGATTTCGTTGAAACCAATTGCTGGTCACCCTAGCAGTATGTACAGCAGTATCTACAGTTGTCATGTAAAACATTAAATTCAGGCAGCTCATTTTCTGGGTAGACAATCCGAACAGATGGCAACATTAAGTTTTCGAGGTTGTAAATATAATTTAGAGCGGTTGCTCGTGGATGTAATATTGAGAGTTCACAGACTTCGTCAGCCGACATTTGTTTTAGTCCGTCAGCCGAATTTGTCACAAATTTTACCAGATCCCATGTTTGGAACTAAATTAGTTTCATCATATCTTGTGTTATTGTAACACCAAAGACTTAACCGGCCATGTTGGCTGGATTTGAACGTCTTCTCATCAGTAAATATTGTAGATGACTAATCAAAATTTTAAATTTCTCTAGCAAAATTCAAATGAGCTGCTTTATGGTTATTCGTCAAATGAACCTTATTGGAATGTCGTCTCTAGTGGAATCCTATAACCATGCAAGTGCTGCCATATAATTTCAGTCGTAGAGTAGTAGGTGTAAAACCATTTTCTTCATAGGCACGTCTCATCGTTTCCCTATGCATATTAGTTATGCTAGGCCAATGACTACTTCTTCTATGATCTTGAAGGTTACCTTCTTCATCTTCGCGCGAAATCCAAAGGGAAACGGTGTTTCGTTGAAATTATAAAACCGAACGTTAATATTATTGCAGGTAAATTACGACAGATATTTTCAATGAACCACTGTCAAAAGAAACCTTGTCAAAATCTTTTTTAAATTTAAATGTAACAAGCATGAAGGTAATAAATCTAGCAAAACTTTTTTATAACATTGATGGTTTCCTTCGACATATTAGATTACTTGTAGAAAATAATGTTTAATGTTTGTTAATAGAGGTTAAAATAGTATGCACCTTTACCTATGCCTTTTGATTGGATGCTAATCAGCCAATCACGTTAATGCTTGCAAAATTTCCAATATTCAGCCTAAGCAATATTTTCATTAGTTAGAACATACTTTCGAAAGTGCTCAACCACTTTCTTGGTCGAGTGTACAAGTAATACAATCCAAGTATGTCATTTAGATATTTACAAAACAAACATTCATTTAAAAATGGAAAATATATAAATTGAAAATAGAAGGAGAATAAATTACAAATACAACTTTTGTTGTAACTTAGTACGCAGGGACCACCAATAGAAGAAAACTATAATGAACCAATACGCACGAACATACATAGTTGCGATTGTTATTTATGAAGGAGAATTGATAATATCGATCGGATTATTACTAGTAACTGTTTAGATCAGAAAATAATCAAGATCGAATCAATTCATACTTATAACTGAACAGACGTAACAATTCTTCATAGCATTATGAATACCGAATTTATATTAAATATTTTCAATGAGTCTTCCGAATAAATATTTCTTAGAGGCACAGACTGTGTAACTGTATTTATAAAATACTTACACAATGGGACGGCTGCCGTGTAAAGTTCATAAAAAAATTCTTGACACGACTTAGTGCGAAACATATTAAAATTAAAATAATTATGTAAGTATATGTATTATCAAAATTGGTTTTGATTGATTGATTAATGATTTTCCATATACATACTTACATAATGCCATGCTCTTATCCATTCAGGGTAGACAAAGCATCAATACGCAACAGTTACTTATATTTCAATGACACTGAGTATGAGGTTTAAAAACTCACACACATATAGCCATAATATAATATATTAATTTTCTAGATACACGGTGGCTGTCAGGTTGATAATAAATGGAAATATATAAACATAATATAGTGTAGTGTCATCGTTCAAAGATGTATGGAAAATATACCATGACGTATCTTTTTATTTTATTTTTCAATGGGAAATTTACAGTTATCGATGGTAGTGTACTATTCATACATATAATGAATTAATAAAGTAGTTTATAGACAACGAATTGAACATTTTCACAGATAGTTATATAACTATTTATCTATAATACAAAATTAAATTGGAGGTAAGTTCGTAAGTCGCCGTTACAGATGTTTCTTATCAAAATTATGGCTTATACGATATATTAATAATAACTAAACAACAGTTATCCGCTGGTTGAATCCACATGCCAATTGACGCAGCCACAGAGTGATTAACACCGACATTTTCGTTCTCAAACTAATTTTTATTATAATTTAGCGTAAGTATTGGATAAAGAAAATTGTTTGAAAAATTTTGTATAATATAAATTATAACTGCGTCTGTAACCAGCTTTACAGATGACAAAGTAGCCCGTGATAGTAATAGGTTGCAAACCTGTTGACTATACAAGTTCCTTACAAAGGGCTATTACACACTCTAGACTGGTCACTACGCCGCGCCCCGCGACGGGGTCTCTTGGTGACCAAAACATAGGCAACTGTAGTCTAGGATAGACCAAACCAGTGAATTCAATAGCTTTACTGTACTTTCGTGTGCAAATGACATAGATGTCATTATAAATAACCATTAACAACTGGTTACGGCGACTGGCCAGTCGCCTGTGCGTTGCCCAATTGTTCGGGCTACCGGCGACTACATGCGTGAAAGCAGTAGCCATCAAACTAATCGCCGGCGACTTATGATCAGCGGTGGAAGATAATAAACGGCTGGTTCTTTCTATATTTTTCTTTCCCTTCCAGATTGGTATGGAAGTATATTGATTGGTGTTTTATAGATCAATCTCAATCATAGGCGGATTTAGGTGAGTGGACAGGGTACGTGCCCCCCTCCCCTCATGCTTAAAATAGACAAGTAGTTTCATGCGGTCCCACTATAATTACGTACATTTTGTTTCGTGTACAGTGGACCTGCCATAACAATATTTGTTACGGGAAAATCAAATTATCGCAAAATTTGCAAATCGCGCCCTTCTCAAAAAATAAATCTCGGATCCACCCTTCATTTCGATAGGCAACATACTATTAAATCATTCTCAAAAATGAAACCACTGTTACACATGCGATACATTTATTTTCATAACTACGATCTACTTACTAGATTGCTCAATTAGAAATTGAATTACTGGTAAACAAATTTCGTTATCGCACATTTAGTTAGCTGTATTTCGTTTATGTATTTAGTTTATGTTGCTTAGTAGGTCGAAAGAAAATCGGAACTTTGTAAGATCATTCGTGCGTTCTACTATATGTTAGTTTGTCCATCCGTCACAGTCGATTTTCTTAGAAACTATATGATATACACAAACTTGATATTTGGTGTAGCAGCGATACATCAAATATTCGTAGGAGAATTATAAACGGGCAACCGTCTCCCTTCAAACTTATTTCCGAAAGTACCGTAAGTAGGTACTTGAAATTCTAAGAATTCAGAGAATGTAAAGCTTTCTCTAGTTTACAATAAAAATACGTATAACGTAAATATCACAAGAAATTCAGTCGAGAAATTAATTTACCATTTTAAAAACATCGTACAGAATTCCCTGTGTGCGAGTTGAATTTATTCAAGACCAATTTTTATTTTCATTAATATTTGTATGTCATTCCGACCACGTCCGTTTTTATTGAAAACATGCAAAAGAAATTAATGCAAAAGTGTATATTAAAACAGATGGATGTATAACATGTGGATCAGGTAATGACTCCGATAACACAACCAAAATGGCCATAGACAATGCGGTGTTAGTGACAACTTTATTGTACGGTAGTGACGCCTGGATATGCCCGAAATCAAATGAAAGTAAGATAAATGCAGTAGAAATGCGATCTTTTAGAAAAATGTACGGTGCCACCCTTAAAGGCAAAATAAGCAATGAAGAGATACGCAGTAGGACAGGGTTGCACGACGACTGACTACGCCGCCGGATATAGCGTGAAGTTATGTATGTATGGTACGTACGTAGTTTCTTCTACGCTACATATCTTTACATCTTTATATTTCAAGAGTTATCAAATTACTTTATTTCATGATTTGAATTTATAATTGATCGTAATTTGACAAAAAGTAGTGTTTAATTAATTTTACTCAGGAAAAGAAAATGTAGTCAATCCAGTTCATCAATCGAACTAATACTGTATTTATTTTTCTGTTTTATTTGGATAATAAAATTACGCGATATAAAAGATGTTTATAAATAGTGCGACCACTAGACGTCGTTGTAGATGTTCAATGTTTGTAAACACGAACGTGTATCTCTTTGCTAGTTTCATAGAAAATCATAAATAATAAACAAATACTCCAGACAATTACACCAGTTGTATGATCTCAAACTGAGCACTATCCCCACCTTCGGTTCGTTTTGTAGTACTACAAAACGAACAAGAGGAGCACCTAACAACTAGATTCCAAGACAATTTAAAAAGTTCGTTTCCTAATTTGACCTATTCGGGTACCGAATCCTGGACGCTAAGCTTGGAAGACTGATTTTTTTTTATAAAAGAGGATGCAAACGAGCAAGCGGGTCATCGGTTGGGAAGTGACCACCGCCGCCCATGGACGCCCATGGAAATAAGGAACGGTGGCAGAGGGGGCGATGGGCCACCGGCACTCTCACTGACCGAACGAAACCCAACAGCAATAGATGCTGTATTTCAAGCCGATATTCTATGAGAGGGTGGTATTTCACAGTGCGAGTCGGCCTAATTCCTGCTGCCATGCAGCATGTCTCTATACCACTGCAAATACCATGCAATAACTACCGCACAAATGGGCCAATCGATTTCAGTATTAATAAGTAAAGATAGAAAAGATATTAATTTGTCAATGAAAACTTCAGTCGTTAAAATAACAGGAATGGCTGCGTCTTACACTCAATCCATACATAGTACATACATTATTTATAATTTAAATGATACATAGTAGAAAAATGTATATTCGTACATTTCAATTATAATCTTTCAAATTTTCTTCATATGCACTTGCGTAAAATCAAGCAATTTGTCGAAAAGGATGTTTTTGCAGTGATAAAAATATCTATGTCTCGTTTCCTACTCGACAGATATATTGAGAACGTTGTACAGAATAAATAATAATAAAATGTGTGTGTCCATAGCTGATTCTAGGGCCAAAGGTCACAGATAAACTAATAGTTTAACAACAAGCAATTGCCCTATAAACGCAATTGCGCTCGTCGTGATTACAATATATTATGTAGGTACGATTTTAATATAAGTCAAACTTATTTTAAACATACATCATACATCTGTCTATCTAAAAATAAAAATTTAAAAATAAATTATGGTTGCAAGGAATGCATTAGATTCTTTGGAGCCTTCAAAAATCTGTTTCCTCAGGATCGGCCTCCTGGTCTGTGAGAGGAAGACAAACAGAGAATTCTTGTCGGCTGTTTAATTTTCCAAGAAAGGCCGTCAAGGGATATAAGTCCTAACTATTGTAAGAGATATAGGTTTGTAGGTAGGTAGGTATTGTAACGAGTATAGGTGATGGTGATGGGTCAGTATAGTAACCTCTCGCTATCTATAGTTCTTCAAAGAAAGATGGTGTCAGGTGTAATTTTTGTTGCACTTTTATTATTAGTCCACCCCGAATAGAAAATGACATGAGATAACACAGAACTCGATAGGAGGTCAAAGTGTCGCCGATAATAAGACTAACTCGTCGACTCGGTGGCAAAGCATATACTTCGTACCTCCAAGTCGGAGTCTCGGGCTCGATCCCCGCTCAGGTCAATTCAGGAAACGAACTTTTCTAAATTGGCTAAATTGAATTTTCTTAAGCTTATATTTTATGGTTATACGCTTTTTTCAAACTTTTGTCTGTCTGTCTGTTCGTTTGTCTGGGCTATTCTTCCAAACAGTTAAACCGATTTTACGGAACTTCCATTGGCTGGTAGAGTACTTTTCAGAGAGCAATCTATAGGCTACTTTTTATACCGGAAAAATAACGCGGGTGAAACCGCGATTCACCGCCAGTTATTACTAAATGAATAATCGTAGCATTACACAGTATAAGGAAGATAATAATTACTTATACAAATACAAAGCAAATGTCTGAGCGACCACACGATGAATCGTTATCATTTGCGAACAGATGGATTTCGCTGTTCACAACATAGAGCAGTGCGCACGCAATACTAATGAACTCTGCTTAATACTAAGAGACAAATGCATAGAAATTTATGTTTGTGGACTTTTTAATGGCATTAACTTGTATTTGTTGAATTTAAATTGTACAAAACACGTAATAGTAAAGGAGGTGTTCACATTGGTCACCTTCAAACGTTGTTGTTCTAGGCGTTTTATTAGATAATTTAAAAATAATTAATAACCTATTCCTGTAAAGAGATAACTAAAAATTATTAAATTATTACAGTGATGTTATATTTACAAAGTTAATATACATAATTTTTACAAAGTACGAATGAGCTAGTTTGTTGTTTCTAGGAATAAGCTGTATGCTCATTTTATTTTATAATTTATTTATTCTCATATTTATAATAATTTCAAATATGATGTACTTTTTTAATACCTAATTACAAGTATTGATTATCACATATGTGCCTAGTGTGTAAAGGCTTTGTCACATAGCGGGCGCGGCGTAACACGGCGCGAGCGCGGTGCCACAGGCGATGCTAGCGTTGTCGTCGTGCTAGTTACTATGAAAATTATCACATCGCGCTCGCGCTGCTCCGCACTGCGTCAAAGTCGGCGTGACACGCCGCGCCGGCCCTCTCCGCCAGGACAAACTGCAGAGCGGGAGCGCGCCGCGGCGCGATGTCTGGGGCTTTGTCGCATTTATAATTTTATTATTTGTGTTTAAAAAAATAATGTGTTATTTTTTTGAATTTCATGTTTATCACATTAAATAGCATAGACAATCAATTAAATATTAAACAGCTATCGCGGCCGTAGACGGGCACGATGCGAGCGCGGCGCGACGTTTCGCTCGCAATGTGATTATCGCGCCGCGCTCCCGCCCAGCAATCGCCGCACCGCGCTCACGCCACGCCAGTGTCGCGCCGGTGTTTGATATAATGCCTTTAGGTTATCATTTATTAAAATATTTTATGTAAGTTTGTACCTATGTTAAAACAATACCTATATTTCATGCACTATTCTTCACTATGCTCTATATTTTTATGATATAATTTAGAACCACGAGTACATTAAATTTCATGTTTAGAACAAGAAATACAGCACAATGGTATAAAGTCACATTCAAGTTAAAAGTCCATTTTAAATGTCAAATAATTTTCTAGATTTAAGTTTTTCACTGCGTATAAATTTTTGTTTATTGGAAACTCATGTTCGCTATAATTTCGAGTATACGTAGTGGATAATGTAAGCAGTAACTTACTAACGCTCGATTCAATTTAAAATCTGTCTTTGATTACAGTTGCCATTGTTTATACATACTCGTATTCGAAAGCGTTGCAAGCTCAGTTTACTTTCGCACTCATACATAAATATTGTAATTAAAATGAGTACGTTGAAATAAACGGACCGTCATTACAGGTCACTGCGTAAGAGTGCTACGGCGTTTTTATATAAATAAACATGTAGTGAAATAGAGCCTCTTACTTCGCGCGGATATGATGTTAGTCATTGTAAGAAAGAGTAGATATGATAAAATATTGATAAAAAGACATTTGTAACATCTCCATACCAAATTAAAAAAAATAGTTTCTATGTAATATTTATATAATATTTTACATAACATATTTTATATAATATATATCTATATATTATACATATTATAATTATTGTAATATTTATGTAATATTTTATATATATTTATATAATATTTTACTTTACCATGATATGACAATTACCAAAATAAGTAGCAAAATTGTATTAAATTAATAGAAGTATATTTTGAAATGTTGACATTTGACAACTTGCGTTAACTTATTACTGAACGTTATGTAGTTGCCGAACATTGTTTTTCGATACACTTTTTTATGTCCAGATGACACGAAGCTAGTAAATAAAGCCAGGACAGTGTAATAATGATTTCTGCTAGCAAGCTAGTAACTAAGTTCCTGTAAACATATTTAGCCAGTAAGTACAGTAAATAAAGGTTTTTTTGGACAACTGTCACCCAAGTATCAAAAAAGGAATTTAAACTCGTTACATATTAAGTAGACACTAACACTAATAAATTTTACTATACGTGTATTAACGATTTCAACGAAGGCACGAATATAGTTTGGGAATGATCCGCTGCGCACTTCTTCACTGGTCTAGTAAATTGTAATTATGATATGCACATCTTACAATAAATTCAATTGTGAGATGTTGTAATGTTGAAAAAATGATAGTTAACTGAGTTTCTTTTCCGGTTCTTCTTGTGCATGTTCTTTCCAAACCGGTGGTAAATCTGACGATTAACAATACCTCGTATTTCAGTTTAATTGCATGTAAACTGTTTATTTTTGATTAAATTAGCGTTTCAAGAAAGGATAGTGTAATATGCCTCGGTGACATGAGGCTAGTAGTAAAAGAAGTTAGGACAGTGAAATTGTGCTAGAATCCTTAAACTAGCATTTTTAAACTAGTAAGCCAGGAAAGTAGTACTATAACAGCATATTATTCTGGATACATTTAGTATTCTCGTGTCATCTGGGTCTAAATCTAATTCTTTCATTCCTCATGCAATTTCATGCCGCCAATATTTTATTATATTTTATGTAAGTTTCTCGTTCACTATTGTACCAATAGTTAGTAGCTATACCCAAGTAATTGCCCGCGACTTCGTTAGTACGGGTTTTAAATGTTTACTGAAGATAAGCTCACAATTTTAAAGTTCAACGATGCTACTATTAAACTAAACAATACTTTTAATAGATAACTATATGTTATAACTTATAATGCTACGTTAAAAAAACATTTCACGAACGCATTACGTTCGCTTTTCCTTAACTAACATTCAGCACGCAAAACAAATATTGCGAAGGTCACAAATACATAATTATCTAACAGCTTTGTGGCGGCGCAGGTTGCGCACGCGACTGTCCGCAAACCCACTAACACAGTTCCGTCGGTTTCCGTCAACTCCCACGGCCCACTGACCGCCCGCACCGGCCCTTAGTTATATAAAACAAAAATCGTTATCATTTGCAGCTAACTGCAGAGATTACGTAATAATTACTCAGGACATCAAAATGTTTATAAATACTCCAGACGATTATACCAATTGCATGGGCTCAAATTCTAGGCTTGTACTATGGGAACCACACAACAATATGGGGGAGCATGCAATAATTCAGACTATAAAATAATTGAAAAAGTAATTTTTTACCAAACTGACATGGTCGGAAATCGAAACTTGGATTACCTGGTGGTTACAAAGATCAGTGAAATTGAAACAATGTATATATACGTGTATTTTGTAACAATATATTTTGATTTTAACTTTACATTTTCAACATACACAGAACATAACGCCGTTTCCCATTTGAGCTAGACAGAGCTTCAATATTCAATGAAATGACGCGTTGAGGCCACTTCTAGCAATAAGGCTTAACTATTGCCTCGGCGGAGCCAGACAGTGGGTAGGTCGTTAACCTATCGTTAACATATCCTATACCAGTTCCGTAGAAGCCCAGACCCTTACAACCTGCGCGTGAAGATAAGCAGTTGGAACATTATGTTTTTCTTTATCTTCCAGACAACGGAAGTAGGTGCCGATATAATCTGTATATTTCTGAGAAGGTTTTAGTGTCTGTAAAATACATTAGACATTAAGGGTATCATTGTACATATTTTACTATCAGCTAAGAACATGTCAGACTTTAATTTAGTGTTCTGTAACAATGTCGTACAAAGAAGTAAGCTAATCAAAATAATTTAAAAAAGAATTACATGTACATTATAAACCCATTATGTAATGTTTTGTGTCATTTCTCACTAGGTTACCAACTTCAAATTCATTTCTTTTGGCTCAGTATGTGTAAAAGTGATGAAAAATCGGTCATGTCCTGTGACATACGAAAAGAATAGACGGACAGACAGACTTAATGAAACCAACGAGATATATAGTGTTTTTTTTAACTGGGACAGTATGGGGAAATCCGAATCTATAAGAAATACAGGGAAACCGTCTTTGAATGGGAAACAATTTGGTCTTTCTCTGTGATAACAATTTTGGTATTATCAATTTTTTGGTCAAGCGTGAGATGTCCATAAAAATTAGTAAAATGGGCAATTTTTTTTTAATGCAGATCGACTCAGTTTCATGTAAACATCATTTCATTATATCGAAATAAAAAAATCTTGACAGCAGAAGTCGGTAACAAATAAAATAATTTTTCGTACAATACAGTATGGGTAAATCCGAATCCATAAGAGATATAAAAGAACCGTCTAGGGACCTTTAGGGTCCCTTTTAAAACAATTTTGGCGTTATAAATTTTTGGTCAAGCGTGAGTTGTGCATAAAAATTAGTAAAACTGATTATTTCTTTTTCTTAATGTAGATTGACTTAGTTTCATGTAAACGTCATTTTTATTGTATCTGACGAAAAAAACCTGAACAGCAGAAGTTGGTCAAATTTAATTAAAAATTTTTCATGCGATAGAAGATTTCAATGTACTAAATTATAGAGTCTGGCTAACGAAAGTAGACACTCGATTTCTTTGCAAACTTTTTACATGGCAATGCTAATACAAACATCAACGTCAATTTCTGAACTTGTCGGTAGAAAATAACAGAACACACCATGCGCGTTGAAAATAAATACAAAGAAATAGATAGAATTTCTGAAAAAAATTCAGAAAGTTTTATAATCAATGTCGGAAACAGTGACACCAGTGACTCTTATGAATCTATACATGTAGAAATGTGGGATTCAAGTTTTGTTGTAGTGAATAAAAAGAAAATATTCAAATTTGTTGTTTTTTAATAGTCATTTACAATAGGTATTTTTTTTAATTATAATACAGTAATACTCATATCATGAACTGGGTGGTAGGTTTATTTTGATGGATGTCACCTAGGTAGACTAGCTACCACAAAAATGTAAGAACAAGTTTACATACGCTTATCTTGCCTCAAACTAGACAAGGCTATAAGAACTATACAACTGGTAAATAATCTTAGGCAATTAAATTAACACTCGGAAGAAAAAAAAATATTCGGAAGTATCAAAATAGGTTATTCCAGGTATTTCATATAAATTTCGGGGTGGCCATAAGGATATTTTTTAAATTTGCCGCGCATTTTCATGTCTACTTTCGTTAGCCAGACTACAGTCGATTTACTCCGAAACAATTCATCCAAAGTGACAAAACTTTTGTGTGCTAAAAAAGAGTTCCATATTTGAATTTCGTGTAAGACGTATCGACACGAAATTCAGTTATGGAACACTTAGAATGAATCGTTTCTAAGTTCCCGAGACTATAAATTAGTTACTAAATTAAAGTCGACTTACTCGGGAACAATTCATTTATTTTTATTAATACTAAATTTTAGTACATCGAATTCTTCTATTTTGCATAAAAAAAATTCATTAAATTTGACCAACTTCTGCTACATGAATGATACAATGAAATGACGCTATGTGAAACTGAGTCGATTTGCATTAAAAAAAGAAATAGTCAATTTTACACATTTTTATGGACAAGTCATGCTTGACCAAAAAATTTATAATGCCAAAATTATTTTCACAAAAGGGACCGAATGGTGCTTAAGACGGTTCTTTTGTATCTCCTATGGATTCGGATTTCCCCGTACTGTATTGTAAGAAACAATATTTTAATTTGACCAAGTTCTGCTGTCCAGATTTTTTTCCTTCCGTATATTGAAATAACGCTTACATGAAACTGAGTTGATTCACATAAAAAAAAATTTTGCCCATTTTACTAATTTAATTTTTATGGACATCTCACGCTTGATCAAAAAAATGATAATGCCAGAATTGTTGTCACAAAGAAAGGCCGAATGGTTTCTAAGACAGATCTCCCGTATCTCTTATGGATTCGGATATCTCCATACTGTACCAGTTAAAAAAAACACACTGTATATACATATATGTAGAGTACTACATTGATTGTATGAAAGCTTCATTATGTTCTAGTCAACTGCGGTACGGGAACCACACATAGCTCACATGTACTTTGACACCGATGCAGCGAACAACGTAGCGTATTCCACTGAATTCCGTACTTACAACGATTAATCGATAAGCGATTGATTAATTTGTACACTTTTATGGAAAGTAATAAAGCAAAATTAATACTTAATTTAATATTATATTGCTTACATATAAAAACGTTAACAAAATAAGAACGTCGTGGATAAGTCCACTATCGCACATTGAATTGGACTTGCCCATTCAGAGCGACGAAACAATAGCATTGTCTCGCTTTTACTTACAACGAAACGCTACACATTAGAGGAGATAGAACTACTTCCTGTGTCATGCTCTGCGTTCTACCAGAGCGTGGCGTAATCATCATTGTTTTGTTTCACTATTCTAGTGTACCGTATAATTCAATGAATGTAATATAATAGTTTCATTGATTAGTCATTTTCTCAACTGATTGAGAAGTGTTAGGCAATCACTTACTACAAACTTACCGTCAGTGTCAGGTCCGAGGGATCCCAGTTGAAAATGAGCAGTGTCGAATCCTATAAGCGGCTTACGCACTTTTCGAGAGTTTTTGAAATCCATTATCCATTTTAATCCCCATATCAATGCGTAATCTAAACAAGGGGTTATTCAGTATATCCTTAAAATCCTCCATACTTCATTATGATGACATCACCTATCTTACACATCCACCAGATTATTAAGATGCTAACGATATCGTGTTTATTTAAATCACTAGAAGCCCTATTGAGACGTTTGAAGCTTTTGAGTAAGTGGTAACAAACATACCCGTATACATGGTACATACATAAATACATTATCCTTTTTTGGTTTTGCCACGCAATTGACTAAGAAAATCTACATGCGTAAATAAGCGTAATAGTATAAGCCAAGAAAGTCCAAGGTTAATTTATAAAGATCGTATAGCCAGAGTGCTAGCTGACAGAAATGTCAAATGTCGTAGGTCGTAGCATATTTCGGCAAAAGTGTGTAAGGATAATAATGAGAGAGAGTGCTTTCCGTCCTAAGGCGTGAAAATATGTACATATTTACATAAAGATACATGTGCTTGTACGTATATATATGATATAATGTTGCGCGTGTATAATTACATGAGTATTTTATCGCAGTTAGGATAAAATATTTAAAAATCTCCATCTCTATGTATAACTTTCTAATGACGAAAGATTACTTCTGTTGTACTACTGTGATTGCCTTATTGAGAAATATAGCTACAACACGTAATCTGTGGTTTTTCTCACAGTAAATACATGTACTGAGTCTCATCTCGTTAAATATTCCTATTTCCTTTACCCTTACGTAACAATCCTTCTAATACAAAATCTTCTCACAAATAACAGATAATTTAAATACACAACGCATTGAATCTACTTAAAATGGTTCCAGGCTATTTAAATAACGCGGTGAATTTATTTTTATAATATTTCACCTTTATGGCTTCGTGACAATCTTCGTGGCGTAACAGTTATGAAACGATGGCAGTAAGCCATGTCAGCTTCAATTCTTGATCAACCCAATCGAGAAAATGTGGGACTAATAGATAATACATACATGCATATATCTTCGCACCATTTCCCTTTTTGACTTGACAGAACATCAAGACAACAGAATTACGACGCTACTTTCAGCGACAAAATTTTGCTTACATTAGATAAAGCAGAATTATCCTGAGAACAGGTGCTGAGTGGAAGAGGCAAAGCCATCCCGAGGAGGAAGATGGCGTGTGCGATGCGTACTGTCATAGCATTACACTGATGTTATGTCAGTACGCATACGTGCAGGGGGGGAAGCGTCGTTGTTCCCCTAAATACGGCACGAAAAGAATTCCGCTGCGTATATAACCACCGCAAGAGATTTTGTGGGTGAAAGCACCACATAAGCCAGCTTCTTCTTCCGTGTTACCGAAAAAAAAGATTTGATGTCGAATAGTCAGCTAGGGATGACCGATATTCATCGATTATAATAGCGAAACATCGATATTGAACATGAATATAAGGTTCCCTAAAATATCGTTATATCGAAAATGGATGCTTGTCCTTTTTTTTTGTTGTAAAAATCTAATTAAACAAATGCAAAGCTATAATTAAACTAATCTAATGCAAGTTATAATTTTTTTCTTTATTTTAAATATTTGTTGCACACACAATATACACAAAAATAAAGTTACATATAGAGAATTCGAGCAAAATTTATTTTGGAATCTGAATTTTTTTTTACTTTTAAAATGTCATCTTTTCAATGCACATTTCAAACTTTGACGAATGCAGTTCTTAATTTGTATACTAAATGTCATTAGTACAGTTTTTTTCATAGTTGATTTTAGCACCAACCCATCAATGTTTTCAGACATCCATGTTTTTATTTTGATATTTATCAGATATCGATATTTACTTACCGATAATGATGTCAACGTCGATGTTTCTCTAATTACACTCATCCCTTCCCATCCCTTCTATAAGTTCCTTATAATAAATCCTGCCCCGACTCCCAACTGGCCAATATTTTTCTTTTTTGACTTATTTCGACGGAAGAAAATAGCTGACACCTGGCGTATTCTATATTTTCTTCTTCTCCCAAACTAACATAGAAGAATAAGAATAAAGTACTTAAGACACTTGCTATAAAATTACGTTAGAAACGATGTGACATTATATTTGTCACACATAAGACATCCGTTTTTGACGAATGCATACAGTTTGTTGTTCGAAAGCAATTTCTCTTTGAAATAAATGGACAAGTCTAATTTATGGCGCCATAGACATAAGTGAACCGAAAAAATAAACAATTTATCGCAGTCTCCTAAGACATTCACTCTACCCGGAGCTATAATCAAGTGTCACAATCTCCATAACTGGATCGTTACGTGAAATGAAAGGAAGCGAAGTAATCTTATACAAATCCATCAGCTCTGTAAGTTCGCGTCGGACAACACAATCCTTAGGTATTTAGAATTACTATGAGTAACGTAAATATAGGATTTTCATATATTCTGCAATTATTAAATCAAATGGAGCAGTTCGTAAAATGTAAGTATAAAAAGATAAAGAAAACTAGTCAATAAATCTGTGTAAGATTTATTGTGACAAAGATAGAATCAAAAAAACATGTTCTGAATGCTTTATCATCGCCGAGTTGTAATTACTAAAGCTTATAACAAGGAATGTGAAGAGGATAAATTTGGAAAACGAGAAACTAGTTACAGATAAAAAATCCTATTTAGACATTTTATTGAAAATAACGAACAAGTATTCAATAGTTTTTTTAAAATCAATTCATAAGGAGATTGAGTTCTTCAGAGAGAAATTTTTTTTTTGACCAGAACACAGAAAAGATAATATTGGCATACCTACTAGCAAAAAAAATATTCAAAAATATTCAATAAAAAAAAATAATTACCAAGCTTCGAGTAAAGTACATATAGGTACCTAAGTGACCAGATTTACTTTAAACTTGGTAATAATATCTTCACTTTAATACGAATAATGATAATAATGTTGTAATGAAACATATTATCCATATTTACATATTGTATCATTATTTCAAATTTATTCCCTTGATGGCGTACAAAATGGTTTTAATGTATGACAGAATTTCAGAAAATTGGGAGTGGGAAAAGTTCCGATAAAGTGTTATTTCTATCAAATCATGAAAGTCACACCAACGAAGCTGCAGGGAAAATCTAGTATATGTAACATAATATAAATGTACCCATTGCATTGTACAATTTATTTATACATACATCAAAGCTGTATCAGAGAGTCAGGTAGTCAGAGAGTATATATATATATAAAGTCAGGGTTCTGTAATAATTAGATACAAAGTAGAAATTAAAAGTAGAATTAATTTTTTTTTCTGTAATACCTATTATTTACTTTTGGTTTCTCATTTCATGATGAGTTACCAATTAATTAATTTACGTTATGCTAAAAGCTCAGTACAGGTGCAAAGATAGCGAATACTTTGGTAGAGACATACAGACAGATCTAGACAAAAAGTAAGTGTAGGAGTTCTGTTTCCGCCATTTTGATTACGGATCCCTAAAAGCGTATATTCTACTCTAAAGTATTTTTCAATATATCTATAAGGCAACTCATATACTGTTTCACTTATTAAAAAATCTATTACCTATTACAGAACATAATACATTATGTTTATTATTATTTATTATACATTTTATGTTACAGAATTTATATACAGTTCTATTATTAAGTTATGCGTGCTTTTATATAATAGGCTAAGTTGCATTATAATTGGTTACTGGGACAATAGCTTCATACGGGTCTTTGTTGGAAAACGAATGAGTAGAGTAAATATTGTAACAGAAAAAAAATAGTTTGATTTCCTTGTAAAATTGTTCTATTGGAAAGGTATTAAAGCCTTTTCAACACAATCGATCTATTTACTTATACTCGTAGTAATTTGAAATAAAAACTTTAGGTTTCTGGAAAAAAGTATTTAATTGAAAAATTTGCCAGCACCAATTCCTTTATTGCTTAACATAATTAATTATAAATACAGACATCGCATCGTGAAAAATTAAAACTCTGACTACGCCTATGGTATTATAATACTCAAATCAAATTCCTATAAATATGCCATCGTAACATCGTAGAATTAGACAGATCATAACGTGCCTAGACATTTCGCGAAATGCAACTACACACATCAAAAGTGTCTAGGGATCAAGTACGTTTTAGAGTATCGCCGCAATTGAGGATTATTATTTTAACTTTTTTGGATCGTTATTGATTTTTTTTGTGATTTTCACTATTTGAATAAAGAATTTTCTTTAAATTTTGATTAAAAATAGAAAATGAACTATCAATCAGGATTCCTATAAAAGTGTGTAATAGTGTTTTTACAAAACCATTACAATTTCTGCATCGGAACTGAAAAAAAATGCATCGATATGGAGCGACGACATCATTTGACACGAGAAGAGATCATGAGAGCCATCGGAATGTTGCAAGCTGGTTCCAGGCAACGTACTGTGGCTGTCGCTCTTGGCACTACACAGAGCGTCACAAGCCGTATCTGGACACGCTATCGTATCACGGGCAGCGTAGCCGAGCGACATAGAGGACGATCGCGCATCACCACTCGCAGACAGGACCGGTACATCCAAAATATTGCTCGACGGAATCGTACTATGACCGCCAAGATGTTGGCTATGAGGCTCCACAGCTCTTTAGACTTGCTGATAAGTGACCAAACAGACCCAAATCGTTTACGTGAAGAGAGTCTGCGTACCCGAAGGCCGCTGAAGGTTCTGCCTATAGGACCCTGCAATCGTAGGGCCCGTTTACAATGGGCTCGCGAACACAGAAATTGGGAGGAAGAAGACTGGCGTTGTGTTTGTTTTTCCGATGAATCTCGTTTCGGTATGAGGCCGGATACAAGACGTACTCGAGTTTGGAGGACCTCTGGACGTCAAGAACGTTTGAAATTTTGTCAGGAAGTTCATTCATATGAAGGGGGAACAATAATGGTTTGGACCGGTATTTGGATCGGTGGAAGAACCGATCTCATTTGGATCAGGGGCAACCTCAATGCTCAGATTTATGCGAAGAGGATTGTTTCAGACGTGATCATTCCTCTGCGAATCCAGTTGGATGATTCGTTTCGACTAATGCACGACAATGCACATCCACACACGGCTAGAGTCGTAACACGTGCTCTTGCCGACGCTCGCATCAACGTTATGCCGTGGCCTGTTCAATCGCCAGACCTCAACCCAATTGAGCACGCATGGGATTTGCTTCAAAGCAGAGCTCTGGCGAGTATGGATGCCGTGCATACCCCACAACAATTTTTTGACTTGTTAGTAAGAATGTGGGCGGCCATTCCTCAAAGTGATTTTGATGAACTGATTTTAAGAATGCCAAATCGCTGTGATTGTGTAATTCGTGTCAATGGTGGAAACACAAACACACGCATTATTAATTTTTTTATCTTTATAATAAAAATTTTAAAAATCCTCATTTTTGCCTTTTTTTTGCCATTTAATTGACGACATTAACTTAGGTTAATTTCCCACAATTTGCAAAAATTGTAATTTTCCTTAAATTTTACTAAATATAGGGATAAGTTGTTAACTTAAACATAGGAATTAAAGTAAGAAGCCAGTCTGGAAGCCTAGATTTGATAAATATTAATTGGATAATTTTTTATAGTTAAAAATGTACTTCATCCCTAGACACTTTTGATGTGTGTATTTCAGGAAATTGTCGTTTAATACCCGCCACCATATTGTTCAATGCAAAGTATATACTCATAGAATAATAGCTTGTACAAAGCATTAGTCAAAAATCGAGTGCAATTGAATGACTACTTCAGTAAAACTTCTGTACTTTTGTAATTTCTGTACATAGTTTTCTCTTGAATATATGACTTCAGTATTACACTTTTTTGACAATATATTCAATTTGTTTCAACGCAGTCATTTTGTGGCCACTAGCGGCCTCAAGAACAACTGTTTACGTTGTGTTCAGTATGATGTAGCAAACTGCACCTGTCATTGATCAGGCCGACTTATCATTGGGTACATCTTGATGTGATGGCTACACAATAATATGGTATGAATTGGCTTGAATTGGCAGCGTTTAATGAAAATTCCAGACATGTGGTCATAAGCCGAATTTTACGATCGGACGACGATTGGCGAATTGGTGATAGGGATGATTGGAGAAACATATTATGTGGTGAAATTTGCCGTCTCAGGTGCTGATTTGATAATCGTAGCTGCCACAGTACTCTGCCGCCACCTTACACGCGACACCATATCGAGCGAACGTTCTGACCCATTTGTTCTAACGTTGTTAATCGGCTATGCCGCGGTTAATTAATCTCGTGATTAATTTGGATCATCGACAAAGAAATTCATCACTGTCACTTCTTGATCGTTTCGATTGACATATTTCTGTGAGATCGCATTTCCACTGCGATTTCTTACTTTCAAAAGATTTCGAGCATATCCAGGCCTCGCTACCGTACCATAAAGCTTTATAATTTGTGTTCTGTTCCAAAATGGAAAAAAAACACTTGGGGAATCACCTTGGGGAAAAACACTTGGGGAATCACCACAAATTTGAAAATAATCCCAATATTGATAATAAGATGTATTTGATTTAATTTGATTTGATTGTTATTATTTTAATGACAACCTCCATGGTGCAGTGATTCCGCTTCCGGGTTCGATTTCTGGTCGGGTCAATTTTGGAAACGAACTTTTCTAGATTGTCTCTGTAGCGGGAGTACCGGAAGACGCCCCCAGTAATCGTCGTCTGGTTCTTATAGTACAGGGATGTCCAAGTTTGAAATCAGACGATTAGTGTGAATTGTCTGGCACATTATTATTATTATTATTTATGTTGTCATCGTATTGGGTCTTAAATGACTCCGGAACGTTGAAAACGTTTTCGGGTTACAGATTTTGATATAAGTATTACAGTAAAGCCAAAAGGAGGGTAATGCTCATCGCTGTGATTTATGTGGGTACGCATGTGGATATATGTGCTAAACGGCTCGTGGTTAAGTAAATGGGGACAGTGACAATCATAACAGACCGGTGGGTAACATAGTGACGTCATAATAAGTTAAATATGGCGGACAGATTGAATTGCAAATAATATTTCTTTATTCGAAATCCTCTTGATTTATCAAAAGACATTTGATATATATTTTATGCAATTTTTACAAAGTCATAAACCGTTTTTAGCATTTCGTATGTACCCTAAAAGTATAAACGAAACCCTTAAATGTTACATATATATGATTCAAGTGTCCGCCTATCTGTCCGTTCGTTACAGTCTATTTTCTCAGAAACTATATGTGACGTAGAAACTTACAATTCAGACACCTAGCGATATATCTTAATAGCTTACATTTTTTGTATTAGTTAACATTTTAAACTATTTTATAATATTAAAGCACTCTTATTTCGGATTCTACTGGACCTAGAATTTATAAAAAGAAATAAAAATTCTTACCAAAATTTACAGGAAAAAAAGAACGAAACCAGTCTGAATTTACCATAAACATAGTATATTAGTGTAATCTACTAACTTTATGGAATGTATAGATTTTCAAAAAAAGGTTAGTAAATTACCGTATAAATTTCTTGGGATAGTACGGAATCCTCTTTACATCAATAAAATTAACAATGGACCGAAATTTTAGTTAACACTGCACCGAAATTTTTAGATGCGTGCATAAAATCGCGCTATTTCCATTTTCGTGTAGACAGTAGATACATGGTATCATACTTTGATATCAGTTTGGCTATAAATGTACGCAAGTGTTTGGATTTACAGATTCAAAAATGGAACCTATTAGCGATAAATTACTATTTTTAGAACTTATCGCATAAATCAGTTCTTTGGCCGACTGTCTGCACGAAAAGACAAACAGCTTTTTAATACAGTGAAAACCATTACTAACTTATGAAGATCGAGTAGTTAAGAGTTGCTAAGTGTCAGATGACGTAAATGTGAAATACAATCGCACATCTCTACGAAAGTGTGAAGAGAGTGATGGATGAGATTTAGTAGCGAAAGGAATGAACGAACGAACGAATCACACGGTGATCGAACGATAATCGTGTAAGGGCCGTAAGGTCAAGAGCAGTTAAAACTACAGATTTCGTAATCTGATCGACAGTTTAATCCACTGTTCTAATACCAAATGGAAATTGTGAACGGATTAGTAAAACTTAGATTAATGTCTTACACATGGTAATATTGTTGGTTTCGTTCACAGTTGGTTCGTTCTTTTTAAGATTCTTTGTCAATATTCAATGATTTAATCTGTTCGTAATCGATTAATTGCCATTGATCTAACGAAATAATCGAAGACAAAAGATTAAACTCCTTCTTTTCCTTAGTTTAAACTACCATTAACTAAGTCGAGGTATAATTTTGTAAATTATAAATACAGGTTGATGACACAAAAAATTATGTTAACTTAGGACCAGGGACTCCAAAAAACAATAATTCAGAAGAAAAATGCGTAATAAAGATAATACAATAAACTACTGCTAACTGAGCGAAATAAAACACATCCAAACATGATTTGAGAAGAGTTGTGTAACACAAACGATCAACGGGACGATTAATAAATCGAGTAAATTCGGATTCGTGTAAGACGGGGCAGCGTAAGTCGGGGTATTACTGTCTCCCAATTTAGCGATGCTATTTGCCGACACCGAATACGTAAGTTCGTTCGGAGCAGTATCTGCAGGTGTACTGTCATAATACTATCATTGAACAGGAAATTAGTGTCCGAACGAACTTACGTATTCGGTGTCGGCAAATGGCATCGCTAAATTGCTAAATCGCTTACGCTACCCCGTCTAACACGAATCCGGAGTTACTCGATTATTTGCATCGACTTTTAACATTAAATATCGTTAGCTGATAGTTACGTAACACGTTCATGTCTTTTTGAGATTACATAGTCCATTGTTATTAAAGAAGATAGCAATAACAACGTTATGTCACCTCGAAACCGCAAAATCATCACCAATAATAAACGTAAACATGTTCAAAACAGAATGGATAGGTACAGTAATCTAATTTTTACCTTGTTGTACTAAGCGATAAAATATAAGAAAACATCTTCTTTCATTTCATCAACTTTATCTAAGTATCTTCTTATCTTCTTACATACACACATATCTTCACGCTGTATCCCTAAAGTAGTAGTCAGAATGGACTGAGCGCCAAGCTTCGCGGTTCTTACATACTTCTTTCGCTTCCTCAAATCTCAATATTCTCTTCACACGCTTAGATTTGCGAATGCTTTTGACATTTTCGTCAGCTAACACTTGATCGTCGTAAGTCAACCTTGGTCTTCTTTGGCTTCTTTTACGCTTTCGCTTTGTTGATTTTCTTCGTCAGTCTTTCATCGCTCATTCTTATCTTCTTATGAAACTTTGGTGCGTTGTCATGCTTACGCCAGGCAAGGTTTACAAATTATTTAATTTAGTAAATAAAAGACTACGTGAACGAAGTCGCAGGCAAGAGCTAGTAGCATATAAAATAAACAAATAAGTAGGTGCAGTTTACACGTAGTCGCTACTTTAATTTATTTTCTTCTAAACAAGATATTTTCAGTTTTTTTTAAATATTGTGTAAAGATTTAGTTGTTACTTTATGTAAATTCATTTAATATTATGAATTCTTGTGATTTTTGGTTATATATTCTGATGTTCTATTTCGAAATAGAAAAACAAAACACTTGTTAAATTTCCTCGGTGTCTGTTTGTCTGTGCGTTACAGTGGTTTTTCTATACGTGTAAAAATTGCTGTCGCGCTATCTCCAATAGCTTAGCTCAGAAAAATTTCAAAAAATTATACTCAAATTTATTTTTACGTAAGGAGAAAATCCTATGAGAAAAAATTGTTTTACATGTGGCGGTAAGATGGTCATATGGTAAGACAATTATTCTTAGTAGGTACCTAATAATATACTTCCACGAATTCAATTCTTAAATGAGCTGATGAGTCTACGCGAGTATATTGATGAAAATTCAGGTGGCTAAAAAAAGTTCAAATATTAAAAAGACAAGTTTTGGCACTATTTGATTGAATTACTATTCTTATATTAAATTAATTTAGGGATAATATGCGTTCGGCAAAGATATTATGTAACGAAATGAGACGAGGTGAGACGTTCGCTGGCCGTTACCGCTCGTTTGCGAAACGCGTCAGTTCGTGATTACGTCATCGTAGTTGCCACTTATGGTAAGTAACACACGAGAACATATTGCGGGCGTTAAGGCGACGTCAAACGTAAAAATACTTATATTAAGAGCCCTCTGACAAATCGTAAGAACTTGAATTTAGGTATTCGAGCTCGCACACTCATGTATGCGTGTGACTTTCGTAGCTTTATTTTAGTGTGAGTAACGAAGCGACTTCAGTATAAAATATGAATTTGATACTTTTCCGAATCAAAGTTTCGATTTCTGTTATTCAATTTTTTTTTCGTTTTAGATTAATACATATAATATTTGTAATTAGCATTAAATGTTCTCGACGCGTTAAATGTGTGCAAAGGAAATACAATAACATTCCATAATACAAATATTGTATGTAGTTACATATTATTATGTTTAATACAGGTGCTATTTTAAAAGTAAAGATTGAATAAGGATAAGTCTAGCACTACCAGTATTAGGATCGGTTACCTAGAAACCATTAGTTACGTAGTCCTGATTAGATATAATTATCCTTTACTAATCAAAACTCAAGCAGGTATGTGAACTTGAGAACCTTGACTTGATCATGATGATATGCACTTTATTATGTAAGTGAGACTTCAGTTCTTTAAACAGAGAGATAGATTCAAACAGAGAGATGTATAGTAATTCAATGGCAGTTTCTAAGCTTTGAAGAAATAAATATACAAATTCACAGACAACAATTCATCTCAACTTCTAAATGGCTGATCACGATAAAACGTACCTAATTTGTAATTTGACTCTAGGAGAGGCTATTATAAAAACCATCTTTAAACTCTTGCAGCAGTATAAAAATTCTAAAAAAAACTGTTTCGGTTCCCATTAGTGTTATGTGCACCTCTCGGGTTATTTTTTGTGCATATATTTAATTAACAGGTGCGGATATATTTCTCTATAGGAAGCTTAGATTATAATTGAAAAATTTTCTATCTTTCTGTGAATGTCACGTAAAATCGGTTCAGCCGTTTTGAAGATTAGCCCGATTAAACAGACCGTCAAAAATTTAAAAATCGTGTGTTTGGGTTTGGTTAACGCGCAAATAACCGTATAAGCTTAGAAAAAGCCTTCGTTTTAAAATTATAGAGAGACGATTTCATTTTATTTATATGTATCATCTTGATACCCGGCTTGCAATACTTCTTGTAAGCTAGTATTACTTCAGAACTGTTTTATTTAACTTTACTACTAGTGATTATATTTAAAACACAATGTTTACATGCCTAAGACAAAATGTAGGAAATCAGAAAGTCATGATAGACTCATGGAACAGAGAAGTCAAAATGGATCAAAACAAGTCAGTTGGCATATACGGCTCGCTATTTAATGTTCTCGCTTACGATCGCTCATTATGAATAGTGCATAAATTTCTCGTACAGATACTACCTCTACAAGCGCTCGCGCGGGTCTGAGATACATTTTTATTTGGGTTGGCAGGGGGAGAAAATCCTCATGGACACTCAGCCGTACTATACGTCAACTGAGTAGTCTCGGGCTCAAACCGACTAAAAAAACCCCTCTTCGCTGTCAGCCCTAGTGGCTTTTACGACGTCACCGGTCACGTTGGGGCTAGCACTAAAGGCGCCCTGCCAGTTAACCTGAGATAAACGCATCAACATCACATATTTTATACATATTTTATAGTGTTTATAATACTTATTACACTAATTAGTTTAGAAAAAATTTCTGTCGTATATTATTTATTGGATGAAGTTTCATAACGTTTTTTTTACAAGTAATGATGAAACCATGATGGTACTAAATCGACGTTTAATCATGCCACTTTATCCTTGGAATAAGCTTTTTTAAATATTTTTCTCCGTAAAAAGGAAGAAAGGAGACATTCCACGAATGTATGGAGTTTCGGCCTGCACTTTGTACACTTATAATTTAGAAACTTTAATATGAAATAAAAGTGTTTTAATTATGGTTTCGGTATACAGGTGTCCCAAAACTCAACGATAAGTCGAAACGAGACGATAGGATAGACAATAGTCGTCATCAGAAAAATATAAAAAAAAATCCATACCGTGATCCCTAGAAATTAGAGGCATTTAAAAAAAAACAAGAAATTTCTCCATACTGTAACAATTTTTCGGTAACTGTGGTTAATGTGTGTTGTTTTTGTCCATTCAAATGTTGTTACCATAACCTTAAATATCATATCCATAACCACAGTCAAATATCAAAAATATATAATAAAAATTGCAATTTCACTATTTTTATAACAATCTTTAGATTTTTCCTCGATTTTCTAAATAGCGTACGAAGCGCAAGCCGAAAATCTAACATCTCCTTTATGTGATTTCCACAACACTAATATCCAATAAGAATATGTACGTGATCTTAACATAATTTTAGAAATTGTTAGAACTCTTCGAAACAAAGTTAAAGTAGCACGTCTAAGAATTTTTGTTGTAAACTGACTTCGTAGAATAGTTATTGTAAGATATTATAAAATAAATATGAAAATATGCAACACAAATATTCAAGAAGGGAAATTGATCTATTATACACTGCCGAAACAGTAGAATATTAAAAAATCTTAATGTTTTTGAGAATTAGAGCGCTATAATATCACTATTTCGCACAAAAATGTCAAAGGGTTCTTAAAGTATTTATAAAAGGACCTTTACCGCACACGAATTTAATTCGTATTCATATTATTCGTAATATGTTTAAGGTCAGGTGTTATCTGTACGATGAATTTTAAGCTATGAAGCTATAAAGCTAAGTAGTACGCTAAGTAACTAAGCTAAACTAAGTAGGTAGCCAAGTACAACGATTTTTCTGTTTTTAACACTAGGGATACTGTGACTATGAACTACACTTGCTTAAGAAATATAGGCAGTTATTTTGCTGCGAATATTACCAAAGACAAAAAACCGACTAACAGCATTTCAGCTTTGCAATAACTTGAAAATCTGTACTAATTTTAGATAAGTAAAAGTTAGATTTCCGAAAAAATTAAGAAAGTGGATACAAAACATCCATTATTTACATTTTTGTCATTGGGTTAACTTATGTAAAACATTGAATTTCATCTCCTATTACACAATATATATTTACCTAGATTAATGAATTCGCAAGTTGACCTCGCAATCGATATTTTACAAATAAAACGAGAATGATAATAATTGCGTGTTCAGAATAACAAAAGGATGGTTAGAGGAAATATAAATAATTTATAATCTCCTGTTTACATTAAATTATAATACAATATACGAGTGTCGTAATTTATAGAATGTTAAATTATAAAATATTTTTTAAATTGATTGTGCACCTATTGTATTTTGCAAGCTTATGGAATACAGATAAAAATAATAGAATTCAATCTGCCCCTACCTAAAATAAACCTCCTAATCAAATACTCTATTCTCGCAGAATGACGTCATATCCTATAAAACATTTGCTAGTATCTTGACAATTTATGATTTCAACATTAAACATACGTATATTATTTGCAATAAAGTGCTGATATAATTTTTGGCAAGAAATCTTGAATCAGGTTATCATCATTCAATGATCAGATACCCCCCTTCCAGATCAGCTTTTAAATTACTCCAAATTCCCTAATTTTTAATTTACGTAATATGTCCCCCTTTGATTTGCTATATATTTCTGTTTATTTTTATATGTGTCTTACATATTATAACATCCACCTTACTGTAACAAGTGAAAATGCCACCTTATACGCAGAGTTAGGTTAATGATCATAAATACATATATCCACATAGATAATTTTTTCTTTTTAATTAATTAATGAACACTCACTCGAAGTAATTAATAATTGCAGAACGATGTTTACTTTGAAACTTTAGGATTCCCAGACGCGATTGTCAGCAAAATACCTTCCCGTACATTTCACATAAGTACGTACATTATTTTGCCCGCCTAACCTGTATACTGTCTTCCTGCACATTGCAACTTCAAAAAGTAATTTTCGATTGTTTTTTTTACAAATTGGAGTAGCGAAGGTGTGAACTGAATTAACTATTGTAAATCGAAATACATTACGAAGTTACGATATACATAGGTAGGTATAGGTTATTTTTATATTTTATCTTGTAAAGTACCTCGCTTTAATTATTAAAGTTCTTCATTTATTATAATTTTAAAGTTCTACTATGAGAGCTACCTATAACGTATGTTTATAATTGAAACATCTGTTTTTGTTTTTATTCGTGTCAAGCTTCGTCATCGTCAACCATGTCCTTAAAAGCTTATACAAATACTCCAACGTGTTTTTTCCCCCTGCCCTCCTTTTTCATACATTTCAAATAAAAGTTAATGACTAAACGGTTTCTTTTGAAAACATTGAATAAACTTACATTTTGCGATAATGCTCAGTGCACTAGTGACCTCAAATTGTAGTTTATGTATATTGTACCTTCTTAGTTAAAATACTTTTAAGTATTTTGAATGTAACAACATTTAAAAAAATTAGGTATTCTAAGGTCACTTCACGGTACCTACAATATGTCATTGAGTAACTAGTAACTACGCTGTGAAAGGCTTATATGTATTTATGTGCATAAGTGCCACATTGTAAGCAAATAATGTTATTATAAGATTTAAAATTAAATATTATAATATTCAATTAATAGACACAAAGTAGAAACATAAATATTTATCTACATATCTGACTTCGTGAACGTATGAAAATATTACATATCTCACATAAAATATAAGTACCTAGGTGAAAGGGATGATTCTCTGAAAAACAAAAATATTTTTCTCAGAAATGTTAACTCTATAATTCTTAGAAATTCTGCTTTAAAAAGAACTACCTTCCTATCTACATATAGTTTATCTTGTGAGAAAACAACTTAAATTCTTGGAAGAAAAGGATTACGAGTAGTAAATATTATCAAACAAAATATTTTGACTGGTGTTATGTCGTGCTATTGAGACGATATTCCAATGAATGGACTCATAAATGAAACTGATAAAAGTAGGTATATAAAAATATAGGTACTCGCCAATATACATTGTTTAATTTATATTGTTAAAGTTAGTATACCTTGCGGTAGGTCATGTAGGATGGCTCGTGAGGATACACGTAAAAATCTGAGGTGGAGAGAAGGAAAACTCGAAATGAAACCCGTGAGAAAACACGTTAAAACCAGAGGTGGAGAGAAGGAAAACTCGAAATGAAACCCGTGAGACAACACGTTAAAATCAGAGGCGGGAAGAAGGAAAACTTGTAAAAACCCGTGAGTAAACACGTAAAAATCAGGTGGGCGTGCTGACGCCCCTGCCGTGGTGTAGGCGGGGTGCGGAAGCCGCCACTTCGGAGGCCTGGGGTGTCCTTCGGGGGAAGGCGCCTCACCAATGGCCTCGGGATGGTGCGCGCGGTTGTTCCCGCGCGCCTCCCAGGAGAGCGGGCAGGTAAAACTGCCCGCAAACGGAGGAGGCCCCGGCTCAGGCTGGGCATAGCCGCCGGGGTCGCGGCAGAATGCCAACGCGCTCCCGTTGCCCCGGCATCAAGGCTCTCGAGGAACACCGTCAGGTTTTAGTGGGTAGACTCGGCCTAGCACCCTAATGTCGAGGAGTCCCACATACCCCCCTGCCACCCCCCTACGGCAGGACGGGATGCATAAAGCATTTCCTGACGCAAAAAAAAAAAAAAAAAGGTCATGTAGGATGGGGCCCAGTGGCGTGGGGTGACCGTCACAGGGGGTGCTTATAGCTCCCATTAAGTGGAGCCTTAGCCTGCCACTCCAAGACCGCAGTGCGTAGACTTCATGTCTACATCCTTCTCGAGGTGGCCCTGTTTGCACTAAACACTGCGGATCTAGACTGGAGAGTCGATAAACACTCCTGAGGGTGGTGCTTCGGCGGCGCCTTCAGTGGGTCGGGGCCGATGAGGCTGCAGTGCCGAAAGGGCCTGGCCCGGACCGGGGGGGGGATGTCCCCATTTATGGGGACAAGTTGTGTTCCCCGTCCTTTGCGTGAGGGCGGGGGTCAGATGTCGGGGTCACTTGCCCCTCTTTTAGGAAGAGTATTGTGGCCCCGGAGGTGGAAAGAAGGAAAACTTTTAAAAACCCGTGAGGATACACGTAAAAATCTGAGGTGGAGAGAAGGAAAACTCGAAATGAAACCCGAGAGAAAACACGTTAAAACCGGAGGTGGAGAGAAGGAAAACTCGAAATGAAACCCGTGAGACAACACGTTAAAATCAGAGGCGGGAAGAAGGAAAATTTGTAAAAAAACCGTGAGTAAATACGTAAAAATCAGGTGGGCGTGCGGACGCCCCTGCAGTGGTGTAGGCGGGGTGCGGAAGCCGCCACTTTGGAGGCCTGGGGTGTCCTTCGGGGGAAGGCGCCTCACCTAATGGCCTCGGGATGGTGCGCGCAGTGTTCCCGCGCGCCTCCTAGGAGAGCGGGCAGGTCAAACTGCCCGCAAACGGAGGAGTGCTCGGTTCAGGCTGGGCATGCCCGCCAGGGTCGCGGAAGAATGCCAATGCGCTCCCGTTGCCCCGGCATCAAGGCTGTCGAGGAACACCGTCAGGTTTTAGTAGGTAGACTCGGCCTAGCACCCTAATGTCGAGGAGTCCCACATACCCCCCTGCCACCCCCCTACGGCAGGACGGGATGCATAAAGCATTTCCTGACGCAAAAAAAAAGGTCATGTAGGATAGTCAATTTTTAATATTTACTTCAGTGTCAACACGAGAATCACTGATCTGTAATAAATAAATTATAATGTTAATTAAATTACTGTACCTACCGTAAAAAACTTAACTAAGTGTGCTTCATTATGTACACAATGGGGTGTTGGTGCCAACTATATTGTATGGTAGTGAGTCCTGGATATGCCCAAAGTCGAGTGAAAGTAAGATAAATGCTGTAGAAATTTGATCTTTTAGAAATATGTGCGGTATCACCCTTGGAGACAGGATAAGTAATGAAGAGTTACGCAGCATGACAGGGTTGCACGACAGTGTTATTGAAAAACTGAAGAAAGGAATGCTAAAATGGTTCGGGCACATGGAAAGAATGAGTGATGCGACTGACGAAGAAAATCTATAGACCGAAAGTGAGTCGTAGAAGAAGCCAAGGAAGACTAAGGCTGATTTACAGAGATCAAATAACTAGAGTGTTAGCCGACGGAAATGTCAAAAGCACTCGCATACCTAGGCTAAAATGTGAGGAGAATGATGAAGGAATGATAAGGAAGGAAGGAATTATAGAGGAAGCGAAAGAAGTATGTAAGGATCGCGACGCTTGGCGTTCCGTCCTCTTTGACTACCCCGTTGGGGATACAGCGTGAAGATATGTGTGTTTGTATGTATGTGTTATGTTTAAAGTTATGAGAGTACACGTTTAAATTTGTTTTGTGGGGTGTTAATGTCACCGATGTTTGACGAATGATGTGGGATCGTATTAAATAATTATAGCCATTATTTCTTAGCTCTTCAACATTTCTTATTTTACATCTTGTTCTAAAACTAATTTATTTTCTTTCATCACAGTTTGAGGTTGGCAACTTGTGTTTTATACTTTCAAAACCAGTTTTTATAATAATATAAATTTTTCTAAGTACTGCTTTTACAAATTCCTTTAAAAATATTATTTGTCATCTTTACATGTATCTTTTAATTACTTTATTTGTTAGAAAACAATAAAACATTTGTGTCATTATTTGACATAATCCCGAATAGTTGCGCATGCTAGATGGCGCTACTAGCCATACAAATAAATGATGTGAACTTGTGATTACCTACTCTGTCTCAAATAGAACTTGTAAAAAAATGTAAAAAATTATTAATAATATAATATGTGTACAGATTAATATGGCATTTTGGCGTTTCGGGGCCCCTCACCTTCACCGTGGACCCTGGGGTCGTCACATGTTTTTAGTGTAAAGAACGAACAGCCTGTAATAGTCTCAAATGAATTGAATAATTTATTCTTATTCATATTATATCGAAACTCTTCCACTTGTAACTAGTTACGCTGACGTAAATTTTGCGCTATCTATAAGGTATCGTAGAACTTGTTCTTTTATTTATCGACGAAATCATTACAGCTTTTATACAGAGATGACGCGCTAATACGAAAAATATAAAACTAGAATTTAAATGTAGATGGCGTTGCAATTAAAATTCATATATTTATCAGGTTTTCTGAACGTCAACTCTACATAAAAAAGAAACATTTTTTACCCATTTCAGACGTTTATTATGTACCTATGACGTAAATTATGAATAATTCGGTGCTATATATTGTTAGTGATCTAAACCTTTGTAAGTCTTGTGTGATGACTTCTGTTGTTCTTAGCTGGTGGTGGCGCCATTTAATAAGGAAGACAATATAATAATAATACATCTATATCTACACAAATAAATAAAATTGAAGTGTCTGTTTGTGATTTAAAAATAACTTTTCTTAAACTCATGTAGCTCCTTACACGTTACCGTAACCCAAAAACGCGTTTACACTAAAGTCTGAAACGGCCGAACCGATTTTGAGAGACTTTCATTTTGACTGGTAGGGTACTATTCAGAGAGTACTTATCTAGGCTAGGTACTTTTTATCTCGAAAAAATACTTTAAAATGAGGTGATACCGCGGGGCTCAGCTATAGTTATTAATTAAATGATCGCTTATAATAATTTTTTCTAGTTTCCAGTTTCAGACTACAATAAAGGGGAGAATACAATTTTTGCAATGTACTCGTAATACGCGAGCTACACAAGACCCATCATTATTTTCATTTCATTACGAAAACACAAATATTTTACAGAATGACAAATTGTCAATGATAATATTGATCTAGCCCGAGTTCTCATTTTGACCACGTCATGTAGTGCGATCATTTTCGGTCTCTTTACCATTAACTTTGCAATTAGAGTCCAGTGAGTACCAATAAGATAATTAAAAATTTAGAATCGCATCAATTAAATCAAATGTTACGTAAGAATCACTTTAAATTGTAAGCTAAGTAAAAAGTGATTTTTATTTACTACTAATAAAATACCACTAAGAAATAATAAATAACTTTTGCAATTTAATTACTTTCGGTTGGTTTTTCTTTTGGTATTATAACAATAAAGTAATAGCAATTAATGTTAAAATAAATAAAATCAATCACAGCGAGACCGAGTAGGTACGTCAATTTTCTCAGGCTCGACTCTCCCTTTTCTTAGGTGGGGCTACGGCTAAGGGGGATGCACCAAAAGGCATATTTTAGTGGTGTGAGGTATAACACGTCGCGCGTCCGATTCAATGTCACAAGCGTTCATTGGCCGCGGCTAGGTCGCTTGCACCAAGTTCCAGCGGCGCAGTTCTGGTAGAGTAAGGTGACCTCACAACTCATTATTCCACAATGTCTTTCCTTTCACTTGCTAATTTTATAAGGTAAATATTACGACAACAATCTTGAAGATTTTCGAGTTTTCGGCTTTTCAATGTCGAATATCATTTTTATATTGTAAAAACCTCATATTATAATTTACTTAAGCGACTGTTATTTTTATTTCATGTACGTGGCTGTGCAGGTCCCACCAGACTTGTATCACTTCGACCATATTGATCTATTGTGATCTAAGCGGCTGTTACTTATTTATTTACTTAAATTTACTTCAGTTCCTTTTGGTATACTCTTTTTCGTTTACGTTATAAATACCTATTTATCATCGACACGCAGAGCTGCTTCGTCTATAACCTCTAGATTAGTTGAACGCATTAATGATTCTTGGCAAAACGTTTGACTATTACACCCGTGTAAATATACTGTATAGTATGACATATTGGAATAGTGTCGATTATTAGGCAACAATATCATGGATACATTTCTAAAGAGAAATATTCCAAATAACGTAGTCATCAAGACCTAGCTGAAGATAGAATTGAACCTGAACACAGGTATCCTAACCCCTTGAAACAGGGTTTCGTCGGACCTTTACCCAGTAAAACTCCTACTGTGGTCATCGTCCACGCACTGACAGAGCCCTTCCTACACCTTCACAGTGCCATGACAGTGCAGTCGCAATACCTTATAATAAGTATATTTTATTAAATAGGCTCTACTTCTCATAATTACAAATTTCAACACAGATCATAAGAGCGAAAACCAAAACAAAATTTAGTGGCTGTCGAAATTAATGCAGTCATACATACAGACACGCGCTTCGGAAACTACTTAATTATACTAAAATAACGCTATTAATATTTATACACATACATACATATATATCTTCACACTGTATCCCTAACGGTGATAATACAGATAATGTAACATATATAAATATATATACACACACATATAATATGGTATATTAAAATAGGAACTGTCATTCATTTTGATGTGAGTTCTCTATTTTATTTTAAAAATTAATATTTCGTTATTTAACAAAAGAAACTGTAATAATAGCAATGAATTATTCAGAAATAAATTAATTTATTTTCTGCGAAACTTTATACACATAATGAACAGTAACAGTTTATACTTCAATCTGAAACGTGATTGATTTTTTTTGTAATTTTCGCGGTATTCAGGTTAATAAAATTGTATAAGAGTACAACAATATTAAACAATGAAGTAAATATATTCATTCATATTCATTATTGATCAAATGATTGACTGACTGATATGTCAACACAGCCTAACCCAAACAGCTAGGTCTAGACAGCCATTCCCAAAGTGGGCGATAACGCCCCCTTGTGGGCGCTGCAAGCCTAAAGGGGGGCGGTAAGAGACCCAGAAAAAAAATGGGGGCGTTGTGTAGAGGCCTGGGGGGTGATTTGTAATTTCATTTAGCTAGGAGGCATCTTAGACAACGACTGCATGAGCTCTCGATTCAGTAGACAAAATAAGTTTGGGAACCAGTAGTCTAGACAAACGAAAAAAACCCTCTGACATTTTTGTGCGAAATAGTGATATTTTGACGCTCTAATTCTCAGAACCTTTACGATTTTTTAATATTCTGTTGGCAGTTTATAATACATCCGTTCCCCTTCTTCAATATCGATGTTACATATTTTCATATTTATTTTATAATACTTTAAAATAACCATTCTACCAAGTCAGTTTACGAGGACAATTTTTAGACGTGCTACTTTGACGTCCTAATTGACATTGTTTCGAAGAGTTCTAACAATTTCTAAAATTATGTTAAGATCAAGTACATATTCTTATTGGATATTAGTGTTGTGGAAATATCATGCATTTCTTCGTTTTTACAGAAAAACATATTTAGAAAGGCTTATTTCGTGGATAAAGTGTCGTGATTAAACGTCGATTTAGTTCTGGAGCGACGCCATTTGACTGCTGATGAAATGCAGAGAACTGTAGGAATGCTACAAGCGGGAAGAAACAGTCGCAGGTGTCTCGGCATTTTGGTGTCAATAGGAGCATGATATTTCGTCTTTGGCAGCGTTACGTTAATACAAAGGATCCTGCCGAGCAGCACCCAGGACGTGGAAGGAGTATAACTGCTCGACAAGACCGATACATACAACTGACTGCAAGACGTCAGCCGATGCTAACCGCCCGGGAGATAGGTTTAAAGCTACAATTCTCAAGCGGGGTTGTTGTTAGCCACCAAACCGTGAGAAATAGGCTGCATGAATACGGCCTACGATCACGACGCCCAATTAGGTGCCCACCTATACGCCATGGGAATCGCGCCCGTCGAAACGAATGGTGTAGGGAACACTTGACATGGACCAAGGAGCAACGGGATAAAATTTTATTTTGTGATGAGTCCCGGTTTGGATTTAGGCCTGATACGAGAAGGGTAAGAGTGTATCGTCGTTCCGGAAATGCTGAACGGCTGAGATTCGTCCAAGAAGTGCACCCTTACAGTGGATCCACAGTGATGGTATGAGTGGGTATTATAAAGAACAGACGAACTGAGTTCGTTTTTGTAGATGGCAATATGAACGCTGAAAGTTACGTTGAAGATGTCCTCGGGCCTTATGTTCACCCATTTGGCTCAGATTTCACGCTGATGCATGACAATGCGCGTTCGCACACATCTCGGTGGACCAGAGAATACTTGGCAATGGAAAACATCCGGGTATTGCCGTGACCTGCTCAATTGCCAGACCTCAATCCCATCGAGCACGCATGGGACATGCTCCAGAGACGTGTTCTAGCGAACATGGACGGTGTGTCGACAACCCAATAACTGAAAGACTTGTTCAAGTTCCATTGGGACCGATTGCCGTAGGATCAGATAAACAATCTTATAAATTCAGTGAAAAATCACTGCCGACAAGTTTTAAACAACAGAGGCGGTCACACTTTGTATTGAATTACCAAATAATTAAAAAAATGTCGTTATTTAATTTTGTAAAACATAAAAAGTTTAATTTTGTTTAACTTTATTTTTTTATACTACGTGGGTATGTTACGGTACACATATTGTTAATTACTGTGATTAAATGAACAATTGAATGAAGGGTTTTGTTGCTTTAGTCACTAATGCGTCAAAAAATGCTCAGTTATTATTTATAAAAGAAGTATAAATATATTACCACAGTAAAAATCGTTCAAAAGTTCAAAATCGTACATGTTGCTTAGACTTTTTTGATGTGTGTATATTATCTTAGCGGGCGTCTACACACTATATAAAGAACGCGCGCGCAAAATTTGAAGTTTATAGTCCTAGCTGTGTGTTTGAGCTGTGGTTTGAGCTGAGTCATTTGATCAATAGTGTATACGAAGGCACATTTAATTCGTTTTTGAGAGTTTAATCTTAATATTTTTGCAAGCTCGTTTTTATCCATTTTTACTCCTATAAAAATGTAATAATTTATATAAGTGACAAAAAGTAAAGCTCAATGAAATGTATATAGCCTCTTTTTCATTTTTTATTCTATAAAAATGATTCTGGAATATTCGAGCGAAACTTCAGACATTCTTGCTAATATGACATCGGCATGAAACTTCTGAACTGAACTTTTGATTGAATAGTAAGTAGATACCCTAAGACATCTTTTTTCATCCCTGCGATCATGCGACTGACCGCAAATTTCTGGAAATTGTTTGCTAAAACTTGGTAATACGTGACCAAGCTTTGCTTATCCTATTACAAAGTAGGCTGTTTCATAGGATTCATTATTATCTCTTGTCTCTTGTAATCCGAAAAGTTTCTCGGAAACATTTCGTTGTTACTACACCTACTTATTGATATCTGATTGCGTATTCTAAATCGGTGGCATAGTAGACTGATCTATTTTTAACATCGCTGCCATTATATACATTATATTGTAACTTAAAATATCGACTTGAGAATCATGGAGATTTTAATTGTGGTATTGTTAGATGATAATATCGTTAAGCTAAATTTAAGTAGATGGAAACACTAACAGTAAATCATAGCCACTTAAAGTTCCTATCACAGACAAGAAGTCTTCGTAGCAAAAAATAGCTTGAATTTTTAAGCTGATTTAGAAAACGTATAAAACCTGCTCAAAATAATAAACTGTTGTAATTTCTGAAAAGAGTTTGCACTTACAGATGGCAAAGAGGATTTGATAGTAAGAGATGGCTCTATCCTTTGGTAGACTATATGTGCGGAACGATAAGCAATCGACACATTTAATATTTTTTATCATTAAATTTGGCCAGGCACGTATGTATGTATGTCGCAACATAGTGATGTTGCGTTACTTTAAGCTGAAAGAAACGAATGACAGAGTTCGCGTACGGTCAGATTACCTCTAATCGATTAGGAAAGCGGTTAAATGGACAGAAATAGATAATTAGTAAATTGACGAATCAACGCAACTTGTTTTTATATCGAGATATATATATACCTATATGTAATTGATAGACTGTGGGAGTAAAGGACCCTAATCATAAACATTATCTCCGAAGTGAATAAAAGTTAATACAATAATACAAATCTTATTGGATTTACTACATTATGCTAAGCTCAACAAGTAGGGGAACGTCTGGCTCCTCTTAGAATTTAGTTACTCGTTAGAAATAAAGCGTAAAACGAATTATTGCAACTTCACAGTATGTGCAGATAAGATAGATACAAATTCTGGTGCCTAAAAACAAATTTCCTGTACTTATAAAAACTTCAAAAATGTCTATCAATAAATTAATAATTAATTAATTATGATTTATTGTAACTACTAAGAACAATATTGTACACAATTTATAAACAACGTCACTGTCATGTTATGAATGAATACCTCACGTTAACAATCGTCTTTTCATTTCTAACTTCAATTGTGAACGATTAATTGTTAGTCATCCTATTTACCCAATTACCATCTGCAATCTTCTTTCTAGCCCGTTAGAGAATGCATGATATATAGAACACTTAAATCAGACAAAATAACATTTATTTCTTCAAAATTTATGCTTTGTTCTTTTAAGATAAAATTTGAATATCGACCACGACCGACCCAAGCTCCCTCTCCCGCATCCCTGTAATTCAGTCAGTTTCAGGCTTCAGACGACCCTACCCAAGGTCGCAGACGTTTACGCACACACGCATAAAACACGCACAAGCGTACATTAATACCTGCACCGTGTACGTACGGATGGGAGGCCATTAAACTTTTTAATGGATATGATAGTAACTTTAGGTGAGTATTATTTATTAGTTTCGTTATTGATATGTACCGATGTAATATTTCATGTTTTTGATGTTATGATACTAAATGTGGTTTTCTATTTTATTTATAAAGTGTGAACAAACAAAAGATGGCTTACTGTAATCTGTAAATATTTTTGTTATAAAAAGAAAGCTTTTTTGACAATGTTACCTAGCGTTCGGTACTGACAGATTTTAATTACATTTATTTTGAAACGTTTTCATTCCTTATCCAATCAATAGGGGTCCTATTGATCGGATAATCAAAGAATAAGTACAAAATTTTTCAAATTTTACAAAATTTCAGTCTATGTAAACCTCGTCCCTAAAAATTATTGTAACAAAATCACGGATGGAATTTGGATAGTCATATTAAACAATGAACTATATACTTACCTGTTATATTTATTATTATTACTATATTAAATAAATACGACTGTGTCGTTCGCGATTAATTCGGTAATTTGATTGCAATAATTTCAAAGTATTAATGATTGCAATCACATTTGAATGAACGTATCGTTCATCGATTCAATCATTTGACAGATTCGCTCTCGGTGCTTGTCGATATTTAATAGATTCTCTATGCCGTTTATTCTGATAGAAGATGAAATTCCGAAAAATTTACAATGTAAATTCATACACATTTACTTTTCAAGACACAAACAATAAAATGACAAATGCGACAGAATTATAATAAATACTTTAAATAATATCGAAATCGTAAAAGATTGGATTACTCATACGATCGTTCGATCTTCCATTTCGTTCAAAATTACGTGATTGTTTCTGTGTACAATAGGCTAGATGACTGCTTTTTAACGAACTAATTAAAAGATAGGTTTAGTAATTATACACAAAACTGTGAAAAAATATTCGAAATACAATTAAAAACGTAAGTGTTGCCTTTTAAACTTTAGTAGTGGGAACAGAGTGGGAATAAGTTCCGTCTCTGTCACTACTAACGGTGTGCAATGTCTTTGCGACTTTGTGACACCACAGCTATGTAACGCTATCTTCCTCTAGTTCGTTCCCAATTTGTTCCCACTACTGAAGTTTAAAATTCAATTACTCAGTAGTTTCTGTCAATGAATGTCAATTAGTTTTTACTTAATCGTGTGCAAAATGATTAAATTTAGTTATACAATGTATAAAATATACCTACCACATTTAAGTGCTGTCATCTAGCCAATTAATGATTGGTTGGATCATTTGACCGAATGCTTTTTTATGTCAATAATACAATACATGAACGATCGAATCTTTGAAAATGAAAGATTGATACTAAGTCTAAAATAAAGGAAAAGTATTCTGTTTTATCAATCGTTTTACCTGTTTACAGTAATGCAACACGAGGGTGCCGATTTAAAAAAAAGTTCGTGCTCATATGAGCTGCAACCTTACTCCACCCGCCGGCCTAGAGATTTGTAGATATGTGCAACTTTCCCATAAAGAATTCGTTATAAATTTTTAACAAACTATGTCAACCAAAATTGAAAATAATGACGATCCCAATAACATAATGTTTTATGAAATTATTGGGTATATGTGTACTGTGTTACATTATGCTTCCTGCTTTTTAACCAACTTAAAAAAAAGAGGAGGTTTTATATTCGTCGGTAACTATGTATTTTTTTATGTATGTTCACCGATAGCTTCTTCAATTGTGGACAGCTTTCGAAAATTCTTTTTTTATTTGAGAGGATATACTTCTAGGGTAGGTTACTGGAGTTTAGATTTCGAAAATACATCAAATAACGCTAATTTATATTGATGATTCTCTTATATGTATATCATTTGTTCGACATTGCGCTCCGGAATTAGAAAGAAGTTAATTGTATTTATTTAGGCTAAGCTCACTCAAAAGTAAAAAATAGCAAATATTTAAGAAAAAAAAAATAAACCGACGGAAGAAATAAAGTACTAAAAAGTACAAAGTACCTTTACTAATCAAAACTCGAGTACAAAAATAACTTCATAATTACGTTACAAATACCAATATAAATAAATTATTTATTAAAGTCGGTGTCAAATCAATGCGCAATAAGAGAAAGCTTACTAGTTTGAAATGCTTAGCACCGACTTCAGTAACTGTCGAATTTAATTATATAGGTATTTGTATTCATATTTATAAAGTTATTTTTGTGCTCGAGTTTGGATTAGTACCGGAAAGTTATTTTGTAATTTTAGTATGTTAAGTCGGTTTATTTTTTTTCCTAAAATTTTTTTAACAATATAGGTAACGTGTGTTGGCTCGATTTTCTATACAAATTATTTGTAACATTTCCACTGTCTGATAGAGCCGATCTGTGATTGTTTATGCCGACTAAATTTTTTTTATCTTTCATGCTAAATGATTTATGATTTCGATTCAAAGCGTTATTGACCATAGTTATTCAGTTTCGTATCCATTTTCCCTGGTTAATCATTGCTGCATGCCTGTGGTCTTGGGTACTTGACGCCCACTACGTGTTTTTTGTAGGTGCTGGAGCCTTAAGCACCCATGGAGTTAGGGGCCTTGGCGCAACTTATTACATAGTAATAGAGTCCAAAATATTATTTTACGATACCTTATTTAAAAGTTTCTTTAATCGTAAAAGTCCAGATAGTATTAACTTACGTTTAAATTAATACTATATTATAAAACATAAGTCGATCGTTTTTTATTCAAAAGTTATTTGGTTTAAAAAAATGTTTATTAAGTACCCCTGGTGGGACTCGAACCCACAGTCCCCGGCTTAGGAGGCCGATGCCTTATCCATTAGGCCACAGGGGCTCATATACCTTGCTTGAAACTAGGATACTGTACTATCCTGAAATGAATATTATTTAAGATTGACTTTATTTAACTGAAATAGTGCTCTGAAATAGGAAACGGTCGCGCTCAACCTCTCTTAAAAATTAGGTCGATATTGTATCATCTTTCAGATCGATCTGAAAAATTCATAATCGGAAAAGATAGAATGTGCATGGAATAATTATAAATACGCAATTCTGGGCTTTCTTAAGTAATAGTATTAAATTAAAATCAGATTCTAAATTCCGGTTATGTAAATCCAGCCAATATCACATACCGCTTTGCTGTTACATGGTCGCTATTTATTTTACACAGTGTAAGAAACCGGAAATTCATCCTTATTTAAAGATAAATTAAAGCTAACATCGTTTAAATCGTTATATATACCTTGTATATAGGTAGTAAGCGTAAGCGTGCGGTAGTCGAGGGTTCTTTGCTCATTGAAGTGTACTTCGATGCATTCAGCTTCGTAGGCGTGCGGTCACATTTAGGTCAATCAAAGGGAATATCCAGTTGAACAATGCTTTTTGTTCTCCTGAAAAACGTCAACCTCAAAGCACGTACAACATAATATTAACGTAGCATTATGTACTAGGTATATATATAAAGTGTCTGTTCATAAGTGCCTATTCTAATTTCTACATTTCAATATTATGTTACGATATTTTGATGGACATTTATCAGTATAATACGAGTATAAGTACATCTACTCTAACTTTCGCAATAATTTAATTTGCGTTTTTGAAGCACTTTATGCTACTTCCGTCTTAAAACAAGATTGAGGAGTTGTAGGATGACAGGAAAATAAGTAATTAACGTTTTGATAAAGGAGGCAAATTACGAAAATCAATACTTTGTTTTTAAAACATGTTTGAAAATACATAGAATTGCTTACATTTTGGATTGATCGCTAATGAATAATTAAATGACATAGTTACTAAAAAAGACATTTCCAATAAATTTTCAAATTTCAAAACTTCATTTGTCAAGATTTAACACTTTTCAAACATTGTAATATGTAATCTAAAATTACATTTTAATTTATAGTTATTAAGTTTTTATGTAACTATAAATTATGACATAAAACCAACAAAAACTTATTTATGATATAGGCAAGTTTTTTTTTAATGTTGACAATTATGTTGTTAGCTACAATCTCGGACCAAGAAACTTGATCCGAGACCTCACCATTTACAAGGTATTGGTTGTTAACATTTCTTGACAAGGGAAGTTACCATTAATAATATAACCTTTGTTTGCTTTGATGATTTAATCCGCCATTAGTACCTATTTGGCGCTTACAGACTCAACATTTTTGGTACATTTAGTCATCTTAGACATTCTATTTACAAAATTTAATCTAATTTATTTATCCAAAGAGAGTGTTCTTATAGAGCGAATTCTGTTCTGGTGCTTCGCCGGCCGCTATCGCGGCACGCTCAATTCGCTCGCTCGGCTCGCGCGTTGTGATTTATCCACTTACCAAACCTAATCTACCCAAAAAGAGCGTTCTTATAAGGCGGATTTTGTTTTGGCGCTTCGCCGGTCGCTGCTGCGGCAAGCTCGCTTCGCTTGCTCGGCGAGCTAGTAATGATTGTCTTGTGTTATAAATATATCATCAATTTATTCAATTTCACAAAAGAAATTTATAAAATTTTACTAAGTGTGAAGCACTGTAAAGCTTAGCCTGCCTTTTTTCATGAACAAAATTGTAAAGAAAGCTTAAGCAAATAAATAATGTTCATATAATGTAATAAATAAGTAATGAAAACTCGTTGTAAACCTATTATGTTATTTGGAATATACATACATACGTATCTTCACGCTGTATCCTAAAAGGGGTATATTTCAAATATATTAATAAATAACAGTACTGGATTCATTATAATATGTTTATTTAGACACGCATTTTTTACTATTCTTGTAATAGCTGTTACAAGCACGGAACAGGTTACAAACTTTACAGATTATGCCAGATAACACATCTCCCTTGTTTTAAGAACTAGAATACCTATATATAAATAATTTATATTTATCTATAGGTAACTTATTCTCAAATTAACAGTTCAAATTAATAAATACAATGATAGTTATCGGTATTGCTCATTCTATTCATGACAAGTTTTGAAACATACATTATACATCACACTCTGTTAGATATTATGATAAATATACTTAAATCAAACAAAATGACAGCACTAGTTCTAGTCCTCCTATTGGATCTTCTGGCAACAACAATATTAGACTGCTGAGAACTAACATCTGAACATTCTTGTGAGACAGTAGACTGAGATTTGGACCAATAAATAATTTTGTGCCTTGCAGTTTTTAGAAACTCGAGATTTCCCTTCTATACGAGAATCACTAATCGTTTTAAGAAACCGTGTATTTCTAGTATTTCTATTTCCTTCCTCATCCTTAGTTAATATTGAGCGGGGATTATCTCTAGTTTTAAAACTTCTGTAGGTTTTCATGCTTTAAATTTTTCATTTTCTTTATAGCAAACCTTTTGTCCCACCTGGAATTTATTTTTTTTTGGCTTTGGATCCAAAATTATAATATCGTTTTTGTTTTATTGCATTTTCGAGTCAACTTTTTTTGACATTAAAGACTAGTTTAGGTTTTCGTAAATTGGGGCTTTAGTTTTGCAAAGTCTACTGAATAATAACTGAGATGGTGAATATTTACTCCCTGATACAAGTATGTTTCTGTACTCTAATAAATAATTACGTATATCTGATTTAGTTTCATTACATTTTTTTAACATAAATTTGCTAATACCAACTGCTTTCTCTGCAGCAGCATTACTCTAATGTTAATGGGAACTAGAAAATACTGTTTTTAAAATGCCATTCTACTCTAAACTCAATAAATGACAATGAGTTAAATGGAACATTACAACAATATACAATTTCCGGAATTCCATGAACAGCAAAAATCCGTTTTAATACAGTAATTGTTGCATCTGCAGTTTTGCTTGTCAATCTGTGAAGCTCAATCCATTTGGAATAATGATCTACAAGAACTAAATAGTAATCACTTCCGTACTGTAAAATATCTATAGATACATATTGAAACAGCAATTCAGGTTCTCTAATAATCATAGGTTTTTTTTTATATTATTAGAAGATAATTTTTTGCATACTGTGCATCCAGCAATGTAATTTTCAATATCCTTAGACATGTTACTCTAATGAAATAAAATTTTAGCCCGTCCTTTGGTTTTTGTCATTCCGAAAGGACAAACATGATTCTTGTTCAAAAACAGATTTTTAAGTACATCAGGAATGTACAAACGACTATCAATGAAAATTAAGTTGTTTTCAACAAAAATTACCTTTTTAAAATTATAATAATATTTTATTGATTCTGGGACTAGAAATTGAATCAGGCCAAACATATACAGTAGCAATATGGTGACATTTAATTTCCTGTTTAATTTTTGTCAGAAGTTCATCAGTGACATTGACTGAGCGTACTGTGTAGTTGAGATCACTGTCACAATTCTGGCCTGTTTCAGCTTTCGAACAGGCACAACTTATTGCATCAGCTATGTGCATTTGATTACCAGGGATATGTTTCAATTGAATTCACACATACTAAGCTATATTATAAGCGAATTTTTATTCTTTGAAGTCTAACTGATAGAATGTTAGCAATATCTTTCTTCATAATAGCCACTAAAAGTAAGTGGTCTGTTTGTACCATTATTTGTCGTCCATAAACATTTGTATGTAATTTTTTGCAAGCATAAAAAACTGCTAAAAAATATTTTTGAATTTGCCCATAATTTAATTCTGCAGATGTTAGTGGTTTTGAGGCATAATATACAGGTCTATTTTCTTGTAGTAAAACACAACTTATATCGGTTTTACTGTCATCAATTTGTGTAGTGTTAAATATGAAATGTAACAGAAGCACTGATCAACACACTATCAATTCTTCATCACAACTATTATGTACTTAACTATTCAACGGCTTCTCAACAACTGAACCCATCCAAGACCAAAATCAGACTTTTATGCTACTACACGCAGGAAATCCATTCTACCCTCTTTCGTTAGTAAAAGTTAGTAAAATGTTAGAAAATATCACACGTGGGTAATCTATGTGATTAAAATTAATGTGGAACTAACAGTAGTTATTTCTTTTTCAGGGTCAAAAATATGTAGTATAAAATGTTTAGTTATTATTGTCTTTATCTTTGTAAAACATTTTGCCTGTGCCTTTTGCCACTGAAATATTACATCTTTCTTTAATAATTGTCTTAAAAGGGCCGTTAATGTGGCCAAGTCTGCTGTAAAGGGTCGCAAATAGTTTATCAGAGCTAAAAATCTTTGAAGCCCTTTTCTATCATCAGGAGTATCATAGTTAATTATAGCTTTAATAATGTCAGGATCTGGCCCTACTTCACTAGATTCAAAAATATGACCTCGTATATCGTACCTGAGTAACCGTGTACCAAAAATGTAAATGTAATGTCTTAAATTTCATATTGAATTGTCGTGCTCTATTAAAAACCTTTTGTAAAATCTTATACATATCAGAATTTGCTTCTAAAAATAACAAAATATCATCGATATAAATGATTACACCATCCAAATCACTAAATATTTCTGATAAGTATTTTTGAAAGACCTCAGAAGCTGTGTTAATACCAAACAGTAAACGGTTGAATTTATATGTACCAAACGCTGTTGAAATTGTAAGGTATTTTGAGCTTTCTTCAGAGCCGAAAATATATATGCTGAAATGAGTCTTTTAAGTCTAATTCAGAAAAATATTTTGCAATATTTATTTTAGCAGACAAATCACCAAGAGGTGGGTATTGTGCAATAATCTCCTACAATGGAATCGTTTAAATGTTTTGGATTTAAACATATGCGAATGCTTATATCAGGTTTTTCAACAATTACTAATTTATTAACCCATTCTGATGGTTGGTCTACTTTGACAATAATTCCTGATTGTTCTAATTTATTTAATTCACATTGTAATTTAGGTCTCAAATTTGAGGGAACCCTATAAAGCGGTTTTGATGTAGGAATCACACCTGCTTTAAGTTTTATGTCATGTGGTTTATCAATTCTACCTATACCAAAAAATATATGTATATTTTTCTGCATTAAATCTTTCTTATTTACCTCAGTCTTAAGTTCTATTATCGCTGAAATACGCATAACTAAATTCAGTTTTACACAAGAATCACGACAAAGTATTGGTGTAGACTTATCGCTTCCTGCTATGTAAAAACTTGCAACACTTTCACTACCATTCAGTTTCATTTTCATTACTGGTATTCCTTCGATAGGTGTTGTATATCCATTCCAACTTTCCAACAAAGCATTTGTCTTCCTCAACTCAAAGTGGCCTATGATACGTTGGATTCTATTGAAGATGTTAACATGCGAGATATTCACGTCTGCGCTTGGACCTAGTTTGAATTTGACATTAATACCTCCAATGATTACATCTTGATACCAGGCAACTGAATCTACCGTTAAATTTGATTTAATGCATATAGTTCCACAGTAATATTCAGGCTCTTCGTTAATTGCTATTTCATCTATTTTCTTGACTGTACTAGAACGGCACATTTTTGCAATGTGATTTTTCTTTTGACACTTTGCACATGTCTTGTTATAAGCTGGACATTGAGCATATTTATGCCTAAATCACCAGTTGCCACAAACTTTCATTTTATGAACCTCATATTCCTGATTTTTTGATATTGCATGAACTCAAGGCTCTTCTTGTATATTCTTTATTCTGGCTCCAGTTAAATCTGTCAATCTGAAGACTGTAACTTCTTCTTCTAATGTTGGATCTTCTTTCTCAATCATCTTTTTTTGGCAATTCGCTTCTGTAGAACCAAATACAATTCGATTTCTTAACGTTTCGTCTTTGTCTTTAAATCCACAGTCTCACAATGCGTTTCAGGTTTGTCATAAAGTTGTCAAACGATGCACCATCTTTTTGAGATAGATTATAAAATAAATATCTCTAGAGTGTATTATTTTCTTTTGGGGAGTGCAATAAACTTGGAAGTAGTCGAGAACATTCTTTAATATGGGACCCTTTGGAAGTATGAATGTATTATATACAGATAATGCGTCTTCGCCTATAATATTTAATAACATGGCGATCTTCCTAGCCTCCGCAGTTTTATCGACATTAGCGGCTTATACATAAATATCAAAATTTTGACGGAATCTTTTTCAATTCTCACTTAAATTACCAGTGAGACATAGTTTCGCTGGTATATTACACGACATACTGGCCATTTTTAAGTTTATACTGACTGCGCCATGTGTTATCTGGAATATGTTAATAAATAACAGTTTACTGGATTTGTTACATGTTTATTTAGAGACGCACTTTTTACTATTCTTATAATAGCTGTTACAAGCACCGAACAGGTTACAAGAAAGTTACATATTCCAAGATTCAAAACATCACAGATCACTAATCACTAACACCTTACATAGCTAACAAACTTTAGAGATTATGCCAGATACCACACCTGCAAGTACTTACCTATATTGTCATTTTTTTGATAATTAAAAATGTTTTGCTTCCATACTTCCATATAAGAGAAAGAAAAATACGTAATTTGTCGGCATGCCATAAATGCCATGTTTTAAAGATCTAATGAAAGATAGGACTTTAAAATTAAGTTGTACCTATACTTGCTATATTTATTATATTTGCTATGTGTAAGTCAAAATAATTATTGCTAGCAACGATTTCATTAAATAATGTGAACGTATGTGTACTACGTGTTCATGATTAGAAAACATCACTTCGTGTAAAAAAATGAGACGAAGTTACAGGATCAATCATTTTGGTTTTAAGTGAAGAGGCTTTTACATAGGACATAGATATTGAATGGAGTTAAATGCGTACTTATTTACAAAATGTATATCATTGAGAGGTTTATCGAGGAGTGCTGCCAACAATTGAAATGCGGATCAAGACTTTTAACATAATCGTGTATGCATCGTTAACGACGCGTCGGCAATGCACACGGTCTTTTAGTGCAGGACAAGGTCTCAGTGATGCAAAGAAAACAAAAACAAAACAAAAAAAATGTAAAGTGATTAAAAGTTCACAATACAAAAAAACACTGGTTATGAGATATAATAGCATAATCTAAAAGCGGAAACATTGATTTAATGTTTCATCATAACATACACATGAGAGCAACAAGGGCTTACATTTTAGGTATATACCTAATGAGTGAGGAATGCGATAGCATCGAACATATTTTAGCTTTTTTACAACCGTCTTGAAAATGTAACCTTAGATTTTAAAGCGAATCTTTAAAAGTTATACGATACGGTCAGTAAGTTGTTATTAGCAGATGTGATAGGTATAGTGTAACAGTAGATGGTGTATAAAATACTAACAATGTATCCACCTTATACTTAGGACTTTATTATCTGTCATTTATCCTGTCATCCCTTTTAATTTTAAAGCTGTGGAATCTAACAAATTAAAATATAAGTTGTATAAAATGTTTGTAAATTTGCGTATACAAAGAATTTTTTTTATTTGTAAATTGTTGTATTTTCGTTCATAATTTATGCTTCTTTATTAAGTAATATGTTACAGTATCACCACGTATCTAACCTTTTGTTTTCTTAACTGACATATTGGGTGAAAATGGTATGTTTTATTGGAAGATTAAAAAACCGTCACGTGGCAGACACGCATCTATGTCATTTCGATATCGCGACTGTGTATCGCATTTCCACTCTGTAATTTTTGTATATCAACGTGTCTGACACAAATATTTAGTCTTTATACCATATTCTGTTTTACAATCATCACAGTGATGTCTCGTGTGTAACAGGAAAAGGTGTCAAGACATCGATCTTTGGGGATTTGCCACGCAGTTAGCATTGGAAATTAACGATTTGGTATTCTGTTTGTACAGACATGTCGTGTATACTGTAGAGTGTGTAGAGGGACCGAAGAATCAGCAAGTCTACTTAAATTTAAAACGAATGAATCATTTTTACATAGGTACTTGTCTTATTTACGCACTAACAATAAGTATATTTATTGCTCTATTAATAAAGGATTTACTAAACTTTTTATGGTTTACAAAACTTTTGAGTTTTTTATAACAAATTCATTGATTACGTAGTCGCTATAATAAGTAGGACCATGGTAGGACATACATACATAAATACATGGATATCTTTTTCAAAACAATTTACTTTATTTTTTTTATTAGCAGTTATTTAGTGTATCTTCGAAGTCCAAGCTTCAATATCAGTGAAATTTAAATGGGATCACCTGAAAAGTATATCCTTTCAAACAAAAAAAGAATTTTCTTAAGCTGTTTATAAATGACGGAGTTCTGAGGTAACAAACATAAAAAAAGCAACCTAATTGAGAACATTCTCCTTTTCTTTAAATCGGTTAAAGAAATTTTCAATGACAGCGCAATTGGAAAACGAGATGCTGCGTAGTAGGTTGCAAATTACATTCAGATGGATACTGTGATACTCAATAAAATATCACATTCCACGATTAAGTATCTGTTTGAAATGGTATGTTACGCGTTACTTTGTGCTACTTTTTTGAAACTAGCGCTGAAAAATTGATGTTCTCTTCTAAAAAAATGTAAACCTTATCTCCAAAAGTATCCAAAGTTCATAACAATTTGAATATTGTTATGAACTTTGAAAAAAAGATTTAGAATAGGTCGATGTTAGATTATTAAGGAAAATTATCAGGAATGCATCAAGTTTGATAGATAGGTACCTTTACGTAGAAATAAATCTCTAAACGACGACCTCCGTGGTGCAACGGCTAAGCACGTCGGAAAGTAAACGGGGGTTGCGGGTTCGATTCTCGCCCCGAGTCTGGGTGTTTATGTATAATATCTATTTATTTACAAAAGAAAATTATATAAGTAGTATATCAGTTGTCTAGTACCCACAACACAAGCGCTGTGCTGCTTACTATGGGACTAGATGGCGCTGTGTCAAATGTCTGAGTATATTATATTATTATATATACATATATAAAAAAAATGTTTTGGGCAACAACCTAACAACTGATTATATGGAATACTAATTGAACAAATAGGTGCATTTAGCAACAGATATGATTTTACAGATATATAGGTACTATCTAATCTACTAAAAAGATTAATAAATAAAATGTCATATTCATGTTTGTTTTTAAAAGTAATAGGTGACATCAATGCCCTGGCGCACTCAGTCGTACAACAAATTATACGCTTGCCTCACACGCACACGTCTGGCACTTAGATTAAATGATTGCTGTTGTAAAATTGAAATAAATGCGTTTTTAACTACGGTGTTACCATACAATTCCTAACGTCTACTACATTTTTACTTTAGGATATAAAACTTATAGGTACTTTGAAGTCCCCGTAAAAAGGTGACCTTGCGAATAATGAGTAAAGTTCTTACGAGTGGCAGGTATATTCGTTTTCCTACACTCTTGGAACAGATGGAGATCTATGCTGCACAAGGGAATACAATGTATTTGTTTTTAACGAGACTCATCAGTACATTTGTGGCTGATTAAAGTACCTATCGCTGTGTAATGCGATATACTACACTCGTTTCCAAACTCATAAATATCAATCAAAGGTCGTTAACTGCAATATACTCAAAGCATATTCCGCATGCCATCGACCATTTTTTCTAAATTCCCAACGTAGCTTTGTCTAGTCCTTTTGCCACACAGTTACTTCGGTGGGAGATGAGTTTTTACACTGGTTTGTGCGTAATTTACAAGTATACTTGGAAACTTCATATTATTCCTGTCTCGATATAAGTATCAGTTATTACTTATTACACTTCAGTGTGTGACATTAAATATTGTTTTTTGTTCATATTTATAATGTTCCAAGCATTATCTCATAAGATGATATAGATAGTACTCCATCCGTTCTATCTAAATTATTAAAGATATGAAATGAAGATATGTCTATTAATATGCACACACTATCACGCTAAACATTTAATTCGATTCTACTTTCAAATGTTCTTTTAAATCTGCATTTGGAGTGCAAATTATAAATATTTCACATCTATATTCATTATTTGCATTAATGTTATATGTTTCGCAAACTACTTCGCAAACGGATTTTATCATGTCTGACGAGACAAAACACCGAGCATGTCATTAGTCCTCGAAACATATTTTAAAATAAAACAAAAAAATAAAGTGTCTAAAATACTGCGGTCCAGACTAACCGCCGAATCGAGCAGTCTGACAAATTATTTGGAATTGCACATGCATAACTGCGAAATTTCTGTCTTGAAGATATTATGTTTAAAATAAATTGAAAATATGTATATAATAAATATGCTTCTATTTTGCAGCTTAGTTAATTTTTTATTATTATTATCAATTTAGTCGCTAGTAATTTACCCATGAGCATATATTACATACATACATGAGCATAAGCGTAGATTACATAATCGTATTAAATATTACCAAAAAAAAATTACATCGAAGTAGGTATGTTACCCAAACAATTTATGGTTTATTATTGTATAATTAAATAACTGTAATAAGTATTTAAAACTTGCATATACAAAATAAACTATATCTACTCATCTTCATTGAGCACATGGATACTAATTTGAAACAAACAGTCAAGCTTTGATGTTTAATAAAAATATCAAAGCTTTAAAATGTTTAAGTATAATGCAGAATATAATAAAAATAAAAAACTTTTTCTAATTTCTTTTGTTTAACGCGAACGTTTCAAGCGTTCAGTCAAAGAATAACCTTTGAAAACCGTTTGAAGCAACCAATGCTTCAAACGCTCGAGTTCAACAAGAGGAATTAGAACAAGTTTCTATTTTTATTAATTGTGCATTATACTTAAATCATTTCAAAGCAATGAAATTTCCGTACTTATTTGCAATAGTCCATATTAATTATACGGTTGTAATAAAATACCGTAAACAAGTACGGAAAATTTGCAGAATATTCAGCAGGAGCTCATTTTTAAACGTCATTTAAATGGATTGCTTGTTGTCGCAGTGCCAGTTACTACAGAAAAATGAATATGATTTCAATCTACTGAACTGCCGAGCAATAAATTAGCTATACTAATCTCCGAGATGAGGCTTAATTTTCATAATAATTAATCATCGCTGTCTAATGTCTTCAAAACGATCATGTTCTGTTTGGGATGGGTGCTGATTGAGTGTGGCCGAGCTTAGGCTTAAACCCTCATCAGTTTGATAAATTCGCTCTCGTAACTGCAACTTTGCATTGTGTGATCGGACACCTACAACAAATGTAAGCATATTAGGCACACAATTTTATTATTTAAAGTCTCTGTAATAAAATCTACATCAAACGCTATCTAGTAATTATGAACACACCATGATAATCTTGTTAAACCTGCATTTTTAGAAGATTAATTTTGCTGCGAGTTACAATTCTCGTTTGGAGATAAAATCTCGTTATACCTTCTGTAACATAAGGTTGAAAATAAAATTCAAACTACAACTTCAGTTGACACAAATTTATTAAACAAAAAAATATTATAAAAAACGTCGTGCGATATAAAAATTGTCCGTCTGATCCGGTGTCTGCGGCTCCTCCACTTCCCCGACAGGTAGAAGGTCGGCCGGCAGACAACATTACAGTTCTGGAGGATGGACAAGGTGTTACGTCCAAGCGCTGCATCCAGATCTCAATTCTTGAACCCTGGAACGTGTCCCATGATTTATAGCCGGTCCAGACTCTACGGCTTATATCTGCGCAGCGTGTTTACAACTTTGCACAAACTTTTTGTTAAAAGATACAAAGGTACACAGACATTGGAGCAAACTTCAAACTTGACCTCCGCATGTTTCGCTTTCACGAATTTTAAGTCTATGCAAATGCAACACGCTGCACAGACATAAGTCGCATGTGGACCGGCCTTTACACTCCTGGGGCTTCGTTGATCGAGAACATCACAGCCATTGCGAAGTAGGCGTAGCGGTGAAGAGGCAGCCTTGACAAGGAGCTCAGAGTTTACGCAAAAAGTAAAATTTGGAAAACATTATAATTTTATTAAGGGAAAAACCGATTATTTATATTGACTCTAACGATAAATACTGTAAGTAAATAAATATGGTTACAGAAACAAAGATATATTGCAACCTCATACAAGTGCTTATTATCAAAAAATAACCGAAAAAATTTGGAAAACATTATAATTTTATTAAGGGAAAAACTGATTATTTATATTGACTCTAACGATAAATACCGTAAGTAAATAAATATGGTTACAGAAACAAAGATATATTGCAACCTCATACAAGTGCTTATTATCAAAAAATAACCGTTACACTGTTTCAACACTTACCCGATTACGCGGTGAAATTGATTATAGGCAGAATCAAACGAAATCAAATTATAACGAAAAAATATATCTCCGTACTCCGGCGCATTTCGTATACATATATACTACTCTGTCAAGAAAGTACCGGGAAAAGATCAATAATACACGAAATGTTAGTTATTCATCCAAATTTATTTTATCACCTTCAAAGTATGCTACTTCAGAAACGATACACTTTCCCCAACGAATAATCCAATCATCAAAACATTTTTAAACGCATTTTCCGGAATTGAGTTCAGTGCTCGTCGCGAATTCTCCTTTATGTCTTCTACCGAATGAAAATGGGTGCCACGAAGTGGTAATTTGAGTTCAGGAAAAAGAAAGAAGTCGGCTGGAGCCATATCTGCTGAATAAGGTGGTTGCTCGATGGTATTTATTGAGTTTTTGGTCAAAAATTCGTTCACAATGATGGCCTTGTGCGAAGGCGCATTATCGTGGTGCAAAATCCAAGAATTTTCTTTCCACAAATCTGGCTTTTGCTCGATTCTCGAATTTGCTCTCTTAAACGCCGCGTAAAGCCCAAATAATATTCTTTATTTACCGTTTGACCTTCCGTCAAGAATTCCGAGTGCACAACAGCGCGATAGTTAAAGAAAACAGTCAACATGACTTTGACTTTTGATCGACTTTGGAGTGGTTTTTTCGGTTTCGGTTTAGTTGGAAAGCACCACTCCGAATCTCGTTGACTAGTTTGCATGTCAAACTCGTAAACCCACGTTTCGTCACCAGTAACAATGCATTTCATGAATGTTGGGTCGGAATTGACTCGTTCTAGCATGTCTTCAGCGACTCTTATGCGATTGTGTTTTTGAAGAAAATTCAGGTCTTTTGGGACTAGCCGAGCGGCAATTTGTTTCATACTCAAACGATTATTTAAAATAGTACGGATCGACTTGTGAGACACAGAAAGTTCGGCGACTATCTCTCTCAAACTTGAATGAGGATTTTCAGTCACTATTTCCTTCACTTTTGCGATGTTAACTTCAGTTGCAGACGTTGATGGCCTACCAGAGCGAAGCAAATATTCCATCACATCACGACCGCTTTTGAACGCTTTGTACTACTCATAAGCACGTGTTTTTGATAAAGTCGATTCACCGTAATCTTCTGTAACATTTTCAGTAACTCCGAACACGAAATTCCATAGGCGATGCAAAATTCAAAACAAACTGTTTGTGCGATGTTTTTGTCCATTATGAAATTCGCAATATACGCTAGAATGATATAACTAAAAACAGCACTGTATTTAATCTAAATAACAGATGCAACTCAAACTCCGCGCCAAAATGGAAAACAGTTGTGCCAATCTAACAACAACAAAAAAAAACAAAAAATTGAATTTGGAACCATAAACAAATCATCCATTCCCGATACTTTCTTGACTAAATGTATATACATATGTATGTACATATTATGTATATTCATATAATATGGTAGATTTAGAAAGAGAAGAGAGAGTATAACTATACAAACTAAAAAAATTAAATTTAACAAAAAAGTTAAAATAATAATTTATTTTTTAAGAATTATAGTACTTTTAATTATTTCGTTTAAAATATTTCCATGTATTTTTAGGTGGATTCAGTAAATATTTAGTAACGAACTACATAATTTGATCTTTCAATAAAACAAATAAAATATTTATTAAAGAATTTTTGCATTTCGCCATACAAAATGATGTTGTAAGTATATGGGAAACACGTGTCGATTAACCGATTTGTAACTATGGGCGGAAGAAAGCTCAAAAATACATACCTATATGTATATGCAAATTAATTACTTGCTTAATTTATTTTTGCATGGTATATGCACATATAGTATAAATACAAACACTTGCTATTGTTATTTAATACATTTAAATCAAGTTTTGCCATTACTGGACTTTATATAAAAATTGAAGTTATTCGAATTTTTTTTAGAATTTGTACAACTTATAATTCAATTTTTGTTTCATCACATTTTACGTAGGAGCTCAAAACCTGAATTTAGGTCGTGTTAGAGTCTTATTACAAGTAACAAAGGTTCACAGCGAATTAATAATAATTTATTATTCAGAAGCTTTTTTGTTCTTGACTACAAAATAACGAAGAAATAACTCTGAGCGTGAGTTAGGCCATTGGATAGACTAGACTTGCTCGGTGATTGTAAGCTAAACACCGAGGGGGTCATGTTGGGCTTGAATAAGGAGGAGCTGTGGGGAGCTGTGTGGTAACATACCCGACACTTCGGTTACACTTTTACTTATAGCAAAAGTGAAAAAATATTAAGATATGTACTTATGATAAAACAGATGAGTCTCTGAAGATTCTAGCCTTTGCGATCACTGCGACCGAAAGATACGTAAGCAAGTGTCAAGAGGGGAGGAAAGACGAACAAAGAATAGTAAGTGGCCAATTGACATTTCCAATATTTTGCGTAAATATACTTGTCAACCTTGCATTCTGTCTGAGTTGAATTGAACACCTACCTATAAACTCTTCTGACGAATAAAAAAACATATATTGTTTACAGAATAACCTTCTGAATGCCATGTAAGTAGATATTTATCATATTCGTGTAGCTACCAAAATTAAAAAGTACACCAATATAGACTACTTTATAAATTCGCATGAGAAAGGAAAGGTATAACTCATAAGTTTGACGCCGTTGTCTGCATGTCTGTGTGCTTGTCTGCGATACCGTAGTTCTCAAATAGATGAAAGAATTTGCATGTACTCTTTAGCTGCACTTTTCGGAAATCATCTTAGTAATTTTTGGTCAGGATCAATCCGCCCATTGTCAGGATATTCAGCTGTGAGTCTTATATGCTAAATGTAAACAACCTCCGATTTTAGATACAAATCATTCTTCTAGAATATCGACGTGGGTGCAAATGTAAGATATATTGTACCTTACACATACATTTATAAAAATGAATGTTTCTTTGTATGTTTGTCCTCTATGCGTTGCTGAACCATTCACCGTTTTGTGATGAAACTTTAGTGCAGCCATTCCCAAAGTGGCCGATAACGCCCCCTTGTGGGCGCTGCAGGCCTAAAGGGAGGCGGTAAGAGACCCAGAAAAAAAATGGGGGCGTTGTGTAGAGGCCTGGGGGGTGATTTGAAATTTCATTTAGCTAGGAGGCATCTTAGACAACGACTGCATGAGCTCTCGACTCAGTAGACAAAATAAGTTTGGGAACCAGTGCTTTAGTGGATTGTTCTGCTTACTCCCGCGAAGGTTTCAGAGTTATTTAATTTAGTTAATTGAAGACTACGCGAACGAAGTCGCGGGCAAAAGTAAATATAAAATTAAAAATTTACAACCCCCAACTTAAATAACTCTAAAAAGTAAAAAAAATAACATGCACCTATTGGCCCTTTAAGTTTATGATAAGTCTTAGTATAAATATAGTTTATAAATACTATAGTATGTATCCAAGCGTCTCGTCTGGGGGCCGCTGAATTTTCCTACTTTTAAATTTTGTTTTTAATTCTGTTTTTACTTTATTTATTTGGCAGTCCCCGACGCAACGATGCTTGGATACATTACTACTCTACTCTTTATACTACGACTTACAACTTGCTTCGTTGAGAGGCGAAGCACGTGTCAATTGGTGGTTTTTGGAGTTTGAGCGGAAAATGGCTAAATATTTTAGGAATTCATCACATGAAATGAATTATCGCAAAGTAACACCTATGAGTCTATACAATAACATATGAGTATTATTTATAAGTAGGTTACTTTGCCCTGTATACTTAAAACTGACAAATAATTATATTTCACCATTATTTCATACCCTCTGAAAGAATCACTGTAAAAGTAGTTAAGAAATTAACGAATGAGATGGGACATCCTTTAAAAACAAAAGAAAACAGTAATATAATTTTAGCGGTCACCGATGTTATAGTATGAGCCTTAGTAATGAAATATAATTATTTATCGTCTTTTAAAAATATCCCTTCATATAGTGTAGAAATCTGAAACTAAAGAATAAAATATTAAGAAATGTTTAATTTAATTTTAAATGAAATAATATGTTGTTTCGTTTTCGAGTAAACATTGAAAGTATAGCCTTACATACAAAAAGCGCATTCTATTACGCCTTTACTTTTTTGTTGAGGAAAAATGCACAATACATTACACGTGGACACCATTTTTGACATTGTTTAGGCTTATAGATGGCAAAACAAAATCTCTTACAACCAGCAAAAAAATTTTATATCGGAAGATACATATGCGTAATACAACTTTAGGTATTGTATATGTTACGTAAGAGTATTTTTGTAGACTGTAAGTGCTCACTATACAACTGAATATTGTTGAATATTGTTATAGTACCTATATTCGAGTTCTTTGCGAGTCATAAACAACTGCTATATATAACAGCGCTGGCAATGTAAACTCAACCATTATTTTGCTATTAAGATAATGGCAGGATAGTAACAGGCTAACCCATCACCTATACAACTTTCTTACAAGTTCTGCCTCCTCATCGCGTTTTACGACCTTCGCGGGAAGATGAGCAACTAGTGTATGTTCTCAAATATAAGAATTATCTCTATTAATTCCGCTAATAATCTTTTGTCCTTAAACGGTATTGATTCAAATTATATTTCGTTGCTGAAAAACAGGCTTCCAAAATTCGAAATTCTAACAATAAAATGCTTTGATTCGAAATTGTGATTCTGATCACGTTCCCTTCGAGATTAGTTTGTACCTATGTGTATGAATATTCAAATTCCAAGTCATTGACGTCGACGATCCTGTAATCCTACATAGTCCATACAAAATCCTTTCATAGCAGTGATTGTTTACTTACCCTTATTTATTCCTACTGGAATTCAGCGTAGAATTATCTGTAATCTACGAAAATAATGTTATTTCGAATTTTAAAGAATCGTTAATGATTTTAATATGTATTTATACTCGACTATATCTCGTATATTTTTAATGCCTGCGTCACTAATGTAAATAACTGTAAATGTAAATATTTTCAGTCAACACGCTGTAGCGTCGTAACACACAGTCCCCCGTTATTTAGCGTATCGTTACGGCATTATTTTATCTAAGCCTGTATTATCTAATATCCGATAGCGAGAGTTCAAGGTTGGTCGCGCTGAAAGCGCTGTATCGCATCCTCTCGTCCCAGGCAGGCCGACGCGCGCCCTCTGCGCTTTTATCAATACGGGCCGCTCGGAGCGCCGCCTCGCGGATGCCGCCAGTAAACGTCGCCTCGGACTCGAGTGCGCACGCTCCATACTCCATGACGTTGCCGCACTCATGTCTAAAAAACTGTTTTGCCCTCAAAACAACCCCATTAAAATAACCCGTGTTCACGAAATACGCGACCCGTGACGTTTCCGCCGCGTACGTCACCATCATATGGTCCGGCGCGATCTTCCCGAAAAATTTAACCTAAAACTCGCCTACGACCATTACGTCAATAACGCCAATTTCACTCGCTTTCTCGCGGTAGTTAACTCATTGTTTATATTTTCAAACAAGAATTTCCACGTAAATTTTTTTTGTAACTCCAAATTGGGTGAGCTGCAAACGTGGAGCTTTTACGCGGTAAGTGCTTACAGTGCTTTTATGTAAAACGTTTAAAATCTGAGTTTGTTTATATTATACATTGTGCAGTAGTGTCTGGTAAGTATTATCTAATGTGAGCGCATGCGAGTGATTACTTTCGCTGGTTCGCGCTCAAGAATGAGGTTACACTGTCTAAATAAGTTATAGTTTAGGTTATTATCGTTTCATTTCAATAGCTTGATTTTTTTGCAGTGTCTACAGATTATTACAAATTATATGTGATTGCGCATAGTAGGTTCGTTCGTTGTGGTTAGTTGCATTGTAACAACTGCATTGTAGTGTGATTTTTGAAATTTACAAATAGACGATCTGTTTATAACAAGATATGATAATTTTTGTCTTTCATACACAGCTAGAGAAATAAGCCGTGTCATAAAACTATGCGACAATGCTTACTATGAACTACAGGGTACAGAAATTACTCGAATTCATGCAACAATTATTATTATGCATTTAGTTTTTATGCCATAACAAAATCGATGATTTTTGCATAATACCCTTATGCCCCCTGCCCCGCTTTCATACCGTGAGAATGTGGGCCAAGTTCAGGGTTACTGCAGCGATTGTTCCTCGAATAAGTGCAAGTTCTTTTATTTCCTTTAACAAAATTGAGGATAATTTATATAGAGCCGGTTTCGGAGTGAAATGAACCGCAAATGCTACCAATGCTACCAGTATTTTTCAGGTCACTGAGTCGTGCTTTCGCTGGCATAGGCCGACGCTTAATTTCTTACAAAGAAATCTTGTTTTTTCAGCGTGATTATGTGAGAGAATATAAAAGTACATTACAAATACGACATACATACATGTGAAGAAATACGAGTTATTTTTACCACCTTTTATTAGGGATGTTTAATTATTTGCAATGAATTTTACATTATTTGGCCTACCAAAATTACGACCTTTCTTTATTAATTCGAAAAATGTTTCATTTATACTTTTTATGTCCTAAGGCTTCACAGTTATTAATAAAAGTTGTTTACTCGACTATTGCAAACCTAAAAGTATACACCTATTATTAATCAAATATTTCAGTAAGCGATCTCTATTAAAACATCGTTTATTTTTACTAAAATTCAGGAAATTTTGCGTTTGCCATAAATTTTATAAATGTACCAGCCTTTGTACAAATTTCGTATTTCTGGAAACTAATAACTTCTACATACATTCTGTATTGTATTATTTGAACTTGCATATCCAGTGCTTCCCAATAAACGCGGAACAGATTGAAGTGATATGATACCATACTACAACAATAATATAATAATAAATATAAAAATATATATAAAAATAAGATATTATAATTTATTATATTAAGTAAGTTGGTTGTAAGGTGCACGCTGTGTTGACCACACATATTTACTTTAACATTGTTAAAAGTACTCTACTAAAATTGATGACGTTGAACATTCTACACACGTTATAAATATTTCCAATTAAATTCAAATACGAGTACAGGTAATAATTTGAGTTCACCACGTTTAACCGAGTGCTTCCGCGAACTTTTAGATTTTTTTTTATAAAATGGTGGGCTGCGCTCAAACCAATGTATTATAAGTATTCCGTAAATTTATAATATTCTATTTCGAGCTTACGAGATATTTGAGAATAAATACGTGATCTGTGGTGACTTGTTTGAAATATGCGTCTCCTGTCGATTAAATGTTGATTTCGTCGCGGTTCGCCGTTTTAAATAAGAAATAGAAAATACCCGTGTATTCTGTCATTTTCCTAAGAACATGCTTTGCACTTCTGACATACCTACCTGCGCCATTACGTAATGTAAATAGCTTCAATTCAATTAACTAAATTCATTCAATGTAACTTCAAATCGATTTATTGGTGATGATATGGCTAGAACAATTATTCTTAAAATGGTGTTTTACATATTAAATGAAAATAGTTAAAATTTATAAACACAATCGTATGAAAATTTTAATATGACGTAGTGGCCAGGAGAGTGGATAACCTAAAGGGAGGTGACACTACTGAACTATGACCTCACAAACTTATAATATCATTGCCCAGCGCTTAGTGACAGCTACATTTTATCTTCTCTCTATCCACTTACGACTACATATGACTGGCTCTTTGGCGCAGTGGCATATGCATCTGCTTTCCAAGCTAGGGCCCCGGGTTCGATCCCCGGTCGGTTATGAAACGAACTTTTCTAAATTGAATTGGAGTCTGGGTGTTACTGGGAACTCCCCCAGAGTCCGTTGTGTGGTAGCCATAGTACAAGCTTACTGCTTAGTTTGGGGTCACACAATCTGTGTAATTGTCTGGAGTATCATTATTATTATTACTTAACTTCAAGAAACCTTGAATTTTTTTAGTGTACTTACATATTTCGAATATCTTTTCGCAGTTATGTTCAAAGTTATTAAATCTAAATAAAACTCAGATATATCACAATTTTTGTTAAAGTCTAGATTATTGTTCGATTTATAACTAAAATTATAACTAAAAATAAAAGAAATGCTCTTTCTTTAACGAAGGGAAGAGTAGATGTTTATGTTGTTGTAGTTTAAGAATGTGTTTAGGCAGGAGAAAATTAAAAAATTAAAAACAGTATTTATATATTACCTACTTATTATACCATCACGTCGCTGATCTACGACATTTCGATGCGAGAACGGTAGGCAGTTGGGACGGACATCGTAAACTAGTGTTTATCGCGTATTCAGCCTTGTATCTTAATGCGAATCAAGCACTGAGCTTTTAAAATAAAGGATACGCTGTGATTTAATTGCCAATAAAAGTTGTTTACAATCATCGCACAATCTGTGTAAAATAGTACAACCGCAGATTTTCGCGAGTAATAATTTATCCAAAATATTTGTTTTTTTTTTAATTTTTTGCACATACCTAATTAAATCAAACAAACAGAAATATTTACAGAAAATAATATTTACTCGAGTGTGAGTTCAATTTGCACGTGCAGGGTTTTATTTATACCAATTTATAAAATGATAATTTTTCTGGAAATCTATGATACCTGGTACTCCTCATATTAAAAAAAAATCAAATTCCTGAAAAATATCGTTATAACAATATTATTGTCCACCAATATCAGCTTTCTGTTTTTGTAGCCTGTATAAATATTTACTCGAGTGTGAGTTCAATTTGCACGTGCAGGGTTTTATTTATACCAATTTATAAAATGATAATTTTTCTGGAAATCTATGATACCTGGTACTCCTCATATTAAAAAAAAATCAAATTCCTGAAAAATATCGTTATAACAATATTATTGTCCACCAATATCAGCTTTCTGTTTTTGTAGCCTGTATATTATATTCTGAGGAACTCGAGTTAACAATGTTACAAGTTTCAATGAATGTTTTTGAGGCTTCTGAGAAAAAGAGATTGATTTTAGTAAAAATAATTTATTTTGTAATGAACTCAAACACAATAAATCCAGGTAACATCGAGAAAAATATTTTATTTACACTACACTATAATTTTTATTAATATTATTTACATAGTGGTCATCTCCATTAATTCATGATTCTTCAAAGTTAACGGGTATTTTCTTTCGTTTAGGTTCCCTAAAATGAATGATAACATGTATATAAATGGCATGCTGAAGTAATTGTACTACATCTGCTTTCAAAGCCGAGGTTCCCGGTTCGGTTCCCGATCAGATCTTGTAGTCTAAAGGTGCTCTCTTATTTCGATGCGTGATACAAACTCAGTGCTTAGTTTGGGGTCGCACGACTTGTGTAATTATCTGGAGTTTTAAGTCTTATTACGCTAGATTACAAACATTTCATTAATCAACTAGTTCAAATTGGGACCTACTTTTTGCTGCTGTAAAAAATCACTGCTTTCCTGGCCCGCACCCAGTTTTCGACTTACCGCAACATTAAATTTGGACAAATAACGCTGAATATACAAAAGCTGTTATGTTCCTACACAATAAGAAACCCACTAGTCGACTTACAAACACCAATAACTTTGATCGTTAACGTTATTATTAAATTTCTTCGAAAAAGGCCTTTTGATTTCTGAGCACGTGGCTATACAACCTTTGACAGAATAAGGACAGAATTAAAATCCATTTCTTTTAATGTACTAAAAGTTTTATGTATTTCTTGGTTCTGAACTGGTCAGAAATGAAAAGTCGCTTAAAGCATGCATTCAGAATCTTTGGAAACTAAAAAAAATAATATTAAAGTTGATAGATGTTAATTACGATTAAAGAATTACGATATGGATAAAGATTTTCTAGAAAGCACTAGTAGATCCTGTCAGTCAATTAAGGTCACTTTAGGCAAGTTTACACAACTGAGTAGATAAATTCTCTTGCATTCCAAGCAATGAATTGATATTAAAAATTTACTCCTCAAACTACAACCATGATAACACGCACATTACAACATTGTAGATACCGTTTAAGCCCTCTACACACCGAACCCATCAACACACCGACATGCCGCGGGTTTGTTGACGGTGGGTTAGAAGGCAGTTTCTTTTCTTTGCTAGTCGGAAAATTTTGTCGGTAGTATGTCGGCGACACGAGATGAACAACTTTGTATCCGCAGTTTAACGCGTGTGAAAAGACGTTGTGTTGTGTCTCTCAAATCATTTAGTAGGTTCTAATCATTCAATAAGATAACAGTTATTTCAAATAGCAGGTTGTGGAGTTATTATCTCTAGATCCCTCTCGAATACGTGAAACTGTTAAGTTTATTCAAGTTGATCGAGTCTCAGTTGCTACAGGAGATAATAGCAACAGATTAAGAGATACACGCGCTAAGGTTTATTTAAGATTGATAAAAGTACGAAAAAATGTAGATTGAGAGGACAGTTGCACAATTTCATAAATCCAAAAAGAGACAAAGTTATTGAAAAAGTGCGTAAGCGTAGAAGAAAAATCAGGAGTAGGTATCGTATGGCTTATTGTCCACGGTAAGAATTTTAGCCGGATCCGCGTACGAAATCTATCTGACATCTTTGACATCTGTCCACGATAACACTTTTGCTGGAAGTAGCTACGGCGGAGGCAAAATCCAGCGCGGCCTTAGTCTATTTCGATTATCTCACAAAGACGCGTATTATGACGACTTTGAAGACGAAAAAACTTGTGATTGCATATTAACATTATTACATTAACAAAAAGTATTACATTTAAAACTTAAAATAAAATTTAACCAATAATTACTACAGACAATTCTGTGAAATTTTCTTGTAAAATATATTACATGTATTCCCCAGTCCCCTTCAAGCCTCAAAAGTAAGGCGTGTATCATTACATATATATGTCAATGGTTTTATCTCCATAGCACGAGTCTTGATTTCATTAAAGACATTACTAGTTCCTCGTCTACCTTCATATTGTTGTAGGATTTCGACGTAGCGAGTCGAACACTGTCCTGGACACATTTCAACAGGCTGTCGTTGATGACCGCGCGTAAATATGATGGAGCTAGATTCAGCAATCTGGTGATCGTAAGAATTATCTTACGAGGATTCGTCGTGTGGTCCAAGGGACATGTAAACCAGTACACCACGCTATGGTAGTGTCTGGTTTGGCCTACGTAAGAACGAATTCTTACGTAGGTTCGGCGATTTTGCCGGATTTACTAAATACGTCGCCGTAGACAAGAAGCCTATAAATTTAGCTGAAGACACAGAAATCGAATCCTTCATTAAATGAATAAGAATTTTTTTTTTGTACCAAACATCATGTAAAAGTGTTTTATTGTGTACGTTGTGTTCAAATCAAGCCCACCACTCATTCATTTTCAGTTGTAGATAAATTATTGCTGTTATGCTAATTTTATCTGTTGGACCATTGAGTATTCGTGATTAAAGATTTATTTCATCAACATTCAACATCAACATCATCTTCATTAACTAGTAACCGCTTTGAATATTTACTGAATATTCTTGGACAAAATTAATAAAAGATACACACTACAGAACCGCAATTTCACCAACATACAGATTATTTATTTATCGTTAACGTCGAAATACCAAAGTTCGGGAAATTCCTTTAATAGCCTTTGCAACGTCTACAAAGCATCTCCTATCGTTCTTATCTCATATTATTCTACTCCATATTACAGAATAAACGCTAGCATGCGAACCGCTGACAAGTCATCGACATGTCGCCGAGTAACACGTGCTAGTGCAAGCCGCCGACATGTTTCTATACTGGACTGTCCCGGAAGTAAAGAGACAAAAATATTCCTTAAAAAATTTATTGAAAAATTTAAATCAGCTAATGTGTATTATGTTCAAATGAAAGTAAAATCATAGTATTTTCAGAAATTGTATTTTGCACTAGCAATAGCTTTGTATCCGATTTTTCTCATATTAATAGCCGCAGGCCTCAAGATTGTCTTTACAGACGTCGCTGCCATCTTTTGGCCGACCAAGTCCATCGTCGTTTAAGAGAATTCAAAATCTCTAATTTTTCTGGGTATTTCTTTCCTACTCTTTTTTACATAGAACCCAAAACATTTCGATACTTCGAGCTTGACGAACATTTGGTGCATTATTTTGTTCAGTTAAGAACTAGATATCTGTAGACTGTTAGTAACTAGCGACTTCACACTTACGATGACACGAAGCCATCCATATCCGGCCAAAACACAATGTTTTCCCTGTGATAATGATTGTTTATGAAAAGCACGAAACGTTTCATAATGCACTCTCTGAGGTAAATCTGGGAGTTCATAGACCGTGTACCTGTACATTACCGTGTAAATATAGGGTTCCGTAATATTGCCGTTTTCATCCATAGCTTGCCAAACGAGATATTTCTTAAAAAATGTAGTCTTTGGTTTTATTTTTTGCTATTATCCACAATGTTACGATCAGTAGCGTGGAAATATTGTTTTCCAGGTACATATGTTTCGTCATCAATTATGAGAACTGATCAATGATCAATTTAAAGTTCTGTGTGAAATGTAGGACTTTTATTCTTGAAACACTTGATTTAGATATTTTCAATTTATCTGCCGCAATTCTCACCGATATTGAAGGTGTCTGGCCAACAACTTTTTTGTCTCTGTTAATATTTGATTTGCCGTTACTGTACGATGTCTTCCGGCAAGCTTTTTAAAATCAGGTTCCCTGTTTCTTCATAACGTTTTGTTATTCTGTACAAACTAGTTCTTATAACTCCAATCTTCAAAAAAATGACGCACTGTCTCAGACTTTCCATTACGCACATAATATTGAATTACTATTTTTGCAAACAATTCTTGTTCGTCGCTTCATTTTCGGAAAAGGGGAAAACGATTTACAGAAACCCGCCAAACGTTGCACGATTTGTTTTTTTTTACCGTGACAACCATTTTTACTTTTCTCCTTTTTTTTTCTTTAGCCAGTACGAACATTAAAAATAAACTCTTTACCTCTGGGACGCTTTTATTATAAGGTCACCAAAACCACGTTACCGGTCTGCGTCGGCGGGTTGGCGCATTCGATGTGAAGAGCGCTTTGGGTGGGTGAACGGGATCCTGGCGGACGTCTCGGGGTGGTTTGCTGTTAATAATTTACTACTGAATGCACAAAAAACCAAATGTATTAAGTTTTCCCTTTCTAATGTACCCAGAATCCATGATAAAATAGAATTGGGTGGGAAACAGTTAGAATTAGTTAGGTCTGCCAGTTTTCTTGGTTTAACAGTAGATAGTAAATTGCAATGGGCGGATCATATCGGGGCATTGGCTAGTAAGCTCGGTTCCGCGATATATGCCATTAGACGCATTAGGCAATTGACGGATGCGGATACGGCTAGGTTGGTGTACTTCGCATATTTTCATAGCCTAATGTCCTATGGCCTTTTGCTGTGGGGATCAGCGGCGCATATTAACTCGATTTTTATTTTACAAAAAAGAGCGATACGTGCTATTTACAGTATGAATGCACGAGAATCACTAAGAGATCGTTTTAAAGACATTGATGTACTGACCTTGCCGTCCTTATACATCTTTGAAATTATTATGTATACGAGGAAAAATATAGATCGATTTACAAAAAAAGGCGATATTGGTGGTATGGAAACCCGAGGTCGTGATAAATTGGTTGTTCCAAAATTTAAATTACATAAGTCAAATGTTTCATTTTTGGGTAACTGCGTTCGTTTTTATAATAAAGTTCCTCAAGAAGTCACTCAATTAACAGAAAATATATTTAGATTAGTTATAAAACGTACATTGATTAGACAATCATACTATAAAATAAACGATTTCGTTGAAGATAAAACAATAGTCTGGAAATGATTTTCTCTGCACATGCATTTACTGGCTCTCTGGATATTGTATTTTAATAAACCTTTTGTAAAATGATGTTGAAAAAATTATACCTGACTGAGTTTCTTGTCGGTTCTTCTCAGTGTCCAGGTTTTCTTTTCTCTTCTTCTCTTTGAATCGAACTAAAGTAGATTTGACATTCAAAAATACCTCGTGATTGGGTTTACTTTGACTTGACTTTACTTACTTTGATTTGACTTTGACTTTACCTTGGTAATAATGCGGCCAAAATGTGTAGTAGTAACATTTATTTGTTATTACATTTCCGCAGTAAAATTAAACTCAAAAGCAGGAAATTCAAACAATATAGAAAGTAAGTAACGTTGACGTTTGCAACAGTGTTGCCATTTTTAAAATTTTATTTTAAGCTATCACAGTTTTTTGAAAACTAACCGTTCTTCTAGGATGTTGACTTGGATGGAAACGTAGGATGAGGGATATAATTAAAAGACGTGGTCTCGCTAACTCGTGAAATTCTCAACTGACTTATTTTCTGACATTCAAAAATACCATGTTATTATGAAAGTAGCAACACTTTCAAAAAAACAGTGTTGCCATTTGTTAACGATTATGATTAGAACGATTAATCGAGAATATTGATAATAGCTAACATTTTATTATTGCTGATAACATAATAATAACACAAAATAATCACTAATCTCTAAAAATTAATATGAAATTCAAGTACCTAAATTTAATTATGTGTATCGCATCTATTTAATGTTGTTGCTGTTTCGTTTATATTTTTGTGTATCACGTACAGGCAAAATTGGATTTTTTATAACACGCACTATTGAAAAGCCGTGAGAAAAAATATTAGTTCAACAAATGAAGGCCCCTGGGGTTAATGGTGACGATTTGCTTCGTTAAAAGATTTGGTGCGTACGGTATGTGTATTTGCCTTTAAAAATATTGTTTCCAAATGAAGATGAACAATAACATAAATGAAAAATAAAATATATCTAAACAATCAATTAATAAAAATATGTACAATTTTTTGTTACATGGTTTGTGCTTATTTATTATACATACTAATTTATTCAATACAAATAAACGGTGTCTCAGCGCTACAAAAAGTTTTGACGAATTTCCGATATTTTGATGGTGTTGCAAGTACCATGATCACCAGTTAATTGGCGAAACTACGGGTGGATATTTAAGAGCAAACATTTGCTTATGAATGTGGCTAATCACTGGATCGAATGTCATAATCCACGAATATTGTCGACAAAACGCTGGTACCGGTACATACCCAAAATGGTCATGGAAGTTATTGAAATCTCATGGCATAAAAATTTCAATTGGGTTCGGTTTTAACTTACTCTTTAAATTGTCCAACACGTGGAACCCAGTGATAGGAATAATCCTCTATATTATTATACAAGCAATATTTGTAGGTACATATAAAATTTGTAATCATATTCTCGAAAACAGCTATATTGATGTCAATGAAATTTACAAAATAGGGGTTGAAGGGGACGAAAAATCTATCTAGCTAGGTCTCAATTCAGGGAAAAGTTGTTTTTTCGTGTATTCACATCGTTAAAACTTAAAACTTCTAAACTCTAAACTTGTGAACTCTTTTACTTTCACAACAGAGTTTACCTTCTCAATAGCGCAGTGGCTAGAACGTAGATCTACCACGCCAAGGTGCACAGGTTCGAATTCTGCGATGTGATCAGACTATTCTTTTTTTAAATGTTTAGTCTATTTCAGTAGTATTATGTCTAAGTTCAGTTTGTATCAAGTACCTACTAAAAACATATCACTATAATCTTGCACTTATAAGAAGGAAATAATAATGAGGTCTTACTTTATTTGGGAAGAACGATAATAAAAATACTAATAATGATAAATAATTATAAAAGCATAGACTTTTATAACTTCAGACAACCTGTCCCGTTCTACGGAGTGAGACAAATAAAATTAAAAAAAAAATGTCTATGTGTGGGTGCTGTTTTCTTGCGAAATGGCTACCGATCAGCTTATCTGATATAAATTTGTGTCAGGTTATCTGACTTAAATTATCATTGCTGCTCAGACACTGCTTATAAAGTCTATGGTTAAAAGTTACAGAAAAAAAGCTATTCTTCATTTTCCTAAGCAATGAATCGAATGTTAAATTTAATGGATTTCCTTTAATATAAGGAAGGTACTATGTTATTTAGAAGAATAATATTGTAAAGAATAGTATTACACAAGCAATATTTGTATATTTACAATAGTGTTCTCAAAAACGACTATAACGATTTTGACGAAATTTACAATACAAATGTTTACGGGGGTGAAATGTCCATGTACATAGTTTTCAATTCTGGGAAAATTCGTTTTCTACATGTTTTCACACAACTGAAATTTGCCCGCGATATATCATTTGTGGTTTCACAACAGAGTTTACATTTTTAGTACGGTAAGGATAGAATATGGGTCTACCATGCCGAAGTGCTCAAGTTGAAAACCTGCAATGTGGTCGGACTTTTTTTCAGACTTATTTCGTTTTTTTCTTTGTATCAACGAGCAAAGCGCGGTCGCCCAGGTACTAAGAATAACAACGCATCAAAAAACGGCAGGCGTACTAAAAAACGATGTATTGTTGGGTTGATTATTTAACAAGTGTGCGTAACCCGGCTGGGATACGATCTACCGATCGCCTCGAGGCCACTATACACACGCGAACTGAATCGTACACACGCCAGTCTACCAACTATGACCCCGGTACGGAAGCGGGATGCGAATGAAATAAAACATTTCTTTTTATTGACGTGAGCTTGAGGGTTCTTGTTCTGGTTCTTGTTCTTGATTGTAGGAAGGAGGTGGATGGCGGCAGTCCTGTACTTTTTTTGTTGTTTTTAAGAGGCAAAAAAAATCCCCACGGACACTCAGCCGGACTCTACGCCGACTGAGTAGTGTCGGACTCGAACCGACTAAAAAAAACCCCTCTTTCCTGTTAGCTTTTACAGCGTCACCGGTCGCGCTGGGGCATGCGCTAAAGGGTTTGAGGGTTCCTCCAGCCGAGGGATACCTCGTAAGGAGGGCGGACCTCGGGCTCAAGCCGTCGCCAGGGGAGCTTTCCGCACCTCCATGCATTTTGACGGACTTTCTATTCAGGTGAGGGCCGGGCCTCTAGCGGATCCGGCCGGCGAGACGACTGAAAACCAATTAGTGTCCCTAGTGTTCCGCGTGGCAGTTTACAATGTGGTTGAAGGCCCGCATGTGTGCGTGTAGTACTACGTGATCAAGCTTCTAAGCCTGAGACCCTACGGGTGTCGCAGGAGACGTCCGCGCCTCCTCTGGTGGGGGCGGTGCGGTCGTAAGGTGTAAGTGGGCATTTTCGTGTTCGAACGTGTAATGTCGTCGTCGCTGTCGCCTGACACATGTCTAAGTCTTCGATAGCGTTAGCGGTCGCGAGGCTCGGGGGTGTACGATGACGTCTTGACCACTAGGAGATTTGGGTGTAAAAAGGAACGGTGAAAGAAGCGTTGGGACGCCTTTTTTATATTTTGAGTTATTGAGAGCAATTCTAAATCGTAGTGCAGATCTACGTTGTGCACGTAAAGAGGGGCACCGGTGGCCTGCGCATGAATCTGTTCTGAATTACTTGGTGGGAGTTGATATGATGGGCGCAGCGTGAGGCCTTGTATAAAGTGACTTTATGTCTGAAGGACATTTTGCTTTTTGCGCAAATGAGCATATTGAGATGGCGGAGGACGAACGCGGTGCGGTCGCAGGCAGTTTTGATATAGAGGCGAAAGGTCTTGGCACTGTCAAGGGTGATGCCTAGGTATTTTCCTAGTCCGGATATGCTGTGTAGTATGATCGTGATTGAGAATGTTAGCGTGGCGGGCGCGGGTGGTCGTCGTGTCCCTCGAGAAATACACGGCGGCGCTTTTCTCGGGATTGACCTCGATTCTCCAAAGACGGAACCACTTGCCTAGGCTCGTGACTGCGACTTGGGGGAGTTGAGAGACCCTAAGGCGACTATGGTCTGATGTGAAAAGTGCGGTATCGTCCGCGAATAGGGCGAGCTCTACACCGGGGGTTTTCGGGACGTCGTTCGTGTAGAGCGAGTAGAACGTGGGCGATAAAACGGAGCCCTGTGGGACGCCTGCGCTGATGGGGCGGGGAGATGAGAGCATCCCTGCACTCTATAGCGGAAGCAGCGGTCCGACAAAAAGTCCCGTACTATGTGTATGAGATCGTCGGACACGCCGAGCCGGCGCAGCCTGTACACCAGTCCGGCGTGCCAGACTTTGTCGAACGCCTTCGCTATATCGAAGAAGAGCGCCCCCGTGCCTATGTAGTGACTCGGGTGGTTAAGGCCCTCCAGGATGTGTTCTGTGAGGCGGTGCACTTGTGGTATATACGAATATTTAGCTCGAAAACCAAATTGCTCGTCTATGAAGGGACCGGAAATGTCTAAGTGGGCTTTAGGACGAGCCAGAAGGATCCGTTCGTAAATTTTCCCTAGCACGCTAAGGAGGCTGATGGGACGATAGCCATGGGGGCTTTTGCGGGGTTTACCCAGTTTCGGGATTCCGACGACGATCGCTTCCTTCCAGGCGGCTGGAAAGACGTGGTTCGCCATGGAGGCATTAATAATAGCTGCTAAAGGCGCGAGAAGGTGCATCGAAAAAAGTGTAACTACTCGATTAGAGATGCCGTCTCTACCGGGGGCTTTTCTAGGTTTGAGAGCCTTGACAATGTTCTGAACTTCGTCAACCGTCGCGGGTCTGAGTTAGCAAGGGGCGGTCGCGGGCGGTAGGGAGCTTACTTCGAACTTCAGAACCATTTAGACATAGTCTAAAGGAACGTGAAGAAAAGTGAAGGAACAGGCTGAGAGCTAGGAACTAGCTAGCTAGGAACGTGTCCGATTTGAGAGATCGGCCCAACTTCCAGTAAGCATAGTGCATTAGCTCGATCTCTCGCATGAGATCGCTCCACCTATTTTCCCTAAGTTCGGAGATTCGGTCTTTGACTTCGCGTTGGACGGCGCGTAAGTTACGTCTATTCGTTTCTGAGGGAAACGAATCGTAAGCGCGGGTCGCGGCGTTCTTGGCTCTAATCAGCCGGCGAATGTCCCCATGGAGCTCTCAACGGCGGTCGTTTCCCGCCGGGACCTCTCGGGAGCACGAAGAGACCGAGTCGCGAATGTGGGCGGTGAGCGCGTCTATCGCCGCGGTCGCGTCCTCGGCGGATTGGGTGCTGCGCGCTGGTTTTCCGTCTACTAAGGTACCAAACGGGAACTAGCTGGTACTGTAGTTATATCGATACGAGACGTCCGACCAGGCATCCTGGCCTTTTCTATTGATTATATCTATCTCTTTCTATGCATTATACTAATCTCCTTCAATGCTTATATCCATCTCTTTCTGGCCGGGCGCTTCTCACGTTGCTGCCACCTCTGATTGGTTGCCTGTTGGCCAAGAGAATTCGGGGTACGGGTGAGTAACTATGGTGAGTTTGTGTGATGTGTAAATATGTGTGCATGTGTGTTAGCTCTCTTTATTTACTTTATTCAACTATAACTATTACATTTTTATTTTTAAGTATACTATCTGATATCTATACTGTAAACTATCCTTACTTCCTTACTACATATGAGTATGTCTATAATGTATCTACTTCATATTTATTATTTCTATCTATGATAAACATCTATGCGCTGTCTTTAAGTGTATGCTACCATTTTGTTTACTAACATGTGTTCTCTACTCTCTATCTGGCTTGTATACACATGACTATACTATATGAACAGTACAACCATTTCTATGTATCTATTTCTATATCTGCCTATTTATTACTAACCTATACGCCTATAATTATTTCTTATATTTATTAATCTATTCCTAACTTACAGCAGCTATAACTTACATTTACTTATGTAATACTAAAGTTATTACATGCTACCTTACAATGTTCCTAGCTATTTATTTCTCTCCTATTTATTAATCGTGCTTATGACTATCATGAAGTGATCTATATTACTATTTTATTAGTCTATTTATGTCTGTGCCAAAGTTTCATACTCACTGTAGTACTATACGCGCACTCTTATTCGCGCTTTTAAAACTTTCCCTGAATATCACGAACACTATTAGCACACGTTGCGAACACTATTTTCACAAGTTGCGAACACCAAGTGAGGTCTAGTAGCAATCGCGAAAATGAGTATTGCAAACTATATAGTAGAAGGTAGAGTGAAATGTTTGATCTCAAATATTCTTCTGGAGTTTTTCTGGAGCCAGTAGACACGATATCATGGTGCTTGCAACAGTATAGAGATATCTGAAAACTCGTCAAAACTTATTATCGCGGTAAGAATCTGTTTATTTATCTTATATAATAAAAATAAAAAAAATTATTAATCGAATTAGGAATCAGTCTCTATTAAGTTAAAATGATATACTTAAATGTAGAAGGGATATTGATATAGAATGTAGTAAATGGTTTGTCAGAGGCAGCTCAAAGGTATTAAAACATCTTTGTTAAAAGCCTTCAAACTTAATAACACAATCCAATAAAAGTTGTGCACGCACGGCCTGATTAATTCCTGTGACAAATATCCTCTAATAACGGCGCTCACCATCAATCTCCTGTGAATAACTTAATTGGATTCCGTGGTAGGACGAAAGGACCTGATCAAGGTCAGGACCTCTTGAGTACGCAGAACACGTGCCTTTCGTATGTATTGTTCAAGCTAATGTTACCTGTAAGTTTAGAATTTGTCCTTAGAAACAAAATTTAATTCCAATTAAGTGTTGGTAGTTGTTGTGATGTAATATAATTGGTTGTTTGTTCATCACAAGGTTTATTGCCGAGAATAAGTTACAAGTACATTACGCTTATTGACATGCTTTGTCAGTAACTGATAAAGAACAGAATCACTTACGAAACCACGACTATGTATTAATCGTAATTATTTACATATATGTAAGTAACACAAATGTTGTTTCTCTTTCGCTGAACAAGTTTCAAGTGCATAAAGTAAACAGGTTTCTATAAGACTGTTTAATAAATCGTGTGCTTTTTCACAGAGAGCGTTTTTTGCTCCATAATTTGTATGTATGTACAACGTATTCAAGGATATCATCACATGGTTTTATTTATACGATCTGTCACACATTGTAAAGATGGAGGAAGATTCGCAGTCGGAGCCGTCGACCGCGCCGCTAATGTATTCGTTTCAAATTCAGCACCATTGTGAGGCGATATGTATCGACACAAAAAGACAACCAAAAAACGTTCAAAAGTTGTCCTCTAATTTACCGTCAAGGTGAAGTTTGAATTTTTGTTACTTATTAAAACAATGTTAGCTGACGTCAGTCTATGCGAAATCATTGTTCGAACATTCAATATAAAAAATGTATACAAAACGAAGTGTTATCAGTGAATTAAGATGTAAATAATTGTCATTCAAATGTATAGACGCATCTAGTAACTTATAAAAAGATGTTTAATACCTTAATTTAAATGAAAGAAAGATAAATGCAGTGGAACTCGGTAGATGCAATATAGATGTTATGCATAGATATAATTAAAATTCTAACGCTGTAACAACATAATATGTGGCTACATCACAAAATATAAATTAAAACTTCATAAATGTAGCTTTAGCGAATTAGATAGACCATTGTTTAATCGTAGAACAGCAAAACCGTTTTGTTTTGTGAATAACTAAAATTTTTTTTTACATTTGTGTTTCCGTGTATTATATGAAAGAGAATTGTAACATAAATGCTTTTAATACAATAATGAATAGGAAAATATGACTGAAGAGATTTCAGTAAGTCTTTGAAACACTAAAATCTTTAAAACACATAAATATTCGCATATTCAAGTTCATTGAATCCGATAATAGTTTACAAGTAACAATTTCTTTTTCGTAATGAGCCACTTAGAATTCCATTCTCAACTCGGAAAATGATAGCTTTTACATTTTCTTTGAAAGAGGAAATTGTAAAAATTTTCTTTAAGTACTTTTATGTAAAAACGATGTCTAATCAAGTTACACTTTTATCGCAAGTTAGATACGTGTTTGTCCACATATTTATGTTTAAACACTAAAGGATAATTTTAAAGAGAGATGTTAGTTTCTCGGTCAACGTACCTAATAAAAAAACTTGCAGAAACACAATATTTTTGTTCGGAATATAAATCCACGTAAAAGAGATATCTCTTAATTCGACTCGACGCGGTGCGTCGCAAGAACCTGCCACTTCTTTGATGAAATCTGCAAAAAAGAACGGCCGAGCTATTTCAAAAATTGGATTTATTGCTCGTAAAGAATCTAAGGCGCGATTTACAACCGGCGTATCTTTTTATTTTCATTGAGCTGGCAAAAGATTTTAAGGTTACAAGGTCTTTGCGAAGTAAACTATTTATATACATACATATGTATGTAGATCTATAATACAATTAAAGCAGAAAACAGACGACGTGTACACGTCTAGGATATACTCACACATGTAGAACTCTGTAATCATTCATCGCACCTTAGTCTGTCGTAAAAAGAGTTATTTATCAACCTTATCAAATTTTACTTTCTTCAGAAAAAGAATTATGTCTGAATGTTTAAAATCGAAATAAAAAAAATCAAAAGGTCCAAATGCATTTTTTTTGAGTTTTAGAGATCTATTTATAGAATATATTCTACCTTCGTTGGATATGAGCAAAACAGAAGTTAAAAGACGACCAGACTGAAACTGTAAGAGTTAGTAGTTTTACTACAGATCTCTACAAATAATAATAAATTAAATCACATAAAACTAAATTTTGTAATGTAATTTGATAACATCGTAATGTAAATTTGAATAATAAATGAGAAGATACGCATACGTATTCTTACTAAGGAAACGAAATAAATCTAACAATACCACACAAAAATCTAATAAGTTGTCACGCGTGCCAACCCTGCTATTTGTGCAGTAGCGTTCGTCAGTCATCGGCCCGGCTTCCGGCTGCGTTTCATAGTTCAATGCCTCACAGATTTACGTCCCAGCGGACGACCTTCGCAACATTTGGCGCATAGTTCTGCCCCTTACTAAAATCTCAAGTAATTTTGCTTGACTAATTTTCATGCACAGTATCCATTGCTCGTCTAATGCGAAATATTTTCTAAGCACTACCAATAAAACCTCGATAGACATAAGAATTGATCAGTCAACTATCAGTATATTTTAAAACCAATTTAAAACATTGACTCATTTTGCTATTTCTGCTTAATTATGAATTTAAATACACAAAAATAATAATAAGACAGTTTTTAATCATTATCATTACCGTAATCATTATATGTATAGTTATATATATAGTACACATTTGAACGAGATTCAGATATCCTAAAATACATCGTCTTAGGGGTTAATTGGTATCAAAAAACATTATTCGCGTGTGTTTAATTAAATATAAAACACATTCATAGACATCCTCAGGCTTTATCTTTGACGGGACAGTCAGAGAGAACGGAGTGTGAAGTATCGTGGTCCTTTCATACTTTTTTAGCCTCCAAAATTTCATCATTCTTCTCGCACACTTTCGCCTAGGCTATAGTTTCTTCTTCCACCCATTTTCGTTATGTTGATGAATACCCTGAGATAATTACGTAATACTGAAGTAATAAATAACATTTAAACTTTCAGCGTTCTCTGTTTTTTCTATAACACAGTCTGTAAATGTTAGAAAAATGTCTATTTACAAGAATTATGTCCGCACGTGTCAAAGAATGTTGAAAGTTCGAGTGATTGATCGTTTCATCCATCAAATATTCCGTCCTCTTCCCCATTTATATATCAACTAACGTTATCAATATCATTTCCAGAACTAACGCGAATTATGTTACCGTTTAGACAGTTTAGAGGAACAATAAAAAGTCGTCCGTATCATATTTTTCTTCTCTTAGCATTGGTTGTCGGGTCGAATTGGTTTAATAATTTAAAACTGCGCTGCACATAAATTCAGTTTCCGTTGCCAAATCGATTACCAAAATATACGTTTACAAAGCTATCATCTTATTTACTTAGACGTGAATAAATTATTTTTTTATTGTCGGCGCGACAGACACTGTCGATCATTGGTTTGACATTCAAACAGTCTAGCTAACTCATTGCAGTGCTGCATACACTTGACAACCAAATGCAATACCACTTTGCTCTCTGTAACCGATTTTAAACTTTAATTTCGGAAGCATAAAATCTCTTTCCCACTGAAAATAAGCAGAGTTCTTGTCTGATTCGACTGTGGTGTGATCGTGCATTCTATATCCAAGGGCAAGGGTACGAATTGTTCGTTCAGATTTGTTGACCGATTAGTTGAATGAAATACTTGCATTGTGTTAAGCGTGAGGGCGTTATTATTTGCGGTTTTTCCATTGTTTCCTTTTGCGATATTTTTTGAAATAGGTATTCTTTGAACATTGACCGAAGAAGTAGATTTCAAATGAATTTATTCTAATCGAAAGAAACCGCAAATCATTGACTTTGTGAAATGAAAAATATTATTTCCTATTTTGTGGCTCATTTATTTAATTACTTCTTGATTTAATTTATTTCAATAGGTACTCGTTATGATTTTTAATAGGTATTTTAATACTTAATTAAAGTTCATATTTGTTTTTTGTTTCAGGTCTAAAATTATCAACGCGAAAAATTCAACGTAATCGAAATATTATTATATTAGTGTAAGGAACCCTTAGAAATATTCAAGTTATCGTTGTGAACATCGATATTCTCAGTCAACTGCCAATTGCAATAAGTAGATTTAATTGAATCTGGTCCAAAAAGTGTCAAAAGTGGAGAACTTATCAACAGCCAAGAGAAACACCGGGTTCACCCCGGTGACCGACAGGTGAGTTTAAGTTTTCATACTTTTATATGTATAAAATAAAATAGTACTTTCACTGAAACTTGAAACAAATAACAGAACCTTTTCTAAATTTCAGCAATACGTGTGTTCATTTTGTAAAATCAGTCGCTGTTTATAAAATACTTTAATACTTATGGCTTGTAACCGTTAATTAAATATAGCATTTATATTAGGTAGGTACTTAGAATATTTTGATTTTTAACTGATCACTGATCACAGATGATAATTTTATTACTTAATAGTCTAAATACCCATCGTTATCAAGTTTATCTCACATACAGTAGTGAACTTTATGTACACATTTAACAGGACATTGATTTTCATTATGAAAATCATGGAATTTCATTATGAAAATCCATGGCGAACGTTCAGTAGCGATTAATTATCTGTTTGCTCACATTCGTTAATATTTCGTAGACAATTTGTTCCTCACTATCTAGTTCACTATTTAATCTGCGCAAGCACGATTTCGTAGATTTACTTTCAAAAAACATATTAGCACTGATCGATGCAAGTCAGTATCTGAAATAAGAAAAATTCGAAACTGAGAAAAGTCTGTAATTAGTCATTGATATTTAAACAATTCATGTTTCATGCGCGATATGTACGTGCTCAATATATATTAAAACTGTTGACTTAAAGTATTTGTCTGCTGTTAATCCAAAGCTACTGAATTACTATTATTAAGCTACTGTACTATTATTATTATTTGTCGTTATTATTGCGTTACGAATTATAATCACTGTTATATTTACCGTATAGCATGTAACATTTTTACAAGTCTTTACGTAGTTTTGTCATATTCACTCAGATTAGTTGACAGTTTAAGTCTAGTTTTACTAGATGATACTAGATATTCAACTGATATATCTATTACCCATACATATAATCCATCCATGCGACCCCAAGAAGGACGACAGCACCTATGGTTCTTGCATCCTAAATATATGACTTTTCTACTCATAACAGTGCCTCAATAAAACTTAATACAAACTGTAGACCGCATATCATCAGGAGACATCATAATAAACATTCTCTGCAAAAAAATGGTCAAATTCATATACATATAGTTATTATAAAATATATTGCTAAACCGTTTGAGAATAGCGCTTAACAAAGAAGCTGCACTTACGGCTTATCACGGATACGTATCTTCATCGCTCAGATACGATATTGTTAGGTATATGGGGCAAGTCGTAGTACATACTTTAAAAATGTCAATGCAAAATACATAAGGTAAATTTTTGGAACCCACAAATTGGTTAGTTGAAAGAAATGTAATATTCTGCCATTAAGGCGCTTCCATTAGTCAAATACTGTTTTTTTGCTAGTTTTAGAGGCTATCTTCTCGTTATTTGAAAATATATAAAATGTAATAAAAATATTGTAATAATCTTCGACATTTTATCAACACTTTTGCCATCTTATATTTTTCAGTTATATATAAAATACATATAAAATCTGTATCCAAAAGAAAGCCTAAAAATTACAAATACATGCATCTACTCCATAAATAGAAGTTATATTTTCTTGCGATATACACTAATATATAGATAATTTTATGATATAAAACTTGACCATTTTAATTTTTTCATAAGACCCTTTTTTCATAAGTAAAATCAATAATTACTAGATTACATGAAAATTTTTTCGAATTCTAGTATGAGGTGCTCTATACATTTGCGTGCTTGCCTGGGGGAGCGCCTTAACAAGATAATATAATTACGAAATACTAGTGTTCATCAAAAAAATGAGATGCTGTTAAGAGAACAAAGTGATAAGTCAAGAGTGGAAAGCCGATGTTTTATGATTATGTATAAACTATATATACCCACGAAAAATTAAAATATTTACGAGAAATAGCTAAGTACGGCAATTATTCTCTACCAATAAATTATCCGACTGTTATAAAATGGATGGCTGCTACTATATAAAAAAGGAATATTAATTTTTTGAAGAAGAATTGTTATTAGAGCATAAACGAATACATATATATAAGGATAGGAGGGGAGGGAGAAGATTGGCCACCGGCACTCTCACTCACTGCACGAAACACAGCCGCAACAGATGCTATTATTTCACGCCGATATTCGATAAGGGTGGTATTTCACCGGGCTAGCTGGACCAATTCGTACTGCAATGCAGCATGGCTCTACCACACCAAGATTGTTATTACTGTCGTGGCACTGGCCCAGTCATAGACCTAAAGGAGTCTCTAGTAGGAGGTCCAAAACTAACTCGACAATGCGTAGACGATGATCATCAACCACTACAGAAGTTTCAGTAGGTAAAAATTCCACATAACCCAGTTTCTTTCCCAGGGAGTTATTAATACATACATACCTGTGTTCTGGTTTATCCTGCGTTACCAAAAAGTAAAGCACTGAGAAAAAATAGTAACCAAGGTTTTGATCAGATGAGACATAGCCACTCTGTGTGTATTTGCGCTTACCTAAACGATTCAGTAGTTTTTGAGCAGACTGAAAACAATCATAAGGCAACGTATTGCTATTATAATACATTATAACCGTTATTATAACGTTATATATTAGATGCTTAGATGGATCGGGCACATGGAAAGAATGAGTGATGAAAAACTGATGAAGAAATTCTACAAAGTGAAAGTGATTAGTAGCACCGTTTTAGATACAGCGTGAAGATATATCTGTTTGTAATATAATATAAGGATAGTAGGAACGAATAAAAATGTATGTAACTTTGACTTAAGTATGTATGCGGTCTATGAAAAATGTATATTTGACAAACTTGTGAGCATGAAAATTATGAGATTAAATTAACTTTTTAAGACATAACAAAAACACTGAAAACTACAAATTAATTATTTTCTTTTACCGTCAAATTTAATCAATTGGGTATTTATTATATATATTTTGGTACTTGAGCTTTGATTAGTAAAGGATAACAATTAATTTGTACTTTACTGTGTTTTTATTTAATGTCGGTTTAATTTTTTCTTAAAATGTTATTAACATACATAAAAAAGAAATAAACAAATTCCTACGAATTGAGAATCCTTTCTTTAAAGTCGATTGGAAATTACATTTTTTTATAGGAGGCAAAAATCTTCTACATCTCATGCTCCCAAAATAAAAATTAACAAAGCTTTCTTAGCGAAGTGGTTTAATCTCTACGACGAGGCTTAGACCTTACAATTAATCAACAGATAAAATTGCGTTCCAGTCCACGGAAATTATTTAATCGTCTTTTGTAGCACGCTGTGTTCACCCACCTTTTGTCATTTCGTAGTGATATTATTAATTCGATTATTATGAAAATAAAGCATTTTTAAGTCATTTAATTGTAATTCTTATTATTAATAATTGAATTGCTTTTTCTTTAATGTTTTAGATTTTAATGGAATTTAAAATCAGGTTATTTCTCTTCTATGAAAGACATAATGTCTTTCTTTTCCTTTTTCCATTTGTTACCTTCCGCATTTATACTTTGATGTAATAGGATATTGTTGAAGAAAGGACGTTGTATAATAGAGCTTGTCAATTTGTATTTTACATACATTTCTATAGCTATTTATCACACAAATCTATATAAACTTATTAATCGACAAAGACTTCGCTTCTCAACATAACACGCTCATGATATTCATGGCTAGGTCAGTTATCAGCACTGAACAAAAGAATCAGCTGTACGCCTCCTTTATTTTTAGTATATTTTTAGTATCAGGTATCATGTTTACATTTCACGTCGATTATTTTGTTGTAATTGCAGTTAAAAATAGTTAGTAGCTAATCTTAATTAGATAGTCATGTTTATCTTATATCTTACATCCATGGTTCGACTCTATAGGTTTTGATTTACTTAAGAGTGACAAAATATGAGACGGCAGACTGCAGTGCTTGTTATAATTTCAACAATATACCCCCACGTATTCCTGAGAAAAAGGGTTTTGACGGACAGACGGACAACAAAGTGATCTCATAAGGGTTCCTTTTTTCCTTTTGAGATACAGAACCTTAAAAACGAATTGACTGAATATAAAACAACACTATTTATAAAAACTAGCTGCACACTGCCCGACACTAAATGTTGCTAATTTTGCGTGATTAAAAAATTTCCTTCAGTTTTTAGGACCCCATAGCAAAATGTCAAAAATTATAATTTCGTCCTGTCCGTCTGTACATCTGTCTGTCTACAAAGTCCTCATGTCACAGTCATTTTACTCGGATACTATTTGCACTATCTCCACAGAGGAGGGTAGGCATCGCTATACGGCGATGTTAAAAATTAAATTAAAGGTGGGAAATAATTACCTAATTAACTTTTATTTTTTAAATATTTTATCAATATTTTATTAAATAAAAACTTTTTGTTTAAGTCAATAGTTACTGAGATACGCCCGTCGTAAAAAGTCGTAAAAGGTGTGTCTCTCCTTTCTAACTTTTGAACTACTACTATTACTACTACAACTACAACAACAACAACTACTACTAAAATTTAAAATAGTAGAACTGGAAAAGCACTTTCTACGAAAATTCCTCGTATTAAGATATGTTGTGTAGATCTAGGTATTTTCAGTTACACACTCAGCAACTGCAGCAATTACTTTGTTTTCCAGTGTCATTAGAAACGCAATGAAATAGAAAGTTATTATTGTACATTCCGACTACGGAACTCTTCACTGTGTGTGGTCCGACACGCTTTTGGGCGGTTTTTTTTATCATTTTATAAAATAATACGAATTCTGCAGTTTTCAGATTGTCGTTATATTTCTATAAATGATAAAAAAAAATGCGGTGCTCTGTCCGCATTAGTGGGTAGTGTGAATATATCTAACACTGCTAAAATGGCCATCCACAATGCGGTGTTGGTGCCAACTTTGTTGTACGGCAGTGAGGCCTGGATATGCCCGAAATCGAGTGAAAGTATGATAAATGCTGTGGAGATGCGGTCTCTCAGAAATATGTGCGGTGTCACGCTTGCGGACAGGATAAGCAATGATGAGATACGCAGTATGACAGGGTTGCACAACAGTGTTATTGTAAAAATGAAGAAAGGAATGCTTAGATGGTTCGGGCACATGGAAAGAATGAGTGATGAAAGACTGACGAAGAAAATATACAGAGCAAAAGTGAGTGGTAAAAGAAGCCAAGGAAGACCCAAGGCTGACTTCATCCATTCAACTTGTCGCTGCAACAATAGCTCTGTGAAAACATTGTAATTATTACAATATACATATACAATCCGCAGAGTGACAATGAAAAAACAACAGCTCGTTATAACGTAGCGTACGATGACTGTCTGTCCTTTGGGTACAACGCTGACGCGTAATAAATCAAATGCAACAATATATGTATTAGCATTAGTTAAAAATACTCAGCGTCCCAAGATGACATTTCGAACAGAAAACAAAAAAATGAACGCCATTATTGTACGCTATGTGAATGATTTTTTGGCCAAATGTATTTTCTAATGACATATGTCATACTTCTATGTTTGTTTCATGCCACGGAAAGTATGAAACTATGAATAGTTGAAACTATCAATTTGAAATATTTGAAATAGTTGTAGTTACAATTACTAATTATGTGGTTCATTAATATACTTATATACATACGTAGCGGCGGAAGTCTTAACAGAGTAAAGATTTCATTTATATATTTCTGTATTTCCCTTTGCGTTATTATTAGCTCATCTCTATATATTTCCATCTTTAATTTTAGTTTAACGAGTACTCATTTGGTGGTTCAAATAAAGTGATATATTTTAACGTTATAAAATCTCTTGTTATATTCAAGAAATATCCAGCAGTGAAGTCACTGCTGGATATTTCTTGAATTGAAAAAAGTCGTTTCAATCGGAGTAGTTTTGACCTTGTTCGCGCTGAAAACTTATAGTGACTCCACAATAGATTATAAAAATGAATTAATAAAATAGGAGCATTTACAATTTTAGTTATTAATATTTAGAAGCCAAACAGCAGGTAATAATTGATAAATGTAGTAATAATTGAGTAATATTTCTAATTCCGATGGTCCGATTTGTATAAAAATTTAAATAGAGATAATACATTGATTCTTATTTCATATTTATAGATTTACATATTCTGTAGGTACAGTCGTACTCATTGTGCTGAAATTATTGTCAATTTTACGATGAGTGCACTCGCTCGTAGCAATCCTATTGTTCATTGGCTCAGTGATTCAGTTCATTATCGATGATCAAAATCAGTAATTACAGTCAATAATAATGGAATAATGACTTCGCTTATTTGCACATCCATTTCTCCCGTAAGTCCTTTTTCTTTTTTTTTCTTGTATCTTTCGTTTCTTTCTTCCTTTTCCTTTCTTTTTCATCCAAGTTTCCTTTTAATATTCCATTAGACAGATATGTAAATTTTATCTATAAATCTATACATTAATACATGAAGAGAAAATTTCGTGCCCCTTTTTAATTATACTGCACGCAACGAGATTTAGTAGTTAAAATTTACATGGAGAAGAAGTGTAGAAAGATAAAATGTATGTATGTACAATGTGTTACAATTACATTAATTTAAATAAAATAAAACATTTATTGTTTACGATCATATTGCCAATATCAAACGTATAATAGTTATACTGTCATTGTCAAACACATAATAGTTCGTGATCACAGAATACACAAGGAATACGCATATTTCGTCACTATCGGTATGCTCAATATATTAAGACTTATGTTCCTTAAAGTGTTATACTGTTGCATTTGACAGATCTATGACTCAAACCAATCTTTCTTTCTTAATCCTTCTAAGTTTTTTAATTATTTTTGGACTACACAAGTGAAAAATTAATACAAACATTGATGTAAATATATGTGAGATAGAGACTCTTTTGGGAGTGATGGTAGAATGCAGTATTATAGGCTGCAAAGGCCGGTTTGACAAACATAGGCTGTCAAAGCGAGAAAGACTATAGTGGCCACGTCAACGCAATATCTATTTGTAGTAGTGAATCTGTGTTTGTGGTCAAATTGTCGCCAAAGAATTTTCAATTGTTGCCAACAAATAATTACCGACAGATTGACTGAATGAATTTCGAGCTGTGAATTTTATGTAATTTTAGAGCTGTGAGCTGTTTTGAGACTGTGGAGTATACACTCAGGCAAAAAGGGCAAAAGCGCATATTTTATATTTACGATGGAATTTCGATCATTCGGCGACCACTAGTAAAATTACTTACAGATCAAGTAGAGGTAGACTGTAATTAAAATATACTAGCGACCCGCCCCGGCTTTGCACGGGTAGCAGAGCCATTTCGTAAAATCCGTTCTTAGTGAGCGTCTACACCGCGAAAGGAGTAACTATGCTAAATTTCAAATCAATCGGACCTATAATTTTGGAGATCTCGTGATGAGTCAGTCAGTCAGACAGTGACAGCGACAGCGATATTTGTTCTCATTGTATTTGCCCTAAACATCCCCGTGATTTATAAGCGTGTTAATACAAAGTTTTTAACTATCGTTTTATTGTGGTAGTTATCAAACGAGATAGGCTTTCTAGGTCTATGTAAACTTATATATATACAGTAGAATAAGCAATAATCAATTCTAAATGAACGAGGTTATGATATAAGGTCGCTTATTTGCTTTTTCCTTTATTTTTGGAAAAATTTTTATAGAACACCCAAAAAGTTTACACTAACATTTGAAAAGTCAAACCCTTACTGAAGAGAAAAGTAGTACGCTGCATAAAATTAGGTCATAAACTTAAAAAATCATGATGAAAACAAATTTCGACCCAAATGGGATGTTTAAGCTACAGAGATAAAAGTATCAAAGCTTTGTAGACGGTCAAACAACGGTTCAACATAAAAGTAGAAAAATCGTGTCGAGGTCGCGTCTCTGAGAAATAATTTAATTTTGTAGCTTAAGAGAAGCATGTGTATTTCTTAGAATAAAGTTAAATTATATCTACAGATTAACAGCACTACTTAGATTGTTCTCTTAAAAAGAGATTTTCCACAGTTCACGTTCATAAGATAATGGAACCTAGGACACATTTTAGGGTGTCTTGCACGAACTATTTAAGCTCAATTTAAGGATTTGTCATCTCGCTTTCACCAATTATTTAATAATTAGTGCAAGCGAGATGTCAAATCCTTAAATCGAGTTTAAATATTTTGTGCAAGCCACGCTTAGTGCTCTATATTAAAATTATAAAACATGAAACTTATAAATTCACTTTAGCGTCTCAGTCAGTAGTCAGTAGCAATCATTTTTCTAGAAAAATAATACATTTATCTATGGCGTGGAAAATTGGAAAAGTTGCCCGGAAAATTAGAAAATTGGGGAAAAACTGAATGTACTTTTTTCTATGGGATTTTCATACATACATACATATCTTCACGCTGTATCACTAACGGGGTAGTCAGAGAGGACGGAGCGCCAGGAGTCGCGGTCCTTACACACCTCTTTCGCTTCCTCAAATCTCATCATTCTCTTCATACATTTTCGCCTAGGTATGCGTGTGCTTTTGACATTTCCGTCTGCTAACACTCTGGCTATTTGATTTTCATAACTCAGCCTTGGCCTGCCTTGGTTTCTTTTACCTCTCACTTTCGCACTGCAGATTTTCTTCGTCAGTCTTTCATCACTCATTCTTTCTAAGTGCCCAAACCATCTAAGCATTCCTTTCTTCATTTTTACAATAACACTGTTGTGCAATCCTATCATACTGCGCATCTCTTCATTGTTTATTCTGTGCGCAAGCGTGACACCGCACATGTGTCTGAGAGAGCGCATCTCCACAGCATTTATCATACTTTCACTCAATTTCGGGCATATCCAGGCCTCACAACCGTACAACAAAGTTGGCACCAACACCACATTATGGATGGCTATTTTAGCAGTGTTAGATATATTCACACTGCCCACTAATGCGGACAGAGCACCGTTTACTTTATTGCCAGCTGCTACCAGTCTCTCCACATCCAACTCACATCTTCCATCCCTCGAAAACGCATTCCCCAGATACACAATTTCATTCACTTGTTCTAGACATTTTCCATTTACTCAAATCTCACATTTCGTTTGTACTGCTTCTCTTTCAAACACCAGAACCTTAGTTTTGTTCACATTCATTTTCAATCCTTTTACTTCACAATTTTCTTTCATGCACGTGACCAGTGTCTGCAACTCTGCTTCTGATGGTGCTATCAGCACAGCATCGTCAGCGTACAATAGGCAGTTTACCACTGTGTAAGGTTATTTTTATATTGTCAAATTTATACGTGGACAAACTTTAATCTTCTAGCCCTATTCTTTCTACCTTTAGTAGAAGGAATATTATAGACACTAATAACTATTCTGAGTTTAGTTTTGACCCCACATCCGCGCATACAAATTGTATCTGAAAGTGCATAAAAATTAGTGACGATATCGAAATTGCACGGCAAGTTGCAAGTTGTTTCGTGAGTCGTACTTACACAAAAGTAAGTTTGTTACTTTTTTAAAACCTTAAAAAACATTTATACACTTAATTTTTCATTAATTATTTGCTGCGTATTTAAAATTCGAGATGGGCGGATACCGAAATAATATTTCTTTGGTAATTCTGGTTTTCGGTCGGGTGGTCGGATTACTAGCATAAGCAAACAGAAAGTAACTTTTGATTCTATATTATTAAAGTTTAGAGTAATTTATTTTCTTTTAGAGTTGTGAATTCCTTCACTGAATCAACTGAAATCAACTGAATTAGCTAGTTAGTTTTCGACCATGACAATGATACATATTTTTCGTAAAATATGAGATTCAAATATCAGTGGCCGAAAACCAAATGCGTTCCGCTTTTAGTTGAGTATTCGGCCGTCTATCATTTATATGGAAAACATAACGGCCGAAAACTAATATTGCAATTTATTATGTCTGAGTTACCGGCCGTCGTTGTTTTGAAATTTTCTATTTCCATTTAAAGTAAATAAAATTTGCGTTTTTTTCACTATTGTAATCCTATACAAGTTGCCACTGCTGAGACACAGGCCTATCTTCGCATGAAGGATTTCGAGTCATACTGTCCACACTTGCCCAGTGAATTTCACTTGTTATTTTTAAAATCTGTGATCCTAGTTAATACTTATAAATGCAAAAGTTTGTTAATTTGTCCTTTTATCACGTCACAAGTCACAGCAGAGCAACGGATCACTGTGATATTTTGCACCGAGATAGTTATACGGCCAGGAGCAACATGATAAATTTCTCACTTCTGAAAGCCCATAAGATATATTGTATTGACAAAACCAATATTATTACAAGAATCCGAACCCGAGTCCTCAGAAAGGGCTTACACCGTTCGAGCCAGTAAAAGCCGATAAATCACTAATAGAAGATCAAGCATTTTTAATTCTTTGTCTATCTGATAGTTCTTTGGAAGTCTGTGTCCTAGTTTCACTAGACGACATCCTAACTATACAAACCCAAACTAGTACGCTAACATTAGAAAACAATTATTCCTCTCTCCAGTTCTCGCCGCGTTAAAATAACGATCTTTTTGGTAAACATTTATTTGTCCTAACGCTAATGAAAAAGTAAAAACAAATTTTAAATAAATATACTTGTTTTCTCCGAGCTGAAGATGAAATTGCACTAGCTACATCTTTCTAGCTACAATTTCATATTCAACTTGAAGGAAGTTCCAAGAAGATAAAGAAAAATCAATGTAGAAAAGAAAGACGCATTTAAAAAGAAACGACTGGAAGGAAGTGAGAATCATAAATAGAAATTAATCAAAATCAGAAAAAGATGACTAAAGAAAGTGTTAAGAGAACAGTTCAAGTTTCAAGCTAAAACTCTAAACCTGAACACGATGACTACAACATGACGACATGGCTAAGGAGATTAACAAGTTGAAAAAGCTGGTGATGCAAAGAATGATCGAGATATCGAAAACCATACATTGAAAAATCTTGGGCAAGAGATTAAGTTAAGGATGAACTTTAGTAGTGATAACAGAGGAAAAGTAATCCATGGTGATTGTGTTACTGATAAGATTGAAGAAGATTTACTTATACATATGAGAATAAAACAGATTTTTTATAGAAGATAGCTACAGTAAGACTGATATCATTTTATATAAAATAATATATTAAGTGTGATTTTATTTATAAAACTAAAATTCCGTCAACTTAGACTGAAAAGTGGTATGGCCGAAAACTGATTTAATTCTGGTCGAAAACTAAATTTTGTGGTCGAAAACTAGCGAAATAGCTTAATTCTTAATTAAAAACCATCTAGACTATATTTACAACGATATTGCATATTTTAAATACATTTTTAATAAGTGAAACTATTTTGTTTTATTGCTCAAACTTAGCAACTCCACTAATCGGTCGAATACTAGCGCAATGACCCTATTAGGTTGTAGGTTACATCCCATTCGGTGAGATATATAATTGTGTATTTTTCTTAGTTCTCTCTTTCACCTTATGCGAGATGGTTCGTATCGTAATCGTATGGCGAAGGTAAACTATATTGGCCCTGGCTATGTCCAAATTTCGTGATATTGACGATTTCGTGAATTAGTGCCATTGAAGATTTCTGAAGCTTGAACGTTGAAACTAGTTTCTTAATGCATACACCCAGTTTTACAATGAAAAAACCAGCTTATGTTACGAAGGAATATAGAAACATTTACAATTTACATGTCGACTTACATACGGATTATTGATTTTTTAAGTTCCATAGCCAAAATGACATAAGCGGATCCTAGAGATCCCAGAGTTTCGTAGTATTACGAATACAAATTTATTATTTGCCCATTTGCCTGTATGTCACGGTCCATTTATTCAGCCATTTTTACGCCAATGATCTGAAATTTGGCAGATACGTAAACTGCCATGCAATTCTGTAAAAACTCGAATCACTCAAACGAGACTCGCTCGACAATTCACCCCACTTCGAACTCACTTGACCTTCAAATGGAATTCTCTAAGCCAAATATTCTAGGAGTGAAGTGAAGTGATCATAGATGCGAGTTTATCGGGGATTGCTTTAAAAGTAAAAATCTCAGTCGATATTTCGTCTTAGTTTATTTTAACTACTCTGAGATAATTACGTTAAATAATATTTTTTTTTTGAGATTAGAATGTAGTATTTAGCGAAACGTCAAAAAATTCATTAACGATGACTCGCTGCCGCACTCATCGAGGCGGCGCTAGTATCTCTATCGACTTTAGAGAATACCAGTCCACATTTGACAATCTCACCGCGGATTCAGAAGTGAATTCGACTAAATCGCTTTAGAGAATCATACGGCTGATGTCTCAAAATCAAAAAAGAGAAAAAAATTAAATGAGCAAATGGATCCGAATTTTTTTTTGCGATTAAATTATTAAATTGAACTTCTTTGTCCTGAATTGCTACGAAACCCTAAGGCAATGTGTCCGATATGCTCTTGGGTGATTTATTAAATAATTATTAATCATAACAGCGGCTTCGCCTGCGTTTTTATAATAAATGTTAGTATTTTGTTGAATTTATTAGCTATTTATTATTTAAATAATCACCGAAATTATGAAACAATTAATATTTAAAAACTTTAAATTCAGACGTGCTTGTACGTGACCAGGTCATGGAAACTAGGGCGTCCTCTCCCAGCACTAACCTCCAGAACGCCTTGGATTTACAACAGACTCAAATTAAATGTAAACGCTTGGCTGTCGTTGTTGCAAATTGTACTACGTGGGTAGTCTTTCATTTTATATATCATCGTCTTTAGTACTCCGAGTTACGTAAATTATCTCCACGTTTCATCCCTAATGTGGTAGACAAGATTATTGTCTTCTGTCTACGTTTGCCCAAGCCTTATTATTTTCACAGAGTTATGCAAGTGTTTTAACATAACCGTTGGTTAACGCTTGGACTATTTAATCTTCGTAAGTCGGCCTTGGCTTTCCTTGGCTTCTACTGATAGGAAAATGTTTTGAACTGTGATAATAGTATCTACAAATTAAAAAAAATTATGTAATTTATAAAGATATTACTTGATTTTTAATGTTTTTAGTAATGTCTCAAAGAAAGCTTACGACATCTCCTAAGAACAAATAGTATTAGCTGACGGGGATATTAAAAGAAACAGCATGTGTGAGAAAAAGGAGGAGGTTTGAAGGAGCACAAGAGTTAAGGTTACTGTCCACGGAGGCGAAGCTCCATAGACGCGCCAAAATACGCCCCGTAGCTTGTTTAACCTGGCGTAATAAAGTTTGTCCACGAAGTGCATTACAAACGCACATTTTCTCTTAGGCATGTCCCCGGAGGCGCAGTTTTGTAGATACGTTATTCGTGATTATACGTTTGGTGTATGCCTGTTTGCTTCTTGCACAAAAAATTACGAAACTATCGAGGGAGCAGCAACGTCGCACTTCATGGCGCATGCCCTCTCGCGTACCTGAACCCGGGTTCCGGACTTGGAAGACAGATACTCTGTCATCGTGCCAACGGACCAGTCAATAAATGCTTAGCACTCTATTCTCTTTGTCAACCTCTTTGAAGATAGTATTATACTTATAAAGCGTGAAAGGCAAGCCGATACAAAATTTTTGAAGCCTATACACATATATAAAAATAATACAGGTGATGATATGTAACATGGACTAAAAATGTTCATCCTCATCTTATGTATATTGCAGCGCCCCAACGGGGTCCATATATTAGGCGATATATTACTTATTATTTGCATACTGTACCACAATATTTATATTTTACAAAGTCAAAATCAAATCAATTTATTCAGGTAAACCCAATTGCAATGTATTCACTTTAGTTCGGTTCAAAAAGAAAACATAGACATTGAAAAGCACCGACAAGAAACTCGGGTGTCATTTTTTCAACATCATTCTAGAATAGTTATTTATAATAAAATATTTATGAAACCAGTAAATGCACGTGCAGAGTGAATTACTCCCAGACTATAGTTTTATTCTCATTGAGATCGCAGATTTTGTGGTATGTTTTTCTAATTAGTGTGCGTTTAACAAGAAGTTTAAATCTCTTTTGCGTTAATTGAATAATTTCTTGAGGAATTTTGTTGTAAAAACGAACGCAGTTGCCCATATATGACCCACTAGACTATTGTAATTTAAATTTAGGAACTACGACCATGAGTTTCTATATCGTTAATAACGCCTTTTTATTGACCTAGATTCATATTTTTTGTACACAGTGCTGGATTACCCATTAGGCCGGACTAGGCCATGGCCTAGGGCCCTGACGAGAAGGGGCCCCCACGAAAATCTGATATGAATTTTTTTTAGATACAATTTTTAATTTCAAGTTAATTTTTTTCTTTTTTTTTAAATTTCGAAAAAAAATTTTTTATTTTTTATTTCCGACCAATTTATTCATCATATTAATATCTATTATTAAACGCAAAATTTTTAAAAATGCTTATTCATTTATTCTTTCGATTGTAATTTCATCTGACGATTCGAATAAACGTATAAAAAACGAGAAAAGAAGTGTTACGCGTCGAGAACGATTGGACATGCTAAGTCTGAAGTCCATTGAATCGGATATTCTTCGTCAAATTGATTTTGAAGATGTAGGAGAAAAGTTTTTTAAAGAAGAACGTCGTTTTATTTTTATATTTAAAAGAGATGTCCAAAGATTATTTTATAAGTTACTATACTGTTAATTATGTAAAATCAAAATATATATAATTTGTCAAAAAAAAACTATTTTGATTGTTTTATTGTGTTTACAACCTTTAAATGATATGAATAAGATGTTTAAATTCTATAAATGCATAAATAAAGATTAATTTTACAATTATTAAAAAAAAAGGGGCCCCAAAATTTGAATGGCCTAGGGCCCCCATTTGGCTTAATCCGGCACTGACTGTACAAAATGTTTGCAAAGACATATTGAGGATAAGGTGAGTACATCAATGTCTTTAAAACGATCTCTCAGTAACTCTCGTGAATTAGTTAGTACTGCACCTTTAATACATGTACACATTTATGAAATAAGTAAATAAGTAATACACAATGTAACACACACAAAAATCCAACTGCTGAGCTCAAATCTCTACTTACAAATGAAAAGACGATAGAATCTACTGACACTGAGCTCACCCGTCGCCCAGTAGGTAGTGCGTGTAACATTACTTAACCTCAATTATCAAATGAAAAACCCCTAAGCACTATTGCGATACTAGAACCTCATATATACAGTAACCTTAAATATTATAACTTGTGAAACTTTACGTTACTAAATATTAATTACATAACGCGATATCTGACATGAACTCTAATCGAAATACGTAACAGTAGTTTCAGAATCAAATATTTAAGGCAAACTTTGTTATTGAGTTTATTTGTTTAAAGGTAAAATAATGCCTTTAGTCAAAATTAAGTTATTGATTATCACGATATTTGAGAATTCGCGAAATTATGCGTACACCGATAAAAGTTATTAAACAATTTTAATATGCCGCATTATTACTGCCGATATTTTGTTACTTACTTTATTATTATAATACTTTTGTATGTTCTATCTTCTATCTATTTACATGTAAGAGGAAAGCGTTTGACTGCAGTCAGTCATTCAGATTTCATATTATGTCAGTCACAATATAAAATCACAGCGCAGAACATTGGGTCCGTTGAGTGGGGTAACCCTTAAGACAGTATTTGTATAAATCAATTGTGTGCGGTTTTGCAAAAATTCGAAAATGGTTCGACAGATTCTGATGACATTTTTTGTGTGTATTTTAGTGGGTGCCCGGATAGTTTAGATTCACAATGGGAATGGGATAATGCGGATTATTACTGCCGATATTTTGTTACTTACTTTATTATTATAATACTTTTGTATGTTCTATCTTCTATCTATTTACATGTAAGAGGAAAGCGTTTGACTGCAGTCAGTCATTCAGATTTCATATTATGTCAGTCACAATATCAAATCACAGCGCAGAACATTGGGTCCGTTGAGTGGGGTAACCCTTAAGACAGTATTTGTATAAATCAATTGTGTGCGGTTTTGCAAAAATTCGAAAATGGTTCGACAGATTCTGATGACATTTTTTGTGTGTATTTTAGTGGGTCCCCGGATAGTTTAGATTCACAATGGGACCCGGTAGTCGGCGTTGCAATTGGGGTCTAGGATTTTTTTTTATTTCGGGCAGGAGAACTTCTATCGCGTTGAGTGGGTCCCTGGATGGTTTGGATTCACAATTGGACCCGTTAGGTGGCGGAGCAACCAGGTTCTAAGATTTTTTTTATTTCGAACAGAACAGCGTCTGTCGGGTCCGCTATTAATTTATGTAATACCTTATATAAATCTTGTTTGTCTATCAATCCTATAACTTTGTAGGCATCATTCTCTTATCTCCAAATCTCCCTAGCACAGATTGATATCTTGTTCGGACTGCCCCGACTCCTCGATTCAAATCCACACACATTATAATTCTTTCGTTCTCATCAAGCATAGCTACAACTTCTGTAATATTTTGTTATGCTAAGATAATTAGCTCCCTTTTTTTCTATTTATGTATTTCTTTTATGTATGTTTTTAACTTTTATTTCTATTTATTTCGAAATTCACGCAGACGAAACCGCGGATAGAAAGCTAGTAGACATGCATACAAAAGTAGCGACCCACCACGGGTTTGCATATGAAACGTAAATATTTCTCTATCTACTTCTATAGGTGTTGTACCTTACATATTAATACACCTACAAATCTTCGGCGTTAAATGTTGTAAATAATAGTGGAAGCCTCATTGAAGTATAGTCTAGTCTAGTCCCGGCTTGGAAGGTAGGTCGTCTGCCACAACGCCAAGGAATCAAGTCATAGATTTAGACTAGACTTTGATAGGCGAGAAAATTCTGTTTACCTACCTCCTTTAGTGTGAAAAGAAATAAAAATGCGTATAATAACTAAGTTCATAACCCCCAAGTGTAATACATAATGTGTAATTTGATTTATTTATTCCGTATTTGACCAATTATAAAAAAGCAATACATATCTAAAAAGGGGGGAAAATTATGTTTATTATAATTATGTAAGTATGTCTTTATATACAAATCTCAAATTTCGCTTCCTCAAATCTCATCATTCTCCTTATACTTTTGCGCCTAGGTAGGTATTCAAGTGCTTCAAGAAGTAAAATACTTAGTTTTAAAAGGCTAAAAAAAATAATTAACAATTTGTTACATCTTACTTTTAAGATCGTTTTATAATATAATTGCTATGTTCTATTGGTATATACATAATTTGTTTTGCCATGGCTTAATTTAATGTGATTAGATCTACGCTAGTCGTTGGACGTGCAATGCAGGCCAGCTGCATCCAAAATAGTTCGTTCGTCTCCGGTGACAATCGGACTAGATCGTTCGTCTATTTCAATCCGCTGTGATACAAACAAAAAGGTCAGAAGCCGACGACCTAGTTTCCTAGCGGCAAATGCAAAGGTCACCCAGACATCGGCCCGGGAAGCGCATGATAACGTTGGCAAGGCTGATGCGACGTGAATATTCGTTCTACTATTATGCAATAGTCACATAACACTATTTGAACCAACAGTCTGAAAAAAGACTGTACCCAAAGGTATTATTTAATTTTTAATCACTTCGAAGATATTATGCCCGTAGTACGAGTACACGTCTGGGTGCGCAGATGCCTTGAAATGTTTTTTTTAAGGGACACACTCTCCCACTACTATTGAATACATTTATTATTTCTCTAACAATAATTACTAAAGCTATGGCAACAAGATAATTGACGACCTCCGTGGCGCAACGGCTAAACGCGTCGGAAAGAAAACGGGGGTTGCGGATTCGATTCCCGCCACGAGTCTGGGTGTTTATGTATAATATATGTATATATATATATTTATTTACAAAGGAAAAGTATATAAGTAGTATATCAGTTGTCTAGTACCCATAACACAAGCGCTGTGCTGCTTACTTTGGGACTAGATGGCGCTGTGTGAGATGTCTTAGTATATTATTATTATTATTATTATTATTGATTACCAAATACAAATATCCATACAATTTGACAGTTACTGAAGTCGGTGCCAAGTCTACTAAACTAATAGACTTTCTGTTATCGAACATTGATTTGGCCCCGACTTCAATAACTGTCAAATTTAATTATATGGGTATTTGTATCGTATTTATAAAGTTATTTTTGTACTTAAGTTTTGATTAGTAAAGAATAGTTATTTCATACTTTTCAGTGTTCTTTTTTGAAGTCTGTTTAATTATTTTATTAATTTTTTTTATTTCGCCCTATTGAGTGACCTTGGACTAAATAAATATCTAGGGCAAATGTACAATTAATTTATTTTCTAATTCTGGAGTGCAATGTCTTAACTTCCATTCTATTCAAGAGCACCAACCGTGGGCTTTTACAATAAAAGATGCGAACAGATCGATCATGGGATATTATTGCCCATTATGGCCATTATCAATATCATCAATATAATATCATATCAATATCAATCAGTTATAAAAGAATAGTGTAAAGGTTGCATCATAATTACACCCTAGCAGTATTCTTACAATCCGAAGACAGCCACCAGCCGTCTGTCCTCGGTCTGTCTGTATTCTCTGTCCGCCACAAGACTGACTCTACTGACTGAATTTATTATATCACAGCCAATTTATATCTTCTCCCTACTTTACCATTATACCATACTACCATTATACCGTGTGGGGACAACGATAGTTAACAAATGACATACAAGAGAATCGTCAATATAAATAACCAGGTCGCGTTATTTGGTGAATCTTCGAAAGAAAAGCTTCAATACCAGTGAAATTTCAATGGCACTAATCTGGAAGTGTATCCTTTCAAACAAAAAAATAATTTTTCAAATCGGTTCATAAATGACGGAGTTATGAGGTAACAAACATTAAAAAAAACATACAATCGAATTGAGAACCTCCTCCTTATTTGGAAGTCGGTTAAAAATAAAGGTTTTTAAGAGGATGTTTCTATCCATTTTTAATTTAACTATACAGACCACTAATACAGTCATTTACATTTGAATACAGCCTTTAATTGAAAGTTATATAAAGATAAACATGTTGTAGGCAATTTTTACAAATAAAGAAGAGCGGCTAAATATGTGATATAAAGAAAGACAATGTACAATGTAAGGCAAATGTAATTAAACAAGTAGATATTTGATTGCTATCTGAATTCTTTTTAAAATGTTTACATTTTTCTTAAACGTCCCTAATATTTCTTGTAAATGTTCAGAAATTATGTTAAATATACGTAATTACGTATTTCGACGTAAATAGGTATTATGAGTATCTGCTGCAATAATTGCTTTTATGACTGACCTCAATAATGTTGATTTATATTTGTGTCCATTTGCCGCTCCGAATGGAAGCCAAGTGTCAAAGACAGAGAGTTCATCTCGTATATCACTTTATCTATAGCGATTTGTGTACACATATATGTACCTGAAATTAGTAGAGCGTAATATCCGTCATCAGAATTTACCTACTATCGCCAGGAGAATTGACATCTAGTTTGACCTCTAATTATCTCCAATTTATTTTCTAGGAAACGGAAAGAATAAAGTTATATACAATGCCTATACTGCATATACATATATAATTACATTATATAATACAATCAAATTAAATGAAAACAAGCTTATTTCAAATTATTGTAAGACATTACACAAAATTTAGCTACAATTGTAAATGTATGTATTGGTACTTACCTTACTTTTGTCTACAAAATGTAGACATTTTATTACATATAGTTTAATAATTAACATGTAGAATAAGTGTTTCAAACTTTGTGTAAACAAAACAATATGTTGCAATCGAATTCCAATTTCAAATGTTTACAAATTTCTTATATGTCAGCGTTGATGTTAGTCAGAATTTATTATAAAATCGAGAATTTTCTAATTATAATGTGAAATAGATTATATTTCTTGAATTATCACATTATAATAGATTATATTTCTTGAAAATTACTGAATAAATCAATCCTTTTTGTTGATAGAGGGGCTGTACCTCCATCTGGCCAAACGTACCGCGTAAACATAACCACGGGTAAAAGACATCGTTAAGATATATTGCAATATTTGACTCTATATTCTAATTAATTTACATATTTCCAGTTTCATTTATTTCAAAATGTAAAAATTAATAACAGTTCTTCAGGTAATTTCGTGATGTCGGCTACACGAACTAACTTAAGGAATTAAGTAATAACTACTCCACAAATCTGCATTAGACCCCGTGGTGGAGTAATGCCCGTCTCGCTTAATTTGTGATAAGTGTCTATACCTCTACTTTGTAATAGAACTTTTCCTTTGTAACACAGTGGAAAAGCTAGATCTATTTTAAATTTCGTCCAATTAGTAACGAGACTAACCTTCAGTTTTAAAACACTCATCAGCCTCGAACTTTATTTAATAATTGCCAATTGACAACGGGCGGGATCAATAATCTAATTAAAAACACTTGAACTTAAATTGATTTATCAACAGCGGACATTCATTCAGACATAGAAAACACTATTAAGTGTTACTACGAGTCTGTGCTACGTTTAAATTGAATTCCTCTAGTTAGCTACTATTTTTTTACGTTACATACTATGTATCTGTTATAATGACGTAGTAGAGCCATGCTGCATTGCAACACGAATTGGGCCGGCTCGTCCGGTTAAATACCACTCTGTCACAAAATATCGGCGTGAAAGAACAGCATCTATTGCTGCTGTGTTTCGTTCGGTGAGTGAGAGTGCCGGTGGTCCATCTCTCCCTCCCCCTCCTTTCCTTAAAGGCAGGTAATGCTCCGTGATTCCCCGGACGTTGCCGGTGTCCATAGGCGGCGATGATCGTTTTCAACAGGAGATTCGCTTGCGAGTTTGTCCCCTCTTTTATAAGAAAAGAAATAAAATTACAGAATAATGATATGATGATAATTACAGAATAATGAAATTACAGAATAATACAGTACAATATAACCAATTACAACTACGTCAAATTTTAAATTATATTGTATACTAGCTGTGTCCGGCCACGCGTTGCTGTGGCTCAGTAGGTATCTTATTATTCGTGAGCCTTGAAATACATAATCTTGAAATACATAAAAAAAGGGGGTCAACTGAGGAAGCGTGCTCGTCGTGACCCCTGCCAGCCCTTTTCAGGGCTGTAATTCCTCTCCTGTGCACACCATACGGGACAATGATAATAATAATGTTAGAGCGTCCCCCGAAAGCGACGTACACCGGTCTGTCCCCGCTGGTGTGTGCAGAGTGCAGTTCGGCGTTAGGGACCGCCACCCAACACGCCGTGCACCTCGCGGCAGGAAGTGGAGGGAAGAGTGCAGAGTAGCTGCGTGGAATGTGAGAGGTGGGATTGATGAGAAGATGAATGAACTGATTGATATTATTGAAGAGAAAAGATTGGATGTGTTATGTTTAAGTGAAACCAAGCGAGCGGGCAGTGAACTTGCCGACTTGGCCAGAGGGGGCATCGCTTTGTGGTCAGGGGTACCACATGGAGACAGAGGATGCCAAGGGGTGGGCGTTTTACTGTCCTCTCGTATGGTTAATTGTATGACTGAGTATGAATGTGTAAATCCCAGACTGCTCTGGGTACGCCTCAAGATTGTGTTGACAAGAATTTTTATTTTGGCAGTATATACCCCAGTGTCCTCTGTCGGTTTAGCTTAACTAGAGCAGTTTTGGGAGAATGTTAGAGAAGTTCTAGCGACGGTTGAAGATAGGTGGAAGATGGATGGGTCGGGACAGCTCGAACAGGATTTGAGTCTGTCCTAGGCAAATATGGAGATAAGCGAGTGAATGATAATGGTAGGATTGTGTTAGGACTGTGTATGGAAAAGGATCTTTTTGTAGCGAATACCATATTTAAGCACAAAAGAATCCGTCAGTACACGTAGGAAAGAAAGGGGGCGAGAAGTATGATTGATTCATTCCTGGTGGATAACAGACTTAAGAAGCAGGTTATGGACACAAGAGCGTATAGAGGAGCCGATCTCGGGACGGACCACTTCCTGGTGATAACCAGAACAGGGGTCTGTTCGTAGCATGGCGACATCGCGTAGTGTCCAAACCTGCAGCGGTTAGTCGCATTAAAAGCTGGAAACTGCAGGATACGACCACCAGGAATGAATATGAAAGGGTATCCAGTAAGCTTGATGATAGATTAAAAGTGATGAGCGAGGATGTTGAAGAGTGTTGGCAGAACCTTAGGGATAGTATGATCGAGGCTGCGAAAGAAGTGTGTGGAACGAATAAGATTGGAAACGGCAAAAAGCGTGATGTGTGGTGGGATGATGAGGTGAAAGTGTCTGTGTATAAGAAGAAGAAAGCATGGCGAGACTACCTTGCTACTAATGACTGTGGTATGAAAAATTTGATAAAGACAGATATAAGATGCAGAAAGCAGAAACGAAGGCACTAGTGAAAGGTGTAGGGTGTTAGACGAAAACAAGATGTCGGACAACTTCGAGGAAAATTCCAAATTACTTTGGAAAGAAGTACGTAAGTACCGAAGCGGTCCGGCACCTTGGAGAATGAATGAAGTGCGTTCGAAAGAAAACAATCTGCTCACAAATAAAGAAGATGTTCTGCAGCGATGGAGTGAATACTATGGAGAACTGTATGAGAGTGGCGACTTCGTCTCTGATACTGAGAGCGATTCTAATGAATTTGGGTCAGAGACTGGAGTATCCCATTAATATGAAAGAGATTGAGAAAGTGATAAGAAGTTTGAAATTTGGAAAGGCTGCGGGAATTGATGAGGTGACTGCTGAGATGATCAAGTATGGTGGTCCTAGGGTCTGGGATGCCTTCTGTGCACTCTGCAACCTTTGTAGGCAGAAGGGGGAGGTTTCGGAGAACTGGCGCACGTCAGTCATAGTACGTCTATATAAAGGGAAAGGTTCCTATCTATACTGTGCGTGCTATAGGGCCATCAGCTTGATCAGTTTAGCGAGTAAAGTCTATACTAAGGTATTGACTGAACGTATGAAAGGCGTTTCAGAAAGATATTTGTGGGAGGCGCAAGGTGGTTTTAGGAACGGTAGGGGTTGTATGGATCAGATTTTCTCGCTTGCGTTATCGTGGGGAAGTTTCTGGCTATAGGTCAGCAAGTTTTCTGTGCTTTCATGGATCTAGAAAAAGCATTCGATAGAGTAGTGCGAAAGAAATTGTGGAGTCTTCTGCCTGAATATGGCGTGGAGGGCTCCTTACTGCAGGCTGTGAGGTCATTACATTGAGACCACAGAGCCTGTGTAAGGATAGACGGTGACATGTCGCCCTGGTTCGAAGTCTATTCTAGTGTCAGACAGGGCTGAATGATGTCTGCCTGGCTGTTCGTGCTGTATTTGGACAGTTGCCTCCAGAGATTGAAAAGTAATGTGAGTGGTATGGTATGTGATGACAGAAGGGAAGGAAGGTTGCAAAACCACTATTATTACATTTTGAAATGAAAGAGGCAGTGAATTGGTCGAAAACTAGAGGCGGCCGAGAAACCGGCGCAACGACCCTATCCACAACTGAAATGAAATGTAGAAAGTTTTGGAGCATCATAATATTAACAATATTTATGTGACATTCTCATTCAGAATAATTATCTACGTGACTCTTCTCGATTTCCAAAATTTCAGAGCATAAATTTTACAAAACGTCTAAATATAAACTTTTAATGGCTAGGTACTATACAATAGCTGTAGTAAAAGTATTTTCTAAATATTTTTAAAATCACTGTTTTTAGACGACGAGCAATGTTGACCTGGAGTAGCTCCATGTATCTCACAAAGTAAAAGAGAATGTTGACGAATACGCTAAGAACCCTATTATGTGCACGCCCGACATCCTCATTACTTGTTTTTTTCGCTTCCTGCCATTGAATAGACAATAATTTTCTACTGTTTTTGTATACAACAATTTACGGACAATGTTGCTCGAATCGAAAAGAACTTTGAGAACAGCATACAGCGGGAGAGATATTAGGACTAAAAAAAAGAAATATTAAAATGACAATTATTAATAAAAATATATATATTTAAATCTATGAATAACAGTTTATACCAAAAATTCTTTGTCTAAGATAATACATTCAACATGTTCATGAAATATAAAAAACACGCATGTCGTCACTCACTAAAATTCGAACGAAACTGCTCACATTCGTACTCACTGCTCACAAATAAATCGTCCAACTGAACTTGATAAATTCGTTGGATGTTCAATTTTTTCGAAATTAAGAGGCCACGCACACACGCAACTCTTTCAGAATAAACGTCATGACATTAGTTCAGTTGCAATTTATACAGTTTATTCATTGCACTATACTTAATGATTAAACGAACTTACCTGTATGTGAAGTTCTATCATAATTATATAAAGTGCTTCGTCCGAAGAGATTAGCATATTAACCATATGTAGTAACGCATATCGTGTCGCCATCTTCAGTATATTTTAGATAAATTGTACCGGTGTTTATTTATTTTTTGACAACGCACCCCCTCCCAGGTAACCAGCGTCAGCGCTGCTCTGCAAGCTCATTTAGTTCAGGGCTTCATTCAAATATTTTACGATAGTTATAGGGTTGTCCACAGGCAAGGGTGGGCGGGTTGCTAATCTCTTCGGACGAAGCACTTCATATAATTATGATAGAACTTCACATACAGGTAAGTTCGTTTAATCATTAATTATATTCGTGCTTCGTCCTCGAGATTAGCATATTAACCACATGTAGACTTTTAGAGCACATAATCGAAAAATATATGAACGTTAAGATATTTGTTTACATAACAAGGATTATCATGATTCATGATTAATATGTTATTTATTTATATAATCGATATCAGTATATGTTTTATTACCTATTGTTCCGAACAAAATAATAATACGTATGTATTATTTAGCTGTTTGTTACGATCTTTCGCGCAAGAACAATCATAAATTTTAGTTTTTATTTAGGCGATTCACTCAGCAACAAGTTAATACTATTTTGCAAATAGTCCTAGTACAGATTAAAATGATTTCCATACAAGTACAGCACACAATGCGGTAACACACTTCCTCTCTTTTTAATGGAATATACCTATTTTTAATATACCTATGTATATTTTTCATTTATATGAGTTTTTAAAGAAAGGAGACCATCTGACTTTTTGGTGTAATTTTTCCAGTTAGGGCAAAATTATTTCGACATTATTGTATAGTAAAAATTTCTCGAACAGCTAATATGATATATCTTGATCTATGATTATTGTTTTACCTTAGCTGTTAAGATCATAGAATGGAAACGAACAGGGCTAAAGTCTGTTCAAACTAGTTATCGTCAAGACAGTTACAATAGTAAAATGTATAAACAAAAATAAACTATAGGGAATACCTATTATATTCATTTTTATTATAAATTAAGGGCGCCTTTGTGCGGTATTATGAATCGAAAACATTCAAGTGATGACATTCGAACCATTGCCAGAGTTCTATTTTAAGTGTTTGTAAGTACGTAATCAATTCGTTTGTATTTATTTAGTACCACTTGTACAATTAATGTATACATATACTCGTAGTGCGGAACTATTCATTGTAAAAAAATGTGAATGTCAATGTTCTGCTTTAATTCTCAGCCCAATAGTAGTTTCGTGACCACAGACCATGCCCCTCGTTGTTGAGGTAATTGACGAATTTTCATACTTTCTAAAGAACATTATTAGTATTGCTCAGAAATCAACAGGATATTCAGCAATTTAAAGTGCAATAAAACGCAAATGTTTTTTTTTTACATTTTGCACTTAAAACAGATACTTAATTGCTATGTAATAAGCAATAACAGCGTTTAAAATTGTATGTGATGCGCATTTTTATTAATTGATTGATCGATGCATATTTTAAGTATATTTTTGTATCGGATATACTGACTAATCAGTGATATGATTTAAGTACATACATTTTATGTACACTCATTTAATAATAATTTAAAGCCTGACCGCTTGTTCGTAACTATTTTATTATAGATTGTCTGATTTAATTAATATATGGAATACTAAGATCACATAGTAAATATAAAATTTACAAGGTTTAGTGTTCAACTGTAAACTTAACTAAGTAAATGCGTAATCTAGAAAGTAGAATATATGCATTATTGTTAATAATATGCAGCTTTTTATCCTAAAGTGCAGTAAAGGAATCTCTTGACATCAAGATTAATCTTGTTTTCCATTAAAATGTTGGTATACATAAATAATATCTATGTAAAACCCATTTTAGGCATCCAGGTCTATATCCTGATATGGTTACTTATTGGTAAAATTCAAATGGATTAAATCTTCTTTAAATTAAAATTTTAAATTGTGTTTGCTTTATTTCAAAATGTAACACTTATGTATGTGTTTTTTGAAAACATAATAAGTTGAGAAACTAACCATCGATAAAGAGATATTGTAATCATTCAATTCAAGTATATCCTTAGACATATCTTAGGTACAGCTATACAACAGAATCATTAACCAATAAATCATTAAAAATTTAGTTTGTTAGCTAATTATTTGCTGCTGTGATGGCGTTAATGACAGCAAGAATACGGTTTTCAAGATGACGGCTTCTAAGAATGGGTCTGCGAACATCCATCTCATTGTCGCCGTCGTAGGCGCAGGTTCTTTTGTCCTGCAAACTCGCACTCACCCTACGCGGCGGAAGTTGGCTTTTTTAATGTAATTATTAATATTTTATTAGATGTATTAGATTTGATTTAGATGGAGGAAACATATTTCAGGTCTGCTAGATTTTCTATAAATGGTTTCATTTAAACAAAGTTTTGCGCTTGGCATAGCTCTTATTGAAAAGTAGTTAAATCAAGTTAGATATTTCTACTTTATATATTATATTGTTTAGCTACGTCTGAAAGTGCAACCTTAATTTCAGTATCAATAATGAAAGCTGCAGTAACCGGGTGTTCTTTTGTAAGACCCACAGACAGAACTTGATATAGCAAAACCTTTTTGAAAAGACAAATCCATCAACACTTATTGCAGATGGGTTCTCTCCCAAAATTAGTAACGTATGTATGGGATTCTAAGTTCATGAATTCAGTTTACTGTATACGTAATTGTCTCTGACCACCCCGCCAGGGATACAGCGCGAGGATATATATGTATGTATGCATTTATCTCCCGATACATAAGCATAATAATTTGCTTTCATGTCTACATAATTATGACGTAATGTTCAGAAATTCTGAATCCTTAAATGCTATCCTCGGCGTAGCCATACCATAGCATCTAAGGTTTCATGGCTGTCTGTCAATAGGAGACACCTCCGAATCAGTGATTGCTTTTTAGCTATGCACATCTCACATGCGTCGAAAAAAAACGTCGAAGTTAAAGACAGTCCTGAATGCCCAATCTAATTGCGTCTTATTCGAATTGTCCTGTATGTACTGGCTACGCACATACGTCATATTATGTTGTTGTACGTAATTGTACAAAAAAACAAGGTAAGAGGCAGTCTCAAATGTACTGCCCGCCAAGTTGTAGACTTGTACTGTGCATTGTAGTTACACGTACATTAGTACGCAATATGTCAAAGTAAGCGACAGTCCCAAATGTAGTGTAAGCAAAGGTTGTAGTTACACGTACATTAGTACGCAATATGTCAAAGTAAGAGACAGTCCCAAATGTACTGCCCGCAAACTTGTAGTTACACGTAAATTAGTGTGCAATATGTCAAAGTAAGAGACAGTCACAAATGTACTACCCGCAAACTTGTGATTACACGTACATTAGTACGCAACATGTCAAAGTAAGAGACAGTCCCAAATGTGCTGCCCGCAAACTTGTAGTTACACGTACATTAGTACGCAATATGTCAAAGTAAGAGACAGTCCCAAATGTACTGCCCGCAAACTTGTAGTTACACGTACATTAGTACGCAATATGTCAAAGTAAGAGACAGTCCTAAATGTACTGTCGGCATACATGTTATTTACATCGTAAAGAATCGTCATAACGATTAATTTTTAACGATTTTTGCAAGTCTCTGCATTAAAACAGACTATCGATTGTGATTGGAATCATGTCGAATCTAACTGTCAACTTTACGATGGCTGATAATGTTTTTACGATCAAACTTGACAGCTCGCAAAGTTTTAGTGCTTATCGTTATGTCAAGCGATTTTTTTTTTCATTATTTTTATCGATCGGTAGTTTACGAAAATAATTGCTATGTCGGGACTGCAGCCCCTGATATAGTATTATACGTCATAATACGCATTTCGAAGTAATCATAGAATATTAAATTAAAAATCTATTAATACTGTAATTTAGTAAAATACAGAAAGAGAGTAGATTGTTTTAATACTATAAAACACATTTGGATATTTAGTGGGTATTTGTTAATATACAAGGTTTTAACTTCATGGATGCAACTACCCACGAAATTGTTTATAAACCGTAATATTATTATTTTGATATGTTATATTTGTTAATTATTCATAGATTATAATCAAAATTAAGTAAAGACAATCCCGAGTGTAGTCCGCTAACTTCTAGTTACGTACTTACGCAATATAATAAGGTAAGAAACAGTCCCAAGTGTACTGTCCGCAAACCTCCAATTACGTAACACCGTAAAAAATAATACCAAAAAATGTATTTCTTAGTAAACGTGTAATTACGTTTATTATAAGCAACACAGTAAGAGATAGTGACAGTCCGAAATGTACTGCACTCAGACATATTATCGTAAAGATACAATCCCTTTTAGTATTAAAGATATTATTCATTTGTAGGTATCATCTAAACGTCTTATTAACACAGATCTCTTTGTTTATAAAAACACGAATTGAACCCTTGATATAGTCGTCAAGACCATTTCACGGTATAGGTATGGTTATTCTATCTCGAGACAGTTATTCTGTCCGAAAAATATAAAATACCAATACAGTGAAATATTATTACAGGAATAAAAATTACCTTGCATGAACATGAAGTATCGCCGTCTTCTGTCCTATTGTTACACTTTTGCCTACTATGTTTTAATTTTATTATACTATTATTTTTATAATAATTGTAATCGTTACTAAACAAATTTCGTTTTTGCATTTTCATTATTTTGTTTTGCAATGAAACCAAACAATGAGTGTGAAATGGCGGAGCACTAAAATGCCAATGAGCTTGCAGAGCAGCGCTGACGCTATAGTTACCTGGGAGGGGGTGCGTTGTCAAAAAATAAATAAACACCGGTACAATTTATCTAAAATATAGTGTAGATGGCGACACGATATGCGTTACTACGTGTGGTTAATATGCTAATCTCGAGGACGAAGCACGAATATAATAATGTTCTGTTAAAGTTCCGTAAAACTCCAACTCTGAACTATCTAGAGATGTTGCAGATATTTGCATCCGCATTCGCAATCGCTGTTTGCGGATGATAAGATCAAGTACAGGATCCGTCCAGATCGCCACCACCACTTTACTCGCTAACCTTGCCGCCAAACAACAGGGCTTGCAATTTCCGGTAACAGTAGACGGTGAAATTTCTGGTATAAGAGCCGCAACATCTTAGTCCTCAGGGTTGTCAACGCATTTCTAAGTGCTTCGTTAGCTTATTGACATCATAAATGTCCTTGGATCACTTGGTCCATTTATCATCAAGTGAACTGTTTGCTTGCTTTTCTTCCCAGCAGTAGAAAAAAAAAATGAACTTCCGCATTAATTTTAGCATCCACATCTGCAATGAATAATCAACGCAGAGCTTTTACGGACGTGTATGTCGCGCAAGTCGCGGCGACAAATTGTGGTCGTGGCTAACGAGTGGCACATACTGCGTGCACGTTTGGTACTTTCGCTGATTAAACGGTAGGAATTTTGATTTAGCGAGACTCGCGCAATCGCAGGTGACAAGAGCTGGCACGTTTATTTTTTTTTAATTTTTAATTGCAAATATATCACAACGCGTTCGGAAGCGCGTATCATGTTGTGCATGTTTTTTATTTATTTCATAATTTACATTATTGCTTGAGTGTTTTGCGTGGAAAGTCTATTCGAAGGTGACGTTAATCTACAATGCTATCACCGATGCAAAATATAATTTGGTCAATTTTTTTGTAATTTGAATTCATTTGGTATTAATCCATGAAGCCCAGCGAAACACACTCTTTATTAAGTATAGTGCAATAATTTTTTAATTTTCTTACAAAAAAATTTGATAATGTAAGTAAAATGAAGATATTTAAAAATTGACGTTTTTTTCTTTCAATCATGTTTCTAAATTAAGCGTCTCTTTAAAGACTTCACGTCCACATCCGGATCCGGCGATTTAAAACTTACAATATTCGCATCCGCTCCGACGTCCATCCACAAATCTCTGGAACTATTTATGAATCTAATAACGTAAAACTATTTTTTTCGTCATTATTTTCAAAATCTTAAGATAAAATATAGTAAAAAAGATAAAACAGAAGTAATTTAAAAATCTGTCATTTCAGTTAATGTGTTCGAAAAACAAAAAAATGAAATATCATGATAAAAAGCTTTCGTGATCTATCAGCGATCTACCAAGAACTGATGATTTCGGAAACTTTAAATGTAACTTTCACTATCAATTATTAATAATACTAGTAACTGGTTTCTTAACGGTGATATCTACTTATTAAGCAAGTTGTAGTATCTTACACGTCTACCCAGAGGAGTTAACAAAGTTACCATCAAATCGTGTGCACGCATTCAAGGGATAAGGCCCCCTCGGAAATAGATTTGAGTTAAGAAATGAGCCTGATTTTACTAATAATATTAATTTATTAGTTGTAGTTCGACATAATTAAATTTTAAAAGATTAAAGCATAGTAATTCAGTGATTTGCGTTTGAGTATTAATACGACATTAAAAGTAATTTAGACTTCGAAATTCCCGCTGTTCATCAATTTAATACAATTAAACAGGTAGAAAACAAAACTATTAGTGATGAACATTATTAATTTATTGTAGTGACTCGATGTCCATTTCGTATTATTATATATTTTACTCGAATTCGTATTATTTGATATATTTACGTTATATTTGTAGTTGTATTCCGTAAGAATTTCAAACTTCTTAACCAATATGTGTTTTCCTGCTCAAAGAAGCATCTTCAGAAAGATATACTTTGTGATAAGTATTTAACGGAGTCTAAACTTTTCTGAGGCTACTTAGCTTCGTTGATAAGCTGGATACGTAACTGTTAATAATAAGTTTTAAACTGTTTTGGAATATAGCTCAAAATATATGTAAATGATATTCTTACAAAATTATATAACTGATTTAAAAATTTTGCAAATCACGGTTATTTTTATTTCTTTGTTCTCTTTTGTCGTTTATCGTAAAACAGTGACGAGTAACAAACTAGATATTTGCGTTCGGGTGATGTTTCTATTGTTTATTTTTTGCATCACACGTAAATTATATTTGCCTCCAGTGTAACGTGACCCCCTAAACACATGTTCTGGATCCGCGCCTGCAATTATGGAGTGATGACATCAAAGCATTGGGAAACTGTTCGCGTATCAAATTACTGTCATTTACGTATGATGGAAAATGAAGATGACGTGTTTACGTTTACGTTCACACGTGTAACCACGTCAACAGAAAGTTCTTTACCACTCTAGGGATCGCTTGGTAGTAATTTTCCGCGTTATGGACATTGAAATCTCAAGGGATTGAAGGAGTGGGTTCAAGCGACGCTCGTATTAATGGAATCTTAATTTGATGTAGACAAACATTAATAACAGTGGCAATTAACAACGTCTATCTTTTCCTTAGATAACGCCTCTAATTACGGTTAGTCAGTGATTACATAATCAAAATAGCGCCGAAAAGAACTCAAGTACGATTTTCGTTTAAACAGATACTAACAAAAGTAACAGGTACATACGTTATTCCGTTATTAATAACGTACTATTTCCATAAAACAAACATGAAAAGTTTCAATCACTATCGTGGGAATAAATACATAGACCACTGAGATTTGACTCCAACTATTTTTTTTCTTATCTTATTATTGAAACTCAACATGACCATTTAAAAACAGACTTTTCCCCAACGAAGTGACGGAATTTCACTCATAATATATTTCTTAGAATTATGTTACTCTGTAATCATTGTTACATTCATACTAATAACAATAATCTGGTACAATAACAAAAGCATGTAATAGTATAACCTACATATCTTCACGCTGTCTCTGACGGGGGCGGGGTGCCAAACGTAGCGATTTTTGCGTACTTCTTTCGCCTCTACAAATCTCATCATTTCTCTCACATGCTTTCGCTAAGGTATGCGGGAGCTTTTAAAATTTCCGTCAGCGAACATTCCGGCTATTTCATCTTCGTAAGTCAGTCTTAGTCTTCCGTGGCTTCTACTACCACTCACATTCGCTTTGTAGATTTTCTTGGCCAATCGTGCTTCAATCATTCTTTCTACGTGCTTGAACCACTTAAGCATTCCTTCATTTTTATAATAACTCTGTCGTCCTACTTTATCACTTTGCGTATCTTTTCATTGCTTATTTTGTCTGCAAGGGTGACACCGCACATATTTCTGCGAGATCTTATTTCCACGGCATGTATCACACTTTCACTCGTCTTTGCGCATATCCAGTTCTTAATTCCTCACAATAAAGTTGGTATCAACACTGCATTGTGGATGGCCATTTTGGCAGATTTAGATATATTCACACTACCTACTAACGCCGACAGAGCGCCGTTAACTTTATTGCCAACCGTTACACATCTCTTTACATCCAGCTTACATTTTCCATCTCTCGAAAACGCACTTTTCAGATATAAGGTCTCATTCACTTAGTCTAGACGTTGTATGCATGTAATACAAATTATGTGCAAATTCAGATATATTATCGGGTATTTTCTTTATTTAATGTGCTTTCACTACCACGAAGTGAGATAGATGAGTGAGTGAGGTACATGATCATGAACATGAAATTGAGAATTACAATGTATACATCCATATGTAAACCCAATTTCGTCTGTCAATAAATCTGTTCAATTTTCGGATTGATAGCGGTCCAGGTCAATAACCAATGACACTGAAGGATTATTATTGCTTCTGAAGTAGTGTTATTGTAAACAGTGCTCGTCGTGTCACAGTCTCCAGTAGATTTGCAATTATTTTTCTACAAAAAATTGGCCAGAAGCTTATTGGATACCCTCACATAGTACTCAACGTTTCACAGCTTTTCATTGCTCTTTTTATCACGATAAGAGCTATAATATCGACTTCAGTATCGAAAAGTTATGTATTTATAAAATTTTCCATTTGAAGTAAATTTGTTGTTGGACAAAGCACCATTAGCAAATTTGTACTTTCTGATATTTTTAAATGTTCGTGAAAGAGTTACATGCAAGTTTTTGTAAAGAATTACTCAAAGTGCAATAATAAATTTCTTAATTCGCTTTTCAATGGACCTGCTTATTCGCGGCTTTGTTAGTGTGAGAAATAAAAAAATCACTAAATAGCGTATTGGCAATGCATTTTCTAGGCTCAAATAATAAAAAAAATAAGAATATTGAAATTACTAAATCTATTACATTTTCGTTATTTTTCTCAAATTCGATATTTTCATTTGTAACGAATCTACTGTTTTTTACAATACAATGTAATGGAAACGGTTAAGGTCTATGATTGCCTAACTTCTATTGACTGAAAATGAACAAATACTTAATGAAGTTAATTTTTTTATTCTGTTATAGTAATAATATACAAATCGAGTGCTTTGGAAGGCAAGTTAAGCCTTTAATAGCAGCATTCGAAGGTAATATTTGAACCAGGTCTTATGTCACAAAAAAAAGTTGGTCACTATCCTAAAGTGTAATCCCTACTAAGCACGTGTAGTAGAAGACTCCCTTCTCTTTTCTTACTTAATTTATAAGAGAAGACACGTGCCCTCCGTAAAAGTTAAGTGAAAAAAACGTAATAAGTAAATAAGATCTAACAGAGATCAAAAAATCTTATTGTTGTAATACACCTGCAAAATATTGTAATTAATACAAGTTTACTACTACTAACTAAATCTGTACGTAAATCACTGACACATTCCAAGTCGTATACGCTGGAAGTAGTTCAGCCAATATGAATAGTAACTCTATTTTCGTTTTCAATGTAGTCATTGTAGGCATCTGTCAGCCGGGTTTCATAGTGACATTCACGGTTGATAGCCTTCTCGTGCGCGCCACTGGCCACAGTTCTGATTCGGATATCCGTTATAATCCGACACGCTACCAACCTAACAGACGAGCGAATGCCAGAATTTAATTTGATTGAAATAATATCGTAACTTGTAACATAATTTATTTCGTGATAATTCAAGCATTTGTTTAAGATTATATTAATATTAATATGAGATGAGATAGTAATTTCGATCCTCCAATCAAGGATGAATTGATATTAGAAGAATCGAGGCATGAACTATATGTACAATAGTACATATAGTATATATAATAGTACATATAGTTCATACTGTGTGAGTTATGGTCGTTTCATCTTGTAGTATTTTATTACTGAATAATTCAATTTAAAAATATAAGCTAGTATCAGCGTCTAAAACTCTTATCACATAATTCCTTTACGCACACAAAACAGACGTTTTAATTATACCGTCCTGTATTTACGCTAAATTATTTCGAGCTTAAAATTTTCTTTAATTAATATACATTAATTCAGCAGTTATTTTTGTTTATTTTTCGAAGAGTAAAATTCTGTTTACTCAGTTATATTATTACTATAATTATGGTTTTATTATTACTACTGTAATATATAAGTACATTATATTTCTATTATGTTCTATTTTTAAATCTAAACGTCCCTTACAACACAGACCAATAAGCCCTAGGCGACGCTTATGAGAGCACCTGTGACAGCTCATAGTTTATTTAGCAATAAACTAGCGGTCCGTCCCGGCTTCGCCCAGGTTGAATATATGATACATAGCCTATGTCCGTCTGGAATAATGTATCTTTCAAATAAGGAAAGATACTTTTTGGCGGGACCGGTAGAAATAAGGTTGTCATTTTATTTAGATTTTATATTTTTTACATTTTTAGGAGTTTTAAAGTACAACAGTGATAGTATATTGTGTTTTAAAGTTCTGTGTAAGTGAATAAATAGAGTAGGTCTAAATAAACGTGTGTAGCTGAAGTTTTCGCGCTCTTCCAAGAAGTCCTGTAAAACTTCAGTAAAGTCTACTATCACTTTACTAGAGAAGTTTTCTACTTAAACTATTACAATACGTGACATTGGCAAATGTGCTAATCGCCATGCCATTAAGAAAGAAAAAAAAATAAGGAAAGAATTTATCAAACAAGTGCAGTGGTACTGGAGAATATTCTCCACATCCACAAACTTACAAAATTCGCTCTCTCTCTCTCTTTATAATATTACATTATTACTAGTCTATCCCGTCTTCGCCCGGGTTGAATACATAATATCTATATCCATCTGGAATAATTTACTCAAATAGTAAAGAGTTTTTCACATAGGTGCAACAGTTTCAGAGAATACCCTCTACATAAAAAGAAACTTACAAAATCCGCTTCTCTCTGTTTATAATATTCCTAGCGCCCCGGCTTCGCACAGGTAGCAGAGCCATTTTGGACAGGACTTTCGTAAAAACCGTGCTTAGTGAGCGTCTACACCGCTAAAGGATTAATTAATATTAAACAAAATTCGAATTATAAGCAAATTATAAACTGAAACTATGCTAAATTTCAAGTCAATTGGACCTATTATATTTTTTTGTTTAATATATATGTCGGTGGAAATAATAAAAGGCACTCATTTGACTACACTATGGCAAAGCGCGACTTCCGATGACGCGCTAACGGAACGTCGAGGCCGGCGTTGAGAGTCTGTTAGACTACGGCGGCCGGTGCGATAGCATTTCTCCGACGGATCGTTGGCCATTATTAAACGTACGTATTACGTACGTTACGTAATAATTGGTATGAAGAGTTTTCTGTTGTTTGCACATTACTTTGTCTTAACGTTGTATTTTATGGAGTAGTTCGCCTCTTGTAAGATTAGGTATCTATTTCTCATGGCTGAGTTGCAAAAGCACGAATTGCTCCGTGTCTTTTCCGACATATATTTATTTTTAATACACTTTTATACATCATGGGCGGGTACAGTGACAACTGCACTAGTCGTTTATTGACTGTCGCAGTCTTTGTCAATGCCCTTCCCTGTAACATTTCTTAAATTTTGTACGCTTTCTCTTTGTATTTTTGAACTCGTTTTGATAAACAAGGTAAATTAACTAAATATAAAATAGTAACAATATTTAAGCAATTATAATAACTACAAAGCTGTAGATATCAAAACGTTATACTAATCTGAACTACACTAATCTGATTTTCTCGTATATATAAATTATTAGGTGTTAACATACATGGGAAAAACCTAAGTAACCTCAGATTCGCTGACGACGTAGTGCTCTTCTCAAAATCATCGAAACAATTGCAAGAAATAATATCAGAGCTATGCGAAATAAGCAACAGTATAGCAACTAAACACAGCAAAAACAAAAGTAATGACTAACGCTCTAGAAACACCTATACTATTGAACAACACACATTGTTTAGAGTACGTAAAGAGCTACATATACTTAGGGAAATTAATTACGTTCCACAATTCCAGAAACAAACGTGAGATTGATAGGAAAATAAACATGACATGGAGTAAATTCTGGAGTTTAAAAAAAATAATGAAATCTAAACTACCTTTAAAACTGAAAAAGAAAGTCATGGATGGATGTCTACTACCCTGCTTGTCGTACGGATCACAAACCTGGATATACAACAAATATGCGAGAGACAGAGTACAAAAGACTCAGCGTGCCATGGAAAGGAGTATCCTGAACTATTGGGTTGAAGGACAAGAAAAAAGCCAAAAACATAAGAAAAACAACCAAGGTGATAGATGCTCTCCAGCATATGAAACGACTTAAGTGGGAGTGGGCTAGTCACGTAGCAAGATTGACAGATGGAAGATGGACACAATTAGTTACAAATTGGCCAGATCCAAGTGGCAAGAGAGCTAGAGGACGTCCTAAGGAACACTGGGTAGACGAGATTATAAAAAATGCTGGAGACGACTGGACGAACAAAGCAAAGATAAAGAAAACCTGGAAAATGTTGGAGGAGGCCTATACCCGTCGGGGGCCTTAACTGTATTTGTACTACATAAAACAAATAATTTAGTTCAACTTATTTTTATATTTTCAATAATATATGTTAAGGAAATAAATAAAAGGCTTTATTATTATTATTATATTATATTACTTAAATTGCAACCACGCTCACAGCTTTCCGCTTCTTCGCTCTCAAATATTCAACGTGCGGTCCTGGGGGGTTATTCACAAACGTCGGAAGCTTTCCGTGGCGGAAAGGCCGATCGTCGAAAAGCATAAATTCAATCCGACGGCTTGGATTTGTGAATACGACTATTTATAATATGATATATATGTAATATAAATATGATAAGGTTTCGGATTCGCGAATCGCGTATAGACAAAATCATCGAAAAGTTTTCTGTCGGATACGGAAACTTGAGTTTTTGACGTTTGTGAATAAGGGGGCTGATGTGACCAATTAGACCAGAGCATCCCCGCGCCCTGCATAATTTTGACACGTTTGTTTTCATTATAAAATTACTCAAAGCTTCATCAAGGGCTTACTGCTCTGTGCCTTGGAGTTAATTACAATTTATTTCCCAATGGAAACGTCTGTTAACTTTGTCCTAATTTATTATTTTCTAAAATCGTAATAGACATGTTCATAAAATAACTTTATCATACATGTATTAATTCTGTAAGTTAACAATAAACAAATACAGGTCATTAAAAAGTTCTTAAATGGAAAGAAATATTCCTTAACGAACATCATTTTTTCTTTCTTCTCTTACAACAAAAAAATTGTCAATCTAACACCCATTCCCAAAGTGGGCGATAACGCCCCCCTGTGGGCGCTGCAGGCCTAAAGGGGGGCGGTAAGAGACCCAGAAAAAAAATGGGGGCGTTGTGTAGAGGCCTGGGGGGTGATTTGTAATTTCATTTAGCTAGGAGGCAACTTAGACAACGAGTGCATGAGCTCTCGACTCAGTAGACAAAATAAGTTTGGGAACCTAGAATCTAAAGTATTATAGGTATAGCAAAAACTTATCAACACCTGAAAACAAACTATTTTCGTCTATAAACTTTTGGTTCATACACATATACAGAACAACTTCAGGCAATTTCTATTCGGGATTACATACAAAATTACACCTTGACGCCACATTTAGCAAGTAGCAACAGGTTTTAAGCTTAAAGATCGGAATAGCCGAATCAGTTATTTACATTGTTCTTGTTATTACATGCATGTTATCTTATTATGAAAGTTGCTTAAATAGTTTTCCTACAACACTAAGCGTTTTTAAAAGTTTAAAATTAATGTAACGTCTTACTTAATAACGTCTTAATGTAACGTCGTTATATTTTGACTTTTTATAAGATCCGATTTTTCACAAATATTAAGAATTTGTCAATATTGTCGTATACATTGTTCCAAAAACATATTTGGATATTCTTATAGTTATATTTCATAGAGTTATAACTATTTCAATGGGTCTAAAATAGAAACTACGTTCCTTTGCACCCAGCTTACATTAACTGCTCGCTCTACCACAGTCCTTGGTTAAAGATGTGTGACTCACAGTTCTATTTCTTATGTTCTAAGAATACATCGAAAACTGCATTCAATGACTCATTACATTTGTGAAATGATTGTTAAAGGACGTTGACCTCACGACTCGTAAATAAACATTACGTCAATGTCTGTTCAACAACTAAAAGTCATTTCAAAACATAATGATTTACGCAAATTAGCTATAGGTATATTTAAATCGTTTTATGTATTCAGGATTTTGTACGCAATTCTCTTAATAACTGCAATAGATTTAGGTGGATTTTAATATTGCACAGAGTAGGACTTGAAATAAAAGGATCTTTAATATTATTCATATTAATTACATTATATTTATCTTATCTTCTTTCTCTTCGTATCTCAACATTTTATAACTTACTATTTTAATGTCACCTACAATTTAATTCGCCTAATATAAAGAGCAAGCTTTATTAATAATAATAATCGGGCTACTAATTCTATAAAGGAAAGTATAGGTATAATGTGAAATATGGTGATGAGTAGTTATTACAAATGAGGTCACGTATAATCCAGACGGTATGTCAAACGTCGTGGTTGCTGTGCAGGAGCCATTTGCATTTCTCCGTCGCACTTTGTTAATTACAAAACCAACTTTAGTTGGAATAAACCAAGTTGTATTAAAGTAGACATGTGGTATTGAGATCGCTGTCAAAGTGAGTTAACTAGACTCCTATGAGTCGTATCTAAACATTAACGGTATAATGTATACATAGTATAATTAGAGACAAACATATTAAGATACAATATCTTACATTAAAATAGGAGATATTGCCAAGGTCCTCTACTTAGAAAAAAAATCCCTTACATTTTTTCATAAATATTCGCTGCATTTCTTAGTACATTTTAAAATTATTCTCCATTTATACGCATGTAATGCTAAGTATTTTTGTGTTTTATTGTATATTATGTTTTATCTTACTTTTGGTTTATTACAATAATTGTAGATTTGAGTTCGTTGAATAATTCAAAAAACACCTAGTTCAACAACTAAAAATTTAGCCAGGATTCATAGAACTTCATAGAAGTTAAAAACGAAATCTAAAATATTGCCAAGTTCGTTTTGTAATGAAATTGAAACATGAATTTATACAGACGAAATTAAACATATTATGAAAAAGGTTGAAAAATGGCCAAAAGCGTGATTAACTTAGGATTCCGTAAACAGAAATTAAAAGAAAATGTGTTTTTTGATTCTCATTTCTGATTTTGCGTTACTTTATTTATCTGCTCAGTTTGTGTAACGATGGTGGGTAAATAAACGGACAAAGAGGACGAAACAGAGCTCAAACGCATTAGCGGCTGGCCGTGACGCGGCGTGCCGTTGTGGTTGGCCGCAGTATATACAGTCTGCCGCAACGGCACACCGTATTCCGGCTAACCGTATCGTCTTGATTCTGTAGCGGTCCGCCGCATTTCGTCGTCAGTGCTTCTAGAAATGTTGGACATGATGGACGTAGAAGAAGTTGCTGTAGTTATTTATTTAAATTATCGTGGAAAACGTCGTCGTAAAAATAAACATCGATTTGGATTTGGATACACCCTCTACTGGAGACACGACATGATAGCAAAGAGTTTAATATTTTTATATCAGAACTAAAGAAATATGAAAAAAAATTCTTTAGATACACTAGGATGTCAGTAAAAACAGTTACTGAAGTCGGTGCCAAGCCCACCAAACTAATAGACTTTTATGTTGTTGCACATTGATTTGGCACCGACGTCTATAACTCTCAAATTTAATTATATAGGTATGTGTATCGTATTTATAAAGTAATTTTAATTGTACTTGAGTTTTGATTAGTAAGATAAGATACTTTTCAGTGTTTTTTTTGAAGGCGGTATAATTTTTTTTAATAAAAGTTTTTTATTTCTCCCTTTTGAGTGGTCTTGACCTAAATAAATATTTAGGGCAGGTCTGCAATTAACTTCTTTCTAATTCCGGAGCCCAACGATATACAAGAGAATAGTCAATACAAATAAAGGTTATAACCAGGTCGTGTTATCTAGTGTATCTTCGAAGTCCAAGCTCCAATATCGGTGAAATTTAAATGGGACCACCTTTGAAGTATTACCTATCAAACGAAAAAAGAATTTTCGAAATCGGTTCATAAATGACGGAGTTATAAGGTAACAAACATACAAAAAAAAAAACGACATACAGACGAATTGAGAACCTCCTTCTTTTTTTGAAGCCGGTTAATTATTATCAAAACTAAATTAAAACATTCGTGGCCAGGATACCCGATTTCGAATGTCTATGTCTATATCCCCATAAGAAAAACTTGCGGGTAACCGCGCCGAATGCGTGGAGGGGGTGCGGTGCGCCGCTACATTCAATCGGTGCGGCCCACCGCAGCTCCAAGACAACCGGAGTGGTTGACGGCTGTCCGCAAGTGAGTGCGTTGGTATCAAGCGGTTTCATGTAAAAATTGAAGTGCGGCCAGCCGCAACGGCACGCCACATCACGGCCAGCCGCTAGTGCGTTTGAGCTCTTAGGGGTTTCGTTTATGTCATTCTGACTACAGAACTCTAAAAATGATAATCTGCGTAAAAATACAAAGTTCATTCTGAGAGCTCAAACGCACTAGCGGCTGGCCGTGACGCAGCGTACCGTTGCGGTTGGCCGCAGTATATACGGTCTGCCGCAACGGCACGCCGTATTCTGGCTAACCGTATCGTCTCGGTTGTGTAGCGGTCCGCCGCATTTCGTCGTCAGTGCTTCTAGAAATGTTGGACATGATGTACGTAGAAGAACTAAAACTAACTATCTCTAAAATTAACTTTTCTGTATCAAAATCCATGACACGCGCGCGCTGGATACAATCTCTAGCGACTGATTGGCCGGTAGCGGGGAGCGCGGAAGCGCTTGCGGCTAACCGCGCCGAGTGCGTGGAGGGGGTACGGTGCGCCGCTACATTCAATCGGTGCAGCCCACCGCAGCTCCAAGACAACCGGAGCGGTTGATGGCTTTCCGCAAATCAGTGCGTTGGTATCAAGCGGTTTCATGTAAAAATTGAAGTGCGGCCAACCGCAACGGCACGCCGCGTCACGGCCAGCCGCTAGTGCGTTTGAGCTCTAATAAAAAATAGTTTATTTTATTATTTTTATGGTTTAACGAAAACTTAGTCCGTATTTTCACATTAGTGTTTCAAGCGATATCTATCTTTATATCAAGTACTCCTTAAAAATCGAATGCTATTAAATACAGTTTAATTTAACAATTATGTTTCATAAGAACAGATGTTTATTTTAACACGACCGTTTAAGTCCATTAATTAATTATTACAATCTGTATTCAATTATAACAAATATTGGGTCCTTACATATGAAATTGGCGTTTTGTACGAGAGGAATATAAAGTCAATTTTTTTTTTGTAAAGTATATTTAATTAATCAAAGTATGCACCGTTGTTATCTATGCACTTTTGCCATCTCATAGGTAGTTCATTGATCCCTTTACTAAAAAAACCATGGGGGTGAGAATCAATAAACTCTTTGAAGGCGGTTTGGACTGCCGCATCGGAGTTGAATTTTTTTCCTTGTAAGAAGTTGTCCAAATTCCGGAAAAAATGGTAATCTGTTGGAGCAAGGTCCGGGGAGTACGGTGGATGTCGCAGACATTCCAATTGTAGCTCATCTAACTTTGTGGTTTTTTGTTGTACAGTGTGTGGTCTCGCGTTGTCGTGAAGCAGCAGTGGCCTAGAGCAATTGGCCAATCTCGGTTGTTTAGCAGCTAGTTCTTCCTTCATGGTTTGCAGTTGCTGACAATAGATATCTGCCGTAATCGTTTGGCCAGATTTTAGAAAGTTGTAGTGAATGACACCGACGCTAGTCCACCAAAGACTCACAAGTAACTTTTTCTGAGTTAATTTTCGTTTAGGGCAGGATTTGGCTGGGTCTCCAGGGTTCAGCCATTGCGACGAGCGCTTCCGATTATCGTACAGTATCCAGTTTTCATCACAAGTAATGATTCGATTTAAAATCCCTTCATTATTGTGTCAGTTGAGCAAAGTAACACAGCAGTCGACGCGTGTTTGCAAGTTCGATTCACTCAATTCATGAGGTACCCATCGTACAAGTTTTTTTACTTTCCCGATTTGCTTCAAGTGGATTAACACAGTTTTGTCACTTACCCCGAAGCCTGCAGCTATCTCTGAAGTGCTTTGTGATGGATCCGCTTCCACAATAGCCTTTAATTCTTCATTTTCCACTTTGGTCTCCGGCCGTCCATGGGGTTTGTTCTGAAGGTCGAAATTTCCAGAACGAAAACGTTGAAACCAAAAACGTACCGTGCTTTCTTTTGCGACACCAGCGCCGTACACATCATTAATCCTTCGAGCTGTTTCTGCAGCACTGGTGCCATGGTAGAACTCGAACTCGTAAATATACCGATATTTCATATTTTCCACTGTGCGGTAATAAGCGACGCCAAAGAAAAAAATAATGAGGAAAAAAACAAATGAATGACTGTTTTCAAAACTCAAATGTACCAGCTAAATGAATTTATAAATTTGAATTTGGAATTCTTAACCAAAGAGGAGATATTTCAGATCAAAGTGGTCAGTACGAGAAATCGCTAATTTCATATGTAAGGACCCAATATTTACTTTCGCTTCCCGTATGCGTACGCGTCTGAATTAAACATTTCTTTTCTCCCAAATTGGAGATTATTTCAGGGTATAATTTACTATTTCAAAGAAATTGCGTATTTATTTAAAGAATTTTTGTACAAATATTCATCAAGCACCTATCAACAACCTATCAAATAAAACAATTGTGGGGACCTTAACGTTTACACGTACCTAGAGCGTGCGCGGTAGACAGTTCTAATGTGTCTGTTCGCTGATTTATATTTACTATATTATATTTGGAACATAGTTCTGTTTGGAACATAGTATTATATTTACTATGTTCCAAACAGCTGTTTACACTGAGCAATCTGTGAGAAAGACGACTGTGACTCACAGGCGAGTGACCAAGTGTACCATTTTTCCTATTTGCAACGGAACACTGAAAATTGGATATTAAAGATTTCTGAGCTTACAGTGTTACTTAATTTGTTCTAACACGGCGTGGAAAATGAAACTTTCACACGGGACATCTTAATTTGCCATTCTGAGAGCTAATGTTCCCTTACCAGAGGAAAGTCCGGTGTAGATTACATTTAATTCCACGAGTTGAACGCTGTACATCTAGTAGAAATACGTCCTCATACTAAAGATGTTCCAACATTTTGTAATATTTAGTTAGGTATTTCTTTTTTGTCCGTACCTAATCCGGTAAAACTGAAATATTTAAGGCATCACTTCGGTGTCTATCCGTTTCTACATTCGTTCACATCTATCTGTCATTTTTTTCATTTGACGCAAACAATTATTTGGAACAATTTTAGTATGTATTGGCCCAATTAAAGATTGACTCCAGAAGTTGATCTGTTACCGTAGGATTAAGTTTTGGATGGTTAAAGTGGAAGTTAAAATTTTTAGATCTTTGTGGAGGATATCAAAGCTCGTTGGAACATGAATCCGAAAATAATTCCATTTTATACTTTATACTTTAGATAAAATAAAAAATTGTTGTTTCCCGGGTCATCCTCAATAGTGTTGCTCAAAAAGAGAATTGATTTATTTTAAATTTTCGGGCCTTTACCCGAATATGTTGCTCAGAACTAAACACTACATAGGCTTTTACTACGAATGCTGCACACTGAAACATCACACTGGAATAGAATTTAGAAAAGATGTTTTCCAAAACATCAAATTCAGATTTGTTAGAAAATGTTGTAAACACTATAGTAATGGGTAAATAGGATATTACGTAATAACCGAGTAGTTCCCGGTTTGAAATAGTTGATTGATGTAGTTGAAGCTACAGAAGTTTCAAGCCGCCTTCTTTATTTGAAGTCAGGTTTTCTTACGTGGTTGCAATCTGTCAAGTGTAAACCAAACCCAATGCTCTTTTGCTAATTATATCCCAGACGTGTAGTTCGAACATGTATCTAACGCACCTGGGGATATACGGTAATATATTTTCACATGTAAAAACATTTTTCATTTCACACATTCTTTAAAAGGATTTCATGAGACAATTACTTCTTAATTATTAATGAACCCGTTCGCAGACGATGAAAGCAGTTATTTTATCGTCGACTTGATAAAGGCCAGAAATAAACAAAAAATCTTAATTTGCCTGATCAGAATTAAATACTGGGGCCTCTTGTTTAAAATTTAGTAGAAGTTTTTAAGAACAAAGCGACAAAGTTTTAAGAAGTACCTTGAGTCTTTTTGCGACTCTATATTAGATTTTACTCATTATGACTGACTTGTTTGCTGCTGGAACTTGGCCTTTTTAGGTAATATTTTTATCTGAATACGTATATGTATCGGAATGTATATTCAATAATACAAAAAGCGAAAATATTGCTCTTAAATTATCGTTGTACTACTTTATTTGATGTTGAATTATTTACTTTTGGCAGTACATTTTCCATCTAACAACGTATATAAAAACGTAACGATAAAATAAAATAGTGTCTTAAATCGATAAAAGATTGGCCATTTCTGTTTAGTAAACTTGAGTGAAATCTTATACGTTCCATTAGTTTCGCTGATAACGCGCCAAAAACTCGAGTAACCCATTTGTGCGGTGGTTAGTTTATCTCCCTTCCACAGCTGAAGATTAGATTCCCGTCCAGATTAATTGTCGTACAGTATGAATGTTAGATTGTGCATCCAGTAATATTGAGTTTGTTGTATTAATTATCTAATCTGTGGAGGTAAGCATATCACAAGCCTAATGCTTAGTGTATTTGGAGTATTTAAAAAATAGGGAACAATATGGAATCACGTGTCGTTTTCGTTTGCATAGAAAAACGTTACTTTGTTTACGATATCTATGAACGTAATCAATTTCTGACTGTAGATGGACGAATAAAGAAGTTTTACTGAACTTTATTTGCAAGACCAATTAGCAGAGTATTTCTCGCTATGTAGTTAAAACTATTACTGATTGGCCGAAATGGCGCACGACGCACGAACTGCCACGATTTTGTCGCGAAATCCATCAACAGCGCGGGATATTAGAGCGAGAAATATTCAACTGCCGTAAGTTTTCCGCGCTACTATTTGTCTACCGCGCAGGTACATCAGGTTGATTCACATTTTAGGTAACAAGTACCTACGGCAATTTTATTTAAAAAAAAGGACAATGGACATTTTTATATGAGCACCGTCCCCCGACCAACAGACTTGAAATGTATCTCATTCGAAACATCGTAGCTAGTTAATAATTTTTTACTATGACGACATCCTTGAAATGTAAGGGGTATTCCAGGAAAATCATGTTTCAATTTTTAATTTTTTTTTCTACCTAACTGTTCTCTTGACCGACAAATTTGAAGTGTATCTTAGTGATCAGCTACTGCGTCACAGTGAAAGATAAAACCTTCGCTTCAGCATACAGAGCTACTGTTGGAAATCGTAAGAGCGCAAAGGTCCGTGTTGAAAGTCATGTTATAAAAACCCTTCGATTTCCAACAGTATCTGATTGGATTTTTTTATTGGATTTGTTTGATTGGCTGAAACTTTTGGTTTGGATAACAAATGCACAGCTATGCGCTAACCGCCACATCAAAGAATCAGTCTACCTAGCCCTGTATGCTGAAGCGAAGGTTTTGTCTGTCTGTAAATTATTTTTGTTTAAAATTGCTTTAGTGTCCCATAAATCATTTAATTCCATGACTTACTATAATTCTATACGTAATAAACGCATTTTTAATTTACCGGTTCCAAGAACACTTTCCAATGTTGGTAAACGACTCGGGGATCACGTAAGGGCATTAACTTATAACGCCATTCTGAAACACTGTAATCTTAAAGATTGTTCTATAAATGAAGCAAAAAAACTAATTTTTAAATTGCTTCTCCCTTTAACATACGCTGAGACAGAGAATATCCTAGCTAAAGTAACCAACTTATATATATACCTAAATTTAAAATATAATAAAATATAAAGTAACCTGACTTATATATATATATATATATATATATATATATATTTGTCATGTTTTTAAATTTCCTTTATATAACGTTTTTGTTTAAGTTTCTTTTTTACTATTTTGTTTTCTGTACTATTAAGTATCTCTTACTCTCTTTATTGTAATGTACCTACGTAACTTTGTAAATTCTGCTATGTAATTTTTAACGGGTTCCTCGCGATACAGGCGAAGCCAAGTGCGGGGACCCCTGGCAATAGTGGCAATATTGTTACAATTTGTGACACAAAATAAACGATTATCTTATCTTATCTCCTCCTTTTTTTGAAGTCAGTTAAAAAGAAAAAAAAAATCCGTTACTAGGACACTTAATTTTGAGATTTTTTCTTGTATTTTTAGCAACATACTATGCATAAAATTCTGTATTACATTTAATGTGAATATTCTCTACATTTCAATAACATATTGTAAATATTTTGACCATAATTTTAATTTTGATTTGAATGTAATAAAAATATTATCCAATATGGTATAGAAGAGAGAAAAAATGGAATGGATCAGTAGCAATTTATGTTCTCGTGCAAGTAACACAAGCTGGACAAGCTTATTATTATAGGGAGCTTGTGTAGACGATGGGCTAGTAGCTTGTCAGTATTAGATTATACTTTGCCATACTTTGTTTTAACTAGATTAAATTGTGACAAAAAAAAGAATAGAGCGAAGTTTTGTAATATTTATACAACATGATATTGTAACCTTGCGGTCTCGAATAAACGAATAAACGAATATCTCGCTTTTGCTCTCGCACATCGTAAAAGAGTTATTTAAATAAGAAAGTAGAACTTGCGCTGCTCTATTGCTCTGCTATTTTCTTATGTAATTGAATTGGATGGAAGAATATTTCGCTCAAATGGAATCCCTTGGTATTAGCTTGCAAAAAATACTGCAATAGCGCTCATCATTTTTAATTTAAATAAAATATACAGTTAGTGGGTATAAAATGAAGCTTGTTTCATAGCCGCCGTTGTCTGGATTTTTTAAAATATATTTACTTTGTGACTATTTGTTTCTTTGTAATTATTCTTTAATAATTCTAAAAATAACGCTTAATCTCTTTCTTATGAATACTTTGTTTCTTTATTTCCAGAAACTCTTTGAGATTATTATTTAATAATTGACAGTCGATTTCATAAGTTGAAAATAAATGAAAATGGGTTGCTGTTTGGGATTCAACACCTCAAGACGTCTACCGAATCCCGCTTACTTGTAACTACTTATAGAGAAAAATTAAAGTAAGATCTCATGATGTACTCAAACTCGAATTGAATGTTCCTCACCTTATCTTCGAAACTACTGGACCTAAAATTTTATTTGTATGAAATATAAATCATTACTTGAACTTTACAGAAAACGCTTCTTGTCCTAGTTATATATCTTTGAAAATATAATGTACACTAAAAAAAAAAATATGTTGAAAATCGTATTCATAAGTTGAAAATAAATGATTTGATGACAAAAATTTCAAAAGAAAGGCGTTATTAATGATATGGAAACTCGTGGTCGTGATCGTGATCAGCTAGTTATTCCTAAACTTAAATTACAAAAGTCAAGTAGGTAATTGTTGGTCAACTGTGTTCGTTTTTATAATAAAATTCCTCAAGAAATTACCCAATTAACAGAAAACAGATTTAAACTTGTTATTAAACGCACACTGATTGGAAAAGCATACTACAAGAATAACGGATTGCATTGAAGAAAAGACAATAGTCTGGAAATAATCCTCTCTGCACATATATTTACTAGCTTTATGAATTATTTCTGAATGATGTTGAAAAAATGATACCTGACTGAGTTTCTTGTCGTTCTTCTCAGTGTCCAGGTTTTATTTTCGAACCGAACTAAAGTAGATTTGATTTTCAAAAACACCTGGCAATTAGGTTTACTTGAATATATCGATTCGAATTTGATTTGACTTTGACTTTAAATCATAAAGGGAATTCTAAGTCTGTTACCATATCATGAAATTAATTAAAATTTATTATTATAAACTTGATACAGAACGCTTTACGTACGGAGTCGAACTCAAACTTGACGAACTTAAATATAGGTATAAATGAGAAATAGATTTAGATAATTTGTAAACCAATTGAACTTCATTAAAGTCAAAGTCATTCCTTTTCGGGAATCTCTTTATAGTAATAAATATCTATAATCCTCTAAGAGATATTTCAATAGATCCGGTTTGGCATCCTAATCTCCCTGGAGGTTCCGTTCGGTGCCCTTGTCCCCGCATAGCCATCGCAACTGCCGCCCTAATGAGATGAGATAAGCGAATACGGGCTGATTTCCCTAGCGAGAAGCACTAAATAGTGCCGGATGAAGAACCTTCTCAAGGATAACCATTTAAGAGCTAACACGCGACTCAAATTAATTAAACTTTGGTAACTCAGTCCAAGGTAAAAAATATTTTGGCATTTAAATAGGTTATGTCAGGACGCTAAAAAGTCAGGACACTCAAATTAGTATCAGTGAGGTAGACCCACAAAAAGTCATTAAAAGCTAGACGTTGAAGATGTATCCTCGAGTCTTAGAGACTATTATAGGGTCAGGGCCGAACACCTTTGTTCCGTTGAAATGATCAAGCTCCCTTCGGCGATCGTGCAGAACACTCGCCTCAATATCTGCAGATGAGGGGGCGTGGGAGGAGAGGAAAATAGCTTAGGATAAGGGAGCTGCGCATCGCTCTGGGCTATTCATTCGTCCCGTACTGATAAAAGCCGTATAGCCAACTACATTTTACTTCAATGTCTGCCGGCGAAATTCATCTGTATTAGCCACCGACAGAAATGAAGGGTATTTGAACATTAACACCGGTACCGGTCTGTTTGTGTTGGTTAGTGATGTCGACATATATGCGGTTACTTTTATTTAAAAGTGCTAGTTTTCACCCGTCTACGGTGAGGCACAAAGGAGTGTAATAATTTTGGAAGCGTAGGTATGTATTAATGTATGTATGTAAGCTCGTCTGTTCTCTCACAAAGCACAAATCATTTAACCGATTTCACCAAAAAATATGTCATTGGATTCGTCTTAATTACATGGGCAACATAGGCTGAGTTCTTTTTTCGAAGAAGCCAATAAATAATCCATAATCAACAATTTATGTCATATGATATAGTATGACAAAGTTAAGGATTACGAGAAAATTAACTGAGCCCCATTATGATAAGGCGTCAAAGTCCAGAGCTTGATAATACCGTTTCAAAAATACATATATAGCACATGGAGCAAAATGTTACATAATGTTCTTTTTGCTAACGGTCTTAAGAAAGAGAAAGTACTTATAACTATTTCTCTGACTCCGGCAATGAATTAAAGAAATTTCAACTTGTTTGCAAGATTTTATTATAGTTATAAAAACATAGTCTAGTCTTATAACTTTTATTTTTTAGAAAACGTTCTTAGTTGGTTGAAATTGCAACAGATAATTTTTGGTTCGTAGTTTTTTAAATGTCTATCACGATTTAGCTATCATGGACTCGTTTGTGTTTATTTGAATGTAAATCACAATGAAATCCCAAGTCATGATTGATGGTTTCAATTGAATAACGAGCAAATGGAAATGACGCAGTGTGTGTAATTTATTCATTTTTATAGTCTACTGCAACTCATTTGTCATCTGGAATTTAATATTTTGCGTTTGTGTAAAATGCTCTTGATAAGCATGAGAGTTACTATATGTAGTCTCGCTATTTCATTATGTTCTTTGGATATGACATTTTATGTGTTAATTCACAGACGTATAGTCAAGTTATTAAAAAATAGAGCTTATAATACAAAATGGCATCAGATACTACACTATAAATTTTTTTATAAAAAAAATTAAATCGACTTCAAAAAAGAACACTGAAAAGTATGACATAACTATCCTTTACTAATCAAAACTTAAGTACAAAAATAATTTTATAAATACGATACAAATACCCACATAATTAAATTTGACAGTTACTGAAGTCGGTGCCAAGCCTACTAAACTAACAGACTTTCAGTTGTCGAACATTAATTTGACACCGACTTCAATAACTGTCAAATTTAATTATATGGGTATTTGTATCGTATTTATAAAGTTATTTTTGTACTTAAATTTTGATTAGTAAGGTATAGTTATGTCATACGTTTCAGTGTTCTTTTTTGAAGTCGGTTTAATTTTTTTTATAAAAAATTTTTTATTTCTCCCTTTCGAGTGACCTTGGCCTAAATAAATATCTAGGACAAGTCTACAATTAGTTTATTTTCTAATTCTAGAGCGCAACGTTTTAAATTCCATTCTATCACAGTACAAGTAAGCATACAGTATTCTATCTCGGCAGTGTCTTAGAGATAATTACCTACGGTCGCTCGGTACGTAAACACGCAATAGGGCTACCGACTTGGACTGAATGTTTTTCTTGGGTTACGTATTTGATAATAGATACTATATTAAATTGTCATATTATCTTTTCATTTTATATTATTGCAAATTTAATAAATTTTTATTTATATAATTCTACTAGTATTTTTTTCCTAGTTTCAAAAGTTTGTGAGTTAGTATGGTGGAAATAGACAAAAAAAAATGCATTTTGTGTGTATAATTAAAAATCAGCAATAAATTCATCATTATGATAATATATTTCCTACAAATTAGCAACAGAGAAATATTTCCGGTTTCGATATAGATGTATTTAAACATCCATACACTGAACATTATGCTCGTAAACTTGATTGACATAATATTTCGTCAGTAAATGCGCGGGAGCGTCTTATACCGTCCGACGACAACCGCGGCTCTCTCGCGACTGTTGTATGGCGAGAAATGTCGAGATTTCGAGCGCGTCGTTTGGGAGCGTTTGTATGAAGATAGAATACTGTATGCTTACTTGTACTGTGATTCTACTGAGGAGCACAAACCGTGAGCTTTCACAATAAAAGATGCGAACAGATCGTACATGGGATATTATTGCCCATTATGGCCATTATCAATATCATCAATATCATATCATATAATTATCAATCAGTTATAAAAGAACAGTGAAAAGGTTGCATCATAATTACACCCTAGCAGTATTCTTACAATCCGAAGACGACAGCCACCAGCCGTATTCTCCGTCCACTACAAGACTGACTCTACTGACTGAATTTATTATATCACAGGCAATTTATATCTTCTCCCTACTACCATTATAACATGTGTGGACAACGATAGTTAACAAATAACACACAAGAGAATCATCAATATAAATAAATAAAGGTTGTAACCAGGTCGCGTTATTTGGTTTATCTTCGAAATCGAAGCTTCAATACCAGTGAAATTTCAATGGGACCAATCTGGAAGTGTTTTCTTTCAAATAAAAAAAGATTTTTTAAAATCGGTTCATAAATGACGGAGTTATGAGGTAACAAACATAAAAAAAACAACCGAATTGAGAACCTCTTCCTTTTTTGGAAGTCTGTTGAAAAGAGCAATTAGATAGGTGTCTTTTAAAAAATGTAATTACATATTATGTGGTATACATACACATATCTTTACATATCTTCATCTTATATTTCTCTGGCTTCTTTATATGTCCTTGTTTCCGTAGACATATCATAAAATATGCAATTATTGTTCACATTTTATCCAGATTTTTTAAGTAAATTTTTTAATATTTTCCAAATTTTTTACACATTAAACATACTTATGCGATTACTCTTGATTACAGATGTAGTGATGGTGGTTTATTAAAAGCGATCGTCACTTGGTGATACAAAGCGATGGTCACAATTACATTTCTAATACTACAAATGTAAATTACGGTCGTTTATTTAATGTGAAAAGTTAATTTGTTACCTAAAGACGTTTGTAGATAAATATAATGTAGGTACCTACATAAATAACTTCACGACATTAACTAAAGTTGTTATTTATTAACGCCAAAAAACTTATCAATGGCTTATCGATTGTTCGAGTCTTTAATTGACTGAACAAGGTGGCGGACGCGGGCACGCCGCGTACGGGCATTTTAGCTCGAGAAATGCTCAACTCTGTCATTGGTAGATTGAAGTTACACTACAACAATTTGTGTACTACGCGGGTACATCAGGGCGATTTGCATTTTGAATAATATTATTGCGAGCTATAAGTAATAAGATGACAGTTGTATTTATAAGCGCCGGCGTAGACGCGTAGGCTCGCCGCACCATGCACTCAACTGCCATGGCCCACTGTTGCAAACTTTCTCTGCTCTTTTGCGCACGGTCTCGTAGTTGGGTACTATAAACGTGCTCGAGGTGTTTTTAGACTCTAATGCTTCGAGCATATCGGCTAGTGTTCTTCCTTTGCCGCCAACATTTTCCAACACCGCATCACCTCCTAGGGCAAGTGTAGGGGTCGTTAAAGCTTGTGTATCGCCCTACCCGTTGCACTCTGCCACCGTCTTAAACCTCATCGAAGTGAGGTACCTCATACTTGGATAGAGCACTGGGAAAAGTTACGACACCTCTCACTCCGACTTTCTGTACCTTCTCGTGCAGGCTTTGTATCTCTTTGTCATGTTCGGATAGTATTTGCATTTAAACGACCGTCCTGCTTTTCCATATCGCACCTAAGGCCCTTAACTTCTGTATTCTATGACGTCACCTAACGCCGTGATCTTACAATTCATGGAGCTCAATATCTATTCTTTGCTGACTTTCGTTGCCTCCATTATCCTAGCTTCCATTGCTTGTGTGGCTTCCCTAACTTCTCTAATACTGGCTTGCGTGGCTTCCGTGGTTTTTTTTTTATTTCAGCCAAGATAGCTAACAGTGCCGCCATATTAAAATTAGCGACTCCAGATATGTGATGGAAGCGGGCGCTTCTGCCATTGTGGATGTTCTTACGGTAGCGGGCGTTTTGTGGTGTGGCGGTGGGAATGCTGAGTAGAGATTCCTCTCGACGCACCAAATCCATCGTGACGTCTGACGTCTCGTACGGATTCCTTGTTCGTCTCTTGGTGTGACCGGCACTTCTGACACCAATTGTTACGAGCTATGAGTAATAAGATGCCGGTTAAGGGTCCAGAGTTTATTTTCCTTCGTACAAACAGATGTCAAGAACACTCGAACTTAATTACGGCGGTTCCTAATCTTCGTAGTCGCCCCTCGAAGTAAATACTCGCGTAGTAGTCACCGAAGACACACGCTTCACTCACAAGCAACGTTCCTGTATCGCAGCAGTCTGCAATCCAGAGTCGTCGCAGAAGTCGTCGTAGTAGTTTTCGCCTTGATTTCGCTCTGAAATAGGTTCTAAACTTATTTTCTGAAGATCTACAAGAGCTTCGTTATAATGTTCCTGTAAACTTTAGAAAGAGAAAACCTGAAAAAGATATAAAAGAAATAAAAGAAGAAATAAAAGATATTGCCTGGAAAGATATCATCTGAAGTTTTTAAAATTTTAGGTTTCAGAGATGAAGTGGAAGTCAAATTGAGTTCGAGTACTCCGTTCATTCTTTCTTCAATTCTCCATGAAATTTTAAAATGTTATCTTAGGGAGGTAAGTAATAAGTAAGTAATAAATAACTTTCTTCGATTCTCTATGAATATTTTAAAATAGTAACTGGTACAACACATGTGGGTTAACAGGGTATACCTGTCATTGTGATAATTCTAAGACAAACGTCTGTGACAAAGACGGATGGACGGACAGACACTTGGGTACACTAACAAAGTTTATTTTTTGTTTTAAAGTACGGAATCCTAACTAATGAAATAAAGTAGTCTTTAAGAACTAAGGCATGGAGTCATGGAATCAATACTTCAGACTTATTATCTATCTAGAATCTATATCATTCGAATCTATTCTCAAACTTTCGAATACATCGAAGATAAAGACAAAAAAACATATTTTTATAAATAGAAACTATAAAATTTCCCGACGAAAATTTCTGTAAATATGAGTCAGAACAATAAACAAAAAGTTACATTAATAGTGTTAAAATTCTTGCCATGGTGTAATATACGCAGTCAAAGCAATAAAAGAAGTAATAATTATAATAAGCACAATTACTCACTTCGCGTGAAACACATATATTTGAAACTAGCCAGTTGGTTGGTATTTTAATTGCTCATACACGTCTGCCATTTATTTTGTGGATGATATATTGAACAAAAAGTACCGTGTTAATTATATTCATTCAATTTTCTAAATTGTGTAGATTTTACTGTATCATAATGGTTAAAGTTGTTTTGATGATGGGTATGTATAGGTACACATATATCGTCTGTACATACATGCTATTAGTGTATTAGTGATCATTTGAATCTCTACGCAAAATTGGAGATTCGGTTTAGTTTCGGTAACTATGAACGAAGCCGAAACTACGATCGATCGTGAGTGTTCATGTTTCTTTGTGGTGATCGGCATAATGAGAAATCACTTCACCCTACACTACTTACAGTGAAAATATTACATTTTTTAGAGTAAAACTACGATAATTCAGTGGATTGTATCAAATTTTTATAATTTAGGTAATTTAACAAACCCTGTATATGGTCCGAGCATTATCTCATAAACAACAATACACTTACCTTAATTTATTGTTTTAAGTTTGCGTCTGGCCAGGCAAGTTCGCCGCCATTTGTCATGGACCTTGGATGGGTTTGGCTTGGGCATAAACATACACACATAAACACACAATGTAAACAATTAGTTGATAATTGGAGTACTAATAAAGGAATGTATTTAAATTATTATATTAGTTAAGAGGCACGTAGCACCGACATCATTTTAACAGACAGACCGAAGAAAAAGATAAAACAGTCTCTCTTTCGCTGTTATATCGACATGCGTGCACATAGCTTTTGTGGCTTGTGTGGATAATATTTAAATAAGGCGCATACAATATTGCTGCCTGTGAAACAGAACAATGGTCGGACTATCGAATAACTGCTGCTAGAACACAAACACATACCTACTCTAACACATTCGGTCGGTGCTAGTTAGCTGTTGAGACTAATTTTTGGGATTTCCTGAAGATGCTCGTTTGTTTTTAGCTGTGATTTTTAGCGCTAAAATTTATAAGAATTTAACACACAAATGGATTTCCTCAAAGTAACACCTGATATGATATGAACATATATTTAAAAAAAATAAAAATTTAAAAGGCTAAAATACAAAAGATTAACCTTAAAAGAAGGCTTCGCTTTCGACCAAAAATAAAACAGAAACCAGTTTCGGTCAGGTGCTATACACTGTTAGTCTGTTATCCATACTATACTAATACTATACTTACTATACTAATATTATAAATGCGAAAGTCTCTCTGTCTGTCTGTCTGCTTGGTTTTCACGGCTAAACCGCTAAACCGATTTTGATAAAATTTGACATGGAGATAGTTTCACCAGGGGGTGAATATAGGCTACTTTATTTTTCAAAAATCTACCCCTAAAGGGGTGAAAAGGGGGATGAAACTTTGTATGGGAAATTTTTAACCGCTGAACCGATATAGATGTAATTTGGTACAGAGATACACCATTTCTATTAAAAACCATAGTTTCCTTTTTTATCAAAAATCTACCCCTAAAGGGATGAAAAAGGGGATGAAACTTTATAGAGGAACTTAATAATGCTAAACCCTAACAATATGAAATAACTGTTTTATTCGACACCAACAACATGGGTATCAAATGAAATGGAATACACAGGGGAAGGTTTCTGGACATGTGACGTTATCATAAATTCAATATAGCGGATGTTCCATAATAGAAAATAAGTTTTTCGTTCGACACCAACAATATGGATATCAAATGAAATGGAATGCGCAGGGGAAGGTAGATACATATGTGACGTCACCATAAATCCAATATGGTGGATGTTACATAATAGGAAATAACTTTTTTGTTCAGCACAAGCAATATGAGTATCAAATGAAATGGAATCTGCATGGGAAGGTTTTTGTATATGTGACGTCATCATAAATCTAATATGGCGCATGTTCCATTACAGAGAATAACTTTTTTGTTTTACACCAACAATATAAGTCCTGAACCTCGGGTACCCAAAGAGGTCAAGGAAAATTTTTCCACGCGGACGAAGTCGCGGGTACAGCTAGTATTTACATATATCTATTGCTCGAAGCTTCTAACTTTGACATTCTATAGGTAGGTAAGACGACCTCCGTGGCACAACGGTTAAGCGCGTCGGAAAGTAAACGGGGGTTGCGGGTTCGATTCCCGCCCCGAGTCTGGGTGTTTATGTATAATATGTATGTATTTACAAAGGAAAAGTATATAAGTAGTATATCAGTATTTCTAGTATCCATAATACAAAGCGCTGTGCTGCTTAGTTTGGGACTAGATGGCGCTGTGTGAAATATCTGAGTATATTATTAAAAAATTATCAAATAGGTACTACGTATTTATGAAACGGTAATAGTTATGTCTCTACATTAGACATTCAAAAAAAAACTTCTTAGGATAATATCTGACTCTCTTTAAAATATGATTTCGCGTAGCGTAATTCGGGGCTGGTGAGGGATGGGGCAGAACCCCAGAATTATTTTCCAACTCAGTACTACCGAGTAGTACTGGTCTGAAAAAGCTTAAAAAACTAACGGTTTTTTAAAATCAACCGAGAATCACCTCCGGTCTTTCTCTTCACGTGTTCCATATCCCCCAAACCAAGGTACGGCTTGCCAGTCTATTTAAAAAATTTAAATTACGCCCATGAGTTCCGTAGCAACTTCGAACAAAGTGGAAGTGCATAATATAATAAAAAGGGGTTAACTTTGATGTTATTCTTATTTATCTATTTAATACAAAAGAACCCTCTACAGTGAGCACATTCAACCCAACTCCAAAATATTATATATGAATACAATCTAAATGTATCGCCCATTACAGAGAACCACAGCATGCAATATATTTTTAAGTAACTATAACTTTTAAATAACTATACGATATCAAAATAAACGCAAATGAAACTCAAAACTCAACTTAATTTTAGTCGTTGTTTTACAGTTACATTCTTTATAAAAATTATAATTGAAACTCAATTTTCCTATAAAAAAGGGGAAAAAAAATGCGATTTAAAAATATTATCTTATTTTTAGTTAAAATTTCTGTGACGAATTTCAGCGTAAAAATAACGAATTGATTTGGCCGTGACATACAAATAGACACTAGGCAGAAAAAGAAACTGTAAGGGTTCTAATTTTGCTATTTTGGCAATGGAACCCGAAACCAATTTATGTAATTCACATAGACCTGGAAAAACCTTGTTTCTTAACAAACTACATCCATAATTTCCTATTATTTCGAATTTGGGGTAGATAGACCATCAAGGCGCAAGAATATTACACCTTGTCGCCATTCGCAGCTATAAGTATTTGCTATTTGGAGTCACATATTGCAAAATGAAAACGGATAGTAAGGGGTAGCTAGCCCGCCGCCGTATAAATTGCTTATAGAAAGTCCGCTGTTATAAATACATATACAATGTATATGACAAAATACGCATTAACAATTTTATTCCTAGTCATTATGTCTGAATCTGTATATAACTCAAATTTGTCTCATGTTAAATGCGATTTGTACAGAAAGATCAAAAATGATTTGAAATTTTTTCTTTAAACTTTTTTTACTTGGACATTCTCACCGTTCAATTCGAGAGACTCCCTTTTAACACAACTTGTAAGCGCCTCAATAAGCTGTACAGTTCACAATGAACAAGTCACTTATTTTTGCAAACGACTTTGCCTTTCAACGAATGTCAGACGAAAATCAAGTAACATCAAAGAGACGTTTATGTATCACGTTTCGGAATAAAACACGCGCCATCGACGCCAGCCGCTGCAGATTACGTCTAACATCCGGTAACGGACGCATTCACTCTTAGGGCTGTCAAAAGATAACATATTGTTAGTTTCACATTAATTTTAATCACTTAAATTACCCACGTGTGATATTTTGTAACATTTTAGTAACAAGAACGAGGGTAGAATGGATTTCCTGCGTGTAGTGGGATTGCATAAAAGTCTGATTTTGGTCTTGTAAGAGTTCAATTGTTGAGAAGCCGTCGAATAGTCAAGTACATAATAGTTGTGATGAAGAATTAATAACGTGTTCATAGTGATCAGTGCTCCCGTTACATTTCATATTCAACAATATATAACAGTAAAACAAAATTATTATGTCAACAATTTTAAGAATATTTGCTAGTTTGTGAGTATTATAGTATATGTAAGCATTATAGGTAAACTGAATCATAATACAAATTTAAATTGTTGAATTACGTGGTAATAAAGTTAGCTAAGTAATAGCCCTATTATATTATGGTCATTATAATATTATTAGATATGTAAGGACAGCAACTCCTGGCGCTCCTGGCGTCTTCTCTGACTACCCCGTTAGGGATACAGCGTGAAGATATGTATGTATGTATGTATGTATAATATTATTAGCTATTTGACAACGAAAACTGATGTGAGTATTCGAATGTTTGTTTTTCTTACGCCACATACACTTTCATACGCGCTCGTATTTGATTATTTATACATACATACATATGTTCACGCTGTATCACGGTCCTCACATACTTCTTTTGTTTCCTCAAATCTCATCACTTTCCTCACGCTTTTTCGCTTAGGTATGCGAGTGCTTTTGACATTTCCGTCGACTAACACTCTGGCTGTTTGATCTTCATAAGTCAGCCTTGGTCTTCCTTGGCTTCTTTTACCTCAATATTAATTATATAATACCACATTTATTTTTAATAATAATTGAGATAAATCACTATACATATCCTATCGATGTGATTACCATACCACAGGAATAAAATAATAATACAAGTGCAAACATAAAATTTTAAATACGGCAAAACAACTAAAAAATTTTAGTTTTTGTGTTATAGATTTTCCTTTAATTCCTTCATAAATTGCGTTAAAATCAGATCGAGAAGACTTACATGTACAGTTTGAATTAAGAAATAAAATAAAACAATTGTTAATTTTCAGCCTATTTATAGTGCTATTTAGTATCTGTTGATATGTGCATTATACATATATAAACGTAATTTTAAAATTGTTATTGATCTCATTAAATCGTTGGTTTGCAAACAGGTCAATTGAAACTAATTTTTTTAATGTCGGTAGGTAAACCTGACAAGACTGTCGTATTGAAACGTCTGCATAGTTATCTAAACTAGTCTGAGAAATATGCAAGGAGAAAAAAACTCAAGTACAGAACAAAATAAAACAACTCGCAGTAAAGAAACTAAAACGAAAACCCATAGACATGTACGAGGAGCGCGTCTGTTTAAGTTCTCGTTCGGTTACATGTTTTAGATTTAATTAAAATTACACAACTTTCTGTACTAGATAATATTTTAACTTTTACGATTTTTAAACAACTATTAACTGAATTTCAAGACATATAATAACACAAATTTCTGACATTAAAAGCAGTTGATACGGATGTATATTTCAAATTTATTGTCATTAACTTATACTTTTTGCTACTTCACATTAAAAGTGTGTGAATATGTGTGATAAGAATTTACAAAATTAAACCGCCTTCAAAAAAACACTGAAAAGTATAAAATAATTATCCTTTACTAATCAAAACTCAAGTACAATTAAAATAACTGCATAAATACGATACATATACCTATATAATTAAATTTGACAGTTACTGAAGTCGGTGCCAAGCTCACCAAACTAATATACTTTATAGTGTTGCACATTGATTTGGCACCGACTTCAATAACTGTCAAATTTAACTATATAAGTATGTGTATCGTATTTATAAAGTTATTTTAATTGTATTTGAATTTTGATTAGTAAAGGATAGTTATTTCATACTTTTCAGTGTATTTTTTTAAGGCGGTTTAATTTTTTTTAATAAAAATTTTTTATTTCTCCCTTTTGAGTGGTGTTGACCTAAATAAATATCTAGGGCACGTCTGCAATTAACTTCATTCTAATTCCGGAGCGTGTAACGATATACAAGAGAATCGTCAATATAAATAAAGGTTATAACCAGGTCGTGTTATCTAGTGTATCTTCCAAGTCCAAGCTCCAATATCGGTGAAATTTAAATGTGACCACCTCTGAAGTATTATCTACCAAACGTAAAAAGAATTTTCAAAATCGATTCATAAATGACGGAGTTACGAGGTAACAAACATACAAAAAAAAAACAACATACAGACGAATTGAGAACCTCCTTCTTTTTTGAAGTCGGTTAAAAATAAATTAGAAACTCCCTACATAAAAAATAATCTAATCTGATTTTCACCACATATAGCTGAAAACATTTTCGTAAACTGCAGCTTCTAAGCAAAAAACAAAATCTTCAAGAGTTACGATTCTACAGACTAATTCACAAAGGCAATGGTGTCAAATTTATAAAACCCCTCTTCTCTATTGGGGATTGAAAACATTAATAAATATGTAATTGTGTATAAAAATACCTACGCGCGTTGTATATAAGTATCAAATAAACGCAATAATGGTTGCTCAATAAGAAATGTTGGTTGAAATTAGCTGATCGAAACTAGTATTAAAAAATACGCGTTCGTGTTCACGTTGCAATTTACGAATGGTCTTTGCCTTACAACCCATTTTATGTCGACGAGATGGCCAAACGTTTGTGCACAACGTCTTTGTTTCCTTCTTTATCGAGCATTTGAAATTCCTCAGCAGGTATTTTGTAGAGGACAAAAACTTTAATAAATGTTTCAAGTTATCAGTGCTAACAAGTAATATTTATAAACAATGTTTTTTTTAATTGTTGCAGTTTTCGGTTAAGTTCATTATTCATTATTTGACTTAAATAATGTTCAGAAATTAATATTTATTTATCATACCATGTTACTCAGTGCCTATTTTTTAAACTCAAAATTTTGCTGAAACTTGTTTCTGTACTGTTATCCAATATACTACATTTTTACAGTGTGGTTAGCGAATTAAAAGATACATTTTAAGAGTACCACTAACATTTTTTATATTATTATCTTATTCTGTTTTTAAAGCGGTTTCCGACGTGTTATTGCATGTAGGTATTTACATAAATACCATACATATGTTCACGCTGTATACCTAACGGGGTAGTCAGAGGACAGAGCGCCAAGCGTCACAGCCCTTTTATACTTCTTTCGCTTCTTCAAATCTCGTCATTCTCCTCACACATTGTCGCCTAGGTAAGCGAGTGCTTTTCACATTTCCGTCAGCTAACACTCTGGCTATTTTGATCTTCGTAAGTCAGCCTTGGTCTTCCTTGACTTCTTTTACCATTCGCTTTCGCTCTGTAGATTTTCTTCGTTAGTCTTTCATCAATTATTCTTTCATATGCCCCAACTATCTAAGCATTTCTTTCTTCATTTTTACAATAACGCTGTCGTGCAACCCTTTTATACTGCATATTTCCTCATTGCTTATCCAGCCTCATTGCTTATCCAGTCCGCAAAGGTGACTCCGCACACATTTCTAAGAGATCGCGTTTCTATTGCGTTTATCATACTTTCACTCGATTTCGGGCATATCCGGGCCTCGCTACAGTATAATAAAGTTGGCACCAACACCGCCATGTGGATAGCCATTTTGACTGTGTTAGATACTAATACATGGTTTGTAATTAGTGAAAATCTAATAAAATTCATTTAATATCTTGATATTAGATAATTATGTGTAAGTAATAAATATGTCATTATAATATCACAATAATACTGCTTATAACAAAAAGATAACAGGCCTTCGAAGCTTATTAAAAATTAATTTTCAATTAAGTAGTGTCTGTTAAGTACCTACGTAGCTAGAATGTAATCTCGGTTTACGACATGTCTGCGTAGCTGCTGTCTTAGAGATTTTAGGTGTTTTAGTATTCTAGGTCTTCTCGTAATGCCATTTCTGTGTAAAGCGAAAGCAGAACCTTAATGAAACGGAGACAGATAGCAGTAATACTGAGACAGTGATGTGTATTAAAATATTATGTGTCAGTTGTTGGCAACATAAAAATGTATTTAAAAAATATTATGCTTATTGCTCTGGCAACTCTCTCTCTCTCTCTGTGGCATCCATACAATGTGTACGCTATTCCTTGTGTTAAGTAAAATATTTAATTGCAAGCAGTGGTTTTATTGATTATCAGCAATGATCAAATACAGCAGCACTCCACACTACTCCTTCATCAGTGAAACCATCATTTGCGAAAATAGGCAAGACATATATTTTTATATATTAAATCACATATATGTATGAGTATAGTTAGTGGAATTTATAATTAAAACAGTTCATTATACACGTATTGCTTATATTTCTTTTGTAAACTTATTATCTGTGCTCTTATCACATATTTCTTCACACATTCAAACTACAAGCGGTTTTGAAATTGTGATACCATTTTTTTACACTAAGACTTTACCGATGTAATACAGATAGGTACTCATATATTGCGATTAAATTTGCATAATTCAATGAAATTAAAAATATAATAAATTTTCCACACTGAATTCCTGTAATTCGTCGTTTAACCCAGTGCAGCCACGAAAAGACAATTTGAGGCCAGTTGCGTTTGTAAACAAATTCATCGACACGCTACCGCGTATTGTCAACTCTCTTCGTACCACTGCCGCTGTGCTGAGTGAGCGATAACCTCTCCGCTCTTACTTATTCAGGAGGTACATATGTATATGCGCAACTGTTTATTTTGAGCCGATATCTAGTTTAAAGCGGAATAATTTTTAACTACTTGTCAACGTCATGGAATCCACTCATTGACGAACGAAACGTTTCTTCTTCTTCTTTAGTTGAATGACACCGTCGCGATTGCAAATATTGCCAATGTCACGTAATAATGAGGATAACAGGAAAAGGGAACAATTAAGGTTATATATATAGAGATTCCAGCAATTGAACTACAGGTTCGACTATACGTGTTCAATTCGTTCCGATGACGTTTTGATTTTTTCTATTAATGGCAAGACATTTGCATGTTTTAAGTACAGATCATTGAATCTGTCATCGGAAATCTTTTGAAAGAAGGAAATTGTTAACTCATTAGCGAATCTACCGATCAGCATCAAATCGATTATCCAAGTGCATTAGTTCGTTGCAGCTACTAACCGGATTACAACTTCAGTACATAAGTGGGTAGGTTTAAAGTGTAATAATGGATTCCGTTGATACTAATTATATTAAATAAATTTTTGGAATTCTATGCTAATTTTATCGGTACATAATAATTGGATATTATTGTTATTTTACGAGTGATATTATGAAACAGAAATATTATGTATACAACAATAACCATTATTCCTGTATTTATAATAAATCCCACACAAAATTTATAAAATCTTAAAGTACCTTACCTCTGACTTCTAGATGTTTATCACTGTATATAATTAACAGTATTATTATGAACCTTATTAAGGAAATTTCACGGCTTTCTCTATAAACGGCTAAATATGTAATAGCAACTTATTAAAAAATCCTCGCTTCACAATTTAAAACATGTTTACCTTATTACATACAACATAAAAATATGAGCTATTTTTTTTACCTTAGATCCTCGAATTTTGGTGCTGCAGAGGTACTGCCTAAAACGCAAGGATTAAAAGTTTGTTCATTTCAATTGAGTGTTGAAAATATCAAGTTAAACCCTTTCCACTGAACTTCAAGTTCCAACTCCTCAGTGTTGATATTGCAATAATACTGCGCCTATCTACACCGCGGGGTTCAAGGTTTCGTTAATTTTATTTTAGTGAGAAAGTCTTTTCCATTAAACTTCATGTTCTAACTCCTCTGTCCTGATGCTGCAATGGAATGTATCGTACAAATATGATTTACAAGTTTACACTCTAGCTACTTTGGAGGGATTAACTGAAGCCATAAACACTGTGAACACTGATCTAATTCGTATTTGTGACTGGAGCATGGCGTATGGGCTGAAGATCAATCCTTCTAAAACTCAAGCCATTGTTGTTGGTAGTTCCAAAAAGATATCACAGATTAAGTGGTCACAGCTTCCTCCTATTTATTGCGGTGGTGAAGTTGTTCGATACAGTGACAAAGTAAGGGATCTAGGTATTTTCATCGACAATTGTTTGTCTTGGGGTCCTCAAATGGAGACTGTAAGCTGCAAGTTGTTTACGTCAGTAGGATCTTTGCGCAGATTACGCAACTTCTTGCCTACATCTACGAAAATTGCACTGCCTCAATCACTTCTTCTTCCTATTCTTGACTATGCCGATGCCAGCTATCTAGATCTCACCGAAGACCAATTTAACAAGCTTGAGCGACTTCAGAATGTTTGTATTAGATTCATATTTGGATTACGTAAGTATGATCATATTTCTGATTTTAGTTTAAAGCTCAAATGGTTACCTATACGCCTTCGCCGGGATACTCATATTCTCTTTTTATTATATAATATATTATTCAATCCTCATACTCCCATTTATCTCAAAAGACGTTTCCAGTTTCTACACAACACACATTCAGGATTCATGAGATCCTCAGAAAACTTAAAACTCGAAATGCCGATACATTCTACGCGATTTGTCGATAAATCGTTCACAGTGCAAGCTGTCAGATTATGGAACGCACTACCTGTGACCATTAGACAATCGCAATCATTGCAAGTGTTTAAGAAACGTCTGAAGGAACACTATCTATCTCTTTAATGTTCTTTATTAGTATATAGTAATATGTATATATTCTACTTGCATGTATGTGTACCGTATGTATTTTATATTTATATAAGTATGTGTACTTATGGTATGTATTTATTCATCTCGTATTTATATATTGTTTTGTATGTATTATTGCATTATATACTTTGGTATACATTATTTTGACATATTAAGTATTTTTATGACGATATTTATCAATATAGTATTTATATCACATACTACCTACCTGGTTTTTATTTTTTCCATCCTAAGGTTGTCTGGAAGAAATCGCCGAGAGCGATAAGACCGTCAATTGTACTGCCACAATTGTAATTTTTGTTATTTTCTTGTATGTTTTTTTATCTGTATTAGGAATAAGGTGTACAATAAAGAATAAATAAAATAAATACATATCACACAAGAATGGCGGGATTTAGTTTTTGTATTGAAATCTAAGGAACTTCTTATGTAAACAATGGCATTTGAAGGTTCGCTGATTTTAAAGTAGGCTGTGTTGAATGTGTCAAACACACTTTTTCATAGAACTGCAGTCCTTCTTTATGTCGATAACTTATAAACTCGACAAAACTAAAACGGAAATAAAAGAATAGAAACGCAACTGCATTTAAAAAGAAGTGAAAAAATATGAACGAGACGTATTTACAATTTTTTTTTCTCTTGGGAAAACGTACCTTTGTAATAATTTTAACATGCAGTCGAAAGCTACAAATATTTCTCATCAGTTTATGAATAACCTATATACTTAGATATACGGTTCATTACATCATCTTTGTTTGGACTTGATCGGTATCTCTTTTCAAATTCCCAAAAAAACTTGTCTTCACCCCATTCACATCCTTTTCTTTTTCACTTTAATTTTTTTCTCTCCAAAAATTTTATTCCATTCCTCCAAAAAAAAAATATTCAAATTTTTAACTTGCCAGTTCTACAATTAATTTCTCTGACAACCTCTAAGCTCATAAGGTAGAATAGAAAAAAAATGTTACAATATGTAAATACTAATATTTATAGATAAGTATGTAGGTGCAAATTATTTATTAAGAGAAAACATAACTATGGTTTTTGTACTTAATTAGGTATTTAGTAGATATTGTTGTATCTATTTACATATTTTTAAAATTGTCACTTAGTTATTCATTACTCTATAAATCAATGTACATTAATAACGGATGACATAAAATAGATACAATGACATACATATTTAGAGTATTGTCGAGTATCAAATATTTCTAATAAGCTGGATACTTAAAAGTAAATTAATAAATAACCGTCTTCGAAAAAGTAATCTTCAAATTTTGACACAAAAATATTAAAATCTATATTAAATAAAAATCGATTTCTCGACTGATTTGGCTGATTTTTTGTTGTTGTAATCGTCAGGACAAGGTTTCTATGGAAGAAAATTTTGAGAAAATCCACCGAACAGGTCAGTAATTTGGATGGCATTTTTGTATGAAAATCTATACAAAAAATTTGGTGTGTTACAAACATTCAACATCAAATCGGAGTGAAGCCGGGGCTTGTTGCTAATACATATTAAAAACGCTATTAATTTCATATTAAGAGAACTACACCAGCAGGTAATTTTTGTGTGTGATTACAAGTCACGTGGATGTTAACAAGTATGATGAACTGAGTTATTTGCAGAAGCTAATTTAGAATCTCATTTTCCATCTTCTTAATTCCTAATTATTGAGTTTAGAATGAATTAGCAATTACATGGGATTTCACGCTTGTTATTTTCTTTAGAACCAACTAAACAACCAACTTCGTATATCACGTTCTATTTTTGATTTGTTACATAATAAAATCCGTACTAGTAATAAGCAGTATGTAAGTTTAAATCTTATTGCATTGGAATAAGCAACATATTTGTGATTTAAAAAACAAAATCAAGAAATTTGTTCCGACATCTTATTTACGCAAAATGCGTTTTTATGTCAGATTTATGTAAAAATGATGTAAAAAAACGAATTTTAAGAATAATAGAACAATAAGAATAATACAGTTCTTTACTATTCAACAACATATATATAAATATATTTTTATCTATATGTTACACATTACAAAATTATTGTAAATAATAACGTAGGAACTTAATCGCTATCTAGAGTTTTTAGAGCAGCCATTCTCAAACTGCGACCCGCTGTGAATCTTTATTTAACAAAAACTGCTTAAAAACTCATTTACGTTTTTTTTTTTATTTTAATCGTAGTGTCGCGGCATGAGGGGCCCGTTTGGAATAACTATCACAAACACTTGGCCCGAGAAAAAACAAGATTGAGTATGGCTGTTCTAGAGCATTTACTTACAATGCATCTGAAAAATGAGAAGCTGTGACAAACAAACTGACGCCTATATTAGAAAAATCAACTTTGGGTTTGTTCGTAGTAAATTTTTATGATCTATATATAATATACTTTCATGTCCGTTGTGAAGTCCATACTTTTGAAGTATCTACTTAATACATTGGTTTTTTATTAGCAGTAGTAAATTCGGGACAATTCATTTTTCGCAGAACAATTCTGAAACTACTGAACTAGATAACTGAGTGTTTACAAGTGATTAGAAGGACGTTCTCATAAAAAAAGTCTACTCTCTGATTTCACAAACAGAATGTTCTAAGAATTATTGAGGTGAAAATAAAATAATGGTCGTGACCGTAAGAATTCTCTGATCACTGTTATTATTGTCGTGTTAAAACTTTACTAAAATGTTTTATTTTAAGGGATTTTGCATAGTCAGGAGGACGGACCGCCAAGCGTCGCGGTCCTTACGTACTTCTTTCTTTAAATAATTTTCTTTTCTACAATTAACTGTACACTACCTACCTTCATTTTATTCTCTTTACTTACAGATACAGTGTTATTCTGACGATATCGACCAACGCTTCCGACGGATTCACATTAATAAACGGTAAGCAAATTTTATTTTAATTATAGGTCTAATTTACAAACAGTGAAAATCTATTCATACGCTTCTTGCATAAAAACATCAAATTATTATTACACTCTAATTTTATTGGCTTGAATGTATGCGATTCAGATGCATACAGTTTCTTTATGGAAACAATTTTTTTATAAATAATAGTTGGTATACAAAAACCAAAAAAATAGATGGCGTTTGTGTCCTTTACCTTAAGTCCTAGTTTCTCAACCTGGGAGTCGCGAGCCTTGGGGGAGTCGCGTTCGTTATTAAAGGGGGTTGCAGTCTGTTATAAAAATAAGACCTATATACGAAATATTCGTTCATTAAAGGAATTAATTTTAGTGTAGTGTTATAAAATTAAATATTAATTTAATTTTATTCTGTTATTTATATAAATTATACACTGGGTAAGTGAGATAACATGTTGTTGTACCTGTGCTACTTCCCTAAAAATGTAAACGACAATGAAACTCTGCCTCGCGTCCTTTTGTTTTTATAACTAAGGCATTTAGCGTGTACGAACCTGTCTAGCGCACGAGTCACGGGGTGCGCGGGCGGCTTATTTGACAAGTTCGTGCAAGTACAACGAAAGTTAAAACCTCGCCTAGGCAGTTATTTTAAACCCTCATACAGGCGGGCGCTATTTACACGCGCGATAATGTATATATCTAACGCGCGGTATTGCGTTTTTGTCGCCTGAGGGAGCCTTGGAAATTTAAATGAAACGTGTAAATATACTAGTAATTAAAATATTATTATAATGTTGACTTCACTTATAATTTTCCTTCTTAATTATGAACCTTGGATTTTAGAATTAAATAACGAGCAAATGAAACACAGTTGTAGACTTCACTTATAATTTTCCTTCTCAATTATGCACCTTAGATTTTAGAATTAAATAACGAGCAAATGATACATAGTGTTCTACTTACTTAGGGCTTCTATATAATATTCACAGCAGCTTTTATTCTCGACACACACCGTATCGTAGTTAAACAAGACTGACTGTAGGGTGTTCGGCTGTGTCGTCTCGACTTGTGCCTCCCCTCCTACGGTCAGTCCTACTCCCCGGAATACAATATTTTGTAATATAATTCTACACGAATTCATAGTAATCTATAATCATACAGTAATTATTTTACCTTATTGTTGATTTACATTTATTAGATTTAATTACATTGACATTTACAACAATATGCTAATTTATATTATCTATAATTTGTATAATTATTTGTTCGACCACAATTGGCCTTGAAGGAAGTACCATTCCTCAAATGGTACTTCCGTTTTAAGATAAAACAAGATTGAAACATATTCTTAAATAACTAAGATTATAATAATTTGCTAACAATAATTATAATTTTATAGTGAAAGGGTCGCAAGACTTTATACTTAACTTTTGGCTTTTTCGTGGGTCGGGACATAAAAATGGTTGAGAAACAATGCCTTGAGTAGTGCTAAAACATTATTAGTACTCCTAGCCGAGATTATCCTACTCGCCGATTTTGAATTCGAAAGACCAAATTCGAAAAGGCTAAGTAGTAAAGGTTGAGTAATAAACTTAAACCAGATTTATTAACAAAAAGTACATACATATGTTAATATTTACAAACTTAAAACTGCACATTATCTTAAATAATAAACTTCCTCAAAGTTGCCGCTTAGAAAGCTGTCATTGCTCAAGGTACCTAGCAGACTGGCAGCATTGCCTCTTTGAATAGCCAAACTGATTCGTTGGCGGAAGAAGCTGCCAGCCCGGCAAACTAATAAACATTAAATAATAAACTAATGAACTAATTAAACATTGACTAATGAGTAAAAAAAACGCTGTATTCATTGGCTGACATTAGTCGTTCTTATTGCAACTTTGCGCTTACATTACTCGTAGCGCCGAATTAACCAGTAGTAAATTGCGCTTTTATTATTCAATAGTTCCTTTAATGCTAACTCTTACTCTATATATCTACAGTAAAATTTCAAATTATTTATTAGATAGAATATTATAAAGTCTAGCATTCATAATATCTAATTATTAACGACTGCTACTTTACTTAAATACCATAACTGCGATGTATTTATTGAATTAAAGAACGATTGACCTAAAAAATTAATTATTAAATACTAAATGATAGGGTACTTAATTGCTGAGGACAATGGCAATAAATCAATTTCTAAAGCTAAATTGGACACAACTATAATGAGATATAATTTAAAAAGTGGTTAGTGTTGAATCCGTTTAGGGTTGTTATTTATAACTCGTAAATATCGTTATTATGTCACGTATTACTGTTTACACGCGTGTAGCGCAAGACCATAGTAAAAACATGACAGCACTAAGGATAAAAGAGGAGGGGGCGAGGACGCTTCAAGGTCAGTAGTGACGTCATCTCAGCGCACAATGACCCCCTAAACGAATTAGTGATGGCCGCAGAGCGATCGTGTCGATCTCGATGACACTACTTGTTGTCAAATGTTGTTAACTTTGACTACTGAAAATTCGTTGTCGTTAAACGTACCTATGACTTGCATTACATACGTATGTAATTTTATAATTAGTCAAAATATGGCTTCATAAATTACGCTGTTTATTTTGTACCTATCGCTCTTTGAATGACTTTTATTTTGTTATTTTGCACTTCGAATAACACTTTAATAGTTCCGACTGAAATAATTTTAACCATTCATTTGTAAACGAAAATTGTCCATTCGTATTTATTTGGTTTACTTCCAAATTCCAACTATATATAACACAAAAAACTACTTTTAGACGGGTTCTACGTACTCATACATTTTGTATTATTTCGTGTTTTTGCATTTACCGCTTTGAAACGTAGAGATCAAGTACTAGATTATAACCTGATAGTTATTTTAAAATATCAAGTGACTTCGAAGATAAAATCGTCATAGGTATCTTATTCGAATATTTTTTCGAAATTTCCTTATTATTTACCCAATGAACTGTAGGTAGTGGTGCAAATTACTTGCATCAGCTTGTGTCGAAGTATTTTATTCGGCGTCCGAGTGCAAGTGAAACCGATCAGTACGCGGGGCACAGTGATCGCAACGTGGGCGTTTCCAAACAGTAGCAAGTTTATTACATTGGCAAAATTGCTATATTTTCCGAATTGATTAGTAGTTTATTATCCAATAATGGCGACATGAAAAGGTATAATTAGGTTTACTAAATTCGTGTATATTAGGCTATATTAGGGTATATACATGTGGCTATTTACGCTACCATCTACAGAATACCCTGTTAGGGATACAGCGTGAAGATATGTAAGTATGTATCTTCAGAATAAACACTTTAAATGTAAACTGATACAAATCGTAGTTTCATCAGTTTACCTGTAACAATATTTGATAATTTTGAGCATAATTCTTCATTTACTTTTTAAATTAAGGCGCTCCCCCAGGCAAACAGACAAACGTATAGAGCACCTCATACTAAAATTCGTAAAGTTCTTCATGTAATCTAGTAATTATTGATTTTACTTTAAAAAAAATGGTCTTTAGAAAAAAATAAAATGGACAAGTTTTATATTATAAAATTATGTATACATTAGTGTATAACGCAAGTAAATATAACCTTTATTTATGAAGGAAATGCACGTATTTCTAATTTTTAGGCTTTCTTTTGAATAAAATGTTTATATGTATTTTATATATAACTGAAAAATATGAGACGGGAAAAATGTTGTTAAAATGTCGAAGATTATTACAATATTTTTATTACTTTTTATATATTTCCAAATAACGAGAAGATAGCCTCTAAAACTAGCAAAAAAACAATATTTGACTAAGGGAAGCGCCTTAAGTGCAACGCCACTAAGCAGAAATATGTTTTTATACTTACTTATGTGAAACAGTTACAAGTCTTAGAAGCTTTCAACTACTCTTCTGTAAAGAAATGTTATCGCACTTTAGGTATTTATGTTGTTTTTGCCCTAAATATTTAAATAATATACCTATACACATGTCTTTTCTCATAAATAATTTGCCACGAGAGATATCGTAGTATACAAAATATTATCAAAGTATCGTCGTATACAAAATTTCTCCTCACTGATTTTTGCAAAAACAATCATTTCCAAATCCTAAAAATGCAAGGTAATCACCGATGCTGATTTCAATAATAATGCAACGTTTTTCTGCAAAGCTTCTACAACACTTTTTACATACAGTAGAAACTTACTGTCCTTACGAAATTAAAATTTAAAATTGGACCTGCTTTGTTACGTATATATTATATCTCCTATTGTAGAATAAAATGAGCTGGTGAATTTGTAGTAAAACAAAAGCCTATGCGGTACAACGGCCAATATGGAAGAGAGAAAAAATGTTGCCAGTCATCAAACATATAAACCTAAATAGTTGGCAAGAGTAAAAAATAAAAACTAATGATTTCTAATATGTGATTTAGAAATTTTGTATGTTTGTTTCCCAAACACAGTTTATGCAATACAGACGCATACAATTTTGATAACTGCTTACCGTGCCCTCGTTACCAATGTACCAATTCAAACCGCTAATCCCAGAACATGTTGGCAAGGTTAGTGTACGTTTGCATGACGTCACATACTCAAGGATTTTTTGAATCCCTGATGAATTAATTATCCTTGATAAAATCAATATCTCAGAAATTGAAAATTACAAACATTTAGCACTCAGACTTAAAAACAACGGTTTTTAAGAATTTTTTTGTAAAGTAAAATGAAGTAAATAACATTGCATTCATTTTACAAGTGTTTGATTTCACGTATTATAACATAAACATTATTATACATTATTGTTTTAAAAAAATAAAAAATATTCCCCATTTAAATATTGCGTGGTATGTGTTCAATATTCTATTCATAATTTTCAACTCTTATACAATTTTGCCATTGTTCATCTACCTAAATTACAACTGTATTGCCAGTACATGTACATACATACGAACATATTTATATATAAATATCAAATACGTGCTACGTGAATTAATTTTATATTGCATAGACTCAGGTGTCACCTTGCGGAAATCCATTTCATGTGATAAATTCCTAAAATCTACCTACCGAATCCTATCTCTGGTATATCCTGAGGACGCTTGGCTGAAAAGCGAAACACATGTCGATTGGTGGTTTTTGGAGTTTGAGAGGAAAATAACTAACGATTTTAGGAATTTATCACAATTAATTCTATGTTTTATAGAAATGTTCAAAATCTCAGAAACGTTAACCAGCGGGCTTATTCACAAACGTCGGAAACTCAACTTTCCGTATCCGACAAGAAACTTTTCGATGATTTTGTCTATTCGCGATTCACAAATCCGAAATCGTATTATATTTATATTATATATATATCATATTATATATAGTAGTATTCACAAATCCAAGCCGTCGGATTGAATTTATGCTTTTCGACGATCGGCCTTTTCGCCACGGAAAGTTTCCGACGTTTGTGAATAGCCCCCCAGAAAATAAACACAAAAGTTATCGTAAAAAATACAAAAATATATGTATGTATAAATTTATAGATAGTACATTCATCATCCAAACATCCAAAACATTACCCTTCTGTTGGGGTAATCAGAAGCGGATTTGATTGCTATGGCGTTTTAGGACTATTTTGATACATCATTTATATTAAACAGTCGCCTCTATTATTCTAAAGTCAAAAATAGAATAGGAATCCCGTATTGAGTAAATCATCGTGCTAAGGGCAATAGCTGAGGTATTTTTGGAAAACATCAACTTATTTATTACGTTGATCGATTTTCCTGACGCCTTTGCTACAAATTGTTTTTGTTCGTTCTGAGTTTTTCACTAGATGCTATCAAATAGTTGCTCTATCTAACTTACTCGTATATATCAATGGCTCCAAAACAGTAACAAAACTTTTACAAAAAAGAAATTCTTTCAAAATGTTTACTGAATCAAATACATGTTTGAGTTAAGTCCGCTTGCTTGTGGTTAAGGCAAATGTATTATTCAGTGTCAGTGATTCAAACGCCTTTATGTCGCGTATGTTGTAGACCTTAAGATAACTAACCCATATTAATATTACAAATGCGAAAGTGTCTGTCTGTTAGTTTGTTACGTATTCATGGCTAAATCACGAGACCGAATTTGAATGAAAGTATGTAGATAGATAAAGCCCTAGGGAAGAACATAGGCAAAATTTTTTTAATTGCTCACTGACTAATTCTCGGGCTAAAGCTAGTATATACGTACTTACGTAATGTGTATGTATATTCATGCTATATTTTTCACAAAATTTAGATTTAAGTGTCAATGGACGAAAACGGCCAATTCGAGATATATAAGAAGTAGGATACAAATAGCAATAGATCGGTGTTAGTCACAATGATACAAGTCTAGTGTGACCAGGGTGCCTAGACAAGTGGCTCAATTGTCGTAAACGCTAGTAGAATAGACGTGAACACGTGATCTAGTACGGTGGGAGCTGGTGCGGGGGGAGGGGTAGGTGTAGTATAGTGTACTTTATTTTTGATGCTATTTATTTATTGTGTTCCCAACTGAAAATCAGCGTCATGTGCGTGTCACTTGACATTGTGCTGAGTTAGGAGTAATTTCGCTGCTGCAGTGCTGGTCTGTTGTCGTGTAACGCAAAAAAAAAGAAAAAATGTATTATGTTGTATTATTTAAATTGTATATGTATTTGTATAATTGTACGTGTATTGTGTGCAGCGAATAAAATTATCTATCTATCTAGCGTAATGAATTTTAAATTGGTAGTCAAACATTATTAACTCTCTATTCAATCAAGCGAAACGTAGTCACCGTATAAAACGTAGTCAAATGGCACTTTTGACGAGAAATAACGTCAGTAAGCGTTCCGCACGAATATTACGTAACTTGCAGACAGCATGCGACAGCCAATATCGCGCAATATCTGCTGTCAAAACGAGAATTTGTGTAATGTAATTTATATAGTGGCGTTAAATTTACCGCGAAAAGTGCATTTTATGGTCATAGAATATTAAATACGCAATCGTCGTACATGGTACTATTTTTTTATTACAATTAATCACCGGTCGCGCAGTGATCGCTTGGCTGTCGCTGTCTGCAAATTCTTAGATAATAACCCCGCCGATTATACTAAACGTTTGCCAGATCTTTAGTCGCTCGGTATAGCCAAGTGTAAGGGTTACACAATATAATATTTTCGTTATATTTTGTTCCTGTAAACTTTAACTAATACTTATATTTTCTGAAAATTTTAAAATTCTTGATCTAGTAATATAATTATGCTCATATTACTACGTCATACATATATTGAGAAAATCGACTGTGACAGAAAAGCAGACAGACGGACAGACGCTGAATGAACTTACAAGGGTTCTATTTTTCTTTTTAAGGTTCTAAAACCGTAATATAAATTAAAACTGCATAACATTTATATATCGAATACTGCCCAAACTATTTTGATTTAAATGAAGAAACAAATTGCAGAAGCATATTTGAAATTGTTTCTTAATGAAAACAAGTCGGAAAATTACAATTGAAAATAAAACAAATTATTTAAACATATTAGATCAGTTAACTTTGTAGTTGTCAATCAAAAGTTTTTCAATTTGATTAAAAAGAAAAAATTAAACGTTAGGGCTAAGATTATGACAAATCGCTGCAGTATCAGTTGGTCGCTGATGGTACATTGTATTTAAGAGGAGTGTCACGTCTGTCGAAGTTGGTCGGTTAATCTGACACCAGCCGTCAAGAATACTGATGGGCGATTAATCATGTCTAACCCTATTGCTTACAGTTATCGTATGACAGAAGTTTTTTGCTAACATTTTTATTTGTAGTTTGACGACATCAATGTAATATTTAATTGTTTAACCAGCAACAGTTTGTCATTTTATGTTAGAAGTCAACGTACGCTCAATGATGACATTTTAAAACACGAGAGCAATGTTTTAGTGACTTTCGTTTGGCCGAGACTTTTAGAATCTAAATTTTTGTTTTAAAAGATGTAACTTGTGTATTTTACTAGTGTTGGCATGAATTGTAATTTTAAACAAATAAAAATATAGATATTTTAATTATTGATCTCAATGTTTGGCACTCTCGTTTCTTCTTTTTTATTTCTTAAAACGTTCTTTCGAAGTGTTATTGTGACGTCAGAACTGATAATTTCTTGTAATTGATTGATCGATATTTGAAATTATGTTGTGTTCTCCACATTTTTCAATAATTAGTAAAATTTACTATTACTTTTAATAGAAGCTTCATAATTACTCTTTTTTTTATTTGTTAAGTATTTAAATATATAAATACTGACATAATGATTTTACTATAGGTACTATACGCGCGTGCATTTGCCTTAATGTAGTGTATCATACACTCAACAAAGTCTAGGGAACAAGCCAACTATATCAGCTTATTTATGAAAACTCTTTAGAAAGAGAACTGCCCCCTTATTCACAACGCTTTGAAAACTTTCCGTGGCGGAAAGGGCCGATCGTCGGATAGCATTAATCCGACGGATTGGAAAATGCTATTTACAAACTCTATCGGAATCTCATCGGAAAGGACTTAACGAATCCGAAAGAAGTCAAAGTCAAATCAATTTATTCAAGTAAACCCAAATGCAAGGTATTTTTGAACGTCAAAGAAAATGCATTTATGAACCATGTTACAAAATGGTAGAAACTCTATTCGTTTTGGTAGAAAATATTAGTGTGGTTTAAACGTATAACATTTTGACAATCGCAATGTATTTGGGAAAATATCATTTTAAACAGACAGAGAAACAAGTTAGACAAAGAAATTACTTACTCTTTTTTAAGATTAAACATCTTTGTAAATTATTTTACTTACATTCGAAGAACTAAACGTTCTTTATAAATACGGATTATACTGTCTGTGCTTATCGTCTGTGCGTTCAACAAATTCAAATAAATTATACTAGATGTCGCTTAGTAAAAATTAATAATAACTACAATAGAAAGTACAATAGCGTTTTTATTTTTGATTGTTGTTGTTTCTAAAAATACCTCAAATACCTCGAACAATGTTTAGCTATTGATTGCGTAACTAATAATATATGTTATAAAAATATAAGGCAAATTAATCCTTAGGCATGTATTTAAAAAGGGCACGAAATTTGTCTAGAAGTCTAGATTACATACGCGCACGCAATTTGTCTAGATTTTTGACGACAGACGTCATCGATTATACACATATTACATTAATTTACTCGTCTCGGAAAGGTTTTCGACACTAAAAAGTCGTCGGAAGCATCTGAAGGTTTCGTCTCAAAATGAACTGTCAAATTGAACTGTCATTTCAGAAAGGTTTCGGATTTGTGAATTGCGTTTAGACAAAATCATCGAAAAGTTTCCTGTCGGATACGGAAAGTCGAGTTTCCGTCGTTTGTGAATAACCCCGCTGGCCACTAAAATTTATAAATTAAGATTGAAAGTGCATTAAATAAATGTTCGAAATTTAGAAAATTAAAACAAAAATGCAAAAGCTTTTCAAATTATTGAGGGAAAAGTAAAGTTGGTTGCAGATTATGAGGTTTTCTAACGTAAAAAAGATCTCGTTTGGATACGAGGCAATTTAAATGCGGAGCAATACTGTTACGAGGTTTTGCACCCTATGGTCATCTCTCACCGACAACAGGTTGGTCCAGATTTCGTGTTCATACATGATAATGCACGTGTACATACCGCAAGGCTGGCGATGAATGTGTTCAGCGAGTACAATATCACGGTATTAGAATGGCCTGCTCATTCCGCCGATCTTAATTCTGTTGAGCATGTGATAAATATCTATGCGTGGGATTTGCTGGGAATAAGAGCTTTCAGTGATCTTTCCCAAAATTTGAACACAGAAGAACTTTTTTCACACCTTTCCCGAGAGTGGAGTCTCATTCCACAAGTGACAACTGATAACCTATTACTCAGTATGCCACGCCGATGTAGAGCCGTCGCGTCGCTAATGCTTTTGGAGGTCCGACAGATTATTAAAAAGTTGTCGAATGCTTTTTTCATTTAATTTTGTTTTACGCATTAGAGTTTTTTTTATTTACAGAAACTCGTTTTTTCACTTTTGACACTGTTTTAGTTTTTCATAATAATTTCTTATTTTTTCATTAACAAGACTTTTAATAAATTACATAATCAAATTGAGTATTAAATTACGCTTCTACTGATATATAACATGTAAGACAAAAAGAAACTGAATTTAAAATAAACACTACAATACCATTGTTCCCTAGACTTTGTTGAGTAGTGTAGTTTACTATATGTATTGAATACATGAAATGGGACTAAATATACAGATGTATATGCCGCAGAAAATCGAATTCTTTTCAAGGAACTATCAATAACCCTGACAGCAACTCAATAACCCTGACAGCAACGGAGTGTTACGTATTCTGTAATTCGGAGAACAAATATGCAGACCTTTTGTAAAGTAAGTCGCATAATCTAGAACTTTATTATTACTTGATTATTACGATAAAGCGATTACACGTATTGTTTAAAAGATATTTGCAAAAATCAATTTTTTTAATTTGACCTTGATTAAAAATTTGGGTTCGATGGCGATATTTTGACATTTCGTTTTGATGCATTTATGCTCTGTGCCGATTTATGAGAATTATTCCGAAGCTTAAACATTTTTTAAGCTAAATCGACTTATCATGCAGCCTTATTTCTGTGTAATTGAAGGATCACGTAATAGTAATACTGATTGATATAGGTATTATACTAAACGAAGAAAGGAAAATGGATGTAGAAAATAACTTTGGCTCCAGAGGGGCAGATTTGAATTCAGAATTTCAGTAAAGTAGATTGGGTGCTCATTTTTAATCATAATAGATACTATTAAAACGTAATTTACTTCTACATTGCACTTAATCTATATCTGATCTACCTGAACGAACTACATTATTTATTATCGTAAGCAAAGGCTCCTATCGCTGACTCCCAATTAAGAATGAGTTAAAGTACAGTTTTGTTTGAGAAGCTTTACGATCAATTTAACGAACTAAATCGCACTCCATTATCATTTTGTGTAAAGTATCGATAACGTTTATAAAATGTTAATTAGAAACAACAGCATTACGTTTGAAATTCGAAAAAATCCTGAAAGCAAGAACCAATATTGTCGACATAATGGCAAATAAAATATTTTAGCAATACGTGGTTAATTATTGTGTTTTCAAATCAAAAATTCTTCTTATTTTGAAGCAGTTTACAATAGCAGTTAGTTGATTTTTGTCAGCTAGAACCGCATAGAATGTCATTTTTTTGACAAGCGCCTTGTAGCCTTGTCCTCCAAATAAAAACAGCTTTCTGCAATCTCACATAAAAGTTAAATTGGTGGAAGGTAGGTACTACGTCTGTAAGTGCAGTAGCAGATATTTGAATAGTTTCGAGTGAGCTAGTCTTTTAGACTTTAGTCTTTTTTTTCGTAGATAATCTACATTTTGGTGTGGTAGAATCATGCTGCATTGGAGCACGAATTGGGTCGGTTCGCCCGGTGAAATACCACCCTCTTACATATCGGCGTGAAATAACAGCATCTATTGCTGTCGTGTTTCGCTTGGTGAGTGAGAGTGTCGGTGGCCCATATCCCCCCTCCCCTCCTTTCTTAAACGCCGGCAACGCACCCGTGACTCCCCGGTCGTTGCGGGTGTCCGTGGGCGACGGTGATCACTTTCGATTAGGTGACTCGCTTGTTCGTTTGCGCCATAATACAGTAAATTTTTTATTTTATTACTTTTAAAAATGCAGTAAAATTTTGATATTGATTTTCTACAACTTTCTAGAAAGAAATCAACATAATATGTCAATCGTTTTTAAATATATTGTTTTCTTTCGCAATAGTGTCAGCTTTCATTATGAGTACGTTAATTTTGATACTATTAAACATTCGAATTTATACTGGCCAGGCCTCGTAGTACTATTATTGACTGATATACATGCATCCCCTGATTTAATTAGTTATAGCTAAGTTAATATCGCCTTATGTATAATAGTGGACATTGAGAATAAATAAAATTATCTTTACCCGCTTCTATAGTGATTATCATTACCTTGGATTGTATGTGGATATAAATGTACTAAATGACCATAATACGTATTATATTAGTGTATATGTATATCTAAAATCTCCTGAGGTTATGAAGAAATTATTTAGGCATAAATAATACATTACTTAGAAATCTGTTCATATTTAATAAACAATATTATATTATTAAAAAAGTAGTTAGTAGTAAGTAGTAGTACCTATTCACGGAAAATTCAATTAAACTTGTAAACGTAAAATTTTTTTATATAGATATGATAAGTTATAATATCATGACTTCTTTCTGTTTTTACACCACTTAACCACACAGGAGGTAATTTTTAATTTACATTTCGCCAGTTTTCACGACAACAAACCAATTTTATTTGCGACGGCTGATTGTCACTGAGCGCACAGTAGACTAAGTAGCGTGTTGTTGTGGTATTTTAGCCCCGCCCACTGTATTGGGGTTTGCGTTGTGTCATATTTTTAAATAAATGCGAGTTCCATATTTCCGAATTCGTTGGCTCACATACAAATTACTGTGTGCGTACCATTTAAAATTACATTAAAACCTATCATATATAAGTAGTATATAACAGGATACACATACATATAATAGTTATTTATGCGAGTTCCATAATAGTATGACATGAGCGTTTTAATTCCTAATTATGTATATTACAGTTGCATACATAACTTTATCTACACTCATGACATGAAATGTACTACACGAAACAGAAAAATAAATAAATAATTATTTACATTTTGAATAGTACAATTATGAAACTGCGCATGCGTGCGTATTTTTTTAAAGTTCTTTTATTAATTATATAGACAAATTGTAGCGCAAACCGAACGATATTAAAAATAATCACGAAATCGTTTTGAGTTGTACTACTCTGTCAAGAAAGTATCGGGAAAAGATAAATAATACACGAAATGTTAGTTATTCATCCAAATTTATTTTATCACCTTCAAAGTATGCTCCTTCAGAAACGATACACTTACGCCAACGAATAATCGAATCATCAAAACATTTTTTAAACGCTTTTTCCGAAATTGGGTTCAGTGCTCGCCGTGAATAACACATAATCTCCTTTATGTCTTCTACCGAATGAAAACGGGTGCCACGAAGTGGTAATTTGAGTTTAGGAAAAAAAGAAAGAAGTCGGCTGGAGTCATATCTGGTGAATAAGGTGGTTGCTCGATGATATTTATTGAGTTTTTGGTCAAAAATTCGTTCACAATGATGGCCTTGTGCGAAGGCGCATTATCGTGGTGCAAAATCCACGAATTTTCTTTCCACAAATCTGGCCTTTTTCGTCAAATTTGCTCTCTTAAACGCCGCATAACGCCCAAATAATATTCTTTATTTACCGTTTGACCTTCCGGCAAGAATTCCGAGTACACAACACCGCGATAGTTAAAGAAAACAGTCAACATGACTTTGACTTTTGATCGACTTTGGCGTGGTTTTTTCGGTTTCGGTTCAGTTGGAAGGCGCCACTCCGAAGCTTGTTGACTAGTTTGCATGTCAAACTCGTAAACCCACGTCTTGTCACCAGTAACAATGCGTTTCATTAATGTTGGATCGGAATTGACTCGTTCTAGCATGTCCTCAGCGACTCTTATGCGATTGAGCTTTTGAAAAAAATTCAGGTCTTTAGGGACTAGCCGAGCGGCAACATGTTTCATACCCATGTGATTATTTAATTTTGTACGAATCGACTCGTGAGACACAGAAAGTTCGGCGGCTATCTCTCTGAAACTTGAATGAGGATTTTCAGTCACTATTTCCTTCACTTTTGCGATGTTAACTTCAGTTGCAAACGTTGATGGCCTACCAGAGGGAGGCAAATCTTCCATCACATCTCTACCGCTTTTGAACGCTTTGTGCCACTCATAAGCACGTGTTTTTGATTAAGTCGATTCCATTGGCGATGCAAAATTTAAGACAAACTCTTTATTCGATGTTTTTGTCCATTATGAAATTTGCAATACACACTAGAATGATATAACTAAAAACAGCAGTGTATTTAATCTAAATAACAGATGCAACTCAAACTCCGCGCCAAAATGGAAAGCAGTTGTGCCAATCTAACAACAACAAAAAAAAACAAAAAGTTGAATTTGGAACCATAAACAAATCATCCATTCCCGATACTTTCTTGACAGAATGTACATGTAACATTGGAATACATATTACGTTTAGTTCTTATAATAGGAAATGAATTTCAAAGCCAAGAGTTTCAACCTGTATGATGTGTTTGCTGTGTTTTAAATACAATAACCTAATACTTGGTTTGATTTTCATTACTTCATTCAGTCTGTAAAGAATCGAAGGTCGTACACAGCGGCAGCTGTGAATTTATCGTCTCATTTATCAGCTACAGCCTGCGAACTTAATTGATTACTTTGTTTACGATAGAACTATTCCTAAAGCTAATTTCTAATAAAACTGAAACCATTTATCCCATTCTGAGCTATTTATTTTGTTTAATTTCCTATAATATGAGTTAAAATAGGTTTCGTCCTACTTTCGGTTTACTCATACTCATATATACAACTGTACATTCATGGAATTTCACAATTTTTCCATCTACATGTTGACAGTTTACTACCGACTGTAAAATTATTTCTATGAGGTCGTTAATCGTATTCGCGGCAAAGATATTCTATCGCAAATAGTAGCTCGCGTCACGTATTCGTCAGTTAGTCACAGACAGGTCGAAGTTAATAGTAAATGCACGTACTAGATGACCGATAAAGAGGTCAAACACACACAAATAAGAGACTTCAATGTCGTTTAAATCCATTAATAATGTTGGTGGTGTGCCGTAGCTATGTTCATAATTCACGTTGTCGAAGCGAAGCTAATGATGGTGGGGCTTATGGGGTGTAGGGGTCAATAACCGGCCTTGCCTGCGTTGATTCTTTCAGAATGTTTCACTTAATTGCCTTCAAAATTATAGCGTATGGTCACGCACTCGTAACACTCCGGTTCGATAACGTGTAGCTGGGCATGCATTTCAACGAAATGGCTAAATGATTTAAATTATGTTTTGTTTGAATCTGAACGCATGCATATTCATTTATCTTATGAATCTCGACGCACTCCTACATAAAACCGTGTGTCAGCTCTGACAACGAGATGAGGTCATAGATGCAGTTTTATGACAGTGGTCAATTGTTGTTTCACGGCCCGGGCTCAGGCGACACTGAAGGCGCAATTGCGCGTCAGACGGCGCGTCGGATGTTGCAATTGTCGCCATTGCTCCGCCCGTTGCCGCCGCACCCAAACATTACTAAACAATAATGTGTCACTACAACAGAAACTGTCTTCAGTACAGTATTTATAACTAACAAATTTGATCGAAATTGCAAATTGATAGTATCTATACTGTTATGCATTTTACTTTACAGTAACAGGCATTTTATTTTACTCCCTAATATTTACTGCTTATTATTTGATAAAAATAAAATATACAAAATTCTGTTCTTGATAACCATCCCTAAAACACTATTATCCAAAGCCATGAAATAGATTTAAAAAAATTCATGCACGAATAAATAAAATTTTGTTTTTGTTTTTTCTTTCTTCCACCTCAATGTAATATATTTTTTGTATTAAAAGTTGGCTACCCTGTTTACTATTATGATACTAAAAGAACTCTGTAGATACCAACCACTCATTTAACCAATCTAGAAACCTAATTTGCTTAATCTCCATTAAATGAAAATCAATTTAACATATAATACTAATTGACGAGTGTCAATTTGATCAATCAATACATTTTTTTTACTTTTAAGAAACTATGTATGTTCATTGCTATTCAATGAAATTCGCATAATTAATCGCAATTAAAATTTAAATTATTTTAACTAGGAATTAGAGTTTTCATGTGTCGTAACAACTACATGACAGAGGTCATCTATTTTAAAATATTAATGAAATTAAACTCCAGACCATTTTCGTGTTTATTCTTTAGCAAAACCTTTATCGCTGTTAAAAGAGATAAGGTACACTAGAATTTTCATCCCCTTTAAAGATAAGCGTAATATTACGCGTATAGCGTAATAGAATAGAAAATTACCATTTCATAACGATGAGATTACGAAAATAAGATTTGAAGCATAAATATGTTTCAGTGTTTCTCAACTACTACTATTTTTAATCGCTGATATAAACATCGCGTGTAGGGTAAATGTCCTCAATATTTTGACGTGGCGTAGGTGTGTAGCGTAAAGTTGAACTAATTTGTAATAGTGCAGTTGTTCCATTTAAACAATATAATGGCATGTAACCTTGGTGAATCGGCCGTGCGCGCGACCTAGACTCAATCGTAGATCACACGTAATTCCGGTGCAGATGATATTGAAATATCATAACGTGTAGTATAATTACATATACATATAATGTACGCTACATGCTACTATATACACTATCGTGACAATTTTATGAGCAACAAACAAAACAAACTTTAAATATATGTACATTGGGTTTACACATTTTTTTTTAAAGAGGGGGCAAACGAGCAGTTGGGTCACCTGATGGAGAGTGACCACCGCCGCCCATGGACATCCGCAATGTCCAGGGGAATCTAGGTGCTTTGCCGGCCTTAAGGGAAATAGGGAAAGGAGGGTAAGGAGGGAAAGGACGAGGGCGGGGTGATGGGCCACCGGCACTCTCACTCACCGAACGGAACACAAGAGCAATAGATGCTGTTATTTAACGCCGATATTCTGTGAGAGAATGGTATTTCATGCAGCATGGCTCTACCACTCTTGTGTTTATCATTTCTTTACGTTTCGATTAAATCAAGTTGAAAGTGGAAATAGAGCATACTGTTAAACTTCACGTTTTTTTTTTGGTAACGTAGGAGAGCCTGAACACAGATACCCAACCTCTGGGTATGAAACTGGGTTACGTGGGGCTTTTATCCACAAAACTTCTGCGGTGATCGTCCTCGGCGTGTTATTTGTGCGGATAATCGCACTCAAGATGCGCAGATCCAGATGGATCCATGTCCACGTATCCATATGCACCACAGTACTGATTTATTTTCACATATACATCAAAGAGCAAATCGAACAAGAATCTTTGGTAAGAGATGTGTGCCTGCGGAAGGCAATGAAAGACTTGTAAATAAACTAGTAAAGCGAGACATTAGTTTGCGCTGAAGAATTATTGCAAACTACTTTGTGGTGGGTCTCGTACAGGTTCGTGGACATGGAACCCAGATGTATGTCCGTAGACCCGAATCAGCATCTGATACCAATGTATAAAACCTACATTGCACACTACAAATATATTGCTATGAACCATAATGCAGTGCACTAGCACGTTGCTTGCTAAGCGGTAATAGGTTTGGTAAAGAGATTATCTTGTTTTATGCTCATTTTCATGGGTATAATTAGGGGCGAGCTGCGAATGAGAAAGCAGCTGCCTTCCTCAAGAATTTAGACTTGGTTGCAGTTAACTACTCGTGCACACTCTATATGTGTCCACGGAACATTAATAGAATGCAATGTCGATTATTTAGTTCGGTATCATTAATAGATTAGTTGAACACCTCAAAAAGATATTTTTTTGTAATCCTTCCTTTATAAAACCAACACCTGGATGTATCTGTTTCAAAATTTCTGATGTTAAAACATTTCAAGAAAAATATTGAACCGACTTCAAAATCAAAACACGGATAAGTACAAAATAATTATCGTATACTGATCAAAACTCAAAAACAAATATAACTTCGTAAATACAATACAAACACCAATGTGCATAATTAAGTTTGTTAGTTACTGAAGTCGGCGCTAAGCCTACCGAACTCGTAGTAGCCTTTTTTGTTGTTTATTGTTATAGTACCGACTTCAATAATTGGCAAATTTAGTAATTTGTATTTTATTTATGAAGTCATTTTTGTACTTAAGTTTTATTATTAACGCATCTTTGTTTTATACCATCATCTACTTTTCAGTGGCTTTATTTTGAAGTCGGTTTAATTTTTTTCTTAAAAATGTATTTGTTGTCCAATTTTAGTGGCTTTATTCTAAGTAAATAGCTAGGGTAGGTCTTCAACTAATTTTTTCCCAAATCTGGAACGGAACAACAACTGAAAGTATAATCAAAATATTGAAGCCATTGAGAAGTTCTTTATTTAAAAAGTATTGCATTATCAGATTTTAACTAAATTTCTATGGAACCACACTGGACATTTAAAAAAACTATAACACTTTAATGTTTAAAAAAAGAATTATCAAAATCAGTGCATAAATGACGAAAATATCGCGTAACATACCTATACAAAAAAAAATAAAAAAAGTGCAGATTCTTTAGGATTAGAGCCTCCTCCTTATTTTTAAATCTATTAAAAATAAAAATGCCATGCCATCCAAAAATAAATTAAAGGAAGATTATAAGGTAAGATAACGTTTTGTAAAACGATTCCACAAGAAAAAAAACGTTTTTAAGTCATTTTTCATTCTTTACGCTATAAACTCATAACTCTGTTACTCTAACATTTACGACAAAAAGATTTGGAAGCAATTTTTCCTCAAATTTTACTTTAAACTTTTTCGTTTACGACTTACCGTTGTAAAGTGATTTAGAAAATAATGTTTATTTTTGATTCTTTTTGTCAAAGTTGTTTTTTTTTTCAAGAACTCGAGATGTTAGATTATTAAGACTACATGCATGCTCAAAACACAGTTGTGAATATTACGAGTATGTCAAGAGTTCAGCTTTATTACTGAAATTTCGATTTCAGCCGTTATTTGATTGGACTATATAGGTACGTAGATAGTAGTATAATCTAAAAATTATTTACTAGGTAAATAGTTGCTACGCTGAGTCGGGTATTCTAAAACCCACGTACTGTGACAATAGTAACTAGAAACTGTCAAGACTAAACACAAACAAGCAGGAGATAGGCTGTCTCGGTCGCTGACTTCACAACAGTTCACCTTGAGAGCGAGTTAACATTATGTTAATGTTAATAGATCTGTTCGCCGAAACGAATCTAGAAATTATTTATTGCGGGTCACTAATTACATCAGCAACAACATCGCTTTGTACGTCTGACTGACTGAATTACAACGACAACTAATAAACATGCAATTTACATATAATGCGTGAATATTTATCCATTTTCATTTCTAAATTCGCTCGGATCTAATTGTGTTTTATGGCTACTATTGTCCTGGCGCTCCAAAGATTTCAAAAATCCTTATTTTGATATCTTTATTAAATTAATAATTTCGAAATCCTTTATTTTGGAATCTTTGACTATCCAAAAAAGTAGTAACATTTAAAACGAAAATTATTCTTTTAAAATTACTAGTGGTCTCCAAGTGGTCGAAATTGACGCCGAAAACGCTGTTTTCCCTTATTATGCACTCCACAGTCTATAAACAGCTCACAGCTCACAAAATTCACACTTTGAAACTCAATCAGTCAAGCTGTCTGTTGGTAACATTTTAAAATTCTTTGACGACAATCTCTACTCTATGCGACTGTTTGATTTGACCACAAACTATTGTGTTCGACATTGGCTGTTTGAACGTAAACAATGCATTTTTTATTTTATTTCATTTAATATATATGTAACATATTATATACGCATTCTACACTCTCCATGTAACATCTAACTATGCCAAATCTCATTCTCCTCCGTGCGCATGTTAAAAAGGTGTACAAAGTTTTCTCGTCACGTATTAATATAAAGATTATTCAATTAATAAAAATTCGATTTATAATATACTTTTTTTAAAGTACTGTAACCAAATGGCAATAAATGAAACCCTCGTAATTTTGTACTGTTCATCTGTCCATTAATCCGTCTGTCTATCCGTATGCCACAGCAATTTTACTCGGAGACTATAGGTAGTACATAGATGAGATCTGGAAAGTAGGTTCGTTCTATGAACGCTTTACATTTTTAATAAATAAAATTATGGGCACTCCATACATGCCTTACGTAACTAAGTAGTCCAATCAATCTACGGAATCACAATGTTAATTTCTAGACAATTGAGAGCAGAAAAAAAAATGACCGTGTAGAACAATAAATTCTAAGAAAGACGAAGTTTCTTTTCCGGATTGGTAATATCGAACCTAACCTAAAAAATTGGCAAAAGTCCAAAAAACGATTTGTCGCTAATAAAATAAAAAGTTGATGTATGAATAAAATGTTCTTGAACAATTTTCAAAATTTCACGCCAAAAAAAATCCACAGTTGCCAATACCCAAAACCAACATTTTCACCTAGTAACAAGTTTCCAAGTTGCTTTAATAATACGTTATTGTTAATTGAAAAAACGGGATTTGTAACGATTTTTGCGGCTTTGTCTGTGTATAAGACAAAAATCGATATTGTACAGGATATCAATCGAAGGATAATTTTAATACCCACAGGTTTCCCATTCAACTTTTTTGAATACATGCTCAACTTTATGTTTTATTAGCGAAAAACCGTTTTTTGGACTTTCACGAATTTTAAGTTAGGTTCACCATTGAAAATCCGGAAAAGCTATCTGTCTTAGAATTTATTGTTATGTACGATCATATTTCTTTTCCGGCCGTCAATTATCTGTAGCATTACCGTAGATTGATTGGGCTAAAGGAAAAAAGGAGTTCCATTGCACATAATCGTGTGAGGTATCTTTTGTCTTCAAAAATGATATCGAGATTTGAAGGTGACTTTTTTATTTAAGTCAATACTTGCTTCTAAATATGTGCTTCTAAAGTCGTAAAAAGTGTAAACCTTGAAATCGCGCACATCTATATTTTATTCTATTTTCCTCACTTTTACTACGGTATGCAGAGTACGGTTTTTATACGCCTATAGTTATTATACACATTTATTGCATCTTTGTCCAATGAATTAGAATAATACCTAAATATAGATCTAAAAAATATTACATTTTGTTTATACTCTTAATTCCTTGTTTAAACTTAATTTTGTTCCGAATCATGACTGATCTAACTAAAGTTCTAAAATTAATGAAGTTATTTCCAATGGAGGAATATGTTTTCATTGAACTATGATTTGGGGAAAATAAAGAAAAAATTCAAATGAATACGAATATTTATTCCATAATACATAAAATTGTGTGTATGTTGCGTAATAAAAAGAAACTGGTCAATGATAAGTTGGGATTACGTAAAAAATTTGGTAACACAGGGGGATAATAAACAAATAAATAATAATAAACAAATAATAATGGATCTTCATTTCGGAATTTACGTAACAAATCAAAACTCTTCAAAGACAAAATGAAAACAAATTACGTACGATATTATTATTTGGGATTTGATATTTATTTAAAGCCTACTCAGAGTAAGATTGAATGGGAAATCTCTTTTGTTATCAAATATTGCAATACTCGTACCAGATGTTGCAATTTCATTGTTAATATCGACATTGAAACGAAAATAACCTCTGAATTACAACTGTAAACAAACAAGCATAATTGAGCGAAAAACACAGCGGCGAGGACTAAAGAATAACCAAAAATATCTTTTTGCTTCGAAAGCTGTAAGTAGACGGCTAAGCTTTGGTAGGCGTCACTCACATTGGGTATATACTTGTGGCAATAATCCAAGTTCACGTTTCTCATTATGCTCACTATCCTGCCCCACAGGTTTTGCTACTCGTCCTTCTATAAATAGTAGCGTTTAAACACCTCTGTAACGACTTACTTAACAATCTCGGTTAAACGAAAATGTATCAAATTTATTAGGACATAGAATACATTTCCACATGTGGTTTTATCTAACAAACATTTTTGCTATGACACTGCGTGCATAATAGCCGTAAGTGGAAGGAATGAATTGTACAGACAGCTTGCACTTTCAATACGACTTGCTCCATGTGTCTATTAGTTCTTGTCACTAAATGGTAATCTAATAGTCTGATAAAATAAGTACTTATGGTTTTATTTAAAACCTCTTTTTTAGCATTTGAAACTAACAGTGTTCATGAATTTCATTTATATGATAGGTACCTTACTTATTGTACTAAGTATACATATAGTAATATATTTATATTATAATGTAGTTTGTCGTCAATCTTTTTGACGTTTGAAATATTTAGTAGTGAGGACAATATTAAGTTTTTCATTTCACTTCTGTATATTTAATTATCATTTGAATCGGAATTTCTAAATATAATTAGAATTAATAACAACTGGTTTGTACAATCATAGATATATGTTTTCCTATAATGACGAATTCATTATGACTAAAAGCCGTCAAAGTTACGAGTTCAGCGCTTTCGTAATTAATTTTGCAGTTTGTTACCGAAAACAATTCAATTAAGTACCTTTAATATACCGTTTAGCCTTGCGAAAGAACTTTGAAAGTTTTGATTGAAAAGCGATTATTTGGATAAACGCCATTTGTGCATGTATGTATTATACATACGTATATTGACCTTTGTTTATATTGGCCAATTGTAACATCACCAATATTCTTTTTAACCGACTTCAAAAAAAGGAGGAGGTTCTCAATTCGTCTGTTTTTTTGTATGTTTGTTACCTCATAACTCCGTCATTTATAAACCAATTTAAAAAATTTCTTTTTCGTTTGGTAGGTAATAGCTAGGTAACTTTCCACAAGCATTGTTTTCTTACGTACACATGACGTAAAAGTTACTATACTTGGTCAATTTCGATACACTTTCCTACGAATTGTAATCTAACTTAAAATTAGACTACAATTAATCTTCAGAACAATAAAAACCCCTATCACAGATTATAATGACTGGTTGTTATGAGCAAAAAATTGTCCTATGATATCACAATTTATATGTATGACATTTCTTTACGTAGCATCTAGTACGCAGGGAATTAATTACGTAAATATCATGGAAATGGAATAATAGTGCACAGATTCCAGTTTACCCATTGTAAGTAAATATATCTCTGATTAATTTTCATTACTGACTCCAAAATGTTAAATTAATACCTACTACACATTTTCAGCTAACAGTGATACAGCCTGAAAGTCCCATTGGGGTATACGCATTATTTTCGAAAATGGTTTTCAGGCTGTATTTCAGTAACGGATGAAATTATTACAAAATAAAAAAAAACGTAACATTTAAAATCTGTAACTGTACACGATCAACCCAATTTTACGAGAAATGGTGGGGATAACACTTGAAAATTAAAACGGTCATAACTCTTAAACGGATACGTTTTTTGCGATAATTCTTTTTGTAACTACATACTAAAGTTATGCCCTTTCATCCATTAAAGTAACTGTCCCGTTTTCATATACACCCTGTATATATATATATATATATATATATATATACATGTATAAGACATATACTTATCTTTTTCTTCTTAAAAGTAAAAAAAAAATGATGATATTTAAAATATGTATCTATTATTTTGATCTATTCTCAAGAACTTCATCGATTCAGACGAGAGGTTTAGTTTTATTAGTTAATAGCGTAAACATTTACTACTTATTAGGAGATCTCCGCGGTAATGTGATTATAAATCTCCCACCATCGATGTTGCAGTGGACAGCTATTTTTGGGTACTTTAGTATCGACTAAGGTATGAAAAGTTTATGGAATAAAGTTTTCAGAGGTTCAGCAACTTCAAGCTTTTCAAATAAATTACAAAATTACAAGTCACGCTGTGTTCCAGACGGAATAGTCAGTCCCTGACGGAGTGCCAAGCATCGCGTCACATCACACACTTTCGCCGAGGTATGCGAGTGCTTTTGACATTACCGTCAACTAATACTTGCTATTTGATCTACTTCTCTACTCAGTACGGTTTTATTTGTTAGTTTTTCATCACTCATGCTTTAAATGTACCCGAACCATTTAAACATTCTTTCTTCATTTTTACAATAACACTATCGGGCGACCGTCGTAGTGCGATCTCTCCATAATCTCTTCAAGGGTGCCATCGCTCATATTTTGCTTAATTTCAGACATATCCAGACCTCACTATCGTACAATAGAATCGGGACCAACACCTAAAAAACAATGCCAATAAAAATATTGTGGATGGCCATTTTGGCAATCACATTTCCATTAGGGATACAGCGCGAAGATATGTATGTATGTATATTACCATTTACTTTAATAACAAAATATGCTACCCGTCTCTCCACATCCAGCTCATATCTTCCATCCCATAAAAACGCCCTCTCCAGAGATACAGTTTAATTCACTTATTCTAGACGTTCTCTTTTACCCATATTTTACGCTTCGTCTGTACATCTTCTCTTTTAAACACCAGAACCTTAGTTTTATTCACATTCATTTTCAGTCTTTTTGCTTCCCTTTCTATCCGTGTCATCATCTATCCTTACACAGGCTCTTCTAAATACAGCACGACCAGGCTGACGTCATAGAGCTCTATCTAACGCTTAAATAAATTTTGAACAAGGTTGACTTGTCACCATCTAGCCTTGCACAGACTCTGTGGCCATAGTATAGTGATCGCACGACCTGCCTTACGTACCTCTTTCTAAAATAATTTTGATTTGGCCTCAAAGTCGTCCGCCATCTTGTTATCGTCTAACGTCCTACAGTTTTTACGCTTCTTTCACTACTACTTTCGTTAATGCTTTCTGCAGCTTGTATCCCTCTTTCACCAAATCTTTCATACCACAGCTATTTTTGACAGCAACGTAGTCTCGTTTATGCTTTCCTCTTCTTGTACACAGACTCTTTCACTTCATCATTCCAACGCACTACACGCATCTAGCATTTCTAACATTAATTAGTCTTAATTAATTGTATGTTTAATCCTCATTATCGCAGATTCTTTTTTTTTAATTGATATCATAAATGTAAAACAAATTTAGTAATCATACTAATTTATTATAATAATAGTCATTAGCAATAATTCTTAGGCTGACCGCATATTGGCTACTATCGCTTGAGTGACTGGTAGATTGCGCGATCTGTGGCGTAAACGCGACTAGCGATCGCATCTCAATAGTTGCTCGACTTCTATATACAGGCAGTCCTCGACTTACGTCGTTTCGATTTACGTCGTTTCAAGTTACGTCGAACAATGTTTTGACACTATTCCTCAAGCATACGTCATTTGTTTCGATTTCCGGCATAGGAGAATTCACTTGTCTTGTTGAAGTTTTTGAAGAAAATGATCCTAATTTGGAGAGAAGTTTCAACGTTAATAACAAAATTTGTGCAGCCTATCAGTGTTACCAAGATCTGTATGATAGCAAGAAGAAAGAAGCGAAGCAATCTAGAATTGATAGTTTCTTTAAGCCAAAAGTTTAATTTATTATTTTTCATTACATATTTTGATTACATATTAAAGTTTTATAATTATTATTAAAATTAATAACACACAAATACCAAAAATAACTAGCAATTTCATAAGTGCATATATAATTATTTTAAGAACTTACTTTTCATAATAAAGTATGTATATCCTTTGTTATAAATGCAGTTTTTTTTTTAATTTCGAGTCCGTATGGATCCTAACCGTTGAGTTTTACATGTAAACATATGAAAAAATATGTCTCGACTTACGTCGTTTCGATTTACGTCGCGTATTTCGAGAACCTAACGTGCCGTAAGTACGAGGACTGCCTGTAGTAGTTAACGCATCTATACAGATGCGTGTACGATCGATTATCTGGCTTCATCAGCTGATTATTCAATAGAAATTGAATAGCGTTGTGCAACCCATCTAGAGAGGCAGACGTTGATAAAAGAAGTGCGCGATTAGTGTAATGGAGCAATTAAATGCTACTTATGCTACCGCTCGGTCGCTCAAACGGCAGAATTAACGTCCGAGTGGCAAGATGGCAGCGTCTACAACCGCTCAGTAGCTTAAGTGACAGGACGATAGCCTATACAACTATCGCTCACTCGATTATAGCCAATGTACGGTCGGCCTTACTTCTTACAATCACAGGTTCTTTTTTGATGAATTTATTTATTATATATTACTTTAGTAAAAGAAAATATTACAATACAATTTCGACTTTCGCGTTTCGAGGCTCGTAAATACTGGCAGTTCTAGGCACGAGACAATTAACTTTGAAAAAGGTAGCGCTCTGGGTACCGCCTTATTATTATGAAGTTAGCAAGGCAGTGAGCAAAAGCTAACAGTTTTATAAAAAAAAACCTAGATAGCTTAGTCTATTCAGAGAACATCGCAAGATAACAAATAAATATAATTGGTAGCACAAAACAAGTAATGTGTGGCATATTCAAAACGAGATATTATTCTTTATGTGAAATATATCATTTTCTTCCTGTTTGAACCTACTGAGAGGCTTCTTATGAACAAAGAATCGTAAAAGAATCATATTTTTTAATTTCCGTATTCTTCCTTTACCTTTTATAATTATGTTCCATGTAAGTATAAAAGTCAGTGCACAAAAAAACAAAAAAATACTCGTGTTTGTTATGAAGTTTACTATCTCTTGATCTATTAATATGCATAAAATTTGAAAATAAGCTGCACAAAAATAACGAATTCGTAGTCTCGTACTGTGAAAATTCAGAAGGTTATTGTTATCTGCAGATTAAACGTTCCAATCGGTATTATACGACTGCATCAATTCAAACATTTCTGAGAATCTGTCATATCCGCAATTGTAGTAATAATGCCACAGTATACGCGCGTGTAGCTTCATTATTATGTATTAAAATATGCCGTAAATAAAGTTTTTATGGAAATATACTATTTTAATAAACTGTTTCCAGAAACTTCAACGTGGAACTTAATGAATGTAACCTGAATACATTACAAAACTTTTTTTATGAATAAGAAATATTCCTAATTCAGTGTTAAGTGTGAAGTTTTGGAAATCAGCGGAACTTTTAATGGTAACAACGTATGATAAAGTGTCGTAACGAAAACAAGGAGTTTCATAGACTTCCACTTGTTATAACTCGCTTTGTTTTGTCAATATCAATAAAGTTTTAATGTTACTGTTTTGGAAGACACCCAACCAGATGAATAATCATTTGGTTGTACCTATTTTGATGTTTTCTTTTAAAGTCCTTGGAAATAATAACAACTTTATGCTTCGTGTCAAGATGTCTTTACAAAATATTGCGAAATGTGAAAATATATACTTGAAAGTTAGAAGAAGTTTTTGAAAATATATACTTCTCGTTTCTCCACTGTTCACTCAAATTCAGCCTTTGTTATGTTCTATAGATCCATAGTAATTTTAAAGGCTGTGAAACTAAAACCTAAATACAGGTTTTGACTGTAAATTTTTTAACTATGTAAACAAAAGGTCAAATGTCATAGATTTATAATAACTGCATGGGATTGTAGCTTGTAGGTACCTAACTTTTAAATAGTTTGCAATAAAGTTAAATTCAAGATACTCAAGTTTTGAAATTAACAAGCAGTAAAACATTATTTACCTATTTTTTATTCTATGTAAATTAAATACTAAAAGCAGGAGTTCGCTTGAAATACCCAATTACAAAAAAAGAATTGCCCGTCGTAAACACGATCAAAGGTTTGCGAAATATGCGATAATGAATTATAGGCGGTGAATTCTACCGTTTTAGAAAGAATATCAGCGATCTCCGACGCGGGTTTACTTTAGGTACCTACGCATAAATTATTACCCGCAGGTCGTTGTTAGCGGTGCCTTTTCAGGAGTAAAGACCGCCATACAAACAGTGGCCGATGTCGCATTAAGCTTTCGAATCTTTCTTACTGTTCTTTACGATTTAAACAACTCCCGTTAATAGGAATCAATATTCTATTCTTTAAAACATAAACGCTGTAGAATAGTGAAGCACATACTCTTGTTTCTAACCGACTTCAAAAAAGGAGGAGCTTCTATGTTCGTCTGTATGTATGTTCACTGATAACTTCGTCAACTGTAAACCTATTTCGATTTTTTTTGTTTGAAACAGTATATACTTCCGAAGTTGTCCCATTTAAATTTTACTGGTATTGGAACTTGGACTTCGAAGATACACCAAATAACACCAAACAACGCGACCTGGTTACGCGACCTGGACTTTTATTTATATTGATACATACATACATATCTTCATATTAATTTTTATTTACATTGACAAAAAGTACATATATGTGTTCATATCTACAAACTTAAAACTACACATTATCCTAAATAATAAACTTCCTCAAAGTTGCCGCTTAGAAAGCTGTCATTGCTCAAGGTACCCAGCAGACTGGCAGCATTGCCTGTTTGAATAGCCAAACTGATTCGTTGGAGGAAGAAGCTGTCAGCCCGGCGGTCTCCCGAAGCCTCGACCAGTCTCTTACAAATATCAGAAACCAGTCGATGGCCTTCGGGGCCCCAGAGACTCAAAGTTTCGACTGCAAAGGGCGTAAATATGAAACTCTCAGAGAGAGTCGCATACTTACGCCGCTTCAAGTTCTCGGCAGTGCTGACCGCGGCACCTGCTGACTTGGAAGTCGCCGGCACATGGGAAACAGCTAGTGTATCGACACAAGTGGCATCCCACACCAGCGATCTTCCAAGTTTCCAAGGGATGAGCATCAAACCATCCGGTCTCCTGCCGTCGCTGCGCGCAATACCTACAGGCTCTAGGACTGCAGGAACGCCAGCGGCGACAAGAGCCCGCCGAATGACGTCATTCAAGGCAGCATGTCGTGACATGCGGCCCGCACTACGTAAACAGGATAAACCGTGGTGACCTAGTACATCGACGAGATAACCACAGCGGCAACGGTGAGGAAGGTTAGTCCTGGCCCCCAGACGAAGGGATACTATGAGAGAAAGCGTGGTATTGTCGACTAAGGTTCCTAAGTTTTTTGAAGGTATTAGCTTCAACCAGTGTCCTGACTCCTTCTCAGAAACAGCTAGGAGGCGAGACCGATCTTTTTCGGTACTACAAGAATCTATAAGTTGTAAATGAAAATTTTTGCATAGAGGCTCATCCCAGTGTATCTGAGAAAAGGTCGAGGTAGGCAGGTTAGTACAGTACCAGGAATAAATCAATCATACTTCTTTCATCCTTCCTTTCCCACGTGTACTGATGAATCCTTTTGTGCTTAAATAAGGTATTAGCAACAAAAAGATCCTTTTCCATACACAGTCCTAACACAATCCTACCAGCATCATTCACTCTCTTATCTCCATACTTGCCTAGAACAGACTCAAATCCTGTTCGAGCTGTCCCAACCCATCCATTCATGTCTCCACACACTAATTCTCTCGTTCTCTTCAACCGTCTCTAGAACTTCTCTAACTTTCTCCCAAAACTGCTCTAGCTCGCCCAAGCCGACAGAGGACACTGGGGCATACACCACTAAAACAAATAATCTCGTCAACCCTGTCTTGAGACGCACCCAGAGCAGTCTCGGGTTTACACACTTATACTCAGTTATATTGATATTGATGATTCTCTTATATATCGTTGCACTACAGAATTACAAAGAAGTTAATTGTAGACCTGCCCTAGATATTTATTTCAGCCAAGGTCACTTAAAAGGCAGTAATAAAAAAAATTAAAAAAAAAATTAAACTGCTTTCAAAAAAAACACTGAAAAGTACAAAATAATTATCTAAGTACAATAAAAATAACTTTATAATTACGATACACATACTTATTATAATTAAATTTGACAGTTATTGAAATTGGTGCCAAATCAATGTGCAACAACAGAAAGTTTAATAGTTTGGTTGGCTTGGCACCGACTTCAGTAACTGACAAATTTAATTATATAGATTTACTTTACATGTAGGTTTATCGTACTTATAAAGTTATTTTCAATGTACTTGAGTTTCAATTAGTAAAGGATACTTATTTTAAGGATACTTATTAAAAGTAAAGGATACTTGAGTTTCAATTAGTAAAGGACTAGTATTTTGTACTTTTCAGTGTTTTTTTAAGGCGGTTTAATTTTTTTCTATTAATTTTTTTTATTAATAAATAAGTACTACTTTTACTACAAATTTAGCTTACTTTTTTCTGACAAATGGTGTCCTACGTCTTCGTCAGAAACAATGCTTAGAAATCGTTTAAATCGGTTTATATTGTAAAACACAGTTTGTCAATAATAACAAAGGAGGTAACTTAACCGGGATTAATCGGTTTTAACCGATTGTAACCGGTTTTAACGTATTTTAACCGGTATTAATCTGTGTTCCCAGATTTGGCTTGGGCAGAAGCACAGACACTGTATGCGAAATCTGTAACTCACTGGTGCAATTTTTTTTGCATGAAAGATAAATAAACGAACAAACTCACGTTTCGTTTTTTTATAATATTATAGGAGGGAAGAAGGGGTTCTTTATTCGCTAATAAAATAGCCAGGATACATATCACTTTAAGTTGACCAAGGGCACAAAACTATTCTTTGAGGTATAATCGGTTTCATAATATTTCCTGCTCATAACAGTTCCGTACTGGGCACGGATTTATAAATATGGAAACTGCTGTATTTCCTTTTCAGTTACAGTTACAATAAATAAATCAGAAGAAATATTTTACGATATTTACCAATTAGAACAAAAATAATTGATTAACGACAATAATAACCTAACGAATAGGTTATAATGATAATTTCGAAATTCTTACATTACATTAGAGCGTGACTGAATTCTAAAGGTTGTCGGTTTTCTAATATCAATAATTGCCTGATCCAAACGTTAGTGTTAGTGGAGCCTTTAGTATATTACATAAAATATAATGAACAACCACTAAAGTAGGGAAAAATATCAAAACATTATTAAAAGTTAACTTAAATATATTGCCGATGATGAATATAATAAATAGGATAAATATAATATTTATGTAGTTAATAAATACATACGTAATTATCTTTTCCAAGTAATTTTTGTCGGGATTCAGAAACAGTGGGTTCTCAATACTGTGTACAAATCCACTTAATTACAGTATAGAGTCATTGATATAACATGTATATGTAATAGCTTAACTCCAAGACCGTTTGACCGATCACCATGAAAGTTGAAGGTTTTTATGCTATCCCATTTGTTGTAAGTCGCCATCAAATGGCACTGCATACCAACTTCTATACCGTTTAACCCATCGCCACGAAAATTGGTATGCGTATTGGTATTTGAACACGGAGAATATGTTCAATATATCTAAAGCGATAAAACAAACTATAAAATTAGAGAATGTTGACATTTGTCAATCAAATTGCCGTGCCTAGCCGTGACAAGTTATTTGTTAAGTATGTTGAAGAGCAGGAAAAGCGCATCCGAACCAAACAGACGTTTAGACAAATAATACATTTTCAATAAGCCTGTAACTAGTATTGTAAAGTGATTAGCAATCGGATCATCTCATTTACCAACATCAACATCGCAACATCGTTCTGTAGACCTATATCCCGTTGGGGTATTGATAAATGTACATCTAAGTGCAAATCGGACACGAGTTGTTACGAGTTGTTTGTACCTTTGTTACCTATAGGCCCTACACATCACTATTACCACAGTACAAGTAAGCATACAGTATTCTATCTCGGCAGTGTCCTAGAGATAATTACCTACGGTCCTTTGGTACGTAAACACGCAATAGGGCTACTGGCTTGGACTGAATGTTTTTCTTGGGTTACGTATTTGATAATAAGTACTATATTAAATTGTCACATTATCTTTTCATTTTATATTATTGCAAATTTAATACGTTTTTATTTATATAATTTTACTAGTATTTTATATCTAGTTACAAAAGTTTGTGAGTTAGTATGGTGGAAATGGTCAAAAAAAATGCATTTTGTGTGCAGTATAATAAAAAATCAGCAACAAAGTAACTAGATCATTATGATAATATATTTCCTACAAATTAGCAACAGAGAAATATTTCCGGTTTCGATATAGATGTATTCAAACATCCATACACTGAACATTATGCTCGTAAACTTGATTGACGTAATATTTAGTCAGTAAATGCGCGGGATTGTCTCACACCGTTCAACAACAACCGCGGCGCACTCGCGACTGTTGTATGGCGAGAAATGCCGAGATCTCGAGCGCGTCGTTTGGGAGCGTTTGTATGAAGATAGAATACTGTATGCTTACTTGTACTGTGCTATTACTGTCACTATTACTATACTTGCTCCTCTAGATCGCGATGAACCCATAGTATTTTTTTTTAATTTATTTAACTATTCATGTATACAAAATACAAATAAAAGAAGAAAACAAGACACGAAAATATGGTACAAAGCACTGCTTATTTCATGATGAAATCTCTTCTAGCAGACCTGAAACTAATGCTTAGTTTGGTTAGTTGACTGCTCGTGGAACTGATATACTTGTTTTATCTGTTCCATTGAAATAAATAACAACTTTGAGTCAGTTTGTTAAAAAAACTACATGCAATTCATCGAGAAAATTGTAAAATTGGGTTATATCGTCAGTAGTGAAGACAGAGTGAGCGAGTGAGGATAGAGTGCTATAGAGAGGTGGCTTTACAGAGCTGTGATGTTACAAACTCGCAATGGCATCGCCCAACACTAGGATGAAATTTTTCAAGAATTTTTCATATTTCTCAATTATTTTGCCGATATTATTCCATTTTATAAATTTTTCCCAAATTTTTCTTAAACTTTTTCCATATTTGAAAAATTTCGGAAAATTAACCATCGCTAGGAGTGACAGACACGGAATTTATTCCCACTCTTTTTCCACCACTTGAGTTTAAAAGCGAATAACTCATGTTTTTCACTTTATTTGGAAAAGGTTGTTAAAAAGTAGTCAAGTAACCTATTCGTAAGATTACCTGAAGTATTTATTTATTTATCATTTTCGACCAAGAAATGGAGAAGATAGAATCACTAATAAAACCAAAACTGTGCTGTTTCAATCAACCGATCAATCAGTAGTATCCATTTATTTAAAAAAAGTAAGCTTCTATCAAAGAGATCGTTTCTCATTTTACGTCTAATGAAATTGAAACCTTGATCTAAATAGGCTTCGAGCGTTTGGTGGACCGTTAATAATAATTTCAAATAGGTATTTCAGGCGTGAACTAATATCGGTTGTCATTTTTATTTTCGTATTTGGCATCACGCCACATTGTTTAAACATATGTCAACTTAATGATTATGTACTTTATTTGCGATATACTTTACTAGGTCTGAAATTAAATTCGAGTATTTCATTTGTATTTTTAAATTACTAGCTTTTTAGATTACAAGTGTATCGGACACGTATTAAAATTAGAACTACCAGCAGTTTGGGACAAGGTGAAATTAAATTGAAAAAAAATGGGTATTAATTAATTTTTCATTTCTCTCTTCTAATTTTGGGTTACCATTTACCAAATGTTATACCAAATATCTACTATAGAGGTGCAGAGATGAAGGAATAAATTGTCTGAGACAAAGAGACATACAAACGGTCACGTATCTAAAATAACAAAAGGTTAGACAGACATGAGGAAAGTATAAAGGATCTGTTCTAGCCTTTATCGCTAAAGAATCCTGATCAGTTATAGTTATAACCCTCCTTTTTATTCTTTTGTGCTTACCATGGGAAAGACAACAGTCCTCGTGATGGTAAGCTGCTTGAGCACATGTAAGTCTACAATATCAAAGCTAAAAAAACACTTCGCACTTTTTTTAAAAAAAAATGAACTTTAACGAAGATGGAAACAGGAATGGTCTATTTTTGGCTCCAATCTCACACCCCGTAAGTACACCGTCTAAGCTGAAACCGTCGGTGGCATCTTCTTTAATTTAATAATAAATACAAATTGCCTCTGGTTGCATGAGATTGTTGTAAGATTGTGTAGTGAATGGTCTTTACTGCTTAAATTGGCGAGAGGGCGACTACGAGCGGTACTTTCTGCAGAATAGGTTTCGGACCAACTAGCCAATGGGCTTGGATCTCGGCTTAGAGTGTACTTATGGGTTGTGAGATTGGAAACAGGAATAGGAGGACATTTTGTTTGCATCTTTTTTAAGGTCAACCAAAGAATTCTATATGCCTGTATAAACTGAGGTCGACATGTCCTATTTTAAGAAACGAAATTTTTTTCGCAATGCGTAAACTAAAACATTAACAATATTACAGGCACACACTAACAATATTTACGAAAGTGTAATTTAAAAGCAATATACATATATAAATACAACAAGAGTAAAAGAGAAAGTATTTTTTTTTTTATGAAAGAAGGGGCAAACGAGCAAGTGAGTCACCCCTTGGGAAGTGATCACCGTCGCCCATGGACACCCACAACGTCCGAGGAATCACGGGTGCGTTGCCGGCCTTTAGGGAAAGAAAGGAAAAGAGGGGAGGGGGAGATGGACCACCGACACTCACTCACCGAACGAAACACAATTTAAGGTTTTTCTAATTTTAAACCAACATATTCTGTAAGATCGTGTGTCGCGCGTTTCTCACGCACTGGTGTTAATTAACTCCTATTGAACGAGACAGAATTTGGTGCGTATGGCACATCTACTTCAGTTTATATAGAAGTCTTTGTCGCTAACCCATTGCTATACAAGTTCCTAAAAATAAAGTTGGCCGACTTTTATGACCTATGTTGGAAGAAAGCAGCTAGCACAATATATATTTCTCACTCTCTCCCAGACCAGCACGTCACTCGTGATCCCATGACCATAAAAGATTTCAATAATAGAACACGTAAGCAAAGTAGGCCCAATTCCTACTCTGAATGAAATGAACTAGACTAACCACCTTGTTAAAATACACATTTCCATAATATATAACTTTTATAGTGCTATAAACATCAATCCAATTCTTTCGTAACAGTAACTATAGAATTAGAACAACATTTTCCGTGGGTCATGGTTGTCGAACAAGTCTCTCGACCCTCGGCGGTCCCAATCCCGTTACGTCGTGGGCTAGCCGAAAGCTTTTATAAAAACTGGCCGATGCATTCCGAAGCTGGTTTTATTTGTCTAACAGCGGTTACGTCAGCCGGGTCGTTATACTCGCTTCACTCCGCTGTTTTTACATCGAATCGGGTCAGAAATTTGGGTTGAACTCCACCACTATATCGGCTGTTTATTCACCTCTCTAGGTCGCATTTGGATTTTAAAGTATCACACTTTTCTTTTTGAAAAATGTAATAGATTTAGTGGAATTAGTAACCCAATCTACATACATCGTGCGGTTTGAGGGTGAAATATGCACGTATCAATTAACAACATTCCCGTGTCAATTTACCGCTGTTCTATTATTTATAACCAGTATTAATTAAGCAATAAATATTTATTACTGCCATATTTATCATAATAATAATATAGTTAAAATATAAAGTACGCGTTACCTAAATTCACAAAAGAACGTAATAATGTAATAACAAATAATCTCCAGATAATTGCAAGGGTTGTGCGACTCCTCAAAAACAATTGAAGGACTACCACCTAGATTCCAAGGCAATAAGTGAAAATTCGTTAATAATTTATTAATTTGTTAGAATTTTACACGTATTTTGCTTAACAATGAAGCATTTTCAGGAAAATTTCGAATTCAGACTCGCGAGCTAAGGACCTTACAGGTGGTGTACCAGGAGGTACATCACCTGTACTGACTACTTAGCGAAATCGACCCACGAACCTAACTAAAGCGCCCATCGAAAATGGGCTATTGCCCCAAAACGGCTTAATCGTTCCTGTGAAGGGGCAAGATGACAAACTCGCTTACTATTTGACTCAGCGCTGGGTATCTAACCGAGTGTAGGCTTTAGAATCTCATGAAGTTGCCTCGTTGCCAAGTGCATGAGCAGTATATGCCAATCAACAAGTCTGAAACTATGTTAATGTTTGTGTTCCAAATTTAGAAAAACGAAACATTCGAAATCGCCTTGGTTTTCATTACAATTAATGGCCCTCAAAACTTTGTTAAAATATCAAAAGAAACTTATCAAATGATCCTGGATTAACTTTAATAGTAGCAATTTATAAAAACGACCTTTTCAGAACTGTTTTGCTTCTGTATTTGGCGTAAGTCAACAACATACACATTACGTAGTATTACATAACAGATCTGAAAATAAAAAAGTAGAAAGAGGATATTTCAAATTACCTTAAGCGGGTTCTCCTGTTTTATCTGCCCTTACAACATAAATAATATAATTTTAAAATCATATTTAAAGTATATAGCCTCTGATATTAAAATTTGGATTAAACATTAATCCAGATTTGACGTATGCTTCAATTTTAGGTTATCTCTGGATGGTATAGCTAGCCCATTACTGCTACAAAAGTACATAGGTACATGTATAAGTGTCTGTGCCTTTAAATATCCAAAGGCGTAGACCAAAAGAGTACGTATCTAAATAATATTATAGAAATAACAAAGTATATTATGCTTAATACTGTTATAAAAAATCGCTTTTATTAGCTTAAATGTAATATCACAGATTAATTAGTTACTAACGTAAAGTACTATGTAAATAAATAGAACTAAAATCTTTTGAAGCTTTTAAATACAGTGCAACAACGACCAACTAAATAATACTTTTACTAACACCTAATTGAAATTCAGTTTTACTTTCTAATGAAGTTTTTCTGTTTCCCACTTTCTATCTCGTTTAGTTCATTGTTTATAGAGACAAAACTATCGCATCTATTCAATCGTTCCAGTCACTCGCATACTGACCCAATGATGGACGAGTATGGTCTAAAAAGGAAATCCTACTTGCGCCCGCGCAACCGATACGCGAGCCTAGCATGCACTATTTACAACTCCGTCCATTAACTCACTGTTTCTGACTAAAATTTTTAAACTATCTATTGCTCACGGTTTCGTCCGCGTGGATTTTTCCATGTTAATTTTGACAGACCTTTTTAACTGTCCGATTTTTCAAAATTTCAAAAGCTATTTTAAATAAAAATAAATATGTTCTGTTATTGAAGTGAAAACTTGCGGCACTGCATTCATAAGCAAATAAAAACTGTGTTATAAAACATATCTAAAGCTTTTACCAGTTTAAATCGACCGAACAGCCAACATCTAAAATATAATCAGACCTGCCAATGCAAAACAATTCATTTCAAACAGAATCTATCCAAATTTCAGCACTTAAGATGCTGTTTTTATCGCATCAAGAAAGAAACAACGTGCGTGTGCGTGTCTAGGTGGAGCGTGTGCTGGTGGTGCGTGTCTAGGTGGTGCGTGTCTAGGTGGTGCGTGTGCTGGTGGTGCGTGTCTAGGTGGTGCGTGTGCTGGTGGTGCGTATCTAGGTGGTGCGTGTGCAGGTAGTGCGTGTCTAGGTGGAGCGTGTGCTGGTGGTGCGTGTCTAGGTGGAGCGTGTGCAGGTGATGCGTGTCTAGGTGGTGCGTGTGCAGGTGAGGCGTGTGAAGGTGTTGCGTGTCTAGGTGGTGCGTGTCTAGGTGGTGCGTGTGCAGGTAGTGCGTGTCTAGGAGGAGCGTGTGCTGGTGGTGCGTGTCTAGGTGGTGCGTGTGCAGATGGTGCGTATCTAGGTGGAGCGTGTGCAGGTGGTGCGTGTCTAGGTGGAGCGTGTGCAGGTGGTGCGTGTCTAGGTGGTGCGTGTCTAGGTGGTGCGTGTCTAGGTGGTGCGTGTGCAGGTGGTGTCATTTTATTTTCATTTTTGTCTAGAATGTAAACAAAAACGAAACTAACATAAACGCTAAATTTTCACCGTTCGTAGGTCCAACATATTACATTTACATATTACATTACATTTACTATTAACACCACTTTTTTGTTATATACACGAAACTATGAATTTTTTACAGATGACACCAACATTATCCCATATAGTCCAATATATGTAGTACAGCATTGGTTATTCGTTAAACGTTTTGTTTTCAATTGTCTGTCCACTAATCAACTATTACATAAAGTTTCCTTATGTTCCTAGATCAAATTAGTATCTGAAATTAGTTCACTCTATTGTGTCAGTGACACAATTCTTTCAAAATGTTTGACAGAATATTAGCAGATTCTTCATTTTCAAGTGTTTTTTAAAAATACAAATTCTTACACTTATGACGTTCATTATTCTTTTGATTCTTGGTGGTTTTTATTGAATCACAAGCACACAAATGGAAGAAAATTCTAAAAAGTTTGTTTTACTAATAACTAATAAGTATGGTAACTGAGTCAACCATTTGCAAGCTAGCGCATCCCTAGTTACGTTGCAAATGTCATAGTCACCACATTTGTTTACATTATGGACAAAACTGAAAAAAAAATGAATCCAGATATGTAAATATAGACGATAGACCGAAGATGAAAGCAGTTGTTTGCGAAATAATTTAAAACACATTAAAACCTGTTATACATTTCAAACTAGTGTTCACTATCTACTTAAACTAGAAGAATTATTATATACATATCAAGCAAGCAATTCGTATTAAATCAATTTCGATACTACATGAGTAAAGAAATTCCTTCATTCAAGTTGTGTATCAATAAATCTTTATTCTCAGCTTCTGGGAACTTTCAATAGACGGTAGAACCTTTCTATTTATTGAAAATTCATAATATGGACTGAAATTCGTCCACATCTTCTCTTTATTAAAAAAATGTATATTTACATAGATCTATATGAACTCTCATATTGTTTTAATTAGAGAACATAAAAGATATTATTATAATGAATATAATAAAGGCATTTTTAAAAGGTAAAACTATACAGAGTAAACTATATAGTATTTATAAAGCACAGAGTTAGACCAATATCCTAGACCGCAAATTATCTGCGTATCTGTTTTACTTTTTGGTGGCAACAGAAAAGTGAGTTTCTCATTTTATTTAGATATTTTTACATTGATGGGAGTATTAAAGTACAAAAGTAAAAAAAGTATATTGTGCGTTAAAGTTCTGTGCAAGTGAAAATAATAGAAGAGGACTAAATACCGTAAGCATGTGCTGCTGAAGTTTTCGCGTTCTTCCATGAAGTCTTTTTTAGCTTCACTAAAGCCTACTATCACTTTTCTGGGGGAGTGTTAGGCACCTAGCTATAAGAAGAAAATCTTACATCTGATATATGCTTTATGTGTTCGGAAAGAATTATAACAATATAGTGACGTGATCCTAACATTATGGTGTTTTTCCAATGACGTGTTAGGGTGACGACCTGGTCGTCAATGCTTTAAAAAAATCTATCATTCGCCGCTACATTCTCAATTTGTTCCGAGAATTGTTTTTACATATACCATAGAGGGACCAGAGAGCTGTAACAATCAGGACTCGGACCATCTCAGAGGTGACCGTAATTGTTTGATGCGGCTTCTTTTGAAAGTAACTATTGAACGATTTTCCATCCCCATGGTGACTGTACGGTTATATTACTCAACGGCTGCAGGCACTCACACGGAATGAAGGTACTATTGCTTTAAAATTATACAACTAAAATTGAAAGTAAAAGTAGAATAATTAAAACTTATTTAAAAGAATACAAGTCTAGGTAGGTACCGATAAGATACATACCTACATACATTCAGTCAATAAAGTATCGGGAATCGATGATTTGTTTATGGTTCCAAATTCAATTATTTGTTTTTTTTTGTTGTCGTTAGATTGGCACAACTGTTTTCCATTTCGGCGCGGAGTTTGAGTTGCATCTGTTATTTAGATTAAATACAGTGCTGTTTTTAGTTATATTATTCTAGTGTATATTACGAATTTCATAATGGACAAAAACATCGAACAAAGAGTTTGTCTTAAATTTTGCATCGCCAATGGAATTTCGTGTTCGGAGTCACTGAAAATGTTACAGAAGGCTTACGGTGAATCGACTTTATCAAAAACACGTGCTTATGAGTGGTACAAAGCGTTCAAAAGCGGATCTGATGGAAGATTTGCCTCGCTCTGGTAGGCCATCAACGTCTGCAACTGAAGTTAACATCGCAAAAGTGAAGGAAATAGTGACTGAAAATGCTCATTCAAGTTTGAGAGAGATAGCCGCCGAACTTTCTGTGTCTCACGAGTCGATCCGTACCATTTCAAATAATCACTTAGGTATGAAACATGTTGCCGCTCGGCTAGTCCTAAAAGACCTGAATTTTCTTCAAAAACACAATCGCATAAGAGTCTCTGAGGACATGCTAGAACGAGTCAATTCCGACCCAACATTCATGAAACGCATTGTTACTGGTGACGAGACGTGGGTTTACGAGTTTGACATGCAAACTAGTCAACAAGCTTCGGAGTGGCGCCTTCCAACTGAACCGAAACCGAAAAAACCACGCCAAAGTCGATCAAAAGTCAAAGTCATGTTGACTGTTTTCTTTAACTATCGCGGTGTTGTGTACTCGGAATTCTTGCCGGAAGGTCAAACGATAAAATAAAGAATATTATTTGGGCATTATGCGGCGTTTAAGAGAGCAAATTCGACGAAAAAGGCCAGATTTGTGGAAATAAAATTCTTGGATTTTGCACCACGATAATGCGCCTTCGCACAAAGCCATCGTTGTAAACGAGTTTTTGACCAAAAACTCAACAAATACCATCGAGCAACCACCTTATTCACCAGATATGGCTCCAGCCGACTTCATTCTTTTTCCTAAACTCAAATTACCACTTCGTGCCACCCGTTTTCATTCGGTAGAAGACATGAAGGAGAATTCGCGGCGAGCACTGAATTCAATTCCGGAAAAAGCATTTAAAAAATGTTTTGATGATTGGATTATTCATTGGCGCAAGTGTATCGTTTCTGAAGGAGTATACTTTGAAGGTGATAAAATAAATTTGGATGAATAACTAACATTTCGTGTATTATTGATCTTTTCTCGGTACTTTTTTGACAGAGTAGTATATATACGCATTTTACTATGAAAATGGTCTTAATTAATGTTTATACAACATGTATTTTAACTATACGTATGTATATGTATTTCCAAGGTATTACATAATGTTTCAAATATTTACTTTCTCAATATAATTTTAACTGATCGATTATTTGCTTATTGTATAATCATTCGGATTTGATAAATAAAGGTTTTCATTATAATAACACTCGCAATTATGTAAGTAACTAATAAATCAAATATCCTAATAATAATTATTCCGTTTCAGAGAAGAACCAAATCCCCTTTATACAGATTTATCTTAATTTAACAAGTGACAAGAGGTTAGCGATATGTGGGCGGTGTTGTAGGCTAAGCGCCGGTAGAATGTACTCATATGAGAAGAATCGCATGATTTTGCAGATGGGTGTATTCAGTTTGCCTAAATAATATATTATCGTAATAAAGTTATAAAATTAATTTGCTATTTGCTTAAGTAAAAGAAAGACTGGCTTGTTGATGAATAATGGTTTTTAAAATCGATGTTACTTGGTTCCTTGGTTTATCTTATGTAGATTAGGTTATGCGTATATTCCGCTTCAGCATAGGATTCTCACAGTCTCCTCTGTTCTTCTCTTTCTCTAACTTTCCTCATCCAATTTAAATATTGTAAATCTCTTCACTAAAAACATGAAAAGACCTCTCAGTCACCAAATCTATAGAATAGTGAGAAACAACATGCAAAACCTTCTTACAGAAGAACTGTATACTGATTAGAGAATTAACGAATCAGTTGTTATATTTAAATAAAATAATTAAACTCGTTATTAGTAATAATCTGCAGATAAAAGATAATATATGCCGAATTCATGCATTTCCCTATCAAATTAATAAATTTAATCTGGGGATCAGACCCCACAAAACCAAATTCGCTCAAGACCGGATAAGAAGAGCTTTGTAACAAACTTTTTTTTAAGAAGTAAATAGTGAACTCTAAGCACCATAATTCCAAGCTTTGTCATTTCAGTGCAAAATGGTAAAGAAGATTAGTAAAAATCGCTAAAGAACTCTATCCTTAAATTAGCGTACACATTGAGCAGGCTAACTCTATAGTAATATGCATATCCAGGAGCCCTTGTCCAGCTCTTGGTTGGTCCTTCTAGTTTATTACATACATATATTATAGTAAATAGCCAGTGTTAGCAGACGGAAATGTCAAAAGCACTCGCATACCTAGGCGAAAATGTATGAGGAGAATGATGAGATTTGAGGAAACGAAAGAGGTATGTAAGGACCGCGACTCTTGGCGCTCCGTCCTCCTTGACTACCCCGTTGGGGATGCAGCGTGAAGATATGTATGTATGTATATATTGTAGTATTATATTAATGCATTACTTATTACCAAAAAAATAGTTATTTTTATGATGAACAAATACGACACATGTGTTTAGTTGAAACTGGTTTGATATACTCATAGCTGACAACTTTAAAATCACTCATATTGATGCGTCATACTAGAAAAAATTGTTAACGAGCACCAACCATTTATGAACACTCAAAATTATATGGCATCCTTCCAGAGGTCGTTGACTCCACATCTCAATGTTATAATCGAGAGAGGACTTCAAACCAATAGCCCTTTTACGATTAGAGGTCAATCGTAACGAATTTCCAAAAGGTAATTTATTGTGTGGATACTTATCTTGTTCATCGCTCTAAACTGATATCACTAAATCTCATCAAATTCTACTCACATTGTTGCGTTCTAGTCCCCATATATGTAAAAATTATTCCAAAATGTCACTTAATGGGAGTAACAACTGCTTTTTTTTAATGCGTTTTACTTCCACATGGACATTGCTGATCGAAATTAATATATGGATATAAAATTTTAAAAGTAGGTCAACCACTGGTCTGCCTCCAACAATCTGTGCTCACTAGACCCGGGTTTCTCAACCTGGGATCTGTGGACTCCTGAAGAATCCATGTCATGAGTTGTGGGAGTCCATGGGTTGACCAGCTAACTATCTAATTGTAACACAAGTTTTTATTACACTCCAGTCCAGTTCTATCTGAAGAAAAGTATTTTTCATTCTCTTATTTTCTTTTCCTAAAATTCTATTCCAAAAACGTCCGCAAAATTTTAAGAATTTGGAAAGTGGTTCGATACTAGAAAAGATTAAAGAACCCTGCGTTAGACCCATATGGTAGAATATGGGCAATTTCCTTCTTAGCTCATTTATAAGAAGACGACTGTGTCCAGTGCAGTCATACATCTTCAAATACTTAACTATTACGCCTATATAAAAGTGTATAGTGAGATATGAACTCTTGTGACTTTACTTTGTGTGGCTTATTCTTAAACCACTGTGTGACATTCGTTTTGCCGACATACGAGTATATTATATGGAGGAATGCCAATACTTCTTATGACGTTACTGACATTCTATCAGCGAACTATGATAAGTCACATACATACAAATAAATGTCGTGAGTGAAATAGTTGCGTCTTGAATGAACAGCGCGTGTAGAACACATTAACTATGCTAGCGTAGTTGAATCAAATATAACAAACCTACTATTTTTATGAATAAGATCATTCCAAGGTAGTTTTGAAGTTATTATGGAATCTCGTAGTTTTGTATTGTATGTGTAGGTAGTAATAGTTTGCTCATACACAGTTACGACTATTTGTTACTTTACCTTTCCTCTCGCAAAATGCGAAAATGTTTCCTTGACGCTGAAAAGAAACATTTAAACTTTTATGTGGTATTGTCCAGTCTCAGAGGCGTTCACATCAATCAACAATCTATCGTTTGCGGCGTCGGCATCGGCACTACAAAGACAACAAACAAGATTGTTCCTTGAGGAAAAGTTTATATCGTGCCTTTAATAGAAAAATAAATCTCACGAATCTCTTGAACGACTACTAGATTAATGCACAGTCATAAACACAGATTTATACTTATATATTTTTAGTATAAATAAATGTATGTACTTATATTTATATCTTACCTACAGTATTCGATTTTTTTCTTTAATAAATCTGTCGCCTTAACAGGTTTTAGAATGAAATTTCTTCTATAGAAATAAAAATTTGGTTTTTCTATATTTGATTTGTGCACCAATATGTATAAACATTACGTAAATGGTACCGTAAGGTTTCCATCTAAGAATAGGATCTATATTTACCTTCTCATGAATTGTGGGAGGTGAATAAAAGATTTAAAAAAACATTTACCACCATATAACTTTAATTAAGTATATGAGATTACATATCTCGACACTATTCTTTTTGTCATTTCGAACTGTTCTTATTTTTACAATTTCTTATAATATTCTATAAGAAAGTACATTTAAACCTTTGTAACTGTAAACCCCAAAAATATTAATGAGTTTATGACTCAAAGTCAAAGTCAAAGTCAAATCAATTTATTCAAGTAAACCCAATTACATGGTATTTTTGAACGTCAAATCTACTTGAGTTCGGTTCGAATAGAAAACCTGGACACTGAGAAAAACCAACAAGAAACTCAGTCAGGTATCATTTTTTCAACTTCATTTTACAAAAGGTTTATTAAAATACAATATTTTCATTAAGCCAGTAAACGCATGTGCAGAGAACATCATTTCCAGACTATTGTTTTATCTTCAATGAAATCGTTTATTTTATAGTATGATTGTCTAGTCAATGTACGTTTTATAACCAATCTAAATTTATTCTCTGTTAATTGAGTAATTTCTTGAGGAACTTTATTGTAAAAACGAATGCAGTTACCTAAAAATGAAACATTTGACTTATGTAATTTAAATTTTGGAATAACCAATTTACTCAGTAATTTCTTTCGAACAAACGCAACTAATAAACAACTTTACGCGTGCGTTTAATAAATTAATAAAAAGCAATAAATATATACAATATAATACACGCAGTTTATTGACAACGTTTATTTGACGTTTTTACGTTCGTAATTTGACGTTTATTTAAGTTAACAGATAAATTATTATTTGCAACTTTGAGGAAGTCTATTATTTAAGATAATGTGTAGTTTTAAATTTGTATATGTTAACGTATGTATGTACTTTCCTGTTATTAATAAAGCATTTAATTATATTGTCGTTATTAGGACCGACGTGATGAGAGCAGGCGAAAGTAGTATGCAGGGATCGTGATGCTTGGCGCTCCATCCATTTCTAACTACCCCATTAGGGATACAGCGAAGATATGTTATGTTATGTTTATTAGAACCGCGATGCTTGGCGTTTCTTCTTCTCTGTCTTACCCGTTAGGGATATATCGTAAAAATATGTAGATGTGTCCAATTATTTATAAGGAAGGCTATTCATTAATATTGTAATTATTGTTCGAAGATGCCTTACGAGTAAGCCCGGTCTTTTACCATCCTTTATATTTTAACGAGGGAAGTCGTACAATGCCTTCAAATAATCTTTTCAAAACGATTGACACAATTATTTCAACGGCCCTTACATTGAGAGAGGCAAGTGATTAAAAAAGTAAAGTCCTTGAGGTTTGTACTGTGAAAAAATCAAAGTCAACTGTCTTGTCTTACAAAAAGAAAATCTCATGCGTATGATAAAAAGCAAAAATAATGCGCGTATAAGGAAGTGTCGATTGCCTTGATTACCTTCGTCGGTTAAAAACGTACAAGAAATGAAAGAGTTAATTTTATTATACTTGTTTTACTGTGTTAAATGTATATACTCGTATAATACACGAACATTCCATTTTTACCCAAATAATAGTAATTCATTTTTTTCTTATAATAACTTTATTTTTTATCTTATATACTTACATTTTTATTATCAATCGACACATTATTTGTCAAAAGTTACAAAAAATGTTACTTAAACTTTTATTCGTCTATTTTATACGTCTGTTAATCTGATTGTCCCTCTGTTAGAGACGATTTACTTACAAACTATGTGACTTATAAACTTGAAAAGCATAGTGATACATTTTATTTATCCATATATTTTGCCCTTATTAACATTATGAAATATTTTAACTTTAGACGATAGATTCTCAATGGTAGCGATATCGCCCCCCAGCGGGCGCTGGAGCCTTCCAGAGGGGCGAAAGTGGATCCAGAGGCAAAAGGAGGGTGTTAAAGTAGTCAAAAGGGATGGTCAAATAAAAAATAAATTAAATATTATTTTTTATTGATTCTGTGTTTGTTTTTAAAATAATAAAAGGGCGCGATCGCACAGAAAAGGTTGGGAATTTATGCTTTAAAGTATGTTAAAATGTCTTTAGAGTCTAAAGACTAAAGAAAAAGAAAATTGTCTAATACTTGACTTGAGTATTCTTCTCTTGTCTACGAAATTAGCGGTCCTCGAATTAAAAAAAAATTAGGGAAAATATAGCCTTACCTAAAGTTTACAGCAAAAATATAACACATTGTATAGATTCGGGTGTTATTTTGCGGGAAATCCATCCCATGTACTTATTTTCTCATGTAATTCTTATAGTCTTTAACTATCTTCCCCCCAAATCTCAAAATTGTCAATCGACACGTGTTTCGCTTCTTAATGAAACATCTCCAGTTTCAAATTTCAGAATCGGTTAGATAATCAGCACAGGAAAGAAAGAACAAGAAATTTCATATTGGGTGCTGATTAGCCGACTGAGTTTAAACTCGGGAATATCCTGGGGGAATTTCGGGAATAATTTGGAAATATCGTTAAGAGGCGATACACGAGTCGATTGATAATTTTCAGATTTTAGACAGAAGATAAGTAGAATAGATAGGAACTTACCATTTTATAAATATCATGCAGAACGGCGGAAACCGTTGTGCATCAGTCAAAATCGCACTTGACCACTTTTTAGCAACTGTTTATGGTTTTTAATTTTCAAGACCCAGTCTTTTATATAACGATTCAGATAAATCTAGGAGAACATGCCAAGTCGTTTTATTGTAATAGGTTTAATTGATAATTGAAAATATCTTAATTTCACATTAATTTCAGTTAATCTCTAAATTGTGATATTTTTATAATCTAAATTTAACTTGAAAAAATTCTTAAGAGAAAAACAAATTATTCACGCCTGCCTCAACTGTCACTATATGAAGCTAACGAGATGGCTTGGAATTTCACGCATTGCGTCAGTGTATGTATGTCCTCGCTGAAACCTTTATGTGTATCACTTTTTTTGACGTTTTATTTTTGTTCTCAAGCACCTTTTTACGTATTTTATCTTCTGAAGGAAAGACATAATCAATGTTCATTTCACTTTTAATTAATTACAATTAGTGTTTATAAAATAATTCAGAATTGCGAACATGTATCTCCATCTGTCACGTATTTATTATATTGAACAGGTTAACCAACGACTCATATCATTTTGGTTAAAAGTACACATCTAGTTAGTTATTTAAATACACGTCAATTCTTTATGATAAAATTTTCAAACATGGAAACACGGTTGAAAAAACGAAACTAGATAAAGAAAATCTCGAAAATACCATGTTTGGCACAAAAGTTCAATTGGATCTCCAACATCTATAGAATTTCAAAATGATTTTGTAATGGAAAGGTAATAATGATATATTAAACCATAAAAACTATTTTTTAATTGCTATTGTAGTTTTCTTGCAAATTACAATTACATACCAACGTACAAAAGCAAATTTTTGAGATTTTTCCGTGCTAAAATATGATCTAACCGCAATCGTGATTATCACTTCCATGACTGGCTGCGGCAGGACGTAGGAGTGAAAAAATCTTCTTGAAAGAAACTTATTGCTGTCAAAAATAATAATATTCAATAATGTAAGTATTTACAAACAAGACTGAAATTGACCAAAACAAAATAATAATCAAAAGTGTAATCACAAAAAATGAAGTCCTTCGATAAGTTAACGGCCCAATTTCTTTACTTCGAGCTCAAAGTGTTTCTGGCAATGAGCTGACGCCGGCGGAAGTTGAGATTGGCATCCCGGGCGACCACCTCCGATGAACAGACCCATCATTGTCTGACCGGACGTTGTTTTACTGCACATTCTATAGCTCTCTAAACATAACTAAATGTATTTTTATTTTAAATACTTGAGTAGTTTTTGTCTTCAAAAGAATTTCCTATGCTTTATCTGAAATATTTTAAATTACATACTTATTATATTATTTTATCACGTAACGTACTTTCTCAGTTATTAGTTTAGAATGTTTAATTAGGATGAAAATATATACAAATCGTTTTCTCTATACATACATTAGTGTGTATGTCTAGAGATAAAAAAAATTATCTTCAGGCCCAAAGCTCTCGAGTCTCGAAATTTTGTGTCTCAAGGTTTTTTACTTTATTTTCGAGATTAAGACTGATGATTTGATCTCTTTATCAAATTCATAACAGTAAGTAGGCACTGCTTAGTTTATTCGTCTTCAGGACTTTGCAGAATTCATAACGAAAAAACTAACGAAGTTATCCAAACGCTGCCCAACCTGATCCTTTTATTGATTTTCCTCTCAAAATTACGTTCCATTTAGCATCGATTTTGTCAGAGATAGATAGATATTCTTATGTTTAATACACGCTTGTACAATTTCTAAAGTTAATAATACCACTTGGATCCTTATGCGGCTATCTGTACCAACATGTTTATGTTATCCTATCCTACATAATTGTAAAAATATAGTTACGAAAAGGAAACAAAGGCAAGTAAATTATATAGACATAACTCTCGAGCGTCGAAAGTGTCGAATTTACTTGTACTTAGAGACTGTTTCGTCTCGAAATTTTTTCCGGAGACTGGAAATAGCGTCGAGACTGGAACCCTAATACATAAATAATATACGTACACATATATATATGTACATAATTTATTTCAAATTTTAAGGTTCTATTTTCCACTTGCGTATTCATTGTTTAATCCCTTTACAACAATTCTTAAGGTTTACATTACAGTCGATATTTGAAAATGTTTATATTTTTTGCTTAGAATTTGAATTTGATATATGTAAGATACCGGTCGAGGCTACATGGTCCCAGTGTACCAATGTTTCGACTGTAAAGACCGTAAATATGAAACTATCAGAGAATTCGCCGGTACATGGGAAACAGTAAGTGTGTCGACACAAGTGGCATCATACACCAGTGACCTTCTAAATCTCCAGGGAATAATAGGAAAACCATCCAGTCACCTGCCATCGCTGCACGCATTACCGTCAGGCTCTAAGGCTGCAGGAACGCAGGGCCAACAAGAGCTCGTCGAATGACGTCATTCAAGGCAGAATGTCGTGACATGAGGATAAACCGTGGTGATCTAGCACATCGACGAGATCACCACAGCGGCAACGGTGAGGAAGTTTAGTTCTAACCACCAGACGAAGAGATACTATGAGAGAAAGTGTGGTATTGTCAATTAAGGTTCCTAAGGTTTTTGAAGGTATTACCCGCAACCAGTATCCTGACTCCTCAGAAACAACCAAGGGGTGAGACTGATCTTTTTCGATACTACAAAAATCTAAAAATTATAAATGAACAGTTTTGCATAGAGACTCATCCCAGTGTTTCTGACAAAAAGTCGAGATAGGCAGGTAAGAACTCGTACAAACACTTAACCAGGTATTTCGAAAATCAGTCAAGCACGGCACTTCAACTGATCCTAAGCAAGGACGAATAACAGATAGGAAAAGGTTTTCTGTGGTGTAGGCTGACGAAAGAAGAGCAAACTCGAAATTTTGTGTATGCCTAGATCTCCATAACAGATAGGAAGTGAGGCTTGATTCGAGACCCTGTCATCAACAAAGAAGCAATTTAATATTTTAGATAATGTATTTAAAATATTGTCTACAGATATTGAAAAGGTTTTTGAACTTTAAAAACCTGAGAACATTTGAAATGAAAAGGCAAAAGCGGACAATGAGGAGAGCCATGTGAGAATTAATTTTAAAAAATTTGTGTGAAGATTGGCAAATTTTTTATATTTGATCATTGATAAAGCAAGGTATGAAGTCATCTAAAACGGGAGAACCTAGGAGGTACAACGATTCTTTTGACAAAACTTTAATATTTGGTGCTAAATTGTTAAATTTGTTAATTTTTTTTTTAAATCGGAGCAGATTCGGATACAAAGAGTTCGCATTTAGAATAATTTAAGTCAATATCTTTGAACCTTTGAATGAGGGTTTTAAGGTCATCTAAAACAGTAATTGATATTGTTCCGTCGTCAAGGTACCAAATATTAAATTCGAAATTTAGGTTACAAATGGCAGGATGGGTAGCCATACTGAACGATCACCTTCGATCAACTTCGGAATGTAATAAATGATCTTGCTGTAAGTTTCCGAGAGATAGAGATATAATTTGTCCTGAACATCTTATAATATTTAAATACGGGTCTATGTCGCGTTAATATTTTAAGGCTAATTACCTATTTTATCTCCATGTTTCGACCGGAATGCACCGATCGTGGTCACGGGGAGACTGATGAGGTTGAATGTCATCTTCGTAACGTGCGGTTTCTTGCAACTACCCACACTCATTCATCGCATTTTTTAATTTTTGTTATTGTCAAAATTGTCCGGAACATGCTGTTTTTTAACAAAGTGCATGATATATATTATATTTAGGGACCGGCTCGACGGGCCAGAATGTTTGTGACTATTTATATGTCTTAACTTGGGAGTTTATAAATTAAAACGCAAACTAAAAAAATGCAGTTTGGTTTATTGTATGCGTGTAGTTCGTAAAATAATATATATTGAAGTGTCTTCGAGTGTCTTAAAACGATATTAATTTGCTGGTCGCGCTGCTCGCGCGCTCCTCGTTGCGTTGACGTTACATATTATATTGTGTTATATTGGGTCCTTACGTATGAAATTAGCGTTTTGTCGTACTGACCACTTTCATCTGAACTATCTCCTCTTTGGTTAAGAATTCCAAATTCAAATTTATAAATTCATTTAGCTGGTACATTTGAGTTTTGAAAACAGTCGTTCATTTGTTTTTTTCCTCATTATTTTTTTCTTTGGCGTCGCTTATTACCGCACAATGGAAAACATGGAATATCGGTATATTTACGAGTATGAGTTCTACCGTGGCACCAGTGCTGCAGAAACAGCTCGAAGGATTAATGATGTGTACGGCGCTGGTGTCGCAAAAGAAAGCACGGTACGTTTTAGGTTTCAACGTTTTCGTTCTGGAAATTTCGACCTTCAGAACCAACCCCGTGGACGGCCGGAGACCAAAGTGGAAAATGAAGAATTAAAGGCTATCGTGGAAGCGGATCCATCACAAAGCACTTCAGAGATAGCTGCAGGCTTCGGAGTAAGTGACAAAACTGTATTATCCACTTGAAGCAAATCGGGAAAGTAAAAAAACTTGTACGATGGGTACCTCATGAATTGAGTGAATCGAACTTGCAAACACGCGTCGACTGCTGTGTTACTTTGCTCAACCGACACAATAATGAAGGGATTTTAAATCGAATCATTACTTGTGATGAAAAGTGGATACTGTACGATAATCGGAAGCGCTCGTCGCAATGGCTGAACCCTGGAGACCCAGCCAAATCCTGCCCTAAACGAAAATTGACTCAGAAAAAGTTACTTGTGAGTGTTTGGTGGACTAGCGCCGGCGTCGTTCACTACAGCTTTCTAAAATCTGGCCAAACGATTACGGCAGATATCTATTGTCAGCAACTGCAAATCATGAAGGAAGAACTAGCTGCTAAACAACCGAGATTGGTCAATCGCTCTAGACCCTAGGCCACTGCTGCTTCACGACAACGCAAGACCACACACTGCACAACAAACAACCACTAAGTTAGATGAGCTACAATTGGAATGTCTGCGACATACACCGTACTCCCCGGACCTTGCTCCAACAGATTACCATTTTTTCCGGAATTTGAACAAGTTCTTACAAGGAAAAAAATTCAACTCCGATGCGGCAGTCCAAACCGCCTTCAAAAGTTTATTGATTCTCGCCCCCATGGTTTTTTTAGTAAAGGGATCAATGAACTACCTATGAGATGGCAAAAGTGCATAGATAACAACGGTGCATACTTTGATTAATTAAATATATGTTACAAAAAAAAAATTGACTTTATATTCCTCCCGTACAAAACGCCAATTTCATATGAAGGACTCAATATTAATTGTAATTTACATATGTGTATATTATGTTGCAGCGTGTTACAACAGCGCATCTGTTGACAGAATTAAATGCATTTTTTTTAAGTTTTTCATAGTTTTATAGCTTTTGTAAAATCTACTACTAATCACTGTTCTGGACAACAGATAATAATTGTTAAACAGACAAGAATGGATGTTGCTGTGCACATTTTCTGTTTTTAAATCTTTGTGATTCCAACAAATTACTTTATTTAAAATCTACAGTTTTTATTTTTACATTAATTTGCAAATGCATTTATCTTTGCACCAAGTCATATTAAAAGAAAAAAATATTGATTTTCCTATTATTTTATGTTATATTTACATACTACCTCAATCGATGATGCTTAATCTATCGATTCTTTTTATCACAATACATAGAAATAGTACAGAAACAGAACAATTATGACATCTTTAGTACCAAACATTACTTTAAAATATTGCATATTTATGATTTTATTAACGTAAATATACCTTAAAAAAATAAGATAACACAGTTGTGTTTAATGTTCAGTAACGAAGTATCTATATCTACCTAACGAAATCATCTCATTCAAGATTTTGGCTTTGATTTTTCGTGAGCATAATGTGTGACGACTGCGTACGTGTTTTAGCAACCTTGACTTGATCTGAGTGCGGTCTCGTAACGAAGTTGAGTATACACTACTCGCTAGTATTCTCCTCAGCGACGCCCGCACTATGCCCGCTATTATTAAACGAGTTCATTGGAACATCTATTTATTTGCGCAATTTGTAACATCGCGGCTAAAGCACTCGATGACCTTACTGCTTGCCTCCGCACTCGCTACAACTACATTGTGTTAGTTGTATTGTTACCACTGTTTTGCTCAATCACCGTTGTCGTCTAATCAATGAAAATTCAATTTTTGTCACTTTTCCCAGAAGGAAAACATTTTTAAATCAAAATTTTTGCAATATTTTTTTACAAATATTTCCTTCAGCTTGTTTCATTCTGAATTCCGTTATGTGAATTATATCTGCCTAGTACATATCCATGCGTTTAAATTTCTAATACTAATAATATATAGAGGCTCTCTAAGGAAGTGTGCGTGTCGCATGCGCTCTGGGTAGTTCTACACGCGCTGTCCATTCACTGCGCAACTAATCCGACGAATGAAACACCGCAGAGATTCAGTTTTGGTAAATATTCAGTCTATTCTGACCGACAAGCGACCCTGCGACGGTCTCGGTGAAATTTTAAAGTCAAATTTGATATGAAACTTTAAAATAGCGGACCCATCCGGGGAGGCGCGAAGCGCGGTTTCAGTGTTGAGTGTCGGTCTCGGTTCTCGGTACGTGGTGCGGTGAAACGGCGAGGCGGCCGTAGCGCAGTGTGCGCGGCGAGTGCGCGAGTGTGCGGCGGCGTGCGCGAGTGCGCGTGTGGTGGTGCGGCGAGGCTCGTCGCGGCGCGCCCGTCAGTCGGCGGCGGCGAGTCGCGCGCGTCGTCTCTTATACCTTTATCTGTGGTGTCGCTGCACTCCACGCGCACACCTGCTACCGTTCAGGCTTCGGCGGCTCTCACGCTCTCGAGCGTTGAGGTCGCGTCGACCTCGCGCTCTGTAATTTTGGTCTTCGGTGATTTCACCGCGCGCCGCACTGGACTCTTGAGTACTCATTCACCGTTTCCGACACTGTGTTATTATTGAAGCACTATTACTGTGCTGGTGCGTTCCGTGACTTGGCGAGCCCGGCGGCCGTCGCGTGCTGTGACAGTGAAATCTAAAGCCGTATAGTACGGATGTGCAGTGATGGATAAGTAGACAGTGGTATTAGTGGACGCACGGACCCTCGAGTCCTTGTATTTCTGGCTGAGTGCAAGAGCGGGCCGTCAAAATTGAGCCGAAACTGTATTTAGGTATGTATACACGATGCACAATGTATTTTTAAAGGTTTAATATAATGCACTGAATAGGAAATGCGACCCCTTGTTTCTAAAAAAAAAAACATGTGTATCATTCAGGTTCTTTGGTCACTTGGTCCGATACCTTTGTAAGTAAACAAGAGCGTGTATGCTTTGAACAGTTTCATTTAGTGTCACCATAACATTGCATTTTTATAGAGACATTTTTGCATTTTTTCGTATTTTGGCTCTGTGTAATTCATTCAATATCTGTGTGTACGAGTGCACTTAATTGCGAGGTGGGCGTGGGAATTGGAACGAATGTCAGGAAATAAACGTAGCGTAGGTTGGTTAGATGTTTGATCTGTGATATATGTAAAAGTGACACTTTTCAAAGCATACTGCCAAAGTTTATACACGGGGCATCTGTGGGTCAGGCATGCCAGAAGATCGCTAGACACCCTACGCGTTCAGTATAATAATATCTTCAGGATGATGCTGCACTGCCTTCTGTAGTGCATCGGGGATGTTTGCAGCGTACGAAACAGACGGTTTTGCGGCCATTGTACGCAAAAAAACTGCATCCCTTATCCGCAGATTGCGGGGCGGTCGCAAGCATCCTGATGACCATAGCGGACAGGCACACATCGCCACTATGGAAGTGCATGGTGCGGAGGACGATCAGAGAAAGTAATACACTTCTGTGATCGTCGTCGTTGCTAGATTTTACTAACATAGGTTTAGTTATTACTAACATTTCTATGGATTTCGATGTTATCTGAAATAAACGAGTTTTATTTTATTTTATTTATATGAATACTTTATAATCGTGTCTTGTATTTTATTAACGTAAACAAACTTACACAATCCTACATAATTTTAACTTTTTATTTTAATTAATCTTTTATCAGTGTGTGTATTGTGCTTTATGAAGAACATCTGCATGATCTTCATATTCCATTTACAATAACTTGGCAATAGAGAATAAATATTATCCAAGAAAGTGAAAAAAAAAATGTGTGTATAATCTAATTTCATGAATATAACAAAATAACCCAATAAACCTTATGATAAACTGATTGATTTACTAACGGATACTGGTTATTTTCTCAATCAACCGGCTACAATTTAAAAAAATAAGAAATTTTGAAGACTACACTATGGTAAACTTCGTAACTACTAAATTTATGGGTTTTAAAATGTATTATAGTAAACTTATAAGTAATAAATCGAAGTTTACTACAATCATTTCAATACATAGGATTCTTAGGTCAACATCTTTTATTGTTTAAATGGCTTAAAGTCTTCGCAAATTAAATTAGTCGTCAAGCAGCCAAGCAGCTTATCCTATGCTTTCATTGGATAAGCATATGTCTTTGTAAAATATTAAGTAAATACGTAACATCAAGATAGAACTCACACAACAAACTACAAATAAAATATTTAGCTTACGAATGCTATTATGTAGAGAGATGTAAACTTAGACAAATATACGAAATAAATGTATGTGGAAAACTGACAAAGTAAATGTATAAAATCTGCAAAAGAAATTCGGATAGAAAATAAAGAAAGAGATAAAGAAAATCTGAATGTTTCTTTACAACAAACGATGTTAAGAATTGAAGGAATCTCCTTTAAAAATTTTGAAAAGTTGGGTTTTGATTTAAACGGCAGATAAAAATGTGCCAATTTCCAGAAGCGGGGCAAGGCCGTGGCCCCGATTCCCACGCGGGAAACCTGAAGATCGCGTAATAAACTCGCTAAATTGTCAGTTCATCTTGATGTAACTTGATATAAGCTTGTAATTAGACTTCACGTAACTTAATAACTTTACTCAGCTTGAAGCGTCAATAACAGATAGGTACATACTTTTTATTGACACTTTCAAGTTTTAGTTCTTTATCTTATTTGTAACAATTTTGTGCATTTAAAAATTAATTATGATGACGTTTATTCCCTTTTGATTTTATTATTTTTAACAATTCAATATCTTTTAAACATTTTTCTGTACGTTACAATGACATTATCACTTAGCCATATTCACGGCGTCAGTTGCTTATGTCAACAGAGACGACGCGATTGCAGGTGCCTGCGAACGACATCGGTCATTCACCCCAGTCACTACTGATATTTGGCTACACTGTACAACACCCATACATTTATACCCCACTATAGAGTTGTGAGTTGACTACGATAGCGGACTGTCAAACGACACGTGTCCCGCTTGCAGCGCGTGGATCGCAGAGTTGTCGAAATTATTGTTTACTATACTACTCTAATTCTTATGTCTACGCGTTACGGTATGTTATCGTGTGGATAACCCCATAACTAATCAGCGTATATATACACACGGGAAAGGTTAAGGCAAACCAGTTGATAATTAGAACTTGATAATGTCACTTAGTAGGTAAATAAAAACAGAACCGCTCATTCCATAATCATTTATGATAAAATATTGTATGAATATTTAATAACTCTATAAAAATATATCTCATCCGTTTTAACATGTATCTTGTATATATATCTTAACATTATAAGTAACTTCTTATTAACTAAGTATGAAATAATATTCAAGCCGTCTTTGTAAGCCTTAAAAGGTCGCATTCACACTTCGATGACCCCGAACAAGGACCATGAAAGCAAGGAAAGGCACCTCTTGCCGGGTACATTAGAACAGCGTGTCGCACGCGCCGTGCAGAGGGGGGAATCCAAAACTGGGACAGTACACGGGTTATTTCGAGGCCCGAATTGGGGCGGGCCGTTAAACATTGGGGTTTCCGAGCCAGCCGTGGAGACGATGAAAACAAATAGTTGTTGTACGCTGTACCTGAGCTGAGTGGGCGGCATTCTGATGAACTAATGAATAATAGACTTTGTTCCTTTAGATTTAAAAACTGTGAACTCTTGACAGTGTAGTGTGATATTTCATGCTTATCCGCCTACATAATAAACAGATACACACGAATGTCACTTCGTTTTCTCTTACTAATCAACCTGATATAAACAATTCTATAGATTGCACATCTTTTTTCTGCATCTATTGAAGAAGTATCTATAAGCGAAATTCTGTAACATTCGCGTCATTGAAATAACGCTCATAACAAGTATGAAGATTCACATGCTATTAGTGATTCTTGGAGTGATAGTTAAAAATGTTATTGAATAATGAATCCTTTTCATTGGGCTATTTCAAATAGTCCATCACATTTAAAAAATATTATACAATTACAATTTTTCTTTGCAAAATATTATTTAGATTTTTCGTGTATTATTTACACTTAGCAATATGTTGATTACGGAATGTATATGTGTATGTTATTACATAGTTACTGTGTTGAGAATCGCTGACACAGCTCTTTGGAAATTGAAGTCGACCCACATTTACTAATACAGCGAACAGTTTCAGAAGATCTTCCCTGCTTCCCATATCGCCTTGTGAAATAAATGACCAAAGACCAATGTTTATATGTATCGCAGATCTTACAAAACTGGATGGTAGAGCTATGAGCTGGAAACGTTTTCCCGATATTTACGCTGAAACGGCCTCAATTCTCCTTTCGGTCATTATGACTAATTCCATCTTATTCGATGTTAATCGAGACAAAATCTTTTGATTACGTTCTAATAATATTTCTTTATCGCATAATCAATGACAAGTAGTATCTAATCTATAATATAATACACTATAATGGACTACAATATTTACAAACATAATATATATACTACATATTGAGTATTAGAATATCAAAAGCCATCACTCAAAACAAATCTATTATTTATCTATATAAATAAAAATGAATGTTTCTTCATATGTTTGTCCTCTATGCGTTCCTAAACCGTTCATCCGATTGTAATAAAACGAGCGATAAATTGGCGAGTTGTTTTGCGTACACCCGCGAAGGTTTCTAAGTTATTTAAATTACTAAATATAAGACTATGCGAACGAAGTCCTGGACAACAGCTAGTTCACAATACTTTAATACTTAATCATTTGGTATAATATTTTTGATGATTATAATGGTAACTTGCTCAGTTAAACATATGACGTCCTTTTAACTATTTACTTTAACAGTTATTGGCTTTTTAATATGATGTAATAAATTCCCAAAATCTCTAGCTGTTTTCCGCTCAAACTCCAAAAACCACCAATCGACACGTGTTTCGCCCCTCAACGGAGCATCCTCAGGATATACCAGAGATAGGATTTGGTCAGCTAACCAGCACCGAATCCAAATGATTGATGTCAAATGAATGATTGATGACGTGTCGATTGGTGGTTTTTGGAGTTTGAGCGGCAAATAGCTAAAGATTTTGGGAATTTATCAAATGAAATGGATTTCCGCAAAGTAACACCTGAGTCTATACAATATTTTTAATATGAAGTCAGTGGATCATATAGGTATCTTATAGGTAATTTCATCTTCATCTCTTCATATAAGTAATTTTTAGGGTTACGTAGCCAAAATGAGTGAAATTTCTGTTCGTTATCATCTCTTCACATATCTCTGCCTGTCCTTATGTTACAGCTGATTTATTCCACCATCCTCACATCTACTTACACATAGAAATAAATTGTTAAAATCTACTATTTCTTAAAAAAATTATTAAAAAATTAATTTAGTAATTATGAACAAAACCGTGAAAAAATTTTCGAAATACAAAGAAAAATATTAGAGTTATTCATTCAAAAACTTTAGTAGTGGGAATAAGTTCCGTCTTAGTCACTCCTAGCGCTGGGCAATATCATTGCGGACTTTTTGGCGGCAACGGGAGAAGTGAGGTTGTCATTTTATTCAGATTTTCGGGAGTTTTAAAGTACAAAAGTGACAGTATATTGTGTTTTAAAGTTCTGCATAAGTGAAAAGAATGGAGTAGGTCTAAATAAACATGTGTAGCTGAAATTCTCGCACTCTTCCAAGAAATTCTTTATAACTTCAGTAAAGCCTACTGTCACTTTACTGGAGGAGTTAAATAAAACTAATTTACTTGTGATTCTATTTATTGACTATATGACATTGGCAAATGCGCTAAATTGTGCGCCATGCCATAAAGAAAGAAAAAAAAAATATTGCGAATTTTTAAATCTATCGTATGCTATGTAAAAGTATCTCCCTTTAAATAATCTCCACTCTATTTCCATTGCTGCCATTTAAAACCCAATAATTCAAATTCTGCCAATGAATTTCGAGTTGTTTTTTCATTAATTGTGTTTTTTTTTAATTATTTCAATACGATGTAAAAATATGCCAGTTATTAGAATAGTCATCTAACATAGATATTCCATTTTGAACTCCCTCCCATACAATACAATGAAAAGAGTGGATTTTTTTTAAAGCTACCCTATCGAGTGTCGTATTATTGAAGAAGTCTTTAAAAATGAAATGAAGGTTACTCTACTTCTTATTTTAAAGCCGTGTTTACAAAATACAAAGTGACATTTCTTGTGTGCGCTTTAGTTTTTAATTAAGTTTCTTAGAAATCTAAAAACTATATAGTTCTAAACAAGTAGGTACCGTAACTGAAAATTCTTTCAATAAATGCGGCAAACATGCGGCATTATGTGTATGTAAGTTTCCAAGGTTAGCTAAACCTTGCTTTCATATTAAATGTATGGAGGTTTGACACTAGTTAAAGTATTCATCACATTCCAAAGTTGGTTTTAACGGAAATTGAACCTATACTTTGGCTTAAATTGCTGCGGAATTATATGTATGTCAGCTGCCAAAGTCAGGTTTCTTTTTATAAAAGAGGAGGCAAATGAGCAAGCCAGTCGCCTGATGGAAAGTGATCACCGCCATCCATGGACACCCGCAACGTCCAGGGAATCACAGGTGTGTAGCTGGCCTTTGCTTTCACACTAATTGTATGAAGGTATAACACTAGTTAAAGTGGTCACATTCCAATGTTGGTTTTGGCCGAAATCGATGTAATATCAATAAGTATGCGCGTTTCCGACACGCTCTTAGCCAGTTTTTTATTCCTTGTCTCTTGCGCTATAGGTTGACTAATCAGCAAATTTTAGTGCTTAGTAACACAAATAGGTAATAATGCTAACCAGAGATATACTATCAACTGGTTTAACGTCACTTAGAATAATTTACGATGTGAATTAATATTTAAATAACGTTACCGTCACAATGCTGTCACGTATTGCAAGTTATTGAAGTCGTTAAAGATCTAAGTCAAATGTGTTCAAAATTGCTAATTCTTTAAAACACTCGATATAAATTATTTATTTACGTATTAGGAAGCTGTCGAATAGAATCCGTTAAGAATTTAGGCGGTTAAGCTATTGTAGAATCTACGTTTCCTAATAGTAATACATTTGAAACTAAAAGCCAGAATATATATTTTAAAAAAAATACTGAAGTTATCTAATGTCACTCATTATTAAATTTAAGTTATATTAGGTATGCTAAGCGTCTTAAAATTCAATAAATATAATAACTTAAATAGAATTTCGGCTGCAACAATACTTACTGTATAATTATATATTAATATTAACTAAAAATTCAATTTCGACCTATATACTAATAAACTATATTATTCTTAGGTACAATAACAATTTAAAAATAAGATCACATTATTTGCCGTGCGATAATAAGATGATTTAATAATTTAACCTACATCAGATTATATTACAAATATAATAAAAATACTCGTACTGTTGTATAGGCAACGGAGAAGCAACTTGTCACTATCGAGTTTCTCTTTACTATCTGTAAATTTTATTATTGTTTTAGAACCGGTGACAAGATGTAGTTACGTTGCGCCTTGATGCTTTGTCCACTCTGTAAGGGAAATGGTGAAGAACATGTCACATGTACATACATATGTATATCAAGATATGTAGTTGATTAGTCAACTTTACTGCCTCAAAATGAATCAAACAGTGAGCGATTCGATATAGAAAAACATTTCGAGTCGATATCCGACACACTCGGACACACTTTCAAATTACACCGCTGCGGTCCGTCCCGTGCATTCCACAACTCGCTCACCCACAACAAACCGGTCTTCGAGCATTGTACGAAACTATAATATACGCCCAGATTGTGTAGGCTCTAAGTCTGTTTTCTGTCGAGTACTGGTCAATGGTTATTGGCTGCGGTGAGGTTATAGATTTGAAAAGATACTCGTTACTGGTTCGCGAGGCGCGGTCTCAAGGTAAATTGCCCAGTTAAATAACCTGAGTGTTATCAAAAAGCCAGATCATAACAAAATGTGCTTTAAAATTGATATTAGATATAATTACTAAGTGTACAAGATGACAAGACGCCTTATAAAATCTATTAAAATCTCATACCTACTAGATTGCAAAATAACAATGTTATTTTATGTTCTTATAAGTCACATGTATGTGTGTTAGGTAGATACTACTTGTATCATACAAACAAAACAAAAATATATTAAAATTAAAATTTTCCAATCTACGATGGTTCTACACTCACTACATTCTTCCTGAAAAGTAAATATGTATCATTAATAAATAATAATACATAATTGAATTTGCTGGAGGCCGAGGTTAAAGTTCTCATTAATTTTTTTTTTATCGGTTGTCGAGACTGCCTGATTATTGTACCTACGCTTTGCACTGTTTTGACATAAAAAGATTTCAAAATTACAGATGGGTTTAGACCTCAAAATGTAATCCTAATAAGATTATTACAGTGTATTAGAAATAATATATTCTTAAACAACGATTATTATAATTAGTCTGAATAGCAGTTTCTAATGCAAACGTCCCGAAGTAGGTACTGAGCGTCCAGTAACAAAATAAATAAACCATTTTTTTTATAAATATTATTATTGAACAACTCCGATTTGCGTACACGTGTACAGAATATAATATCACCGTCATCTAAAAGCTCTACTGTTGTATAGTCTTTTTGCAAGTAATCGTGTCTCCTTTTGGAACTATTTGAACCTAACCCTAATAGATGGATGTCAATGGAACGGACACAATGGGGCCGCTGACGGCCGTTGACTGAAACAAAAAATAAACATAAGAGGTTCCAGTCGCTAAGGAGTTGGAAACTGGAACGTGATTCATGGTTGTATGAAACTTACGCTCAGCTCGTTTTACGTTTTTGTAGGCTCTAACGGGATTAATGGACAAGGGTATGTAGAAGGTCGCCAGCATTTATTTATTACTTTTCAGAAACGTACACATTTTAGTAGTTCACAGTTATTTACTCTTACCTTGTTTAGTCTATTGCAACTATATTAGTCTGGGAGAAAAAGGAAAATATAGCGCTTCCAGCGAAAGGGCTTACAAATGGGCCGAGAGACATTTTTAATGTAAGGAACTACCTAGTGCAGGCAATGAGACTACAACCTAATATTATTTGGTCTTGCTTTGTTTCGATGTTTAATATTTATTTAACAAATAAAAAAGAATAGTGTAGAGCACTTATAGAGAAGAGGAAAAAACTTTGCCAAAAGCAAAGACAAATAAAAAGTACATTTTAATGTTGCTAAATAGTAAAATTTAATTTCGTACTTTTATTTAAAATTATATACTCAAGTTGTACTGAACAATACGTACTTACATTTAAGTCAACATCAATATGTAGAACTTAAAAGGCTTATGAAACCTGCTAAGAATATTTTTGTTACAATAATATTTAAGCCAGAACAATAGAACAATTACTGCAATAGTGGTGTTGTATTTTAGTAATCAACAAATGCACTTAAAAACTATACCGAGAGAGCAGTTATTGGATTGCGCGGGCGCACCGATTGACAATGGGCAGTGGCAGCGAGCTTGACTGGCCCACTTGATCGTCGGACCGGCAACTGGTAGATGTGAAAACGGGCCAAGGTGATTCTAGATCAAGAATTATAAAATAAGATCTATATTTTAGCTTATCTATAGTCGTTTTAGATTTCGAAACTTAATAAATCAGGTTTGCTTCCAAAAATAAATAAGTGTTGTTGTAACCACAAACCCGACTGTCGAGAATAGATTCTGTTGCAGAAAGTTGTATGTAGGTACATCTAACGTGCATTTCAGACTGAATAGAAACCGTAGAGACGGCAAACTATTGATCGACGAACTATCGCCACTACATAAAACACTTTCCCATATCGTTACAGTGTTACACACACACACCTACAAAACTCTGTTGGCGTGACACCTTGCACTTTGTATAGTTTGAACTACGGGATATGGGATACGGGATACGATTACGATTTTACATCTGTGGTAGTTTGTTATTGGCGTTTGTTTAACCATATAAGTTACTTTATGTGTATTGGCTGTAAACTACCCAAATAAAATAAAATAAATAAAATATAGTTTCAGTTTTTTTTATGTACAATGCAACTTTTCTTCTGAAAATTTCTATCGAAATCTATTGAAACAATAAAGTTGGGCTTACTTTTTAGTTTAAGTGATGTCGGTTAAAATCAAGTTAATATTTTCTGAGCATTGTAGTAACGACTTAAGTAAATAACATAGATACCACTTTAAAATGTTACGAACGAAGCTTACAATTTATAAATATTTTCTATTATTTATGAAACCGTTGTTATTTAATTGTTAGTAATTGAAGCCAAAAACATTTTTTATTATCGGTTGGATTAGAGAACGTCATTACGTTAGCGAAATATGCGTCACGTGAAGCAGGAAACTGTGTAAGTAGGAAGCCGGGTAGGCTATTGATCAGCTACGACTAAGGGAGGAGAGACGAAGCGAGGGGCAAGAGGGTCTGCGGCAGAGGCGCGGCCAGTCGTTTGGGCGGGCGGTGCGTGCCGCGGGCGGTGCGTTCCCCCCGGGTCCCGGGTTCAAGGCCAAGGCCTGCGCCCATTCAGCTCTGAACACGTGCCCGAAAGTAAATATACTCTTACCACTCGTTACGCCATCGCTGGTATAATATCTTTCCTAAACTCCTCACAATTGTACTATACCGTTTGACTAAAAGTGGACTGCAATAAACTATTTTTGTTGCTAAGGAATCCATAAGCGTTTTTCGTTTTTCCGGAAAAATATAATAACATGTTACTGTATAATGAGCATAGCGACGATTTTTTTAAAGAAGCGTCACTATATTCTAGTAGAGCTTTCTCGGCTCAAACCAGAGAAGTACAGTGACGGCCGCATTCTATAAACGACCGTCAGTTTACGTCTCTAGCTCAAACCCAGCAGCTCGTTACGCCATCGCCGCTATAGTATCGTAAGGTAAAGCTTCCAGTAGCCCGGCCGCTTCCAGCAACGTATTTTTCGGTAAAAATAAGATTTTCTAGGTGACTCAATACACTATGGAATTTTCAAAAAATGTTTTTAGTCAGGCAACTATTCGTAGAAACTTGCACATGTTTATTAAACAAAGAGCTTTAGATTAGGTTTCTTTGTGTTTACAATACAAGTGCTTTGAAGTAAAAGTGACCGCACGTGATTGCAAATTAGCGAAATACGAAAAAAACAAATAGTGAAGGCCAGTTTGTAAAAGATAAGTTCTTGTCCTAATATGATAACACATTTATGTTCCTGATTTCTGCGTAAATCTAGAGTTATTTTAAACAATAATTAAAATACCAGGGAGTTAGGCGTACTGGGACGAAAAACGATGTTTCCAGTGTTACATGCGGGAGGCTAGTCACTAGTTTACCTTAATCGTTTGATTTGTAAGATGAAAATGCAGAATGAATGTTGTTTCTATCTCGCTTTTTCACTTCCACATACCCCTGTCTAGTCACTCAACTGCTAAAACAAACCAAAGTAATATTGTTTGTTACAACCTAATGTGTGGTAATTAAATGACTAGAATATTGCCTATTTCCTATTTGTAAAGTTACTCAGCTGTACAAAGACAGCGACTGTATATACAGTTCCCAATCTTTATCTAATAAGAAAACTTTAAAAATGTGTCTGTGTTTTGCTTCCTGTTTGCTAAGTTGCACAGTTTCATCTATGGCTCCAAACCACTGTTTGAAACGCATATAAGGTTGCGATCGTCTCAGATGCACGCGCATGTTACCCTATCTATCTTAAGCTGTTTTCAGTTGCGCCTTACTGTGAAGTATTTTTCATATATGTTTGACTAAAACGGTCGGTTAAAAGTTTTGTTAGGTACTTAAAAATCACCTACTAAACAGTATTCTTTTAATTGTCACGAGAAGTACAAAGATTATATCACTGTACAACAGAATACCGAGTTTTTTGTTTCCGTAGTAGAAATGTAACCATTTTCTTGTAAAGTTGTAATTAGATTTAATTTAGAAGTAGTTTCTACTTAAAGAATTTATGATGGTAATATTGTTACATTTCATTCTTATCAGTTTTGATTTAAGATCACCAACCGTAACTGTAGTTCTTGAATTATTTATTTCTGTTTATTTGCGTCATTTAAATTCCATTTACCTAAATGTAATACTTCATTCGAGTAAACGTCAATACCACGAGTGTTATTGAAAGTCAAACGTTAGGAAAAACTTGTACTTCCACCGCTAAGTAACTTAGGTAAAATTAGTTTTTCAATATATTAGATATTCGAACAGAAAGTTAGAGTATTCTTGTAATAAGTGAATCGAATATCTTCAAAGATATTGCTATTCTTTATAAAATTTTAAAATGAAACTTGTAAAAATTAAAATGATCTAAGTATAAGACAGTTTTAAAGAATCTGTGCTTAAAAATGGGTGTCTGTTTGGCTGTAATCGTTAAACTCCAACATCGTTTGACAAATCACCATGAAAGTTGGCATGTATATATGTATTTTTTCATGAGGAAGGTTTTTATACTATTCCCATTGCGATTCTTAAATCGCTACCACGTAGATAACGTCACGGGCAAACGCTAGTAGTATATAAAGTAGTAATAATCTTATAATAATATCGTGTACTGCAAAATCATAACGTACATATTGTGCTACCATCCGATCCTCAAGTAACACGAGCTGTGAAACAAAAACAACAAAACCGCCGCAGAATTATAACTACGTAGCAATCAAACGAGCGTTCAAAGCACCCCTTGTACGTGCTCTCCTATAAACATAAACATGGAAAACGCACAAAAGCCTCACGGCGTCGCGCCGCAACGCTGCTGTTAGATAAAATCGTGGCATTCTTTTTCGAGACACGCTCGAGTCGACGCAAGGAGTGCGAGAGGGACGGAGAGCGCACGCCGATCGTTAGCCCTGATCTTCAACGCGCCACAAACACACAACCCGACCGAGAGCGAAATTGCAGCGAGAATGCACCTAGCTGTGTTATTACCACGACGACTCCCTTGCAAAACGGCCTTCCTCTTCTTCTCCTCCAAACGATTTTTCACCCAAAACCAATGCCGTTAGGGCGGAAATGGCTTGCACAGTAGTACAAACCGGTTATTTTCTCCGAACAAGCAATTATGGACGTTGTCTTTGCGACATAAGTTCTGTTCGCGACTTTGCAGCAAAGGAACGCAGCGGGTCCTGTATATTTAGCCTGCATTGCATGCGGCGTAGTGGGTGTATAGGTCGCTTGCACGCACTGCTGAACTAGTCGGAGGGCTTCCTATTATCGATTTGTGTAGCGTAGGATGCGCCGCGACGAACGTTGAGGAAGTCTTTTTATGTGACTACAAGTTTTTCTTGATTTTCTGCTGCATCGCAAAGCGGTCAGTTTCTCTTTCACAGAAAGTTCTTAGTGAAACTCAGTGCGAATTATAAAGTGCACTTTTCCCTGGCAATATGATTCTATGTAATACATACATTTTATTGCGTGTCTTAATATATTAGCAATGAATGAGTTGAGAGAGTGAGGCAGAGGTGATGAAATAGATTGAATTGAAAATAAGATTTGTGAAGCAAATCTTGTGTCTTGTGTCAAATAAACGAGAACATCCAAAAGAAACTTTATTTTCGCCCATTAAATTATATATGTTTTATTTCTAATTAAACTAATATTTTTTTAAGTTCTGTTGAATAAAGTGTTCAAATGAATTTTTTTCCTTTTGCCCATTTTTTTTCCGAGTTTATAGCTGCAGTACAAGTGTCGATTTTTTATCGTAGAAGTGGTATTTCACACTACCATATCTTGAACATACAGGCCTTAATTCTGAAGTTATTACACTAACCTATTCTATGAAAAAGATACAACATGATTAAATTTGAAGTACACTGATAATGGAATAGTGCTTATTGTAAACTTTGACGGATTACAAAGTAATGATCAATCAGTAAACTTTGTATGACGAGATGGAACTGTCTTAACTTTGTATTATGGACGACGTTATAACAAATTTACTTAGAAAGATTGGGTAACGCGTATTAATCTAACGTTTAATAAAGTAACTATTGATTGAATTATTGAGAGCGTAAGTCTAACCTAGAAAGATATCGTAATTTTACTGTAGCGTTTGTCGTTGCTGTGATGCCGAAGGCTTCTCAGCTGCTTTAAGTATTGGACGTTTGAGGGGTAGCGTTGGGCAAAGGGGGAGCGGTAAGCTACGCCCACTAATACGATGACACCTCGTCGTGACGACCACGGCCATTTCAGTGCCTCACTAACACACGTAATGGTTGTCTAAACGCACACATGTACATACAATACGTATATTACTTACATTCGAGTAAATGACCATACGAAGGATTCATTTTTATAACGCATTTTTTTACAAAAAGAAATAGTAATTTAGTTTTAAAATTTATTATTAATTTTATATGAATATGAAATATGAAAACAATAGAATTAATGAAGTCCATAATCCATATCCATATAACGAATATTAAAATAAAAATCGTTTTAAAATTTTCCAGCCTTATTTATTATAGCTATTGCCATTTCTATAACGCATTTTTCAACTAAATAAAATTTATTTTTAACGTTAATGAATATATTCTAATGTCACATTATTGGCAAAACAATAGAATTAATGAAGTCTATAATTCACATCCGAATAACGAATTTTTAACAAAAATCGTTTGAATATTTTCCAGCCTTACTTATTGTAGCAGTTGCCCGCGACTTCACCCGCCTAGAATTTAACGAGATAATATACACAGTCTATGTCCACCCTGAAAGTACTTTCTGAATATTGGTGAAAGATTTTCTAAATCGGATGTGGAATTTCGCATATTACCTCCTACATTCAAACTGACAAATTTTACTTCTTCATAATATTAGTTTAGATTTTTTAGATAAGTATATGTACCCTTATTAATAACAAAAAAGTAGATACATACGTTAATATTTACAAACTTAAAACTACACATCTTAAATAATAGATTTCCTCAACGTTGTCGCTTAGAAAGCTGTCATTGCTTAAGGTGCCCTGCCCAGCGGACTGGCAACATTACCTCTTTGAATATCCAAACTGATTCGTTGGCGGAAGAAGCTGCCAGGCCGGCGGTCACCCGAAGCCTCAACCAGTCTTTTATTTAGATTATATTTTATAGGTTAGTCATCTCGCTTGCAATTATCTGTTAATCCTCTAATTTTAACTTTTCCTTATATAAATATTTAAGTGAAAAAATCTTGTCTTTCCCTAACGTCCTTTATTTTCAATGATTAGGAGAATATGCTAGATTATAAATATACATAATTACTGTAAAAATAGAAATAGGAAGGCTAAGATGTTTCGAGCTCATAGAAAGAATGAGTGATGAAAGATGGACGAAGATAACATATAAAGCGGAAGTGAGTGCTGACAGAAGCCAATGAAGACCAAGGTTGACTAATGAAGATCAAACAACCAGAGTGTTAGCTGACGGAAATGTCGAAAGCACACGCATACCAACCTAGGCGAAAGTGTGTGAGGAGAATGAGGAGGAGGCGAAAAAAGTACATAGATGAGGACTGTAATGCTTTTCGCTGTATCCTCTCTGACTACCCCGTTAGGGATACGGTATGAGGATATATATGTAAGTAAATATTTCAAACTAATAGCAAGTGCAGACCTCATCCGACTGTGTAACACCCAGGTCTGTGTAGTGTGTATCTGTGTAGTGGAACTCCATAATTTAAATAAACACATAAAAATACAGTGAATTCTTTATTTCAAAGGCAACGTGTAACAACATATTCTGTTCTCACCGTTCAATGTCATAGCAAAAATAACCATGTACATACAGTATACTTTGTTGTCATTTGTAATAAGCTATATTTTACTTGTACTAGACGCTGGGAGTATTAAACAATTTTATGTGTTCACTATCATTAAGCGTGTTCAACTGTTCAAGGCACATCTCGTTGTTGCAAGTAGAGTTGTTAGTAGACATGTACGTCAGGTAACGTATCGTTTTGATAGCAGATTGTTCTTCCTTCTGAAAATCATACCAGGCAAATGTGTGGAGATAATTCAATTTAAAATAATGTTACCAAAACTCATTTTTACAATACAAATAGGAGACTCACTTTTTATTATTTAAATATAAACTTTGTAATATGTTACGTTTTATAAATAGGTACTAATATATGTTTAAGATAGTATTTATATAATTTTATAGTAACCGCATAATCATTAAAACAAAATGTTTGCATGTCATGAATTTAAAACTTTATTCGTCAAAAGGGTTTTTATCTAGATATCTACATATTAATTATTTTTAGAAGCAATCGTCTATAGTACTATACTTGTGCTAGTAAATACTATTTATTTGTATACATGTATATTACAATGTTTTAATTTGAATGTATGTATTTATAACACCTTTATAAAATTAATTTAAATAAGGAATAAAAAATAGATCGCAGATTACTAAAAATATTTTCGCAACGTAAGAATGCTTTTGTTCTCACGTCTGGAACAAACTGCGCAGTATAAATTAAAAAGCATACTTCAAATCAGCGTACAACAAACAACTTGTAGGTACCTACAGTGAAATGCATCTCTAAATATAGGCCGACGTCAGGGAAGCGAGCCGCGCTTGATGGTTGTACGTGGTCAGGACTTAGGACCCCCTGTCGCCTCGCCTCGCCTCACCCCCGCTACCGCATCGGTGCAGGGTTGCCAGGATACCTAGGTCCCAAGGGCGTTTAAAGCAGGTTATTTGCGCTGCATGGAACACAACTTGTATGTTGGGGTAGGTTGAATACTCACGGTTGCATTGGTCTTTGTTTTAAACGCATTCAGTCAGAGACTGTCCTTTATTTACAGGCTATATAGTATTATTATTGTATTATTATTACAAAACGTTCTATACATTTTGATATTTATTTTTTTTTCTTATGCTATTCAGAGTAATTATAGGGTACATTATAAGCTTTACTTTAATACAGAAAACGAGAATTGTGGTAAAGTCAGTTGTACATAAAAGCATGTTTACATATATCATTATTTAATTGAAAAATGAATGTATCAATAGATGAATGTATTAATTAATAGGGACTGCTAAGGCTATAACTTTATTAGAGTTCATTTAATAATAATAATTTATAAATCAAAACCTACTTTTTACATTTGATAACCCTCACTTGTTACGTAAAGGGGAATACTTAAATGTGCAGACAGAAGTGCATACGCGAACGTGGTTACTATAATCAATATAACGCATTCCTGTAGGTATTTGCCGTAAGTTCCGGTTTTAAGTTTAATTTAAAGGTATACGGAAATTACTACAAGAACGTAGTAAATTATACCTACATAATATGTACATTTGTAGATTTGGAGTAGGCAGCTGATATTACGTAAAAGTTTTAAATATTTCTAGGTTTATTAGTGGTACCAAAAGCTCTCATTTTAAAATCTTTTATTATTCTTAATCCGTATTAATAGAAATTCGTTTGACGAGACTTAATATTTTTATTATATATTATTTCAGAAATTAAAACAATATTACACTCAAACACTCGATGAACCGATTTTTATGGAATTTTTATTAAAGCTGTAGTTTCAAGAATTTTCTTAGCTATGTTTGGTGCAAAATTACAAGAAATGTATTTTCGTTATACTAGGTTTTATTAAGCTTTCCAGAAATTAGGTTTAAAGTTGCACTTATATGCTTACAATACGTACATGAACATTTATACCCTCAGTTTCGCCTGACTCGATAAAACTCCGGATGTTATACATGATATGTATTACGATATTATGGCGTATATGACATTATGGCCTTAAGGTCGGCCCAAATTACTTGAGCTATTCAATCAAATCATCCTGACCGGAAGGACTGAACGGATCGTGTATGACTTTTAATTCAGTCGGCGCTTGAACAACAGCTTTGTGGATGCAAAAATGATAAAATACCTTTAATCTTCATACATTCTTCCAGTTGCAAGGAATCTGAGAGTCGCAGTCAAGCTCTAATTAGAAGATATAGGTTGTCATGATTTATTTGTGTTCCTGTTTTCTGTCATTGGCACCCCTAAATTGAGTAATTGCAAATATACTTCCTCATACATGAAAAGATAATTAAACTAGTCCTATCGGTTAAGCCTTAGTTTTTATGATGGAAAAGTTTTATGTGGGAGTAGTTGTCCCTTTGTAGAAGCTAGTTATTACCCACGATGTTTTTTTGACTTTTTTTTAGTGTATTGATTATAAAACAGCATAACATAATAATTCACTTTCGTCCACAATTTATAACCACACTACTTACAGCGAACCGAAATGAACTGATGTGATTGTTTCATGTATATGCACACACATCCAGTCAGACTAAACTAACTAATGTTTGCTTGTTGTTTGGCCTCATAAACTTTATAAATATTGTACGAAACGCTTTGTACGCAGGTTGGATTCGCATTTACACAATTATTATTCTTAATATTTTTAATTTAAAAGTTACATAATGTAGCCATAGAGTTCATAACTACGAAGAGAGGCAAATAAAATGTAGATGGTTGGATGCTGTTTTTTAACGAAATGGCCGAACAGTTTATCTGATATTAAATGTGTGTCGTGTGTACAGCTTATCATATTTGTCTCACCGTTGCTACTGGGACGGCGTCTGAAGTTTTATAAGGTCTATGGTCGTAGCTATATAATTTTGAATTCTTCGAGATTTTCGCAAGTTTTATTATACAAGAAAGAATTATTTTTTTCTTGTTTAACCTAATGAATGTAGCGTTTTATTTAAATCATAATGCTCCTTTCATGTTTATTCTAGACTTTTGAAGTTGAATATTCTTAACAGTTTTAAGAAAGGCTAATACTTTCCATTATTGTTCTGTATCTACACAGATTTTTTACTTACCTGCTTTTAAAGCTTAGAACTGTAGAATATTTATGTATACACTAATACAAAATTCACTTCTGTTAGGGCTTTTTATCGGACGGACTATTTATTAGTACTTCACCATATGAATGGTAGATTATATTACTAATTATAAAGTTTCCAATACCTTCTGAAGAGTTTTAACCGACTCGAAAGAAAGAATAGGTTTTCAATGCGTCTGTATAATATACATGAATTGTATGTATGTACGAGCATAACTTCTTTTTTTATGAACCAATTTAAATTGATTTGGGTTCAATAAGTATAACTTCAAAGTATCACTATTCCAACTTATTTAATTGATATTGGACCTTGAACTTCGAAGATACACTAAATTTATGATTTTAGTTGTATTTCATTTCAAAATTAGAAACAAGTTAGTTGTTGACCTACCCTAGATATTTATTTAGGCTCAGATCATTCAAAAGGAAAAAATTATAACTTTTTAAGAAAAAGTTAAATCGACTTCTAAATTAAAACACTGAAAAGAATAAAATAATTATTTTTACTAATCAATAATCAAATACAAAAATAACTGAAATGCGATACATATCATAGCATATACCTACTATATCATTAAAATTGACTGTTACTGAAGTCAAATCAATAAACGACAACAGAAAGCTACTAGTTTGGTAGTTATTATTGACAGTTATTGATATTGTATAGACTCAGGTGTTATCACATTTCATGTGATAAATTCCCAAAATCTATAGCTATTTTCCGCTCAAACTCCAAAAACCACCAATCGACACGTGTTTCGCCCCTCAACGGAGCATCCTCAGGATATACCAGAGATAGGACACGGTCAGCTAACCAGCACCGAATCAACAAATGAATCAGCTGCACGATACAACTGGTTTAAATAGTCGTGCAGCTGATTCATTTGTTGATTCGGTGCTGGTTAGCTGACCGAGTCCTATCTCTGGTGAATCACTGACTTCAATAACTGTCGATTTTAATTAAATTGGTAATCGGTTAATTAGTATTATATTGAAAAAGTTATTTTTGTACTTTAATTTTGAATAGTAAAAGATAATTCATTTGTTCTTTTCGGTGTTTTTATTCTGAAGTCAGTTTAATTTTTATTCTTAGAAGATAGTTAATAACAGTGTGTAATACATAATTTTGTGAAGTAAATTCACCTAAATGTTATCGAAACCTTACTACCCTTTGAAACGTCTTTATTAACACTAATGTAGCCTAATGGTCACTTTATTGAAATAGCAGTATCACCTAATAATTACAATATAATTTAGAATAATTATTTCGGATTTCAGACGATGAGATATGAGTGGGTACTTAGGTATAATTAATTATTAAAGATTTGTTCTATGTATTTTTATAACATATAATTATTTTGCTTTACTATCAAAACGGCGTTTTATTTTTCTTCTTTTTTTATTTAACAACAATGGTAACACTAGCCATAAAACTCTAAAAATAAACTTAATTTCCAATACTCTAATCTGAAAGGAATTAGACGTGTTAACTAAAAACTTTAATAATTTACAGATCTTTTTATTGAGTAATTTTTCTTTGAAATTGTAGAATAGTGTAATAATATTATGAAATAACAACGCTTTCTCGCGAGAAAATATTTTCTAGACAATAAATAGCCGCCTACTAAGTAGCCACGTAAAGAGGCCGCGAACTCCGCTCACATCAAAAACATGCATGTGTGCGTTCACATTAGAATATGTACGAACGTTGCTTACATGTTGTACATTTGTTACCTACTGAGAGATATGTGTGTGTGCGTCTACGGTCAAACATAATACATTTGCATGCTGTAGATGTGGCAGCAAGCAATATGGCAGTCGCCGATTCAACCGAATACTCGATCAGTATGTCAGTTTTACATTTTATGATATGCGTTAAGACAATTTTGCAAATAACTCTTTTATCTGAATTGCTTGGTAAGTTATTTCATCTTCTACTTTTTTTTTGTATTTACGTTATTGATGTTCTTAATTGTTTTTGTGCAATTATTGAATTTTATTTTACATTGGTCATAAAAGTTATTTTTATTAAAATTAAAAAATTATAATTTTATAGTATTATATAATTTTAAATCGCACTCGTAAATGAAACCGACAGAGTATCGAATTCGTTGCCATTTGACGTAACGTTTTAACTAGTTTATTTGTATAACAACGATATTATTAGCAGCATATTTGAAATTAGGAACCGTGTATAAGTATTACTGATGTAACGAATATTGCATATTTTTTGACGTCTGTAATCGCATTCTCAAAAATCGTACGAATATTAGATCTTTACCTATGAATTTGCCGTTTAGTATAGAAAAAGATAAAGTATTTTTTTACATATTTTTTTTATTTCTATTAATCGAAGTGTGCACCCATGCTTTCGATGCATCTCTGCCAGCGCAGTGGTAAATTTTCAATGCCCTTCTTGAAGAAGTCAGGTGTACGGGAGGCAACAAACTCTTCAAAGGCATTCTGTACTGCCTCTCAGGTATATAACTTTTTTCTTGCCAAGAAGTTGTCCAAATTTTGGAAAAAGTAGAAGTCTGTCGGTACATGATATGGTGAGTACGGTGGATAACGCAAAACTTCCAACCCTAGCTCTTGTAGATTAGAGACCGTCTGTTGTGCCGTGTGAGGTCAAGCGTTGTCGTGCAGGAGCAGCGGGGACGAGCGATTAACCAAGGACGACCGCAGATTTCCGAGCTTTTCCATCATTGTGCCCGGTTCCTCACAATACATATCCGCAGTAATGCTCGTGCCATTTGGTAAGATGCTGTAATGAATTACACCGGCACTAGACCAAAAAGTAACCATAACTTTTCTAGGGGTAAGTTTTCGTTTGGGGCATTGCCTAGGTGCTGAACCACCTCACGGTAAGCGGTCATCATGTAGGTCTAATCTACATGATGACCGCTTACGATTGTCAAAAAATTCATTTTTCATCGCAAGTAACAATGCGGTTCAAAATCCCTTCATTCCCTGTGTCTGTTAAGCAATGCAAGGCATACCTCAACGCGTTCGTCGCGCTAGCGATCGTTCATTTCATGCGGCACCCACTTATCAAGCTTTTTTATCTTGCCAATTTGACGCAAATGGACCAATATTGTTTTGATGCTAACATCGAAAGCTGCTGCTAACTCAGCAGTAGATTGATTATCGTCAGCTTCCACTATCGCCTTTAATTCGTCGTTGTTGACTTTAGTTTTCGGGCGATCACGAGGTTTATTTTCTAGATCAAAATTTCCATGTCGGAAGCGTTCAAACCAATAACAGGTCGTGCGTTCGCTTGTAGTGTTCTCTCCGTACACGTCCTTAATGTCGCGAGACGCATTGCTACCGCGACGGAACCTGTATTCTGTAATTACTCGTATTTTTATCGTGTCCATACTAATGAAAACGATACAAATGTAGTGAAAACAAAACACTAATCAAATACACATATAACTGAATTTGAAAATAAAATCACATATGTTTAAAATTAAATTCATTTGAATTTTGAATTTATGGCCAGCCCATACACAAATTACATTTCAAATGGCCAGTATTGGATTACGGCAACTTCATAGGTAAATACCTATTATTTTCGAATGTGATTGTCACGTATACTTAAGAGTCCGCCTATGCAGACATTAGTGTATTTGGTGACTTGGATCTCGATATCTAAAAAGACTGAGAGTTAGATATTCGGTTTCATACATCTTCAACTCATTACCTTGAAATCCTTAATCGTGGGAACACGATTGGAGAAAAAAATCTCGATCAAAGAAATTCCAGAAAAAACCCTGTTTTGCAAAAAGATTCAGTTGCATCTCCGAAGTTCTACAGAATTTTAGATGAATTTTGACTAAAATAAATAGGTACTTATAATATCTCAAATCTCTAAAACCAGTTTTTTAATTGGTAATGTAGTTTTCTTGCGAATTACAATTAAATGCAAAAACAAACGTTGAGATTTCTCCGCGCTAAAATATGACCAAACCGCAACTGCGAAAATCAACTTTATTGTTGTCGCCATAGAGCCCGGGTGTAATGGACGAAGTCGATTGCACTGGGCTGCATAAGCAGACTCTTAAATAGGTATATTTTACTTATAGAAATTGTGAAAATAATATTAAATAAAACGAAAACAAAGTTTTTAATGAATGTATATTGTAACAGTTTTTTTTGTCTTAAAATATTCTCTTTTTCCTTAAATATAACTGCTTACTTCTCGGAAACCATGCAATTAAATCTAAATCGTTTCTCGGTCTTTATTATTTAAACTAGTATGAGTAAATCATGTTCTTACTTAATAGAGAAATGGTGCCAAATTTAAATTAATTAGTATTTGCATTGGCATCCGCAATTGCGAATATCGATGACTCTTCGTATTAAGAATACTTAAAAAATTGACTACATTTCAAAAGTTATAACTATACAAGAATTACTCGTTCTTAAGTGTTGAACCTTTGATGGAACAAAAGGCTAAATGGTTGGGTAGTATACACACCAGGTATGTGACCATGTACACATGTACACACAGACACTGCTCACAGTGTCAGATCAGTATGTTTTGTACGTATTTATACGTCAGCAGCAAAAAGCTAGAATGACGCAACAAACTGTAATCAGACCAAGACGAGCCGTTGATATTCGTATAGATTCGGTTTGTTTCGACTTGGCTCGTTGCCGCTCCATATCACATTATTGAGAGCTTTCCCCCTAATATAAGAGATTCATGCTCGGATCCATGCACCTGCCTTCATGACATATCTTCTTTTTTATTATTTATTTTTATATTTTAATTTATTCTTGCCCATGGACAATGTAGTCCTTCAGTCGAAATATTCTAGAGAATAAGACTTCTAGAGAAACATTAACTGTCCCTAACACTCCTCCAGTAAAGTGATAGTAGACTTTACTGAAGTTAAAAAAGGACTTCTTGGAAGAGCGCGAAAACTTCAGCTACACATGTTTATTTGGATCTCCTCCATTCTTTTCACTTACACAGAACTTTAAAACACAATATACTATCACTGATGTACTTTAAAACTCCTAAAAATGTAAAAAATAGAAAATCTAAATAAAAATGACAACCTTACTTCTCCCGTTCCCACCAAAAAGTCCTCTTTTTTATTAATATCAATGGTGTTGCCACATATAGTACATATTTATGCTCATGTTGATTTATAATACAAATGAATAGCTAATCGGATATTATTATACGCTTTTTGTATTGTGTTTATTATTAGCACTGCATTATGTCCTACAAGCTGCCAAATCGTTTAAGAGCCTCCAAAGGTCGACACAAAAAATATTATTATGTATGCACGTTACGTATACTTACTCTGTAATATGGGAAACTATTAATAAACAATTGTTTTTTAAAATAATAACGATAAGTAACATTAACTCATTACAATAATTTTGATAAAGTGGTCAATGTAATAATATCTTAATTGTTATTTTTGGATACCTGTACATAACTGACATGCGTAATAATGATTATATAGTGTTTCGTTTACTAAGAAAGTATAAAAATTGATTAAGTAAATTAAAGATGAAATTACTGAAATAATATTACACCCTAAAGTGTCTCGTAAATTACAAAAATTTCCACGGTCATTATTCTTTAATTATGAAATGTTAAAAACATTTCTAAAATATTAAAAGACGTATCTGCCTGGCTTCACATAAATTGAATTAGTCTGCATTGTCCGTTAATATAAGCTCTGTGTTATCTAGTAAGCTCCCTCCTTTCACTTAGATTATTGACTAACGCAGGGGAATGAGGTAGGTCAACTTAGACGGGTATCACTTCGACAAGCTTAGTAACAAGTAATAATTGCGTAAGTGTCAGCGGCCAGTGTCGTTTACCCCGCGGCCTTCGTGCTTACCGCTTCACGCGCTTCTTGTGATGACTCTAGGGTCTGATCCATGCAATAATATTTATTAGACAAATGCGATATGTTTAAAAATCAATATAAAAAAAGTTAAAATAAAACTTTGTATGTGAGTGAGTAGACATGAGTTTACTCAAGAACGGGTACTCCGAATTTAAAAAGGGTGTAATAAATATATGAGCCATTTTCAAGACCAGATATCTAATTTTTTCAACATTATTAAGATATACATAACTATAATATTGTCAAATATTTAAATAGCATTATATCACATAAAATGCGATTAAAAATGTGGCAGATGATAATCGGTATTGTATGTAGATTTTGGACGAAAGAAAAACAAAGAAACAGGCGTTTCCTTTTTATTTATACATATGATTATATTTTTCAAAATCAAATAGCCAGTGTTAGCCGACGGAACTGTCAAAAGGCCTCGCATACCTAGGCAAAAATGTGTGAGGAAAATGATGAGATTTGCGAAAGAAATATGTAAGGACCGCGACGCTTCGCGCTCCATCCTTTCTGACTACACCGTTAGGGATACAGCGTGAAGATATGTATATATGTATTATATTTTTCGTTTTCAGTTTAATTGGCGATCAACTTCATGAAAATAATATTTTTTGCTTATATCTGCTTAGTGTACTAAATTTAAATTTCAATGAAGCCAAGTTGTAGTAATTAAACAAGTTGGCCGTAAAAAGAAATGAAATTTATTGTAGAATCATCCAGTTCAAATTCTAATTTAATTCTTGAAACTTCGCTGCTTTGCTTTGTTATTAAAATGACGATGTAGTCAATGCGAAACAGTGAAATTGAAGCAGTCAATTTGAATTTTAACTTAGTGACTCTACATTTCACTGTTTTATTATTAAACTGTTTGCTACACAAACAAACTTGTTCTTTTTTTACGGAGTGTTTTCGGTATGAATTCATGTCTTTTTATAATATACTCAGTAAAAAATATTTGAGAAAAATAAGTCGAATAACTAGATTTTCTATAAAAAAAAATACCAGTTTTGAATATCCAGTATAGCATAAAATTACAACCGTATTTTATACATGAGAAACATCATTTCGTTTAAAAGTTATGAAGTAATATTATATTTCACAATTTTAGGGTTCCATTGTTTAGAACCTTTACACTTTCATTTCAGTATGTACTTCCATTTATTCGCTTTTATACAATAGAGTATAGAGCCACAGATTAGTGACTCAAAACATAAGTAATTAGAAATTTGTTTGGACACTCCTCTAGTACATAGAAAAGTCTATCCAAAAAATTTACGTTTACGTCAATGGAAGTGCAAATAACAGATCTAAAACTCAGCAAAAACATTTCAAAACCTCATAACCAGTAATTTTATAAAGCAGCTGATTTTTTTTGTAGTCATATACTTGTAATCAAAACATAAACGTGAACGACACACAGTACTCGAGATTGAGACAAGACGGGAAAGTTTTTGTTTATTTTGCGTTGAGACACTGTCAGAAAAAAATTAAAAGTCGATGACCTTACTAGTACAGCAAAAATATTATAAGTTCAGTATTCAATATACCCGACTTTTAAATAAAAAACTGTCAATGTAATTAACAATGAAATTCGATCGTTTACTAAACAATCGTTTGTTGATTTCAGATTACAACGCCGCCCCGCTGTTCGCCTCTGAGAACGCCTCCAGTGGTGAGTTAATTAAAATCAAACAATTGTCTTATTTATAACAATAGTGTTCGACGTTCAATGAATTCTGTTTCCAAGTTGGATTCCTTATATGTTAATTAAGTACATTTCTATTTATCTCCTTAACCATAACTATCTTTTAGAACAGATATACCCGTAAGCTCGCTGTTTGCTCGCCTCAGTAAGTACGAACCAAAGGCTTCAATATCGAATAGATTTTCAAATATTTGTAACGAACAAAATCAAACACTAAAAAAAAGAATATTACATAATAATATGGACAGTAGTGATATGTATAAAAATTATACACATATAGTTACCATAATATATAGAAATAATCTGGTACCTATTAAAAATGTCATGTTAAAGCTGTAATAAACACAATTGAACGAAGAGATCGAACTTACTTTTCATATAAAAATAATGATGAAAATCCGAACTAACAACATTATTATCAGAACCGCTCTCTTAATTTTACTTTCTATATAATTGAATAAGTAATTTTACGAAGTTATTTCGAAAAACCATTTAAAACTGAAAAATAAAATAACATACAGCAACATTAACACATAAATATTGCACTTATATATGTGTACACAACTATATGACTTTTTCTGTGTAATAAGTCGAGAGATGAAAATTCATCCAAGCGATACTTCGTGTGGGCGGTACGTCTCTTCAAATTACTGCCTACCCGCCATCCCTAATATAACTGTTATATGAATTTGTTTACTCTATACAACTTCTGAGAATATTATTGTTAATTCAATAATATGTATTCAATTTGATGTATTTGATTTACTCACGCAGCTTAATCTTCTTATTGATCACGTCTTTCATGGTAATTTAAAATAATATAAAATCAACTCTAAATGATTCCTAATGACATTATTCTATTAGTTCGCTATTCTGTTTGCTGAATATGAATGAATAATACCAAATTATATTCACTACGCCACTACTACTTACCTATTTCATTATTATGCTATCGCTTTCGTGTTTTCTGTACAGGTAATTTTGTTATTCCTAAAAATATTTTAATTTGCTTAAAATTAACGACTATACATTTCATACATATAACCACAGATTAATTAGTTTACTACCGATATAACCTTTCAAGGGATGTACAAAATAAAAAAAATATTTACTGTGTACGTAAACTTTTTTTGAAATTGAAAAACATAGACATGTATTTTATACACATAAACGCAAAACATTCGATCCTCCTTCGAAGACAAGACGCCGGCAGAACTGCTGATAGTACAGTGATTGCAGCGATATATCAATACTATAGGTTGTTAACCTAGTAAGATAATGTTATCGACGCCACGCTGACGCCGACGGCCTACATACTTCCGCGCGGCTATTATGTGTGGAAAACACGGTTTGTTTTGCTCTTATGATTTAAAAATGAAAGTTATTTCTCTTCTTTAATTGCTTCATAATATGTATTTATTAAAAGAAACGTAATAGACCGTAATAGATCTTATACTATCTGGCGTAAAATCTTAAATAAAATTTTCTGCAACTTTAAGCAATTACTTTGATCATAAAAAAACATATCGAACGTGTAAATTTTACTGCATATGCCTGCGTTTTACATTTGTACTTAACATTTCTGCTCTTACACATGCTTTATCTCAATGCTATACACAAGTAAACCAGTTCTGCATTCGCTAAACGACTGTGCATAGATAGATTCGAGTGAAATTGCGCGCTCGCGCCGACCGGTATGGTATGCATACATACGTTTCTCTACGCCAGAGAAATCCGCAACTAGTTTGACGTCGGCACAAACGTAATGATGCCCATTAACAACGTGTTTATCTACAACTGGAGCTATATATACACACAGCAATATATACCATTATGTATTTAACTATATTACACTTAATCAAAGTGTATGTATGATTTCATGTAGTCTTCATTAATATTAACACGAGAGCTATGTCTTCAATGTCGTTTTCGAAGCTGCTTTCTTTATTGTTTTATGTTATTATTGATTAATTTAGTAAGTAGGTAAGCTATTAATAATCAGTTACTGTCATAAACTACAATTATCAATATATATACCTACGTACATAATATATGTACCAATAATTCTAAATCAATGTTTTTGTTTTTAAACATAGGTGTACAGGAAATATAACTTTTTACCATGGAACATTTACATAGATAACATTTATAGACATCGATGTAATGCTCCAACCGTAGACGATCGAGAGACGTTTTGACTGACCCGGACGATTACATAACAGTGGCGAACGACGCCCTGTTAAACACACCAACAACAAGGATGCGACACCGCACCGCCCCTCTCGGAGGGGGCGTCGACGTCTTGGGCGTTAACACTAGGGCCTCTATAGGTTCTACTCGATTACATCACACACTCAGATAGTGCCACAGTCGGGAGCAGGCCTTCCGCCCTTTCTGCCTTACACGATAGAACTCACTATTTATTGCTATTATGTAGGTTCTCGACGGCACGCAGCTGCACAATTTCCCGGCAACAAACTGAGCCGAGGTCCCGTCCTCCATCCCAGGTACTCCCTAGACGGTGGGGCCCTCGGGCTTTGTCGACCTTTCCGGGTGGAGCGACGACAAACGGAGCCGAGATTCCGTCCTCCGTCCCGGGTACTCCCTGGACGGAGGGGCCCTCGGGCTTTGTCGACCTTTCCGGGCTGAGCGCCTTCCGCTGCTCCCCCTCAACGCGTTCGGTTCGCTGCGACGGCCTGTAGGGTCAAGTGGCGAGTGGAGGGTCGTTTTAGTCGGTTTGAGTTCGACACTACCCGGCCGGTCCTCACTTTCTCCCTTGAGGAGTGAGGAATGGTTGGGTGTTCGTTTTTTTTCTTTCCGATAAACAAAAAAAAAGGTCGATGTAAATGACTTGACCAGATCTAGTAATCGCGCAAATTATTAATATATTATTAAAGGAAAATTGTTAAAATCGATCGGATTATCACCAGTAAAACTTCAGGTGGGGTCGGCTCTCCTAATTTTGTGGCGCCAAGACAGCCTGTCTTGAGTTGTCGGATCGGGCAAATTCTCATTTGTAGAAGTTTGTACATACTGGTTCACCACGTCAACAAGGGGCGGCCTCTGCCTTTTTTGTTTTCTGAGAGGCATAGCGCTTTCCTAACGACATGCTCTTCGTCTCTACGCATAACGTGACCGTACCACCTCAAGCGACTCTCCTTTAGCTTCTCTTTGATGGGGGCTACTTTCAAGCTGCCTCGGATATACTCACTCCGGACTTTGTCAAGTTTTGTTACTCCGCCCGACCATCTTAGCATTTTCATTTCTGCATTGTGTAATTTTTGCACATGCGACTCTTTTACCGTCCCGCATTCTATCCCGTATAACATCGCGGGCCTCACCGCCATCTTGCCTTTTGTGCGAACAGGCATACTAGGGTCACACAGTACCCCAGTCAGAGAACGCCATTTTTGCCAGGCAACACTTATTCTGTGTGCTACGTCTTGCTCTATACCCGCGGTATTGCTAAATACTGATCCAAGATATTTGAATTGCGTGCGTACAGGCGTTTTGTCCGGATAGCATATTGTCGTGTCAGTAGTTACATTATTACTGAAGAGGCATTCTAGGTGTTCTATTTTTGTTCTGCTAACCTTGAGTCCCGCATTTTCCAGAGCATTAATCCATAGGCACAATGCATTTTGCAATTCTTTGGGTGTTTTGGAGACGAGAGCGATGTCGTCTGCGTACAGAAGGTTCCAGGGTAACGGTTCTTGAATATTTTTCGTGATGTGATCTATGACTAGGTTAAAGAGCAGTGGGCTAAGTGCAGACCCTTGATGTACTCCCACACCTACACAGAGTTCTTTACTGAGACCAGCTGCCGATCTAACTTTTGTACGTACGTTGTGGTACATATCTTGTACTAGCTGTATATAAACTGCCTCAGGCAGGTTTTGTGATCTTAATGCCTGCCATATTAGTTTTCTTGGCACCCGATCAAACGCCTTCTCGAGATCTATAAAAATCAGACGTAAATCTTCTTTATTGAGGCGATGCTTTTCTGTTAAGATTTTGAAGGTGTGAATCCAAATTGGTTGTGTGTTGTTGACGAGAGTAGCTGGATACGTTGGTTGAGTATGCGTTCCCATATTTTTAAAGTGTGGGACGTCAGCTTGATTCCCCTGTAATTGCTACACTGTGTTACGTCCCCTTTATTTTTATAAAAAGGAATGATGTAACTAAGACGCCACGATTCTGGTATTGATTTGGTTGCCAGTACTAAATTAAAATGTTTTGTAAGCCATTGTAATCCAATTAATCCAAGTCGCTTCCATATTTCCGCGGGAATCTCATCAGGACCAACGACTTTACAGTTTTTCATCTTAATTACTGCAGCTTTTACTTCATCCATTCCAATTGCTTGGACTGGACCTTTCACTGGTTCAAGGGGTTGCATTTTTTCACTTGGGAACTCTTCGTTCATAAGTTCTTTATAGTACTCAAACCATCTGTTATTTATATCATCATTCATCGTCAACAATCTTTGGTCTTTACTTTTATCTATTTATCGTTTTTGCTATTTTAAAAATTTCACTTTTGGACTCTGCCTGTTCGATTTTGTCATAGAATCCCTCTCTTGACTCTGCCATCGCCTGCGCTACCTTCTTTTTTGCAGATGATTTGGCTTGTTTGTATTTGATGCAGTCTTCTTCGGTGCCTGTAGTTTGCCAGGTTTTAAAAGCAGATTTTTTGAACTTAATGGTGTTCTTTACATCTTCATTCCACCAGGTTGAATCTTTGCCCGTGCTTATACCTCCTTTGGATACTCCTAAAGTTTCACTGGCTTGACTTCTACATTCCTTCTCAAAGTTACACCACATCTCTTCGGCACATATGTAAGTGTTATCCATATCTTTTTCCAGATATCTTCGCAAAATCTCAAGAAGGGAATCGCCCTTATGCCCCTCGAGTTCCTTCCACTTGATCTTCGCCGTACGATCAGTAGTCTTCTTAATAGGTATTGGCAATTCATATACACCTACCAAGATTCTATGTTGAGCAGTTAGAGATTCACCCGGAATCACCTTACAGTCTTTGAAGCGTCCCTTTACACTGCAGTCGGCCAATATGAAGTCTATTTGTGAGGTATTTCCTCCGCTTTTATAAGTAACGAGATGTTCTGTTTTCTTTTTAAAGTTGGTATTGACTATACTTAAACCATGACGAGAACCAAATTCCAAAATATATTGTCCTTCCCTGTTTTCACTTCCATACCCAAACCCACCATGGACACTTGTATAGTTGCTGTTCGATACACCTATGTGCCCATTCAGATCGCCCATGGTAATTTTTGTTTCTTCTGGGGGAATGTTCATCATGAGTTCATCAATTTCCTCCCAGAAGTCTTCCTTTATCGTTTCCTGGCATCCCATCTGAGGCGCATATGCGCAGACGACATTTATGATTGGTTGATTATCCAAAGTTAGTTTAACGGCTATGAGTCGGTCAGTTTTTCTTTCAATATTTACTATTCTGTCCTTGAAGCGGCTATCAAGCACTATACCCACCCCATTTTGTTTGTTATTTGTTCCGTAGTAGACCAGTTGATATCCTAAACCTAGGTCTCTGGACTTTGCTCCCTTCCAGCGTGTTTCCTGGATGCAGCATTTGTTTATGTTTCTCCTTTTCAGAGTTCCTGCTAGTTCCCAACTGCGTCCAGTGAGGGATCCCAGATTCCACGTTGCTATTCTAATTCGACGGGTAGATTGCGAATGATGATTCATGTCAATTTTTCCGTCGCTTGCGGGGAACGCCCTAGTATTTTTCGCATCCAAAGTCCTTACGTCGCTTGAGGGGTACGCCCTAATATTTTTACTCTTATTCATTGCCTTGTATTTCATAATTAGGAGAAAGTTTCTGGCTATATGGTTTTTCGGCCGGTTGCCACCTGATGCCAAGATTGTGGTCCTCCTGGAGGACTCGGAAGCCGCCGTTGACCATAAGGTTCATCCGCGCCGCCATTCCTACTGAGCACTCCAACCTAAGAGCTCAGCACTGCAGCGACCTAGATTCCATAGATGTTAGAGAAGCCCGCTGCAGGGGTTTGATTTCGGAGTTACCATCTCCGGCCTGTTGGTCCGCGGGAGCTATTTCAATATTTCACTCCTACCCTCCAGGTGCCACTTGCGAGACAACCTGGCGAGCTTTCCCCTATCCGCTACCTGGGGACGCGTTCTCTAGGGTTCAGGCTCCCCCGAGAAATGTATAATGTCTCATATGTATGTATATACCTCTAAATAAATATAAAAATATCATCATTCATCATCAATTCCGGTGTGCGCGTGCTTTTCATTCTTCTCCTAAAGAGCTTGTCCAATTTTGATGATTTTTTTTTGTACTTATGGGCTCATCTGGATGATTCTTAGTTGTAGTTAAAGCCGGTAGATGGCGCTGTTGTCGAAATCCAGAATCCCACTCGGGCGAAGCCGGGGCAAGTCGCTAGCATATTATAAACGCGAAAGTATGCGAGGATGAATGGATTTTGACGACTTTTTCATGCGAAAACTAACGTTTTTGACGAATCTTTGCAATAATGAAGCTTATATATCAGTATAACATGTAGGCTATAATATTTAATAAAAATAAGTGTTTTTGAACTTCATGCAAACAAAGTCACGAAGAGCTCTATTTACTCATAAACTAAAATTGACTTAACAGTTTTCCTTTAAGTAGGTATTACGAAAACTTCCGAACAAATGTTTCCTGTAGGCATAGGCTGTGTGATTGAATATAAAAGTCTTAGTGTAACCGCCGCCGTCGTGTAAAGTTTCTAATAAATTTACATAGCCAACAAGGTGTCGGACTATGGTTACTTGTTACATGCAGTTGGCTTTAGTAATAACTATACTAAGTATAGCTACATACATAAATATATACAATATGAATTCGAAATCGTTCCACGAATTGAAATCAGTAGATTCTCTTGCTATACACTTTAATCTTGTACTGTGGTCAACAGAAGTGTAACAACAGAAATATAAAAAACACAGAGTCCAATACAAAGGTATTATATGCATTAATTTAATGTTTATTCGTTATTTCTTTTTGAAGTTATACTTCTCTTGGCGCGTTCGGAAAAACAGTTCAGTGTAATTTCAGCATGTAGCGGAAGTTACGTCATCGATGTAACACATATTTTGTTATTTGATATTTTATTAATTTCAAGCGGCCAGATTTATTTTTTTATAAGTGGCTACTGGCCAGTATTGTTTTTTTATATGTGACGAGTTTTGCTTAAAAACGTGAAAGAAGTATAACTGGACTTTTTGGCGAGAATGAGAGGTGAGGTTGTCATTTTATTTAAATTTTCTATTTTTTACATTTTTGGGAGTTTTAAAGTACAAAAGTGATAGTATACTGTGTTTTAAAGTTCTGTGTAAGTGAAAAGAATGGAGTAGGTCTAAATAAACATGTGTAGCTGAAATGCTCGCGCTCTTTCAAGAAGTCCTTTATAACTTCAGTAAAGCCCACTATCACTTTACTGGAGGAGCTTTACGAAAAGAAAAAGCTAATTTACTTGTGATTCTACTTATTAACACATGACGTTGGCTAATGCGCTAATCTGTGCGCCATGCCATAAAGAAAGAAAAAAAAAGAAGTGTAACTTCTTATGTGCGTACACGAGTGCACACATGCTTTTTTGTATAAAATGTTTAGAATGGTATGTAAATTAGATTCATTTATCGATCACATCACTTTTTACTGAACTACAGCGAAACCAAAAGGAGGATAAGTAACTCCTTTATTTATTTTTCTGATGTGTATAATTCACTGATATCATGCAAATTTAACCTATACGAAAATGAAGCTCCCAGTTAAAAATTGACTAACACTTTTGTTGTCAGCTTATAGGTATGATACATGTGCGCGGTGTATGAAAAATTCTTTCCGCGTCGTCAAATTAAATTTATTTCATGGCAAGAACACTATTTCAACTGAATAAAAATTTTTATTTCAGCGAACTATACTTTTTAGGGTGCCGCAGCTTAATGCCAAAATAAGGAGTTCTTATTATTTCGCTCTGGCTGTCTGTCTATCCATATGCCGCAGCCATTTTGGAGTCTACTGGCACTATATAAATGAAATTAGAAAGATAGTTGTATTCTACTGAACCGCTACACAATGGTGTAGCGATAATACAAAAAAGAATTAGGAGTGGCACTCCATACATGTAGAATGAGATGAAAAAAACTTACAGAGCACGTAAGCATGGGACGGTGTGAGATATCTTTAGATCTTCAGAAACGATATTAACGTTTCAAATTCACTTTTATTTAAGTCAATAGTTTGTGAGATATAAAGTCGTTAACTATTCAAGTAAAGAGTGGTTGTTTCGGTTTTCTGTATATTCGGTTACATGCTACATGCTACATGGACCGCAGAATAATTTTGTATGTTCATATACGATTTGGATGAAATTTTGTACTTAAAAATTTTGTTTCGTTTCCAAGTTTGGTTTTATCTCAGAAAAAGCTCATTTTCACACAAAATTTCTTTGACGAAAAATACATCCTAACGCCGCGGCCGTCTTCTCATAGGATACTGAGTTATTAGTAAGCTAATATTGACGTAAGATAGACCTACTGCTAGGCTGAAATATTTATCCATTGATATTAGCTATCTAAGAATAACAAATGACACTATGACAGAATTTGAAAGATATCGAATATCGTTATTTAGAATATTGCTACGGTGGTCCTCCCTGTCCTTAGCTTATGAGGTAACTTAGGTTTTGAAGTCGCTGCCGATCAGAGTGGAGCGCCGGTCGTCGATCTATGCGACACCAAGGAGGATAACAGCTCGTGTAATCCGCGTTCCTCGTTGTCGTGGCACTAAGAGGGTGCAGAGAGGGGGCTCTGTCGCTGTCCTCCTCTTGAGAAGTGCTTCGGCACAACGCCAGAGGGATTTCGGTGAGTTACGTAGCAGATGCTGTAACTCCTCGATCACTGCAAGAGCTTTAATGGGTAAATGCCCCACACAATCTCACCTCCAAAGAACTACCCGTGTTCAGGTTTCTTCTGTGTCACCAAAGAAAGTTTACTTAAAGACTACGGAACCTTACTCTGTGCGTGATCGGGCACGCACTTGGCTGGTTTTTCTCCTTTTTCAGTGACAGATTTAAACTCACTACATTTTTATTAATTCTGTATGTATTTACAGTCAAATACGTTGTTTGAACGGATGTCAGAACGCCAGTAAATTTTAAAATTAATATTGAGTGAGTTCATGTACAATGTACACGAACAGTGTCTTCCAATCCACATTGCATCTGAAACCCTCTAAATATTAAATCATTCATAAACTGATCATCGTATACATCCAGATTTGACTTTGAAAATGTCTAACCAGGTGTCCGTCGCGATCATGTACACACTAAGCTTCATCCTACGTTTAAAACGACATCTAAAGATTAATAATTTATTGATATATTTTTGGGCTATGTACAGTAACAACGTTTGAACAAACACCATACTTGTTTTTTATGAGTTTTATTTATTAAACACATTGAAATTAATGCATTTGATACAAGCGTACTTGCGTCAATGGGTTTGTGATGTTCAACATCAAAGGCGACGGCGTTTCTCTTTTACTTTGCGTTTCGTAGCCTCAGATACTACAACAAACAATTGAATTTTAATGCTTTAGAATAAAAGTTTCTTATCTATCCAAGTTATGCGTATTTCTGAGTGATATGTCTGAATCAATGTTACATTGTTACATGATTTTTAGGTGTACAATATCTTTTTTATTATACACATCCAGAAATTTCATATTTGTAATTTTTCGTCGATTTACATCCGATACATTATAAGAATAATAATGTAAGAATTAATTTCGAATGTTTTAATTTCATAAACCAAAATTTAACTTTTGGCACAAACAGTTATGTTTCTACTCGATACTATGAATCTAAAAATAGTAACTGAATGAGTACATAGCGTATAAACCCTATTTAATAATTCTTGGATGTGTTACTTTTGGCCTTACTGTTGTTTTTTTCTTCCATCACAATTTCATAAAAGCAAGTTGAGTAAAGTGTGATGAGATGGTACTAGAAAACTTATCGGGTATGCTTTTTATCACCAAAGACCTCTCAATTAACTTCGTCTATACAGCTGGTATTCTTGTGAAACAGTAATAGCCAAGAGGAAGGCCAGAAGTCACAAAATGACGGTATCGACTGCAAAATTCTGAAGAATAACGTAATATATTTGTCAGTCTTTTATGTTACCCTAGTTAGATTATATCTAATTGCTACCCACTAATTGCTTTCATCCCTCCACCTCACAGTCTCTCAACCGATCTTATTTGGTCCCAAGGTCTTCATTATAGGACTGTTCTTGTATCATGGATTGTGATTTCTTACCACATTACCTGCACAATCGCAGACTTCTGGGGGGTTATTCACAAACGTCGGAAACTTTCCGTGGCGGAAAGGCCGATCGTCGAAAAGCTTAAATTCAATCCGACAGCTTGGATTTATGAATAGGACTACATATAATATGATATATATATAATGTAAGTATAATACGATTTCGGATTTGTGAATCGCGTATAGACAAAATCATCGAAAAGTTTGCTGTCGGATACGGAAAGTTGAGTTTCCGACGTTTGTGAATAATCCCGCTGCTCTGCTTTTCTCCACTTATTATTTCACTACCATCTTATTACAACCATATGCAATTGTTTGTTAAGATATTGTATACATTCAGTGTGTTACTTTGAGGAAATACAACTCAAGTGTATTTTTTTGCTATTTCCCATTCAAAGTTTTGAACTTGTTAATATGTCAAATTAATAACGTTTGATAATTTAATGTAATGTTAATATCGTTTGACTACCAATTAAAAATTCATTGTGCTAGATCACACGATATTTGTCATTATATTCTACGAATATTCGAATTTCGGAGAGGGTTTTTTCTGGAATTTTTTTTATCGCGATTTTTTTATCCAATCATGTTTCCACGTTCAAGCATTTTAAGATAAAGAGTTGAAGTTGTAAGTCGTATGTATCTAAATATCTAACTTCTTAGATATCGAGATACAGGTCACCAAACACGCCAAAGTCCGTATAGGCAGATTCTTAATATGCAGTTGGAGGATATACCGGCTAGCGACTACCTAGATAAGTAGCTATCTACTTTATGAAATGACTAAAAATTTTTGTAGGCTCCGACGACATGTTAATATTTAATAGCATGAATTTTTGAAAGCCTACGTAGATTTTTCTACTAGGTACTCCTTGAAAAATTTTATTATAAACCTGTCTTGTTATTATCATTTTTAACATCTTTTTTGTTCCTCTTACAGTTTTTTCATAGATTTTTATAAGACGATGTTTGTTCTTATAGAAATTATCTGATTACAATTTTTATTACATGCACTTATTTATTATATTAAAACAAATAAAGTATTTATTTCTCAATGCTTTCATATTTCTGTGTAAATTCTTGTGTATACGTCAATCGCATACACTTCGTTCATAATACTGTATTACATAAGCGAACTGCATTATCAGCGCAGTGAGTAATGGCGGCGGGCGAGATGCATTAGTATCAGACACTTGCTGAGATTTATACAAGGTTCTTCCAGCGACTGCTTTTATCGCTAACACATTAGTAAGAGCGCCGAGAGAACCAACCGTTTGTCATTCCAGACATTAATAAATGCATAAATATTTTATTTTTTATTAAAGCGTTCATTAAGAAAACTCCGCGATTCTAATTTATAAAGACCTTCCTTTTTTAGATAGAAATCTTAATTTATTTATGTAACAAAATTTTGTTAATTCACTTCGAAATGTTTTACAACAGCAACGAAATGCACTTTACAAGTTAAGAAGCGTCAACGATAAAATTTTAGTAATTAAAGTTCATTTTATCAGTAGTTCAGTAATTCGTAAAAACTGTGTAAAATTTGAAGAATTCCAGGGAGTGCCTAATGTAGATGAACTTGAGTAATATTTTGTAAACTGATGACAATTCGTTTAGGTTTGTTCTTTCGTATTAGATTATCATAATAGATAGTTTACACTACGGGCTTTATATTTTCAATGACTTTTATTATAATCTTATACGCATTCGACGAAGACATCATGATATTCATAAGATAATAAGTATATAACTGTGACTTTGTAACTTCATTGTTTGTAAACGCTTCTTAGAGCATATAAAAAAATCAAAATGATTTTCTTGTATTGCTTAAACGTAAAATATTACAAAAATGTGAAAAAAAGACAAACATATTATATTAAAAAAGCACCTAATTCAGGAATAAAGTTAAAATAAAGTTGAAATTTTTACTGTATTTTAAAAAAAGGAAAATAACTAATTTTGTCTTTTAAATTGATGTAACTGTAATGCTCTTCTGTACAACGTTTGCAAGCAAGTATAAATGTAAGACTTAAAGGTACGTATCTCACATTTGAAGAAAACGGAACATTTGTATTCCTAAGCTATTCATAAAAAAATCTACAACCAAAAACATTCGCCGACAAAAAGTTCAAAAGTGAATTATCCTCGTTCTAAATTACTGATCTGTCTAGAATATTAATACACTCTCGGGCAAAAAAATTACTTGACTTGTTGTTGTACCCAAGCAATTTGGAATACCAAGCATCAGCGAGCTTTATTCAACTCACGTTTGATTCAATTATTTCCCTTTACGTAAAATTTCACTCAAATGCGAAAGTTAAAATAACCTGGCCATAGACTGTTATGTCAAATAACCATTTAGATTAGTCTATTACAAGTTTTATAATAAAAGTGTTATTGATTAATAAAATTTTAATAAATGTCGATACTATTACACCAATTATATACCCTAAAGAAAACATTAGGCTTGCACTATGGATACAAAGCACTAAACGAACATCTATAAAGTTTAAGCCAATTAATAAAATTATTTTTCCCAAATCGACCTGACCAATATTCGAACCCAGGACTCATGGCTTAGATAGCGGATACACTAAGCACCGCGCCAAACGGCTAGATATAAAATCTTTATTAATCTCTTTATAGAGAAAATTATGATAATGCACGAGTGATAAATCATCACGTCATTCTTTAAATAACCCGTTCAGGGATCTTTTTTGTACTTAATTATATTATGTACACAGCTATCTATAGTTTTATTTCCACGTGTAATGTCAGAGATTGACAAATTTGCCATAGACTGGCGTGGCCTTTTATTGAGCGTGACGCGGCGACAATAGCGCTTCCAACAAGCACATTGTTATGGTGTCGCTTACATGAAAAAAGACCTCGCAAATACTTTGTCAGAGGGTCCTTACCCCCAGTAAGATAATACATGTTTTTCTGACCATCATTTTTATATAAAAGGTAAAGGATTGCCTAATTTAACAGTAATGAGATACCGTGTTTGTTTCTCTGGTGTCTAATGTATTGCGTCTTTACGTATTTCGATATAATTTTCTATTTTTTTGTCTGTGATGAAAAACATATACGATCAGTAAAGAAGAAAAAAATGCCTTTCCGCAATCTGATGTTATTTCCTCTGGCTTGCACAGTTAAAATCTCTGTTTTTTCGAATAAGTCTTTGTAGTATGTATAAAAGATAATAAGTTTGCATTTCTCTTAATTTATTCTTTAGGTACACTTATCGAAGCAATCTCTTGGGTATATCGATTAATAGTTTTTGTACCGTTACATTATGTTCTTAAAAGCTATATTTTTAATAATAATAATACAGGTATTATTATAACTTTTTTTAATAATATGTAAAAGTGTTAGGTACATAAACTTTTTATTATAAAGCGATAGAAAATGTTAGGTTTCTCCAGAGATTTTGTTTGTTCTTGTAAATTTAATATTTCCATTAATATCTACCTCTAAAATATTAAGTTTCCTTTTTATAGTTCAAGGAAACAAAAGTTATTTTCAACTTATTCTTTACACACTGAGTTTATTATTATCTAATCATCTATTCTATTGTTTAATAAATTAACATTAAAAAGAATGAATTTTTGAAACTGTCTTTTATACGCTGACGATACTGTGACTACAGCGCCATCATAAGCGGAAGTGCAGACTCTAGTCACGTGCATAAAAGAAGAATGTGAATTGAAAGCGTTGAATATACAAACAAAGATAAGGTTTGAAAGACAAGATGTGCAGATGAAGCGTAAAACATTTGGTAACTGAAAAATATCTAGAACAGGTGAATGAAATTGTACTATATCTAGAGAGTGTTTTCAGATGATGATGATGATGAGAAGATGGAAAATGTGAGCTGGATGTGAAAATGCGGGTAACGGCTGGAAATAAGTACTCTGTCCGCATTAGTTAGTAGTGTGAATATATCTAAATCTGCCGCAATGGCATCCACAATGTGATTTTGGTGTCATTTTTAACCGACTTCAAAAAAAGGAGGAGGTTCTATTTACATCTGTATGTATGTTATTTTTTTTATGTATGTTCACCGATAACTTCGTCAACTGTGGACCGATTTCGAATTTTTTTTTGTTTGAAAGGGTTTGAAAGTATATACTTCTGAAGTGGTTCCATTTAAATTTTAAACTAAATAACAACAAACAACACGACCTGATTATAACCTTTATTTGGGGCATTTTACGATAAGAGGTTTTGAGTCCATAGAGGATGCGGTCAAGGGGAAATGTTGGAGTTTTTTGATTAAACCCATATATTACGATTTTAATCCCTTTTACGTACACATTCACGTAAGGGCAAGTCACTTTATACATATTTAGTTACTTTTAGCAGGATAGAGACATCAAGATCAGGGTAGATACTTTTTTGAGCAGGGGAGAGACTTTGACGTAATAAAACAATGAATAAAATCAACTTTTATTAAACATTGTACTTAATTTTTAATCAGAGTATAATTTTCGTATTACAGGCTTTCCTTAAATCTAAAACTAAAGCTTCTTTAGTGTCTGCGCCAAAAAATATAAGTAAAACGTGACATAGTACCTTCAACAAATAATAAAGTATTCTTTTATCAATACTAATTAAATAGACTAGCGTCTTTTAAGTGATAATCTGACTTGTGATAATCAGAATAATTTTCATACTACCTATACTCATATTGTATCTTTCATTAAATCAACAAGTTATTCTCTTCTCTATATGAACAAAGAAAACAAAAATATGCTCAAGCTTTCTCAAATACATCCACCGCCTTTTTGAAGGTGTAGAACATCCACTGCCCTTTCCATATGAGATTTGGTGTAGGGAGTGTCTCGCTAATCTGGTCCTTTGAGCCTAATTAAATATCTTGTTCATCAACTTTATATAATTTTCCAGTTTTGTCCCCTATTTTACAGAAAACGTACCTGGATCTCGTCGTCGTCTTCCAAACCCATACATCACACAACTCTTCTATTAAAATTCTATCACGGCATTTGAGCATCATCATCCGAAATATTTAGATAGCGTTACCAGAACATTAGTAACATTTTGAAGGGCAAGTCTTTGCCTACGCTCTCTTGCTTTCTTTTCCACATCTTTCCTACCTTAAGTCGCTCTCTAGGAGTCGTTTGGTCCAAAGTTTTTAGTATTCCTTTCTTCTTATCTTTTTGTTTTTGCAATTAATACTTTTCTGGATCTTTTTAAATTCTTTGATAGCGTAATCTCTGCTTGCGGCTTTTACTCTAATCGTTTTTACGTGTTAACTTCTTGTGTGATGCCATGATTTGTAACAATATTATGGGACCAATCACGAGGGAAAATCTATTAAATAAAAAAAATCATTATAATCGGATCATAAAGAAAGAAATTATCCGCGGACACTTAAAAAAACATATGACGAATGAACTGAGATCCTCCTTTACTTGTTTACCTTACGCCTTTCTGTTTCCATGATAATTTAAAACGTTTATTGAGAACGTTGATAGAAGTTAGCTATATCTGAATTAGTTTGCGCAAACATCTTATGATCCACATTATGTCCCCTGGGCAGTAAGTATCTTGCCTGGTAACTATTTTGCCAGGGGAAATACGCCAGGGGAAATACGCAATTAAGTTTTCGTGACAAATTTAAAATTTTTAACTGACATAAGTTAATATTGGGTTAATAATATTTCACAGCTCAACTATTACAGTATTGTGGAATTTAGGCAGTAAATGTGAATAAATTAAGTGAGTTTTATAAATTTTACGACTTACCAGGGGAGAGACACAATCACCTTGCGAAACCACTGCACCGCACTGTCGCGTCGCGCCAACCAACAAATGATAGCGATCTAATGATAGTGGCTCGTGTGTTTAGTGTTACAAACTTCACATTGATACGCGTCTTTGAGCGCAATTTTGAATATGGCCGTCTAATACTTCTGTTTGTATTAACTGACCAGAATTCGCCAGGGTAGATACGCAAAAAGAGAGGGACAAAAATGAAGTTCGAAGATTATTGAAAATAAACCAATATTTTTGTATTTTCCCTTTGTAATACTTAAGTATACTTATTTACTTTAATTTAGCAACTGCGACAAAGAAGGTATGTACTGTCTTCATGTTTAACTGAAGACGTCAAGGGGACAGGCGAGGGTAGAGACTTTTTCAGACTTAAATACGGAATTTCAGGAAAATGTACTTTAATTTTGCATTTAAACATAATGCTATTATAAAATTACATTAAGATGCTGTGATTTATTGCATAAAATTACAACACGTAGCATAAAAATGCTATTTTATAATGGATGCCATACACTTTACCTCTTATCGTAGAGTATTTATATTGATGATTCTTTTGTATATCGTTACGTTTCAGAATTAGAATGAAGTTAATTGTAGACCTGCCCTGAATATTTATTAGGCCAATGTCACTCAAAAGGGTTAAATATAAAAATAAAAATTTAAACCGCCTTCAAAAATAACACTGAAAAGTATAAAATAACTATCCTTTACTAATCAAAACTTAAGTACAATAAAAATAACTTCATAAGTAAGTTACACGTACCTATATAATTAAACGTGACAGTTATTTAAGTCAGTGCCAAATCAATGTGCAACAACAGAAAGTTTATTACTTTAGTAGGCTTGGCACCGACTTCTGTAGCTGACAAATTTATACTATATAGGTACATGTATCGTACTTATAAAGTTATTTTTATTTTACTAAAGTTTTGATTAGTAAAGGATAGTTATTTTATACTTTTCAGTGTTATTTTTGAAGGCGGTTTAATTTTTTTTTAATAAAGGCTGAACACCATCCTCTGACTAACCCCTGTTAGGAACACAGCATGAATATAATTAAGTATGTAGATTGCAGGTATGTAATTTTTATTAGAAAACATCGTTGTTGTCATGCTTAAGGAATTTCATTATATTTTTAAAGATTTATTAGCTTTCGCTAGATAAAAATATACAGAATCAACGAGAATTTATTAGCACTTATATGACAATATCAATATCTCCGTCACATATTCGTATAATGTTTGCCAATAGGAAAGGAGGTTCCTACTTTGGGGTTATTTCATTCTCCACCCAAAAAGTTTCCCATATTTTTCAAAAATCAGATTTTACATTCTTGTAACTCTCAATGAATACTTTTAAATTGTAATTATTGGAAAACGAGAATTTCTCATTTTCCAACTTCTTGAAGGTTTATAAAGTAAGACTTGTTTGTTGTATGTTATCTTAATATACTATGAAAAGTTTCAATGTCAAACTCTATCTGCCGAAATTCTCCTCATAAAGACTCATCCCGCATTCAGGATACCCATCTTCGGGTAGGTCAGGCGTCCCGGGCGACGGAAACCGAAAGTACACGAACCAGTTCAAGTGCACCGGGAGCATCGAGGGAAGGGGAGGGTTGTGACCCGGTCGCAGCACAGCTCAGCCCGGGCGCGGTAACTCTTGTACCAGCAACGAATTTTCTGTATCAGATTTGGCTATGATAAAAGAATAATTTATGAGACGAGTTCGAACAAGCTATTTTCAGTTGCACGACAATTTTGTAGAAACAATCATATGCCTAATAATAATGGGCAGGTTGTAAAAGTAGGTCAAGTTTATATATGGACGTTTTACAAGCAATAGGCTAGCAACCTGAGAAGATCTTCCTGTCAAAAAGTTCTTCTGTACCATCTCTAAAGCCAAAACTGAAATACCTAATGCTGAAAGTAATGCCAAGATTTAATTTTACAACGTTTGCTTTGTCGATCCGAAATTTGAACGGCATGAAGATATCTATGTATGTAACTATATATTGAGAGCCAGCGACCGTTGTGACAGGTGCATGTTTAATACTAAACGTAATTAATAATCAATTTTATTAGCAGGCTCTTTGTGCACCCGAGTACTCGTATCTAAGTTCTAATTACTGTCACATGAAGCGATTATTCTATGAAATAGCAATTGAATGTAGTGTAGTAGTAAGTACATGTAACTATATAATATACATAAATTACACTTCGGTGCATAAAAGAAATCCACTTTGTATATGCAATGGCGTAGTAAACTTAACGGCTGTAATTTTAATCGGCTTTTTAGCCTAAAGGCGTATTCTCAGTTGAATATGGACATATTGTTGAATAAATGCATGTTGTGCAATATTGACAAACGAAGTTACGTTCACACAATTCACTTTAGGCGACGCATTAATAAACAATAATTGAATCTAAAATGGACCTTCTGCTGTATGCAAACGTGCACGCGCTAGCTTACGAAAAATACGAAAAAACAGTTATGTTCGTTTATTTTTAAAACTATAATTAATTTTAAAAAATGCAACTGTCATTTAAATCGTAATCAAATTTTAAACACAAATCTGTTCCGTTACTCCGAAAAATGTAAATCTCTGTTTAAAAAGAGGTTTCTTTGATATTTCATTTTGTGTTACAAAAGTCAACCAATCGTGTATCGCAACTAGCAAAATAAAATCCATGAAATGAACAATCAGGTTACCAAATATTACTTTCATACTTTTTGCAGTAGCCACTTAGAGAAATTGAGATCCCTGCGGTCAAAATTTCCAATGCGTCGCACTCATTGAATAACTCACCCAGAAAATTCTGCGAATGAATCTGCTTACGAAGAAAATACATGTTTGGGTGCAAAATATTTATTAAAGCATTGAAATTAATTGTAGCATGTAAACCACTTGTAATTTGGGTCAATCGTGATGCTTATCACAATGACCAGCCTGATAAGTTTGTCTTGGAAATGTTGCCACATCAAATAAGGGCTGTCGAGGGCCATCGAAACCAGTTACTATAATATAATACAATATAATGGTTTAAACACGTCTCTAACATCTATCTCCTTAGTTTTTAATTTTATTATGAAATAGTCACTTTACTAGCGATTTGTTAATAGAATATTGTGAAGCTGACAATCTATTAACAATTTTACTAAATATCAACTAGTAATTTATTTCGAATAAAAATGTTTATACAGTTTTAAACAATATTCCATTTTTAGTTATCAATTTATAAATTTATTTTCTAACTGTATGGATATGACAAAACTAAAAGGTCTCTCAACATGTCTTGAAGGAATTAAAATTTTGTTCACACTTCTCAAAGTATTGTAACTATATAAAAAGATAGTAACAGGAGACAAATTTAAAATATTATATTCTTCTACATTGTCTTGGGTGTTATCTTGGGTTTTACCTTGGGTTTTAGCTTGAGACAGTTCACTTTCCATTTAAATATTAGCAAAATTAAGTACCACAGGTACAGTACAATTAATTATTTGTAATCGTGTTTATTAAGTTAAGTAGAATTTGTATGTGAAGATTGTGAAGATAATACTTAACTACGGAGAAATTATTGTAATTAAACACGATTATTTGTATTTTGTGAGAATAATTTATACGTGTACATAATAATATGTTATGAAGATAAAAGTCAGATAGTTCGATTATTTTGTTAAAATGTATGTAGACAAACTATAAGAATATCTTGTCAAGTTAAACGTCATGTTTTTATGTATGTAAAGTGGTTACTAATTCTCAGTTAATTTTATTATATTTTTATAGACGTTTCTAGGCGTTTTATTAATAATTTACTAACTCGAATTACTTTCATTGTTACATAGCATATTTTAATAACATATGTATTTGAAGTAAATGTTCCTATACATACTTAGGTGCAAAAGTTATAAAAATTGCTTGGTAATATTTCCTTTGTTCGTGACTAAAGTGGGTTATCGCTCATGCAAATTCAACAATTTAATTCAAGTGATCGTTGTAGTTATTGCTTAAGCGACTTACTTTATATTTTTCATATGAACTATTCATATTTAATAAGTAAATTGCAGCCGTTTTCAGTGCAGTATAAAATTGTCTTAAAATCTCTTTTTAAATCTCACGAATTAATTTAAATCGGTAACTTTATATGCTTTAGATCTCCGACAGTAGGTTGAGTAGTAACTAATTATCGCCAATGCCTACTGAGCCCACGTGGTGGGGTAAAGCCTGCATCCCTCTAATACTCATTTATTTTATGATTGAGTAAACCTCTGTCTAACATTTGTTCGTAATATACATATAAATAAATTACTCATGGCAATATCTTTACAATACTATATTAATATTGTTGTGTATAGTTTGATGAACATTTTTTTAATGTAATAAATAATTTTAAAATACATGCGTATATAGGCATTTTTATACATTTATATGTAGTTGTGTTTGTAACATTTAAAAAATTTTCATCTAATTCAAGTAACATAATGTCCAAAAAACTGTCTGGCTTACTTTTCTTAGTGTGGATTTTTTATGACGTAGTAATGGGACTTACTTCAAAAAATATGAATAGTTTACTTGAGTCTGAACTGAAAAAATTTAAAGTGTGTAATTATGTTAAAAATATTTAAAATCACTAGTTTTTTTTTAATACAGGGATATGAGTAAATAAATAGCAACTTGATCCATGAACTTAACTGCATTAATAATATGTATAACATTTATACATAATATATACATTCGTGGCCTTGTGTCATTTCCCTTTAGAAGTAAAACAACATCATGACGTGTCAAAATTAAACCTTGATGCCAATTGTAACATCTTAATATTTGAGCTTATATTATATATGGCAAATTTCAGAACCATATTATAGTTACAGGTTGCTACCACATCACTTATACCCAGTTCCTTGTACATACATACATACATATAATATTTTCACGCTGTATCCCTAACGGAGTAGTCAGAAAATGCGGAGCGCCAGTTCCTTATATTATGTATAAAACCCTAGCTATACTTTGACTGACTTAATAACATAAGAAGCTGACACATTCCATGTATGCCTTTCTTTTCCAGACCAATGGGATGAATGAATGAAGTCTTAGATTAGTATTCTTTTATTTATAATATCATAGGTAACTAGAGGACCCGTGCATCTCCGCAGCATTGTGTTGATACTATAATTCAAAAATAACGCTCTTACATGATGAGTAATTGTGATCTAACTTAAGTTGAGGACAAAAATTGAGAGTCAAGTTGAATGTTCACTCCTAGCTTCCCTCCAACTGAACCAATTTAAGTAAACAATCTCTAATGAAAGAGCTCGTTCCAACGAGTGTTCTTAGACTAAAACGAACCGCGTACTTCAATTAGAACCAGAGATATAGACAAAAAAAACTACGAAAACATGAGAAATTTACAGGATTAAATCGCGTTTGAGTATAACTTGAGAAGTGTTAAAGTTAGGTGATTTCCAATGCTTGATGACAAATCTTTGTATCAATATGACCTACCAGACGGACTCGTAATAGATTTCATATTTTTTTTAATATGTAGATAGCAAAATATAAGTATTTAGCATGACTTTTGCTATCATGTGCCTATTTAATTTAAACGTATGAAGAAACATTTTTAAGAACGTTTTCTGTGTCCATATAAATACTGTACTCCAGTGACCCGAATTTAAATTTTGCAACAGTGTTACATTACGACTACCTATCAGTTTGGAGTTGCTAACCTATATTCGCCTTGCAATTAATATTAAATGCAAGTAGTTGCACAACCAATACACATGGCACGGGTGTCGATAATTAAATGTAGTATGTTTGTATATGTTTATGTAGTATGTGCCTATAAATTGTGCTACTAACACAGTAAAAATACGATTTGAGAAAGAAATTCATAATAAGACATATCTTTTCATAATCGACGAATGTACATATGTAATTTTGAGATATTATATTTACGAATACATAAGATATATCCCCGCTTCAAAAAAGTCATATATCCAATATAACGGTTTATTCGCTGGACATACAATCTATTCTCGTAAAAAAGAATTACAATTTTCATTAAAAAATGAAACTTTTAAAGATAAACGTGTTTTTTAAATATATTCCGTTAGAAGTTACTGGTTGATTTGGTACGGATATATCAAAAAAGAGAAAAAATATTTTATAAATTTAAAAATATTCGACAGATATGCTATTTGTTTGTAATGTTTAAGGAATAAAGTACTTATTTTAAAATATTTCCGCTTATTTTTTTAGGCAAATATTTAAACAGTAAATATTTGCATATCACTGCACATAAGTACGACATCGTATCATTACTGTGATATACATATTTTTGACTTACCTGTAAAATTTATACCTAATATCCTCAGAACGAAACTGCCATTATTTGAACTCAGAATATTCTGTATTCTGAGAATTAGAAATGGGATTTTATGGGATGGGATTAAATCACCTTTAAATTAAAAATAATGAAAATTGCATTTTCAAGCAATTCCATATATCATTATCTTCGCGTTACATGTACATGTAATTAATTTCTGAGGTAAATAGATAGATAGATTCATATTCTGACTAGTATTTTAGAAAGTACTTTTAACCGACTTCAAAGGAGGAGGTTCTCAATTCGTCTGTATGTTGTTTTTCTTTTGTTTTTTTTTTGTATGTTTGTTCCCTCATAACTCCGTCATTTATGAACCGATTTCGAAATTTCTTTTTGCATATGGTAGGTAATAGTTCAGAAGTGGTCCCATTTTAATTTCACTGATATTGGAACTTGAACTTCGAAGATAAACTAGATAACACGACCTGGTTATAACCTTTATTTATATTGATTCTCTTGTATATCGTTGCGCTCAGAAATTAGAATGAAGTTAATTGCAGACCTGCCCTAAATATTTATTTAGGTCCAGATCACTCAAAAGGGAGAAATAAAAATTTGTTATTAAAAAAAATTAAACCGCCTTCAAAAAAACACTGAAAAGTATAAAATAACTATCCTTTGTTAATCAAAACTCAAGTACAATTAAAATAACTATAAATAATCGTATTTACACATACCTATATAATTAAATTTGACAGTTATTGAAGTCGGTGCCAAATCAATGTGCAATAACAGATAGTCTTAGTTTGGCGAGCTTGGCACCGACTTCAGTAACTGTCAAATTTAATTATATAGATATGTGTAAATACGATTATTTATAGTTAGTTTAATTGTACTTGAGTTTTGATTAGTAAAGCATAGTTATTTTTACTTTTCAGTGTTTTTTTTGAAGGCGGTTTAATTTTTTAGGTTCATTATTACGTAAAAAAATAATTTTGAATTGGATATCTTTCGTGTTAACGATACAATTACGAAAGGCGCTTTTTTTTTCTAAATATACTGTGTTCATTACATATAAAACATATTATGTAGTATGTACTGGAATATGTGTATATGTTTGTACTCGTATATGCCTAATTTATAGATCTATACATACATACATGTAAATAAAATTAAGTGTATGTCTGTCTGTTAGTTTGTTTATCCGGGCTAATCTCTGAAAAAGATGAACCGATTTTGACGGGATCTTCATTGACAAGAAGAGGAGTTTCAAAGAGTGATCTTGAATAATTTTGTGCCGAAAAATACCAAATTTAACGCGAGTGAAACCGCGATGCACTGCTAGTACAATATAAAATCAGTAAATGTTTTCACATTTGTATTCCACATTTTCTAATTAGTTAAAATACTGAGTCTGATATCTGGAATATCCTAAAGATGCTTCGTTGAGAGGCGAAACACGTGTCGATTAGTACTTTTGAATTTTGGACAGATGGTAGCTAAAATGTATAAGAATTTGTCACGTTTAAAATACATAATTATCGTGTATTTACATGAAAATATAGGGAGCCAGATATAAAATTTCAGATTTGACATTTTTATCCAGATAAATTGTCCCAAAAGCTAGACAATATTTTATTTACAAAAAAAACTGTTAGGCATTTGTTTTTATTTACCAACATGAACTTTGCGCATATCGGTATGTAATCTCATATGAACCAAGCGACTGACTCTCTTTACTAATTAACAAGAATCTGGTTGCTTCATTGTTGTGCGTAAAAAGTCTAACTAAAACCAGACAGCCGGACGAGACCGAAAAGCTGAACATAATGTCCTACTAAAGCCGGACGTTTGGCATCCCTACATGCATAATCTAAAATTGCACGTATATTATATTTCTCTTGATATAAAATACTGATAATTGCAATCATTGTTCATTGTTTCCGTAGTCTGTATAACATTAATAATTCCTTTTATGTATTGTTGTATTACGTTAAAACCGATTGTCGTAGGCCTAAAATACTCAGAATACCTGTTTAATTCCCATTACGATCCATTACGGTCCAGAGGGTAAATAAAAAGAATGTGTTTTTATTATATAACAGTATCATTTAGAGTATATTACGCTCTCAGTAATATCGATTGGTCCCTCGATGTAGGTCACAGGCTCGCGGGTCACGAAAGGTCACGGGTAGGTCGGCCTCGCCTTCCTTGTCAACATAAATAGTCTGAAGATGCCTCCCCTCATCTTGTTCACCTCGTAAGACTTGCAACTTATTGGTCTCAAACAGCTTGGGAAACCCGTTTAACTTTCTGTTTTAGAATGTTTCCAAAGGTTGGTGAAAAGTAACTTTAAATCTCCCATGTAGATAATAGTATTTCTAATAGTTTAAAAAAGATACATTTAGTAACCACAATTCGAATGTTTGTCAGATGAAAAATATACGTATTTGTATTATTAATACATTGATATATATTAGTATAAAAAAGATATTCATACAAGTCGTTAATAACCTAATTGTGAATGTTGAAAATTGAACATAGGTAATTTAAAGAATTCTATCTAAGTTTGTTTAAATTTGAAATTCTATGTTCTGATTCGAATAACGCTGCTTACGTTACTCGTAGCTCTCTATAATAGTAAACTGGCTGCTTTACAACGAGCGTTGCAGCGAATAACAACCAACCACTGACTAGAGACATTTAGATTCCTGCATGAGATAAGGAAAAACGGGTAAATATACGCTGGACGTGTTAGTTAACAACTTATGCACTTTCTCATGATCGCTTGCACTGAATGCACAAAGCCAATTTTCCACAAGAGCAAAAACAACACAAATTCAATTAGGGAAATGGTTTGTGTAGCAAAACAGAAGGGAGAAATTTATAGTTGTAACGTAAATAGTGGTGTTGAGAGCCAATCAACAGATGGAGCTGGCGATGCCTGGAATGGTTACGTAAACAAATTATATTCATACAGCAGGAAGGAACATAAGATTTACGTTCGCTCGCTTTGTTTTGTTTCTGTTGCACTGGTCCATTTAATTGCAATGCAGCAATGTGGATAAATTGACTAATCAATTCGCAATACATCTTATGTACATTATAACTATATGTAATACTATAATTATAAACAGCATTGTTATGAGGAAATATATGAGTAATTTTTTTAATTAGGTGTACCTACCTGATTGAAAAAAAACTTACGAGTAACTAATTACTCGTAAATATTTACAGATTTAATTACTAATGGATGCATCACCAAATTTTTTTCAATTAATAATAAAGTAAATTGTAAATTTTTTGTTTAACCATGGTCATTGTTTTGACACATTTTTCCGCAAAAACAACTGCGTAGTTAAAAACTAAATGAGTTGAAAGACATGCATACATATTATGATATAAACCTGTATTTTTACATAAACGTAATAGCGTCATTTAAATTTTGAGAAGTAACAAAAGTTAAATATTATTAAACTTAAATTTTTATCATCTCTAAAGATTTATACTGATAATAACTTCTAAGACCTATAATTGACAATTTTATTTATATTTCTCTAGAAAAATTCAAATTACGCTTTTAAAGAATACTAGGTTACTGTTATAACTTACAAAATTAAAACTATTCAATAACAATATGTTTTAATACAAGAACTCTCGTCTACGAGTATATCGGAAATGTAAAACTTATTGAAGCGCGCAAAACGTTCATAACAAAATAAAAGCTCCTCATGCACTAGATAGTTGAAAATTGCTGAAGTATATAAACAAGCTTGCAAAGGAAATTGGAAACCATTTCAAGATCTAAAGTACAGTTGTAAAGGAAATCGAAAACCTGAAAAGTCTTAAGAGTTCTCAAACTGTGTACGCATCATATTTTTTGTCGATTTTATCGGTGAAACTTTCAAGAGAAAAATGAAATGTAATATCCTGGTATAAAAAAAAGATCTTTGTATTCCCTATAGCATTTACGATAAAATTGTTTACAAGAACAAAATAAACCACAATATTTATAGTGTATAAGAGCAATCATAAAATGATTTAATTCGACTATGTTGATTGAGTTAATCAAATAACGTGTTAACAGATTCTTATTTCGATTATGTTCTTTATAAAGTTTGACGAGATCTAGTTAGCTATGTCGATATCGCTGTTAGTAAACATATATGTAGTATGCAATTATCAAAAGTCCTCGTACATTTACCCACTCTGTCAAACGTACAAGACATACGCTTATCTATGACTGAAATACAAAATCGTTCTCAAAATCAAACAGCCGACACTCACCTTATTCTATCATAGTCCCATTTGGCATTAAACGTATATCATGGAATATCGTACGTGACTTTCATAAAACAGAGGACACACTATTGACATCCAAGTCGTGTTTTTAAAAGCCCTCTAGTCCAGCTCAGCTACTCCTATTACGATACAATTGTATTATGGTACTAGATTCTATTACCACAGTGTAAAAAAAATGTATTATTGATTCTTAAATTGTGCTATCACTATTTAACATAATATCTATCTATTAAATGGATAGACGTGTTAAATTACATAATTTCAAGAATATTGCCTTTATTAAAATTTTCGCTATACTATAGCAAAATGAATTTATGTTGACTTAAATAAATCTTTTGGAAACCTTGTGATCAAACAAGTAGGTGCAATGTGCTATTACTATGTATGGAAGGGCACAATGGAAGAAATGAATAAAAATGTTGCGAAGTTAAAAATAAATATCTGAATACGGTATCTAATGATGCTACAGAAGCACCCGCATACCTAGGCGAAAATGCTTGATAATGATATTTATTTAGGTCCAGATCACTCAATCTCATCAATGCAATCTCACGCAGTGAGGAAAATGATGAGATTCGAGGAGGCGAAAGAAGTATGTATTAAGAACCGCGAAGCTTGGCGCACCGTCCTCTCTGACTACACCGTTAGGGATACAGCGTGAAGATATGTATGTATGTATGATGCTACAATGTTTTAAAATTCATATACTTGTTAAGCGATCATAAACCAGCATTATTGTTGTACTTTTTTGCTAAATCCTTAAACACATGCAACCAGAATTTTATAAAATCGCTGAATGTGAGTTCTACTTGTGCATAGAGGTTCCGCACGATATTTACAAAATGATAAATTTCTGAACTTGATTTATGAAAATCTAGACGACCGACGTGCGTGGTGCGCGTAACTGAGTGGTTATTGTATAATAACCACAGAGCCCATGTTAATGGCGAAATGTCGACTTGGTTCAGCGTCTCCAGACTTTGAAACCTTTGATTTAAAAAAGCGGGATTCTTTCGTCAAAAGCGGGATAATAAAAAACGTAAATAATCTGTACTTTTTTATTGCTTATCCCTTAAAATTAAGTTTCAATGATGAATGATCCATAAAAAATAGATTTAATGACAATGCGTTACTATACCAATAACAATAATAACTCCTTTTAAAGTTTCCTTTTTTTTAATATCCTAGTTGATGACCTTTGCATAGCATTGAAACAAAACTAATATAGGTATCATATATTTAAATTTATTATTATTTTTATACCTAAAGTTATTATTAATTAAAATTAGATATTTAGTACCTAAATTATTCTTTCCTACGTAATCGTGCGTGATCGTGAATAGTGAAAGAGACTACGTCGAAAAGAGACGAAGTGAAGAGGAAAAAATCGGGACTTCTCCATAAAAATGGCATGTCTGGTAACGCTCCTGGTTCGAAATTTATTCGGACATTAGAGAGGTCTTTGTGATGTCTGCCTGGTTATCTGTGCTGTATTTGGACAACAAAGTTTTCTGTCGAAGTTGCCATCATACGGGCTTCCCGAGGGTTTGTGCTAATGAGTCGCCAGTTTTTTATCGGGCAAATTCATAAAAGCCGGAATTCACTGTAGTTGCTCTGAGAGCATGGACATTAACGCTGGCGTCCCACAAGGCACTGTGCTATTCCCGACGCCATTTCTCCTGCATGTCAACGACATGTTGTCTATTGACAATATTCATTGCTATGCGGATGATAGCACTGGGGACGCTTATTATCATGCAAACATCCCTCGTTCAGTTGTGGAAAAGAGACAGACAAATTGTTTCTGAAATCAAGGGTAATTTAATTAGAATGTCGCATTGAGAACGTCTAAACTTAGTTACTCCAATTTAAGAATCTTCCACCAAGACCTTCGATCATAAATGACATACAAGACACAAGTTTGCGCATTAACCGCTAAGAAAATTCCATTCGCTATAAGTCTACGATTCTAAGGCACATCGTTTACCAACTCTCAGACCATCGGGATTCTTGCTGTTGGCATCTCTAGCGACGTTCAGTTCCGTAGTTACCTTGGAAGACAATGTCAAGATGTCGTCCAAAATGGACGTTATGCTCAACAGAGCGAAGCTACCCAGCACTGAATAAAAAAATAAAAAAGATTCGTAATAAATTAAGAAATAATTCATCAAATGATATAAAGCTTTACTTAAAATTTACTCTCCGGAAATTAAATTTAGAAAGGAGTTTGAAGCTTGTTGTTGAGTGCGCCGTAATTTAAAAGAAAATGGTTGCCGTTGAGTATTATAATCATAAAAATTCGAAAAAAATCTTCAAACCCTTTTCATATTGTATAATTATTATCGTACAAAATTGTCTGTGCGCGCAATGGTTGAACTCGCACTTGACCAATTTTTTAGTTAAAAATTACAATCATCTTACTTAACTTTATCAAATAAGCAGGCAGAATGGCTAAAAAATGATAGAATAAACGATGACTCCCTTAATTTTGCTATGCACTTCGACTGGGCACACTTGCTTCAGAAACGAGGGCGCCGGATCGATAACAGCAGACTGGCAGACACAACACAACAGCGCCCGGTCTGCGCCTCTTTCACTCCAACTTACTCAGGCCTTGACGTAAGTTAGACCGCAGCGAACGGTATTCCGTACACAGCACTGTTAATAAATAGTAAATTCTATCAACAGTTTCAATTAATAATAATATTTTATAAATATCACTTGCTTTCTATAGGTATTACGAATTACAATTGGATAAGTTTACAAAAACTCGTGTACTTGTTTTATAATTGTAATTTATTGTTAGTGCCATAAGGCTCTTGTCCACAGCTACGTATTTAGATCCGGCGAAATCACCGGACCTACGTAAGAACGACAGTGATATATTGGTTTATATCTCCCTTTGTCCACGACGGATCCACGTATGATAATTCTTACGTTCGCCGGATTGCCAGATCTAGCTCCGCCACGATTTTGCGCGGTCATCAACGACAATTTATTGGAGTGTGTCCACGACGACGGACATGCGTCCGAATAGTGTACGATTCGCTACGTCGAAATTCTCCTCCCTACGATAAGAACGTTGATGAGGAGCTATTAATTTTTTAATAGAATCAAGGCCCGTACTATGGAATAAAACAATCGAGGAATATCAAGACAAACCCCTTACTTTTGAGGCATGGAGGGAAATACATATAATATTGAAGGAAAATTTCACAGAACTGTCTGATTCGGAAAAAAACCAATATAGTAACTTACGTTACTCATATTTATTAGTAGTAGTAGCAGTAATAGTCGCCATGATACACGTCCTTATGTCACAATTGAAATAGTTCTACTAAGGCCGCGCTTTATTTTACCTCTGCCGTAGTTATTTCCGCCAAAAATTGTATAGTGGACAAAGATGTCAAATCAATTTCATACGCGGGTCCGGCTAAAATTCTTATCGTGGACAAGAAGCTAAGATAAGGGATGCAATTACAAATACTGGCTATAAAATTAGTTAAAATGACAACTAAATTGCTGTAATTTATTACCATAAAAATTATAATACCGTGCAATAAAATGTTTATTGCAGATGTACTAACTTAAAATTGTGACTATAAAATTAAAACGACTCTGTAAAAAGCATACAAAAACAATATGTTTTAAGTTTAAAAAAAGCTATAAAAACATTACAAGAATCCTCATAAAGCATACATTTTTCTAAAATAATCTTGTGTATATAGAACACATCTTGTATATTTATATAGCATTGGTGATATAATTATAAATAGACCTTTTTATATAGACTGATTTTACATATTATTATTGTATACGTTTTCTTTATAAAGACTTCAATACTTCCATTCACAGTGTTCTCATTAAAAAGTAAAAATTGTACAGAAACAGAAATGAATGACACAAACAAGACAGACACTTCAACAAAAACGTCAAAAGCAGCGCTTTCAAAACTTAAGAATCAATTTTAAATAAGAAAGAAGGATGAGAAGTGACAGTAAATAATGGTCATATTTATAAAAACCCATTATATCTAAAGATATATTAGCTTTATAGATCGTTTGTTGATTCATTCGTTTTTCACACCAGCTAAATAGTTATTCAAATAAAATTGATTCACTTAATTACATATCTTGACATACACGCAAAAAAATTGTTGGAAAAATTGTACCTGGCACACCTATACAAACACGAAATAGTGAAAAAGCTACCTTTACTTATCGAGTATTGACCCCGCGAATGGAAACGAATGCACGTGCTATGTTATGAAGTGATTAGTGCTTTGAAACCAGTTCAGTGCCTACGTTTATTTATGGATTCATAATTTATTTATTAAAAACTAAATTATAATGTTTAAGCAACTTACACAATGTTTCAAAATTGCAAGGAAAGGTAAGCCTGTTCACTGGGGTCCGTTTTGTTTGGTAACGCAGGAGAAACCTAAACACAGGTACCTATTCCCCTAGGTGTGAGAAATATAAACATAACATTATACACATCTTAATTCGTAGTGAGCTCACAAATGAGTGAACGCGGGCGTTAATATTTAAAACAAAATTTTATTTCTACATATTTTTAATCTATTTGCTATTGAACTTGTTTTAAATTATGCGAAGGTGCAATTTTCCTACAAGAAGAGTATTCCGTATTATATTGAAATGTAAATACGAGTATTAATATCAAGTCTAGTAAAGGAAACGCTAAATCGTTTTCCTTTCAAAAGACAAGTATCTGCACTTCCTGTGTTCCTTTGTATCTGATACTTTACATTTAAATGCAAACTGCAATTCTGTGCATTGCGTCATCACAACGCATAAAACACGATTTATTTTGAATGCTATTGTTGTATTTAGAATGAGATTGTAGATAAGAGTATGCAATATATAAAACTTACCTACTTTCTCATTTATCATTAAAGTCGCTCCAATAAATTATTAGTTCATTTATTTATGAAATAAAAACTACTGAATTTATAAAAAAAAAAATTCCAATAACTCTACTCAATCCGATTTTACCCAAATGCGATGAAATATTTTAAAATACAATAATTCTTTAATAATGTAAGCTTTCTCTTAGCTACGCAATGCATTAAAGAAGTTAATTTCAAGATATTTATAAAGAAAACTGTCCGACACTATCGGTTGATCAAAATAACTTTATATAAGTATACAAAACGGAAACCAATAAAATATTCTTAGTATACATAACATATATTGTAACGGTAAACTTTAATGATTTAGATCCTAAATCTCATTTGTAGCTACAAAATAATCATGCAATTTTGTTTGTTTTAATATTATGGAAAAAACATTTGAAAGTAATTTAAGTGCCAAGAATATATTTAATATCAGCGTAGACATATTTAAAAGTAAAACCCACAATGGAATGCTAACACTTTAAATGATTTTAATGGTAATTTTATTTAATTATTCAAGATAAGTCGCGAAGTTAAAGCGTAGGTTGAAGCCTTCATATCCCGTATTGAAATCGTAATTAAATTTCTATGTAATAAATTCATCTCGACTGAAGTGGGCGGTAATTTATAGTCACCATAAAAAGATGCACAAAGGACAATATTTGAGATAAGTCTCGAATAATTGCGATCAACGATACGTTACAGTGCACATGAGTAATGTTTGTCTCACTCCTCATTTTTGTGATGAATGAACACATTGTTTTTAGCAAACGAACGGCAAACATTTCTTCGTCAAAATCTTGGATTTTCGCATTCATTTAACAATGAAAATAAATGAGTGATGAAAGACTAACAAAAAAAATCTACGGAGTGAAAGTGAGTCGTAGCAGAAGGAAGACCAAGGTTGGCTTCAAAATAAAATAGTCAGAGTGTTAGCTGACGGAAACGTCAAAAGCGCCTGCATACCTAGGCGACACTGCGTGAGGAAAATGATGAGATTCGAACAGACGAATGAAGTATGTTAGGACCATGAAGCTTGGCGCTCCGTCCTGTCTGACTACCCCGATAGTAATACAGCGTGAACATATGTATGCATGTACGTACAAAAATAAGAAGTAAGTAAAAATGTTTATATAACATTATTATAAAATATTTTTAAAAATACTGTAGAATTGAGAATAACATTATTCTGAATTTTTATGGCTGTATACCACATTTATCACATTCACTAAAATATTAAACTTAACCTTAGAATAACAACGGAAGCACATGAAGGAAAAATGTAACGAATATTTTAAGCGTCTGATATCACTATAAAGTATTACCGCTCTATAACATGGAATAAGAATAAAACTATTATGCAAACAGTCCAACTTGGAACAATCGCAACTTGTCTTTATGAGAGAACTTCCAACTTTACCAGTGGCGGAAAATTAGAAATTGCGTCCTTCTAAACTGACAGCTTTAATTCTCCCCGAGTATAAACTGATTCCAAGAATTATATATTAAAATCTATATTTAGGGGCTTGCATCATTAACTTAATCTGTTTACATCAAACTTAAAAGAAAGTTTCAGTAAAATTTTAAACAGAATGTAAAAAGGGAAATGTTGAAGTTCAAATCTAAAATTCATATAATACTGTACGTTTCACGAAAAGCAAATCACGTGATACAGTAATAATTTCATTACAAAGGAAATGTATATTTATTAAAGAAAAACATTAAATAATGGAAATGGATTAAGCAAGTAAACGAAGAGGATTATAGGTACTATATAATATAGATACTGACAATATATTATTGTCAATGTATACAGCAAAAAATAACGTAGAAGCAATAAACAAATATTATTATGATCTCAATGTGATATAATGGCTGCGACAGGATTTAAATCTTTCGCGAACGTGGGTGAATGGATTGAAATACGTATTATCGCAATGATATGATGTTTTTACGTGGGTATGTAGGAAGCTTATGAAATTGATTTTTATATTTATATCATTTTGTGTATTGATTTATATGATTTTAGGACTAAAAGTTCTCTAATCTCTTTACTAATTTTACTACTACTAAATACTAGGACTAGTTCTCCTAATCAATAACGTTTTCGATGTAGCAGTAACGTACACTTAGATATGCGATTTAAAAATGTTTATGTTTTGCCGTTATCGGCGACACTAACGTAATACTAATCCCCAATAATCAGTAAGCCGATATTTTCAATCCATAAATAAACGTTAACTAAAATTATAACTTTCTTAACGTGTTTCCTTCGAAATGAATACAGACACGAAAATTAAAAATCTTGCTTTTGAGGTATTATATAAATCGCAGCTTTAGAATGAGTGTCTTAAATTAAACTGGAAATTTTAAGTTATAATAATAACATAAAAATATTTTTAGAGTTCTATAGCGCAATGGCAAAAAACAGAACTCTAGTAATTTCGTCCTGTCCGTATGCAACTCCATTTTACTCGGAGATTATTGGCACTACCAGAGATGAAATTTGGAAGGTAGTTGTATTCTATGAACCGCTATACAATGGTATATGGTGTTTCGAATAAAATAAGGGGTAGCACTCCTCCCATACATGTAACTGAAAGAATTTAAAAAAATCCGGCTAGACACACGTGTAGAGTATCTTTAAATAAATAATAATAATAAGAAAATAATATGTAGAATGTAGGTTTTAAAGTGACTTTTTAGTAATAGTCCCGTTTAGTCTTATAAGTGAAAAGATTTATGATAATAAAACTTATTAAAAAACACTTTTTACAAGAATTGGTTTAATTACATAGTTTTTGAGATGTACGGATATTTGTGTTACACGTTCAGCGACCGAAGATTTCTTCGGTCACTGTTTTTCACAGTGTTATTGGGAAATGCTATGAAATACAAAATTATTTTAGCTGCCGCTAAAATGAATATTGTTCATCTTGACTACGGAATCCTTCACTTCAGAAATCAAAACACCAAATTATTGGATTAAGCGATGCGACGTTTTTTTGAATGTGCGAGTCACATTGTTGTCTCAGGTGAACAGCAACACTACGTTAGGAATTTGCCTTGCCAATGACTCTTCGTGGTCTTAAAATCTGAAGAGCACAGGTGGGCTGTCGTCAAACTGCGAAAAACTTTTCCTCAACTTTTCCTCTTAACTTCCAAGAATAAGCATCACGAAGACTAATTTAAAATTCTATAAAAAATATAAGGGCTTACGGTTTACAAAATAATTTGTACTTATTTTTACATAGATACTGTTGAACTTGATTCATAAACTTCGCCATTTCCCTTGATAAAATCCTACAATGGAAAGGTGCGAACAGATGGAACACTGTTAGTCAAAGTCACATTATTTTTATTTTTAGATATATTTATAAGTTGAATCTGCCGCTCACTGGTTCAGAAAACAAAAAATAACGCTGAAAAGTGCCAGTAAAGAAACTCAGGTATTATTTTTTTCAACATTACATCATTTTACAATAAAATTTTGTTAATATAATTTATTAAAATCCAGCGAAGAACGCATGTGCCGATAATATCATTCACTGACTATTATATCCGTTTTCGATGAAATCGTTATCTTATACCTAATAGATTTTTTTGATCAGTGTCTCTTTAATAACAAATTGAAATTTCTTTTCTGTTGATTGAGTAACAGACATCCTATTATAACAACGATTGCAGCTGCCTAAAAATACTTATTTGATATTTGTAACTTCAATCCTGAAATAGCTAATTTACCACTGTTCTTTAAATATGTAAAACATTTAAAATTCCATCAAGAAACTTTTTATCAATATTAATTAGTACTTGATATAAATAACACGAGAAAATAGTAAAATCGATCTTGGACCCAACAAATGTTAATCTAGTTTTTTGACGCCTTTGCTTTATTTAATAAACGTGCTCGAGCGACACAATGTACTTCTTATCTACTAGTTACCCGGCGTGACTTTGCCTAAGGTAGAGTTTATTTTTACACACATTACGTATTGTCAAACTGCATTTCTAACATGATAGACAAAGAATACGGAACGCCAAGCATCGCAGTTCTTGTGTATCTACTTCTTCCGCCAACTCAAGTGTAATCATTCTTCTTACCCATCGCTGAGGTATGCGAGTGAATTTGACATTTCCATTAGTTGACTCTGGCTATTTGTTCTTCATAAATGTTCCTTCGTCTTCCTTAGTTTCTGTTACCATTCATCATTCATTCATTCTGTAGATTTATTTCATCAATCATAGTTGGCATCAACACCGTATTGTGAATAGTAATTTTGGGATATTTGGATATATTCACACTGTTAACAGGCGAGGCCAGAACACCGTTAATGTTATTGCCAACTGCTAGCAACCGCTGTACTTCTAGCTAATACCTTCCATTCCTTGAAAACACAGTTCTAACAGACATACAGTTTCTTTTTACAAGATACACTGTTTAGTGGTTAACAGTGTAAGCGCATTGCCATTGCAAACTGTGCTCTGACTGGTTTCATTAATGCCGTGAATGTTCAGCTCTTGTAAGTGATGGAAAAATTCTTTAACCACATGCAATTCTTCGAAGAAAACAGATTATAACAATGGAAACTGCCTCCGAATCTGTTCAATAATTCTTAAGATTAGGGTCATAAAGGCAGACAGAGAGGAAATTGTTTTTTGTAAATATATTCCTTAGTTTATTAATACATATTTCAAATTGTAGTCGAAATAACATATTAAATGTACGTGTCTTAATTAAGTACCTACGTACTACACAGAATTGCGTGAGAGATCGCTCTGTAGCAAAATAACATAGTTATCTAATGTAGCGTTGCTTATGTCGAGGTCAAATAATGTCCTTCTACAGTTATAGCTTTCCACTCACAAGGACGGTCGGATTCATCCCGATGTAAGAATTTAGTTGGTACTGTACTATTAAATAAATATAAGATAATTGTATGGAATTATATTGATTTAATTAGTAGTAAAAATATATTTGTTATTATTTCCGTAATTTGAAGTAACTATGAAATCAGCATAAATTCTAATCCAGCAATCATAGTGGTAAATTATATAATGTATGTCTTAAACTAACTCCATATCTTTAGGTAATTTAGTGCTTAATTTAGTGCTCATTTTCTTTAGAACGATGTAACAAATTAGTAGCAATGATGTTTCAAAATATATTATTTGTAAATCTGGTTAAAAAGTTTTTTTGAAGGTTAAACCATTTCGAAAAAATGTGCTTTGAAAAGAACTGGGAAGAAACTCAGTAAAGCAATTAGAACACATTACGATTTTTAAGATAATCAAAATCAAGGAGTAATAAATATTACTGAACTTAAGACGCAATGGAAAATAGTAGTGTCTTAAAATATATTATGTAGTTAAAATACTATGTAATTACTACATACTCGTACTATACAACTATACTATACATATGTATATGAACACATACTTACACATATCCTACATAAATGATAATGATTATGGTGTTTATTTGTGTGTCTACATAGGTAGATATTTCATATTATTTTTGTCATGTACATGCTAATGTGGAAGAAAAAGAGAAGCATGTGGAATTTGCAAGCTACTATCTTCCTGCGCAGATCACCAAGATTTTCGAAGTAGGTATCATATCGTGAGATACCACTTTGACCATAAAAATTCGAAACTTGTACCGCGGCTAACTATAAACTCAGAAAACACGTACAAATGAAAGGTACTCAATTAAGTGCTTTATTTAGAAAACAAAATCACTATATTTAATTAGAAATAGAATATGTAATTTCGTAGCTGATAGTATATAAAGTTGTGTTTCAAAGTTCTCGTTTTTTAAGGGTTAACATTACGGTTCTTGTTTGGAAATATGATTTGAATACTATTGAGGTAAATGATTTATTGACTATTTTTTTTATGAAGTTTATCATTTTCATTTTTCATGAGTGATGAAAGACTGACGAAGAAAATATACAGAGCGAAAGTGAATGGTAAAAGAAGCCAAGGAAGACCAAGGCTGACCTTTGAAGATCAAATAGCTAGAATGTTAGCGGATGGAAATGTCAAAAACTCTACCTAGGCGAAAATGTGTGAGGAGAATGATGAGATTTGAGGAAGCGAAAGAAGTATGTAAGAACCGCGACGCTTGGCGCTCCGTCCTCTCTGACTACCCCGTTAGGGATACAGCGTGACTATATCTATGTATGTATGTGTGTATCATTTTCATTAAATTAACAAAAAGATTTAAAAATAGACAATTATTCGTCATCCATATGTTAAAGACATATTATATTTTGCTTTACAATTGCCAACCCCATTTGTTCACCTCTCCGTCGCCCTCTCAAGTCGTTCATTGATCTTAAATGTCGGCCAAGTGACCAAGGGGTAGAACATATTGTATAAAGAACATAGGCTATGGTCTGTTATGTTACTAGATGTGACATCAAGGTATGATTTCGTTGAACTTTAATGTTTATCCATCCTGAAAGAGTATCCTGAATGTGAAATCGCGCAAAAGTTTAGCAATTTTATAATTGTAACTAAATTTCTAAATATAATAACATTTATTTTCATGATTGTTTATGTGTTATATTTGATGTTTAATCAAATCTAGATATTTAGCTAGTTTTACAAAACAGAAGAAAAATAGTGAAAATTGTAATAATAAACGTTACATAAATATTGACATTCTGCCCAAGCATAATTTAACTTGCACACGAAAATAAATTACTTCATCACTTTCATTGTTACTTTTTCATACCAACCCTTGTAATGACCAATTTGATTAGCGATTTCATTGTTATAATATGGGTAATCCGTACAAACGAGGGACACGAATGTGGCAGTAGCCTGCTTAATAAGTCCCCTTATATGTCAAACACAATAGCGAAAGAGACTTATTTTCATAACCTAGTGGCATATATTCTCGTAAACATAAATTACATCATCGGTGTCATAGCCCTGCGAGTCAATAACATGTTCGTAGGTTATTCAAACTTTAATGAAGTAAAAGCAAGGTGACCGCCTCGACCGGTCATTTAGAAGTTTTTTATATAAATAGTACAAATGGGGTTGGCATACATGTTCTTTTATATTATTATTGTAGTAGGTGGAACTAATATTAAATTTAGAATTTCTGTATACTTTTCGTATTTGGTCTTCGCAAATATGATCACGTTTCTGAATTTCGTGCACAACTCAAGTGGCTTTCTATTCATCTTCGCCGGAACACACATATTCTTTTCTTTCTTTATTCTGTTTTATTTAGCCCCACGGCACCGACATATTTCATAGATATTTCCAAATTCCGCGGCGATGAGAATGTAGTTTGAGAAGTAGTGAAACTCTTCGTCTCGGAACTCCTTTGCACACTTCACAGTTCTTTTCTCGATCGTTATCAGTACAGGCTGTTCGATTATGGAACTCTCTACCTGTATTATAAATGCGCCAATCAACTTCAAATTTATAATTATATCTTTCTCACTAGCTCTTTTTTTTATTTGTTTTGTTTATGTTGTATTGTATAATATGTATGTAGATAGTATTATATACTATTATGCGCAGTATACGTATTTCTATTTAATTTTATTATTGTTACTATTTATTTATTTATTTTCATTATACGCGTTCATCCAACCAATGTCAATTTTGCACCGCCTGTCGTAAATGTACTCCGATGTCCAGCATTTCTTTACCCAAAGGTTGCCTAAAAGGGATCGCTTTAGCGATAAGGACGCGCAAATTGTACTGTTCTTAGTGTTTTTAATCGATATTTATATATACTTTCACTGATGCAATAAAGAGTGTTGTATTTTACTGTATTACAATCCGACTATTAGATTCCGTCATTGCAGGAGAGGCGATTAATATCTTTTGTATTTTTTTTATAACCTTTATATTTTCGTCACGATCGACAAGAGAAAGAAGAACATTGAATGTGATAGTTGCTTTCGTCTTCCCGCGTACAATATACATATACTTATGTATAAGCTTAACTTTTATAAGCGATGGGCTAGCAAATTGTCATTATTTAGTATATGCTCTGCTATTTGTGTACCTCATTGTTTAAAGTAGCGTTGAGTTATGGTTTAGTTGAGCATCGATGTTAATTATCTCAAAGCTAAATGCCAAATGGCGTCAGTTTGGACATGTTTCGTCGAAACAAGAACTGCAGTATGATTGTCGATAACTTATGCATGAAAAGGTATTTCTGTATTATTTTACGTTAATGCATTCCTTCATTTTCTACCGAATGGCTACGAAACTTTCAGATTTTTTCAGGTATATATTTTTGTAGTTTAATTGCAATGCATATCAATTATTTCTATTCGTATTTAGTATTCAATTTGTTTCGATGTAGCCAGTTAACATGCACGTAAATCAATCTCAGAGCGTGGAGGCAGCGCCTCTAGTGGCGTAAAACGCAACTCTTTTAGATTATTCCCTGCCAAGTCCGGTGTAGCGAAACATTTGGCTTATAATATCGACAAACGCATCGGTTTCTTCAATCCATTCGATTTTTCAATGGGCACATCCTGATATACGGAACATAATCCAGGCACATGCCCAATTCTGCGTTTGGACGGCGACTGTACATATTTGTATATACCACAATCCGTGGCATATAAAAATGTGACTCACCATATTACAATATGGCGTCATCTGTATATGGTTGTCTTTTTTTGCACAGAGTAGGGGGCCATTAATATGAAAAAATGAAGTAAGAGAAACTTATTGTTCGTTTTAAAAATAATGCATCTTAATAATTAATAAGTCTTATGTATAAGATATTGATATCGAACACAACAGTTTTCTCTATATCACCTTCTACATTTAATATATTAGTTATCCGCACCGAACCTTTTTTCAGCATTAAATGTATTACTGTAGATGATAGGTTCCAGTAATTAAAAGTTCTAGAAATTTTTCTCTTTTTTAGAGTTTGTTTTGATTTTTTCGAAATTTCTTACAGTCCTGGAAATAATGCTGAGAAATCCATACCCTTGTGGAGTTTTTTTGTTTATAATTTTGTAGTTTTTATTTGTAAGTGCCTAACTATTTTCGCAAATTTAAATCTTTTTAATAACGGATCATATCCCATGAAACCTTTTTAATTATTTATTTATTCGTAATTTTTGCACATGTCGACCAAGCTATATAGATAAAATAGTTACAGTCCGAAATGAGAGTACAGTATGAGAGCAAAATTTTATCTCTGATTCATACTTTTCTGCTACCGAGTTTCATATTTTATATGAAAACAGTGCTATTCCCCATAGAATAAATCGGTGATATATCAAGAATATACTCGATATCGAAGTCTCCGTTCTTTTCTCCAATTGACTTCCCAGTTTATTTTTCCGTAATCGTGGGAATCGAGTATTTTATGAAAAGCAAATATTATGTCCTCACTTCAAAAAGAAAAGCGATGGAGTTATTTTCTTAGAAATAATATAGTTTTGTGCCATTCGCTGTTACAGTAATCTTATAATTTACTCAATATCTCTAATATGTAATAAAATAATGAATTAGACATTTAAACAAGGCAACTATAACAATAATAACCTATAAGACTGAATGGATTGCTTATTGCTACAGTAAAGGTTAGTCAATTTTTTCCCAGCGACACGATCCATAATAGTCACAAAATTTCGTAATTTTAACGAAGCTAGTCAGTTATAATCAGACCGGTTCTATTCTTATAATAAATAGTACCCATATTTGTTAGTACGCTCTCATAAAAGAATCATACCCACTGACGAGAATTGAGCAATTTGGAACGTGGCGCAACAAAATAAAGCATCAAACCAACATAACAGATAATATGAATTTATATCTTATTACCCGTAAAGTTGTAATATTTCGTCATATTTCAGACGTCTTGAAATTGGTGTAAGCAAAGAACTTTTTGTGTACATACGTACAAGTATTATTTGTATAACGTAATGTAATTATTATACATTTTCTCGTCATAAAAGCCACATTTTTCCTTCATTAACATTTTTCATCATTTGCATGCTTAAGAAGAATTTTTGGAATCTTTTTTTAGAGAACGAGCAAAAAGGAATAAATTTATTACATACAGTTGAAGAAAATGTTAGCGAAACGATATCCTGTCATTTGTATGGCCAATACGCTCTTAAAACCTATTTCATATTAAAATGCAGACTCATTTCTAACTTCGAGCTATTTCTATGTAAACAATTTATCCTACAAATTGTAATACTTCACTGCAACTAACAGCTACATTATATTTTTTCTGTCTTTTATATATCTACCAGCCGCCGTCATTTAAAGTTTTTGTGAGAAAGTTTAGGAGTAAATTGAACGTCTTTTCGCCATATCGTTAACCAAGTAATTTACTCATCCAAAACTAGACTGCTTTTTGCTAAGATATTCTTTAGTGGCAGACCAGCAGACGTTGCAATGTGACGATAAAATAGCTACGTGATTTCCCCACACGGATTCCTCCAATCTTTTCATCTCCCCCGCTCCTTGATCGTCTCGTGCTCTAGCAAAAGACGTAGTAAACACACGGACTGTCATCTCAAATATCCTAGGATTTTACATTCGAAACATATCTTGAAATCGCAACACTGAAGCACTCCCTCGTGATTGTCGACTCAGTATTGGATATTAGTAACGGCGGTGCTCTCACATAACGAATAGATTTTCATCAATGTTTACTAATAATAATAATAATTGTCCTCATAGCAAAAATATCAATGTTTCCACTGATATTTTTGCAATGTTAAAGAGATATTTAAATAACGTTATTTTTATTCTTACAAAAACACGTCATCTCTATTTGCGTGTTTATTTGCGGCTTGGTTATTGCGACTTTATTTATCAAAAAGAGCACATTTAACTTAGGTATTCTTTACTTGTCAGGGAATATCGTTCAAAATATTTTTAGAGTTTGAAAAATGTACGTTGAATCTTTTCTAAGGTTTGCATTTTCTGTTTGTTTTAAGCTTCGATGACTCCTGTTACAGAAAAATAATATTCTAAATCACAAGTCTTTAGTTTAAATCTTGGTTAAACTTTTAGAATCGTTCTAAAATATTTTCGTGACAGACCCGATTAAAATGTTATATATTAGCATGTGCTCATGCATAGAGAAAAACAACTGAAATAGAAATGTTCTTCTCGTCAGACAAAGAGCTAAAGCGTTGTCGTAACTAGCAGTACATTTTGCGCTAGTCCTTGAATTGAGGTCGTCCAATTCCTCCAGAGAGCTGCATATATGTAATATGAAGTGGGTTGGTTAAAAACGTCATTTAACTTTTTTAATTTGCTAAACAGAGGTATGCTCTTGCGGCGTGGTTTATGGGTGTGTTTTAAAACAACCATTACTGTATTTTAATCTATATAATTTATTGCAGTATATATCTGATACATATTAAATATATTAGATATATATATTAATAAAAATGTATACCTATATGTACGTACCGGAAATAAGTGTAGTGTTTCGATACTTCTAATAATATAATATATAAAGAAAATATAACCGACATATCACATGACGTTAAAAGCTTTGAATATAATTCGATTTTATTTTATTTTAGTTAAAATGTGCGTTGTAACTTCCGAAGGAGCGATGGTTTAAATTTATTTAATTTCCTTACTAATTAAAGTCCATACTGAATAATATAGAATTTTTCATAAAAATACGGCATATTTGTTTGAAGTTAAAAAAAAATGAAATTAGGGTAGGCACTCTATACATGTCGTTGAGGGATGAAAAAAAAATTCCAGTTTTAGTGTGGTGTTTTCATAGGCGTCTTTAGATAAGTCTTTAAAAATGATATAGCGGTTTCAAAGTGACTTTTTTATTGAAGTCAATAGTCTGTAAAACTGCGTCTAAAGACGGGAGCCCTCTAACTTATCAATTGTGGAGTGAAAAATAAAAAAAAAAATTGAGGTAATAGAACGTAAAACTATTTCAATATTTAAGTGTATTTATCTCCAGTACGTAAAAATTCACTAATCTTAACATAAACAAAGAACGCCCATGAAAATAAATCACAAAATTATATCTGTTCTGTCTGTTTCATTATTGTTATTGAAATAATAATTATTATTGAATTATTCCGTGGAATTTCACAATTTGCGCACCAATTTTGACGATTATTTTTACTGCATAAACAAATGAAATCTTCAACGGTTTATACATAGGTAGTGTTTCGATACTTCTAATTTGACTTTACACTTTTAATTTCCTCCAGTCCGTCTACCTGTCTGTCTGTTCATGAGTCACAGCCATTTTTCTTGTAAAGTATTGGTATTACATAGATAAAATTTGAAAGGTATTTGTACATGTAAAAGATGTATTCTTTGAACTGCTACACAATTTCTTAGCGAAATTTTGAAAAAAATAAAAATACGTGTGGAATTTCATAATTTTCAGCGCAGAAATGGACAGCGATGGCTGCTCTAAGCCATTTAGGGTGGCTTGCACCAACTATTTAAACTGAATTTAAGGATTTGACATCTCGCTTGCACCAATTATGTAATAGTTCGTGCAAGCAAGATGTCAAATCCTTAACTGGAGTTTAAGTAGTTGGTGCAAGTCATTCTTAATAAAATTAATACCACCCGTCTCCTTCCTTTATTAATAGAAGTAATGCTGATAGCCTATGTGTACTTTTTGTCGTAGGTGTATTTGAATTCAGGTCAGACGATTAAATGTCTAGCAATTTTTTTTTTGCTCCTACGCTCATCAGCCGCCCTAATATCTGGCCGCCCTAGGCCTGGGCGTAATTGGTCTTATGAAAAATTATATTCTCATAAATCAAATGTATCAAAACAAGTTGTACAATATGCGTGTGAACCTTAACGATTGTAGCATTAGATAGTACGTAGGTACTCAATAATTCACGAGCCCTGTATGTACTCGATACATGGGCATCGATTTGACCGAATCTATAATTTACGATAAACAACACACTGTTTATTCCCACCTCAGCGCTCGGTTATCGAACTCGCGTGCTTAGAAAATTGCTTTATAAGTAACAAGGCCACTGTCCACTAGTGTCGCAAAAATACGGCAGCGGCAGAAAACAGCAAGGCGGTGACCTCACTGACTATATCACAGAGCAATCGTGGGGTCTCGACTCTTGACACTCATAAATTCTATTTCCGCGTCATCGACAGTGCTCGTAGAAGCGGACGAGAACTACATAACTTTGCATTTAAATTGCTTAAAACACATCGGTCACATGCTTATGGCGCGCCGCGCGGACTGCAGCTCTATATCAGTGTCATCGTCACAACCGACTTCGAGCAGCATGAATTTCGGAACATTCCCAGGACACTGGCACGTACTCATTCCTTTCCGATAACGTTCTCTATATGATCCGACGAATATCCGTCGAAAATATTTTGGACTTGCTTAAATTCTCAACGTAATCACCAAACTATACATAATTTATTTTTACCATTGCATAAATATTTTGGCATATTCAACAAAAATTTCTTATAAATCATGATAATCCAACTTTCATCTGAATGTATGTATCTCTGTGAGAAGTCTTAGCAACCAACAGCGATTCTTGAGAAAAATAAGGCAACACTTACATTCTTTCGATAGTTCTTGGTGTATTTTATTCTAACGTTATCATAATGAGTCGTAAAAGTTTATTAGACGCGTCGTAAAAACATATCTTCCGTTTGGTCTGGTGAAAGCATTGCGTTGCGATGGAGCGACAACGCCAACCCCAATATTATTACGTGTGCTGTGCGCCGAACAAAGCGCATTCACAGTGATAGTTCCACTTTAACGTAGCTGCCAGTGATGTCGGGACGCCATTGTCTGCGATTTGTAAAAATTGAAGTGATGTTGTTAGTGCCATTCGCTTTTATGCGGCGCCGTTTGGTTCATACAAATACTGATACACTCGACGTTATCAAACAACTTAAAAAACTTATTTTCTATTTTAACTTTTACTCGCTACACTATACATATAATATGTACGTTATATGAGTAAATCTTTATAGATAATTTCTTACAAATCGTTCACAATTATAAACTTATCACGATTAGATTAACCGATTAATCTAATATCTTACGTAATGTCTCAACATCGACATTGTATCTTCAAGATTATATTACTCACTGGACACTTGTGTGAATACTCGGTGAAGTATTTATTTACTTGCTCGATTATGTGATGGAGTGGCGATTGTGAGCTGCGTCACGAACGCAGCAGAGAAAGCTTGACAATATTAAGCCGGTATCAAAAGTGGGTTGGTGCAAGCATAGAGCGCGCAAGTAGGTGAGCGTGTCGAGGTCGTGACGTCACACGCTTTCTCTGCGCCCGCGCAAGTTGTGCAACCAGCACCGTCGCTCTTGCTGCTGATGCACTCTGCCCTCATGCTTTTTTTGTGTGGGGAACGCAGTAACACCATCACATTAAATACTGTTCACACATTACACTATTAAAATTGTATGGCAAACATTATTTTTATATAGTAAGTACTTAGAACTTATTTGTAATAATCAATCAATTTTAAGTCATGTAGCGTAGTTTTGGGAAAATAGTGATCGTTGTATTACAAAATAACTGCAATGAAAACAAGGAGTTGATATATTTGTTACAAGAAATATTGCTAGAGCGAAATAACTTGTTTTGCATATATACGATATTTTATGTTTGCTCGTAAAATCTTTAAAGTAACAAAGTTTATTGTGTATCGTATAAAACTGCAAGTAATCATGTGAGTGTAGTAATATTTCATAGTCGAAATTGTTTGTTTTAAATATACCGACAGTATTTATTAATTTTTATATCATAGTTTTAACGTTGATGTAAAAGGATAGGACCATTTGAGCATTAATATACTACCCTAATTCCCTGATGATTCGTTAATTGCTATTCGAGTTATTTATTTATTTAGTAATGAGTAGCAGCAAAATTAAGCAAAAATTTCACATCGACCAGTCTTAGAATTATTTTTTTATTCATCAGAATTGGTATTACGATCATATGTTAAATTAAATGCATCGTTTTCGGAACTCGACTGTGTTTAATTAAAACAGAAGTAGAACGAAATTCGATGACATAATAAATCTATTTGAGGTATTTGAAACTGTATCGCCAAACTACAATAATTTGTTTAAAAAAGTGTATAGGCGGGATCCTTTAAGTACTTAATGGGTACTATTGTCATACAAAAACTAAATAAAAATTTGAAAATTCGTCGACCAAACAAAAGTTTTCATATTGTTTCATATTAGTTTCAAGACTTTTATTATCGCAGGAATTAAGTCTTGTCTTGTATCAGGTAGGTGGGATCATTAAATAATTTTTATAGTTTTGAACAATCGCTATATTTATTTATAAAACGGAAACTCTCAGAGCGATTTACGCCGCTTTGTCGGAAATACTTGCCTTAAATAAAAAAGATAATAATAATAAACATAGAATAGAATCGTAAAATGTACGATACTTATACAGATCTTTGTATTTAAGTTGTGATTGTTGCCGCACTCGCTCTCAATGATATACCAATCAACATAGACTTCAAACGCTTCTTAAATTATTAAGAGCTTCTCAAACACATAAGGCAACCTTAACTCATACTCAAAAGAAAAATTGAGAGAAAGCGCATATTCAAACGGCAATTAACTTTTGACAGAAACACATAATAAAGATATATTATAGTATACACTAATAACTAAATAGCAGCTTTTAGTAATTAATTAGATTTTGTAAAATATGCTAAAATATAAGTTACTTGCTTGGAAAGAAACGTTGTTGTAGTACTATCGAAAAGGAAACGAAAACGGACTCGTTTGTACTGGTGTTGCCATATAGTAAGCGTTTAAGGTCTCCTTAGATAAGCAGATACTTACAGTGTATGAGTTACGTTTGAAAATACCAATTAAATTTGAGACCGGCCTTAAACTAAGGATTACTTAAATAAAATTTTATTTAAGACACGTTTGAGTATTCGGCCGTTAATCATTTTGCAAAACTACGACTCAGTAAAATACTTTCTTTACCTTCACCAAAAATATTACTAAGACAATTGAGATAACACATCGCTTGCAATTTATTTACGTTGTACAGAAAATAAGCGATGTATCCAGTTTTATGAGGGACAAACAATGCAGGACCAATTGCTAACATCTTAGAATTCGCGTTATCCCGGGATAAGATCTCAACTAATCCCGGGCGACACTGTGGTTTACGACCGTGATCGTCTAAGATAGAATTAAGTTTAAGATGGGTCTTGTTGAAATTTATTTCACACATAACAAGTTATTATTTTATAAAATAACGTCTTCTCTCATAAAAAGTGATTCATCTGCACATAGACTCGTTTTATTAATTCCCAGAATTAAAATTATTAGAATTACTTTGATAATAATCTAATTCTGAGACAAAATTTTGCATTTTTAATTTTAACAAGCTGTGCTGTGGCTCTGTAGGTATTTTATTATTATTCGTAAGTTATGGTCTTGAGTTCATCAAAAAATCCCATAGAAAAAAACACTTTCAGTTTTTCCGGTCTATTAGTGCTCCGTATTTGTGTACATTAGTACTAAATGATAAAAACATGTGGATACACTGTTTATCTGCTTATGGATATGGAAAAATTTAACGTCCTTGATGCTTCTGCTAACTAAGCCTCATGAGTCACAAGTCTATATTTTCCACTGATCTGACATTTCTGTATCGCAGAAGTGTGGAGCGCGGGCGGCGGCGGGGCCGGCGGCGGCGCCACAGCATGCGGTAGCAGCGGGATGGACCTGAAACACGATGTGGCCTACCGTGGCCTGCCCGGGCAAGTGAAGGCCGAACCAGGCGTGTCCCACAACGGGCACCAAGTGAACGGGCACGTGCGGGACTGGATGGCCGGGAGCGCCACCGCCGCGGGATCGCCTTCGCCCGGCGCGGCGACGCAGCCCAACCCTAACAATGGCTATTCCTCGCCACTGTCATCAGGGAGCTACGGGCCATACAGCCCTAACGGAAAAATAGGTAAGTTTCATTTATTAACTTATAATTTAAAATGCCAATTTCGGTACCAAAATATACACATTACACACAGTGGTGGTATCTTCATACAAGCTCAAAAGCCTGGCATGCCTTACTAAAATGCTCAGTCAAGCATAAAATAATAAAATAAAAACTAATCTCAAAACGTATCGGTTTTAAAATTTCAAAATTCGCGTCGAAACGAAAATGACTGCAGACAATCATGACAACGAACACGTGACTAACACGTGACGGCCGTTCGAGTTCGACACTCGCGACCTCTCAAGGCGCAATCAGTGTACAGCGTAACTATGTATTCAGCCGTCTCGCTCTCACGCGTTGGCTTGCAATGTGGCTTGCAACCTTTCCTTCTCTCTAGTGGGCAAAACTCGATAAAGCTATATCTTGTTTACTAGGGTTTAATATAGCAATTACTATGAAGCGAAAAGCCCGGCTTTCATACTGAACTGTGTACAGATTGAGTGATACGATACAATTCCACGTGATTCAACATCATTGTTTTTACCTAATATTTGTTTGAGCCGGTCAACGAGTGAAAAGTATTTTTTTAACTCCCATCATAAGGGATTTAATTTGTAATAAAAAATCCAATTAGTCGTTCATCGTGAGGACTTAAAGTGTATACAAATATTACCCGACATTGAAAATGTAAAATCTTTGAACTTTGCATAGAAAAAACAACTAATTGTTTCGTTATGTTTACTACCTACGCCTGATTTGTATTCGACTAGTAATGCATAAAAGACTATAAATCGATGTACAAAACTATTTAACTCATGAATGTGTTTCTCTGACTAGTCTTGCATAAAAGACAATTTTATCAGTTTACGAAACCGATTGGATTTTTATTTGTTCTCCCGGTTCTCTACTCTCTATACTCTACTAATACTCTATACTCTACTTTTTAACTTGAAAATGAATATATTATTATTAGTACTGTATATTACTATGACGATATCATGAAAATATTTAGAATTGTTCCATGGTATGACGATTAAAAAACTATACTGGCGCCATAAAAGACGTAACACATGAATACAGTGATTTCTTTAGTAATCTGGATAAACGACGAATTGAGACACATTAATATCTTAAGAACTGATAAACTATTTACGCCTGTACATTTTTAATAGCAAAATATTATAAAAATTGTTTTGTTGAAAGATAACGCAAGGAGCGATCTCTTTCCTCTCTTGTTGTCACTCGGTTGTGCCGAAGTCATGATTAATTAGTAATCTATAATATTTTAACCTCCCTTTACTTTTACAAAAACAATGAAGAACATGTTGTATGTCGGGCTTGCCTTCTCCTGAAGCCGTAGGCACGCCATTGATTACACAGTATGTACACACTTAGCCCAGGAACATTCCATAACAGCAAAAAAGCCATACAAACGTGAGGTGGCTTCTAGTGTCACGGCAATGAGGTGGAGCTACTTGCGTATATTGGTTAGAGCACTTACTGGGCATTGTTGCTTAGATAAGCACATGTTTAGCATGGGGCTATCCAACACAAGAATGTGCCAGTATTGACAAGAGGCAGATGAAACACCTATGCACATTTTGTGTGACTGTGGACCGCGCACTCGTCGATTCTGTTCAGCCAGTATTAGCCAGTATCTGAGTCCGGAGAAGGTTCAGCATGTCACTCCACTCACCTTGCAGTTTTTCACTGCAGTGGGACTTGGTAGTGTTTTGTAACATAGTGGCGATCACAATAGATCAATTCTGGTCGCAGTGATACAGGTCTGGTAGGACCTGCACAGACACTTGTATAAAAAAAATTGAACCCACTTAAAATTATATATTACACAGTTTTCAAGACACTTTATAATATCATGTAGGTAGTATAAATAATAAATAGGTAAAATGAAAAAATAAATATTAATAAATTGTCAAATAATAAATAATAACCAGTAGATCAGTCGGTACTGGATAACTAACTCTCCTAAAGATGCCACGTTAGGAGATAAAACACGTGTAGATTGATAATTTTGAAACTAGCGGAACAACAGTTACGAATAGGTATTAAAAAATACGTATATAAAAATGAATGTTTGTATATAATATGTAATTGCTAAAGTTCAACACCGTTAGACCGATCACCATGGAAGTGGGCACGTATTTTTAATGAGACGGGTTTATGCTGTCTTCTTTGTCATAAGTGGCCACCATGCGAACGAAGTCGCAGGCGAAAGCTAGTATAATATAAAATAAGTATGCTAATACGTACTTTTACTTTACTTCTGTTTTTAGTGGTAAGCGTTTGGAACATACCTCAATCTAATTACTGAATGATGTGTTAAATATATTTTTTATGTTATGATACGTAATTTATAGCAATAATGTCTAAGAGTCTAAAGACCGCGCTATTTGGCATTCTATCCTTTTTGTCTAACCCATTTATGACATGTGACGTGTCAATATGTAGAATATTATATGTACATTTGTACATATATTCACATTATACGAGTAGCAGTTTATCCCAAACATTTTCGCGCATAGAAAGATTGGGCACCAAACAAAGTTATGTCACAAAATTCCGGTGTTAACGCTAAATAATAATAATTATTATTTAGCTGAAACATCACATTACAGCCGACCCTATTTCGCTTAATATCATGTGAGTGTATATAATTACGTAACAGTAGGGAGCTGAACAGTAATCTCCCATTGAATGCAGGACCTACATACTGGCATTAACAAAGAACTACAATAGTCCATTTCCTAAGAGCCTTCAACCATTAATGATGGTCTCAAGGGGCGGTATGTCGAAGGCGGCGACAAAACTGCGTATTAACGTACAACGTACAGTATTCATAGAATAGTAATGACTTAAACGCTATCTCAAGAGAACTACAGAGTACTAGCTGTCTGATTACCAACAATTTTGTAAAAGAAAATCCTACTGTGCTTTTCCAGGAACAAAAGAGAAATGTAGAATATGACAACTGTTTATTCTCTCGCACAGCTCGTAAAATTCGACCCATGTGTTATATATTTCTGAAATTGTCTTTCCAAGCTCTTGAATTTAATGCCCATCATGATGGGTTCAGTGAACTTTTTTTTCCTTGACTGTCGTACTACGGACGCTGCCGTGTTTTTTAAAAACAACCTATGTCACACGCGTAATTGAGACGAATTCGATCAGAAACGTTTTTCGTCAAAATCGATTATGCGGACCATAATTACTACATACATTTTTTATTTAACTCTCAAAACTAAGTTCCAAAATTCATCTTCTGATCTAACCACTTCGATTAGGCATGATGTGTGTACAATACTATAATGACCCCGCGACCTCACTCCACACCGATGTTGCACACCCAAGGACATACATCTAGCGTTTTTACAGTCATATGTTTTATTACCACGTAACTATGCAAACTACTTTTAACTATGCAAAACAGAACGGTGCTGTCTCGTTCAAACCTTCTGCCATACTGTCATTTCTGACGAAAGATGGAGTTTAAGAAGACCAACTGAATATGGTCGGTCGTGTTATCAGTAATGGGGACGGATTTTTTCCGAGTTATAATGTTATCGTGCGAGGCGATAGCGAGGGCCAATGACCTAAGTGTTGCGTGATTTGGATAGTGGAATGCAACGTGTTTGATATTAGACAATGTCACATTTGAATAATGAAATGACTTATATTTACTCGTTGTGCGCTAACCCACTGACACTGCATTTTGCACGCAACACAGACGCGTCATTTAAATAAATCATAATTCACGACAAGATATTCTTTATTATCAAAATGGAGAAACAAAAAATACTAGTTTCATTAAGCGACTAAAAAAAGAAGGCTCTCAATTTCCGAGTTTTTTTTTATGTATGGTCATCGATTTCGCCGTCATTTATGCAATTGTGCACCAATTTTAATGATTCTATTTTTATTCGAAAGGGTTATATCACATACCTTATCTGTGATATCACAGAATTTTTGTTTAGGTTTGATAATAGAATATTGGTTAAACAAATGATTGCTTAAACAATAGAACTCCTCAATATTTTATATGTTATGATGATCCTTGTATTTAATTTTCCGTTCTAAAATTGTAAAGAATTAGTTGTAGATCTGCCTTAGATATTTATTTAAAGCAAGACCGCTCAAAAGCGAAAAACAAATAAACATAAAAAAAAAATAAACCGACTTGAAATAAAAACATTAAAAAATACAAAATGATTATCCATTTTCTAATCAAACCTCAACTACAAAAATAACAAATGTAATTGAACCTATATAATTGAATTGACAGTTATTGAAATCAGTGCCAAACCATTGCAACAACAGAAAGTCTATTGATTTGGTAGGTTTGGAACCGACTTCAGTAACTAAAATCGATTTAAATTTTTAAATCTTTTTATGTTTATATTTTTATTGGTCTACCTTTTTTCTAATTCTGGAACGGAATAAGAAACGGAACGAAATAAATTTAAAAAGTAAATAATGCCAATGGACAACCATTTTTTTTTCTGAGTGTACTTTTCTGAAAGTTTTTGATGCGCTGAATCTGAATACAATGAAATACTGAAGATTTTTTTTCTTTTATAATTTACAATTTTAAAAAATTTAGCAGATGTAGCAATTTCGAGACCTAATTCAGATTTACAAAAATTTTCAAGGTAGGTTGGTCTCTGACATTTATAAAACTTTTTTGGCCTCTGTAATTTGTAGTGTTGAACTACTCGCGATAATAACTGTCTGCCGAAATTAGCTGTTGTAGTTCTACTGCTAAAGGTAAGGTCTCCTGCTATATGTGTTTGTATAATAATTGTTTATGGTAACATAGGTATTCAGTGTGAATGCGGTGTTGATGCTAACTATATTGTACGGTAGTGAGGCCTGGATATGTCCGAAATCGAGTGAAGGTAAGATAAATACAGTAGAAAGGCGATCTCTTAGAAATATGTGCGGTGTCACCCTTGAGGACAAAATGAGCAATGTAAACATACGCAGTATTATAGGGTGCTATGGTTAATATAAAGTGACAGTGAATACGACAGAAAGTTAATATTAAGTGACAGTGAATACGACAGTGCTATGGTTAATATAAAGAAAGGAATGCTTAGACGGTCCGGCCACAGAAGGAGTAAGTGATGAAAGACCAACAAAAAAAATCTACTGAGCAAAAGCGAGTGGTAAAAGAAGCCAAATAAGATCAAGACTGACTTACTAAGATCAAATAGTCAGAGTGTTAGCCGACGGAAATATCAAAAGCACTCGCATACCTAGGCGAAAATGTGTGAGGAGAATGATGACATTTGAGGAAGCGAAAGAAGTTTGTAAAGACCGCAAAACTTGGTGCTCCGTTCTCTCTGACTACCCCATTAGGAATACAGCGTGAAGATGTGTATGTATAAAATAAAAATAGGCATTTGAAATAGTAAATCTAGAAAATTTCGTAACTGTTGAACGAATCTCGGTCTCGGAAATAGAGTAAAAACCTCGAAACTCGAGATTTCTATACTCGAATGTCTCGATACCATTCGGTAGCCCTAGTCAGTGAACTGTAGCATAGAAACTCCTCATCTATGTGTACACCTTTTCTACATGATTTTTTTGTTTACTTAACTTTACTTTGATTAAGGCTTTACGTACAATATTTTTTATATTCAAGCATTATGGGACCCGTATTTTGTCATATAAAACATTATATTCATTTGAATTATTTAGGAAAGATCGTAGAAAAGTCAAGTTCAATGGACATTGACCCTATTAACACTCGACTAACAATTCACATAAAACTCATCTATTATGAGTCTTCGCAAATCTTTTACGTCATTCCAGAGATTTTCCACTACCTCACACTTGAATTCAAATTAGCCTCGAAGTTAAAACAAGAAAAATAAATATGTAACTTAAGCATTTTTATGTAAATATTTTACAGCACAACCATAACTTAATTAAGAACGCTGCCACGCCAATATGATATATGTACAGATAACTTAATTCAATACCTTTTGTTATAATTGTTAAGTAGGTAGGTACTATTAAATTCTAACCATATTCTTGTTTTCTTTTCTTCTAAAAGATCCATTTAATTATTTTGTTTCGAATTTGTAATATGTAAGTTTATATGTCTCACAGTAGTAATTATAGTGTAATATATGCATACCGTTTAAAAGGATATTTTCAAATCTTTGATCCAAATATTACGATCTGTCTTCGAACAAAGCGAAAAACAACCTAATGATTCATATACGGCCATCACTTCCTTTTAGTATTCTAATAAAATAAAAACAGTATAAACTTTCCAAGAACCAATTAAGAATAACTTGTACTACCTACCGAAAAATGTTGGCTTCCATGCCGTGCTAAAAGCGTCATTTCGGATCTGCGTATGTATCTCATTATTTTCTCGTTAAGATTTATAAACGTCGGGAGCTCGGGAGTCGCGACAATGCACTTTTTGTAACGCTAAAAACAGCAAATAATGATTACCCACAACTTAAACTCGGAGAGATCGATCAAAAAACCATAAACCCGGTGTATTATACCTACTGTCTGGGCGGGAAATCGTCTTATGAGTCCGTTGATCAATTAACCAGAGATATGAGTCATCGATTAAAAAATAACTTGCCACTTAATCAGCTTTACATCAAGGTTTTTGAGTTCCGGCATTAAATGAAATCCGGTAAGACTTTCGGCTTAATGTGTCGGTCTTTTAAAAACTGCCTTAGGCCGTATTTTCACGAGATGGTTCATTGCCAAGTTTGTGACCCACTAAAAACTGGATCTTAGCGTGTCTTTACTGTTTTAAGGGAAATTAAGGAGCCAGAATTCATTTACATAAGTCAGCGCCGGAGCAGATTCACTGCACCGCCATCGACTAGTCTCAAAGGTCGTGTACAAATCGTCTTGTGTACAACTATGGCCGATTTATACCCAGCGCCGACAAAAAAACGGACTGTAGAAACCGTCTTGTTAAAATAAGTCCTTAGCTTTTAAAAAAAATTTAAAAACATGTTTGAAAATATTAAGTGGGACAGCAGCCAATAATCCAGTAACAGAATGAAAAAATAAAACAAGCAACACCATATCTCACAGCTCGTTTAAACCAACCGTGGTATTTAAAGAATCTTAATTTGATTTTTGAAACGAACGCCGCTGAATGCTTACAGGAGCGTGGGAGACTGCAATGAATTCCACGTCGCGTTTTGTATTCTGTTATTTATTTCAGCAACTTGAATGAAGTCTATTGCTTAGACATAAGTAACTCGTTATATTAATCTTTCAATAAAAACAAATGATTGAATAATAAACCTCGCTCAATGTAGAACGAAACAAATTTCCAATAGCTATAACTTTCACGAAGCTTTATGCACTCGATAAAATGTTCAAATATTTTATCGAGTGGCGTTATTTTACAGCGTCGTCGTAGCTATGAATATTCGTTCTAAAGCAGATGTAACAAGCTGCCCATTTTATGCCACGTCAATATATCTGCAATATTTATTCGAGCCTGTTCAATGAACTTGACGTTTGAGTGGCGTTGAGCTAAATTGTTATTGATAGTAAATAATTAATTAAATTTGAGAACAAGCAGTGCTAGTATATAATTGTAGTGGTCGAGGACTATCGTTAGATATAAAATGACATTTAATAGAGGATTTCTTTAAACACATTACCATTATTTGTAATATATATGTTACAATTACATTTATTTTGCAAAGTAGATTGAAATACCTTTTACATATATCATTTTCAGTCTCATTTAGATTAAACAAACGAAACGTTAGGACAACACAACTAATTATCAGTTTAAATGTACAAAATACTTAGAAATTCCTAAATTTTTTCAAATCCAATGTTTTACGCGCTAGGGCTTAAAATGAACATGCTTATTTTTAAATTTTTCAGGCTGTAGTGACGCAGAACTAATTTTTGTTACAATCTCAACTTTGCTTTTTTCTATGGTTGCAATTACAATTCTTTTTACTTTTAAAAATACTTTCAAAAGTAAAAAGATTGATTAACAACTCCTTTACTGCAACACCTATTAAATCAGATAAAATCGGTTTGAAAATGACATCATAAATTTCAGCAATATCCATAAAATTGTTCTCAATATGTACATATTATATGTAGTTTTTCTTGCATTAAGAAGAGTTGTCTACAGAGAAAAATTTGTTATTTTAATGATAAGTGAACGTTGTTGCTGCATCTATTATTTCCCGTCTCTGATACTACGATAGAAGCGAAACGTGGCACTTTAATAAAGCAAAAGAGCTAAAATAAAAGACAGAAAAATAAATAATAAAGTCATATTCGATGTATAAATGGAAATATTACCTACATCTCAGAATGGAATGTTAGTTGAATTCTAGGTACTATCTTATTCTTATTATTGTAAAAATGAAGAAAGGAATGCTAAGATGGTTCGGGTACATGGAAAGAATGAGTGACGAAAGACTGACGAAGAAAATCTACAGAGCGAAAGTGAGTGGTAACAGAAGCCAAGGAAGACCAAGGCTGACTTATGAAGATCAAATAGCCAAAGTGTTAGCCGACGGAAATGTCAAAAGTACTCGCATACCTAGACGAAAATATGTCAGGAGAATGATGAGATTTGAAAAAACGAAAGAAGTAGGTAAGGGCCGCGACGCTTGGCGCACCGTCCTCTGACTACCCCTATAGGAATACAGCGTGAAGATATGTATGTATGTACGTATCTTATTCTTATTTCTCGCTCACTTGCAACATATTCATGCTGAAACATTGTTATTACCATAGATTTTATAAAAACCCCAGATATCGCGTCACGTGCAGTAAGAGTGAGGTAAATCAGATAAGTCGACTCATATACATATACGACATTTATTATCAGATCAGCTGTTTCGCTACTATTTCGTTATAAAACAACACCGCATGACAACGTCGGTCGTAACGCATAAAAAACACTAAAAATAATGCCGTCTCACATAACAAAATATTGCAATAATTTTAATTCTCACAAAAAACAAGAAGGAATCACATTTTACAGGTCATACAGTCTTACCTAAAACTATTTTTTATAATAAAATCTCAGTCAGTGTCTTAAGAAAATAGGTAAATGGTTAATTTTACTGAAAAAAGTGGAAAAAGATATATTTTATTAAGTACATTGCATGTATGAGTTTACGTATGCAAATCTACCATTTTAAACTGACTTTTAAACAGAAGATACTCGATTCAAGATAAGTATAGATAAAATATTTTTAAAATTATGTACCATTTATTTTTATAAGGTGAAGTCATCAATTTATTTTTAATCATAGCCGTAGCCTTAGTCAAAGAGACCGCCCCGAATCGTACCTGATGCAAACGTGCCCATAATGCTCGTAGCATTGCCTTTTTGTATGGCAAGCGATATATGTTGCACCAGGTACGACTCAGAACGGGGATCCAAACCGTTCTTCCTCAGCCGCAGCCCTAACTCCCGTATAAAACTCTTGGCCTCCATACCCCATACCCACTAACCTCTACGGAGAAAGGTACAAAAATATACCTACTTTTGAGTTGTTCATATTTATAATGTTTTTGTAAAGCCGCCCACTACTTTTTTATAAATATATTTACTAATAATATAATCATATTTTAATTATGAAACTACGAAAAGTAATAAATAATATTACACTTCTTATATGTAAAAGGTACTTGATTTAATTGCTCTAATAGGTATAGCTTTCCAGAATAAATTTCTTTGCAAATAATAAAACTGCATCAAAATCGGTCCAATAAAACTATAGTTACGAACAAACCAGAAAGACGTTTCATTTTGCACATAGGTCCAGGTGTTACTGTGGAAATCCATTGTGATGAATGCTTAAAACTTTTAGCTATTTTTTAGATAGCTAAAGTTTTCACGTTTCTTTGTTGATCATAAGAATTCGTCACAGAATAAAAAAGTATGCATGAAATACCTGCATAAAAAAAGATGAAGTGCCTAGTATAAATAAAAACATCATTCTGGGGAAACATTTGCTTCGTTTGGCATCACCGTATCAATGTATCACTCAAATCACTCACACATCTACATTTTATTTGATCTTATTAGCCTCTTTTCGTAATACGGGGTGTCTGGAGTTTTTATAGCGTCTCTGGTTATTAGATTACATACTATTTTTAATATACATATTATACACATAGATGACTGTAATATCAAACGATACGTACTCGCATGTGTAAGCGAAAGTGAATGAGGAGAATTATAGAATTTTATGAGGCAAAAGTAGTATATAAAGACTGCGATGCATGGCGCTCCATCCTCTCTGTCTACCCCGTTAAAGATACTGCGTGAGGTATGTATATTTAAATCTACAAATATAACTAAATTTAAACTTTAACGTTGCATTATAAAATATTTAAAAACAGCAAAATTAACGCGATTGCCTTTTATTTTGGCGTGACGTTTCGGCCGAGTTGCATGCGGCCGTGCTCTTATGCAAAAACGTTCGCAGCAAGTTTCACTCCGTGTCCGAAGGCAGATTTTTTCATCATATATGCCTGATAATTGTAAATAATTGTATTAGGACTTCTACACACATTGTACATATATTGTTCTTTCTCTATACTTTGCATTTTAAAATAATTATACTTACAGGTTACAACATGTTATTGATGTTGTATCTTTGATATGTACAAATGTATTATACACACATATATACATATCTTCACGCTGTATCTCTAACGGGGTAGTCGGAAAAGATGGAATGCGAAGCGTCGCGGTACTTACATACTTCATTCGCTTCCTCAAATCTACAGATGGATTATTTAGGTGGGACATAACCTACAACGCGGGCTTTATGTGGATTGATGAAGATAGACTAGTCACCAACCTGAAAAAAAGAGTAATTTTCAAACCATATCTGACTTAATGAATTGATAGTCATTGGTCTTGATTAGTGGTATATGGCGACGAATATGGTAATGGCCAGAACCAACAACTTAACTTACTGTCGAATGGATACAGATGCCATTCGTCTAGGAGATTATTTCGTAACGTTACTCCTTACTTCTGCGAACGAATCACCAACACGCACCACTGCCCTCTCACTTACTCTAATTGAATTTAAATAAATAGTGAATAGAATATTTCGTATACGAAAATAATAAAGCAATAAATTGTCGTTGAATTTCGTGATTGTTTTATATATTTTACGTTTTCTTATAGTACTTTGGCGTTATAACTTCCAGGAATTCAATATTACATTTCCTAAACAATGGATCCAATAACAAATTATTGAAATTGAGTGACAATTCAAAATTGAATCACAATGTTCAGAATCCTAAATAATCTAGTCCTGTTGCTTGAGACGTCGAGGTTGGATGTTGGTGCGTTCTATACATCCTAAATAAAAAATATGTATGTATGTCATAGTAGGTACGCGTATATATTATCTTAATATTTAATACATAATTCCTGCAGTAAATACATTCCGATGACTATACCATAATAACATAAATATTAGTCATTAGTGAAAAATAATAATTTATAAAACGAAAACAAGTTAAAACTGAAATAATAAATGAGTAGACATGTTTTAGCAATCTCAATATCCCATTAGTACCTACCTTGTAAACTTTATTAATTTTTAACGCAGGGTATCTTAATTTATGGCAAAACTTGCAAAGCTATTAATTTACACTCGTAATTTATTAACCAAAGTTTTCACTCGTGTACGTACGCAAATTACATCTCGGATCACATTAACTAAATGTGTAATAAACCCTCCTTTATCATTATTTTTAACTGACTTTAAAAAAGGAGGAGGAACGGTTGAAATAGTATTTTTAACCGACTTCAAAAAAAGAAGGAGGTTCTCAATTCATCTGTATGTTTTTTTTTTATGTTTGTTACCTCATAACTCCGTCATTTATGAACCGATTTCAAAAAATATTTTTTCGTTTAATAGGTAATACTTCAGAAATGGTTCCATTTAAATTTCACCCATATTGGAGCTTGGACTTTGAAAATACACTAGATAACGCGACCTGGTTATAACCTTTATTTATATTGACGACTCTCTTGTATATCGTTGCGCTCCGGAATTAGAATGAAGTTAATTGCAGACCTGCCCTAGATATTTATTTAGGTCAAGACCACTCAAAAGGGAGAAATAAAAAAATTTTATTAAAAAAAATTAAACCGCCTTCAAAAATAACACTGAAAAGTATAAAATAACTATCCTTTACTAATCAAAACTCAAGTACAATGAAAATAACTTTATAAATACGATACACATAGGTACCTATTATAATTAAATTTGACAGTTATTGAAGTCGGTTAGTCTATTAGTTTGGTGGGTTTGGCACCGACTTCAATAACTGTCAAATTTAATTATAATAGGTATGTGTATCGTATTTATAAAGTTATTTTAATTGTACTTGAATTTTGATTAGTAAAAGATAGTTATTTTATACGTTTCAGTGTTTTTTTTGAAGGGGGTTTAATTTTTTTTAATAAAAATTTTGATGATTCTTTTATTAGGTTACCGTAGCCAAATGGCAAAATATGTAACCTTTGTTATTTCGTCCTGTCCGTCTGTCTGTATGTTTTAGCCATTTTTTAGGAGACTATTAGCATTATATAGGCATAATTAGAAAGAAAAGTCTATTATTTTTACTACACAATGGTGCAGTGAAATATTAAAAATAATAAAAATAGGGGCGATACTCCACACATGTAAATGAGTAGCAGCAGTTAGAGTACTTATAATGTTATTTTTGTTTCAATACAGGTTTAAACATTGCATAGACTAAAATACTAGGAACACGTTCTCATTTCAGAGTCCATGCCAACTTGGCAATGTCGATTCGCTGAATCGTTTTATTGCATAAGGCATATCATGTAAGTCGTAGGTCATTCGTATGGGATATACTATTTTTGTTAATGCATGCTTTATGTATATGGCATATATGCGTATGGCGATAAGATTACTTTTAAATGAATACTTAACGTAACGTTACTAAGATTTCAATATTTATAGCGCTTTGTTAAGTTTATATAGTATTTTACTTCATTAGAAAATTGTTAACCTTTGAAACTTTTCTGCGTTAATTTGACGATAAGAACCCAGCGAATATGACATCTTATTAAAAATCTTATCAAAAATGTAAAAAATAGAAAATCTAAACAAAATGTCAACTTCACTTTTCCCGTTCCCGCCAAAAAGTCTTTTTAGCCAGTTCGATGGAACGCCTTTGTTACAGTATAAAGACGAAGTCACAAATTACTTATTTATTTCAATGATAACCTTGCACAACGTCTAACTGCTTTACTTTAAGCGGACCCTTAATAAATCGTTATTCTTACTAATTATTATCCGAGTCATTATCACCAAGGCTCTGTATAAAACAGTGCTGAGTACTTTCGCCAGTGATTTCATAACCGTCATTGTTTATCGTGGCCCGTTTGCCTGGGCCAAGGCCAGTGTTATCGCGCCTGAACTGAACCCGTGTGAACTCATGGCGCAATCGTTTACTTGTTAGCGAACATATCTCTAGGAGGAATCTACCTCGTTAACTTAGATCTGTTATTTCAGGCTATATTTTGTGTTATAAGAATAAAAAAACAATTATATTTTCTCAATTTTTAGCAATGAAGGTTATTACGAGTAGGTTCCAAATGTTTTTCCCAAAGGACTTCCCTAGACCTATGCTCTAAGAGAGTTTAATAAGCAAAAATATGAAGGAAATATTTGTTTTTTAGAAATATAAACATAAAAACCTATTCCACGTAACACTGATTTTGTTTATCATGTACCTACTTAAGTACCTACTTTTTAATTTTTAATTATTTTATTGTAGAAGATGGTAATATTTAATTATTTAAGATGCAATTATATTGTATTTATTTACGTATTATTGATAACGGTTAATAAACTCATAAATAGTCACTTTCATGTATAGAAAATATCTGTTGTTTATGTGCAGTGTATATGTATATGTATGTACGTATATCCAATTCCCTATTTGTTTTTCGTATGAAAACTTGTTTCGAAGGCTCTAAGAAAAGGAACTTTCAACTTTATTTCTTGTAGATGTCGCGGAAATTAATTTAATAAAGAGCCATTTAAATGAAATGTTTCTTTTTTTGAAACAAAAATCATGTTACACTAATCAATTATAAATAACTAAAAGATTAGTAGATTTAAAATAACAAAGTATATAACCAAAACCGATGAAAAAGGTGTCAGACCATGCACATTGAGAGGCTAGTATTTCTCACAAACACACTGTAACGAAACGTTGTATTTGCGGTCGCCTAACGTGAAACCTAAAACATAAGTATCACAAAAACTGGACATGTCTGATTCAAACCTACTTTCGTTGGAAGCGTTTTTTAAGTTTTTAAGTTAAGTACCTTCCATTTTTTCAGATTTTTCACTCCATTGTTGAAAAGCTAGTGGGGGGACCGGGGGACACACTTTTTTCGACTTCAGATGCACATATCTCACTGGCTATTGAGTTAAAAATGTCAATTTGAAACTTTTATATCATTTTTGAAGATCTATATCTAAAGTATCCTACAGGCTTATATGCACTGGATTTTTTTCATCCCTCGGTTACTCAGTTACTTTATGAATTGCACTCCAAATTTTATTTTCTCGTAATTTCACTACATAGGCCATCGACGAAATTATAAGGGTCCCGTTTTTTACTATTTATTTTATTTATTTTTATTTATAGATTTGTCTGTGATTACAGGTTGTAGATATAGATGTCAAATACAAATAAAACAGTCCTCTGTAATCCGCCAAGAGCATACAGACGGAAAATTAAACAAAATCATACACAATCGACAGAACCAATAATACGAAAACCGTCACAATGAAAAGATACTATGTTATACTTAATATCGCACTACTGTACCAAATTCAAAAATCAAATAATAAACAATATGAAAATTAATGTCAATAAATGATTACATGTCAATAATATAAAAAAAATGTCAATAAATAAATTTAAAATAAATAGTTGCAGTCTGTCTATTATTATCATTAAATTTTTCATTCGGCATGTATAGTGTTTATTACGTCATTTTGTTCAATGAATAATAATAAGAATAATACTATTGTGTATCATAATGTAGGTCGTATTGACTAAACTTAGGATTTAAACATATTGCTGTAGCACGGGCGAGTGTCACCGACCGTAAAATGATATGATATATGTACCTAATATCCAAGCTCTCAGTACTTTTCTCGATTCATGTATTCATATATTGTAAGTCGTTTGATTGGTATTCTACTGTCTATGTTAAGACATGGTATGAAGATGCCATCTCTATATATATATATAATGTATGTATATAAATATATATATTACGATTTATATTGTTATACTTTCTGACAATGGGATTACACGTGCTGTTGCGATATAAAGCTAGACGTACTTATTAACGCACCGTAAGATTTCGTTTATTACACTTTACCATATTTAATTTATCTCGAAAACGAATTCAGTGCTAACTTACTTGTATACAAGATGAAACCAATGTACATAATGAAAATATAAAACTCACTTGTTTACAAACATTTGTAACTGCCGTAATCCTATCAAAATTCGAAATTGATTATCAAAAAATAATTTGTTATCTGACGTTAAGGTACATATGCAAATATTTGCTCGTGATCTTCGGAATTAGATTCTAAACGATTAAAAATCAAAACAGTTAAGTAATAATATAATATTTTTCTCATGTCTGTAGTCTGTTTACAATATTTGTACATATACATACTATTGCGTATCACAATGTAGGTCGTATTGACTAAACTTAGGATTTAACCATATTGCTGTAGCTCGAGCGAGTGTCACCGACCATAATATGATATGATATATGTACCTAATATCCAAGCTCTCAGTACTTTTCTCGATTCATGTATTCATATATTGTAAGTCGTTTGGTTGGTATTCTACTGTCTATGTCTTCATGCCTTTTCTGACAGGGTTCCTTAAAGGAATACAGGCAAACAAAGGCATTTCAGATTATCATTGGAAAAATGGAAACATTGACTTCGGACCAATTTGTTTTCGTTCCTTGAACATGTTAGGTGGTCAACTTACTGTATTATAGCACCCACCTAGAGCAAAGATAATATAAAAACATTCGTCTCATGATTTTAGCTATTCGAGAATCGAGGTACGAATAGTAATTATTTATCTCCGGACCCTGGTCTTCTTAGACAATACAATGCCTTAGTTTCTTCACCGTCGTTCGTAACAAAGGCTTTTCTTGTATGAGTGTTTTCTACTTTTAATTAACTCTTGTTTGTCACGATTGTAAATCTCCTAAATTACACCCACCATAATATGATGTTAAATCTATCATCTACGCTCTCAGTACTTTTCTCAGTGTTCATAAACCCAAATGACATACAAGGTACGAATATTGTATGTCTATTGTAATCAAATGACATACAATATACGAATATTGTGTGTCATTTGGTTGTACTGTCTATGCCTTCATGCCTTCTCTGACAGGATTCCTTAAAGAGATAGAGGCAAACAAAGGCAATTCAGATTATCATTAGAAAATTGGAAACGTTCACTTCTGATCAATTTATTTTCGTTCCTTAAACATGACAGATGGTTGACTTATAGTTTTAACACCTTAGCATTCACCCAGAGGACATGGACATATTTGAGAATCGAGGTACGAGTAATAATTATTAATCTCGGGGTCCTGGTTTTCTTAAACAATACAATGCCTTAGTTTCTTCACCTTCGTTCGTAATAAAGTTTTTCTTTCTATTAGAGCGTTTTTGACTTTTAATTAACTCTCGTCACTATACGACAGTAACCAAATCTAAGAAAATTCGGTTATGTGACATATTTAATGCGACATGTTTAACCTGTACATATTAAATCAATGTTAGTCCGCGTATCACTTATAGACTCAAATACCACTCGAACAAAATGACTTATTTTCAACAATTATTGGAAATGTTTAGAAAATTTGAGCGATGGTTTCTCCGAAGTCCGAAATCCACGCAGACGAAATTATGAGCAAAACTCAGTTTATATTAAAACCCATTTTTAATTAGTAGTGCAATTGAAAATTGTTTGTTATTTCAATAAGCTACAGTTGGTTGGTAAATGTATTCAACTAATAGCCGTTCAATATAAATTGACGTATAAATAATGTTTCTTGTGTTGTCCTTAGACAATAACTTTTGTTTTCAACAATACGCAAAATCGAATACAATATTTTAATCAGGACGATACGGAATTTCAGCGTTCCTAATGCTACAATAGCCTTACAAAATAGTCGACAAGGCCGTAAACGTGGGAACTTCCTTGTTGCGACTTTGTCACTACTCAACAGCTCACTACAATCGAAACAAAAGCAATAATGCCCAGTAGCATGTCATAGAAAAACAATATTGGTGAAAAGGTTTTCATACATAATGGCTGTACTAAACACGTACATACACATGTATATAACATCATACCTAGTAATTCGTATATAAATACGTATCTAAATACGTATTACTAGATACTATCTAATACTACTAGATAGTAGTATAGGTTTCTAGCCCATCGCGTATAGAATTTTCTTATAAAAAGCCATAAGACATGGTTGTTTTGTCATATATGGCTTTGTATAAGGAATTTTTAGGGATAACCCTTCGCTGACTTTCTCGTTTCTTCTTCCACTTGCAGACCAGCACAGAAGCAATGAAAATAGAAACTAAATATAGGTACTAGTAACTAAATATACGGGTTTGCTTAAAAAAAAGTGACTTAATTTTTTTCGAGAAATATTTATTTATTCTTCAATATCTATTTTGTCCCCTTCAAAGTAATCCCATCAGATATGATACACTTTTGCCAGCGCTTTTTCCAATCCTCGAAGCACTTCTGATATACACTTATTGCTATGGCCTTAAGTTTTTCCAGCGATGCGGTCTTTATCTCCTCATCGTGGCAAAACGCTATCCTTTCATGGGTCTTTTCAGTTTTGAGAACAGAAAAAAGTCGCAGAGAGCCAAGTCCGGTAAAAATGCTGGGCCTGGATCGTCGTTGATGTCATTCAACAGCTCCTTAGCGGTGCTCATACGACGGTTCTTTTGGTCGAAATTCAGCAATTTTGGAACAAACTTAACCGCCATATGTTGCATGCCTAAAACATAGCAAAAAATTGCGTGGCCTGAGCCAACAGATATGCCGACATCCTCTGAAACTTTTCTAACAGTGGTTCGACGATTCTCTGTAACACTTTTTTTTACTGCTTCAACATTTTCACGAGTTGTTGACAAGCTGGGGCGTCCAGCGCAGGTATCGTCATTAACATCTTCACGGTCTTCTATGAAGAGCTTGTACCTTTTGCATAAAAAGTTTTTTGTTCAAAGTAGGCTCCGCCAAATGTCATTATTTCGACATTTCAAGTGCGTTGGAGCACTTAACATTTTTTTTTCTTTCTTAATGGCATGGTGCACAGATTAGCGCATTTTTGAATGTCACGTATTAATAACTAGAAACAGAATAATAACTAAAGTCAAGTAGAATTGACATGAAGCACGTTTGTAGTAAATTCGTTTTTTCTTCTTACTGGAAATTCCTCCAGTAGTGATAGTGTAGGTTTTACGAAAGTTATAAAGGACTTCTTGTAAGAACGCGAGAACTTCAGCTATACATATTTATTCAGACCTACTCCGTTCTTTTCATTTATACAGTACTTTAAAACATAATATGTTTTATATTACGTTTATATCTGCCAAAAACAAACTACAAATGCAAAATGGCTGATCTTGTCTACACTATGACTTTAGTTATTAATCTGAGACTAGGACCAAGGAACACGTGAACATATCTTGGGAACATGCTTACCAACATAACAAACAAACAAAACATTGAGAATGTAATATACGTAGCTCGCAAAATTTGAAGTCGCCTTTTTTTAACAAACCTCGTACTTGAAAAAATACAGAACAGAAATTAGTAAACATACATATACTAGCAGATATAGACAATATTAATATTATGCTAATAAAGAACAACGATTAAACGGGCAAAGGTCACTTTCAAAATTTGTTACTGCTGGTATCTCCGAAACCGCAAAAATCAACGCACGATAAAGCTTTACCACAAGAGTAAAGCTTGTTTTGTATGAAGTAGTTCAATGACCCCTTACAATGATCAATGACTAGGTCATTACAAGGTACAGGTTGATGATAATGTATTTGATATTACTGTTTGACGATTACGTATTTTATCTCTGGTTATATACTTAACCGGATTTATTTAGGTAGGTACTTACTTTTTACGAGATTTTCGTAACAATTTAGTACAATAAAATTATAAATTATTATTTCTTTAAAAGGTTTATTAAATTATTCAATGGTTTTTCAACTGCAATTTAATCACTGAAACATTTTAGTAATATTACTTAATAAAACATTTTTAATCATAGTAACTAACTGAAACTACCGATGTTTATGTAACACTAATCTGAACCAGAACACAACGACACAAAGTATACTCACACAATTTCCCACCTGTAAATAATGAAGTCATTTTGTACACAAATGTATTAAATGAAGTGTTCACCTCTCTTTTTGCAACTAAATTTCGTTCATTGTGACTTATTTCGCGTTTCGTATCAGTATATCTCAATATTGTAATAAAATATATTCTGCAAATACTTTCCAACATTTGATTTCTTTGCCTCCTTTGTTATCCATGCACAAAAGTTTTATTGAATTTTCACATATAAATGAGGCTTTTTGTAGAAAGTGTGTTTTTTTCCGATTTTCAGCGCATAAAGAAGATTTTAAGGGTTCTTTATCCTACTACTTGGCGCGGCAAAACCTTGTCAGTATCGGCTTTTCTTTTAACGAACAAGAATGCTTTAATATAGCTTTATGTAACGAGAATACAAATACGACGAAAAGCGGGATTTCAATGACACTCGAAATTGTATAAACTCTCTTTAAGCTAAAAATTAGAGGTTTTACTTTATCTGGTTATATTTTATTTATTAACATGGTTTACAAATAATTTTAAAATTATTTAAAATGTGAATAATATTAATATTAAAAAATTTACAGGTAATTTTTTTTGCTAAACTATTTGTTACTGGTTGAAATATTAATTATAACTTTGCTTATGAATTACAAAATTTTTGTTTATGTACCGTGTTAGATTTTTGTGAGCAAATAATTATATACTTAATACATACACATACATACCAACTTCAATCTATTGTACAAGGTTCCCAAGACTATGTGCCAATATTGTATTCGCAAATGCTATCTAATTCATGCTGTGACAGCGGAAGTTGCGCTTACTTTTTATGTAGGTCCATTTGCGTCGGCGCGCAAATGCGAGTAATAGTGCACACACGCAGCTGTATACGAATAAATGACACGCTGACAATCACGTTTGTCGTGCACTGTGTGCAATTGATAGTTACGCAATCTTACATACTCTTTATAACTCTCACAGACGCCACAAACGACAAAGCATAACCATAAAGCATAACATAAAGTGAGTGACAAGTAGAGATAAGTAAAAAAATACTCGAATTTGAACGATGTACTGTATCAAAAACTTTACAGCCCATTTTTTAATTCATGTTATATGTACGTGAGGGAGTGTAAGTTCTATCTATATACGTTATAATGCTGCGGATAGATTTTTAAAGAAAGTTACAGAGCTATTATAGCTATCCTATTTGATACATGCTATTTGATATGTGAGAGCTATCAATATATAATTTCAGGACAAAGCATAAAGCGTTGTAACACTGTAGTATAAGTCTAATAAACATCATTACATTGTTTGTTAGCAACGATGCGTGAAATTATATTCTCTTTGTTCGCAAAAGATGAAGCATATTATTATATTTTAAACGACATAATAAAATACATATTATTATTTTTTGTCAATATCAGAAGAACTTCAAACATAAAAACAAAAGACTACTGTGAAATTTCGCAGTTTAATGAAAATCAGTCTGTCAGTACACGGTAAAAGACAATCGTAACATACTGGTAACGTTTCAAATAGTCCATTTATTGGATGGGTGATCTAGTAACATCCATATCGAGTGTTTTCGTGTTTGGGTGGTCGAGATTATCTGCTGCCCTTTCCGGGAAGCGCAGGTACCCGTTTGAGATATTTTCGGACGTCTGAACGGTGAAGGTATTATCAGGTGCGGAAGCACCTACCAATCCTTTGTTAAGGAATCATTGGTTCTCCTTGTCTCCTGTTTGGTGGTGGGTCTTGAAGACTTTCCAATGTGCCATTAATGAGCAGAAGCTTACACGGGGTGGCTTTGAATATGGCATCTAGTGGTTGTGGAAGCAATGTGGCGATGTCACGTAGATGGGAATGAGGGCAGTGATCAGCTCGTGTGAACATTCGTCGCGCCAGTTTTATGACAAATTCGCTATGTGAGCTATTTTTTACGAACCACCTGCCTAAATGTAAAATTCTGCACTACCTGCAGTCGGTGCGCTGGTGAGAAGTACACAGCGTGTACCACGACGGGGCTGCATCTTAGTGCTTGGAAAGACACATTAATTGGTCTCGTCGTATAGTGAATACCCTAAAGAGGCGACTTGAAAATTCTGATAGTAGTTTGAAATTTGATCACTGTATATATAGCCTATTTTAATGACGCACGATGGCGAGAGGTAGCATTCGATTGTCTCAACTGTTGTGTGGACCTACAATCGAAAAACGTCTCTATTATTTTTCGAATACTTTCGATTATTCACTCGACTGATGAATTTGATTCTCCTACCGTTACTACCACCGTTCCGCGCTAGGTCTAAGTTTTTCATTTATTTTTAGAAATAGGACTGTACCCTGTACAATACGTTTAGCTAGTTACAATACATTTCAGCTACTAAAATGATTGATGAAGCGCAAATCATGAATGATTATAAGCAATCTGACATGAAAGTTTCGACCCTTAGCTTTAATTCCAAACTAACCCAACTAACTCAATTACGAGGGGTCTAATTTAACTTAATATGCGACGAGATATAATTCGTGCACAAAGCTAAGTTAACTATTTTTACTTACAATTTCGGTATAGATGTATCATGTATCGTGCACCATGCTAGTTTGGGAGATATAGAAAAGCAGCTCTTTATGTCACATTTTAATACATAGCGACCTGCTTATATGATCCCGCGCCGCTCTTAGGTCAAGTGAAAGGGGGTATAAGAGTGCTAAAAATTGTCGTTATATGGTTTTGCTTTGCCATCTATATATCTATACACGTGTATCTATGTCTGTCTATAAGACTCATTGCTGAAAGAAGAGTTAGGGTATTACGCTTCCTCCACCCGGTCAAGCTTTACGTTATGTACATATGATAAACACATATGTTGTGATCTGACACTTACAAACTGTTAAAAACCATTATATGCAATGATGTTATATCTTTTGTATTATAACATCATTGATTATATGTATCTAAGCTTTTTATACGCTTCGTGAAAAATTAACAGAATCCTCGTTTCTTCGGAAAATACAACCTATTAGTCTGATATTGTAGTTGGCCATTATTTTACCGTAAAATATTGATGTCTTTAATATAAAACTTTTGTTCGTGGAACTCTAATCTGAACTCCATTTTCGAGAATATCTGTTCCTTTTTTAATGACGCAATTCTAAATGTTTCTTTTTAAATCATTATATTAATACGTGAAGCGAAAACTTCGGATCCCTTTTTAAAAATATTGCGCGCACGGAGGAGTGCAAGATTTGACATAATTAAAGTTAATATGGAGAAGTGCAGAAAGCTAAAATTTTTCTATAATATGTGTTACGAATACATTAAATGTCAAAAAGACTGTCAACGTCAAACTCGTAATAGTTTTTGTTCATATATATGTAACCTCATTGGATCAAACCTTGGACCAAGAATCATAATGGACGGAGCCATAATAAATTGCCGCTCTTACCACCGTGTGTCAGGCGATATTTCTTGTCTCTTTCTATCTTATTGAGCGTAACCACAAGTAAAGCAGCTATAGTAAGTATGGCAACCTCGCACTGTCAACGTAATTCGTGTCAGCTTATGAGTCGATCATGAAATAATTATTTGCAAAATATTCGTAAATCTTAACTGTTTTGGCTACTAATATTCACAAAAATAAGAATACGTCATTTTCAGCTGTGTATCATTGTACTGTGTCCTTCCCTATTCACGCACATTAGTAAAAATCTAGAAACTCGATCAACAAAAAAACACACCGTAAGGACACGCTCTTAGGGCAAATGTGCCGTTCATGTAATACTTGGCCTGAGGTACAAATATTCACACAGAGTAGAGATTGTCGCCAAAGAGTTTATAGGTTTTTTTTTGCGCCTACATGATACACACCGATCATCTGGTCTTAAGCTAGGGCGTTCCTTGTGCTGTGAGAACCAGAGGACGACTACAAGAGGCGTCTCCCAGTACACCCAGACCCGAGACAATTTAGAAAAGTTCGTTTCCTAAATCGACCCGACCAATCAAACCCGGAACCTTCCTCGCTTAGACACAACGCCTAAATCACTGCGCTACGAGGTCGTCATTTATATTTATAGTCTAATTTCGACCACCGGGAGACCTCTAGTTCTAACATTAATAACGCAGCAGATTTCGTAGTGAAATAAACAACGAGATTTGAGAAACCGAAAGAAGTATGTAAGAACCGCGACACTTGGCTCTCCGTCCTCTCTGACTACCCCGTTAGGGATACAGCGTGAGGATATATATGTATGTATGTATGTATGTATGTATAAACAATACAAATTATTTCAAAATTAAACATTTCTATTGATTTTGCAATGTATTTTGAATCGTTCATACACAGTACTGTCACCTAATCTGTAGTATAGGTCGGTACCTATATGGTACACGTTTTAGGCAATAAATTTAGCGATATATCGCAATGTCTATAACAAATGAGTAGCAAGGTCCGTATTTTCGCAAGAACTTTGAACGATTTTCAAAGTGTTCAAAGTGTTGTTGAATTTACTGAGTAATCAATATAATTTTCTATTAATATTTCTTTACGAAAGTAATGAATCATTGAGCAAACATCCTTTTATAAAATTAATATAATGTTTAACCGTGATGCCATAAGATAGATTTATTGCTTTGAAAATAAATATTGCCTAAAGAAGTAGGCACTCACTCACACTTACTCTTATTTCTGTTTGTATTATTCATAAAATCCAATGCATAAGTCGACGTGAATTTCAAATTTTATTAAAAAAATAAGTAAAAGCTCTTAGCTGTTACTTGGAAGTTTCTCTAAAAATAATTTCATAATACTCATTCTTGCTTGTAATTTCAAATAAATACAAATAATGTTACGCCATTTTCCATTCGAGTACGATAGAGTAGCAAGGCATAACAAAGTTACAATTTGACATTTTCTTTGACAATAAATACTTGGACTCGCAGATGGCAAAACAGAACCAATTTATAGTGAGTAACAGGCAAATATGGGTAACTAAGTACTCAATTTGGAACTATCTACTGTATCGAAAACTTTACAGGCCATTTTTAGTTCTTATTTTATATACGAGTAAACATAGAACCATGTGTTCGATCCGCAACATTACAGTTACGGTTTCTGTTCATTATCATGTGGGTAGATTTCGCGTTTATGGTAAAAGTTAGTCCAGTGGGGTGGGTTGGAGTGTATCGAGAACTATCACTTTACTGGAGAGCGTTAGGGACTTAATTGTAGGAAGAAAAAATGAATGTACATTAAACATGTGCTCCATGTGTTCGTCATAAATTGTAACAAACAATACTGAGACGTGATTATAATTTATAACAAGTGTTTCTCCAGAAGTTATGTGATTAGCCTGATAGCCGTGTTGCCAAAGCCTTAAGAAATATATAAAAAATATATATATGCCACTCATTCGAGCCCTCGTGTCGTCGTCGTGACAGCGCTAGCTTGAACGTACAAATCTCTAAAATCGCTATAAATAAAATCAAAACTGGTGTGGTGCAAGTGTAGCCCTATATTGTCGTTATAAATAGTCGGCGTCGACCTATGTGGGACAAGATGGTCTTTGATTACTTCCAACTGGTTTGTCACCGCATTTCATTATGGTAGTATTAACTACAGTTCCCCGACTCGCGTGGTATCACACACTACAAACATTCACGCACACCCAAACACACACAAGAAAACACTCACACACACACACAGACACACACACACACACACACACGCACACACAGACCTACACACAACAAAACAAGCAAACGTGCGCGCGTGCGCGTGCGCGGGTCACCTGCATTTTTGTAATATTATGTAATGTTCAGATTAGCATAACGTTTTCATATCTGCAGATTTGTAATTATTATAATTGCTTAAATATTGTTATTATTATATACTTAGTTAATTTACCTTGTTTATCAAAACTAGTTCCAAAATACAAAGAAGCATAAGTGTACAAAAGTTAAGAAATGTTAACAGGGAAGAGCATTGACAACTGCGACAGTCAATAAACCACTAATGCAGTTGTCACTGTACCCGCACATGATGTATAAAGTGTATTAAAAATAAATACATACATACAAACATATCTTCTCACTGTATCCCTATCAGGGTAGTCAAAGAGGACGGAACGCCAAGCGTCGCGGTTCTTACACACTTCTATCGCTTCCTCAAATCTCATCATTGTCCTCACACATTTATTAAAAATAAATATATGTCGGAAAACACACGAGGCAATTCGTGCTTTTGCAACTCAGCCATGAGAAATAGGCACCTAATCTTATACGAGGCGAACTGCTCCATAAAATACAACGTTAAAACAAAGTTAATGTGACAACGACAGAAAACTCTTTGTAACAATTACCACGTAAGTAATCGGAAATTTAATAATGGCAAACGATCCGTCGGAGAAATGCTATCGCACCGGCCGCCATAGTCTAACAGACTCTCAGCGCCGGTCCCGACGTTCCGTTAGCGCGTCATCGGAAGTCGCGCTTTGCCATAGTATAGTCAAACGAGTGCTCCTTACTATTTCCACCGACATATATGTCGGAAAAGACACGGGGCAATTCGTGCTTTTGCAACTCAGCCATGAGAAATAGGTACCTAATCTTACAAGAGGCGAACTACTCCATAAAATACAACGATAAGACAATATTAATGTGCAAAAGACAGAAAACTCTTCATAACAATTATTACGTAGGTAATTGTAAATTTAATAATGGCAAACGATCCGTCGGAGAAATGCTATCACACTGGCCGCCGTAGTCTAACAGACTCTCAGCGCCGGTCCCGACGTTCCGTTAGCGCGTCATCGAAAGTCGCACTTTGCCATAGTATAGTCAAATGAGTGCCTTTTGTTATTTCCACCGACATATATAAAATTATTATTATTATTCAATATTATACGTCTACGTCGCAGATCATAACGAAAGTTTTGCTCGAACAGAAGCTCAAACAAACAAATATAAATTCTTCAAATATTTGTTTTGAATTCATAAAAGTCCCGACATTAAATACTTTCCTTGTACATGTGTTTGTTACAGTTGTCTATAAAATCTTTAAAGAACATCGATGTTGTTTTATTTGTTCATTCATATTCAGGTATGTAACATTTCTGTTTTTATTGTATTAAGAACTACTTTCTTTTTATAATAAATCTTATCAATATTATCGTATTTCACTCGTGATAATCACAACAAATTAATAAATATTAGTCAATCAGAGCAATGGAACATAAAATAAAGTGTAAGTGTGAGCACAAGAGAGATGCTCCATTCGTTTCGTGCGATAAATAAGGACAAAGCATGGCAACTGTGACACATACTATAGCGACAGTTTTCGTTATGCTCAAAAATTTATGCTTCGTAAATAAAAATTTAAAAAATACTAGAACTACAACTACACTACATTATACTCTTGTTTACAGCATGTAACAATCCGTGCATCTTTCTCTTGCTTTCACACTTACCTGGAGCCAGAATCGTTTATTGAAATCATGGCAACCTCTGCTTGCGGCCATTTTTTAACTGGCAACCAAACAGTAAACATAAAACTTCAATTTTGTATTACAATTTAAAAAAAAAACAGGTGACTGTAAATAATTAACAATAATATACCTGTTTACACCTGGCAACCCTAACGTTGCGGCTGACTGAGAGCTGGCAACCATTCTTTTTTCAATTCTTGACATCATTTTCTTTAAAATGACGTAAAATTGATTAAAATAACATATAGTTGCAATTTATATCAGCAAATTAATTATACTAAAATTAATTACAGCTAATTGCGACTAAACTAACTTAGAAAATTTTTATAGGCAACCTATCGGTAATATATTACATACTCCCTTAACATTCATTTAAAATTAGTTTTATAAAAAAAACAGATACCTAAGGAATCGAGCAGTGGGATCTTAGACTAATACTACCCGTTCTTATAAAAAAGTACCTCCTGTTGAGCTCCTGCTCCAGATGTTCAAGGTCATACAATCGTACGCTTTGGTCTTTAGTGACGTTACAACTACATGGCTTATCACAGATACACAAGTGTAACGTGCGTTTGTGTCCTATCGTAAGTCAAACTGCATTTCCCACTTACGTTCTTGCGAAGCACGTTGCGTACGGTTAAATGTGTGGACACTGTGTCTGCGGTGTGTAGGAGGCCTAACAATAATTATTTACGAATATCGGAGGTAGATGATAAAAAATTTACTTCGGATACGGTGCGAAGCTTACTGCAACAGTTTATTCGAGACCACGGCTGGTGCAACTCGACCGAAAGGTCAAAAAATAAAAGGTAATCCCGTTAATTTCTCGAGTTTTAGATATTTTATAATACAACTGCATACAAGAAGAAAACATGACAAGACTACCTTGCTATCAAAAAAAGCTGTGGTACGAAAGAGTTGTTGAAAGAGAGAAATAAGCTGCAGACTGCAGAAACGAAAGCACCAGTAAAAGAGATAAGTGAAAAATGTAAGGCGAAAACAAGATATTGGATAACTTCGACCAAAACTACTTTGGAAGAAATGCATAAGTACTGAAGGGGTCATGCACTTTGCAGAATGACTAAAATGCGTACGGTGGTGGTTTGAGATACCTTTGAAAACTGTGCAATCTTTGCTGACAGAAAGAAGAGGTTTCGAAGGAGTAGCGCACCGCAGTCATAGAATCTTTTTATAAAGAGAAAGGTTCTCATCCAGACTGTGCATGCTATACAGCCATCATCAGCTTGATCAGCTTAGAAAGTGAAGTCTATACCAATAAGGTATGAACGTACGAAAGGTGTTTTAAACAAACAAAGGCTGAACAACTTTACTTATGAATCACTTTATTTAATAATGTATCCGCTACACATGCAGCGAAAGGAAGCCATAGGGCGTTCCATCAACAACTGAGTAGAGACAAAAAGAAAAGAAAGGTGTTGCCAGATCCACCCACAGATGACACCAAAAAATTATAATAAGAAAAAAAAATGTATGTTTGTACCAAACAAAAGGCATTTCTGAAAGATAGTCGTCCGAGGCGCGAAGCGATCTAGAAAAAGTGTTTGTTAGAATAGCGAAAAAAAATTTGTGGAGTCTTCTGTCTAAATATGGTATGAAAGACTCCTCATTGTGGGCTGTGCGGTCATTATATCGTGGCCACAGAGTCTGTGTAAGGATAGATGGTGACATGTCGTCCTGGTTTGAAGTCTGTTTAGGCATTAGAAAAGGCTGCGTGATGTCTGCCTGGCTAGTCGTGCTGTACTCGGACGGATGCTTCCATACATGGTAAGATAATATGAGTGGTATGATATGTGATGGCACAGTGGTAGTCTTTTATATGCTGACGATGGTGTGCTTATAGGAACATCACAGGTAGAGTTGTAGCACTAGTCACGTGCATGAAAGAAAAATGTGAAGTGAAAGAACTAAATATGAATGTGAACAAAACTAAGTTTCTGGCGTTTGAAAAAGCAGATGTATAGTCGAAGTGTGAGATATGTGTAAATGAAAAATGTCCCGAACAAATGAATGAAATGGTATATCTGGGGAGTACGTTTTTTAGAGATGGAAGACGTGAGTGGTATGTGGAGAGAGACGGGTAATAGCTGACAATTGCTTTGGCCGCATTACTAGGCAGTGTGAATATATTATCTAACTCAGCCAAAATGGCCACTCACAATGCGGTGTTGGTACCAACTTTATTGTACGATAGTAAGGTCTGGATATGCCCGTAATCAGATAGAAGTAGGATAAATACAGTAGAAATGCGGTCTCTTAGAATTATGTGCGGTGTCACCCTTTTGAACAAAATAATAAAGATGAGATACGCAGTATGACAAGGTTTCACAAAAGTGTTGTTGTGAAAATGAAGAAAGAAATACTTAAATGGTTCAGACACACAGCAAGAATGAGTGAATAAGACTGACGAAAAAAATCTACAGAGTGAAATTTAGTGGTAGCAGAAGTCAAGGAAAACTAAAGCTGACATACGAAGACCAAATAGCCAGAGTGTTAGCTGGCGGAAATGTCAAAAGTATTCGTATACCAAGGCCAAAATGTGTGAGGAAAGGATGAGATATTAAGAGGCTAAAAGAAATATGTAAGGACCGTGAAACTTGGCGCTCCGCTCTATATCTGTCTACCCAGTTAGGGATACAGCATAATGATATGTATGTCTGTTATAATAAAACGCGAAAGTTTGAATGTTTATGTAACTTAGTTTGCAAGAAACTGTCGCGTATTGGCTCGGCTTTGATTCGGCTGACCGTGTCAAGCGAACGAGCACCCGCGCTCGCGCAATGCGTCACGTTCGTTTAAAATAGTCATAGTTTGTTCATTTGTTATCAAATTTAAAAAATTCTAAGTTTATTTGCAGATGAAAAAGAAGCAAGATTTTTTATTTAAATCATTTTTAATGTAATTTGCATTTTTACCCCATTATTTAAACTATAAATAATTAACACATTCAATTTTTGTTTTTCATTCAAATAACTTTTTAAATATTGAATCTAGATCGTTAGATGTTTTTTGTTAGGAATTTCAATACCTTTTATATGACACTTCATTTGTCCAAATAGGTTAAGTAGTTGTTAAGATATTCGACAAAATTTGGACCAAGATCGCCATCTTTGTAATGTCATAGTTCGCCCGTCCACCAATTGAGAATGTGGCAACTGGCAACACCGTTTTTCTTACTCAGGAAACACTACTGAATTCGACAATACCAGTTATCGGTATAATACTGCTCAAGTCCCACGAAAATCGTTATTTGACGAGTTTATTCAAGTTAGCCTCCCTATATTACCTCTATATAGCTTTACGCTAGTAACTATTTCATCTGTGGCCTGACTATGGAAGACCGTTTAAAAACGTTTAAGATTTAAATTTTTCGTTTCCGATTTCCTGCAAACTATAAGTGAAGTCCCGTAGGAGCCTCATATTCCAGAACTTTTTAAAAACATCTAGATAAATGGTTAAAGGTGGATTTTCGTGTACTTATATAGTATTTTTTAATACTTTTAAACTATGCATCTTAATATTATAAAAAAATGTATCAACATTACGAACCCTTTCATGATATATGTCACAAGACGCACTTGGCAAAAATTATTTTCTCGTCAAAATCAGAATTATTTTATTGTCTCCTAAAATACAGGTTTTCCTAGTTTAGGAGACAGCGTTTAATCTAAATGTATCAAGTTTTGTCAATAAACCAATTGTTATTGTTGTTATTATTGTTACGCTACATAGCCGTGATTGGGTCAGTTAACTGTACAATGTACCAAATGTAATATGTAGCAAAGTTTAGCTTTTTTCATTTAGTAGATTCGGAGGAAAAAAGTGTGTCAGATGGACAGACAAACATGGAAGTGATCTACCATTTTTGTTTTCTAAAAATTCATTGTAAAATCATTACTTTATGTAGTTTAATTATTGATTTACATGTCTAACGCATTTGCGTGCAGCTGGGTTACATCCCTGAATTCGTAAAGTAGGCCACAAAGGGCGTCTCGATTTGATCGGGTCGCACCACGACCTGCCCCACGACCTACGACTTGTTCCCATAAACTGAGTGGGCGCGTGAGAGGGCTGTTCACAACAGATAAGACGAGTCGTCCTCATTTCCGACTACTAAGACAGAGCCTCGGAAGAATGATCGGAAAAATAGTATCTATCTATACATCTACATATCTCTTTAAACATAGTACGTAAATAAAATTGAAGACTGTTACCGATCTATTAAAATGTATGTCTGTGACTTCGAAATAAAGGCTTTTTCTTAGGCTTAGATGACTATCTGCACGTCACCAAAACCTACAAACGCGTTTTTTTAATTTTCGTCTCTTTATCTGTTAATTTGTCGGGCTAATCTTCGAAATGGCTGAATTGATTTTGATGAGACTTTCACTGGAAATTAGAGGACTTTATAGTAATAAATTCCTAACAAGTAATTAAAATAGTTAACAAAAGTATTTTAATATTTTTCGTTTAGCTGTTTGGCTGTTGGAAAACTACTTAAAAAATAGATTTAATTGCGGTTGTAGTTGTAAATAGGTTAGAGTAAAGATACGAGTAAAACAGTGATCGTGCTTATAACTACATCCATACGCCATACTGACAAAGAACAGATATCAGATGATCCGACGAATGAAGCGGTCTAGAAAGAAGTACAGACATCCAGAGGTGAGCAGAGAACCTGCCTGCATGCCCCAGTGAGGGAGTTATGGATAAAATTGGTTAGATTTTAAAAAAGTACTTCATCCGCACTGTGTAGACACTGGCAAATAAGGTGAAGAAAATAGCGGACACATCGAATTTGCTGACACCAGGTGTTTAGAAAATAGATTGGAAATAGACTGCGGCAGTTCAAACAATTGCTAAGAGAAACGAATTGTTGCTGAAAGGATTAAGGAACCCATCATGGTTATAAAAAACCGGCAAACAACCAATCAGCTCTAGCGCTGCCGTGTCACGCTAAAGTCATGTAATTTAAATTTCATTAATTTCGCCTTAATGCTGTTATTCGTGTTTAATTAATGGTATCTACCCTAGAGCAAAACTTGTTTTTTTTAATTTCGAGATTCTTTTATTGATATTATCAGTCTCCAACTCATGCAACTTCAAAAATGGTTACGCGAAGTATACTATTATCATTTCATTCGAAATGTAGTAGTTGAGTGCAATCAGACACACGTCTTGCAAATAACGAGCAAACTCCGCTATCTCAAGTTGCTTGAGATACGCGTAACCACGCCTTTGGGGTGTCGTAAGTACCGCCAAACGCTTAAACTATGAAGAAGATTTCAAAGAATAGACGAATATGCTTAAGAAAGATGTTGCAAACGATGACGACTGTGTACAAGAATTTCCTCGCGAAACGAAGCCAAGAGGTGTAAGTGCCATAAAAAACATGACCTTCTTAAACTGTGCCTGAAAACTACAACATTTTAAATTTTAAAAAATCGTGCAATTGTTCGACTTGTAATGCTTTTACATTCAGCTTTTAACGTGACGATCAATATAGCAAAAATCAGAGTAATTTTCGAATACGAGTTCCGACGTGAGACTAACGCAGCCGAAACTGCTCGTAATGTCGATACTGTGTTTGGAGAGGACACCGTGCATTTTTGTTTTAACCGCTTTAATAGTGGAAACTTCGACTTTAAGATTGAACCACAAGAAAGAACACTGAAGTAAATAATGATGAATCGAGGGTTATGGTGGAACCCGATCCGTATCAAACTACCAAGGAATCAGCGGCATGGTTTGACGTTAGCATACCCACAAAATTATCCCCTTTGGACCAAATCGGTAAAATTAAAAACTCAAAACATGGGTGCCCCATGAGTTGACTTGCTTGCCTTACCTTGTTAAGCCGGTATAGAAATGAAGGGATTTTGGACCGAATTGTGACGTGAGACGACAAGTGGATTCTTTGCGATAATCCCAAGCAACGCAAAAAAACAGCCCCAATTCGTCAACCGATCTTCAGCATTATTGCTTCATGATAATGCAAGACCTCATACTGCTCGAAAAATAATTTTAATACTATAAAACCTACAGTTAAAAACCATCCATCATGCTTCATACTCGCCAGAGCTCGCCCTAACTGACTACCGTTTTAACCGCGATTTGGACAATTTTTTGTACGGAAAAAACTTTCTTCCCAGGAAGCAGTACAAAATGCTTTCGCACAGTTTGTCCTCAGTCCTCAGTCCTCAGAGTTCTATCGCAAAGTTTAAATGATCTTCCGATTAGATGGCAAAAATGTATAGACAACGAGGGTAAAGACTTTGACTAAATAAATATATTTCGCCCCACAAAAATAATATTTTAATTTTTCAGTATTTGTTGGCGATTGATAATATTATGTTTTTTGTACTATTATTTTGTTAACATTTTCTTCTGTTTTAGTTTGAAACGATTTAGTTAACAAATTCTGTTTGTTTGATTTTGATCTGATGTTTGATTTGATTAGAATAGAGTACTCACTTTAATTCTGCTAAAAACAGACTTTCTAAAACACAAATCCTGATATTAGTTCAACTTTTATACATTTTAATTCTATTATTATTTCATAAAAACACATTCTGAAATTACTATTTCCATTTCAATAATAGAATTTTGACCAGATAGGCTTTTTATATGAATGTCTACGAGTTAAACCTAATCACAACATAACTCATGTACGAGTATTTTATACTTACATGTAAATAACATTAACCATTTATAAAGTCTGTAACGCATGACATCGTGCAATTTAAGTTGCAGTATGTCGCGTAACCACATTTATATGAAAGGTTTGGCCATGCGCAAGCACCTTTATCTTGAATTATAAATTAATAATTTAGACTTTTACTATTAAATAAGTATGTTTTCATTTCTTTCGTTCAACGACTCCATGTATAGTCTAAAAGTATTAATTAAATATTTTAATAGATAGAAATTTATTACCAAAAATAACACTAAACTTTAAATGACGATTATTTGAGATCAGCTTCATGAGAGTCGCATGACTTTAGCGTGACACAGCAGAGCAGAACATGTTCTCCAATTAGATACCAATCATTGGATTATACTTCATCGCCTTTTATTCGAGAGTCGTTCGTGAAGTGTAGGAAACCAAGAGAAGCAAAAATTTCGATCGGAAAAACGTATGCGATTTATCAACGGTGGAACCCAGTGTTTCAAGTAACAAAGCCTCGTTTTTCGCTCCGGTTAAATGTGTGGACACTATGAGTGCGTTAAGTAGGAGGCCAAATAAAAGAATGTGGGGGGTAGATGATAAAAATCGGTATATCGAAGTGTTGAAGTGTTTGTATAATAACGCCACTATGTCGGTCCGAGTACAGGAAGGGAGCTCCATGGCGATCCCTTTGAAGAGAGGCGTAAGACAGGGAGATCTAATAACTCCAAAACTGTTTACTGCTACTCTGGAGAACGCCTTTAAGCTCCTGGAATGGAAAGGATTCGCCATCAACATCAATGGCGAATATCTCACTCACCCTCGGTTTGCCGACGATATCGTGGTCATGGCAAAGTCGATGGAGGAACTCAGTACGATGCTCGAAGGCCTAAATCGACTCTCTCAACAGGTAGGTCTTAAAATGAACATGGACAAGACAAAGGTCATGTGTAATTCCCATGTTGTACCCACCCCTATTTCAGTTGGGAACTCGGTTCTTGAAGTCGTTGACTCGTACGTCTACCTAGGACAAGTAGTCCAGTCAGGTAGGTCCGACTTTAAGAAAGAGGCCATTCGCCGAATCCAACTCGGCTGGCCAGCGTTCGGAAAATTGCGTAACGTCTTCTTGTCCGACATACCTCAGTGCCTCAAGTCGAAAGTTTTCGACCAGTGTGTGTTGCCAGTGATGACTTATGGCACAGAAACGTGGTCTCTCACTATAGGCCTTATTAGTAAGCTTCAAGTAGCCGAACGAGCCATGGAGAGGGCTATGCTCGGAGTTTCTCTGCGAGATCGAATCAGAAATGAGGAGATCCGTAGAAGAACCAAGGTTACCGACATAGCCCAGCAGATTGGCAGGTTGAAGTGGCAATGGGCAGGGCACATAGCGCGGAGAACTAATGACCGATGGGGTCGAAAAGTTCTCGAGTGGAGACCACGTACCGGCAAGCGCAGCGTAGGACGTCCACCCACAAGGTGGACGGATGACCTCATTAAGACCGCAGGATCGCGCTGGATGCAAGCCGCTACCAACCGGTCTTATTGGAGATCTTTAGGGGAGGCCTATGTCCAGCAGTGGACGTCCTATGGCTGAAAAGAAGAAAGAAGAAGAAGATGATAAAAAATCTACCTTGCACTGCTTTACTCCGTAAGCATACTGTTAAGTTTGCTCGATACCACGGCCAATGCAACCGATCGAAACGTCGAGCCAAAATAAATGATAATCGCTTAATTTTCAGATATTTTATAAAACAACGCGAAAGTTTAAAAGTTTATGTAACTCAGTTTGCAAGAAACTGTCGCGTGTTGGCTCGGCTCTGACTCGGCCGACCGTGTTTAGCAAGCAAATGAGCGCCCGCACCCGCGCAATGCGCCGTTTAGATTTAATACTATCGTAGTTTGTTTATTTATTATATTATGATTTAAAAAATTCAAAATGTACATTACAGACGAAAAACGAAACAAGATTTTTATTTGAACCATTTTTAATGTAATTGGCATTTTTACTGTGTTATTTAAACTATAAAACATTGACACTTTTCAATGTTTGTGTTTTATTCAAACATCTTTTTAAATATTAAACTTAGACTTATAGTTGCCACGTTGTTTATTAGGCATTTCAAATCTTTCATATAACACCTCACTCGTCCAAGTAGTTTAAGTGTTATTGTTTTGTTCCAAGAATCGCCATCTTTGTGACGTCATAGCTCCCCCTCCAACAATTGAAAAAGTAACATTTTTGACGACGTTTTTCTTACTCAGGAAACACTACTAAATATTATTTTAATAGCTTAGCCCAGCCATTCCCAAAGTGGGCGATAACGCCCCCTTGTGGGCGCTGCAGGCCTAAAGGGGGGCGGTAAGAGACCCAGAAAAAAATGGGGGCGTTGTGTAGAGGCCTGGGGGGTGATTTGTAATTTCATTTAGCTAGGAGGCATCTTAGACAACGACTGCATGAGCTCTCGACTCAGTAGACAAAATAAGTTTAGGAACCAGTGGCTTAGCCTCTACTAATAGCAATTGTGGTCATTGTGCTCGCAACTTAAATTATTCGTTTTTATTAAATAAAACTATATATTATAATAGCGATAGCGTAATAATGTTATAACGACATTAGTTTTAACTTGAACCTCAATTCTTCATGTAAAACAACCGTTTCAAATCTTTTTTGCGAGTTTCTAACACACAAATGATTATGTAATTATTAATTTTGACCCAGAAAGATCAAAACGCCGCGCCGTCTGTAATTTTTTTAAATATTTTCAATTACATAGCACTCAAATTTATAAGAATTAAAAAAAGCATCAATTATAAAATAGTATGTAATATTGGGTTGACAGTAATGTTTTAATTCTTATTTATTTTCAGATATTGTTGTATTGTGCTTTTTTACCAATATCTTGATAAGGAAAATTTATAGTATTCCTATTTTAATGTCTGTACCAGCCCTATAATAAATATAACGTAATAATATATCCCGTATTAAGTAACTGAGACCCTAGTTTATCGAACATTACAATTTTCATCAAATTTCCTTCAGTAGTTTTTCATTGAAGCTTGAACAAAGAAACACACAAACAGGCAAACAAACTAAAGTTCTAAAAAAAACTTTAGAATCAAACACAACTAAAAAGCTTATCCCAATCATGATTACAAAAATATTTCCAATGTACAATCACGACTCAATTACAACTTTATAATAGTATAAATATGAACAGTATAAATATGGATGGACAATGAGATATTTATCATATCTCATTGTTTTGTCTACCCTGGGTGTGAAACGTCGTGTAGTTTTGTATCTACATAGCTCTAAAATGTTCTGGAATATGATGCCTCTATGGGGCCTGACTCATAGTTTACAGGAAATCAGAAACGAAAAATTTAAATCTTAATTTTTTTTTTTCGTTATTAGTTACTAAGCAGTAGGTACCTACTACTTACTACTGTATTATGTACATGTAATATACGCATGTAACCTATTATACAGATAATATTATGTACATACGTAAATAATGTTATACTTTAGACAAAATAAGCAATTAAGAGATACGCAGTATGACAGGATTGCACGACAGTGTTATTGTAAAAATGAAGAAAGGAATGATGTTTTTGAAGGATGTTTGGAGCACATGGAAAAATGAATGATGAATGACTGACAAAGAGCATCTACAGAGCGAAAATAAGTGGTAGCAGAATTTAAGGAAGACCAAGGCTGACTTACGAAGATCAAATAGCCAGAGTGTTAGCTGACAAAAATGTCAAAAGCACCTGCATGCCTAGGCGAAAATGTGTGAGGAGAATGATGAGACAAGGAAACTGAAGAAGTATGTAAGGATCGCGAAGCTTGACGCTCCGTCGTTTTTGCCTACCCCGTTAGGAATACAGCGTGAAGATATGTATGTATGTATGTAAAATACTTAAACGTGAAAGCACGATTGGAAAAAAAAAATGTTATACTTTCAAGTTAATTATTACTTCATTGTTGAAACAGACGGTTTTACATTTGTAACTCATTGTAAGGTAACAATAATGCGTTAATTTAATAAAATTCAAACAAAACTAACTTCAAAAGTAATTATAATTCTGAAACTGTTTCCTGAAATATTTAATGAAATGTTGTTTTCGACCATCGCTTTATATTACGCTATTAAATGTAATTAAATATTATTTCTCTCTAGTTTTATAGCAAATTAATTGTTCAAATACATTTTCCGGAATTCGACACAATTCTAGGAATAGGTCAGTATGCCGTTACCATGGCAGCCAGTTGTGACCCGGTTGCAATTGCGCGCTACAGGTGAAGTTATGTTATATTTATCAGATACTAGGTTAATGCCGCGACTTCGTCAGCGTTTTATATTTTTAAAATAGCCTATGTCCTTCCTCAGGATTCAAGCTATCTCCATACCAAATTTCATTGCAATCGAATGAATGGTATGGCAGCCCATAAAATATGAACAAAAATGCATTGATTTATACATTAAGGTATATACATAGGTACCTAATTTATTTTTCATTAAACTTATTAACAATCTGTAATAAGTTTGTAACATTTCAATAGCAAGAGTTGATATAATATAGTTTGCCTACGTAGTAACAACCTGACTACTCTTTGTGAAGTAGTTGTCAAATAACTACCAGTAGTCATGTACAGTGTAGTCAAATGGAGGCAGTTAAAGACAGTTCACTTCTAACCACCCCATGTGCTGTCCAATAAAAATAGTTTAGTGCAATCAGAATTAGTATGTCTTTAGCTGTATCCGCGTACGGTCATTGTTTAAATTATAATTATAGTTAAATCAGTGATAAGTTTAGTGATGAAACGTGTATGCTTTTAACGGAATTATTTAAATTTAGATATGTTAATTTAATAATGTCTAAACTTCCACTGTTTTTAAACAATTATTACTGTAAAGCCACACATTATAATGACAGATAACTTCGTTTAAAGTTCCATAATAAAATAATGATTGAAAAAACAATGACCTGCTGGTTGAACAAATAATTAAAGAATAATAACTGATTGAATGAATTCGTTACCAGAATACCTACCTTCCTTTGGTTCGGCATAGTAGTCGATTAACAAAGAGTGTAAACCTCCTTTGCCTACCTTACAGCATTAAATGTACTGATCATTCGGTGATGAACACAGAATATTAATATACTGGTGATGAATATGATCACTGAAGTTGTGGGTAGTAGAACCTTGTACGGGGTCCGTGTATTACTCGACAAAACAGAGCACATATAATATTACTCGTAAGTTAAGAGCCCTATGAGAAATCATAATCACTCGAATTTAGGTATTGGCGCTCTCAGACACTCATGTATGCTTGCGACTTTCGTAGCTTTATTGTAGTGTGAGTAACGAAGCGACTTCAGTATAAAATATAATTTTGATAATTGTCCGAATCAGTTTCGATTTTTATTATTAAATTTTTTTCGTTTTAGATAAATAAATGTAAAATTTGTAATTAGTATTAAATGTTCCCTACGCGTTAAATGCATGTAAAGGAAATACATAACATTCCATAATACAAATATTGTATTTAGTTACATAAAATGCGTATTTTGGTTTAGGTAATGTGCAAATTACCATATAAGCCTATGAAAAAGCCTTAATTTCAAAATTAACGACAGACAATTCAATTTTATTTATATGTATAGATTGTTATAAATGGAATACTTCTTGTAAGCCAGCATTACTTTAGAACATTTTATTTAACTTTACTACTAGTGATTATATTTAAAACACAATGCTTATATGCCTGAGAAAAAACGCAGGAGATCAGAAAGTTATGATAGACTCATGGAACGAAGAAGTCAACAATGGATCAAAACAAGTCAGTCGGCATATACGGATCACTATTTAATTTTCTCGCTTTCGATCGCTCGTTATAAAGAGCGCATAAATTTCTCGTACCTCTCTTGCGCGCTCAAGCGCTCGCGCGGGTCTGAGATACATTTTTTTTTCTGACAGGCGAAAAAATCCCCACGGACACCTAGTCGGACACTACGCTGACTGAGTAGTGTCGGACTGGAACTGACTAAAAAAACCCCTCTTTGCTGTTAGCCTTAGTGGCTTTTACAGTAGCACCGGTCGCGTTGGGGCGAACGCTAAAGGCGCCCTGCCAGATGGTCGACCGCCTGAGGGTTGTTCCAGCCGACGGATATCTCGTATGGAGAGCGGACCTCGGGCTCAAGGCGTCTCCAGGGGAGAGTACTACGTGATCGAGCTTCTAAACATGAGACCCTTCTGTTGTCGCGGGGGACGTCCACGCCACCGCCGGTGAGGGCGGTGACCTGAGATACACGCGTCCACATTACGTATTATATACTGATTTTATTGTATAAACTTTTTTATTTTTTTATTTTATTACTGACTGATTTAAAAAAATAATTTGTGTCATATATTGTAAGTACATTGAATGTTTCATTTCATATCGTTTCTTTTACAACTTATTGCTTTTTTTGGAACTAAATTGACGTTCAATCACGACGCTTTATCCTTGAAATAAGACTATTTAAATATTTTTTTCTATAAAAAAGAAGAAATTTATAACATTTCCACAACACTAATATTCTATAATAATATGTACTTGATCTTAAAATAATTTTTGAAATCGTTAGAACTTGTCAAAACAATATTAATTAGGACGTCAAAGTAGCACATCTAAGAATTTTCCTTATAAACTGACTTCGTAGAATGATTATTGTAAGATATTACAAAATAAATATGAAAATATACAACACTAATATTCAAGAAAAGAAATATATCTATTATAAACTGCCAGCAAAATATTAAAAAATATTAAGGTTTGACGCTCTAATTCTCAGAATTAAAGCGTCAAAATTACTATTTCGCACAAAAATGTAACATGGAGACTGAACTGCCTACAGCCTACACAACAACACACCATATTGGTGTGACTCAACTCCATCTTATTATCATTTTAAGATATTTTTACTCAACCGGATATAAATAGGCGTATAAATAAAAAAACACAGCCAATTAAAAAGCCCACCAATAGGGAAACTAAAAAAATTTTATTTTATATTTTCGTTTCTTTTATGTATTTAAATTAATTTTAATTTTACTTTACTTACTTTATCATTATATCGACATTTTTCGAGGTATTACAAATATTGTTTTTCCAACTTCCATTGTAAATAAGACATCAAGATATTGTGTTACAAAATTTATTTTGATAGTTCTGAAAGTATCTACTAGGTACGAATTAGTGTAAATATTATACCCACCCATGCAGATTACGTGCATGAAATTCGCTGAATGCGGATACTTGAATGAAGAAATTAGATAACCTGCATAGTAATACCAGCACGTATTGGACTGCGTTACATGTAATTGTACATACTACATGTTATTTGGTTACTATGTTTCATGTAAATTCTGTTTTGTTTATTTCAACAACACAGAGAGTGTCACAGAGTTCGTTTCTTGTTTTGCATTTGTATGGAAAAAGTTATCTACTTATCACATTTTCAGTATTCCAGTTTTCAGTATTGTACTGTAATGGTTTTACTGTTGCTTGTTTTCACGTAAATGATAAATCCCATCAAAAACAAAAAATGTAAAAAAATGTCGAGTCTCGCAATGCAGTTCTTCCACTTCAATAAGTTGTGATATCTCATGTAAAACCAACGGAAGCTGAAGCTAGCAACTAAAATTAGGTGCTACAGATAATAGAGTTCAGGGCCGAAATGCAAGGGGCCCGAGGAGGCTTTAGAAAATTCAATAAGATTTACTATTAAAAAATTCGATACCTAATCGCTGAGCAAATTGGAGAGTAAGAAATAGTACTGAAAAAATATTTGCTAAATAAAGGCAAGATAAACAATTGGCGAATATAACTTTGAAATCGGACGACTTTGACAGAAAATTTTGATTTGTTCAACCCCGCAAGATTTCCGACATATTCGCGAATTTTCCGCGAACGTCCTCGATCCGCGGTCCCATATCTCCAGTGGACCCTCCTTCCCAGGTAAGAATGAAAAAATTTGAATTAGGTATCGAATTTTTTAATAGTAAATCTTATTGTATTTTCTAAAGCCCCCTCGGGCCCCTTGCAATTCGGCCCTGAACTCTATTATCTGTAGCACCTAATTTTAGTTGCTAGCTTCAGCTTCCGGTAAAACCAAATCAGTTATTTTAGTTTGAGTCTATGGAAACACCTATTTCAACTACTTTTTTATAAATTGTTATCTAAACAATTACCTATGACATTTATAGTGACCGTATCAATATTAGACATCTTTATTTCTATAATAAATATAATGACTTGGCAATCGCACTGCAATAACATAAGAATAATCTACTTATTTATTTCTATATCTGTAAGATATCAAGAAATTATCAAGTGTTGAAAATATGTAAGGAGAGCAATGAGCTCTAAAGAAAAAAAGAGATATGTTAGATAACAATTCATTTTGAATGGTTAACTAATTGAAAAATAGGTCATGTTTTTCAACGGAAATCAGTTGGAAAATATTATCGACATCGACATCGATGACATTGATTGTTATTATCGACAGATCAACACAATGACGCTTGAAACGATTAATGAATCAAGGACGCGTTTGTTTTGTTACGTTGAAAGAATAAGTTTTGTTTTCTTAATGTTTTATTTCGTTAAATAAAAATACTTGAATCCGTTAATTCATTTTCGTGCGTTCGGTTCCAAAATTGAAAGAAATAACACTTATGGGATCGCTTCGACGTCTGTCTGGAACAGCTAATGAGGTGGCCGAAAAAAAAACGGAACTTAAAACGATGAAATTGGACTTTAGGTACGTCTTCCACTTCGCCGCTTTCGAAAGAAGAAACCATTGATAATTTGACTATCGATCAACCATTAATTTAATCACATAGTTCCTTCAATATTTGCCTCTTTACACTAAGCTTAGTCTTCTGTCTTCCATGCGCATACCCCGTTAGGGCTACAGCTCTATATACTCGTATGCGGGTGGTACGATCTTGCGCGGAGTCCATTCCCATCGCTACCACCATTTTATTCGGGCATCCTACCGCCAAAAATCAGTGCTTGTAAAGTTCCAGTGTGCAGAGTAAGAGAGCCGATGTTCTGGCGCACAAAAGGCATAACAGCATCTCATTTCACATCGTGCTCAGGGTTGCCAATACATTTGCATTCTGCATTTAAATTGTTAGTCTTGATATTGTAAATATCCTCAGTTGCCTTACCATCAGTTGGTCTGTCTGTTCGTTTGTCTTTCCAGTAATATACCTTAAACATATGTATGTACTATGTAGTTATGTATACGATTATAATTCTCAATTATGTTAAAGTACTGAAAAACAAATAAAACAATTTTATTTTGTGTGTTATAAGTGTAACTTCAATATAAAGCCTAATGACGTTAATAAGTTGCAAAGTGTGTTTTAACAATTAAAATAAAGTTACAGTTTACAATGGGTAACGAAGCGAGAGTGATCGGACGGAGCGTTACTACTGCATACATAACGCATGAGCTTGCAAAGGCTCCTCATCCGTATTCAAGGGCGTACCGCTTGCAACGCGTTCACTTCCAGAACATTCTCAATGAAGTACAGACTGGAGTAATGCTATTTCATCGTCGTTATATGTTCACTCATTCTATCTCCTCGCCCTGTAACGGTAACCTATTAAGTCGTGGTCAAAGACATTTCAAATAGGCTAGATGTCTGCTCATAAGACTAATGTATTTTATACATTGTACCTATTAAAAGAATTAAGAATAATTAATTAAATTAATAAGACAGCTTTGCATATAATTGTGAAAAAACTACTTCAAATTCATTTACTGTAATTATTATTGAGTTATTGTGTTTGATATTTCAGTAGTGGTAACAGGGTGAGGATAAGCTAGTGAGATAGCGTATCACGTACTCGCAATGACGTTGCCCAGTGCTAGGAGTGCTAGAAATGGAATTTATTCGCACTACTAAGGCTTAAAAGCAAATAATTCTATTTATATACTTATATTATTATATTTTTCGTTACATTTACATTTTTTTTCACTGTATTACGAATATTTTTTTTAGTTATGTTCATGATTACCTATATATATAAACCTTTCTTTCAATTAGGTCGTTAAGATTATTATCACCACTATTAACAACTGTATTTTCTATCTATACTATTATAAAACTGTAACAGAATCAATCAATCAGAGGTTAACTTTGTTTGTTTGTACGTAATGGATAAACTCGAAAACTGCTCAACCAATTTCAAAAACTCTTTCACTTATAGAAAGCTACAATATCAGCGAGTAACATGGGCTATATTTCATTTTCAAAAAAATTTCTATTCGTGCGAAGCCGGGCCAGGTCGCTTAGAGATATGGGGGAAAAAATCATCAAGTCAGTTTGAGTACAGTCAATCTAAGTAACTTTCACAGATCAACTCGATATTTTTGTCGGTATTCAATGAAATTAGGGTCATGGACAAGAATATTTAGATTTTTTAGTAATGTCGACTTGTTACTCCTCCATTAATATTAGCAAATAGCTTAAAAAATCTTCAATGATACACAAAATCTGTGCGTTGTTGTCTGTCAAAGTTGTCACTCCTATGTAAATAGGTTTGCCAAGTTTGACCAAGGTGGAACTACGGACGCACTATGAAGCAATAGAAGTGTAGTATTCTTTGATTTTTCACTTTAGGGACATTGGTTAACAAATTAAAAATGCCGTTGAGCCAAAAAACTATAAAACTGCAGTTTCATCTTATCGATTTGATTTTTTTTTAAATTGAGAAGTTGAATAAATTGAACCAAAAATCTACAAGCTTTGTAATCATCAATAAAAACCTTTTTTTTAATGCATATATTATAAAATTTGCCCACAAAAAAGAATTAAACTACATATTAAGATCCTACCGTCAATGTTTCCCAAAGGAATCAAAGTAACCCCTTGGCTCCTGCCTTAATTCTTCATTTCATATTATAAAATTTTAACTATTAGTACAATGTATGTGTCTGCCAAGAGGTCATGTACAGTATAGTCGAATGAAAGTAGCAGACAGTTTAATTCTATCCGCCGCCGTGTGCTTTCTGCTAGAAGTACTGCAGTAAGAGTCTAGTGCAAACAGAATTAGTATATCTTTCTGCTGTATCCGCGACCGGTCATTGTTTAAGTACAGTCAAAGTCAGTGATAACTAACAAGTTTAGTGAACATTGTGTGTGTTTTTATTAGTTTATTAATGGAATCCACATTTGTTATTGACGTTTCACAAATTTTCAGCAGACCACTACAACATAAAAAACATAGACTACGTTCTCACAATAGAAATTTAACTATCCATAAAACCAAAGAGTTGCTCTAACGACCATATTATAATCGAGGCCGTTTCAATTTAAAGGGCAGGTTTAGCCTTGAATGCGGTATTTCACCAACATTGTGATGCGTACAGCTAAAACAAATTGGACGAACATCGAAAAACAAATAGTTAAAAAAATTTTGCTCTCGTAATAAATACAGCTACACTCAATCCTCATCAAACGCTCTCTATTGTATCATTATAAGTTTTTTGAGTATGATGAATTAACGTACTGATTGTGTTTACGAAATTTGGTTAATTCGAATAGTTTAAATAAAAATTATGTATAAGGTTGTCAAGACCAGTTAGATTCAAAAAACGAAAAGGAAATTTCACTACAACAGTATCTATTTTTCTGAAATATTGAGCTCAGCGTTTTAGATGAATTACGTAAAATAACCTCAAAGACACTTTTTGTATTCTCTTGATCCTAAACTTAGATCCTTCTTCTTCTTTTTTCTATGTGATGGCAACTCGTTTCATATTTAATAGAGACATTTCTGACATTCTCATGTAATAAAGTGCTGCAAATATATGTCTTCTTATTACTAAGTCCCTAACACTCCAGTAAAGTAATTTTAGGCTTTACTAGAGTTAAAAAGGGCTTCTTGAGAAAACGCAAAATCTTCAGTTTCACATATTTATTCAAATTTTCCAAATCTCAGCACTTTCACAGAACTTTAACGCATAATATAATATCACTTTTGTACCATGAAAGTCTCAAAAACACAAAAAAATAGAAAACTTAAATAAAATGCCAACTTCACATCTCCCGTTCCCGCCAAAAAGTCCAAACATAGATTCTAGAGGGAAAGAGATTTTTTTGTACGATTCTCGCTTGAGAGGGAAGGTAAAGGAATCTATGCCCTTGCAGTTGACGTCTTCAGTATGTAATAAATACATAATATATTCTTCATATTATTTGAACAAAGAACTTTTGAAATGTGTGATACATGTTTCTAAAGTTTAAATTTTTTTTTGCTAATACGATTTTAATATGGCTTTTACTGTTGACTCTTTATCAAAACCGCTTTATTGTTAACACTACTTAATGTAAAATGTAATTCTGTAATTTTTTTTAAATACATGTGGGTAAAGGTATTAACTTTTGCCCGTGCCTTCGTTCGCGCGAAGCTCAAAAACACACAATATCTTAATAATTTATAGCCTATGTGTTATTCGGATGTATAAGCTATATTACTGTAAAGTTTCATCAAAATCCGTTCAGTAGTTTTTGCGTGAAAGAGTAACAAACATCCATACATCCTCACAAACTTTCACACTTATAATATTAGTAGGATTTTAAGAAGTGGTTCGTTTTGTTAAGCGAAACTTTAAAATTTTAGTACTTGTAATTACTGGCTTCTGTTGTAAATATCAATTAATACGTATAAACTTAAACTCTCTCGTCCTATTCCTTTCTCGCATACTTAAAGCCTGATATTTTGTATTTAAATGTTCTCATACTCTGTTGTCTTTTAGTTGATTGTCATTATTATCTCAATTCCATTTTCCTACCCGATTAACGCAGGAGGGAATGTTTTTTGGCTGCATGTATGTGTGTCTGTCTATATTACCTATGTTGTACGTTGGTTTCTGCGGCGACTATAGTCAAAACGGATACGGACGAGTCAAAACGGACTGAATATATTTATAATTTTAATTAATTTCAGTAAATGAGGCGTAGTTAAATTCGTTCTAATCTTGAGAGTAACTGGAAAAGGTGAGTAATGTTTATGAAAAAATAATCAAAGTCATTATTAATACTTTAGAGATTTATTTTAAGAAGAATCTTACTATTGTGGAGAATCACGAATTGAAAGGTTTTAACAATCTCATCCCAACTAATTTTAAAGTTTATTTGTCATCTTTTGTATACTTATAACGATATTCTTGATTCTTGGAAAAGTGTTCAATTATAAAGGGCAAAATTGGACTTGCTCTTTCTAAGAAAATGGTTACTTAAGAAAATCCTCACGGCATATTATACTATAATACGAGTAATATTCATAATTAGCTTCTATTCAGATAATTTAATTTTGATAGAATGTACCTAATCAGACAATTAAGTGTATTAGTAATTTATGAATTATACTTGCTGTCTCTCAGATCAACGTAATTGCATTGGTTTGTGGATTTTCCTAAAAACAATTTGTGACATTGTGTATGTAATTCGTATAAAAGATTATAATTTATATCTTACACCACCTAATCACAACTTCGTAAAAATCCACAATTTTCTCAATAACCCTTGCAAAATTTATTCAAAAATATAAAATAACGCTTTCCCAACGGCATTACCTAACAGATTTACAAAGAAACCTTTAAAGTCCTTCGAAATTATGACTCCTGAACCATTGCGCACAACGCTGCAAGAATATAGCTGCCACACAAGGGACTCCTTTATGTGTTACTCTTGTTCTGTACTACACAATATAGTATAAATTGTAGTGGTGGAATCTAGTTCCCTTGACAAGAGTTTAGCTAGCCGTACATTTTCTAGAGTTATTCACTGAGGAATTCATTGCTATAACTGTAATATACTGTAAAATAAAATGAAAAAATGGATTATACCACAGATTAATTAGTTACTAACGTAAAATTATACTGTTAATATGGGTAATTCAAAATTACAGACTTTTTGTTTTATAACTTGTAACTTTTGTTTGTATAAATAAATCAGTCCGTCCTGCGGGTTATTCACAAACGTCGGAAACTCAACTTTACATATCCGACAGGAAACTTTTCAATGATTTTGTCTACACACGATTCACAAATCAGAAATCGTATGATATTTATATTATATATATATATATTTATTCGTATTCACAAATCCAAGCCGTCGGATTGAACTTATGCTTTTCGCCGATCGGCCTTTCCGCCACGGAAACTTTCCGACGTTTGTGAATACCCCTTCGGGGTTATTCACAAACGTCGGAAACTCGACTTTCCGTATCCGACAGAAAACTTTTCGATGATTTTGTCTAAACGCAATTCACAAATCCGAAACCTTTCCGAAACGACATGATTTGATAGTTCATTTCGGGACGAAACCTTCGGATGCTTCCGACGACTTTTTAGTGTCGAAAACGTTTCTGAGACGAGTAAATTAACGTAATATTTATGTGTATAATCGATGACGTCTGTCGTCAAAAATTTAGACAAATTGCGTACGCGTATGTAATCTAGACTTCTAGACAAATTTCGTGCCCTTTTTAAATACATGCCTAAGGATTCATTTGCCTTATATTTTTATAACATATTTTATTAGTTACGCAATCAATAGCTAAACATTGTTTGAGATATTTTTAGAAACAACAACAATCAAAAATAAAAACGCTATTGTATCTTCTATTGTAGTTGTTATTAATTTTTACTAAGCGACATCTAGTATAATTTATTTGAACTTGTTGAACGCACAGACGATAAGCACAGACAGTATAATTCGTAGGTATATATATATAAAACCCGTTTAGTTTTTCGAATGAAAATAAAATAATTTACAAAAATGTTTTAATTTTACAAAAGACTAAGTAATTTCTTTGTCTAAGTTGTTTCTCTGTCTGTTTAAAATGATATTTTACCAAATACATTATGATTGTCAAAATGTGATACGTTTAAACCACAATAATATTTTCTACCAAAACGAAAACGATTTCTACCATTTTGTAACATGGTTTATAAATGCATTTTCTTTCGGATTCGTAAAGTCCTTTCCGATGAGATTCCGATAGAGTTTGTGAATAGCATTTTCCAATCCATCGGATTGAATTTATGCTTTCCGACGATAGCCCTTTCCGCCACGGAAAGTTTTCGAAGCGTTGTGAATAAGGCTGGCCTGTATTATATGTTGCAGAAAATTAAAAACGTATATTTTGTTTTTTTCAGGTAACCGTCTCACTATTTCCTGATTTTTCATCGTTTAAGGTAAAATAAAATATAAAACATTTGTTTTCGATAAGTACATTAATAATTAAAGAAATGGAAATAACGTAAGGTATTAGAAAGTGTTATGCATAGTCACATATCCCATCCTCTTACATTAGATACTTACGTAGGTACTTTCCCCTTCATTATTTTTTGCCTTTCAAGTGTTTTACGTAGTAAAGCTAACCTTTATAATATGTACCACATAATAATAGAGTTCAATAATATTCACTATAATTAATAGTTCCAGACTGAAACATGTATGTACAAGTTAATAAATAAGTAACAACTGCACAGATAGGTAACACAATACTAATACAAATAAAGAAATACTTAAATGAATCAATTCACCGTGTAATATGTTATTATTTGAATGCGACTAATTGCTGTTCTTCAATGTCACTCAATTGCACTCCATTGCGCCGCTAGAGGGCGGGGTATTTCTCGCGACGCAATAATAAACGCAGCGAACGCGCCCTCCATTGTGAAGTGACCTTTATTTGCAATTTTAACTTCAGCTTATAATGACACCGTAAAAAAACTAAATCTGACAAAAACTTATCTCAGCGTTACGGCTTCATCGCTATAAATGTCATCACACCTTTACCTTTAAGACAATACTATTTCTTTATTTTACTTCAAAAGTAGTAATTAACATTCGTCCAAAAGTACTTGTTCCTGTCTCAATACAATTATAAACTACGCTTCCCCTGATATTTTTCTAGCAATAGAACACTATTAGCAAAAATATATTTTGTAAAAATTAATCTTTTCTTTGCTTATGCTTTAACTATAACGAAAGTAGAGATATAACAAAGATAAGAAAATTTCGCGACCTATTTTTCAGCTGTACTGTAGGAATTTTTACACCGTGTCGCGACGTCGGTCGGTGTGACTGAGGATCACATTCAACTGCGACATTCAATGACTAATGGCCTGTGCCCCGATGAGATCACTTTCAAATGGTGCTAATTTGGAATAGTCTACAGTGTTAAGAGTCGTTACTTTGTTGTCGCGCCGCGTCCATTTTGCAAAACAAAGCAAGCTCAATCTTATATAAATGTGTAGTTATGTTTACCACAAACTGTAAAATAAGAGAAATATTGTATGTATGATATATTGCCAAATAGTATATTATATTTCCCAATAGTTTAACTTATTGTTAGAAGTAGATCAATCATCATTTAAGTGGAAATTAACATTAAAATCTAATTTGTATATTTTTGTATAACATTTTCATAAAATTATATGTAAATATATTTACATGTATAAAAACAATGTAAATATGGCTAGATAGGTGACTTCATTATTAGACAGTGTGATTACTCGTAGCGCCATCTTTACAATTTTTACGAAACTTTGTCGAGTTATCACATCATACTGACATTGACCGCTAGATGGTGCCACTAGTTCACGAAGTGAATGACGTTGCGGTAAACGAACGTTCTTGACTGCCACTCGAGTTCATGACACAACCGTCGAACTTGTAGCTTGTATTAGATTCGCGCGTAATAACCTAACTAAAGACAAATAAACAAATCGTTTATGCACGGTTTTCCTAAATTGTGCTATTTTTGTGTATGACATCATCACTTTGGTTAGAACATTAACCTCTAGAAAATATTAACTTCGGTTCTGCCGTATTTTTGATATGAACTAAATTACATAATATTAGACTACTAAATATTTTATCCGCTATGAAATGAAATGTTTCGTAATTTAGGAATTAGACTTAACATAATGATTATTTTGTAATAATTAGAATCTGTTGAAAGTAATTGTTTATCTCTTACAGTTTTTAATCTCGATCAATAGATGGCGCACCCGGCGGTATGAATCCACGGTATGAATTATGAAAGAGTCCATAACTCTGCATAGAGTAATTTAAAAGAATGTGGTTTAGACTTATTATTAACATTTATTATTTTTATTTCTTTACCTAGTGTATCTGATTCCATTAACGATCACCAACTGAAATGAATTAAATTTTAGATATTCTACAGCCGTCGCCTTCTCTAAGGCGACCTTTTCACGCAAAGATTTATATCAGACGCGGTCTTTGAGATTTGTCTCGGAGAGTTTTTTAGTTTCAACGGTGATACTCATGTTGATTTTTATGTCGATATAAAGTCTATTCTTTCGGAATCATAGACACCAATAATTCGTCTAAGATAGCTCCAACGGCATTAATAGCACTAGATATTTACTTTTACAGTATACCACAAAAATACTAAATAGATATTATTCTATAAAAATGGAAAACAACAAACATCGAATTGACACCATCGTTTACACGTTGATATTTGTGTCTCATGAAACGGAATCACTCAGCATGATACGATACGAATCTCTCCGTGAAAAAGCCTCTATTTAGAAAACATTATACATATTTATAGCGTTTTAAAGAGTACATTGACTGGAATGACGTTATTTTTCTCAGCATCTCTCCTTTACCATTAGATAACTCACTACTCACAGGTTTTCTGCAAATGATTGTTGATTGTTGATGAGCTCTCAAATTTTCGTAATTAAAATTTTTGAAACAAAAATAATCACGTTCTGCACTAAAGTAATTTATCTTCGGCTTCATCATTGCTTTTCATTAGGCAAAACTAGGGCTATGTGTACAACTATTTAATATGTAATAGTGTCCAAATAAAAAGATATAAGTATTGCTTTTCGTTAAAAGAGGGAGTTATCTTCAAAATGGAATTAGTCATTGTCAGTAAATATGTAGGATTTTAATATTGTATTATACAAAATTTGTAATACAAGTAGACATTATTTTGTAAATAAATTATTTCTATTATTAACGTTCCTCGTGTTACCTTACAAATAAGTTTTCCGTGTATAATGAAACACATTTTATTAGATTTTTGCGAACTCGACAAAAGGTGTCCTGTGGGCTTACCACCATCTCTTACAACATTATTATTTTAATGTTACTTGACTTAGAAGTTCGAATTTTTGACAGTAGGTTAGTGATTAGTTTTATCATTCGACATTCAATCATCAGTAGGCGACAGAAATACCGCTAACCGCGACGTTTAATCGTCAAACCTACCTTAACTACCTCGAAGTCAAGTAACATTAAAATAATAATGCTAAGAGATGGTGGTAGGAGTCCCGCTCGAACGTTGTTAAAAATTTAAAAAAAATCCTAGAATCCGATTGCACCTACTGGGTCCAATTGTGAACATAAATCATCCAAGGCCTCACTTAAACACTCAAAAATTTTCATCAAAATCTGTCCTGCCGTTTAGGACGAGTTCAGTGACACACGTACATAAAAGTCATAGTATACTAGCTGTGTCCGCAACTTCATCTGCGCGGGAAATGTTTTCGCGATATATATATATATATATATATATATATATATATATATATGTAAAAGGATTAGTTTTAAAAAAGCCTATGTCTAGCCTAGCCGTACGTCTGCCCCCAGGCACATCTAACTCTGTACCAAATTTCATCATATCAGCAGCTGTTTAGCATATCCCATACAAAGATTTATTCGCACCTTTAGGGGTAGATTTTCGATAGAAAAAAAAGGTAGCCTATCTTTTGTGTTCTTACTATACACCAATTTTGACCCAGATCGGTCAAGACAGACAGACGGACAGAAATTTTAAAAATGCTAGAATCGAAGTTAGTGAGTCACAAAATGGCTATTTATCACAAAATTTCACGGTAAAATTGTAATTACAGATGGACGCTACAGATTTATATAGTAGTATAGATATAGATGATGTTATTTGGGCCACTGCTTGGAAGATGTTTCCCAAGCAGCCTGACAGTTTTGAAGATTCATATAGATGTAGTGTAGATATAAAGAGTTAGATTCACATTAATTTTAGTTAGTTTAGTGTTAGTTTCACATTAATTTTGATCACATAAATTACCCACGTGTGATATTTTGTAACATTTTAGTAACCAAGAATGAGGGTAGAATGGTTTTCCTCCTGCGTATAGTGGGGCTGTATATAAGTCTGATTTTAGTCTTGTAAGAGCTCAATTGTTGAGAAGCCGTCGAATAGTCAAGTACATAATAGTTGTGATGAAGAATTGATAACGTGTTCATAATGATCAGTGCTTCCGTTCCATTTCATATTTAACATATCAGAAGTGTGATTTTACCACGTGCCTAATGAGCGGTTATTCTGCTTGTCATCACATTGTTTTTAAAGTGAAAATGGTGGCGGATACTTATCAGTGTAAGAAAAAAAAAGGTGGTATTTAATATTATTGTAATTATTCATATTGTTCAAAGTTCAACGTTCAAATTCATTTATTTACCATTGTGTTATTAAATTTCATAGATGTTAGTTCGTCAGCAACAAAAGTCCTAACACATAGTCAGTGTGAATTTATTAGTCTTTCTTTTAAATTGTAGTTAAATGTAATGTCAATGCAATGTCAAGATAAAGTAGCTGTATAATAATGTCAATGTCCAATATTATTCTATGTATCTGATAAATTCTGATTGAAATGATGGCATTGTTCTGCTTGTTGCGCCACTGCAATATTTTGACCTTTGTTTGTGCCAATGGTCACACACGAACATTTGTAGTTGAGGTTATTCTATCTGCAGATAAAAGGATGTGTCCCGCTAATAAAAGGGTGTGTCCCGCTAATAAAAGGGTGTGTCCCGCGAATAAAAGGGTGTGTCCCGCGAATAAAAGGGTGTGTCCCGCAAAGAAAGTCAACATGTCTACAGTGACAATAAAAGAGTGTGTATCATGTTTAAAATAAAAGATGAGTCTCACAGCTACAACCAACGTAAATTAATTGTTTAAAAGTGATACTTGTCTGGATTTCTCGGTGATTCTTCTCAGATTAACTTTCCAAACTGTTAGTGAATTGACTCGCGTTCAGATAATGTAACGGTGTTTCAAAAGAGAACTAGCGTCCCATAATAAAAAAATATGAAGGTATGCCTATCCATTGCAATGAAATTACATGATTAGTGGGCAGAAAAAAAAGAAATTCAACCAATCTAAATTTTATACATAAGTACCTATATTATTTTTGGTGTTTAATCGTTACTTACCGACCATTGCATTACGAGGGCGTAATCAGTAATCAGGAAGGCCGATGCTAAAAGGGTTAACTGTTTTAGTGGAAATTTTCGTCTTTTTGTACGTCATGTGCTGAAATTTATATTCTATAGTTTTCATCCTAACAGTTTCGATTTTTGCATATCCAGTATCGACGCAACAGTTTATTATAAACAAATTTATCGTTACCGTTATTAATGTTATTTAATGTTGCGATTAGATTCTTCTAAATCTCTATTGAATAGAAATTGAACGAGATTGTACGTGAGAAAAACAATTACGAGGACGTAATTCGTATTGACAGGAAAGGCCGAGTGTTAGTTTCACATTAATTTTAATCACATAAATTACCCACTTGTAATATTTTGTAACATTTTAGTAACAAGAATGAGGGTAAAATGATTTTCCTGCGTGTGGGGCTGTATATAAGTCTGATTTTAGTCTTGTAAGAGTTCAGTTGTTGAGAAGCCGTCGAATAGTCAAGTACATAATAGTTGTGATGAATTGATAACGTGTTCATAGTGATCAGTGCTTCCGTTACATTTCATATTTAACAGTACATATATGTACTACAAGAAATACAATTACATAGTAATAGTTACTAGAGTTATTACTATTAGGTCTATTGAATAACCTACTATTTTTAACAAATTGTGTACATTCATAAATGGAAGATGTTATAAACAAAATAAACTGATGTATAGTTGTGTTAATTTTTAACATCCTATATTTTCACGAAACACAAAACCACTTTTTTAGCCCTTGATTATGTTTTTACATCATTTCAGACATTCGAGTGGCAATTTGCTATAAACAATTTTTTTTTCTGTGTGTTAAACGACGAATTCGGAAAGTAATTGGAACAAAATGAGGTAAAGCGTGTTTATGTGTGTTCTCTGATTTGAATACATATATCACTTAATCACGTACCTATGTACCTATATCATATGTCTGTACGTACGCGTCGTCTTGCGTTTGAAACCGCGTCTAAAAAATAGGAATAAAAACAAAATTTTGTGGTCCCTCCGAGTCGCAGTTTAGAATTTTTATAATCCCTCCCTGGCAAGGCAATAAAGTACAGACAAAGGTCCCTGGGTAACTCGATGTTTATAATGCATTAAGACACCGTATTTTGTTTGGATTTTATGTATCATTTATAAGGTTTATTTTTCCTCTTTAAACTTAATGTGAATCAACGGAGCTCAACTATGGTGTTATATTTTTCACAAAATAAAAATTTTAACACATGCGAATCAGGGTTTTTGCCACGTAGACGATAAAATATAACTTCGACAAGTTTTGCATTACTATTTTTATGCAACACAATTATGTATTCAGACCGTATCTACCTTAATTGGATTCTTTCGATCAAGGTGGATTAAAATTCTCTACGTTTGCCGCCGATTATTTACACCTGCCAATAAAATTAGAAAAACACTTTTATATTTTCTATCCACTGGGTTCCGTCTGCGCCACATCCGGTGTTACTGTATTTTGAATTAATGTAGTCTACCTACTTTAAGTTTGAATCTTAGCCAGTAATTACAAACCAGGTTTTTTGCAAATCTTATCTTCAGTACATTGAAGTTATTACAATTGCCTCGTAATTGCATAGTATTATAACCATATCACAAAAGAATAGTTCTTATTTGCATATTCTATCCATCTCAATCTTGATTGTCTGCTTTTACCGTTACGTGACGGAAATCTTCCAATTTAAATAAGATGGGTCGAAGTACAGATTCAATGAAAAAAAATACAAATTTATTCATATGTTTATCGTAGTGGCTAGTCAAATAGGTTAATTAAAATGTTATTTTTAAATTACGTTAAACATATTTTGCATGCGAACCATAATATGAAATAATGCCTACTTGGTTACAATTCAAGTTCCGAAAAAGGTTTGTTTATCAAAAAATACCATACTTTATTTACTGCCGATTCGGTTACAATTTATTAATTAGACTTTCGCGTCTAGTTTGACGCATGAGGAATTAAAACGGTAACATTGTTCATTTGGATCATTTGAAAGAGTGAATCAAAAGCTAAAACGGCGGTTTGTGATATTTTAGGAGTTTTCTATTTGAACTTAGAAAGAACTCTTTGCAACGACTAAATAAGTTACTTTCTGTGATTTACAGAACATTTATAACTTCTGAACCAAAATAAATAAATCCCAATTTCTCATAGAAACGTTTATTATATCAACATTACTCCTTTGGGTCATTTGGAACAGTGAAGTACAAAAGTGGTTTACCGTTATTCAAAACATAAATAACTGCATCAAAACTAAAAATTTGGAAAATATTAAGATATATAATAATGTATCTGTTACATTTAATATTAATCCTTTAGAATTAATGATGTTATCTATAATATAACTAAAACTAAACTATTCCTAATCAAAAGTAATAAACAAATAAATAAATAATTATTATTAAATGTGCCAGACAATTTTCAACAATTATCTGGTCTCAAACTAGGACATTCCCTGTGCTATGAGGACTAGATGACGACTATTAAGGGCATCTCCCAATAATAGAAAATCTTTATGCTAAATCTTTACTGTTATTAACCTTAATAGAAATATGAGGAAATGGAACTAGAAATTTCCCGTTCTGGCCATTACAAATGACGAGAGCAGAACAGATTAAGAAGTATTGTGAATTTCAGCGAGTTTTATTGTCAACAAACGTCACTCACTTCACGTCACCCTATAGCACCTTACTTTTATCGCAAATTAATTAGTTAGTACATATAATAAACGTTTGTTTTATTAATTATACCACCGGTGTGACATATGAAAACATTGTCGCTGTCGCGGAAAAAATATACAAAACCTTTTTAATTAACGCGAGTGCCGCAAATGGATTATAACCTTACCCTATGCTTACAAACCCATCGCAGGTTATTTCGGTTATAAATTACTAAAATTTTATTTAATGTTATATTAGAGTTATCACCCTAACCATTAGTATTATCAGACATGTTTGTTCTTTAAATATAATAAGGAAAAGGACATTTTATAAAAATTTTATTTAATATTTTTTTTAGACAAATGGATAAGCACCAATCTAGAATCTATTTATAAATATTTCAATGAAATGATGTTTTCTTAGTATAAACGAAAAAATAAATATTCATATATATTATTAAAAGCAGCGTCACTATATAATCGAATGACATAATATTTATAAAGAGCTATTAAACATAACTACATTGTAATTAATCTTTCTCTTTATATCGTCATGAATATGTTTAATTTTGTTGCCAAATTCTTTATTTCATTTATATTCTTATTAGCTTTTTTACGGCGAAGCAAAAAGGAAGGTTGTGATTTGAGTAAGCATATATACGTATATATGTATATTCATCCGTTGTCGCACAGAGGCGAAACCACTTAACCGATTCTAACGTGTGAGGTGTCATTAGAGTCGTCTTAATTGTACGGGTGACAGAGGCTGGCTGGCTTTCATAAAAAAAAAATCTAAGCGTAAAGAAGTGTCATCAGACGCCATCGTGATGGGTATATAATTCAAAAGTTTCAAGACCGTATTAACCATAATATAGAACAAATTTGTCGTATAAAAAATATTTAAATAAAAATAAAAGTAATTAAAACTACAACCAACGAAAGAACTTGCAAACGAAATGAAATAATTGTAATTTCTTTTTATTGTTGGAGTCGGAGGTACAAACAAGGGAAAATATGTTTTATCTACTCTGACAATGAATTCAAGAAATTCAACTCTACTCAACTTTTTATCTACTATCTTGTTTGTAAGTTTTTATGAAATACGTTGTCTAGTTTTAATTTTATAACTTAATTTTTACATATACAGGGTGTATATGAAAACGGGACAGTTACTTTAATGGATGAAAGGGCATAACTTTAGTATGTAGTTACAAAAAGAATTAGCGAAAAAAACGTATCCGTTTAAGAGTTATGACCGTTTTAATTTTCAAGTGTTATCCCCACCATTTCTCGTAAAATTGGGTTGATCGTGTACAGTTACAGATTTTAAATCTCACGTTTTTTTTTTATTTTGTAATAATTTCATCCGTTAATGAAATACAGCCTGAAAACCATTTTCGAAAATAATGCGTATACCCCAATGGGGGTTTTTCAGATTTTAAATCTCACGTTTTTTTTTTATTTTGTAATAATTTCATCCGTTAATGAAATACAGCCTGAAATCCATTTTCGAAAATAATGCGTATACCCCAATGGGGGTTTTCAGGCTGTATTTCATTAACGGATGAAATTATTACAAAATTTAAAAAAAACGTGAGATTTAAAATCTGTAACTGTACACGATCAACCCAATTTTACGAGAAATGGTGGGGATAACACTTGAAAATTAAAACGGTCATAACTCTTAAACGGATACGTTTTTTTCGATAATTCTTTTTGTAACTACATACTAAAGTTATGCCCTTTCATCCATTAAAGTAACTGTCCCGTTTTCATATACATCCTGTATAAGAACCTCGATGCTTGTCACTCCAGCCTTTCTGACTACCCCATTGGGGATAGAGTTTGAAAATATTATGTATGTGATACACGTAAAATATTAATTATGAAGCGTAAAAACGCTTCATAAAATCACATCTTCTTTAAAATTAATGGTCATTTTATAAAAACTTCAAAATTAACACTCACAATAAAATTTTGGTTACAACTTCAATCACTGAAACTTTAATGTGGTGTAATGGTGATAATAAATGCTTGGGAGGAAATCGTGAGGACAAATGTAGGCTAAGGTTTAGATTGCTTCACATTGGGTAAAATCTTTCAAATTTTTTTGTTACTTTATACAAACACGACGATATATTTATAACACTTTTTTTGGTTAGGTTAGGTCTTTTTACCACAACGCGCGATCGAAATCTCTGAATGAAAATGAATGGATACACGGACTTCATTATCTATGTTAGACTGGTTAGATTTGTAAATAATATAATATATATTTCACATAATTAAAGAACCTGAGCGACAGAGCTTTGCTCGTTGATTGCATATAAAAAATGAAAACGAAAAGGAAGTCTGACCACATTGCAGGATTCTAATCCGGGAGCCGCGGCGTAGTAAACCTACGCTTTAACCACTGTACTGTTAAAAAGAAAAACTCTCTTGCAAAATTTTCAATCATATTTCGCTTACGTGACACTTGGCGCTCTGTGCTCTCTGACTACTCCGTTTAGGATACACCGTGAAAATATGTATGTACCTATTTCGCTTACGAATCATATTTCGCGGAAGTTTTAATGTGTGAAAAACAGGGAAAATTAATTTTCCCAGATTGGAGACCTAGCTATATCGATTTTTCTCTCCCATAAACTCTTATATTGTAAATTTCATCGAAATCATTAAAACTTTAAAAACGTGGCATAATATCGATGTTTCTTTTTTTCCTTTCATAACAAAGTGCTAGACCATTTCAGTACAAAGACCTTTCTTTTATGGAGTTAAAAATAAAGCCTATTATTATATTATTATTACTTATGCAAACTGAGTAAAGCGGGATCGATTTTCAGCTCGCTCAATTTAGTAAACGAATAGTACGTATTTCTTTTTGACATTAAAAAAAAATGTTATTAACCAAGCTATCCACATCCACAACTGTTTAAGCAACATACTGTTTAAGGAACACTTTTATTTCTTTTATATTATTTTTAAGAAAATGATAAAAGGAATGAAAGAACACCGATATTAAATTTTAACAACAAAAGTTCACTGTAATTATTGTGGTGCCTCACAGACGGCGTCACGCTGGTATTGGCCGTTTATTTGCATCAATAAGTTAACGAACCATTCCTTCTCAACGCCTCCACAGGACCCCACCCATATTATTTAGTCTGTATGTATTGCAAATTGCGTGATGTGTCTTAATAGACTACTGCTAGAAGTGATGAACGTTTGTTTGAACTATGTGATTATTGTATATATGTAGAGATTTTAATCCACTATTATATTAAACAAGCAATATTTGTATTTATATTTATGTATATTTGATATCACTTTCTCGAAAACGGCTCTGCAATCTCGATGAAATTTACAACATAAGGGTTAAAGGGGGCGAAAAATTGATCTAGCTACCTAGATTGAGATCTCTCAATTCTGGGAAAAATTATTTTCTCCGTCTTTCACACATTTAAAACCTCTAAATTCTAACCTTTTTCAATTTCGCAGCAGAGGTTACCTTCTCAGCACAGTGGCTGAGTGTAGGTCTACCATACCGAAGTGCCCGGGTTCGAATCCCTGCAATGTTGTCAGATCTTTTTTGTTTTTTTTTAATAAGTTGATATAATATGTCTAAGTTCATTTTGCAACAAGTATCCATTAAAAACACATATCATAGAACATAATAATCTACTTATAATAAGGAAATAAAACGAAAAATAATAACAAAAACACAGACTTCATAACTTCGGACAGCCTGTCCCGCACGCTTATTACGTAACTTGCAGACAGCATGCGACAGCCAATATTGCGCGATATCTGCTGTCAAAACGAGAATTCGTGTAATGTAATTTGTATAGTGGCGCTAAATGTACCACGAAAAGTGCATTTTACGGTCATAGATTAATAGATACGCAATCGTCATACATGATACTAATTTTTTATTATAATTAATTACCGGTCGCGCAGTGATCGCGTGGCTGTCGCTGTCTGCAAATTTTTAGGTAATAACCCCGCCGTACTACGAAATGAGGCAAATAACATCAGATAAAATATAGATATGTGAGAGTTGTTTTCTAGCGAAATGGCGACCGATCAGCTTATCTGATAATAAATGTGTGTCGTATGAACAGGTGAGTCAGGTTATCTGATTTAGCTCAACGTTGCTGCTCGGACACGGCGTCTGGCTTTGGAGTTATTTATAAAGTCTGTGGCTAAGTCATAGAGAAAAATCTATTATTTATTTTCCTTAACAATGAATTCAATGTTAAATTTCATTGACTTTCTTTATTTTAAGATAAGAGAAGATAGATAGATGTTATTTAGAGTAGTATTGTACTAGCAATTTGTATATTTATAATTGCGTTCTCGAAAACGGCTCTAACGATTTCGATAAAATTTCAAGGTCAAAAATCGATCTAGCTAGAGTCCAATTCTGAGAAAATTCGTTTTCTCTATGTTTTCACACACTTAAAACTTCTAAATTCCAAACTCTTCTGATTTCACAACAAAGTTTACCTTCTCAGTAGTACAGATATACCAAACTAAAATATGCGGGTTCGAATCTGCAATGTAGTCAGACTATTTTTGTTTTTTGTAAGACACTTGTATAATAACGTGCCAGAAATAAAAAATAAAAATTTTTAATATTAGAGTACTTTACAGACTTCCATTGCCTATTGGCAACCGTTTTCATAAGAAGTTGTGGAAAGTAATTGTACATATGTAACTATTGTATAACTAGCGACCCGCCTCGGCTTCGGACGGGTAGAAATTTTTTTCAAAATAAAATATAGCTCATGTTACTCGCTGATAATGTAACTTTCTATAGGTGAAAGAATTTTTGAAATCAGTTGAGTGGTTTTTGAGTTTATTTATTACATACAAACAAACAAAGTTTACCTTTTCACAATATTAGTATAGATAATTTTCTTGGGTGTTTTAACTTAAGAGCATGCCTATGCGGCCTAGCGCAAGTGAATTCGTTCTTCGCCTTCGTACCCTATGGCGGCAGCGATAAGAATGATTTTAACGCAGAGAAATGTCAACATTTGTTTTTGTACGTAATATTGTAATTTGAAAGCAAATAAACATGCAAATATATAAAATTGGTTTGAGAGATTTGAGATATTATAATTAAGCACCAATCCATTTTAGAGAAGATCAATTTGGAATTCTGTAGAATTTCAGAGATCTAATTTGATTTTTGTGTAATACTGGGTTTTTTCTGCATTTCTTTTTGTCGAAATTTTTTCCTCAATCGTGTTTTCACGTTTAAAAATTTTAGATGTATTGTATTAGACAAAGACTTGAAGTTTTATGTATCCAAATATCTAACTCGCAGTCTTTTTAGATAATGTGCGGGAAGTAGGCCTTATTAAACTGATGTATTATTTTCAAAATATTTTTTTTTAAATTACTCGTTTATGAACTTTGAAAGAAAAATAGATCGTGAACTGAAATATCATGGACAGTCTGTCCTTATGACTCCTTTCAAAATCCCCATTGATTAATCAACGCCGAGACTAAATTACCTATTCTGAGTTTCAGAGGCTTGGAATCTCCTTGGAACGTAATTCGAATAATATTTGTAGTTTCCCTTCACGATGTAGAAACTTACTGAAACGGAATTTTTTTCGGGCTCTTATTCCTTCGAAAAATGTTGAACAGTCTGTTGTAGTTAATTAAAAGTCAATTAGGCTAATGTGGCATATTTCTTATTTTCTGTAGGCGATGTTTTTAAATATGTATCTTTCTTGTACGTAGTCTTTTGTACAATAATGCGCTTTGATTATTATTTGAATAAATGTATATACGAGTAGGTAACTAAAAAAACCTACCTACGTACTGAAACAGAAATCCAGTTATGATTATAATTTGCAATAACTTTTATGCGCGTGTATACACAATACCTACGCCATGGTCTTGTCAATTTAAGAAATCTTTTGTTTAATTTAAGTAAGATTTTCGCCACGAATGGCTACATTGTAATCAGTATGTAATCGACTCTTGAGTACTCTTTTACTGTACTTAATCTAATGTAAATTCTTGATGTGTACAATATTATTTACCTATACCGATTTGTATCTTATTTCTTCTTGTTGTTCTATGGCTTCGTTCTTAAATGATCTCATCACTGCGTAAAACATTATTGTGATTAATGTCCCAGTGTCGCTCTTCGTTTATAAATTTTACACGGACGTTATCTGTCGATCTCTAATTGAAGAAATGACGTCTGTGTCTCAGTGTTCCTTCTAAAGCATCCACAAATAAAGCCTTAGTTATCATATAACGTGTGTTATCCATACATATTTTATTGAAACTCTTATTGATATGAAATCTCTTTGTATTTGGATGTACCTACATGTGTACATACTCATATATAAATATATACTCATAAGTACTTAAACTTATTTCATATAAGTATTACATTTAAAGTTCATTTGGTCGTGGAAGTTAAAGTATAATTTCATTTGGTAAAAAACATAATTAAGCAAGAATAGTGTGTGTGATTGTTGTATTATTTTTCAATATTCATATCTAGTAATAAATCCGTTTAATTAGACTGTTTCATTTTTAATGACGTTTGGTTATAGTAAATAAATAAATAGAAAGTGCCAGACAGTGTACACCAATTCATCCGATCTCAAGCTAAGGCATTTCCTGTGCTATGAGAAGCAGACGAAAACTACTGGAGGCATCTCTGCCAGTACACTCAAACCCGAGACAATCTAGACAAGTCGTTTCTTAAATTGACCCAACCGGGATCGAACTCTGATCTTCTGCGCTTGGAAGCGACGCCTAAACCACTGCGCCATCGAGGTCGTTAAACAATGTTAATAAAATGTATGCATTTACTATTAACATAATATGATTTAAAATTTCACAAACAAAAAATTCTAAGTGCCATATGTGCCATATAATTTAAAGAACGCCAAGACAACGAATCATGAAGACTGTTTATTAAAAATTCAATTACAACGATGCACAATTCTCAAGAAAAGCTCTTTGTTTCTACTTTTATATAGGTAATATATATCTGCATAATTGTGTTACAGACAACGGATCCGAAGCCTTCGTCGCCATATTTAATTGTTTGTGTAACGTTTTAGTTTCATAAACATTTTACGTTCCCCGTGTAATTGTTTTATATACTTACGATGGAATATATTTTCCGTAATAAAAGCTTACATAAGCTTAATACAAGTTATTAAATAATAATTGCAGATTAACAGTTGAAATTACCTTTTGCTGTAGTGGTCCATTTTTAACCGACTTCAAAAAAAGGAGGAGGTTCTCAGTTCGACTATATGTTGTTTTTTTTTCTTTTTTTGTATGTTTGTTACCTCATAACTCCGTAATTTATGAACCGATTTATGAACCGAATTAGAAAGAAGTTAATTGCAGACCTGCTCTAGATATTTATTTAGGTGAAGATCACTCAAAAGGGAGAAATAAAAAAAAATATGAAATAAAACGAGACCGCCTTCAAAAAAAAACACTGAAAAGTACAAAATAATTAACCTTTACTAATCGAAACTGAGTACAATTAAATTATAAATACTAAATAAAAGTCTATTAGTTTGGTAGGCTTGGCACCGACTTCTGTAACTGTCAAATTTAATTATATAGGTATGTGTATCGTATTTATAAAGTTATTTTAATTGTACTTGAGTTTCGATTAGTAAAGGTTAGTTATTTTGTACTTTTCAGTGATTTTTTAAGGCGGTTTAGTTTTTTTTTTGATGAAATTTTTTTTAGAAATTAATATTTATTTAAAAGCCAGCATCAAGGAACTTATTCATCTCTGCTGAATATATCTCTGTTAAATACTTACAGTTATTAACAATGGAACGAATATTTATTTTTGAACATTCGCAAAAGCAAAAACACAAATTCAAATATTTGTCGTTTGTTGCGTAAATGCAAAAAAATTACTAAATACTTAAATAGTTTCAATACTGATTTACGACTGTAGCATTAATATTAACGTTTCTATATGGGGTCGCATTAAAGTATACTTCGTAATTTTTGTTTTCGAACTTCTTATCCTTTTTTTCACACAAAGTAGCGCGATATTGTTATGAAAATAATTGCATTGTATGATGCTTATGGATTATGGTATATTATAATGTAAGAAATAATTATATCTGTAGGGGCTCAGACCAAATAAGTTTTATTTTATCCAAGCTATGAATATGAAATATAACAATACATAAAAATTGATAGCATGTACAATGTTATAAAATTGTTTTGGTATCAAATTATTTGTTAACAATAAATTCTTATTTATGAAAATTGTAGTGCTTTTAAAGTTATTCTTAATTTTTTTACATCATAATAACATAATATTTGAGGAGGTGGAAGAACAAAGAAGTGTGTAAGGTCCGCGAAATTTGGTGCTCCGTCCTCTCTGCCTACCCCGTTAGGGATACAGCGTGAAATAAATATTTACGTGTAATATTGTATTAAATATTAACAAAATGAACACAATTAATTAAATTCTACACTAAATTAAAATGTATGTAAATACTTTATTATTACAGGCAATAGGAAGTGCTTGTTTCTCATTCAAAGCCCGACCTCAGCATTTTCCGGTAGACACATTAGCTAGTTCTTTGATCCGCCGTACGTATATAAATGAAGGCACAAGATCATTGAAACTTAAACTACAAAATTCAACTATAAAAGCGAAAATAAAATTTTAATGTTATGAAGCGACCATTTGTAATGATAATGATCATACGGAGAATACGGGTACTGTGGGTCTGTGGGAAATAAAATGACGCAATGAAAATGTGCAGTTTATAAATAATGATGTAGTGACAGCATAATTAAGGAGATTCAGTTTTACTGCTGAAAACGAAGTAAACTTGTTATAAAATTTAGAATACTCAAGTTCATTTTTGTTCATCGAACTGTTTAAAGGTTATGTGTAGTTCAAAATGATAAACGCGTATCAACTGCTCTTATTAATAAAATTGTATTCATTAAGTTTTCAATTGACATTTTATATATTTTTTTATTTTCATTCAGAAGCTTTATACAATAAAACAGAGATATAATGAACATTTTTTATAACCTATTATTTATTATTCTATGCGGCTACCGAAAAAATGATGCCCAGCAACTATCAAATAGAATCCGTAATAAACTTTAAGTTTTTTGAATAAATCTCGTTAAATATGTGCATAATTACATATTATGTTGTATCCATACAATACACAAGTATACTAAAATAAACTTTAATTTGAGGTTGGCATTACACAACAGCGAACAGAGTTCAGAGTAGTATTGAATAATTATTGTAAATTCCTCCACATACAAACGTACAAGGTTATTGTTAGTTGTGTATAACGTCACAAATCAAAATTAAACCTGTATTGCCGTTTCTAATACGTAGTTATTGACACACTTCATTACTTTTCAGTTTGTACATACTCTGTAATATTATACACCATCACTAAACCCATGGAACCGGTTTAAATAATCCTTGACATTTTACCAACGTTCAGAGATCACTTGTTGTGAACTTAGAAATAATTGTTCTCTATCTCTCGACTTTAAAAATAGTTAACCAAACTGGCAAGTTAGTGTGAGTTACGCGACTCAACTATAGTAAATGTACCGCACTCAGTTGCTAGTTGCTACCAAACATGAAGCGAAGTTCTTCGTAATAATTTTTTAGGGTTCCGTAACCAAATGGAAAAAAACGGAATCTTTGTGATTATGTCCTGTTCTTCTGTCTGTCTGCCCGTGTGTCACAGCATTTATACTCGGAGACTATTGGCACTATAGATGAAATTTGGAATGTAGGTGTACACTGTATAGATGCAATTTGGAAGGTAGAGGTATTTTTTGAACCGCTACACAGAGACAAAATTTTGAAAAAGATAAAATTAGAGTGGCACTCCATAGTCCATACATGTAACTGAGAGATAAGAAAAAAATCCAGTGCAAATAAGTGTATGGAGTATATATTAATAGGTCTTCACAAATGATAAAAGAGCTTTCAAAGTGATTTTTTTATTTAAGTCGGTAGTTATTGAGATAATATACGCTTCTAAAGTCGTAAATAGCGTTTCCTCTCTTCTAACTTTTCAACTAGGAGGTGGACAATTCTGAAAAAATGTAAGATAGTTGAACTTAAAAAAAGACTTTCAACGAAAAAGTTTGAATAAGATGTGATGCGCAGAAACAAATTTGTTTAACATGATGTCCTTGATAAAAATTATGAAATACAAATTAATTTTTATTGCCGAATAAATAAGTGTTCTTTTCCCTTCTACATAATGCAATACTGATGCCTAATTTGTCATAAAAAACTAACAAGTTATTAATTTATACGTATGTATACAATTTATACATTTAAGTGAAAAGAATATTTTTTGTGTAGTACTGTCTAAAAATAACATAGGACTACAAGTGGATAATTTTCAATCGAAATGAAATTTGAAAAAAAAAGAAAGCATAAAATTCTTCACATTTTTTATTTGTACAGCTCATAATCAACAGAATATGGATGTACCTATGCCTGGATGTAAGCATTCTTCTGACATTCAATTACGACCGCCAATATATAAATACACATTTCTTATAACAATTTGTAAGCGAGATACTTCTTTGATAAATATACACATCACAGCAACGTTCGCGAATCTTCTATCCACAAAACGTTAAAAATAAATAATTTGCGAAATATTTAGCGAGGCCGTTTTTCAGTGATGGAACGGAATCGTTTTCAAGGTCAGCCCACTCAGCGATGTAAACACTGATAGCTAAAATCAACAATTTGTTTGCATTTGTGTCCCTTCACCCTTTTAAGAGCTTTTACGAGTTGTGTGTACTTCCAGATTGAGGCAAGAGTAGGTATTTACCTACACCCCTACATTATTTACGAACACTTAAGCGGTAAAGCGAATTTGTGGCTACGACATAATTTCATTTTTCTAGTGGCTACAATAATAAAAATATTTTTTACGTAAAATATTTATAGTATTCTTTAAAGGGCCTTGACTACTCTTGACAATGACTTCATAATCTCATTACATAAAACTAAATTCAGACCAGACGATTCTACAGGTTACTTTTTTTGCCAACATATTTGTTACTTGATCTTGGACTTTTTACGAAAAGTTTCTATTCTAATTTCATTTTTTTTACAGATTAACAAATATGAAATATTTGTCACGTAACTAAATATTGTAACATCAAAGTATGTAAGCGAAGTAATCTAGGATCACTTGGACACTTTTTCTCGGATATCACTTATAGGGCGAAGAAAACAGTGGATTGAAATTATATAGCAGGTTTTAGCTATGTATGTTTGTAATTTTAAGTATCTATATTTTTTTTAAGTTACATACCTAGGTTTTATACAAAAATTATTATGTGTAACGACGCCCGAAATAAATGTGTGCGTATGTACAGGCTATTCAGCTTATCTGATTTGCCTCACCGTTACTGTACGGGACATGGCCTTTGGCATTATTCAATAAGTCTGTCTGAGAATGGCTGCCATACAGCCATACTCAAAGTGTGCTCCGCGGAGCCCCGAGATTCCGTAAGGCCTCTGAACGGGCTCCGCCAAAATAATGTCATATAAACTAAAAAATCATCAAATATGATCAAAACAATACGAAAACAACATCAACATCATTATAAGAACATCTCATCATCAGACAACAAAAAAACCAACATCATACCTCACATTAAACTGAAAGAATTTCAATAATTTACAATGGCATGAACACTTACTAATATACTTATTTACTAATACTTTATAACTTGTATGAAATATCTATTTTTATATGATTTTCATTAAATTAAAAAAAAACATGAAACCAATATTTTTTATTATAGGATTCCGTAAAATATTTGGGTGTACTAAAAGAGTTCCGTTGCGAAAAAAGATTGAGAACCGCTGGTCTGTGGTTTTTGATACATCCTACGTTTGGCCTAAAATATCAGTTCTCCGGTTATGTAATTCTAATTGTCTCCTGTTTTTGGGGGTAAAAATCAACTCGAGTTTATTCTTGTCGTGGGTTCAACTTTACCTACTCATCTAAACTTAGCGGTGTCAGCGTCGTGTATCCAGATGTGTTTAATCGTTCTCGCAGTACATTTTAATAACTATATAATGTAGTCACATAGTCATTTTTATTTGTGTATAGTTTAAGTACTTCTTTTTGAGCATAAAATTGATACAATTATTTTATGAAATTGTATACTTAATGCATTATAAAAGTAAATGTTTATCGTATTAGAACAGTAGCAAGCATTATAAGCAATAACTGCTTATAATGTTAGCAGTCGAATCATTTCAAAGAATTTCAACGATACATCGCATCATAGACATAATACGAAAAACGTGAAAAGTTGCAATAATTTATCGCTATTTCATTATGATAACATCCTAACCTTGTAGGGCATGTTTACACGATCGTGTATTAGAGTGCGCAAACAAAACACTCGCGCGCATATCTCGGGACGACACAAGTACTATAATATTTACCCTCGACTGATTGTTTGGCAAATACGTACAGCCTATCATGTTCCCAGTTCGCTTTGAATATCATTATTTGCGCACTGTAGATATATCCTTTTACATGTATATCTCAGCAAATTTAATCGAATTTCACTCTATAAAACAATATATTTTATGTCAGAGAATGAAATTGGTAGCCCTTTAGATATTTAGTATCTAGTAGACAAAACAATTGTTAATCTGTGATAAGCACTTATTTATAATACTACGTAGCACATTATAATTTAATATCTTTCACAGCATATTCACTTATCAATAGTATTTGCTAAGCTGTAACTCAATCCCATCACTCAAAAGTAACTCTGTGGGAATTCTTTGACCAGAGGAACATATTTTTAAGACAGGTAATATTCTTATTAATATTTTAAAATATTTAGTAGATACTGTTCTGTCACTATTTTTATTATTTTATTCAAATATTTATTTAGCTGGGATTAAAAATTTCAATACATACGTACTTACATTGAAATCGATACTGGTCTTAGTTAAATTAAACACATATGTCAATGAGAAGGTCATGTAGATAAAATCATGGGAATTTTTAGTAATATTATGTAAGCACTCATAATGTTCTACCTTGAGTTACGTAATAAAGCAAGCAACAGGGTACATTGTCATGATTGCATCGCGCATGCGCTGCGGAAGAGAAAGCTACCTGCAGCAAAGCAGGTCGTTGATCCTAAGCTAAATTCGGTCAAGGTCTGTGCAACTTGAAGTTCCCGTTGTAACTTTGTGAATCGTAATTGTATTGGTATCCAGATATAATTGAATATACAAGAGAAATAGTCTAAAAGGAGGTACGAAGTTTAAAACACAATATTATCAATTCTATTTTTACTTTCAACAAAATGTCTAGAATAGTACAACAATATGCTTTACTGCCACATCACACGCATTATGAATAACAAAGCAGTTATTATTCAAATCAAGAATTTTTAGATTAAATAAAGTTCACTGTTGTGAGAATGTTGACTTTTACACGGAACTCTTTAATTATTTTCGTACCATAAATAAAACGTTTTACCTAGCATCTGGTCGATGTATTTATAAATCAACCGAATCATGAAGAAACATAGTACAAACACGTACTTTATCGCTTGGCGGAGAAATGTATAAAATGTACCAAAGGTGATTCAAACGTCGATCGTTGAACTTAAGTTTAAAATCGGCCAAGGTTTCAACTCGGTTGTCGACCTATTGAATGGTATCACATTCTATAAAATCAGTTAAGAAACCGAAAGAATAGAAATATCTCAAATGCCAATCGATTCGAGACCAAATACAACGTTTAAAAAGAGTCATCCAATTCCAATTAACGATTTCGTGTTGCCAGCATTCCAGTACTGCAATAAAAGGTCCAAACACAACATCAAAACTAAAACGAATGGTACCGAGTCCATCGAACTGAGTCTAAATCCAGCCAAGGTCTGTGTCGGCTGAAGGGCGCCTCGACCGCCTTTGTACCGCTGGTCGTTTACACCGACGCCGATAACAAAGAGTTTGTTAAATTACTTACGTCTGTGACTCATGTCTAGTCGAGATTGGGTAAAAGTACATTATAAAACGTGTTTATACGTCGAAGAACTGAAACTGCAGTCAGCGACATAATAACCCTCTCAGCGTTTAATACATTCCCACTCAGTGATGAATGATGATTCATTGAAATTACATAAAAGTAATTATTTTACAGCTGGCTATATTTGATTTCATCGATGCAGTTACTTAAAATCCATATGAAACCACTCGACGTGTTATTGCGGAGCCGAACAACTCCAAAACAATTAATCTAAAATGTCTAAAACAAAGGTTTGACAAAAAGATATATTATGTATATCAAGAACTTCTCCTACTTATGGTTAAAGCGTTGTTATTTAATGTGACAAATATTAGCTTAATCTTACCATTATACTATAGGGTAGATGATGGCTAGATGTGGTTTTGCTTGAATGAACTCTGATGCGCTTTGTGCTTGTGGTAAGACTCCTGCTGAGTTCCCACCGAAACTAATATGATGGTTACAGTAAAAAAACTTATTTCTCATTTAAGTGATCAGATTGGCCACATCGATGAGAAAAGTAGTGCCTGTTTACTGACAACGAAGAACTAAAATCGTTGAAAGATTAATGAAATTAGATATTTTATCTTCATATCGCCTGAAGCAAATATACGATCGCTACTTTATCAATAAATATGACCTTTCACAAACTTTTGTGTTCGTGTTAAAAAGTCATACGAAGTTCCTGTTGCAAAATCAAAAACAATAAACAAATGCTGTTGAAAATACTCTAAAATTGTTTTCCGCTTCACGAGCAATGCGCAGCCGTTCCTTAATGACCTATATTCGTTCCCCTTAGCACTTAGGGTGTACAGTACAGTGCATGTGTTTGGGCCTGACCTGCCGCAATGACGACGTGCTTGTGAATTGGCATGCTGAAATAACCGGGACACAAGAGCTTACAAGTCAGCTGCGTCGCAATGTCCCCATGGGCACGAGCACTTCCGTATTTATATAGTTTTACTCATTGTATTTTCATTTCACCACGATATTTATTGTTATGGTTAGAGTTTGTTTATAATATTGATATTGTTATAACATACCTAATAATTAATAAGTAATAATCTTAATAAGTATTGTAATCGATTTCAATTTCTAACATGTTGTTTTTAGTTCATTCAAATACAATTTCTCATCCTTCGTATTTTACAAGTGATAGTGAAAAAGACTATACCTACTGGAAAATTCGATACTGATACTAGATTAAGATAACATCTAATATGAGGATTTATTCATTGGGTTTATTGAACGTAACAAACGCAGCGTTCAATCAGCATCGATGAGTTTTAATTTCAGTATGAATTCTTACATTAATTGTTGCAGTTTGAATTATTATGTACGATCTAAAAATCGTCCTTGTGCTTAATACGTCTTTATATTTTGTAAAAAATAATTCGTCGGGAATTTAGTTGTAATTTAAAGAACTATTTCAATATACAAACCATGAAAAAATATAGCTTTAATGTGTGCGTTATTACGTTTAGGACTTCAATGTTTAATTGCGTAGGTATTATTTTAGAAATAGTGGCTATAACGGCACGAAACTGCTTTCCGCGGCATCCATTATTGATTATTAGCACGACGATGCATCGCTGCATTGTTCATAGGATCGATTCCTACGCGTCTGTGTCGTCCCCACTTCTATTTTTACCGCTTCATTGCCTACTCCCCTCGCTGCCTGCTTCCTGCCTTTTATTAAAACTATCTATATGTTAATTAACAACGGCCTCGCTCGACCTGGACCTGCTTATTTTTCTATTACATTTTTTACTATTACACGTTTGCTCTACAAAGATAAAAATCTTTTAATATGTATGTAATAGCTGATATTGTAAATTGATTTAATAAAAGGCTTTTATCTTTTTATTACTAGCCAATATACGAGTATGACTTGAAAATTGTAACGTCACATACATCCTTTTATTTTGTGACCTTCAACTACATTAATTAAAGTTCTGTGCACGTTGTCACACCAAGCCTCGCTCCCTCGAAAGTCCTTTTCTTTTTTCCTTCACCGTTAACTATATGTTCATCTCGTTCTACAGGGGCATCTGGTGTACATAAACCTGCGTCTGTTTACGTTACTTCTAGTGGTTTAATTTACACGTGTGCGTGAGTTTATGTTTATGTGTGTCGCTGGGGTGCAGGCATGTGTTGGTGGCGAGGCGTATCATCTACAGCTGTTATGGGTTTGTAGAGCCACGGCGCTATCGACTACACTAAATTTATGCTTCCTCATGGCCCACGCCCCGACTAATGTCTAGCTCTACTGTAGAACATAGAGACGTTAAAATCGTGATGGGACTGCTTAAAAATCTATTCGTGACGGAGTGTAAATAAGAAGCATCCATTCAAATGTCACTTGTTAAAAATGATTTTTTAAAATGACAAATAAAGAAGAACGTAATAGGAATGCAATATTCTGCGTCGTAACAGTAATTTGTAGATAGGAGATAATAAATATTATTTATACATTCCTATGACTAAAGTTCGCTACAAAAATTTCGCTGTGTATGTATTAAAACAATGCTGTTTAGAATATTTAGCTTATTAAAAATATGCAAATACATACATAACATAAAAAGTATAATACTTAATAAACTGTGTTAAAATTTTTCTACAAAACTTCAATAATACGTTATTTTTCATTTCACGTTTAATTGTGCATTAAGCTGTAAATTTTTTATTCCTTTCTTCACTTCTCGTTATGACGTGTAGAAAATAATGATATTATTATTCACGCCTCTTTGTTATGGTGTGAATAAAAGAGTGTACCGGTATGATTCCTTAGTAACCCGACTTACTCGTACCTACTTTAGGCTTGCGTCGAACGTCATACAATAGTCAAACAGCTGGCAAGAGGTCAATGACATTAAGGCGCTAGTGCAAATTGTATAGTTACACATTGAAGAAAGCAAAAAACATTCATTTTGTTGTCGGATGAGTATGCGTTGTTCAGCCAGAAGCTTCTAAAAATGTTTGGAAGGTTAAAAAGGCGAACGTGTTTTGTTTATGTTTACAGTATCCTTATTTCAATAATTGTTACGTTTCATACGTTAAAGATTTAATGCTAATGCTAAAACATCTAGTTCTTTTATTATTATTTTTCCTCTTATATATCTGCAGAAGTTATAAAATTCAGTGTCAGAAGAACAAGCACATTCGTGGTGTAGTTTACACACTGATGTAATCCAATGTAGGGCCGTACCGATGACGTCATCGCCCAAAAACCCAACACGGGGTCGTTGTACGAGCCCTTACCTGCATTTTTTATTGCATCCCCTGTGACGTAAATGGAATCTGGCGTAGGGAGACAATATTCCTTTCGTTTACTTTTTGTATTTAGCTACTCTTCACCACGTATTAGTAATTTTTTATGAGAATTCCACAAATAAAATTGTTTTAACCAGCTGTGTTACCTTTCCATGGAAACTATCGATTAGATACTTTAACCAAGTGCTATTGTTTGTAATTCCACATTAGTACCTATACCAAGACTTTAAATGTTATATACATATCTGGGCTAACATTCTGTAGAAGTAATTCTAAAAGACGTATTCATTTCATTAATTTGTGGGTTTAAATAGAAATATAGTGGTGATTACATAAATCATTGTTTGTCGCAGCGATACACGTCTGCTTTGATCTGAATAACCAATCATAAATACCAAATAAAAAAAGAATTTAAATTTAATAGACTAAATTAATGTCAAGATTAAAATATTTAATTGAACTCCAATCACAAAATCGTACTTCAACGCTAATGTCCGCATGATCTAATCCTTTGAAAGTCCTAAAACATAATCATGTTCCCGTTGCGCAAGTCAAGGCAGCACAGGTCGCTGATCCCATACAATTGGGCCGACCAAAAATGTGTCAAGTTGAACCCAGGTCGTTCACCCGAGAGTGTTTACGTTTGCCACTTTTGCGGACAACACACTACTCTGTTAATGCGAAAGTTTTTCTTATATTTCAAGTATTTATTTATTTATCTATTTTAAACGTTCATTCTTTCATTCATTCATCCAAGCTTTCATTCATTCATTCATAGTGACGTAATATTTTTCCTATGAGGTCATATTTTTAATTTAATACGTAATTATATGTGTTTGTATAATATACAATATTGATAAAGAATATTCATTGCTATAAGTAGTCATAATTTTTATTACATCTGACTGACAAATGTGCTCGTACGATATTTTTGTCATACTGCACCATTAAATTATCTTCCATTTTATTAAATAAAATACAGACATATCTACTCAAGTTAAATAATAACGGAGGCCTAAAATTATAACGCAATTATAATATTGAAGGTTTCTTTTGTGTGAATAACATAAAAGAAATAGTTGTTGCAGATGTTTTGTACAAAGCATACAATCACAAATATTTAATAATTAGGACAAACATATTTTTGCTTTAACCTCAACTTTTCCACTTGAAATAGTTTGACGCTTATTATTCACAAGTCGTTTCTTTCAGTAGAGGAGGAATAATTGTAATGGTGTCTACGCCAGAAATAAATAATTCATGGAGATCTTTTGAAAAATATCATGGTCGACAGCGCAGGCGCATTATACTTGTAGATGTCGACATTAAAGCCACTACTAGCACCTTGTAACTGGCCGCAATTTGTAGGGCTTGTTGGAAAAACTCTGTGACCTATACAAAGAATGTCGTTAATATTTTTATATGTATCAATATTATTTTTACTGTAGGTACCTTCTGGTCGTATTCCGTCATATAAGTAAGGAAATTATGATTATTTGAAATCTTTTAGGTACTTTTTAGTTTAAACATTTCACGATAAGATACTTTTAATTTTTATTTATTCCTATCTGTGTCCGGCCATGCGTGGCTGTGGCTCAGTAGGTATTATAACAATATTCTTGAGTTATCATCTTTAAATCACATAAAAATCCCATAGAAAAAAGTACTTTCAGTTTTTTCCCAATTTTCCGAGCCTCTTTTCCAATTTTTCTTTCCACGAAAACGTAATTCGGACTATTACAAACATTTTAAAACAAAAAAAGCCCAATCGGTCCAGCCATTCTCAAGTGAAGCGCTTACCAACGAACAGCATTTCATTTTTATTTATTTAGATTTACGCTATATTATTAGGATGATTTTTAATTAATATTAGTTATTAAAATGTAGGTACCTACTATATATTGTGCTTATATTTGTATCTAAATAATCGAATAATTTTGTTTTCTATGTTAATGCTATAAATTATCAGATAAATCTTACTAAGCAAGTAAAATATTTCACAGGAATACTTTCCTTTTTTGATATAAGATGTTGTTATGATGTACAAATATTACGTACGGCAATTTTCTGGCACCAACTTATAGCGACGCTATTCCCGGACCGTTACGACTTCAAGAACCTTCAAGAAGGGACCTTCAAGAAACGAGCCTACTCTTTCCTTAAAGGCCGGCAACGCACCCGTGATTCTCTGGACGTTGCGGGTGTCCATGGGTGGCGTGATCACTCTCCATCAGACGACGCGCTTGCTCGTTTCCCCTCTGATATAAAAAAAAAAGTTACATATTCTTCCGCTATACAATCCTCTTTACCTTTCTTATGGTATTTTGTATTGCATTATATTGACAAAAAATATGCTAATAACTTTCATAACAAATATTTAATATCATTAACCATTTATGAATAGACAAAGTGTGAAAAATGGGTAAATGGAAAATATCTAGAACAGGTGAACGAAATTGTATATCTGGGGAGTGCATTTTCGAGGGATGTAAGATGTGAGTTGGATGTGGAGAGACGGGTAGCAGCCGGCAATAAAGTGAACGGTGCTCTGTCCGCATTAGTAAGCAGTATGAATATATGTAACTCAGTCAAAATGGCTATACATAAGGCGGTGTTGGTGCCAACTTTATTGTATGGGATGAGTCCTGGATATGCCCGAAATCGAGTGAAAGTAAGATAAATGCAGTAGAAATGCGATCTCTTAGAAATATGTGCGGTGTCACCCTTGCAGACAAAATAAGCAATAAAGAGATACGCAGTATGACACGCTTGCACGACAGTGTTATTGAAAAAATGAAAGGAATGCTAAGATGGTTCGGGCACATGGAAAGAATGAGTGATGTAAGACTGACGAAGAAAATCTATAGAGCGAAAGTGAGTGGTAAAAGAAGCCAAGGTAGACCAAGGCTGATTTATGAAGATCAAATAGCTAGAATGTTAACCGACGGAAATTTCAAAAGCACTCGCATACCTAGGCGAAAATGTGTGAGAAGAATGATGAGATTTGAGGAAGCGAAAGAAATATGTAAGGATCGCGACGCTTGGCGCTCTGTCCTCTCCTCGTTGGGAATACGGCGTGAAGATATTTTATATTATTAACCATTTAAGGTTAAGGTTGTAATTTCCGTTACATATGTCATATAACGTTACTTATACATAATTCTATTACAATTTTAAATTTCTTTACGTAATATCATACAAACATTAATAAGGCTACCTTTCATGTTTAACTATGCCTTAAATAACAAAAGACATTAAAATCCTGTTTTAATGTCCCATAAAACTTAACACTTGAATAAATAACAACCCGTATGCGGCCATACCATAACTCTCTTTTTAGTTTTGTTCTTTGGAATTATGTAAATATGTGATACATATAAGTTTTACTTTGAACTCAAGGGCATTTTTTGTTAATGCTACAGCACTGCTTCAGCTAACTATAAATTTAACTCAAGCCTCAAATCATTCATATAATGTCAACAGGAGTACAATTAAATTCCCTGGATATTGTCTACTCGAACTTATGTCTATTGTGTTGCGCTCTATAGAATGGGAACACAATGTTTTCTATGATGGAGAGATAGTACATGTTACCCATGGCAACGACTATACTGTAATCTAGGGGATGTTGCCCTTTTGAGCTCACCCACAAAATTCTCCACCACGGAATTCCCCCGGCAAATTTTTTTTAACACATGATGGTATCACTTTATATGGATGTGTTGTGAAACTCAATCTAATGTGCATTTAAACATTATTCTTTCCTCTTAAGTTACTCTGTCATCCATCTGGGACATACCTAGTCTTATAAATCAAGAACTAAGGTAGAATTTCTGGTAAGTCGCCAATTTGTGAATAAATCCATGTATCTCCACGAATATATGATATGTCCTTTCTCCGCGAATCCTCACTTTGCGGTGTCACCAAATGCGATCCAAGTCATTAAGTCTAAAAGTTTCCTTCCCTCGGAACACTACTCGTAGCTTTGCAAAGGATGAGAAATTTAAAATGAGTCACGGAATACCCTTAAACTTTTCTTGAAAAATGGTGTGCTTTTCATACTTCTAAAAGATATAAAATGCACTCCTGAGCTGTGAAACGGAGACGTGAGAACGGGAATACTTTGATGATCTCAACAAACTTCGAAAGTCGAGACCAACTTCAACGTGAATTTTTAAGACGTAACTTCATAGGTATGGGGATGTGTAAAAATAGCATTTTTACGTCTGCGATGTTAACGCTCAATTTTGTATGGCGCACAAATAAGAGGACTGTGCTCCGTCGAGTCCACAAAAAACTAATCTAAAATGCGACGCAGACTCTGCATAAGAGTACATATAACAAAACAACAAAGCTTATGCAACATCCTGTTATAGGAACATACTAAGGCAGGGGAGGGTTAGATACATACATATATTCGTATGTATAATGAGAATGGACTGAGCTCACATTTCGTTTTGCGTAGCCTTGATTTTTTCCAAACCGCTGAGGCTGGCCTCGAGCCAGGCAGGTGATTAGGTTACATAAACTAAGTCCGTCCCCACTTCCTGCTGACACGCTTTGCAGTTGTCGAAGATTTCTAAGAAAACGCCTAATTCGCGGCCCATTCTTATTGTTTTGCTTCTGTTGTTTTCCCAGTGTTGTCAAATAAGGCTGTGTTTACATAGAATTTATGAACTGGACACTCAGTTTACCGTAATATAACCGTTTCAATCTACTTGAATTCAAACTTAATTTATTACAATAATTTTAAAAATGTATTAAATTAAAATACGTATTGTGTATGTTGCTATGACTCTACGCTACTGGTATTTTGCCTTACTAGATTATACATTACCTTTATATTAAAAGATTATATCTGAACAATTGTTGCTTTATATACTTCTCAAATATTGCATGGTTCGATAAAGAGTCACATAACAGTCGCTCAGAAAATAGGAACAAAATAAAAATTAGGTACGTAATGAACACACTGCCTTATGTGTAGGGAACAGCAAACTGGTTCGGCCGCACACGAGCCGGCTCCAACGAAGGAATATGCAACGAACAAAAAGGCACCTAAATGCAGCTCTAGGAAACGCTGACCTTGAACGCAAAAGGCAAAGCACCTGGCATTTTTATCTGCCCTTGGAATAAAATGCGAACTTATTTTATAACTCTTCCACGTCCCTTCATTCCCCGCGATATTCGCTCTGTCCTTTTTGTTTTTCTTACACATGTTTAACTCTGAGCTCTGACATAACAATCTAAACTTTAGAAAGTAGGGAGGATAATATTTGTTCGTATACTTTAATAATGGCTGTTAGTGGTCTAACAACTTTTATGTTGTTGGAGCAAATATTGTGGGACGTATGACGTGTCGGTATGAGGACGACATCGACAGCTAATGCTTGTAGGCGATATATCGGTCGTGGTGTCCGTTGCGTAACCGGTGTTGAGGCTCTGTCGAGGCGTGAGGAAAGTGAACGCAGCTTTTCGAGGTCGCATAGAAAGTTGCCGCCGCACCGGTGTGGCGGTGAGACACTACTAGGTACTAGGGCCAACAATAAATTTCAAACTTAAATTCAAATCCTGTCAAAATAAAGAGATAACTACTCGGATTTTTTATAAACAATGTGTGTGTTATGAATCACGCAATATTTTGAGATTTAGTTGAAAATTATTTCAGATATGCAATCTTTATAGCGAATATTGACTAAAATTATCCGAAACCTGTTACATATTGCATAATAATAAGATATTCGGCGCAACCAGAACTTTCCTAAAGTAGTATTAACGAATTCCAAGGAGTTTTGCACAAAAAGTTACACGTGCCAGCCGACTCAATCGCTTTGGGCTATTGAAATTTTGGCCATGGCCATACCAGTGCTTGCATATAATGGGACATCATTCAACCTAACCGATTTAAAGAAAAGGGCCTTCGACTTAATATTATAAGAGTTTTATTCCACACGATTCAGTGGTTTCATTCCATGTTGAAGATACCTTATTAACCGTGAAAGAGTAATTCCGATCCTTTGGTGTATATTTATATGTTACTAGCTTTTGCCCGCGACTTCGTTCGCGCGAAGTTCAAAAACACACAATACTTTAATTTATAGTCTATGTGTTATTCTGATGTATAAGCTACATTATTGTAAAGTTTCATCAAAATCCGTTCAGTAGTTTTTACGTGAAAGAGTAACAAACATCCATACATCCTCACAAACTTTCACATTTATAATATTAGGATTCATGAATTCAAAACATTTTATTTTAAATTGTTCGTAATAATTTTTAAGTAAATTATTATGTATCAATATTATAATATGTACCTACATAAATGTACTTACAGAACACTTTCCTCAAACGGCATTCATTTATCTCAGTCGCAGTACCATTTACGTGTCCACATTGTATCACAGTTCATCGCAGTTGTCTGCCCAGGGCCACGTCGCATACTAAACCGTCTCACAATGTTTTACAATAGCTGCTATAAAAACAGTCTGAGTAGCGATACACATAACCATGAAGCTCGTCGAACTATCTCAAATACTATAAATTTCTTCTTAACCCATACGAGATACCTGCACAAGTGAATCATTATAGCAAAATAAAATGGCCTAATAGTCTTTCTAACATTTCATTATATTACCTAAACTTCTAATATAGAAGTTATACGACTTCCTTTACGACAATTTATAGCACTCGGGGCATACACAGCAGTGTTGTCTACATATGAGCAGTACTAGAATCGAAGACTCTTATTTTGATATTTAGTTTATATTCAAAAGTCTTTTAGCTCTGTTTTCTTTTTGTCTCCTCAGTTCGTCTAAATGTGTTACAAACTTTTTTATTTATCACATATGTTTTTATTTATTTTTTCAATTATTTTAATATTAATCAGTCACTCCTTTAAATTTAGTTTAGCTGAATCCTGCATATTCGTTTTTCAGTTCCAAGTGCCTAAAGACTCAGGACGACGTTATCTGTAGTCTCACACCAAGTGTCCCGCTTATCTTCCCACATGTTTGATCAGGTGCCAGTACTGAGGAGGCTAACATAAACCATGTTTTGTGGCACGACGTTCAAGGCCTCGACGTCTCACCATTTGACCGTGAAAACCTTATCCTATTTCATCCATATCGGATTATGATCCAAAGCTTCTGATAAAGTTTTAAAAATACAAGTGTGTATCTCTTAAGTAAACGACGAGGACTAACTTTCTGTTTTCGATATCAAAAGGAGTGTTTGAATGCACATATAGCAAGTATAATATGTGAATACAAATGAGGCAGTTATATTATTATATTGATGCGCATACCTGCATAACAATCGAGTTTCTCGGTTGTTCCAGACAGCCTCAATCAAAGATCAAAAATGTAATCGGCTTAAAATTCGCATTTTAATTGATATGTCAGATTTGAGGCACGGATTAGTTATCGTCGCGTGAATATGTAAGATAATAACGGAATATTGCGTAACATTCTTTTTTTATGAAAATTATGTACATAAAATTACATTTGTATTATTATATAGGATATAGAAATTACTTCGGTTTTCGGGGCTGCCAGGTCATAGGTTATAAAAAATACCTACCAAATTAGTAGGCTGTGGGTTACTCAGCAACACTGGCCGACCTTCTTCCTTTCCGGTTTGCAAGACAGTGCACAAGTCTCCCAATTTTTTTATATTTAGTTCAATATTCAATTTTAAGCGTGGTTACTCGAAATGTGTCTTATTGGTCTTCTATGCTGTGTATAATAAATATAGGTACGTGGAAGATTACTTATTGAAATCTTACATGCTTTAATGAAACATTTCTTTTTCAGGTAAAGCCACTTTTGATTGTGAACACATACAGAATGAAAATTCAGTGCTGGGTATGTATCCGTACGCTTCTACTGACGTCAGTCGATGGTCGCAACTTTATCGATATTGTTTTAACATTTTGCTTCTAGTCTATCCACAATCCTTTAACTTAAATGCGCAACATAACAGACTATAGCTTTATCGATAATACCAGGATTCTGCGTAGCTAATGGCACTGATAATTGGTGACGAGTTGGTTTCCGCAATATGACGTCCAGTGCGCCTATTTTCCGTACAGTTAGATTTGACACTACTCCTGCCATTCTAGCTCCTCCAAGAATCAACTTTTTTGAAGTTTGTGAAGATTTTGGGAGAGGGATCTTGGCATGCCGAGATGTGTCACTTGATAGACTGCCACCAGTTTGCACTTTAACAGAGCAATGGCGCTTGTTTCTTTTATCTTTAAACACCCACTGCAAAGAGATCTGATAGGTATACCAATGTTCAAAAGATATTTATTGTAGCTAAGAGCCATGTCTTCCTGATTTCTCAAAAATAAATCTCGAACACTTCTGATAACTCACGCGTTATTTCGCATTAGAAATTTTGAATTTTGCATAAATTGCTATTTATTTAAATTGTAGAAAAAAATTTTTAAAGTTAGTTTTCCGGAAAAAACTGGATATTTAAGTACATAGTTATATATTGTTGAATTGCTTCGCTTTGTCACCTATAAATCGATTGATCGTGATTAAAAAATTGAAGAATCATGCGTGATTAGTTTTCTTCTTATTTTAGGTAATATGCCTATGGGTATCACCGTATCGGTACAGCGATATTTATTCCATTATGATGATGTAATTTCGGTATCATATCGAAATCGGCGTATCATTACACCCCTCGTTTAATGATTTTTATTGTAACAAAAAACTACATTAAACTATATTTAACAAATTCTATTGTAATATATCCAAAGGTCCATCCCATTCTCATTCAACATCAATCAATCTTCTTTACTCATATTATTATTCTCCTGTACAATATTTTCGTTTTATAAAACCTTTTTAGATATGACAGCATTTCTTTCTGTTAACAAAAATGCAAAAATAATGACCGCTTACTCGCTCCGTATTTTATTACAGTTTAATTTTATCGAATATGAGTGCCGAAAGTAAAGTAAAAAAAAAAGGCTCATGACCGAACTGCGCGGCAAAACCTTTGTGAGCGTTATGGAGATAAGAGAAAATCCGTTTACAAACTTATTACTAAAAAATACAAGATTATTTCTGAATAAAAGGCAACTTGTTATAAGAACACCTACAATTTTTTTACGATAAACCCTTTTTTTTGTATTTACGTAAATAAATAGTAGAAATATATTTTCAGTCTACGATAACTTCAGTAACGTATAATTTTTTTATATGTTTATTGTTGGACCTTGTCTTTAACATAAGGAACACTTAGAACAATATTTGGAAGGGAAGGGAAGGGTTAATATATATGTGCCAAGTACAATAACCCCATTTGCTAAAAATATTAAACGGGGCATTTGGCTAATATAACCATATCTATGGTTTTTCATAAAACATTTATTTGTCTTCTTGTTTAAGAGTGCAACCTTAATTTCATTTTTGATGTATATACATATGAATGCAAAGTTAAATAGATAACGAAATAAACAGACAGAAATATTAAACTTGACAAAGAGCAGCAAAATTAGGTATGTTAATTTGTTTGTTTTTAATTCAGTTTTAATCTACTGCAAATAACTTTAGTAATTTTCATCAAATTCATAAATAAATATTAATATTAAAATTTATTATGAAATAAAACATAGTCATAAAATATTACTTACACAACTCTTTGAAATAAAGGTACCGACATACATAATATGAAGAACGTAAGTTAACAGGAAAAAACAGCAAAGAAACTCGTCTCTGCTAACACTCACGTAGAAATTATTCAGGTTCGGTTCCAGTGAGGAAGTAAAAACAAAAAAGCTCATTATCACGGATTCACAATCGTAGCTCTACAATAATATTGTACTCCCGACTCTACAAAAACTCGAACTCACTTCCCATGACTGGTATAGCTTACTGAAGTAGTTACATTCATACATAAGTGATAATAGCTGCTATTTTTATGCTCATTAATATTCTAGTCATTATTAATATTTGTTATCATACGTTACTTATCTGTAAAATAATAAATTAATCAAGTCACTTTATTAAAACTTCGCAAAATATTATTTTCTGTTCATCAAGAAATGTATAAACATTAAGTTTATTAAATTGATTTTTATAAAACATCTAACTTTTGTAAAACAAGGATTCTTTGAAGTCAACTCTCGTTAATTAATAAACTGTCTTCAAACATAAAATTAGAGAGCGATGGCGGCAGAACCGTAATATCTAATTGGTTTCTAATTGAAGCCCGACGTTGTATTGAGTCAATTTGTTTGTCATTGCGGCTGCTGAATAATTTTTTTTTTTATAAAATGTTAATCATATTATTTAATCTATAATAATGTCGTTATGAAAAGCCATTGTTTAAACTATAGCACTTATTGGTCAATCAAGTTAGTACAAAAAAATGTTGGAGTCAAAGTACTGACAAACAACATTCCATGAGGTTTTTTGGCACGTCTCAGTCGTGAAGATTTAAATAAATATTTTTTCTGCCCGTCGAAGTCCTTTAAGTTTTGAGATGACGCAATGTAACGTAATCAGAAATTCAAAACACGGCGAAATAAACATTTTATTGATGATAGCTCTTGTAGAAATAAGTTCAAAAAGTTTGAACTGAAAACCATAAAATTTACACCGTTAAAAAATTAAATATGATGTAGTAAATAGTACATATTATATACATCTAATTGATAGCACTATAATCACTATCTATTATGAAAAATACAAATACGTCCATTTCAAAGTTATAAACGCTCGAGAAATCGTTTGAGCATTATGCTTGAACGCTTATTGCTACAAAGTCAGGCCATGACTTCGCGCCACCGGTGGCCTTGATTAAGCATAGACCTTGAGATGCTTGTATTCTACGACGCGAAGTGCGCCGCGCAGGGGAGGGGCACAGTACGAACAGCGGCGTTCACTAAACTTTGGCATTACGTCATTTTATATTTTGGTATCTGTTAGATGAATAGCCTCTTGACGGGTTCTATGATCGTAATATAGTAGCTATTATTTTCCTTACCTACTTTTTTCGTGGTTTACTTTAAGTTTTATGTTGACAATGAAATTAAATTTCGAAATATTTTTATTTAAAATTATCATATTGATTCCATGATGGTCTGGGTTAGAAAGCAAATTGTAGAATATACCAGCTGCTTCTTTTCCTTCACAAGCTCCTAAAGTCAGCTAACGAATAGAATAGGATTACTTTTATAACTGGTAGGTGAGCTACTTGATACTATGTGGTTCCGGTTTGCAATTGGAAGTGTCATCAAGGTGTGATGTTATCGCCCCTTGATATTTTACCCACCACGAATAGTAAATACAACGATGTATGTATACTTTTATCTAAGTATACCTTGTTACAAGGTATTTCTGAAATTCATGTCCATCACCTGCTCTGAGAAGTGCCAGCAAGAAACGGTCAGATATTTATCTACTAATAATAATCTATATATAAAAAAAAAATTGTGAAATAATACGAGTCCGTATTATTTCATACATTATTTACGTAATCGGTTGGATAGAACGGCCGGATCTATTGCTTAATTTTTTTTAATTGAAATGTATTAATGTACAGATCTCTCATCAACATCAAGCATTGGAAATCACCTAACTTTCACCCTTCTCAAGTTATACTCAAACGCGATTTCCTCCTGTACATTTCTTATGTTTTCATAGCTTTCTTTCTCTGTACCTTCGGTTCTAATTGAGGTACGCGGTTAGTTTTAGTCTAAGAACACTCGCTGGTACGATATCTTTCATTTGAGCTTTTACCCACTTAAATTGGCCGAGCTAGGTGTGAACATTCAACTTGACTTTCAATTTTTGTAGGTATTGAGCTTAGGTTAGGTTACAATTACTTATCATATAAGGGCGTTATTTTTTATTTATGTTGTGAACACAATGCTGCGGAGCCGCACGGGTCCTCTCGTATATTCTATTATTATTACAAAATATGTTTTAAGTAAGTACTATTTAACTGGGTAATATAGTATGGTGGAGATCATTGCACCACAATGTTAATAAAACAACATTAGTCATAAGTCACAACACCGTGGTCACACATATAATGTAGAGTCACGTGTACGCGCCCACTAACAAATGGTACAAATAAACATTGATGTCGTATTTTGTCAAAACTTGCTGTGAATAATGTCGTACCATAATTATAACTCAGTCAGATCTTCGTACTTTTATAACGAACAATGATACTTCATAGCATTGTGATCCTTGTGAGCATATCCGTAAACATTATATGCGTAAATACAAATGATATTATTATATTTAGATCTCCTTGTCTGTCTTTAAATTAGGAATTTTTACTTATTTAAAAGAGATACTGTCATTAAACATGTACATGAAAAAGTTGTTTTAAACCCTTTTAAATAGTAAGATTCTGACTTTATTACTTTCTTAAATTCTAAGGTTGATAACATAACTATGTTTGCCTGAATTACAAAAAGATCTGATTACTTCTTGTATTTTTAAAAGTCCAAAACTTATTCTTGTTATAACGATACGTAATGATAATGATCTATTGACTGTGGACCTTCTTATTTCAAACAGTGCAATTTGCATCGACATTAATTTAGAAGTTTTTTAATGAAACTTGAACAAACACACAAACAGATAAAAAATCTAAATATGGCTCTTTTGAAATCGGAAAAGCCAATCTTAAATGCAGAAACATGGCTGTCGCTATTTTGTTACATATACATATACCATACATTCGGCGTCATCGCACCCCTTAAAATTTTTATTAAATTTACTTTCATCCCTGTTCTATCAGGTAAGGGTATGACCAAGGGCATCATTTGAAAGATAATCTGTTTCATTTTCAGAAAAATAAATTGTTTTTTTTTACCAGGGTATAAAAAAAACATCTCCGTAAGACTGTAAATAAGTTTTATGTACCCATCTGTCAGCGTGTACATTTTATTCAAATGAAGGTATCTATTGAAAGTACATTTATTGAGCTTTAAATTTAAAAAAAGCGCGTGTACTTATTTACTTACGTAAGAAGTTATACTTCTTTGACGTGAATAAAAAAAAATTTAACTAATCACATATAAAATTAAAGAGCGGAATAACGCACAACAGAAGATATAACATTAAAAAAACAATAACGCAGGATGTGATATCAGATGCTGATCCCATGAATGGGCACATAATCCTGTTCCTAAAACTTTCCGAGACGTCCAAGATGCTGCCGTTGCTGAATAAGTCCATGAAAGACCACCTGGAAGCAGACATCAGAGCAAAGCGGGGTAACAGGTTTTAGGTTGATTTAAACCATTTTTTTGTAAGTTTTGCTATTTAATGTAACTTATTTTTTTATTCTTTCACAATAAATTTTTTACTTGACCACGTCGATGGCGCATTAGTTTAGATTTTGCATCCAAACGTGGAAGGTTCCGGGTCCGATATCCAATCGGGTCAATTTAGGAAAGTAACTTTTCTAGATTGTCCCGGGTCTGTGTGTACTTAGAGACGCTCCTAGTAGTAGTCGTCGTCTGGTTCTCATATCACAGGGATTGATCGACAGGGACCAGACGATTGGTCTGTATTGTCTTGCGCATTCATTTTATTTTTACTTTTTTCATATCTGGTAAAAAACAATCCGTTTAATTTTTCTGAAAATTGAATGAATTACCTATCAAATAATATCTCTTATACTCTAACTATTGATTGATGATATTGATGATGAAGTATATTTAAGAAATGCGATTTTTTTGACACCGTGTAAGTATAGTACTATATTTATGTGCATAAGTCCATAACTGAAGATTAATGGTAATAGTAACAAAAATATTTTCGTATTTTCTATCTCATTCGTAATAAATGTTATACTATAGGTTAGACTATGTGTATTAACTAAAGTACTTTTTTTTCGGTGTCGAAAGAGAAACCTTAGCACAGTTACCTAGCCGCTAGACCCTAGCCTTAGTGGGACAGAGTTATATGGGACTTTCACCCATTAAAACTCCTGTGGTATTTGCCCTCGGCGCTTTTGTCGAAGTTTTCATAATCTGTTTATACGAAATATATTGGGACCGCTTCCACGCTACGCCGAAACACATCTTAGTAGAGCCAGTGACAGACCCCTGACCACAGGTGCCGTCGTCCTCCTCGTACGTATAGACTACCGGAGCCTCGTCTCCAATCGGTCGCTAACCCAGGCTCTTTAGCTATGTCCCGTCCGACGCACATGGGGCCCGCATCTGAGATCACATCATGTGCTATTATGTCCTTTTATGTTATAGTTATATCTTTTATGTGTGGCTAATTTTTTTTTTCTTACACCAAAGTATACCTTCTTACGTGCGTACATAAGTACACACATGCTCTTTTATACGGCCATTTGTCTGTCGCCTTTTACGGCAGACGGGGAACACCATAATCTTATTCTCTGATTCGGGCTACAAGGCCTAAGGTCTGGCATACAGAGCTACATTAATGTGTTATTATTTTTGCACGTAATTAGCTATCTACATAATACGTACAAGTGCAGCTAGTCAAATACCCATTTATATATTGTTATCACTTATTTGTTGCTCCGTCAATGTCACCGAGTTGTCGAGAGGGCAACGTTCGCGATATCTGTAAATACCTAGATAGACACATACTCGTACACTTATGTATGTATACATACATTATATCGACTCACACATGTTTGATATCATATTTTTCTTTCTGCATATTGTAAGTTGCAAATGGATTATGACACTGATAAAAATGAGTATTATAATTCATTGCCCTTGTCTGTTATCTACTTTGTCAGTTATACCAATAAACCGTGTTACATGAGGTTGATGCCTCAGGAAATAAATTGGTTGATTTGGGCCAGAAGTGTCAAGTTCAACTTCGTAGTTTCAGATTCCATTCACATTGAAAACTATTCATTTCCTACATAAACAGGATGAGTATTTTTTTTGTAAATGTATTATTAACGTGTGCTATTTTTAACTGTTTGTTCACATACACCGGCTAAAAAGTCGTTAATTAGATATTATGTATATAATATTCTAGCTGTTTTTGAAATAGCATTATTTCGTTAGTAGTTTTATATTTTTGTCGAATCACGTAGAAAGAAGTTTTAGAACAGTGGTACTATTGTATGTACAAGTACTTCGATCCAAACACGTGCCTCGCTGGACCGTAACCGTAGCACCGAGGTATGCGCTTGTACCGAGTTATTAGGTCATCTCATCGGCGTCGCGAGCTAGCGAAACACTGTCCGTACTAGCTTGAGATGAACTCGAAGATATAATATACTCATTAATGTAAATATTTTGAATTGTGATTTCAATCTTGTTAACACTTAAATAATTAACTCTTATGACCTATCGTCGGATTACAGAGAGTATTCGTTCTTAGCAGTTCCTTCGATTTGTTACGAAATGTTACTTACTTGGGGCCATTCTGGGGCAGAATTAATCATCGTTAATCGTTGCACAACATTATTTTTAAGAGTTATTGATAGTCTACTTATGAATATGACGTCTATATGCATAAGTTTTTTTAAGTCTCGTGACTCAATATCACAGCGACGAATGTGAACATGCTAATGAACTCGAAGTTACCAGATCTTGAAATTTTGGCGCAGCGCTAAGATATTATTTACATTTAATAAAACAACCTTCACAGTTTTCAATGTTCAATACGCAAAAATTATTACTTTAAACAATGTACCGGGTACATAGGTTCTATTCTTAAATGACAATCAAACAAACTGAACATATTATAATTGTCAACATTTCGTAATCTTGACTATGCTACGGTTTAAAAAAGCATTAGTTACTAGAACTGAGGTTGTTTAGTTAAATATGCCCCCGTTTCGTCATCTATGTAATTACCGTTAGGTTGAGAGTTGTGAAACTTTCGGAGAGTTGTGGCCAGATTCGGAACAACGTATTAGAACAGCTTACATGCCCTAAATCTCTGGTAATACTGTCGAAATGCCTCATAGTGGTGTATATTACAATAAATGTGATTAAGTTTCTCCTGAATATAAACAAAGACCTACAATATTCCACACTATAAGAGAACCTATTTGATTTATTTACAGAGGATTTTTTTATTTATATGAAAAATGAAATAGCCTTATGATTTTATGACTAGCAATCGTCACTGAATTACTCCACTCGCAGCTACTTTTAGTTAGGTGGGAACCATTCACAATCAGGTCAGGTCAGGGCCTCAGCCTGGATGTGATGTCAAACGAGATACACTTGCTGTTAGTAGGTCACTGTCGGTATACATTAGAGGCTATTGTTAAGCAAGATCGGCTCAATAGGTTCTTCTGATTTTTATGAATCTCATTGAGATTGTCAGTAGGAAACGATGTATTGTACGAAAACAAACAGCGCAACTGTATTACAAAACGATTGTACACTTTCATATTTATGGCATTTCTTTGAAACAAGTTTGTCATAGGGCAGATCACCCTTCTTAATGAATTATTCTGTATAATATTCAACGTATCGTACTTCTTGATAACAGAAACACATAAATCATAATAATGAAGTAGATATTATTGAGATTCGCTCGGAACTCTCTCGTTTTATCTCACTTGGTACGTCGTAAATCTGTTTTCAAATTCAATATCTTTTGAACTGTGACCTCAAGGCTAGCCGCATTATCATTACAATAATTATGTAGACTTCAAAAATTTTCAATTTTCGAACTGAAACAACCAAAATACACAGATATGCTTCGAAACTTTGCTACCATTTTATTAAGATCACCAAGCGAGCAAGAAAAAAATAATTAAAGATCTTTAAATCTCGACTGTACGTTATTACAATAAAATTACTTCAATGGTGTTTAATTGCAATAAATATGCATCAAATTAATTCGACATTATTAATATTATTATTTAATATACAGTAATTGAAGTGAAACAAAATCGTTTGTTCATTAATCGGTCTTGTATAGCCAGCCATTAAATGCATCAATCCTGGTAATGATTACAGGCCGTTAGTTGTCTCACGAGCGAGAAGGATTTTGAACTCTGCCATTCACGTATCATTGAGGATGTGTTTGATTAAATAAACAATAACAATTTGTTTCCTTTTGTCTCATCACTCAATCGTGCATGTGATTCGAAAATAATCAAAAGATTCTCTTCAGTTATGCAAGCTTGTTTATTTCAGTCTTCATTCTGGTTTCTCTGTCTTTATTCGATCTTTCTTCTCTTCTGTTTAATTGAAATTTAAAAAAACGAGCGTTATTTATAATTTTAGCGTACTACCATTTATATTTTAATAATTTGTCTTTCTTGGTTTTCTTCTTCCTCAAACGAATTTATATTTATTGGAAATGGATGTTAAAGTCCAAATAATAACTTCATCCAAAAGATAATAAACAGAAAACAATTTTGGGACAGAGTCGGAAAGAATAGGACGGAGACAATTTATTGGAACATCCTCATGTTTTTGATAATGTATAAATAAATTAAATGAATACAATTATATATCGAAACAAATATAGAGAGATAGGAATACAGCATAAACAAATATTGATAAAGAGCAGAGACTAATATAGATATAATATTTCATTATTAATACCTTTCATTATTTATTTGCTAGAAAGTCAAAGGATTATGCCACCCATTTCCTTATAGTGATACAAATAATTATCAAACTTCTATTAATAAGCTTTAGCATCTAAATAAACCTTCGTAGATCAGATTAAGTGGATTCACTTCAGAAGTTTCTCCAGCTCGGTACTGCCTGAAAACGAGATTAATTTTTAATATTCGTGTCACCAGAGACATTTTAATTCATTGTATCTTATTTCAATGTTAACTGACAGAGCATCTTACAGTGTACGCAGTTATTATTGTGGGCAGCTGTCACGTTTTTTGTTCGTTATTAACTTACTGCGTGTTGCTGGCTTATATGGTAAAAGTCTAAACTATTTATAAATTCCATTCAGGTGCCAGTGGCAGCACAGGTGTCACATTGTCAACTGCAATATATAAACTTTGCATAAAAACGGTTTTGCTGCCATGAGCATCATATTCTTGTAGATACTGTTAATAATTAATTACAATAATAGCATTAAGTTAATTATTCTTTTTCATTTAATAATAATGAAGATTGATTCATAATTAATCATACTCCAATAGAATTGGTTCTTTAACCAATCACTACTATCGTAAGTTATATTCAAATAGAAACGTTAATAGGTTCTGTTTTCGTAACAAGGGAACACATTTTTTTTAATCTATCACTTATCTTTAACCTTTGTATAAAATTGTGCAAAAACGTTTTCATACAGCTAATCATAATACATACGTATAGGCATACATATAAAGTCTGAAATCTACATAAATATGTATATTTAAATTTGTGTAGTAATTGTATTTATTTGAAAAATATTAAAGCGAAACCTACGGAGGACTACAAAATCATTCTTTGCTACTAACAATAGACCTAATAATATGAACAAAATTATAAATGTTCTTTTATTGCACAATTATATAACAATCATATTAGTTCATATGAAAGTAAAGCAGCTTTATATTTATGTCATACCGGTGCGGAAAGAAACTGTCAAGGTAAGAAAGTTATTAGAGTACTTATTATTTGTCCGACATCATTCTACGACTAAAATCTACAAACACTTAAATGTATGTACACTTCATTCCCTGCCATGGCTGCGACTCAGAAAACCCGTCGTCATTTCCCTCAGTTTTGAAGGTATTCCCTTTGATGCCAAGCCGACTATTCGAGTCCTTGGCGACGATATTTCGAGCGACGTTCAGTTTCGGAGTCATCTGGAAGGTAAAGATAAATTAGCTTTAATAAAACTGGGTGTGCTCAGTAGAGCGGGACAGTATTTCACGCCGATCCATCGCCTACAACTTTACAAGACACAGGTTAGGCCTCACATGGAACACTGTTCCCATCTCTGTGATGGAGCACCCTAGTTTCCACTCCTTCGTTCCTCTCTCTCTTCCCTTCCCTCAGCCATAAATGAAACCTTTTAGTCGCCTCTAAAACAGGCGTGGAACACGTAGTCTTTATTATCTGATTTGAGCTACAGAACTGACAGACTGCTTCTACCTGCCCCAAGTTGCCTGGTGCACTGCGCTGCTCAGTCATTTCTAAGTAATAAGCAAGCTAAGCAAGTTCTCTCAGTTATTGTCGAAGTATAGTTTATGTTGTTGCAATACGTGATCAATTTCTATGATTAAAGCACAAAAAAAAACTCTAATCATCTATAATTTGTTCTGTGGCCAGATGTCTATTGTATGCAGCTTTTTTGCTAGTCGTGAATTTTATTGAGACGTATCTAATGCGAAATCAGAGTTCCTAACCAAAAAAAAGATTAGAAATCTATACTGAAACGTACCTAGATCTTTTTTGTTAAATTGTTTGTAATATTTATTATAAACATAGTCAGGTATAAGTATCATAAAAGTTATACCTATGAGTATTTGTACATTGTTATTCCGTGTAGATAGTAGTCGGTCAAGGAATAGGACTTAATACAAGTAAGTAACTTGTACAGGTGATCGACTAACATCCCATCACTGAGTTCTAATATTGTAATCTCAAATCATAGAGATTCTAAATCTACAAAAAATGTATGTATTTTATTTAATAACCTTTCTCATAATAATGCCGGACAATTGATATACGATCTTTTAATTTCCTGCGTCTACAAATATTTCGAACTGTCGTCTAATTTGTAATTTAATACCATTCGAGTTATACTTGTTTGTAGGTTAAAAAAATATACCAAAATAATCGTTATTGATTAGGTCATCTATCGTCAATCACAAGTTTATTAATTGAACATGCATTTCTTCTATTCTATAATCTAATGCACTAATATTTACATTCGACGTTCCTAGAGCCTAAGTGACATTCTTCACTCCGTCAGATTATTTCTACGCTTGGGAACACCTTCCGTAACGCTCTGCCCAGCTCGAAGGCGAAACTACATGAATATATATATATATATATATATATATTATAGGTAGAATATAACATACATACAAACAAGATACAGTGTAAACATAAATATGTATGCACGTATACAAGTTATATAATGACATACATACGTAATCATAAAGCTGATAAAATATATCATTAAAAAATATTGTATACAGAGTTCTAAAATAAGATTTCTTTAATTTTCTTTATTCAAGTAATCGACAGCCATAATAATAACATTATATTCATTATTGCTTACGCAATACAAAAGGTCAATAACAGATTAACCAAACTTTTATTTTATTACTCGTAATAATCAATCAATTGAATAATATAAGCTGTGTACCTACATAGACTGGCCGTTAGCGCAGTGGCATATGCATCTGCTTTCCAAGCTAGGGTCCTGGGTTCGATCCCCAGTCAGGTCAATTTAGGAAACGAACTTTTCTAAATTGGCTTGGAGTCTGGGTGTTACTGGAAACTCCCCCAGAGTTCGTTATGTGGTACCCATAATATAAGCTTATTGCTTAGTTCGGGTTCACACAATTTATCTAATTGTCTGAAGTATTATTATTATTATTACAACAGAGGTAGGCAAAGAAACGAAAAGAAAAAATGACATAATAAAACTTAGATTCTGCGTCACTTGGCTACTTCAAAAGTGAAATAATCCATGCCCGGCTGTAAACGTTCGATTGGCCGCCATTTAGCTAGACAACAGTGCACCAAATAATTAAATAATTGCAGCCTGTAGTTTATAATCTATATAGCGAAACGGCAGCTGATCGGCTAATTTGATACGTGTGTTGTATTTACGCGCGGTCCGACTTATTCTGGCTGCCTCATTTTTCGAAGTATGTGATACCATCTTTAATTTTTTATTACGTCTATGATTGTTCACTTGTTAGTCACCCTACACTAATGTCCATCATTACTTCATATTGTGCATAACCTACCCTCGGAAGCTACGCTCGGTGGATTAGAATGGGTCTACTTCTAAAATATAAAGCTCATCTGGCACGGCTACAATTATTTTATATTAGTGTTATAGCTTTTTTTTTATGGCGGAGGGGACAAACAAACAAGCGAGTCACCTGATGGAAAGTGATCACCGCCGCCAATGGACACCTGCAACGTCCGGGGAATCACGGGTGCGTTGCGTATCTTTAAGGAAAGAGTAGGCTTGTTTCTTGAAGGTCCCTAAGTCGTAACGGTTAAGGAGTACCACCGCTATAAGCTGGTTCTGTAAAAAAATAAAATGGACATAATATTATGTAGGACTGTAGGACGAACGAGATCCGTCTGGATCACTACCACCGCCGCATTAATCCTGCCGCCAAACAGTAGTGTTGTGTCCAAATGTGGAGTGTATACAGCCTCTGAAATTTCTGGCACAAGAGAAACAACATCTTAGTTCTCAGAACTACCGACGTATTTTCCTTCCATCCCCACCACTTTGGTGGATGGCGGTCTAAAACTGTGCGTTTGCACGACATTTCTTATTACGTACTACAATTTTATGGCTTAGGGATATTCAAGAAACAAGCCTACTCTTTCCTTAAAGGCCAATAGCTAAGAAGCTGTGATGTTGTACTAGTATATGTCTATAGGCAGCCCACTCATCATCAGTTGACCTATTTGCTCGTTTGTATTACCAGTGAAAAAATACAAGTTATATTAATATCTATTACCAGTTATTATCGAACTGACACCGTATACGGTACTACAGTACGGCAGTACCGTTTTTTCAAACGAGCAAGCGAGTCGCCTAATGGAAAGCGATGATCGCCCATGGACACCCGCAACGCTTCCGGGGAATCACGGGCGCGTTGCCGGTCTTTAGAGAAACAAGGGGCAGAGGGGATATGGGCCAGCAATACTCTCACTCACCAAACGAAACACAACAGCAATAGATGTTGTTATTTCACGCCGATATTCTGTGAGAGGGTGCCTTACAATAACATAAAAACGGCATCAAAAAGTATTCACTGTCGCATCAACCCTTAAGAACATTCTAAGCTTACTATCTCACCATTGAAATCATTGCAGTATCTGCAAGTCTTAATAAGAATATTATTTATTATTACTAAAACCTGTTCTAATAATAAATTACATCTCAAAATCGTTTCTGGGAGAGTAAGGGAAATTCATTAGGTATTGTTTGAAAATATTGATATAAGCTGTTTAGACAAATACCCCAATTAAATTACCACCATAGAATTCCGTTAGCTGTTTACTGGAATATTGTAAATGATTTGTTCGTCCTTTATAGACTGAGGACTACTTTCGTATAAGTACTTATATAATCTGTAGTTGCTATAAATAGGAAATCTTGGTTCCATTAAACTCAGGCTACGTTTATCGCGACAACACATTTTATTGTAACATAATAATATTTTCATATTTTGTTTCAATAGAATGTTAAATCTATATTAATACGTGAAGCGAAAACTTTAGTTCTCTTTTTAAGAAAATTGCGCTGACGGAGGAGTGTGAAATTTGGTACACTTAAAGTTTATATGAAGAAGGGCTGGAGAAACCTAATATTTTATATAATATGCATTAAAAATACAATAAATTAAAGAAACCACTCGTCGTTTACGTTCATACTGCCAATGTCAAAAAGACTCAACTTCAAACTCATAATAGTTTGTGATCACATATAGGTAACCTCCTTGGATCAAACAGTCGCACAGAGCAGAGGTTGTCGCCATGGAGTTTATATTATACGTTTATATTTACGGTCGAATAGCGACCGCAGGGCAACCTTTAGTATGGAGTAAATGCATAAATAATAAATATAAAATAATAGAATGAATAGTCCAGACCTTTGATCTCCAGGCTTTTACATCAATTAGGTATGTGACTCCAATTTAAATACGTAGCTTGTAATATAGATGTCACATAACGAACTGGAGGAGCACCCCAGTCACCCCCAGATTCCAAGACAACTTCGAAATTAGTTTTCTAAATTATCCTGCCCGGGATTCGAACCCTAGATGTTCGGTTCCGAAAGCTAACAGGAGTACAATTCTGAGACGGGACAGAAAATATCACTAATAGATATATTTATATCCAAAATTATGGCATGTAAAAATATCATTTCGAAGGAAAAATATCTATTGATAACTAAAATTCAATTATCGCACACAATAGACATAATATATATCGAACGAGACTATTAACCATACTACCAACTTAGGGAGTTTTTAGGCTCCATTTAACTCTATTGTGACAACATAAGGCGAGATCTTAAATTACTGTTTTAATAATTATTAATGTGTATTTGTAAATTCATAAAACAAAGTACTATCTTTAATTTTCGTATTTCTGTGAATAAGGAATAGATTAAAACCAAAGCAGTTGTACAATTATAACACTATTTTTTTATTTTAAAGTGATTCGTGAATGTGGTAACGAAAAGTAACTTTTCACCTCAAAGCAAAAACGAGAGAAGAGACCGCGCGATATTTTAATAATTCTTTCTTCAAAAAAAAGTTTTTCCATAATGGAAAATGAAAACCCCGGAACCTCAAAAAACAAAAATCCGGTTGTCCTCATTGAATTGTTGGTTGCGGACTCGTAACTGAGGACGACGAAGTTTTCAGCGTCTTTCACCAAAAATCCCTTAGTATCAATTTAAATATTCAAATATTATTATATATTATTATGATTAACCAAAAATGTCCAGCATACCATGTTACTATTGTTGACTTAGTTTCTCACCTTTGTTTTTTAATTTATATCCTTTTGGGTTATAATGGTCAAATCTATCCTCAATTCTTTACTTAGGTGAAACATTTCCTTAAACTCAACTTCAGTCAGCTCAAAAGGATCTCACGTATTTCTTTGAATAGAGCTAGAATGTCTTGAAACTGAAGAAGCGGCAGCTGTCACCACTTAAAGAGTTTTAACAACATAGGCTGCCGTCAAATTATCCGTTGCAGTTGTATTTTCTTTAAGTACCTATATTGTATCACAATTTAAAATAATAATAATGTCAATAATACCAATTAAGATGAAAAACATTGAGAAACTTTTGGTCACTCTCGTTTACAGACCGATATCTACCGCGCAGTAATAGAAATAAATTATCGAATGATAGAGACCAGTCTATGTAAGTTGAACGACGTTCCTTCGACATAAATCGCATGTGATATTCCGAGAATAGACAAATAAGCTTTCCATAGATAAAATATCGATTTTCGATATGTATCATAGATAAAATATCTATCATGTGAGAATTGGCCCCCAGGTCCGTCATTCAGGTCAATTCAGTATGAATGATATATTAGCGACGCGCCTCGCTTTCGCATGGACACTTCGTTACGAATCACAAATATTTCTACTTCTATGGAATAAATGTAAATGTATTATATAAACCATTCTCGTTAAATGTTTTAAATTATGCTAAAAAGCACATCGAAGTCCACATAGAAATTTAGATGTTATAAGAGAATACACAGGCCACTGCGGACTTTGTTTTACACTATTCGATGTATGTGTGTACATAATATATACATACTTTTAATTTAATTATTTAATATCACTGAGAACATCTTACCAATTTTATTTCCAAATATGCATTTAAAAGAAATTTTTGCAATTATCAATCTTCATAAAATCTTTTTTTGTTATTTATTGAGTTGGTTACGTCTCATAAGTACCAAACATTTGAACTTCTGCGAATTGAGAATACTGACATGAATATATCAGATGCCCGAGGTGTACCCATAGATAACTAACGGTAAGTAGACCAAGGGCAGTGCGCTCAGATAACGCAAGGTTGTCGCACTGTGCAGTACTGTGGCAAAACGCGAACTACAGCTTGCTTTATGCATAACTGTAACTCTATGTACATCTTTCTAAAGCAACCATTGTTATGTACATATTTCTAAATGTAGAAATTAGTAATTATTATTTTTATGTGTACGCATTCACCATCGTAAAGTAATAATTTAATATTTCTCACAAATATGACAAAAGTCTTATGATAATAATGTTATGTGTTGAGTAAAAGTCTGTGTTGCATGTCACTTATAGACTCTACTCGATCGAACATACATACATACATACATACATATCTTCACACTGTATCCTCAATAGGGTAGTCAGAGAGGACGGAGTGCCAAGCATCGCGGTCTTTACATACTTCTTTCGCTTCCTCAAATCTCACCATTCTTCTCACACATTTTCGCCTAGGTATGCGAGTGCTTTTGACATTTCCGTCAGCTAACCCTAACACTCTGATTGTTGATCTTCAGAAGTCAACCTTGGTCTTCCTTGGCTTCTTTTACCACTCGCTTTCGCTCTGTAGATTTTTTTATCAGTCTTTCATCACTCATTCTTTCTATGTGCCTGAACCATCTTAGCATTCCCTTCTTCATTTTTACAATAACACTGTCGCGAAACCCTGTCATGCTGCGTATCTCTTTATTGCTTATCCTGTCTGCAAGCGTGATACCGCCCATATTTCTAAGAGATCGCATTTCTACTGCATTTATAATACTTTCCTTTCTTCTTTACTTTATAAAGTTGGAACCAACACCGCATTGTGGATGGCCATTTTGGCTGTGTTAGATATATTCACACTGCCTACTAATGTGGACAGAGCACCGTTCACTTTATTGCCAGCTGCTACTCGTCTCTCCACATTCAACTCATTCATACACAATACACAATTTCCGCTTCCCTTTCAAGTACCAGAACCTTAGTTTTGTATTTCATATTAAATCTTTTCACTTCACATTCTTCTTTCATGCACGTGACTAGTGTCTGCAACTCTTTTCCTGACGGTGCTATAAGCACATCACCGTCAGCGTACAATAAGCAGTTTACCACTGTGTCATCATATATCGTACCACTCATACTACTACTAACTTTCAATGTCTAGAGGCAACTGTCTAAATGCAGCACGAATAGCCAGGCAGTCTCAGCCCTGTCTGACGCCTGAACAGACTCGAACCAGGGCGACATCCTTACCCAGACTCTGTGGCCTCGATATAATTACCTCACAGCCTGCAGGAAGGGGCCCTTCACGCCATATTCATGCAGAAAACTCCACAGTTTCTTTCGCACTACTCGATCGAACGAATTATACTTTACTAGAAGTTCGAAACATTACTAGAAATGAGTAGAAAATACTTCAAGCATTATAAATTTTTAAAATTTCGTGTTGCATTATGAAATATCTAAAATGAGAAATTTAACCCATTACAACGAATAAAAGGTGCGTGGATGATTCCTTCTGTATCATCAAGGGAAGTACGCAGCAAGTAGAGCATTGTATGGAACACCTTAACTCCATTCACACAAGTACGAGGTTCACATATGAATTGAAGAGTGATAGGTCATTGGCATTCTTGGACGTAAAGCTAACCACGAGACAGTATGGAAAACTATCGCACTGTGTACACGGAGAGATACTTGCACGCTACATCTCACCGTCATCCCTGTCACCGGCAATCCGTTATGGCGTCATTAAAGAACAGAGCGTACGATATATGTGACCCGGAACATCTGGAGCAAGAGCTCGATTTTATTCAGGAGATACTGTCAAAGAACGGATTTCGGGTGAACCGACGACTGCGTAGGACTAAAGAGAGATGAGTAGATAACCAGCCTACATACCCTATGTGAAAGGTGTTACTGATAAAATTGGTTCAATTTTAAAAAAAGTACTCTATCCGCATCATTGGCACCCCTGGAACAAATGCGAACAATATAGTGGGCACACTGAAGCATGTTTTGCCGTTGCAGACACCAGGAGTCTATAAAATAGATTGCAGCTGCGGTAGTTTATGCATTGGCCAAACGAAACGGACTATTGCTGAAATGGTTAAAGAACATATTACAAATCAGTGATAGCGGAACATCTGCTCCAATCAGATACCAATCACTGGATTGAGTTTCTTCGCCCACAAGAGGAAATGTTACGAGTCAACACTCATTAAAATCTCAAATTTTTGTATTGTGTATTTATTATGTGGTTATATAGGTCAAAAGTTGCCGCGAGGTTCAAAGTAGAATGGGTGGTCGGGCGACCTCTACCTTGTTCCTTATTTATTGAGAAAGTACAAGATATGCATGTACTAAAATAAGTTTAAACGCTCCTGCTTAACTCTACGTGTTTAAAGTACAAACTGCTTTATGTTTCTAAATTTTTCCCTGAGATAGTTTTTAAAGAAATCTGCATAGTATGGTATACAGTTAAATTGAATGTATTGAGCGCAGTGTGACATAACATAGTTTGATAATTTGACGATTCCATAACGTTATATTCAAAAATTCATGCTGTTCTGGGAGAATAAAAATTATAATTTACTAATTGCAGGTCGTTAAAAAAGACCAAGGTATTGGGCTTATTGAAAAGGAAATTGTACAGTCGATGAGCTATCAAGGTGGCACTATCTGACTCTACTTTGCCTTCTGTAGGCCAAAATACTACCTGCTTTCTGTTAGAAGTGGTATCAAGGTGTCGTTTTGTTGAACTTTGATGTTCTATTGACTTCGACTTGAATAATAGTGTGAAATTATGCAGTTTGTGTTTTTTTTAATATAAAAGAGGGGGCACACGAGCAAGAGCCACCTGATAATAACATGAATCAACATTATGTTCACCCACATTCAGGCCAACTGTAAATTAACTTGCATGGAAAATTAAATTAATTTTTTAATTTTATTAACAAAATAGTTGATCGACTCACTTATCGTTAAATCTGAGACCATATCGATAGTTATTATATTTAATGTGCGCTGTGACGAGATATATGGATAATGTTTGTCTTAAATTGTTAAAATACAAAATGTAAAAACCTATTTCATGTTCGCAATAGAAAAAAATTTCGTCCAAATATTTACAAATGAAATAAAATAGATACTTAATATAATAATTGCGAACTTTTGAACTAGTTTTTTAAAAACATATTTTTGTTAACTGTTGTCTATTTCGTCTCGCAATTCAAATATAACATAATTGTATATTTTGTAGGGTATTTTAAAAATATAGAATTATAAAATAATTTCAATTATTTTTTAAGTACATATATAGGTATTAAATATATATTTCATTCTAGTATTCTTGCAACCCTAATTTAGAGGTGTTAAATGCAAATTGTGATTACTTATTTAATATCAGCATTTTAAATAGATCCATTTTATTTAAGCTACATTACTGGCATGTGTCATTAGTGGCCTGTGTACTCTTGTGCTGAATTTTGTAATACCTGATATCAGAGATATATTTTATGTATAAATGATGAATATTAACACTATGCCTGGCTGAATATAGCACAAATGCATTTGTTTTGATTATGTTAAGGTCGTAACTGATAAACGCTATCACGACCTTGTATGAATCGCGGAAGGAATCAGTATATTAATATATTTCCAAATCACAACGATGTATTGTTCATACACATGCTAAATTTGAAAACACGCTCACATTTTTGTCAGTTAAACAAGTAAATATGTCGCCGACAAAGAAACTTCAAGGCTGACCTCGAAGATAACATGCGATAATTTTGGACATATCTTTGCGTGAGTCTAAATAAGGACATTTTAAAGAAACTGCCTGCCTGCTTACTTGATGAAAGTAGGTAATCTTGAAAAGGAATTTTAATGTACTCATAAACTTACTTAACATTAAGTAGATAATTTCTTCACACATACGCGCTTAATAAGATTCCTATATTTAACTCTAAAACTCAAACTACACAATTATAGAATTTTTACTGCGACATACATATAATATATAATTTATTTCATATCCAATTTCTTGAAATTTCAAAAGTGTCTGAACCTATTTTTGTCAACCTATTTACAAAACGTGTAAGTAATAATATTCCAGAACCAGAAATAGGTTTAAAATGAGTTTGATAGAATAATATCTACTTCACGGCCTTGTGCCCGTTCTCTACCCTAGTTTGCTGTACCTAGCGTCCTGAGCAGGATGCACTTTTTATAGACTATACGCTTATTTCAATGAGACTTGCATGATACAATTTCAACAGTAATTGACGTACAAAAGTAGAGCTTATGGGTGGTCCAGGATTAAACAGCATGTCAGACTCTTTAGGGATCTCGGTATTTACGGACATGCAATTTATCTCATTGCAAGCAAAGTGCCAACCTCTGTAATGAGGGGAAACAGTCGCCTAACCATAATCTTATCAAGTTATGTCAAAACGCACAATGTTTCTTGAATGTGTCGCACATTATCATTGTATAATATTGTTCCTATTTTATTATTATTAACTTTACATAATAAAATTTATTTATTTTTAAAACGGTCTTTCTAAGAATTTCTTTAAACTCTAACTGCAAACACCGCCGCCGCCGCTAATATTTAATTTCTCATGTTGATTATCTGAACATTAGTTAAACGTTTTTTTTTCTCATTTCTTAAAACTGATGAAATGAGATCCCATAGATTAAATAGAAGTATTCAAGATTATCTTTATTTAAACTAATTAACTCGACCTTCACATCGAGCATAAACCGCCAAGTACCACATAACTAGTTTTATTATTTATAAAGAATTTACTACAGTAGATTAATTAATATTAATTACTTGTTAGAAGTACTTGTATTCACGTTGTACAGAATGGATATGTACGGTGTGCATTGTACATGCAAAGATATACCTATATGTATCGTTAACTAGTACTTATACCATAAAATACCATAATATCATTTACCAAATTGTGATGCGCTGTGCAAGTAGAATGAACTCCGACCGATGCTCGACACTGCTGAGTCAATGGCATATGCAAAAGCAACGGGTCAAGGCTGCGCCGGCGACGGATAATGCCCATTGCCGACCACTGACCTGGTTCCACTACCATATCTACTGCCTTATTTATTTTTGACAATTAGAGTAAAAATGATTATTCATAGTGTTATTGACGTGTAGTAAACAGCTTCTGCTCTACGTAATCATTGAATTTTTTAAACACAGCGATAAATTTTACACGTAATAACATAATTTCATTACCTTATTATTTTAAAAAGTTTCATTATGTCACTAATTTTCTAATATTTTTTGACGTCATATCATAACAAATACATAATATTCTAATAATATATTATGTAACTAAAGACTTATACATAAAAGTTTAAACACACCAAGAAGTGATATAGTTAGCAACTTTTAAGAAAAGTGAACCTGGGAATGCCAGAGATCATGAAACTGACAATATACAGAACACATACATTTGTATATATGTATATTATTCATTGTATATTATTTCATATGTACATTACATAATATTTCTTTCTACTTTTTACTCTGACAAGTATATAAAACTTCTGAATGTTCCAATACTGTCATTTTGTTTAATAATATGCAAATCCGTAGAGATTGAGAAATTCAGATTAAAATTTTTTGATTTATCATGTAGGTCGTAATAAAATGACTTTTTTACGAATAATGTAATTCGAAATTTTTTTTTATTATATATAATGTACTGCTAATCAATCATTTACCTACTCACTTATTTCAATAGTTCTCTATTCAGACCATGCGAATTTAGATACATATGTGTATAAGAAATTTTAAAAAAGTGGTTGTCTTTATACTAACATGATAACGAGAGCAGATTTTGCAGATTTATATGTGGAAGGTAATCTCCGGAACCACTGCACTATTTGTAAAATTCTTTCACCACTTGAAAGGTAAAAGTTAAATACATTATTATTTAACCCGGGCGAAGTCGGGATGTTATTTTAAAAGGTTTCCTAGTATTAAAGTATTTTAAAAGGTTTCCTAGTATAGACACTATATATAGTATAGACACTAGTTGTATGGATTGTTATATAATTTATAGTTATCAGTCATTTAATACCTGTTTGTAATTTTTCCTTTTGTCTTATATCTATTGGTGTAAGTAAATATCTTATTATTGTTTTTATATTAGCTGTATTGCTAATCTTTAATGTAAGATATTTAGTATCTGTACCAGAAGTGATTACAATATTCTTTGATTCGCAATTACAGCCGTACTTACTTATACTTATACTTCAGCAACGGAAAAATATTTCTAATAAATAAATTATAATACTGCTATTATATTTTCTAATTTCCTATAGCATTACGTAGGTATTCATAATTCAAAGCGTCTTTTGAATAGACAATTGGTTAAATATCTAACTATAGAATACTTAAATAAGTAGTTTAGGCAAAAAATGATTATCCCACCTTGCGCGGTTGCGAGTGGTTATTGTTACGGATCGGCAAATTAAAATACCTCGCGGAATGTACTAGTGTCATTGCATCATTACGTAACAAGTCTCAACAAACAGTGGTTATCGCGTGTTCAAGCTTCAAGGGCAAGTTCGATGCAGGACAAGAGTTGGTAATGACTCGAACCGATGCCGTCATACCGTGCGGTGGACTATAATGTCAGGTGACATACCTTAGATAAAGCTTAATGTACCTACGCATCTTGCACTTTAAGAGTAAATTGTTGTAAGTTATAAATGATTCTAAAATATTATCACAAAATAATTCCGTCGTTATACCTATTATTATCACAGAATAGGTAAAATACGTACTATTACATAGCTCACAATATGAGCTTGTTGATGTTGTTTGTTTGAATGCTAAAGTATTCCTTGTTACCTATGCTATAGTGAGCATAGGTGGATATAATTTATTATATTTACGTTTCGTTCCGTTCCGCCCACGCTCCTTTAGAACATACATCATTTGCATTGACTGTTAAGTTTTAAAAAACGAGGTTTTAATGGCGTGTTCTGTTGCTATATTATACGAATAACTGGTACTTTGTACAACACGATAATTATTTGCTATTCTTAAGGCTTATTATTATTATTTGTATAATCGTATCTATGTACAAAACATAATACATTCCTACACCTACAGTCCAAGTGCCTTATCTGAGTTAGACAAATAATTGATTCATATAGAAATATAGATCATGGTATATCATGTATTCTAGAATATATATTCTAGATATAATATATTCTATGATATTTCACGCTTGATGTCAAGCTTATTACAAACAACGTTGTCTATAGTTTTTGTTAAATCATTCGCAGTCGGAATTTAACTTTTTAAATGGTTTTGTTATTTTTGTTGTACAAGTAATTTTGTAGTAGTTATAGGTACGGTTTACTTTTGGAAACATTTAAAGATTATTCTATTTGTGCCAAGTATAACATAATAATATTAAATGATAGATAGGTGCACGAAATATTTCCAACAAAATGAGGCAATGTTATCTATTTCTACTCGCTGTCAATTAAATCTATTAATCTATTTTCATTTTCATACAGTACTTTAATACTATACACTTGTAGTCCTGTATATAGGCTGTTTTAATCCGTTGCAAATATTTAAATACAGATTAAACACAACATATTCCAATTCCTAAAAAAATCCTAAAAATATGGAAAATTTTATTACTCCTCTATTTATAAAATTCAACATCTGCCTATTGTATATTACTGTATAGTCTATCGCCTCCAATCACCTCTAAATTTAAAAATTAAATTGTTATTTAATAAATATTTGAAAATTTTCGGAATTATCAATTTTAAATTTTTATGTAATAAACAGTCGATTAATTTGATAGTCGTAATTTTACGTTATATTGTGTCACTCATATTTACTTAAATACCACAGACTCCTGCGCTACCCACACCTACACTTATACACACCGTACACTAAATATTTATGCAATAGCATAGTACCTACACTATATCATACAATACATTGCAAATAGTTTTTTATTTTTAACTTCTAAGAGATCGTTTTAAAGACATTAATGTACTCACCTTGCCGTCCTTATACATCTTTGAAATTATTATGTATACGTGGAAAAATATAGATCTATTTATAAAGAAAAGCGACATTGGTGGTATGGAAACCCGAGGTCGTGATAAATTGGTTATTACAAAATTTAAATTACTTAAGTCAAATGTTTCATTTTTGGGTAACTGCATTCGTTTTTATAATAAATTTCCTCAAAAAGTCACTCAATTAACAGAAAATAGATTTAGATTAGTTATAAAACGTACATTTATTAGACAATCATACTATAAAATAAACGATTTCGTTGAAGATAAAACAATAGTCTGGAAATGACCTTCTCTACACATGCATTTACTGACTCTCTGAATATTGTATTTGAATAAACCTTTTGTAAAATGATGTCGAAAAAATCATACCTGGCTAAGTTTCTTGTCGGTTCTTCTCAGTGTCCAGTAGGGCTATTATGAACTCTTATATCTTATGTCTTCTCTTTGAACCGAACTAAAATAGATTTGACGTTCAAAAATACCTTGTAATTGGGTTTACTTAAATAAATTGATTTCACTTTGACTTTGAACTTCCCTAAGCCATATTGAAATACATGTTTAATTTACTCTTGAACAATATCATAAACACCATCAAATCAATTTATCAATCTCCAATACTTTTTGCCTGAAGATGTAGCGTTTAAATTGTACATACATCTGCTACATACATAATATAGATAGGTATGTACATACCTACATATACCTAGAGAGTTTTTTTTGCTTTTACAATTTTGTTATTCATGTGTATTTGTTATATTATTTACGTGTAGGTAAGTACCTAGGATTTATTATTATGTACTTATTATTAGGTAGGAATTATTATTGTTTTTCGGCTTCGAAACGCTTTCGGTTCTCAATAATTCTTGGTATGTCAGATTTGGTTAATATGGCATCTACTTGGTTTTCTGAAATATATAATTTATTTATTACGTTGAAATTAGATTCCAATAAAAGATAAAGGTCGTATTTTTAGACCTTTCGAAAGGAAATGTATAGACGTATATTTAAAACCTTTACACCGTTTTTGAAGAAATTAGTTAAATAGGTGTATGCAATATATATAACAGATGTACTTATAACAGATTATTTATAAGTAATTCTGAAATTTTAATTTGTATATAAAATACACATAAACATTAAAATACTAGGACCAAGTAAAGGAACGGCACTCACTCTCACCAATTCCGCGTCGCTGCAGATTAAGTCAAGCGAGGGTACGCATTCTTCGTTCCCCACGAACTACAAATTAGAAATAGGTACTTTTTGGCGGGAACGGGAGAAGTGAGGTTGTCATTTTATTTAGATTTTCCATTTTTTACATTTTTAGGAGTTTTAAAGTACAACAGTGATAGTATATTGTGTTTTAAAGTTCCGTATAAGTGACAAGAATGGACGAGATCTAAATAAACATGTGTAGCTGAAGTTTTCGCGCTCTTCCAAGAAGTCTTTTATAACTTCAGTAAAGCCTACTATCACTTTACTGGAGGAGTTTGACGATTAGAAAGAACTAATTTACTTGTGATTCTAGTTATTCTGTGCGTGTTTATTAGTTTGTGTTAATGCGTGACATTGGCAAATGCGTTAATCATCTATTGAATTGTTTTCTCGCTTTACTTGACGTTGGCAATGTACTCACGTACGGTGCCACTTAAAAAAAAAAAAAATATTATTATATTATTATTATTATTAGTATATCCATACAATAAATTGTGTATGGACTAGTACATATCATCTTGGCTGTTTTAAGCACTGCGAAAAAAATTATCGGGTATTCATTCACACTTTACTATGTGTAAATACTGAACATCAAATAACGTAGATTTTCATTTTTAAAAGTAACATATACAATAAGTTAAATATATAAATTTATGTGAGGTAAAAAACGATAATGAACATCTTTCGCGATCACACTATTTGTAAAATTTAATTTTTGCTATAAATCATTATTTACAAGACTTGATTGAAGAGTAAAACCTCAGCACAGGCAGCACTCGATCGAGCTATTGTTGGTTACGTCCAATAATTAAAAGTCAAAAGGTTTCACCATCGAGCCTTGTTTATGGCTCTCCGTAATTACAAGCCTCTCTTATTCGTTCACATCGCCAATAAATTAAGAGTTCGACGACATCCCGCAATTTCCGCACCACATTTATTTGTTTCGTTCAATTTAGTCAAAGAATATAAACAAATTTAGTGCCAACTAAAGAAAAGTGATTGATTTTCGAAAAACTGCATTCATTTCAACTTGAACATGTAACATACGTAAGTGACTTTTGTGTAATGAACTTATATAAGAAAATGAGAAGTTCAAATTTCTTAAACAAGTGTATTTATTGAGAAGCCAGTCTAGCAACCATTCCACTTTTATACCTAGCATGAACAATAGACTTGGCAGTAATACAGCCGGTTTTGTTGCCTTCCGCCGATCATTGCTACAAGTTATGATGCTATAAATATTGCAAGACGTGCCCGTGACCCGCGCGACTTATTCGTTGTGTCGCTGCTCGCTGCACTCCATCCAGAGTAATATGAAACCTATATTTGTAATAACTATTCTAATAAGTCTGCGTCTTGTACTCAAAATAAGTTTTAGTGGAGTAGGTAATTAGTAATTACATAACGCTGGTTATGTTCTAAACGTGACTTTCGAAGTATTTTCTATGTGCATAAAAACGGTTTCTTTAATAATTCCTGAAAGCCGTTTCACTCTCGTTGCTAAATATACGCACCCTAAAATTAACCACAACATGCAACAAACATCCGAGCAATGCAGACATGATTTCAATCATCTTATTAAAATGACCTTCTTTTCAATTTTCGTGTTGAAGAGATCTTCAGTTTATTTTTGCTGAATTAAAGGAATCACTCGAACGTTTTCAGAAATGTATTTGTAAATACGAACCACATAAAGGCGTGCCTAGACCGAGCCTTGGCGGCGATCCAGCATAACTAGGGCAAGTGTACGTAGGTGTCTATCGGTTGACCGTTTGTTGGCAATCGCCTTAACAGGTTATATGGAGTGGAATAGTAACGAATATGTCGGAATATACAAAAAAATTCAGGAATTCATAAGGAGAATGAAATCTAAAAATTTTACCAAAAAATACAAATGTAATAATCGTTCTTTTTTTAAAATGTCAAATGCAGTCGTTAGAAGTGTGGTTCTAATTATTAAAAAATAACGTAGATAAAAAAATATAGTAGAATATGTAACATTAGATTTTACAGAAAACCTTCCTCTGCTTCAAAAAAAGCAACCAATAAATAATTCACAAATTTCAAATAACTCAATTTGCTACATTTTGATCACATTAATCATGTAATGAAGTCTCTATAAGAAGTAATTACTCCAATAACGATACTTAGATTTTCTTATTAGAGGTATATTATGCAGACCTTCTACCCACCTTCCCATGTTATTGCTTATTGGTGCTTATTGGCCATGACCGTGACGCACAATTAGGTATAATTATCTTTAATTTGCGCTACTCCCGATGTAATTCGCGACGGTCCGGTTCTGTGTCTATCTCGAATATTTAAATTGCAATTTCCATAGTAATCTATTTACGTATTATTCCTCGGTGACATAATACTCATATTTATTGCAATTAATTCTCCTACTACGATGAATGATTGGACAATATGACTTCCTTATGGCCCATTAACATTATCACATGTGGACGCAGTAAGGTACTGAAAAAACCATGATCTCAAAGTCTTAGCAAAAAACTTTGCAAATTATGAAGTAATTCGCACATGTGTGTATTTTTATGCCTATTATTTTGTCTAATTGCAAAGTTGGCAAGGAAGCAGGAGTCGTCGGAGGCTGTCAATCTGTTCCTATTATTAAAACTCTTTCACTTGGCTATTTGGCAAATTTTCTAGCTGGAGTCAACGCTTCCTCTGACAGTCGACACGGCTCTTGTCAAAGAAATAAATAGTTCGTTTTGGAAAGTGTAATAAAAATAAAATTGCCGAGTTATTGTTGTTCCACTGACTACGTGATCGATTGTTCTACTCAAATATTTACTTACAATCCACAAAAAATTATATTATTCTCAACCTTCCCAGCTCACAACATGTTTTTAAGTTTATTTTTCAACATGCATAATATATAAACTATGATATACTCTACCGTCTGCTGTGAGTGCTATAAATATTTAATAGCTTTGCAAATACCGTTATTCGATGCTTGGTAACAAGCAAGACCTAAAAGCATTTGATGATAGGTAATGTCACCGCATCTAGTAAGCAGCTAATACAATCCTTTACAATGCGTTACGCAATGAATGCACATTCATCGTCATTGGCAAGCCAGTCACGTTCTTGGACAACGGTAGCAACTTCACGTCGACTCCGCGTCGTCGCATTTTCTGACCTATTTACTACATATTTAGCGAATAAAGAAATGAAACTGGGAACATATATTACACAGAACAATTAGTACATAATTTCTGTTTTTAATAATCAGTATTTTAATTGCTTTATTTTGTTTAATGTAATAAAACAACAGAAACTAATAAATTAATAAATAATTTTCTTATTCGCTTCATGCTTCATTCAAAATTCGGTACGATGTTCTCATACAATAATGCGATTCTGATGATAAACCATCAACCATCCTTTAATTCCAGAGAAAATTGCATCACAGTTTTAGTCCAAATAATTTACAATGTTACTCCATAATATTAGACTTCATGTTAAAAATACTGGATGTCGAGTTATCTCGAATTTAGTATTTATATACTAAATTATTAGAAGCAAAATTAATGTCATTGTACCAACCTGCTTTAGCACTGAAATCATATAGGTATGGAAACACAACACCTACAATAAGGGTACTAAACACCTGCATTGTGTTCTGTACCCTAAGCGGCAGTTGGGTGATAATGACAAACAGATTAATGAAACACTATTGTAAAACATATAGGTAGGTAGATGCTGTAGATGTTTGCGGTTTTCAAATGAAACTTGATATAAATTCCAGAAATTAAACGTAGGTACATTTAGGTGATATTGTATAGATTCAGGTGTTACTTTGCGGAAATCCATTTCATGTGATAAATTCCTAAAATCTCTAGCTATTTTCTGCTCAAACTCCAAAAACCACCAATCGACACGTGTTTCGCTTCTCAACGAAGCATCCTCAGGATATACCAGAGATAGGATTCGGTCAGCTAACCAGCACCGAATCGGACCGAATAGGATTCGGAAAATAGCTAGAGATTTTAGGAATTTATCACATGAAATGCATGGAGAGTTTAAGGTGCGGAGAGAAGAAAAATTTATTTGGTTAGTTTAATGTGGCATTAGTAACGCACATGCCATTCGGCTGATACTACTCTATTGCAATAAAATTGTACATTTGCACCTTAACGTGGAGCGCGTGTTATTTTTATCATATTTTTGTACCTTTTAAAATGACTATTACGTCCATTTAGCTTGGACCCTCCGTACCTGTACGTATACAATCATTGTTTAAAGTTTGACGTTATGCATACCTACATGTAAATATTTTGGTATTTAATATAAGTATGCCTAATTCGCTCTTGCCGCTTTTATTATATCTCATTTCTAAAGAAATCAGTCAGGCTGTTCATATGGCTCGTAATAAAGAAACCTTGCACAAACACCTAAAACAAAAATATTTTACATTAAGTTTGTAATGTTACAAAAAATAACTTGTTGTCGCGAGAAAACTCATAAATAAACTCGTAAAGCACTGGCGTTCCCAATTATTACATTTTGCTGACTTTAATCATGATTAATATTCTTTTAGGTAATACTGCGGCTTTATACAAAATATTATTTTATTAGCCATATCCGTTCCCTTAAGAACTCTGTTATTATTATAATTTATGATTGCTCCTTTTTAACATTTATTCGGAAAATCCAGGACAATACATAATAAAATGTCATATTTTTGAAACACTTCCAGGGCTAACATCTATAAAAGTATCTAAACTAAGTCATTTACAGATACCATTTCTTAATTACATTCTCATGCAATTAATGCAGTATCAATGATAGACATCGATTAATCTAGCTGTTTTATATGACTTAAGTATTTGTAGTTAGATCACGTAAACTAGTACTTAAAAGTGTAAATCTCTATGTAAACGTCTTGGTAATAAATAATATGCTCTATGGTCTTAGTGATAAAGTTTACGTTCTATCCAGCAGAAACACTTCAAAGGTCTCAATATTACAAATTGTTGAAAGGTGCAATAAGAAATGGTTTCAAGCGAAAGTGAAACCAAAGTTTAAAAGCTGAAAGTCTATGTTTATTTAAATCTGATGTTGCCGTCTAGCCTGCATTATGTAAGTCCGTGTGACTGCAAGAAACGGTAACGTGGTTCCTTAGCAGGTCACATTGGTGCGAATGACATCAGCGATTGTCAAGTGCATAGAAGTCAACGAACAGGATTTAACATTGAGTATTCAATAGACGCGACATAGCCTTGACTTCAGTACTCAACTATGGCTCTTGGCCAGAGCCTTTCACTGACCCAATATGCATCTTCAAAGTTTCCAGTAAGATTAAATAATAATCTAGAAGATGTTCTAGTAACAGCAGTCGTTGTCAGCTGACAACGATAAAATTTTACCTGCATCTATTCTGTAGTGTCATTAGTGTAAATAAAAGAATAATGAGAGGAGACAACTAGTAGTAGTTATTATGTCGTCCCCGAACGAATAAGCGACCGGTGCTATGCAAGTAGTTAAAGTTGCAATTGCCGTGTTAACCGTGCCATTATCTTTTAATACCATCGACTTCATTATTCGCTACATTTTTTTCCGACGGCAGCGAGGCGCGGCCAACACCGTGAGTCGCCGACACGGGTTTGATAACCTGGAGACCTTGGTCTTAATTGCGCTTGCGCAGACCATTCCGCCGTGTCCACTTTTTATGTGCCTGCACATCGCCAGCAAAAACACGACAACGACGACTAACCAGCCGGTTCTAAAGTTGCAATACTTCAAGAATGGTACAAGTCGTTCAATCGCTTTTTAATATTGTCGGTTTATTTCAAGTGCGCTCTGCTCAGAAAACTTCGTGAGCATCATCTTACACTTTGTTATGCCGATCGTTTACAGATGTTTACTAGATAAGTTAGTATTTTTGCGGTCAAAGAATATCGCAAAAATATTCTTCATGACAACTTCATCATATAGAATATTAAATAGGATTTGGTTTACATTAGAAGTGATTTGTTGAAATAGTGAAGAGAGAAAAACGAAGTGAATTCAAAAGCATTTGACCAATGTTAATGAAAGTTTAAATTATTGTTTGGTTTCGTTTTCATAATTAGGCTATTTTCTATCCCAAGTTAACAAAGTTAATTTATAGCCTTCACGAAACACAATTTGTTAATGTTAAATTTTAAGTAATAACTTTCTTAAAGCTAATGTTATTGTTCTAGGTAAGGAAGCAGAAAATGAAGACCTAGAGGTAACAAGAGTGTGTGCATTACTGGAGTTACAGTAATAACTAATAAGATATGAATCGGTTGTATTTCATTAATATTTTTTTTTGGAGAAACCCTGTCAGTAGAATCAGTAGAAGTATGTAAAAGTTTTAAAAGTAACGTAATATTTTTGCAATGTTGGAACACTGATACCACGCTATTAAAAGATTAGAGACACTAATAAATAATATATCTACCTTATAACAAAACCACTCTCAGCTCAAACGTAAAGATGAAGCATTATCGGCCAAATGTGTAATGATTTTAAATTTATTAAATTAGCAAACAACGTGATAAACATGCATAGATTAAACCGCAATAAAGTGATGTGTGTTGGATGTCCAGTTATTGTATAACCTTGGCGAGAAACTGTTACTGGAAGAACGATAAATTTCGTCTCCAATTTACATTTAATGGAAAATCTTAGGGGCAAAAAAGTTGATTTCATTCTTCTATCTGCTAAAAGATCTACTCGTATTAGGAGTGTCTGCCGGAACACTGAGTCAAGGCTGTGGCGAATCATCTCAGAAACAGCCATTTAGAGCCTACGGCAATTTGTCAACTGATTTCTAGTGTTGTAAATTTTAATTGTCAATAAGATAGAATGGACTAAATAAACTCATTGTCTTTTTATAATAACATACATCAAGAGATGTCCGTCTCTTCCTCTTACTCCACAGTACTATTTGTACATGAAAGGCGCGACTCTATATTATCTTTAGCTAGCGATTAGTTTATTATAGAAAAGATTAGATCATAATTCCATTAGTAATGCGCAGAAAGGACCTGTTATCAAAACTACTTAACCATTAAGTAAATTGTGCTAGTTTTTTATAGTATGTTTTTGCAATGTTTTATTCCTATAAAAATAATATTATACTTAATAGTGTAACGGAAAATTGAATCCCATAATTCATTATTTTTTACGATGTATTTTATAGCTACTTTTAAAAAAATCGGTCCTCCTATTAACAGTAGGATTTTATTTTTACTAATATAAAATAAAATAGGTACTTAAAATATAGATCGATAGTCTTGTTCAACCGTGAGTAATTCAAATCCGAATTTTGCCTTGGGAATCAGAACAAGTAATGTAGGTAAGAATTTGTTTCGGTATGAGCAAACAATTGCTGGTAATCTGGACAAGGATGAGCTAGACGAAAGGGAAGTGAGCGGGAGGGGTGTACAGGAACCAATCGAGCAGTTCGTTGCACGCACGACTGACCAAAGTCACGAACTTAACACTTGACGTTCTCAATGTACTTTGCCATAAACAATCGATAAGTTTAACGATTTTAACTTGGATTACAAATTGAAGATTTATTGAAATATTAGATGAGTGTATACCGTTCCATCAAGTTCCAGTGTTGTATCTCTGATGACAAGAGATGGAACACTATCTTTGCAGAAAAAATATGGCAAAAGGCCTGGAGTGTCTTGTATTTGTGAGTTATATATAATAATAACTAATTTAGAAATATTCAATTTTATAAACAAATATATACCTACTAGCTAGATATAAGTATTCAGTACCATCACATAACTCAAGAGATATAAATTCTTATTTGGAACAAATATTAAAAAAAAACATTAACTCACGGGAACAGCCACTTGCAATTTTCGCTGCGCTGATATGCGAGTATAAAAACGAGCTATATCAAGATTAATTCATATTTAAGTTTTAGGTTGAAATATTGCCACCACATTATCTCAGATAAATTGTTTTGTATCTATTGCGTGACAGCTGGGCGCGCGATGAGCATAGGAAATATAGAGATGGCAATGTCGATTTATTTCCAAAACATAGGTCAACGATCCATACGAACACGTGACGCCGTGACGCCAGCCCGTGCTAGGTAGTCATGGCGGCCACGTCATTCTTGCATCTTAATCTAATCTAGTAAACTCGACCATCCATCATTACGTGGTATACATTGCTCCCTCTTTTACATCACCTCGAAATTTAACGCAATTGAGCTGTTTTGTATGCTATGTAAAATTATTTTTGTACCAGTACCTATGTTAACAAAATGTGGGGTGTTTAGTGTAGATAATGTGATTGACTCCGCCACACCGTCCTAAGTACGTTTTTTAATCCACAAAGGTGGTAAGCGTTCGACTTGCCTGATTGTAAGCGGTTTCCATAGCCTATGGGCGCATGTACACCAGAGGCATCACTTGCACGTTGTCAACGCTATGTAAAAACTTCTTTACGCCCTTTTTGAAGGTAAGGAAAACCTCAATAGGGAGCTCAATCCACATCTTGATGATTCGAGGGTGGAAACTTATGTGAAAATCCACTGTACGTGACCATTAAGTTTCTAGTGTGAAAATGAATTTCCTGCCGATGACGGTGAGCGCTGCTATATAGAAGTAGCTGTGGCCATCAGGACGAACTATTTACAATTAGTTTGCTGAAGTTAGATAATCTACCTATAATACTCTAATTTAGGTCGTTGTGTTATATTGTAGAGGACAGTCGCTCGCAAAATTCATGTCACTGTGTCATACTCTGTATTTAAAGTAGGTCGTCATTATCTATAAGGGCTTTATTGATTAAATAATTCATATGTTTATTACTTTTCTGTTTTTGGAACTCTACTCCGCCTTTCTTTACATACATGCCAACATATATACATAATTTATGTATGTAATATATGACGGTTTTAATCACTGCCATAATTATTTAGGTATCTATCTGTATTCTGTAAATGTACAAAAGAAATTAAGTAATATGTACATGCTTATTATGATAATCCTGGTCAAAGTTATGAAATTATTGTGGACATCTGAAAGTAGGTGAATATTCATTTAAAAGATTTCGTTACACACGAATAGATATAGACAAACCTAACAAAAATTGTTTTAAAAAAAACGTACGTTAGTGTGAGCTAATACCATACAAAATAAAAAATTACTCACAAATATGACTTAAATACTTACGACCCAATAATTTCGGTCATCAATTCGTTATACTCTATTACGAATTAGGATATGTTCAATGGCTATGCTCCAATTTCTCTAACATTCGGTTACATTCATTTTGGTTGAATTCTCAACATTTTACAAAGTAGATAAGAGGAAATGAATAAAGTTGCAAATTAATTTAATAAACTTTCAAGTTCAAAAGTTGCGTAACGAGCCAAACAGTGAAGTTGTTTTGATAGTCGCTTCATAAATTCAGGTTGTTTTATAGTAACGAATAGACGCCGCCACGCCGCGCCACGCCGGGCGGTAACTTGACTTTCTGTGCCACGGGCTACGGCTGCGCGGTCTGCGGCGGCAGGCGGCGCAGCGCGCGGGGAGCGTGACGTCACGCTCGACCGTGGCAGTGAGAGCGGCCGCGTCGCTCATTCGCTTGCTCTACGTATTTCGTTGACGACGGTCGCGCGCGCGCAACGTCCCTCTTTTTCCCGGCACTTAGACAAATAAACGCGGTAACCTCTAGCATCACCGGACGTAATTGTGAAACTCGCGTGCTTTTTTCACCTGTTGCAGGAGTGTGTTGTGACTGGAAACGTTATTATTGCATTTATAAGACGTTCGTGGTTCCTGGAGTGTGCCGAATAACAAAACGATTTGTTTCAATTCCGTCGTCGCGTATCGTTAACGAGTGGTGCGTGTCGTTAGTTACAGACGTATTCAAATAGTTCAGTGTAAGAAAAAGTGAAGTGAAAGCCGGTGACGGAGGATGTCCCTCGGCACTAGTGAATACGGGAGCGTGTGACGCGCTCATCGACATGAGACGCCGGTGGTCAAATAACGGAGGCTTCCAGACGTTGCGAATGCTTGAGGAGAGTTCGTCCGAAGTGACGTCATCTTCGGCTCTTGGACTGCCGCCTGCTATGGTGATGTCGCCAGAATCACTCGCCTCGCCTGATTACGGAGGACTGGAGTTGTGGGGTTACGAAGATGGTATCACATACAATACAGCACAATCTCTACTGGGGAACACATGCACGTTACAACAGCAACAACAGCAACCCACACAACCATTGCCATCGATGCCACTACCGATGCCACCTACGACACCCAAGTCGGAAAATGAATCCATGTCATCAGGTTAGAATCTTGGAATACATAAAATATTTAGTAAAGTTTAATTCGTAAATAAGTAAAAAGTAAAAGGCGTCAATTTTGGCGGGCATCTTCTCGCTGCGCTCAGTTGAGAAGCGCGCTGTCATCGACCTTTGGCCCGGATACCTTGACCGGGCGCTGCGGGCCGATGTCTCCTTGCCCCGAGCCAACATATCACAATCGTTTTGTTTACCTACATTCACTATATCTATTAGAGCTAACGACTCGTTGCAGTTTTAAGATTTTTACAGTATTTTAGATTTGTAAACAATTTAAACACACAGTAAGGCTGTACGTGTTTAAGTTTGTTTATATAAGCAAAAAGTATTATTGTGTTAAGCAGTATATCGACTACTGACACAAAATTATCTCCTTTGTGTGCTATACATGCGTATATCTACGCTTAAAGTTGTTATAAAATACAGTCATTATTATTATATGTCTCTTGAGACTCCAACATCCATCCATCCAACACCATGCCATTAGATTAGGTACTGTAGAGATGTCTACCAAGCAATGTTGGGCAAAATGTAATTGCAAAAACAATTACAATTAAAATTTGTAATTGTAATTGTTTGCCCTACAAAATGTTTGTACAATTACACTTTACAATTACAATTTTTAATTGTAATTGTTTGTACAATAATATTTTGCCCAACACTGCTACCAAGTTATGATTTGTTAAGTAATTGTTTCTTTTTTAATAAAAAAAATGCGTTTATTGGCATTAAATAGGTACTATCAACATGAAATAAAATTTGGTTACTGATCACTCATTTCATGTTTTTTTTTAATTTCCATTAAAAATTGGAAATTATATAAATTACTCTATCTATATTCTGCCATTCCAAAGATGTCACATATTACCAATCCAATGATTAAATAAATGTTTAAGTAGTATTTACCTATTCTGCCTTAAAATTAAATTATAATACCTATAGGTAATGTGTAATCTACCGAGCTAAATTTAAATAAATAGAAACAATTAAAATAAACATCATTTGACAAAAATGTAAAATAGAATACTTCTAATAAGAAATACTTCTAAAGTTGACTGAATTGAATGTTCTATAATGTTAATTGAAAAATGTTTCTATTTATTTCAATTTAACTCCGTAGATTACATATTACCTATAGGTATTATCATTTAATTTTAAGGCAGTATAGGTATACTACTTAGTTTTATTTAATCATTGGATTGGTCATATGTGACTAATCTTTGGAATGACGGATTGACTGTGGGCGAGACGGTGAAAAAATGTGCCGTTGAATTACCTAACTATAGATCTCATTGTTTAAGATATAACGTACAATATAGTACTTGTCTAGTAGCCACTGAACAATTTTATTTAAGTACGCATGTATTTACATGTTATCTATTCTGGCATAATTTTTATTGCATTTTATTATTATGGTTAGTTTTCTGGTAAACAATTCCTTTGCTGTTTGATTAGCGGCCACTAGTGTAGGAGAATCACTACAGAATGAGTAATTCTTATCGTACCATGCCCAAGGTTATTGTGGAAAATTTACAATGTCGTATATTTCGTACCTGCCTCAAGCGCAACATTGTTCGTTGCGAAACGTAGATACACATTATTATATATTTAATACTGTAGTAGCAAAAATATACAGTCATAAAGTGTCATCGTAAATTAACACAAAAATAGGTTTTCAGTTGGTTGATTTAGCACTTACGTACGTAAAAAGCAAAAGGAATGCGAGGTATAAATTGTGTAGTAACGAATGTTATAGGAGTTCTGTAGTGCAACAATGGACAATAGTAGATACAATATGGCGGGTTTCAAAATTGGAAATGAAACGGACGAGTTAGATTTTTATATTTACAATTTACAAACACCGCCAAAGTGCAAAAAAGTCGTACTTGCACGGATACCATCAGTTATATTTATCATGTATATTATATTTACAAATACGTTCTTCCTATCAATTGTAAGTCTTGCCATAAATATTGTTATGAGGAGAACAGTTTATTGTCTATTACATAAAATGTTTATAACTGCAATGTACGTTAGTTTATGCTTTAATATAATAGCATTTTAAAAATACGAAGCTCATTAAAAATGATGTATAGATTAAACATACTGTACTCTTTAAAGAGACCTTTAAAGGTAATATCAAGTCTATTAAAACCGGGACTAGATAACGGCCAGTCTTCAGCTCTGATGAAGTCTGAAACAATCCTTTCCAGCCACGCTTGTGTGGATCGAGCTTTATGATCCGGTGCTGAGCCTTGTTGAAAGGACCATTTTTGGTTATGGAACATGGTGTTGTTAAGAAGCTTAACTACCTTCTAAGAATCTTATCTCAATTAGAGTTGCCGCGAATATTCGTTATTATTCGCTATTCGTCATTATTCGCATTTTTTTTATTATTCGTCGAATAGCGAATAATTGTGTCTATTATTCGCTATTCGACGAATAATTAACAGCTCATTAATTTGGATACAAAAACTACAGATTTTTTAGAAAAATCAAACAATATTTTTATTTCTTACCAATTAATATGAAGACACAAGTATTGTATTATTATTGTTAATTAAAATAAATCCACAACATATTATCATCATTTCAAATAAAGAAAATAGTTTATTAATATTAAAAATCTATTAGAGGCAGATTGTGGTGCAGAAAATCCAATTTTTCTGCATGATCTGGGTTGTCTATTCCTTTTTTCTTCGTTACACCAACCCTGCTTCTGAAAATAGTCTCTCCGAATATACAGAGCTCCCTGGAGTGGTTAGGTATCTATCTAGGTATAATTGTTAGATTCTCGTAAAATAGAAAAGAATTAATTATTTCATATGTTACGAGAATGAATGTAAAGCATGCTATTATAATAATAATTTATATTTTACAACCTAATATTATTCTTTAATATTAAAGATTAAATTTATATCGCTTTTGATGTCGAATAATATTGGCGATTAATTCAACTATTCGCAATAGGGAATGGCGAATATTCGCTATTTGATTATTCGCCATAACTACTATTCGCGGCAAATCTAATCTCAATACATCTGGGCCGATGTTTTGATACGTTTTTCACAAAAATATGGCTCAGTCACTCCTTGCTAGTTAACACCCCACCAAACCATCACTGAAGCCGGATAATGCCCACGTTGTACTCTACTGACTTATTGAGAAGCTTCTCTAGAGCTCTGAGCATAAACTCGGTCATTCTGTTTATTAAAATGTTGCTCGATAGTAAAAATTTTCTCGTCAATAAATTAATCCTCCCTTTGCATACAGTCGTAAGAAATTGTTTTGATTTTACCACACTATTCATTTTTAAATTATCGGTTAAGTAATGACCAGTGCGTCTCTTATAAGCTGCAACTCGTAAGTGATCTTTTAAAATACGCGACATGGTTCTGGGTGCTATATTCAATTCCATAGATAAAATCTTCTGCTTTCAGACAGGATTTCTTCGGATTCTTTCCTTCACTGCTTTGATCGCCTTTTTAGTACGAATACTATGTGGACGGCCAGATCTTTTTTGTCACAAACAGAGGATGTTTCATTATACTTATCAATAACCTGGTACACAAACATTCGACTAATACCAAGCGGATGGAGAATTTAAAAAATTTGCATTTGGCTCCATACCTGCTTTGTGTAATACTATCACAGCAATGCGGTTCTCTTTATCACTCCAGTCCATTTTAATATCACAAGAATATTTAACAAAGATTGGCGCGAAAATGAGAAAACACTATGAATATTGATATGAGAATGACAGGTTTTCAATTCAAATGTAATATTATTGTTTTTTTTTATAGTATCAGTATTTATGGCCAGTCTGTGTATGTCCTAATATATGTAGGTACTAATTAACACATAGGTGTTTTGAAGAAACGGCATCAAACCTCAGAATAAATTTCATAATTGAGGTTTCTTACGCTTTAATGAATTATTATTATTTAGGTATTTATTACTTTTTGTTGGGAACGAGTGAAATAAAATGTAACATTTCATTTAATTTGATTATTTTATATATATTACGGCCTTTTAAAGAAAACATTTAGTGAGGTCGGAAGAACTGGGAAATCTAAAAATATGTAGGTAAGTACATGCAACTGTCGCGTTATATTAAGATGTACTACATTGTTTTATTGGAATATGATATGAAGTTGTGATACGCGAATCGAAAAATCTCTTTTATACAAATAACACGTCTAGTAACCCATCCCAGATTCGCACGTATTTTTTTAATACTACTTGTTTACTAATGTTAAACTTTATTATTCATAATTAAATGTTGGATGGAAAGCGCGTTGAAATCTACTTAGAAACTTCAAGTTTTATACTATTTAGAGAAGATGGCAGGAATATTTCTAAAACATGTAACATAACGGTTTGCCATTGTGTAAAAAAGACCTAGAAGAGGAATTGAAGTGTAACAGATTATAGACACACCTTTACTTGATTGACCTTTACATTTTTGATTTTTGTAGTCCGTAGTATAGGTTTTTAGTCTAGTTCTCTAGTAGTCTAGGTCTAATTTTTATAGTAGGTATGTCGGCTGTTTGGGCATAGCTCCCCTGTCTACCAAAATTGGGGAAAACAATTAAAAAATAGTCTATAGTATGTATCATAATTATTATTGTCTCTCGGAATATAATTTCTTCTATATATCCTATCAGACTGGACGATCTATCATTTTTACCAAACATCGAGGGAGGGCCCTAGCTGAGCATGATGGGGCTAGCGTTAGCATGAAGGGCCGCGCCCTCCTATTTTTACCACCCACTAAGTCGACTATTTTTGTTTCTTGAAAGTACATAATTCTGTAATCACCTTAAAAGGTATTTTGTTTATTTCATGACACTCCAAATACTGACTTTAAATAGATACTACCTACCGAGTCATCTACCAAAACATATTTTATTTCCTTATTATTTAAGAATTCTGCGTTAGACTAACATGAACTAAATTTAAAACATCACAATTTGTTGGATTTAGAGTTATTGTTAGAGAGAAAAAATGGCACCATTCATTTCGTTATGCCTGTATGTCTGTCCATAATATGTATGGTTTATTCCGTTGTCTTTGTTTTTACTGACTTGTTTGGCAAATGTAAATTGAAATTGACTTGTTTGAGTACAAATATAGTTATTTTAAAAAAAATACCCCATTTATAATAAAAACAGTATTTAGTACGGAAAGTGTATTAGCTGTCATATAAAGGAAGTTAAATATTTTAGTAAAATCAGTAATTTAAACTATAAAAATCTGATTATGTTAACTAAAAATCTAATTAAATATTTCTAAAAATGGTATCTTTTATTATAAAATACTTTTTAATTCTAATAAATTTTGAATAATTGATAAATCCACAATAACAGTTGGAAAATGATCACAGTTTTGCAAAACACACCAGGTGGCGCTCTGACGCGCTAGGAAAAAATGGGTGATACGGAAGGTAGATATAAAAGTGGATGCATTTAGTTGATCGGGGGTTCTTCGGGCTGAGACATTAAGAGTGATACCGTGTGTATTGTGTTGGAAGCAAATAAAGGAGAAATTACTTGTACCTGCAGTTGTTATATTGGCTAGTCCTACACAAAGAATAATTAAACTAAAACCAGATGAGAACCAGAAACCATTATCGCTTTCCTTTTTTTTAATTTAACGTTAATTAATTAAATAAACTTCTTGTTTGTCCGAAATTACTACGGAACCCTATGTTAATATGCGTCCGATACACTCTTAGCCGGTTCTTTAAAAAATATATCTTAGATGTAGAGCAGAACTTGTATGCAAATGGGCTAATCTTAACTTGTCATGTGATTCTGCTGTGCAATCTGTAAGCAGAAATATGTAACTAACATGTATTTTCTTTTGGCCCCGAATAGTAAATGCCGTGACGTTTTGTTTATAGATTGTAGGTACCTACATGTACAATTTTTTTTAATATGCAAATAATATCATTAATTACAACTATCATTCTAAGTCTTCACAAAGTTGTCCTTTGTCGTGAGAAACTTTGTTCTGTGTATATAGAGTTCTGTATATATATATAGACTTCTATTTGACGCTGTATAATTTAAACGAAAACTTAAATTGTTCACTGGTTGAAATTGTTTCCGACCGCTATTCAATTTGTCAAATACATAAATACAGTAAAAAAATTTAAGAGCAAGTGAGTCGGATGCAGCGAAGTTTCGTCGAAGCAACTGTAGCCGGTTCGACCGGTTTAGAGACCACTTCTGATGGTAAATCGCATCGTCTGACAAAGCACGTAAGTACGTGAGACGCGATGGTCATATTATTACTTAGATAGGTAGGTTCAATGTCGAAATATATCACTTGCGTTGTGTGAATTTATATTTTTAAAATCAAATTATTTTTCGCAAACAATTTGCAAAAATCTGTCTCAAAATCTAAACAATGTCATGTTTCTTGGTTATTCAAACTTTTTAATTATCCGAAGTGTTATAAGTTATAACACTTCAAAATGCCTAAGAGTTGTTGTTTTCTTCTTTCTTCAAAGTAAAAATTTTCTTCAGTCGTTTTTGCTCGCTTCGTTACTTTTGTAATTTTCATAATCACGTACCCATTCATTTAGATTCTAGGTTCCCAAACTTATTTTGTCTACTGAGTCGAGAGCTCATGCAGTCGTTGTCTAAGATGCCTCCTAGCTAAATGAAATTACAAATCACCCCCCAGGCCTCTACACAACGCCCCCATTTTTTTTCTGGGTCTCTTACCGCCCCCCTTTAGGCCTGCAGCGCCCACAGGGGGGCGTTATCGCCCACTTTGGGAATAGGTGATTTAGATGGATACTGCAATTTTATTCGATAATAATAATACATCTACATATTATGTCTGTATAAAATGGTAAAGAAGATTGTCCCCTTTCTGTTTTCCACTTTCTTGTATGCGCATGCGCGTCCATGCGATAAAATCAAGTTTCACACATATTATTGTCTTAAGATATAATTGAGTTATTTATTATTCATTAGTAAGTGGTGTCTAGCAACTCTCTACTATTAGTTTTACTTTACACTAGTAACTAATAATCTGTTGTTTTACTTTGAAATCATCAGGAACTGGAAAGAGGAGTACATCATAGTTGTGTTAGTTGTTTTTTTGATGCTTGGAGCTTTTGGAAAGATGCCAGAGAAAGCGCGGTGGGTCTTCGAGTTTTTAACGTTGGAGGAAATTGTATTTTTATTCGCAATATCTATTTTTCGCGCATTCTTACTCAGTCTTTTAGAAAAAAATCATTTTTAATGTATTTATAAATTGTATACAAATCATGCTTCATTACAATTCAGGTGTTGCGTAAACTTTATAACACATGCTATTTATTTCAGAATATATATACAGTAGGTACATAATATGTGTATGCGTTAGTATTTTTAGACTTTCAGGGTCTGTCGTATTTACTTAAACTCACTTAGTGTCATGCACTCATGCATTGCTACTTAAAAGCAAGTTACTCATGTATACACTTGCTAATGAGAGTTAAATCGTAATTGATGTCAAGTAAAACCGCCACAGATCTACGTCTGTGAAAAGTAGCTTATTGTATGTTAAGATTTTTCTGTGCGGAAAGTTCTTAATGTATTTTTATGATGCATCTAGAATTATAAAGGTATTTAAAAAAAAAAGTGTAAATATTAACATATGTATGTACTTTTTATTAATAAAGTTTGTTCGAAAAAAAAAAATAAATAAATAACACAATACATATATCTAGGTTGTAGGTTTTCAATACACCAACCAATTATTACTGTAGTTATTCGAGAAACAATACATAACATTTTTATAAAAAAGCAAGTAAAAAAGATTCAGATTGTTCCACAAATATTTACTGTTTTAACACAATCCTAAGAGAATGGATATCAAATAAACAATAACTAAAGTGTATGTATTGGAAACCTATTTTAATTTTATATGCACAATAGATATGTTATCGAAATAATAAGTGGTCAAGTAGAAGCGGGACTTCAACACGGAAGGTTCAATAAAATTATTTTCTAATTGTGAAATTTTTAATATTACTTTTCGTGATATTGCTTAATTTTTTTTCCGTTTTATATTGACCTAATACTTGCCTGAATAGAATATAGGTTATAATATATTATATTAGAAATGAGCTAGGTGTAACTAAATACTGGAGGTATTATTATAATTTGTCATTTTTTATTTGCAGTCAAATCAATTCTTTACATAACAATTTTTCATCAAAACTAATCGTGATACGATCATGTACATAATATCAGTTGTTGTAATGCGTGGAGCACTCAACCTATAGAGTGGCAATGTCATTTAATTTGTATGAAAACAATTTACATCGAAACACTGTTACGCTTACTGCGTTCTGTTATATAGTTTGATTTTTTGCTGTTTTTGCCACACCCCCGAATAAAACAATAAACCATTACATAAATATTAAAATATCTGTCGGAATATGTGGAGAATAATATGTGGAGAACTGTAATTGGCCATCTGTATGTACTTAGTGTTTTAAGTCTATTTTTGTCTGTAATCGCTGTTGTTCTTCTGAATAAATAAAAATAAAAAATAAATATACAGAAATGTACACACAGGTCCAGTCACTGCTTAATGCGAGCGAGAGTTGATATTTGTTAGTGTATATAAACTAAGCAGTGATAAATGAGATAGTCCGACATTTCGTCTCTATAGGTTGAGTGGTCCATGTTGTAATGTAATAATCAAGGACGTAATGTAGGTATTAGCAATAACTAAATAATATTTTAGAACATATTCGCGTTTATGCGACAATTGTTTTTGCAATTACGATTTTATTACGACGTAACATACGTTGTGTTAACAAGTACTAAAAATTAAAAGTTAATTTCATGGATACTATCAAATATCAATATTTATTTGAATTAACTCTTAGCAAAACAAATTAGAGAATACAAATATATTTATTTTTGAAGTAAATTTGAGCAATTTTTCTTTGTCTGTTCTGTTGATACCTAATTTTTTATTCATTATGTAATTTAATCTTTAATTATTTTCTTTTAATGTAATTGATAGTGAACATTAAAGTGTAATCGATAGTGTACAGCCGTACAGGTGGCAAGTTGTATCGTACAATGAACTGTGCCGTAGCCCGTAGACAAGAAGTCTTTCATCTCATAGATTTAGATATAATTTTACGATATTTGTGTGATTTACTCGACTTAAAATAATAAAAAATCTGATTACCTACACTCTTATCACTTCATTCTTTTTAATGACGCAGGAGAAATCTGAACACAGGTACCCATCCTCTTTGGGGAGAGATCGAGTTATACAGGGCTTTTACCCATTACAATTCCTGTGCTCCTACAGAACTCCTCGGAGCTCTTCTCACCTTGTGTCAAAGCACTCTGGGGAGAGCAGTGACAAAGCCTCTCTTGCACCACAAGAGATAGCAGATCACACGCGCTGCCGTCAGAGAATATGTAGAAAAGAAGTTCTAATCCCGCCTCATGCGTAACAGAATCCTACTCGACCGGATACGTAGGGTTGTTTCGGGGGAGATGCGGAGGCTTTTCGTTTTGTTATTCATTTAGTATATAACAATGAAAAACACTGCATACAGATAAATTTTTCATGTTTGTTAAGTTTAATTTTTTGTAGTTATGTTGAAGAATGATAACTCGGGATTCGAATAACTAAAACTATTTAGCCATCTAAGGACGTTATGATACGTTCGTTAAAGCGATTTATACATTTTTTGTATTTGTGACGATGTGAAGAACGAATCAAAGACAAACGGAAGCGATCGCATGTTTGCGTCGCATGCGATCCCGACTGGTGCTACATTAATTGCCCATATTCGCCCAAAATATTGCCGTTGTGTGCGTGTCACAACACGTGCGTATAAGCGCGTACACATACAAACCGCGCACGCTGGATTCCTATGAAGACATCCGACTGTTATGTTTATACTGTGCTACGGTCCTCCTTGGAAACGTATGGATGGACACCCAACACCCCACTCCTATCGGCCGCGACCCCGAAGGCCCCTTTAGTCGCTTCTTATGACAGGCGGGGAACGATGTTCCCAGTTACAGTTATAGTTGCATAGTTCCATTCTCTGGCCCGAGCTGCAAAACTGGCATACCAACTGGACACATATTATAACAACATGTATTCATAATTTTTCGCGATATTACCTACTCTTCTCCAAAACCGCGGAATTAATTGGAACACGGCTTTCAGTTGTGTGACTTGGTTCTTCAGCAAGATTTTAAGTACTACTTATGTAGGTGTACCGTGTACTCCTGCGAAGCTGAGGCTGGTTGTTAGTTCTAAATAACACTTCTTTTCGATTAGCAAATACAAAACACCATTATATTATGAAGTATCTAACATTTGTTTGTACTTCTAAGTACCCGCATCATGTCTATGCTCTATATCTCAATTTTAACTGGTTTTATTGACGCTTTTGGTAGAAATGACGCACATGCGGGTTACTTTTATTAGAGGATGACAATATCAGAATTTACGACAATTAAGTGCACCTAAATTTAATATATCTTTAAATTTAACTAAGATGACAATGCTAACCCTTCTGAGATTCATATTTTTATATTTAAATAAAAATCTTGGAAATTAATCAAACTTCATGAAGTTCTTTATTCTATAATTGAATTTTCTTGCCTTGGTCTTTTATAGTTTTTCGGGCAATCAATCAAAATAACAGTCGACAACTTGCGTTCAAGAATAACTAAACCGTTTAATAACCTGGTATAATACATTGCTTTACTTATGGAAATGTACCTTTTTGCGCAGTTATTCGTGACTTAAGAGTACTCGTATATTAAAAACGAACTATTGAAATTGTAATCACTCTCTATTATAACATAAACGTCCGAAAAATATTAATCCATCAGATAATCATTCCACTTCCCTAGCTAACAGCGAGGCGAGGCTAACTAAATATTAAAAAATCACTTAGATATTAAAATATGGTATTCAGCCTATAACACCTGCAATGAAAGGAAAATATCGCTTCATATTCCTTTGTACCAGACGCCTTTTCTTTGATGTTATTTGAATAAGCCCACCCTGAATTGGTGTGGGTTTTGTTGAAATATTTTTATTTCATGCATTAATAACAATTGAAAGTTAAATAAAGCTTTCAAGCTACAGTCAATCGTTGGTTCCTAGTAGAAGGCCGCAATGAGTAAGTAGGACTTTTATTGCGCAATTTCTTTAACACTTAAACTTGGTCATAGTAGCCATGTTCTAACGTTTATTCTAATGTTGAAAGCATTAAGTTTATCGTGGGAAAGACTATATTTACGTGTTCTTATTATATGATTATGATCAGTCGCAAAAGTAAACATTTCGAATAGGTGTTAGAAGTGTCGACAGACTAACTTATCGACAGTGCGTTGTATATAAGCGTTTCCGTAACCATTAGTGCTCTGTTTAGCTTCTAGATAATAGACCGTGTTCGAGTACATGAAGGGTACAATTTGTAATGTGCCCCACGGGCCCCACCTGAGGTGAATGTATTGACGCGTCCGCGCGGGGGCGCCAAGGTCGCCGCGGTTTTTTGACACGTCGCTTTTATAAATAGTCGACGCAAACCAGCCATCATGTACTGGCAGCTAATTATTTCATGGTGTGCTGCTGTTCACTTAGCCGGAAATTATTTGTTTCTCGCTTTGAATAATTGTTTATTTTGCCGCAGCGACAGGTTACGGACCTCGTTAAAATATTCATCGATTTACAAGTTTGAAGCGACAATCACGATAAAATACTGTAATTTCACAATAGCAAATTATTACATATCTGAAATATAGCGATTTCATTTTAACCGATTAAAAAATCGTAGGAAATGCGATCTGGCTGGCTAGATTGTGTACATAATATTCCTTGATCATGGCAGTGAACAGATGGAACAGATCGCTTATTTCGTTTTAAATAAATTCACTTTTGTAATTACCATTACTAGAACAGCATAATCGATGTTAAATATCAATGTCGTTCTCAAAATTATAAAATTATAAAACCTTAATTTAATTAACGTAACAACAAATCACGTATTTTGTATAATGTTTAAAAATAGCTGTCAGGTTTGTCGAAACCGGGCTTAGTGTTAGAATAATAATCTGTATTAATACAGCCGGCTGCTGGTTTGAGCTTCTAGCAACCATGTGGGACCTTTTTTTATATATGAAAGGTGTTTAGATTTGGCAACCCTTTGACTACATAATCTAATGAATGGCCCCTCGTTTTTAAGTACTCAGTTTTATAAAAGGGCAAATTTATTGCATTATACATAGCGACCCTTCGAATTAAGAATTGATTTCAGTTTTACGGGCATTTCTACAAATTATTTTAGACGAGGTACCTAATTGTGTGATTTACAATATTTTGATTTTTAACAGACTGATATCCTCCAACAAACAACATTTTCTGCATAATAAGTGTTATTTAGTACCCATTTTGTTGTAACAAAAACTGTAAAAAATCTATTTTTATGTAAACACTTGATAATAAAGATCTGGTAGGCATGTAACGTATGTAACTTTGATATTAAATATTAGGGTAGAATCTAGATATAAACAGATAAACTTCGATCTATAGTAACCACTCTTAGGAGTTCAATGACTTTAGGTAATTTATGCTTTAAACGTTTTGGAAAAGTGAATGTACGTCATTGACATACGTAATGTAATCTTAATCTTATCTTAACTTAATATGATTATTAATAAAAGTATATTATAATATAATGATTACTATTTAAAATAAAGTACAATGACATGTTATACCTACTTAATCTATATATTTTTTAAAAATATATCCAGGATGTCCAATTATTTTCATAGAAATAGAACACGTACGCCTTATATGACTTAATAAAAGTGAAATATAAAAGGTGGGAGAAAGAAACCAATGGTGTTCCTAAAGTGAGTCTAGGAAGAGGCATTGCGGCGGATGTGCGGCCGAGCGCGTGTTGCGCTTGGCTGCGCGCGCGCTGCCATCCCGTCGCTTGTTAGTTCTATTATCTCTGTAGAGTCAGTCGCTGTAAACCTTGAGATTAAGTATCTTGAGACAAACCATTGAGTTTTTCTTTAACGATATTAAAATCATTTTTAAAAAATTTATTTATTTTATTGTAAACGTTTCTTAATGTACCAAATTTTTAAATTATTTAGACATTACGCCCTTTTAGATAACCGGATGTGACTAAGTTTCTTTTTGTTCCTTTTTTCGTTGCGAGTATGTTCTTATACACAGCGTTCGACGTGATTCGAATATTCACAAGTGTGATGAAAGTTTCCGTTTATTATTCACGCCGCTGTGTTTACTTTTATCGTTACCTACCTGCCTACTAAGTTCATACTTTCCTAATGGATTTTAGTATCACTTGTATCAGTTGTCGGTTTGGAAAGTATATTACTTGAATGAGATATTGTTTTGAAGCTAAATTAGAAAGATTAAACAGATATCAAAGACAATGCCTCACTTATAATATACTCGATATCTTATATTTCGCATCTCATTTTTATTTGTCCAAGTGTTTGCTATATTTTTACTGAGAACAGAGATATAGATGCAGTCACGTTTGAACAAAGAGGCCACTGTTTAAAAAAGTATAATCTTAGTCATCTTAACAAACTAAACATAGTTATCATAACGGACTCGCTAATCTTCTGATTGAAAACCATTGTAACAAAAGCTTCACGATATCAACTGTACCTTAAACGTCAGTCAAATACGCAAGGGGCGATGATCCCCAGCGTT